>CM036579.1:1898168-4298168 GCA_020745775.1 Theristicus caerulescens
GGCAGTGACGGCGTAGCCCCAAGGCGACTCCAAAGTCCTGCCTGGCCCCGTGCTTCCTGAAGAGCCCCAGGGCGTTAGTGGAGGCAGGAGAGCAGTGGCGGGCCCCCACGCACACACGCACGGGTTGGGAACGCAGAGCTTGCGTTCCCGCGCAGAGACGGCTGCGGAAGCCCCAAGGCCTGGCCTTGCAGCGAGAGGGTGCAGAGGAGGGGTGCTCAGGCACGGCGCTATGTTTTCCAGGCCAGTGAGGCAAGGGGACGACACGGGGGTGGACGCCGTCTGCACCTACAGGAAGGAGCCCTCCGCCCCGCCCTTGGACAGGGTGGGCCTTTACCACGAAGTGAGCAACAAGACCAGAGGCATCACGCAGCTGGGCCCCTACAGCCTGGACAAGGACAGCCTCTACGTCAACGGTGACCTACGCTCCTCTCCCTGCCTCCTCTGCTGTCCCGCGGCAGCCTTCTCCAGCCCTGCCCCGTCCACGGCCCCAGCTCCTGACCCTCTCTCTCTCTCTCTCTCTCTCTCTCTTCCCAGGTTACAACGAACAGCCAGTCCTGCCCGGTGAGTACCTTGCAGGAGCGGGCTGCGCTCCAAAGGCAGCAAGTGCCTCGCGGGGGTCTTCTCGCAGGCAGAGGGGCTGGGGGCCAGGCCTCGTGATCCCTGGGAGAAGCGGGGAGCCTGCCAGCCTTCCCCATCGAGACCGGGGCCGCGAAGGAGGGGTGGCTGGCAGGAAACCTCTGCGTTTGTCCACCCAGAGCCTTGACACCCTGTCTCTTGCACCTTGTCACTCCCCATCTCTGCTTCTTGCAGCTCCCAGCCACCCACCAACGACAGCGGCAGCCCTCGAGCGTTTCACCATCAACTTCACCATCACCAATCTCCCCTACAATTCCGACCTGGCGACTCCTGACTCGGCAAAGTTCAACGCTACGCGGAGGGTCATGACCACCATGGTACGTGGCCCACCACACGGCCATGGCCATGCCCCCCGCAGCCCCATAAGCTTGGGGGGAGTGCAGGGAGACAGATGGCCAGGGCTTAACTGTGAAACCTCTCTCCTCGGCAGCTCGACCACCTTCTGAAGGAAAGCAGCATTGGCCCCGCTTTCCTTGGATGTGAAACAACAGCCTTCAGGTACGGGTCGCACCCGAGCGCCCCTTTGCAGGTCCCACGATGAGGTCGGGGGCCCGTCACGCTCCTGCTCTGTTGCCGCCTAGACTACCCAGGCAGGACCTTCTCCCTGACGCCCTCCTGCCTCAGAACTTCTCCCTGACGCCCTCCTGCCTTAGGGGCTCCCCTCGCTGCCTGCCCTCTCGCCTCGGGGCAGTGACGGCGTAGCCCCAAGGCGACTCCAAAGTCCTGCCTGGCCCCGTGCTTCCTGAAGAGCCCCAGGGCGTTAGTGGAGGCAGGAGAGCAGTGGCGGGCCCCCACGCACACACGCACGGGTTGGGAACGCAGAGCTTGCGTTCCCGCGCAGAGACGGCTGCGGAAGCCCCAAGGCCTGGCCTTGCAGCGAGAGGGTGCAGAGGAGGGGTGCTCAGGCACGGCGCTATGTTTTCCAGGCCAGTGAGGCAAGGGGACGACACAGGGGTGGACGCCGTCTGCACCTACAGGAAGGAGCCCTCCGCCCCGCCCTTGGACAGGGTGGGCCTTTACCACGAAGTGAGCAACAAGACCAGAGGCATCACGCAGCTGGGCCCCTACAGCCTGGACAAGGACAGCCTCTACGTCAACGGTGACCTACGCTCCTCTCCCTGCCTCCTCTGCTGTCCCGCGGCAGCCTTCTCCAGCCCTGCCCCGTCCACGGCCCCAGCTCCTGACCCTCTCTCTCTCTCTCTCTCTCTCTCTTCCCAGGTTACAACGAACAGCCAGTCCTGCCCGGTGAGTACCTTGCAGGAGCGGGCTGCGCTCCAAAGGCAGCAAGTGCCTCGCGGGGGGTCTTCTCGCAGGCAGAGGGGCTGGGGGCCAGGCCTCGTGATCCCTGGGAGAAGCGGGGAGCCTGCCAGCCTTCCCCATCGAGACCGGGGCCGCGAAGGAGGGGTGGCTGGCAGGAAACCTCTGCGTTTGTCCACCCAGAGCCTCGACACCCTGTCTCTTGCACCTTGTCACTCCCCATCTCTGCTTCTTGCAGCTCCCAGCCACCCACCAACGACAGCGGCAGCCCTCGAGCGTTTCACCATCAACTTCACCATCACCAATCTCCCCTACAATTCCGACCTGGCGACTCCTGACTCGGCAAAGTTCAACGCTACGCGGAGGGTCATGACCACCATGGTACGTGGCCCACCACACGGCCATGGCCATGCCCCCCGCAGCCCCATAAGCTTGGGGGGAGTGCAGGGAGACAGATGGCCAGGGCTTAACTGTGAAACCTCTCTCCTCGGCAGCTCGACCGCCTTCTGAAGGAAAGCAGCATTGGCCCCGCTTTCCTTGGATGTGAAACAACAGCCTTCAGGTACGGGTCGCACCCGAGCGTCCCTTTGCAGGTCCCACGATGAGGTCGGGGGCCCGTCACGCTCCTGCTCTGTTGCCGCCTAGACTACCCAGGCAGGACCTTCTCCCTGACGCCCTCCTGCCTCAGGAACTTCTCCCTGACGCCCTCCTGCCTTAGGGGCTCCCCTCGCTGCCTGCCCTCTCGCCTCGGGGCAGTGACGGCGTAGCCCCAAGGCGACTCCCTCCAAAGTCCTGCCTGGCCCCGTGCTTCCTGAAGAGCCCCAGGGCGTTAGTGGAGGCAGGAGAGCAGTGGCGGGCCCCACGCACGCACGCACGCACGGGTTGGGAACGCAGAGCTTGCGTTCCCGCGCAGAGACGGCTGCGGAAGCCCCAAGGCCTGGCCTTGCAGCGAGAGGGTGCAGAGGAGGGGTGCTCAGGCACGGTGCTATGTTTTCCAGGCCAGTGAGGCAAGGGGACGACACGGGGGTGGACGCCGTCTGCACCTACAGGAAGGAGCCCTCCGCCCCGCCCTTGGACAGGGTGGGCCTTTACCACGAAGTGAGCAACAAGACCAGAGGCATCACGCAGCTGGGCCCCTACAGCCTGGACAAGGACAGCCTCTACGTCAACGGTGACCTACGCTCCTCTCCCTGCCTCCTCTGCTGTCCCGCGGCAGCCTTCTCCAGCCCTGCCCCGTCCACGGCCCCAGCTCCTGACCCTCTCTCTCTCTCTCTCTCTTCCCAGGTTACAACGAACAGCCAGTCCTGCCCGGTGAGTACCTTGCAGGAGCGGGCTGCGCTCCAAAGGCAGCAAGTGCCTCGCGGGGGTCTTCTCGCAGGCAGAGGGGCTGGGGGCCAGGCCTCGTGATCCCTGGGAGAAGCGGGGAGCCTGCCAGCCTTCCCCATCGAGACCGGGGCCGCGAAGGAGGGGTGGCTGGCAGGAAACCTCTGCGTTTGTCCACCCAGAGCCTTGACACCCTGTCTCTTGCACCTTGTCACTCCCCATCTCTGCTTCTTGCAGCTCCCAGCCACCCACCAACGACAGCGGCAGCCCTCGAGCGTTTCACCATCAACTTCACCATCACCAATCTCCCCTACAATTCCGACCTGGCGACTCCTGACTCGGCAAAGTTCAACGCTACGCGGAGGGTCATGACCACCATGGTACGTGGCCCACCACACGGCCATGGCCATGCCCCCCGCAGCCCCATAAGCTTGGGGGGAGTGCAGGGAGACAGATGGCCAGGGCTTAACTGTGAAACCTCTCTCCTCGGCAGCTCGACCGCCTTCTGAAGGAAAGCAGCATTGGCCCCCGCTTTCCTTGGATGTGAAACAACAGCCTTCAGGTACGGGTCGCACCCGAGCGTCCCTTTGCAGGTCCCACGATGAGGTCGGGGGCCCGTCACGCTCCTGCTCTGTTGCCGCCTAGACTACCCAGGCAGGACCTTCTCCCTGACGCCCTCCTGCCTCAGGAACTTCTCCCTGACGCCCTCCTGCCTTAGGGGCTCCCCTCGCTGCCTGCCCTCTCGCCTCGGGGCAGTGACGGCGTAGCCCCAAGGCGACTCCCTCCAAAGTCCTGCCTGGCCCCGTGCTTCCTGAAGAGCCCCAGGGCGTTAGTGGAGGCAGGAGAGCAGTGGCGGGCCCCCACGCACGCACGCACGCACGGGTTGGGAACGCAGAGCTTGCGTTCCCGCGCAGAGACGGCTGCGGAAGCCCCAAGGCCTGGCCTTGCAGCGAGAGGGCGCAGAGGAGGGGTGCTCAGGCACGGCACTATGTTTTCCAGGCCAGTGAGGCAAGGGGACGACACGGGGGTGGACGCCGTCTGCACCTACAGGAAGGAGCCCTCCGCCCCGCCCTTGGACAGGGTGGGCCTTTACCACGAAGTGAGCAACAAGACCAGAGGCATCACGCAGCTGGGCCCCTACAGCCTGGACAAGGACAGCCTCTACGTCAACGGTGACCTACGCTCCTCTCCCTGCCTCCTCTGCTGTCCCGCGGCAGCCTTCTCCAGCCCTGCCCCGTCCACGGCCCCAGCTCCTGACCCTCTCTCTCTCTCTCTCTCTCTCTCTCTCTCTCTTCCCAGGTTACAACGAACAGCCAGTCCTGCCCGGTGAGTACCTTGCAGGAGCGGGCTGCGCTCCAAAGGCAGCAAGTGCCTCGCGGGGGTCTTCTCGCAGGCAGAGGGGCTGGGGGCCAGGCCTCGTGATCCCTGGGAGAAGCGGGGAGCCTGCCAGCCTTCCCCATCGAGACCGGGGCCGCGAAGGAGGGGTGGCTGGCAGGAAACCTCTGCGTTTGTCCACCCAGAGCCTTGACACCCTGTCTCTTGCACCTTGTCACTCCCCATCTCTGCTTCTTGCAGCTCCCAGCCACCCACCAACGACAGCGGCAGCCCTCGAGCGTTTCACCATCAACTTCACCATCACCAATCTCCCCTACAATTCCGACCTGGCGACTCCTGACTCGGCAAAGTTCAACGCTACGCGGAGGGTCATGACCACCATGGTACGTGGCCCACCACACGGCCATGGCCATGCCCCCCGCAGCCCCATAAGCTTGGGGGGAGTGCAGGGAGACAGATGGCCAGGGCTTAACTGTGAAACCTCTCTCCTCGGCAGCTCGACCGCCTTCTGAAGGAAAGCAGCATTGGCCCCGCTTTCCTTGGATGTGAAACAACAGCCTTCAGGTACGGGTCGCACCCGAGCGCCCCTTTGCAGGTCCCACGATGAGGTCGGGGGCCCGTCACGCTCCTGCTCTGTTGCCGCCTAGACTACCCAGGCAGGACCTTCTCCCTGACGCCCTCCTGCCTCAGGACCTTCTCCCTGACGCCCTCCTGCCTTAGGGGCTCCCCTCGCTGCCTGCCCTCTCGCCTCGGGGCAGTGACGGCGTAGCCCCAAGGCGACTCCAAAGTCCTGCCTGGCCCCGTGCTTCCTGAAGAGCCCCAGGGCGTTAGTGGAGGCAGGAGAGCAGTGGCGGGCCCCCACGCACGGGTTGGGAACGCAGAGCTTGCGTTCCCGCGCAGAGACGGCTGCGGAAGCCCCAAGGCCTGGCCTTGCAGCGAGAGGGCGCAGAGGAGGGGTGCTCAGGCACGGCGCTATGTTTTCCAGGCCAGTGAGGCAAGGGGACGACACGGGGGTGGACGCCGTCTGCACCTACAGGAAGGAGCCCTCCGCCCCGCCCTTGGACAGGGTGGGCCTTTACCACGAAGTGAGCAACAAGACCAGAGGCATCACGCAGCTGGGCCCCTACAGCCTGGACAAGGACAGCCTCTACGTCAACGGTGACCTACGCTCCTCTCCCTGCCTCCTCTGCTGTCCCGCGGCAGCCTTCTCCAGCCCTGCCCCGTCCACGGCCCCAGCTCCTGACCCTCTCTCTCTCTCTCTCTCTCTTCCCAGGTTACAACGAACAGCCAGTCCTGCCCGGTGAGTACCTTGCAGGAGCGGGCTGCGCTCCAAAGGCAGCAAGTGCCTCGCGGGGGTCTTCTCGCAGGCAGAGGGGCTGGGGGCCAGGCCTCGTGATCCCTGGGAGAAGCGGGGAGCCTGCCAGCCTTCCCCATTGAGACCGGGGCCGCGAAGGAGGGGTGGCTGGCAGGAAACCTCTGCGTTTGTCCACCCAGAGCCTTGACACCCTGTCTCTTGCACCTTGTCACTCCCCATCTCTGCTTCTTGCAGCTCCCAGCCACCCACCAACGACAGCGGCAGCCCTCGAGCATTTCACCATCAACTTCACCATCACCAATCTCCCCTACAATTCCAACCTGGCGACTCCTGACTCGGCAAAGTTCAACGCTACGCGGAGGGTCACGACCACCATGGTACGTGGCCCACCACACGGCCATGGCCATGCCCCCCGCAGCCCCATAAGCTTGGGGGGAGTGCAGGGAGACAGATGGCCAGGGCTTAACTGTGAAACCTCTCTCCTCGGCAGCTCGACCGCCTTCTGAAGGAAAGCAGCATTGGCCCCGCTTTCCTTGGATGTGAAACAACAGCCTTCAGGTACGGGTCGCACCCGAGCGTCCCTTTGCAGGTCCCACGATGAGGTCGGGGGCCCGTCATGCTCCTGCTCTGTTGCCGCCTAGACTACCCAGGCAGGACCTTCTCCCTGACGCCCTCCTGCCTCAGGAACTTCTCCCTGACGCCCTCCTGCCTTAGGGGCTCCCCTCGCTGCCTGCCCTCTCGCCTCGGGGCAGTGACGGCGTAGCCCCAAGGCGACTCCAAAGTCCTGCCTGGCCCCGTGCTTCCTGAAGAGCCCCAGGGCGTTAGTGGAGGCAGGAGAGCAGTGGCGGGCCCCCACGCACGGGTTGGGAACGCAGAGCTTGCGTTCCCGCGCAGAGACGGCTGCGGAAGCCCCAAGGCCTGGCCTTGCAGCGAGAGGGCGCAGAGGAGGGGTGCTCAGGCACGGCGCTATGTTTTCCAGGCCAGTGAGGCAAGGGGACGACACAGGGGTGGACGCCGTCTGCACCTACAGGAAGGAGCCCTCCGCCCCGCCCTTGGACAGGGTGGGCCTTTACCACGAAGTGAGCAACAAGACCAGAGGCATCACGCAGCTGGGCCCCTACAGCCTGGACAAGGACAGCCTCTACGTCAACGGTGACCTACGCTCCTCTCCCTGCCTCCTCTGCTGTCCCGCGGCAGCCTTCTCCAGCCCTGCCCCGTCCACGGCCCCAGCTCCTGACCCTCTCTCTCTCTCTCTCTCTCTTCCCAGGTTACAACGAACAGCCAGTCCTGCCCGGTGAGTACCTTGCAGGAGCGGGCTGCGCTCCAAAGGCAGCAAGTGCCTCGCGGGGGTCTTCTCGCAGGCAGAGGGGCTGGGGGCCAGGCCTCGTGATCCCTGGGAGAAGCGGGGAGCCTGCCAGCCTTCCCCATCGAGACCGGGGCCGCGAAGGAGGGGTGGCTGGCAGGAAACCTCTGCGTTTGTCCACCCAGAGCCTTGACACCCTGTCTCTTGCACCTTGTCACTCCCCATCTCTGCTTCTTGCAGCTCCCAGCCACCCACCAACGACAGCGGCAGCCCTCGAGCGTTTCACCATCAACTTCACCATCACCAATCTCCCCTACAATTCCGACCTGGCGACTCCTGACTCGGCAAAGTTCAACGCTACGCGGAGGGTCATGACCACCATGGTACGTGGCCCACCACACGGCCATGGCCATGCCCCCCGCAGCCCCATAAGCTTGGGGGGAGTGCAGGGAGACAGATGGCCAGGGCTTAACTGTGAAACCTCTCTCCTCGGCAGCTCGACCGCCTTCTGAAGGAAAGCAGCATTGGCCCCGCTTTCCTTGGATGTGAAACAACAGCCTTCAGGTACGGGTCGCACCCGAGCGTCCCTTTGCAGGTCCCACGATGAGGTCGGGGGCCCGTCACGCTCCTGCTCTGTTGCCGCCTAGACTACCCAGGCAGGACCTTCTCCCTGACGCCCTCCTGCCTCAGGACCTTCTCCCTGACGCCCTCCTGCCTTAGGGGCTCCCCTCGCTGCCTGCCCTCTCGCCTCGGGGCAGTGACGGCGTAGCCCCAAGGCGACTCCAAAGTCCTGCCTGGCCCCGTGCTTCCTGAAGAGCCCCAGGGCGTTAGTGGAGGCAGGAGAGCAGTGGCGGGCCCCCACGCACGCACGGGTTGGGAACGCAGAGCTTGCGTTCCCGCGCAGAGACGGCTGCGGAAGCCCCAAGGCCTGGCCTTGCAGCGAGAGGGTGCAGAGGAGGGGTGCTCAGGCACGGCGCTATGTTTTCCAGGCCAGTGAGGCAAGGGGACGACACGGGGGTGGACGCCGTCTGCACCTACAGGAAGGAGCCCTCCGCCCCGCCCTTGGACAGGGTGGGCCTTTACCACGAAGTGAGCAACAAGACCAGAGGCATCACGCAGCTGGGCCCCTACAGCCTGGACAAGGACAGCCTCTACGTCAACGGTGACCTACGCTCCTCTCCCTGCCTCCTCTGCTGTCCCGCGGCAGCCTTCTCCAGCCCTGCCCCGTCCACGGCCCCAGCTCCTGACCCTCTCTCTCTCTCTCTCTCTCTCTCTTCCCAGGTTACAACGAACAGCCAGTCCTGCCCGGTGAGTACCTTGCAGGAGCGGGCTGCGCTCCAAAGGCAGCAAGTGCCTCGCGGGGGTCTTCTCGCAGGCAGAGGGGCTGGGGGCCAGGCCTCGTGATCCCTGGGAGAAGCGGGGAGCCTGCCAGCCTTCCCCATCGAGACCGGGGCCGCGAAGGAGGGGTGGCTGGCAGGAAACCTCTGCGTTTGTCCACCCAGAGCCTTGACACCCTGTCTCTTGCACCTTGTCACTCCCCATCTCTGCTTCTTGCAGCTCCCAGCCACCCACCAACGACAGCGGCAGCCCTCGAGCGTTTCACCATCAACTTCACCATCACCAATCTCCCCTACAATTCCGACCTGGCGACTCCTGACTCGGCAAAGTTCAACGCTACGCGGAGGGTCATGACCACCATGGTACGTGGCCCACCACATGGCCATGGCCATGCCCCCTGCAGCCCCATAAGCTTGGGGGGAGTGCAGGGAGACAGATGGCCAGGGCTTAACTGTGAAACCTCTCTCCTCGGCAGCTCGACCACCTTCTGAAGGAAAGCAGCATTGGCCCCGCTTTCCTTGGATGTGAAACAACAGCCTTCAGGTACGGGTCGCACCCGAGCGTCCCTTTGCAGGTCCCACGATGAGGTCGGGGGCCCGTCACGCTCCTGCTCTGTTGCCGCCTAGACTACCCAGGCAGGACCTTCTCCCTGACGCCCTCCTGCCTCAGGAACTTCTCCCTGACGCCCTCCTGCCTTAGGGGCTCCCCTCGCTGCCTGCCCTCTCGCCTCGGGGCAGTGACGGCGTAGCCCCAAGGCGACTCCAAAGTCCTGCCTGGCCCCGTGCTTCCTGAAGAGCCCCAGGGCGTTAGTGGAGGCAGGAGAGCGGTGGCGGGCCCCCACGCACGCACGGGTTGGGAACGCAGAGCTTGCGTTCCCGCGCAGAGACGGCTGCGGAAGCCCCAAGGCCTGGCCTTGCAGCGAGAGGGTGCAGAGGAGGGGTGCTCAGGCACGGCGCTATGTTTTCCAGGCCAGTGAGGCAAGGGGACGACACAGGGGTGGACGCCGTCTGCACCTACAGGAAGGAGCCCTCCGCCCCGCCCTTGGACAGGGTGGGCCTTTACCACGAAGTGAGCAACAAGACCAGAGGCATCACGCAGCTGGGCCCCTACAGCCTGGACAAGGACAGCCTCTACGTCAACGGTGACCTACGCTCCTCTCCCTGCCTCCTCTGCTGTCCCGCGGCAGCCTTCTCCAGCCCTGCCCCGTCCACGGCCCCAGCTCCTGACCCTCTCTCTCTCTCTCTCTCTTCCCAGGTTACAACGAACAGCCAGTCCTGCCCGGTGAGTACCTTGCAGGAGCGGGCTGCGCTCCAAAGGCAGCAAGTGCCTCGCGGGGGTCTTCTCGCAGGCAGAGGGGCTGGGGGCCAGGCCTCGTGATCCCTGGGAGAAGCGGGGAGCCTGCCAGCCTTCCCCATCGAGACCGGGGCCGCGAAGGAGGGGTGGCTGGCAGGAAACCTCTGCGTTTGTCCACCCAGAGCCTCGACACCCTGTCTCTTGCACCTTGTCACTCCCCATCTCTGCTTCTTGCAGCTCCCAGCCACCCACCAACGACAGCGGCAGCCCTCGAGCGTTTCACCATCAACTTCACCATCACCAATCTCCCCTACAATTCCGACCTGGCGACTCCTGACTCGGCAAAGTTCAACGCTACGCGGAGGGTCATGACCACCATGGTACGTGGCCCACCACACGGCCATGGCCATGCCCCCCGCAGCCCCATAAGCTTGGGGGGAGTGCAGGGAGACAGATGGCCAGGGCTTAACTGTGAAACCTCTCTCCTCGGCAGCTCGACCGCCTTCTGAAGGAAAGCAGCATTGGCCCCGCTTTCCTTGGATGTGAAACAACAGCCTTCAGGTACGGGTCGCACCCGAGCGTCCCTTTGCAGGTCCCACGATGAGGTCGGGGGCCCGTCACGCTCCTGCTCTGTTGCCGCCTAGACTACCCAGGCAGGACCTTCTCCCTGACGCCCTCCTGCCTCAGGAACTTCTCCCTGATGCCCTCCTGCCTTAGGGGCTCCCCTCGCTGCCTGCCCTCTCGCCTCGGGGCAGTGACGGCGTAGCCCCAAGGCGACTCCCTCCAAAGTCCTGCCTGGCCCCGTGCTTCCTGAAGAGCCCCAGGGCGTTAGTGGAGGCAGGAGAGCAGTGGCGGGCCCCCACGCACGCACGCACGCACGGGTTGGGAACGCAGAGCTTGCGTTCCCGCGCAGAGACGGCTGCGGAAGCCCCAAGGCCTGGCCTTGCAGCGAGAGGGCGCAGAGGAGGGGTGCTCAGGCACGGCGCTATGTTTTCCAGGCCAGTGAGGCAAGGGGACGACACGGGGGTGGACGCCGTCTGCACCTACAGGAAGGAGCCCTCCGCCCCGCCCTTGGACAGGGTGGGCCTTTACCACGAAGTGAGCAACAAGACCAGAGGCATCACGCAGCTGGGCCCCTACAGCCTGGACAAGGACAGCCTCTACGTCAACGGTGACCTACGCTCCTCTCCCTGCCTCCTCTGCTGTCCCGCGGCAGCCTTCTCCAGCCCTGCCCCGTCCACGGCCCCAGCTCCTGACCCTCTCTCTCTCTCTCTCTCTTCCCAGGTTACAACGAACAGCCAGTCCTGCCCGGTGAGTACCTTGCAGGAGCGGGCTGCGCTCCAAAGGCAGCAAGTGCCTCGCGGGGGTCTTCTCGCAGGCAGAGGGGCTGGGGGCCAGGCCTCGTGATCCCTGGGAGAAGCGGGGAGCCTGCCAGCCTTCCCCATCGAGACCGGGGCCGCGAAGGAGGGGTGGCTGGCAGGAAACCTCTGCGTTTGTCCACCCAGAGCCTTGACACCCTGTCTCTTGCACCTTGTCACTCCCCATCTCTGCTTCTTGCAGCTCCCAGCCACCCACCAACGACAGCGGCAGCCCTCGAGCGTTTCACCATCAACTTCACCATCACCAATCTCCCCTACAATTCCGACCTGGCGACTCCTGACTCGGCAAAGTTCAACGCTACGCGGAGGGTCATGACCACCATGGTACGTGGCCCACCACACGGCCATGGCCATGCCCCCCGCAGCCCCATAAGCTTGGGGGGAGTGCAGGGAGACAGATGGCCAGGGCTTAACTGTGAAACCTCTCTCCTCGGCAGCTCGACCGCCTTCTGAAGGAAAGCAGCATTGGCCCCGCTTTCCTTGGATGTGAAACAACAGCCTTCAGGTACGGGTCGCACCCGAGCGTCCCTTTGCAGGTCCCACGATGAGGTCGGGGGCCCGTCACGCTCCTGCTCTGTTGCCGCCTAGACTACCCAGGCAGGACCTTCTCCCTGACGCCCTCCTGCCTCAGGAACTTCTCCCTGACGCCCTCCTGCCTTAGGGGCTCCCCTCGCTGCCTGCCCTCTCGCCTCGGGGCAGTGACGGCGTAGCCCCAAGGCGACTCCCTCCAAAGTCCTGCCTGGCCCCGTGCTTCCTGAAGAGCCCCAGGGCGTTAGTGGAGGCAGGAGAGCAGTGGCGGGCCCCCACGCACGCACGCACGCACGGGTTGGGAACGCAGAGCTTGCGTTCCCGCGCAGAGACGGCTGCGGAAGCCCCAAGGCCTGGCCTTGCAGCGAGAGGGCGCAGAGGAGGGGTGCTCAGGCACGGCACTATGTTTTCCAGGCCAGTGAGGCAAGGGGACGACACGGGGGTGGACGCCGTCTGCACCTACAGGAAGGAGCCCTCCGCCCCGCCCTTGGACAGGGTGGGCCTTTACCACGAAGTGAGCAACAAGACCAGAGGCATCACGCAGCTGGGCCCCTACAGCCTGGACAAGGACAGCCTCTACGTCAACGGTGACCTACGCTCCTCTCCCTGCCTCCTCTGCTGTCCCGCGGCAGCCTTCTCCAGCCCTGCCCCGTCCACGGCCCCAGCTCCTGACCCTCTCTCTCTCTCTCTCTCTCTCTCTCTCTCTCTTCCCAGGTTACAACGAACAGCCAGTCCTGCCCGGTGAGTACCTTGCAGGAGCGGGCTGCGCTCCAAAGGCAGCAAGTGCCTCGCGGGGGTCTTCTCGCAGGCAGAGGGGCTGGGGGCCAGGCCTCGTGATCCCTGGGAGAAGCGGGGAGCCTGCCAGCCTTCCCCATCGAGACCGGGGCCGCGAAGGAGGGGTGGCTGGCAGGAAACCTCTGCGTTTGTCCACCCAGAGCCTTGACACCCTGTCTCTTGCACCTTGTCACTCCCCATCTCTGCTTCTTGCAGCTCCCAGCCACCCACCAACGACAGCGGCAGCCCTCGAGCGTTTCACCATCAACTTCACCATCACCAATCTCCCCTACAATTCCGACCTGGCGACTCCTGACTCGGCAAAGTTCAACGCTACGCGGAGGGTCATGACCACCATGGTACGTGGCCCACCACACGGCCATGGCCATGCCCCCCGCAGCCCCATAAGCTTGGGGGGAGTGCAGGGAGACAGATGGCCAGGGCTTAACTGTGAAACCTCTCTCCTCGGCAGCTCGACCGCCTTCTGAAGGAAAGCAGCATTGGCCCCGCTTTCCTTGGATGTGAAACAACAGCCTTCAGGTACGGGTCGCACCCGAGCGCCCCTTTGCAGGTCCCACGATGAGGTCGGGGGCCCGTCACGCTCCTGCTCTGTTGCCGCCTAGACTACCCAGGCAGGACCTTCTCCCTGACGCCCTCCTGCCTCAGGAACTTCTCCCTGACGCCCTCCTGCCTTAGGGGCTCCCCTCGCTGCCTGCCCTCTCGCCTCGGGGCAGTGACGGCGTAGCCCCAAGGCGACTCCAAAGTCCTGCCTGGCCCCGTGCTTCCTGAAGAGCCCCAGGGCGTTAGTGGAGGCAGGAGAGCAGTGGCGGGCCCCCACGCACGGGTTGGGAACGCAGAGCTTGCGTTCCCGCGCAGAGACGGCTGCGGAAGCCCCAAGGCCTGGCCTTGCAGCGAGAGGGCGCAGAGGAGGGGTGCTCAGGCACGGCGCTATGTTTTCCAGGCCAGTGAGGCAAGGGGACGACACAGGGGTGGACGCCGTCTGCACCTACAGGAAGGAGCCCTCCGCCCCGCCCTTGGACAGGGTGGGCCTTTACCACGAAGTGAGCAACAAGACCAGAGGCATCACGCAGCTGGGCCCCTACAGCCTGGACAAGGACAGCCTCTACGTCAACGGTGACCTACGCTCCTCTCCCTGCCTCCTCTGCTGTCCCGCGGCAGCCTTCTCCAGCCCTGCCCCGTCCACGGCCCCAGCTCCTGACCCTCTCTCTCTCTCTCTCTCTCTTCCCAGGTTACAACGAACAGCCAGTCCTGCCCGGTGAGTACCTTGCAGGAGCGGGCTGCGCTCCAAAGGCAGCAAGTGCCTCGCGGGGGTCTTCTCGCAGGCAGAGGGGCTGGGGGCCAGGCCTCGTGATCCCTGGGAGAAGCGGGGAGCCTGCCAGCCTTCCCCATTGAGACCGGGGCCGCGAAGGAGGGGTGGCTGGCAGGAAACCTCTGCGTTTGTCCACCCAGAGCCTTGACACCCTGTCTCTTGCACCTTGTCACTCCCCATCTCTGCTTCTTGCAGCTCCCAGCCACCCACCAACGACAGCGGCAGCCCTCGAGCATTTCACCATCAACTTCACCATCACCAATCTCCCCTACAATTCCAACCTGGCGACTCCTGACTCGGCAAAGTTCAACGCTACGCGGAGGGTCACGACCACCATGGTACGTGGCCCACCACACGGCCATGGCCATGCCCCCCGCAGCCCCATAAGCTTGGGGGGAGTGCAGGGAGACAGATGGCCAGGGCTTAACTGTGAAACCTCTCTCCTCGGCAGCTCGACCGCCTTCTGAAGGAAAGCAGCATTGGCCCCGCTTTCCTTGGATGTGAAACAACAGCCTTCAGGTACGGGTCGCACCCGAGCGTCCCTTTGCAGGTCCCACGATGAGGTCGGGGGCCCGTCATGCTCCTGCTCTGTTGCCGCCTAGACTACCCAGGCAGGACCTTCTCCCTGACGCCCTCCTGCCTCAGGAACTTCTCCCTGACGCCCTCCTGCCTTAGGGGCTCCCCTCGCTGCCTGCCCTCTCGCCTCGGGGCAGTGACGGCGTAGCCCCAAGGCGACTCCAAAGTCCTGCCTGGCCCCGTGCTTCCTGAAGAGCCCCAGGGCGTTAGTGGAGGCAGGAGAGCAGTGGCGGGCCCCCACGCACGGGTTGGGAACGCAGAGCTTGCGTTCCCGCGCAGAGACGGCTGCGGAAGCCCCAAGGCCTGGCCTTGCAGCGAGAGGGCGCAGAGGAGGGGTGCTCAGGCACGGCGCTATGTTTTCCAGGCCAGTGAGGCAAGGGGACGACACAGGGGTGGACGCCGTCTGCACCTACAGGAAGGAGCCCTCCGCCCCGCCCTTGGACAGGGTGGGCCTTTACCACGAAGTGAGCAACAAGACCAGAGGCATCACGCAGCTGGGCCCCTACAGCCTGGACAAGGACAGCCTCTACGTCAACGGTGACCTACGCTCCTCTCCCTGCCTCCTCTGCTGTCCCGCGGCAGCCTTCTCCAGCCCTGCCCCGTCCACGGCCCCAGCTCCTGACCCTCTCTCTCTCTCTCTCTCTCTTCCCAGGTTACAACGAACAGCCAGTCCTGCCCGGTGAGTACCTTGCAGGAGCGGGCTGCGCTCCAAAGGCAGCAAGTGCCTCGCGGGGGTCTTCTCGCAGGCAGAGGGGCTGGGGGCCAGGCCTCGTGATCCCTGGGAGAAGCGGGGAGCCTGCCAGCCTTCCCCATCGAGACCGGGGCCGCGAAGGAGGGGTGGCTGGCAGGAAACCTCTGCGTTTGTCCACCCAGAGCCTTGACACCCTGTCTCTTGCACCTTGTCACTCCCCATCTCTGCTTCTTGCAGCTCCCAGCCACCCACCAACGACAGCGGCAGCCCTCGAGCGTTTCACCATCAACTTCACCATCACCAATCTCTCCTACAATTCCGACCTGGCGACTCCTGACTCGGCAAAGTTCAACGCTACGCGGAGGGTCATGACCACCATGGTACGTGGCCCACCACACGGCCATGGCCATGCCCCCCGCAGCCCCATAAGCTTGGGGGGAGTGCAGGGAGACAGATGGCCAGGGCTTAACTGTGAAACCTCTCTCCTCGGCAGCTCGACCGCCTTCTGAAGGAAAGCAGCATTGGCCCCGCTTTCCTTGGATGTGAAACAACAGCCTTCAGGTACGGGTCGCACCCGAGCGTCCCTTTGCAGGTCCCACGATGAGGTCGGGGGCCCGTCACGCTCCTGCTCTGTTGCCGCCTAGACTACCCAGGCAGGACCTTCTCCCTGACGCCCTCCTGCCTCAGGAACTTCTCCCTGACGCCCTCCTGCCTTAGGGGCTCCCCTCGCTGCCTGCCCTCTCGCCTCGGGGCAGTGACGGCGTAGCCCCAAGGCGACTCCCTCCAAAGTCCTGCCTGGCCCCGTGCTTCCTGAAGAGCCCCAGGGCGTTAGTGGAGGCAGGAGAGCAGTGGCGGGCCCCCACGCACGCACGGGTTGGGAACGCAGAGCTTGCGTTCCCGCGCAGAGACGGCTGCGGAAGCCCCAAGGCCTGGCCTTGCAGCGAGAGGGCGCAGAGGAGGGGTGCTCAGGCACGGCGCTATGTTTTCCAGGCCAGTGAGGCAAGGGGACGACACGGGGGTGGACGCCGTCTGCACCTACAGGAAGGAGCCCTCCGCCCCGCCCTTGGACAGGGTGGGCCTTTACCACGAAGTGAGCAACAAGACCAGAGGCATCACGCAGCTGGGCCCCTACAGCCTGGACAAGGACAGCCTCTACGTCAACGGTGACCTACGCTCCTCTCCCTGCCTCCTCTGCTGTCCCGCGGCAGCCTTCTCCAGCCCTGCCCCGTCCACGGCCCCAGCTCCTGACCCTCTCTCTCTCTCTCTCTCTCTTCCCAGGTTACAACGAACAGCCAGTCCTGCCCGGTGAGTACCTTGCAGGAGCGGGCTGCGCTCCAAAGGCAGCAAGTGCCTCGCGGGGGTCTTCTCGCAGGCAGAGGGGCTGGGGGCCAGGCCTCGTGATCCCTGGGAGAAGCGGGGAGCCTGCCAGCCTTCCCCATTGAGACCGGGGCCGCGAAGGAGGGGTGGCTGGCAGGAAACCTCTGCGTTTGTCCACCCAGAGCCTTGACACCCTGTCTCTTGCACCTTGTCACTCCCCATCTCTGCTTCTTGCAGCTCCCAGCCACCCACCAACGACAGCGGCAGCCCTCGAGCATTTCACCATCAACTTCACCATCACCAATCTCCCCTACAATTCCAACCTGGCGACTCCTGACTCGGCAAAGTTCAACGCTACGCGGAGGGTCACGACCACCATGGTACGTGGCCCACCACACGGCCATGGCCATGCCCCCCGCAGCCCCATAAGCTTGGGGGGAGTGCAGGGAGACAGATGGCCAGGGCTTAACTGTGAAACCTCTCTCCTCGGCAGCTCGACCGCCTTCTGAAGGAAAGCAGCATTGGCCCCGCTTTCCTTGGATGTGAAACAACAGCCTTCAGGTACGGGTCGCACCCGAGCGTCCCTTTGCAGGTCCCACGATGAGGTCGGGGGCCCGTCACGCTCCTGCTCTGTTGCCGCCTAGACTACCCAGGCAGGACCTTCTCCCTGACGCCCTCCTGCCTCAGGAACTTCTCCCTGACGCCCTCCTGCCTTAGGGGCTCCCCTCGCTGCCTGCCCTCTCGCCTCGGGGCAGTGACGGCGTAGCCCCAAGGCGACTCCAAAGTCCTGCCTGGCCCCGTGCTTCCTGAAGAGCCCCAGGGCGTTAGTGGAGGCAGGAGAGCAGTGGCGGGCCCCCACGCACGCACGCACGCACGGGTTGGGAACGCAGAGCTTGCGTTCCCGCGCAGAGACGGCTGCGGAAGCCCCAAGGCCTGGCCTTGCAGCGAGAGGGCGCAGAGGAGGGGTGCTCAGGCACAGCGCTATGTTTTCCAGGCCAGTGAGGCAAGGGGACGACACGGGGGTGGACGCCGTCTGCACCTACAGGAAGGAGCCCTCCGCCCCGCCCTTGGACAGGGTGGGCCTTTACCACGAAGTGAGCAACAAGACCAGAGGCATCACGCAGCTGGGCCCCTACAGCCTGGACAAGGACAGCCTCTACATCAATGGTGAACATTTTTTTTCTTGTTTTATTTTTCATATTTTTTGCTATATAGATATTTGATTTCATTTTTTGTGATATTCATTCTTTAAGGAATACTTTTTTCCTATATTTTTATTTTTGTTTGAGTTTGCATTGCTTTTAGTTTTTTCTAGTTCGTTTTAGAGGATATGTCGTGCACTGTTATATAATTCCATTTTCCTCTAAATATTTTAATATTGAAAGAGGGAAATTAACCTTGTGGGAGCATACTTTATTTCTTCCACTTATTTTAAGTATTCAAACTATGAAGTTTTTCTTCATTGTGTTGTTGTTTTGATTTGCTTTCCCCAACAGCGCTCTTCAGTTTATATATTTTTCTTTAATCAATGTGTCTTTTCCTTTCAGGGTACAATGAAGCACATCTCTTGCCAGGTAAATCTACAAAATTATTTATAACCTGAATATAACCTAATAATATCACATGTAAATATCAGCATATATCATGCATTGTCTAAGAGTGACACTTTTTCTTCCAAAATCGAGTAAAATTCATCTGTGTTTTTTTTTTTAAATGAATACCTTACTCCTTGCGTGCAGAAGAAAGAGAACATCAATTGAGTCCATTTTGTCATTCACTTTTCCTTGGCTTTTGCTTCCTGCTACAGCTGTATCTCCAAGAACTGGGAAGTTCACAGTGAATTTCACCATAACTAATCTCCAGTACTCTAGTAGTCTCAGAAATCCATATTCTGCCAAGTTTAGTGCTACAGCAAGAGTCCTGACTGCTCTGGTTAGTGTGATATATTCCTATTTATTTTTTCTTTGTGATATTGTGCTCATCTAAATATGATTAACTTGTAAAATGCATTGTTTTACAGCTCGACCAGCTGTTTAAGTCAACCAGTATTCATTCTGTGTATACAGGCTGCAAAATGATGGCTTTCAGGTAAGCATAATTATTTAGATTTAGAAAATATATGTATTTTCTTTTCATGATTTAGTGTGATACACAAAAGGATCCTAATCCCTTAATTCACTTTTACGTATTTTATTTTATCACCTGATTAAAGAAGCCCAAGAAATCATTACACCTTTTTCCTACTACATCTTTATCAATTTACTTGAATTCATGCTTGCAGCCTCTGAAAGGTCAAGTATATTCTCACCATTTTGATAACACACTTGAAAGGATCATCATGGGGAAACAAAATCATATTGTCTTTTCTACCTGCCAATATGGTTGAATTAAATTAAAAAAAATCAGTATGTACCATGAATATTGAATTCTGGAACAGAACAGGATATGTGCTAATTTCCCTAGACCTGCACAAAAAAATGAAGACACTGGAGTAGATGCTGTGTGTACCTACAAAACAGATTCTGCTGCTTCCCAGTTTGATCGAGTGATTGTTTACCGTGAAGTGAGCAACAAGACAAATGGCATCACCAGCTTGGGAATCTACAGCCTGGACCAGGAAAGCCTGTATATCAATGGTAAAGTATTGATTTCCATGTGGATGTGGGGATATTCATTGGCTAACAGTCCATAGCTGTCCTGTAGTTAAAGCACAGTAATGATTAGTGTGCAGATGGAATAGCATTTGCAACATGTATACTTGGGCTCAACCTGTGTGCTAGATAATTTGCAAGGCTCCATCATCTACACAAATTCTCCTCTAACTAGCACCGTTTACCTTCAGAGGTTTTGGATTGTCAGCTACGGGTTTTTTTAATTTTAAATAACATCTGATAAATTACCAAAACATGCAAAGCAGCATATAAATCTTAAAAGAAGTAAACTAATTTCAGCATAAATTGAACCTTCCTCCACCATTTACAATGGAGCTTTCTTCAAAATAACACCTCACTGCACTATCAAATAGTTTAAGTGACTGCTCATAAACAGCAAATTTACTGTCCTTCTGTGGCATTGTTCAGCTATACAAATAGCTGATTCAATGATTGTCTCATTAGTAGCATAATTTATTACTTCATCCTTTCTCCTTCCAGATTACCATGAAGCCCATCTCATGCCTCGTAAGTACTTTTATGTAATTAAAAAAGCCATTATGCCCTAAGTGTCAATATACAAGACAGAGGTGAATGCCTATTCAGATATCTTCTTTTTTAGCCTTTTGATGGAACTAGAAGTAAAAATAAGGTGCATACATTTAACAGTGAGAGGAATTAACTACTAAGCACCATTGGTATCAATGTCTCATGAAGCATTTGAATTAGATCAGGGTTACATAGGAGGTCAGAGGAGACTGTGAGGACACCTGTTTGCAGAAACACAGAATTACACTCTTGGAAGGCTAGAGCGTAATTGATGTTGGCATGCAGTTCAGTCTTTTCCAACAGCAACACTACAAGTAAAAACAATCTGAGGTTGAAAAAGCTAGACTCTCAGGCCAGCGTGGTTAAAGGACATTAGGTTTTGTACCCAGCAGGATAAAAGGGGAGATGGAGTTAACCTCAGCTCGTCATCTGAAGTGGTCAAGTACCTATTTACAGCCTGCTCAGCTATGACTGGCCTTCTGTAGGAATCTGGATGAGCTGGAGAGCCCTCATCTGCTCCACAGCTGTATGCCCTACGCTGTTGCTGGCATCATCATTCCATACTGAGCTGTTCAGTGTAGCGCCCATCCATTCCAGCTGACAGGAATTTCTTTATCCCTGGCTTTAGCAGGTTCATGAGTATTTGTTTTCTTGTTGCAACAAATTTTGTGCTTTTCTTGCAGCAACATCTCCAGCTCCTCCTCTTGCAAGAGAGGGACATTTCACAGTGAACTTCACTGTGACCAATCTCCTGTACACATCAGCATTAGGAAATTCAAATTCTAAAAAATTCATTGCTACAAAAAAAACTCTGACATACTTGGTGAGTGTCGGTCAGGTTCCTCTTGTGGCTATGTTCTTGTTGGTTTTATTATTTAGTCACTGTGACTTATCAACTGGGTTTTTTCTTGGCAGCTTGATCACGTGCTCAAGAACAGCAGCATTAGCCCTGCTTACACTGGATGCACAGTGGAGGTGCTAAGGTAGGCAAATCCTCAAAGTGTTATAGAAGACAAGGGCAATTCAAATTTTGGCTGACAACAGGATTATGCAGAAATCTTCCCTTTGCATATAATTCCTTCCCAATTTTGTTTCCTCCTAGCCTGGTAGAGCCTGTTAAGCTCTAGAGAGTGCCAAGTAGAATTACACCTCATTTATGAGCCCTTGTCATGGGGTGGTTATTACATAATTTCTTCTGATTATGCTTGCATTGATTTCACACCAATTTTGCACTAAAGACAGTAACCTGGCTAATTTTAAATGCATTTCAGTTAGATCATGAGTGCTGTTCCAATTATAAAAACCAGCATAATAATAAATTTCGAGAATTTGAGGGCATTCTTTCATTTAATAACATTGTTTCACAGTATTTTAAGGGGAAGTCCAATTCCATGGTAGTGTGCAAGCAAACTCAAACAAATGCACAGAAGTGTCATTCAGGCCTGCAAACACATGTGTGATTTTTCAGGTCTGTGAAGAACAGCGAGGGCACTGCCATGGATGCAGTCTGCACATACAGAGCCAATGCTACCACTGCTGATTTCGATCGAATCAAGGTTTATCGTGAGTTCAGCAAGATGACAGCCAACAGCACTGAGCTAGGACCCTACAGGCTGGATGCAGCAAGTTTTTATGTTAGCGGTAAGTGGCTGAGCTGATGTCAGGAGGGAATCCTCTTCTGACTGCTGATTTGATATTAGGAGGAATTGAGTTACTACATAACTACAGAAGCAATGAAACCTGGAGAGAGAGCAAGAGCAAATGCTAACCAAAGCAGAGGAGCCACTGTCACTCATAGCCTTTGCACCTTGTTATTCCTTTGAACTAACTTAGCCAAATACAATATATACACCATAGGTCATTCTCCAGAAAAGGACTGACCTCTCAAGGTGCGCTATGGAATGTGTCCCCCTGCAGAGGATCAGCACTAGAACTGGACACCACTTAACAAAAGTCATACTTAAATTGTCAATGTAGAAGTTAAATTGGGTTTAGGGAATGGGTAAATTCCCTCTCAACATCCCTAAGGAATGGAGAACTCTGTGTACTGCTCTCTTAAGAAAAGCATTAGCTTGCCAACAACATACAGCAGTGTGAACGTGCATTTATACCTAGACAGTCATCAAATCAGTCTTTCCTAGTAAATGTTTACACAGGATCTCTCAGACAAAAACAATTCAAGTTCTGTTTTCCACTGCATGCCAGACCTTCCAAATTGTAAGCCAGTTTTTCAAATACTGTCCTTTTTCTTCCCCCCACCAGGTTATAATGAACTGCAGCCTGGACTAGGTAAGTACCTTTAAATAGCAATTGAAAGGGCAAGAAGATTTTGCTAGTTAGCAATAGCCAAAAAAGAAGTTTGGACTAACCAACCAAGAGCACTACTAGACTTAAAGTGTTAAGAGAATTTGGGAGCATGTTACAGAACCACAGCTGCTATGACCCTGAAGCCAACTAGAATATCTGAGAATTTTTCTTATATAGTGTTTTCTCTAGGGAGGATGATCATAAATTGTATTTTCAAGCAATAATTTGCCTTGCTCATTACAGCTGTTGATCAAAGTACACAATCTCTGTCACCAGCAGTGAGGAACTTCACACTGAATTTCACTATAACAAACCTCCAGTTCACTGCAGATCTGGCGATGCCAAATTCTAAAAAATTCAAGTCAACAGAAAAAGTCATGTACCATTACGTAAGTCTGGCAAAATGATGCCCTGCTGGGGCACAGTTCTTTTAATACCTCTAATCTCTTATCTTTGCCATGACATTTTACTTAAATATTATTAAATTTCTAGGTTGACCCTTTACTCCAGAAAAGCAGCATCGGCCCTGCTTATATTGGCTGCAAAGTAACAGCATTCAGGTAAGTCATGTCTGGGAAAAGTCTGCATTACCTGCTTCTTAAAGAGTTGCTTCCCATTTCTCAGCATTCAACACATTAATGTAACGTCACTGAATGGTTTTCTTGTAGGCGTCTTTGATCTACTAAAAGTTAAGATGGCCTTCTCAATAATGACTAAAACATCCTAAAACAATGCCTCGTTTCCTAGGTCAAAGAAGGACAGGGATGACACAGGAGTAGATGCCATCTGCAGCTATAGAGATGAGCCTTCAGATCCCAGGTTCAGCAGAGTGACAGTTTACCATGAGCTGAGCAATATGACAAATGGCATCACCAAGCTGGGACACTACAGCCTTAACAGCCAGAGCCTCTACGTTAATGGTAATGAGACCACCTCAAGGCATTATTCCTTATGTTGACACAGACTATTTTGGAATGAGAATGAAGAGGATTAAATACATCTCTCAAAACAGATAACAATAGTAGAGGGCAAAAAACCATCAGAGTCACTAAGTTAACACAGTCATTAATTTAGTAACCATGATCCTGAATCTTTTGTAATAAAACCCATGTGTTTAGTCCTGCTGAGACATTCTTGGAATATTTCCTAATAATGGTCCATTTCTTTTTCAGATTACAACGAACTGCATAGTCTGTCACGTAAGTACATTTAAAAACAGATACATATTAAAGCTACTCAAAGGCATAAGTTTATTTTGTTTCCTGATTTGGCAATGCTCATAAGATTGCAAAGTATCTGAAGTGTGTGGTCATGTTCATATGTTTTTCTGCTCTAAACAAAGAAAAATAATAACAATACTGTCTTATGAAGATCCTGTTCTTATTTTATCTGTGTAAATTGTTCTCTCTTACAGTGGCGAAGCCGACCACCACACAAAGCCCAGGACCAATAGTAGAGCAATTCATACTGAACTTCACAATAATCAACCTCAGGTTCACAACAGACCTAGGCACAGCAAATTCTGCTAAATTCAATTCTACTGAGAAAATAATGCAACGTTACGTAAGCCAAAGTCACATTGTTTTTCACTGAAATCACCCACTATTTTGTGTTTCCCATACTCACAAAGACCTTTCCTTGTCAGATCGACCCCCTGTTTCAGAAGAGCAGCATTGGCCCCTATTTCACTGGCTGTAAAGTAATAGGATTCAGGTGAGCAACATAGCTGAAAGATTAACTTTGAACTTTAGCAAATGGATTTCCTTATGTTTGACTGACACTTTAACTAATAACAGTTCCTTTTTCAAGTCAGTATCTTTTATTATAAAGCTTCTATGCACGTTGTTATGGTCCTTATCTTACAAAGGCTTTTTCTTTGTAATACCATATCTCAGTAATTTCTGCAGTTCATCTCTGAGAACTGTGGACAGATTTTAATTGTTTTGGGTGTTTTTTTAATCACATCAGAAAAAACCCAGATTTTTGGAATAACTAACAGAAGCTTCATGATATTCTATTCCTCAGGTCAGTGAGGAATAGGGATAACACAGGAGTAGACGCCATCTGCAACTATGGAAATGGCTCCCAAGTGCCCAAGTTTGACCAAGCTGAGGTTTACCAAGAACTAAGGAGCATGACAAACGGCATCACCAAATTAGGAATCTATAACCTGGACAACAAGAGCCTCTATATCAATGGTAAGTGCTTGATTTCCTCATTCCTCCAGGCACTAGAGCAGTTTGGGGCTACCTTGGGCATTAGGGAGCACATCAATGCAAAAAAAAAAAAACCACCAGTGACCTTAAGGCAAAGGTGGTCCCACTGGAGTTTACTGCATACCTTAAGCATGTAACATGAAGTGTATGCTTCTGAGAACATTTTCACATAGACATTTTGGAAGATTTTAATTTCTATATTACATTGAAGAGTGACTTAATTTTAGTCTTGACCTCAGTCATTCACCTGCATATGAACACTTCACCTGATTTCTATCCCAGTATTTAACAGTGGCACATACATTTTCTCATTGTAGGCTTCACTATTATAAAAGCACATTGTTCTGCTTAAGCAGTAGGTTGTTTAATAGATTCACACCCAAGGACTGGTTCTGATGATTCATTCTCAAGTCATCCATTTAATCATCTCCTCTTCCCTTTCATTCTCTTAAGTGTTTAGTTCTCTTACATAATGTTTCTCTTGCATTTCCTTCCCAGGTTACAACGAACCACTTGAGAGATCATGTAAGTGTTTTGCCAACCTCATTCCAGGGAAAGCTATCGATGGAGTGGTGCACTCAAAAATAAGAGGGGAAGAGATTCTTCAGAGTAGCCTTGAAGTGTGCTAGGATTGGAAATGTCTTTGAAAGTGAAGATAGCTTTTTGTATAAGATGACCATAATCCTTCTCCCCTTTGATTATAGCTCTGAGCATAACTACTGCACCAAGCCCAACATCCAGCCATTTCACACTTAATTTCACCTTGACCAACCTCCAGTACACTGCAGATCTGGATGCACCAAGTTCCCGCAAATTCATTTCCACAGTGAAAGTTATCAACCATTATGTAAGTCTGGCTCTGGTTTTGCCCATTTTGTGTTATGGTGGTGATCTTAATCTGCCTGCATTAAACTCAGGACATGCTTTCAAGTTCTCAGTTTACTCTTTTTTTCTTGACAGATTGACCCTCTTTTCAAAAGAAGCAGCATAAGCTCTGCCTACACAGGATGTAAAGTGATGAGATTTAGGTAAGATTCCTGAAAGTGCAATTAACTGTTTTTTTATCTGCTCATGTACACCTTAAATTTGCATAAGTTACCATAGCTGTTCTGATGCCAGAAAACAGAAGCCAGTGACACCTCCCTGTCCATTCATGATTTTCTTGCTGGTAAAATCATTTTGGTATTTAAATGTCATTGCCACAATTCTTGAGAATCAGCTGAAAGATGTAGGAGCCCAATTGCACTGATAGGTTTCAGTGCCTGTTGTTCCTAGTCATACAAATTACACAGAGTGTTCTGGAAGCATCAACAGTGTCCTAAAGAACGTCTGACATTTTTACTTAGGTCTGGGAGAGACAGGGATGACACAGGCATAGACGCTGTCTGCAGCTACAAAAACAACATCAGCCTTGCCAGGTTTGACAGAGAAAAGGTTTATCATGAGCTGAGCGCCATGACAAATGGTGTCACCAAACTAGGGCACTACAGCCTGGAGAAGAACAGCCTGTACGTCAATGGTAAGCATCCGTGAACAGTATCAAGATATAATTTTGGGATCACTTGGAGATCAGTCCTCATTCTTCCACTCCACTGGGGCTTGAGCACTAATGAACTTCACCTTTGGTTTGTTGGTATTCTATAGGTTTTGACACTATGACAAAACCAATCCAGCATGATATTGCCATTCTAGAAGCATTTCTGTCCCTTAAATCATACAAATTCCTGGAGAATTTCATTGTTACATTATAGAATCTGAATAGGGACATATCCATATTGCTTTTGTGGTATGGATAGATCCGATGTAAAAATAAATACACTCTACCTTTTTTTATTTAGGTTTCCCCCTCACAGACACAGCTATCACCAGAAAGCCTGTCTTGACTGAAGCTCCAGCCAAATTGGGCTACAGATTGAGCTTTAGAATAGTCAATGAAAAGCTAACTAACCCAGACTCTCAGTCTCCAGAATACAAGGCAGCAGTGGAAAGCATCAGTAACAAGGTAAGGAGCTGCAGCTCAAATACCATCATCTGCACTGGTCAATTTTTGCAGCAACTGCCATAGATCTACTTTTTAATTAAAAAAAAAAATCAATATTTGGAACAAAACATTCTAGGATCTAAAAAATTAGACTGACCTTTGAATCACTTTTGATTTTGTTATGTTACATCTGGTCTTAAGAAATTATCTCCAGCTAAAGACAGGCACTACAAAATGCAAGAGGTTTAGGTCATCTGTTAATTGCACACTCACTCAGCATTTCAGTCCCATCTCTAGAAGAGATGCCAGCTCAGAGGTCAGCACATATAGAATTCATTGCTGAGAATACAACACATTCTCTTCAGCACCAATCCACCAACATATCAACCCAATAAATCCCCAATTAGGTAGGTTCTGCTTTTTAGATGAAACCATAACATTCCATACTTTGAGTTCTGAGTCTGCACTGTCTGTGAAATGTGGATCAAGATGACAGCTGTCAGTCAGCAAATTGTGCTGTTTAACACTGGCAGGTTGCTCAGATAAGACAGAAGGGCTTGCCAAGCTGGAAGTGAGACTCCATCACCAGAAGGTGTATTCTGAAGTAAAAACCAACTCCCATGAAATCCAACTAGCCAAAAAAAAAATCTGGTGTTTCTCCAAAGTTAAAGGCCCTTCTGCTGCCCTAAAGCATCTACCATGAGGCCCAGAACTCATTAATATTTAACATGACATTTTTATTTCAGATGAATCAACTATACCGTCAGAGCAACCTGCGAGACCAGTTCCTGAACTGCAGTATCACAAGGCTGAGGTCTGTGATACCATCTGATTTTGTTTGAAAGGTTACCACACCCTGGCACCATTCCCCAATGGCCAAGTGCCATTGTCCTCTGCAGAATTCCTCCCCTCCATTCTCACATTGGAAATGATTTGGTTCATGCCCTAAGAAGTCATTTCCAGGCTTCCCAGAATTCATTAGTTTGAATATTTCCTGACTTGGTATGGACTGACATTTTTCTAAGTCTCGGTCAGGATTTCTGTAAGGCACTCTTAGGTCTCAGAATATCCCAGTAATTACCATCAGCAATGTTACCTCTTAATGAGGACCAAATGGTGACCCTGCAACCTCTGCCTTCCTCCTCCCAACCTGGACTCCATTAGGTTTTTAAAAGTGGGCTTCAGGTATAGCTGTAGTGTCCTATTCTAGAAGGGAAGAGACTTGGACAAGGGACCCTCACACAGGGTCAAAGCTCTTAAAAAAAGTGCTACTCTTTCATTGTACGCATGCATTATAACCTAAGTTTGCAGAGAGAAGAGATAGTGGTATTGCATTTGCTGTGCCTGGCCAAAGGAAAAGCCCAAAGCAGCCTGTTCCACATCTCTCAATAGCACCACATTAGCTTAAAACACTTAACACTCAGAATAGCAGGAACCCTTCAGAAAACCCTTTCCCACATGAAGTTTTATGATCCTCAGCCTATTTATCTCAGAACCTCTGTTTCTCATCCACAGGACTGGATCCATAGTGGTTGACTGCAAGTGCTTCTTCCAGCCAGAGCCCAGCATCAACAGGGCTGTGGTTGAAAGGGCTTTTCAGGACGGAACTTCAAATGCAACCGGACTATGGCTGGGAAGCAGTTACCAGCTGCAAGGATTCTCAGTAGACAGTACGTAGAGCTCAAATCACAGCTGCCCAGTTTCCACCCAGATCAACCCACTTCGCCATGGCATACTCAAAATTTCCCAATTTCTGGTCTATCAGAGGGTGGTGGTGGGGTGGTGGTGGTGTGGAAATATATCTATGTTATCAAGTTGAATCACTGAACTCAGGTCAGAGTGGGCCAGTCCTTTGCTACATTCAGTCTGGCTCAGCGTAGCCCTTTAGTCCTCAATGGCTTAAGGTGTTACTCAATGCTTAATAAGAAAACGAAGCAGGAACTACTCACCATAACTTCAAGCATTTAGATATAAACAGATTTCTAGCTTTTTTCAAATGTACAACTTCCCAAAGAAATGAGTGGCCTAGTACATTGCTGAAGGACTGATTCAAAGGGTAGACTGGGGATTTGCTGTCAGACCCAAATGCAACTCAAGTTCTGTTAATCTATTAAGACTTCAAGTTTTCCCAGCTAAGAGTCTGCAGATCAATGCTGCTTGGTAGAAGAGCCTCTGTTTCTCTCTGCTAGAATTTATACTGACTTTTCCTCTCAATTTCCAGGCTTGGAACTAGCAATTGAGGCAGCAACTTATAAAACACCCCTCAAGTCTGGGAAAGAAAGCTTTAGATTAAACTTCAGAATCTCCAACCTTCCCTACTCTCCAGAACTGCAGGACTCCAGGTCACAGATGTACCAACTGAACAAAGAGAAAATTGAGAAAGAGGTAAAACTAACAGCAATATCTTGATTTCCCTGTCCAAATTAAAGATGTATTAAATTTACTCAATTTTCCTCAATTGTTTTGTTTTTTCTCCATCAGCTTAACATATTCAGAGCTAGCAGCCTGAAGGACCACTTTGCTGGTTGTACTGTTGAGAGCTTTGGGTATGTCCTGCTTTGGAAGTGTTTTTTTTCTTGAGTCCCAACAGAGCACTTAGCAGAAAAGGCACTCAGAGCCACAGCGTGGTGTTTATGCCTCGCTGCCAACCTTTGTGCTCTGGATGACACATAGGACGCACCTTCATTCATTCGCAGTCAGTTTTGCCTTTACCACAAAAGGTTTCTGTCCAAATGAGAGGTGGTTTTGTTTCCATCCTAGCGAAGCTACTTTCATGCATAAACAAGACCAGAGTAAAACAAATACATTCATTCTCTCATTTAGCTCATTAAATTAAGTTAAAACTCCACTGAAACACATTAGCAAAACAATCATGAGAACTGACCAGCCCGAGAATAAAATCTACTTCTGTGTCTCTTCTCCAACACCTCTTTAGAGGAAAGAAAAAAGCTGAGCTGATTTACCCCTTAGAATTGCCTTGCCTGGGATTAAGTCAGTGGGTGGATTTCACAAGGCTGCATGAGTTCCTGTCTCATCTAGCATAAACTGCAAAAACTGATCCCATGCTAATAAAACATTGCTTAGAGATCTGCAGACCTGAGCCTGATTCTGAATCCTTCTCCCTGCCTCTACTCAGCTCTACTTCTTTTTCTCTTGTCCCTTAATGACGACTCTGGCTCTCCTCCTCCAGGCCTGTCCATGGGAAAGCTTACACAAGTGTTGCCTCCATCTGCAAATTCACACTGGACCCCTTCTCACAGACTTTACAAAAGGAAAAGGTGTATGAGGAGCTGAAACGCCTGACTCACGGATTCACCAAGCTGGGCCCCAGCTACGAGCTGGACGATCGGAGTCTGACTGTTGAAGGTGAGAGCTCCCGAGATGACTTTGTGGGAACGTTTATTAGTTTTGTCTTAATCATCTCTAGAGCACTATGTTTCTTACCTGTCCCACCCTTTATTTCCAGGTTACTCTCCACTCCAAACAGATGAACAGGAGTCCGAAAGATCTGGTAAGTGCTTTTTAGGAGGGATTCACCCTACAGCCACTGAATACTTGAACTACAGTAAATTAGCATCACATACCTTGAAACAGAGACTAGGCCTGTGCCAGAGCCCAGAAATCTAGGACTCTCGGGAGTTGGGCAGCAAACAGCAGGTGCCATCAGAGCCAGCCAGCCTGAGGAAAATGGAAGTGAAGGACAAGCAAAAGCAATGCGATTTGGGAAGCTGTTTTGGAGCTCTAGCACCAATAAATTTTGATAAACTGCAGTATTTACAAAAAATCCAGATATGGTGGTGTGAGCATAGCCACAACCCCAGAACTGACAGTAAACAGGAGAAAAAAAATACCCTGAACCATTGCTTTTCCATGCACCAAAACATGCTGGCAAAAGTAACTACAGCTTTTGCTGACACCCTTAGCCCTGTCCCCTTCCCCAAGAGTCCAGCCAGCAACTAAGAGAACTTTGTCTCTCTGAACATCCCTGAAACCATTTGAGGGCTCTGACACTGAGGTGGCATTAAAGATCCTGAGACCCTCACTCCATTTTACCAAAGTTTCTGTACATCCTGCCCATCTTCACATTGCTGGAACACATTTGCCCTGCAGCCAGGGAAGGCCAGATGCTGCCTTTCAGCAATTTTGCCTCACCTGTGCCTTGTACAGTACTTCTGAACTTTTCCAGGGCAAGATCTCCCTCTGTCCCATGCACAGGAATCCAAAAAACTGACATGCCCTTATTTTGCCTTTGCAGAGCTTCAGTTCTGGGCAATTATCCTCATCTGCATTTTCACCCTGCTTGGCTTCATTCTCCTCATCTTGTTATGCTTCCTGGTAAGTGGCCCCTTTGCTGTCCTACCTCTAACTTGACTATGGCAGGGCCCAGCCATCTGGGGAGCTGCAGGAGGGACATTCAGACACATCCACAAGAAGCCCGATGGAAGTAGTACCTGACATGCACGGTAACAGCAAATACCATGCCAAATCCTCTTTCAGTTACTGCCAACTCTTTCAAGGACTTGTGCACAGGAGGATGGGGAAGGGTATTTATAGTTGGCTAAGGAAATTTCTAGGAAAGGAAGCACAAATGAGATAGAGACCTTTGCAGAGAGAAAAATATAAACCCAAAGGTAAGGCAAACACCAAGGTGATAAGCAGGTTGAATTAGGGGATCTCCCACAGCATTTCTTAAACCTCTACTCTGTTCAAATATCTGCAGAATTATGAGGTTACAGATAAGGCACTGCAGAAGATATTTTTAATAACCTGCAGGAATCACATCCAGAATTTTTTATTCAGTGCTCTTAACATACAGAGTGTAGCAGCCTTGCAGGGCCATACTCCAGCTGCATACCCTTGGAAAGAGCAGAGCAGATCCTCTTCTGATCTCTGGTACTGATTTGATAGAGGACAACGTCTTAATAGGACGGTTTCAAAAGCAGCTGTGTTTGCTTTGCACCAGCTAGAAGAAAACAGCTAAATCTACAGAGAACATGGATTACTGTCCTCAGAGGTTCAAGAGTAAAAATTGCAGTCAGCAAGATTTAGAAGAGGAAAATCCTCAGATTCAAAACTGGGGGCTGTGCTAGTGTCTGCCTATGCAGCTTTAGGCAAGCATCTTATTCACAGAGTCCCTCCATCCCCACCTGACAATGTGGTTTGGGGGCATCTAATTAAGGGCAAAGTACAGACTTGGGTTTTTTGCCATTAACATTGTTCTTTTCCCACCAGATTGTCTTTTGCCTAAGAAGAAAGTCACAACTATACCAGGTTCAACAGGGCATGTACGGGGTGTACTTCCCACATCTGAACACAAGAAAAGTGCATTGACATAAGAGATGAAGTCTGTCTTCACAGACCTGTTCGTCCATTGATGAAGGAAAAAAATGTTTACAAGTACTAGAAAAAATGTTTCTTTAATAAATTATGTTTAGCATTCTCTTGTATTGAGGCAAATCTTTGTACTGTTACCACAACTATTTTCATACTGTGGGGAAACTGCCAACAATGCAGATGTTGAGGAAAATATTTTTTTAAAGCACTGCGGTATTTTATATAAATATTACACAACCAACAGAAAATAAAGACTACCAGGAACTGCAGTTTACAATGCTCTTCAGTGTTAATGCCAGTTTTCTGAAAAAGGCTTAGAATTATACTAATTTATAGATTTTTTGGGGGGACTGACTATTATAAACTTGAAAACTTCGTCTAGATTTTAGCTTTTTCCCTGACTTATCTTTTAAAATATAAATGTCAAACTAATTGAAACATTTCATATATTTAAAATGATGTCAAGACATTATGTAAAGATACATTAAGTCTGAGTGCAATACAGTCACCCTGTGTCTTTTGAGATTGATACTGATTTCAGTCGAATAAATGCCATGTTTATTGCCATGAAACTGTATTTCCTTTATTTCCTCTGTAGCCACACTTTTCACCCCACATCAAAATACTTTTGCCCTACTGAAATCCCTGAGCTTTTGCTCCTCAGTTGTCTTGGGCATCCCATAGGGGCGGATGTTAGAGATCAGGACCTTTCACTGCCCCCCCAGACCACCTGAGCCAGACTTGCCCTGCTGCATGCCTCAGTGTTCTGCAGAGCACAGGAGATGGTGCTGATCTCTAGGTAATTATTCAATACTATCATTAGATGAACTCCCTGCTGAAAGTGAAAGCACTAGAATTAGAATTAATGAAACCACGATTAGTCATTAATCCTTCCACTGCAGGCAATGTTTCCACATAATCAAACTGGCTTTTTAGTTTCACAGTAAAGCTCAGTGGCAGGTTGGACCAGTTCGTCCCCCAGGTCAGGTTCCTCAGTGCAGAGTGAAGTTTCCTACGCAGAGGATTAGAAACCTGTTTGCTTGATCAAACAAAGGTTTTCAAGCACCCAATATTATGTCAGCAACATCAGAATAAAAGCTTTCACAGCTGCTTGCAAAAGACCTTTGCAGGTTTCCATGCCACCCAGCGTGCCCCAGCTGCAACAGCCATCGCATGACACAAGGGCTGTGAGCAGAAAGGACTTGCCGGCTTGGGCTTTGATGGCAGGCACTCAAGAAAAGCTGCATGAGAGAGCAGGGCTGGTGGGGGCCAGCTGTTAGAGCACGAGCTCCTGCCTTGGCAGCCCTGAGCAAGCCCCCAGATCTTCAGCCAGCTGTCCCTGCTGCGCCTCTGTTTCCTTCGTCCTGGTACCCCAGCGCCCTGCTCCCCTCTCACCATGGAGCCCCGTCTCTTATTCTCAAAAACACACAAGTGATGCTAACAACAGCACAGTGCAGGGTGTGGAGATGCGACAGCCAGAATGTGCCGGGACAGGAAGGTGCTATTTTGTGGAGCTGTTTCATAGGGGTTTTGAATTTTCTCTTTTATGCCATGGACACAGGAGAAGACCTGCCTCTCAGCACCATGAGCCATACCAGCACCACCTCCTCCCCCAGGCTCTGCCCATGGGTTTGCTGGGAACAGGAGGAGAGGCCCAGCACACACTGCAGAGCACAAACCAGCAGCCCCCGCACTGGCACCACTGTCCTCTCCAGCCCTGGGGACAAAAGGGAAGGCAGAAAAAAACAGCAGTTTCCCAGGGGAGCTCCAGGCAGCACCCTGAGTCCCAGGACAGACCTGAGAGCAGTGGAGCAAATTTGTGTCTGCTCAACAGAAAGGCAAACATAGCTGACCTAATTTAGAAAAACTTTAGTTTAGATGCAGCACAGCAGCACCCAGCTCCAGTCAACCTGCTTGTGGGGGCTCCAAAGAGCCAAGTACCCCAGCAATACCATGAGAGCCTATATCCTAAGGGGATGTTGCAAACATGCCTTTCTGCAGGAACAGCTGCAGCCACACATGCTGGGCATCCTTTTCTCCCTGGCACAGCCACCAGCACTCACTGGCAGACCAGGACATGCCACATACATCCAACCCCACACACATTTGCCACCATGGGCAGCCCCCAGCCTGACACCTCAGGCAGGGGAGTCAAACCCCAGCCCTGCTGGCTGGTCTCCCATACCCAACCCTCAAAACTAAAGAGCTAAAACTAAAGCTGAAAGACACTGAGGAAGGGGCAGCAAGACAGCTGAGAGGGGAAAAGGGGCTGAGAAAGCAGCTTGCAGGGAGAAAGGGCCAAGCTCAAGCATGCTATGGGGATGGCTGGTGCCTGTGAGCCTCCCTGCAGGGCTGCTTTCCAAGAGGAAGGAGCCCTCACATACCACAGTGCCTCTCAGCATCCCCTACGCCATGTCGCAATGCATTTCATGTTACGGTTGGACACCCGCCCACGTTTGCTATGGAGCCACTGTTTCCAAACAGGGGCCCCTGGTGAGGCTGCTGGGGCCGGGCCAGCTCAGCAGTGACGCAGGTGGCTCAGCCTCTGGCACAGTGAACCTGGCCACAGGCAGGGACTGGGGCTGGGGAAGGGCAGAGCAAGCAAGCGAAGAGGCTCAGCTTGACCTCAGGGATCTGCCCTAGACTTGGTTCCATCAACGCCCGCCTGTAGCACCACCCTCCGTGGTTGCTTTCCCCCCAGCACAATCTTTGGTCTCCCACTGCCTCTACTCTCCCCTTGCACAGCAGATGCACCAGGGCCATTCCTTGGTATTTCTGTCCTTGTCTTTGTGTCTCAACCCAGCCCCCCCGCTGCTACCAGTGTGTAAACTGGTGTCTGGCAGCACCCCATCACCACTTTTCCCAGCACAGGGCTAGGTGGATGTACCCAGCACTGCCTTGGTAATTGCTGCTTAGTAAGAGACAGTTTAACCATCCCCTTTTCAGCTCTAAACATTTCATGCTGAACAGTGGAAACAAGGCTGAATTGCAGCAATAAAAGATTCAGCTGCTTCTCATCATTCTCCCCAGCAATTCCTATTCAATTTGGCTCTTATAGATAGAAAAATGCTCCATCTGCTTTGGAAACAGTCATCAAAAAGCCTTTTGTGCAGCAAGGGCACACATTCAGACACCTTTTTAAACTCCTGTTGTCAGCATTGACCCAGCACCATTTCCCAACAGCAGAACTGTTCCACCTTTGATGGAGAGGAGAATGTGAACAACCTGAGCTGCCTTGTCCAGAGCAGGATCCAGACCACCCACCCCACGCGCAGACAGCGATAGCACCTGGCCCCAGCTTCGCTGCTGGGATTTGCAGCTCCATAGGCAAGGGCACATCTTTTCTGCTCATCCCCCTCATTGTTTCATCACTAATTGCGTCTCATCAGCCTTTCTCCTGCCCTGCTCCACCGGGGACCTTAGCCTGGGGTAGCCAGAAGGAAAGCCACACTGCACCCAACCAGGAATTGAATTTGTAAAGTGGTTGCTTTATCAGGAGCAAAAGCTTTATTCTGTCGGCACCACAATTGCTGAATTTTGTTTTCCCCCCACCAGCCTGCAAGAAGCAAATACAAATTTCCCTCTGAGCCACTGCTGGGCCTGATGGCTCCTCTTCCCTCTGCACAAGCACGTCTGCTCCCCTCCAGTAAAAAGCACCTAATTTAAGGGCAGCAGGAGAAAGAAAATTAGGAAATTATATTTTTATGCTTCAGCTTGCAGTTTGCCTGATGCATCAGCAAAAGAAGGAGCATTGAGGCAATGCAATGTTTCATCTTGTGCCTGCAGCGCAGCCCAGCACCCCCCACTCCGCTGCAGCAGCAGGCTGGATCCATGCTGCAAACTGTCAGACAGCAGCTACACCACACAACCATCCAGTCCTGCTGCATGGTGTCACCTACACGTTATTCAAACAGCCCCAAGGGAAACACAGTTCAATCACAGCGGCTCAGCAATGCCCATCTGGAGCAGAGGTGAACACCCACAGGCAGAGGCTGCACGGTGCCAGCTGGCCCATCGCAGGCTGTCACCTCTGAAGAGCATTAAGCAGAATTTTACAAGAAGTGATGAGCCCTGCAGGAAACAAGGAGCTGTTTTCCTTGGGTGTGTGTAACCACAGCCACAAAGGAGCAGCTCTGGGCACACTGTACCCAGTGAGGGATCCCCCGAGGCACTGGCTTCTGGCCAAACAGCATTACTACAAACAACAACAAAAAAAGCCCAAAAGCAAACCACAAAACTCCCCAGGACGTGTGAGCTGGCATGAGCCAGAGCTGGGCAGCACCATTCACTTTTCCACCACACTCCTGCCAAAAAGCAGATGATAACCAATCGAGCATCGTGGCATTACTAAACTTGCTCGGGACACAGATGCAGAAAATCCCCTGCCGCAGGGGCCAGAGGTGCCTCCTCACTCTCTTTAACCACCGCTTTCCAGTTGATCTTACCAGGTCTGAAGAGCCTTGCTGCAGTCCAGCACCTTGACCCCAGCCCTGGGACAGCATCACTAAATCCACGTTTTCATGCAAGACTGAGCAAAGAGTCTGACACGTTGTGCTGCAAACAAAAGCATCCTCTTGTGCAGAGGGTCCTCTCTTTTTGAGGGGCTAGAGAGGAGGTTTTGGAGTGAGCTCTTCCAAAGCCTGCCCCCCAACACTGAGGTCAGAGTGACCCCCACACCACTGCAAAGGTAGTCAGCGCAGAGGGGGGGTCTCTTCACCTCCCTCAAGAGCTTCCAGATGCAGTGGATCCAAAGGGATGAGTATGATGAAGAGGGGCCATGCATCATCCACCAGAGATGCTACTGAGGCAACACTCATGCCAGGCCCAGGGAGCAGTTACACTATTTTCTTATGGTTACAGGCCAGGCAGCAGAAAGCAATAATAAATGATTTTGTGCTAGCAAGTGTCATCTGCTCCCCAGCCTTGCACTGTCCCCAGCTGAGGGCTGTTTAGGTAAAAGCCACAGACTCAGGTTGCAGCTGAGCACTGCCTCCACAGGGGAAGAGGCAGCCCCACCACCAGCCCAGGACAAAGGCTTGGAGGTGATGCTGAAGCCCTGCCCTAAGCCACCTGGTTCTCAGGCCCCATCTGTGCTCTTCTGCCTCACTGCCACCCTCGTGGCTCTGGGTGCACATGGTCACTTCCCCATCCCTGTCCCCACAGCTCCTTGTATAACCCCATGTGGCCAAGTTGGCAGTACAGATCATGGTGTCCCCTAAGGCCAATGCAACAGTGCCAAGGTGACATTGTCACCCATACCAGGAGCCCACCAAAATGCAGGAATGGATGCGGGGGTCCCACACCAGCCCAGGCTTGCCTCTAGCAGAGCTGTGCGATGGCTTGGCTGGTACCAGAATTTCACACCGTGGTTTGCACATGGCTGCTCCCTTGGGGCTGCAGCCCATGTACCCAGAAAAGGTCCTTTGCTTTCCATGCATGACCCCACAGGGCTCCCATCAAGCAACCAGCCCTTGCAGTCACTCCCAAGCACAGAAAGATGGCCACAAACACCTATATTAATGCAAAAAACAGATACTCAGAGCAGCCTGCCAAAGGCACGGATCAAGCCATGGGAGAGAAAGCAAAGCAGAAACCCACAACGTCATGACCCCTCTCCCAAACCATACAAAGTATTTTCGTACCTGGACTAGAAGGTTGGGAAAGGCACTGCCATGAGCTGGGTACTGCCCAACGGGGAGGAAGGGTACTGGCTTCCCACCCCAGTACACTCTTCTAGAAAGGAGACCTCTCCCACCCCTCCAGGTTCTATAGGGTTGAGGGTTTATACAGTGCAGCTGCAGCTCCTCCACCACCTTTCACAGCTCTTTGGGACTCGATTGCCATCAGCTGTGATCCCTGGCAGGGAACCAGGAGCATCCCCCAGCACTGGGGCTTGGAGTCAGCTCACAGGTGGGAGAGGCTGAATTCCCCACAGCTGCACTTTGTATCAAGGACAAGATTTCCTTGTCTCCTACTGGGTATGGGGGACCTGCGCCCACATTTGTCATCCTCTCGCAGTCCTCATTCTTCTCTGTTCAGCCCCAAAATCTCTATGTGCTGTGAAGACCCCTTATTTAATGCACTCCAGTGGGCAGAGTTAAGGGTGCTGCGGCAGGTTTAATCATTGATCTTGGGCAGCAACACGGCAGATTTAATTTCCTTTTAATGCAGCGGAGGGGTCTGCTCCCCACTCCACCACTGAGCACACGCACGGGCTGGAGCAGTCTCGGTCCCCCCCATGTGGCTGTTGCCTGCGAACACCAAAACCTGCACACGAGTGATTTGCTCACTGCAGAGAGGAGCAGGAGCCACAGAAAATAGTGCAAACAGTGTCAAGCTCAGCACCAAACCCTCCCTCAGGCAATCCCCGAAAGAAATCATGCCAAATTTAACAAACTTTTGAGAAACTCCCCCTGACCTTTTGAAGCTGACACGGGGTTTGGTGGAAGGGACGTGGGAGGGATATGGGATGCTGCAGGGATGCGGGAAGGATGTTACAGGGACATTGCAACGATGCAGAGTGGATGCTGCAGGGATGGTGCAGGAACATGGGAGGGATGCCACAGGGATGCTGCAGGGATGCAGGAGGCACCTTACAGGACACTTTCCCACAGCTCTCTGACAAGCAAAGAGTGTTTGGCTCTCAAATTGACTCAAACTAGCCACTTCATTTCCCCTGAAACTTTCCGGAGAAAACAAGTTCTTATCTCACTAGAAACCCAGGCCGCAGATGCTGGGCTGCCTGGGAGGAACAAGCAGCTCTTGTAAGCTGACAGTGGCACTCCCAGCCTCGGACAACTGCTGGCTGCCGCCTCCCCAGGGATGCACTCGAGGACGGGGCTGCACCTGTGGGGCTGAGCTGCTGGCACCACGTGCCCAGTGCAGCTGCAAACCATGGTCCTGTGCCTTGTGGAGCAAAGACCTGCAAATTTGCTTCCTGTGAGCGGAAAGGTGAAACACAGGGGGACCACACGCAACCCAAGGGTGTTATTCTGCATCCCTGGTATCAGCTGAAATGTCAAACACTTGGCTTTCAGCCTATACCTTTTTCTGCTAAAGGTTTAACAGAGGGACAGGACTCTAATTCTGACTTTGGTTAACTTTGCGGTGAGCGCAGCCCTCTGAGCAGGCACGGCTGCGGCCCACAAAACAGCTGGCACATCTGCAGTGGTTTTAGCCCAGCAAACCCCCCCCTCCTCCTGTTTCTGCTCAGCGAAAAGCCAGAACAGCAGCGTCTCTCCCTCTCGACTCACCCCCAGCGCAGCTCGGGGTGATGGAGAGCAGAAAGGCAGAGATCAGCTCCCTTCTCCTGCCTCTGCCCGCACGGTGAAATCTTGCGGTGCCTGCCTGTCAGTGCTCTCGGAACCAGCTTCTCTGTCCACTCCACGATGTCCCCTGTGGACGCCTGGGCACTGCCACCGCTGCCTGCTGCCTCACTCGGCCTTGCTCCTGATGGCACGGCACAGAGCACAACCACCGTACAGGGAAGAAATTGCTTGGCAGTTAATCAGACACCTCCATCATCCTCTTATCTTCTCAGAGGTACTTTCTGCCGCCCATCAGCTTTTTCCCGTGGAGAACGATGGCTCCTTTCATCGGCTTGAGTGTTTGGGAAGAGGCTCCACAGCGGCAGTGATTCCCCAGGGGCTTTTGGTAAGGGTGTGAATTAAAGCACTGTCAGAGCCCTCCCGGACCACGGCCACCCTGCCTGCTCTGCACCAGCACTGGGGAAGCTCCTGTCTTAAAATCCACCTTTCACAGCGCAACAGAAACACCCGCCTGCTGATGCTTTATGAGGCCTGGGGTGACACAGCCTGTGCACATCAATGCCCGACATTTTGCAGATGTGCAAAGTTACCGGTGAGTTTACGGGGTGCCTGGGAGATTGGCACAGCCCAGCAGGATGCCAAGGACTGGTGCTCAGCTCCCGGGCGCTGGCTGGTTGCAATCAGGGGCAGCCTCGTCCGGGCAGCGACGGACACGGCTTCTTTGTGCTGAAGGCATCGGCGCAGCTCAGAGCTGATGGTAGCTTCCAGCTTCCTCCTTTTTGGTGATATAAAACAAATATGCTGTAAACAAGTCACCCTCTGACACATCACAGGCTCAGGGCCTGAAAGGGACAGGGCAACCCTACGTGCTCGGTGCTGGAGCCCTGTGCTCCTCTGTCACAGCAACGCACCGGGACTCCACGTGAGTGTTTTAGTGGGATGCAAAAACCCCTCATCCGCACGTCTTGGGGAAGTAAGGGACCAGGAAGAAAGGGATGCTACAATTTTGAGGTTAGTCAAAACACTGCGGTAATTTAGCGGAAAGTATTTTTCTGCCGTGCCAGGTTTTTCTTGCTGTATTAAAGAAATGCAACGAGTGTGGGAGGTGTGAACTAATGCTACCGCACTGGGAAGGTGGTGACGACCTGAGATCTCACAATGATGTTCATCAGACTCGCTACTCAACAGGGGTGTGAGCAAGTACAGTGGAAAAAAAGGGACATAATTGGTCTTTTAAGAAAAAACCCAAACCAAATAGCTGTGAGACAACCTCGTCAGCAAATGCTATTTAAAAGCACAGACATTCGCCTCCTCTCTCCCAGGGCAAGTGTTAACCTTTAAACACAGCCTTTCCGCTCCCTTCCCTTTCACTCATGTGTTTTCTCCTCCACCTGCTCCCTACTTGCAAAATCACTTGCGTTTCCCCATCGGGAGCCCACGGCTGTTGCGTGCCACTGCACCGCGATGCACCGTGCCAAGAGCTGCTCCGTCCCCACCCGCTGCCACCCCGTCCCTGCACTGCCATGGGCTTTGAGGCAGCAGCTGGCGTTATGTGGCAGAAATGTTTCCCAGCAGCAAAATCTCCCTGTGATTTGCACACACCCAGGGCTTGGACATAAGCCTCGTTTCTTGTCATTCCTGGGCCAACTCTCCCAGAGAGGTGGCTAGAGCTGAACCTCCTCAGCGCTCCTGCAAGCGGGGAGCTGGTCACGAGCATTGACTCGGGTTGCGCTGCAGTCGGTTGCCCCGTTGTTATGGGCTCTTGAATGCACAGAGCTGCCTCCCTGCTTGGAAAGGTTTTTCCTGGCTGCAGGAGAGACCCTCTGGTGTGCCGGTCCTGGTGCTGAGCCCGGTGGGAGGTTTCTCGAGGGAGAGTGACTCCCGTCTGCACCGTTGCTTCCTGTCCCAGCTGTGAGGGCAAGAACAACAAGAGCTCGAGCGGTGACGTGGAAGCCTTGCGCAAGAGCCGACGGGGGAAATGCAGCTCGCTACTTTCCAGAGAGCATCTCATGCTCATCGGCAGCGAGTGAAAACGGCCTTGCAAAGAGAATGAGCACCGAGTGCCGCAAGTTGTTTTAACATCCTTTACATCACATCTTCACCCTTAATCTGCACTCCCCAGTGTTTTGAATTCAGGCTGACAAGGCCCGGGCATCAAGTGGAGGAAGGTCTCTGGAGAATGAGGGCTCTGTGGCACGCAGTCCATCACAGCACGCAGTCCATCACAGCATCACAGTGCACCTCCCAGTCGGGCTCACAGCCCAGGAGCGCACCTCCCAGTCAGGCTTTGGCACCGTTTGGGAATGGCTGCTGGGAGCACCGCAGCCCCTGCCCCATCCCTGCATCCCCCCAGAGCACCGCAGTCCAGAGGAAATGATCATCTCTTTGCATACTCTTTACCCATTCTGCAACAATTTAACGAGAAGTGGGATGAGGCTGAGCTGCGAACACAGCTCCTCCAGCTGCACCTCGTCCTGCACCCGGAAAGCTCCTTTGGGCCAGGCAGGCTCATGGCAGGAGGCTGTTACGAGGGGCTGAGCCCCAGGGGAAGACGGGTAGGTGCCTTGGGGAGGTGTAGAAAGCGAGTAGGATCCCTGAGATGCAGAAGAGTTGTGCAACTTCTTGCTCACAACCCACCAGTGTTTCCTGAGGGAGGACCGGTGGGCAGGGAGGGGGCTGCGCAAGCCCCCCCGATAGGGAGGCAAGGCTGCGGCTGCCCACAGCACCGCAGCTCCCCGTCCTCTGACTTCCCCGCTCTGGGCGCCCGGCTCCCTGTTTACTCACTTTAAAAAAGTAATAAGAAGAGGCTCTTCTTATCAAATTGCCTTTTAACTTCTAAAGTTGCAGTCACAGCTTCAAAGGCGTTAAGAAGAGAAATAGCTTTTTTCTGATAAAAGTGACTCTGACTCATTAAGAGTCTTCGACTGCTGCTCCAGTGCCAAGTACTAAGGAGAGGAAGCTGCCTGCGCTGCTGACTACGAGGCAGCCGGAGCGACTCAGCTCTCGGCGCTCATCACCAAAAGTCCCCAAAAACACCCATGTCCCACCCACTGGAGCAATGAAGCCCATCTCCAGTTCTTTAGGATCTGAGTCAAAAAGATTATTACAAACCTGAATAACTTAAACCTTACAACTTACTGTACCCATATTTCATAGCCCCAAAGAGGACAGAGCATTAATATTTGCACCCCAAATCCAGCTCAGCTTCTTTAGCTTTCACAGCAAAGGCTAAACAGCAAGGTCCTGAAGGTGGGATGTTGGCTTGGATTTAGACTAATAAATAAAAAGCAACCCACTGTATGTTTACTGGAGGTGAATTTTCCAATTTCCCAGGTGGTGCCCAAGCTGTGGGTACGTGGTCAGAGTGAGATGCAGTGGGCACCAGCTGCCTCCCCGCCACATCCCATCTCTGCATCTCCCGCGGTGCAGCTGCACTCTTCGCCCTCTGCATCCCCAGAGTATCGACAGCATCCTCCAACCACCGAGGCAAAGAACAGATTTTAATGAAATCTCACAATTCTACCCAGTTTGGTAGGGAGAGTCCTTGCCACCACAGTTAGGGGCTCAGGAGCTTTGAACCCAGTGGATTTTTCCTGCGGTTGTGCTGCATGCATAATTAATCATCTTGTAACAAATATGTGGCCACCTGGGACTCTGTAGCTGCTCTTGTATTACTGTGCGGTTATTCAGAATTTCAGAGCCACAGTGGGGCTAAAACACAGGTCCTCCACTTAGCTTTCACAGTGGCCTGGGGTGCAAGCTGTGTGCAGACACTTACAAGAGCAGATCACACTTAAATTTCACAGTGGTGTTTACCAAAAAAGATTTTTTTTTCCTGTTTGTTCAAGACATGAAATAAATAATGCAAGAGCATCTTCTATTCCCTTCCAGATTTTGTGTATTGCTGTTCCTTTTTCTCCTCATTTTCGAGCTTTTTTATTCCCACTATTTTCAAACGCTGAGCAATTCAGAAAGACTATGTACATTTGTGCCAGCTGGAAAAATGCTGAAACAATGAGGAAAAGTGCCTGGATTATATCAAAACTTTCTTATCGTGTCTCACTAGTTCATTAACGCAAGCAGGTCAGATAGGAGATAAGTCCCTGGTACCCCTCAGCCTTGCCTCCCCACAGATGCATTCCCATTTGGTCCAGAAGGAGATTAGCCAAGAGAGATAGGTACACTGGGAATTAGGGAATAAATAAAATAATCCCAGCCAGCTCCTGGCTGCCTAGGTGTACCTGGCAAAACATTTCCTAGAAAGGTTATTTTATCCCTCACAAAAAAACCCCAACTTTTTGTTAAACAAATTGCAATAAAGAGATCATCCCTTTCATCTTGGTTACAGAAACAAGAAGCAAATAGGTGCAACTTAAAATTCAAACCTTTGACATTTTGGGGGGTAAGGGGGAAAACACCGACAAACACCCTCAGTTCACGCATCTTTTGCATGCAAGGGAGAAAAAAGAAATTCTCTAATCAGCTGTAATTGCTGATGCGCAGGAAAACTGCCCAGGAGGGATTTCCCTGTCCTTTAACTGAAGAACAAGGGGCGCAGAGGCTGAATGGCCAAGGACTGACGATGGCAGCACTGCTGTGCAGCCCGGTCCTGCGCACACTCAGCTGATCGCGGTCCCCATAGCCCGTCCTCTCCGGGTCCGTCCCCCCTGTGAGGGGTCCCTGCATGGCTGGCACTGGTCCTAAAGAAAATGGAAAATTGGAAGGAAAAGGGCTGGTGCTGCTGAGCGCAGTGGTTAGTGCCTGATCAACCCGGACACTGTCCTTTGTTCCAGGGACATCTGGAGCTGGGGGTGACCAAGAGGCCACATCTGGATTGCTGCATTGGCATCATGTGGATGCATCCTGTAGGAAATCAGGTGGGATCAATAAAACCCTGATTTTTTTTCTTCTGATCCCTTCCATAGGAGTAACCTCCAGCAGCCAATGCAACAACTTCGTGTGTCACCACTAAATATTCAGGGCTACAGATGTGGAAACCAAACACAGGTGTTAGACTCGAGGAAGGCTCAGGGCAGCGGGAGGAGCTGCTCCCCTGCCCATGCCCTGATGGCAGCTTCGTCCCAACTGGCTGGGCAGAAAAGAAGCACGGGAAGGGGTAAACCTGCAGATGTAATGGGGCCTCCAATTTCTAACAACTGGAGCCTCCTCTTGTGTGCTTGGCATCCCACCACTGGTGCTCTTGTGCAGTGATGTGGTTAACACGGGTGTTTTCTCCCGTTCAGAGAGATATGGACACACATGCACAATCACAGCGTTCCTCACACCTCTTGCCACGATGTAACTTGTTCATCTGCAAGCAAGAAACCCTCTGTCAGGCTTCTCGTCTGCCTGGGCAGCACTTCCCTGTCACCTGGGGCACAGAAGACAGCACCGCAGCCAGAGAATACAGCTGGATATCAAAAAAGTGGAGTTTTGTTGGACCAAAGCAGCACTTGCACATCCGATATTGTCCTCCACACCTTTAAGACCATTCCAGCAGTGCACCAATGTAATGGTGGGTGTTGTGAGCCAGCCCCAGAGCTCTGGATCCACGCAAAGAGAGGGATAGAACAGCAGCACAGAAATAGCAATTTCCAGGTTTAAGTCAACACAGTAAGTCTTGAGTTCTGGGGAGGTCTGAGGGATTTTACCCAGAAAAATGTCATTTCAGGAGGTTCTGTGAAGGCTTGATTCACACTTTAGTCCAAGTTAATTGATGCAGCCATCACTAAGTGAAGGGGGTTTGGCACAAAGAAGCAAAAAGAGAGACAAACAACCCTGCTTGATGTCTGGGAAGTGGAGCTCAGCTCCCTCCTCTGTCGCAGCCTTCCTGCACGGGGTGGGGAATCAGGAAAAAAATCCACCAGGGCGCTGGGACTGTGCCTGCACCAGCGAGCCAGGGCTGCACCAGCTGCAAGGAGAAGTCGGGATGGAGGCACTTGGTCCACTTCTTGCTAGAGGTTTGGGGACCAAGCTGCTATTTTACCCACAGGCAGCCCTAATGCATCACAACTGCAAAGACTTTTAATGTCTAAAAAAAATAAAAATCAAGCAAGCTTTATTCATCCTGGAGTGTTGCTACTTGAGTAGTTTATTTGAGGTCAAGGAGTTGTCAAACCTCCCCAGTTCCCTCTGATGTTTTAGCACAGTTATCAAGTATGAGTAACACTACGTGCGAGAAATGAAAGATTGTGGTCTTCAGAAGAACTGATATCGGAAAGCCAGCTTAAAGATGAATAGCTTAGTGTATTCACACTTCTTCAGTTGCGTTTACTACATCATATTTACAGGCTAATGTAAGAGTGTATACTTTCTTTTTCTCTTCTTTTTTTCTGCATAGTTGAGCACGAATTTAAAAGACTGAGTATCTGATAAGAGAAAGATATAAGCTGGAAGGCAGCTACATAAATACTGACTCCCACGCACCCAAGATACCTCTAATAATCACTTCCTCTTAACACGCTGCTGAGCATTATTGCACATAAACAAGGATATTTGGTGGCATTAGGAATTTACACAGCAACTCCCAGTGTTTTGCATTAAAGGGAGCTGGATTGCATAACTTGCTTTATCCTTTTGCAAGCCACAAGATGAAGCCCCAGCTGAGGTGACACAGGAGGCTGAAGATTGCCCCAGATGATGGCCAGTGGCTATCTCAAGACCATTTCTCCAGCTGTATTTCAGCCTGCAAGGATGGACAGACTTGACAGACATTTTAAAGTTTATCATCCCCAAATCCCCATAGGATAAATCAGGTCAAGAAGCCCATGGTCATGCACATCTCCACCATAGGACGTAGTCCCCTGGAAGCCCAAGCCCACAGGCACCAAGGCACTGTGTTGTCCAACTTACAGTGCACTAAACTGTTACTGAGGCTCTGATCATCAGTTTCTGCCTATTCCTACCCAAAGGGCTGCAGGTGGGCATGAAAAAACCTGCATGTTTTCCTGGTGGTATTTCATAAACAATCTCTAATACCCTTCTTGTTAAACACAGCTTTTCAAAATACTTTTCCATGTTTGCATAGATGGTGTCCAAACAGCAGTGGGGCAGCTAAGCTAGGAAGAGAACTGGGACCATTTTGCACAACTGGTAAGATGTGCAAAGCTTGGTCAGGGGATTTACACACAGGGCTGCCTGCCAGAAGTGCAGAGACAGAGCACTGCAGGACAGCATGTAAAGAAGGCACCTGGATATAAAGATAAGAGCAAGGTTCAGCAGGAAAGAAATAGGGGTGCAATCCAGGCAGCTCAGAGCACAGCAGGCAGATCATGTGAGGAGCAGCTCTTGTACAACTGATAAGGCCAGCAAGAGATAAGGGGCAGAAATGCTCTTGCTGCCTGCGGTCGCTCAATCTAGCCCCACACGATATCTCTGCATAGGAAACAATAAAACCCAGCCTTAACTCCAGTGTCCGGAACCTGCAACCCACCACAAGGGTCAGAGCATCTCTATGAAAGCAGAGAAGCGATACCGCAGCCTCCTTCCCCCACTCTTGCCCAGCTGATCGCTGCTAACCTGGGTGCCAGCCCCTCCCCGCTGCAAACAGCCCCCCAGGCACTGAGCATCAGCCCCTGCCTGGCATTTGTAAAGAAACTGAGCCCACCGCCTCGGGGGGCAGGGGGGGGATTGCAAACCAGCTACACTTGTGCAAACTGGGGTTGCAGGCATTGACGCTGCCAAGGTCACTTGGGGTTACTGATGGTGGAAACGCCAACCAGCAACATGACGATTATTTTCTTTTCCACAAAAAAACCCAACCCACTTATCTAGAAATAACTTTCTAGGATTGACACAAGATTAAATTAGAAGAATCCTATAGGATGTGAATGGAGGAATTCAGTATGAGTCTGAGTCTTAGCTGCCCATGGCAGTGTCCGGTCTCCTGTGTGAGTGGGGGACACGATGCAATGCAGGGAGCAGTTCATTTCGCAGATGATTAATACTGCTAGTTGTGTATGGTTTGGAATTTTCCCTTCTAATTATTATATAATGATGGAAATATAACCAAGACTAAATTTAAATTTAAAATAGATTTTTGAAATGGCATTGCCCTTACAAGTACACCCAGGGGCTACACAGTCTGTCAGGCAGTGGGGTACTCTGAATGCAGCATCTGTTTCCAGAAGTCATTGCTAATTTTTCCTACGTCAGTAATGATTCAGTTTTGGTCCTCAGCCTAAGCTAAAGGTCATCATTAACTCATGCTCTTAAGGGAAGACTCTGTAGTCATCTCTCCGCCTAACACTACAAAGGTGTGAAAAATAGTGCCTGAAATATGTGAGACTTGTTGGGGTTTTTTGGAGTGCGCAGTGTTTGGCAGCAGAGAAATTTTCTTTTCAGAGGCACAGGGATGGAGAATCATTTGGATCAGACTTCAGCTCCAGCCAGCCTTGCAGCTTGTCTCCAAAGCTAGGGATGCTTAGCAAAAAGCTGTGAGAGCAACGGCAGCGTTGCCTGCCCTCCCGGCTCCCCTGGCTGTGCTTCGGGGATGTCCTGAGCCAGAGTCTCACCACCACTCAGGGTTCAATTGCTCCTGACAGACTAATCCTCCCTGAAATGGTCTCATTGATTTTTGACCTCGTTTATATCCACAACATCCTGTGGTAACAAGTTGCATGATTTAAACATGTGCTGCATGAAAAAATGCTTCCTTCAGCTTTTTTTTAAAGCCTCTGCCCACTTTCACTCAGTGCCAGCTCTGCGTTATGGAAACCAGTGAGCAATTTTTCCCTGTTCAAATTCTGCAGGTCTCCCATGATGTATATTTAAATACCTGTAGCATGTCCCTCTCTTCCCAAATCAAAATCGCAGGCTCGATAATAGAGCCCTTCTGCATTTCTGCTCACTGTCATTGCCCTCTCTTTGCTGCCTCTTCTTGGAGGCAGGAGGAGAATGGCAAACGGCATTGAAGATGTGAGCTCAGCAGGAGAGCAGAGCTGCCTTGGAGAGCGCTAGTTGCTACTTACCAGTTACAAGATGATTCGTTAAGCTCATGGCTTTCTCCTTTGTGCATTAATTTGTATTTATCATCATTGAATTGCCCCTGCATTACCTTCTGCAGTCTTTGAGCATCACAGTCATTTTCAGCTTTGGCCAGCCCAAATAACTTTATAATGCCAGCACCTTTTTCATTTCAGCCTTTCCCGCTTTTTCTCAGCCTCTTACTAAACGTGTTAACTAGAAAACAGATGCCACCACCGTGCCTCTCAAATTAACACCTAAGCTGTATTTCCTGGAATGTTTGGGGCTTTTGAGCACTTTCCATTATGATCAGCAAAAATATCACCTGAAAATTTTATAGCAAAATGGCTATGTTTTTTAATTTGAGAAAAATATATTGATTGTGAAAGCTGGAGGTCTGAAGAGGGGGAAAGCCTGCTTTAAAAATACAGATTTGAAACAACATGAGGAGTCAGAAAGCCAGACTCACCTGTGACTGACAAAAGCATTAAGCTCTGAAAGCAAAAGAAGTGTTGTGAAATGTTTAAATGCTGCAACCTTCTCCCCTCGGCTGCAAGGAGGGGAATGCCACGGTCCCTGGATCCCTCTCCTTTCCCTTTCCAGCCCTCAGCACCCCAAGTTCCCAGTCCCGGCGGGGAGGGAGGAGGGTGCCCCGCTCTGCTCGAGCTGCCCGCCCAGGCTGTTTCCCTTCTCTTGGGAAGCAGCTTTGAATCCCTGCAGCCAGAGAAGGGAATCGAAGCGAAGTCTCTCATTTCCTGGGGAAGTGCTGAAACCACCAGCTCCTATGCAAAACAAAAGGCTGATATTTATATATCATTTCTTCCTCCGCTGGTTGTGCTTTCGAATGAAAGTGTTCACGGTGGCTGTGCTTCGGGGCAGTCCGGGCTGGCCATATGCACCGGGACTTGCTCACCGGAGAAGGTCCATGCTGGGACCATGGTTGTGCTCCTGATCCCGGCAAAGGAGAAGGCCCACATCTCAGCCCGGTACCTGCCCCAAAAAGCTGCCAATCTGCACCGGGGACTCAGTAACGATGCAAAAACCCTTGCGCACAGAGGTGTGGAGTGAGCAGCCATGCGCGGGGGGCCGTTCTCCTGTCAGCTGTCACAGCGAGAAAAACTACATTTTTGATTTTATAAATAAAACATCTCTGCCTGAGGGAGCTGCAAAACAGTGGAAGTGTGCAGTGCAGAGGCAGATTTAATTTAATCAAGCTTCTGCCTTCAAATGTAATTTGCCCAATGTAATTTCTAAATTTCACCTCTGCCCTAAGAATAAACATCACCAAGTGGTACTGATAAACACAGGCCTGTATTTTCCAGTGTAAATAATGATGGTATTAAATCTGTGGCATTGGTTTACATGTTTAACCATGGGTTGAAACAACAGTATAATCTTAAATGCCAGTTGATACTGAATTAGGCTGTTGCTTTTGACCTTTCTGTTCTGGTAGACAGATAAAAAATACCAGAATAAGTTTCCAAAGAGATACAGGCAAGAAACATCTTCCTTGCCTCCCCCTCTTAGGACACACACAGAGTTTTTGTTATTATACTCACCCCAGTAAGTAACCAGCTTGAAAACTACCTGAGATTACTCTGAAACAAAGATTAGTTAATAAATTAACTTCTTAGCCTGAGCAGGAGTGGAAATAGGTCAGCTCCCTTCCAGGCAAGCCTTGCAGCTATCATCATCTGAAACAATTAGTACAATAATGGCTCCTATTTGAAGATGTTATTACATGTGCAACTTGGGGACAGGATAATCAATAGAGATGGCTGGATCTCTCCCAGGTACCAGTAGGAAACTCTCTAGGACAGGGGAGCAAAGGAGAAATGCAAGTGGGGAGGGAGGGGAAACACCTTCCCTGTCTCCATCCCCTCCAGGCAAGCGGCCCCAGAGGGGAGGAAAAACAAAACCTGGAGCAAGAGAAATAGCGGTGAAGGGGTTGTAAGAAAGTGTGAGATGAGTCAGGTGTGGGGCCAAGGCTGGCTTACTTCACACTCTTTCATGCTCTCCTGCTGCTTTTCCTGCTGCTGTTGCACCCTTCCGCTCCCTCCGCAGGGGCCCGGTAGCTTACACCGCCGTGAACCCCGGCTCCAGGTTTGGCCCTCGGTTTGTGCAACAGCAGGGACACAACAAACAGGAAGCATTACTCATTTCTTCATCGTCTTCAGATGAACCGTGCCTGTTCCCCACAAAAAGTCACCTTTGGGCACCTGCAGGTTTAAACCTCTCAGGGTTGTCTCGCCCTGACCCCAGGCAGCAGGGCTGGGAGGGAAGGCAGGTCCTGGGGGCTACCTCCCTCCCTGCGAGCACCGAGCCCACCCTACACAGCAGGGTGAGCTGACCTCCCCCCAGCTCTGCTGCCACGGCCAGGCTGCTGCCTGCACCCCACAACGCTTGCTCACAGCTGCTTGCTGCACCCTGAAACAGCTGCAGGCTCACGGAGCCAGAGTAGGGCCCAGCACAGTGGGGAGAAAAGCTGGTCCAGCAGTGATGGGGAAGGGCGGGAGTAGGGGGGAGGCAATTTCTTCTAGTGAAATAATTTCTAAGCTGCCTTCTTGCTATGGGCTGTCCCTACCTGTTCTGAGGGGAAGAGAGGACAGGGGGAACAGGACAGGAAATTGAACCACTTGTGGTTTCTTTTAATCTGAAAGCATCACTGTGTCAAGTTTCACACCTGAAGAGCAGTTGCAGCGTTCTGGTTTCCCTTCATGCCAGCGAGTACAGTAGAGCTGCCCGCCTCATGCTGCAGCCCGGGGGCTCCGGCCTTGGCAGCTGCAAGTGTGAAGGTCTGCCCATTTCCCTGCACTGACCTTGGCACAAAAGTGTGAGATGGGCAGTGAGCAGGGTTGACCCTTGTGGGATATCACTATAAGCGGTGGCGAGCTGTGTGAGCCCCACCGCACCAGCCAGCACACTGGCAGTGCGGAAGCTGCAGGACTCCGCGGTGGGGAACTGAGGGTCCTGCTGTGAGAACACAGACACAGACGGGGGAAAACCACATTTATGGACAGAGGAATCAGGAAGGTATGTACCCCACAGCCTGCTTAATCTGTGCCCTTCACTGCCGCTACCTGTGCTCCTGCTGAGCAGGACTTGTCTCCACGGGATATATTTATCACGCTGGTTGTTCCTGAGGAGGAAAGTTCAGTGCAGATACAGTGCCGACAGACAGGCCAATACACCTTTCGCAGCTTCTGGAAACAGAGTTTTATTAGGCACAACATGTTGATATACTTCCACAGTTCAGAAGACCCTATGTACAGCTCACATTAAGGGCCCTCTTTTCCAAACTGATTTGAGGGATTATTACATCCCATGGCAGGTAGCATGGTTTGTCCTTTTACACGGTCTTATTATCGGTGCATTTCTTTATTAGGTATAAAACGATTTCTAGAAAAATGCTCTTGACAATTTTCCTTATTTTCCAGAGCCTGAAATGTTAGTGAGAACACCGTAACATGAAAAGGAACAGGGCAGTCCTGCGAGCAGCAGAACTGGTGAAGCGGAGACTCCCAGGGATCTGAGCCAGGAGGTTGAGCTCCCACTGTCCTCTCTGGTTTCCAGTAGGGCTGAGCAGGCAATGCAGTTTTTCTATCAGTAGGGACATGGTAGATGAAAATGTATGGTTGGGGCAGAGGAGAACAATGTTGTTTATTCTCTTTGAGGTCTGTCTTCTTCCATCAGATTGGGCTGTATTTGTCCAACATGTCAAAAAATGTTTAGGGCTGACTGACAGACACAGAAACATCAGAACTGCATTAGCCTCCTTGCCTTAGGAAGAAAGATAAAATATGAAAGGAGAACTGAGGACAAGAAGTTGCAGATATACCTGGGATACATCTCTGAGAACTATCTTTGGCTTGTAAACTGAGGTGACGGAGGAACAGCATGAAGTAGGCTTTAGAGACCTTCATGGGGCTACTGCTCACTGAGGCTCAGCTGGCTTTCAGCTCAACGTAGCTACAGCTCAAGGTGCCTCCTGCCTTACATTAAGCCCTACACTTTAACCCTCGGCTGGGTTAAAGTTCTCCAGCTGTATCACGCCTACTCCGCACTCGCTGCCACGGCTGCAGCGCAGGCTTTCCCAAAGGCTAAGCAGTCAGAAAGCAGGATGGACAGGGAAAGTGTCCAAGCAGATACCCCAAAGAATACATACATTATATGCAGCATGTGTGTACGTAAAAGGGAGCAAAATGCTTTAAAAGGGGAAAGGGGGTGAATCCAAATGCATTAGATAAAATCAAACAAAGTCTGAAGATGTGGAATACAGCAGTCTCTTGAGACACAGGATGGAAACCCCTGCCACCAGAAATAGCTAAAACCAATGTGGAGACGATGCTAGACATGTCTTAGCACAGACACTCCTTGAATGCTTGGGGATGGAGCAGAAGCACCACATGAGAACCAAGTAACAGCTTGCCCAGTCTGAGAGCAGGTTTCCAACAACGATGCTTTGCTGAAGCTTCCCAACACATCTCACCGTACAAATTCGGTTGGGAGGGAGCATTTCCCACAGCCCAGCTGACACAGGTGAAGAGTCAGGAGGGGAGTGAGCTGGTAGCGTTATATCCGTAAAGGGAACCCACCTGCAGAACATGTTGGGACATCTCTCTCCCTGCCCTAGGCACCGTGCACTTCTAAGTCTCCTCCCTCCTTCACAGAGGGATGGAAATCAGCACCATCAGAGTCCAGGAGATCTCTGAAGGAGCAATGTGGCCTTTACTGTTTTTGCAAAGTCCAGCCCATTCTGCTCCGTATCTGCAGTTCATCCAGTGCTGCTGCACACTCTGTGACAGCAGGGACCCAAAAGGTTACAGTTATGAGTATTATATTCCTCTATTATTTCTGAGTGCTGCAAGTATGCCAGGCACTGAAACTCAAGAGAAACCTTCAGTTCTAGGTCTCCAGTTCAGTCTCTCCAGCTTGCGCAGTCTGGTAAATAGAAATAATCAATGAGTACATCCAATGTGAGTCCAGCATTGGGCCAGTCGAGATTTACCCTGATTAATAAAGCAGCCAGATGTTAACTGAGTTGCTCACTTGCATCTAAAGCTGGTAAAATAATTTAAAAATAATATTAAAAAAATCTAAAATATTGAAATATTTTTTACTCAGTTAATTAACAATTTTGGTATAAATTATCTTTTTGCTTATTTTTTTATTTTATAAGGGATTCATTTCCAAAAAGGGAAATGGTTCAGCCAACTCAGCTAAAGGTGAGAGAATGTTTTCAAATACGGAAATACCATTTCTGGAAATGCCTTATTTCAAAGAAGGAAGTAAAAATAAAATATGTTTTGCATTTCAGTAAAAAACAAATATTTAGTCCTCAAAATAATCATAGCAAAGATAAATGAAACTATCTTCTGGACTGCACTGTGCCCAGTCAAAGAGAAAAAGAGTTCATTCTCCTGAAGATAAATTATGATAAACTAGGAATAAAATGGACTAGGTTCTGCTCTCATTTCATGCCAGTGTAAATCCATTGCCTTTTTATCACTATCCCTTTTTCTCACTCCAGACAGCTGGCAGGTCTGAAACTGTTTCCATCCACAGTTTCCCATGTCAAGCAATTAAGACTTCAGGCATATTCGTGAGGATGAAGGTGACAATGAAGCAAAGGTAATTAAAATGGTTGCCACCCTCAGCAGCTGTAGTTGTGTTACATGGTGCGGGCACCACCTCCACTGTCTTAGCCTCTTCCTGCCTCTGGTCCCTTCACACATCAAATTTTAGCTTGGTTTGTGAGCAGAGCAGCCAGGTGAAACTCAGACTTACTCACACTGTGACCGCGGGGTCTGGTAGGTCTCACCCACCAAGATGAACGTCGTGGCCAGCTGCAGTTGTGCTGTAGTGATGCAGCCCAGCCCTATAAACTCCTTTATCATTTAAGCAAAGCAGAGAAAACTACTTCCCTTTTTGAAGCATGAGACTTTCCCCCCCCCCGCCCTCCTTCCAAACCCTTCATGTCTTTGGAAGGTCTTGCATTGGCCCCAGAGTGGGCCGTTCCTCTGCTGCCTCAGTGGGAGTCCAGGCCACTCTCCTCCAAGCTGCTGAGGGCTTTGGTCTTAATCCGGAGCTTGTGAGGTAGGGCAGCATAGGTTCGGCCCTTTAAATGGTCTTCTGAAGGGCAGGGCAGGCTGCATGGGGGTAGAGGAGAAGTTTTGGGCACTTGTTGCTCATCATCTTCATCCGAGACAGTTGTGGTGCTTTCTTTGCTCACCTCAGCTGGACAGGGAGAAGGGCACAAGAAGCAAGCACTGCCTGACAAAGGCAAATGGAAAGCATATTTGTCTGGGCAGTGGTAATTGAGGAATGGAGAGCAAGCTGTGGATCTGAAGGCTGCACCCAGCTTCTTTGGCTGCTGAAGGCCAGGTGAGTCCATGGGAATTGGCTTTAAGTCACAGCCGAGGCTGTTTCTGGATGGGCCAAAGGTTTTGCAGGAAAAGTCAGCTGGCTCCAGCACCTTCGGCACAAAGCTCTTTGTTGTGAAGACGCAGGACTCCCCAGCAAAGGGCTCAGCCTCAAGGAGTGGGGAGGCAGCTCTGGGCCCTCTGAAATAAACTCCCAGGAAGTCCTGGAGGGAGTGGCCCTGGTAGGTGCTGGTGTCTGGGCTGATGAGCCCAAAGCGCAGCTTCAGGGACAGCAGCTCTGTCCTGAGGATGGCATTCTCCTCGCTGAGCGCAGCCAACTGGCTCTCCATGGCAAAATCATTGAGGCGCCTCTTCTCCCGCGAGCGCTTGGCCGCCTCGTTGTTCTTGCGCCTCTTCTCCCAGTACATGTTGTCCTTCTTCTCATCCGGCATGAACTCCCGCTTGCGCCGGGAGGGACCGCTCACCTTGCCGTGGAGGAGCTTATCCTTGCTCTGCTGAAGCGCAAGCTCACTGATGGTGCTCAGCGGTGCCATGAAGTTTTCCATGGTTGTGAATACAGACGGGGTTCTGCCAGAATTAGAATATAAAACTATTAGCACTAAAGGTGCTATTAATTAATACCATCAAATAAATTAATATAGCCATGTGATTGTTTGATCTCTGTTGCTGTCACACCAGGAACACTGAGTACAGCACTGTACGCACACATAACCTGAGGACAGCTTCCCTCAGCTATTTCTGCCATTTTGGAGCCACGTTTTCAAAATACTGTCAGCACACCAGTACACTCACATCTCACTGGTGTCTGCAAAGTCCATCAAGGGGTACCAAAAAATGTGTATGACTGAGCAGAGTTAAAAAGGACATATTTTGCCGACTCAGTGAACAATCACAAACACTTTGCCTAACTAACTTTGATCAGGATAATAAAAATTGCTCTCACATACTACTAACCTCCCACTGATCTCTTACAAAGCAAATAAGTCTCATTGCCCCTGTTTTACAGGCACATGGAGAAGAACTGATTTCCCTCAGTTACATACCTTAGTTAGCAGCTGAAGTTGGATTACAAATCTACTGCATCTAATCAGTCCCCATTTTTCCCTAAAACCCCTGGTCCCACCCTGGAAAGCTGGATTCGATGAAGTTTGTGATTTTGAAAGGCCTGTAAGCAAATGTGGGTGAACACTACAAAAGTGCCATCTAGGAGCTTGCAAGTACCTGCTGAGCAGCAGTATGGCACCAAGTGTTGGCACAGAAGTGTCCTTCTGAAGACAATGACCACGGTACATTCCTGACTACGTGAAGAAGCTAGCAGAGAAGACCAATGATACAGTCTAAGTTGTGAATTAAATTAATAAGGGATCACACTCCAGACATCCCCATCTAAGCTACAAGCTTCCTGTAACATGGCAATCTTCCAGGAAAACCACATCAGCCCTCCTGCCTCTGGGCAGAGTGGGAGGGATTGTGCTGAGTGTCTAGACGTAGGCAGCTGCATGTGGTCACCTCAGACACCCTCCGTCCTTCACAGTGACCTAGTGAGGGAGCTTAGCATGACATATATCTTACCCTGAAGTAGTCACTTACATTTGATCATCTGAGCTCCCTGGACTGTTGTCTATTGACTGTAAGAAAGCCCAGAGTGACTAATTCTGATTTAGACCTTGCAGGCATCTTAGTTCTGGTGAGAGGAATCACATCTTGTGAGCCTAACTTAAGTTTTGGGAAACTACTTTATAGAGTCAAGAGGAGACAGCTTGTCATGACAGCTTTACAGGATGGATAGTGAAGGAGCAGAGAAAAAGATCCCACTCAGAAATGCTTCATTGCCAGACTGCTCAGGACCTAGGTCCTATCTAACAGAAAGCTGGGCCAGAGGGAGCAGCCAGCACTGAGCCTGATAAGCCATCACCTCTCAAGGATTACCCTAAAATGGTAAAGAAGGGCATAATTGTTTCACTTTGATTAGCAACTAATGCACTGAAGCTTTGGTATTTGCCATGTTTCGATCCCCACAGCCCTTGCACAAGGCCCTTCACTTTAGCCTCATGACTATGTTGGGACCCACAAAGATCAACACACAAATGGTCAAGATGCCCTCCACGCTGTCTGGCTGGTTGCAGTACACTTTACTAGCACTGCAATGCAATCATGGCTCACCACATAGCTAGAATAATAATAGTACCTGTTTACATAATTGCAAAGTGCTTTTCTGAGTCATGGGGACAACATCACCAAGGTTCCTGGCAGGGCTGGTCAGAGTGTTGCAGGGAGGAGGGCTGGCTGACATTTTCAGCTGAAAACGTTTCCCCCGACTCCAAGACAAAAATGTTTCAGGCTGAAAATTGCCCAAACTCAGAGGCAATAAAATAAACATAACATCCAAAAAAGCCAAGCATTATTCAGTTTTTAGCCAGGAACATTCAGTTTGAGCATTTTTGGCTTTCAAACAGCTATTTAGGAATCCAATTAAATGGACGTATTCAGAGCTACAGGTGAAGTGAGAAGTCAAACTCCTTCAGAAAGCCTGGGCCATATACGTTTGTGCAGACAGGTGCTGTGAGCTTGTGAAAATCTGGCACGTGACCTTTCTGAAAATCAACACAGCTAATAATCAGCATGACTAATAGCCAACATTCTTGCTAAATCAATTTATTGCATGAGTGACATGAATTACTCTTTTCTTGATGACTGATAACCATCTACAAGCAAAAGGGGAAGATATAATTCAAAATATTTCAGGACATCACTTTGGGCAGGGACTGTATGTCCCTCTGAACACAGAAGGGCACTAGTTCAATGAAGGACATACAGAAACAGAAATGGTAAGGAACCGTGTTTGGGCGCTCCATTTCCTCTTCATGAGCATTCACATCAACACTAATCAAAAGAGCTCACACATCTGTGGAAAAAAAGTAATTCCTAAACATTGTCCAGTTGTAATTTGTGTTTCGAGGTTTTGAAAATTTCCAGTGTTCTTCACGTTCCAAATTTCATGTAAAAGACTACATTTGAATGGTCTAGTTTTCCAAGAGCGATTAGTGATTTCTTAAGAATCCAACTCATAAATCATAGAGAGGACAAAATTTTGGAAGCAAAGTACTCTCTTTGTTTTATTGCATAGCTCTTCTAGCACCTACGCACTTTTATGCACTCTATGAGGCATAAAAGATCACTAGAGGATTTTGAAAATCAAACCATGTGAGAATGTATGTAAAGGAGTTCCATCGTGTACACAAAGAGTAACATACATATCATGCAGCAGAAATGTGAACACTCAGCCTAAAAATGCTAATCTTCTGTGGAAGATATTTGATTAAATATTCTGCTGCTTGCAGATAAAATATCAGCTATTTATTTTTACAGATTTAGAGACCTTCAGTATTGGCAGGTTGTCATCAGTTGTGATCTCTGCACAATGCAGACCTGCAAAATAGACAAATCCACATCTATTTGCTAACTGAGTTTGCTCAGTGTGACCAGGTTTTGTTCTGGTTTAAATCAGAAGTTCCATGAAAGTATTCTCTGTCCAAATCAGTGTGATTTTGTAATTAAATACATTTGGAATGCATTTATTTGAATTTAGCCATGGGTCTTTGAGATCTCAAACAGTACGCAAAGGTTCTGAGAATAACTGAAGACCAAAACAAAGAATGTCCTTTAGCATGAAGATGTTTGGGGTAATTCCTCCGGCTTTTGATCAAAATTACTTCTGATCTCAAAGCATCAAAGGGAGAATTTCAGTGAGTGTACCTGTGGTTTCTGACAGCGTCAAGAGGCAGAAATACACTATTGTTTCAGGGCTTAATCACTTACCAGGAATTTTTCACGTTAGTATTTGACGTGACTTCTTTGTTGAATGAGTCAAAGATCAACAGGTGGCTTTTTCACTGTGTAAACTCGCATTGGGTGAAGTAGTTTGTTTTCTCCCTGTCCTTCTCTTGCTCCTGGTGCCTGTCATAAGGAGATCCTGTAAGAAGTTTCAAGATTACTGTAACCAACACTCACTGTCCAATATAGCTGGGAAGTGTGGGAAATAAAAGGGACCCAAACCACATATTTTTGAGACAGAACAAAAAAGTAATGATGAACCTGAACTTTTCCTTCCAGCAAACTCATTCAGCACATTGGTTGAACCTTTCCCACATTTGTTCAATCCGTCACACTCTAACCCATTGTGCCAAGGTGGGAATTTTCTTCAGACCCCAACTTAATGCTGTGTGAATTGAAGCAGATGGAAGTGAAATAGTGAGAAGTGAGGGTTGAGTCCAGGAGAAGAGGCAGGAGTCAAAGCAGAGGGAGGGCACAGTTAGACGTACTTGGAGGTGGGGAAGGTTTGGAAGGAGGTTGGGTGTGAAGTGGGAGGCAGGGGAAGTTCTTATCGGAGGCAGGATCTGGCCTTTTAAGGGCAAGGAATGAAGACTTAGCTGGGCCAATATGTGAAAGCATCAAGTTTTAGGCCACAGACTCTAAACTCTACCTGTTATTTATATCTGCAGCCCACAAAGTCGCACATATACCCACATGACATTTGTCTTGGGACTCTTCATGAGTGCAGACTCTAGCAATCAAGTGCACAAGGTGATACACAGCTTGCACTCACAACGATGAGTGGAAACATTAATATTAGTAATAACAGTAGAACCGTTATGGTCAAGTGCATTATGCAACCAGTATTTCCTTAGGTGCATTTGTATCTGTTGTTTCTGTGGCTATAAATGTAGAAGACAATTACTAACGTCTTGCCAGAACATCAGCCATGTTCTGTGTTATCTGCATCCTGAACAGAATAGAAAGCACCAAAACCATTGTAAAATGATGGCATTCCTTCTTTTTTCATCTCTGATTTGCACTAAATCTGCTAGTTCTGTTCAAACAGAGCATCTTTCCAAAGCCCTACTTCACTAGAGAGAGCAGCCTTTGAACTTTTCCAGTCTCTGAGCAGGCAGAAAGCAAGCCACGTTTTTATGTAAAGACTGGTAAAGACATGAAGATATGCAACAAAAACCATCCTTGCCACTTCTACAATGCATGTGATCAGCTGTGAAGGGCTAAATGTGTAATGTCCTAGTTTAATGCCGATGCTAAACCATTTACACCTCTGTGAAAATGCGGACACGTTGTATTGAGGTTTTTGTACATGCACTCTATCTACCTGGTCGAAAGATGCTCATTTCTCGTAAAACTGCTTTTCTTCCACTAACAGAAGACCATGTTAGGGCTCAGGCTTCAGAGATTTGGTTCAGACCTATCTCCCCTTCTTTCTCTTATCTCCACCCTGAGCAGCAGATCAGAGCAGACTCTGATGAATTGTACTTTACAGCAGGTTGTACAAAGCCCTCCAGGAAAAACTTATATCTAACAGGAACTGATTCACTGCAGATCTACGAGACAATATACACTTTTTTTTTAATCAAAACACACTGCTTCATAAAACAGCTGGCGAATCTCACTTTTCTGTGATCATAAGTCAAGCCCTCAACCCTCAGATTATTCTTTTTCCCAAGGATGTAGTAAAATTAGAATAGATCCTACAAAGGGCAACCAGAACAGCCATAGATTCAGAACTTTCTGTAAACAGAAATGCTAACTCATTATTTCTCAAGAATAAAGAACATGCGCTGGAATCATCAGGCAATAGATTTCAAAGAAACAAAAGGAAGCACATCTTCATCCAACATAAAATTAAAATTTGGATTTCGTTGCCTCAGGATAATGTAGTAATCAAAAATAAAAAGGGAATCACAAAAAATATTAGGCCAAAGATCAGGCCAGGTAGACCTTTAAGCTGACTGAGTCTGACCATTCTTATGTCCTAAAATACTGTGTGAATTTGAGTATTAAATAAATTTCCAGCAAATGGGTTATAGATGCTGTAGAACTGCACTATAGTCATGGGTCTTACCTTTTCTTTGGATTAGAAGAGAGGATGAAGTGGATTACATACAAAATTCAATCATTTTCATATGGTGAATATCTATATTTTATTATTCTCAATTTATGAATTTTTAATGTAGGAATCTAACTTTTACTACCTCTCAGTATGAATTCCCTTTCTATAAGTTGCAAACTTTTTCTTAAATCTTCACGTCTGTTTATTTCCCCCTATTTATATCACAAATTCATATCTACAACCACCAATAATGTTTTTGAGTTTAAAGCCTCATTTAAAAACACAGCCGAGAGGACTATTCTTAACTAAAACCACAAGAATGAAAACCCAAGCAGAAATCTACATATATTTTAATTAAAAAGGAAAAAGTCAATGTAATATAGAAGTGCAGAGTGACTTGGTGTATCTTCCCTGTGTTAGAGATCTCTCTTCTTTACTCTGAAGTGAAAATGGTTGGTTTGCTGTGGTATTCCCATGACATAGAATCGTAGAGTATCTCAGGTTGGAAGAGACCCATAATGATCATCAAGTCCAACTCCCTTCTTGCAGGACTACCTAAACCTAAATCATATGACGTGCACGGATTTCAGCACATACTGTGTATTTGATTTGCAATATAACTTTAAACAAACAAAGGGAAGAAAGCTTCCAATTATTTTTCATAAAACACATACTTCCATTATGACATTAGCTACCCTACAGAGAATTTTTGGATCAAACTTTGATTCCCAGCTTCCTTATCACACTCGATTCAGCACCCATATACATAAGAGCCCATCCATGGAAACATCACTGGAATTTACCTACCTTAATTAAACTGGGAACAGAATTTAGGATTTAAAGAGTTTATAGCAGTACAAAGTTTGAGCCAAGCTACCCTTGCTTTACGCTAATATAAAGGAGCTCGATAGCTGCCTATTTTTTCACTCTTAAATTATATCATCCTAAACAAAATCAGAACTCAGATGTTAATCTCAAGCCTCTCTAGTACATCAGTATCTAACCCACAGGAGTTATTCAGAATTTATACTGATAAAATGAGATAATAAACGACCCCAGTGAGCATGGCATGATTTACAACAGAAACTTCTGAAAACTTCTACCAGCAACACTGTGCTGTACAAACACGGCACTGCAAGCACCTTAGTAAACAAGTTTCGATCCTCGCTGCTGCTTCTTCACCTTAGTAATAAGAAAAAAAAAAATCTGTGGTTTGGTAGTATCTTACAATACTCTCTAAACCTACTGGCCTATTTAAGATAAAAAGACATCACTCTAATGACTCATATTCCTGAGTATTTCACATTCATGCTAAAGCAGTGGTTAACAGGTGCTATTGAGGAATAGGTATTTGTATCTCAATGGGAAATAGCATGGTCTATTGATTAAAGCAGGCAGAAAAGGAGAAAACAGAGCAGACCCTAATGACCTGTATGCCTGAACTCCAGGCCAACTACTTCTGTGGCTGCTGCTGATGGAAGACTCACTCTTGGTGGTGAAGCTTTAAACTCAAATTCAAAGCAAAACTGACTCAGAAACAACTACAGTATGCCAAAGTCATAATTTTGCTCTGTGTCTATTTTGAAAACACACAAATGATTGTTGGCTCAGAGCGCCAAATGTTGCTGCAAGTCTGTCAATGCATTGCAGTGCCTTTACAGACAGATTTCCAAAATCAAGCATTTTCACCATCGGGCCAGGTTTTCTAAAGTCTTGTTTCCACTGAAGCTTTGCACTCATTTGGGCACTTGTTTGAAAATCAGATTCCAAGACCCCATAAGGATTCTCTGGAGCGGATCACTTTTGAAACCTGGCCACAACCACAGATGCTGAACTCCTGAAAATCAAGTTTTTCTCTACAGAGTCTGAAGGATACATTGAACTCTCTGGTGTACTAAAAGTCTAGGCTAAAAGATATTAAATCGCTGTCTCTTCAGCTTGATCACAACAGGTTGGTTGTTAGGGGCTGGGTAGAACTAGTTTTGCCCTTTGGTCTTGAGGTATGAGACTTCAAACGATGTGAACCTACCCAAAATTATCAAACCACCTGCAGCAGAACTGCTGGGTGTTACAGCTTGTAAGCTGTGTAAGCCTTCCTTGATTCCTCAGTTCTTGTGGTCAAAGCCCACACTACTGAGGCTGCATTGCTTATGGTAACTAGCCTCAAAACCAGTTCAGGTATTACTCTATTTGGAACAAACTGACCTCTAAATTTTACTGTGGGTCTACAACAGACCGTAAGACTAGAAATGTATTGCAAAACCCTTAAAACCCCTAAGTTACTAATGGTTCTTTACAAGCGACAGATTTTTGCATTTCTTGGTCTGCAAATGCCTCAATGCGTGCTGCTGATGAGTAATGAAGTCTTCATGGTGTTTGCTCCATTTGGCTTGCCTCTGCACCCAAGAAAGCTGACCCCATCACAACATGGCTCAATGTAAGATACTTCATAAATGTTTATTTTTTTCTCTGGGAAAGAACTTTAAAGAAATCCTTTTTCTTCCTCTGCTTTATTTCATAGTTTGGGTTGAAAGAATTGACTTTTCAGCAGATTATGCTTGGTGGGGATAGTTTAGTTGAATTCTGAAATACTGGAATCGGACACTCAAGTGTTGCAGCTGAAAACACAAAACAATTAAGATCTTAGTATTTTCAGATAATTTTTGCTGATTTTTTTTGAAAAAACTAAAACTTTCCTTGGAAATCCAACTATGTCTGAAAAATGGTCTGGATACTACTGAGTATTTTACAAACATTTTTAGTTGTCTTGTTCCTTCAGTTTCAGCACCTACTTGGTGGACCCTGCTCCAGGAACATATAAAGCACGAATACCTGAATTGTTCTTTTTCCCCTTGCCATTTCTTCACTGCACAACACAGGGCAGAACAGAGATATATGAGCTATTTCATTAGGAATTCCCCCAAGCTAACTAATGCCAGCAAACTCAATTTGGCAATGCTACCATGACCAGACTACATTTACTACCGAAGCTGGCTTACTGAGAGCATGCTTAAGCACAATCATAGTGCATAGATTTGCAGGACCAGACCATACTGTATCAGATCTGCGTCACGTTGTTTGTAGAAAAGCAGTAAATAACACATAAAACCATTACGCTACACAGCAGCGTAGATGGCAGGTATGAACAGGTTAATTCTTGCGTATGGATATTTTAAGTGGCAGCTTTTGGTCTGCTGTGCTAACAGGAACCGGCAAGGTGTGGCTGCATGTACCTTGGTGTAACTCAGCAGTAAGTCTTTTCCAGTCAGCAGATTTTCACTCAGACAACTGACGGGAGAAGAAGAGAACTAGCCCAGGAACTCACACGTCTGGCTCTGAGTGAACAAGCAGATGGATGCTCATGCGCAGCGTGCCGCTGGCAGTACGTGCAGCCCTGCATCCGCTCTCCACCTCTCTCTGCCTACCCAGAGGGATGGAAAATTCCATCTGGTTCATACTGAATCTGACAAAAACTGCTGTTGCAGTAGTTTTTTTAAAAGTGAAGATCGATTCACAAAGATAAAGCTCATAATTATCAGAAGGTTACCCCAGAGGTTACAGTGATGCCTCATCATGAGGAAAAGGTGAGAGGCAGTCCAGACCCAAAGGTAAGTCCCTTCCTCTCCATAGCACAAGAATGTCATTGAAGGCTACGAAATCAATGAGAACTAAGCATGTGTTTAAAATTAAGCAGAGCCTAAGAGCTTTTTCTGACACAAGGCCACAAATGTTGGCTTAAGCAGGGCTGCCATTGATGTTAGCAAGTCAGTGGCTTTCTGTCTTGGAAATTAGAAGTCAAGAACCACCAGGAAAGAATTGAACACATTTCTAATCTTTCCTAGATGCAATCATCCGTGGTTAGTAGGTCTTGAGGGTACATGAAATCCCTGTTTTAAAAACGTAGTGGAATCATTTGCAAATGACAAAATCCCCCGCTCTGTAGAAGCTGCAAAGATACCACTGTCACGAAGTTCGTAACAATACTTTAAGAGGAAAAGCAGAAAAAATCCTGATAAAAACAAGGACTTCTCCCCCATTTTCAAAATCCATTCCCCAGCAAACACCAGTCATAAGGAAAGACAGCCTTCTCCTATATTTGATATCCCCTATTCCTTTCTTCATCTTTTCACATAGCTGTTTCAAAATGCCCAATACAAAATATTTTTTTTCAGCTAATAAGACTTCCAGGACCTGCTTCATTCCCCATTCTCCTGCTCGTTGTGCAGTCACTTACATCAGCAGTCGCAAATTATTCCTTGTATAGAAAACAGAATTAGGCCCTCAGCTTATCGCTGAGCCATAGAGACACACATACGCAGTAGAGCCCCACGGGGTTTTGCTAACCCAGCAGTGCTGTCATCCAGATTCCAGCCCTAAGAAATTATTTTGCTTTAAGTAGACAAACCAAAGTCAAGCTCTCCCACCCTTTCTCCCAGTCTTTTCCTGCTCCTAATTCCAGCACAATCACTTTCAGAATGCAGGACTGATCATAGCATCCCATTTACAAAAGTTTTTGCAGAACCTAAATAAAACTCACCTCATTGCTTACCCTCCTATTTAAGAATGAGAAACCGATGATCACAAGAAAGAAACTGTTCACACTAACATGTATAGAAATATTTAGCAGATCAGGAGTGCAGCACCTCAAGGACCACAAATTTCTGCACATGGCACCTTTCTCACAGTTTTCTGGCAGGAAGACTCCCATCCTTGTGTTCTTTTGCAGAAGTCCTGTCAAAGGATCCAGTGCTCTCCTAAAAGCTTTCCTTTTTTATTTTAAAGGAAGTAAGCCATCGCTACTGGCTTGTCTTGAAGGCTGCCAGGCCTCCTCCACTCATATGTGCGTGCAAAGGGCACTCACTGCAAAACGTGACCACGTCTCATTCATTAATTGTTAATATCAAGATTTTCTGTCAGAAGTTTACCTTTCACTCTGCTATCACGGGAAATAAACGAAACTTTTGAAGATTTTGCAAGGCAGAGTCATGCATCGGCCACTTCTGCCTGAGTTTCTATAATACACAGAACTGGTGACAGCCCACATGTACTAAAGATGAAACTCCTAATTTCAGTCCCAAATCATTGAGTTTTTCTGTGCCCAAAGCAACAGGGTGTTTATCAGTGCTTTATCAGATTCAAAATACTTACTTCTGGGTAACTAAAGTGAAACGCTTATGTAAATTCACATGGTCCAGTCCTAGAAATATTTTTTCCAGATTCAAACTGATTGCTGCAGTTTCTTTTTTAAATCATCAGAAAAGAAGATAAGGCTCTAAATTAGGACTCAGGTTTTCTCTGAAACTACACTAGAGTCAAATCTGGAGTGCCTCGACTGTACAGTTCATTCCAGATTTCTGCCAAAGCAGCAGAAATCAGCAGCCAGAGTATAATAGTCTTTACAGAAACCAGCAAAAGACAATGAACTATCTCTTCCATCCTTTGGCAATATTAATATTCACAGTACACTTTCACTAGATGCAAGCAGTGGGAATTTCTGCCTAAACTGCTTGACTCCTCAAGAAAATAAAGATACTCTTCCTTCTCAAAACACAAAGCCAAATGCTGCTGTTAACTGCATCTTATCTGACTTTCTGCTCTTAATTGCATCTTATCCGACTTATTGCACAGGTTTGAAAAAGGAGGAAGCTGTGACCTTGGCACAGATTTCAGCTAGGCACACGTCAGATTACTCACCAAAGTGTTTTCACCTGCAACAGCTCTTAGGTTCTGAGAGATCCCCAGGAACACGGGACCAGTCCTTGACTCCCCGAAGACCGAAACTCAGGGGAGTCAACTCAACTCCCCTAGTTGCCGCGGCCACATTGACATGGTAGCACAGTGAGAGCACACGTCAAACCAATACTACACAATAACCTAGCCAGGAAGCAGAGAACAACACTGCAACCAGGGGAAACTGAGAGACAAATTACAAGGAGTGAGAAAGGCTAAACAGCAAAAACTGGATTGAGCTCTAGAGACTTGTGTTTCAGTGAAAAAGTCAGGGCAGGAATCATAAGGATGAGGCCGGGTCCTTGGGTTGTTGCTTGCAGGTGGACAGACGTTTCAGAATCGCTCAGGCAAAAAAACCTGAAGCTTAATAAGAATTTTGTAATATCTGCACTTTTCCTGAAAGCCTCTGCTAGCTGAAGTTACCTCATTAGGTAGAGTCTCAGCTTTCAATTGGAGAAAAATGTATTTAGCTCTTGTGGATGCAGAGGATTAAAACTGTAACATTGAGGAGTCTCAAAACCAAGACAAATATAGAAAGCTTCCCTTCAAAAACGACAACGAAAAAACAACCCCACAAACAAACCAAAACAAAACCAAAAGTTCTTCACATTTTTATTTTACCACTCAATATCACTTGAATTTAGCTTTTAAAAATATGCTGCAGACATCTTTTAAAGTTAGAACTTGAATGTTTTCTTAAAATAGTTCATGATTTAAAGTCTCTTTATTAGAGGACTGTAGTTCTGAGACATCTTAAAGGATGCCTGAATTTAAAAAGCAGTCTTTTTAAATGAAGCCTGTTACGTTTGGCAATCAGAAATGTCAGAGTCTGGAGTCATTAGTCTTTTCTGAAATACTGCCTGATGTCTGCAGATTATTCCACTCATACTGGCATGGAAGTCATCCTACAGTTAATTATTGCAATAATTATTTCTGATAAGCAGAGATGCTAGATATGGGATAACTGGCATGTAGTACACTTATGAATGGCATTTTCTTTCTCTCAACAAATCTTTGAATGTCTCTAAGAAATTTAGCCTGTCATAAGCCACAGCACAGCAAAGTTCAAATTTAGAGCAGTAAAAAATTTACCATACCTAGATATTTAAAAAATGTTCAGTCTTCTGTTCTGTATGACACAGCAAGAGCATTTGTTGCATATAGAAACAAGAGGTTCCAACCTTTGGGTGGGCTCTCAGTGCTCGCTCCTTGGTCTGGGAGGACGTGAGAAATGTCCTTCTCACAGTTTTTTTAAATCAGCAGAATAGTTATTTACTGTCACACTCTCTTCAAATCAAAAGCAATGCTGGCTATTAATTATTTTCAATATTATACATTAAAAACAATCTTCTTGTTTAAAATGTCCACACCTCATATATAAACTAGTTTTGGGTAGTGGCTACTTGAATGTTTCAGCTACGCTGACACGACAAGACCAGTGTCCTTCGTTCAAAGCTTCATTCTCTCCCACCCCACTGGAAAGAACGCAGCAAACTGGAATTTCACATTTTATACTGCTCAGACCTCTATACTCACAACATACTAGATTTTGCATGTGGGGTGCAAAACCATGCTCTCAAGCATCATCATTGTCTTTCGATAGGAGAAGCAAATCTGCTGCCCATGTCCAAATTCTGCCATATAGGTATTAGCTACACAGAGCAGAAGAAAAGGGAATGTAAAAAATATACAAAAAAATATACAAAATTGTGTTGCTCTCTCTGAAGCTGCAGGTTTGATCTCATTATACTGACTGCATGACTCTTGTCCCTCTATTTATTTATATACCTGAATTCCCTCTTCAAGTGCAAAGCGCAGCTCATGTTGGAATGCCCTACAAGAGTTCTTGCCATGGCTGAATTGCAGAGCTGCAAAACTGTTTCTATGGGATCAAGAGAAAGCATTTTGGTTTTATCTCAAATTAAATGTTTCAGGATAGTTAACCATTTTCTCCCGTAAGGAATTGATCAATTTAAACACGAAAATGCCGTTTTGAAATGACATTTTGCTTGGTAAATTTGAAGTCGAAGATGGTTAGAAGCATTTTGAATCTTCCTAAAAACTGCTTCCCTTTTTTTTTAGTCAAAATTATTTGCCAGTGGAACTCTTAGAAAAACAGGTTTAGGGTCACTAATGTGGTGTTGGTTTTTTGAATGTAGTCTCTTGCAAAAAATTCACTCAGTTGTAATCTGTGAGGTCTAAAAATACCCAAGGGCTGATTTCCTTTCCTGTCTTTGTAGTTCTTAACACACTGTCAAACAATATGGATGCGCGTTATCATATATATTATGTTAATTTAAATTTGCTTAAATAAAGAGTATGCCTTATGAACTGGTTGCTTCTGCTAGACCAATCTGCTGCCTAAAATCTGTAATGACAGAAAATACAACTTGCAAAAGCAATTGAAAAAATCTTACTCCCATTCCCAAAAATAACCTGTGAAATTCAGGAGCAGAATACAAAGAATGTAAACAAGATGTGGTATTGTAGCAGTAACAATTTGAGGTATCTACAACCTATTTTCCAAAGCTATTTAGATATATGTGTGTCTAAACCACACTGAAAATTAATAAGCCCTCTAAATCTGGTGAGCTGAAAATGTGAACTCTCTTATGATGCAAGAAATCCCAGGGCCAAATGGGAATGAAGGTGAGCTGGAGTATCAGGTACAAGGTTGGGTGGCTGGGAAGAGGAATAGACATCAAAAGGTTCAGAAGCAACAGCATGAACTATTAAAGAAAATTAGAAGAAGTTAGAGCTGGTGCTTTGAAATCCTTCTGTAAACCTCATGAAAGTGCCCTGCTAAATGCTTAAATCCAAGGAGATTTTGCAAATTCGACTTTTAAGGAAAAAAAATGCATCTTTTAATTTCTCAGATAAGTAAGTACACGCCACTGGTGTTGAAAGTCAGTGAATGTGAGAGTTCCTCCCACAGTCTTAATTTATTTATCTAATGACATAACTTTTCAGAGAATTTCATAAAAAATCTTCAGAAAGAGGTTTTTAGCATGCTTTTGATATTAGTTTACTGTTAATATGTGTCTGCTAGCAATAACAAGATTCTGTAGCTGGAACTGCATTTTATGTTGCTTATATAAATAACGAAGTGATTATGAACAGCAGATTGAGGTTTGGCAGATTTGCAACATGCAGATAGATATACATCTCTGTCATATGAGACTCACTAGCTTTTTCAACAAATTTACACTGTTTCATTAACTTGCATTTTATATCTACAATCTTGACGCTTACGTAGAAGGGGAAATTTGGTTAATTCCACAGAATTCAGGATGGCAGTTTCATTTTCTTTTGCATTTCAGCTTTTCTCTCTAGAGTTTTCTCTACTGCACATTACTTGCGATGACTATAACGTATACAAAGAATATTGGGTTTAATATTAGACAAAGAGCGAAGGAAGGGCCATTACTACCACAGCGACCTGAAAGAGTTTGAATGTACCATGATTTTGGTGTGGTAAGGGATGCACAGTGTGCCCAGGGGAGTCAACTACTCCAAGGCAGCAAGACCTCTTTTCAGGAGTAATTCTCAAGGCCTATTGACAGCACATTCCCAGTTCTCCTGCATTTTAATTAATGGTAACAACATTAACGAGAAACCCTGGGCATACTTTTGCCCACAGGGGAGGAAATGCTGTGTTTTGGAGTTCACTGAAAGCCAGTAGAGAAGTGGCTTCAAGGCACAGCCTTTGGTTTTGTGCTTACAGACCATGCAGTAGTGTTCAGCCCCAGCTGCAGATTTCCCTGCTACTTTGAAGTGCTTCTAATGCCAAAGACTGCCTCTGAAGTGGAGGTTAGTGAATCCTCTAAGTTCACGACTGTGACGTTTATCACTTTCCTCAATTAATATAATTAAAATATTTAATGCGTTATTTTCTTCACTGTAAAATTCATTGTTTTGCTGAAGCAAAATAAGGACAGTGAACCTCGGGCAGAAGAAGGGGGATTAAATACACCTTTTCTTCATATAAAAATTTCATGACAGCTGTCAGCTTTAAAATTCAAAACAAGCACTATTTCATCACAACCTTCAGAAATGACACACAATGATTTTACGCCTTCCTCCAGGTATAATAAATATATATCACCTGCCTTTATATAAATCCTGTGTGCCTTTGGAATAGTTTTCTCTGTCTTTTTCTCTCAAACTTGCTACAGAAGGGGAAGTCTGAGAGGGAGAGGGGGAAATGACAACAACCCCTCCCCGTCTTTGAAATTAGATGCAAAAGGTTTTTCAAAGCAAGAGAGGAAAAGGCTTGTCCCCAGAAGCTTTGTGAACTGAAGAAAACACGTTACAAGCTGAGCAATGATAGAAAGAAACAAACAGTCCTACATGGTGTTAATAATTTTTTAACAGTTTTCAATGCCTGGATCATTTGTATTTTCTATCCTGGTTCTCAGTGCTTCTGGTACTGTAAGGGACAGTGAAGGGCATATACATCAATATCTTCCCTATACACAGCAAGCAAAGGGAAAGCCAATTTTCTAATGTTATGTTTTTACACAGACTTTGACATAAAGGATGAGGTTTTCAGAAGAGGTTTGCATCTAGGGACTCCAACACTGTGAAAAACTGGCCAAAAGTCTCATAGGAGAAATTTAGACCAGGGAAGGAGAGGATGAGGAGACAGGGAGATGGAAGCAAAAGGTTTGAAGCGCATACAGACCAGCTGGAACAAAACAGGTTGTGCTTTCAGTGCAAGCTCACTAGCTTAGGAAATTCACAGCAGAGTTTGCCATGGTTAAAACATAAAGTTGAGCAAACGCCGATACCATACAGGGACCTCCGTGACAGGAGTTGTTCGGCAGTCATTCACTCCATACTAACCACTGGTATCACCAAGGCCAACTGCCTTTCCTGGCCTCGTCATCTCCACAAGCGCAGCTTTGTGCAGAGACTTGCAAAGGGCTCCATCCGCTGAGGGGTAGGTCCTTCTGCCAGGGTGGGAGCCGCCGGCAGAAGGTCCTCTCCAAGGAAGCCACCTTTCTACTGTGGCTCCTCCACAGAGATGGTTCCAACCCCTCTCTTCAGGGTTGCAAATCCAGCACCTTACATTCACTATGTTATTATCAAGCTCTACTGCTGTGCTGGCTGCCATACAGACACCAGGTGATGCTCTAGAAACAAGAAAAATCTGCCCAATGCAGGAAATAAATTACTCCTTAGTCCTGGTCCTTAGCCAGGCATGTGCAAGTGCATGAATGTTGGTGTTTCTGATGTGAAGAGGAGACTGAACCAAAGTAAGCACCTAGGAAAGAATAGGCAACAAAAACGTCCAACTTGACAACTAGGCAAACATAGTAGAAGCACACGACAAAATCTACCAATACAACCACCTCCATCACTCCCCCTGAGGATGGGAAGAGAAAGTAGGGAGGAAGATATCAGGCATTGCAATAAGGTGTGTGTGCATCTATGTGTGTGCGCATACAGGTGTCGGTGTGTTGGCAGGTGTGGCAGGGAGGAGTGCTGAATGTCAGAAGTTTAAAGAAAGAGATAAATTCAGGGACAGCTGGGGGGAAGCACAGAGTGCATAGAGAGAACATATAGCGGGGAGAGAGAGAGAAAGGAAGGAGAAAGAAGGAAAAAGGAAAAGATAAAAGAGAAAAAAAGAAAAATAAGATGAAAAGAGAAATAAGATTGAAAAGAAAAAAGAATGAAAAAAGGATGGAAAGAGGAAAAAAGATTAAAAAGGAAAAAAAGATTAATAAAGAAAAAAAGATTTTAAAAAAAAAAAAGATTAAAAAAAGATGAAAAAAGAAAAAAGCCAGCAATTTTCACACCAAAAGTCATTCACTTTTCAGGAAAGCTAGCAGGGGTCTAGGGACAAGCACAGAAATGGTTTTTTGGTAGGGTATTTCTGCCTTCTTTGCCCCACAACACCTGGAAGAGCCCCAACACCGTGAACTCCCTCTCACCAACCTGGCCAGGACTTACCTTGCGGATTGGACGTGACACCTGGAGTCACCCAGCACTGGATCCTCACCCAAGAGCCACCCAGGCAAGGTGAGAGGAGGATGACAAACTCCTCTTCTGCTGAACGCTGCCTCACCGCACACCCGCTTGTGACAGCCCTGCACTGAGAAACATGTCAGTGGGTCAGCGAGGATTTTTTTGGGGCTTTTTTTTTTTTTTGCTTGCTTTTTTGCATAACCAGGTCCCAGGAAAGCTGGAGTCATGTAGTGATTACGTAAGAGGCGGTGACACTTGGTGGCAGAGCTGGCGGCATCACTGCAGGGGGGGGGTCAGGTGGCTCCCGTCAGCAACACAGCTGCTTTCGAGCTTCCCGTTAGCATTTACACCGAAAAAGCGTGTCAGCCTGTCGGCAGTGGCAGCGAGGGAGGTGGCCTCCCTGCCACGCTTGAGGTTTAAAAAGCTGCTGTAGGTGTTGAGTCACTCAGAAAGCCAGGCGACAGGCGCCGTGCCCAGCCGAGCTGAGGGAGGCACAGGGGAGCTCCGTGGGGTGGCGGGCACCCGTGCGACATGAAAAGGAGGAGGAGGAGGGCTCGATGGATGCAGCCAGATAAATCTCGCTTTAAATAAGAGGCAGGGCAAGTCAGTACAGCACAAATAAATAGGGAGATTCAAGGCTGCATCCCCTCTGCCTCGAGGCACCCTTGGCAGAGTCCCCTGCACCCAGCAGCCGCCCTCTCCCACCACCTCACCCCTTCCTCCACCCTCTCCCACCTCTGAGGTTTGCCCACCCAGCCTGCAGCGACAAGGGGCCCCGGAGAGGGGGCTCTCCCTGCCTCAGGCCCTCCGTGCTCCACGGAGGCCTTAGCGAGGCACTAAGGGGAGACACAGCTGATGTCCTGACGCAGCCACGCTCGTGGCACCGGCCGGCTCCTTGGGAGCCAGGGGGACGATCGCCGCTGAACAGGCGACCCAGCTGCCTGGGCCCATCTTGTTATTTTCTGTCAGGAACCAGGGCTGGGATTTGCCTTTAAATCCCCAAAGGCTGATAAAATCAGCTGTGCTGGGCCTCCTGCTGCTTGCCCTGTGGGCTGTGCCCAGCTGCTGCCCGCCCTGTCAGCCGGCCCAGGGGGAGAGGGGCTCCCTGCTGAGGTGGTTGCACCCTGGAGGTATGGCAAGTTTTAATATACCATTTTTAGAGCATGTCGGGGTATTCATGGCACTCTTCCCTCATGTAAGAACAAGTTTGCATGACACAAAGACTGCAGCTGAGGAGGCGCTGGGGTCGTGGGGCTGGGTGGGAGGCGAAGGCGTCCGTGCTCCCAGCCCAGTCCTGGGGCCTGGCAGCGGGCTGAGGTGCCTGGGCAGGCAGAGGGATGGTGGCGTGGCTCAGCAGGGGACAGGCTTCCACCATGAGGGGAAGGTGGAGCCATTACTGTGACACTGATGCCTCTTGTGCCTCATCTGTGATGTGGGAGATGTTACATACTTACGTGCCATGTAAAATCCTCAAAGAGCTGATCTGTAGGACTTAAAAATTGTTACCCCTCCAAATATTGGGGCAACTTTCAACTTTTTGTGCAGGAACTCTAAAATCCTTGTGGAGAATACAAGCAAAAAGAGTTAACTGGGGGCAGCAGTTAGTGTGACGGACCTGTGACTGCGGGTGATGCTGGAGACTTGTTCTTTCACATGGGATGTGGCGTTGATTCCTTGTCTCCATGGCTCTCCTTCCCACCACTGTTTTTGGATATGTTTCATTATTGATGAGTGAAGTATTAGCACACAGCAAAATACTGTGCTAAAGACAGCCACAGTTAATTAATTGATTCTAATCAATTGAATTCTCCCTCTGAATTCTTCAACATAGCAGGTTACAGCATCCTTCACTGATGTTTCTGCTACTGTTTTAAGCAGGCGCTATATCCTGTGCTCCACAGCTCGCGGGAGGTTTGCTCACTGGTGGTAGTTGAGAATGAACCAGCTTCTTCCCTTGGTGAGGAAATCCAGATACAAAGCAGGCAATAGTTTGCTTTGGATCAGGACTCACCCTGCAACGCGTATCACAAAGAAGGGGTAGATGATGGGCGCAGGTCTGAGGCTTCAGGCAAGTCAGTGGTATCTCTCTATAGATTGAAATTCCACATCAATAAAGTGAGGATAATCATTGTTTAGGTGGCAGATTTTGTGGTGCACATATGGTACGTGCTGCATCTGCCTTGGCAGCGCTAGGATCTTATTTGCGCTTTTGTGTTCTGTTGTAATACAGTGATGAAACTCTGTTGATACAGGCGTGAAACTTTGTGTGCGTACCCCGAGGACAGAAAAACAAGGAACTAGCCCTGCTGAGGGGTCAGTGCAGTCCAGAAAAGTAGAAATCACCTTTGCGGTCTGCCGCGCTGTTACCTGTTTGTAAACCTGCCAGGAGCCTGTGCCACCTGGTGGACACCAAAGAGGAAACACTGAGCTGCACTGGAGTGAAATAAATGTTTGCTGAAAGCATAAATACTGCCCTGGGTCCCAGGTGTCCACCCCAGCCCACTCTGATCCTTTGAGACAGAGTGTAAGAGCAGTGAGGGCTGAACCTCCCAGCTGGAGGGGTACGAATGGGATGGAGACATGCTGGTACGAACTCTTAAAAGTAGCAGTGTGGAGAAGGTGGCCCCGTACGCCATCAGGGTGGACTGTTTCACAGTAAAAATTAACGTGCCTCTTCCCAGGCAAACGTGCCTGGCCATATGCGCAGGTCTGTGCTGCTCACCGGCACACGTTTGCAGCGCGCAGTGCCTGAGCTACCAAAGTCCTCCAACCACAGGAAGGGACAGGAGTCTTACCAGAAGTCCTGCATTGTATGACTGGGTTTGAACCATCCCAGTTGCAGGGAAAATTTTGATTCATTCCGGTTTCATTCATAGCAGTGGGCGTTAGCTTTTACAGAATCTTGCTTTTCAATCAGATGAAGTTAAAATTGCCAGAGTATAGCTTGTTTGCCTTTTTAACCAATATGAATGAAAATTTGCAAAAGCATTGAAGGAACCAAGGAACCTAGGTTTTAGTCTTCTGGGTAACACATTTTAAAGTCTCTCTGGATGTTTAGCTTTAGCTTTATTTTATTTTTAAACTGACTTTCCTTTAGCCTTCAGCAGTGAAATTTCAGCCTGAGGGACATGGGCACTTGTATATCTGAAGTGGCCATGTCTCCTTAAGTTTGGCTTTTTTTTTTTTTTTTTTTTGCTGGTTCTGACAGGATTAGTGTGAGCAAGGGAGAGAACAAATCCTTCTTCCCAGGACAGCAGGCCTGGGAAGGGGATGAGCTGTAGAGGTCACTCTTCTCCCTCATTGCTCCCAAAAGTGGGAATCAGGACACTATTGATCTCATTTAGCTTTAGATATCTGCAAAAGCAGGGTTTCTACATATGGAACTATCCTCTAATATTCCTCTTATAGTGAATGGAGAGAAACAGACTTCTGTAGGGCGTGAGTGATCTGATATATCAAAACAAAACATCTTAGCATCTTTCTCTGCATTGGGCATAAAGGCAGTGTAGGGCAAGTAGTCTGGATGGGAGCTACAGTGCTACCAGTTCAGTCTGTATTCCTGCTGTAAGATTAGAGTTAGGAATGCCAGTCAGAAACAGCATAATGCCTTTCGTGAGCAGGGTGTTGTGGATGCGAAGCCCCTCAGATTGCCCCAGAAGAGGAAAATAAACCCAGGACTCAGCGTTTGCAAGGAAGTAATTTGTAGGGTCTGAAGATGTAGACTATCCATTGCTATTCTGTTATCACTCACAAAACTCTTTTTTTTTTCCCAGACCCTCTAAATCGTGATCAACCTTCACAGATTTTTTTCAACACTAACATAGCATGCTTCAGGAGCATGTGTTCCTGTGAGAAAACCATGAATCTGATCACAGAAGATCAGTGATCACCTCCAATTCATTATTTTTTTTTTTTAATTGCAACAACACACCAACATTGCCTCAAATCATTGGCAGTACGTATCAACCGCACACATTCAACCCAAGCACGAACCAGCGTAGGTGCTGAATGCCCCCTCATGCACTGCTGGATAGGTAACATATATCATGTCACTTCTTTTGAACGTAACTATTGCAGATGAATTTTACTGTGCAGTTCCCAAGGCAACATCCCATTCACAAGTGGGTTTTCCTGAAATAGCCTGCCATGGGAATCTGGTGCCCTCGCATCCCTGTTCTCTGTGGGCTGGGTTCCCCAGCAGGCTTCATTCTTCATTGTGCAACGTGATGTGGTGTGGCGGTTCAGCCAGAAAACACCACAGAGGCAGGACTGCCAGCCCGCCGGGGAGCTGTGCCAAAAGGGGAACGAGGGCATGAGGCATCTGCAGCAGGACTCATTAATGAGCAATGGCCACTGCATATGGATGCAGTTCAAAGCAGAGTGGAACTGAAAATTAATACTTCGGTCAGGCTTGACAGACCAAACAATATTAATTTTAACCATGCTGAGAATAAAATATTTTGCTTCATTTTTTCCAATGGGAAATAAAGCTGTGGGGTTATTTTTGTCTTGTGAGATAGAAATTTTCCCTCAGAAAATGCTGATTTTGCAAGAACTGTTTTTTATCTGTGAAGAAAGGAGATTCTGACCTAAAGATCTCTAGAAGTTAGAGGCAAAATGCTATGTGTTTAAAGTGGATTGTTAGTCATGAAAAGAGATGGGAATAAAAAGCATTTTTAAGGATATGCATAGTGAACAGGGATTAGCTCATCACATCAGGTTGTAAAAGCAGGCAGCGTTTCTCTAGCTGATCGCCTACATTTCAAATTTTCAGAGATCAGGTAATTTCATCCCATGGCTCCCCTCTCACAGTCTGTTGTGCGCTGGAGGCATGAAAAGAGCTGTGTGAAATGTTTTGTTCAAGCCATGTTTGAACATACAGAAATGTATGTTTTCATCAAGTAGAAGTTTTCCACAGCAAATATCAATTTTCAATTAAAATAGAATTTTCATAACAGAATTTTCATAATAGAAGTTCGAAAACCTCTCTTATTTCTTCTCCCTCTCCCCAGTGGTTTTCAGCTTGGACAATCAAAACATTGCAGTCAAAAGATCCCCAAACAGTTTTTTACTTTTCAGACATGTAGTTTTAAGAATGCCTCCAAAGGTTGCGAAGAAAAACTTCTCAAAAAAGCCAAAACCTTTTTCTGTTTTCTGTTGTCAAAATCATTGCCAGGAACAGAAAATTTATAAGCAACTCTAAATACATAGTCATGGGACTGCTAGATTTTTTGCTGCAAGGACAACGTCTGCCCAGCTTCCCTGGGGGCTCTTTTGTGGCTCCCAGCCATGCAGTTCCTCTCTGTTTCTCTTACTAACTCGAGGTAGAGCTGAGCACACTTAGCGCTGTTACAGGAATAGCAGGAAACCTGCAAATGTCACGTTAAGTCTCACCTTTCCTGGTGAGATGCTGTATCTGAACCTCATCTTCAAAACCTCACCTCACCCATGTACCCACATGAGCAACCACAGAGTGTTCCTCCTTTGCACTCAAGACCGTGGGCTTACCTCCCTTTCGGCTTCTTTGCACTCTTCCCCTGAACCCCAGCAAAAAATCACTGCTCTGCCACCACCTTTATTCCAGCTGAGCTGGGCTTTACCTGTACGCACATTTTACTGACTTCAAGAGGAATTACTTGCATGCTGGCAGCAGAGAAGGAGAGGGAGTAGAAAGTGCCACAACAGCATTTTTAGGGGATAGCTGCCGTCAGTGGTCATTCACCCCAGTTACCAAGAAGAATAGACCCTGTCTACAGCTCCTCATACTGTTCTGCCAATTACTGCAGGGACTTAATAACAAGACACTACCCATTTTAGCCTAAATGAAGCAAAAACCTTCATATAAGAGTAAGCTCTGGAACTCGCTGCCACATGAGGTAAGAAAACTCAGCCAGAACAGGAGAAGGATGGGTGGTGATTTGGATTTGGACTGCAAGGGTGGTAGCACTTAGCTGGGCTCTCACTATTCTGGTCCTGGAGGTTTTTTGAATTGGGATGGATTTTTCTTCTATCACTGCAGTCCTGCGCATTTGGTCGAAGAGTTTGGCAGGATTCATCCCTGGGAAGGAGCTGTCCTGAGGGGCTGGAAAGCTCCTTGGTCCCTTCTGTCATGCCTGAGCCATTGTTTAAGAGTTGGCAGCAGCTTCTGGTATTAAAACACTCTGACATCTGTAGTGTCAGCACTGTCACTCTGGGACCAGGGCGTGCCAGCATTTTACCATTTCGTTGCTAGGCTAAAGGATGATGCTATTCAAACAACTCAGGATGAAATGGGGGTGGCACAAGAGGCATGTGGTTTTCTGACTGCAGCAGGCAGCTCTGGGAGCGAGGCAGAGCAGAGGGAGGATTTTTCACTGGATTATTCATACCCACAGGACACCCAAAGAGTCACCTTTGCCATTTCCCAGCAGAGAGGGTTTTGTGGGCTTAGTGAGATAAGAGCAAAGGTGCTGCAGGAAGCTTGCAAACTACAGGGAGAGGGACTGAAGCGGCTTCACGTGGCGGCTGCGTGTCAAACCCAAGCATAATCAGAAAGATTGCACTCTTCCTCTTTTTATTCTCTTGGGAAACTCTTCTTCCATCCTCCCTGTACCTGTCCACACCTTCTTGGCTTTCAGAGACACAGACCACACTTTTTGCTCAGCAGAAATGCACTCATTACTCTATACTCCAGTAATGACCCTAGGCTGAACTAAGAATCTACTCCTTTCGTGTACAGATGCCTACTGAGAGAGAGTCACATTCTCAAAAGCCTACTTAAGGGTAGATGTTTAAAGGAACAGATACTTTAAGATCTTCTTGATGTGGGAGCTGAGGCCTGAAGTTTCATTTATGGTTGCAATTCTCCCCTTGAAGTCAAAGCACGAAATTAGAGAATCCCATCTAAATAAATTAGCATTTCTGTGCCATTACCAAAGTTTGTACATGTGTGTGCTCATGCTGACATGGAGTAGAAATGTCATTGCATGCTTTATGGCCAGCGAAAATGAGAACCATCAGAACGGTTGCATGGAGAATGGTCAAAGATCCTAGGCAAAGGAGTTTGATGATAAACATCCAAACATCAGCATTTGTGACACTTCTTACTAGGGGCAAATTAAAACAGGCATTCATTGTGATAGCTATGTATATGTGGGATAACAGCCCTTCAAAATGGCGCCAATGAGACTGAACAGAATGGGACAGGGGAAAAAAACTCAGATAGAGGAAGCAGTTATTCAAGGTCACGTACCGGGACTAAGAAAACCGTGAAGTAAAACCAGTCTTTGACTTCCTTTCCTCTCTAATAGCAAAGGCTGGATTTTCAAAGGAAGCCAACTGCCAAAATGACATTCATAAACTTTTTGTTCATGATAAACAAAACTTGAGTGTGGGTGCAGAGCTGTTCTGCAAACCTTTTCCCTATGTTTGTGGCTGAAAGTTTTGCTGTTCTGAAAACTGGCCCCATCTGTGTAGGAGGTAATGTACAAAAAGCTGTCCCTGAGCATTTCCAATAAGACAGCTATATGGGAGAAAGGATGCTGCTGTGGTTAAGGTATAAACCTGGCATGTAGTAATTTCGATGCATTATGTGATCTAAATCAAGTAAGTTAGTCTCTGTTTGACTTAGTTCCCATCTTACTATTGTTTGATCTACCTGATTTCCCAGAATCTCTACCTATTGACTTGCATATTTAGATTCATAAAACTGCAATAAAAATAAAAACAATAAGCTTATAGACAGTAAGTATACTTGTTCGCTTCCTCGAGAAATACAACTCCCATAGCCCAATGTTTGGGCATGTACACAATACAGTACTGGAGTCTATAAAAGAAGAATCTGGGTGGATAAGAGGATTTTGTAAGGTTACTTTATGGATTTTTAAATGAAAATAGTATAAAAACTATTTCCAATCAGTGATATCTTCCCATGGTTCACTTAAATCTTTCCTGCACTTCCCATTCGAATAGCCTATCGAAATTCTCGATTATTTTTCTACATTGCTGTGATGTTAGTGCTACAACACAGAGGCCAAATTCTGCTTCTACTTGCAGCAAAGAAGAATTAAGATTTGCTCGAGATTTTGAGCTAGCTGGAAAGTGGGGACCTGAACCTGGAGCTCTGACTGCTCTCTCAGGCAGGGCTGTGACATAGTGGGTGACTGCATGAATATCCCCTCTGTATGTTGACAAGTAAGCGCCAGCATTTGTCCACTTCTGAACTAGGATTTATATCATTTAGCACTTCTTCTAAATGCAAAGCAGCTGAGTTTACGCACTTGTATGTTTTACTGCTACGTCACCAATAATTGTATTTGAAATATGCTGCCTCATCCTGTGCAGCGTATCACCATAATAAACAGGAAATACAGACTTTTCATTACTTGCATCAGGGCAGTTTATCAATCAGTTCATGCAGCTCAATAAAGTAAACAGGATTTTAAAAAATGAATAGGTTGGGAAGGGGGTGGGTGTATGTGGGGAAAGACATAGGTTTTCTCATAACACTTAAATCACAGACACCAGGGAGAGCCCAGGAGTTCACATCCACTGTAGTTATGAGGTTGAAAGGACTAGGATGTTTCCACTTTGGGTAGATAATAGCTAGTGTACGAATGGTGCAAACAAAAGTACAGCCTTTGTGTGCATAAAAGCACAGACCTGCACACGAGTGTCCTTGTGTTCATGTGTGTATAGGCACACACAGAAAACATTATCTACACATGCCAGGGCAAAACCATGCCTGACAATTTCTGCACACGCACAAAGTGCCACAGAGGTGTTATCCTGCAGTTAGAAGGGTCAAAAACAAAGTGCAGAAAGGGAAAATGAAGATTAGACTTTTTCTGACTGTAAGTCATATTGTCCTTTGGAAACTGTTCAAAAGGAACATTTACATCCTCCTTCCATTGACTCTCCGGGAAGAATGATCTCCACAAATTCCCATCACTTAATTCCCTCTTCATTTGAACTCTACCTATGAAATCTATTTTCCCCTACGTTGGTCTTCTAGAGTCTGTGACCATGCTAAGGCATCCTGATCCCGATGATAGAGGGAGAACTATGGATGCTGTGTCCTTCTTCTCCATCAGTGTGAGCTCCCTTTTCCATCCTGTCAAGCTGGCTTTCTCCACCCTCTTCTGGGCTCTGACCCCTGCATAGAGGAGGGCAAAACAGGGGTACGGGAAGCAAATGGGGTTCCTTTCAAAGAAGCAAGGTTGAAAAATCCCTACATCATAGTGAAAAGAGCAGGAGTTCTTGATTAGGGGAAGCTACAATCAAGTAGGGTAATTGATTTAGAAAACCTAATTAAGGAAACCTAGAGGGGAGATTTTTGTTCATTTCTGAAGTCACATTAACAGAGACAAAACAGATGATTTTACATGAAGTGGAAGATCAAAGATGGCAAAGTGGAATAAAATATCGCCTTTAAAATGTGGTTCCTATAGTTTATACTTGCCTCAGAATATAATCTAAAATTTTCACTGTGCCAAAGTCTTAACTGCCCTTTACTAAATTCCTAGCCCTCTCCGAGAGTAGATTGTTCTGAGTATTTTATATCACAAAAAGACTTCCTTACTTTCCACTTTCTGTATCTGAGCCCATGTAATTATTTCTGCTCCTACTTAGTAACTTCTCTGACCCTTCTCCACCTTTGCTATATCTTTGCAGCTCCTCCCAGTGTAAGTTTATTTGTGATTTTTCTGAATATGCCAAAGCAGCACCAGAGGTGTTAAAACAGGCTGCCCTAAATATCAAGTCTTAGGCTTCTGTACAGTTTCTTTCTCTTCGCTGATTCTTTGCTGCTTTACATTTGGGAAAATGGATGCTGTACTAGGTGACCTGCTAGCATGATTCAATATCTGTCTTCCTGTGTCTGTTTTTTAACCCATTTATGGTCCATAAAACACTTTTTCCATCCTTGTTTCTCTTCATATCAGTTGAAGCACAAACACACAAAACATACCGCTTTCCCCTTTTCCACTGATTGTATGATATGTTTTATTAATCATTACAATTTTTTCCATATCAGTACTTTCATTTTGCTTTGTTAAAGTGTTTGACTATCTACTAGTTAAATTTTCTATTATAATGGCTGGAGCAAGACAGTATATTTTGTGATTCTCTTATTTATTGCCACAAAGATCTTGAGTTCTTTTTTGAAAGTATGGCTTGCATAGGTGCCAAAAAGATCACACTATCGCTTTCACCATAGCATCTGTGTAATATAAGCACCTGCACAGAAGTGGGACTAAAATGTCCTGGTTTATGAAGCCTTTAAACAATGTAGTTGTATACACACTTGGAAGCATGCTGGTGAAAGTTGTAACATAATCAAACAGTCACACTGGTGCAAATATTATGCTTAAACCTGGTGTCAGAGTTGATAAAGGACCGAGTTTGTGATCCTTGCTTTACACCATTAGTTAAGCCAGTTTGCTTATTAATCTTCCCTGTTAGAGGAGAAAGCAATAATGCTGCTTCCCAGTCTGGAAATTAGAGCCTGCCCTTGCTAGCATTTCCCACGTAGGTACTTGCTATGCTTCTTACTTGCAAATAAAAACGTTACTTTCTGTAAGATTTGCTACAGTAGAACACCCTGTGTTAGAACCGCGCATGAGTAGGGCACTGCCATGTAACAACGAAGCAAATTCGCAAAGGATTAGGCTAACTGTATATTTCTGGAAAGCACTGCTCTGGGGAAGAAAAAAGGCAGAGAGATATCTAAAAGGCAGAGATGGATGTCCGCATACTTCTCCATGCCTAGACAGGATTTCCTATTCACTTTAGGTCCAGGGCTCTTGACTGTTTGACATGACAGCCTATTTCCCCAAATTCACTGACACGTGGCCAAAATCAGTTTCTTACGTTTGTCCAGGATGACATGGTACACTGATGCCGTAGGTCTGGGGAGGGAGCCGGTTCTCCATCACCTGTTACACCACATCCCCATTTACATCATGCCGAAGGATGTGGCAACTGCTACATCTCTGACACGACCGTGCTTTACACCCACATTATACTCATTTGCCCTGGGAGTAAATGACTTGGGTTGGATGGAAATTTTCCTACAGAAGAGTTTTCCATCTGAAAATGCTGATTAGAGTGAATTGAAATGTTCTGTGGAAAGGTTTTGATTCCGTCAAAGCTTTCAGTGGAAACAAAGCAAGCCTTGGCCAGGCTGTCTGATGGGCAAGCCTGCCTCCACTCCTGTCAGCTTACCCATCTGCCTACTTGTCCCTGGACTTTCTGGCTCTGTGGCTACAAGCTTTCCTGGCTGACTGGCCCATGGAGGCCAAGACACCAGTTAGGTACCAGCTTTCACAGCTCCCTCCCTGCATGGGGGCAGCCCTATGACCAGACGCTCTCTGACTCCCAGAGTTGGACGTTTTATTTTTAAAATCTCTTTTGATTCCTTCGTCGTGATTTTTCATCCCACTGAAATTTTCCATGGTTTACTTTGCCATTCAATTCAGAGTTCTTATTATAGTTGTGTCCTCGTTTCAGCTGGGATAGAGTTAATTTTCTTCCTAGTGGCTGGTATAGTGCTGTGTTTTGGATTTAGTGTGAGAATAGTGTTGATAACACGGTGATGTTTTAGTTATTGCTAAGTAGTGTTTCTACTAGTCAAGGGCTTTTCAGCTTCCCGTGCTCTGCCTGGTGCACAAGAAGCTGGGAGGGGGCACAGCCAGGACAGCTGACCCAGACTGGCCCCAGGGCTATTCCATACCATATGACATCATGCTCAGTATAAGCTGGGGGAAGAAGAAGGAAGGGGGGACGTTCGGAGTGATGGCGTTTGTCTTCCCAAGTCACTGTTACACGTGATGGAGCCCTGCTTTCCTGGCGATGGCTGAGCACCCGCCTGCCCATGGGAAGGAGTGAATGAATTCCTTGTTTTGCTTTGCTTGTGTGCGCAGCTTTTGCTTTACCTATTAAACTGTCGTCATCTCACCCCACGAGTTTTCTCACTTTTACTCTTCCGATTCTCTCCCCCATCCCACCAGAGGGAGTGAGTGAGTGGCTGGGTGGTGCTTAGTTGCCGCTGGGGTTAAATGGCAACAAGTTGTCAGTAGTGCATGTTTTATGCAGCAGAAGGTGGTGTCCATTCATCTGTGTTGGTAACATGATTTCCAGCTCCAGGAGCAAGCTCTGAAAATAAAGTAGGGGGAGATGTTTTCTTCCCCATTTTACCCTCTCTGCTCACAACTGCCACCTACACTATGTCCCCTAATAGTTTTGTCTCTTCTGTCCTTCCCGCATAACCCTGCTCCGTACTTCGGCTCTGTTGCCAGTGGAAGCTCAGATGTGCACAGGGAGGTTGGTGCTTCTCATCCTCAGGGGAAGAAATATTTGAACCTCACCACAATGCTGAGAAGTCTTCCCAAGAGAGGGACTGAGTTTCTGTGGATTACTCCAATTCCAGCCCCAGAGAGCATAACAAAGAATTTGCTGTTCTGTGGCCCAGTGAGGAGGGCAAGGTGCTGACTCCTGCCAGCTTCTAACTATGAGTGGAGGCAGCTGCCTACCCTGTGTTTGACCTGTGTTCAAGCCTGATGAGACTACTGACCTGCTGCGGGCCTGTCCAGGGGAGAAGGCAGCCCATGCATCTTGGCTGTGAGAGGCACCAGACTCATGGAGAAGCAGCAATCACTGGCCACCAGCAGTGGTTACTGTCTCTCTGTTCATACTGGTGAGTGCCAGCCTGCCGCATTCACTCCATCTGCCACCTTCTGATGGTGGGATGCAGGTCCTGAGCAGAGCAGCAGAGAAGAGCAGCTATACCTGACTCTGCTGCAGCTGGGAGGGGACAGTCAGCAGCCTCTCAGCCGAGCTCCTCTCAGCTCCTGCAGGACTCTCAGCCCCAGCCTTAGCTCAGGGAGGTGCTGGTAGCTGCTTTACAGACAGGGAGCCTTTGTGGGCCTGCACTCCAATCTAAACTGGGAACTGCCACCCAGCACTTGAGAGATGGGTTTGAGTAACGTTGTCATTTGCCACTCCATCCTTCTGCACGTCAGAGGCACTGCAACTGGTGCAGCACACTGGCTAGCTCTCCCCTGACCAACACGGCTCTGCAGCCAAGCTTAGGGCTTCAACAGTGAGGGCAAGGACCACAAGTCAAGCTCAGCCTCAGGTCAAACGTGCTGCATTGTTGTAGCCTTGCCTTTCCTTCCTGCACCATGCCAAGCCCAGCACTGTTTCTGGATCTGCAAAGGATATATTCAGTTTTTGATGCAAGATGCAAGTGGCCTCCCAACAGCAAAACTCCACAGACTTCAGACAGAGTGCGAGACCACTGGCTGCCTTCTCTTGAGGACAGTTGGGCTTAAAATCGCTCTGCAGACAAGTACATGCATGTACAAGCTTTAGGAGGAGCACAGCCAAGCACTGAATGATGGGAGTGTTTGGGAGGACACAAAACAGCCACATTGATTAGTTTATTGGAAGAATGCTGTGAGTAATAGCAGTAGTGCAGCTGCTGGGCCTGCAGCCGTGGTTTCGTTCTGGAGAAGCAGTCGCTGCACAGCCCCGCATGAGCTGAGGTCCCTCGGGGAGCGAGGTGCAGAAGGACTCTGCTGGAGGGTAGGACCTTGCAGGGGATGTGCTCAGGCTTCGATCTGCAAGGGGAAGCACATACAAAGAGCCCTCCAGCCCATGAAGGCCAGAACACAAGTTCCTTCAGCCGTAGCAGGGCTCTCTGCAGCTACGCTTTGCCGGTGGAAGGAAACTGCTCTCATTTCTCTGCCAGCTCTGTTGCCTTTTCTGGAGACTGCTGCCCTCACTGGCCTCTGCACAGCTGGGATATGCTGAATGTACCTACAGAGTCTGTCCAGACAACCCGCTATTTTACCCTCTTTCAACATTTCTGACAAAATCTGATTTAAAAAAAAAGGACAGAAATGGATCAAATGCCATTTTAGTTTGTAAAGTTTCTTTCTGGAGCTGTTTTTTCTTTTGCTGCCCAGACAATGCCGCAGACAGCCTAATGCCCCAGCCAGGCTACCAAAGAAGAAAAGCAGTCCCTTCACAGCAACAGCAACAACAAACTGGTTGGTTACTTAATAGATTAATTTAATAGTACAATATATTTACTGAAGGAGTTGGTTATTTAACCTTTCAACACGCAGTAACTCTGGACTGTGAATTCTTTTCTCTGTGAGAGGCTGCTTCACCCTGTCCCAGAGCTGCAAGTGGAAGCATGGGCTGGAGGTCATGGGCAGCGAGGGCCCGTGAGTTGAGGAGACAGGGAGGATGGGACAAAAGGGGACCTCAGATCAGGAGCCAAATTGCTGGGTATCCACAAGTCCTCCAGGCTTTATGAACAAGGCTCTGAAACTGCCATCTTGCCAGAGCAGAAGCCTTGAAGAGGCAGTAGGAACACCAGCCACCGTACCCTGATTTGCCCGTGCAAATCAAACAGAGCAACATCTTACATTGATCAAAGTTGATCGCTTAAGGCCACAAAAACTGACACAGAGGATTGGCTGCTGAAACCACCTGTCGCTGCTTGTGCTGTTTGCTGGCAGTTAGGGACAAAAATAGCCTCTCTTCATGACACGGTGTCTGTCTGATGCCTCTCTGCATCACCTTGCTCACTGCAGGGCCTGGCTCTGTGTTGTGGCTGCGGCTGGTCAGTCAGGCAGGCAGGGGCCCCGTGCCTGTCCTCACGCTGCAAGCGTGCTCCTGTCCTCAGATGGCATCATGTGAAGTCGGAAGAGATGAGCAATTCTGAATTTCCTACTGCTCCCCAACAGCCTCTCAGCCAGTACCAGCACCTCTCTTGTTTTCCAAGATTTCTGTTGCTGATCAAAAAAAAACACTTGTGAAGACATGTTTACGGTTTCCTCTGCCAGCACAGATTTCTACCTGATGGGTAAAACCAAGGTAACATTAAAAAAATTAGAGACAAAAGAAGACAAGGCCTTTTGGCTCAGTCTAAGTCTCACCTGCTCTACCAGATTTCTTGGTGGCAAAATAAGTAATTTCCTTCTGCTGTGAAAAGAGAGTTTCTTTTCCTCAGGACTTGGATACTTGTTAATATCTAAACCAGCTCCATCACTTGCTCACCTCTTGTCAGTGAAGACGATCTAATTTTGCACTTAGGTTTGCATCTTCCAGTGCCTTGCACATCCTTTTTTCTTCATGTGCAATGGGTTGATGGTAAAAGCCTCTACATTAAGAGTTGGGTAATTCTGGGCCACTGCTGAGTGATGCATGTGATGGCATTCTGTGCTGGGGCATCATATGGCTTGTTCAGCTTCTCTGAACCATGAAGGCCTTTGAACATAAATAGAAGACTTCATCTGGAGATGATAATATGAAAACAAAAGTGGACAGGAGCTTTTCTTCCAGGCCCCTGTGCAACCACAGACAAGTCATATCCTTGCCTTGTCTCACTTCCCTCTGCTGTAGTTAAAATCAAGCTGATCCCCTATCATGAAGGGAGAGAAGTGGACAGTGTAGGATCAGTGATTCATCTGACTTTTATGAAGAAGTCTGTGATTTTGAGGTGTATTTTATCAGGGCAGGACCAAAGCATTCTGTGACTTCACGGTTACCAAACATTTCATAACAAGAAGGGTGAGGACAGTGAGTAGGTCTGTGCCCTGCCCTTGCAGTGTCTCCAGGTTGCCAACAGCTGGAGCCATCCAGCAGGACAGAGATCTTGAAAATGCAAACCTGCCCTTTCCCCAAAGACAGAGCAGGTCTGAGTGCTGCAGTAGCTCATCTCAGCAAGGGCTGCATGGAGACAGCTGATGTGGAGCCTGTCAGTGCTCTTCTCTCGGGCTGGTCCCCTCTCTCTGCCTAGTACTTCTAGTTCTGCCTTCTTTGCTATTCAGAAATACCTAAAGCCCAGAAAGCAGCCAAAACTGAGCAGCTTAACTGCTGACCAGGCTCATGGGAGAGAGGACAGCCCAGCAGCAAAGCAGGAGTCCCCCTGGCAGCGCTGAGCCATGCCCTGAGGAACCTCATAGGCAGCACTTCTTGGGGAGAGAGGGGAAAATATCCAGCGCTAAGCTTTGAAAATGTACTTTTGCAATGGTTCAGTAAATTACTTAGGGGTATGATATAGAGGTCAGTGAGCAGAGAGCTGGGTTAGTCACATAGCTGCTGTGCTGCTGAACAAAATGAAAGTGCCTAGATAGCTGAAAGAGATAGAAAGGTCAGTATGTGCTTGTGATATCACAGTGCAATTGATAAATAGGCATGTACTGGTGATAAGATAGGCTTATTGGTGATAAGATAGGTTGGAATGAGATAGATGAGCATTGGTGATTTGATGGAGTGTTACATAGTGTTGATCAGACATGATTACCGATACTTTATCATGTCTCATGTTATCACTGTAGGTTCTTAGAAGATGAAATTCAACTTTTCCCTTGCAAAATGGAGAGTGTAAGAATCAGGAGAGCTTTAATGATTCAGGAAAAACGGAGGGAAATGAGGGGAGTGGAGAGAAGGAGGTAAGGAGAGGTCAGCAAGAAAAGAGAGGATTTGAGGAAGTTTGTGGGAGAGCAGAAGCAGCCATAGAGCACTGAGCTCTGAGTCTGTGCTGACTCTGTGCCTATGTCTGTGCCTGAGTCTGTGCCTATGCCTTTATCTTATCAGTGACACAGCTCTTGCTTGAACACCCAGTGCCTCTGGGATGACAGCAAAGTGTTTCAATATTTGGCAAGGAGAGAGGACAGAGCTGAATATATCCATGCTGTGGATGGGGAAGAAGAGGGACTGTTCCAGTCTGCAGGGCCGTTGCACTGCGGGACCCGGAGATGTGTCTTACTGAGGGGCTGAGCCCCTTCTGCGATTGCAGACTGGGGATGCCCAGGAGGGAGGCAGTGCCTGAAGTCAAAGGAGATTCCCCTCGGGGGTGACTGTCAGACCTTGCGCATGCCAAAAGCAGGAGTCACAAAGATGCAGGAGTCACAGAGCCCTGTGACTTCAGGTCCTGGTTGTCTCACTCCCTTTTTTCCCCACAGCAACTCCTGACATTTTGCGATGCTCTTGGAACAGCCTGAGCAACATCCACAGCCTAGATGGCTTTCCAGAGGAGAAGCCCCCGCCCCTTACTCTTGTGGCATGATCTCGGGGGATTTACATTCTGTCTGTCAGGGTGTGTGCACACACACTCGCTTGAAATTGTCTCCAACTAAACCAGAAGCTCCTCTGGGGATATGACTTCTCTGGTACTTTCCTTCCCCATTTGAGAAAATACCAGCAACCAGCTAGCTGAAAATTTAATACGAGAAATCATTTCAAACTGGAAAATGGATTTGTTTTGAAAGAAAAGTCTAAACAAAATGTTTTGGCAGTGGTTTTCAAGCAGTAAGCATATCGAACCTTCTCTTTTCCAGCAAAATATCTGCTTTCTCTGGGAGGAAAACATGACACAGGAGATAATTTTTTTTTTTTGTCTCTGCCACTAACTCACTGAACAAACAGGAACAAGCCACTTTCCCCTGTGATACCTCTGTTTTCCCCTCTACTGGTAGGGATAATATGTCCGTAGTTCTCAAGCATACAGGACAATTAGAGAGAGAAAATGCCTTGGCCCGTAAATAGTTGGTATCACCAGAGGCTGTAGTCTAAGCAAGGAGAGGGGAACACTTTTTTTTCATCAGACCTAAGTTCTCTGAGTGCTTAAACATTCTGTGCGGAGAGGGTAATTTAGGCCTCATAGCTGAAAGCTCCCCAGGAACCATTGTCTTCAGATCAAATCCACCTCCCATTAAGGTTTCAGATAAGGGCTGTGCCCTGGCCTGGGCTGTAGCTGTTTATTTTACCTCCAGGACAAGGTACTCTGTGTGAGCTACTGTGTGGCTTTCGGATACCAGAAGATGGTGAGAGATAAGCTTTTCTATTCACTGTATCTCGGGGCTCTGATCTTCTGCTTCACCCACTTCCCCAGCCTTCACAACCACCCTGCTCTCTGCAACAGTGCAGACCACAGTCCCCCCAACATGGGTAATCCAGGGGCAGGGGTAGACCAGTACAAGCCTTAATAGGTGGGTTTTCACAGTGGACTCAGCTGAGCTGCCGTATATGCCATTAGCTGCAAGAAAGCTCCAGCTCTGCAGTGAAGCCAGCCCAAGGGTGACCAGGTTGGTGACTCTGCAGAGTTACGGAGAGCATCAAGGAAGGAAACCCTGGCCTAGTGGAGGGAAATTACAATTATTTTCTTGCTAGCTTGAAGCAGTTGCAAACATTTATGGTAGTTCAATAGTCTGAGTATTAGGTATGTTGAAAAATATAGAATAGTTTATTTACAGGGTGACCAATTTTCAGGCTTGAAAAGCAAGATGTTCATTTCAGTAGCACAGAGGGGCCACATGGGACCCAGAAGGTGAGCAATGGGTCCTGGGAATTCAGTTGTTTCAGGAGTTATAACCAGCTTGGAGGGCTGTAGCCATGCAGGGGGCACGTACACCGTGCTCTGTGCTGAACAGGCACATGGCAGTGCCCTGGGGTGTAACAGCTGTGGCTGGCAGGGTGCGAACAGGACAAAGCAGTGGCACCGTGCAGCTCTGCCCCACTGCTCCTCCCCGTCTCTGCTGGGAGCGAGCAGCACACCAGCTGCTTCTTGCTGTAAGCCAAGGGGAAGGCGACTTGATGGCTCCCTGTCCTGTGTCCTACCCCATGCAAACCTCACCAGAAATGTGTACTTGGTGGTTTCCTGGGAAAGAATGGCTTTTTAAGGGATCTGGAAAAATCCAGGTCTGCTGGAGCCAACATAGTTCATCCTTAGTGAGCCTGGTAGGCATTAAGCTCTGAGGTCCTGGGGTAGTTTTGGAAGTGGGTAAGAAGGAACTATAATACTGTCTGTACTGTCCCGTGCTGGGTCAGGCTGGAGATGTAAGTCATGGCCGGCTCTTTGGAGACACGAGGCACGGCTGAGTGCCCTTGTCTGCTGTGACAGCATCGTCGCCCAGGTTCTTAATTCTGGAGCTACTTGAGAAACAAAACCGGCATTTGAGAGATTAAAGCAAAAGTTCGCAAAGAGCCTTTCCAGGTCCCATGTGGGAAGGGTGTGTGTAGAGTAGAGAGGGAAACTCAAGGAAGAGTTGCTTTTGACTTGTCCTCTGTCTCTGGCCCATTTGCTGTCTTGGTAGCAATACTGTAGTAGTAGGAGCGGATTGTGTTTTCCACAGAAATAAATCCTGGACGCTCTTCCCATCTGCAAAGACAGAAAGGAACAAATAGAGTCAACAGAAGGACAAAAGTGGACTGATGCAACGAGAAGATACCAAGCACAGAAGAACCTGGGGAAGAACAGGAGCCCAGTTGTACCATGGCTTAGGAGGGCAGCTGAGACTTTTCTGGGATGGAAAGGGGCAAAGGCACAGAGGCTCTGACATCTTCCAGGGTTGGTACAGGCAAATGGAGGGGTATGATAATAAAGAAATTGGAGCATCATTCATCATAGACTGTGGAATGAGGCCAGGGCAGGAGACACCATTTGCTTTGTGTTGCCACCATCCAGAGAATGTGTGCTCTTCTCACGGACCTGCCGCCCAGCAAAGAGTTGAACTAGTGAAAGCCTTACTTGTAGGTCCAGCATTGCTGCATGAGGGCGTACATCTCTGCCGGGCAGTCCGTGGGGCAGTCCATGCGCTTCCCTTGCTCTACGAAGCTGATGACCTCTGGCCCTTTCATTTTCTAGGATAGGATCAAGTAGGAAAATGCTTTAATGTTTTTGTAGCTGGCAACAGGATTAGAAGAGGCAGATTAGAGCTGGGCCTGGGGTAATGCTTTGGATCCCTGCACCACACACCCTGTAGAGTCACTGTTTTCAACCCCGGCACCCAGCAGTGGTGTCTCACATTGTGGCCAGCCCAAGCTGCAGACCCCATCCCAAGCCTGAGCAGAGCAGTGGCTGAGCAACTGATTTTTCAGCTCTGCAAGTGAGCAGAAGGGTCAAAGAGAAGGTCTGCTTTGATTCAAACCCAAACTAATTTGTTTCATTTTCTGTTTCTTCTCCCTTAAATGAACACAAAACTGAAGAATCCAAACAATCTAATTCGTGCCTTTCGTAAAGTGGAAGTGAGCCTGTCTCCTTTCCCCTCTGTTCAACAGTGGGAAGAGCACCCGCTCAAGGAAATAGAAATTGTAGTTTCAGTGTGAGTCAGCCTGTCATAGAGTGAGAGATGAGACTGTGGCATCCATCTGCGATGGACCCAGCTCTGCCTTACCTTGTACGGTTTCTGCCCGTAGCTGAAGGCCTCCCACATGGTCACGCCGTAGCTCCATACGTCACTCTTGCTGGAGAACTTGTGATAGAGGATGCACTCTGGGGCATACCATTTCAAGGGCCACTTTCCTGCTGTCCTGGCCTGTAGCAAAGCAAAGAGAAACATTTCCACGCTGACACACAGACTGCTCCGAGCCGAACCGAAATTCTGCTTTGCTAAATGTTTGTGTCAAATGCAATCCTACACTGCTGAAAAAATCCCCTTGCCCTGGGCTGGGAGCTCAAGACCCTAAGCCCTGAGCCCCAAACCCCGGCCCAGGCCCTGCTGTCTCACTGGCCCTGCTCAGCCATCCCTGGGTGCAGGATGCTGTCCCGCAGTGCAGCCCTGCTCCTGTACCCCAGCCCCAGGTGCTGGTGCACACTGCTGGGAAGATCAGCCCTGGCTCACTCTTCATCACCTTCTCTTCCCTGCTCTCTGCTCTGGCTCCTCTCCTGGCTCCTCTCTCCTGTCATCCCACTGCACTGCATCCCCCTCGCTGCCTCTGCATCCGTCTGAATTTCCTCCTTGCCACACGGAGCTTTGCAAATCCCGTTTTAATGTGGCAGCAGTGAGGCCAGAGTGCAGCAGGGCTCCTGGGAAGAGTCCAGACCCCCTGCCTCTGGGGGTCTCAGCCCCTCAGTTAGGAGTGCTCCTGCTAGCTATCTGGATCCTTCGCTGTGCTTACACTTACCTTGTAGTAGCTGTCATCAGCGCCAAGAGCCTTGGAGAGTCCAAAGTCACTGATCTTGGCATAATGCTGGTTGACCAGAAGGACATTTCTGGCTGCCAGGTCCCTGTGGACGAAGTTTTTTTCCTCCAAGTACTTCATCCCCATGGATACTTGGTGCATTAGCTCCACAATATTGCTGACTATAATCTCATCTCTGGGGAAAATGAAAGGACAATGCAGTAATAAAGGACCTGCCATTACTCTGTACACCACAGTCACCTCCAAGCTTTCTAGCTGCAAGGGAAAATGAATGTGGACATCTCTGCTCCAGAAGCATCAGTCCCTATTACCTCACATGAAAAGACATCTCTCTCTGCTATCAGCTTCCCTCCACCTACAAAGCCAGGCTCTCCTGGCAGAAGAGAGTTTGATGAGAAGTGCAGAAAATCAGCCAGCCACATTTTATTCAGTACTCACTTCTTGGAAGACAAGAACTTGTTGAGTGGCCCTCCAGAAGCCATCTCCATCACGAGCATCAGGGACTCTGCCTCGCAGACCCCAATCATGCGGACAATGTAGGGGTTGTCCAGCTGATGCATGATCTGGGCTTCCTTCATCATTTCATCCTTCACTGTTTTCTCGTTGTTGCTCTTCAGCACCTTTATGGCCACATCTATCTGCTTCCTGCACATGGCGCAAGAGGAACACACATGGGATGAATTAAACAGCAGCTGAACTCACGTATCACAGCTGGGAATGCAAACCACTTCTCACATGATACTGTTTCATCTCTCAACAGCAATCTCAATAGCCTGTTTTGGCAGAGCCCTGCACAATACTGGTATCCCAGGCCTGCTAGAAGGCCAAAGAGAAAAGGATCACCTCACCCTTATAAGTGTAGGCCAGTATTTGCCATCTGTAGACCTGAAGGCGCCTCATCTCACACAGCGAGATCTGCATCATCATTGCCATTTTTCAAGGGGGAAACTCAGGCACAAAGTGGGCAAAAGCCATCTTTGTGGACTCATAGATAACCAATGACAGAGCCAAGGATCACACATCTCCTCAGTCTCACTCCTTTGCCCTGACATGGACCAAGATGACCTCAGAAGCATGGACTTGCTCCTCTGAGCCCAGCAGATGCCTTCAGAAGTGGCAGTCTTATGCCCGGGACTGTGCAGTGCAGATTACACTCTCAGTGCAATGAGGCTGTCACTGAAAGTCTGTCGAACGTCATCACTGACCTTCCAGAGTATCTCTTACACCTCCACCCCATTATCACTTTAGGGTCCATCTAGCTAGAAACAGGATAGCTGGGGACACGTCTGAGCTCAGCCTGGAGCACCCTCCTCCCGCTTCCTCGGCATCCTTCAGGGCAGCACTCACTTTCTCATTTTGTAGACTCCTTTCTTGACGCAGCCAAAGTTTCCTGCCCCCAGTTCCACTTCATCGATCATCAGGTGGTCCCTCTTCAGGAAAAGCTTCTTATCCTTCAGTTCTTCGGGGTCACTGTATGGGCTCTCGTAGACACTGGTGTCCATGGGTAGCAGGCGTGACTTTCCTCCACCTTCCCAAGAGATACAGTTTTTAATAGCTGTAAACAACATATCCTTCCCCGTCCCTCTCTCCCTCATTGGTTGGGGAGTTTTCTCTAGTCTCTTGGCCAATTCTCCTTCAAGCTCCAGCATTCAAGCCTCCCTCCTGGGCATCTCCCTTCCTTTCACAACCCATGGCCTCTCCTAGTTACAGCTGCTGAAGGAGCCAGGATGGGGAGAGGTGTTTGAGCACTCCCACTCCACAGATCAGACGCTGCAGGACCTGGGCACGTCCATGACTTCACCCCACTGAAATGTAACTGAATACACTGAGTATTTAGTAGGCAGGATGGAAAACGGGGAATGGGCCAGGGCTTGATTTACTGGGTATGATGGGGAATGGGACAGGGCTTGATTTACTGGGTGCTGGGTGTGGGCAAACAGTTTTGCCCTGAAATGAGTGGGATGCTTCTGGGTGCCTTTGTAAGAAAGGGGCTTTGTAGCACTGCTTTTTGACCAGAAGGTGATACAGATGTGTCAGGTAACCCCCATGGTTCCTGTGGCATCCCCAGGACCTCTCTCCTCCTGTTAAGACGAGAGAGCTTTCAAAGATGCTCACCTACAGGCTCTGGCGTGTATCCATCTGCATTGAGAGGCCCAAGGTTTCTCTGGAAAAGAAATGGGGATAAAGTGGATAATGCAGCCAGGGGAAAGTGCTTCAGTCTGAAATGGGAGAGGAGAGGAGAGGAGAGGAGAGGGACGGGGAGCCGCTGCAGCCCACAGAGCCCCAGCTGGTGACTTCCTCTAAAAGGCCTTCAGGTGGGCACAAGAGATTGGAGTGGTATCACCCCTTCCAGTCCTGGCTGGCAGGTACCCTCACTGCAGCTGCACAGCAGGGATCAGACCCTGGGGGGATTCACTGCCATGGAGCCTGAATGCAGCATCGCCCTTCAGTAACCCAGCCTGTGGGCTGTGCAGGGTGAGGTGCTGAGGGCTCTGTGTTTACCCAGGCAGCAAGGGGCATGCACACAGGGCTGCATTTTGCTCTCTGCCCCCTCTGCTTTCCCTATCCCAAAGTAACAAGTCTCCTGCAGCAGCGGGGGTCATCCCAGCCAAGTCTCTGCAGCTTGTTTTGAGGCAGGGAGCGAAGGGAAGCCCAGAGGCAGCTCAGCTTGCGGCCAGCACACCTGCCTGCCTGAAGAGTGGCCCTGGTGAGCACACACGGACACTGTAAACAGCCACTGTCCCAAAAGCAGACAACAGCAAAGCGGTATGGTACACATTTGTCCAGCACAGCTTTGAACGCCAGTGCTGCTTGCAGCGAAGTTGCTGCAACATGAGAGCCCACCGCAGATTGTGAAAGCTCTCTGAGAAGATGAGTGAATGCTCAGGCCTTTCTTTAGCTTCCACTGGGCTCTGGGATGGGCTGCTTGTATAGCCCAAACTAGCTGGTTTTAACACTGCTCGGCACTCAGAGCAGTGACTGAGCCCAGACGTACCCTGAGGCCAGGGACGCAGAGGGAGCACAAAGACCTGGCCAGTGGCCAGCGGCCAGCAGCAAGGCTGAGCGTTCCCAGAATCCAACCACGTCTTCCTCACTCCTGCCTGGCAAGGAGGGCAGGGGGGAGAGAGCTCCCCAAGGACAGGCCCACATGTTGCAAGGAGCGCAGTATGAATGGAAACCATTTTCAGCTCTAATGGTAGCTGTGCCCAGCTATTCCTCGTCCCCATCCAAGCTGGAAAGGGGACAACATTGCAGCTGGGCTTAATATATTCCATTTGAGTTATTGCCTTTTAAAGAAGAGCAGAGTTTGATCAGCAAGCTTGAAACACAATAACATTAAACTACTGAGGTACCAACAAACAGATCCTCCCCAAAACTTACGCTCACGGAGGGGTGGGTTGGTGGAACCGGTGCTGCAGATGCTGTGGAATCAGGAGAGAGAAGTTGTTATTAAGAGTATGCCTGTGCCCCAAGCACCGTCAGAGCATCAGTCCTTGAACAACTGTGTGGATGCCTGGGTCTGATCCCCTCCCCTACAAAGGCCAGTTTCCACAGCTTTAGCCAAAAAAGGTGTGGAAACGGGCCTGGACGTGGGCATTATTCCCAGAGCAGCCTTCAGGGGAGGTGCAGGCCCACTGGAGGGCCCTACAGTCTCCATTGGTCCCATGGACTGGCTGAGCTGTACCCCAGACCCTCTGCCTAGGAGAGCAGGGGTCCCACGGGCAGGCTCTGAAGTGACGTTTGTGATACTTGGGCCAGGACAAAGTGACCTATGGTTTTGAGTGTTCAGCTCAAGAGACCCACCAGGAGCCAGACTTGCAGGGCATGTTGTTTCCTGCTGCCTAAAAAGCAAGTCATTTTTCAGAAGCCGTCTGTTTGGCACCAGAAATCCCTAATCCATTTGGAGCACTGATTCCCCCCATCTGCTCCTGTCTTTGGGCCACCCTAGGCCAGGCCTGGAGAGCGGCCACTTTCAGCAGACAACATGATGTGAGACTTGCCCAGTTTGCCAGAGGAGCAGAGACCTCACCGTTCCCTCCAGGCTGCCAGGGTCTGAGCAAGGTTGGACACGATAAAGGAAACTTGGGTTGGCGCTGCTCAAACTGGCCCCACTCGGTGGTAACCAAGGCCAAGGATGGCACTGAGAGACATCAGCTCACCTGGCATGTTGGGGTTGGGGCAGGTTTCCCTCAGGTAGAAAATCAGCCCGTCCGGTTTGAGTTTTAGGTACTCCACCAACTGGGAAAGGAATCAGAGGAAAAAGAGATTATTGCAAGGAGAAAATCATCTTTTTTTTGCAGGCAACTTGTGTGGCTTATGGTAATGACTTCTTTCAGATTTATGGCAGACAGGGACTCGACTATTTCTTTCTCTCCTCTCCTTTCCTATCTGTGCACTCAGAGATCTCCTAAAACAAGCGCTTGCATACCTGGATATCTGCCAGAGCTGGGAAGAACTTGGGGAGTTAGATAAGGATGACAGAAAGACAAAAGGAAAATCTCCAGTAGGAGAGCTGGGTAGGGCATTTTCAGTGTAATGTTATTTTTGTCCCAGCCAGAAAGATTTTTAAATTGTGTTGTGTTTCATAAAGCCTGAGAGAAACCTTTTGCTTTCCCAGAGGAACCCCAGGGTTAGCTCTGTGGTTCCCGGGCAGTTTTTCACTGCAGCAACCACTGGTTCAAGCACAATGGGGACTTGACTCTGGCTGGAGACAACCAGACCAGCCCCTGGCCACCAGACCACAGGGGAGACGAGGCTTTCTCTTCCCCTCCTGTCTGGCTCGGATTTCATCTGCAATTGGGAGCCTGGCACGGTTCTGTTTCCATAAAAATGCCCCAAAGTCTTTGTTTTCAATCAAATTCAGAGTGAAAACAGTCCTGGGAATTTAAAAAATTCAGCAAAACAGAGTTACCGTCCCCCAGCCAGCCCTGCCCAGGAGGAAGCGCTGGTATCCGTCCCCTGGAGCAGGTCCAAGTTGTGTGCCACGGGGCAGAGCTGGGCTCCGGAGGGGCATGCGACTCCCTAGCAGTGCCAAAAGCTGCTGGGCCATGTGTCACATTCCCTAAAAACCCTGCCCCAGCCTCATGAGGACTGCTGGGGCATTACAGCCATCTCCACTTCCCAAAGCCCCTGACTCTCAGGGGTGATAGGATGTGTCTCCTGGCACTCGGATCTTCTGTCATGTAAAGATTTTGGCAGCTGGCTCGAGACTTCTGGCCTCCCCTACTCTTTGCACAGAAGTCAGTCACTTGGAAAATAAATTGGCAATCTGCACACAACAGTTTTGCTGGTCCAGGAGCAGTGTGGGAGATGCACGGGAGGGACAGCCTGGGATGAGGAATCTCATCAGGGCTTGCTGCAGGCAGAGGTCCGAGGTGCACGCTTGTGGCTGAATGTGTGATGCTTGCTGATGGGGTGCAAGTGTAATTAACATAACCATCTCAAACATCCTGGCTTAAAGCTAGAAATTAAAAGCACTAATCCTCTTGTTTCCTTGGAAAGGCACTACACTGGTGTAAAGCACGAAGGCAGTGGTAAAGCCAGCACTATTTCAGAGCTGCTGTGATATCCCAGACTTAGATCTACTTAGCTAGGAGTGCACAGAAATGAATGCAATGAGGTGAGCTGATAGACAGCCAGACCCAGAGAATGTAAGGGTTTTCTGGAAGGGACTACAACCACCCATGTAAAGCCTTTAAAGCTCCACATGACCTTTCCTGTCCCTCAAGGCATGGGCAACTATAACAAGGGAAAAGTGCCTTCGCTGTATTAGGACACCAGTGGCCAGCATCCCACAGTACAGTACCTGCCAGAGCGTGTCGAATTTGGTCCCCTCAGGGATGGAGTACTTGCCGGACTTGTCCTGGTCTATCCGATAGTGATACACTGTTTTGCCGTAGACGAGGGAGAGGGCATAGGCACCGTTCTCCTTCCTTTCTCTCAGCCTGGTAGGAAGGAGAACTATTAAAAGCAACTCTAAGTTTTGCCCTGCAAATTATCATGGCTGCAGCGGTGGTGGGTCGCTGGGTGAGCATCCCACTGTTGGAATTGCCACCTTCCTGACACCCCTCTGTGGAGGCTGAGGAGGGACCCTTCACCTTCAGTCTCTTGCCCCTCTCCTCCACCCTCTCCAGCTAATTCTTTCTTTCCCTCACTCATTCAGGAGATAATTAAATGAAGGGCTGCCTCACCTCGGCAGAGATGCGGAGCAAATGCTTTCTCCTGTATTTTATTGGCCATACATTGTCTGCATGTCAGTGTTAAATGTCTTCACCCACTGAACCCTATATCTCATATCATCTGGTGCATTAACAAGCATACTCCGTGGAGATATCTAAACATGAGAAATAAATAAAGCTCAAGATTGGCTCTTCATGGAGGCCAGACACTGTCTGTACAATAATATGTTTGGGGTGTCAGACCCTGTCTTTGAAAGATCTGTAACCACAGTCTGACCATATTCAGCTAAACCTCCTCTCAGGAACTGTCACACGAAACAAATAACTACAGGGTAGTGGAGGTGGGGAAATGGTAAAAAAGTAGAGGGGTCACAACATCTGCCAGGGTTTTGCGTACTCACAGGAATTTCCCATCAGGTTGTGCCCCAGAGTAGAGCCTCCGTTCAGCTTCATCCCGGGCAATGCTGCCATGGTACCAGGGCATCCTCTCATGGGCTGTGGTGGCAATGAGCTTCTCCACCTGTGGAGCCTGGCTTATGATGGCCTGTTCGAGTGCATCTCCCTGGAAGAGAGTAAGAAATGAGACCTCCTGTCACTCTGCTGCATTGTTGCATGGCTTCAGCACAGTTTTGGGCAGATGACACAGGAAACTTGGAAGGTTTCGTAACTGAAGTGCCTATGGCCTTAATCATGCATATACCAATAGTGAGTTGAATTCTGTTCTGCTGCAGAGCAGGATTCCTTGCTTATTTAAACTGGTCCCATCCCTCGAATCCAGCTGAAGTCCATTGACTTGCTGGTGAGGGAAGAGAGAAGTCATCATATTCACATGGGGGATCTTGACGTCAGGCTTGCAGGGTGTCTTTCAGCCTTGCATTCCTGGGAGAGCAGGACCTCTTTCTGGTGCCTCTGCCTTCCTGGCTGCTCACTGTCCCCAAACACTACAACTTGTCAAGAGCAGTGCAGTCTGGAAATCATGTGGGAGACCCTAAATTAATTTTACTGGTCCTATATATTTTATAAACAACTGTAGTTTTTCGTTTGCCAGTAGGTGGCAATGTCCTTTGTGTTATCTACCAGTGTCCGCAGATCAGCGACAAGGAGAAACCCCATAGATACTTCATTCTATCAAGCACCTTTGTTCTAAAATAGGCCAAATTTAGAAATTTTTAATGGAAAGGCTCCATAAAGAGAATGCCTGAGCCATCTTTCTGAGAGGACTTGGAAGTGTCTGAGTAGCCACTCTCGAGGTGAGAGCAGGTAGAAGGAAATTAATTACGTGGCTGCCAGCGCGACCATTTACAGAGTTTTGCCTTATTCATGTATTGTATATATTCCAGTCTGCAATAAAATGCAGGAACCTGTCTGTAGCTATTTTTAAATTTAAATAACAGACAGACCTGATCCAGTACCCAGTACCTCAGTCTCATAGGCAAAACCTCCACTGACTTCAAAGAGCGAGGAAAACCTGAGCAAGAATTTAAGTCTGGTTTCGTTGCATCTTCAGCACAGTGTTATGGAGGCACAGACACCTCACATGGAGAGTGATGGTCTAACTGCAGCGAGTGTCCCGTGTGCTGCAGAGGAGCAAATGGCACATGGGGAAATGCTTGCAAAGTGGGCAGAGAGCTCCAACGCCCGGCAGAGCAGACGCAACATGAGCTGTTCAGAGGAAGAGTCTGAAGGCTTGGGAAGATGTTTAGACCTGTTTCTGAAGAAGAAGCTGGAAAAGAGAGAGATTTAAGACTGCACTTAGCGCCAGCAGCCTCCAAGGAGAAGGACTTTGCTTTACCATGTTGTAAGAGGGTGTCGTGGTTTAACCCCAGCTAGCAACTAAGCACCACGCAGCCGCTCGCTCGCTCCCCCCCGCTGGGATGGGGGAGAGAATCGGAAGGGTAAAAGGGAGAGAACTCGTGGGTTGAGATAAGAACAGTTTAATAATTGAAGTAAAATAAAATAGAACAGTTAAATAGGTAAAGCAAAAGCTGCGCACGCAAACAAGGCAAAACAAGGAATTAATTCGCTACTTCCCATCGGCAGGCGGGTGTTCGGCCATCGCCAGGAAAGCAGGGCTCCATCACGCGTAACGGTTACTTGGGAAGACAAACGCCATCACACCAGATGTCCCCCCTTCCTTCTTCTTCCCCCAGCTTCTATACTGAGCATGACGTCATGTGGTATGGAATGGCCCTTTGGCCAGTCTGGGTCAGCGCCCCTGGCTGTGCTCCCTCCCAGCCCCTCGTGCACCGGGCAGAGCACGGGAAGCTGAAAAGTCCTTGACCAATGTAAGCGCTACTTAGCGACTATTTAGCGGTACTTAGCATCGACATTGTTCTCGTCCTAAACCCAAAACACAGCCCCATACCGGCTACCAAGAAGAAAATTAACTCTATCCCAGCTGAAACCAGGACAGAGGGAGATGACAGCGACAGAGGAGATCAGGGTGGCAAGCGGCAGTAAGCCCCTGGGGAGCGCTCCTTGCCCAGTCCCACACCACCTTTGGCAATGGCGAGTACCTCTAGTTTCCACGTCTGCCGGACATATTCGCGCACCATATTGTCCCTCATGCTGTCGAAGACACCGGGCTGGGGCTCCATACCACTGGGGCGATTGCAGGGCTTGCGGAGGGTGCAGCAGAGCCCGTCGGCATCCTTGGAGTAAAACTCACAGAGCTCCTCCGGCCCACAGTGCGCTTTGCCCCCCGCAATGGCGTAGGTACCGTTCATCTGGCGCTCGATGGCGTAATGGTAAAACTGCAGGTTGCAGACCATGGAGAGGACATACCCCCCCAGACTGCGCAGGCATTGCCGCAGCAGGAACAGGCCATCCGACATCCCCGCCAGCTTGAGGTACTCCTCTGCTTCTGACCTGGCAATGCTGCCGTAGTAAAAGGGCAGGTGAGCAGCAGCATCTGGCATCTCTGCACGCTTACCGGCACTGCTTGGGTCGGCTCACGCGCTGCTGGTGTGCAATCTGGAAGAAAGAAGCAAAGTTCTTCACTGACACATAATTTTGCAAAAAGGTTTAATTGGAATTCAGACTTGTCTGGCTAGAGGTTCTTCAGCCCTCAGCTGACCATCTGTGGTGTCATTTCAAACATCGCATGGAGAGTAGCAGTGGGTGCATTCATATCCCCAGCCAGAGAATTCCAAGGTGATTCCGCTATCCTGCCCTGAATGCAGCTAGAAAGTGTAAGTAAAAATCCATCTGATCTTGATTTAAAGATTTCAAGCAATAGGGAATGCACTGAATTCTACAGTGAATTGTTCCAATGGTTAATTACCGTCCCTGTTAAAAATATGCTTCTTACCTCCATCCCGAAGTTTTTAGCTTTGACTTCCTACCATTTTCTCTCCAGACCTGTTCACAATAAAAGGAAATTCTTTTGCCTCTCTGAATAAATTAGTTTTGCCATGAGGGTCTATAAGGCCAAAATCTTAAATGGAGTAAGATTAAAACATGAGATGGATATTAAATGTCAAAAAAACATTTAGATACACAATTGCATCAAACACAGCAAAAGGAGATAAAGATAAACCCAAGTGCTTCTGGGCAGACATTAACCATCAGTTGACAGATCAAGAAGAAACCTTCCTCTAATTGTCTTTTGAAAAATTTATGGATTTTTTCCCACGATACCTGACTCTGGCTGGTTTCTGAATTTGGCTGATACTCTGATCCCATTTTGCCGTTCCTATTTCTACATTGTGCACATGCTCCAGAGGAGGCCGGAGCTCAGATGTGGCCAGCCATCACTGCAAAGTCAGTTTAATCCCACTGTCTCTGTTGAGCTGCAATGTGCAAGCGTGACTGGAGCCCCCGGTTCAGAACAGCCTAAACCCAGAAATGAACCTACCGCCGTGCTGCTGCAGCACCAGTTTGTGGTGGGAATCCAGCGAGAAATGGCACTTTGTTGACTGAGTCACTGCAGAGCCCCTTCTGCCAAAGAGCTATGGGTCTTGTATCAAATCATCTGAAATCCCACCCACAAAGAGAAGCCAATTTCCGGTGATTAATGGAAACTGTCTCATATTCAAAGGGTCTCATTTGTTCCCTGGAGCCTGATCTTTCATTTTGTCATTGCACAGATGCTGACCCCAAAAAGATGAGAGTGTTTTTCTCCATCCGCATTTCCCGCAAATGTGTCACTCATGTTCAGAGTAAAGAAAACACTGGCTCTTTGGCCAGCACGCTGGGTATTTGCCCTGATTCTTCCCAACGTAACTCTCATTTCTGAATATGATGGGAGAAGTCACTGCCCCATGGGCTGGGCCCACTGCGCTATTCCAAAAGTGGCCTCTGCTCTCAGGTAGTGGCTGGAGCTGTGCCTGGGCTGGTGGTCAGCCCTGCTCCATCTCACCCAGCCTGCTGCAACCCGCTCAGCAGCACAGCGATAGGGCTGCCTCCTGCCAGACTCTGGGACTGCTGGAGCTGGGAAGGGGTTGGCTGGATACGTGCTTTGTATGGGCAGGAACGGGATAGGGGTCAGGAGGAAACTGCTCAGGAGAAACCGTTCTGCTGTGTGCACCCTACGCTGCTCAGCCTACAACAGCAAAGACCCACGGGGAGCTGGATTTATGGCAACCAGACTCTTCTCTACCTATTTGTTTGTTGTCTTCATTAAGCCCAGAAATGGCCCTGATGAGAACAGGAAGGGAGAGCAGGCTCCGCCGAGGAGGAGTTTCAGCCGAGGCAGGAAACCACAACAGGAAGCCGTCAGTGGCGTTTGCAGCTTGGGTACGGGACTAGCGTAAACTGTACCAGGCGCAGCACAAATAAGCCTGAGTTGTGAAGCCCCTTTCATCAAATTCATCAAATGAAGCAAAGTGGGGTCTTGGCAGACCTGCCAGTCTGGGACACAGAAGGCAAATGAAAACACCCTGTAGCTCAAACCCTAACTGGAGTCAGCGCTTGGAACTAAAGCAAACATCCTGATCTCTTGATGCCTCCAGGCATCAAAGCAGCCTAGACACTGGACAGGCGTATCGCCCAGGTTCAGCTCCTGAGACAAGATGACTGCCAGGTCTTCCCGACCTCAGCCTGGTCCCAGGGGAGGGCAGGTTGCAGGAAGGTGGGTTGAAGGATGTGAGGAGCTAGGATGGTAGCTCTTGGTTTTAACTGCAGAGTCAGGCTCATGAGTCACGTTCACGAGTCAAGGAAGAGGAAGCGCTGAGTGGGCAGTGGCCTTCTTCATGTACTGCTAATTTCCGCCAGCTACCTGGGATAAACAGTGATTAGGTACAAGGACACTGCACCCAAACATGCTGATTCCCTTTTCTGGAAAGTCCAGAACCAGAACATCACAGCAAATGGAACATGTTTGAGAATTGTTCAGACAGGTGAAAATGAGATGGCAGAAGCCATTGATCACCACCGAGCTCCCACAAAGTTTCCAGTTGCCTACACAGGCAGTTCTGTTATAAACAGACTGTTTTTCCTCTTCAAGCACAGGGCTGCAAGTCAGGAAGGCCTCACGGAGGTTTGAGAGTGAACCCAGGGATCAGAGGTTGGTTCAGGCTATGCCACCCATTTCATATAAGCCTTGCTGCCGCACATGAGCACTATTAGAAAATTACCCTTATTAGAAAAAACTTCTAAGTCTCCAGTCATGAGGGAAAGTCCCCCTGAAGACTGAGAGCAGATTTGAACAGGATGATTTATAGCCCCTCTAAAGCTCTTGCTTTTAAAAAGTTTGTCCTACCATCCTGGCTCTTTCTATTGCCCATACACCAGCCCATGGTCTTCTGGGCGTAGCTAAGCTCCTTTTCCAAACAACAGCTCTGTTCCTTAGCACTGCCTCTGGGTGGACCTGAGCAACCCCGATACCACCTCAACAAACCTGCACAAACCTCACACAACTTTGTTTTCCCGTGCTGTAAAATGCAGATGAAAATGAGAACTGATTTCATGGATTGTTTTTATGAACATAACAAACTAGTGCCTGGAAGAAGCTGTGCAAAGGGACACTACTTTTAATTTCAAGTAACAGGACCTGATTTTTCTAGCACCTGCTTAATTTCTTCCCCTTGGGCTGCAGTGACCCAGATGCCAGGTGTTCCTGCTGGCTTCGGGTGCTCCCCCAGGTTAGAAACAGCGCTCAGGGAGAACAGCCATAAAACCAGGGCTCCTGTGATAATGGCCGTGCTTGCAAGTTGGCGTTATGATGTGAAGATGCACTGAAAAAAGTGACAACACCCACGTAAAAAGTAATCGGATCTGTGTACCATGACACACAGGAAAGCCAGGCAGGAAGCTATTGAGATGTCAGTCAATCAAATCTATATATAGCTGGCCACTTGCTTTTACTTAGATCAGACAAGAACCGTCAGGAACTGGTTTGATTTTATAATTTCTCAGAACAGCAGAACCACTTTGTGCGAATCCACAGCCAGTCCCCGAGAGCAGCGGGGTGCGCTGATGAAACCAGAGGAGGCACTGGCAAACTTTAGCATGCTGTTAGGACCATATTTTCTGTATCATAGTCCTGGCAGCAATAATCCCTTACAACACAGCCCTGGCTGGCTGGGCTGTCCCTTTAAGGTGGCTGGGTCAGCCTGGGGTAGAGGAGATCAGGGAGAGCTGGAGGGTGGGAAGCATGTGATGGGGAACCACCCTGGAGGGGTATAAAAGGGGGTCAGGGTGGGGTTGTGTGCTTTGGAGGTTGTGGTAGGGGCTGCTGCTGAGGTTTGTCTTGGCAATGTGGGGAGGGCTGTTTTTAACAATTCTCTAAAAGGTGTTTAATTGGGAGTGGGGCAAAGAGGTAACTGAAAATAAGATCTGCCATGGTAAATGTGCCTGTGGCATTGCTGAAAGGTCAGGTCAGCCTGTCTGATGGGAAATGGGGTCTCTAAGCTCCTCTGTTGGTTGCTTCTGCTGCCCCCCAGGGCTGGGGGTGTTGGTGGGGGCTTTGAGCTGTGGTACAGGCAGCTGGGTGGGTTGCTGATGGGCAGGGGCAGCAGCCCAGCCTTAGGGGCTTGCCTGCCCTGCAGGCAGGAGTACTGCATGGGTGAAGGCAACTGGGTGGGTGTGGGGCATCAGTTCTGTCCTGAGCTCCTCGCTGGCCTGTGAGGCTGCCTTGTATCCTCCTGGTGTGAACTGGCCTCTTTGACCACCTCAAGGGAAGGAAATATGCTTCTCCTGGTGCCTTGCCTAAACCCACCTGCAGTTAATGAAAGAATAAATGTGCTTTCTTATGGTGTTGTTTACAGCCCCTTCTCTTCAGTGCTTTAGGAAAGCACTAAGTAAAGGTTTGTACCCTAGATCATTTCAACCCTCCTGTTGCTTACTGAGCTCTCCAGGAGTGGCTGCGGGAGCTCTGCTGGTCCCCATGGAGGGGCAGCTGGCTGGAGGAGCGGGGCTGAGCCTGATGAGCAGAGGCTGTGGCAGAGCAAAGGTGTAGGCAGGATTTAGAGGTGGGAGCAGGGTGAGGTTCAGAGAGGGATGGCAGAAAGCAGAGCAAGCTTCAAGCAGCAGGTGCTTCTCTCTATACCTGCAGAGGTAATGGGCATGTACAGGGACCTTCTGGCTTCCCCAGAGCAGCTATCCCCCATCCCTTCCCCTGGATTCCCTTCTGTTGTTCCTGATTCCTGAGAACTAGATTTACAGCAGAGAGCCTGGTTGAAGATACGAAGGGCTGAAAAATGTCTACAACGTACAAGTTCCCTTTCTAAGTCATTCTTCCCAGGAGTAGCTGGCACTGTGCAAGAGGATGAACTGAAGAGCTGATTCCTGGAGCTCAGGCACCTGTTTTTTTTAAATCTTAAATAACAAAAGACTTGAAATTACTTTCATTCAACTTGAAATGCTTCTGAGTTTAAAGAAAAACCTGAAAAACTAAACTTTGGATTGGCTTGACTACACTCTTCTAATTGTTCTTGATTAATGTTTAATTCTTATTTATGCACTCCATGGCAGCTCTTCCCAAGATTTCCTCATGAGCACTTACGTTCCTGGCTATAACCGCTTTCCTAACCTCCCTGCTGACTACTCATTAAAACCTCAGCTACCCAACCATTTATTAACACTTGAATTATGTGTGAGTGGGAGTTTATGAAAGTGTGAGCCCATTTATGTTTGTGCTCATGAACAGTGTGCCTTCTGCTTGCATGTCAAGATAATAATCTTTTCTGCTTCTCAGTGAGTATTACTGACTCAGTCCTGCCTGAAATGGTTGTGTTTACAGAAACTCCCCAGAAAAACCTGCCTGACTTCCACAAGGACCTTGTCTGCTCTTGCTGTCCTCGAAGCAAGCAGGTAAGTCCAAACTGCCCCTCCACTGCCTGTGGGTCCCAGGCCAGGTGCAGAAATGCTTCATATACCTCCTCCTCCTTTGAAGTGGAGCATGAGAGCCATTTGGCCCCAGGGACAGTCCACACACCTTCTTGGAAGGAAAAATGTTAAATTCCACAGCAGCACTTGCAAAGCCCGAGGAGGGACCTGGTGCTCCTGTGATGCACTCGGTGTGAAGGCTCCTAAACAGTGACAGGACTGTACCAGACACAGGCTTTGAGGAAAAGCTGGTACCGTGGAGATCAGTACCCCTCTTCCCCCTTCTAAATCTTTGGCCAGAGACCTAGTGCCACCCCATCACAGTATTTACTGGAGATCAAAAATAAATAGAGGGAATGGCTCTGCTCAAATGCTTGTGGCCTTGGTCTTATGGTACATGTATGCTAGAAGCAGCCAGTGCTGACCCAGTGGTAGGGCTACTGGGTGACTGGTTTTCTGTGCCTCCTTCCACCCAGGATCTCAGCTAGGCAGGCTGCTTTGGTTTCCCTCAGCTCTGTTAAAACATTTATTCCCACAAGCCAGTGCTCTTGCTTGCAGTTAGTGTTTGAGGGGTCAGCGCATGAGCACGCTGCTCACAGCCCTTCCTGCAGAGCCAGCCTGACACTTTTATCTGTGCCCAGAGGCTCCGAAGTTGCCATGTGTCACCTCTGCTCCTGTCTTGCAGCTCTCGGATCGTTCCTTCCTGCTGCTCTGTTTTGACTTGGCCACTCTGAACCTGCCCAAGTGGGCAAGGGTGCTCATCTTCTCCAAAAGGGAGAAACGGTGCAATAGAGCATGGAAAATTGATGACATGCTTGTTTGGTGCAGTCAGATGGCAATAAAGGCCTGAGCTCATTCATATCCTGCTGGGGACTTGTTTTCCTTCTGCGGTTATTTGTCAAATGCTAATGAGCGGAAGCAATTTGCTCCTCTAGCTTTGAGAGCAGGAGATGGGGAGGGGGCTGGGGAGGGAGAAGGCCACCTGCATGGGGCCTGGTGGGTATAACTATCTGCCTCTTTTGTTCAAGCTGTTGTTTTAACGGCTGGGATTGCCTTGTTCCCAGAAAACAGTTTTCTGGTGTTACCCTGCTTCCTCTGAGTTTTTTCCACTGATGCCTGCAATGCAGCTGCCTCAGGGGTAGCATGAGGCAGGGCTCGGTGCCTCCCCGCAGGAGATCGGGCAGATATTTCTGCAGTGCCATAGCAGGGGAGTCAAACAGGCAGAGTGCAGTCCCTGGAGCCAAAGCACAGTGAGAATATTGCAGTAGGAAGTACCAATGGGTCTCTGAAACATGCACATGGTGCGTTACTGCTTCTGGATTAACACAGGTGAATTGTATGCATGAACTTGTTTGCTATTTACATGTCGTCATGCCCATGGTGTATCACATGCTCTTTCTAGCAGAGTGTACCTGTCTCTTACTAAAACCTTGTTATCTGATTGCATGCTGCTTGGGGAGTGTGGGTGGAAAGACACAGCCAACCATGTGGATCTCGGTATGCTCCTCGACACCCAAGGAGTGCGGCACAGAGCAATGCCCTTAGTCTGCTTTGCACTGCGTGATCACTGGCCACAGAGCTGACTCTAGTTCTGCCACTAACTACAGGAGTTTGGGCTAAATACTTAGCTCTTTCCCTAAGAAAAGGGGTATTGGTTCTTTATCTAGTGCTTCTCTTCCATGAAAAGATCCCTCAGCAAGTGTTTATCCTAGGTAGGAGCCTGGCAGACCCTGAAAAATCAGAATGTAAAGAACCGTATTTTTCCTAAAATGCTGCAATGAGGGGCACAGAAAATGTAACTGAATGTGGTTCTTTGTTTAAACTCAAGCTGGCATTAACATTTCAGGAACATCCAGTGATGTAGGCAGGTACAAGTACCCTGACCCCTGCGTTCTGCACGAAGAAGAGCTTTGCAGTAGGCATCAGTGGCTGGGTTAGTGCAGGAACAGAAACCCGAGTTTTGGTGCCACACGCAGCTGCCCTTAGAGCTGCCCCTGCTACTGGTTTGTAGTAGTATCTTCTCACAAGCCAAATGTCCCTGGTGAGCAGCTTCCCTCTCAGGGCAGCTCCGGAATAGGTGGGGTGCTGGGGTCCACGAGCAGGGTGACACTGGTGTGTGATGGGGTAAAGCAAAGTCACTATGTTGAGCACAAGCTGCCTTAGGACATCTGTTGCATGTGGATTTAGTTTGGAAGGCTGTGAAAACACCCTGCTGATCCTTTGTAGAGCCACTGAAAACACTCCTGGCTCCAGACCCATTGATCCTGAACAGCTTTTAATTAGGGTCTAATGTACATAGTGAAACACCACAGTACATGCAGTTTCCTGCCTGGCATCCCCAAGTGCTCTTCTGGTCTGATAACTCAGCTACTGGTCATTGTGTCTAAACAAATGATGGCTAAATGTTTGTCTGGGGATGAGTAGGCACAGAGCTTCTCCCTGCCGCCAGGGTGGAGCTGGTGTTGACACCTAACCAGAGAAAAGAGTCTGTACGCCATCAGGATCCTCTGGGTTTTGGGTCTAGCAGATGGTTTCATGGAGCCAATGACAGAAAACTGCAGTTACTTATGCATAAGTTGGAGAAAGGCTCTGATTTTTTTTTGCTTGCTTCTACCTGGCTTCCCTGCATTACCTCGTGAAGGGCTTTGCTGAAATAAGAACTTAGCACACAACATCATGGGCCTAGAGATTGACTCCTGCCAGTACAGAGCGTTTGGGGAGTGGCAAGCTGTAGAAAGATTAAATGAGATATTTATGTGAGGGATTGATGGTGAGCCTGTGGCTTGAGTCCGTTCCTTGGCACTACTACGAGTAGCGCAGCCCTCAGCAGGGTGTAGTAAAGGTGACAGAGGGCTTTGAGCCGCATCAGTGCGAGAGCACTGGCTGTGATTAATCTTACTGGAGATAAGTTTATTGTGTCCTGCACTGGCGTGGGTCCTTCTGATGGTGCTGAGCGGGTACCTTCTCTGGAAGAACTGAAACCTGGTGAGCAGGTTCAATGCTGCTCTGAGCAATGCACCTTCTCACCTCTTCCCCCCTCGCTGCTCCGGGTAGTGAAGTAGCTGACAAATCTATTTCCAACCACAAAATGACGCTGGTTTTGTTACATAAACATCTGCATTTATGCTTTGCCTTTGCCATTTAAAAATAAATGTAATAGCTGAGCTTAAAGTTTAGCAGCATTTATGTTTTGCAATGCCTAGAGACTCCCTGAAAGACCACAGCCACTGCCCGCACTGCATAGGAGTGCGCAGTCTTTGCCCTGAAAAGCCCAGGAAGAAGAAAAGGCAGGGGGAGGAGGAGATAGAGGCAAATTGAGGAGAGGAGGACTGTTGTGTGTGCAGTTGTGATCAGGTCGGGTATAGAGCTCCAACATCTTGTTCCTTGGCTCCTGGTGTACAAGGCTCTGCAGCCACTGGGCTGTGATGCCTTCCTGATGGGGCGCTGACTTTTTGTACTGTGCTTGATAGGGTGCTGCGTTGTCAGGTCTACTGGGGAGGGAGACGAGCTGTCTGGAGGTAACATGGTGGGGCTCACCCACCTGCTGGCCAACCTTCAGTTAAGAGTTCCTCTTAAATGCTTCATATGAGTTAAAACCCGATTCAGTGAAAATGCATTGCATCTGACTTGTAGGTTAGTCCTTTGCTGCTGGTCGGGTTTCAGGCCTTAATCATTCTGCCTTAATTTAGCCTGGAGAGGAAACAGTTACTGTGTTTCTGTCAGTAACATCTCCTGCTGAGCGTAGACTCTCCTCTGCTTTGGTCATTGGGCCGTTTCATACGGCAGATGCTGTCAGACATTGATTGGTCTGTCTAAAGCTACCTTGCTTTTCCTCTGTCTGCTATACAAGATGTAATTTTAAGGTATTCTCACTCTGGACAATAGATCTATGCAGAAGTGGCACTTTATAAGATTATTCTGGTTTATAATCCTCCTCTGAAGCCATCCCTGGAGCTTTGCAAGTCCCCCTCAGAGGAGGAGGATGGGGATGGGGAAGCAAGCAGTTGCCATTCAAGCCAGTGCTGAGCTAGGTCGTACTGGTGCTGTGTCAGTGCCATGTCTTGGTACCTGAGCTTTGGCCTGGATGGAGGCTTCCACGTGCCCTGAGCTGCCCCATAACTGTACACAGCCACTGGTAGGGGGTTCTGCTTGGGGGCACATCAGGTGTATGTTACAGCTCACACGTACGGAGCCGGCATTGCTGCAGTGGCTCTCTGAACACCTCTGAAGCAGATGCTAGAGATGGTTCATCCTCATCTTCCAATGCAGCTACCGCCAATATGGGACATGGCAGCTTTTGTGCTCCGCAGTGCTGGCACAGGAGTGCTCGAAACGGGGAGACAACCTTCTCTCGAACTACTAGAGGGGATGTAGGCAGGCAGAGTATAAATATCCAACTCAAAAGTTGGCTGAGACACCAAAGCATCTTCTCTGTGCTTGCAGTAAGTGCCATGGGCTCTAATGGTCATGAGTCACAGGGTTTCTCAATCTCGCTTTGAAAGCCCAGGCGAAGGGGGCTAGCAGCAGATCCAAACATGACAAAATGAATGTGTTGGGCACCTGGTGTTCGCCACCAGCGCTGCAGCCGTAGCGCTTGCTTTTATGAACAGAATATTACTGTAAGTAGAGTGGATGAAAGCTGCTGCCAGGTGGGGAAGAGGCTGGCAGAACACTGGGTGCACTCATTGCTTCTCAGACATGCAAAGATGAGTTTTGTTTACATGGAACAGACCAAAGCATAGTTCCTGCAGTTTAAAAATAAAAACATTTAAAAAAAAAAAAATGCCACCCATGTGGTTCAGTACCAGTGGCGAACGTGATCCCACCACCTTGGTGTTATTGAGATTACTTATTTCAGTAGGTGGTTTGATACTAGAAATGTTGGAAACATTGCAAGTTCAGGAGAGAGCAGTGAGAGCGATGAAGGGCCTGACTGGACTGATTAATGAGTACAGCTCTTAGGGATGGAGTACGCACATTATTTGTTGACCAAGCATAACGGGGAAAATTTGAGAGCAAGGTAGAAGCGCATGATCATCTTTCAGAGGAAAAGCCATTTTGGATGCACCAATAAGATGATATGGGAATAAAGGAGAAGATATTAATCAGTGGAAAGTAAGTCTGGTTATCAAGGAACATTTCCTAACAAGAAGATCCATCAGGATGTGGAACAGGGGAAATAGTGGAAGTCCCATTGCTGGTCACTTAACACTGGATCAAAAAATGTACTGTAGGGAACAATCCTCCACAGGCAGGAAGAAACTGGGATGAGCTAATAGGACTTTCCCATATCTAATTTCTGCAATTCTGAGTTCCATTAGGGAAAAAAATACTTTCAATTTCTTTCTCTGGCCAACGTAATTTCCAGTTCAGCCAGTGTTCTGTGGAAAACTGAAAAACACTGAATGCAGAAACATTTTGCTTCCACTGTTGACATTTTTGGTGGCCTTTTGTTGAACATCAGGGTCTGAAATGAGAATGAAGTCCTCTCCTTGCTTGCAAACTAGGGTTACCTGCACAGCAGTAAATATTCTCCTGCATGTTTTTATAATGTGGCTCAGTGATCAGCTACATGATGGCTAAGGTGAAAAAATAGCTCATTCTCCCTGGTTGAGTAAGTTCTTAGTTTTTGTCCTTTCTGTGCTGTCAACAGGAGGTTGTGTTAATCGATATCTACCTGTGCTCAGTCCGTTCTTCTTACCATGGGCAAAATGCACTATCTCCCTTAACTTTTCCACCAAGCAAAACTATCTTTGAGCTAACCTTCCAGCTGAACATCCTGTTGCAAGCACCCATCCTCTTTTCTCTCTTGGATGCAAGACACTAAAACGAGCAGCAGAGGGTTAACACCATCTTGCAGAAAACCTTCTGGTCACTTAGCTTCTGCTTCACCCTCGTGCAACCTCCCCTTGTCAGCTGGATGCGTGAGATGCTAATAACCCATGAAAAGAAATTCTCCAAAGAGAACATTGTGACCCAAGGAAGGGGGCTTTGTGCTGCAGAGCCCTCTAGGCTGCTGGATTGCATCCAGCCGTGGTGGGACAGGCTGGATGTTCCCTCCTGGCAGTTGTTTGGGCACTGCTAGCAGAATTGTTGTTGCTCTCGTAGCCCGCTTCATAGTGGGTGTGTCTCAGCAGCAACAATTAGTTGCAAATAGGCTTTTCTCCAGTACTCTCAGCAGAGACTGAGTGGAAATCCTTCCAGGTCCCAGGGAAGCCAGGGCACTGGCAGCTGTGCAGGGCATGTCCTGCCCTGTGTGCGCCCAGCTGAGTTCCCAGAAGTGCCCGGTGCTGATTAACCCTGCCCTTCTAACATGATTTCAGAGATGCAGGCAGCACTGAAAGCCCCCAAAATTTTTGCCTGTGCCTCCGGCACCTATTGCCACATTTGGCTGTGACTGTAGGGCTTCTCTCTAGACTATTGTCTGTTCCTGCATCAAAATTATGTTTCTTGGGGCAGTGTTGCTGGCTCCTTTCCCAGATCAGCCACAGCACTGGAGTCTGTGCCGAGTACCCGTCTGCACAGTTTGACTCTGGCAGGACCCTCACCGAGACCCCTCTGTCCTTTATCACTTGATATGACAATGGCTACAGGACCTTGAATATCTGATGTAGGATTTGGAGCGGACGTTTATTCCACTGGTTTGTAGAAATACGCATAGTCTCCCACTCCTCCCTACAGATGTATTAACTTAATAAAATAAGGCTCTCGTTGTCATATAATATTTATGCTGCGTACTCCTACCTCTGCCGCCTTAGCTCTGCGCATGAATGATTATAATCTCAGATAAGAAATGAGGGGCAAACCATATGTGTATGTCTTCACAAGTAATCTTCAGAATCTGAACAAACATCTCACGGGAAAATGGTCATCACTTTCACTTAAAAAAAAAAAAAAATCTTGCTAACTTTCCACCTGCCCTGCAGATTTCAAGAACTTATTAGGTTCTGGTGTGATCTGCTCCAGAGCCACACACTGGGAGTTTTCTAGTGAGATGGAGAAGAGGCAGGTAGGAGCAGGATAGCAGATGGGCAAGGAAAAAACTGAATAATCTGTTCTTCACTGCCCCAACCTATTGTAACTTTGTTACTTAATAGGCTTCTGCTGAGGGATTATTTAGAGGCTTTTCAGAAGCACAAATAAGTCGTTTTTTTAAAAGACTTTAAGGGCTTAAAATACTCAGCTGGCTTCAGCCTCCTCTCCTTTTTGGCCAAAATGAGAGAGAACCTGGGCAAAATGCGGTTGTGTTAGGCATCTCAGATGCAGAAAGACTTTCTCTGAGATTTGAGCTCAGGATTTGAGTCAATGACTGATAGATGACGGGTCTGGTATCTCTTCCAGCTTTGTCTTTGTCATCTGCTTTTCTGTCCAGTTAATTGTTGACAGGCAGCAACAACTCTAAGTGCTTGGGGAGAGTGACTTTTTTTGGTCAAATCCTCATAAAATAAGGTTTGAGACTGTTCACTAATTATTAACCAGGTGTTTGAATACTCATAGTTAGTGGATAACGTAACGCCAGGAACGGCAGCTCAGTTGTTTTGCTGCTCAGTTATTTCTGCTTTGCAGTTTTGCAGCTCATCCCAGTGCTGCCTGACGCAGGACCCTTCCAGCAGCCCCGGGCAGAATCCAGTGCATCCCATCGACTCCATCGTGCTGCAGTGCTAGTGGAGACCTGAGCAGCCCTGCCAATGCTCCCAGCAGATGAACTGGGAGGCTCAATGTTCTGCTTCGGGCTTTTAACTCTTGCAACAGAGGATTTTCTCAGAGTATGTGTCCAGGCAGGCTTTAAAATAGCTCTTGTCTGCTTTGTAACCTTGCTGTGCTTCAACCTGGCAGGTAGCGAGCAATTCTAAGAGTCGGGACTGTTCCCTGTCCCTTCAAAGGCTTTACCCCAGGTTTTGTCCAGGGGGAGGAGAACTTTGATCCTTGAAAATGTGCTGATGGTGAATGTGATCTGCACCGATGTGCCACCTTTCAATTCTTCTATATTTCTAGGCAGCTGAGGGATGATATTGATGATCCCTCTCCTGCAGATGAGGAAGGTGAGGCAGGCAGAAGAGCTCATGCCACGGTAATGCCGTGGGCCGGAGTTCTTCCAAGTAACACGCTTGCTTTCGCATTATGCTGCCTATCACAGTAAGCACATTGCACCTCTAGATGATCTAGGGTGGGCCTTGGAAAAAGAGTCAGTTTGTCATCTTTATGCATGCTTTATTATGGCCAATGAGGCTCAGAACTGAAGTTTCTTGTGCTGTTTTAAAATCCCATGGAATTTTCAGAAAAATACAGCATTATCTGAAACTTCTTACCTCATTTATTGTGCCAGGCCCCTAAATCTGTTTGACTTATTAACTTGCTGCAAAAATTGTGCATTGTCTTGTCGCCTCAGGAGCACCCAGGAGATGAACTGTTTGCTTTCTGATGTACTTTAGGATCATTCAGAATAAAAAGAGCTATGTATAAGTCCCAAGGTACAAGTGAAAGGTCTTGACTAAAGTTTCAACTTCTATAGCATTCATGCTCTGTGGCTTATGTGCATCTGTCCCTGCTAAAGTAATTCTGTCATCAGCTGAGAGAAGTTTATAAACCCTCCTGCGATCCCTTCAGGTCCAGATTATCTATGCAGTTGCTAATAGCTTCAGTCCCGTGAGGGTGGTTTTTTGCATGCTCAGGTGTAGTGTCCAAATACTGGGTTGCTGCAAAGGATCCCTGTGTTCTGATGGCACCTGCAGAAGGTCCTGGGTGAATCGGCTGCTCAGCTCATGCAGGGTCTGGCTAATGGCATGGAGAAGTGTTTAGTAGCTGTGGTTGCCTTTAACACCTATTGCTTGCAAAGATAGTGCATTAGTATTGCACTGGGTGACCGCAGCCAGATGTTTCCAGTCCTTAAGCCAGCTCAGATATCTCTGCACGGTGAACATAATGCAGAGGCAGGCATTGATCAGCAGAATTGCAGAAAATCAGGCACCCCGATCCTGTTGGAAGCCAAAGGCTGTTAGGCAGGCTGGCCTAAGAGGCTTCAGTCTTCTGTGACTTATGAAACTAGGTCTTTGGCTAAGCTGCCCTGATATGAACTGGGAGACGATGGCAATTAGCAACCCCGTTCCTTTCAACGGTCAGAAGCAGTTTGAGGTCATGCTTCACTGGGGTCTTCTGAAAATGCTCTGTTAGGTGATGAATTTAAGGTCCCCACACTTGCTCTTTGGCACTTGCTACTCACTAAAGTAGCCACAGGGAAGTGGGAGATGGTCCTTGTATTGCCGCGGGCATGTTTAACATCCCAGGAAATATCTTCCCAGCTCTGTAGAAAAGGGCCAGAGCAGTGGCAAGCTACACTGTGTCTGACTGGAGCCAAGGGCACCGTGCTGGCAGACCTGGCAGCTCCGGGCTTTACGGTTATAAACTAGGCAAATAAAGTAGAAAGACAGCTCAGAGCCTAACAGTCATCTGCAACTTGACAGCAAAGTTCATTAAGCATCTGTTCTTCTGTTTGGAGTTCTAAAAGACAAAAGATGAATCTGAGCTTGAAATCTAATCTGCAACAAGGAGGGGAATTCTGCAAGATCCAGCTTAGCTTCCAAAACCGCAGGTGTAAAATACTGTCCTGATGGTTAGTGACAGTCTTGATGGGTCTTCATCAGAGTGGGAGCGCAAGCTTTGCCTTATCGCTGCTGGTCAGGGTTTCTTTGAACATTATTGCAAAGCAGAGTGAGACTATTCCTTTACGGGTGTATGTTATGAGGATTAAACATAAACTTCAGACTGCGCAGGATTACAGGGTGGTCAGAGGAAATTCCTGAAGAGGAAAATTAATACAACTGGAGGCAGGGGAAGCTAAAGACTCGGACTTCACCAGTTCTGTTCTTCCTGGAAAAGCTTATTAGCTCTGAAGGGTAAGTATGTGTTTGCATGTGACCAGCATGCGTTTGGGCAAAGTGTGCGACTTGCAAGTGGCAGTGGAAGTTTGCATTCACAATCAGTCATTTCCTATGTGAAAAGGTCTGTTCTGAGTGTTGAAATGCTCCACTACCAAGCAGCTTGCTATCTCTGTTTTCCAAGTATAAAACTGGGGCACAGAGAAATAACGGGCTAGATCTGCACAGGGTTTTTTGTTAATTTTAAATAATAACAGCAAACGCTTTTTGTTCCAATTGTTTGAATAGGATTTGGGGAAGTAGAGTTATCTAAGTTACCTAAGTTCATGCTTTATCCTTACTACCTCCCTTACAGTGGCTGTAACTTTGTTTTGCTGGCTCTGTATGGAGTTTGCAGAAAGCTGCCCGTGTTCTGCATGGCCCCTGGTATCTGTCCTGTGTTCTGGGCTCTCTCCAGCCTGGCCCCAGTCTCTGCTGTGCCCATTCAATTCCATACCCAGCAGGGCCTTTCCTGGCACCTCTGGGGGTATTACAAGACTAAGTAAGCACATTCAGTGATCAAAACTGTGTTTAAAAATGCATATTCCTGCCCTGGTGAGGAAATGACTAAATGAGTATTATACTTTAACTCGTAACCTAGTCTTTTGATATAGCCCATCTAATGCTACCATATGAGTTACCAAAGATTCCTGGGAAAGCAAGTGCTAAACTAAGAGTGTGCGGCTTTAAATTACTTGGTAACAGCTATCTGTACTTTTGTGCGTTTCCAACCCTCCAGGTTAATTTTCTGCATTGCCCCTTGGTAGTGCCTGCCCTACTAACAGCTGCTTCATGTACCTTTCTGTTCCCAGTCATGTTACTGAACTCAAACCCACACAATTGTTAGAGGTGGAAAAAAAATCATCTCAGTGGCATCCTTTGCCATTGGCATCTCTGCTTTTGTGCTGCCGGTCCCACCTGCTCGGGGTTTGTGTGAGTCAAAGCTTGGCTTAACTGACACATGTTGTCCTTTCTGACCACATTGGCCCTCTCAGACTTTTGCTGTTCAAGCCAAGTTTTATGTAGCTGGTTGAGTGGGCTTATATTATGTACAGAGCCTGGTGCTTCAAAGGTTTTCTGCTCTTTGTGAAGCTGGTTGCCTTACAGGGCAGTACAGAGACTGTGGCATAATCATCGCTATCTGAGAGTTCCCAGGAAACTCTCTTCCTGGTTAATGTCTTAATGGGAATTAACTTTTAAAGTCATTAAACACCAACATGCATCTATGAGTGGATTCTGAATACTGCTGTTGCATCATCCATGTTTGTTTACGAAATCCTACTCCCGGGAGCATCAGCAAGCTTTTCAGAGACTTGAGTCCCTTTTCTTCTCAAGAGGAAAAAGGACGATGAAAGGTTGAAAATACAAAAATCATAAATATATCAGAAAACATAACCTTGTAGGTCAGTTTGTTCATCCCCCTGCCAGCGAAGGAGCCTTCTGCCTGATCCTTTCTCCAGTCCCCTCTCCAGTTCTGCCCATGTGATGGGTTTCCCTTGCGTCCTCGTGGTGTTTATTCCACAGTCTAATAGATCTGCCCATTAGGAAATGTTTTCTGAGGTTTAATCTCAATTTTCCTTTGTTCTAGTTTATTCCATAACACCATGGACTGTGCTTGAATTGATGGGGCTTAGAACTGTTCCTGTTTTCACAGAAAAGTGCAGAGCAATAACAGACGAGATGACAAAGAAATTAAAGGAAGTAAATGCGAGTCTGCCTGAGGCCTCTGGTTTTGAGTATACTTGTTGTTACGTTTGTCAGTAGGAAATCTCTGAAGTCCTTCTCAAGTATTTGGAGCATTATTCGGCAGGTGCCAAGTATCCTAAGTCTTCCCACATTGCCACTGAGGCTCACAGGCAGTTTAAAGACAAACTTCCAGAGGAAACAAGTTTTGATGTCATGTCCAGAGGTAAAGGGAAGAGAATGGCTGGACCTGAATATTGGACTACAAGCCGTCATTTCAGCATCTTCTGACCTATCTAAATACCCCCCAACTTCAAAAAGAATATGATGCCCCCTAACTTACACCAGTTTTTTTCCTGAACCAATGGAGTAATCGGTAGAAAGGCTAGAGCAGTTGCAGGATGAATTAATCTGGGCCTACTAACACCAACATTTCACAGGATCTCCCCTCCCACCACTAAACCCCCGATGCTACCACAGTGTGCAGAAAGGTACGAGACAAGAAAGAAAGCAGCCATGTTGCGTAACAGCTACCGAAGCTACCAACAGCAAAAAAAGTGCGTCTTACCTGGTTTGCAGATGGGCAGGATGTCTTGTTGGGGCTTCGTTACAGCAATTTTGAAGAAAGAAAGGAAAGAAGAGGGAAAATGTTCTTCGGCAAGTGAGAAATGTCTTGATTTTGGAAGATGAGAAGGAAACGGGCCACACTATCCAGTGAGCTGTCTGGCGTTCGCTAACCTCCGCTTGCTGGTTTCTTTGAAATGTGACCTATTTCCTTGTTGCACAGGAAAGGAAAGAAGAGAAAATAAAAGCTGTGTAGTTCTGAAGAGTGAAAAAGCTCTGAGACCTTCTCAGTGCCAGGGCATGGGTCTCCTATGGAAGAAAACAAATCAGAGGAAGGTGGTGAAGAGCACCAACATTTAAACAAATGTGTTGGGGGAAGACATTGCCTGGAGAGCAAAGCTTTCTTCTTGCCCATTGAACAGATGTTCATGGGGAAGTAAGCCTTTTTGCACAAGTATCTCTGCCATGCCATAGTGTGTCCCTTGGAAGTCACAAGGGAGTAAGGACAGCTTAGTTTCTTTGGATTTGCCACATCCAGGCTAGAGGCTACTGAGAAAGGCCCTCTGTGTAGGGCTGCTTTGGAGTGACCATTTGTGATGGTCAAGACCAAGGCTCAGTAACTCAAGAAGCCTCTCCTAGACTGTTTTTCCTGCTCTGCTTTCTGATTAGTTCTTTGTAGTGCCCTTTCAAGAAGGGAAAGGTTTCCATGTTTCATCACAAGCCACGGTAAACACGTCACTGCCACTTGACAGCTCATGAGCCTGGAGGAGATGGGTAAAGGGTCAGTGTTCAGTGTCAGCTTTTGGTGACTGGGGAGAAGGGCTACAGTGCTGTGACTTCTTTCTGCTGAATGCAAAGAGGTGCCCCAACGAGATGGATGGGGAATCCTGAAGTGTTTTGCTGTTTCAGGCAGAAGACTCTGTACTGTAAAAAGTTGGGACTAGGGCCCTGATTGTGGCAGGTTGAGCTTGGTGATGTTCAAGACTGATTGGAATAAAAACATACAATAATAGGGTTAGATACGCAAAATGCAAGCTATCCTTGAACGTTACTCAACTGTATGGAATTGCATTGCCAAATCTCCCTTGAGGAGCCCTTTGTTTACCTTTTGACATGGAGCTGTACATGATGTTTACTCAGAAATCCTTATTAAAGGTTTTTCCAAGGACAAGGTGAGATCCTCAGATAGAAGGGATGAGTCACTTAGGCAGCTTACATCGGTGAAAATGCAGCATCCCAACACACCCAACCTTGCAGTGCAAGCAGAGAGCTCTCAATCCTGAGCCCTCAGCAAGGCTTACCTGCACGTTTGTCCATTGCCCAAAATCCCCACAAAGTTTAGGCAAGGTACAATGACCTTGATAATCACTGACCCCTGCGCTTTCAAAGCTAGTGGTGGTTCTTTCAAGCTGGAGTTACAAGTTTGGGAGACACCAACCCAATTTTATCTAACATCTGGGATTAATTAAACTGAGTTTTACTGTTGGGCAATTAGTTTGCATGTCTCTACACCAGTGGAAAAACAAAAACATTTGTTTGCAGCTGGTTTCACTTGCAGGTTCTCATCTGCAGTATTTGGGCTACAAACAAAGCAGAGTAGTTTGTTTATTGCAGCAGTACCTAAAAGACTGAATGCAGTGGTGTTGTGTAGGTGCTGTACAACCATAAAAAGGGTTAGTCGGTGGCTAAGTAGCTAGTCCCAACATGGACTTGGGGCCAGACTGTGATGTAGAGCCAGTGCTGGGAACTTTGCCCAGGCCCTGCAGTTTAGACATAGCAAGAGAGAGTTTCTTTTATTTTGTGTACAAAATGGTTATACAAAATTACCCCATCAGGCCTCAGCATCGTTCCCTATGTGTTTTAATGGCAACCAGGACAGAGTTTGCAGCCTTATAAGCCTTAAAATGACCACTGGCCTCAGTGTTGTGCAAGCTGGTGCTGCAGCTGGGCACGCTGGATGCATCGGGGCACCGGCCAGCACCACCGAGAAGTAACGGTGCCAAGTTTGCCTGGAAGCGTTGCACTTTGTGCTTCCCCAGGGTTCGGTGTATCATCCCTGCAGGGTTTCTACCAGCCTGGTGCTGAGCCTGGACCTCGCAGGATCTGAGCCCGCAGCCTCTGCCACGTGTAGCCACAGGAGGGTGCAGTGTCACCGGGCTGCTGAGCTTCGGGGACTGGGTCCTGGTGCTGTGCTGAGCACAGGGCTCCCCTCCATCCCAGGAGGGAGTAAAGATGCAGGGGAGCTGGAGGGAGAGGATTTCAAGCGTGTCCTGGAAATGCATCATCATCTCCTCCTCTAGAAAGAGAGGAAGTGACCGGCTGGCACTGTTTGATTTTGGAGATGAATTGTAGTGGCTGTCGGTTGCCTGTGAAACCCTTTTTTTCAGGCAGAGTCGAACACCCTCTGCCTCTTTTCTGTGAGTATCTGGTCCCTTTACCTTTCTCCATTTTCTGGGCTTTTGTGTAGGTGATGGGGGCCTTGGCTTGGGAAGGTGTGTGCAGCTCCAAGGTGACTCCATCGCCCCTTCAGAGACAGGTCCAGACTGGAGTAAGACCTAGTTTTTGAGCTGAGGAGTTTGTATGGCCTGGTACAAGTATGAGCAGGTCCTCAGAGAAGTAATGCTTCTGGGTACAGGGCTCGGGGGGTTGGCCCCAAGCACACAGATTGTGTGTCCTTGTATGTCAGGAGTCTCTAGCACTATATTTACCATATAGGAGGGACTGGAGACCCTGCGCATCAGGGAAAAGCAAGCTTCCTTGGGAAGGGAGAGGAACAGGCAGCACCAAGCTGCTCACTGCTGAGCAGGGAAGATGGGCATCTGCAGCCTCTGTCCCTCTTCATTATGCACCGAGTGTGTTTGAAGACAAGCTTCAGCAGACAAGCCCCTGGCATGGCACTGGGCCATGCTTTGAGCAATTAGTTTTTCCCTGGCCAGAAGCGGCATCATTCAATTAAACCCGAAATACTTTGTTTAGTTGATCTCTTATGTATGTGCTTTGGGGGCTCAGACAATGGCTAGCACGGCCTGGGGAGGAAGGAAACTGCTCTTTCCACCCAGCCAGGGAACCGGCCAAAAATCCAGCCCAGCAATTGCAGTCCCTTTGAACTCGGTTTTCAAATGGAGAGCCAGGCCTTTCCAGTCCCAATGCCTGTAGAGTTGCCCTTGTGCTTGTGTTGGGATGCCCCGGGGACTGGGGCAGCTCTGGGAGTGGAGCTGGGGGCTGTGAACTCCCACCGTCAGGCATCTCCTTCTGGGAGCAAGGGATGGTTTTTCCTTGTTTTCTCAGGGCTGTTCGGATGAGCGTGGCTAGAAGGCGATACTGATGACTTCAAGACCAGCAGAGGCTCAGGAGATCCCTCCCAGGCATCTCCTGCTCAGGTTGCACTGCTGCACCAGCTGAGGAGCGGAGTTCAGAGGGCTTCAGTAAGGGTTTGCACAAATTCATGGAAGAAAATGAATTATGGCTGTTAAATGCAAAGATATAGCTTCTGGCCTAGGTTCAGCCTTGCACTTCATTTACTGATAGAGGGTGTAGGAGGATATACTGCAAAAAGTACCACAGCTTCTTGCTTTTTTCTTAATCCCTTTTCTTAAGCAGCCCATGGCCAGCATCCGATTAGGACGTAGGGCTGGCCAGGCTTTTGTGGTTTTTCCTTTCTCCATTCCCATCTAATGGTCAGGTGGTTACAGACTAGTGCTGGGTCAGCCTGGGTGGCACCCAGGACCATCGCCAAGAGCCCTGGCTGCTCAGGCCTGCCCCAGGGCCGGATCCTGTGGATTTGGCAACGTACGTACCTAGAAGGGCCATGGCAGGACACGCAGTCTGGAGGGGCTGGCTGTCCTGCAGGCTCGGCATCCACACCACACTTCACAGGGCTGCAAACCCTCCAGAGCTCCCCCTTGCAATCTGCTCCTGGGCAGAGGGGTCTCATGTTCAGGGAGCTTGGTCTAAGACTTAGGTTACATCTTCCCCTGGCAACTTTTCACCCCCTTACTCTTCATTCAAATCCTCTTCTACAAAAAGTCTCCCTGGGGACGATTTTGGGGTCCCTCTGTCCCCATTGATGGGCTCAGGCTGGAGGTCCACTGCCTGGTGCTGCCGTCCTCTCCCTGTGTCCTTCCTCAGGGCCTCTCTCTGTATCCAGAGAAAAGCAGGGCAGCGCATGGCCATTTGGAAGGGCTCGTTTTTATAATATTTGCAGAATTGCCAGGTAATTCTCTCTTTACCAAAGCTCACATATTCAGATTTCTAATCTCAAAGACGACTTCAGAAGGAAGAAGGAAATGAGCTCCTGCCCTTTATTGTTGCTTATTGTTTTATGTGTCCTGAGAGGGCTTTGTTTTTAAACAAGCAGTATTTTATTATTTGCGATGTTTGTTCTTTACTTTAGAAATGCATTGTCCTCTGTAGGACACTCCACGGTGGCAGCAGAACAAGAGAAATTATGGCATCACAAGAGCCAGCAGGGCGAAAATGATGTAACTCGGGAGGGCACTTCTTAAAACATTAGCAAATTCTTGAGGGCTTTTTTAAATTTAAAGCCAATACCTAACATTACCGTAGAGCACAGCTGCCTTTCTTAAGGCCATTTCATCAGACATGCAGTGGCTTTTTAAAAGCATTTTGAAAGCTATGGTTAAAGTGAAGGATGGGAGTGTTGTTCATTGTTGGGGAAAAAAACAAAACCCAAAAATCCTGGCTTGCTTTATCTGTTTTGTCTGCCATGGTCAGCATGACCTCTTTGCTTTATTGCTTTTATTGGGATGTTTTATCAGCCAGGGAGCTGCCTGCATCGCCTCTGGGCTCTGCTCACAGCCGGGGCTGCCCAGGGAAGCTCGCTGCCTGCTCCTTTGCAGAAAGGCTTAGCTGATTAGTTTTATACTGTTGCAGGCAAGACCTGCCTTCTGCACTGATGTCAGCAGTCAGGGCGGGACTTTTACAGCCTTGTGGGTTTGGGGATTTTTTTTTTTTTTTTGGATAATCCTGGCAAAATTCCTGAGCAAAGTTTTTTTTCTTTTTCTTTTTTTTTTTTTTGAGCAGCCCCTATACATGCTGCCTCTGAGCCGCTCTCTTATTACTGCTCACTTCCTGAAAGGAGACTTTTTAGCAAAGCCTCTAGCTCCAGCGCTGCCTGGGTCTGACAGAAGAAGGTTATTGAGAAAGGCGACATAAACCCTCAGCCTGGAAACTTTCTGACACACGCAGGACTGAGGGGGAGAGAGAAGCTTTTGGCTGCTGCTGGGAAAAAGAAAAAAAAAAAAAGAAGCTCAAGGAATTAAAAGGGGAAAAAGAAGAAAGAAGGGAAAACACTAGAAAAGGTAAAACACTCTTTAAAATAATTTTTCCAGAGAAGACTCTTTGAGGTTGGAGTGGGGTGGTCTGGGGTGGAGGGAACGCGAATGTTCTTTGAAATCAGAACCGTCTCCCTGGAGAAGGAATGAGCCCGAAGAGCATTGCACGCTGGAAAAACATTTATGAGAATGAAAACCATGTTCACCCTTCTCCAACATTCAGAGTTTCCATAAAAACGCAGGGTTGTGTTTCAAAGTGTCTGCAGACAGCAGGAGTCAGGCATCTGCTCTCGCGCGCTGTCTCCCTCACCTCCCCCATCCCCACACTTTTTTTATTGCATTAAGCCATCTGATCGCATGTTTGCTGCTCTAAAATATAATTCTCTTATGCAGAGCTGCTGTGGGCGAAACTTTCAATTACGGAAAGCAACAGCTATAATCCCTACTGCAGAATTATACATTCCTTGCTGTCTTCATTCCTGAGAATAAACACATATTGCGCTCCCTCTTTTGCTGCCTCTCTCCATCTTCAGGAGCTGCCAATGCCTCTTTTCCTCCTGTATGATGTGGTCAGAGGATTATAAACTGTCTGCCCTGAAAAAGTTGCAATGTCATTAACTTCGTGTGCATCACCAGGCATTTGACCCCGTTGCACTAGTCATATATTTCTGTGCTTTGATTATGTTTTAAAGGTTTTTTTAAAAAGATCAATCCCTCAGAACATGTTATTTTAAACATCAAAGTAAATATTAGTGATGGTGAAATGCCAGAAGATTATCTCATTAGAGCTGAAGGAGCTGTGCTATAAATAGAAAGGAGTTTATAAAATAACCTTGGCAAATATCTTCCAGAGGGCAAGAACCAAACCAAGAGGGAAGCGCGGAGCCACGCTGCTCAGAGCCGCGCTCTGGGGCAGGTACCCTGCTTCGGGCCAGCCGCGGCTGTGCGGCAAAATTTAAAATTTCAAACGGAGGCTCGTTTTGGGGGACTTTTTTGGTCAAGCGTATGCAGGGATGTAAACCTCAGGGGGCGTTTGTTTTCCTGTTTCAGTCCATGCCAATACCCATATTGGCTGCAGATAGCTCAGCCACACCAGAGATCTGTTTCTTATTCTGTTCATTAATATTCTTGTTAGCAGAGCTCACGTGGTGACAGCGTGCGATCTAGTGCATGACGGGTGATAGCAGGAAGATTTTTGAAGTCTTTGTTCATTTCTGGTCTCCCCCCGTGCTGCAGATGGTAGAGGGGGAAATGCTTTGTCAGGCGCCCAGGTAATTCCCCAGCCGGCACAGGGGTGTTCCCTCTGCTCTGCTCGCCATAGCCTTGCCCGGACTAGTCTGAAATGCCTCCGTCAGTGAGGCTTCCTCCAGTTCTTGGGAGGTTGTTCCAGTGTCACGAAGTTTCTCCATATATGGAACGTGCCGAGTGCTCTGGTTGCTCCATCCTTGGCTTCCCGTTGTTCCTACTTCACCCCACGGCAGCACCCTCTCCTTTCCTTCTCCTCCTCAGATCCCTAAAACCTCCAGCGCTCGTCGGTACGTCTCCAGTTGCATTCCCCAAGCAGCTGCTTGTTGGGTGGAATGGGAAAGGTCCTGTCATCTCCTGTAAATCATGCTTTTCCCAGATAAGACTCAGGGGCTGAACTGTTTCATTTGGCAGAGGAAGACCCCGATAAGCTGCGACTGAGCTGATGGGGTGAAGTGTAGCCCTAAGGGAAGGTATTGCCTGCTCAACATAAACAGTGTCTGCTAGTCATGCGAGAGGCCTTTTAAGTACCAACATGCAAACCTGTAACATGAGAGGCTCTGTTATCGCGGATGGCTCAAGGCCACCCAGAGACTGTTACGGGGAGGAATAAGTGTGCTTATCGCCACGTGAAGCCCTGGTCCAGAGGCAGCGTGGGCTCAGCTGCCCAGAGGAGCAGCTCCGTGGAGGGCTTTTCAGCGCAGGTTGCATCAGGCCCACCCAGGGGATGATTCTGTTCAAGCACTTATCTAAAGCTTATCTGAAACCCCCAACTCCAAAAACCGCTTTTCTTGCCAAGTTTCCAGCAATTAGTTCATTCTAAGCCAGAAACACCACAGGATGTGTTTGTCACGTCCTGTCCTGCCTAGATCTCAAGTTAACACAAATGAACTTAAAACAAACAGAATTTAGACCAAATTTGTCAAGTTTTCAGAAACAATTCACTAGTGATTTGGATGATGTCAGCTCAGATGTGCTGAAGATATGCAAGTCAAAAAGATCTTTGCTTGACCCCACCACCATAGGAAATGTTTGCAGGGCGAGTAGTTACAAACATTTCCTAGGAATCTGTAAGCAGGTCGGATCTCACGCAGCGATTGGGGAGTGAGAAACATGGAAAACCACCAGCCTGGATACAGAGTCATTTATTCGACACTGAAGGAGGTTTTAAAGGGACACCATCAAAGCAAGTTTTTCCATCTTGGTTACTGTGAGTGCCTTCAATGAAGTCTGCAACCAATTCAAGCATTGGGAGATTCTCCACTGAGAAACTCTGCTAAAATATTTTGGCTCCATCTGACTTCAGTGGAGCAATGTCAGTGGCACGTGTGAAGTGCAGGGTCTCCGTCCGGCTGCTCCACTGCTGCTACTCTCTTACCTTCTGCATTCTCCCAGGCTGGGAAAGGAATACTTGGGGTATGCCATGTCTGACTATTCAGCGTCTTTACACTTCTGTTTATCATCCCAACCCACCGTTACTGCTATTGTATTTCCTACTCTTCCATCATAGCTTAATTTTTAAAGGGAAATGAGTTAAAATGAATCTATTCCTGTGCAGTTCTGTAAATCCTCCTGAACTCAAACGTTCATAAATGTTGGTTCCAGCTGAGCTGAACTCATGGGTGAAATCCTGGCCTCCTGCTGTGAGAGTTGTGCCATTGACCTCAACAGGACCAAGACTTCACCCCAAAGTGGCTTCCGTCAAAACCACACTGCAAACGATGAGTTCAGAGCTATCGGGGTTAGTGGCTCTTCAGTCTCTGGCCATGAATGAAGGCAGCTCCTTCACGGCCGGGCACAGAGAAATGTACTCGGTGGCCTTAGGGCTGCAGCTTCCTTGTTAGGAAGCCACACATGCTTGTGAGTCGGCATATTTTCTGTTGCACCCTGCCATACCCCATCAAATCCAAACCATCTGGGCCATATGTTTCCCTGAACAGAGAACCTGCAGGGAGGGGAAAAAGGGCCCATAAACTCTCTGCACAGCAGATCTCATGGAGTTCGCTTAAGGGAGCCGAAGCCTGGAAACGATCTGCAGATCTTCCAGATCTGTAAGGGCTGGATGGAGTCCACAGCCCAATGCGGTCTGCAAGAATTCATCCTGCTGCAGAGCTCCCCTGGCATGTTCCTCCGTGGTAATGTGTCTTGGGTTCTGTGGGTGCTTGCTGTCATGGCCGTGCTGCCTTGCACAAAGGGGGCCCCAGGGTGACTGCACAGGGGGTACCCGTGCTCTTGCACAGACTGCTTGCCTTGGTTTGCCCTGCTGTGAAACGAAACTGGTAGCATTCACCTGCTTGCAGAGAGACTTTGAAAGGCAGGGAGGCTACAGGGATGGTGGCAGAAGCTAGGCTGTGGGTTTGCGTTATCGTGCTCTCGGTGCCCTGGGAGGCTGGGTGCTGCCTGCATGTCTGCAGAGGGGGACTCTCGGTCCCGAGGCACTGGAAGCACACAGCCAAGCAGGCAGCGAGGCAGGTAGAGCAGATCAGGATGAGCCACCTCTCTGGCCAGCCAGGGCTCCTCTCCCTTTCTCTGTGTCACCATGATGCAGCCGCTTCTCTGAAAGGACATGTTTCTGATTTTGTGGAAGGACAGCGTGGTCCAAGCCATTTCTGTATGTGAACCCCTGAGACAGCCTGGTTTTTGTGATCCAAACCCGGTCTAATGTCAAAGTTAACCCTGTTCTGAGAGTGGGGTGGGACCAGAGATCCCCTCGAGTCCCTTCCAACCTCAGTTATTCTTTGATTCAGTCTGGGCAGGACCAAATCAGCAACGAGCGCTGGAGACAGGCAATGCTGTGGATCCCTTCCCCTGTCCAGGACTGTGCTACTGCTGGGTGCAGCGTTAGTTGTGCTGTGGGGATGCTGTGCCATGGGGGTGGTAGAAGGAGCTGCTGATTGTGCTCACTGTAGGTCCTATGGTGCTTCTCACAGCCCTTCTGGGTAACAGGAGTCACCTGAGATGCTCTTCTTGGGAAGCTTGGTGCAGCTCTCTTGTCTCTCCAGCTTCAGTATTTGAGACTCTGCTGCACCATGGATGCACGTGGTGTGGCAGGCGATGAGAAGGGCTGTCGTGGGGCTCTGCCCTCTAACATGGCACTTCCAGTCTGATGACCAGACACGTCTTTGTCGGAGGGTCCCAGCACAGGTACAGCACTACAGATGTGTGGGGTATGGCCCTGCCCTAAGGCCAGGTTGAAGGAGTCAAATTTAGGGTGCCACACTTGGAGTGTGAGCTGTGACAAGTCTTTGTGAGGAGGTATAACTGTATAAAACATGCTACTGCCTGAACTGGGACAAACAGCCATCCCTTTCTCAGACCAGATCCCTCCTGGAGAGAGCCGGTGGTGGCTGTGCAGGTGAGTGGAGCTCAGTGTTGGCACAGGAGGGTGTTTGCCTTTATGCAACCCCAGGGCTCGGTGCCTTGTGTTGCTGTGTTGTGTAAGCACAAAGACTGCTGAAGGGCTGCTGCGGGAGCCAGCTCTGCCGGGATGCAGATTGCTGTGCCGGGCTGTTGCAGTGGCTGTGTCTGCTTCCCTGCCTGCTCAGAGGTGTGAGGGCTCCTGGCCCTTCTGAGGGCCTGGGGCAGTTTCCTGGCATCCTGAGCACAGCAGAGCCGTGTTGCTTGCTCCACGGTGGTCCAGAGAGAGCAGTAGGAACACGGGGAGCGAGCTGCTAGTGCGGAGGCCCAGGAGGTCTCGATTCTCTCCTGGCTGCGCTGAACCCTGCAGAGAGAAGGGGTAGTTCTGTGAAAGCAGAAGGCAGTCACACGGACATGGAGATGCCAGATATAAAAACAGTGTTTGTGCATGGCATATCCAGAGGTATCGGCAGTGCTTGATGGCATGTGGAGGGGTGCGTGAGTACCAAACACAGACGTGCCTGCAGGTAGTGTGTATGCACATACAGATAGCATGTATCCTCGTGCATAGCTGCACACAAACAGCTGCAGTCATGGTCTGTGTCCATGTGGATGACACGTGTTTACTTACATGCGTGGTGCATGTGTGTAGTTGGCAGGGGCACTGTATGGTAGGCAAGATGCACTTTCTTTTAACGACTGCTCCTTCGTCTTTTTAATTCTGCTGTTTTGTGCATGGCTGAAGCCAGCAAGGAGAGTGGTGGCAGGGGGCCAGCAAGTCTGGGTCACATGGAGCGGCTCCAAACTATTGCATAAGTCCCGTCTGAAAGTGGACCTGCTTGGTGGAGTCATCTCCTTAAAGCAAAAGAAGTCCAAGGCTGGAAGCATTGGCTTGCTCGGTAGCCACCTTACATCTGGCTGAAGTTGGCTGGTCTAGCAGCTAGATTTGGGCTCAGCCCTGGGGCTCGCGCTGCCCCGTGCCGAACACCCCTCCCTGATGATGATAGGAGCTGGCACTTCTCTCATGCTTTCCTGTTGAGGACCTCCGAGCATTTTACCACACTTGGAGAAATGCAATGACCCCAGCTTTCCAGATAGGGCCAGATCCTTATATAACAGAGAGATAGTATTTCCAGAAAGCAAAGCAGTCGGTGTCAGAGAGAGGTCGGTGCTCTCCACTCGTATGCCCTCGCTTTGTCATGTGTTTCTTTTGCCCCTTTGCTGGTGAAATTAAAGATCCCGCTGGATTTTGGAGAGGAGCAAGGGGGTAATTCAGTCCTTTCCTCACTTAGATTGCACTGAATAGACTTGACTGTAAAACAATTCCCGTGTTTAAAAAAAAAAAAAAAAATACTCCCACACAGTACTGGAGTGAGCCCAAACCCCTGTGAAGCTTGCTTGTACAAAGGGATAGAGGGTGTGCCCGGCTAGAGCACAGCAGGGCCCGGCGTGGAGTGCAGCAGTGAGCCTAGAAGAGGGAGCCGGTGGTCCGAAGGCAGTGAGGGTGTTCCCCTGCTCACCCAGGCTGGTACCGGGGTGCTGGCAGGGGGACGGAGACCCAGGCTCAGACCCCTCGCCGCTCGGGTTCAGACTGGCAGCATGTCTGGATTTCCCACATTGCTGGTGAGCGCCTTTGGACGGGGTTGAATCTTACTTGAACAGTGCAAAACCAGCATTTCTCCTCCGGGCAAACTAAATTTGACCCCGCAGTCGCTGGGATGGGTGTCTGCAAAGAACCGCTCTTAGGGTGAGATGAAACAGCCCTTACAAGCAAGGTGGGCTGCAGCGAGTGTCGTAGGTCCCCTCTCAGCCCGGTGGATGCCAGCGAGAAAGGGAAAGGCAAAAGCCCTTCTCCTTACTCCAGTGTGGGCTTGATAACTGGAGCAACCAGAGGGACAGTGAGGGGATCGTAAAGGGTTGCTGTAGAGCAGTGTAGGCAGTAACCATCCCATGGCTGGAGGCTGCTGTTTTCTGGTGAACAGTGATAACTACGTGTTTCTAATTCTTTGCTTGCAATGCCCCCAGAGAGGCCAGGCTTGGAGCAGCAAAGCAGATTAAGGTTCAAGCTCTTGTTTTCAGTTCTGCAGACCTGTGACTTTAACCCGTTTTTCGCATTCTGCAGCCGATGCTCCTAGCAGTGAGCTGCTAATTAGTTAATGCTGATTTTTCTGGTTTTAACCCATAATGCTATGCTAGAGCTGAGAAACAACTTCCCAGTGGAAGTCTTGTCATGCTGGCAGGATGACTGCAAAAAGACTTCTGCCATCTGCAACTCAGCATGTTTTCAACTTAGCAGTCCAGCCAAATATTTTGTCAGGAATATCAGGACGGTCTCTTGCTGAAAGCCAGGGAGGTCTCGGGAAGCTTTGCATCCACTCGCATGCTCACCACCCGCCCGGCCTCTCACCCCCTGCTGCAGGAGGTGCAGCGTGTCCTCAGGAACGTGCAGGAACCTGCCGGGAGCTGGGGTGGTGACTGCGCACGCATGAAACGCCCGGCACCCCAGGGGAGCGCAGCGGGCCAGCAGCCCCCGGCCGGCAGCGAGCACACAGCTGCATCGGCAACCCAGCGCCCGGAGGGAGGGACCTGCCTATCGCCGTACCCTGGGGTGTGCAGAGTCGAGGTGATGAGAAGGAGGGAGGTAGAAATGGTGAGAAGTGATCTGGGAGTGGTTTCAAGGAAAGGAGGCAGGAGTGTCGTCGGTGGCTTTCCTCGTCCCCCACTGCCCTTCCCTTCCCCTCCTGCAAACAGTGAGGAGAGGCCAGAGGCACTGGCGGAGATGGGAGAGCTGGCGGTACAGAGAGCGGCTGGGTGCAGTGGGGGGAGAGCAAGATGTCCCCTTTGGCCATGAACTGCAAACAGGTCCTGTCCATGCCTGGCTGTAAGGGCTGAACTCTGATTTCTTGCTACGGTAGTGACTGGCCGACATTGCCCGCTCCTCCGATCTGGACCAAGAAGCCTGCTAAATTAGGCATGCAGATTGGCTGCATGGAAGTTGATGTTTGATGGGCTTGGTTGAAAGTGTGAGAAAATTACTAATTTTCCTTGAAGACTCTGGTTTTGGTATGTGGGGTTTTTTATATCTGGCTGGAGACATCTGACTGTGTGTTTTCTTATGCCAAAAAGGCTGGCCTGGCTCACTGGGGGTAGCTTTCTGCTAGCTGCCTTCAGATGCATGCTGGAGACCTTGATGCCCAGGGTGGCCACTGTCACGTGCAGCTCTCTGCAAGGCTGACCACACAAAGGTGCATTGAGGACATTGAGTTGTCCCTGGAGCCCCGGGCAGGGCTGCTTTCGGCCACTGGCTGGCAGAGCTCACCAGGGCTTTTGCTTTTAAGACATTCCAGTCCCCAATTAAACGATTTCCTCAGTCCTCACGGTTTTTGTGAGGCCCCCTGTGCATTCGTTCTCACAGGGAGGTGGAGATGGGGCTGGTGGTCTTGGTGTCCCCTTGCTCTGACAGCACTCGTCCCTGAGGGTCAGGCAGCAACAAGCACGTGGCAGTTTTCTGAGGGTCCCCTGAGCAGAGCAGCATGGGCTGAAACCGGGACAGTCCCTGAGACCACGCAGAGGAGTTGTCCTTTCGCCTCGCAGCAGCATTTGTGAAGTAGATTTCAGCCGAGGGTTTACAGCCAAAACTTGTGGGCCTCCATGAAGCAGTGACAGCAGGTGAGAAGAGGGCTGGTTTTTCAGAAAACATGGCAATTTTAGGATTGGCATCCATGAGCTACAAGCACTGTGAGGTTTGCTGTGTGGCTGCAGTGGGCAGCTGTGATAACAGGCAGTCGGTAACAGCCCACTGCGCGGAGCAGGGGGTCTGTGCAGGTGGTGGGCAAGCCTGAGAAATCTGGTGATGCTGCTGCCAAGTGCCTCTCCATGGCACTGGCATGGCCCGGGAGCCACACATCCCAGCACCCTGCAGTCCCTACCATATTTAGCTTGGTTTCCGAAGAAAATAAGGCCCGTGGAGCAAGCCGCGTATTTGCAGCTCTTCCCCCCAGTGATAACTTTGAACAATTTCAAGTTGGAGTAGATGGAGGAGCAGAAATCTCTATGGCGCTGTGTTTGCAGGGGCTGTGCATCGTGGCCACGTAGTTGCCCTCCTGCAGGGTCTGAAATCCCGCTCATCCCCTTGGCGGGGTCAGGAGAGAGCCAGGGCCAAAGCTGGCCAAGCTGTGGGACGTGGCGTTGCGATAACCCCAGCGTGGTTGGGAAGTGCCAGTACCCTGTTTTACAGAAGAAAGAAGTAACCGTGAGGGCCGGTGACTTTCATTAATTTTTTAACGCCGTCGCTAATAGCACAGCCCAGAAACCCTCTTCAGGGTGAAGTGGTGCGGCTGCGGGGCGCTGCTCTCGCTGCTCGCAGGCGCTGCGCGTCAGGAAGATGTCAGTGGAAGGGCTGGGGGCTAGGGGGGTGCACTGCAAGTATTTCCTCCCACCGGGGAAAGCTGGAAGCAGAAATCTGTGTTTGTATTTATTTCTCTCTCAAAAAAAGGGAAAAGGACACCTGAGCTCGTAATTTGCAAAAGTTGGATGAGAAACCTGGAAGCTGCCAGGCCCTGCATCTTTAAAAGCAGTTAAATTCCTCTTCTCTGCACTAGGAGGCACCTTGAACCTTCCTCTTGGCCCCGAGCAGAGCCCATCTGCTTCCTATTACCTTCCCATAAAGCTGCCTCCCTGGCCAAAAAGCCGGGCTTTCAGGGAATTCTGTCTGCAGCCCCGATGTTGAAATTAGTAACAGTTGTCATCTGTTTTTCTTTTTTTCCTCTTCTCTTTGCTTTATTCCAGCTTGAATTTTAAACCCCCTCCCCAGCCCTTCCCCTTCTCGCGTGTTTTTTGGTGTGGGAAGAGGCGACCTCGAAGCCGCCACCGGCCCCGGTGGCATCGGCCCCCGCTCCCCTCATCCCCGCCGCCGCCTCCTTGCGCGGGCGGCCCGGCCCATGGGTTCACGCGGCGAAAGCCACCTTGGCGCGGGGAGCGGGGAGCGTCAGCCGCTCGTGGGGCGCCTGCCAAGGACAACGAATTCCTCGGGAAGGAGCAAATCAGAACCGGCCCAAGCGAGGGAGGCACGAGACCGGAGAGGTCACCCTGTGCCCTGGGCCTCCCCGCGGCCCCTCCATCCCAGCCCACAAGACCCCTGCGTCCTGCTGCCCCCAGCATGGGACTGGGTTCCTCGGGCTTGTCCGCGCCTGCCGGTTGCTACCGCTCAGAAAGCAAAATCTGAAAACTGAGGTTATGGAAAACTTTATATGTATTGAAGCGGCCGCGGAGCCCACGCTCCTCCAGCTCTCTCCTTCTTGTTATGGGTCCTTCTCTTGCAGGAGATGGGCTCATCGGGGTCTCAGAAGCGAAGCGCCACTGGGAAGGGGCCATGTTTTCCTTGCCATGTGTGTAGAGGAATCAAAGCCGGGCCCTTCCCCCAGCCTGGCTTACGGGAATTTTGCAGCTGTAATTCCTGACATGTGCTGCTCCAAACATGCCTCCTTCCCCCAGGGTCGGGGCCGCGGGGTCTCCGCGCCTGGGGCTCCCTCCCAGCCCCTGCTCTGGGGGATGCCGAGGAGCTGGGGCTGAAGGGGAAGAGCAGAAGGGAGATGAGGGCACCAGTCGTGACTGCCGCAGCTTGGGGTCGCGGAGAGGCGGAGGGAGGACAGGAAATAATGACAGCCTTGAGGAAGCGGGTTCAACAGCTGGAAAACAAGAAAAATTAGTAGTGTGAAGCCCAGGAGAAAATATACTTCAGCTGAGTGGCTTTCTGTCCGCAGACCTTGGAGCCGTGACAGGATTTAAAAGCTGGAATCTCGAGCTTTAATAGATGCTGAAAAATGCTGACTTAGAGGGCCACAGCACGCCCGGCTTTCATTTCGCCTTCTCCCTTTTCCAGTTCACTTCCCGCAGCCCCGCAGGGAGCAGGCACAGAGCAGCTCGCAGCAGCCGCAGTGCTTGGCCGTGCATTGCTGCAGCCCCAGCTCTGCCCTCTCTGTGCTGCAGCCAGGGGGTGATGCTACAAAGGATGCTGTCACCAGGTGGACACGGCCTCATGGACCTGCAGTGCTGATCTCAGCATCCTCGTGTCATGGTGGAAGAGGGCAGAAGTCCTGCCAGCCCTCTTGTCTCCACTGCCTGCTTCCCTTTACCTGTTGCTGGTGAGCGGAGCAGCCCGAGACAAGATTTAGACAGTTTTTCCTCAGTAAGGCAGTTTATTCTCATGGTTGCTAATTGCGTGTGCACTCTTGGAGGCCACTATCATGGGTGTTGTGTCCGGGCTTTGCAGAAACCAACATGGCAAGTGGCACAAGATGTGACTGGGAAGACCTTCCCAAGGCCTCACTGATGGTCTTTGCCCATTTTTAGCTGTAAATAAACAGTTAAAAATCTTAACATTTAAAAGATGAAACTCCAAATTGTGATTTAAAGATGCACGATTAATCCTCCCGGCAGTTCTGTCTGGTAGGGAAAAAATCATTAACTTATTTAATTATTGGGGCACGAATCATCTCTCTGGTTTATTCTTGTACCTCGCCTCTGTAGTCTCTGGTGATGGGCATTATTCTAAGCCTCCATAGCACAAATAACATTAACTGTGTAGTAAAGATGGGAAAACAGAAGAAGAAATAAATTTCAGACTCCCCTGGGGACGCGAGGTGAAGAGGGGAGCGTGGAAGACGCGAGGAGGAACCAGGCTCTCCTGCCCTGCACTCTAGCCAGTAGTTAGTCTTTGCTATTTAAAACACACAAAGGCAGAGCGAGGCAAGGGTTAATGATGTTATTCCAAGTGTTTCCTTACTGGGATGAGGACCACACACACGCCGTGGCTATTGACACCTTTGCAAAGAGCACCATCCTCCTGTCTCCAGCCCAGCCTTATCTTCCCAGCAGCTCAAGAGCATCCGTCCTTCCTTTCCCCGCATCGTCTGCTGCTGTGCAAGTCGTTGCTGCATCACCGGTCTGAAGGCAGGCTTCAGTATGTATTTATCTGTCGCCTTTGCAGGAACTTTTGCGTTTTGCTGCGGGGCTGCTCTTGAGCAGAGCATTGCTGATCAGATATTTGGGATTCTCCGGGCGGTAGTTAGGTATGTGCCATATTTGTTGCATACGTCATCTAATCGCTGGATAGAAACAAAAACCACAGGCTTTATGCAACTCTCCAGCACTATGTGAGTTTTGTATAATTGCCTCAGTCTGAGTGGAAATTATCTGCAAGCCAAAAATCTTTCACTGAAGCAATTAGCAAATCATTTTAAATAACAAATACAATTGGAATCTCATGATCCATTTGTGGATAGAGCTGAGGGTAAGGGTGAGTTCACTGAATGGGTCCTTTGTTTTCAATCACTTTTTTAGGTTTAGCCAATACACTCTGAGAGCAAGTGCACTTCCTCAGTGCAGTGATGGTCATTAAAGCGTATTTTAAAGCCAGGGGAACTGGAGCAGAAAGGATTTCTAGGTTGCTGCTCACTACCACCCCACTTATGCTTTTATTCCGTGCTCTCCTTTAAGAGATCAGGTAACCGAGACCAGGTCACTGTTCAGTCTGCGCTTCCTTGTGGGCATTGCCACAGGACAAAGGGTTCCCATTTATTCTGAGCTCCTTTCCTCCGGTATAAGGTACATAACAGACCTTTAGTGCCGCTGTCAGAGTAGTGCAGAGGCTGCGCTGGGAGCAGGGTTCACCCCTGGGAGAGCAGCCGGGTGTGCAGTGTCCCTGTAGCAGGATAACGCGGCTTTCCGATGCTGTGAACTGATGTGGTTAATTGCATTTGCGTTTGCTTCCCATCCTTTTCTCCCCTTCCTTTCTCTTTCTTTCCATCTCACTCTTCCCTTCTCTAAGATCAGGCTTTCCTTGTTCACCCTGCACACCGTTTGCTCCCTCGTGTCCTTCTCCATCCTTTGTTTTCCCTCTGCTCGTCTCTCCCGTTGACTCATCCCCACCCTCTCCTCCGCAGGGGCAATGCCACCGAGAGCCTGCTGGTCGAATTAGCCCATGCTGACCCCACTGCGCTGGCCCGGGCACAGCACGCTGCAAAGACACCGTTGGCCTCACTGCTTTGGGGAGAGCACGGAGCGGCCGAGGATGCCTGCGGAGGGACCGAGGACTCCTGTCTCTACATAAGCGGTGGCCGAGGGAGAGACATGTTGGGACAGCGCCCTTTCGGCTGGCACATTACTCCCTGCACTGAGACAAGCATCGCTAACCATGGCAATAGCTTGGAGGCTTCTCATGTGGACTGTCATCTTCACTGCGGCTGTGTGCAACTTTCCCGGTTACACGTTCCAGTCGCAAGGTACGGATCACCATGGGGAGGGGAGCTGGATCCACCCACCTCCACTGGCAGAAACCCTAATGACGACCCCGGGGGAGGTTATTATGGTAACGTTGTGCTGGGGAGTAGGTGGAGACACCCCGATCTCTGCTCTGCTTGCTGTGCTGCAGCAGAGCTCCTCCTGCTGAATTTGCAGGTGTTTTCCATTGACCTCCGAGGAAAGGATGTGTTTTGCTCTTGGATGTTACGCTCCTTGACTTTTTGTAGGATTCAGAGCAGTAGGGTCTGTGTAAGATGAGAGCCACGTATACGCTTAGAAAGCAAAGGGGATGTGGTAGCAATAGAGGAAGCTCCCCTTCCACTCGGGTGGAGTGGCGCATCCTCGGATGAATAGAGGCTTTGTTAGGAGGAGGGTTGTGTGTGTGCAGCCAGCCGGTGCACTTGTGAGCAGTCCTCTGCTTGTGCGGGGATGGAGGTCTCTGCTGGATCATACAAATACAGCTGAGTCTGGACAGATGTGTGCTGCTGGAGGAGCAGTTTTAGTTTGTGCACACATGTTTCTGTAAGTGCTACCATTAGTAAATGCTCAAACCTGCTCAGGCGTGAGCACTCTGTACCCGTCTTGTAGGTCTGTGTGTTTCTAATGGTCTTGTGTTTAAATACAGAGCCGCACATGCAAGCGATTGCAAGGAAAGCAGAACGTGGGTCTCTTGTACATAGATTTGTGCCTTTGTACATGATTTTATTCCAGGTTAGGAGTGAAGGGACTGGAAAGTGAGGTGGACTGCCTCGTACCCAGCCTAGAGTACAAATACACCACTGGTATTAAGCAATTTAACTACCCGGTGTTATCTGCCCATGCTGTATTTCTGCACGTTCTTAAGAGGCAATATGAACACTCCCATTAGGCACCAGAGGTAGGAAGAAAGGGCTCTGAAGTTAGACATTTATCTGTGCAAGGTGTTAAAACCTCAGCAGCGTACTTAGGCAGCCATAATCCTGAAATACCACATGTGCCCAGACTAATTGCAGTAGGACCAAAGCCGGTGATGTACCCTGGCTCTTGAGTAGTGCAATGTCATCGGGCTGTAGTTATGATGGCTGTGGGTTGTCTTGTGAAGCAGAACTGGGAAGAGGAACATAGGCAACCGAAAGCCACGTGCTGTCCTGGGTCTGAACACCATCTCGTTGCTAAACATGGGGCACTGCCGTACTGCAGCTTGCGCTGGGTGAAAGGAGAGGCAGTCAGACACAGAGCTGCGTGCTGTGCAGGCGCTGTGCAACGTGCAAGGTTACACAGGCAGATTTTCTTGAATCTGAAACAAACACAGTTTCTGGTCCTTTTCGCCAAAGCCTCTGGCAATGCCTGGGGTGACTGTTCTGGGCTTCCCGCATCCGTCAGTTCGCACCTCTCTCCATCTGCAGCACCACGTTCGCAGCGCAGCGACGCTCTGATGAGGACTTTGCTGCCAGATTGCCTCCATCCTGACTCGCAGCAGCTCAGACCCTCCCTCGCTCACGAGTCCCCGAACCATTTGCTAATACGCCTTGGTCTAAACCCCCGGGCTCACCAAAATTACAGTTAATGCACTTGTGCTCTCCTAGATACTGGCTTCCCCTGAGTGAGTCTGGGGGATGAGTCTGAGCCCGTGATGTTGCTGGGAGCATGGTGCCGTGGCAGCACCAAGCCGGGGATTGCAGCCTGTCCCCTCCCCAGTCCCTGTCCAGTCCTGAGGGTCAGGCTGCCCCATGGGCCCCTCTTGCTGTCAGAGAGCTTTTTTTGGCTCCCTGCATCCGGAACGGTTGGCGTCAGGCTATTGATGTTACTCAACACTTCTCTTCACCACGCTGCTGAGATAGTAAGTACATAATCCTCACAACACCCTTTCAAGAGGGTGAAATGCTGTTATCTCCTCTTAGCAGTTGGAGGCATGGAGAATAAAGGGCAGTGTTTTCAACAAGCCACTGATTTTGACCAAGCAACTTGCTCCAGTTAGCAGTGGAGCAGGATTCACGTGCCCCGTGTGCACAACTCCAGATCAGTGTATTTATTTTATGCAGGAAAAAGATTAAGGTATCATAGTCATAAGCTGTAATTATCTTTGGGGGAAATAGCAGCCCAGCATTGAAGGCCTCTTCAAGCCAGCAGAGATGTAACAAGATTCAGATGTAATGTGTACACTCAGGCTGCAGTTTTTAACAGTGCAGGGAACAGCAGCTGAAACAATTGACCAAGGATTCAGCACATGCCCACCATTGCCGAATGGTTTTTAATCAAAAGGAAATTTTCTGCCAGTGCCTTAGTTTAACCATAGTGATAGATTAGATGTTCTCTGTTTTATGGAACATTAGGTGAGGCTAATCTCACTGCTCCCGGCTCACATGTAAACCGATGGACCCTTGGAGGAGGTAGTGAGACTGACACAATGCTAGGGGCAGCCTGAAGCCGTGCGATCCCATAGCGTTTTCCATAGCCGTCCCTTAGGAATCGTGTCTGGGCTGCAGCTGGGGCTCCTCTTTGCTCTGGTGACAAGACCAGAGCAAACATCTGTTTCCTTTTCATCCTTTAAACGGCTCTGTAATGAGAGAGGCAATGGTAAGCATACAAGGAGGGAACAAATTCCTCCCGTCTCCACTTTCACCTTCCCTCTTTTCTTCTTTTTGTTCAGCTTAGCCCTCTACCTCCCCTGTGCCCTTTCCCTTCCTCTGCTATCCCTGCCCCTGCAGATGTGTGCTCCCTTTCCACCAAAAATGGGGCAGCGAGGTACCTCTCCCTGCACCCCCTCCTTCCTGCTCCCCAGCTTTCTCCCTTGCCCTGTCCTGGGAGGTCTGTGGTCCTCCAAGGGTGCCCAGTGTCCCGCACAGCCATGGGCAGGTTTTCCTGGAGAAAGGCTTTTTATAGCATCTCTTCCGAAGCAGTTTGACAGCTCTCTGGAAACACCAGGCTGCTTATCACCAGTGCAAACCCTTCTGATACAGTGGGTGCAGTACTGCACAGTTCAGGCCAAGATCTATTAATACAGCGTGAAGTGGCTGAGAGGGCAGAGGGAACACGATGGCTTTTCTGGAAGGAAGGAAGGAAGGGTCAAACAGTGCCGCTCTTGCTGTTGGGAGCTCCTAGTATGGTCTGTAATATGGGGAGAATGACCAAGGCAGAGATGAGCAAATGAGGGAATAAGGGAACATCTGTGATGTTGGGTGGAATACACAGGGTTAGGGAGTAAAAGAGGTCCTAATCTCTTAGAGCCTAATCTAATCTTTTACATTTTTAGAGGAGAGGAAGGAGCCAGCTGTAACACTGGACGAGGACACTGGCTTCTTCCTTGTGTTGAAAATCTCTGTTATTTCTTCGCATTTGTGGCATCCCCACTCTAAAGCATCACTTCCTAAAACACTCATGTGATGCAGGGCACTGCTCTTAGATCTTTGTTCCTGTGCCTCAGTTTCCAGAGTGACGTCCCTGAGAGGATGCATCGTGACTGGCACTACAGCAAAAGCAGGTTCGCACACACAGCCTCACCCCCAGGCTCTGGACACGTTTTATCCTCCTGGACGTACCTTGCAGGTCAGGATCAGAGACCGCAGCCCAGGGTCCCAGGCCCTTCCTAGCCACTGCATGTGCAAACCTCCTTCCGAATCACTATTTTGCAAGCCCATGTAGACTGCAGAGAGGGAAAAAGAAAAACAAGACACTTCCGATAGCAAATTTTTCCAAGCCTGAGGTCATTGCTTAAGTGCAAATAGTCACTCTTGTTTGCCTGGCTGCGTTGCACGCGAGGCGGTGTGATGCAGGAGAAGCTGGAGCACAGGAAGTTAAAAAACTAATAATTATTTCTGGCTTCTTGAGGCAAGGGAGAGATGCCAGAAGTGCTTATGGTTTGGAAGGATGGGAGCTAACCCCTAAACCCAGCTGGTGGGAAGGACTGTCCCATTACCAGTGGCCAAGGAAACCACTCTGTCAGGCTCCCACACTGGAAAACACACTAGAGGAAAAGGAAACTTTCCAGTGCTGCCATGTGGTAAAAGTGTAATTTGGAGTCCAAATTTATGATGGCTGGGAAGGCTTTGAAGATGGGTGCTGTGGAGCCAGGCGAAATGCAGCCACCCTGGAGCAGCCTGGCCTCTCCCGTTTGCTTAGGAAACAACTACAAATAAGATGCAGAAAGCGCAGTAAGAATATTCCAGAGTGAAAAGAGGGCAAATCCTCTCCCACTCCGTGAGCAAACCTCCAGCCATGAGGTTCAGAAGAACAAGCTGTGAGGGAGGGAGCTATCCTGTCCAGTGCATGATTTTTTACATCTTCCCGTGAAGCCTCTGGTACTGAGGGCTGTCAGAGACAGCTGGACCTCCAGTCAGATCCAGTCTGGCAGTCCCTGTGACATTTTGCTTGGAAAATGAGAAATTTCTGTAGAGGTTGCAGAGTGCCAATTTCTTTGACAGCCAAAAGTGTTGCGTTACTGTGTGAGTGCAGGCAGACGTTTTGGACACTGACCTTGTCAGAGCACATTTCCTAAGTGGTACGAGACAGGCTCAAAAACTCAAGTGCCCCAAGAGAAGGTGCTAAGCCAGGCTGATAATGATAAAGAGCACCAGGCTGGTGAGCGAGGAAGGCAGGATGGTGTCATAGATAGAGACCTGGCTGAGGAATCAGGATGTCTGCCTTCTGTTCTTGCTGCCTTTTCAGCACAGCTGGGGAATTCTGGTTACCCTCTTTCTTGTTTTGATCGCAAGATTGACATTGCAAGGACATTGTCTTTGTGCCTCTGAGGAGGATGCCCAGTACCTAATGCACTAATGCAGCTGTGATTGGGGGGGCTGGTCTGGTGCTGTTATTATGTGAGTTACCAAAGCAGAGTTAGTGAAGTTATGTTCTGAAGAACCCCACAGTTCCTTAGTGAGACTGTCTTCTCCTGAGACGTTGTCGCCCCAAGGCTCGTTCTGGCTCCTTGTGAAGAGACCTTATTTCTAGCTTTGTTACTGAGAGGATCCAGGTTATTATAGCCCTCCAAACCACAGAGTGTGACTCTGCACAACCTGGAGTCCCTCTGCCCGGTGGAGATGGAGAGATGGGGAATAGTCCAGGTCCAGATCCAGAATTTGGGTGTCCTGAATGGCCCCTTGGACCAGTCTGTTTCTCCTCATCCCTCCCCATCTGCAGAGGAAGAAGATTACGCTCCATAGGCTCAAGGTCTATGGATACCCCAAGGGTCTGTAGGCTGAAGGCCTTTGGGAATACCCCAAGGGTCCTGCAGCCTGGACAGAGCAGACCATCTGTGTCAGGACCCTGTCCTGTGTCCAGGACCAGCTCAGTTGTGCTCAGGCGCAGCCGACTCCATGCTGAAGTCCCTGGGTGTTTTATTCTGACTCTCTTTGCAGAATGTCATTCCTCCTGTGTTTGCTTTCCCTCCCCAGAGGAGTTCCTCTCCAGCCTCGATCACTATGAAATCGCGTTCCCTATCCAAGTGGACCAGAACGGGGACTTCCTTACCTTTGACGTGAGAAGCCAGCTGAAGCAACGTCCTCGGCGCAGTCTGGGTTCCTTGCCCTACGAGCCATCTGAGCAGCAGGTTTTCTACAAAGTCTCTGCCCACCGAACCCAGTTCCTCCTCAACCTGACACTGCACTCCAACCTGCTGGCTGAGCACTTCACTGTCGAATACTGGAAGCGAGATGGCGTGGACTGGCAACACGATTTCCACGAAGACTGCCACTATGCGGGCCACTTACAGGATCAGTACCTGAACTCAAAGGTCGCCATCAGCAACTGCAATGGACTGGTGAGTCGCTGTATTTTGCCCAGCCACGGGCAATGCTAACAACTAGAGCTGCCCATAAAGCAGAGCTGATTGCAGCCTCTTTGATCTTTGCTGTAGAAGTGCAACCCGGTTTGGGTCCCAGCAGGTGGGTCCATGGTGGTGGGAAAGGCATGGGGTTGGTATCAAGCTCTAGAATATTGCACGCTGGCATCAAAAGTCAGCTGAGGGTGAGGAAGGCCACATCCCTTCATTACATCTGTTGGGGTTCCTGATCCATGTTTCGCTTGTAGTCCAGTTTCGACCAAAGTCAGTGGGCATTTTTCCATTGATTTTAATTGGAATGGGATAATCCAGGCTCTAGACCATTATTCTGGCTCTCACAGAACTCTCCCCTCCACTTCCAACAGCAATAGCAAAAGATATGTTTCTCATGTGCTAGTGAGGAAGAAGTGCAGGAGGTCAGGAATTTCACAGCACAACTGGGAATTTCAAAAGTGCATTCAGAACCTTACAATTGCAGATACATTCCTGGGGTTTCCAGTCACTTCTGTCCAGATTTCAGGAGCTAAAAATGTGACTTCTGGGGGAAAAACTGAAATAATCAGTTTTTGAATATGAAAAAGAGAACATCAAGAGGGGACAAGCTGGCATTCCTCACAAACAGCAAGGCTGCTGCAAAGAGGGTGGGAATGATTGATTTTGCACACCCTGACAGCTAGGACTGGACATCATGGTCTTAAATACCAGCAAGAAAGCTTAATGGTAGACATTAGTGGTAAGGATAGCTGAGCTCTGGACTAGATTGCTTGGAGAGTGCGTGGCCCCTACATCGTTGGAGATCTTTAAGAATAGGCCAGACAAATGCCTCTCAAAAATACTCCAGGTATGATTCATTAGCCCTTCCAGCATTGGGAATAGACTAAGGACTTCCATCCTTATTTTTCTGTAATTTTCTGATATTTCTGGCTCACAAAGCACGCTTCATGACCTGCCAGATGGAGGGATGGAGCATACCCTGTTAGTGAATCCCAAGGATGATGGCTCCCTTAGAGGGGTAACGTGTAGAAAAAGACTTTGTAGGCCAGATTCATATTTATGCTACAGCCCCACCTCTTAGCAGTATTCTGGCAGTGTGGAAGAGCTTCCAAATGGGAATGAATTCACATTTGATTTATTGCTAAATTACACTGCCAGAACAGTGCTGTGGGTTATTAACAGAAATGAGAATCTGACTCATTATATCATAAAGTCTAATGTTTCTATCTCACAGCCAAAAATCAGAGCTGCATAAACTCTTGGTTCCCTAGTTAGCCCTTTGTTTAGATATGGAAACTCTGCTGAAGTCCTAGACAATTTACTGGTGTTCACAAAAGCACTGAAGGGTGAGCTGGATGCTGCTGGCTCAGGAGGGATCTGGCATTAGCCTACCTTCCCACTTCAGAGGGCAGCAAGTCCAGGGCAAGCAATGGCCCAGCAGCACTTGTACTTGCATAATTTAGTCCACAGGCTGCGTTTAGCTCTGGAGAAATACCAGAGCCTGTCTGGAGGAAAATGCAGCCAGGCACAAAGAGGGATGGAGGGTCATCCAACAACCTCTCCTTTTCCTGAACTCTGTCCTTCTGCCCTCAAGAGCTACAGACATCAGCAAGGAGCGGGGAGGAGGTTTTCTGGGTTAGTGAGGATGATAGTCAGGAATTTGGACAAGAGGAGTCTGGCATCTTTTTAGCTGGCAGAACGGGGGCTGTATGTGCCACCAGAGAAGACCTGTTGCAGAGCTCTGGTTGATCAGTAACAGCTGATCCACTCGTGCCATCCTTCAGCATGCTACCCTCCAGCAGGCATCAGTCCGCTTTGGAGGGGGGAGGTAGGGACAGAAGAGGGTCTCCCGTTGCTGAGGTCTCAAGGTTCAGGTTCATGCTGGCACGGGCTAAGGAGGGGCTGCCCACGGTGACTCACGTTTGCGCAGACCTGACTCACTGATGATGCAAAGGGAGTTGTGTATTGTGTTGTTGAATGGGCACACGCAGGGACCAGATGCTGATTATGGGGTGAGCTGCGCATGAGGAGGAGGGAAAAGGACAATTGCATCCACAGAGGCGTCCAACACAAAGCTGTGCAAACGGGGAACAAGCCCCAAGCCATCCTCCTGTCCTCAAACTCCCACATCCTTAAGCAATTTCTGTGTCTGCAAGGTGTGCAACTGTAAACCGCTTTGTTTTCAAACACCCATGATGTAACTTGCACCTTATGGCACCCCAGCTTTGAACTGCCAATATCTGGGCACGCTCCCATTGACTCATCTTCCCAGCCACAAGTACCATCACCCCAGCCGGAGGGTGGGCAGGCAGCGTGGCTCACCCCACACGTCTCCCGTGGAGGGCATGCCATGCTGCGGTTCAGGCTGAGCAGGGGGAAAGTCACCCAGGCTTAAGTTGTCAAAAGCAAAGGGTAAAATGGTCCATTTTCCAAAACACGCAGAGTCGTGAGCTGCCAGCAGGGCCAAGCACGAAGCAGCTGGAGCCTGCAGGGAGCAGCCCAGGCAGCTTTGCTTCAGCCTGGCCAGGAGCTGAAATCCCTGTCTTAAGCAAAGCCATGTTTCGTCCCACTGGGTGCACGAGATCCCAAGGACCCATCCTCCCATCAAAAAAATCACAGTGAGGAGAAAACAACTTTACAAAAGAAATGCCGCTCTCATACCTCTTGTGTCAGAGTTCATCAAAGGACAGTTTAAAGGCCAGGTTTTCAACCCTGTGTGTCTGTGCTGAAATTGTGCTTTCACCTGAAAAACCCTCCTGAAGTCAGCATGAACACTAAATGTTTGGAGCAAGGCAGATGGCCCCGCTGCTGAGGCTAACGTTGAGCGTATGTACGAGGAGGTGGAAGAGTGGAATTGCAGTATGTGGTGGTGCTTTTCTTAAGTGTGGTTATAAGCTAATAGCATAAACCATCCTTGCTCTGCAGATGACCTGAGTGAATCATAGACAGGATATCCAGTTTAGCTCCCCCACAAACCACAGGGATCTCTCTAAGGGCTTCTCGCCGCCCCCTTTCAACAGGCTTGTGTCATGTCCAGCGCCCGAACCTCAGAGCTCGGTCTTTGGGGTCAGCAATGGGGCAGTTTCCAGACTCCTGTGATGGCTGAGCTTCGTTGCTGAAGGATGCCAGGCAGGCAGTGGAGCCTCCTGCTTCTTGTGCTCTGCAGAGTCTCCGGGTTTAAGTAAGAATGGCCCTTTCCTAGCGGTACATGGTTTTCAGGCAGGACGTGCTCTCCTCTCCTGCTGCTCTGCCCCAAGCCGGTGGTGACCTCCTTCTCCCCGTCCCACAAAGCCGGCAGCCAGCTGGCTTTGCAGGCCGACACTCGGCTTTCCGCCGGAGCCCTCGCCAGGCTAACCTCACAGTACCTCGCTTGTGTTTGAAAAGGTGGAGCTGAGCCAAGAGCAACAGAGCCTGGTGCAGGAGGAAATCCCCCGGCACTCTGGAGATGGGGACTTCGCTGTGCACACACTGCCCCGATTCAGCTTTCATGGCAGGGAGGGAGAGGGGGAGAGACCTATTACGGAGGCAGCGTCCACCCCAGAGAGGCTCTCCCCCCGTGAACGCCCAGCAATAATGCTGTTACGCAGGTGGTGCCTTCTATGCAAGGACCTCAAGATGTTTTAGAGACCTGCTTCCCCACTCCCCATCCTGGCACATCGGGGCTCCTGTCCCCCTTGCATAGAGGGGAGCTGGTAAAGTGCTGTGACATCCAAAGGACAACGCTGGTGCAGAGCTGATGGCACAACGGGGGTGTCTCTGCACACAGGGAGTCAGAGGACAGACAGGTAATGTGGGTCTTAGACTTTTGGGATACTTCTTGTCCTGCTTGAGCAATGTCAAGCATATTTCTGTGCCTCGGTTGCTTGCTGGTAAAGTTCAGCTGATAGCACACCCACATTTCTTGGAGTTAGGTCATATTCAGTGCCAGGAGTTGTTACAGCAATGGAACTTCTACTTGTATCATGTTGGGCTGCCAGAAACTTTTTAGGTTGCTCAGACCTTTTAGGTAGAGGGAAAGCTTGCAAGTACCAGGTGGGTTTGGCTGCTCATCCTGCTGGGGTCTTCTGCCCAGTCATCACTGTCTCGTGAGTGGGTCCGCTCACAGAGAGCAAAGTGTGGGCTCACAGCTGAGATTCATTCAGTCACAGAATAAAATAAAGGAGAACAATAAAAAACAACTAAGGGAGCAGAAACAAGATTATCTGAGGTGGTCAGTCAGAGGTGTAAAAAGGGCAGTGATGCCTACAGGGCACAACGCAGGTTTCAGGCTGCAGAGAAAGGTTGTGGCTCCTGCTGGTTGCCTTACCGCTAATCGGACTTCAGATTTTAAAGATTCAGTGTGTTTCTCAGAAGCATCTACACTTCCCTGCAGCTCCGTGCCCAAGTTTCCCAGCTGGTGGTAATGGTCCTAAGCTGCTTTCGGAGGTTTGTCGGTGAGATTGAAAAGTATAGGAGGTAGATCTCTCTGCTGAGTTGTGCTGCTATTTGAAGGTATGGTATTTAGGATCCCACAGACAGCTCTCAATTAGACTGAGTGGGTGGAATAGGAAACAACTTATTCATAATTTTGCAAGGAAAGACTGTGATTTCCAGAGGACTTTAGTGAACACAGATGTCCCAAGGCATCCACGACCATCTGGTTCAGTTTTCTCTGGTCTGTAGGTTCATATAGTTCAGTGTTTGTGCGTAAATGAAGGATTCCTTCACATTCTCAAAAGTATTTGTCAGTCCCTAGAAATTCAGTTGTTAATCATCAGAAAGCTCATTATGAGAAGCCACTGGTATGTCACTCAGTTTTCTCTCTACCTCTTTTATTGCCTTCCATTTCTTTCCTTCTGCAGCATGGGGTGATCGTCGCAGATGAGGAGGAATATTTCATTGAACCCCTGAGCCCGGGAGCCAATGTCAGCGCAGGGAGCGAGGGCAAGGGCAGCCCCCACGTCGTGTACAAGCGATCGTCTCTCCAGTACCCACACATGGATGCAGCCTGCGGTGTGCTAGGTATCTATACCCAACACGTCCTCAATCCATCCCAGTGCAGGCTGGGAAGGTCCCGGTAGACCAGGCTTTAAAGGTCCACACTGCTCTATATGGCAAACAACCAAATTTATCTCCTGCATTCAAGAAAGTTCTATGTATTTACTTTTACTCATGTTAAGGATTTCTGGTGGCCTGGTCTTTGGAAAGCTCTTGTACCCTGTTCTTCACAGTAGAGCTTTTAAATTTGTAAATAGAGCGTGGAATAGAAGAGAAAAAACTGCCTCTTATTGTTCTTAAGAAAAATCCTCCCAGATTTGGCTAATTTACAAGGCATTGAGAAATTGTAGCTTACGCATGTTCAGCAGAGACTTATCTTTGGGTTTTAGTCACTGAAGACTGTGTCCACGTTGAGATACACCTGCTGCTGTTAGACACCAGGTGGAAAGATGCCTTGTAGGGTGGATGTGGGATCTGGTTAGTCACAGTGGGCTCTAGGAGACCTTTATAGAGAATGGCAATTGCACATCTACCCCATTTCTACGCTTACAGGCCTTTGACTTCCTAAAGGACTTGCACAGGTCTGCCCTGGCATCTCCGCATGTGCCTGTGCCCTTCTCAGCCTTGCTAGCAGTCGGTCTGTGTCCCAGAGCCTGGCTGAAATCCCTGGCCCTTGTGAATGTGCAAAGTTTCTCCCTCTACCCAAAATGTTGCATGCACACAGGATGGTGCTCCCTCACTTTACAGAGGCTTCCCCTCGCTCCATAAGGATGAGAGGAGATGCCATCCCTGCAGAGGGGCCAGCTCGCATTTTATGAATTAGAGTTTGTGGATGCAGAAGCAGAGCTGTTCCCAGTTGCTCCTGGCAGGTTTGTGTGTCACTTCAGGATGTTCATCCAGTGCCCCAGTGGTGACACTCGACCAGATGAGGAGTCACTGGAAGGGATGGAGCCTCTGGAGACACCGGGGCACTGCCAGCCTGCTCTGAGCAGGCTCTGAGTGTCCCCAGACCTGCCAGCATCTCTGGAGACAACCTGTGCTTCCCTGGCCCGGCTCCTCCTGTCCCAGCTCCCAAAGTCACGCTGGACGAAGCGCCAGCAGACTCCCCTTCTGCTGACTCTTTGCCACGTTCCCCGGCTTCCAGACAAAAGTTAGCCTGTTCCTAATTGCTTCTTGGAAAGCGAAGACCATGCAGTGGGAGCCACAGGCCAAATACAGTTCAGAACAACCACAGCGCAACTGGCCCCAGCAAAGCCGCCCCGTCCCCTCGCCCCGCAGGCTGGACCTGTCCCAACCTGCCCGGCACAGCTGGGCCCCGAGCACCCCGCAAGCTCCCTCTGATCGGCTGGAGCTGATAGGATGTGGGGCCGCCTGTGATCTGCATGTCTTCCCGGTCTTGCTGGACGTTTGATGATCCAGCATCGGAGCAGAGTAGGGGGGGGATTCAGCCGCCTCTCCTAACAGGGCAGGAGAGTGGTTGTAGTCTCCCAGTCAGCTCTCCTGCCCCATGGTGGTCTCCAGGCTGTGGGTTTGGAGCTGATGGCCCTGCTGGGGACATCTCCAGGGTCGGGTCAGTAGCACTTGAAGCCTGGAGCAAAGTCCTACAAACCTGCTGCTGCTTTGGAGGCTGCAGCCATTTCTGTGGAGGAAAAGCCAAGTCCTAAATTCAGGTCCTGGCAGGAAAAAGAAAGAGGAAATGATCTGCAATGGCTTTATTTTCAGATTATGTCTGTGTAGTTTCTAAATCCACACCGCTCTTTCCTGCGACAGAGGCGAGGGCAGGGCCTTGCAGCGCGGAGGCAGTGACATGCGTGGGGCTGCTGCAGCAGGACGGGCACACGCCTCTGCCTGCAGCGCCTGGGCAGGAGGGCAGGCAGGAGGGCAGCGGGCTGGCAGGAGCATGGGGACAGCCCTGGGCTGCAGTAGGAAGAGCTCAGCAGATCCGGCCGATGGCAGTGGGGACATTTGCTGGGTCCGTGTATGGTACATAAAGAGCCTTGCAATGGCCTTTCCTTCCCTGAAGCCAAGCTTATACTGTGCACCCCTCACCTCTCTGTGCTGCCAAACTGCTGCTGGAGGGCAACAGAAAAAATCTCTTTCCCTCCTCAGATGAGAAGCCCTGGAAAGGGAGACACTGGTGGCTGCGGACGCTGAAGCCCTCCCCTCTGAAGCCATCGGGCAACCACAGCCAGCGAGGCCAGCTGCCCCTGAAGAGATCCGTCAGCACGGAGCGCTACGTGGAGACCCTGGTGGTGGCTGACAAAATGATGGTGGGGTACCACGGGCGGCGGGACATAGAGCAGTACATCCTGGCCATCATGAATATTGTAAGTGTTATAACCACATCATGAACCTTGGGGGACCCCAGGGCCTCACGCACCCAGAGAGCAAGCAGGAATAAATCCTGTTCATCACCCCGAATGTCTGGGTTTGGCAGAGGATGCCATGTGCTTTTTCTGCAAGAAGACAAGTGGGATGGGAACACAGTGGGGAAATCAGATCTGTTCCAGCATGGCAGTAGCTTCTCCCCATCCCCAGAGCAAGACATTTGGGTCAAAAATCCTGACACGCTGCTGCTGCTCATGAGCAGTGATACTCTGGAGCCTGCAGGGACTCTCTGTTGTATAGGGGAAGCACTGTAGGAGAGGTAAACTCTGGCCCGTCTGACCATGCTACAGGCCAGATCTGGACTGGGAGAACAAAGCCCTTTCTTTGAGCAGCATCTCTCATCTCAAATTAGCATTGCAAATAGGGCCAGCCAAGCTGAGAAACACATGGGAAAGCATAAGGACAGTGAGCTCTCACGCTTGGGGGCTGATCAGCGTGAGGGGTAGGGAGAAATACCCTCGTTCTTCCATACTGCGCTGCCCGCGTCTCTGGGTTACTGCAGAGGAGCTTCCTCTGCAGCATCAGATTTGGGTCATTGCTGGTGGCAGGATACCAGGCTAGATGCATTAACAGCCTGAATTGGCCATGCTGAATCCTCCTGTGAGGTGAGATAGGCTTGGAAGTTATCCATCAAACCACTGAAAGCCCCTCTGTGATGGTTCTTTGTCCTGTCCTCTGCAGGATCTCTTTTTCATGGCTTGCTCTGTTTGCATTTCTAAAGCAGATGCCAGATTTTAAAACAATACCGTTTCTAACTGTTTCATCTACTGCAAAACACCCATCGTGTGGCGGCAGATTTCTGAGTGATGCTGTGTCGTTCCCTGCCGATGGGCAGTCAGCAAAGCTTCGTCCCCGTGGCTGCGTAATGCCAGAACCATGGGGCTTCCCCACCTGAGCTCCAGGCAAGGAGCAGGTGCTGTGGGATGTCAGCTTCACTGCTTGAATCTCCCCAGAAGGAGACACCGAGGCCTGAACATGGTTTAGGAGGCTCTGCAATCCAAGTGGTAATGTGGAGTCCCATACCCATTTCTGCTTTCTAAAAAGATTGTGTTCAGACCCTGCAGCCCACACTGACGAAGCAGCCCTGTTTCCCTCCACCGGGTGCCCAGCACATGCCAGCTCACACGCCGATTGCACCATCACCCAGCCAGTGAGCTCATTTTTAAGACTCGTCTTTTCTTGTTTCTTGGAGGTCAGGTTGCCAAACTTTTCCAGGACTCGAGTCTGGGCAATATTGTCAATATCCTGGTGACCCGGCTGATTCTCCTCACCGAGGATCAGGTAAGGTGGGCTTTGCTGAGCCACTTCCATCATGCGTCTGCACTTCTTTCGTGGGTCTGTGTGTTCCCCCTGGATGTTGTCACCCCCGGGAGATGCTCCCAGTGCAGTCTGCTGGGTGCACTGCATCCTCTCAGTGGCAGCTGGGGACTGGGTTCAGGCTATGGGCTGAGGAGACCTCTGGACTTTGAGGACTATTTCTATAAGGTGGCTTTAGGGAGGTTTAAGTAGCTTTAGTCCTCCTAAAGTCCTGCTTTCCCATGGCCTCCATGAAAAGGTGGCGGCATCTGGACTGGTGTCAGTGCTCTGCTGGCATGGGAACAGGCAGTGCCTTCATATCAGAGCTTTCCTGGGAACACACCATCATATTGCTTCCATTCCAGCCCACACTGGAGATTAACCACCACGCCGGGAAATCCCTGGACAGCTTCTGCAAGTGGCAGAAATCCATTGTGAACAGGAATGGCAATGGGAACGCGATCCCCGAGAATGGCATAGCCAACCATGACACTGCAGTGCTGATCACCAGGTAAGGCTGAGCCCGGCCCTGGCAGTGCTGTCCTCACGGGGGGTGTCCTCTGTCCAGCTGTCTTCTATCTCTGTCCAAGTGGTTCATCCAAAGCTTCCTTCCCATGCGCTCCTCTGCAAGCTGCCTGGCAGCGGCTGTTCCTCAGGCTGGTCACTTGCCAGTTCCCTTGCAGCGATGCAGATTATGGCAGTTCAGATAGTTATCGTCTTCCAGTGTCTTCCTTCAGTCTTTGTTGTGCTCTCAAGGAGCTTAGTTTGCAGCCCATGGGTATTTGTACACCAAAAGTCAATGGCGCAGTGTGTGCAGCGGTGTTGGGCATGTGTAGGAACCCACCCTGGAGTCATGGAGCATCAGGCATCCTACTGAAACAGAGAGCCCCGTCTGCCCCTGCTGTGAAAGATGGAGAAGAGGATACAAGTGGGACCTGAGCATCATAACATCTCCAGCCAGTACAGGATCTGGCTCATCTCATTTTAGGTGCCTACATATAGGGATGAACTCTCTCCTTGGTAGCTGATGGACACCCTTGAAGTAGTGACTTCATCCCAACTCCCTTAGGACAAGAGTAGTCCTGCTCTGCCTGTGTTTCTGCGCTCCTGTAACAATAATCCAGGTCAGCAGCTCAACCTGGATGCTGAATTAGACCTCCAGAGCTGGGTGAAGTGGTCTGAACCTTCACATGCAGGATAAATAACCCCTGTCAGAATAGATGGGTGCTTGAGCCTGGAGCAACAGAGGGATAGCTGGAAGGACGGATGGATGGTCAGAAGGAAAGAAGATGCAGAGATGACAACAGGGACAGTGGAAGGAACAGAAGGGCGGCTGGGAGGACAGAGGATGCCGAAGGGAGAACTGGAAGGACAGAGGGGATGAAGGGCACTGAGAGGCAGCTCTTGGCAGTGCTGCCGGTTGTGCCTGGGACACTGGCTTTCCAGTGCTCGCATAAACCCTGCTTGGGCAGAGGGGCAGCAGCCTGGGGAGAAGCCAAAGGCAAACCCAAGATTTGTTTGTGTCTTTTTTTTTCCCCTGCTTGCGGAGTGAAAGAAAGTCATAAAATGAAAGCGCTGGAGAGGGGAGCCTCCAAGCGGGAGCCGGTTTCGTTGGCACCATGCGTTGCTCTTCAGCTCCAGTTCCCGGCGGTGGTGGGAGCCATGTGCAGCCTGGCGTATCCCTCCCAGGGAGCTCGTGAGAGCTGCCTGGTGCATCCCTCCTGGGGAGCTTGTGAGATGAGAGCTCGCAAGCCCCAGGGGAGGAGTGAGCGAAAGGCCCCTCGGCCCCAGCTTTTCACCCTCCCAGGGCTGCGGCATCTGCTTTTCCTTCCCTCCTGCCACACGTGTGGGATGCAAATGCCGGCTCCGAGTTCTTCGGCCTCCCACCAGATGTTTGAGCTAACCCGAAGCGACTCGCCGGCTGGCCGCGCCAGGCTTGGACAGCACCAGCGCATCCGGCCCCGTCTCTAATAAATTCCCCGTCTCCCGATAACATCTTGCTGAGCTGCGGGCTTTTTTCTCTTGCAGGGACGTGTCAAACCAGAGCCTCCGAAGGCTTTAACAGTATTCGCTCAAAACAGAGCAACAAATGTTTTTCACTCGCTCGGTTTCCTGCCGGGGGTGAGAGGTTTGGACACTTCCAGAGAGCGCCAGGGGCCAAAGGGACAGGAGCCATCACCAGGAACGCATTACGCTTAACCCATCGTGTGCTATCAGCTTGCTTCCTCCCCACTCTCGTCCCCGTTGGGCGGCTGGGGCGAGCAATGTCAGATGGTCCTGCTCGCCGTGCGGGTGTCCCCCAAACCCACACCGCAGTCAGCATCCTCGGTGCTCTGAGCCCAGCTCACGCTCAGGTTGAGATGCACCTAGAGGCTAAGGAGCAACACCTCAACCCAGCTCTGGGGCATCCCAGCCTGGCTGCTGCCAGTCCCCCTGCCTGCCCACCCTACGCAGATTCCAGACTTAACCTTGCCCCTTTCAGCCCAGGTTTTGCAAAGACCCAAATGTCTGGGGATTCTCACCTGGAAAAGGTATTTGAACAGAGGCAGGGAGGGCATGTGGTTCGTCTCCACAATTAAATGATAATATTCACTCTCTGGCCCCATCTGGTCTCTTTTGGAGCTGCTGCCATGTCCCATTGCAAGGGTGCTGCATTTCAATTTGGAGGAGATTTTACTTTGCTGTCCTCGTTTAGCTTTTCCTTGTACACAGCTAACGATGTGCAAACAGTCAATTCCTTGATGCAATGGCTGGAAGTCGAGGCCAGGAAGAGAGGGAAGAGTCATCTTGAATCAACCCATATTGAATTTGTTTGGAAAATTCTCAGTAAAGAACTAAACTGAAAAAAAAATATTAAAAAATCACTGTAGCATTTTAATGAAACCACAGTGGGTTTTGAAATGGAACATGTTTTCAAACTGAAATGTTTTCCTTATTTTTTAAAAAAATTTCAGAATTACAGATTTGATTGATGTGATTTGCTGCAAGGGACGTGAGTTTACAGACAGGAGGCTGGCCCTGTCCTCTCCCAGCCTGCGCTGCTGGGGCAGATCCCTGAGCCCTGTGCCTCCCAGGAGAGAAGTGGCCAGCTCCTGGGAGTGCACTGGATGCTAGTGAGCAGAGCTGGACCATCCACCCAAACCCAAAGAGCTTCAAGGCTGGAATAGCATTGTCGCTGCTGATTCATCACATTTCATCAAAACCAAACCTCTGACCCCACTCAGCACTGCCCCATAGTTAAGGGACAGGAGCTATCGTTAAAAATCCACAGTGAGTCTCAGGCTGGGGAAAGTGAGTGTTGTACAATATGGATCAGAGGCATCTTACCTGTTACAGTCGGTACTTTCCATTCCAGAAGTGTTGCATCAGCCATGGGCTGTTTTGAAGTGTTTTGCATGTGAACACATCAGTAAAACGGAGATGCGCTATTTTGGAGCGACCGAAATTGTAAGTGTTCTTAATGCTGCCTTCTGTTCTTTGCAGATACGACATTTGCATCTACAAGAATAAACCGTGCGGCACCCTGGGTAGGTTGGATTTTGCTGCCCTTTTGGCAGCACTTCTCACCAGCACACGCGTCTTCAGGAGCGTGGCGAGGGCGAGCTGTGCCATCCCCCTTTCCTAGTGAGCAGGCTGAGGGGAAGCGCTTGCCCAATGCTACCGCGAGCACCGGCAGCAGAGCTAGGAACAGGCCAGTGGTTTCCAGCCTGCTCGACTGTGTAGCCTCCTTACTTCTGTAAACACTAAAAGCAGCAACCCAGAGGACGGATGGGCTCTGGAACACTTCTCTGTTATATCCCTGGGTCAGGTCCAGCCTGATGATTAAGAACCGCTCGCATCGAAGGCTGGTCCATAGCCTAGTGGAGTATTCCTGGCTTAGCAGAGAGAAATAAGACTTTTTTGTGATGACTATAAAGAGAGTTCTTTATTTAAACTGCTAGACGCAGACAGACCCTGCAGCTCTCTCTGGCTGTAGCTCCTAATTTGTCTTGCCCTGGTCTAGACTAAGCAGTCAGGGAGGGATTACTGCTCTGAATCACCGCAGTTAAAAAGGAAAAGTTGGTGGATCTCTGACCTGATGCGGCTGCAGACGAGGTGCCTGGGAAGGAGGTTGAGGCTGGAGGTGCCATGATGGCTCGATTCGTTTCTTTAACAGAGACTATTCCTTCTCTGGCTCAGTGCAGTGGTCACAGCCTGTGGTGGTGGAACAATGTATGGGCAGAGGGTTGGGGGAATCTCCTGCCAGGATTCAGGAGGGATTTCTGTATGATCCAGCCCTCCAGATGGAGCAGGCTGGATTCCTGATTATGGTGGGTGTCAGCCAGAACCAAGTGCAGATGGTCAGGTTGGATCCTGGCTTACTCAGTTGTCCTGGCTGAGTTCAGACGCCTAAGTGCTGGTGCAGCTGATCTCAGGTTCCCCCACCAGCAGTGTCAGTGTTGTGACAAGGACTGCTCCCCCTCTGCACACAGTCTGGGGGTTGGATATGAAATTCAGAGGATTTTGACCCATTTCTGAGCCTGCCATTGTTAATGTAGTTGACAGTGCTGAGTGACCATATGCCTACAGTCCATAAGAGCCATGGGTCCATCCCAAAGCCCAGTGCAACCAGTGGGAAGAAACTTGTTACTGACAGCAGGCTATGCTCAGTGTTAGTGAGTGTGAAGCAGCTCAGTCCCCAGATACCACGCATGTCCCTTGCAGATGCTTTGTGCTGACCCTGTGTGACAGCTCTATCTATCTGGCTTCCCTAGGCCTGGCCCCTGTTGGCGGGATGTGCGAACGAGAACGAAGCTGCAGCATCAATGAGGACATTGGCCTGGCCACAGCCTTCACCATTGCCCACGAGATCGGCCACACGTGAGTACTGTGCGAGAGGAGTCCCCGAGAGTGGCCATGACAAGGAAGGGCCCCTGTTGGTTTGTTCCTGCCAACAGGAGCTGAAAAATCCTCCCTACAGATGATCCAGATATGTCAAAAATGCAGTAGCTGATCATCTCTCTATTGCCTTGGTGATGCTTTCTAGGTTTGGCATGAATCATGATGGGGTCGGCAACAGCTGTGGCTCCCGTGGGCAAGAAACAGCCAAGCTCATGGCTGCTCACATCACCATGAAGACCAACCCGTTTGTATGGTCGACGTGCAGCAGGGATTACATCACCAGCTTCCTGGAGTAAGGAATCCATCTCACCTTGCCCTTCCTTCTGCCTCACAACCAGTACACACCTCCAACCTCTCACAGTCACTTGTGAGGAGTGGGTAAAGCCAAAGAAAAGCCCCCAAAGCACACAGCCCATGCACCTTCTGTCTTGTCTCCCAGCACCTCATCCTATCCCAAGAGGCACGTGCTTTCCTTCCTTCCTTTAGACTTTCCCATGGTTTGCTTGCCTGCTGAAGATACTAACCCCATTACCTTGCAGCTGTGAGACCTTTATTTAGGTTCCCCACTTCCAGAAACTTCACAAATGAATCAATAGCTTCTGGAGGCATTTGGATGTTTCTGAAGTTCAGCCAGGAATTGCAGAGCAGGGTTGGTGTCATGGGGAAGGAGGATCTGGAGACAGGACTGGGTCTGCATGGTGTAGGCAGCTTCTCCAGACACTGAGGAGGAGAGTTTTCAGGTCTGAACAAGCAACATAGGAGAAAGGTTTTGGGGTTTTTTTTCCAAGCACCTTTAGCATTCAGGAGAAGGCATTTAGGCTCCTAAGTCCCAGAGTTTCGATATTGTCACCTTGCCTAAGTCACGCCTCTGCAGCCTGAAAGAGCTCCTCATCCAGGGTTCAGGCAGTCCCCAGGGTTTCTATCACTAAACGAGCAATCAGGATCAATTTTGGTGTGGTTTTTGGTAGGATACAGGCACTACCTAACAGAAGGACTGGGTAGAACTTGAGTCACAACTGGAAGAAGCAAGTGTGTGGGGTCACTGTGGTGGGAAGTCCCCGGGGAGTGTGAATACCAGACCTCTACTGGAGACGCTGCTGTTGTAATGCTGCGAGAGGGGCAGCGAAGGCAAGCCTCCCCGAGGGGCTGCCGCCTGCCCCGCTGTCCCGCAAAGCTTGGCCAAACCGCCCAGCTCATCACCAAATCCCACATCTGGCAGCTCACGTTTGGCCGCAGCAAAACCTATCCCCCTCGCTCTTGACCCCTGGACGTGCACCGCAGCAAGGCACGTTGCACGGACAGTGCCGGGAAAATGCTGTGGCAGAGGCTGTCTTGTCCTCAGGTAACCCCGAGGTCTCGGCGGGGCTGGCGGAGGACAGCGAGTTCATGTCGGCCCTCTCCACGGTTCATGCTGGCCGCCCCCGCCTAAGCACAGCCGCAGGAGCCTCTGCCGAGATGGGGCCGTGGTGCGTGCAAGACCCCAGGACACAGGGCCGGGGGAGTGGTGACAGGGGCCTTGATTTAGGGAGAGCTCAGAGAGCAGCAAGGAAGGGGGAGGGAAAGGCGTGTTTCTTGCAAAATTTGGACGCTCCTACAAAGCTCTGGCATGCAGAAGGACGGGCTTGGAGAGCAGGGGCTCTCTGTGCTCGGCACCTTCAGTTGCTCTCAGCTGGGGCTCTGCAGCTGTGGGGTGGGAGGGCAGCCTCTCCACCTACCCACTGCCCTGGGGGTCCTGGGCACATGCCTGCCTGCGCACTGCCACACGTTGTCTGCTGGACCCAGGGACCTGTCGGGACAACCAGGGGCTGGCGATAGCCTGCAAAACCCTCAGATTAAAACTTCTAGAGTTGCCTAGAAACAAGCATGTGCTTCCCAGCCCCAATGGCACAGGTAGAAAAACTCCAGAGCACTTTCTCAGCACCAGTTTGGCCCAAAGGAGGGTGGCAGAGTTATCTCCTCAAGCAGCCAAGCATGTGAAAGCTCAGCCCATGTGGAGCCAGGAATGCCTGCTGCTGGTCCTCCACCACGATGCTCTCCTACAACTCTTTCTGAGCTCTGATTCTCATCTCTTGTTTCCAGCTCTGGGATGGGATTATGCCTGAACAACGCTCCTCCCAAGCAAGACTTTATCTACCCAACGGTGGCTCCAGGACAGGCCTACGATGCAGACGAGCAGTGCCGTTTCCAGTACGGAGTTAAATCTCGCCAGTGTAAATACGGGGTAGAGAGCCTTCCTGCTTTACTATCGGTTCCCAGGGGGTGGAGGACGGGGGCTACAAGGGCAAAGGGGCCATGGGGCCATTCCTCTGCTGCCCACATCGCTTTGCTGTCCTGCTTCAAATGAAGGGCACTGGCACGTTCCCTGTGAGCTTTTTGCCTTGCTTCCCTGTGAGAGGACAGAGGAGGTCATTTCCCATCCACAAAGGTTGGCCCCAGCTCAGTTTTGGTCAGATTATTCCCTTGGGAAAAGATCTCTTACCTCTGTCTTATACCTTGGCTGCTGCTGGACCCCAAGGGTTGCAGCTGAAAGCCAAGTTGCAGTCCCCTCATCCAGACTCCTCTCTCAGCAGGGGTTTGTACACAGACATTTTTTTCATAATCATTACTAGAAGTCATTATGCTGCTCGTACAAACTTAGGAGGAGAAACTTCTTTCTTCTAGGTGAGGTGGGTCGATCTGCTGTAGGTCTGTCTGGGGGACAGCTGCCCACCTAAGCCACTCCCGCCATCACGCTGCCATCCCCTGATCTTTGCATCCAGGAAACCACTGAAAGGAAAGGTTGTTTCAGGAGAAAAGATCTCAGCCTGACATTTTGCTGTTCTTAACATACTGGACATTGCCAACGATCTGAGCATAGTGGTGAGGGGGAAGCATCTGCAATGAAGGGCTAATTGAAGTCTTTAATGCATCCACTTTCCCCTAGAGAAAACAGAGGAGCCAGCAGTGAGATAGACAGGTAGCTGCGTTGTCTGATGAACACACGTGTATGTGTACTCACCCCAGTCCAAGCCCTGGAAGGCTGTGAAGGAGGAAACCCATCAGATCAGGGTTTAGTTTCTCTTGCAACCATGTAAATCCAAGCCCAGTGCTGCAATTAAAGTGACTGAATGTGGATCAGTTTATCACTCTGAGTGTTCATCTACTTAGTATGGTTAAACACTAAACCACCTCCTGGTGGTCTCACCAGCTCATCTTGGTGAACAAACGGCAAAGCTTGGCTCTCCCTGGTCCAGTGCTGTCTTTCGACGTGGCCCAGGGGCCCAGAGCCCACTGGACATGGGGCAGATGCAGTCTCGTGAGATGCCCAGAGCCACAGCAGGAGAAGTCTGGGTCCAAATACTGTGGTCGTGGTATCTGATGTCAGGTCTGTGCCCCTCCTCAGCTGAGCCAGAGGCAGTGGAATGGAAACTTTCCACGTTTACATGCCTGTTTCCTAGCTAATTTTTAAAATGGGCAGGCGCTTCCTGTATATATACAAGTATCATAAAAGCACAAGATGTCCTTGTGATGACCCTTCGAGCCCAGCCTGTCTCGCGTGTTGTTTGGGAGAAACCCAAAGGGCGTAAAGGCTCAAGTGTGTGCAGATAAATCTGGGTAAATGTGTAAGTCCACCCATCCTGTGCCCCATATAAACAGACGCCAGGGTGATGGTGCAAACATGGCAGGATCCCTTCCTCCATGCCAGAGCGGGTGATTAATAGGTACAATGAGGACAGAGTGAACAGATGTCACTGGTTGAAGCTGGGAAGTCCTCTCCCTTGGTGACACAGCGAGAAGAGACTATACAGGAGCTCCTGCTTCCCAATAGTCACGCTGGCTCTCCAAGAGCAGTATGGAGGGGTAGATGCCTTTTGAAGATGGGAAAGACTTTCTCCTTTCACTGGTTAGAGCCAGCTGCAGCTGGGCCTTGGCGAAGGAGTTGGGAACCAAAATCCCTTTGCATCTTGGAGCTGCAGTTCTCGGTGCAGGCTCCGCAGTATTTTCCTTTGCCAGCTCACCCTCTGACACTCTGCTATCGCAACCCCGAGAACAGGAGGGAAGCAGAGAAATCCCAGGCTCATCTTTTCATCCCTCTTGGTACCAGCACAGAGGATTCCAAGTCGTTGAGTCAGTTCGTCCTGCGGGGTATCAGTTGCTATTTAGAGCACAGCCCTTGGCGGGGCAAAGGAATGCCTTGCTGGAAGGCTGAACCAAGCCCGGAGGCGTGATGAACAGGCTGATACCTGACTTGAGGCAGGCGGCCAGCAGGAGCTGTCTTGTAGGTCACGCTGCCGTAGGGGCAGGCAGGAGGCCAGGCGGTCGCTGTGCTGGCACCGGAGCATGCAGCACAGAGCACGTCGGGTCCTTCAGCCCGTGCTGTGGCATTGGTGTGTGCCGACAGTGGCACCAACGTGTGCTGGGAGCGCATTAGCAGCAGCCGTGGCTGTTCGGGCTCTGCTCTCGCATCTCGAGACAGTTTCTTTCATTGACAATGTGAACCTGTTTAATACTTTCAAGTATAACCTAAGTCACGACAAGCTGCTCTCTGAAAAGCAGCAAGCTTTCCGTGGGCTTGTTTCAGTAGGAATAGGAGCAGGATGGTGACCTGGCAGGAAACTCAGCTCTGGATTTTAGGTGTTGCTTTGCAGTTCACAGGTGTTGAAGACCAGCCTGGCTGATTTAGTGGCAGAGCAGGTTCAAAGGGCCTGGACTTTCTGATTTAGCAGCTGTGACAACTTTGCAGAATCTCTGTTGTGGACCTAACTTTTGGGTGGGTTCTGGAACAGCCAAGGAAAGCTCTGAGAGGTCAGGATGGGCTGAAGCTCAGGATCTGTGGCTCAGGAAACCTCCTGGAAAGAGGTCTGGAGTTCTCAGCCCAGTATCACTCAGTGGACCCAACTGCACCTAGCAGAGACAGAGAGCAGAAGTGCCCACTTCTGCTTAAGGGCTGGCTCAGCGTCTGGCATTACTTTGATTATTCTGAAAACATCTCTAAATCTTCCAGAGGAGTCTTCCCTTTAGGACTGTAGGCTGGCTGGAGATAGTCAGTATAGCTGACACGCTGTGACCTGCAGTGCATTCCTGTAGCAGGAGATGACAGATGTGCCGTGTTGATGCTCCCGGGGAGTCCCAGCTTCCCGCAGAGGCAGATCCAGATCCATGTGGCAGATCTGGACCCATGTGGTGTAGGGTGTAGGTGTAGGTGGCTCACGGCAGGTATTAGGAATGGGCCCTTGTGCTCAGCCTCCACTGCACAGACCCAAAAAAGAGAACGTGCCTCAGCCATGGGGAGAGGGGTCAGCTGGAGCACAGCGGGATTAGCTCGGGACTCCCCGGGAGGTCCGAGGAGATGTGTCCTCTATGGCACAGAGACCAGGTTTGGCTGGGGAGCTGGCTCTGGCACAGTGGAACCTCCAAATCCAGAGAACCCCAGCCGCAGGAGAAGTGCTCAGGCTTAGTCCAGAGAAGGGGGTGAGCTGTCAGTGGCCTTGGGGTGGCTGCGGCTGGCAACGCCTTGAGAGATTTTATCTCATTTTCCCCCCCCACCATGCTGAAAACACTCCTGTCCCTGTGTCCCAGCCCAGCTGGTGCTTCTCAAGCGCACAGGCATGCTGCTGCCCCGGCCTCGCAGCCCTTAGCACAAGCGAATCCTAATCTCAGCTTTGTTTCTTTGTCTCTTTCTTCCTCCCTCCCCCTCTCTCCCCCAAAATCTCTCTCTTTCCAGGAAGTCTGCAGTGAGTTATGGTGTCTGAGTAAAAGCAACCGCTGCATAACCAACAGCATCCCCGCTGCTGAGGGGACCATATGCCAAACCAACACCATTGAAAAGGGGGTAAGGAAGCTCGGGGCACCATAGCGAGTTGACAGTGACTGCTTGAATCCCTCTTCCAGCAATAACCGGGATTATTGTTTGCGTTGGTGAGCACAGAGTTGATTTAAGAGCACCCACCAGCCTGTCCTCCCCTGCCTCCCAGAGCCGGGAGCCACCCCCACCCTCCCCACCAGCGCGGAGGGAGGCTGGGATGTGCCGAGGAGCCCAGGGGCCCATAATCACCCCGAAGTGCAGATCACCTTGCATATTGCTGGAAACGCAGAATAGGAAGTCCCTGCTCCAGCGAGCTTCTTGGTCTCGGCCAGGAGGCACAGTAAGGTGACGTCAAGCTATGGCGTATGCTTTAGGCGAACATCTTGTTCTCAGGTCTGCTAAGGTCTCCTGACTGTCCTGAGAAAAGTGATTTTTGCCCCAGTTTCCCCAGGAGGGACAGTGGGTTTGTAACATGCTTTCAGAGGAACTTGTGACAAACTGCCCCACAAGGCTGGATATGATGAAACCTTCATTTTTCAGACAGCTGAGAGAGGAGGGTAGGATTTTTTCATGACCACATATTTTGAAAGCAAATTTTTACTTGATTGTTCATATCAGTTCATTCCCTGCACCTCCTACACCCATTTGTGCTAATATAAAGCGAGTGTGTAGCGCTGTTAAAACAAAGTGCCTTTGCAAACTGAATAATAATTGGGACAATGGAGAATCAGGGCTGGGACATTCTCCATTAAATGGACATGTGTTTTTCCACTAGAGGAAAAATAGTTCCCAAGAAATTCAAGAATAATTTCAAGTCCTTAAGAAGCTGGAGAAGCTGATGTGCAGGAAAGAGGATGGCTTTGACAAGTGCATTATTCTTTGCAAACAGTCATCTTAGTTCTGCTGGAAATTGGACTGAAAAGGAGTAGACAGCTCCTGGGACTGAACATCCCTGCTGCTGGAGATTCACCATATACAATGGCAATTTTTTTCTACTGGTGATCCTTTTTTACAAGCTTTTCCCACTTTTAAATATCTCTTTTTTTTCCTCCACTTACTAGTTTCTTTTTAACCGGGGTTCTTCAGAAGTTCTAAGAGAAGTGAAGGGACAAGCAGTCGCAGCCCCCGGGACTCGTGGGAGCTATTCCCACTGAAGATACTGACTCAGTTTGAACCCCCAGTTACCTTCCTGTGCTTCTGTTTATCCTTATGTATTAATTTGCGCTTCAGAAGTGATTTGATATCCTTGGATGAAAGAAGATGCACCTTTGTACTAAGTTTCTACACCTTCCCCAGCTGGTGGCCCCTGCGCTTGCCGGACGGGTGAGCCCTCAGACCTCAGCCCTTGGCTGGAGCAGCTCTCTGAGGTCTGCCCTGGCTTCTCCCTCTCTAGCTGGAGAGAGCAAAGGGAAGGATCAGGGCACAGAAGCTATTTACGGTATGCAAGATTAAAGGAGAGATAGGGTGAGTTTCTGTGCTCTGCCATCCAACTGGGGAAGCAGCAGCAGGGAAAGACTGAGCCAAGCTCTGTTGGATGGTGGCTGTGCCCATATCCCGTGCCTCTGGTTGTTTTCTCCTCCATAATTCTCCATTTTTTTTTAACTGATCCCCTGTGGTTGTTATGGCTTCACCTATCTTACCCCAAGAACCCGCAGTAGGTGACTTCAGGCCCAGAGCTTGTGGTAGTTTCTGCTGCCCTAGGGGTGCCCCCAGCAGCCTGGCTCCTCAGACAGCGGGTTCACTGTCTTGCTGGCTCCTTCCCTGCCTGTTTGGGTTTTCTTTTCTCTCTTTTTTTTTTTAATTTCCATTAGTCAAGCACTTGTTATGCAGGTTGTGGTCAGTGCACCCTGTGAGGATGCCTTTCATTATGCATCCTCCCTCCTCACATGCCCCCAACTCCTATCTGGTCTCGCAGCCGGCACACGTCCATGCTTGCTGCAGGAGAGCGAGCCAGGGTCTGCTCCCAGCAGCCAGGATGCAAGGGCAGAGCCCATCACGGACGCTTTCAGGAGCCCTGAGCAGGCTCCTGGCTCCTTCCTGCAAAAGCAGCAGCCCCAGTATCTCCAGTCTGGAGCATCAGCAGGGACACCAGAAAGTCTGTGCCTGCAGAGCATCTCCTCTGCATGGGATTGCACCTTTGGAAAGGCACTCGTGTGCAAGGAGGTCGCTAGCTGAGTGTCCTGGGAGGCCATGGTTCATTTTTCCCTGATGGCTGTGCTGCCCGTGGAGAGCCTGGCTCAGGAGCCGGGAGAGGCTGTGCCAGCAGCTCCAGGGTGGGTTATCAGCCCCTGGAAGGAGCACACAGCAGTTTCTTCCTTCCTGGGATTATCTCAGCCCCCGAGGCATGGTGTTCGGCACCATGCCCGGAGAACGGCAGCGGGTCTGGCAGTGTCCTGCTCCTTGCGTCACTGTTGACTCCAGGGGGTGCAGGACGCTTTCCAGGTCCAAGGGAAATATTTCATAGGCAAGTTTTCATGAGCATCTGTCACCAACAGGATGGAGACAGGACAATTCTTTAGGGATCCTCAGCAGGACAATGATACAGCAATGTTGTTACAATCAAAACTTTATTTTAACCTGGACTTTCTCCAGATCGGGTAATTTTAACACGTTAACCACAACTTAAGCTCCCAGTACACATACAAAATTCACTCCATCCTGGGAGGAAGCAGCTGGCGGTGGAAGTGTCCATACCCCCCAGGGATCCTGGCTCTGCCACTCAGCAGCAGCAGCTCCTGTCCAAGTCCCTCCTGGGACTCACTGCTGTGTGCTTTTTTAGGCAGTGAGGTGTGTGCTCTGATGTGTCCCTGTTCACAACGTGTGTCACCCTGATTGACCCAGGTGCCCAGGACCCCTTTAGAGGAGAAGTGGGGATGTGACCCACTTGCCTGTGGCCACCCACCCCACAGGATGGTGCACCAAGGGCTGGGAGTGGGGGCACCGGTCCCAGCATCCCTGCGAACCCCGAGTACACATCCTGCACAAATGGTGATGCTGTGACGCAGAGGAGAGGGTGCCCGGGGAGAGGCGAATGCCCTCTTCAATGGAGAACTTGACTCCAAGGCCAGCGCAGCTCCGAGTTCAGATTTCACAGGATCAAACCAGATGCCAGCTCTGAACTGGCTGCCATGTCTGATAGAGGCTGGGGAGCGCCCTGGGAGGAGGAGATTGTGCTCAAGGTGTTTGAAGCTCTATCTTTCCCCAGTGGTGCTACAAGAGGGAGTGTGTGCCTTTCGGCACCCGACCGGAGGGTGTGGATGGTGCCTGGGGAGCCTGGTCGTCCTGGGGAGAGTGCAGCAGGACATGCGGCGGAGGCGTATCATCATCCATTCGCCACTGTGACAGTCCGCGGTAGGTGTACGTGCATGCAGCTGTGTCGGCATGGCCCTGCCTCGTCCTGCCTGCACGGCATCACTGTTCGGCTCAGTGGGGAAGGCAGCAGCCAGGCGCCTGTGCCCCTCTGTGCTCAGTTCCCAGGAGGGTCTCAGCTCCTGCATGCAAATCCCATGTCCTGCTTTCGCAGCAGCTCAATGCTTTTGCCTTTGGTGTTGGGTCTGCAGCCACAGACCCAAAGCCACTTGGACAAGTCCACTGTGCGCTTGCAGCTGAGCGTGTGAAGTCTGCTGGGGGACTGCACTTCTGCAATAGCCCCTCCAGGCAGGATCCGTCCTTGCAGCGGCTCACGGTTGGGAAAAGCCGTGGTGCTCCTGCAAGCTTGGGGCAGCCGCCTGCCACAAACACGGCTCACTGCCCTGAGCTGGTTCTCCCGTCTTTTTCCCGGTTCGGCAGGCCCACGATCGGAGGGAAGTACTGCTTGGGAGAGCGGAAGCGGTACCGGTCCTGCAACACCGATGTGAGTACTGGTGGGCTCGGGGAGGGGAGCGGTGGTGGGCTAGCAGGGCTTTGCTGGTGGGGCTGTGTTGCAGCATGGCTGCGGGGCATTGCGTGCAGCTGTGGGACCTACGGGAGGAGGGGTGAGCCATGCTGTGCCGCCAGCAATCCCGCAGTGGGGAAAGCCGAGCAGGATGATGCACGCCTGCACCGGCTGTGAGCTGGCTCAGAGGGCAGGTGGGAGGTATGTACCTGCAGGGCTTCGGCATCAAGAAGGGGCCTGAAAAGATAATGAGGAAAAGGGGGAGAGATCAGAGGCTTTCAGCACTGACGTGACAGCTGTTGCCTCTCACGGGCTGCAAGTGCAGGCCTGGTCAGGTGAGAGCAGCTCACAAAATGTGCCATAGCACCCCGCTTCCCAGGGCTAGGGGTTAAACCTCAAGGGGAGCAAAGAGAAATAACTGTGCTGCAGGGAAGCTCAATGAAGTTTTGGACCCGGGAAATGGTAGCTTTAACATCCACAGGCTGGTAGTGAGGAAAATAGATGGCTCCCCGTTGCTTTTCCTGGGCTTTGCACCTAGTTTTAAAGGATTGCTTGCAAGAGCAAGTGTTGCATCTGCAGACAGACCAGCTGGGGCCCAATGGCTCGTGCCGTTAGTCTTCAAACAGTGTGTAGCTTTGCAGGAAGGCTGCTCCTGCCGTACTGTAACAGTGTCCAGTTGTCAGGGCTGGTGTCCATCTCCTAGAAGGGCTGGTGTTAGTTGCAGCTGGGAGCTCCTGCCCTCCTAGCAGATAAGGCAGGCTGCTCCCAGCAACGTGCTGATCGCTGGCTGTGTGGCCGCAGGACTGCCCGCCGGGCTCCCAGGACTTCCGAGAGCTGCAGTGTGCCGAATTCGATAACGTCCCCTTCCGAGGGAAGTACTACACCTGGAAGACGTACCGTGGAGGTGAGTGCTGGGGCTGGGCTGAGCATCCCTTGGCTCAGGCAGAACTGGAACAAGGCCGTGCAGGGCTTTGCTCTCCCCCGTTCTCTGCAAGGACAGGTGTTGTGGTCCAAGTGGTCTGGTGGGCAGTTAGTTACCATCTCTGCTAGCCCAGGTCCTGCAGGCTGCCATTTCTCTGTCCCTGGGGTGTGCTGCTTCCCCCTCGTGTGACTGTGGATCCACGTGCATCCCTCCAGGCAGCTGCCCCTGGCGCTGGCCCACGACCATCCTGCCATGCCCTGGGTCACTTACCCCTGTGCAATTGCTCTTTAACTTCATTGCTTTGCTAGAAACAATTCCAGCAGCATCAGAGCTGTTTAACTTCTTTCCTCAAGTCTGTCGAGGAAGACAGAGAAGAGAAGGGAGTTGCTAGTATCTGGTACCTGATGGGGAGAAAATAGGGCAGCCCTCCCTGCGTAGGCAGGTAAAGCTTTCAGTTCCTGCACGGGCAGAAGGGAGATGAACTGGTGAATCCTCCGAAGAGCAGCACTCCCCTCGTCCCAGGGTCAGTCCTCCTGTGTCCTGCAGAAGTGTCTAGCGAGGAGGGGGCGCGGGAGGAGGCCTCTGTGGCAGAAATCTCTTAATAATGAGAAAGAACAGCGCGTCTCCTTCATGTAGTTAATGAACTTGACTGGGGAAATCCTTCGCAGCTGTGTAAATAAGCACACCTCCCAGCGGGGCTCCTGCAGCTGGAGCAGATGTGCTGAGGCTGCAGGGGATGGATCAATAAAAATGTAATAAAATTGCAAAGCAGTAAGTCACACAAAGACCCTAATGGATGCCAAGGTGGAAGACAGCCCTGCAGGCTGGATCTGCCCTCGCTCGAACCTCTCTCTTCCCCAGGCATGGCCCAGTGGTTTGAGTCCAGGGGATGGTTGGCCAGTTGAACATCAGCCCTTGAATTGTAATCTGGCTCTGGCACGGATTTTTGCTCTGGCTTACAAAAAAAGCCCCTTCCTCTCTCTCTGCTTCAGCTTCCTCTTCCATAAAATAAGGTGATGAAACCTATCCCCTTCCTGGGAGGCTGTGAGCATTGGCATGATTGTGTCTTGAAGGGATTTGGGAGCTCCCTGTCTCAGCTCTCCAGGTTGGCTGTGGGTAATGGTCACGAGGAGCCGTGTTGTTTAGCAGTTATGTTTTGTTTACTCAGTGTCAAAGGGTATCACTGTCTTCCTCTGCAATGGCCCAGGTAGGGAAACTGAGGCACATTCACACAAGTAAAGAGGTGCTGGAAGCTGCAGCTCCTCAACCTGTTCTGGGAGCCAAGCCCATGGCCGGGAGAGCACTCGTTTCCCAGCTCTTGAAAAATTGTGTGTGCTGGCACCCACCTGCCTGGGAGCTGTCAGCTGGGATTAGCAGGATCAGCTTTTCATGGCATGGGCTGTCCACACTGCACCCTCAGATCAGTTGGGACCATGGAGGTGGTAAGGTGTCATCACTGTTCCCTTCCACCTGCGAGCTTCTTGGCCCAAGTCTGGGCGCTCTGTCAGGATTGGGGAGATCAGATTGCAGCCGTTCAATACATTAAGGGAGCTTATAAGACAGAGAGAGACTTTCTACTAAGGCCTGTAGTGACAGGACAAGGGGCCATAGTCTTAAACGGAGACGGTAGGTTTAGAGTGGACATAAGGAAGAAATGGTGTATGATGAGGGTAGTGAGACACTGGAAAAGGTTGCCCAGAGAAGCTGTGGACGCCCCGTCCCTGGAAGTGTTCAAGGCCAGGTTGGACGGGGCTTTGAGCAACCTGACCTAGTGGAAGATGTCCCTGCCCATGGCAAGGGGTGTTGGACTTGGTGGTCTTTGAAGGTCCCTTCCAACCCAGACCCCTCTGTGATTCTATGACTATGACTTCAGCAGCACGAGTACTTGCATCTTCACTTGCCTGCAGGATGTTGTGATACTTGGTGTCATTTGGGTGTCAGAGGTACATCTGTGGGGGAGGTGGGGAGCGTCCCTTGCACCTCCACCCTCTCCATGTCATAGATCAGATGCCCAGGGAACGGCCTCCTCTTGTCTTCCCCTTGGCACAGGTGTTTTGCTCTCAGGACCCATGTTTTGCCCCTGCAGCCCCTGTGCTAGCAGGCATCCCTACCCCAGCATCGAGGAGGCAATGAGGGCTGGCCATCATCTCCCTCACTCCCTCCTGGGCTCTTCCAGTGGTGCCCAGAGAGCTTTGGGGTGGTGGGTGTCAGGCCCTCCCTCCCCACTGGCACAAGCAGCCCCCCAGGATCCATCCTTGTTGGCAGCCTTATCCCCAGGCATTCTGCCCTCCAGCTGGTAGCATATCTACTCTTCACGTTGCTTTTGGGCACGTGTCCCCACTTTGGGAGCCGTTCACCACCCTGGCCCTCTGCTGATCTTCTTTCCCTGCTCAGCTCAGCCACTGCCTTTGGCATTGCACCCTTGAGCCATCCCCTTGCTGAAAGGTGCAGTGGTGCTTGTGCCGTTTGCATGTCAGACACTGGCCCCACATCAGTTTGGGGAAATGTCCTGGGCACGGAGCACCTCCACCCTGAAGACAAGGAGTACCCCACTGGCTTGGATGGGGGAGGGCACCGATCCTGCAGGGAATTTAGGAAGGGAAGGAGCCACCCGCTGAAAGCCTGACACCAGCCGCCGGTCACTGGCAAGTTGAGGTCGGGTTTTGCACGGGGCCAGTACAGCGTGTTTTTCTGGCAGTGATTTATAACGGTCCTGGAGCCCAGACCCCGGGATCGCAAGACCAGCGAGAAACGCTGAGCTCAGCCTTTCGGAGTTCAACAGTCAGCAGATACCTCGTGGAATGTGGCTTTAATTGTTTGTTTATTTTGCTTTATTCGCTTAGTTATTCATTTTGCTTTTGGCGGACGCAAGAGCCAAGGGAGAGTGGAGCCGCTCACGGGGCTGGGAGAGAGATGGGGAGGAGTAGGGTCTTACAGAAAACAGGAGATTGCTCATCATAAATTGTAATGCGCTTTAATTCCTCTATGCGACAAGGCAGGCAGGAGGAACAAAACATCCTCTGAGGCACCGCATAGCCAACCGAAAATGTTCTGTTCTCCTGTAACAGCTATATTAAAGAATAAAAGGAGTACTTGTGGCAGACTTGGCTGTTGCTGACCTTGGACTGCTCAGCCCAAAGCGAAGCGGGGGCAGCTCTCTCCAATGCACAGCCGGGGGGTTTGCCTCTCTAGGGGCTGGGGACCTGCACAGTGTTTGTGGCAGACCCCGTGCTCTTTGGGGTTGCATGGTCTTGTCTGCTGCTCATTTCCCAGTCAATTAGTAACATTCACGAGGCAGTGGGCAGGCTGAGGGGGTCCCACTCATTCTGTGGAAGTGGGCTCTTCTCCCGTGGTGGTGGACCCACCTTGCACAGGTAACAACAGGCACTGCAGGGCCTCTCCTGCCCCTCTGCTGCCAAATGTCTCAAGGGGCTTGTGCTGAGGATCCCGCTCGTGCCCCACAGATGTGGGTATCACTGGGCAGCAGCGAGCCGGCCTGGGAGGATGCAGAGCGCTGCCTTGCTCTGCCAGACCTAAGGCTCCCACCCAGAAAAGCACAGCTCCCACCAAACCATTCACACGCTGGGAGAGGAGGGGCTGGATCCTGGTTGTTGGTGAAAATACCATCCTTAAGTCCCATCTCTAGGAATGTCAAGGCATGTTGTGCCGTTTCAGAGGATCTTTCTGGGGTCCAAAACTCACCCTGGACAGGTCAATGTTGCTGTCATGGGGACACACAGTTGTCACTGGTCTAGGGCTTTAGAAAGGTGCTTTTTTAAGGAACCACCTTAACAAGGAGAAGGTGATGCCCAGACCACCTGAGTACCTCTTGCGCAGCTGAGTGCCAGGCAAAGTCCAGTTCCCAACAGACGCTGGCAGTGATACCAGCCCCCCCCCTTTCCTCTGATCAGTGGGAGGGTGACCTGGCTGCCAAGGGCAAATCCTGCCTGGAAATTGTCACCAGGGAGGGAGTGTCGGGGACTGGACCTGAGCTCAGGTGGCCCAGCTGGCTCGCTGGAGCAGCCGCAGTCAGGATGCAGGTACCAATGCAGGGTCATCCCTCTGTCTCCCCCTTCCTCCTTCATTCTCCCTCTCCTCATTTCTCTTCCATAAGACCTTTTCTTTTAAGGGCAGACATCCTGCAGCTGCAAGCCTTTCCTAACTCACTAGATGAGGAGAGCCAGCAGGGATTCATCCCATGTGGAGCAGCAGCTGGGTGGCAGTGTGACCACAGGACCCCAAGTCCCAGCTCCGTGCACGGACCCCAAGTCCAGCACCCGCTGTCAGCTCTTGCAGGCAGGAAGGTGATGGGTGCTGAGTTCCCCCTGCTCAGTGGCTGCTTCCCAGGCTCCCTCTGCGCACACGAGATGCTCGTGGCCACTGAGATACAGGGCCTGCATCAGCAGCAATGGGTCTTCGCCAGTGATGGGCTGGAACCAGGGCAACTGTCCCAGCATGGAGGGCTTGCTCTCTTCCACGCGCTTTTCTCCCTCCCTGCTGATCTCACCTCAAAAGATGGTTAAATCGTTAGGGATTTAGGCGTGCGTGAATCCTTCTCGGCTCCAGCAATAGGAGGGCAATGAGGAAACCCCCATGAACGCTCCTGGCTCTGCGATGAGCTGAGTTCATGCACTGACACCATTTTTGCAGCTCTGTAACAAAGTCAGGGCACTTAAGGCAAAGGAATAGATTTGGCCTCATGCTGCCAATCCCCGATCTTTTATTTTCCCTCTTTTCTTTCTTTTTTTTCCTCTGGCTTGTTGTATTTTTCATTCCTGTTTTCCCCACGGGCTCCTCTTTCAAGGCTGTGACGATTATACTCGGGGCTGCTTGCTGCTGGAGGAGGCTGGGCACCAGCCTGGGCACGGGGCAGCAGCGGTGGGGAGTTATGATGGAAAGGAAGATCATGCAGCCAATTGGGAGCTGCTAAAATGGAGCCAGGGCTAGGAGAGAGGCAGAAACAGGCTGTGGCAGGGGTTAGCTGCCCACCAGGGAACTGCAGCAAGGTGTCTGCAGTGGGTCTTGCTTTTCCTTGTAGCTGGAGACAAGGAAGGGAATAGGGAGCACATATGAATAGCTTAGCAAACCCATCTGAGAGCCCTGAAATGAAAGCCCAAGTTTCTGGCTGTTTCTCAGCTCTGCTTCATTGCATAGTCTGCCCTGCGCTCTAGTGAGGGCAGGAGAGAGCACGGCCTTAGAGAGCTGCACACGGGCAGGGACGAAGGGTCCCACGCAGCAGACGGAGTGCACCACTGAGCTGCCAGGAGCAAGGCCACCACCGGGAGAGATACTCCCGAACCAGCAAGCACTGGCTAAATCGCAGATACATCTCAGGAAGGGCCCACACAAGCCCCTCTCCCAGGCTGGTGGGACAGTTGCATGCACGAGGTGTGCAGTTGCCGGTGGGGCTCGGTGGCACGGCCTCTCCAAACTGGGAGATCCCGTAGCCAGCGTAGATCCCTCGTGACTCGTGTGTTCTTACCTTGCTGGTGATGTTTTGCACCTGAGGTCTGGCTGGACGGACCTGGGGTCTAGGCATGCTGTGGTTAGATGGCTGTGAGTGTTCAGGCTCATGCCTGCATTGTCCCCTTCGGTGGCCCTGGAGCTCCCTCGCCTGGCGGGGGAGAGCCCGGGGTGCTGCAGAGAGGGTTGGCTCTCCAGAAGGAGGATTGATTGAGCGCCTTCTCTAGGGGCTTGCCCAGGCAGCCTGCTCGACAGCATGCCTCCAAGCTGCTGAATTCCCCTCTCGTGTCTCCTCCTGTTCCTCCCTCTCCCGGCTTTGCTCTTTCTTCCCCCTGAGCTGTGTTCGGGTGCTCCCAGGCACAGCTGGGCCACTCCTCCCCTCCATCTGCCCATTTGATGTGCTGGATCAAGTTGCAAGTTTTGCAGATTTCGGTTGCTCCCAGTCTAAGTGCTTCCCAGCTCTGGCACACAGCTCACGACTGTTGCCGGTGCCTGCAGGAGCGAACGGCCACTGCTCAGGCATGCATCTCTCTGCCAGGGTCATGCAGGCTGTTGGGTCTCCTTGGGACGCTCAGTAAAGGCAGCAAATGCTGTGATCTGCATAAGCATTTGATAAAATCCAGTGACAGGAGGCAGGAAACTGCTCCGCTCAGGTGTCTCCTTCCATAACCGGTCCCACATCCTGCTCCCAGGCACCATAAGCCAACATCCAGATATCCAGCCCCTGTTCCTTAGACAGTGCTTTGGCAAGGGGTGTTGGGAAGCAGGTATTTTAGCTATAACTTGGGCATCCTTCTCCTTCGTCCCCATGCTGCTGTCATTGTCTGTGCTGTGAAGGACTCAGTGTGCACCAGCCTTGAACAGAAAGAAATGGTTACTCTAGCCTAGTAACTGGTCTAGGAGCTAAAAAACTTGGTTGCTCTGGTCTAGGAGCTGAAAAACCTTGGTCAAGTTGCTTAAGAGCTGCTGCTTCAGTTTCCCTCTCTGTAAAATGGGCACAAGGGTGTTGACAGCCCTTGTAAAGCATCATTTGAACCTCTGCTTCTTTCCCAGGTGGTGTGAAAGCCTGTTCCCTCAACTGCCTGGCTGAGGGTTTCAACTTCTACACAGAACGAGCTGCAGCCGTGGTGGATGGGACACCGTGCCGGCAGGACTCCAATGACATCTGCGTCAACGGGGAGTGCAAGGTGCTGCCGGGGTCTGGGACAGGCTCGGGATGGGGAGGCAAGGGCAGACCCCCGGGCACGGGACCGCTGCCCTCCACATGCCCACACAGACATGGGCATCCCTCTGCCCGGGCACCTGGTTCACTTGCGGGAGCAGGAGCACATCCACCTCTGGGCTTGTGCCCATCTGCTCTCCATGGGTGCCACGTTGGCCTGCGTTAGCGATGGGTCTCTGCCTTTACAGATCATGTAGTCCCAGGCACTTGATATTTCCCATGAAATGGGATCTGGAGGGCTATAAAAGTTTAATTATAAGACAGCACTGTGGGAGTGGTGAAAGTCCCCCGGCAGGCAGACAGGCTCCCTCTGTCTCTGTCTGTCTCCCTTCCTGTGTCTCTGGGATCTCTTTGTCTCTATGGGGCTGAATATACTATGGAACAAAAGGGGGATTGCACCATAGGTCGCCACAGCCCTGCTGGTGACCCGCTTGCTAGCCCACATACTGCGGCAGCAGGGCAGATCTGGAGGCTTCATGTGGGCTCGCTACTGCGATACTGGTGCTGCAGGGACACGGCTCTCCTTGGGCTGCTGCAGCTCTACCAGCTCAACACAGGCACCCTAACCTCTGCCTCGTCCCACAGCCACAGGATTTCTGCCTGTGCCCCCCAGCCTTGGAGAGAGACCCCCCCAGGGCTGTCCCTGGAGAGGGGTGGCAGAAAGGTGGAGCTGGGCAGAGGTGGTGTTACTGAGCACTGCCTGGTGTATGGTGCAATGGAGGGGAGTGAGGTGGAGCCCAGGGAAGGTCCCCGCTCCGCGGGATGCTGCAGGTCAGGTTTGGGGAGGACAAAGCCCCACCAGGACGGCTAATTCCCTGCTGCTCCTTCCTCCAGCATGTGGGCTGCGACCGTGTCCTGGGCTCTGACTCAAAGGAGGACAAGTGTCGCGTGTGTGGGGGAGACGGCAGCTCCTGTGAGACCGTTGAGGGCGTCTTCAACCAGTCCCTGCCGGAGGGAGGTAGGGAGCAAGCAGCCTGGCCAGCACAGCCGGCGTCACCCACCCTCGAGTCCCTCCTCGGCTTCACCTGCTCCTGGGGATGCGCAGGACAGGCAGGGACGTATCCCAGGGAAACACCCCAAAGGGTAGGACCAGGCTGCAAGCAGGGAGCAAATCGCTCCTGTTCACTGACCAAGCCGTCACCCAGCTGCTGCTGGCACCCAAGTCCCTGACACAGAGCGCCAAGCTCTTTCCCTGCTCCCCAGCTCACGCTGCTCTCAAGCCAGGCTGTGGAGATGCCCGTGGAGATCCAAGCTCCACAGCACCTCCCCAGCACGGCCAGTCCCATCACAAGAGCCCGCATTGCAAAGCAAGCCAGCCACTGTCCTGGCGGGCCATCGTGCTTTTTCCGTTTAATTGCAGTGGGTGGCTGAACGAACACCTCTGCACTGCCAGCATCTCATTTAGTGTTTAACCCATGGGTAACAGGGTGGCACACACTCCCATCCAGCTCAGGGCAGGGTTGGCTCCAGGCTCGGAGGCTGAGCATCACTGCTCACCAGCCCGGGGTTGTCTCACAGGTTACGAGGAGGTGATCCAGATTCCCAAGGGCTCCGTCCACATCGACATCCGGGAGCTGAACCTCTCCATCAACTACCTAGGTGAGGTGGGGCTGGGGGACACTGAAATCCCAGCCAGACGCTCCTTGCTCTGCTGTTTCCCTGCAGTTAATAGGGCGTGGTAAAGGCCCAGCACAGAAAACCTCCCACTGCAGCAGAGGATGGGGTTGGGGGTCCCAGCTTGGGGCTGGGGGGCAGAGGAAGGCAGCAGGGCCTGCTGGCAGGGCGGTGTGTCCCAGGCCAGCGTGGGCCGTGTCAGTGTGGCACACACAGCTCCTGTCTCGCTGCGGCGCTGCCTCTGTCCTGCGCTCACTCTTCAGCAGCGTAACCCTGAGCAAACCCCACGCCCCGCTGTTCCTGGCGCTGCCTGTGGCTCCTTGGCATTCCCCCCTCCGCCAGCATGTTGGGCTGGGGATTAAAAATAGACCTGCTCACATTTTCCTTGGGCTTAATTTTCCAGCCAGACTCTGGCTGGTTTTTACAAAGGGCTTTTTTCTTTTGCCTTGTCTTCTCTTTCTGTCCTCCAAGCAATGGACAGTGATCACGGAGAGCTGGGAAGGGGTGCTCACTGCTGGCTTGCTGTCTGGTGCCTCGGGAGTGGCTCTCCAGGAGCAGCAGCCTGCCCAGATGCCAGCACCGGTGGGAGGTCGCAGCGGGGCTCTCCTGGCAGCATCCCTCCAGGCCAGCTCCCTTTGCTGGGTTTGGGGATGCCAACATCCCTCCCTGCCCAGCCCAGGTGTACTGGGGACTCCTCGTGTCCATCCAAACTGGATTTCTGTGCACTGGAGGCACAGCCCAAGCTCGTGTCTCTATCGACTGCTCCCACCAGTCTCTCCCACTTCAGGATCTGTCCCTGCCACCCCAGTGGGAGGGGAGGGAGCATCCTCCATCCTCATTAGTACGAAGCATCCTCCCTGCTCTAGAGCATCATGGCAATGAGGTCGTTGCCAGCAGCGAGGGCAGGAGTGATGTAGAACTGGGTGCCAGCACCGTGTTGGTGGCAGAGAGCGAGCAGGGAGAGCGTGGGAACGTGAGCAGGAGCGAGCAAGTGAGCCCATCTCCCTCTAGCGACTCGCTTGGGCAAGCACAGCCGGGCTCCTGGGGACCGGCCTCCTCCAGTAGCCCCAGCAGCCAAGACCCAGTTTGCACAGCTGGATTTGAGCCTGGCTTCCTGGCCACAGCTTGTCACGCTGCCAAGTGTCCCCATCACCACCCCGGGCAGCTGGCTGAGCTCCCGGCAGCATCATCCTTCCACAGTGAGGTGGCGAGCAGGCTGAGACAAGAGGATGGGTACATTAGTCCCACCTCTGCTAGTGACTTTCTGTGTGACCCTGACCCAGGCACCTAATTTATTTGCCCACCTATTCCCTCCCTGTAAAAGGAGGCCGATGATATTTTCCCTCTGTTGTAGCAGTGCTCTGAGCCTGGCAGATGAGAAGTGCCCGGCCAAAGCTGGGTACAGATGCGTTCAGCCTTTCTGCTAACCCTTGCTCCTCTGTCCTCATAGCACTGAGAGGGGAGAGCGGCGAGTATTACATCAATGGGAAGCTCTCCATCGACCCCCCGCGGCGCTTTGACATCGCAGGCACGACATTCCACTACAGGAGATCCCCAGAGGAGCCTGAGTCCCTGGAGGCCTTGGGACCCACCAACATCACCCTCTTTGTCATGGTTGGTAACGTGGGTCCTTCATACCCCACCTGGTATGGGCCTGGTCTGGGCTAAAGAGACCTTGCCATGACTACATGGGAATTGGAGCTAATCAGCCTCTGTCCTTGCTGTCTGGAATAAAGAGGCACAGAGATCAGAGGTAAATTGGGCTAAATTCTCAGGTCTCTGTCCCTAATCTGCCAGGCTTTGGCATGATTCGATCTGTAAGTGCACAGGAGCTTGTTCTTTGATCATGTCACCTTCATGGCTGCACCACTGTCATCGCTGGTGGCTGCCATGTCAATGCTGAAAGGGACTGGAAAGGGCAGGGGGGAACATTTCAGCTGCCCTGGATTTTAGAGAGTGCGCTGAGGTCATGGGATGCCATACGGACAGTCACTTTGGTGGCACTGATGCCTCGGTGGTGCCTTTCTCTGCAGGTCCTTGTGCGGACAGAGCTGCAGGGGATCCGGTACAAGTTCAACGCACCCATCGGCAGGGATGCTTCGAACCAGTACTCCTGGCACTTCACCCCATGGACCAAATGCTCAGCACTGTGTGCAGGGGGTGAGGTTTGACCCCGTGTCAGCTGGGGGGGGACACACGTGTCTGTACTCCTGTGACTCCCACGCACTGTGCCTGGGCCATGTGAGACAGTGCACGGACATTAGCATCTGCTTTGCTCGAAAGGAGTTCTTGGGTTTCTCCATATTCCCACCCTGCACTCAGCTACATGTGAGCTGGTGTCAGTCAGCATGATCTTGTGGGCAGAGTGTCAGGGCAAACAACCTGGATGCCGTTCTTCGGCTGGACCGCGGTGTAAGCGGCAGAGGTGATGGAAGGTGGCATGATATGCTTGAAATTCATTTATTTGTGTGATGCAGGACAGGTTAGCTGATCACAACAGCCTCTCTGGCCTTCAGATCTACATGTCTGTGAACTGAAGCACCGCTGATGCTTCCCTGCATCCCTTGGGCTGGTTCCTGTGGGGGTTGACACAAAGGTTTGCGCCGTGTCTCCTGGCTCTGGAGAACTGGGCTGTGGGTGACTGAGCTGGTATTCAGAAGGAGAGAGAGGCAGTTTCAAAAGCAAGGCTTAATCGTGTTCCCTGTTTCAAGCTAAGGGCGCTGACTTGGTCTTGCATGCTAGGCCTCGACAAAGTGTTGCCCCCTCTTGTTCCAGCTATTCCCCCCAGTGCTGCCCAGAAAGTCTCACAACACCAAGGTTAGAACAGGTTTATTTGAGGACAAGATCCTTGGAACGCTTTGATCCTCCATCCTCTGCAAACTCTGCTAGGTCCTGCCCTGGCTGGTGAGCCTTCACCCCATCCATTCTTTTCTGGAGATGTTAGAGGCAAAGGAGGCCTTGGTTATGAATAGAGAAGTAGGTTCAGGCTTGACAAGGTGCAGGGACAAGTGGCTGCCCCATCCCATTGCCCACACAGGAGCTCGGGGGGGACTCATACCTGCAGCCTGGCTCAGCACTAGCCTCAGGGTCCTCCTCTCTTCCCCTTTTGCCTCTTTTTCTCGGCAGGCAGCCAGATCCAATCTGTGGTATGCAAGAAACTTTCCGATGGCTCAACTGTCTTCAACCATTTCTGTAGCCCTGAAACCAAAATGCCAGAGCGACAGAGGCCATGCAATACTGAACCATGCCCCCCAGCGTGAGTACCATGGCTTGGAGCAGAGCAAGGGAGTGTGGGTGGAAAAAACAGTGTGGAGGGTGAAATTTCCCCCTCTCTGTCATTCCCAAGTCAGAGTCCCCTGCCACAGCCCAAGTGCATCACTGCGGGGAAGGGGCAGTGGCAATGCAGGGAGCAGAAACCTGTCTCTACCGCAGTGCTCTGTGCATGAGGCTACACCGTGCCTTGCTCGGTGAGAGATGTGCCGAGCACATGGTGTGCTGGCCAAGGATGGTCTCTGTAGCATGATCTCCTCCCTGCGCTGCTGTGCTACTCGCAGAAAGGAGCCATCCCCATCTGGTCCTTTGGTGCCCAGCAGATACTCAGCACAGTCCCTCAGAATTTGTCCCAGCCCCTTCCTAGCTGGCCTTTGCCCCTGTCTTGAAGGGGAAAGGGAGATGTGGAGGAACTCTGTGGTTCAGACAGAGCTGCCTGGGAGGCTGTGGTCAGAGTAGGAATAGGGCTGTGCACAGGAGTATGAGAACAAGCATGGACCACCGTGCCCCTCACAAGCTTTGCTGTTTTACCTGTCTCCAGCTGGGTGATTGGGAACTGGTCTGAATGCAGCCGAAGTTGCAACGAAGGCGTCCGCACACGCAGCGTCTTCTGCAAGCGTAAGATCTCTGCCACGGAGGAGAAGACCTTGGATGATGCTTCTTGCACCCATCCACGGCCAAAGATGCTTGAGCCTTGCAATAATCAGACATGCCCTCCAGAGTGGGTCGCCCTGGACTGGTCTGAGGTAAGTGCTTAACATTGGCCCTCACCTCTCTGATGGCACTGGTCCTTAGGAGGACAGTGTCAGTCACTAGGCCAGAGCATCGGTGATGGCTGCTGGCCATGGAGAGCGTAATGTGGGAAATGGTCTTGTAGCTCAGGAGACAGGCGAGGTGGGAGCACTGGCGGGGGGAGCCAGAGCTGCCTCTCTCTGCTCTTTGCCGTACATCCTGACCGCGTGTCCTCTCTTCGCAGTGCACCCCAAGCTGCGGGCCAGGTTTCCGCCACCGCATTGTCCTCTGCAAGAGCGGTGACCACAGTGCAACGCTGCCCACCTCCCAGTGCTACGAAGGCTCCAAGCCCCCGACCAGCATGAGGTGCAACCTGCGGCGCTGCCCACCACCGCGCTGGGTGACTGGAGAGTGGGGAGAGGTAGGGACAAGCCTTTCCATGGGGTTATTGAAGAAGACTCTGCCTCCCCAGCCCCTCAAATCCTAGCACACGAGGCCTTTACCTGCCAGAACTCAATGTGGCCACCACAACTATCTGGGGGGCAGCAGGACTCCATGGCAGTGTTCTTTGCCCCCCCTTGGCTCAGGAGGCCACTGTGATGGTGGCCCAAGCGTGCGGCTGACCCAGGGAGTCTCCTGGGCCTAGCAGGGCCCCACAGAAGTCATTGGAGGGCCCCCACAGGTAAATGGCGGGCAGCAGGGCAGTGAGGACGGGGAGCAGTGCAGTGGGAGCAATGGGCTGCAGAGGTGGGCTGGGCTGGCTGCAAAGGGGGCCACCACTGGTCCACCTGCCACAGTCCAGCCCCGCGCCTGCAGCAGGGCGATGCTGGCAGTCCTCCCTTCCCTCTAACACCCCTTGAGCTGCAGGGTGGCATCAGGGTGCAGGAGGCCTGGGAAAGGCTGGTGATTTAGGGCTGGATGGAGAGATCCTCACTGAGCCCTGGAGCTTCAAACCAAGCTTTTCAGGAAGCGGGGCCGCAGCGCTCAGCCGTGCTGGTGGGGTCCCTGCAGCTTCTGGTGAGGGAAGGGACGACTGCATCCAACACCCTTTGCACCTCCTAAGACCTGGCCATGCCCTCTCCCCCCGCGTTATTAAAGCCTTGGTGGCCACTGCACCTCTATGCTGTGCTGTTTCCCCGCAGTGCTCTGCGCAGTGTGGCCTTGGCCAGCAAAGAAGATCCGTCCAGTGCCTGGCTCACACCGGGCAGCCATCCAGTGACTGCATGGAGACCCTGCAGCCGCCCGGCATGCAGCAGTGCGAGACCAAGTGCGAATCAGGACCTACTGACAACCCTGAAGGTGAGGGAGACAGGGGGACTGGGGAGGGAAATGCGGAGCACTGCCAGCCTTGGGGACCACGCGGTACAGGGACATGGGAGCCAGCACAGCCCAATTTGGGCTCTAGGTGCTGTGCTGTGGAATAAGGCTCTTGTGGGGAGACCTGATGCTGTCTCCTCTGGTCCCAGGCCAAACTGGCATGCTGTGACCCTGATAAATGAAGTAACTGCACCTTGGCAAAAGAGGCTTTCAGTAGGGAGGTTCTGAGTAGCTTCTTCAGCATGGCTGCATCTTGCTGCTTCCTGGCAAACAGCCTCCAGGAGCTGGGCATCGGGGTGCAAAAGGAGCTTGCAAAGGGCTGGTTAGAAGCCCTGCCCAGAGCTCCTCACCCCCAAGGCAGCTGTAACCCTGCTTCCCTCTGTCGCCCATCCAGAGTGCAAGGATGTGAACAAGGTGGCCTACTGCCCGCTCGTCCTGAAGTTCAAGTTCTGCAGCCGGACCTACTTCCGACAGATGTGCTGTAAAACATGCCAGGGGCACTAGGGACACAGCGTGACCCCGTGGGAAAACTGGAAGGCAAAAGCTGCGCCGGAGGGCTGCCGAACCGTGCCCTTCCTCTCCGCCCCGGGAATCTCCCCTGGGTCCAACACAGACACTGGTCGTGCTTCCAGTGGGAGCCGGCATCACCCAAACCCGTCCCCCCCAAAGACACGCACCCTTCGCCCCCGAGCTTCACAATGGCAGGTTCCCAGTTAAACCACTGCCAGCCGCTGCAGACACCGTCACAGCCCAGTGCGACAGGAGCCAGTGGATGAGCGGTGGGAGAGGGAGAAGCTGGGCAGAGCGCGGCAGCAGGGACATTACTTGAAATTCTGACATTGTTATTTATTAGTAGTGGACCCAGGTCCTGCAGGCGCCGAGACAGCCACTGAAGCGGCACCACTCGCCCCGCTCCTGCCTCGTCCCGTTCCACGCCCGTGTCCTGAGGGCATCGCGGAGCATTGTGGTCCGCAGTGGGGCGTCCCCAGGGAGGCTGAGCGCACTGGGGGCTGCTGCCTTTCCCTCGGGCATCCCAGGGGAGACAGGGAGGAGGTTTCAGGTGCCACGGGTGACAAGCGTGGCTTGTGGCTTCTGGGTGAGGGACGAAGATGAGCTGCCGTGGGGAGTGGGGTTGGAGCAGGAATTTTGTTCTCTTGGTTTGCATCCTGTCACCCTGGGACATGCAGCAGGGGACGGAGAGCAGGTCATTCAGTGAGCAGAGCGGTGACACCAGTTTAACTGGGAGAGGGGGTTATTCAAACTCTCTTAACAACCTACTTTGATTGGGGTGTCCCCCTATTTTTCCTTAAAGCCCTTGTCACTATTATGACCATTTTTTATTCCAGAAACACCTCAAAGCATGAGCTGAGGTCAGGGCCGAGGTGTGCTTGGGGTTGCAGTCACTTAACAGGCGTCAAGGCCATGCCGGGCTGTGGGAAGCAAAGCAAAGGAGGATGCAGGACGAGAACTGTCTTGGTCAGTGTCCCCATTGCCGAGCCGTGACTTGGGACCAGCCTGTCCGGTCCTGGCAGGGCCCTCCTCAGCGAATGCCACGGCCTCCACGGCTGCTTTGCCTCTAAAGGTGCTTTAATTCTAAAGGTGCTTTGCCTCCAAAAGGTGCTTTGCCTCCGAAGGCAGCCTTGCTGCATGCTGCTGTGGCCTCGGGGTGCTCGTCCCAGTGCCACCCGCAACTCTGCCCCCAGGAGACCTCCAGTGATGGGAAAAGAGCAGGTTTGAAATTCCTCCAGGTCACTTCCTGGCCAAATCTGGGCCAACACACATCTTCTCCATGGGCCACCGCAGCCTGCGGAGGAGACCTGAATTTCAGATCTACAAAGCATGTGCTTTTTGTTATCATTATTATGATGATTATTATTATTGTTGTTACTTTCTGGCCTTTCTACATCACAAAGATGGGAAATCTTGTCCAAAGCCATGTTCTGCTCCCTTTGGGGGTCATCCATACAGTGCAGGGAGGCGGGCAGCCCTCTTTCCCCAGAGCAAACCTCTCCGCCCTGCCAACCCTCATGTGTTACTCTGTTTTTACCCGCTCATCAGCCGATCGCAGCTTCTCTGGTGCTCAGCAAATCCCATTTGGCTGTCGAGCGGGCCTTCATTTGTCTTCCTTCCTGATGCCATGCTCCATTCTGACATTTTGGTGAGGGGAGGGGGTGTTTTCACCTTTTTATATAGAGATATATATAATGAAAAATGTTTAAAATACTAACTCTGAGGAGGAGCGACGTAACGGCATGATTTATAATAAAGGAGTAGCTACGATCCCGGGCGCAGCTTCTGGTCCCAGTCTTGTTTCTCGAGCCCCATGCCATGATGCTCCTGGTGCTGATGCTGACAGAGGGGTTTGGGCAGCAGGGGAGGGTTTCCCCTGCAGCCCGAGTGACTGGAGCGAGTCGCAGAGATGCAGATTTGCCCACAGCTGCTGGTTTTAAACTGCAAGAGGGTAGATTCAGACTAGATAAAGAAGAAATTTTTTACAATGATGAGGGTGGTGAAACATGGGAACAGGTTGCCCAGAGAGGTGGTGGTGCCCCATCCCTGGAAGCATTCAAGGTCAGGTTGGACGGGGCTCTGAGCAACCTGATCTGGTTGAAGATGTCCCTGCTCATGGCAGGGGGTTGGACTAGATGGCCTTTAAAGGTCCCTTCCAGCCCAAACCATTCTATGTGTCTATGATTCTAACCTGGCTGTGAGTGACTGAGCTGGTATTCAGGAGAAGAGAGAGGTGGTTTCCAAAACAAGGCTTAATTGTGTTCCCTGTTTCAAGCTAAGGGTGCTGACCTGGTCTTGCGTGCTAGGCCTCGACAAAGTGTTGCCCCCTCTTGTTCCAGCTATTCCCCCCAGTGCTGCCCAGAAAGTGTCACAAAGCCAAGGTCAGAACAGGTTTATTTGAGGAGGAGAGATCTCGGGAACGTTTTGATCCTCGTTTTCTGCAAACTCTGCTGGTGAGAGATGTGCCCAGCACAGGGTGTGTGTTCACCGCGGATGGTCTCTGTAGCGTGACCGGCTCCCGGCGCTGCTGTGCTACCTGCACACTGGAAAGAGCAGGGGAGAAACCCTGTGAATGTCTGGGGGCATCAGGGCAGTGCAGGATGGGGAGGAAGAGCCCAAGCAGCACTTGAAGCTCCACCATGTTTCAAGGGAGATTGATGGATGGATGGAGATTAATTGATTGATTGATGGCTGGGAGGCACACGCAGGCTGGCCGCACTAAGGCTGGTGGGCTGCCCCAAGCTTGGCATTTGCAGAATTTGCCATAAATTTCAGATCAGACCCTGCTGGTTGGTGATATCTGTTCTCCTCCAGCCCTGGCGGGAGGCTGAGCGCTCCAGCCAGCACCCTCTGCTCTACAATGCAGAGGCCAATATATGGTTAAAAAAAAAGAAAAAGTGGTTATGGGATCTCTGTGTGTAAAACGGACAAGTGCTGTCCCCACATGGCGTCAGACCTTTCCTTTCCCTGGAAACCTCCCTGCTTTCCCTACACTCCCTTACATCTTGGACTTCAAACCTCTCCGATATCCAAGAAGGAGGGGTGTCCTGCCAGGGCGATGGGGCTGGATGGCTGCCCACCCTCTCGGACACTGGGGACCATAGCAGGTGCCAGCAGGATGGATAGAGGGGAGCGCAGCCCCGGGGTGGGCTGTGTGGCAGCTGAGCGCTGCCAGGCATGGACAGCCCTTGCTCTGTGTGCACGCGGAGCCGGCACGGGCTTGCTGCAGCAGCGGCAGGCTGAGCCCTGCGGGTGCTGTTTCCCGAGTCTGTGGGCTCTGCCGCTGCCATGCTGGGGGAGCGGAGGGGCCATCTCAGGATGGCAGGTCTGCAGGGGACAGTGGGGACATGGCGGTGGAGACCTGTGCTCAGGCCTCAGCTTCCCGCTACAGCATACCTGTTTTCTTTGCACCCTCTTGGCTGCTTTCTGTGGGGGGCTGACCACTGCCAAGGTGCTGGGCCCATGCCGATAGAGTCTTGGGTAGGGTCAGAACAGCTCAGCACGCTGGGCTCTCCATGCATAGCCTGGGATCAACGTTGCGGTGCCATCGCAATGAGCTGAGGCTTGTACGGGTGCATTTGAACACCAGGGCTGTTGCATGAAGACAGGTCCATGTGTGTGCAGGGTTTGCAGGAGCACCGGCTCTGCAGTCATTGTGGGGACACCACCGCAGTCGTCCCCCCCGGGGACCCCCACTCTCATCCCCTATGCAGCTCCAGCAATGATCTTTCTGAAATGGCTTCAGCCCATTTATAGCCAAAACATTTCCTCAAGTGTGGCCTTTTTTATTCAAAAGACCTGGAAAAAAAAGCAGCAACCAAAAGCATCTTGCTCCTAAAACCACCTTAAAGCAGAGCGTCCTGCAGCACTGACTGGCCACCCCTGAAGGGGGACACATCAAACTGTCACCTCAGGGAGAGGGGGATAGGTTTTGTGGAGGCTCTGAGCATCACTGCCGGACTCCACCCAGCATCCGCTCACTTACCCAGGTCGGTGACCCCCGGCACCAGCAGCACCCATCTGCAGGAGAGGTGGGGTCACCCTGGGCAGGGCCACCCCAAGGTTCCCCCCTGGCAGCGGAGAGCCACCCTCGTCTTCCCCACCCCCAACAAACAGGCACGAAATGAGGAAGTGGGAGGAGGGAAGAAAAAAATTAGTTGCAATTTGTAGTTACAGCCGACAAGAAGTGAAGCGCTTTGAGATGGACCTGGGCCATCGGTGACAGGAGCCCCGAGCATCCCATCCCCAGGGGCAAGACGCAGGGACACCATGGTGAGTGCAAGCGGGGCCCTTGCTGGGCTCCCCCTGCCCTGTCTCCCTCAGGCACCCTGGGGATGTCACCCTCTCTTTCTGCCACCTCAGAGCTATCTCAGCCCTGTCCTTTCCTGCACCCATCGTGGTCCCTTGCTGCTTTCCAGGAGGTGCCAGGAGCCCACGCAATGTCCCTGCTGGACAGGGGACGGTGCTGCCCAAGCTTGGGGACAGGGAGCAGCGCTGGGGCTGGGTGAGGCACTGGCACAGGGCGCAGTGGTGGGGAGCAGCCGGGGATGGGTGCTGGGTGCAAGGTTGGTGCCCCCAGAAGCACTGACCCAAGCAGGACGGAGGGCACCAGGTGGTGAGGCTGGGCTGACACAAAGTGGGCTTGATTTTGCCTGTCGACGGTGCAGTACCCACAGGAGAACCCTTGTGTTCCTCTTGGTCCAACTTCCCATCAGTGCTTCTGGTTTCAGCACTCATGGTGCCGGCAGGGTGTGGGCAAAGCGTGGTACAGGCAGAGCACAGGGACTGCCGGGGCAGCCGTACCCCCCATGCTGGCTCAAGCCAGGAAGGACCCTTTGGGTGCTGGTGTGCAGGGTTGGACCTTGCACTTTGGCACGTGTGGGGAACAGGGACCACAGGCAGGGCACGAGGCTGCTGAAAGGGCAGCTGGGAGTTGATCTGGAGACAGAAGAGGAAGATGAAAGCTCTCAAAATTAGGGAGATGCTCAGGCATGGAGTAAGGGTTCGCACAGTGTGGCCGCCGTCACGTCCTTCAGCACACGGCTCTGCTCCCTCCGTGTCTCGGAGTGATGCTGTCCCCAGACATTTCCACCCAGCCAGGAAGGAGATGGTGGCCAGGCTGAAACAGAGCCTTCTCCCACCCACAGTCGCGGTTGCCACCTCTGAGAGACTGCTCAGATGCTGTCCCCCACAAGACAAGAATACTCCCCTCCCCACCGCCACCCGAGACTTGAAGAGGTTTTGTGGCTTTGCGAAGGTCCATGGGGCTCCGCAGCCACAACCCCGACTCCTGCTGGGGCCCAGCTCCAGGGTCAGCCCCCATCCCCAAAATGCTGGGGGAAACACCTCATCCCCAAACGCTGCCTGTGCCTCGGAGCTGGCAGGGTTGTGGCAGCGATGCAACATCTCGCGCTGCTCTTCTCGAGGCTTCCGGTGGTTTTAAGGTGTTGGCTGCATCTGGGCTTGCCCTGTCTTGACACAAAAGGTGCCTCCTTGGGCTGCGTCTGCTCCCCACTCAGGACTTATAGGGCTTTTTTTGGTGGCTCAGACCTGAGCTTTGAAGAAAAACAGCTGACGTTTTGCAATCTGCAGGGCCGCTCCCCTCCCTGCCTCAGTGATGCTATCGTGAGCACTGGCTGCATCCTGCAGTGGCGACGGTCCCCATCGCGCAGCCCTCAGCTGGGGCGCTCATGGGGGTCCTGATGGGGGACCCCACGCATGCACCCATCATGCATGGGGCCACCAGCAGAGCAAAGTCACTTGTACAAAGTGGCTGCAAACTGCACCTGGAAGCCCCGGCCAAGGGCTGCTGAAAGCTGCTCCCCACCCAGCTTGAGGATGAAAAGGCCTCACAGAAGTGTTTGGTCCAGGCCACCCATCAGTCCCCTTCCCTGGAGAGCCCCACGGCAGTGGCTGTCGAGCTGCTGCTTGCTCATCCCTCGCTTTGGCCTGGAACAGAGGAGGGGACTGAGGAACCACTGCCCCAAACCTCTAAAAGCAAATTCAGTTTGTGCCCCCGCTCCTTGCAGGGATGCTGCCTGCAGCCCTCGTCCCGCAAGGGCTTGCTGGGCGCTGAGCTCAGGCAATGCCGCAGTTTCGAGGAGCATCATTGCTCTTCATCCTCCCCACAAGGCTTTTACCCAGCTTAGTGAGCCCTGGTCCCGCAAACCCCCCGTGCCACCCCTCAGGACGTGCTGAGGAAAGCCAGGCAGACTTTGTGCTCTCAGAAACAGGGTGGAAACAACCACGGGCCTGCAGATATCCGGGAAAAAACATTCATTTAAAGCAAGCTGGTGTTTTCCCTGCAGCTGTGCTGCCTCAGGTGCCCCGGCTGAGCCAGGAAAGCACCTAACCTGAGCCCAGAGGAAGAGGAGGTGTCATGAGGGCACGCGCTCACCACTGACAGCTCTGAGCACTCGTTTGACTGAAGGAGAAACTCTGGGTGTCAGCTCAAAAGCGCCGAGCTTGCAATACAGGAAATGCTTGTCTTTGCCTTAATTTGGTGCCATAACCAGCCACGCGAGCCCAGGGTGCCTGAGCCAGAGGGCTCAGGGCGATGGAGGCAGGGGACAGGGAACCGAGGTGTCGGGCTCCCCGCGGGCTCCTCCCGACCCACTCCTCTCCACCTGAAGCACAAGGTTTTGGCCAAGTTGGATTGAAGCTGGGCAGCTCCTGGGGTCACCGACAGCTCCCTGGGTGACAGCACAGTGACCTGAAGTGGATGACTGAGCCCACCTGCATTTTTCTGAGTGGCTTTTCTAGGGGCTTATTAGGATGGAGGGGAGGAAGGGGAGGGGAAGGCAAGAAAAAGGCCCGTAAGCAACAAACAGGAGGAAGAGGAGAAGCTCCCCACGCAGCTTCAGGCTGCGTGAGCAGCCCCAATTCCCCCCGACCCAGGTCCATGCATCCCAAGGGAAGGTAGGGGATAAAAAAGCCAAAAGCCCCTCCACCAGCCATGGGGGCTTGAGTTGCACTTGGGTTTTGGGGCACAGGGACGGTATTTTGGGTTGCAGAGCCCAGCAGCCCAGCAGGGAGGGAGGCGGCTGGGAGGAGCAACACGATGCTGCCAAGCTCCTCCGCGCTCCATGACAGTGCCTCTGTCCCTCATTGCGATAGTGCCGGGTTGTGCTGAGCATCCGGGGGGGGCTGCAGGCAGCCTGAGAAAATCAGGGGCAGAAGGGAAGGTGCAAAGGTGTCGGGGTCCGGAGGCCTGAAATCTTGAGAGCCAATAGGAAAATGAAGCAAAAGGGGAAGAGAAGAAAAGGGAAATGGAAAGAGTAAGAGGCCGGGGGGCAACCAGGGGAGGAGAAGTGAAATTGGTGCTGGGAGCACTGGGGTGAAAGCAGAACTGCGGGGGCCGTGGGACGGGCGCAGAGGAGCCGCGGGCGGGTCCAGATGGGGTGTCCCCTCCGGGAACCATGCTGGGGGCCATGAGGGCACTGCAGCTGTGTTCAGCAAGTTTCCTCTGCATCATCAAGGACAGGGGGCCTTTGAGTAGTTTTCTTTTTGCATGGTGAAATCTTACCCTCCCCTCCCAGCCCAGGGCTGTGTTTAGCCCCTCAAGGGCTTAAATCACAGCCCACGGTTTTCCTGCTTCCCCACAGCCCCGGGAGGACAGAGCCAGGCAAGTTGCAGGGCGGCTGGAAAGTGGGTGCTGGCATCTCCATGGGCAGGGAGCAAAGGTTGATGGGGTCACAGTGGCACCTCTGCCCTGGTGCAAAGGGGATGCGGGGGCACAGAGGATGCACAGTGCTGGGGATGCCCCCACCAGCTGCAATTTTTGCCCTTCCTCTGGGTTATTTTTGCTGCCCCTTTGACTCATAAGCAGACCCTGTGCAGCAATTGCTTCTTTAGTCCTTTGTCACCTCCGTAAGGAGCAGGGGTGATGTTACAAACATGCCCGCAGGCTGTCAGTGCCCCAGCTGCTCCTCTTTGGGGTGCCAGACCTGCGGTGAGACAGGATCTGGGCAGAGGGATGGGGCAAGCCCAGGTGCAGCAGCGCTGGGATTTTGAGCTTTGCAAGTTCCCAGCGTGGCCAAACCACCGCTCTTCGCACACCTGAAGGTGCCTGTTTTGGAGCCACAGCTGGGGTTGGGCTGCTACCAGCAGCTCAGGGGGAGCTGGGGCCAGATCCAAGGCCTGGAGCCCTGCTCCCATCGGTGGTGGCCCCGGTGCAGTCGCTGTGGCCCTCTCCCTGCAGGGCAGCAAGGAGCGCTTCCACTGGCAGAGCCACAATGTCAAGCAGAGCGGCGTGGACGACATGGTCCTGCTCTCCAAGATCTCCGAGGAGGCCATCGTGGAGAACCTCAAGAAGCGTTTTATGGACGATTACATCTTTGTATCCTTCCCGGGGCAGCGGGACAGGGAGCGGCAGGGCTGTGCTTCAAGGTTTTGCCAGGGCATGGGCCAAACTGGGGCTGCCTCAATGCTTGCAGAGTGTCCCGTCCCCACACTGTGGTGGGACAAGATTGGGGCTGGCTGGAGGAATGCCACCATTCCCAAACTGAGTTGGACTCAGCAGAGGCACTGCAACTGTGACCCCCATCCTGCCGTGCCCCAGGACCCACTTTGGTCCTGCCTTTGCCAAAGCAAAGAGCACTGAGCAAAGCCCCCCATCTGCTGTCTCCCACTGCTCCTGCACGCTGGAGACCCTCCTGCCTGTGCCAAGGGGGCCAGAGCCCAGTGGCAGTAGTGGCCATCGTCCCCTGTTGGTGTCACCCAACCCCCCCGATGACCACAGCGTGCCCTGGCTGCTCTGCACCCACAGCAAATCCAAGCAAACCCTGGATGGAGCGGAAGCATCCCTGCAGACACAGGTAGGAGGTGCCACCCCTCACTCGCCGCTGGTGACAGGCCACGTAGGACACCATCAAACCAGCACAGGGTGAAAAGCTCCCACCCTGCCCAGTGTTGCTGTCGCTGGCTCCCATCACAGGGTTGACACAGCTGAGCACCATGCACGAGGCTCAGCAGCTCTCAGGCTCCACGGTGCGGATGGGGAGGTGTCCCCACACTCACGATTCAAGGCACTGAGCCCTTGCCTTGCTCGCCCCATACCTGTTTGGGAACGCGGGCGGCTCAGCGCCCCGGCACCATCACACCCACTTCGCCTGCACCCTAGCTCTGGTGGGGAAGAGGACAAAATCCCTGCCATGCAGAGCCGGGCACGGTGGGGTCTTGAGTGGCAGTGGGGCTGAGTCACTTGTTCACACCACTACAAATGATTGTGGTTTCCCTAAAGATGCAGCTCTGTCCTTACAAGGCGATGCTCTGTCCCAGGCCAGCGGTGACGCAGCCATCCTCCCCACTCTTTTGTCAGCCCTGGGGCTTGAAATGTGTTTAGGGGTTGGGTTTGGGGTTGGCTTTTTTTTTCGGAGGAAAAAATACCCCATGCAGCATCTCTCTTCCTTTTTTTTTGTGCTGCTGCACGCAGGGCCCCCATCTAGCCATGACTCAACACCCCACGCTTCTGCATTTCCCAGAAAAGCCCCTCGCTTCCTGCCCTTCGGCTGCTCTTCCCCCACCCCTGCTGTCAGGTGGGCCGAAAATATGACATCGAGGGCTCAGGGTAACATCACTCCATCCCTGACCTCCATCTCCCCAGCACCTGCCTCAGGGTGCCAGGGGCTCATCCCCATCCTGCTGCTGCATCATTTCCATTCCCCTGCCCACACCTGGGTGACCCGGGAATGCTGCAGGCAGGGGCTGAGGGAGGCAGAGTGGCTGGGTGGCTGGGGAAAGGCAGGAGCCGGTGGTTTCTCCCCTCTCAGTGCCTCAGTTTCCCTGGCTGTAAAACGGAGATGGTCTCCTGCTGCAAAAGCCGCAGATGGAGCGTGAGCAGCTGAGCAGAAGGTGAATGCCGGGAGGCTGCAGGATGCTGGAAATGCCGCTGATCCTCAGCCAGAGGCTGGGGAGCTGAGGGGATGCTGTACCCTGTGCTGACCACACTGGGGGGGTGCCCTGAGGCTGAGGGAGCGAAGCACTGAGGCCCTGTGGCTGAGAGAGCACCAGGTCGTGGTAGCGGCTCTGCACCCGAGCTGGAAACCCTCATGGTGCAGCTTCCAGGAAGAGGCAGGGACCCCCCCAACCACTTTCCTTCCATTGCTCGCACTGATGCTGCCTCCCGATGCTGTGAGCGGGGCAAGGAAGGGAGGACATGGGAAAGGACGCATGGACCTTAACCTGCTGCTCAGACCTACATCGGGCCGGTGCTCATCTCTGTCAACCCCTTCAAGCAGATGCCGTACTTCACCGACCGGGAGATCGAGCTGTACCAGGGGGCGGTGAGGCTGCTGCGCACCGGCTGGCGGGGTTGGCCAGGGGTTCACTGGGTTTAATTTGGTGCGAAACACCTGGGAGGGTGTCCCATGAGTGTCCCCATCCTCCCTAGCCCTTTGGGTGCTGCAGGGTTCAGTGCTCCCAAACACATTGATGGAGAGTCAGTAACAAGACTCAGGCGCAGATCCACATTCCTGGGAAATTCAGCTCATAAGTACACACCAAAGCGACCCAAACATGGTAAAATCCAGCCTGAGTGACTAGCTCTGCCCCAACGAGCTTCCCAAGGAGGAGGGGAGAGTTGAAAAAACATCTGACATGCTGCTGATTAGCTCATGTTTGTGGCAAGAGATTAATTCCCCATCCCTGCTATGTGCCACTGTCTTGTGCAATGCATGGGCAGAGTTAAGGGGGTTTGGGGAGGAGGCTCAGTGTGGGGGACAGATGGCTGCTCTCTGCTTAGCGCTGCTGTCCTTGCCCCCTGTTTAGGCTCAGTATGAAAATCCCCCCCATATCTATGCCCTGACCGACAACATGTACCGTAACATGCTGATCGACGGGGAGAACCAGTGCGTCATCATCAGGTAGGGGGCTGATGCTGCGGGCTGCAGCTGGGGACCCTGTGCCACCGGTCCAGGGCCAGCTGCCCCCATCACCCCTTCTCCCCACACCCCAGGGGCCTCCTGGCTAAACACAGCGGCCGGGCAGCGGCAAGAGGCAGCTGAAGCCCAGTGGTGGGTGCTGGGGGACCCAGCAGGTGGGGGTACCTGGAGGGACACCGGCATCCAGGGCCATGAACACCAGCCGGGGCTGCGACTGGGTTGTCCCAGTCAGGGACCGAGCCTTGTGCAACGTGTTTTTCCGGCTGAGTGTTGCAAGGGAAATGGTCAGGATGTGGGGCAAGGCCAGAGACTTCCCCTTGAGGCTCCCAAGTCTCCCTCCTCCCCTCCAAAATCCAGCAAAAAGAAATCCAACATCTCCCAGAGCAGCTCATCGCCCAGCCTTGCTCTGGTCCCCGTTATATCTGAGAGCACCCCCAGAGCACCCGGGCAGCCCCATCCCCTGTGTTAGCGCTGTCACACACTCAGAGTACACGGCAGGAGGGAGGCCACAGCCCCGTCACCCACCATCAACCCCCGGCCCTGCTCCAGCATCCCAGCCCGAAGCAGCCCAGAACGGGCGACTCTGGTGGGGCCGCTTCACATCTCTTCTGCTTTGACATTTGCACAGCGGAGAAAGTGGGGCTGGGAAAACAGTGGCAGCAAAATACATCATGGGCTACATCTCCAAAGTGTCTGGCGGTGGTGAGAAAGTGCAGGTATGGCTGCCCCGCACAGCACGGCCACGCGTCGCTTCATCTCCCAACCTCTTCCCACCGCCTCGGCCCCCTGCTCCCCGCATCTGATGGTGGCATGCGGAGCAGCCCCGGCTGCAGGGCTGGGGACATGCAGAGCCCCGGGTCTATCCCCAGCCCCAAGGCAGGGCTGTTGCAGTGGGGTGCAGGTGTGTGGCCCCCCTGCTCAGCCCTCTCCCTCCTCTGCCCCCAGCACGTGAAGGACATCATCCTGCAGTCCAACCCGCTGCTGGAAGCCTTCGGAAATGCCAAAACCGTCCGGAACAACAACTCCAGCCGCTTCGTAAGTCACCAGGGCAGGTGCAAAGGGTCGGCGCCGCGGCCAGGATCTGTCCCAGCAATGCTCCTAGCATGGTGGGAGATGGGGGAGAGCAGCCAGGGCCGGGGGCAGTGTGGAGTCCCGACGGCCGGGGCCGCGGCTCTGAGCGGGAGCTGTGCTGGGGCAGGGGAAGTACTTCGAGATCCAGTTCAGCCGGGGCGGCGAACCCGATGGCGGGAAGATCTCCAACTTTCTGCTGGAGAAGTCACGGGTGGTGAGCCAGAATGAGTGCGAGAGGAATTTCCACATCTACTATCAGGTACGGGGGGCACGGAGCCGGCCGGGCTGCCGCGGGGGCCAGGGGCCGGGTAACCGCAGCTCCCATTTCTCTCCCAGCTCATCGAAGGGGCGTCCCAAGAGCAGCGGCAGAACCTGGGCATCATGAGCCCAGATTATTACTACTACCTGAACCAGTCGGACACGTACCAGGTGGAGGGCACGGATGATCGCAGCGACTTCCATGAGACCATGGTGAGTGCCCGGGAGGGGAAGTCCCCAAAGCCGGCTGTGGTCAGGCAGGCCTGACAGGCTCCCCATGCCCCCAGAACGCCATGCAGGTCATCGGCATCCGGGGCGAGGACCAGCAGCTGGTGCTGCAGATCGTGGCAGGGATCCTCCACCTGGGAAACATCAGCTTTCGGGAGGAAGGCAACTACGCTCGGGTGGAAAACGCTGACTGTGAGTAGCCAACTCCCCCTGCTTCAGGGGGGGCAAGTGGGGATGCTCGCAGAGACCCTTGACAATGAATTGCAAACTCTCTGTAGCACAAATCCCCTGGCAGAGGAGAGAGGCAGCGTCAGCATCTTCCCCACGTTAGACATGGGGAAACTGAGGCAGCGAGCAAATGACACAACCAGAGTTTAATTAGCAAGGGGACAGATGCCAGGAGTCACTTGCTGGGCTTTAGCAGAGGGAGTACCACGTCCCATGTGCCCAGTCACTGCACCGCTGCTGTCCTTTGCACTCAGACGGGGCTGGGGGGTCCAGCAGCGGCTGCGGGCAGCGTGCCAGGCGCGTACAGGGAGCCCGCAGCCCTGACCGCCCCCGCAACTCTGCCCAGCCCTGGCCTTCCCTGCCTACCTGCTGGGGATCGACCAGGACCGCCTCAACGAGAAGGTCACCAGCAGGAAAATGGACAGCAAGTGGGGCGGCCGCTCCGAGTCCATCACCGTCACCCTCAACGTGGAGCAGGCGGCTTACACCCGGGATGCCCTGGCCAAGGGGCTCTACGCGCGCGTCTTCGACTTTCTCGTGGAGGTGTGTGGTCCTGGCAGGCTGGGCCAAGCACAGCTATGGCATGGAGGGGATGCTTGCCATCTGCTCCCGTGTGCAGCCGGTCCCATCGCCCTAAGCCCCCAATGAAGGTGGCTCATCCCATCTCTCCCTGCAGTCTATCAACCGGGCTATGCAGAAGCCGTATGAGGAGTACAGCATCGGGGTGCTGGACATCTATGGCTTTGAAATATTCCAGGTATGTGTTGCTTCACTGTAGGAGCCCAGCTGGGGGTTGTCCTTCCCTGCTCCTGCAGCAAGCAGAGCGGCTGGAGCACAGGGCTGTTAGCAGTCGATGGCCCCAAGAAGGGTCCCTGGAACAGCACCCAAAGGTTCTGCTGTTTAGGGTCCCCCCAATGCAGTGAGAGGAGCAGAAGCCAGCTCAGCCCCATCTTCTCTTTCATCTCCTGTCCTTTTGCAGAAAAATGGCTTTGAGCAATTCTGCATTAACTTTGTGAACGAGAAGCTGCAGCAGATCTTCATAGAGCTGACCCTGAAGGCAGAGCAGGTACGGTGGGGCTGGGCTGGGGGGGCGGCGGGGCTGCACCAGTGCCCCAGTTCCTGCACCCTGCGCTCCTGCCGCTGGCCGGTCCCGGCACCATGGCCGAAGCAGGGGGGCTGCAGCATATCCCATGGGCTGGGGGCTCACCCAGCTCTCCCTGTGCTTCCCCAGGAGGAATACGTGCAGGAGGGGATCAAGTGGACCCAGATCCAGTACTTCAACAACAAGGTGGTGTGCGACCTGATAGAGAACAAGCTGGTGAGTGGGGTCCTCTCCTCCGGGGAAGGCTTTCTCGGGGAGTCAAGGCACCCAAGGAGGGGGGTGCTGGGTGAGCTGGGTGCTGTCGAGGACAGGTGGCAGAAGCCAGTCCTGCCAGGGAGAGCAGCAGCGCTTGGGAGAGCAGCAGCTCTGCATCCTTAACCTAAGCTGCGGTTCAGCATGAAGCAGCTTTGATCAGTGCAGAGCACTTGAGCACAGCCAGATGCAGGACTGGGCCCTGCCTGCAGCCTTTGGACACCCATGGCTTCACTCTTCCTCTCCCAGAACCCCCCCGGGATCATGAGCGTCCTGGACGACGTCTGTGCCACCATGCATGCCACCGGCGAGGGGGCGGACCAGACCCTGCTACAGAAGCTGCAGGCAGCTGTGGGCACCCACGAGCACTTCAACAGCTGGAGCTCGGGCTTCGTCATCCACCACTATGCAGGCAAGGTACGGCACCCCACACCCCGCACGCAGCACCCCACAGACCCGGCCACAGCGGCACGGGACTGAGCTCCCCTCCTGTCCCCAGGTCTCCTATGACGTGAACGGCTTCTGCGAGCGCAACCGGGACGTGCTCTTCACTGACCTGATCGAGCTCATGCAAAGCAGCGAATAGTGAGTCCTGGCAGCGCTGCGGTCCCGGGGGCCTCCCCAAAAGGGCTGGGGCAGAGCATCCTCAACATCCAGACCATAAAGCTTTGTTAGTCCTGCCTCTGCCGCAGCCACAGCTCAGGGTGCTCAGCATCCTGCATCGCCCCGTGGGCACTGGTGGCATCCACCCATCGAGTGCAGCGGCACCCAGGGGCTGCAGGGCTGGGCAGAGGGGTGCTCACCCACCAGCACCAATCCTGCTTGGCCTGGGGGCAGTCGGGGGGGGATGGGCTGAGCCACGGTGCAGGATTTTCCAGCAGCAGAAAGCAGAGCTGGAGCTGGTTCCAGCTCAGCATGTGCGGAGCTTGGGGAGCCTGGCAGCTCTCACCTAGGGACTGTCACTTGCCTTTCAGCGGTTTCATCCAGATGCTTTTCCCAGAAAAGCTTGATTCTGACAAAAAGGGACGACCGACCACTGCAGGCTCCAAAATCAAGGTATGTCCCAGAGGCTGCAGGACAGTAGCTGCCTCTGGGGCAGCAGCAGGGTGATGGGCTCCCACCAACACCTTTAACGCTACAGAGGTCAATCCTTGCAACAGAAACAGGCGAACGACCTGGTGAACACGCTAATGAAGTGCACGCCACACTACATCCGCTGCATCAAGCCCAACGAGACCAAGAAACCCCGGGACTGGGAGGAGAGCAGGTAACAGAGGCCCCTCGCGATGTATCAGTGAGCCCACAGAGCCTGGGGAACAGGACCCGGCCACGGAGATGTGGCCAGGACCGACTTTCCTCCAAAAACTGCACCCTGGGTCTGGTCCCTCTGTGCTGCCCACAGACCCAGGAGAGCACAAGGTGGGTGCTGAGGAGTGTGCGGGGACACTACGTGCATCACCCAGAGGCTCCATCTGAGCCCCAAGAAGCTCTCACGCATGCACAGCTGAGGCCCCATGCAAAGCAGTGGCCAAGGGGTCTGGGTAGGTCCCCCACCGACCTGCCATCCCACGCCGAGCGTGTCCCTCCCGGCTCCACAGGGTGAAACACCAAGTCGAGTACCTGGGGCTGAAGGAGAACATCCGGGTGCGCCGGGCAGGTTTCGCCTACCGCCGCCTCTTCCACAAATTCCTGCAACGGTGAGCGACCACCGGGACGGGGATGGTGGGTCCTCACAGCCCAGCCACGACTCACGTCCCCTGTCCCGGCAGCTACGCCATCCTCACCCCCGAGACATGGCCATCCTGGCGAGGGGACGAGCGGCAAGGGGTGCAGCACTTGCTGCGCTCCGTCAACATGGACCCGGACCAGTACCAGATGGGTCGGAGCAAGGTGTTTGTCAAGAACCCCGAATCGGTAGGTGGCCCAGCTCTGCCGGTCGCCCCGCAACCCAGCATCCCCAGGGGATGCTGCACACAGCCGAGCATCGCTTTGGGCAACACTGGGGATGGTTTGGGGTGCCAACGTGCTGGAGAAGTGATGCAGCATGGGGGCTGGGGGGCCCCTGGCTGGCCGGGCTCAGCACCCCGTGTGCCCCCCAGCTCTTCCTCCTCGAAGAGATGCGGGAACGGAAATTCGACGGCTTTGCCCGGGTGATCCAGAAGGCCTGGCGCCGGCACATCGCCATCCGGAAATATGAGCAGATGCGAGAAGAGGGTAAGGCCGGGCGAGGACGGGTACGCCAGCACCCCAGCACCCCTTTTAGGGTGCCTTTTGCTGGGGACAGCCCAGCTGCGAGAGCAGCAGCCCAGCTCCTAATTGCGGCACTAACGAGGAGGGAGGTGAGGAGGGACCAGACCATGAGATGCCCAGGGTCTTTTCCTACATCTTAAAGGAGGGCACAGATTTTTCGCTCCTATTTCCATCCCTGGGAGGGGCCATAGGACAGAAACCAGAGCCTCTCACTGTCTTGTTCTGCATTTCATTGCCTGCACCGAGATGGAGAGGAGTAGCTGAGAATCAGCATTTGCAGAGGGATGGGAAAGGCCAGTGGTCACTGCCTGACCCCATTGAGGGTGTTTTTCCACCCTTCCAAGCGTGCAGTGAAAAATCAAGGGGGAAAACCCAGAAAGCAGCTGGGTGCCTCCCACGGCACATGTTTTTTTGAGGGTTATTAACGGGTTTCAAAGCCAGCCAAGCTCAAGCAGCTCAGATTCCTCCTGTGGCATAAAACAAGCCCCACTTCTTGCTGCCACAGTCCATGCGGTGGCTCCCACAGCTCCCACAGCCAGGTTGGGAGGGCAGGCAGGGGCCAAGGGCTGAGCCGAGGGTTGAGCCACCAGCGCAGAGCCCTGTCCGACCAGCATCGCTTCGGGGTCCCACACAGCCTCCAACATCCTCTACAACTTCAAAGAGCGGCGGAGAAACAGCATTAACAGGAATTTCGTGGGCGATTACCTGGGCATGGAGGAGCGGCCGGAGCTGCGCCAGTTCCTGGCCAAGCGGGAGAGGATAGACTTCGCCGACTCCATCACGAAGTACGACCGGAGGTTCAAGGTACATGGAGCCACTTGGGGCTTGGGACAGGCCAAGCCATGGCTTGTGGTGGCTGCCCTTGGGTGGGATGTGTGCAGGGCTCGTGCCCCCCTAAAAACATTCCCTCACCCCCTGATCCTGCCTTTTCCCAGCCCATCAAGCGGGACTTCATCCTCACCCCCAAGTACTTCTACCTGATCGGGCGGGAGAAGGTGAAGAAAGGTCCTGAGAAGGGGCAGATCAAGGAGGTGCTCAAGAAGAAGGTGGAGCTCCAGGCGGTGAGCGGCGTCTCGCTGAGGTGCGTCCCTTAGCACGGGCTCCGTGGGTGGGGGGTCCATGCAGTCGGGCTTCACCCACCAGCCCCACCAGCCTCTCCGTGCGCCAGTGCCCCCCACCGGGCCACAGCCCCTTGCCCATGGATGCAACAGGGCATCGGGCTGTGGGGAGAAGGCTCCCTGCAGAGTGTTTGCAGATAGAGCTTTGGAGGCCGGGGAGGTTTCCAGCTAAATCACCCTCCAAATTCGCTCGGGGTGGACCGAGGCCCAGTGGGGTCTTCCAGCTCCCCCCCCAGCGCCGGCTGGCACCAGCCTTGCCCCTGCTGATGCCCCCACGCTGGGGTTGTTCCCCCAGCACCAGGCAGGATGATTTCTTCATCCTCCACGAGAACAATGCCGACAATTTCTTGGAGTCCATCTTCAAGACGGAGCTGATCAGCCTGCTGTGCAAACGCTACGAGGAGCTCACCCGCACCAAGCTGTGCCTCTCCTTCAAGGACACGTAAGGATGGAGGCTGGGAGGGGTGACGAAGCAGGATGGGGTCCCATCCCCATGGCCTCACGGCCCCTCTCTCTCCCCCAGACTACAGTTTCGGGTGAAGAAGGAGGGCTGGGGCGGTGGCGGCACCCGCAATGTCACCTTCATCAGAGGACAGGGCGACGTGGCTGCCCTCAAAGCCGGAGGCAAAACCCTTACAGTCAGCATCGGGGATGGGCTCCCCAGGAATGCCAGTGAGTGCCAGGGCACCCGGGTGGCAGCGGTGTGGGGGGACAGGAGTGCCAGCGCTGCAGGGCACGGCCAGAGGCTTGGGGACATGGAGATGAGCCAGTGTGTACCCCAGCCCTGCGGGGTTTGTGTTTCACCCAGGAGGGACCCACTTCTTCTTGGGTGATGGGGTAGCACGGGGCATTTCGGGAAAAAGGGTGGCCGGGGGCAAACTGCAGGGGCAGCCCCCCCCGACCAGCCCCAACGAGCATCACCTAACGGGGGGCTTGTGTCCCTCCAGAGCCCACAAGGAAGGGGGCAACGCAGAGCAAAGGTGGCAGCAGGTGTCCGGCGCCCTCCCGAAGCGCCCCACCGGCACCCAGAGGTGAGGAGGGCAGAGCCGAAGGGGAGGTGCTGGCGAGGGGGGACCCCAGCCTGGCTCCAGCCAACACTGAGCTCCCAGGGGGGCACAGGCTGAGCGTGGGCCCCCTGTAATGCACCATCCCCGGGGGCGGTCTTCCAGGTGCCTGCAGGAATGGAGCACCCCAGTTCCCACGCAGCGACGGCCGGGCTCAGCGGGACACCTACTCGACGCCCCAGAAGCAGGCGCGGGGGCCACCAGCTGCGGCGCTGCCTGCCCAGAATGCCACCCGCCAGCAGAAGACACGGCCCCCGTCTGAGCACAACATGGATTTCCTCAACGTGCCTGACCAGGGGGTGGCTGGGTAGGTCCCGTACCGGCACCCATGTCCCCCACCCGCTGCCCCATCCTCCCCTCCCACTGCTGCCGGTCCCAGGAGATGCTCTTTCCCCTCTGAGCAGCTCAGCTGCCCAACCCAGCAACAGCCCAACCAGCTCCTGGCAATCTGCCCTTGCTGGCAGGACAGGCTCTTGCATACCCCAGTTCTCCCAGTTCCCTGCACTGGAAGGACCCACCTGAGCTGCAGGCACAGAGCACCACGTCGGTGGGGGAGAGCAGGGTGGGAAGGAGGGTGGAGCGCATCCCGCGCCCTCCCGCTCTCCCCGGTGTGAACGCTGTTTCTCCCGCAGCATGCAGCGCCGGCGAAGCCTGAGCCAGCGGCCGCCCCCGGCCGGGCGTCCCAAGCCGCAGCCCAAGGCAGCCACGCCGCGCTGCCAGGCGCTCTACCAGTACATCGGGCAGGACGTGGACGAGCTCAGCTTCAACGTAGGGGACATCATTGACATCCTGCTGGAAGGTACCGGCGGGTTCCCACTCTGCCCAGATCCTCCCCGCTGTGCCCCACGGCAGCACCATGCCTGACCCGGCTCTTTTTTTCCCCCTTTCCCAGATATCTCTGGCTGGTGGAAAGGCCGGCTGCACGGCAAGGAAGGGCTTTTCCCTGGGAACTACGTGCAGAAGATCTGAGCCAAGTGCAGCAGCCGCATGGCCGGAGGCAAGGAGGGGGTCACCATCCTCCCACCCCAACTCCACCGAGGCCGTGCTGAAGGGGCCGGTGGTGGCTCCGCAGCGGTTCTCCACCGACGCTGGCGTTGAGCGAGTGCTTCCTCGCGAGCCCCCCCTGGCCTGTGCTGGCTGCCGGGCTGTGCCGGTGCCAACCACTGAATCCCGCAGCTGCTTTGGATGGTGACCTTCCTGCAGCAAGGACTGGCTCTTTACTGCTGGTTTGTAGCCTGGGAGTGGAACTGCTTCAGTGATTGTATGGTGTGAACAGGATTATTGTTAATCACTGTGGTACAAAAATTGAACTGTGGTTCAAAAATTGAACCCAGCATTTGTATTTCACCCTGGCGCCGGCCTGTGGCTCCCGCTGGCCCCGTGACAAGAGCCCTGCACCCACGTGTCCCCACGTAGGGACGTGGGCGGACACACATCGGAGGCAGCCCCGTTCTCCCCATGTTGAACCGTCCAGAAGATGCTGAACACAGGAAACCGGCTCAGGTGTCTCCACATCGCGGCGTGACTCTGGACCCCTTGGTGCGGCCGGCCAGGAGCTGCCGGGGCAGCAGCGAGGCAAAGCAGGGCAACGGGGCGCAGCAGGACCGGGGCGCCATCGCCGTTCCCTGATTTCTCATAGGGTCGATGCATGGGGTGGAAACCGCTGTTCTCGGCTGCACAGGCTCCAGGATTCGGGGGACCCTCTTTGCTCCGACCCCAGGACAGGGGAGCAGCCGGGGCTGGAGGGGGGACTTGGGTGGGGGCTGAGTCTGACCCGGGGTTGTTCCAGGAGGTTTGCAGCAGGGAGAGGGACGAACAGTGCCGACATGTCGGGGCTCGTCCCTGCCTGCCCCCCGCTCCCCGCTCCCCCCGTCGGGCCCTGCGCCGGGCAGCCGGAGGAAGTGACGACAGCCTGCTCCCGCACGGCCCTGCCTCAGCCTCGCATCCCAGCCCTCCTCTTCCTCCCTCCCGCAGCCCCCACCGGGGCTGCCCCCCGGCAGGCAGAGCCCCTGCCCCAGAGATGAGGGGCTATAGAGGGGCCTAGGGGACCCTGTTTCCTGCAGGGTGGGGATGGCACAGGGCAGGAGGCTGCTGGGATGTGAAGTCCTCCACAGCCCCACACTGCAAACGGCAGTCGGGCCTCCCTGCTATGGGTTCTTATAACCCCTGTGGTCCTTGGGGTGATTTTTTCTTGTAAATCACAGGTTTTTAGGAGTCCTTGCAACGCTGAGCTTGGTGGAGGGAAGCAGGCAGAGCCTCTGGTTTTATTTTAATGAAAAAAATTGGTTTTAGAAACTCTGGGGATTTAGGAAACACCTTCCTGTGCCTTCCAGCCCTTCTGTGGGGCTGGGGGGGGGGCAGTGGGTGCTGTGCAAGTGGGATGCTCCCACTCAGCCCTGCTGGCACTCACTGGGATGCTCCGAGGGGCTCCAGGGCTCCGAGGGTCTTGGGGGTCTCTGAGGACCTCCAGTTGCTCTGAAGGTCCTGGGAGGCTCCAAGGGGCTTGGGCTGCCCTTAGGGGCCATGCGTGATCTGATGGGCTCGGGGTGCTCCAAGCAGCCCAGGGTGCTCCAAGGAACTTGGGGTGCTCAGAGGACCCTGGGATGCTCTAAGGGGTCCAGGGCTTCCCGAGAGGCTCAGGGTGCTCTGAAGTCGCTGGGATGCCCTGAGAGCCCCAGGATGCTCCAAGGCCCTGGGATGCTCTGAGGACCCCAGGATGCTCCAAGGGCCCGGGATGCTCTGAGGACCCCGGGATGCTCCAAGGGCCCTGGATGCTCCAGACCCCAGGATGCTCCAAGGGCCGGGGATGCTCCAAGGGCCCGGGATGCTCCAAGGGCCTCAGGATGCTCCGAGAACCCTGGGATGCTCCGAGGACCCCAGGATGCTCCAAGGGCCCGGGATGCTCTGAGCCCCGGGATATTCCAGCCGCCCCAGCGCTGGGGTGCCGAGCGCTCCCGCTGCCGGCATGGGGCGGGGCGGGGCTGCAAAAACACCCGGGAAAAAAAGCCGGTGGGCACCGGGGCGGGGCGGGGCCGGGCCGGGCTGCCCCCCCCGCAGCCCCCGCCCCCCCCTTCCGCACCGCTCCTTCCTCCCCCCCCCCCGTCCTCCTCCTCTTCCTCCCCCCGCTCTCGCGACAGCTCCGTGCAGAAAATGGCCCCGCGGCCGCGCCGCCGCTGATGCGCGCTCCGGGCGGCGCCGGCCCCGCCGCAGCCCCGGTACGTGCGAGGTCGGGACGGGATGGGCGGGCAGCACCGGGGGGGGACCGGGACCCGGGCGGGGGGGACCGGCCCCGGGAAGGGAGCACCGGCCCCGGGGCTGTACCGGCCCCGGGCCAGCGGCGGTACCGGAGCGGGTACCGGGCTCGGGGTGCCGGGGCTTTGCAGGGAGCTGGGGCTGCGGGGGTGCTCCGGGCAAAGCCGCCCCGCCCGCGGAGGGGCACCAGCCGTGGGGCTGCTGCCCACGGGAGGCTCCAGGCTACGGGGGCCACTAACCCGTGGGGGCGACTAGCCATGGGGGTGCTAGCCATGGCTGTGTTACTACCCACAGAGGCTAGTAGCCATGGGTGTATTACCCATGGGGGGCTACTAGCCACAGAAACCACTAGCCATGGGGGTGCACCCCATAGGGGGCTGCTAGCTATGGGGGTTACTACCTGTGGGGCTAGTAGCACAAGGACAGCTAGCCACGGGACCCGTTAGCCCACAGTCTTTGCAGGCGTGCGTGGCCCGTGGGAATACCGGGACCCGCTTTGCCACCCCGAGCATCCCGGGGCTGCGCCCGCCGGGGTCTCCCCGGGGTCTCTCCATCTTCCCACACACGTGGGAGCCGCTTTGTTGCTGTCAGGGGCTGGGGGATGCGGCTGCTCCTCCACTGCTGGAGCGAGGGGGCTCCCGCACCTTGGCCATGGTGCGAACTTGACCGAGGCCAGGGCCTCCCGCTCGAGGGGCAGCTTTGTCCAGGCTCAGGGAGGAAGGTTCATCCTCCCCAGATGGCTCCTGAAAGGAAAGAGGGGTTTTTTTCCAGCTGAAGAGCTGATGTAGCCCGGTGGATCCACTGGCCGCGGGCAGGCAGGTGAAGGTGGGCACCAGGATGGTGCAGGGACGTGGGGAAACGGCAGCACGGCTCTTCCCCGTTCGCACATCACCTGGGTCGCAGATGGCTTGGAGCAAGCCGGGGGGATGGCAGGGGCAGCTCTGCGGGGAAGGCTGGAAGATGTTTCCCAAGGAACCACTGAAGGGCCTCGGCCACGCTGCCCCTGCGTGCGCCGTGGGGACGTGGCACGGTGGCTGTGCACAAGGCTCAGCGCTCACCCCCGTGGATGCCCGCGCTGCCACCGGCAGCAGCTGCGGCGGGGTTCGGGGTGGGCTCTGCCGGGCTCTCCGGGCAGATTTTCTGAGTTGGAAAGCAGGGAGCCTGCCCTCAGAGCAAGGTGGCAGGGTAAAACATCTAGGCAGCGGCTTTGCTCCAGCCCAAGTTGGGATTAGGGCACCCAAGTTGCGGTGGGCATCGTGAAGCCTGCGGCTGTGAGGCAGGGGCTGCCGGGCAGCAGAGATGCTCGGAGCATCTTCCCCCCCGCCACACCAACTCTTGCAGGGCTCGCTGTGATATCTGAAGGCAACAGGAGAATTTACGACGTGCATTTTGATTTACGACATGCATTTTAACCCCGTGACCGGTGGCCGGAGCGCGTGCCAGGGTGGGCGGGGGGCTCGCCGCGCCGGCAGGAGCCGTGCTGCTGTCACAGCCTGCGCTTCCTCCCTCCGCGCCGCTCGGCGCTCACCGGCTGAGCGATCACATGAGCCCCTTGTTCGGAGCCTTTGTCTCTCATCTCCTACGCCGAGGAGCTGCGTTTCGGGAAGCCTCTGCAACCCCTGGCCATAGACCACGCGGAGATGCTCAAATAGGATTATTTGTCCCGTTTAATCTCCCAGGGTGGGTTTGTAAGAGTCTTCTGTGCTTGGCCATACGTATAAACCCCCTGGTTCGTTTGAGGGAGATGAGCTGTATTCATTATTAACTGAATCAGCACCAGTGGCTGCTCTGGGTGACTGGTAGCTGCGAGCCCTCCTGTTCACCCCGTCGCCATCAGCCCCCGAAAGGATTTTTCCAGGGTCCCCATTCACCGCAGGGGCTGAAGCAAGGGAATTTGGTGCCAGCAGGTTTTCAGAGAGACTGAACCTGTGGCAGGAAAACCCTTCAAAAAGTGACACCGAATTTGCGGTGGCTCTGGGATTCAGGTTTGCAGGGCAGGGTTTGCACCGGCACTGGGGGAGCCACATCTCTGGTGGCCACGTAGGGTCGCTGGGGGCGGGGACAGTGGCAGGTCAGCAGCACCTGGGTCAGAGCATCGTGCTCAGGGTTGCAGAACGAAGGGTCCTGGAGAATGAAAAGTGTTGGACGCCATCCGGCGGGAGGTGACAAATGACAGCAAAATGATACAGGTGCTCCCAGCTCCCTGAAAACCGGGGCCTGGGCTGAGCGTACGGCGATGCTGCGGTGCTGCCATCATGTCCGCTGCCGAAAGCGCACCCGCGTTGAACAGCTTTGCCCTGGCGGGATGTTGGCAGGGCCGTGAGCCGGGCACAGGCGTGCTCGGGCGTGCTGGCTGCAATGAGGTGCACCCTCACCAGACCTGCCCGTTAGTATCCGCTCAAGAGGCATTTTCCCAGGTTTTCCAGACAAAAATCGGCTTAAAACGTATCTTTGGGGTACTGCCTGCAACTGGGAAATGGAGAGCGGCATCAGACAGCGCATCCGAGATGGAGAGGAGGGAGGTTTCAGCACAAGCTGTGACATCCGAAGGAGCCGCTGGGTTTGACCCTGGAGCGCTGGGAGCTCTCTGCCCCGGGAGCCAACAGCCCTGCTGCGATGCTGCCGAGGAAGAATTTCCTGGTTTCTTGAAAAATGGACTTGAAGAGAACTGCCTGTGCTCCTGCTGAGCTCTTGGTGCAGCGGGCACGGGCGTCCTGCTCCCTTATGGCCTCATCTGGAGGCCACCGGAGCCCATCGGTGCCTGGGGGACCGTCAGCAGGCCCTGGGGACAGGCGGAGGCATCGAGGATTGATCTGGGGTCAGCATCTCCAGCGGGGAAGCGGGGACCTGGGGGTGATTCGCTACAGTCTCAAAGACTTGTGCTACCAAGAAACGCTCTGGCAGCACCGAAGCTCTGTGGCTTCAGGGACAGCCACCGAAACGTGGCGGTGCCACACGGACGCTGCACAAGGGGCTGAGCAGGAAGACGCAGCCCTGCCTCGATACTTTGAATGCTTTCTCCCTCGAGAAAGGGAGAAAGTCTCATATTCCTGCGACTTTTTTCCCAGCAAAACTGCATTTCCCCCTCCGGATAAAACAAAGCTCCATCAAAGCTGCCGTGAACTTTCTGCGTGGTGTGTACCCCGCCCCGGTCGTGCCGCTTTGTGCAGACCGAGCAAACCAACCCCCCCAGCCAGGGCTGAATTTCCCCTCCCGGGACACGATCAGCCCCTGGCGCTGCCCCAAACCCCCGCTCCGGGGCCGACCCCCCTTCAGCCGGTCCTGGCCTTGGCACGGGTTGCATCCCACAGCGCCGGCGGAAGCCACCAAACTGAGAAAACAACAACAACAAAAAAGCAATGCAACCCCCAAACAAAGCTTCAAGCCTGGGGGTGACCAGAGAAATAATAATGGATTCCCCCCCCCTCTGATTTATTGCCCACTGGGTTGCAATCCCAGCGCCACCGGTTGCTGCAGTAGCAGCCGCTGAGCTCGCCTTCACCAGGCTAAAGCCCCGCTGTGCGCGGCCGGCCGGGAGCAGGGCTGGATGGGAAAAACTGGGAAAATGCCTCTTGAGCAGATGCTAACGGGCAGGTCCGGTGGGGCCGGGCGGGACGGATGTGGCTGATCCCCAGGGACATTTGTCTTGGGAGTCATTGAGCTCTTGGGGAAACATTAACCCTCTGACCAACTGCAGATGTACATGTTGCAGCCACTCCGCAGCCCCAGTGCTGCTATTATTATTATTATTTTATTATTATTATTGTTTTCTTTTTAACTTTGACGTTAAGACGCTATTGAGAAATCTCCCGAAGTGAGGGACTTTTCGGATGCTTTTTACTAAGGGTTAGTATTTGGCTTTTGCATATCGAAGCCTCGCGCTGAGGCTCCATGAGGCCGAGCCAATTTAATTTTGGGGACCATCTGATGTAGGTTGTGTGAAGGAACCATCCCCCCGCGCCCATCAGCTGGGCATCAGGCCCTGCTGCCGATGCTCCTGGTCACGCAGTGGGACCTGCTGCTCCTCTTGGCTGGAAAACCCTTCGAAACTGCGGGTGGGGGGAGCATCCAGCGAGACCCTCGGCCCGGCCGGTCGCGGCCAGGAGCAAGAGAGGCTGGAGCAGCTCCTACAATCCCTGCTTCGATGGTGCCAGGGCTGCATCACCTTGGTGGGGAGGGGGGTCCTGTGGTTTTGGGGGGGAATTTTTGACTATCGATGCTGTGGGCTGGACCTTACCACAAAGCGGGAGTCCGGCGATGCATGGGGCAGGCTGTGCCAGACGGCAGCTTGGGGGGGGGACCTTTTGGGGGGGGTTGTGGACCACCCCTGGGACAGGAGAAGTGGGAAGGGTTGGCGACGACTCTGGCTTCAAAGCCCGGCCCAGGGCGAAGTGCTGCGTTTGCAGCGTGTCCCCCTGCAGAGATGCTGCAAAGCTCCCGTGAAGCCATGACCGGCTTGGCCCAGGAGGTCCCCAGGCGGGAGGGTCGGTCCCACAGCCCCAGGGCACCGAGGAGGAGGAGGAGGCAGTCAACATGGCTCCATGCCAGGCTTTAACCTCTCGCCCTTGCGCTCGGTGTAGCATCAACGGGAGAAGACGCTGTCGGCGGCGCGCACCTCGTCCCGTGCCCACCACTGGCCAGGCCATGAAGATGGAGAAGGATGAGGCGGTGCCCACCTTCTCCCTGGGGGGTAAATACGCCGGAGAGGGGGCAGGTGAGTCCCTCGTGCCACGGGGGGGGTGGCGAGAGGAGTGGGGGCAGGACGGGGGGGAGAAGCCTTCGCTCCTGTTGATGTGAGGTCCCTTTGGCCAAATCCCACCCCAGAGGGGTGGCTGGGAGCACCCTGAGGGGGTGCGTGGGTACGCACGTGGCGTCACCCAGCGTGTCCCAGACACCAGCAGGCTTTGCCTTCATACCAGCAGCTTTTTCTAGAGCAAAGACCCTCCCGTCTCTAACCACCCTGGAGGGCTCCTGCCTCTCTGGCCCCTTCCAAGCCAGACCCCCCCCCCCAGTTACCTGCACCCCTGTTTGTAAAGGGTAGGAAGGAGGGCAAAGAGGGTCATGGTTTAGGCAAGGGCTGAGGTTTGGCGCTGTCCGCTCTGCCCGTGGCCGCTGGCGCCCGCTGCCTAACGGTCTCATCCCGGCAGGTTGCAGCGAAGCGGCTCTGCCCGGCGGCCCGATGCCGGTGGCGGGGAGCGGAGGGACCCCAGCCCAGGACCTGCGGCCGCTGAAGCGCAGACCTGTCCCAGGTGAGCCGAGCCCCAGCCCTGCCCCGGGGAGGTGACAGCAACAGCCGGGGCAGGGACGAGGCCAACGGATCTGTCTCCTTCCAGGGAAGCACTACCAGTGCTCAAGCTACGGCTGCAAACTGGCCTTCCCCAGCATGCAGGAGCTGATGGACCACCTGAAGGTCCACTACAGACCCACGCAGTCCCTCGAGGGTAAGGGCAGGACACCCTGCGTCGCTCCACGGTGCCCTGGGAGGTGGTAAAGTGGGGCTTGAAGCTGAGGCAGCGCTGGTGGTGGTGCCTGTGCCTCTGGGAGATGCTGCACAGCACCCAACAGGAGTGGGGAGAGCATGGGAGGTGCGGGAGACCCAGTGGTGGGGCTGCCCCCAGCCCCAGGGGGTGCAGTGCAGCCGGGCTGTTGCTGAATTTCTGCCCTATTTCTTTGCTCAGGCAAAACCTTCCAGTGCCCCACGCTGGGCTGCACAGAGACCTTCCCCAGCATGCAGGACCTCATGGCCCACATGAAGGTGCACTACAAGCCAAACCGCTACTTCAAGTGAGTCCCGCTGGTCCCCGTCCCCATCCCATGCCGCCCTGCCATCTCCCTGCAGACATGTCCTATCTGGGGGCACCCGGCAGCTCCCAAACAGCCCTGAGCGCAGGGGCTCCCCCCTTTGCAGACCCCCCATCTCAGCGGCAGACCCCGGGGCCAGGGTGCAGGGGGGTGACGCAGAGGGGAGCGCTGCCGCTGACGTCGCCTCCCCGGCCCCGCAGGTGTGAGAACTGCATGCTGCGCTTCCGGACGCACCGCTCCCTCTTCAAGCACCTGCACGTCTGCTCCGACAGCGCCAGCAGCCCCGCGCCGCCCCCCAAAGCCGACAAGCCCGTCCTGCCTGCTACCTCTGCCCTGGAGAAGGAGCCCCTGGCCAAGCCACCCGAGGGGCTGCCCAAGCTCCCGAGCGTTATCCGGCCCCCGGAGAAAGAAGCCATCCTCCCCGGCGCGGACATTGCCCCGGCGGCCCCTGCCGCGCTCCCCACCAGCCTCCCCGAGCTGCCCGGCTCGCTGGAGGCGCTGCCGCTGGTCTCGCCGGCCCCCCACCCCTTCCCGCTGCTGGAGCCCAGCCTTTTCGGGCCATCGTCCTTGACTCGGTTCTCGGGGCCACCCCCCTCCTCGGTGCCGGGGCCGTTCCTGTCCTACGTGCACCCTTCGCCCTACAGCTTGCCCCAGCCCCCGGCGCAGCATCGCCTCCGGCCCTACGTGCCGGGCCACGGTCCCCCTGTCTCCAACGCCGTCTGGAAGAAAAGCCAAGGTGAGCGTGCAGGGCCGTTTGGGCAAACCTTCTTCTGCTCCCGCCTTGACCAGCAGCTCCCGGAGGAGGACCCGCCGTTGGCCAGCTGAGGATCCCCCTCCTCCCGGCCCCACACGGGGCCACCCTGGCCCCCCCTGAGCCCCACCCCACCTCCACCCCCCCCACTCCATCCCACCCACAGGGATGCTCGATTGGAGAAAGCACCAGCAACCACCAAAAAAACCAAGCCTCTAAATTTTCCCGGCCCTGCTGCTCCCCGGCGTGCTGGGGGTGCGAGGCGGGGGGCCGGGCCAGGCCTGCCCCCCCACGTCCCCCCCCCCAGGGAGGGGAAGACCTAATGCTTGTCTTGCCCCTCGATTCCCTCCGCAGGTGTGAGTGTCAGCCCACTCCTCCCATGCTTTGGCTCAGGAGTGACTCCAGGTTAGTTTGGCACCTACTGGTCGGGGGCTGCTTTCTGTCACTGGGGGGCGGTGGGCGGTGGGGAGGGCCACAGGGGATGGGTGAGGCCCCGTGGGGTGCCACGATGCTCCCCGGAGAGCAGAGGGGGAGGGCGAGCTCCCTTGGTTTTGGGAGCTGCGCGGAGAGGGGATGCTGCCCAGGTAGGGTCGGCGACCGGGGGGTCGCTGGCTGCACCCCCCCAGGAACTGCCCAGCCTGGTTCCTCTGGCGCCCGTGGGCAGAAGCAGCAGGAGAAGAAGCTGCAGCAGCTGCTTGGGCTCAAGCCCCCCCCGATCGCCCCAGCCCCGAGGCCAGGCTGGAAACCGCTGCCCTTTGCTCCATGGGGTGCAGAGAGGCGATGGGCAAAGGGAGGCCGGGGCCAGGGGGCACAGCCTTGCTCCCTGCTCCCAGATTTGGGGTTCCCCCCGTGGGGAGGGGACCTCTGTGCATGTGGGGCTTGGAGCAGGGGGGCTCCTGCCCCCATAGCACCAGCTGATCCGAGCCCCATGGCACCCAGCACGATGCAGCCGGCACCCAGGGCCGCCTGCCCTGCACCCTATGCTGCCGCTTTGCGTGGCTCCCACTGGCGGGGGGGCTCCTGGGCACAGCCCCCCCCCCAAGCTGTGGTTGGGGGCTGGCGGGCGAGCGCTGTGCTTCCCTCCTCGCCCGTCCTTGCAGGGCACTCCTCCAACAGCCGCATCGTGTGGGAGCACACGCGGGGCCGCTACACCTGCATGCAGTGCCCCTACTCCACCGCCTCGCGGGAGGAGATGACCCTGCACATCGAGGACCACCGCAAGAATCCCCAGCCGCCCGGGCGCCTGGACGCAGAGATGGGTACGGCCTGGCGGGGCGGCAGGAGGGACCTCAACTGCTGGGATACTCACGGGGAGTGGGCTCAACCTGCCCCGCATGGGCGACGCGTACCCCCTTCCCTCTGTCCTGGAGCAGGGGGTGACTGGCTGCTGCAGTGGGCACCAGGCTCCAGCTCCTGGCTCCCCAGCCTGCAGTGATGCCCTGGGGGTCCCTGTGCCCCCCCATGCCTCCCCGCCGGGTGCCAGCCCCCAGGCAGCCTCCCATGGGAGCTGGGGTGCAAGGGGATCGGCCGCAGTGCTGACAGCTCTCTTCCTTCTCCCTCCAGATTTCGGGGTGGGCATCGCCTCCTTCCACGCCAAGCTGACGCCGGAGATGGAGAACTCCCTGTACTCCCAGCTCTGATGCCCCTGGCTCCCACGGGACTGCTCCTGCGCCTCCCCATCCCTCCCCCCGGCCGGGCAGGGGGGCACCGCACAGCCCCGTGCCACCGCGCTGGGACAGGGACCCCTTCCTGGGTACCGGGAGCATCCCCCAGCACGGGGTGGCAGAGCAAGGGGTGGTTTTTTTTCTTTTTAATTTCTACCCTCCCTTTTATTTTCGGAAACTCTAAGCCCCCGGAACCCCGCGTCTCCCTCCCCTAAAGGTTTCGTTGCTTCAGCTCCAGCGGCTCTGGGGGAGCCTGGTAGGTTGCTCAGGAGTTAGTGGACTTCTCTGGATTGAGGTCTTGAAATAATAAATGGGAATTGTACAGGAGCAGCAGCCAGGGAAGCCTCTGTCGGTCCCCGCGGCGGCTGGCGATGGGGGAGAGTGCCGCCCCGAAGGATGGCCCCCACCCCAAGGAGGGGGCAGGTTGGGGGGTGCAGGGTGTGCATCAACACATCCCAAACCATGAAGGGCTCCTGAGAAGCAGAGTTGGAGCCTCTGCCAGCTGTGCCCCAGCACCCAGATTGGGCACCCAGACCAGGGAGGACCTCAGCACCCTTCTCCAGCCCCTGGCCGGCCTCGGTGGCTGTCCCCACCCCACCACTGGCAGAGGTGCCAGGAGGCCACTCAGCACCAGGCAGCAAGTGGAGAACAGGGCCCCTGCTCCACCCCAGTGGCTCTTCCATGCCCTGGTCCACAGCCCTGGGGGCTGCACAACCCCCTGCACCCCCTCCGTGGGAGCTGAGCAGCCGTGCGTTCTCACCCCGGGGCTCCCCCAGCCCCGCTTTGCCTGTGCAGGTGCCGGCCCCATCCCAGTGAGGTGAAAAGTTTGCTCCAAACTGGTTTGAGCGAAGGCATGCCGCCGCATGCCAGCGCCCGTGCTGCCTCACTGGCCGGGCGCCAGCCACCGCCGGAGCAAGGGACAGGAGCGCCGGCACCCTGCTGCTCCGCACCCCGGGGTTGGGTGCTGCCACCAGCCCCAGGAGGGGACACGAACCCCAGGGGAATTGTTTTAACCCCCCCTCCAGTTCAGCCCTGGCTCTCGCCTGTGGAGCTGCCCCTTTCCCACAGGCACATTCACCCCAGAACACAGGTCCCGGGGAGGGGGGGCTTCCCCCTCCCACCTCCCCTGCCCAGCCCTGCCTGTTTCTGGCAGCAATAATCGCGCAGCCCCCCCGTGCGTACGCCAAGCAGGGGGGCACAGAGCAGAGCCCCAGCGTCCGCAGCTGGGCCCCGTGATGGAGGCTCAGGAGGGGCCGATGGCAGCCTGGCCGGGGGGGGACGCGTGCCTTCCTCCCGCTGCAATCCCTGCACGCGGGCAGGCAGCATCGCGGACCACCATGATTCACTCCTGCCTGCAGCCCTGCGTTGGGCAGCCTCTCCGTGACGCCTTCCCCAGCCCACCGGTGGGGACTGCGTCCTGGGAGAGTCACCAGCCAGAGGCAGCACTGGCCGGGGACGAGGATGGCAAGGATGGAGAGAAACCAGGGGAAGCAGAGCGCCAGCTGGATGGACAGACTGGGCTGGACAGACGGAGCTGCAGCTCCAGCGCCACTGCAGCTCCAGCGCCGCTGCCTCTGTGCACAGGAGCGAGCGGGAGGGCTCTCTTCTGCAGCGAGGTGGCCCCGCAGCCCTGTGTCTGGGCAGGGAGGGGATGGCGAGGCTGTATTTGAAAGGGGGGCCCTCACCCAAGGTGGGAGGGCTGGGCAGGCAGGGGTGGCAGCCCCCCCCCGAGCCGGCAGTGGGGAGCAGGGCTGGGAGCGGCCGCAGCGCTGTTCTGCCTCCCAGCTCTGGTCCACACAGGGCCCCCCGCCGTCCAGCACAGACCCCTGCTCACTAATCGGGCACCCTGGGCAGGAGGAGAGACCTGCTGAAGTGAGAAGCCTGAGCTGAAGCCCCTGGCTGCTGAGACCCGACGGAGCAGCAACTCATTACAGAGCCAGAGCAGGACCACGCAGCCCCAGCAAGGCGAGGGACCCCTCCGGCCCCCAGCGAGGGGGGAGCACCATGGCATCGGGCACAGCCTGGACCCCCCCAGCCCCCAGCAGCTGCCCTGACCCCCCCCAGCCCAGCCCGCAGTGGGGTTCCTCCTCCCTGCCTTGCGTTCGTACCTGAACACCCACTTTCCTCCTCCAGGGCAGGACGCAGGTGCCTGCCCTAAAACCCAGCAGCAGGAGCCTTCCCCAACCTTTCCCTGGCCCCGCGAGCCTGGCTGCGGCCACCTGCGAAGGCAGAAAGCGCAGCACAGCAGGGGCTGCACCTTCCCGTGCAGGTCCTGCAGGCGCATTCGCGCCGGGACTCCGCTGCATCAGGCTGGTCTGTGCCACTCCACACCAAACCAGAGCCCCGGCTCCGTCCCCATCCCCGTCCCCACCCCACCAGCAGCCCTGGCGTTCCCAAAGCTGCCCCACCAGCGGAGCTGCACTTACCGAGCATCCACCCAGCCGGGGCTGAGAGCAAAAGCAGGCCATGCTGGGGGCACGGGACAGTCACTGCCCCAACGCTTCCACCGAGTGTTCCTGCAGGCTGGCTGCAGCTCGCGTGGTCCTAGAGCAGAGGCAGCGAAGACAACGTTCATTGCAATGGATTTTTAAAAACTGAAGTCTTTATTAAAAGTTTTATCCAAATTTTGTAACAAAAGATACAAAAGGGCTGGAGATCCTTATTTCTGGGACTAGTCTGACCAATCAAAACCTGACAGTTACTAGGCTAATATAAAATCCATACAATCTGCTAAAAATGCAGGGAAAAATTAGAAGTAACTGCTGCTCTGAAATCTCTTTTAAAAATTCCTTTAACATTTATAAGTTACTCAGTTTGCATTTTACAGGACTAGTTCTTCTCCAAATGGTTACAGCTACTGTACAATGCAAGAGACAACAGCAAGAACAGAACAAAGCAACAGGAACTCGGATGTGCCGCAACACACACCGCTCCTCTGAAGGAACCGCTGCGAGTCTCACCTCCGAGCGCCGGGTGCCGACAGATTGCCCAGAGCGACCGCCGGGAACGCCACAAAGTGCCAGTGCGTCTGCACCCGTGGAGAGCCTCAACAGCAGGAGGAACAGCAGTTACTCCCGCCCCAGCACGGCTCGCCGGCACCCAGCGCCGCGCAGTTACCATCCCTTGGATGCCACGGGGTCAGTTCTCCCCAGAAGCCAACGGCTGGGCCGGCTGAACACCTCCAGGCAGAGGAAGGGTGGGCAAGGGGTCGGAAACTCTCCGCGGAGAGCTACGCCTGCCTGAATTCCCCCTTTCCTCCTTCCAGCCACGGCGGGGTGGGGGGACACGCGCTCCGCGGCACCCTCTGCGCTCCCGCAGAGCACAAACACGAGTGGGAGAGAGCTGGATTTCTGATCAATGCACTTCTCTTCACGCTGGAAAGGAAAAAGGAGGATGCGTACACCAGGCTAGCGCTGAGGCAACTGTCCAGAGCTGGTACTGGCTAGCAGAAGGACCCTGAGAATATATAGGCTAACACGGTCTCCCGGGGAACGCCGAGTTAGGTGCATCACAGTGATACTGGCTGAACGTGTTCTGTACAGTGCGAAATGGATTTGACAGAAGTGCAGTATCCCTTCACCTGCTAGTTCCTATCTCTTCCTAAAGGCAGAGGCTGCTACGGGGTGACGAGAAGCGTCATCGCAGCAAAGACGCTCACAGCCGCAAAAATCAGACTTACTGGGACGTCCAAGTGAAAGGTATTAAGTGGCCACCGGGAAAAATATTCCAGTTGATGAAAAAAATAGGAAAGCAAGTGCAGGGTTACTGCAAGGTGCATCGTCAGAGGTACCAGGTCTTGCAAGCAGCCACCCCCCCTCCCCAAGACCCCAGGCACCCCACGTCCCCAGCACTAAAGTATCTTCAAGCATCTCCAGAGATCACATCACCATTATTTCTGATCAGAGAGAGCTCAGCGATCGTTCGCTTTGAGTCCATTTAGATGAACCAGATTTGCACCCACTGCTCAAGATGGCTCAAGCGTCTTCAGAAAGCTGGTCTGAGGGCATGCGGATAGCAAACACGCCTTCTTTGCTGTCAGGTAGGGTGGCGAGCTGGAGCTCTGGGTCCAGTGTGGCAAGGCTGATTTCAGACACGAAAGATACCCTAGGAGGAAATTTTTTTCTTTTTTTTTTCTTTTTTTTTTTTTTTTTTTTTTTTTGCAAACTGCTGCACAAACCACAGAACGGAGAAAGCCTTTGGTCATGAGATACTTGTGAGAAAGTGAGCCTGGTATGGAAGATTCCCCTGAATGCCTACAGTATTCTACATCTTAAAAAAATATATTGTGGACGCTGCAGCCATACAAAGGGGGGAGGAGTGGGAGATGGGGATTTACAGTCTCACATAGACACAACGGGGAGGTTAAGACAAGCACAGTCATAGTCTGTAAAACTGATTGGCTCGCTTGGATCAGTCATCCTCATCGTCCTCTTCATCTTCTGGATCTTCCTCTCCTTCATCCTCTAGATTTCGTTTTCTCTTTTCCCCTCGCGGAAGGTCTGCAAAAAGAGGCGAAGCGTGAAGCTCTGTTCAGTCTTGCGGAACAGCATTTGAACTGTGGCTTCAAGCCGCGTCAGCCACAGCTTGCTGGTGAACAAGCACGGACTGGCACCATTACGGAGCGGAGATCCACCCTGCCCGGTTTCTCATGGCACCCAGAAAAGCCTGGGCTAGCACGAGACATTAACTATTTTCTATGCCCTCCAAGCATCCCACATTTCAACGGCCGCTTGAAAACAGGCTTTTTTTGTTGAGCACCCCCAAAAATGTAGCATCTGCAGAATTCAGTCACTTCTGACCAAGCTCATACAAGATAATTTGAAGTCACGCTACCCGCTATGTTCTGCCAACATTCACTCAGGTGTTTGTTATAACCAGAGGAGTCTGGACTCGCGTCAGGAAGCTCGGGCCTACCTTCCTCTCTACAGCTGAGAGGAGAGAGGAACACGTCTCCAAGAGCATTTCCCCACGCACACTACTAACGTGAGCTTCTGTGACAGAAGCCCCGCTTCGGACTATCAATTCAAGCTTAGAACTGGTTTTCTAGGCAATTTGCCTCTTTAATATTTGGCACACTTCCCCAGCTCGGTTGGTATTAGGAGGTACGGAAACCTGTTTCCCCATCACCCCTGTGTGACCCTTTGGTTATAACCACTATTCAACAGCCAGCTTAGGCACAAGCAGCAGCTGCAGCGGTGCCCGTAAGCAGAAACGCTGCGCTTCTCATCAGGGAAAAGCTGCAGGCAACAACAGCACTGCACTGAAGCTTGGGGAGCTCCACAAAAGCAGCAAATGTGCGAGACTGTTGGGGCAGCTTTGCAAGCACTTAGTTTGTTAGGATTTGACTCACCATCATCAGCTTCATCTTCTTCATCCTCCTCACCGTCTTCCTCCTCATCTTCCTCCTGGAGTCAAAACAAGACGCTTTGTTGCAGGAACCACAGTCCCAAGTTTAATTCCATGACAACATCTTCCTTCACCTCTGCTCCCACCCTACTCTAGCCAAGGGTGGCAGGTACAAGCCGAGCGGGGAGAAGCTGTGGGTTCCTAAGTAGCTTCTTGCGTCCCTACGGAGGGGGCTGGACGGCTTTAGCACTTGAAGCCCTGGGAAGCACCAGGCTGAGCAATAAACAAGTCTGAACTGGCAAACTCTGTGGACCACGAGCCAAAAGGCGTACGGGAAAAGCCAGAGCGCACGGCAGCACTGCTCGGATCTGCCCACAGAGGCACCTGTGACATCTGGTCAGGGGGCCACCAGATCAAGGGACAAACACACTACCGAACACAGCAACGTGGTGCTGCAGCTTTATACCGATGACAGAAAGTCTCACCTCATCATCTACTCCGTCCTCCTCCTCTTCACCTTCCAGATCATCATCTTCATCTTCTTCATCATCAATGACTTCTTCATCCAAATCGTCTTCCTCCTCATCATCATCCTCTTCCTCACCTTCTACCAAAGGGAGAGGGAGGTAAGTGTTACAGTTCTCACTCGCTACTCCCAGACGATGTGCTCGCACCTCCAACCCCAGCGCTACGTGAGCAACGGGCAGGAAATCACGCGGGACGAGCGTGCACAAGGAGTGCCAGCAACAAGCCCCGTCAGCTTGCAGCGAGTCTCACTGCTTACGCAGCCTGCCAAAGGAGGGAGCGGGGTCACCCAGGCAGCCCCTGCTTCAGCGGCAAGTTATAATCACCATTTATTTAGCAACATCACCATGCAGGAAGGGAAAAAGGGGTTGTTCCCCAGCAAGAAAAGCAATAGGAGAAAATCCTCACCTTCTCCATTCTCATACTCATCTTCCAGTCCATCCCCATCTGCTTCAGGGTCTGAGTCAGGGGCTTCCTGGTCGTCAGCATCAAACCCGTCTAGGTAGGTGAGCTGGGGCAGAAGGGTGAACACGCTCTCCCGGTAGTTGATGAGCATCGTCACCTCACAGTTGAAGAGGTCCAGACTATGCAGGTTCGGCAACTTTTTCTGCAAAGATCAATTCGTTAGATTATTTACAAGTTGACACTGTTTGAAGATCAGGCAGCCATCAGAGGACAGCTGGTTTGCTACCCACATCTAGTACAGAAGTGTCTTTGCATGCATTATTTGCACCACGTGCTCCTCAGATGGAGAGAAGTTGCTGCTCTTGCTAACTGCAGGCAAAGATTTCTTTTCAGCTCCTCTGTCCTAGTTTCCTAGTTTTCTCCTAGCTGGAGCCAGCTCCCTGTGAAACCATTTGCAAATCTTACTCCCTTCTGAATGGGGTGGGCAACAAGCACAGAAAGCCCAGCTCCCCCAGCAGGAGGAATCACTGCGCCGGACTCATCCTGCCTAAAACATCGGGCAAAATACCCGAGAGCACAACAGAGGGAGACCAAAGCGCGGCGCCTGCAGGCTGCGCCCCGTGTGCCCTTCAGCACAGCCGCAGCAGCTCTCCCCGTCAGGCCATCGCACCGTGCACCAGGTCAAGTGACGGAGGGGTAGAACAGTTTCAAGCTCTTTCCGGAGGGGATGGAGGGACCAAAGGCAACAGCACACGAGGCAAATGCCGCAGCTCAGCCCTGTCGGCTACAGTCAGGATCACAAGGCAAGAGCCCTCTCTGGGGCAGTTCAGATGCAACGGGAACCCCCTGCAACGCATGCTGTGACAGCACCCAGGGCGAGAGGGGCCCAGCCCAGCACAATCACGGAACCGTTTAGGTTGGAAAAGACCTTTAAGGTCATCAAGATCACAAGGATCGCAACAGCGCCTTTGGACTGATGCGATGGACACCCTCACTGGCGTCCAAGCAACTCATCTCCATGACACCCCAGGTGCCACCTACCTCACACTGCATCCGACCCATTAACGGTCCTTTCTCAGATGGACACTGAGCACTGCATCCACAGTTTTACTCATCCAGCCCAATTTCACGCTTCTTTTAGCAACTGGCTGCTGGTTTTCCAGACAGAGGAGCCATTAACTATTAGCCCAGCCTCAAATTGGACCCACTCATCTGTTCCCATCAGAACCACGAAGTGCTGTTGGAACAGGTACCGAGACGTTGGACTTCTGCTGCACAGACACGCTCCCCAAAGGAAACAACGTCATCCCTGAGGTTCCAGCACAGCCTTCCACTCACCAAGGGCTCCAGGGTATTGATGTCTTTGATCTTGTTGCCGCTTAGATTCAAGTGTGTCAGGTTAGGAGTTCTCTCTGCTAGAACTTCAAGGCCACCAGAAATCCTGTTATCACTCAGCTCCAGCTGCCAGAAGGGAATATCACAGGGTCACAAAGTGTCTCGGCTTGCGACATGAGGAATAAAATTGCCCTGCAAACTGGACTACAACGGGCACCCAAGCTCCTGACCCTGTTCGTTAGACCACACCACGGAGCAGCAGTTCAAATTTTTACTTGAAACCCCTTTCCTGCAGTAACGCAGCGTTCCCAGCCACCTCCGTGCTGCAGGACACAGGGGTACATGTCCTCTCAGCTGTAACCACGTGTTCCAAAATCCAAAATATTTATGATGTTCCTGAAGCTTCTGACAGTAGCACAACAGCAAAAGCAAGAGAGGAAGGATGCTAAACAGATAACGAGCTCAAAGGCATTTTGTCGCATACTAAAAAACCACCTCTCTCACTTGCTCAGGTTGTAGGCTGCAGAGGAAAAAGCAAAATCAAACGGCCTTCTTCTGGCAAATGCAGGAAAAACAGCTGTCACCAGGAACAGGGCAGCAGAAGTCTCAGAGCAAGGACTGCTGGAGATGGGACCACAGGTCTGACTCACCTTCCGGAGTTTGTTGAGTTTGGGGAGATTGGAGACAGACAGCAAGTTGATGTTGATCATGCTGAGGAACTCCAGGTTCTCGAAATCTGAAGAGAGACCAACGATCTTCCCATCGTCCGAACGGCAGTTATCAAGAACCAGCTCCTTCACCTGCCAACAGAGACACCCAGCAGCTGTCATCACACCCGGCTAAGCCTCACCTCGAGTCTGCCAAGCTGAGATCAGGCGGAGCGACCAACGCTCCAAAGCAGCACGTGTGTCTGGAGGTCCCCCTTACACACATGAAGGGGCACGCAAGATCTTAAAGCCAAATAACCTTTGTGAGGGCACAAGGCGAGAATCCCTCGCGGTGGTTAGGACTTCACCCTTTAAGCCCGAGCCACGCGACACGCGAGCGCTGCACCACCCCACACCCTCTGGCTCCAACCAAGGTCCACCTTCTCCTCTAAGAAGCATTAAGCGGTCGAACCATGAGGTTGCATCACAACATTTCACGCACGAGGCATCAAAAAGCTTTCAGTCACACTTCAGGCTTCACTAACAAGAGGCCAAACAAGGTCATCTGGTTTTGTCCCCCTCAACTTTCTCCCCCACGCCACCGGGGTGCTGGAAAACCTGCCTCCAGAGGATTCGTTTCCCTGTGACAGTCTCCGCGCAGAAGTGACACATCTGCCTATGCGGCTCTCTAAGCAGATGAGCTCGGCCTCAGGCTCGCCGTGCAGGACCACTGGTGGCACCTAATATTTTGCCCAGCACAGACTACACACACAGAAGCCATCGCTACCCGGTAATTCAGCATAAAAATCAACCCCCTGTGGCATTCGGACCATGAAGCACCAGCACAGCACTGCTCCCCCACAAACACGGGGAGGGTAAACGTACCTGGCGTCCCCCTCTCCCCCGAAGCGCAGGCGAGCGCTCACGCCCCAGCTCTCGCAGGCCACTTCCAAAACTTGCTTTTACCCCACACATTCTTCACAGCAAGATGCAAAAATCAACCTTGGCCAGAAGGCTCGTGATGCTCTCCAAATTCCTCCTTCGCAGCGCTCCCACTTTACCTCTCTTCCTCAGATCAGCCAACTATTAGGGAGTCATTTTAAAACCACTTTGCCTTACTGGCAGCAGAGTTTCAGGGCTGCCGTGCCATCTTTGCAGCACAAGCTGCGAACGAATTAATGCTTAAAACTCCAGAAGTGGCATCGCTGGTCAGGGCTCCCAGTTGAGCAGCAAACAGGCTCAGCCAGGAGTTTTGTAGCTGAGCTTATTTTGCTCCCAGCTCCCAGTCTCCGACTGAACCAAGGCTCTGTCACCACAGTGGGTGTAAAGGTGGCCAAAGCCAGCCCTCCGCCGCTGTCGCTTTGCTGGTGCGGGCGCAGAGGCGAGCCTGAGCGCTACCAGGTTATGAACTAACCTGGCCAAGACCAGCTTTAACCCGGACCGGAGCCTTGCCCTGGACCGCAGCGCAAGCACTGTGGCAGGACGAAGCAGCCAGGACGGCTTCTTCCAGCAGCAACGCTGGCTCGCACCGGCTTTGGTGGCGCGGCACGCTGGCTGTGACCCTGCTCACCTCCGCAGCGTGCCAGCTGCTCGAATCCCTGGTGTCAAACTAGAGGAGCTCGCAGCTTCGGGGGACACGGCTCAAATCGTTCTGGAAAATCCCTTTGCCATCCACAAAGCATCCTTCATCTCTACCAAAAGCTCCACTTACACCTCATTTTCCTCATGCTTGGTTTGAAGCTGCCCACGGCCGCACACCGCCGTCCCCGCGCCGAGTGACAGCCACCAGCTATCTCACTGCAAGGCGGCGAGCGGGGCTGCCGGCCCGGCCTAGATAAGGGGCCCAGGGCTCCGGAGCAGCGGCCTGAAGGACGAAGCGAAAAGCTTCGAGAGGCCGCGAAGCCCCGGGCCCGGCCCCATGGCTGCCAGCTGAGGGCAGCGGCCGGCCCCGCTTGCCCCGCCGGGCGGGACGCCCTCGCCGGGAGGCGGCAAGCTGAGGCGAGGCGGGCGGCGGCGGGGCCCGGTTGCCACCTCAGCCCCTTCCCCGGGGCCCTTCGTGCCCGCGCCCCGGCACCCAGCTCCCCCCCGGGCCTCCGGGGTTGGCGGGAGGCCCCGCTCGGGCCCCGCGCCGCCGGGACGCCCGCTGCCCGCCCGGCGCTGAGGCGGCTCTGACAGCGCGGCCCCCGCAGCCCCCCGGGGCCGGGAGGAGCCCCGGGCCCGGCCCGAGCGAGCCCCGCGGGGAGCCCGGGCCCCGGCGGGGCGGGCCGGGGCAGGCCCGGGCGGCCGCTAACATGGCCGAGCCGCCATGGCTGCGCGGGGCCGCACCGGCCTTGCTCGGCGGCCCCGGAGCGGCGGGAGCCAGCGCGGCCCGGCCCGGCCCGGCGGCCCCCGCCGCCCAACGCCCCCCGCTGCGGGACGGGATGGGACCGGTCGCCGCCGCCGCCCCGGGCCGGGCCGGGCCCCGCCGCGCACGTGCGCGCCGCCATGCCGGGGGGGGGGGGATCCCCGCCGCCGCACTCCGCACCCCCAACCTCACCCCCCCAACCCCCCCTCACCGTGCGGGACCCCCGCGGCCCCCCCCCCCCGCCGCCGCCGCCGCCCCCCCCTCCCCGCAGCACGTGCCTGCCCGGTCCCCCCCGCCACGCGCTCCGAGGCCTCGGTACCTCTCCCGGTTTCTTGTTGCGCAGCTCCAGCGTCAACCGCTTCTTCATCTCCATCCTCCCGCCGCCGCCGCCCCGAGCCGAGCTCCCCGCGCCGCCCCGAGCTCCCCGCGCCGCGCCGCGCCCGCCGCCCCGCCCCGCGCCCGCCCGAGCCCGCGCGCGCCGCCGCCGCCGCCGCCGCCCGGGCAGAGGAAGGCGCCAACGGCAACAAAGGCGGCGCGCGCCGCGCCCCCTGCCGGCCGCGCGCCGCGCCGCGCCCCGCTCCCACGCGGCAGCGCCCCCTGCCGGCCCCGCCCCGCCGCGGCGGGGAGCGGCGCGCGGAGCCCCCGGGCGCGGGGCCGCGCTCCCACCCCCGGCGCCATCTTCGATCCCGTCCCCGGCGCCACACTGGCACCCCCGGCGCCGCCTTCCCGTCCCCGGCGCCGCCTTCCCGTCCTCCAGCACCACATTCCCATCCCCAGGCACCATCTTCCTTCCTCCAGCACCATGTTCCTGTCCTCAAGAAACACATTCCCGTCCCCAGTGCCACGATCCCGTCCCCAGTGCCACGATCCCGTCCTCAAGCACCACATTCCCACCCCCAGCACCATCTTCCCTTCTCCAGCACCGCATTCCCGTCCCCAGGCACTACGTTCCCACCCCCAGCACCACATTCCTGTCCCCAGTGCCACATTCCCATCCTCAAGCACCACATCCCATTCCCAGGCACCATCTTCCTTCCTCCAGCACCACATTCCCGTCCTCAAGAAACACATTCGCATCCCCAGCACCACGTTCCCATCCCCAGGCACCACGTTCCCATCCCCAGTGCCACGATCCTGTCCCCAGTGCCACCCTGCTACCCCCAGCGCCACCTTCCTGTCCCCAGTGCCATGTTCCCATCCTCAAGCACCACATTCCCATCCCCAAGCACCACATTCCCATCCCTAAGCACCATGTTTCTATCCCCAGCACCACATTCCTGTCTCCAGAACCACATTCCCATCCCCAGCGCCACGATCCCATCCCCAGCACCATCTTCCTTTCTCTAGCACCACGTTCCCATCCTCAAACACCACATTCCCATCCCTAAGCACCACATTCCGAAGCCCAGGCACCACATTCCCAGCCCTAAGCCCCATATTCCCATCCCCAGCCCCACATTCCCACCCACAGCACCACGTTCCCACCCACAGCACCACGTTCTCACCCCAGTACCACGTTCCCACCCCAGCACCATGTTTTCACCCCAGCACCACGTTCCCACCCCAGCACCACGTTCCCACCCACAACACCACGTTCCCACCCCAGCACCACGTTCCCGTCCCCACGCCAGGCCTCCCTTTTCGGCCGCTGCTGAGGCTACGCCCGCCAGTGGTGCCGCAGCCGGGCAGGCTGATAAAGCCGGGGCGTTGGCCCGGCTTTCTGCTAAAGGAAGGACGAGATAATGGCGGGAACTCCCTCGTTACTGTGAGGGTTACGACGATGTTTTTCCCTTCTCTCCTCTGACGGGCAGCCCACAGAGGCCCGCGGCTCGCCCTGGCCAGGGCTGCGCTCCGGGCGCAAACACGGCGAGCTGGGAATCCTGCCATCACGAGCGAGGGTTAGCAGGGCCGCAGCCCGTGAGGTTCATGGCGGGTGCTGTCGGGCCCAGCTGTGCTCAAAGGGTGCAACGGAGCCGGTGGGACTCGCTGCACGGGGCTCGGAAAGGTCCCCCACCACAGCACGGTGCCACCGCTCGCAGGGACCCCGCGCAGGAGGAAGATTCCTGCAGGATGTGGGCATTGCTGGCGATGACTTCATGAAAATTATCTTAAAAAGTATCCAGAGAAATCTCTCTGATCAACGATCCAAGCCTCCGAGTAAACAGGAACACGAGGGCTCGCAGGACCAGCCTCATAGTCCCTCATTGTCCCCGTTGGCAGCAGGCCACTGGCTTGCCTTGTATGGGAGGAAATGGCTTTCTGGTACATTGCAGTTAATTTTTGCCAATTGGCTCTAACATGAACCTTATTTTATTAGGAGTAGCAAAATGAAACGGCGACATTAGCAGAGGGGTTTAAGCTCTGAAGGGGCCAAACCCAGGGGTTTTTTAAGAGCAGATAAGGGACATCTCCATGAAGAAAAACTGCCTTTACTGTTGGTGCATTTTTTGCATCTCTGTGATCTCCCCGGTCTCAGTTTCTCCAGCCCAGCTGCACGCCGGAGAGCTCCCAGTGCTCCGCACCCGTCACCCCTCTCCTTGGCGTGCCCCTAAGGAGCTCCCCCCGAAACACCCAGCGCCGAGGCTGCATGGAGGTGGGCAGGTGACGGGAGGTGTGGTGGGGGCTCCAAAGGAGCAGGGAGAGCGGGCACGGCTGGGACGGGCCTGGCTGGAAGGCCCAGAGCATCCTCTTATTGCCCTGCCCGGGTTAACCTCATCCCCACAGGTGAAGCAGCAAGCGGGTCATAGAATCATAGAATCATTTAGGTTGGAAAAGACCTTTAAGATCATCGAGTCCAACCGTAAGATCACCGAGTCCAACCGTAACCAGGTTGCACTCCTTCGCAGGGCGAACCCAGGCTCCTCTGGCCCTTTTTGGCTGCACCGGGACCTACCCACTCCCAGGTCCCAGCACCCAAGGGGTCCCCAGGTCTCCCCTCTCCGAGCCCCCCAACCCGCTGGCCACAGCAGCAGGTTCTGCAGGCTGCCCCTGGGCAGAGCAGCTGGGAGATGAGCCCAGAGGTCCCCCCTTGCTGATCTGCATTTGTTTTAAGGTCTCTTTCATGTCCTCTTTGAGGCTCGTTTCCTGTTCTTTGTAGAAAACAATGCTCCCCCCCTTCCCCTCCCATCCCAGGGTGGCTTTATCTCCCCTCCCCTGGGCTGCACTCCCTCGGGAGCCGGGCTTTATGTTTGTCTTAAAATACAAAACCCTGCTCTGATTTAACCGAATTGATTTTAAAGCTGCCTCTGGTATTTGATGTCTGGTAGATGCATTTAAACTGATCTAGATTTCCTATGTTTGGGCAGATTAACGCGAAGCTGGTAATTTACTGTGCGAGTGACAGCCACTGGAAGGCTGGACCGTAAATGCTGACATGGGTTGAAATTCAGGTCTGGAGCTTTTCATGCAAGCTGGAGCACAGATGCTCGGAATAACGTATTATCTGTCTATTATACAACACAATATTATCTGCTTGCGTTTTGCACTGCTTTAACTACTTCATTCCTCCCCAGTGCCTCCTGAGAGTGAATCCTGTACAAACGGGCTGTTACTGCTGTCTGCGCCGCAAGGATCTTCTCACCACGCCGTGCTTTCCTGTCCTCAAAACAGGGACAAGATTCCCCCAGATCTCCCGGCGGCTGTAGATCCCCAGCAGCTGGTCCTGCTGGGACATACTGGGATCCAGGCCCAGGAGAGCGATGGGCACACCAAATCAGCTGCGGCGGCTTCTCCCACGGGAGCCAGGAGCTGCACAAGCCCCCAGCGAGAGCCGGTCCCTGCGTGGCGGAGCTGTTCCACCGAGGCGACTTGCTCCAGAGACCTTCGGGGTGGTTTGGGGGTATCCAGTGATCTCTGGAAGATGTGATCAGGAAATTTCACTGAAGATTTACAAGCCAATCATAGAATCATTTAGGTTGGAAAAGACCCTTAAGATCATCGAGTCCAACCGCTAACCCAGCACTGCCAAGGCCACCACTAACCCATGTCCCTAAGCACCACATCTCCCCGGCTTTTAAATCCCTCCATGGATGGGGACTCAGCCCCTGCCCTGGGCAGCCTGTTCCAGTAAGGCGTCGACTGGGAGACCAAAAAACCAGTGCCCACGTGCACCCCAACAACCCCCCAAGGAGGAGGCAAAGGTTAACGCAGTCCTCGGTGGCCTTTAGAAGAAATTCCCATGGTTTTTGTTTGTTTGTTTGTTTCGCTGGTGGAAATGGGGGAATCTAAAACTTGCAGGGCCTGATGTGCTGGGTCCCCGGGGACCTCCTCGCCCTCCGGTTCCCGGCCGGGTGCTGCCCGCCGGCTCCCCCGGCTGCAGGGCTGCGGCGGGGCCGGCAGAGGGAAGCATCCCCCCGGCCGTGCGGGGAGCGGGGCCCCGGCAGCCCGGCCCGAGCCCCCGGGAGGGAGCAGGAGCAAACACCTCTGCAGAAGGAGAGCCCGAGCGTGGCTGAAAGTGGTCCTGATCTGGGGTAAAGCCCGGGCTGGTGGTGCCTCCGCCTGGGCTCTGCAATCCTTGTCCACGGGACGCGTGATGGCCAGGCAGCTTTCCGTATTTTTTTGGTCAAGACAGAGGTGCCCGAAGGGTTTGGATGCCACCAGCCTCCCTCCAGCCACTTAGCAGAAGTGCCTGAAACAGGAGTTGTTGTCTGGGGGCTCCCGAAAGGCAGCAGGGAAAAGGAGGCACTTCCAGAAAAAAGATGTGCCTGGGTTTGCCTCTGAGCCGAACATCGTCTTCCTGAGAGCGCGCGGGATTAGTACCCAAGCAGAGAGAGAGGCGTGGGGCTGGCACTCCGGTCTACGCACAGTATTTCCCCAGCATAGGATAAAGGCACAATTCTCTCATATTTGCAGTGTTTCTCCTTTATTGGTGATTCTCTTAATGGTGCAGCAGGGATATCGGCCCGTCCCCCTTGAGCTTTCTGCATGGCAAGGGCTTTGCAAGCAGGGTAGTTTGCACCTTAATATTTTATCAGCCAGTCAGTGACTGGAAAAGAAAATCCAGCCGTTTTCCCTGGAACGTACCTGTCACGTCCTGTCCCTTGTGACCGGCTCTACCTGGTTTGAAACACGCAGGCGGCAGGCAGGTTCCTTTGGATTCCTGGAATATGGCATTCGTTCTCCCAGTCCAGGGGCTCCTCAGCCGAGGGTGGCTTATTCTCTCCGCTCTGCAGTAATTAGCTTTGCCCTGCAGTAATTAGCTGTGCATACTGGCATCTTTATGCTCGGTAACCATAGAACAACACCCAGGTCCTATCTCTAAGCAGATCTGGAGGCATCTTGCAGATCGCTGTTCGAACCTCCCGATAGGGAAGCTGAGCCGTGTAGCGGGGAAGGTTTTATCCGCCACCACCCTGCAGAGAGCCAGTGCCCTTCGGACCAGCTTCTCCCAGCAAATACACTCAGCATCATTTCCATCCCAGTCAGTGCCTTGGGAACACAGGGTGGGAATGGGTCTGGCCACAGCCCCAGGGAGAAGAGAGAGAGGCAGCGGGGATGTCCCTGGGGTGGGATTTGGGGAGACGGGGCTGCCTTCGGCCAGCGGGCACTGTCCCCACCTCACCCCGCATGGGGAGTTATCACCTCCAAGCTGCCCCAGCACCCCCAGGCTATTTGCAATACTTGGTAAAAAAAGAAGGAGGGTGGTGGTTAATTACTGTTTTTACCAACTCTGCAACGTCTCCCAGCTCAGCTGGACCAAGCAACGGCAGCGCCAGGAACCACCATCACGGCTGCTGCTGCTTTGTGCTACCGCCGGATCTTGGACCCCCTGTAAAGGAGCCAATATCCAGAGAGACCACAGAGAAAACCTCTCCCAAAAGCTTACAAAAGGCATGCGACACAGCTGGGAAACGGCCTTCAGGTGCCTCAGGCCCCAGGATGCACCCCTGATGTGATGGTTTGGATGCCACCAGCCTCCCTCCAGCCACTTAGCAGAAGTGCCTGAAACAGGAGTTGTTGTCTGGGGGCTCCCGAAAGGCAGCAGGGAAAAGGAGGCACTTCCAGAAAAAAGATGTGCCTGGGTTTGCCTCTGAGCCGAACATCGTCTTCCTGAGAGCGCGCGTGAAGTGACGCTGTGTCTGCTGGGGCGGACACCTCTGGGGAACCCCATGAAACACCCCTCATCCCCCCGAGAGCTGCAGCAGGCACTTCAGTCCAGCAGGACTTGTGACACAGGCAAGCAAACAGACACGAAGTCTGTGTGTAGGATTCTCAAACGCCACCGCTCTTTGCTTTGTACCTCAAAAATACACGGTTGAAACAATATCCACCTTCTTCGGAATATCACCAAGGCCATGTCCTGTCCCTGCACCATTTTCCTGCCACCTGGATTATGCTTCAACTGCATCGGGTCTCAGCCAGCTCGTGACATTTCTGTGCAGCGTGGGCATCGATGGGTGAACCCTGAGGTCATTCCCTTCTCTGGCCCGGGCTTACACACCTCGCTATCCCCCAGCTCCGATGCTGCAAAACTTCCTGCTTCCAGGCTTTGAAATCCTGCCCCTCCACCTATTTGTCTTGTCTGGGGAATGTCTGTGAACAAGATTTTTCAGTTTGTTGTCACAGTCAGAGCTGCACTTGCCCCTAATTTGCAAAGTTGGTGTTAATATTCTGGTTACTCACAGGAGTAACATCGCAATAAAAGCATCCCCGGACGAGCTGGAGTTCGTCCTCATCACCTCCGCCATGCCAGAGCACGAGGGGGGCCGCCGTGCTCCGCTCGCTGTCTGTGCTGAGATTTCAGGACATGAAAATAGGATCTGGGAAACTCCGCTCTTTGGGAAATAGTCCCACGGGGAGAGGTGCACTGCAGGTAGGATGGCTCCGTCCCCCAGTTCCCTCCCAGTTTCCCAGTCTCGGCAGGGCTGTGCTGGGGAGATAGGCAAGGACCTAGCCTGGAGGCTGGGTTCCCAGAGCAGCCTCCTCCTCCGTCACCGGCCGTTGTGCAACCCACTCGCCCCCTCTGCAAAGGGTGTGGGCAGAAACCCTCGCAGGTGGGTGCTGCTCAGGGTGCAGCTGAGCTTGGGAAACAGCCTCGCACCAGCACCAAAACACGGGAGAGCCCTGCAGGCTCCCTCCTTCGCGCCGTGCCGGGCGGCCCACGCTCCAGCCTCACGCACCCCGGCTGCGGCCGCACGGCGGCACGGCGTCGGCCCCTCGCATGCCCCGCATGTCTTCGGAGATGGGACGGGGTGGATGGATGGGGCTGGAGGCAGGCAGGGCCGATTTTGCACCTCAGAGCTATTTCAGAGCCAAACTCAGCCCTGATGCAAGCAGGAAGTCAAATGAATTGCACCAACCTGGGGTTATTTTGGGCCCTTCGGATTTACCGCTGAGTTGCCTACAGGCTCTTAAACTCTCAGGACTAGTTGGTTTTATTATTTAGAGATGGTTTTTAGTCCCTCTGTGTTCCCAGGGAAAGCCGGAAATTAAAAAAGTGAACAACATAGTCAAGAAATGGGGAGTTATTAAATGAGTAAAGGAGATGTCTATGCTGGCAAGGGCCGGCGTGGGAAGGGATGGGTGTTCAATGGAAGACGCATTCCCAGCCAGCTTCTCCCCAGAGTCTGGCCCATCAGTTCCCGTGTTTGGTGACTGCCAGCGGCGTCCCTGGGGCAGGCGCTGGGAGAAGGGCACACTCTTGCCAACAGATCAGGGCTGGCACAAGCCGGCAAATGGCATCAGGAGCTTCCTACGGAGTGAGCACAGAGCTGTCTTCAGGGGTGCATCCAGCTCTGCGTTAAGGCCACCAAAACGGGATCTGCAGGAGAGCGGCGTGGTCTCGATGTGAACGTGCTTTATTGTGCAGGCAGCTGCGCTCAGACCACTGCCTGGGCACGGGCACACAGACAGAGGCTGTTAAATAGCTCGCAGGAGGGCACAAGCATTGCTTGTTGTCTGTCGGGGTTGGGTTTGAATCACAAGGGATGCTCTCTGCTAGGAGGGAATCTCATCTGCTTTCAGGAATAAGAGGGAGGTTTGTGCCAGGCGGTGGCTGCAGGAGGATGGAGAGGGTTTTCCTCGTGGTCCCGGAGCCCAGGCACCAAACCAAGAATGAAGGGAGTGGGACGCGGCCCCTGCACGCGCTCCTGCCCGATCTGGCTGCTGGGGGCGTTTCTGTGCCCTTCTCAGGCGTCGCTATTTCAGGGGACAAACTCTTCCAAGAGGTTTTTCTAGAGGTGCTTCCAAGTGTCACCATGTCCTTGTTATAACAACCCTCTTGTCTGCCCATGAGGCGCTCACACCAAATTTCTGTTTTCAAAATAATGCACAAAGAGAGACTGTGTTAAATATTAGTCTCCCTTTATTTTTGTAGGCGGACGGAGGTTTCAAAGCACCTGGGATGGGACATGCTTCTTTGAAGAGAGATGGGAAACTAGAGAAGGCCCAGGGATGTGCACTGGGAACGACTGGGGTGGGACGGGGAGGTTGCAGGGAGATGCAGCGAAGGGGCCTGGAGGACGGGAGCAGGGAACAACTCCGCGTGATTTCCCACTCCAGAAGTGACCCAGCTGGAGGGTACCCGCTGCAGCCATCAGGCAGCAGACAGGCAAAAGGAGGTACTTTTTCACCCAGCACCTAATTTAACTGGACCTCATTGCCATAGGATATGACCTCAAAAAATAACCTTTAAAAGCTTGAGATAAACACATGCAGGACTGGTCTGTTCTGACTGGTTAAACATGATGGTTCAGGACCTCCAGCTAAGGAAGCATTAGGTCCCTGACCACCAGAAGATGGGGAAGGATTATTTCCTGCCTGCCTTCCTGCTTATACTCCTTCCAACAGACCACTGCCAGGGGCAGAAGCAAACTTTTGGTCTGCCGCCTTAGGCGCTTACAGAGTTTTAACGAAGGCACTAATTCCCCAAGCTTTACCCCATCCTTCACCATAAACTGAGATGACGCTTCTCCCCTCCTGAAACAGAGACAGCAGCTCCTGCTTTCTGCCCAGTGGGGAGCAGAGAGTAAAGAGGGGCCGGGGGGTTTCCCCCTTGAGTACCCCGAGACAGCCCTGGATGAAGAAGCCTCTGGTTCCCAGGGCCTGTTGCAGACTCTGCTGTTAAGTCCCTCGCAGAACTTGCACAAACCATCGTTGTCTCCTGCCAAAGCTTTGCTCCACTCTGAGAAAGGATTGCAACGTTAGATAAACACATTTACTTGGGTGCAAAGCACTGCCAAGCTTCTGCCAGCTTGATGTAAAGCTGCAGGCTCAGCCCGAGCAAAAAGGAACTTTCTCTTCATCTCCTTCCATTTTCACATCTCTTCAGAGGCAAGATGCCTGCAAGTAAGAAAGGGTGAAAAGGTGCTAGATGCAGGGGTTTGCTTTGGCAAGAGGTGACTCCCTGCTCTGCGTCTGCTAAATTCGAAACCTTCCAGGACTCACAGCAGCCTTCGCTGTGTCTGTGGCCTGCACCTAAGTGGGAGAGCACTCGTTGGGCTGTTACAGCACTGCCAAGAATAAGGTGATTTTTCTCTCTCCTGATTTAGATAGCTTATATTTTCATCTACAAGAAGGGGAGAATGAGAAAAGTCTGTGCTTAGCCCCTGCAGATCCAGCAGCTCCTGCTGAGTTAGGTAAGGCAAAGTCTCTGCAGCGTATACACAACTGCCCCGAGAAGCGCGTGTGACAGATGACAGCACCGGGAGAACTTCCTTTAATTATTACTGTTATTGTTGTTACTATTAGCAATTAAGGCATTTGTTTTAAACCTGTCTGTATTTCAAAACAAGCACAGGGTGGTCAGATTGGCAAAGACTGCTGGGTTAACTGCTATGGCATCCTGCCTGGAGTAGAGATAATAGAGTGCCTGGGTGATTGCTCAGTGATGATGGATTGGCGGGGAATTTCTCTTGGACCCCGAGAGCAGCCCTCTGGGGCCTGACAAGGCTTGTGCTCTGCTCCTCCGGAGGCTGCCTTGCACAAGTACCAGGGCCATGATGTTGTAAAGAGCAGGTGTTTCAGACATTCGGGACTTTATAGCCACATCTCACGTGGGGTGCAAGCTGTCTTTGCTGTTGCTACTGATGCTTTTTGGTTGCCTGGAGCCCCTGCCCTACCTGGTGAAGAAACACAGATATTTACAGCTCTGCAGATGTGAATGAGAACGGGTACAGTGCTCCCGGTAGGCTATACAGCAGCAACGGAGATGAACGCTTTCATTCGGCTGTGTAAAGCACATCCAGCTTTAGCCTGTCTCCTGCTGCTGTTATTATTTCTTCCAGACCATGATTTGCTAAACAGGTTCCAAACCAAGCAGAGGACGCAATTCCTGCCCTGTGGAGCCAGGAATGACGGGGATTATCTAACTGTTCAGCATTAGCAAGGCTCCCAGGTCACCTGCCTGTGTTTTTATACCTGGAAGCGTGAAATTGCAGCCCCGGAGTTAAGTCACATACCAAAAGCAAAGGAGCTGGCAGCAGGACGGAGCCTGTCCAGGCTGCTTCAGGGCCTTCCCGGACACCGGCAGAGCGATGCAGCAGAGCACTGGTGAGCCAAAATGCCTGGGTTCCCTTCCCGACCCGCCCACTGCCTCGCTGCGAGAATGGGGCTAGGTCACTTCGTCTCCTTCCACCCCAGGGCTCTGACTCACGCTTGCTGGGCAAACAGCAGTGGGGATGTGGGATGGCAGCACTCCCACCTCACCCTCCCTGCCCCGGCTGTTTGTTACTGCCCCTCTGCCCACAGTCACAGCCCCGCACCAGCCAAGGCAATACATAGACACGTGCTTCTGAGCCACAGCTTCTCCAAATGGGCTTTTTAAAAAATCCCTCGTCATCAGGTGGAAGCCTCCATGCCAGGTGCCATAGGACAAGGCAGGTAGGACCAGCCTCAAGATAAGCAACTGCATTTTCCCAAACTTGCTTGCCAGAGTCCCCACTTCCCTGTTTTGGTGGCACCAGCAGCAGAACTGCTTCCGCACCACGGCTTGTGAGTACACAGGTATAAAACGCTTGCAGTTGGGCCCTGAGGCTGCAGGCTCGGCTCCCGTGAAAGCCCCTGCCCCTTCCGCTGCCTGCTCTCAGCTGTCCCGGTGCCGTGCCTTCGGACCCCACTGCCTGCCCAAGGGGTGACGGACAGGCAGAGGAGCTGGGATGAGGCTCTCCAGATGAAAGCATGTCCCATATCCCAAAGCCTGGGACGTTGCCTGGGATGTGGGGTCTTGCAAGACGGCGTCAGTCCCAGGGAGCGGGAAGGGGATGGGATGAGGAACAAACCTCATCCAGGAGGTTTCCTTGCAGATCCTGGTGCAGAAGAGACACATCTGAGATGTCACATGTTAGAAGGCAGGTGGAGAGGAGCCAGGAAGTCTTAGCAAGGAGGTGAAGACTTTGGGTGCAGCTTTGAGAGAAAGAAGTCTCAAATACAAGGAGGATTAGGGGAGTCTCTGTGTAACTCTCACACGAGGCCCAGAAAGCTTCACCCCTGTGCTCCCTGGGCACCCCCATCTCCCCAGCTCACCCCCATGTCAGCATCCTCAGCATCCTCAGCATCCCAGGTGCTTCTGACCACAGGCAGGAGGATGTAACCATTAGGAGGAGCTGGGAAGGAGGACTCACCAGGAAATCAGCCTCTCTATGACCCAAATGCTAGTTACTGATGAATCAGGGAAGATGTGGATTCATGACATCCTCCCTAGTTATTTATTCACTGTGTGGCACAGGATGTATCAGTGATGCTTGGGTGCTTTGCTCATGTCAAGGATGTCAGAGGTTTTGGGGTGGGAAAACTCATTCTTTTCAAGATATTCATATAGGCCAGGCATCATGTGCCTGGGCAACAATCCGTCTTATTTTCAAATCCACCTCTGCCACCTTCCCTGGCTAACACTGTACCTCACCTGCCTCCCTTCGCAGTGGGATGGGCAAGTCACCACTTGCTTCTCACTGAGATCCCCTGGGGAACTGGCTACCTTCTTTCAGCATGCGAACTCAGTCTCCTACTGGCACAGTCCATTCAGGAGTTGTAAGTTGTCATGGTTTAACCCCAGCCGGCAACTAAGCACCAACAGCTGCTCGCTCACTCGCCCCTGGTGGGATGGGGAGAGAATCAGAAGGGTAAAAGTGAGAAAATTTGCGGGTTGAGATAACGACAGTTTAATAGGTAAAGCAAAAGCCATGCACACAAGCAAAGCAAAACAAGGAATTCATTCACTGCTTCCTACTGGCAGGCGGGTGCTCAGCCATCGCCAGGAAAGCAGGGCTCCATCACGCGTAACGGTGAGTTGGGAAGACAAACGCCATCGCTCCAGCAATAAACGAAAAAATCCCTGTGTTATCAACACTATTTCCAGCACAAATCCAAAACACAGCCTCACACTAGCTACTATGGAGAAAATTAACTCTATCCCAGGCAAAACCAGCACATAAGTGAATTTCTTAGAAGCAAATTCACCCCAGACTTCTTCAACGCGGACACTGCAGTGCAGCCATCCGGGGGAGAGAACAGCTTGCTGGGGATTGCCTCTGATCTGCTGCTTCAAGACTCATCGTCTGTCCTCGAAAGACATCCAGCCTTGACTTAGTTGCATGTAACGGAGGCTCCACCATGTTGTAATATGAGCTGCTTCAGTGGTTAATTATCCTCTCATCTCAAAATGCATGTGGATTTGTGAGGCTTTTGTAAGCCCTGGCATCTTTAGGAGGTGTTGCACAGCTCAGGTCTCCCAGGTACGCTCCTTTTTATAGAAGTATCAAAATAAATGGCTAAGCTTCCCAAAGAGCCAGTCCCCAGGGCCAATCTGAAGTGCCACAGCAAAGGCTGCCGTTTGAGCCCTACTCTTCAGGGAGCGCAAGAACAGGGACAGGGACACCCTGGATCTTGGTCTGACCCTGCCCTGTGATGCTGAACGTGGTGTCTCCCTTGCTCCAACAGGAAGAACTGACCAAATAATAGGCTTTTATGTTTAAGAAAGCAACGTATTTCTTCTTTTCCCAACCCTACATGGAGGAAAGAACGTTGATTTTTGGGAAAAGTTTAATTGCTGCCAATTTTCTTGACATCTTGAAAGGGATTCAGGAGGAAAATGTTTGCAAAGCAGTCCCTGAAGAAGTCCCCATTCAGCCAATTCTTTAACTAAATAACAAAGTAAACTAGCTAGAAGAAGTATGATTTGATAATAAAATTATTTTTGATAATAAAACAGTAGCTGGGGAAAAGTTGAAAAGTGGCTCGAATTTAACCCCTGAAAATGAGGCAGCATCAGCTTGCCGCGTGCTTTTTGGTGAAAACTGTTTTATTTTTTTTAACCAGCTCTGCAAGGGAGGCTGTATGGATCAGTCCCTCCTCTGGGAAAAACAGGGTTAGGATTGGGGTGTGTGCGCGTGTGCAGGTAACCTGCCTAGGGGCACGCCGATGATTTCAGACTGCATTTCTACCCGTTCTTCCAACCTTTCCAGCTCACGCTTCTCTGCCCTCCCTCTCTGCCCCTGCCCATTTGGGTGCACAGATATAAACCCTCCAGCCAAGATGTTTCCTTCGGGGGACTGGAAGGTTTGCCTGGAGGGTGCGCATGGCTCTTGTCTCATCCCAACGCTTTCCCTAGAGTCGGAGCAAGGGTATTTGCTGGCGGCTGCTCCCGGTGAGCTCACACCGTGGGCACTCCTTCAGAGCTAGAGCGGCAGGGCAGGTTACTGCTCCAGCTTTGCTAGAATCCTTGGAGCTCCCGACGCTTCACCTCACCGCGTGGAAGCAGTGCTGGTCCGTCTCAAGGGAACACAGGTAAGCCAGGCTGGGATGAGAGGTGAGCAGCAAGCTGCTTCGATTTTTCTGTTCCCTTTTTCTTCTCCTGTCTCGTGTCTCCTCCATCCCTTCACCATCTCTTGACCGAGGTCTGTTCAGCTAGGAGATGGGATTTACCATCTTGGGTATGATTCTTTCTTTACCCTACGCAACTACTTGCATTGCTGTAAAAGCATAACGCGGAGCACCAGGGTTCAGAAGAGAGTCACTGTGTTGCGAATGAGCACATGGAAACCCAAGATCATGAAGAGTCAGACCTCAAACCAATCTGCCTGCCATCTATTTTATTTTTCTTCTGTAGCTGTGATCTCACCTGCTCTGGGGAACCAGCCAGCCTGGATTAAAGGGAGGGCATCATTAACTTGTGATTGTAAAAGAACGGTGGACGTTTATCCACAAGTCAGTTTATCTGGTTGGAGCAGGAGGTTACAGAAGAGCTTGTTTGTATTGGTGTTACACTCCTGCGTGTTCTCCCTTTGAACAACTTCTTGGGAAGATAAGCAGAGGAAGCTGTGGTAGCTCCACACCACTGCACACCTACAGTAACTGCTGAACCTGGTGGTGTTGCTCAGTTGACACCGGTGTAAACAGGGACTTGACTGTTTCTCCACAAGAACATGATCAACTGATGAGTGGTTTTAAGATAAACTTCCCTTCCTTGCGTTAGACAGCTAAAAGGATTTTCAAAGAAAAGAAAGCTTTGTTTTCCACCCGTTACCCTACCAGTGCCTCAGGAGCTCAGAGATGCTACTGAAGGGCTTGGTGTCACCCCGGTGCCTGCTCATTCTGCAGATCTGGAGAAGCACAGCCAGATGGGTCAGTTCAACACTGCATCCAGGGACTCAACTGCTTCATTCCAGGGAATTTCTGTGGCTTTTGTGTACCAAATACCCAGCTGCTAGGGTTTGCATAGTGCTTCCAAACACCTCTAAGGTTGGCACCCATCTATCAGCTTCTAAAATAGCTCCAAAGGCTCAAGGATCTGAAACAAAATATGCCAAATAGGAAACTTGACCAGAACTTTTACTTTTTCAAATGAATAAAAGAGGGCTGAGAAATGACGCTCACACTGAGGATAGAAAAGTCTTCAGTATGGGGAAGAAAAACAGGCAAAAGATTAGATTTTTTTTTTAGAATCCCACTTGTAACTGCAGCTTCTGCCACTGCCAGAGGCCAGGCTGGGGGACCCGGCAGTGGAGACCCCACTCGAGGTGTGAAGCTCTGATGCCTTTCACTGGGAAACCAGGACGGGGCTTGCATGGAGCACATTCGAAGTGAAATCACTGCCACTGAAGAGACACCTCCCATCGCCTTTGCTTTGTGCCCCCAGGACTCCGGTAATACCCAGGGTCTGTGCTGGTGCTCCAGGGCTGAGCTTGCATAAGGTGAGCTCCAGCCCTCAGGAAGATGCTGAGAAGCAACTAAGGAGAGCAGAGCCAATGAGCAATAAACCCTGTGGAGGTGTCCACTCCCAAAAGGTATCTCACAGCCCACAAAGTACAGGGAAGTTCTCTTGGCAGAAAGATCTGAGTCATAAAGAAAGTGAAGAGAAGGGAGAAGACAGGGTGACAAGGACAGGGCTGAAATGGGAAAGCATCGTGTGGCAGCGACGACCCCTGATGAGAGATGTTAATGCCATGGATGAGGCTGTGGCGACCATTCCCAGGCTCAGAGTTCAAGAACATTTCCTAGGGTGATTTGTCACTCCTCCATCATGGGGAGAGAGAGGAGGAAATATTCTGCAATATGATGAGTGCTGGGAAGAGGATGAGTCTTGCATAGGAAGGTAAGGATGCTGTGCTTGCGCAGGCTGGTGTAACGCGAGCACGCGTGCATGCAAGGGGCAGGCAGGCAGAGTGTGCTTCTCCCCTTTCCCCTCGGGTGTGCAGCACACTCCTTGCCCGGGTGCAAAACTAACCCGCTCCTCTCCCTTTTGCAAAGGTGGCCCAACAATGCCGAACATATTTTCCTACCAGAGCGCTGAAGTCGACTGGTGCGAAGGCAACTTTGAGCGCTCGACGGTCATTGCGGAGTACTACAACACCGTGAGTGCGGGCGCATCCAAAGGGCAGGCTGGGGTGCGAAGGCAGCCGGCTCCGGGCACCCAGGAGCTGCTTTTAGGAGATGCGATGGGACAACCTTGTTTTCTCTCCTCCTGCTCACTCCTTTGAACTTCCTGGTGTTGGAGGGTGCTGCTATGGGGAACATTTTCTGAGCTTCAGGTAAATCATGGGCCTTTTACTGCTTACAACAGCCAGTTGCTCACAGAACGAGCTGGGGTCAGGGGTACTTCTGGCACGTGTGGGGCTGAGTTCCCAGAGAGAAAACTCTGGCGGTGCTCCTTAGCCCAGATTTGTGAGATCCTGTTCTACCAGTCCTGCAGCTCTCCTGCCAACTGGGGTAAGTCCCACACAGGGCTCATATATTCCAGCTAAATGTACAGGAGTGGCAAAATGAGAGACAGCACTTGCATGAACCGTGTCAAGCAGGTTGGGAATCCAGAACTGAAGACAGAGGAAAGCTGATGCATGAGCCAGTTTCACCTCCTATGATCCTTTATAATTCAGACTCCATCCAGTGCCAGTCCCTTGAACACAGCCTCCTGGCTTAAGCGTGGCTAGGAGCATCCATATCTGTCTGCAGAGGACTCGGTGGATAACCGGTCTCTGCAAGCATGTCCTTCTACCGCAGTGCAATTACAGGCTAGCAGGGGTGTGAGGCATGTGGATTTACAACCTTCCAAAGGCTTTGTTTATGACTTTTAGCAATTACTGTCTAACACTAGAACTTCTTGTTCTCATGGAAATGGCTCTTCCTCTTTTTTTAAAGCACTTCCTGCTTTTAATAAATTGCCTATAATAACGATAATTCCCTCACCCGAGTCCCGCAGCTCCCAAGCTCTAATTGCCCAGCCAGGGTCTCAGAGGAGGGGTGCTCGGGCTGTATATAGTCGCTTCTCTTTGAGACAGTTAACAAATAAAGATCTGCCAGTCCAGACCAAACCCTGCTTCCCTCTGGCATCCAACTGAGTGTGTTGTGCTGTCGCCTGTTTACTGGCACTGCCTCCCTGTTGGATGGGCTCAGAGCTGCAGAGCAAGGCATAACTAGCAAGGAGGTACAGAAATCACTTATACTCACATCAGCATTTCAAATGTAGCTGGAGATGCCAAATGCCTCTGTGTTTTGGAGTGTCACTGGCAACACTGGAGAGGGGCTGATTTCCACGAAGAGCAGGAAGTCTGAAAGTTATTTTTTAATCAGAATTCATTCTGGGAAATAAATTTGCCTAACCTCCTAGTTTAGTACATAGGCAGCATTTTTCAAATGTGTCTTTGGAGCCGAGACCCCATTTTCACAAGGATCCTGATTTACATCCCGACTGTCAAAGTGGCTCAGGATCCTTGACACACCAAGAAATACCTCAGGAGCTCTCCAAAAGCACTTACGTGTCTAACTTCTCTGCAGCACACTGCTAGACACCAGTTGGTGTGCCCAGATGCATAACTGTCTTTCTTAGGACCCACAGCCCTCTAATTCCCATAAAACATTAACTCTTAGCTGCCTGGGTCGCTTTGCGGCACAGGTTTCTAAATTATGTAGCTATTCCTCAAAATCTTACCCAGGTGCTTAGTTCTGGACTGAGGTCCCCACTAGCCACAGCCATCTCCCATGTTTCCATACTACACCACCTTCGAGGCACCGGGCTTGTCTGGATGAATTTGCACTAGGTAGGACTGAGGCACAGCTTTCCTCCAGGAGAGGAAAACTTCTCCAACGCATGTTTCCACACAGATGCAAACTAGTGCGATGCCGAGGAACACAGAGAGATGTGGGCAGAGCAAACCCTGCAGGATTTTTTCCAGTGACTAAACTAGCCCTTGTTCCTCTCTGTATGTGAACACAGGGCACCTCTTTCACAGCAGAGAAAGAGCTTTTTTTTGTCTCTGCACTGATCTCCTTCTTGCCAGGCTTGCTTTTACCAGTCCACAGAGCTCAGCAGAGTGCCTGTGCAGGCGGAGGGTACCACTTCTGCAGTTTCTGTCTTAAGATGTGATTCTCATTTAAAGAAAGCAGTGGAGATCCAAACCTGCCTTGACAGCTGCCTGCATCAGGGCTGGCATGTGATCTCCTGTCCGAACAAGGGGAGACAAAAGAGCAAACCTTCCTAAAAACTGCTGCTGTCTGAGCATCTGACAGCAGCCCCAAAGGCTGCACCATGCTCAGGGCCAGACCTTGTACCCAAAAGCATCACTTACGTGGGCATCACCCCTTCATCAGCCTGCAGACGCTGGCTGGCATTGCCTGGCTCTCACCCCTTGCAGCAGCACCAGGGGAGCCCTCGTCATGCTCTGGGCTCTCTCACAGGATCAGGCTCCTCGTGATGTGCCCTAAAGGTACGTAAAGGTACTATAGAAATTGGACCAGACCGAGATCCCTAGCTATCCTTGCTGGCTGGCAGCATGTTGCAGATCCAGCCGGGGCTCTGGGCACTATCTCAGATGTGATCCTAACAGCCTGGATCTCCTCTTTTCTCCTCCATTCATTTGTTCCGCATATTCAGATTGCTTCCTCCGTGCGGCAAGCTTTACGGGCCTTATCTCACTGGCCTGCCCTGAGATAATTATATCAATATTGACTTCAGCATCAGTTTGCCAGAGTTTTAGACTAGCTGGGAATCCAGCCAGCTCCTACCCAAGACTCCCGCATCACTAAATCAGCAGGGCTTCCTAATGGAGCATCCTCTTCAACGTCTTCTTCCCAACACTGCCTGGGACTCCAGCAGGGTAGTTTTGTGCCAGCAGCAGCAATGTGCTGCTGTGAATTCCTCTATGCCAGCCGCACTCTCTCGCAGGTCTGCTTGGGTTGGATGCTTTTTATTAGAAATAAGCACCAAGGGTATGAGCAAAGAATGTAAACAGTATCTTTAATTACCTAATAATACATGGTGGCTCGTGATTGGGTGCAGTTCAGCAACAAAGCACTAACTATTTATAGTGACTCAGTGACCCAGAAATTTATTGTCTTCTGGCTGTTCATAGGAGAACAGTATTGTGCTACATGAGGGTCATCAGTCAGGGACTTGTCTTTCTGCCCTCATTTCTCTCCTGAAATGACTGATCCAGGATGCTGGTAATGACACCCGAATCCACAGCAGTCTCTCTGGCAAAGCAGCAGGAGCTCTGACACTGCCGTATATCCAGAGCTCCCGGATGCTTCATCGATCGGTGGAGATAAGCTCAACTGCAGGTACAAATTACCTAGATATGCCCAGAGAAGCACTCACTTTCAGAGTGTGTCAGAGCTGTGGCATGCGCCCCAGCCCTCCGCATGGGCTCAGCAACCCCGCGGCATCGCAGACGCATCGCTCTCTCGCCTGCCCAGAAAGTCCCGTGCAGGAGTACGGCAGCTCCTTGCCTGGCACTCTGCAAACACTAGACAAACAGCCGTTTCCTGCCCCAAAGCACTGGCGTGACATTGCGATGTCAGGACACGCAGCTTCATCTTCTGCTACACAGGTCTGGCTATTAGGAACTCGCTATACAGGTCTGGAGAGCCTCTGAGGTATTCACTTCTGTCTTTGGCCCTATGGGCTCTTCTATCAGCTAAAGCTGGTTTGCTGGCCTTTAAATGAATGAATGCAATGTGTCTTGCAGAAATCTTTCACTGCAGAAAATGCCTGTCTTGAGTAAGGACCAGCACATGCCTTGGTTGCTAGTGCGCTGTTGCCGTGCTCAGAGCTCTGCAAACCAGCATCTCCCGTCCCAATCCGTATCGGAGGCTTGTTCTCACCCTGTCATGGATGGAGATGCAAACAGGTTCTCTGCAAGTCTCTCTCTCCATCTTAGCTTGCAAAGTGCTGAGTTGCACAAGCCCTGGGTCCTTTCCCATGATCCTGCTAATGCAGCAGGATTAGAGCCATGTCGCTGATCCCAGTCTCGCTTTTCTCCTAGTGAAAGAAGCAAACACCAGTATAGGGGGGCTTGGCTTAGGCACCTGGAGCAATAACTCACACTTGTTAGGAAGTGGGACATGGCTGTGAGCTCACACAGTGGAAAACCACAGGGCTAAGTCACTCTCACAGGTCAAATCACACCTCGGCTCCATCACTGCTCTCTTATCTCCCTGGCATCCTGGGCAGAGGGAACCGGTGCCTCCAGGCCAGTACGGCCCAGCTAGGTGCAAGTAGAAGCCGTGCTGGGGGGACTCAGCGTGAGCAGAGACTCTGGAAAAACTTCCTAATGGGAGTACTGGAAGCAAAACCCTCCAAACCACATTTGAGACGGAGCTTGCCACATCTTAAAGGGAAGATATAAGACAGCACTTACAAACCAGGGCTTGGATCCGACAAGTGATGAAGACCCTGTGTCCCCCACAGATGCGGTTTTGTAGCGGCTCTCCCCAAGCTCTGAGTTTGGCTGCCCTGCAAGGAATCTCTCTCTTTTCGACTCTATTGGCACAGTTCCCCTGATTATCACTCCCCTCTGATATCTGATCTTGCACATCTCATACTGAATTAACGAAGTGCTAATACTGCTATCATGTAATTAATGGCACTGTTGCAATGCCCACTGCAGCAGGGATTCAGACCTCTCTATACGCAATCTCAAATTCCCGCATTTCCTCACTTTGACATGCATGCTGGCACTTGCACGCTGTTGCCTTTTCTGCAAGCATTTTCTCTCTTCTTGCTATCCCTGCTTGTCTTCCAAAAGCCTCTTTAACCATTTCACAAGAAAAGAAATGTTTGCAACAGGGTCGTTGCTTTAACACACGGTTTGGTTTCTCGATCATTTCCGAACAGTTTGACCTCAAGTGTGCAAGTGGGACCAGCACTTCTCTTTTCATAGCTGGAACGGGAACAGGCCTGGATTTGGCTCTAAGCACCTATAGAAAACCAATACACTTGGCCTGAGAATTGCTGTTAATGGGAGCATCAACTTGTTTCATGAAAGCCTTAGTGAAATTCAAGATTAATCTCCAGGTGTTAAGGGGAATAGAGACCTTACATTAAGCGTGAATTGTGTTTCCCTCTGGAATATGAGAGGGTGTGTTTCATATATATGACAACATCCCTGTGATTTGCAGCGCTGTTACCATAAACTCAGATCCCATTGGATATCACAAGCCAAGCACCGATTTTGCAGTTTACCTGGTGCACATAAGGGCTGCTGAGGGGTGAGACTCCAGCTGTGGAGGTCAGATTCCAGGCTTGGGGTCTGGGTCAGCATCTAGCTGGAAGATGAAAGGAAAAGGATTGTCAGGGTGAGATAAAAGTCACCCTGGTGTCTTGCCAAATGGCATTTTAGCAGATGGCTCTGCCCTGCTCTTCCAAAGCCCCAGAGAGCTGCCTGGCAGGTAAAACGTGGCACCATGGTCCCAACCTTTCACAAGCAAGAAAGATTTTCCCTGGGGAGGCTGTGCTTCCCCATGATATCCCTTTACTGAGTTTGCAAAATCAGGTGAAAAAGCCAGGGTAAGAACCCACAGAGGGTAAGGATTATTTCAAACTTCATTCCCCCATAGCTGCAGGGTGGAGCAGGCCTGATCCAGCAGGCAGGTCCAGACTTTGGGCACTCGCTGCTCCTGCCCAGCTCCCACATTTTGCCCATCAGCATCTGCCATTCCCCAAGGCACTGGCACCTTCAGCCAGCCCAGGCAGCAGCAACAGGCTGAGCCCCAGTACCATCCCCTCCTCCCCGGACAAATCAAAGTCTGTCAATGGAGCAATTTTGCAGAGTTGGAAATCAGGGCAGAACAATTTCGCTGCATTCATTTGCTAGGTATATTTAAAGGAGGTTTATGACTTCATGTAATTACTAGTGTCCAGAACACCTCCCCTCCCCAGGCCAAGAGGGTTCGCACATGACACTACAGGATGTCACCTCCATCCTCTTCCCACCTACCAACGTCCTGCTGCCCTCCACCGCACCCACCCCCAGTTAACAGTGGTTTTGCTGACTGTGGCTTGCTGGGGTGGCCTAGCTCCTCACACCCACCCAGCCCCTTGCAGGGGGCTGCCTGCTGGCCAAGAGGGGCAGAAGCCATCCAGGGGGTTTTGGGGAGGTCTGCGTTGACAGGAGATGGCTGCCAACAGAAGAGCTTTGGCAGCTTGCTTGAAGACACTGGGCAGCTGAAGCTAAACCATCACCCAAAAAGGGCACACCAGCTTGTCCTGGGCTTGCTGGCCCCAGAGGTGCCTGCAGGGAGAGAACAGATGTCTGCAGCCATTGCTGTCACAGCAGTAGCTGTCCTTCCAGTTCCAGCCTCGCTTCTCGAGAAACGCCTCTGCGCTCTCCCTGTGCCAAGAGTAATACCTGCCTCCACGCGATGCTTTCCACTAGAGATCAGTATCCTCTTTGCACGTGAAGATACTGAGGTACATGGTGGGATGGGAGTTGCCCAAGATCATGCAATAAGCTGAATGTGCCTCTTTTTTTTCAGATCAGCAATGTAAGCTTCTTTATCCTTTCTCCTGCCCTGCTCTACCTGAACCGGCAGTACCGTCAGCAGCGTGCCTTGCCCTTGTATTTCTTCTCTGGCCTGCTCTTCTGCGTAGGTAGGTGCCAAGGTTGTGAGAAGACCAGACAGGTTGCCAGAGCACCCAACTGTTCATTCATGATACCTTTGGTTTTGGAGGCTGGTTCTTAGTGGTCAAAGCATAGGGGCAAGCTGGAGTGTTAAACCGAACAGCCGTGCCTGTTTGAAGCCCTGCAGCTCATGGTTCCCGCTGGCTGCAGATGCACAGCTTCCAGCCCAGTAAATCCCCATGGTGCTGTGTGGACTGACTCACTCAAGTCTCCATTAACACCAAGGTCCATGCCCTGCCCTTCAGGAACGGTGTGTCTTTAGGAATGGCCCCCAAGAACTTCCCAGGCCAGACGGGCTTGTGCGAGGATGGAGCTTTGCTGACACAAGCTGTCCTTGCTCCTTGCAGGCATCTTTTCCGTGTACTTTCACATGACCCTGAGCTACGTGGGACAACTCTTGGATGAGCTCTCCATCCTCTGGACGCTGGCTGTGGCATATTCCTTTTGGTACCCAAGGGTTCGCTTCCCCAGATGCATCAAGAGCAGGTACGACTCACAGGGAGACAGGGTTGCAGGCTCTGAGGGGAGGGCTGGGACATGGACATTGATGTGTGTGACCCACAGATCCCAGCCCACAGCCCTGCAAGGGGTCAGCGTTGAGGTTCCTGCAGTTTGCTTTGGGACCAGACCCTCCATCACGCAGTGATGGATGTGCTGACAGAGGAAGAGTAAGAAACCCTCCCACGGGGAAGGGCTGTGCTGGGCTCCTGTCGACTGGAGCTGCTTGTCTTTGTGAAGCTGCAGAGGAAACTTTGCATGGAGAATTTCAAAATTAATTAGGAAATTAAATGTTCCTGAGCACTGACATTCAATTACCCATGCTGTCAAACTGTCATAGCATCACCTGCCATCCACAGAGAGCTTTCCCTGCAGGCTGATGGGGTTTCCCATAGGACAAGCTGATCCAAGTTAACACCCCACATTTCAAAGGTTGTTTGCAGGAGGGCTGGCTGGGCTAGAGGAGCTCAGCAGAAAGGATAGGGATACTGGGTAAGCATGGATCAGCAGAAACAGGAACCCAGCAGGGCTTTGCTCAAAGGATGGTCCCATCCTGGCAGGCTTGCTGGAGCCCTCTGAGCCAGCCCAGTTAGAAGCCCTGCGAAGCCCTGCTCCAAGTCTGCTCTTCCCATGCCAAAGTGGAGGTCACCAGGAGTTCACAGTGGAGACTTGGTTGGGGGAGAGGGGAAGGGACTTGGGAAGGGATTTGCATGTGAAAGGCCCCTCTGAGCCCTATTGTTGTTCAGTCAGCCCAAATCTGCATGTTTGCACGGCTCACGCCCCTGCCCGCCACTGCTGGGACTCCTGCTTTGCAGCCCTTCCCTGTGCAAAGCTCCCAATGCCTTTGCCTCTCGATGCTCGTCTCTGGCATCACCATGAAAGTGCACAAGTTACCTTCTGGGCTGTGTTCCCTGCTCCATCATGGACTAACTGGGGGGCTCTTGGCAAAGCACATATATAAACAGACACCCCAGCCTTCCTGCCAGAACTACTGCAGAGGCTGAGGTCAGCCATGTGCAGATTGGAGGTGCTGGAGAAGGGTTTCCTCTCTCTGGGAATAAGCAGGACCTCTCCCATCCTTATCCTTCCATGCTGTGAACCTTGAGGGCACTGATACTTGCTCCCAACTCCCTTTAGGAAGCATTTCTTCTGGTTGACTGGTGTCACCACCGTGATCAGTACCTTCATGTCCTTCATCAAACCAGCATTCAATGCCTACGTGCTCAACTGCATCGCCTTCCACCTGCTGTACCTGACATGGTGTGAGCTGAAAAAGTAAGGAGAGGGCTGAGAGGGGTTATCTGTAGGTCCATTGCACACTCCTGGCAGGCTCACACGTGGCAGTGACTCTGTGCACAACAGTGAATGGAGCCCAAGACTTCATCAGCCACGTGTTCGACTATCAGCTCTGCAAAGAATTGGGGCAGCCTGGGAGAGACCCAGGAAGAGGCACAGGCAGGACTGTGGGCAGTGGGGTACAAGAAGGCCATCTGGCCCAGGTGCCATGCAGAATGGGGACAATCCATGGGACGAGTGCATCTTCTCCTCCCCAGCTGCCATCTCTGCAGCTCTTTCCCCTTTGTGGGGGATTTGGGAATCAGTGTGGGGCTGGGAGAACCCCCCAGGATCTGGGAAGAAAGACAAGAGTGCCCTGGCACCTCCTAGCATCATCCTCACCCACAGAAAGTCAGAAACCCCCTCTACAGAGCCACACTTCTCTAGTTCTTGTGGTCTGATGAATACTCTCCAGAAGAAACTCACTGGCTTTTGCTCTGTTGCATTAGCACTTGCAGACAGGAACCAGCCCTCTTTAAAACTGTCTTTCCTTCCAACACGATACTCCGTTCCCTCTCCCTCACTGTGTCTTCCAGGTGCAATGACAAAAGGGTTCACTGGACGGCCGCAGCCATGGTCGTGTGCTGGGTACTGGCCATCAGCAGCTGGATAAGCGACCGGTGGCTCTGTGGGCTCTGGCAGGCGATCAACTTCCCCTACTTCCACAGCTTCTGGTAAGGGCTCCAGCGCAGAGGCAGGAACCCCAGCCCAAACATTTCAGGGGCTGAAGGGCCACAGCTAAGGAGAGATGGCAGCAGGGATGTGATGCTCGACCAGGGAGCAGCTGCATCTCTACCCAACCCTCTCCCCCTTTCCTCTGTTGCAATTGGTGCTGCTCCTCACCCTGGCCCCAGCCCAAGGATTTGGTCCTAATAGCTGTTTAATATCCCTTACTCCTCCGCACCAGCCAAACGGTGTTTTGCAAGTGAAATTGTTCTAAAAGTTCCTCCAGGTAAGCAGCTTGCTTTCAAAGGGCTGCATCTGCTCCCAGGAAGCTGCATGAAGTGCAATGTTCTTTGAATTATTTTAATAGCCAAAATGAAAGAGTGATTTGCTTGAGCAAGACATTTCAGTGCCTGGCCAAGCGTGGCTGTAAGTGCTGCACGCAGCGCGCACGCTCAGATTCATCCTCACACATCACTGGGATGACTGGGACAGATACCCAGCGCTGCTAGGCCAGGCCAGGCAAGGTGGAATGGGTGGGTTGGTTTGGGGCTTAAGTCCCCTGTATCCCATCCCCTCTGCGCAAGGAATTGTCCCAGCCCCAGCTCACAGAGCTCTCCTAGGACTTCCCCATAGGCACAAACCCTGCAGGACCCGCACTCCCTGCAGCCCTCGTGCATCATGGGATTGGGACCTTTGCCACCTCATGGTGGCAATACCAGCCACACACCGCTACAAGGTGCAGGAGGAGCAGACGGAGTTACCCCTGTCCAACATGTTTTTTTGGTTTCCTTGCCAGGCATATACTGATAGCCATGTCCCTCCTATACTGCTGCCCACTGGTCATCTACTTTGACGTCAAACATGAGATGCCATCGTTCAAGCCAAAGCTAGGATATTGGCCCAGCGACTCGTGGCCTGTCGCGGTGCCTTACATTGCCCTGGAGGAATCCCACAAGCAGTGCTAGAGCCGGTTGCCCTCAGGCATCCCTCGGGCACGGGGTGCGCGATGCACACGTGTGCGTCTGCATGGGGAACACCTCGGCTGTGCGCCTGTTCCTCGGACAAGGGCAACGTGGCTAGCGGATGGGGCAGGGAGCAGCTGAGGCCTCGTGATGCCGGGCATGAAGCAGGGTGGGGGCCCACAGGTGCCTTGGAAGACTCTGCCCAGACTGGCGTCCAGGGAACCGAAGATCTCCTCCTTCAGCAGATCCCCACTGAGAAGGGGAGACGGTGCTTCTTCTGTGTCTTCTGCATTAGTCAAGCACTGGCACCCCTTGCTGACAAGGGCACAGCGGTGAACACAGAAGCCAAACTGGTGACAGCTGGGTTTGTTGGGGCTGCTCTAATTATTATTATTAATTTTATTTATTGACGTATGTGGTGTTGCTCAGGAGACCTGTGCATTAAAGCTATGGATACTGACTTGCACTGAGCCCCTTTCCTTCCCCTGACTGCACCACATGCCCTGTTACCTGCCAGTCACTCCCACAGACAGGGCAGCCAAAGCTCGCTCTGCCCTAGGGAGAGCTGTTTATAAAGAGAAATCCTCCTGGCTGACAGCCCAAAAGAGGCTCTGCTGGCCCAGGTCCTGGGGTGCTCTACCCCAGGCTCTACCCCTTCTTCAGCCCCCGGTGGCCCTTGTTCCTCCCCAGCTCTGATGGTCTCCAATGGCCATGTGTAACTTGGAGACTCCTCTGCTTTCTGAAAGGGCTGGCTGGCGGCAGAGAGTGAGGTGAGGAGCCAGTACATTAGATAAACGTGTTAGTACCTTTGCAAGAACAAAGAGAAGATGTAAAGCCTCAGAGAAAGACCACTGCTGTGCCACGGGTACAAAGCGATGCTTTCCAGGTTCCCCACGGTCTAACAGAGAAGAAGTTGCTCTCGCAGCCACGGGACACTCTTGTTCTCTGAGCCTTGCTGCATTACAGTGACGAGTTGAACCATGTGGTGGGTCTGGGTCCTCGCACAACCAGCGGGCACTGTCTCTGAGAGCACCCCCAGGCTGGCAGAGTGGCTGAGGTTGGCTCCCTGCAATGCAGCCAGAACAAGGCAATGTCACCCCAGGGACCACAGGCTTTTTGGGCCCCTGTGAGAGAAGCAAAAGCAGAAGCACTCTGGGCTTAACCTCTGAGGCGGAAGGTGGCCACACAGCGCCTGTGCCGTGGCCCTCCCGTGGCCGCTGCTCTCGTGGGTCCCTCTGCAATGGTCCCCAGAGCCACTAGATGGCAAATTTGGCTCATGAACCCCGAGCAATATTTCATCTTGGGAAAGGGATGCCTTGCGCAAGGACTGAACCCCCAGGCCTGGTCCCCCTGCCCTCTCCATCGCCCAGCACGAGGGTCAGACACCTCTCCGCCAGCACAGCCACCGACAAGACACCTGCACAAGGTGCAGGACAAGGGGGACTCGGAGCTCCAGCCTTTGTATGCCCATGCCGGTGCCCATCTCCTCCTCTCTTTGCCTCTTTGTCTCTCCTGCATGCCATCACTCTTGCCTCTCCACTCATCACCCCATCTCCTTTTCACTGACCCTCCCCGTTTCGCTCCCTCTTGCTCTCCCCGCCGCCTCACCCCTTCCCCAGCCCATCACATTCTTCTACAGCCTATTAATAACTTCTGGGCAATTGCACCGGGTCCCCGCTGGGCTCGGCCCCTCCGTCGGCGCTGCCCTGTGCAGCCACTGAGCGCGCCGGCAGCAAGTTCAAAAGTGCAGCGGGGCTTTCACAGCCCCTTTCCCCGTCAGGGGGTGGAGGAGGCCGCTCAAAAAGAAAGGCCGCGTTGCCAGGGAGCCTGGCACAGGAAAAGGGGGTCACCTTCACCTCCGACAGGACCGTCGGAGATGGACAGGCGCCAGCAGCCCTGCGGGCCGGAGATGCTGAGAGCCACGAAGGGATGGAGGCTGGGGCATGGGCGAGGAGGGCTAATTGGCCGTCTCCGGCCGTGGAGCCAGTGTGATGCTCGGCACAGAAACCCAGCAGCAAAATCCCCCGTGCGGTATGGTAATAAGGGAGGTGTCCCAGGCGCCGCTGCCTTGAGAACAATGTTGCTGCAGTTGAGTGACTGTAACAGGCCCTGATGACAGCCGGGGCCGCGTTAAAAATGCCTATTCAAGCAGATCAAGACATTGAGAGGCCTCGTGGGGATCTGAAACCCTCAGGGATTTCTGGATGAAGCCAGAAGCTGAATCCCCAGCCCTGGGAACCTGGGGGGAAAAAAAAAAGAAAGAGAGAAAAGAAAAGAAACCCACAAAGCAGCTTTAAAAGGACTGCAGCGCCCGAGGCAGGGCCTCCTGCTCCAAGCAGGGCTGTAGCCTGAGAAAGCGAAGCAGCCCTGACACCAGTGTGTGACTGTGGTCTGGGTGTCCCCAGGGCTGCAGAGGGTTATCTGAGGCTGGGGCCGCACCTCCAAAAGGTCTCAGAGCTGCTGGGGATGCTCTGTCCTTCCTGCCAGGGAGCCGCGGCTCCAGCTTGTGGGGCGCAGCCTGCAGTGCCGAGCTGACAAATACCCCATAAAAAAGAGTGGGGCTATCAAAGGGACGAGTCAAGGCATTTTTGCCTTGAGCTGAAAGGGGTCCTGCAGAGATGACCAGCGTGCTGAACGGGTAACGCTGGGAGCCCTCAGAGGGCGAAAGGCAACAGTGGCCCCTTCTCAACCCCCCAAGGCCACGGGGAGCTCTGACGGTACCTTCTGCACCGGGACCCTTGGCCGTGTGAGTGCCTCTCCGCGTGTACGCAGCCAGCTCGCTCAGCAGAGCAACACAGGAAAACAGGCAGGGCAGGAAGAGCTGCAAACCCCGCACTCGGGGATCTGAGTTAGGCCTGGTCAAAATTAAACCTTTCCTTATTTTTGCCAGATGAGCCCTAACCCGGATCATTTCCCTGATTTGGTTCGCCATGTGGCTGCCTAAACCACAAGAAAAGAGGCAAGAGAAGGAGCAGGAATGAGGAAGAGGATAGAGGCTGCTCCTTTCAACTGATGCCAGAGCAAAGACGTTGTGACACAACGGCATCAGTTGAGTCTATTTGGTGCAATTGCAACACAAATGAAATAATAATGTTGATAACACACCAGTCCTGCAGCATCAAGGATTAACACTTACCTGTTCTGCTGCACCGAATTGCCTCCTGCTGTTACAGATTTACACTGCAGGATTTGGCTCGCAGACTGGAAACTTTTCAAGGCAGAGTGATTTATCTGTAAAAGACATTGCACATTCATGGACCTGCATAAATAATGCAAAAGTAATTAATAATAACCCAGTCCTTGCTCTTAACAATGCCAGGAGAAGAAATTGCTTCACTGGAATGTCTCTTATGCCTTTTGCAAAAGATCTTTATTTGTTAACTGTCTCAAAGAGAAAGAAGATAATAGTTTTGAAACACGGAATGGATGTCGCTAGGTCCTAGGATTTTATTGCCAGCCTGGCAATCTTTACGATTGATTTAAAGAACCCTCTGCTGGAGTCATGTTAAACCAACATTGATTCAGCTTTGATTTTTTTAGTTTTAACCTCCCAGGTCTGCAATCAAAAGTTTGAAACCACGAACGCAAAGGGCTAAGAAACGCAGGAAGGAAAGAGATAAGCTCCAAGAATTATTGCCTCTAAAAGTCTTGTCCTTTCAACTCCAAGTGCTGCTTTTGAGGTTTGACACAGGATTTCCAGCTCAGGGGCTGGCAATTCTGTTACACCCACCTCGCAACTGCTAGGAAAGATGTTTCATTTTTTTTCACTGTTTTACCTACATCCTTGCTATCCTCTTTTTATATAAGACAAAATTAGCCATAGGGGCATAAACAAATGCCAGGATTTTCCAGATATTGATGGCTGTTCTGGACAGATGAAAGGTATCAGGTCCTGATTAGCTGAAAGTCGTATTTCAGCGACTATTCTGTCACCGTGTATGCAGCAGTCAGGGTCTTGAGGTCCCCTGCCTATGTCTGTCTGTATTAGCTCACACGGTGGCTGCACACATAATCAGGGCTGGTTTTGACCAGTGATCCTAGAGGAGATGTGGGTAAAAGTCACTTCTCAGTAAGGAGAAGCACGGCCATTACATGGCCAAATAAATCAGTTGAGAAAAACATTATTTTTAATCAGAAGATCAAATGATCTCTTTGGCTGTTTCTATAAAACCCCATGATGTGGTTCCACTTAGTAAGACATTCTCACTGCTGTTTTCAGAAGAAAAACAAGCAGTTCACATTTGTCTGACAAAGTGGTTCCAATAACTTCAATTCTCTAGTAATGGCTGCTATCAAAATACCTAAAATGGAAGGATTAATTTTTCTGTGCCTTCACATTACAGCTCAAAACATGGTTTCAATTAGGACTGTTCTCCACTTTTTTATATTCGCTTTCTATGAACATTCAGCCACTTGGGTCCTGATTCATGAGCTCACTTAAGTACATGGCGTTTTTATAAACGTGTTTAAACGTAAAACTGAATCACGTTGTTCTGAAATGGCGCACTTAGTTTCACTGTCACAAATATTTAACAAAAGGCAAAGACTTAGCTCAAACGCTGAAGTATTCACCAAAAGCAACGTTCAATTGTGCATCAGGTTATAAAATTCACGATCTGCAATCGATGCTGCATTTATTTAGATAGGCCTTCCATAAGAGACCAGCTGTCTCAGTTCACTAGAATGCTTAAGCATATGTTTAATTTTAAGAATATGAATAATTCCATTGATATCAATGGCACTTGCTTACACTTAAGAATATATTTTGCTGGGCTGGAGCCAGAAATAGTGCCATGTAATGCCAATAAAGTGCAAACTGCAATATTTCTCCAAGCGCTTTCTGGGACCAATTTAAAAATTAATCAATGAAGAACTTGTGCTGGTTTTGGCTGGGATAGAGTTAATTGTCTTCACAGTAGCTAGTGTGGGGCTGTGTTTTGGATTTGTGCTGGAAACAGTGTTGGTAAAACAGGGATTTTTTCATTTATTGCTGAGCAGTGCTTACACAGAGCCAAGGCCTTTTCTGCCTCTCACCCCACCCCACCAGCGAGGAGGCTGGGGGGCACAAGGGGCTGGGAGGGGACACGGCTGGGACAGCTGACCCCAGCTGCCCACAGGGACGTCCCACACCGTATGGCGTCGTGCTCAGCAATTAAAAACTGGGGGAAGCAGAAGGAAGGGGGGGACACATTCGGAGCGATGGTGTTTGTCTTCCCAACTCACCATTAACGCGTGATGGAGCCCTGCTTTCCTGGCGATGGCTGAGCACCCGCCTGCCCATGGGAAGGAGGGGATGAATTCCTTGGTTTGCTTTGCTTGTGTGCGTGGCTTTTGCTTTCCCTATTAAACTGTCGTTATCTCAAAGAATGGGTTTTCTCACTTTTACTCTTCCAATTCTTTCCCCATCCCACCAGGGGCGAGTGAGCAAGCGGCTGTTGGTGCTTAGTTGCCGGCTGGGGTTAAACCACGACAGAACTGTAATGTGAAAATGCAAAGATTAATATATGTGAGGTTTTGCTGTTTACTATCCTAATATTGCCAAGTATTAACATCCACCACAGCACTGCCAAGTGAAATCAAAATCAAATCTGTGTAACAGAGCAAAAATGGCAAGAAGTTGATTTTGTTATTCATCATGAATCATCCTATCAGACCTAAAGATTTACTCATGTAACATTGAATAACATTTACCATCCTTAGAGAAAGACAAACATATAGATTAAAGACAGGGTCTGACCCCATTTGTACCATCCCCGATGCGTACTAACTCTGTTCAGCCCAGAGGGCCAGTCCAGTCCAAAGTGGATGCTTGAAAGGGAGAACAGGACCTGCTCTGTAACAGCCGAAAAGTGCCTTGAACAAGGATGGCTTTAATGATCAAAATCTAGTGGAGCAAAGGGCCACTAAAAACATGATTTCACTCTCCTGCTTACTGTGCCTTACCTTTCACAAAAGTATGAATTGCTCTGTTATGAGGAATGGATGAAAATTTCCAGGCACCAACCACTTTAGCGATTTGTATTTGTTCTCATAACTTTACTCATCACGAGCCCAACAGTACTGACGTTGCCGGTGACCTACGTGGACCCAGGACATACCCCTTACTCCCTTACGATGGTAGCATCATATAAACAGCTATATATCCATATGCAAATGATTGCTGTTTTCAAGCTGTTCATGAGCGACCTTATACACTGCCCATACGGTACAGTAATATGTTTTCCACATATGTCAGATGTTTCATGACACATTTCACGCATATATTTAAAATAGATTTCATAGCATATAAAAATGCACAGGCAATGGAAGAAAATGGCCTGCATCTGCAATGTTTACATAATGCAATTCAAAATTGCACGAAATGTGTCCAAATTGGTTGTGTTCTTCATCTATCTAAAATATTGATGGCATATAAAATGTATGTGTAATGGATTCACTCATGAGCGTGTATTACATGCCTTATTCTGATGCTTGAGTAACAAAGGGAAAGAATTTGTTACAGCTCTGCCTCCACAGTGTAGCTGCAGAGACAATTCTCAATTCTCCCTGTGTTGGTCGAAATGGTATTTGTCGCATGCGTACGTCGCTTTATATTCCAACCTTACTCCCTTGAAACTGCCCTGGCTGGGCCTTTATGCAACAAAAACAAGCTCCAAGGCATTTGAGACATGCCACACTGCTAAGATATGACTTTGCTGCAATCAGGTGCACTATTGTCTCACAGGTAGCGGTATCAGCGATAATGATTAAGTTTCAGTGGGATACATTTCAGCATGGTAGGGCCAGCCAAATTCCCTGAGTCACAGGCGAGTTTGCATAGCCCATACTGCAGTGTGGGGTACTATCTGAACTGCTATCGTACCTGAGTTAGCTAGATTAGAGGTGGTTTGCATACATTTACATATGTGGCAACCACACCTCCAGTTGCTGTGTAGACAGGTGAAAGCTCATTTCATATCATTCCAGCAAAACTAAGCTGTTTTGCTGGAATCTGTCATGAGAGCAGCTGACCCAGAATCCAGAAAAATCAGAAATTCATACTGATTTGAATGTTACAGGCTCTGAAACGCTGCGCTGCCAGCTCTGGGATGTCTCACAATCTGCTCTGAGTGTAGAGAGGAGCAAACCACCAGGCTGGGTATCTGCTGATGGTGGAAATGGCCAGTTGCTCTGAAAACCATTGAGCTGACTTACTGGGGTTGGAAATAGCAGAAACACCAGTCCCAGCCACGCAACGTGAGCCAGAGCTCAGCATGCTCAAAAACACGGCAAGCATGAGCGTGCAGCCACTGGACTGCTACATTAGAGCCCTAGGAAACTCCAAACACTGGGAATGCCTGGGAAGAGGTTGTATCTCAGACAGTATATTTGTCTGGGATAGTAATTCCTACTCGCTTTTTGGACTCTTCAATATGTAAAACAATTCAGAACAGGCTTTTTGGTGCTGGTCAGACTGCCCTACTGATCTCCTCCTGTCATGTCCTATTTTTCAAGCTATTTTTTCCCCCATCTGGTATTTTTCAGTGGCCTAAAGGTTATCCCGTCTAGGGTGACAGTCACCAGTCAGAAGGTGGCCTGTCTCCGAGACAAGCACCTTTCAATGACTTTGGCATCAACCAAAAGAAGCCCCATGCAAAGCAGACACAAATTTCGGCAGCGAATCTCACTCCCTCCTATTGTACCGTGATTGTGTTTGCTCCAACGGGCACATAAGGTGCCTGGGCCCGTCTTCTCCAGCCTGCACTTGTGCCAGCAGCTCGTATTCAGCGTTGGACAAATCCAGGCTGTGAAATGCTCTTCGTGGCAGGTCCAGCCGGCTGGCGGGTTTGGCACGATGCAGGCCGTTACATCACTTGGCCAAACCTGACCTCTGCCTGTAGAGTACAAGAGAAAGGTACCGTCATCCGACGGCTGCTCAATAGCCAGGCGAAACGAATTGATAGGTGTCAATTTAGCCTGCAGTGGACCAGTAGCTACATTATAATGCCAAGCTCACCTTTGGTGTTAATGAGGCCCCTTCATTAACAGCCTTGAGCAGAGGGGTCAGGGACTGAATAGAGGCAGACTCCTTTCTCACCCAGAAAGCTGGTCCTTCTCATTCAGAATTGAAGCACGTTGGCGGGGCAGTTTGAGGACGCTTGTGCTGCCCATGTTGCATCTGCAAGGGACATGACGTATTTGTGACTATTCATCTGGCTCTTTTCACCAGCGCTAAATACACAGAAAGAATAAAATAAATTCTCATTGTGTTCCTGCTTACTAAGAAAATTTTCCCTCTTCCTTCTGGTTTGGAGGGTTATTGTACGTTAAAAGCCTTTTGCATTTTTCAGTAGCTATAGCACGCTATAATTTAGATTGTCCTCAGGCACTAAAGAACTTAGTTAAGCTAAACTGTATTACAGTGGGTTTTTTTTTTTTTCTACTAAAAGTCCTTCATTAATAAGGGAACTAAAGAATTTCCAAGCTGTCTGTAATTTTTCCCAGATGCAGCTAGTAGTTGCTAGGAGTATCTTTTTGGCAATCAGAGTTTTTGGCTATTAACAATCTGGACTTTTGCTATACTACCCTGGTGTTAAATGTGTGCTGTGAATACTGTAGTGTGGAGTGTGAACCAGGGAAGGACGGGAAGGCAGAGAACAGGCAAAACAAAATCATTTTTAGAAGAATAAATATTGCTAGGATTAACAGCTGATTCGAACGAACATGCTTCCCTGCAGGGATCCCAATGCTGATGAGCAAACCAGGAGCCCTGCTACACCAGAACAAGCATCGCTGCAGAACTGACTCCTCCTCACTCACGGCTTCTCTCTGTCACTACCTGGTCTGTTTTCTCCCTGGCAGCCCGCACAGACAAGCCCTGGGTTGTGCCTGTGCCGTGAACTAAAGACAACAAAGGCCACAGCCAGCCATACACAAACCAAAGCAACACCCAGCTCCCCTCCGTGCACCCAGAGAAACTGAATCCTCTCTTGATTTCAGGTTCAGAACATTTTCTGCGGCTGTAAGTAAGGGCTGTTGTTGGCACAGCCATGGTAAGTACCAGGAGAAAGACATCTGCCCCTTACTACCTAAAATATCATCACTTCTTTGTTTCGACTGCAGGTATGTTCATCCTGGAAACGCCACAGAGTATTTTGCTCATCGGATGTGCTTCACGGAAGTAGATGAAGATCACTATAATCACTTCGCAGCCGCTAAGAGAAGGCAGTGAAGTGACTTACACATGTCCAGGAGAGAGCTCAGGGGTCTTTCCACTCAGTCATGTTGCACATGGACACAACATGGAAGCATATATTTTCTCAGAGAAATGGTGCTCAAATGCAAGATTTGTGTCTTAATCTTTAAATCCCTGGGACTATTACAAGATCATCATTTTTTCTACGCTGCCTGACTCTTTAAGTGCTGGAGACAGCCTTGCTTGTTGGCTGGCTGGTGTCCAAGCCACTCCAAGCACAGGCTGACCACAGAACTTGTGGTCTTCAGTTCAGAGTGGAAAAAGGGAAGATGCAACTAAATCAGTAACAAGAAAATAATAATAAATGACAACAAACAGTGAAACAAACTTGTTTCTCCAGGGATAGGAAGGGCAAACCGCAAACATACAGATGCACTCATATAAATTGGCGATGGGGCCTTACAGCAGACGTAGAGCCAGCCACCGCAATGAGCCACGCTAAGCCGACAGGAAAGTACTTTCGCTGCCAGATGAGGGGTGTTGCACGGAGGCTGGCGAGTAAGCAGTTTGGGCATCTGGGGTTGCACGGCAAGTGGGATTGTCTGGGAGGGCTGCGTGTGTTCGGGGTCAATGTTGTGTCCCCGCAGAGAGGGCGGGCCGAGGAGGAGGAGGGGAGCAGCGAGGGAGGAAGGAGAGGTGCCTCGAGTTTGCCTGCTCTCCAGACAGAGCCTCGGAAAACCCGGAGCGGGCTCTGTCGCAGCTCAGCGCCTGCCGGCCAGTCCTCTCCCAGGTGTCTGCGGACGCCCGAGCGTGGGCTGCGCTGCCCAGCTTGCACTCGACATGACTTTCCCCACCAAAGCCCCGGGACTCATCCCTTCCCCAACACCCCAGTCGTTGCCTCCTTCAGCCACGCTCCTCAGACCCGCCAGCTTTGGCCTGCACAGCAGCCGTGGCGCGTACAAGCGGGAAAGAGAAAGGACACGTTGTACCTTCCAGGACTGTCGATTAGCCTGTGCTGGGGGAAACACCCCAGAAATCTTTCCCATCCCTGCGTTTACCCAGCCAAGGCAGGGACAAGTGCAGTGCAAAGTCTTTTTTCCACTTTATTTTCCACCTTCCCCAACTCTCGGGGGACAGAACCAGTCCTTGGCACAGCCCCCGACCGTGGACCAAGCCAGATTAAACACACACCTTTCAGTCCAAGACAAGGATCTTTGAAGCAAGGCTCTGGAAAGAAAAATAAAAAGCCCAAACAAAAATTAGGGAGAGCTGTCATGTTTCATTTGCATATTTGAATATGCAAATAAGATCTGTTTCTTATCCATTGGCACTGGCCCTACTGTAGATGGCAGCAACACAGCAGATCTCTGCCAGCATACAGTACCACAAAGAAAGACGCTAATTGGATTTGCAGACGCTTATTGCAAAACCCAGAAGTTGCTGGAATAGATATAAAGAAACAGGAGCTCAGCCCACGGCTGCCTTGGGTGCGAAGGCACTCAGCTGACAGCTCGTTAGCTTGAGATGTCCCCGCAAAATTAGAAGTTTGGAGGAGCCTGGATGGCTGCTGGCTCCACCTTTCCCGGCACCTGAAACTCCCAACGCACTCACATAGAGCCTGGCAAATTTTCTACCCTTGGCTGTGATTTTTTTTTTTTGGAGCTTGAAAAGAAAATCGGGGGTGAGCTTGATCAGTCCTTGGGCTGGAAACCATTCAGAACTGGGAACTGCTAGTGGAGCAAAGGCTGGTTATAGGAATTTCTCTCGTTGAGGATTTTCGCAGTTGAATGTAAAGAGCTACCCCAACACGTTTTAAATTATTCCACTCCACTTGTCCCAGCACAGAGCCCTGGGGTGCTGGCTTGGAGCAGGCGTCAATAGAACGATGTGCTTACTCTGAATGGGGCACCCCAACTTCTTCAGTACAGCGCGGTTTAATGGCCATGTGTCGCGCTGCCCGCCCGAGATGGCGTGGAAGCTGAGGCGCCTGACTCTGGGTTTCCCGTCCCTGACTTGGAAGTGTCCGAGTCCTTGCTCGGGTCCCACCCCAGGCCACAGAGCGGCCGAAAGCTGGAGGAGCGACTTGTGTCCAAAGCAGCAGAAGTAACGACGGGTGTGCTGAAGTGGGAGGGCAGTCTGGGTCCTGCATTGGGAAAGCATGAAAACAACCCTTAACACCAGGCTGGGCAAAAATAAAGGCAGAGAAAAATCGTCATCGGTGGAAATTAAAATAAAAAGCAAATTCTAAGGATGTTTCAGAGGAAGTAACAGCAATTTTTCAGGAAAGGGAAAAGTTCAGGGTCTTGTGTGTCTGTGCAACATCTCTTGCACAAGGGGGAAATGCAACAGAGCAAGAGTAGAATCAAACTTGGGAAAGACAAAGACATTTCCAGAAAAGATTCAGGCCTGGGAGCACGTAACCACCAAGGACTGCGAGGAGGCTGCGCGTGAATAGCTAGGACTGGGAGTTAGAAAATAAAAGATTTAGACCTAAGAGTCATGTGCATGGGAATAATGTCCACAATTAAAGATATCAATGAGAACTCGCAGAGAAAGAGGCCCTGTCTCAATGGAGAAGAAAAGAGACTGTCCGAGGAGATGTCTCTTGGGACCGCATCAGACAGAAACATGGAAAATTAAAACTGGGGCACTTAAAAGAATCCAAATCAGGCTCTTTTTTGTTGTTGTTGCTGTTAACTGAAGCGATTAAGCATTTTGCTTTACTAATATCCTCTATCAGGTTGATGAGGTAAACTGGCTCTTTAGAATGATTTGGGAACCGATTAATCCTTGCCTGTGGCAATCAGTTAGCAACACACGCAGCGTTATTGGCTAACACGCATTTTTCTGCTGCCTTACAGAGATCAACAAACTATTTCAAACAAGAAACTTGCACGAAGAAAAAAATTCTGCCTTGCATCTAAAAGAAAATTTGCTCAGAAACAGTCACAAATCGCACTTGTAACGACAGGGCCGCCGTTAATTTAAGGCTCACAAAATTGAGCGCAATAACTCGTCATTTAGAGCTGGAAGAAAAGGTAAACAAAACCCACTTTTCAGATGCAAATGTCACGCTCGGAGTCAGCAGCGGTGCTGAGAAAACCGCGTTTGCAGGGAGGGCGGCTTTTAATGATGCCTCCGCCGCAGCCAGCAGCTCCTTTCTCAGCCGGGACAGTGACCTCCGGGCTCGTCACCCAGCTGAGCCCGCGGCTGATAACCACCGCCTCACTGAAGGAATCCCTGCGGCCATTTGCATTGCAAATACCCCCGCTACAGACCAGAAAACGAGATATTGTTTCCCCCGCAGCGAACACCCCTCTCCCCCGCCGGCTCCATCGCGGCACGGCCGCCGGCGGGGAAGGCGCCGCGGGGCGGGCGAGGCCCGGGCCGGAGAGCGGCGGCGGCCGGAGGGGGCTGCGGGGGGAACGGCGGGAGGGTGAGGGGAACGAGGCGGGCGAAGGGGAGAAATGAGAGAAGCTGAGGGGGGAAATGAGGGGGAGCGAGGGGGAAATGGGAACCGAGAGAAAATGAGGGGGACTGAGGGGAGAATGAGAGAAACTGGGGGAAATGAGAGAAACTGAGGGAAAATGAAGGAGAGCAAGGGGAAAAATGAAACTGAGGGGGGCTGAGGGGGGAAATGAGAGAAACTGGGGGAAAATGAGGGAGAGCGAGGGGGGAAATGGGAGCTGAGAGAAAATGAGGGGGAAAATGAGAGAAACTGGGGGGAAATGGGGGAGAGCGAGGGGGAAATTGAAACTGAGGGAAATTGAGGGGAAAATGAGAGAAACTGGGGGAAACTGAGGGGGGAAATGAGAGAAACTGGGGGGGAAATGGGGGAGACCGAGGGGGAAATGGGAACCGAGAGAAAATGAGGGGGACTGAGGGGAGAATGAGAGAAACTGGGGGGAAATGGGGGAGAGTGAAGGGGAAATTGAGGGAAAAAGGGAGACTGAGGGGAAAATGAGAGAAACTGGGGGAAAATGAGGGAGACCGAGGGGGAAATTGAACCTGAGGGAAATTGAGGGGGAAATGAGAGAAACTGGGGGAAACTGAGGGGGGAAATGAGAGAAACTGTGGGGAAATGGGGGAGACCGAGGGGGAAATGGGAACCGAGAGAAAATGAGGGGGACTGAGGGGAGAATGAGAGAAACTGGGGGGAAATGGGGGAGAGTGAAGGGGAAATTGAGGGAAAAAGGGAGACTGAGGGGAAAATGAGAGAAACTGGGGGAAAATGAGGGAGACCGAGGGGGAAATTGAACCTGAGGGAAATTGAGGGGGAAATGAGAGAAACTGGGGGAAACTGAGGGGGGAAATGAGAGAAACTGGGGGGAAATGAGGGGGACTGAGGGGGGAAAATGAGGGAGAGCGAGGGGAAAATGAGGGAGACCAGGGGGGAAATTGAAACTGAGGGAGATTGAAGGGGGAAATGAGAGGAACTGAGCGGGGAAATGGGAACTGAGAGAAAATGAGGGAGACTGAGGGGAAAATGGGAGACCGGGGGGGGGAAATGAGGGAGAGCGAGGGGGAAATGGGAATTGAGAGAAAATGAGGGAGACTGAGGGGGGAATGAGAGAAACTGGGGGAAAATGAGGGGGAAATTGAAACTGAGGGAAATTGAAGGGGAAAATGAGAGAAACTGAGGGGGAAATAAGAAAATGAGGAGAAATGAGGGGGACTGAGGGGGAAATGGGAATTGAGAGTAAATGAGGCAGACTGAGGGGGAAATGAGGGAGACCAAGGGAAAAATAAGAAAAAGGGGGGAAATGAAGGAGATTGAGGAGGGAAATGAAACTGAGAGAAAATGTGAGAGACCAGGGGGGAAATGAGGGAGACCGAGGGCAGCTGAAAGGAAACGAGGGAGAGCAAGGGAAAAATGAGGGAGAACAAGGGAGAATGAAGGAGAGCAAGGAAAAATGAGGGAGAACAGGAGAAAATGAGAGAAACTGAGGAGAAATGAGGGATAAAGAGGGAAGGGGGGGTATTGAGGGAAAATGAAGGACAGTGAGGGTAAAAATGAGACCGAGGGAAAACGAGGGGGGAGAGATGGAGGGGAAATGAGGAGAGAGGCTGAGGGAGAACAAGGAGAACCGAGGGCGAGGAGCGCCGCCAGCCTCCTCCCCAGCCAAGGCTCAGCCCTGCCCAGCCATTCCGGACTGCCGCGTCCGCTGTACTGGGAGCTGTGGTTTCCCTTGTTCTCAGCTCATTTGTGTAGGAAATTAATAAACGGGTGAGATTCGCTGCCGCCAGCGGCAGGGAAGCGTGGGCCGAGGGAGGGGAAAAAGGGGCGGGTTGGCGCGGCCGGGGCGCCCAACAAGGCCCAAGCGCTTGGTCCCGGTGCCGGCCGGGGGACAGGCCCGGGAAGGGCGCCCGGGAACGGGGCGCGGGGCCCAGCCCGGCCACGCCGCAGGGCAGGAGCGCGCCGCAGCGCCGCGCCCGCCGCGGGGGGGGGGGGGGGGGGGGGGGGCGGAGGAGGCGGTGAGGCCCCGCTCCCTCCCACCACCCGCTTGACCCAGCGCGGGCTCCGCCCCCGGCCCCGCCCCCTCGGCAGCCCGCCCGCCGCCGATTGGGCGTAGCGGCTGCCCATCACGCGGAGGCGGGGGAGACCGGCGGCGCCCGGGCGGAAGCCCCGCCTCCAGGCGTGAGGCGGCGCGGCCATTGGCGGCGGGCGGGTGCCTCTCTGGTGGCGTCGGTTTCCGGTTCCGCGGGGCGGGCGCCGGGGGGGTGGCGGGGCTGCTGCCTGTGAGTGACACACAATGAGGCGAGCGGCGGCGGCGGGGCCGTGAGGGGCCGCGACCGAGGAGGCGGCGGCGCCGGCGGCCGAGGCGGCGGGGAGGGGGGTGGGGGGGGACGGAGAGCGGCTTCGGTCGTAGAAGGGGGGGGAAGAGAGGGGGGGGGAAGAGACACCCCCCCTCCCCGCCGACCGGCCAGCGAAACCGCCGCGGCGGGAGCGAGCGAGCGAGCGGGGCCCGCGGCGCTGCGCCCAGCCATGGACAATCAGGTGAGGGGAGCGGCCGCGCCGCCGCGGGGGTGGGGCCCCTCGGCCCCTCCCTTTCCCCCCCCCCGCGCTGGGGGGCACGCGTGGGGAGGGATCGGGCCCCCCTGCACCGGGAGGGGGGGGCTGCACTGGGCGCACCCCCACCTCCGTCCTGGAGGAGGGGGGGGGTTGATCCCCCCGGTGGTGCTGGGGGGCATCGCCCCCCCTTTGGGGAGGCACACCTCCTCCCCACCCCGCACCCCCTTTTTTTTTGGGGAGGGGTGGGTTTGCTCAGCCCTCGCCCCTTCATGGGCGGCCGCGCTGCAGCCTCGCCCGCGGCGGGGGGTGGCAGCAGCATTTCCCGCAAATTCCTGCCCGGGCTTATTTACGGGGAGGGGTGGTGCCGGCGTTCCTACCCCCATCAGCCGCGGTGCAAAGGGTTAATGCCACCGGGAGAGTTATTACCGCTCCGGGGAGGCGGTGGGAAGCCGCCTGGTAGCGGCCGGGTCGCTGCGGTGCTGCAGCGGGCGGGGATGGATGCTGGAAGTTTACCTGAGGTGATCCAGAGCAGGCTGGCTCAGGCCTTTTGTGTGCGAGTGCAGGCGAGCTGGTAACAGGTTACCTACGAGCCTGAGGTTCAGGAGGTGAGCCCCGCTATCCTTTGAATAATCAGCCAAAGGAGAGCGAATGGAAACTGGTTATGGCTTTCAGGCAATTAGCACATCAAACAAAAACCCGGAGCAGCCTTCAGAATGTTTATTGAGAAGTTGAAAAGCAGACTCCTTTGTATTATTACAAATTGTTTGAATAGGATCCTGATTTCCCTTTGTTGAGAGACACGCTTGGAAAAAAAAAAAACCTCCATTTTCAGTGGAGCAACTTCGGATGTTTGTTATGCTGGGAGATCTTATTTTCAAATGTGTTTCAACTTCTGGCTTAATTCGTAGCGATTGTTAATTGGACCGATATGTGAGGAGTATAGCAAGTACAACTTTCACTCTCAGTTAAACAGTTCTCTTTTATGTTTAATTTTGTTCTCTTCCACATAATCCCATCTGTTTCTCAGCTAAAATTTCTCAGCCGTTTCAACTAGAAAGGCAAATTCTGTAGACTGACAGTCATTTGCACTTCTCTGGAGAGGGGTAGTAACTGGCAACAGTAGCACAATTTAAAGGGTAATTATGGAATCGATAACGTGAAGCTGCCGAACAGACTGGCTCCGTTGATGTGAACGCTTGTGTGAACACTGTGGGAAGTATCCCAGATAAAGCAGGCCTGCAAGCAGTCTCCTATGCGAGCTTGGGATTTCGGCAGGCTGTCTCCACATAATGCTCTTCTACCGTAGGAGAGATTGCTGTGCTTTGAGTGAAACACACCTTGCCTCTTTTCTTATTCCTTATTATGACATGAAAGAACAGACGGCCGTGTACCTTCATTTTTAGCGCAGGAGCGAGATGGAGCCAGTGTAGATTAGCCCTAAAGCGCAGAATGGGAAAAAATGGCCTGCCAAGAGAACTTGCAGGGGAAGGTAACCTAAAGAAATGTTGTAGTAAAACAGGTGAAGGAATTAATTAGATAAGTTTATCCCTGAGAATTGATGTGTTGGATGGCAGCTGAAGGTATTTTGCTGTAACGATAACTGCCTGAAAGAGTGTGTTAAGGCTTATAGTGGAAATTAGAACTGGACTGCAATTTGGGAGGTCGAGCTTTGATGCCTGGTACTCTGTAGACCTCCTGTGTGATCTTTTTACAAAGAAAAGAATACTGAGATTGAGTGACTTATGCTTTCTGAGCAAGTATTAACCATGCTCTGAAAATCACATTCCCATAAAATGCCAGGTTGGATATGCAAAATATTTTTTGAGCGTTAATCATGGTCATACTCCTTGTTGCAGTTCCTCAATGGGAAAATGAGGATAATACTTTTCCTAAACATTTGTCTAGATCTCGGGAAGCTCGCTCTTTCTATATTCATTGTCTAACATCATGCCCTCAGTTTGGCTCTGTGTCCACCTCTAATATAGGTAGTGACAAATAATGTTGCCTCTCCCAATGGTAATTGAGAACTGATGGAAAGAACAACACGCTTATTTTCAAGTCTTAGGTGAAGATGGGAGTAAGGACTAAAAACTGCCCCTTTTTTTATAAGCTTCCAGTTGCTGAAGCTGGATTTTGTTGGGTTTAGTTTGAGATCGCTGTGCTGCTGGTCTGGTTTGTATAACGAATATGCACAAAATTAGTAAGTAGTCAGATACCTTAGGTGTTATTCCCTGTCTCTACAAATCTTGCCCTAAGATTTGCTTGCTTTAGCTTGTGTCTGAATCACGTTTGCCTTTCCTCTGTTGCATCTGTTTAATTCATTTGCTTTCTTCTGACTGTGAAGTCTCCAATAATATGTGGATCTTCACAATCAATTTAATCTCATTTTTAAGACATTTAATGGGATTTTTGTGCTTTGAGTGAGATACCGAATACACCCTCTGTTATTCTACGATTAGAGTAGGATTCGGGAGTGCAAATCAGAATTAGGTCATTTTAGTGTTGGGTATTGTGCAGGAATGCTATACGTTGGGCTTGGTCTTTGAAAGTGCGTTAATAAAATACATTTAAGAGAATACAAGGAGCATCGTAGCTGTATTCTAATGTATTACATATTCCAGGGAATATCATAAACCACCAATACATGATCTAATTTTTTCTGGTTTAAGATTAGTTTTCTGTCAGTGCTGTGAATTCTGTAAGCTGTGAACATCAAGTTCTGTCTCTGACACTTTCTAGAAATAAAGATTCCGCAATTAGGACTTTGCTGACAATTTAGTTGATAAGTGAGGCAGATAAACCTATCCCTCTTCTAAAGCTGTTTGCTCTGCAATGCTAATATTAGGAAGAACATAGGTATGAAACGGTGCTAGGAGCTATTTTTATGATACCTTTTCTGTTGACAACACTGTAGTTTTCAGAATTACGCTAATCTCTCTGTGGAGGCTGTTGTATTCCTCCCCTGTGGTGATCTAGCGTCTTCTGTCTGTGGGGCTCAGCAGTATGCATAACATGTAAGCTGTTTCATTTTGCTTATAGTCTTACCTCTATCCTAAAACAGTGCACGGTTCAAGTAAAATTGGAGCTGGGGCACCGAGCCCAACTGCGGAAAAAGCCCACCACCGAAGGGTTTACTCATGACTGGATGGTGTTTGTCCGTGGCCCGGAGCAGTGTGACATCCAGCATTTTGTGGAAAGGGTGGTCTTTCGGCTACATGAGAGCTTCCCAAAACCCAAGCGAGGTGAGTGTATTTTTGAAGATGCATTGTTAGGTCTTCTCTGTATGAAAGAGCATTGTGCGAGTCAAGGTTGTCTTGGACTGTCACTTTTCTGTAAAATATCTCCTTAAAGAAGAGCAAAATGTACATTGCGTGCACTTCAGCTTTAACCTTTACCGTCTTTGTTTGAGGAAGGTCAGGGAGAATGGGACCTTTCTTCTGATGAAAGGGCTGGAGGTGAGATGCTTTCTCCTCTTATTTAAGCATTAGTACATGCAGGTTCTCAAGACAGTTAGTGACAGCAGAAGATAATTCATGTTACAAAATGGGAAAGATGGGTTCGATTTGTTAATATTTGCCAACCCAAGCTGGAAGTATGTGATTGGTGAGGGACGCTCACGTACAGGGCTCGTATACATACTGGAGCATGTAGAATTTTGCACTGGTCGTTAAGTAGCCATCAGGATTCTTGCAGTTTCTAGTCTCATGTGCCAATTCAGGTAGTATTTAAGCCAGCAGAAGTCAATGACGCCAAAGGGGTGGTGGTTGTTTTGCCACTGGCTGTATGTTCCAGCTGCACATGTGTGCAAGCACTGTGCAGTCAGCAAGGCTGGGGAGAGCATACAAATTGTAGTGTTATTTTTGCTGGATCTGTTCATTGCTCTTTCTGACTGTGCAGCAACATGAACCTTATTCTTGGCACAGGGCAGCAGGAACACATGGTTGAGGTGGAGGAGCAGGAATTGCCCTTTTCGGCAGCAGCAAAGACTTAGATCTGCTTAAGATTGTGTAACTGCATCTGCAGTGTTATTATTATGTAGTGTTACAAGGAACGCTGGCTGCCTAAGAGTATTGCTGTAAATTACTTCGTAATGTGCATTCTTTGAAATATTTCTTTGGAAGACTGCTGGTTACGCAGGATGTCTTAGGACTACCTACTACGTCGGTTATTTGTGAGAGTCCACAGTGGAAAGTAACTCAAAGGTGTTCAGCTCATAAGGATGTGAATCTAGTCTGTATGTTAATAATATCTCCTTCGAATTGATGTAGTAAAACTGATGTATGATAAGCAAGTGCAGTGCTGAGCTGAAAGCTAATTTATAGAATAAAAGTTACAATCTGCTGTGCTACAGTTCTTGTCATCTGGTGTAATTACTTTATTACAAACAACTGCGTTGGGATAGGACATGGTCTTTGCTCAGTCGGTTGCCATATCATCTACCTTTAAAGAGACATTTTTTTCCAATCTCTAGGTTTTGCGTGCTTTCTTAAGCTTGCTCATAATGCCAGCTCGCTTTTGACCAAAGCGTGTCTAGGTTGTACATAAATCATATGGCAGATGCATACTATTTCTAGATTTGTTTGAAGGGTTTCTTCAGATGGTTTGCTCTTACTTGGAGCAAAATCTCCTGGTGAAGGTAGGCTTGTGCTGCTAGCAGATTGCTTGTGTAGTAATTTTAATTTGTTAGAATAGAGCGGCAAAGGAACAAAGGCTGCTTGGCAGATAGTCTTAAGATTCCTGCTGCCATATTGGCACTATTCTTTGGTTTTGGGCTTTTTCCCCTAAATGATAGGGTTCTTCTATGAAATTCAAGTTAAAGCAAGTCTAGAGATTTTTGTTATTTTTAGATATGCTCTTTTTTCACAGTTGAATTTTGAGTACTGCTTTCTAGCACCTTAATGATGGTAGAAGTGCTTAGAGCTGGGGATAATATATCTACATTAAAGGAAAATAATTTGTGTGCGTTTTAGGTTTGACGTACTGTTTCCTAATCATATTAATTACTTGGAATTCTTTAGAGAAAGTAAAAAGATTTGCACTGAATTCCTCTAATTACTTAATTGACTTTATTTACATATATTGTAGTGCATAAATTATATGCAAGTGCATCCGGTTCCTGAGAGGGAGAATATCTGTGTTGGTCTCATGTTTCTTCTGGCAGCTGTTACGTGTAGCTATGTCATGGCCAAAGAAATGATCCTAGAATCCTTTGAGTTGGCTATCACCATACTGAAACAGATGATAGGAAGGATTCAGTAGCATGAAGATACAACAGGTAGTGGGATGGGGGAACTGAGGCAGGAAGCACATAGATTAATTTCTTAGAAGCGATTAACTTTTGTAATCGATGTTTCTGCAGTAGGCAGCACTGTGACCTTAGTGGCAAACTATTTAACCTTTCTCCGTTTCGTTGTATGTGAAGTAAATAGCAGCGCTTACCTGCCCTTCAGGTTTGTTACGAGGTTTGGATGAAGCAGCTTATAGTATGGCTGTTACGTAATTACGAAGATTGAGCATTGCAGGAGAGCGTTTCAAGGAAAAAAAAAAATCCGCTTGCATGGTGTAGTGTTTTTGATTAATAAATGTTGGCATCAAAGTAAATTTTACCTTTCTGTACTGTTCAAATCCCCACCTTTTGGGTCTTCGCCTTTTTTTTTCCAAGACAGCTTTAACTGGCAGTTTGCATTGTTGTGGAACAGCACAGAAATGTAATTGTATCTCACTGCAAAAGGGGGGGGAGAATCTCACTGAGACTCTGGCATGGCGTGTTTTATGTTTCCTTTCCATGGGAGGAGCTAAGAACAGATTTTCATGTTCTTAACTAAGCTCATGACCACCATCTTATTTTGTTTTTTTCCACAAAGGTCAGTGTTTTAAATGCGTCCTGAGTTGTCAGAGGCCCATTTCTCATCCTGCAACTCCTTTTTGGCTCAGATTAAGCTGCATTATATTCAAAGTTAACGTTTTTCTGTTCTCTTTTCAGTGTGCAAGGAGCCCCCTTACAAAGTGGAGGAGTCTGGCTACGCAGGCTTCATTATGCCCATTGAAGTATACTTCAAAAATAAGGTAGAATCTGATTTCTGGTCTTCTAATTGTTTTGAGCTGTGCCAGAGCCTGAAACTGCCTGACAGAAAGACTCTAAATTATGTGACTGTTTTATGTGTGTGTTTTTTATTAGTCTAATAAATAGAATTTAACTGGGAGTCGCAAGCTCCTGCCAGACTTCAAAAGAAAGCTTTTGGCAGAAATGGAGTTGTATAGAAAGGTAATATCAGGACAGTGTGATGGTCCTAGAGATTCTGAACAGAGATTGTACCACATGTAACAAGCTTCTCTAGCATGGATAATATTAAAGCAGTTTAAAATATTTTATGCAAATAGGGAAGTAAATAAACATAACCCACTGATTTTATAAACATTTGTAAATACTGTGTTGATGGGCAATATATTAAAAAAAAAATGTTTTTTATTTGCAATCTTATTACATTAACTGTACAGTTATAAAATTTGTATAGGCCCAAGACAAAGATTTGCATATATAGGACAGATATTTACAGCTAAAAATATTGTCCTTCTGATTCAGTACTCTTCCAAAAAGAACACACTAAATATTTTAAATCTTAAGATGCATTGCCAACAAGTGTATGAGAGTTAAAATTTGGGATTTATTGCTTGCTTTAAGTCTTACCGCAGAGGTCACGTGCTACATGGCTTGAAGAAGGTTATGAAAATAGGCATTTGGGCATGAGACATTTGTTCATATTAACTCAGTTTCAGTTAAACTGTTTTGTTAAACATGAATACCGAATCTTTCTGGATTTGATTACTACTTAAATAAATTTAAAAAAATGTTCTGCTTATTATCCCTAAGAGGGAACCTAGATAAACCAAAATTTGACCATTAAGCCACATCACTATAATGTATGCTCTCACCCCTACCCCCCTCAATCCTCCAAGCACAAGCCGTTACCCCAGGTTTTGTTGACAGCAGACCACATACAAGAACCTAATTCTCTTCAGCTTCGCAGCATCCCTTCCATCGTACCTCCCACAAACGTATCCGTCTATCATTTCCTTCCCACCCCAGTCTAGCACAGTATACTCTCCTGGCGGTGTCATTTGTGAATAATTACCGTTTCAGTTTGGTTTTTTGGCCTACCACATTGCTCTTACCCCACTTTATGAGTCTGAGTAATAAGCCAAATAATGAGACTGAACCACAAGAAGACTTGTCTTCTAAACCTGGGAACGTTTTGCCCACAACTTTCTTTTGGGTGGGTGGGGTAAGCCAAAAGGATGTGAAGAGAATTGGCAGTTAGAGGGTAGGGGACGAAAGTTGTTGATAGAAGCAGCTTTTTTGGCAAACACTGAAAACTACAACTTGAATGCAGGAAAAAACCTCAAAAGCTTAAAAGTAGTTTGTCTTCTGGTGGCTTTTTCTGAGGTTTTGGATGGAAATCAGGAAACTCTTCATCTGCACTGTATGTTGGCTTAATTCAGGTTCAAAATCTACCTTTACATTCCTGACCAAAAAATGTCATCTTCTCCACACTGACTTCTTGTAAGGGGAATCTCAAATGACTGTGATGGGTGAACTGTTTTGTTTCTGCTCTTACCTTTCATTTTCCCTTCCTTCCTTCACCCACTCTTTTCTCACACTTGCCTTTTCCCTGCAGGTCTCCGATGGCTTTGTCTTTCACAAGTCCTCAGATCTCTCTCTCATTTCTGCCTCTCCTGTATTTTTTTGTAGGTGCACTTGTTAGCAATGACCGTCATCTGCATTTGTACGATTTCTTTCTTGCTGTCCTTTATATTCATGTGCTCCTCACAGAATATGTAACTGGCAGCTTTTCTGGGTATAGCTTGGTTTCACACCCACCGGGTCATCGCTTCTCATTGTTTCTATAAACACATGACTGCATAGTTGTTCTTTCTAGTGTTAGGGGTAGGATGGCTTTTATAAATAAGGGAAATAGGTGGTCTCTTCTTAGTGGAAACAATGGAAGTAGCAGTTAGTTTAGGAGAAGACAGTTTGGTTTTTGGCATTTCTAGTCTTCAGAAAGATGAAAAATAAATAGGAAAACAGGTTTAGTTGCAGACTTGTTTTCAAAAATACAAATCTTCAAAATACTCATCTTTGCCCTGTTTTTTAGGTGCATGCATTATGGAGAAGTTCTTTTCCACTTTTAAGCTGACTGATAAATTGACTAATTAAGGAGTTACAGACAGCACCTCCCATTATTAAATTGGGGCAAGTGGTGGTTGAGGGAAAATGTGATCGCTTCTGTCTTTCAGCACATCATTTGAACGGAGACGTGTTCCCAGGTTCAACCATGAACTTGAAATACGTGAGCTACGCTGAAGTTGTTTGAAATTTGCTTTTGCTGCCTAAGAGTAATTTTTCCGTCCTTATGTCAGCAAATGTTCTATTCTCTGCACATTTGGAAGTTAAGCATGGTACTTATGATTGCTGGAAGCTTAGAAGCTGCCTGACGATGTGAGGAATTTGGCTCCTTTGACCACTATTGCCCGGCGATAATGCCGTCTTGAAATATTAAGAGTTATGATTATTTTCAGTAAGTGGAGTTGAAGGAAATGTAAGAGGTAAATGCTTCTGCAGAGATAGAAATGCAAAGACAAAAAGATAAGCCAAGGCTGGGATATAGTAGAAATGAAAAAGATTGGGAAAGAGGAGGAGGAGGAATGGCAAAGGCTTAGAATACAGCCTATTTTCTCCTGCATTAAAGAATGTGACATTAAAGCACCAAATAAATAAGTCTTTAACTACTTTGAGACCATATGCTCCCTCTGATCTCTGTAAACCTGTTGACACTGGTGGGGATCAGCTGTTGTGTGTAGAGCATATATTGTTCTGAATTTGCCTGAATTGATTCCAGCATTTGGGACTCATCCTTGAATAACTCTTTTCAAGTAGATGTTACGGATTGATTCTGGGATTGGGTAGAAAGCGCTGTTCCGTAGGTGGCTGGGCAGGAGGAGTCGGGTGGGTCTTTCTGGCCATATGCTCCCTACATTCTAGCACGTTTTTGTTGATGTGTGTCCTCTCAGTTGAAACAAGAGTTGCAAAGGCTTTGGGATTTGTTTATCGATGCATGTTTAGCTTTGTAAAGGTGAGAAGAGAGAGGATTTAAAGAGGGAGTGAACTGCTCTGTGGAGGTTGATCTTTGCCATGGTTGGCTGAAATTTTTTTTCCACAGTTCAAGCCTCCTTTCTTAGCCATTTCCTTTCCCTGTTCTAATTTGTTACTAGAATGATAAATAGTGGTTGTCAGAGCCAGTGTACTCTTTGCTTTGGCTAAAGAAACACGAGCCTGTTCACTGCTAAGGAACAGTTTTACTAAGAATGACTTAAGAACGGTTTTAATGAACTTCATCAGGGATTTTTCTTTGGGCAACTTTGCATAAAACTGCCCGTTAACTCTTTGTGCTGGAGTACTCTCTTTTTGTTACTGTTGTTGTCTGCTTAGAGTAGTAGTCAGTGCTCTTGGCCCTGCTGAAGCTTTTGGTGCCTTTCTGTCAGACAGGGGAGCGTCAGCAGAGTCTTAAAAAAGGTGCAAGAGCCTGTTCTTATCCTCTACGAACGTAGTTATGCCTTGTTGGCATGTGTTTGTCCTTCCTGTGCTGTAATTCAGTTCCTCAATAAGTAGGTGCTTTCTCAGTCTTGTCATATGAATTACAGAATATGTATTTCGCATATTGCTGTGAGCCTGGACAGTTTGTTTATCTGAGCTTTCTAGAGAGTCGCAGTGGCCTGTATAGACCCCAGGACTTGCAGTCTCATTTGATATTGGTGGCCTACTAGAGCCTTTGCTTCTGTAACTGAACCTGAAAAACAAACGGCAGGGTCTCAGTAGGTTGAATGATAAAGCTTTTGAAAGCACAGTTGACTAATGATAGTGGATCATTTGGGATTGTTGGACTGAAAATGTTAGTATGCTATTTTTATTTTTAAATCCTTTGTGTTCCTATAATGAGGGCTGCTGTTAGTGGCTTCTGGTGCTTGAATCAATACAAACTGGGCACAATAAATGCGTTGCTGTTTTTCTGCTGCTCTTCCCCTTCCCTCCCCCCACTCAATTTCAACAGTCTTGAGGCTTTTTTCATGGCCTTATTGTTGTCTCCAAATACATCTCTTACAGTGGCATATGGTGTAATCTGGAGACTGTAATACAGGTATGACTTTGGTATTCATCCCCTGTTACATTTTTTGCATCCTAATCAAATCAGATCGATCCTCCCCCCTCCAACAAAAGCTAAAGGTCTAGTATACTTTCATGCTATTCTGATATAAGGCAGATGGTATTAATGCAACATGGATAAGATGTTGTATTAAAGTCTCTTTAAAGATACCACCTCCCAGTTTCAGTGCTAGAGATAAAAGGCTTCCAGTATTTACATAATGGATACATGTAACTTGGGCTTTTTCTATTAGTGAAAAGGGAGATAAGCAAAGAAAGCAGAGAAATCCATTTGATTTTTCCAGTTAGGTTCAAAATAAAATCACGCATATTTTACCCCTTCTGCAGTATTTATAGGTGTGATATATAAAATACATAGAAAAATATTAGAGAAGGGAAAAATTATTTGCGTTTCAAAGTGGGAACTCGGTGGAGACGTTGTACGTGGGGTGCACATATGGCAGGGGAGGCGAAACTGGAGATCGGTTAGAACTGCGTGTCAGGACTGTGCCATCAGGAAGGTATTGGCTTGTGAAATACTCCTCAGGAAGGGTGCTGAAGAGGCCGTGTTTGCATGAGACATTTGATTTTATTGAACAAATTGCTGTGTTATTGGGGCAGAGTCTGCACAGGTTTGAGGAAAGGAGGACTAGATTTAACCTGTTCGTATTTATTCAGTGTTGCTGAAAGTTGTGGAGGGAGGAGTAAAACTTGTCATTTTGTCTAGCCTTGAAGTGGAAGCATTTGTTGCTCACATTTTTTAGGTCTGTTCTGTATTGTCTTACCACACCTGCACCACTTTCTTTTGTGCTGCTGATGGGTGGTGAATCTTTTTTTTTTTTTTTTTTTTTTTTTTTACCATTTTCTGTCCTAAATTAATACGTATTATCAGTTTACCCATTCTTCTATCTGAGCAGACTTTTCCTGGCCAAAACACCTTGGCTGTGTGTGTTTCAGTAGCTGTTCAGTGTGGCACATTGATAGGCATCTCCATATGCTGAATAGATCGCAGGGCCTGGCAAGGAAGCGTTGTCGAATGTAGCAGCTTTACTAGCCATGCCAGCATCATATATCATGTATTTATAAGAGCTAGTAGACTATTAAATGCTTGTCTTTGAGCAGTGAGTATATTTTCCTGATTTTCAAACAAAGTAATAGGCTTCAGATGGGGGAAGAGTTCCAAAATGCTGTTCTCTGTTATTTTACTTAACCCTGTAGAATCTCATAAAAGATAAGGGTGTTTCATGGACTTGTTAGCCGGGTGTAACATAAGGCTACTTGCTTCAAAAAATGAATATTGGGCTATTCACTTTTAAATGTCCTGTCTCTAAGGAGGGTGGAAGACTAGTCAAACGGGTTGTACAAGCCTGGAAAGGGGGTTTCGTTTATACAGACGTTATGAACCGGTTACGGATAAATGACTCTGTCAGGCTGGATCTATGGCAAAAGGGAAGTAGTGTTAGATGTTATAGTTATTGAATAACCATGAGCCTGCTTCCTTGGTGTGCTAGATTTTTGTAGATAATTTTGTTTTATGGCTTTCTAAAAGTGATTTATGAGCTTTATGCGCACGCTACCAGTGAAATTCTTTTGATTTGTGTTTAAGTGGCAAAGGGCACACCCTGCCTTAAAAACAGGACAAGGAAATTTTAACAAAAGACTTTGAAAAATTCCTCCTCTTATGAAAAGTGCCAAAAGAACTTTAACCCGTTACTTCAGAACTCAGAAGAAAAATGAAGCAACTTCAGTGTTTGTAACAGTGCAGTGGAGACAGGAAGCTGGAAATCAGTAAAAATAAAGCATAATCTACTCGGCTTTGGAGATTGGAGGTGGACTGGGGGGATTCACTGCGTGGAGGGAAATTCACAGCAAATAAAGCTTGGCGCTAGCTTTGTGGTACACACTTCTAGTTTAATTCTCTGGCATCGTGAGATTTAAGGGGCGGGTATAAACTGAGATTCAAAGGTGGCTTGCTCAGAGATGCCATAGCAGGTTAACCATTTCGTGTCCAAATTGACTATTGAACTTTAATCTGAATAACCACAATATCTACCAGTTAGAAATGGAGGTGATCCATCCTTTCTAAAGCCTTTCCTGGCAGTAAGGCCCTTTAGAAAAGCTTATGGTCTCAGAGAGCAACAAAATGCCCACAGAAAATAAGCCTCTCCCCTTTCCAGTGTTACTTGTTGACATTAAGGATTGCGTATCAGAAGGTGGAATCATCTAAGAGTAAAGCTTGGCTTGCCCGTATAGTTGCTACTCAAGCAGGAGTATGTAAAGTGCTGTTGCCGTATGAGAACAGGCTGCCTGGACCTCATTCCGCAGGGTGAAAAAGGACCTACGCTCTGTTGTACTCCAAGCAGCAGGATGTGTAGATCCCAAGATGTTATTTAGAAAGGCTTTGAAGTGTGGCACTGTGGATTCAGTGTGGCTTTCCATTTAAAGTTAGAGGATGTGTAGGTCAATTGAGAGAGATTTTCCTTGGTTTTCTTTTTTTTTCTTTCCTCCTTTCCCGTGCCTGCCCCCCCTTCCCTTGATGGTTGTTTGGAGGGAAGAACCTTTTAGGGAGGACCAGATGGGTTAAGCTTTGGAGTGTCTTGAGCTGTAATCATTAGCTGTCAGTGAAGGCAGTAAAGGAAAGAATGTTTATTTGCAGCTTTTTGCTTTGAGACTTTTGTACTCCTTCTTTTAGGAGTGCTGTAATCTTAACTATTCACTTGGGTGGGGGGTTTCTGATGGCCTGAGACAATACAAAGGATATTTTAATGATCATGGTACTTGGCTAGGGCTCGGTTCCCAGGGCGGTCGTGATCTCTGAGTTGGAGAAAAATCACATTGAAAAATTGTCTTAATTTTACAAAAAGTGGAACCTCGTCAGCAGAGGTACAATAAATATTTGGGAGGGTCTCTGATGCTTTTGAGACTCTAAAAAATAGGAGGGAAATTAATCTGCTGCCCCTCTCCTGCTCTGAAAGCAAACAGGCAAATGACAAAGCAGAGCTCTGATGATGTGATGGCATAACAGCTTTTGACTAAAGCCTGCTTTTGCTAATATGTCCAAGATCAATTTATTCTATGTTGTAAACTAGGAAAAGCATTTTAGAAACGGTTCTTAGGCCACATTTGGATTTCTCTTCATCCTTCATTTAAGTTTATTAGACTTTGAGGGACCCTCTACAGCTGCTGTTTGAACTCCAGTGTAAGCACGCACATGCAGAGCTCACTAATGATTCAGTTAATGAGAATGGTTGTAGCAAGAGGAAACTGACAATGCAGTGTATTTTGCAAGTATTTTTCTTCTTCCCATTCATCCGTTTTAGTAGACATTGAACCCTTTCAAGTGTGTGTGGATTCTTCAGGAGTTTTCCAAAAGAGGGTCTGAAGACCCTCATGTTGGTAGCATGTCCTTGCTTTTAACAAGTGAGACTCTTCTATTGTATGTGTCTGCTTAGATGTCTGCCTTCCCCTGTTTGGGGAGTTAGGACCCAAGAACTTGACTCCCAGGTGGGCTTAGGGTTCTGATTTTGATGTAAACCAGGTGTGACTACCATACTTTTTATTATTAGAGGCATAGTTTGTACAAGAAATGGCTTCTTTAGCGACATTAGTATCCACCAGGCAAACAGCAGGAATCAGTGTGGTCTGAAGCTGTTTGACGCTTCAACCTATTTTCAGCAAATCTAATGGCTTGGGCTAGAAGCCTGCGGCGTCTGTTCCCATACAACAATGCAACTACACCAGGAAATCAAGCTGCTGGATATGAATTGTGGAAAAGACTGCTGTGCAGCCGCTTGATGTTGCGCATTGAATGAGGCATGTGGGATGCATTCATGTAAATACTGAATGTACTGTAAGGCTCTGTGTGGTTTGCAGGAGAGTCTCTTTTGCCACATTTTGAGTTTTCATCTTGAAATGCAGGATACAAGATAATACCAGGAAATGTCACATCGATATTTGTAATATACAAGCTTGATGCAATATTTGCAATTTCGGGAGGAAAAAAAAGGAAGAGATTTCTTCCATTCTGCACTGCAAATGCAGAGGGTTTGCTGTGCTTCTGCAGCAGGTGGAACAAAACCAGTGAGGCGCAGATGATCCCCAACATGCATACAAACTCTGGATTTCTTCAGTGAAAGTGCCCTTGGAAAGTTCAAAAGCCTAGGATATCTTCCCATTCAGCCCCTGCAATATGCATATTGAAAAGGATTTTACAAAACGAGTCATCCTTTTACCATTGCGTTTAATCTTTTCTCAGTACCCGCAGAAATCCTGTGAGTTCAGAAGTTGTTCCTTCTCTAAATAAAGGATTATGCTTTTCTTAATATTGATACTTACAGTTCAGTTGCTTCCCAAAGGAGATAGGATCTGAATTTCAGTGAAAACAGAATAATGGATAAAGCTTGTGAATCTGCTTTCCTAGGAAGACTTGAACGGCTTTAAACAGACAATTGTCAGGCGGTATCCTTGTCCGTGCATTGCTTTTGCAGTGAAAAGCCATGCGTGAGTTTCTGATGAACGGTATGTTAACTTCAGGAACTTTAGGCACAAATAGTTTAATTTCTAGCTCTCTGATCTCATGATGAAAAACTCTGTGAATGCAACACTTAGTGGTTTATTTGGGATTTTCAGGAGTGAGTGGTTGAACTCTCTGCCTTAGTGTGCTTGCCAAGCTTCTTCCGTTTTCCCAAAGTCTGTCTTGTTTTTAGGAGGAGCCGAAAAAGGTTTGTTTCACATACGACCTGTTCTTAAATTTGGAGGGAAATCCACCTGTGAACCACCTTCGTTGTGAGAAACTGACTTTCAACAACCCCACCAAGGAATTCAGACGCAAACTCATTAGGGCTGGAGGGGTAAGTGCCAGAGGGATTGGAGATTTGAAGAGGTTCTGCTAAAATGTGTAGTGATCTCGTTTGGCTCTGGGGTTTCTTTTTAGCTGCAGCCCAGCAGGCTGCAGTTTTCTACGTTCATCTAAAGGATGACCCAGCCAATTTTTACTCCTGGTTATATGACTGCAGCACTTGAAGCAGAACTAAACCATTGCTTGTGTGATTGGTGGTACTTCATTTTCAATTTAAATGTGACCATTAATATCAAAGCACTAAAACCCCTCTGGAAATGGAAATCTTCTGTGGATGTTGCATGCTGTCCATCAGGCAGTTACAGTTATCTGTGACCTTCCTAGTGTCGTGAGCTGTATCGGTATAGAAAAGGGAGAGGCTTCCAGTGTGTTCCTTACTCATTTTTGCCATTTTTTAATACTTAGCACTTCCTGGTCAATAAATGTCCTCTAAACCTGAGGTCGGCTGCTTGTGGCTTAGATAATAAAAAAATTAAGGAAAAGCGTTAGAATTTAGAGTGAAAATGGGTGTGGGAGGGGAAAAAATAGATATACTCCTGAAGGCACAATAAGATACGGGTTGCTACAGTGGATGAACTCTTACTACTGGGAAAGTAATATGCAGTGATAGACTCAATAAATGATAACTACAAGATCTAGGCAAATTAGTGCAAGCCACAAAGTGCATGAAGTTTTTAACCAGACAGAGAATGTCAAGACTGTACTCTGAGACACCCCCATATATGGTAATGTATAATTATGTTCTGTTTGAGGACTTTATTCAAGATGGTCTTAATTGCTGGCAAAATTTTCTCCTGAAAAACACATGTTTCTAGCCTGAAAAATTAAAAAAGTAAAAAGCTGTGGGTAAGTTTGTCAATAATAAATCTCAAGAGTGACAAGTATTCCAAGCTGATCTGTCCAGATCTTCCTCAGTGTGCCAGTGCTTTTCCATATTGGGCACAAAGAGGAGAGTGCTTATTTCAGCCATAGGATGGCTAGAACATCATTTGCTTTCTAGGATTTTCATAGTACATTATTGTATTCCTTATGTGTTGAGGTGTTCCAGCTGTGATTATTCTGACAGAATATAGGGGAGGTAAGAAGAAGGTGTTGCATGGAGCTCAGGGCTTAGTGTTAAGATCTTGTCAAGGGAGAGACCCAAGGCCTGCTTTTTTCTTTTTTTTCTGAATGAGTGATTTCAGCTTCTCCTAAATTGATGAAGTCTTGCTCATTCCTTCCAGATTTACCTTGCTACCCTTTGCAGGATAAGAGCATTTGCAGCAGAACACGCAGTTCTTGTCCAGAGCTTTATTGCCTGCTTGTGCTCAGAATATTGGAGTTCCCTCTGGGAAAGATACTTGATATTGCATGTTGCCTTTCATTTTTTTGTGGTTTTAATGTTCTGTATTTGAGGAGTTGCCTTGAAACTGAGCATTACCTAGACAATATCTTTTTATGGCCTTTAAGCAGGGGAAAAAACATTCAAAAGATGAATAATAGTGTGTTAATTGAGCAAGTGACTTAACATAATCATGTGTTAACAGTCCATGCAACGTTACTCATACATAATTTTTCTCCTCTTTATTACTAGGTGATGGTAATGCCAGAAGGAGCAGAAACTGTTTCAAGGCCAAGTCCCGATTATCCGATGTTACCCACAATACCACTCTCTGCCTTCTCTGATCCCAAGAAGACCAAACCATCCCATGGGTCAAAGGTCAGTGAAGCATGCTTTTGTGTCATCCTGAGGTGAAGAAGTCTTTCAGGACGTGCTGCTAAGAGTTTGTTTAGCAGCTGTTTCTGGCTACTTCGAATGCTGAAAACGTCTGCCTTTTTACTCTGTAGTTCACTAGCTAATGGTCTGGAACTTATAATAATTTAGGAGGCCTTTTTATGGTTTGCTAGACTTCTCTCCAGGGAAATTTTGAAAAGAAAATTAAAGGTCCAAGACTGGCATTTTTTGGTGAACCATATCTTCCTCCTGATCTGCTATAGCAGATAAAGTTGAATGAAGTCCTCTCTGATTGTTCCGACTTGTATCCTTGATGCTGAGGATGAATTATGTGGATCTTTCCCTCTGTACTCGAAGCTTTACTCGAAGTCATTGCATCTCTTAGCAGCAAGGCTGAGTAGAGAGTCCGCACTTCCTCTGTCATTAGGATGACTTAGCATAGTGGTGTAAAGAACATAAAATATACTGCACTTGGTCAAACGAGTAATTTCAAGATGTGATGTTTACATCCAGCAGTATCTAGTTTTTGAGACTTCAGAAGAAGCTTAAGTTTTCTTTTTTTCACTTGTGTGATGAAGCTATTTTTGTGTAATTCTACATAAGAGAGACAATCCACAGGCAATGTGTTTTGAAGCAGATTACATACGCTTTATCAGCCTGAACAGTCACAAATATTAACAGTAATTCATTTCATGGTGTAATTCAATTCTGATATCCATTTTGTTCAGGGCTCTAAACACTTCTGGCACTTTGGTCATGTCTTCTGATGCTGATGTTATGAAACAGAATAAAGATGACTTATCTATTAGTGGCTGATTTAATTTTGGTCAGGAATTAAGCATTAGAAAACAGAGAAGACAGAAGAGGAATAAAGGGCTCTGACCCAAGCTCTGGTGAAAATTGCCAGTAGCTAAAGAGACAGTAGTCTCCTGCTTCTTTTCCTCCAGGTTGCCCTCAGAGGTGCATGTGGGTTTGCACCTCAGCATGTCCAGTTCATACTCCAGTGTCTCCCCACAAGACCCACTTCTAAAGTGTTCTGAGTTCACATGTAATTCGTAAAGGGAAGTGCTCCTTTGCTTTTGTGCGTACCTGACTCGTAGGATAGGCAGGGTCCTAATGGCTGGTGTCTTAAAGCTCTTATTAAAGGTGGTAAAATGCCTGCAGGTATCAGAGACTTCGGCTCTCTTATGGTTGTGGGGACATTCAGGTTTTTGTCAAGTTGTGGTGTGGTTGATGTGGTGAGTTGGGGCTAGGCTGTGAGCATAACTTGCATTTGCCATGGATGTGATTTAACCTTAAAAAAAAAAATCTCTTTAGTTGCTGTTTTTTTTTCCCCCTAAAATGTGTGAAGTATAGCTTTGTGTAACACGGCTAGAGTGAGTTTCCTCTTACATGGCTTCAGATGTTAACCCTGCAGATTAAATCTGAACTAAACATCTATAGATGTTTATAGGCCTCCTTCTGTAGACCACGGAAAGGAACAGGCGTTTGAAACGTGTTTCATCCTGTCCTAATGTAGATGTTTAAGTGCCTACTGTCAATGTCTGTCCCTCAGCTTTAGGGAAATCTGGATACTCAGAGGCAGATAAGTGCATTAGGCAGCTGTGGGTGGATGTCTACATGAAACAAATGCTTCAGTGTGATTTATGAGAATGTGTTTTATAATTCTGTGCAGAGCTTCAATTTCATACCTAGCTTGCATGTTTCTGTTACTGAATTGTAGGATGCAAACAAGGAAAGTAGCAAGGCATCTAAGCCACACAAAGTAACCAAGGAGCACAGAGAGAGGCCAAGAAAAGACTCTGAGAGTAAAAACTCCTCCAAAGACCTTGAAAGAGAACAAAACAAGCCTTTGAAAGACTCCTCCAGAAAACCAACTGAGAACAAACTGCCTAAGGAGGAGAAGGCACCTCCAAAAGCTGCTTTCAAGGAACCAAAACTGGCCGTGAAGGAGACCAAACTGGAGAACACTTCTCCAAAGGGTGGGCCACAGCCGGAGTTAAAGTCTTCCAGCAAGAGGCCTTCCAATGTGGAGTCACCAAAGCCTAGTGCCAAAAAACAAAAAAAGAGTAGCTCCAAAGGGGTAAAGAATATCCTAGGGACATCTCCCAGAACCTCGTCTTCCTCATACCCAGAGAAGAAACAAACCAAGGAGAAGATGAATGCCAAAGTGGAAAAGGTAAAATCTGAAAGTGAGGCCAAGGAGATCAAAAAGCCTGTGGAAATGGAGGAGTCAAATTCAGAGGATGAAACTTCTTTCAAGTCAGAGGTGAGTAGGGATTTGTCCTTTACCAGAATTTTTAAGCGTGCTGCTTAAATCCCCGCATGAAAAAGATGTTGAAAAATATTCCCTCAGATGAGACAGAGAACCAGGTTGGCAAATGCTTAGGCTGGGTTGTATCTCAAATAAAACTCTTGGAAAATCCTATCAGTATTAATCATTACTGGTACCTGGTTTACCCCCTGTTTCAGATATGCAGTTCTATTTAGATTTATCTGCAGGCAGAGTTACCTAAAGGTCGGAGTTTAAGGTTATGGTCTCTCGTTCATCCCTTGCAGTGCAGTGACATTTATAGAGCTAGAGCATAGTAGGCGTAGATACACTTCCTACCTGCTTATGATAACATAATGTTTTTGAACGTGATCTTAAATCAGAACAGGAGGAAATAATTTCAGTTTTGTTTCTGAAAAAAAAACAGTATTAAAATGTAAATAAAAAACCCTGTTCCTGACATGGCCTGTAAGAAATGTGCTATTGGCTAAAGCTCAAAATATAACCACATGCCACTAAACCTAAATAAGTTGTGTTGTAAAATATAAAACAAATTATGTTATTGTACTACTATTTTTAAAAGCTGTCTAAATATTTTTTTCCTTTTTACAACTAAGAACATTCCTCACCCTCTGTCTTCTAAAAATAGTTTTCTAAAAGAAGGGAAAAAAAAAAAGTAGGAGGGGAAGGACACAACTTAAATCCAGACTCTCGCTACTTTTAGCTTGTGTATTTTGTATTTGCTATAAAGAATCCATATATCTTCTAATAGGATTTACAGGATAATATCACATGAATTTTTGAACTACTTCCTACTGACCACTTTTAGAAAGATTTGTTTTACTAGAATAAATCTTCCTGGGACAATTCATATTATGATTTAATCAGCACCATGATACAGTAAGTATTGATGTGTTTATTTCGGAAAGGATTTTTTTGCAAAAGATTCCCAGTAGAAGAGTTTATTGGGGAAGTGTTAATTCAAGTTACTTGGCAAAGATTTTTTTCCAGATTGATTAAATGTGTAGCTTGTGCATTAAAAAGAAGCGGCTCCTCTCCACTTTTAGCCTTATACCTGAAGTGCGGCGGTTGTAGCAAGCTCCTCGTTTCTATAGAAGATACGTGGCCCTCACTGCAGGCTTCTGTACTCTGCTGCTCTCTATTAAGTCCTGAGTGCTTGTACTTCAGTATTTCGGAGGTGTCATCATCCCCTTGGGACTCGCCACGCAGCTGTAAGCTGATAGCGCTGTTCAGACTGTTCCGTGAAACCACAAACTCTGGTCGTGGTTCCACGGTGTCTGCTGCAGTCCTGTCCTGCCCCCGCCAAGCTTTGTATGCTTCTGTGTCCTCTCTTGCACCAGCGCTCGTGTCTCTTGGACGCGTGACAGAGGTATTTGAGTGCTAGCCCAGAAGGAGGGTAGGAATACTCGGTGTGATGGAGGGGGAGCCGTGGCAGCTGCCAGTCCGATCAGCTTAGGTTTCTGTGGAACTTGAAGCTTAAGGGTATAACTGTATAATGCATTGGCATCAGCAGAGAAGACTGAGTTCCTTTTCCACCCTGGGGGGTTCTTTTTGCTCCCAACGCTGCAGTTGCTACTCCATCGTTTGTACTGGTACAGCTGTTTGTGCATCTGTGTGGTAAGCCACATCACTAAAGCGAATGAGCAGCTGGAGGTGGACCGGGGCCCGGAAACTCTTAAATCAGCTTTGCTGCTGCAGCCAACGTATTGTGCAACATGCTCTGAGGCTGCAACTCCACGATTGCTTTGAGTTGACATCTTTGCAGGCTGCTGTTGAAAGGAACAGTCTTGCTCTCATTTGTGCTGCTGGCACGAGAGCTCGTGTGACTTTGCAGTGGGCTGGAGGAGTTTCTCCTTCCATTTCAGCTCCTGCTGAAAGTTAGTTGTCCTTTCTTTTTTTTTTTTTTTCCTTTTATTTTTTTTTTCCTTCCCCCATCAAGTCCAGTTCCCTGAACTGGCCTCATGCTTGGCTGCCTAAATGCTAGTGCTGACAAAAGGGAGAGGCTGAGATGTGAGGGCAGGATTGCTTTTTTCCATTGTCGGCATGTGCTTTTGTCATATCACGGTGACAGTAACTGCAGGCTGAGCATGCAGAGCATGTCCAGCGGGATGCCTCCGAAACGGTTGAAATAGCTGATAGGGTTAATGGCAAAAGGAGGGACGGGGGTCTGTACAACTTCCAACTTCTGCTTCTTAGGTCCTGTTAAGTCATTTTAAGGGAACACCTGCTACATTATCAGGAACGAAGGATGTTAGGATTGAATCTGTGGGTAAGACACAAGAGCTGTGCTCCCTTATCTTGAAAATATTGCTCTTTACTTTCATGTTGTAATTTTTCTAAACAAATAGAGCTGCTGCAATGTGCCAATCTATCAGATGCTGGAATTATTAAATTATTCTCCTTTGCTACTGAATAATTCACAAGAGTGGTAATACCCCTTTCTGACATTTTTCCCTGCCGCCTTACAGTTGAATAAATGAAACTTAACAATACTTGGGTGACAAATTACAGGGAAGGGATGAAAGTCCTGCCGCCACTTTCACTTATTAATGCCCGAAGCTGCTGATGTGCCTCTTTCTATCTGTTTACAATGTTTTTATGGTATTAACAATCTCTGCAATAAAGTTGATTGATCAATGGGAACGTGTGATTTTTCTAGGATTTGGTAGTGGAAGTAATAGGTGGATTCCCAGGAATGGTGCAATGAAATTGAAATGCTAAATTTCAAAAAAGGCAAGATAATGTTACAGTACATTGAGAATCTTTAAACTAGATCCTACTGAGTAACAAAAACCCCTTTAAGATTATTGTAATTGTCGCTGCCGCTGTTGGGGATGTAGTTGTTGATTTAGCCTTCACTGCCACCTCGTGGTCCTTTAAGCTAAAGCAGGTGATTGCTGTCCGATATCTGTTTTTATGTTAAAAACATACATAGCACTAAAACTTTGTTTCTCGATGCTGTTATTAGCAGTAGTTCATCATATCTTTTGCTGCATAGGATGCTCCTGGCATTTCTGCTGAGTACTGACAGTCAGTGGAGTTGGTTTCAGTAGAGCATATCTGGTTTCTGCTATGTTTTCACAATAAACTGGGAACAGCACAGTGGATTGCTCAAATTGGTGTAGAAACAACTGTTTTGAGGGTATAGTAATAAATTAGAACTAATTTTGGAGTCAAGCAAGCTAGTTAGGATAGGCATCCTTTCCATGTTTAACGCTCAGTACGAGGTGTTCAGAGGGAATGTTGGTGAGTTACAATAAATACACTTTTTAAGAGCGCTTTGGTAATTGTTCTAGGTTGTATGCTGGTCATCTTTCACATTTCAAAGTAAGGGTGTTTTCGCTTTGACGTTTTTCAGATGCTATATTTCATCACTTGGGGCTATTTGAAACTAGTGGCGTGAAGAGTTTTGGTGAGAGCTGTTGACGCTACTGCCCAGGGGTGCTGAGCGACAGCGTGCCAAAGTTTTCATAAATGTTGTTTTTATTCACCTTGCATCTTGTATATTTTCTGTAATTCCAAAACCTGTATTCAGTGATGTATGATGTTGTAGGGTGTTCAAATGCTTCTGTCTCGCTGTGCTTTCTGCGCTGGTTTTCCAGATTAGAAAGGTTAAGATTCTTTTTCTTTTTTTCCCTTTTATGGGGGGTTAAGTCTGTCCAGTCCAGCCCTTCCAACTCCAGCTCCAGCTCCGACTCCAGCTCTGACTCTGATTTCGAGCCATCTCAGAACCACAGTCAAGGTGTGTTGCAAGAAATAAATTTTGTTAAAATCTTCCTTGCATAACCTTAAAAGGCTCATGAGAATTAGATCTGTTTTCCCAGCACCATATATAAGGCTAATACAGTTTCTTGTATGCAGCCATGTGTTGAAGCTATGACGCTTTAGCAAGAAAAGGCAATAATGTCATAGCGTAATCATGAACAAGTATTTTTCTTGTTTTGGCAGTTGATTTATGAGTAGGGTATCTCTCTGGATTTGGTTCTTTCCCTGTTGACTTTGGTTTCTGCCTCGGTTTATAAATGTGTTTGCTGCTGCTTGATCTATAGTGTCACCAGAATATTTCTCCTCCAATCTCATATACGTTTTATTAAAAATTATAAATGTGACATTCATCACTTTGTCAGCGCATAACATAGCTTCTTTTTCAGACACTGATAATCCAAAGAGATATACTGTGGTAATAGTAAATGCTCTAACCTTAGCAAATGCTCTGTTGCTACAAGTACTGTCTCTTGAGTGACATTTAAAATAGTCCCCAAACACATGAAAAATGTGTCCTTTTGCTTTCATTTCAGAAGAGAGTGGGAGGATTTGGGGGGAGGCTAGGGTGGCTTTACGGCAGTTGTAAAGTTTGTCAAATCTGCTTTAGTTTTGAGACTGGAATACAGTGCCTTCTAGCAATATCTTTGTGCAAAATGAAAATACCAGTGACATTTTATTGAGAAATTTTGATGTATCTTAATAATAACTAATCCAGTTTAGATCAGATAGCTCGGATGGAGTTCTGCTGCACGTGTCCTAGTGCTGAATCGCTTTCTCCCCTCTGATCCCAGGCCCGCTGCGCTCCATGGTGGAAGATCTGCAGTCGGAGGAGTCGGATGATGATGACAGCTCCTCTGGAGAAGAGGCAGCCGTCAAAGCAAACCCAGTCAGCCGGGATTCCAGGTGGTAACAAATCAGGAAGAAAGATGTTTGTTGTCTTTTTTCCCCCTCCATGTTTGGTATTTTTGTGTGCCCTCCATTTGGAGGGAGGAATCAAAGTGATGGGGCTATGCGTGAGAGGAAAGTGTGAGAGAAGGAGAGAAAGGGCAGATGTGTGGAGTACTTAGCACGGGGTGGGGGGACAGAGTCGATGAAAACAGCAGGGTGAGAACAGAACTGGATGAGGAGGGATCACCGGAGCTCAAAGAGAGGAAGCCACCGGGTATGTGTTGAGCTTGCAGGTGTTGGTGACTGAGCCCCTTAAAATAGTCACCTAATTGTCATCTTCAGATCTCTGCTGAGCGGAATGGTGTGTGACACCTTTGATCTGTCGAGATTAGAGAAGTGTTGTGGAGGCTGTCAGCATGTGTGCTCTTCTTGCTGCATATGACTGATACAAAACTGAGAAGTCTTAGTCTTTGCCAATAGTGCGTGCTGACAGTTGGTTACTTGACTCCTATGGGACTTGATTAACAGCTGTTTCCTGCTTTGTCAGTGGAAATAGTTGAATTTCATCCTTCTCCCTTCAGGAAACGCTGTTGTAGCCAAAACCTCGAGTCTGAGGCTGAATATTTGAGCCAAATGCTTGGCCCAGATAGCAGCTGCAAATTTCAAATGATGCTTGCGTTCACAAAAAAAAAAAAAAAACAACAAAAAAAAATCTGTTGGTGCACTCTGTCATTATCAACTAAAGAAGAATGGAGAGACTTTGAAGGATACTTTTTAGACCTTTAGGGGATAGGTAATAAACAGTTTTTCAAGCCTATCAAAAGTAGGATACCTGCTATAATACATCTGTAGGGCCGCAAGAAGAATGAGGATAAATAGTAAACCTCAAAGCTCACAACAGAAACACCAAATGCATTTTTTTTTTTGCCTGTGTTCTCAGTGGAGGTGTTGGTAAGCCTCTCGTGCAGGTACTCGGTGACCTTGGAATGAATCCCCAAAATGAACAGCTGCCGTTTGTGAAAATCAGGTGGTACTTAAGTTGTTCTAAGGGGGCTTGTGTATGAAAGGTTGAACTGCTGGCTGTAATGGGTAACCTAAAGCTCCCTACTCTGCCCGCTCAGGGACTGGAAGATGGCAAAGGCGACATCAGCTGGCAAAAAAGGGATCTTGGAAATTACAGACTGACCGTTTCTCCCAGACAATTTAGTAGTCTATAATAAAGAAGAGAATTTCACTTAACTCTGTGTGGTTCAGTTGACAGCAAAGTATGTTTCCTGTTACCTGGTGATGCTAATTCTCTGCCGCTTGTTTTTCAGACTGAGTCTTAGTGACAGCGACAGTGACAACAGTGCAGATTCCTGCCTGCCAAGTCGAGAGCCACCTCCTGGTCAGAAACTGCCCCCAGCAAATAATAAGGTATTGCACCCTACACGCCCATACAATGCTACTTTCCACCGCTCTTGGTTCCTGCATTGTGTTCAGTCCATGGTGTTAGTTCTGACTTGCACCCAATTTTCCCTGTTTCACTGTCTTCATCAGACAGGTAATTTCTCTGTTCAGTGCTGTGCATCCAAACCAATTAGCCACCATGTTGTCTGAGCTCATTTTGGCCCTAATGTTGATTTCTTTTACCCTCAGGCATCTGGAAGAAAAAGCCCAGAGTCTTGTAACAAGCCAGAGAAGATCCTGAAGAAGGGAACATATGACAAGGTATGTTTGAGGATTTACATATCATAGAACTGTGGGATGCTCACTAACATTTCTGTGCAGAAAACAATTTGAATCAGCCTCGCCTGTTCAGATTGTTCTGTCTTGGCAGGTTAAAAGCTTGAGTATAATGAAAACCAGATGTTGAAAGGACAGAATTGGGAGAATGACACTGCAGAAACTGTGTGTATATTAAATAGATGGACCCCCAGGTCGTTTCCACATGCAAAATGTTAAAATTGTTTTATTTGTTTGCCCTTTGTCTGAACCAGTGATCTGGCCACTGCTGCAGTGGCGAGTGCCTCTTCATTAAACAGCAGTTTTCATCTGGCTTTGATCTTACAAATTAAAGATTGTTTGATGCTCTGCTTTGCTGGTTTGTAAGTTGAAACCTTTGTTCAGTGAAATTCCCATCTTTCTTGCCTGCAAGGAAAGCTGAGCAGCGTACATGCTCCTAAAGCATGGCTAACTCACAAGCAAATAGCCAAAAAGCCCCAGTTGTCCAGAAAGTTCTCCCACTGTGGTTTTTTTTCATAAAGAAATCAATCAAATAGGAGCTTAATACTTTTCCTTAGTCTAATCATTGAGGTCCTTGCAGTAAGCAAAGAATCAGGCTGTAGCTCTCACTTGTGTGTTTTAATAGTTCTTCAAGAGGAGAATGCAGCACAGGTTAATCCCTTAATGTTAGGTCTTGAGTGTGATCTCGAGATACTTGCATCTGAGTCTCCTGCTAGCTACAAAATCTTTGACCACTAAATACTGTTAACCGTAGCTGAGATGGCTTAGCTGAGGCAAGGTTTGTAGGTAATAGTATCTTTTATTAGACTACTTAATATAGATAGAAGGGGACACCCTTGAGACCCGTTGAAGAGAGTGCCTTGAAATACCATCAGCTTTTCCAGCTATCAGAGGTTTTATAAAAGATACTAGCTCTCCCAGCAAGCATAGCGTTCAGTACTGTTTGGGTGTTTGGGGAAAAATGCTTTTCTCTGCATGAATGTGCTGGGGAGGGGTATATTTCATGGTTTTGGAGGGGGTTTTTTGGTTCTTGTTTTTGTTGGTGTTTTTTTTTTTCCCTGCCTTGGCACAATTACTTAAATGAGTTCAGTTTTGCTGATGCAGACATGAATGACTCTGGGGCAGCTTTACAGATTAAGAATCTATCCCCTGTGAGCAATAGTGTGCCAACAGAAACTTGCCTTGTTGGCTGCCTAAATTAAACAAACAAACCAACCCACCAAATCATCCTTATATAAGAACAATTAAAATGTTGAGCTTGTAAACAATCCTGCGTTTCCCACTGTGGTGTATGTAAAACTACCTGGGAATACAGCGCATGCAGAATTTCTTCCTGACCGAAACACAAATCCTTGTTCAGCAGATTGGGGCGTTGGGCACTGAGCAGTGATGCAGGTATTTTCAGGTAAGGAGTAGTTTATTAGTACAACCCACTGATGAAGAAGTCACACTGAAGTTCACCGAGATGAACTTCACCTTGTTGAGGTCCTCTAAGCTCAAAGGTTCTGACCACTTCCTAAAGCTGGTTACAGGTGTTTGTTTAATGGTGTCATTAAATAGTGCTGCTGATGGTCTTCAGACCATCCATATTTATGTGAAGTCTTCAGTCTGCCAGTGCTTGGTAAGGATGGAGGAGGCAGTAAAAAACTTAGGGAAAAATTGGGAATAGGAACATGTCTGAAAGGGCCTCGAGTTCCTCTGATCCTCACTAGGAAAGTCACTTTGGCAGTCATGCCAACATGCCACATATGTCACTATTTCTGTTCATGCCTCCTTTACAGGCCTACACTGATGAATTAGTGGAGCTTCACAGGCGACTAATGGCACTACGAGAGCGCAATGTGCTACAGCAGGTAGAGATCATTTGTCAGCTTTCTGGCAAGCTGTTGTACTCTGGTAATCTTTGTGTCCAAGGGTCTCAGCCGGACCCCTGTGATGCTTGACCTTTCGCTTGCCTCTCCTTCACGAGGGGTCTGGTTCACTCTGAAAGCAGATATGTAGAAAAAAAAAATCAGATGTGCATGCAATGTTTTTGTTGGAAAATACACAGAACCGTGGTTTGTGCATCTTTCCTCTGCCACCCTGGTAGCTGGGCTCTCTCGGTCTAATTTAAAAGGAAAGAAGTGTGCCCACGTCACTTTCGGGCCTGAGCTAGCCAGGCACGCAGGAGGAGCTGGTTTGCTTTCCTGGGAGAGGATTCCCGTCGTGTTGCGAGACACTCTCATCTCTGGGGCTGTTCTGTAGGGAAGAGAAAAGGACTGGATGGGTTGCTCTGCATCCGCTGGCCTTTCTGCTATACTTAATCTTTATGGGGTCTCTGTATACATCTTTGCTTGTCTCCTTTCTGTACAGATTGTAAATCTCATTGAGGAAACCGGGCATTTTAATGTTACCAACACAACCTTTGACTTTGACCTCTTCTCCTTGGATGAGACAACCGTCCGTAAGCTGCAGAGCTACTTGGAAGCGGTAGCAACATGACGCTTGGCCTTAGAAGCAGGCTGCTTTTGAAACCAGAAATCCCGTTTATTGGTACCAGGAAACGAACCCATGGAACTAGGCCTTCTTATTCTCTTGATTCACCCGAAGCACTGCCTTAGAGAACAGCCATGCTCTATGAATGCACAGCCAGCTGCACTTTCTTGTAGGCTTCAAACAAGCGCCCGTATTGCTGAGTCTGTCCTCCCTAGCTTCATAACTACGCTTGGGCACAGGTCCTAAGTAGAGCAAAAGACGTGCTGCACTTAGCTGCACAGTGTGACCTTTTTGGTTTTCCTTCAAGAAACTGTGTTTTAAGAGCACATTTTCAGGCGTCTCTGAGATCCGAAGAAGTGTGGACGATGTTTTCTTCACCAAATCTAGGGACCAGCCTGCCTGCAGAGAGCTCTAGCGAGTCCCGTTTCCTCCAGCTCTGTGAAGAAGCGTTGGCGCCGTGTAAGCAAGATTGGCTTTTACAAAGCTAGCCGAGAGACTGATGACAGAGGAGGCTTCCCGGGGGTCCCGCTGGTCTGCTGCAGAGGAAAGTGGACAGATTCCAGTTTTGATCACTTGCAAGTTAGTTCTGCCGCGGTTCGGTACAGAGCGCTGCTGTAATTTGGCTCCCGATTCCTACAGGGCATCGTTCCACGTGCAGGGCCTTCAGCTGCCTGCAGAGACAGTTCGTGCTCGTTGAAGAGGCCTCTAGAATCTGCTGTCTCCCGCTGGGGTTTTGAGATGTCTTGTTTGTTGATCTGAGCTCCTAAACAAAGTCTCACTCCTTTCAGTCTGCTTTAACTGTAATAGGACTACAAAACTGTAAGCTGTATATTTTATATATATATTATATATATGTATGTACTGTATGTATAAGAAGGGCCTAGTTGGGTCTTATGATCTTAAGGGTGTGTTTTTCTGTTATGTTTTTTAATGGCTATGGCAGGGGAAGGGCGCTTAATAAGATTTGACTTGTTTGTTAAAATGCCTCTTGTGGACAATTTTTAGTGTATGAAAGCTGAACAGCAATCTTCAAAGCATTTTGTGCTCTGGAAGGGGCTCACCTGTCGTCTTTTCATTTGTCAGTGTTTAATAACTTTGCCAAAATACGTGATTGGTTTTGTTCTATGTTCTCAAAGAGGAATCTCCTACAGTGGCCCCTATAGTAGTGGCTGTACTTTGGGAAAACCAAAACAAGGGAGAATTTTGTCTTGGGACGTACCTGGAAAACGCTGATGTAAAAACCGAGTGAAGCCAGGTTTGTTTCCTCCTCCCTCTCCCGCCCCGCTGCCTGTTCAAGAAATGGCAGGAAACAAAACACTAATCCAGAACCTTTCACATATTTCTAGTTAAACTAGTATTGACTTCCAAGCGTTGTCTAGGTGGGTGTGAGGAACGTCCGGTAGCTTTCATCAAACCTGCGTTAACACTCCTGTTCCCTAAATTCAGTATTTTTTTGAAGAATTGCTCAGTTTTTCCAATCAGTGTGTAAGCTTTTGCCAAATGTTAAGTGGGCTGCAGGCAGCGAGGAGGAGAGCAGCGGTCCGGAGGAGCCCTCCGCTCCCGAGCGGACCTCCGTACCTGTGAAAGCCGCGCGTGGGAGCTGGGGGGTTGCGTCGCTCCAGGGTTTGCTGTCCCTTCTCCATTATGAAATTGCAGTCCCTTGTTTTGGGTTACCCCTTTCTTTATCATGGAAATGTTGCAACTAATCAACTTAAGTGGCAATATGATGATAAGCTTGTTTGAGTTGGGTCATGTTGACCCGATTCCCATTAATTTTGTCTTTGTACCATCTTTCATGTGTCTTGTGTGTGTGTGTATATATATATATAAAAAAAAAAATCGAGCTCATGCCAGGTGCAAACCCTGTCACGACAGTGATCTCAGCTGTTTTCTTTCTTGATGGACAATGCCAAGCCTGGATAGAAACCCTGTGCGCAAACGTACACGGAGAAGGTGGAGGACGGCGGGAAGAGGAGGAGCTGCGGTTCTGTCTCGGTTGGCAGTGGGATGCGCCGCGGCGGAGGACGGCAGACGCAGTCCACGGGTGTCGCAGGCTCGCCCGCGTGCCGCGTTAGGCGTGGTGGGTACGTGCGAACTGCTCGTGGTCTCTGTCGGGTCTGTGGCGTGGAGGAGGCAAGCCTTGCGCGGTCGCTGCGGCCCCAAACTTGGCTCCCGGGGCGCGCGGTGCCTCCTGCCCGCTGCCCCCAGCGAGGGGCAGGGTTGGTGACGTTGTCCTGTCCCCGAAGCAGTAGGAGCAGCGGTGGTGGCCAGCCTCAGCCGGAGATCTCCCGAGGTCTTTGCCTCCTCTCTCCACCCGCGTAACTTACTCCCGCAGCCGTCGCATCCGTGCCGCCCATCCTGGGACTAGCAGTAGCCTCCGGAGTTACCCCACGAGGGATCGGAGGTGCCACCTCCCTTCCGCCCCCTTCTCGCGTTAAGATCGGAACGGTGTCGCCGCTCCAAGAACACGCGTGGGAGCGCGTTCCTGAACTTGGCCGGAAGCGCCCGGGGCTCCCGCCCGCGGCTGTGGCATCGTCCTGTCCTGGAACCGACTTTATTCGTGAAGTCTAATGAGCATTGATAGGAATTTTGTTTGGTTTTTATAAGAAGTATTTTACACAAGGATTTTTTTTTTTTTTAGACTGTTTATAATCTCCTTGAAAACCTGACCTAGGATTGTTCCCCCAGCAATAGTTCTTTTCCAGTGTGTGCACATGCTGATTTGTTACTAAAAGGTTTCTTGCAAGTACTTAGTTGTTCTACAGAGTTGTTGTTTTTTGGGGTATGTGGTAGCGTCGGGGACCGCAGGAGGAATGACTCTGCAAACAAAGAATGGTCACGTTTGGGCCTCATCTTGTGTCCCCCTCTAGTTACATATGAACGAGTTCCCTGTGTAGATTCTCTAGGCTGGCTGAATGCTGTTCTGAACATGCCGTGTACAGGTATTTGTGGATAAAGTGTTTGTTCTTGTGTCACTCTTGAGAGCATGGATGGATTATTGTACTATAGGAAGGAGGTGGCAGTGCTGCCGTCAGCACTGCTTCAGGTCTTCGAGGATGTGTAGTAGCTTGCGTTGTTAAAAAAAAGGAAAAAAAAAATATCCCAAATTGACTTCTAGCCATAATGGTTTTTCCAAGGAAAACGGACAGAATTCTGTTACTTTTCAGTGTCCTTCGTCTTGTTACTGGAGGCACGAGCAAGTGCTGATCAGTCTGAAGGCTTTCGGAGTTGCTTTGAGCTGAGTCGTGTTGGAGGTGAGATCAGGACGCAGCTTTTCCTTTGTCCTTGCCCGTTGTATCGAAGGGCAAAAGAGGGGTCAGGAGCATTTTCCTGTGGTCTTGGTCTGCGTACGTATTAAGCCTTGAGGCTTTGATTACTGACATTTACTATTAAAAAAAACAAAAAAAAAAAGGCTAGTAAGGCTGGCTGGGTCCCGAGCCAGCAGCTGAGGAACATTGGACACGGAGGTGCGAGGCTGGCCGTGCTGCGGCCAGGCTGGAAACATGGAAGTGCAATGACTTTGCCACCAGTTCTTCTGTTGCTGTGCGCGGTGGTAGCATCGGAACTAGCAAAGCAATTGATGCAACAATCCAGAAGCGGTTTTTGTCAGATCTTGAACGTATTTGATGGCGAGAGAGGTTTCAACTTCCCTTACGGAGCTTGCCCTGGCGCGTTCTCTGCGAGCGGAGACCGAGTCGCTCTGCTTCTGCGGATTTCGGCCGTCGCCTTGGCGAAGGCACTGGAGCGCGGGCGGTGTTCGCGGAGGACGCTTCTCTCTGCTCGCTCGTGGCGCTGCTGTAGACGACCGTTGTGCACCTTGTACGAGCGTTACTGCTAAATGGAGGAAAATCGATGGGTGTTGCTGTCCTGGGGGCGGGAAGGAGCCATCAAAAACTGACGAGATGAGTTTGCACTCCTAAAGAAAAATGTAAGTACTTCAACTTCTAGATAATTTTTAATTGTATTTCTGCCTAGAGCCGAGGTATTAAATACCTTGTCACTTGAGGATTTTAAAAGTTGTGTTGGGAAATGAATTCTTCACTCAGCTGTAAGAAATGCAGCTGGCCCAAGACCAACTTCAAGATTTAAAAAAAAAAAAAAAAAAAAACACTCATGTTTGTAATACGTTACAGGATTGTTTGTCCTGAATTTTAAACTTTTTGTTAAATTTGTGGAACTATGGAGGAATTTTCTAGAAAAAGTGAAATAAAGTAAGATGGAAAAGTAAAACTTCAAGTGGTTTTTTGTTTGTTTGTTGTATCGCTTCTCCGTGGACAGCACCGAGCGTTGCCCAAAGCGCCTCGTTATCGGAAGCGTTTTCCATTAGAAATACGGGAGCCGGTACCGCGGTCGCTGCTCTTCGGCTCTGCCGGCGCCTTGGCAGCGCCGCGCCGGGGCCCAGGAGGTGAAGAGCAAAGGAAAAGGAAACCGTGTGAGGTGGGGTCGCTCCGGGGGTCGACTTTGGCCGTTGGAGCTTTTTGTCTGGCTCCCTGCGGTTCGCCGGCAGCAGGAGGGTGGAGCGAGCAGGGCCCCCAGCTGAGCTCGGCCTCAGGCTCTGCTCCCCGGGGCTGGAAGCGGTGCGGGGTTTTGCGCCCATCGGTCTCCTCCAACGCGGGGAGCATCTCCAACCTGAGCGATGAAGGAGGCAGCTCTGGCTGCCGCCCTCCCTGTGGTACGGCAAACGGAGCTGCTGCTGCTCCCCACCCTCTCGCCTTGGGCCCCGACCTCAACGTTATCGTGCAGAAATCACCGAAGTGCTGAGACACAAACAGCAGAGTTTATTTATTCGGCGTTCCCCCGAACAGCGGGGACACCTCATGTTCGTACAGCCGAGCACACGCGTTGGCACACGAGCAGCAGCGGTTCCCAGAGTGCATCAACCCCCTTCCCTACAGGTGCTGCAGGCGCCCGCACCAGTGGGATTTCACTGAGCCCAGATCAGGTACAGTTTTAGGCTTAAACCCCCGCCTAAGTGCCCGGTTCCAGGCGCTGCGAATGCCCGCCCCAGCCAGGCTGGGACACAAGGCAGACTCCAGCGCTCGCCAGAGCTGTTGGCATTATTTGACAGCGGAGGCGCCTCTCGCCCTCTCCTGGGGCTCCCTGGGCCCCGGGAAACCCACCCCGACCCCAGAGCGTCCCGGTAACGATTCCTAGCTTGAAACGAGCCATTTTACAAGCAATCCTTCGTTCGCTGCCGGGATTAACGGCCCCTCCAGGCCCTGGGCAGGCTGGACTAAGCCTTGCAGCGCTTTCCGACAGCTCCGGAGCCGGCTCTCCCCGTCCTGCGCTCAGTGCAGTCAGCGTACGGGGCCGGCGCCGTTGCAGGAGCGGGCGATCGCAGACCTTTGCCCAACCGGATCCCCAACCCCGTCTGCTCTCTCCAAGCGCAGGGACAAAGGCTCAGCTCTGGAGTTCCACCCTAGAACAGCGTTTCTATGAGTGCAAGGCTACAGGCAGATTTCACAGACATTTGTACACAGCCTCATAAATAATCCCTCGCGTAAAACGCCGCGCAGAACGCAGGCCAGGTACGCTACTTCAACAATACCATTTATGGCTTCATTATAACTCAAGAAAATAAAACAGACTCAAAATATTGCACAGACAAACCCAGCGAACGCGAGGTGCCGCAGCCGCGCTGAGGCAGCGCCTGTAGTCGCACAGCGTTCCTCCTCCTGGAGAGGAGACAGTTTGCAGGTAGAGAGATTTAAAATGATTGGGATGTCATCAGCATGCAGCTAAACGTGCATCGGGGGAGAGAAGGGCACCGCTATAAAAAGAAATCGGCCTTGCTCCCTCAGCAGGAAAATTGCAGTTCCCGATTGTTTTACATTCAGCACAGGAAAAGAAAAACTTTGGTTAAAACAGAACACATAACATGGATTTAAGGTAAACATTGTACTGCCCTTACAAAAACGGAACGACAAAAAATACGAAGCGGAGACGTTCAGGGATATCTCAGCATTGGAACACAGACACAGGCAAACACCGGGCACGAACACGCTCACCACACTGCAGTACGAGGGCCAAACACCTACAGTCACGCGCTCACAAGGGCTGCGCCATGGCCCAGCCTCCTTTATTTCAGCAGAGCGCAGGGAACCCTTCCCGCGCCGGGGAATCGGCCTCGCTTCAGTCCACGGCGCAGAGCCCGGGCGCTAGGGCCGAAGCGCGGCCTCGGCTGTGGTAGGTGTATCCGCGTCCGCGTAAAACTGAGCGATTTGGTCTTTGTACTTCTGTGCCACCACCGGCCTCTTCAGCTTCATCGTCGGGCCTGCGGAAGAGAGACAGCGCCAGGCTTTAATGGTGACGGTACTGGTTTGAGCCACAGATCGATGTTTGAGTGGAGCAAGATTCAGGATGCAGGAAGAGACACGGACCTCTGAACTTCTCTTTATGATTAATAAAATCTCCCTTCCCTCCCCTGTGAACAGAAACAGCAGAACCATCCTGCAGCAGACAACGCAGAACCGAGGGTAAGCGCTGCTCAGCTCCGTTCTGAGCGGGAATTCATCCCGCCCTCCCCAAAACCCCGACAGGGAAAAGCCACGGCGGGGCAGGGCGTGGGCAGGAGCTGTCCGTTCGCCACCCAAGGACGGGGTGAGGGGGTGACCCCAAGCGCCCCGCCCGCCACTCACCAAGCTCCCCACCAAAGAGAGAAAAGTCCTTCTCCAGAAGGACCCACTTCTGGACTTTCTGAGCATTCGAGACAGCTCCCTCGTTGACTGCCGAAATTCCCTTCTGGATAGCCGCGTAGACAGCCTTGTCTTTGCTGCCGATGACCTCGGAGACTTTGGTAGCCGTGCTGCCCAGTTTCTGACAGTACTCAACAGCTTCTGGAGTGAGATCATCTCCTGGCTCGCCCGTTTCTACATCTATGTTGCACTGCAAGACAAGTCAGAACAGGGAACTTTACAGCGCTAAACACTCGGCTCCCTTCGTACTGCCTGCCTCCTTCCCCACCCTGCTACTAATTGGCCAATTAATCAACCACTGCAATTTTCATACAGTTGATGCAAACCACTGCTTCAAATAAAAGCTCGTTGAGGCAAAACGCAGACGAAACCCCTTCAGCTCTCCGCATGCTCAACGGCCGTCTCAATACCAAGGAGCGAGCTGGGCACAGAGCTCATCTGCCGAATTCCTCCCGTGCTGTCCCAAGTTGATCCCCATTTTCTGGGCCACAGCTTGACTTCCCCGCATCCCGCAGGAGCACGACAGTCTGTTGGACGTCACCACACGCGGCACCCGACCAAGACAAGCGCAGGACCGCCACCTCCAGGGCCTGGCTCGCGTCTCTCGCACAGGGGCGAGGAGGTTGGCCCTCGGTCTCGCTAACGAGCAATTACCACGGTCCTGAAAAGCCGCCAGCCTGCAGGGTCGCTAGACAGAAGCCAGTGCAGGCCGCCCCAGATGCGTCACTGGGGAGTTTAAAGCCAGTGTCTTAAAAAGAAATCACTGCCAGCTCGTTACTGTCCACACTGCTCCGGGAGACACTGAAATATGGGTAAGAAAGGCAGACAGGTTTCTTTTTTCAGTCTTTTAAGTCTTTTACTTCTGTTTCTTTCTGCTTTCTTGCCCTACCTGGTACAGAGAGAAACAGCCGCCCTGAACAAGAGAACCTGATCGCCTGATCAAGTGGCAACGCTCATTTTTCTGTACAGCTACAACTGCTGTTTGCAGCTCAGCTACAACAAGCCATGCTCCACCATGCCTCCTGTCTCTAGGAGACACCGCAAAAACCTGTAACAACGACCTTCCTCGCTGGAATTAAACATTTAGCAACACAGGTGGCTTCCCGTCCTGGTTTCCCTCACCTTTAGCGTTAGAAGCATAGAAAGGAATTTTGCTTTGTCTCCAACCAACATTGCGTTGCTGATGATGGGGACAGCATCTTTCACAGCATCCTCGATTGGAACGGGAGGAATGTTCTCACCTCCTGCAGTGATGATGAGCTCTGGAAAACAGTCAAATCTCGATTAATGCTTAGAGTTTTTCCCCCTTCCTTCACAATCTGAAATGACTTTATAGCTCCCTTGTGTCTGCCGGATCAAATAGCGAGGCTGGGTCCCAGTATGTGGGGAAGGCAGCAAACCAGGACTCCAGCCAGGCCAGGAGAGACGAGCCGGGGGCGTGCACGCAAACAGCATCGCAAAAGCTGCTCCGATGCTGCAGAGACGTTTGCAGTTTGGGGACGTGGGGTGTGGCGTGCGAGCACCTCAGCACCCTGCTGCAGTCCCCTCAGACTCTAGGGCACGTAAGCTGGTCCCCGAGTTGTTCAGAAACTTAAGTAAAAAATTTGCTGAGGCAAAGCAGAGTTTTTGAAGTTAGGCAGTGCGATACAGAGCGCGGGGGGCCTGCCCTTCTTGGCTGTCTCTTATAGATCTCTTAAAGCAGCCCCTTTGCGTAACCATTTATCTCTCTCTGATGACTGAAGTCTTGCATGAAATTGGATTTGGTTGGGGTTGGTCAAAGCGGTGTCCCAAGAACTGCATTGCTGCGAGCCATTTGCACAACAGTGTCAAGCTCCTGTTCTCTCTCAGAGGCTAACTAGCAAAGCTAGCTGAAGCTGGAGGGACCTGGACAGGTCTGGCACCGTAAGAGAAGCCAACAAAGCATTAACTATTGCTTCTGAGATTAGAGGATTTCTTCCTTGCTCTGTAAACACACGGTGGTTTCAGAGGTCATCCCTCTCCTCCCATCACGCACCAGGTCACATGCGCAGTGGTGGCCGTATTCATATTAAAAACCTCAGAAGAAGTATTTAAATACCCTAGAACCACGTAACCTCAAGACAACAAAGCGAGGGGATGCATTACCTTTAATTCTGCCAGTGATGTAGAGGAATCCATCTTTATCGTGCTTGCCGAGGTCCCCCGAATGCAGCCAGCCATCTTCATCAATTGCCTCTCTGGTTTTTTCTTCCATGTTCAGATAGCCCATGAAGATGTGCCTTCCCGAGAAGCAGATCTCCCCGTTGCCATCTCCATCGGGCTTATGAATCAGCGTCCGGCAGCCCGTGACTTCCTTTCCACAGCTTAGAGAGAGCACAAACACAAACTCATGGCATTTTTTTTTTTAAACTCAATAGCTGAGCAGCAGAGTAAGATTATAGCAGCACCCTCTCAAGCTAAGGGTTTGAACAAAGCCGGGCAGCTTTTTATTACAATTGCTTCAGCAAGGAACTTCTAAACTTAAAAGGCATCTGCTTATGTAAGGGGAACTACAGAAGTTGTTATGGCAGGGAGATCAGTGCTCACACACCTGGTGTTTTCCACTCATTGTTCTCAAACACCTGAGCTTTGAATGAGAAGATTTATGACCTTGGCAGCAAACTTTTACTGATGGTGGTATTTACTCTGCAGACCGAACCCATGGGAACTGAACAAGCCGTTCAAAGCAACAGCACAGGCCTACTGCATTTATTCATTCGACACTAAAGTGAACTGTGGGCTACAGTTAGTAATTCTTCCTTCTTCCCATCAATCCCTTGCTTGGTCCTCAGTTTCTAGAGAATCCAGGTCAAGTTAAATTTAAGTAATGCTGCTGTTGCCCTTGGCAGATCTCTTCATCTGCGAGATGTGGCCAAAGGAACTGGCTCCCTAGCGACTTTTTACTGGCAATAGGACTCTGGAGATGAGCTGCATCAGGCCAGAAGGAGATGCCAGATGCAGGAGGAACCTTAAAGCAACCCCTCCTCCCAGCCAGCAGTGCTCGACTCGCAGAAAGAGCTTTACCTGGTAAGCTTGAATGCGTGAGGTAGAGAGATCGTGTGAGGCCCAGAGCTCTCGCTCATGCCGTACAGCTCAAACACAGGAATGTTTAGACTTAAAAAAAATTCCAGCGTCTCCCTGGTAATGGGAGCAGCCCCCGTGTAGCACTTCGTGCAGCGGTCCAGCCCAATGGCCTTCCGCACTTTCTTGTACACCAAGTGCCTGGCTAAGCGGAAGTTCATCGGGACTTCAGAATACCTGGAGGAGAAAAATGGTTACAAGAGCTCAGTCATCACGTAGAACTTCTCCCCCTTCCCTCCTTCATCCTCCTCCTATTTTAGTTTGAATAAAATAAAAATATTTTACTGAACAGTAAAAAAAATTACTTCCCCCTCCAGCCCTTGCTGCTCACCCTCTGGTCCAAGCGCTACATTCGGCTTTTACTGTCCACGAGCCTGGCCTGTTACACGGGATGTAATCCCTGATCTGATAGTAAAGTTCTCCTGACATTTGTACCGTCCCTTAAGTGTAGTTCATCATTACCCATTCATCCGCTTCAGGTTTGTCTGCAACCCGACACCCTTGGCCCACGACGCCACTTTTCTTCTGAGCGCTGATGATTTTGCGCCTATGGATTTCATTTTTTCTTCTATTTTTTCCCAGACACGAGGAACTCCCAAAAAAGCTGTTGGCCTCACTTCCCGCAGGGTGTCTACCAAGGTGCCCTGAGCAAAGCAGAATTTAATACAGCTTTCAGGAGTGCTTCACTGTAGCCTTCAGGCCAGCACCGGTCACTAGCCAGAGCTTAGGGCTCTGCCATCAGTTTTGAGGAATTGCTCATTTTGAACTGCAGTGCCACCAAGAGAAAGGAACCCCAGGAGCATTCAAATGCCACAGTGGTTTTGAGAAGACAGCAAGGGTCGATGCTTTCAGTGCCAGCGCTGACACAGCGCCGAGAGAAGAAACATTCTCTTCTCAGGACAGAGATTTAACGGGGGTGGCATTTTGCAATGTGGACAGAGCAAACAGAAAGCCGTTGCTCAACCAAGCTGTCGGGGTGGAGAACTGGTGTAGGTGAGACACCAAGAAGCTCCCAGTTGTGAAGTGCTTGGTCAGCTCATCCGAGCTTGCAATACAGAGTCAAAAGGCAAAGGTCAGAGTGGCTATATTTGTCAAACCAACAGATCCTTAAACAGGAGCAGTCGCTCACTACACAAATAAACCGAGTTAGCACAGCTTTCAGAATCATGAGATAAGTCAGCCACGTTCATTTTAAAGCACCCACCTCAGCTGCAAGCAGGTGGATGAGTGTACCATTTTTATTCTCTTATGTTTTTACCTTTAATGCATCTGGTTGAGCAAAGAAAACTTGTACACCGAATGTCATTGCCAACCAAATATCTGACATCTGTGCAGCAATATGACTGAGGGGCAGATAGCTGACCACCAGTTCCTGCTTTTCTTTAGCATCTGTCAGCATTATGAAACGCCCTGCCGCCAATGCCGTCCACGTCAACTGTAACAAGAACCCACATCAGTATTAGGTGACAGTTCTTTGAGCAGGCACAACACAACACGCAGCTCGCAAAAGTCTGTGACTTCCTCTGGTCTTAACATCAGGCACGTTTTTCAGCTGATCTCTACCCTCCCTCAGTGCCCACCTAAGGTCACAGAACAGGCATTTATCCAAAAAGATACGTACGTTGTCGTGACTGAGCATTACTCCCTTTGGCTGTCCAGTCGTCCCCGAGGTATATATTAGTGTACAGCACTGGTTAGGCTTCTGCGACTCAATGATTTCACGGAGCTGAGTATCTGGAACATCTTTGCCAAGGTCCATGAACTCACTCCACTGTGTATGTAAGAGAAGAGCTCGATCAGGCTATCATTCACATGTGAAATTAAACCCTTTGCTACGCATGTTTCCTACATCTGAACCTCTGGCAGAATCTGGAAGAGGCTGTACATAAGCACCGTCAGCCCCACAATGTTTTCTGGCTGCCACAAGAGGCACGGTGAGAAGCAGAAAAGGAGACGGACCCACCCTGAGGAAGCTTACATCTGTAGCAACCCCGATATTCACAGGGAGTGCTGAGCTGCAATAACTGTGGGACCCGAGGCTGCCTTGCAGAGGTCAATACGCTAAAACCCTCCCTTACAACATGGATTATTGAGGTTTGCCCAACAGTAGACATCTGCTTCAGTGAGGCAAGCGATCCCTCACTAAAACCAACATAAGCTCACATGACAGTCCCGTGGAGGGTTGCTTGCAAGCCATCAGCTAAACACAGCCAGTATTTACAAGCCATGAAGATGCCCAGTACTTACAGAGTACAGATTTGGTCTCTTCTCTTTTAGCTCTTCCCCATACTGGATAATAGCTTTCAGATGAGGTAGTTTATCCTGAATCTGTGTTAAGAAGGGAGATTTGTTTAGAAGGAGCAAATCCTGCCTGTCCCTTTTAAGCCTAAGTAACCCACCACTTAACACGCTACTGCTACTTGCCATTTTAAGTAACACTAAGAGAATCTCATCTGTGTTACTGGGAGAACAGGGAAGCCTCACTAGAGACAGTAATCATTTTGACTGGGATGTTGCCAGACAACCTAGGGGATGCTCAGTTGTTCATTTTGGCTTCTCATATTTTAAGCTCGAGGCTTTGCTAAGCTGTGGAACCACCATGCAGCCTCTCGTGAGATTTAGCACTAGTGGCTACTCATCTGGCTTGAACAGGGAGCACACCAAGTAGGCTCCATCAGTTCACCTCTGCTTTCAGATCCACATTTCCCTCAGGTATCACCCTCCCACATCTGTCAATGAGATGCTGTAGCCCCCAGCCCTTTAAAAAGTATATTTACTTCTAAGATTTTCTGCAGCTGTTTATGGTTTTCCACAACCAGAACGTTAGCACTACAGTTCTCTGCTACATAATGACAGGCCTCAGGAGAGTTTGTAGTGTAGATACCAACAGCAAATCCACTATAAAAGAAAAGGAAAAAAAACAAAACAGAAAAGCAAAACATAGAATTAGAGGAATAAACGGAGTTGCTGGTAAATTTCAGACCATTTCAAACTTTACAGAGGAAAAATTTTAGGAAGAATATCCCATAAAACACCAACAAAAAGTGGAGGGCTTAATTCCAAGAGCAAAGGCTCTGTTCTGGGGCATGGGAAATGTCAGAATGGTGTAAGGAACCAGAACATCTCAGGTGGAAGAAGGCTATCAAAATCCAGTGCTGTGATTCTCTGGCATTTCCCATCATATCTTTAACCACAGTGTAAGTAAGCATGCTTTCGGATTAACCTACTGTTCATCTTACTTTGAGAGAAGCACTTGGCTAAAAAAAACAATTAATTTTTGTCTCATTAATTCATAATGAAGTAAAGAGAGAGTTTAGGTTCTAGCTATCTTCATTAATTTCAAATATAAGCAGTTGGTTTTGTTCTGGGTTTTTTGTGGTTTGTTTTGTTGTGGGTTTTTTTGTTTTTAATCAAAAACTGCTTCTCGCATGAATACCGAAATTGCTATCTGAAGGCTAAAGCAAAATGCATGTCAAGAGACACACTCATTCTTACCCTGCAAGGATAGCTCCAATGTCAGCAATAAACCACTCTGCAGAATTAAATCCCAAGATGCACACTCCATGGAAACGCTCTAGTCCCAGCTGTAAACAAGAGATGAGATTACAGCAGTCTTGTTTTTCCTTTGAAGAATGCTTAGAGTTAATTTGCAGATCTCTGCTGCGAGCACAACATCAAGGGAAAAGTTCATGCTATTATATACAGTAATTCACATTGTAGAACTTCCCGAGACCTAGTACAGAACCAGTTCAATTTCACATCAGACACTGTCCCACCACTTTATCAGTAGGCAGCAAAAAAAGGATTTGCTTAGGTCTGCACTCGGTATGACTACCTCACTGACGCTAACGGTATTATAACACTGCAATCCAGGTAGTTATTGGTTCCCTTTAGGACAGGAATGAGGAGGCAAGAGGTTAAATTAGACCACACCTACTGAGACATTTAGTCATTTACTACAGGTTAGACATGCCAGATATCACTAATGACAAGAGCAACAGGTTCCCATGGCAGTCAGAAGCACTTTGCTATGAAATCCCAGCTGTTGAAGTCCCAGCCTTTAAATCTCCTTCAGCCATTCTCTGGTTTTGTCCCAGAGTGGAAGGATGTAGACTGGAAGATCCCATCATAACAGTAAAAACAGAGCGGCCTTCACTTCAAGAAATAGGACTTCATAATGTAACAGTAAGTGCATGTAATGTTGGTTTCTCTCTCTGAGTGTCTTAACTCCCGACAGCACAGGCAAAAGGCTCAGCCACTCTGGACATTTAAGTCTGATTCATAAGCATCCCTTCAAGTTTTTTTCTTAGAAAGACTAAAATTTACATGCCTCGTGAGGGGTGTCGTCGAGGTTTGACATATACCTCAAACACCTCTCTTTATATGTTTCCTTACATACTTTTTCTTAGTTGAATGTGGAAGCAACTTGCAAGAAATTCAAACAAAACCACTGCGGTAATTACTGAGCCATTCATGGCATGTTCAGGTATTCCCTGTCACTTTAAGACTCACTCAGAGAATGTGCAGGTTTAAGATATAGTTGACCACAGCCATTTCAGCAGTTAAATTGACTGAATGTGAAGGAGGAGCAGAATTCATCAAAAGCTTACCTTCAGAAAGCTTTTTGCTGCTTTCCAGCACTCATCATAGTACATCTTATACGTTAGTTTTATCCACTGGCCACCCTTCTTGGATGCAAGGGCGTAATAATCACCGTATTTACTAGCAGCTTCCTGCAAAAGGTCGTGAACGGTCTTTGGTGCCTCACTGCCTATGCCCTGTTCATCCATCCTCAGTCTGACCTCTCCATCTCGTCGTGTTGTCCACACACTGGAGGCAGGAGGTGAAGAGGCTGGTTTGAAAGAAAAGCGTTCAGCATCTTATATTTAGAAATTGCTTGCTGCCGTAACAGAAATATAAATACAAGTATCCAACATAAGAAAGCAAATGCTAATATACCCCCTCCCACCCCGCTTTTTTGACCTTTTATTCTTGGCAAGTTCGCCATACGACTCCCAGTATTTTAGACCAGGACTAACAGATGAAGCCCCTAAAGCACTTTCAAAATTTTGTTAAACATTTCCCATTTACACCCCCCTCTAACCTGCTCTGCTGCTCTAAAGCTCTTGTACTGGTAAGGTGGCAGCTTCCTGCAAGGATCATATACACTGTGCTTTTTTTCTTTTTTAAGGAGGACTGAAAGTAGCACATTATTACCTGGTAGATAAGCATTAGGCAGTGACACTACCTATTTTACTCCTTGAAGCACATCTGTGCTTTAAAGTCAAAGTTCAAGAGGCTTCTGGACAAACCATCCTGCAATTTGAGGTTCTTCTTCCATTGTTACGGTTTGATAAATTCCTCTCTCATTTCAATAATAATTTTATGCACACCACAGTAACTAAAAACTCCTTCCACTTACCTTTGAAGCCAAGCGCGTCTACCTTACATCCCTCTGTCTTAGTATCTTCAACCGCCTCAGTGTTGTGGACCTCAACAGTTCTGCAAGGCAAAAGTAATTAGCCCTGGATAGGCTGAAGAAGGCCTTAGGCACACTTGCTCCATCACTTAATTATATTAGACCTTGGATGTCAAACAAAGACTAGCGGTTCCCGATGTTCTGCAGATGATTTTATTAATTTTACTAGCCCACATGGCTATGGCAACGAAACAGATCGCTCCCAGAGTGTGCAAGCTTTGCCTGCATTGCTTTTAAACACATGTATGTTGTCCTAGCTGTAGCTATCGTTTCAGATAAGCTGCAGAAAAATCCATAAACACGTCATCCAGAAAACAGCGATAATTTAATACCACAAGTCTGCTCTAGGTGCCTGAAACAAAGAGCCTACAGCGGTGAGGAGGAGCGGGGCAGAAAGGGGCACATGGATCTGGTGCTCATCTCCTGCCTGCCATGCGCGAGCCTAAGGAAGGGGAGGCCCCAGCGGCCTCTCTCCTATGCAGAGCAGCAATCCCCCCGGCTAGTCACCCTGCGGGGAAACCCACAGAGGCTTCCTGCAGAAGGCCAGGCCAGCTGAAGAGCAGGAAATTGATTTAACAGGAAATCTTGTTCTTAGGTATTCCTAATAAAGTTACTGCATCGGGCTCCCACCAGATGTTTGTGAAGAAACGCAAACAGGCACATCCCCCATCTGCTTCAGCCACGCTCCTCACCAGGAGCTTCTCCTGTGGTGCCAGCTCAAAGTTCATAGAATCATAGAATTGTTAAGGTTGGAAAAGACCCTTAAGATCATCAGGTCCAACCGTTAACCTACCACCGCCAAGGCCACCACTAAACCATGTCCTCAAGCACCGCATCTACCCATCTTTTAAATCCCTCCAGGGATGGGGACTCAACCCCTGCCCTGGGCAGCCTGTGCCAGGCCCTGACCACTCTTTTAGTGAAGAAGTTTTTCCTAATATCCAACCTAAACCTGCCCTGGCGCAGCTTGAGGCCATTTCCTCTCGTTCTATCGCTTGTTACTGGGGTGAAGAGACCGACCCCCACCTCACTACAGCCTCCTTTCAGGCAGTTGTAGAGAGCAATAAGGTCTCCCCTCAGCCTCCTCTTCTCCAAACTAAACAACCCCAGCTCCCTCAGCTGCTCCTCGTAAGACTTGTTCTCTAGACCCTTCCCCAGCCTCGTTGTCCCTTTTACTTTCATCCTTGCAAGATCTGGTGAGATGCCACCTGCCCGCATTTGTAGAACAGTGTTCTTCCTCCATCCTTTTCCAAGACGGACTTTCTCACAGCCATAAGTGACAAGGATAAGGAATAATTAAGTTGCACGTCCCACTTCAGACCACAGGTTGGAAACCAGACCCTGTGAGATCTGGTATTCAAGTCCCTGTGCTCTGCTCCCTAGAAGGGCACCCCACCCTCCAACCTACAGGCAGATGAGGCTTGTTCCCCTGCCCTGGGCAATTCCCTGCTTGCACCATCACCATAGCACTAAGGCCCAAGGTTTCGTCAACCCAAGATTATGTTCCAGAGAACCAAAGTTCCCATCTTGCCTTGCCAAACAGCCCTCCCGGGGCCCTTCGCTCCAGGCCATCACGAAGGTGTTTCTTCACGCCAGCGCTAGGTGTTTACTCTTCCCCATGGCAATGTTTGGTGTAAGGTTTCTCTCTAGCACTGGCTCCCGGGTCTTCTAGAAGGGCTGCAGGCCCCTGACATCACAATGGCCCCAGCCCTCCGCAGGGGCAGCTCTGGGGCAAAAAGAAGCCCCGACATCTCTGCCTGTCGCGATCGGAGCACGCCTGCACACAGGCAGGAGCTCCTCTGGTCCCGTGCAAACTCCTCGGCCTCATCCCAGCAGGGGTCCCACCGAGCCCCACATTGTCTTTCCTTTCTACTAGACCAAAGAGAAGACAAGTCAGCACAGGGCACTGGGTGAATTTCAGAGTAAGGGGTCAATCGCTTCCCTCTGGTTTATGTTTTCTCTGAATTTCTAGGGGATAGTCAGCCCTTATTGCTTTGGGCATACGAGAGGGTTTAAGGCACAGAGATTTGACATTGCTACTCCCATTGCTGTCCAAAACCAGAACTGCTTCTCCTAACTAATCTGCAAGTCAGAAACCAGAGGGAAGTAAATATTTTGTTTTGCTTTATTTCCCCCAAAGGGATTACAAGATGTTCCCTACTATGCGTTTCCTCCTCATTATTGATAACATTTTTCAGCACAAATTAACCCTCAGTTGCAACAGTTCTGCATCATTTCTCCACTAGCTTTTATGATCAAAGCATGCAAATGACCCAGTAATATAAGCAAAAAAGCCCCAGCTATTTCCCTTACAGGGAATTGCGTCATCTTTTTCTCCCCCTTATTACACATAGTTCAAATGCAGCCTGAAAAAAATTAGGTAAAGAGGTTTTTGTCAGCCATATCCCATTACCCTGTGGTGACATACAGACCTTTAACTACTCATCGCTCTCTAGTAAGAGGCTCCTTAGATTTACAGACAAACAGGAGTTTGATTAAAATCAGCATAGGTACTGCACACAAGCCATCCCCTACAGAGGCACGCCTCTCTGTTTACGGTACAGCAACACTTCACAAACAACGTAGTACTTGCTGGGTATTCTAAGTGTTTGATCAGCGCCCTCCCAATTACACAGAATTAACAATTACGTGCAGTTCCTTTACAAGAGGTGATCTTTCTGACTATGCGGAATATTCTACCATTCCCATGCTTTAAGTTTACGTTAAATGCACACTACTTCAAGCTCTGTACTCTGTGTGGTAGCTATGTACAGCAAATTTAATTCTGTTCCTCTTCTTTTGAGAGGGCGAGATTGTAGATTCAGCTTTTGGATTTTGGAAGTTGTAACAACTGTTTGAAATGTCTTCAAAAAAAACCTTAATTAATCTAAGTAAGGAGAATAGAATACAAACTCTATCCTACGTATACAAGTCACCACAGAAAATAAAATCCTGAATTACACAAACCTTGTTGAAGAGTTGAGCAGTACATCATCCAGTGACACCTCACAGTTCCGTTGAGGATCCGAATTAAAATAAGCCGTGGGGACCGGTTCCGCGAGTGCCATACGTGCATCTGACTCACACAGCATTGTCCCTGTAAAAACAGGTTTTAAAATTAAAATACAATCAAACACTACAGTAAAATCAGCTTCTGCTGATGTAGCTATCTGACCAAGGCAATCCCAAAGCAGGCATGACTCAAGACTGCTGTATTTGCATGGAATACGGTAAATTCTAACAGCGGACGCAGTGCGCTCCGCATCGCGCTCGGTTCATTTGAAAAACCTGATCAGTGGTAGATGATACATCCATTCCCACGTCCAAAAACGAGCGTGACAATTACAGCTTTGAAAGAGCACCGCGAGCCTAGCAATTTAAATTTTACTCTCCCTTTGTCCCAAATGTTCCCGCTCGGCTCTCAGACCCCCCCCCCCCCAAAACCCAGCACCGCAGGGCTCCGGGCCCAGCCTTACAACGCATCGCCTCCGCCTTTGTGCAGCCTCTCGTCCCGCAGCCGCTCCAGCCCAGCGCCAAGGACAACGACGTGTAATATCCTTTATTTTTAAACTAGCGCCCAGGAGGCAGATCTGGAGCATCTTATGTCATGTGGTGCCTGCCTCGCAATTGGAAGCGGCTCGTCACCCCACACCGCCGCCTCTTAAGGAAGCTCTGGCCCCGCGCCTGCCCACCAGCCTCGGGCACGCCAGGGCTTCGGGGTCCCCCTCGGGGGACACAGCCCCGGGACACCCCGGAGATTTAACCTGTTCACGTAAAAATCAGCGCTTTCGCAGCCGCTGTGCTTTCCGCGGCTCCTGCGCCGCTCTCAGTACTTTGTCGTTAGGGGATTTCATCACCTATATGAAGTGTTTTCTAACACTGAGAGCAGCGTTGGTTTTATTTAAGTATATTTACAATATTTAAGTTTATTTAAGGCTTACATTCATCAAAAGCGTTTGATGCTTATGACTTGACAGCCTGAGCTTTGTTTCAAGGAATTTCTAACTGACTGGAGATAAATCTCATTATCCTTGATCTTTTTAAAAAGTGGATTTTAGCATCCTATTTTGTACCCGCATTAGACAGACGCGATTTAAAGCGGACAATGTGAAGAGCATGTCTGTCTGAATGACGGCAGACAGGAGCAAAAGGAAAGAGCCCTTTTATCTAACGAATCCGACACAGCCGAGCGGCAGCCTTCTGCCTCTGATGGGTGGGGAAAGCCGTGCCCAGCCACAATTCACAGCAGGCAGACCTGCCTCCAGCCCAGGAAAGCACGTCCCCCCTTCCGCTTCCTCATCTACGCAAGGACACGTTGCTGCTCACACCACGCTCTGCTACAGCCTACAATTCGCAATGCAAAAATAGTGAAATTCACAAGCAGCTGAGAAAGGGATGTCTCCAAAACTCCCGTCTTTGAAGCTCCGAGATAATCGGCAGACGTTGCCCAACGCCCCATTCTAGGCTAAAACACCAGAGTGGTTTATTTTTTTTTTTTTTAATAAGACAGCTGTGGAAAAAAAAAAAAAAAGGGCTTTTTCTCTACAGAGCAGCCCAGTGCCAGGAGCAGCCACCCAGACCTGCGAAACCTGGGTTTAGTTCCCTCCCCAGCCTGGAGGAACTCAAACCCACATCCAGAAGAGCACTCCGGTTACCAGACTGCATGGTGCCGGCTGGAGGTGTCACCGCCGCCTCTCTTGCTCAAGGAGAGACCTAGGCACGAGGCGAGGAGGAACGTACTGCAGAAGCTGTCATCAAGCCTGACCCCCTTTCGCAATACTGTACCCACATTCCTTCCCAGCGCTCCACACCAAGGAGTTTAAGGCTCCCCTGCGTCCCTGAAGGAAGCTTTTCCCTCTGCACTAATTAGAGCCTTTCTCCTGCTGTCTGCTCTTGAGCGCAGCAAGAAAGTTTCAAGGGAAAGGGCGGAGGTGTCCTCACGCCAGCTATCTCGCAGCACAGCCTGGCGAGCTCTGGGGCAGCAGAGGTTGGTTGGAAACACGTTGGGCAAAGAAAGGCAGAAGCCTCATCTCCCAGAGAAACGTTTCGGCTGGTAGGCTGCAGGTTAGTGCCTCACACCCCGTCACTCGAGAGGAAAAAGCGTTTCACGGTGGAGACCATAACTGCACGCTGCCCTCGCTGCGCTGTGCATGGGCTCTTCACCGAGACCCCTGTAGGGGGCAAAACCCTGACAGCAGGGTCTCTTGCTGATGGGCGTTTGGTTCCCAAGTGCGGGCACACCAGGTACGGCACAAAGATCAAGGACACGAGGCTGCACAAGCTGAAAGTCCAGGGAGACACAGCAGGACATCACTGTCACCATCACATCCAGTGGGGTGGGTTCTTCAGGGAGAATCTAGATGTCAATGCCACACGGCCCTCAGCACCTGGAGAGCAGCAGCACCTCCCTGCATACACAGCAGCAGAGCTTTTGGAGCGCCCAGGCACCCTTGCACCACGGAACAGAAAGCTGAAGTGCAGCCTGGTTTCCTTGTGAACGCAGGCCATAGGAATCCCAAGTCAGTCATGCACTTTATATAATAAACTCACGGTAGAAACAAAAATTTGCCAATATATATACCCTCGCTAGCTCTGCTGAGCACTGCAGCTAGCCCCGTCCTTCCCTGTTGCTCAGTTACAAGCACAGCTATGCTACACAAGCCACTGGAAAACACACACACGCTCACCAGAGCCAGGCTGAACACTGACGGTAGCTCACCGGGGGTGAACGGGACCAGGAACGATCCTCTCCTGCCCCACGCCGTGTCCAGAGGAGTTAACACACTGTGATGCACCCCAGAAGTTCAGGAACACGAAGAACACACACCCAAACAAAAGCCTGCTGAAAGAAACCTCCCTTTTAATTAAGCCTGTGTGACAATTTAAGTCATTTAAATACAAAGCATCTTCTGCTTCGAGGGAGCGCTGTGCCCTAGAAGAAGTGGAAGGTGGTGAACAATTTCATTGAAACCGCTGCAGAGCCTCACTGACAAAATAAAAGTCTGACTATGTGGAAACTCGTGACACTCAACAGGACAGGCGTGAAGGTTTCATTTATAAAAGGCTCTGAACACACCTTTACTTAAAACACACATAGAGCTTCAAAAACATCAGTTCCAATTCCAGTTACTGCATGTGTTCATCAGCCACCTCGACATTTTCCTGCACAGCCCACTTCGCTTCCCGTTGCCCGTTTCTTTTCTTTTTACTGGTAAAGCCACCACGTCTGATCCGGTCCAATTCTCACTGTGCAGATCAGCTTTAGGAGATGATTGCCACATTATCTTGCTCCCTTTCCACATTTCCACCAAAACTGAAACTTGGCCTTTTTGTTCCTTTATTTTCTTTAAAGATTTATTAAGTGAGGAAACAGAAACCAAGCAACCCACTCTTCCTCTTTTAGATAAATTCCATTTTTAAAAGGGCAGTGATAAAAAACTTCCTAAGCACTAAAGGCTTTCTCCTGGGCAGCACCACTGACCATGGGTCAGCAAACGGCCGTGCTGGGAAATTATCCGATGCCCTCCTGATGCAGGAGCAGGGAGAACGTGAGGAAAAACAACCCAAACCCCTATGCGGATGATAGCAAAGATCTTAATGAACGACACGACTGCAGGCAGATACTCGACTCTGCCTCAGCACCTTCAGAGCTGCACTTTGGCTGAGCACAGCTGCCCACAGCCCATCGCTTCGTCAGCTACAGAAGGGCACCGGCGTGGGCTGACACCAGCGGCTTCAGCACCGTGCAGTTCCTCAGCCACGCAGGCTGCCGTGTAATTCATTATTCTAAATTTTACGCCGTTTGCTGGGGAATTCACCGAAAACATCCCAGTGTCCCGGAGGAGCAGTGTGACTCACAGGAGGCTGTTTCAAGTTCCTCTTTCTTGCCTGGCTATTCGCTTTACCGAGCCATCTGTGCCCGTTTGCCAGCGGGCGGGAAATCCCCTCAGGCAGGGCACGAAAGCACGGGATGCGTTTTTGGAGACGCACCACCCGTGTTTCTGCCAGCTTCCACGCCGCCCAAGCCTTTCTCTCCACTTGAAGCCCAGCCAGGCTCGCAGCCGGTACCGGAGCACCCCAAGCCACCTCGCGTTACCTCACCGGGACAGGACCAGTGGCAGCGGCCTGCCCTTCTCCTGGGCCCACCCGTGCGGGCTCGGCCCACAGCACCGCTCCCCTGACAGGACGGGTGGGCCCCCAACGCACCGTGGGTTTATTTAACCAAAAACCTCCAAGTGTTTTGGCCCCGCGGGCCAGGCTGCCCCACTCACGAAAGGAGCGTCAAGAGAAGCTGGCGGAAGGATTAATTCCACAGTGAAAGAGTGGAACCCCCGCGCTCAGCACCCGCACCAGCCTCCCGCTCCGGACACCCAGAGGCTCCCGGGGACATCGCGTGGGCACGGCCACACCGGGGCCCGTGGAGCTGCGACCCCCGTGGGCCCCCTCTCCCCCCCCGGCCGGGCCCGCCACGACTCGCGTGGGCGCCGGCGTTTCCCGCCCTGCCTCTCCCGCGGGAACCGACACCGCGCCCGGCCGCGAGGGGAAGGCGGGAACGGCACGCGTGGGCCGTCCCCCGCGCGCGCACGCGCCGTTACCTCAGGAGCCGGCGGGCGCGCGGCGAACCCCCCACGCGGCGCGAGAGCAGCTGCCGCGCGCCGCCACGCGGGGCCCTTTAGAGCGCTCGTGGCGAGGGGCGGGGCCGCCGCCCAGAAAGGGCGGGGCCTTCCCGCGACGCCCCGCCCCTTCCCCCCCTCGAAAGACCCCGCGCCGCCGCCCCATTGGGCGAGGCGGCCGTCGGAAGGCGACGAGGCCCCGCCCACCTCGCTTCCCGCCGCGCAGGGGTCACCCGCGGTCGTTGCCCCGCCGCCGGGCCGCCTCAGGAGGCGCGGCCGCCGCCGAGCCTCGGTCGCCGGCTGCGGGGGAGCACCGCGGCCCCTCCGAGCAGCCCTCAGCTCCCGCGTGCCGAAGGCAGGACGGGCTGAGCCAGCGAGGCGGCGGGAGAGGCGTGAATCGCCTCACAGTCACCCTGCAACCGGTTTCTGCACCTCAGAAATCGATAAGCAGCTGCAAGCGTGAGGTGTTTCTGCCTGCGGCGCGCTGTCGGGCGGCCTTATCTGCCCAGCGAGGAGAAATAAAAGCGAGAGGAAGAGAAACGGTGCGATGGTTGCTGACAGCGGAGGTGCTGCAGCTGGTGGAGCACGGCCCCCAGCACACCAGCCCCGCGCTGCTGGTTTCTGCTCAGCACAAGCGAAGGAAAGGGGCTGGATCTGCGCCGAACGGCATCACAGGCACCAGCGTCAGGCGGTTCTGGCCGTGGCGGCAGCGGGAGCGTCGTTACCAGGCCTGGGGCAGAAGCTGCGGTCTGGTGACAGCTCCACCATCTCCTGCCCACCCTGGGTCTTGCTTCTTGAAACTGAAGTCCCATGGCACACTTTTTAATATATTTTTTCTAAAGGTTATGGTCAGGTAGATGATCTAACTGTCCTCAGTTGTTTCTAGCTGACAAAGTTGCGGAAAAGCCAGAATTTTGTTTATCCTGTTAGCTAAACAGCTGTATCCGTCAAATGACTTTTGTGACCAAGAATTTCCAAATGTTTTTTCCTGCAAATTCTTCTCTCCCTCCCCCCCCAGATATTCCCCACTCACACGGGGTGGGGAGGGTATGGTTCACGCCATTTAGTTGATGAGTAAACCTAAGGAATATGTCATGAGAGAAGCTCCTGCCAGAAGGCCAGGGACGCAGCTGGAGCAGCGGCATTTCCAGAGGACAGAACAGCACTGAGGATATTGCAGCTGCAAAACAGCAACAGCACAGTGAGAGGGTGACTGCCGTCTTGCATCAGAAATAGCATGGCCAGCAGGACGAGGGCAGTGATTGTCACCCTGTGCTCAGCACCGGTGAGGCCCCACCTTGAATCCTGTGTTCAGTGTTGGGCCCCTCACTACAAGACGGTGTACTGCATTGAGGTGCTGGAGCGTGGCCAGAGAAGGGCAACAAAGCTGGGGAAAGGTCTGGAGCACAAGGCTGGGGAGGGGCGGCTGGGGGAGCTGGGGGTGCTCAGCCTGGAGAAGAGGAGGCTGAGGGGAGCCCTCATCGCTCTCTGCAACTGCCTGAAAGGAGGCTGGAGCCGGGGGGGTCGGTCTCTTCTCCCCAGGAACAAGCGATGGAACGAGAGGGAACGGCCTCAAGCTGCGCCAGGGCAGGGTTAGGTTGGGGATTGGGAAAAACTCCTTCCCCAAAGGGCTGTCAGGGCCTGGCACAGGCTGCCCAGGGCAGGGGCTGAGTCCCCATCCCTGGGGGGATTTAAAAGCCGGGGAGATGTGGTGCTGAAGGACATGGGTTAGTGGTGGCCTTGGCAGTGATAGGTTAACGGTTGTATTTGATGATCTTAAATGTCTTTTCTAACCTAAATGATTCTGTGATTCTAAGCCAGCCCCAGGAGCCCTGCACTGTGCTGTCTGCAGGTCCAGGCACCCAAGAGTTCTTGCTTTGTCAGCTGTTTGCTATCTCTCACAGCCTGAGCCTTCCCTTGCAGCTCCGCTGCACTCCCCTCCCTGCCCCAGCTCTCTCATCTGCTCCTCTCTGCAGCCTGCCCAAATCCATTGCCAATCCATGGCTCTGTTTTGATTCAGATGGCAAATTTATTCTGAAGACCAAGGATACAAACGGCATCCAGAAAGTCGGGGAGATCTGTAAACTTAGTAGACCACTAACCCTCTTCCTCCAGTCATGCCTTGGTCGTTAGCCAGTACCTGCTGTGCTGTGTAATTCTCAGCGAACCAAGAAAAGATTCAGTGACACAGCCCAAAGGTTAACTGAAGTGGCAGGAGTAACCAGTTCTATTTTTGGCAATGCCCTGAGCCAACAAATTACCTTGGGCAAGCTGCTTTTTTGTGCTCCCGGTGTCCTTGTCTATCAAACTGAGGTTGCATCACTACCAAGGTAGCTGCCACGGTGTTTGCAAAACTCCCATCGGTTCTGGGACCAAAGGGGACCACGTTACTGGTGAAGCACCAGACAAGAGCAAAGATAAGCGCAGATGGTCCTCAGGCAGCTCTGCCACGGGGAGGAGAGGGACCATTCTCACTGCCTGCGGGGGATCAGCTTATACCTTGGCGTAACTACAAGAACCCTTATTATTGATTGGTGAAAGCACAGCCCAGCCCTTTATAAACAAACATGGAGTTAAGCTTGAACTAGCGAATGCCCCAGAGTGACTGCACTCTTTGTCAAGTATGGCCTTTGCTGGCTCTATACTTACTAGCAGTTATCTCAAGCGGAGTCCCAGAGTTCTCACTTTCCGAGGCACCAAGAACAGAGTGGCCCAAGAAGCTCCAGGAAATATTTACACAGTACAGAATCGCTCGCCTGGGGTTAATTTTAGCAATGGCTGACTAGGCCAGGAAGGACTGGAAAGTCTTTGCAGGTATCAGTTGTTCCAATCACTGGCTCGTGACGGATCTTACTGAATTTTCATGCCATGAAAATTGCAACCAGCATAAGTTATGTATACTGGCGGGGAGGGAGGAAAACAAAGCATTAAATACATGTCTTAGTCCTGCATTTGTTGGCTACAGGGAGGAGAGAGGCAAGTGAAGAAAAGTATAATAATGTCTGCTCTCTGCATAGACATTTTCAGTCTCTGGGACTTCAAAGGGAATAAAGGCCAGTTTCTCATCTGATGCCAATCGACATAGCTCTGCAGAAGAAGCCGTGCCCTGTGGCGTGCGTCCTGCCAAGATCAACATCCAAAGCAAAGCTGTGTGTTTGACAGTAAAGGAGCAGATAAGCGAGCATAGTGCCTTGGTGTTTGGCTCTGTAAAGCAGACCTAACAATTGAAATGCGTTGTCTAAATGATCAGCCCACATTAGAGTGTTAATATAGATTATCCAAATGAAATAAATTGTCAGATACTAGTATAAAGTTATAATTGTAGTTTGAGACAGGTTTGAAGAACTGTCACATCTGCTGCCCTTAGAAAAAGGCAGGTCACAAAGCCTGAGAGCTGGGGAGGAGTTATTGGTTACAGAGTCTGCCTGTGGAGCTTTCAGAAGATACCAGGCAAATGTGGAGTATTCAGGAAATGCTAAAAACCTTCCCCTTTGAAGATGCCTTTCCATTACAGGGTCTCTCTTAACAATCAAAGTTTGACATTACCTTTAAATTGTGTTTGTGACACCAGATTGTGGGAGAGGAGGAGATGGCTGCAGGTTAAACACCCTCAAGCTCTGTTAATGAGACAGGCTCGACCTTGAAGGGGGGACCAAAAACTCTGCAGAAACATTTTGTTCCTGTTGGTAAATTTTATGTTGAGGATACCCAGATATTGCAGCGAGTTGAAAATGCAGATACATGCATGATTTCGATCCAGTTAATGGTCTGCTTGGATCACGTACAGTAGGACAGCAGCATCTTCGTTGTCTGTGCCAGGGACATTACAGCTTGTTGACTACTGCGATATAAGTCACCTTTTCCTGAGTGTAGCCACACTCCTGGAGGTATCTGAAAGACGTGTAGACATGGCGCTTAGGGACATGGTTTAGTGGTGGACTTGGTAGTGTTAGGTTAACGGTTGGACTCGATGATCTTAAGGGTCTTTTCCAACCTAAACGATTCTCTGATTCCTTCATGTTTCTGCCCTGCCTTGACATTTGCAGGTATTTAACATGCTGCGGCAGAAGATTAAGGTGGAGGAAGATGCCATCGAGGACAGAGGCGTCCCTCACAAGACAAGAGCGGTAGGATAAGTGCCTTGACAAGACCCAGGATAAACGCAGACTGGGGCCGTGGTACTTCAGGCTCGTGCATGTCAAATCCCCTGACTGTGGTTAGAAACGCCAGTGTACAGCCAGCACACTTCTTCCTGACAGGGGTTAGTTTGTTGTTGAGGCACAGGCTGGCTGCTGCCGAGAGCCGAGTTCTTCATCTTGGCCACAAACTTCCTGTGACCTACAGAACATCGCTGCTTTCTGGTGAAACAGAAGAAATTCCATTTGCAAGTTCTTTCCTATCTCAAGCAAAGACTCGCCTCTTTATACAGCTGTGGACACAGAGAGAGAGTGGAAATAAGATTCTTCTTCAGCTTCATCATTCCCCATATGGAACAAGTCATATCTGCCCACCTAAATGACCCAAGACAGTTTACACGACTTTTCACTTTTATCCCCCTCCCGTCCAGCCCTGGCATTGGATCTGTAAGCTATTCTGGGCTAGCATTCCTCCGATAATGCTCACAAGTTTCCAACTCCAGAGTCACTGGCAGCAAATGACTCAACCCAAGAAGCAGTTGCACCTCAGGACGTTGACTTGAAAGATAACGGGCGGGGGGGGCAATGCGCTAGTTCAGAAATTTCCACATGAAGCGCAACAAGAGGAGAATGAATGCTGTAAGAAAATATACTGGTAAACACGCGGTCACGAGGAATGAAGGGAGACAGAAGAGCCTGTTTATAGCATAGTCATTTCTAAACTTAAAGAGGTTATGTTCTCTTTCCCACCAAGGACTTGCAGCATCGTTCTGGTCATGTGAAAGGGTCTACAGCAAATAGGTGTAGGTGTCTCTGGGAAAAAAAACCAAACAAACAAACCACAAAACCCCAAAAACCCTCCACACAATAAAAAAAGACACACACATGCTAAAATCCCATACCAAATTAAGTTCTAGATTCATATCCGACTCTCAGCTGTCACAAATCAACATAGCTTCACCAAAGCCGAGGAGTCTGCACCAGAACACACCTGCTGATAACTGACCTCTGTCTGCCTCAGCCTGGAATAACATGACTCTTCTGCAGTTTTGTTCTCATCAATAAAACTGGAGCAAGCAGTATTTGCCCTGTCTGTCATAGGCACAAACACCTTTTTATTTTTTTAGTACTCATTAAAACCTGCACACTAGTGGATTTTGAAACAACGCAGTATAGGCAAAGGTTGTCTGTTGTTTTACACAACATGCAAAGTATAATATGTGGCATATGCATTTATAAAGCATGAAAGGCAGTGGAGAATTAGAATTTCTAGCCTCTATATTAATTTAGTTTGATGCTAGATATCACCTCTCTTCGGAGGTCTTGCCTATAACCTCTGAACATTAAAGCTAAAACCAAATTGCAATGCCCACAGGTAATTCCACTTTTGAAAAAGAGTTTGATGGAAAGCCATTTGCTCCAAAATGAGATGCATACAGAAGTTACACATAGAAGAGTTGTTTCCAGCAACTCAGAAAAAAACCCAATTGCATCTCCAGAACTTCAATAAACAAAAGAATTATATCTTTTCTCTTGCTGCTGTAGGACGAGAGCAGCGGGCTTGCTTCCACATTCCCAAGCTTGGGACCCTCCAAAGGGTCTTTTTGCAACGGTGTCACAATGTTTACCGGGCAGATCTAGCCCAAAGCAGAACAAGGCTGTTCACTGTCTGTCCTCCTCATTTAAACTGTGTTGTAAGCAGGAAAGGGATGAATGTGTAACCAAAGTAAGAGATAGCAACACGGAAACATGCTCTATCACTTGATTACACCGAGCCCAGATACCATTCCGTGCGCCGTGAGACAATACAAGCAGGGAAGCTGCTGCTGATGGTTGACTGTAGCTGGAGTGCAGTGCAAGACCTATGCACCTGTAATTCAGTCTGAAATGTTAATAATCCACAGGGCTACTTAATATTTTTCTGTGTTTTTTAAACATAAACTCACCATAGTAAAAAAGTGACAGAACTTTCAAGTGCTCACAGTCATGAGCATGTTGGACTTCCCCGTACGAACAAGCTGAACCTTTCTGTTTAATATTCAGGTTCCAAACTTACATAAGACTTCAACTTTTTGTTCCAGTTCAGGATGGAAGAAGTGACCTGAAACACTGAAAACATTCACAAGGCAGGCAGATAGAAAGTGGCTGTCCTCCCCCAGTCTGGTTTGCAGAGTAATTCCACCCCGGCTTACCTGGCCAGCATGCAAGTTACACTATATCCAGCCGTGTGGTCTTTGCCCTATTGCTCGTCTGTCCTACAGGATGGCCAGCTGTGCCCATACAGCCACTGCAGCACAATTCCTAACGGTGATTTTTTTGTAGATGAAAATTCTCCCTCATCCGATGGGTCGAGGAAATCATGCTATAGCCCCGCACTTTGGTCACAACAACCCCAGGCAACGCTACAGGCGTGGGGAGGAGTGGCTGGAAAGCAGCCTGGCTGAAAAGGACCTGGGGGTGATGGTTGACAGCCAGCTGAACATGAGCCAGCAGTGTGCCCAGGTGGCCAAGAGGGCCAATGGCATCCTGGCTTGTACCAGGAATGGTGTGGCCAGCAGGACCAGGGAGGTGATAGTGCCCCTGTGTTTGGCACTGGTGAGGCCGCACCTCGAATCCTGTGTCCAGTTTCGGGCCCCTCACTTCAAGAAGGACATCGAGGTGCTGGAGCGTGGCCAGAGAAGGGCAACGAGGCTGGGGAAGGGTCTAGAGAACAAGTCTTACGAGGAGCAGCTGAGGGAGCTGGGGTTGTTTAGTTTGGAGAAGAGGAGGCTGAGGGGAGACCTTATTGCTCTCTACAACTGCCTGAAAGGAGGTTGTAGCGAGGTGGGGGTCGGTCTCTTCACCCCAGTGACAAGTGATAGAACGAGAGGAAATGGCCTCAAGCTGCGCCAGGGCAGGGTTAGGTTGGATATTAGGAAAAACTTCTTCACTGAAAGAGTGGTCAGGCCCTGGCACAGGCTGCCCAGGGAAGTGGTTGAGTCCCCATCCCTGGAGGGATTTAAAAGATGGGTAGATGCGGTGCTTGAGGACATGGGTTAGTGGTGGCCTTGGCGGTGGTAGGTTAACGGTTGGACCTGATGATCTTAAGGGTCTTTTCCAACCTTAACAATTCTATGATTCTATGATAGTAATTGAAGTAGTTCTTGCCTCTCATTGCCCCCCCCTTTACCTTAGCTGCCGCAGTTCACAGTGCCACAGCTCAGACGCACTTCGCTGCTGGTCAAAGCTACAAAGCCAGGCTTTGCAGGGAGGTGGCCGAAGCACACGTCCCTTTCTCTTGGCCCTGCTGGGCAGATGATGGCTTTTGGCAGAGAGTTGGAATGGAAAGGTGAGGACAAACATGGTCTGTCCATCAAATCCTTAAAGACTTGGCTACACCTCCCTTAAATACAGCTGAAGCTGTTTGCTGCGATCCTTCTCCCAGCAGGACGCTGGGACAGAAACCCAACAGCCCTTCCCACCTACCTGAGCGCAGAGTCAGGCATCTTAAACAGCAGATCACACTGCTGGCAGGTCCAGCAGGTGAGGAGCGAAGTTCTCATCCCAAGCCGCATCTGCTGATTGTCAGCCCTGTTGATTTGCTGATGCACAAATGTTTGCTAAATCATTGCAGGCAAAAGCGACTGATACAGCTTAAATCATATAAATAGCTTGTCTAAATTAGGGTGGCTGATTTTGCCTGATAGTAATTTCAGTGATCATTTCTCAGCTTCACTGCTGGTAACATTCACCTCCAAAATGCACGAGAAGGTGGTGCGAAATGAGGGCAGTAATCTTTCCACCAGCATACGTACCTGGGAGGCAAACGGCCTTAGTGTAGGCCACAGAAAGAGGTGGTTTGACTGGTTTTGCATGGCTGCAGACTGGGCAGTGGTCACCCATGCTGCTCTGCCAGGAGAGATGTGGGGAAAATGACTCTACCTATTAGGAGGCAACAAACTGATGAAGGTGCAACATCTTCAACCAGAAGTTGCCTGTTGCTAATATTAACTAGAAAAAAGAACCCCAAAACAGGACTTTTTTGCCAGCATAGCTGCATTCACACGGTGCATTTTTGGAAGCAGTGGTAGCAACAGCTTGGAGGTAAGGGTTTTGTGCTTGGGGTTTCTTTTTCTGCACTCCCAGAGAACATTGCTGCACTGACTAAATGTGCAAATATAAACTAGGTCCTCCTTGGCCTCACCCCTAGCAGGTATCATCATTGGTGATCTCCAGGAACCTCCTGGATTGCTTGTGCCCTGCTGCGCTATCCCTCTGACGGTTCTCAGGACAGCTGAACTCCGCCGTGAGGACCAGGACCTGCCAACACAAGGCTCACCCATCCCCAGAGGAGCTCCTTCCTAAGGAGCCTGTATCCCCCCATGCAGCACTCTGGTCACGGGAGCCGTCCCACCACGTCTCCATGATCCCAAGCAGACGGTAGCCCTGTCGCTGCCCGCAGGTCTCCAGCCCCTCATGTTTGTTCCCCGTGCTGCCGGCATGACCGCCCAGGCACTGCAGAGAGGCACCCCAGCACGTTGACTTCCTGGGAACAGTTTTGGGGATTTCTCCATGATGATGCCTTATAAGCACTTCTTTGCTCACGTGCAAGTGCTGAAGGTGACACCACTTAAACCCTTTTGTTGATTTTGTGATCCCTTCCCATCACATCACCCCGGCCCTTTGCTTGTTGACCCTGCCCGTCACTCCCTCCCAGGCTGCTGCTTACCGTCCCTCCCCGTCACTCTTCATGCCTGTGGTTACCTGGGAAATGGGGAGACTCATTTAAACTCACTGCACTGGAAAAGAAGTTGTGCATTGTACAGAAATTCCACTGAAACCTTACGCCAGGGCTGTTCAGGCATTGAGAGTTTAATGACACAGACGTTGCCTCCATACAGAAGTTGTGTTGACACAAGCTATATTGATTTAGCTATATCAATATGACTATCGCTGATTACGTCGAAGTTGTGGACACATCCTCCTCTAGCTTCTGTGAGCTGAGAAGGCTACAGCTCCCTGCAGGGAGTGGCACACAAAACCCCACATACACTGTTTTTTCCATGACTGTACCCAGTGTTTTTTGCAGAATTTCCAGGCAGCTACGGCCAAACCAAACAGATAACACTGCAGATAAATGCTTAGTCCTTTAATTCTGCAGAAAGGAAATTTCCAGGGTGGGGGGAAGAGAGCGTTTGGGTTTCTAGCTATGCTAAAAACTTGTTAGGGGGAAGACACAAGGTTGAGAAGAGTAACCTCTTCAAAGTCCACGTCCTCGAAACCGCAAGCCGGGAAGCCTTTGCTGGGGACTGTTGCGATACTTGCTGCCACCCAAGGGAGAGAGAAGGAAGGGCAAGGGAAGGGCTGAACACCCGTTCTTCTTCCTCCCATCTTCAGCACTCACCTGTTTGCTTTCAGGCTGGGAAAGGCTGGCGGGACAGGACAGAGCATCCTGTAACACTGGAGCAGTGACAACCCAGGTTTCATTTTCCTGCTGAAGAGACCTGTGGGCAGAGGAGGACGTGTGCTACGATGCCACTGGGAAATTCCAGCATGGCCTTGGCACAGCCACACTCAACAGATTTATCCTCTTAAGCCCAGCCAAAAGCGCTGAAGAGGGTTGTTGTCTGACCAGCAGCAAATTCAGAAATGTATGATGCAGAAGACAACGCTCCTGGGCCCACGGTTGGAGCAGGCTCTCACCCAGCGTTATCGATACGCTGCAGGGCTCGAGGGACACGGCAGCTCGACGCAGGAAAAGCCACGGCCTCAGTTTGTTTCAGTGCCCCTGAAGAAGATTCCTCAGGAGCAGCGGGTATGGAGATTTACTCTGTTCTCAAGTACTTCTCTGGAGCCTGCGAAACCAGAACCTACCCCATCTCCATCACAATTTAAAATCATTGTTAAGTTAAATTTTATTGCTGATATATTAAAAGAAAATCTGTTATCGCAGTTTAGACGATCTTACCTTGCGTGGGATGACGCTGTTTGTACTTTGGTAGAATGGACACAGAGAGCCACCAGTTCAGGCTCCTTATGTTTTGCACCAGATGCACTGGGATCACTCAGCATTAAAGTACGGCACGGACAGGGAGGAACCTGACACAGAAAGCGTTCAGGTAGGAGAGAGCTGTGTGGGTCGGTACCTGTATAAAAATAGGGATTCTCCCCATTAAAACTGGCTGAACACAAGCAAACTTTTTTTTAAGCAAAAAACCCCAAAGGCAATTTTTTATTTTGGTTTGTTTTAATCCTCTGGGAATTTTTTCATTTTTTCAGTAAAACAATTCAAGGGAATAGCTTCTTTTAAGGTTTCATTACCAGCAACCAAAACTACAGTATTTTTCACGGATAAACATGAAATTTCAAAGGATCCTACTACCCTTGCAGGGCATTTGCTTCCAAAAAAAGACAAGTTTTTGTCAAAATCTGCCTTTAATGAAATCAAGTTAAACGGCTTCTTTGAGCGGGATTGGATTTTAGCTGAATTCCAGTTTGCTTTGAGGAACGTGCCCTCCTGTGGGTGGCTGTTACAGCTGCAGCAAACGTGCTCTGTGCAAGCAGGCTTCGCTTCTTCTCTTTCTTTACCAGCAGCTTGCTTAAATAAGGCTCCTTCCCCCAGACCCACCCCAGTACTGTACAGGCGGAGAGGGATGAGAGCTGGTTTATGCAAGAGGTTGCAAGAACAAGGAGAAATTAATTCCAGTGATCACCTTGACGCACGAGGTGACGGACAGGTCCCTAATGAAACCTAACAGCCCTGTGATTGCTCCCCAGGTTCCCAGGAGAGAACTGGCTGACTTCCAGGGTTTGTAGGACTTTGTCAAAGGTTGTATTATCCAGCATTTCAGAATATTGCTGGCAGGGTAAGGGGAACTTCTGCTTTGGGTTTCATACAATAATTGACGGTTCGGAAAGAATAAGAGCACACCCGATGCGTTTTACATTTCTTTTGCAGAGGTACAGATGCCGCGCGGTGGAGAATCGTGCCCTAAAAACTAAAGTGATAACAGATCTGCAACAGCATGTTGCAGGTGATACTAAAGTGGGAAGGACTGCAGGCACTTCTGAAGGATTTCATTAAGCTCGTAGTAAATTTGAGTGATGACTCAAAATAAACATGATGCAACATGGCCAAATGCAAAGTACGGTGCTTAAGCAGGAATAAGTGACCACGGTATTGCAGGATCAAAAATAACTATTTACGTAGCACCTCTGTAGGAAAGTCCTGGATTTTTCTTATAGAAAAACCAGAGGGTTGTTTCATTTAGAAAACAAAAGATTGAGGGAAGAAATGAGAACAATCTTCAAACACTCGGCAGGTGCTATTAAGCAAAAGATATTAATCTGAGCTCCATTTCCCATGGTAAAGGGGGATGTTTATGTGCATTAGGTGACTTCTCAAAAACTATTCCATCTCTATTTTCTATTTTACTGTTTATTAAGCAATGACACCCTCACGTAAAAGTTGATCTTTTTAACTATCCTTGGCTTAAGGGTCTACAACTCATTAAGAGAGCGACTTATTTTTGTTTGGAGCTTCCCAGAATCTCAGCCAGCATGTCCTTGGTGCTCAGAGACACAACTCTGAATTTTCCCGCTATAACTCTTGTAGTAACCTATCGAAAGCAGGTACACTAACCCCAAATCTGCGGACAGACCAAATGCTAACCAGCAAGTCCAGTCTCTCCAATTTATATTGCCTCGCTCAGTCACTTTCTCTCCGTCTCTCCCTTTTCCAGTAACTCCTTTCCTGATATGTTAGGTAAGAAAACTAATAATCCTGCGGTGTTTGGAGCTGGCTGTGTTATTGGAGTCTCCATGGGTACAAATTCCACACACTTCCTTGGCTTAGGCTGAGACATACTTTTCAGAAAACGTTACAGAAAAATACATCATAAAAGCTTTTTATTGCATGTCAATAAGGTGATCCTTGAAATCTTGAAATGTCTGACAGGGATTTTGCACGGCAATTGAAAAGCACACGTGGTGATTCTGCTGAGGTTAACTGGGGAAAAAAAAACAGCAAAAACCCCACAGACAAAAGTATTCTGTAAAGCTTTATAAAAAAATGCTGCTTTCCTTGGCAGCACCTGCCTTCAAAAACCATAGAGAAGAACTGAGCCCGCCCTAGAGCCGTATTGGTTTTCATTATCCAGCCCTTACTGCCAGAATTAAAATAAACGGGAGAGGACGTGGGGAGCGGAGCACCTCCCTCTGCTGTGATTAGAGCGAGTGGCTTAGCCACCTCATATCGTCAGTCGGTTTAAACGTAAGAGACATGCCCAGGGTATAGGACTGGGTTAACTCCGCACGGGTCAGGCCAGCTCCGAAGCAGCGAGGCTGATGTGTGCTGCTGGGAGATGCAATTACCTGCAATAAGAGGCAGGACACATCCCCACTCGTTTTTAAAGCTCTCCCTCCGTTCATAATGTCTTTAGGAGCAAAACTGTATTTAACCTTAACCACAAAGCCATGACCAGGCTCATCATCATCATAAAACTATCAAGGCCATTTGGTTGCAAAGACAAACCTCTTAAATTTGAACAACGGAACCATCCTAACTTTCAAATATGTTTAAATTTGTCACCTATTACAAATGCAAGGTGAAAAAGAGAAAAATCACATTAACAGCAGTGTCAGTGTTTCCTTCACCGTCTCTTTCTTAGGGACAGACACAAAACTCAGCCTGCATGAAATGCCAGAAAACAAGAGAATTTGGCCGTTCCTTGCAAAAAGACTGGGACAAGATGGCTCAGCGTGAGCTGGGGTTCCTGCAGCTACTTAATATTAATTTCCGAGGGAGTTGCTTTAACTATCTGGAAAGGTTTGTACATGCTGATTTGTTTTTATAGGAATCTGTATCCAGAGGAGCAGCCCAGCCCTGCAGGGGCAGAATTTGTGATGCTCACTGCAAAAAGCCTGGTTTTCCCCCAAAACGAAGGAATAAAGGCCATTCCTGTGGATAGATTTTAGTCTGCATGCGTTCAGGGTACCTGCCACTGCCTTGCTGGTGAGGCCAGGCAGTCACGTCCAGGCTGGAAATGTAAGCCTAAGGCTACAAATCCCCTTTTTCACCCAGCACAATCTTTTGAGTCCCTCCTGGTCACTCAGGGAAGGGATTTCAAGGAAACTCTAACTGAAATCTGCTGAGTTTCCAGCCTGAACCGCTTCCAGGAGGCAGCAGATATCCGTGCTGGGTAACACCGATTCTCACCGTGGGCGTAGCGGGGATGTTCGTGTAAGGGGAGAAAGCGTAGAGCCGAGGTAGCTGCTGCTTTTGCAATTCTCTGCATCCAGAGACCCTACTTTAGGCTTCATTTTCTCCCCACCACCAACATAAAAGCACCAGTTCCATCTTCCCACCCGTAAGCAGGGGCTATGTGGGTTTCCCCGGTGCAGTATCCCAAAGCCCCATCGTGCTGCACATGTGCAGATCTATGTATCTGCGGGGCGGCCGGATTCTGCACATTTTCCGGCCGAGCGCGGGTGCCGGGAGCCGCTCCGGAGTTGCCGGCAGCAGACGATGTCTCCTCTGGCCTCGCTCCGGCTCCACATGGAAAACACGCTCGCTGCTGCAGCCGCTCAGGGTTCGAGCCCGGCATTTTGTGGACTTAGCCCCTTCTTTAAAACCCGTGACGGACGCTCCATCGGGAAGCGTTTGCTGTTAGACGGATCATTCTGTGGGACGATGCTGCTGCTCCTTTCCTTATCCACCGCCAACTCCAAGCGCTGCCGGTGCCTCATTTCACCGGCGCTGGGGCGGGAAGCGGGAGCGTGCGCTGGCGCCTAAGGATGCTGCGCAGCTAATTCACTTATATTTCTAAAATTTGCACTAAACCGGGCCCCCGACCCCTGTTTCTCCACCAGCTCCCATCCGTGTCCCCTCCCCTTTGCTGGCTGTGACTTCACAGCCCGTCGCTATGGAAACGGTTTGATGTCACGGGGAGCTCAGGTAGGAAGAAACCAGCGGCAAAACGCAGGAACCACGAGCCCGCCGCGTGCGGGCCGGATTTGTGCCGTGCCCAGGAGCCCACGGGAACTTCTTAATATTTAATATTAAATATTAATATTTAATAGTGGAAAAATTAACTTTTTTTTTTTCCCCAAAAAATGAACGCGGAGCTCGGAGCTGCTTTGTGCCCCCCCCGCCGCCCCCCCCGTGCCCGGGGCGGGCCCGCACCGTCCCACGCCGGCCCCACGCCCCCCCCCCCGCTGAAGCGCCAAAGCGCCCGCCAACTCTCCGCCCCGCCCCCTCCCCTCCGCCATTGGCCCATCCCCGCCGCCGCCCCGCCCCTCCGACGACAGACAGCCGCCGCGCCAATCGCTGCCGGCGCCCCGCGGCGGGGTGGGCGGGGCCGGGCGGTGACGTACGGGGAGAGGGTAGCAACAGTTGCTTCGAGACCCGGCGCCAGGCGCCATAGTGACCGTAGCCCTGGAGACTGTTACTTGCCAACGGGAGCAACGCGCGGCCCCGGCGGCCGGAGCCCAGCGCAGCCCGCGGCGCCCGGCGGGGAGGGCAGGTGAGCGGGGGGGGAGGGTAGCAGGCCCGGCCGCGGGGGTCCCGCCCGCTGAGGGGGTCCCGCCCGCTGAGGGGCCCGCGGCGGGGTGGATGGGGGGGGGGCGAGGCGCTTCGCGGCCTCCGCCGGGGTCTGTGAGGCGGGGGGCGGCAGCGGACGCGGGGACACCACCCCCCCCCGCAGTCCCGGCCCTCCGCCCCGGCCGCAGGCTTCGCGCCTCGCAGCGTTTCCCCAGGGTCCGCCGCCCCTCGGTGCCGCCCCGGGGCTGAGGGCGCTCCCCGCGCCGCCCCCGGAAAGTTGGGGGGAGGAAAGCGACGCCCCCGCCCCGCTCCTCCTCCGGTGCCGCTGCCCGGGGGCACCGCCCGCAGCGCCGCGGGCCCCGCTCCGCGCCCTGCCCCGGGGACGGGAATCGAAACCGGCCGCTCGCCTGCGGCGTGGCCCGGCGGGGGCACCGCGTCCCTCCCGCGGCGGAGCGGGCAGCAGCTCCCGCCCCAACCAACTTCTCCCCGGCTCGGTTTTGTATTTTCCTTGAACTCCCCGCTCTGAGCATCAGCCTTGGTTCGGAACAAACCTCGGCTGCTACAGACCCCGGCGGGCTCCGTCCCCCCCGGCTCCGCTCTTGCAGGTGCCCGGTGAGAGCGGGGAAGAGGGGGCACCGGCCAGGCAGCCCCTCTGCCTTCTTGTTCAGGAGCTTGCATACCTCTTGCGGTGTCTCCGCTTTCCCCCGGGCACTCCTCCTGCTCTTACAGGGGGTGAGGGCTCGATTTCAACTCCAGCTCATCCCTTTAGTTTGCCAGAGCTCTGAAATCCCAGCGCTTGCTTTCTCGTTGGTCTTAGAAACGAGCGAAAATTGCAATAAGACCTATTTTTAAGCATCTGCCGTCTATTCTTGACTTGGTTTCTCCTGTTTGTTTTGAATAAAGTATGTTGTGAAACAAGACTCATCTCCTGTTAAAGCAGGATTTTGTGTATGCGCCTATTTCAAGCGTGAGTTCCTGCAGTCTGATTAAATCTTTCCATTCTTTGACTTAGATGCTACTCTAAAGTCTTTTTTTGGTTTCGCTATTGAAAGAAGCAAATCTTACTAATTAAAGAGCAAAGCTGAATAAATAATACTTTTAAAAAATTTACTTTATGTTTGTGGGCTTGGAATATCCTTAAACTGACCATGCTCAGCTTCAGATTCGTTTGTTAGTCAAGGCTTTTTTCATCTGCTGCTGCCCAAACTTTCCAACTCTCCATCTCTGTTACAAATCATTTGAGAATAGAGAGTAATTGCTGGCTTAAAAAAAGAGGAAAAATCAGTCTCAAAATATAAGCCTTAAGCTCCCAAAGACTGGGGTTCTTTCTGTGCCTCTGCTGTTTGACTTTTCGGTGTGAGTTTGCTTCAGTCAGTTTAAGATGAGTTCAGTCTTACCTCAGTTTTTATTTTAAAGTTCCACGTCTAGTGGAAAGCAGCCTATGGAAGAGAAGGCCCTCTGATGGTCACTTATTTCAAGATGTGTTGAGTCAGCCTCTGAAGGTATCTTTCTCTGTTGAGGGAGTCTAGGATGAGCAAAGTTTGATTTCTAGGTGGCTGAAGTCAGGTGAGGGAAAAAAACCACACTTGTGGGTGTTGGATATCTGACATTGGGACTGGGATGCAGTGGCTCTACAGTGATGCTTATAGTTTCATTTTGAAAAATCTTAGTTCATATTTTAAAAAACCCAACACATCCAACTGGTGCTTTACCTCTCAATATTGCTGTCCCAAGGGACATGAAATATATTTGAATTTTGCATTTGCCTTTTGGCATATACAGATGTGGGCATGCTCTGTTTTTTTTTTTTTTTGTTTTAAGCCTTTAGAGTCCATGTTCTCAAAGCTGTTCCTGTACCAGCAAGGCTGGGAAATACTCGTCTTTTCAAACAGAATCTGGGTTCTCAGGTAACTGCGGGATCTTGGCCTTAAGGGTGAAAGCGCACACAAGAGCAAGCGAGGGGTTGACAACTGGAATTTCTTTGTCCCCGTTTGCTTTCTGCAAAACGGGAATGATCCCAGTGCATTCGTGGATGGTGATAAGAGCATCCGCTGCCACGGGGGAATGCAAGAGCCAGGTCCCTCAGACTTCACATGGGGCTCCCACAGGCAGTCCCTGCTTTGCATTTCCCTGCTGTGTCATTTGCATCTCATGAATTCCTCTCATAGTACCGTGTCCCTGTCCTGGGGCCCTGCGTGCCAGCTCGGTTTGCTGTGGAAGGGTCCGAGCAAGCGCAAAATCCCAATGCTGTGCTACAGCAACCGGAGAGGGCGTAAGATGTGCAGGCAACTCGCTGGGTGCCGTGGCCATGGCCCAGTGCAGCAAATTCTTCCTTAGCATCAGATCTGCCCTCTCAAAGAGCATTTTGTAGGTTTGGCATATAAGTTTTGTAGGTTTGGCATATAAGTTTTGTAGGTTTGGCATATAAATGGAGGCCCATCTTCATCAAGGGACTTGGCACCACGTGCCCCATTGAGTCCCCTGCAGCAGGGGTGGGAGGGAGGGAGGGGGTTGCCCATCTCAAGACTTAAGGCTGAATGTGGTCTAGAGAGAGTAGCTGTTAAATCGGGTGTTATGTACGTGAAGGCACGTTAAAACTACGCTTTCTGTATATTTTTGCACGTGTAAATCTGAAGTGGTAATTTAAGGCCGTAATTGTTGAAGACGGGAGCAGCCAGTGCCACTGATGTCGTGCGTCCTGGCTATCAGCTGGGGTAAGTTCTCCAGTTGAGAGCAGTCATTGCCACTAAATGTCACCTCTGTACTTGTTACCCTCTTCTGTGACAACTTCTTCAGGGCTGCCATAAATGCAAAGCCTCAGTCAGCAGTTAATAACTGTAGCTTTTCCTAGCTCGATCGCAGTAAAATAGATGGCGCCAGTCATTGTCTTTAAATAGTCTCATGCTTGTAACACCTCAGAGCATTGACAGCTGTTATGTTTAATCACAACATGTTTTCGCTTTTAATACAGGCCTGTAAACATAGCTGTTTTAACGTATTCTAGCATATTTTCCTTGTTCGGTTTTAGTACTCCAGAGCTAAAAGCGTCCTGCGGCGTGCAGGGTCACAGCGTAGGGAGGGCAGTGCTGATTCAACAGGCGTATCTTACCGCTCAGCTTCTCAGCCAAAGTTTCTGCTGGAGGCTGCCGAGTTATATTTAAACCAAGTTTTCCCCTCTTTCCCTCCCTCGAAACAAATGCCGGCGCAGTTAACGCCTGGACGCCCGCCAGCTGGAGCAAAGCGCTGCCCGGACCAGCGTGCCAGGGCTTGCCGTGGGTGCTGCGGAGAGGAGCGCCTCACCTCCCCCTGTGTCAGCGCATGCAGCTCGGTGATCCGGGATTATGTTTCTGATATCTGAAACATATGCAAGGTTTCCTTCTGTAATCTGCGCTTTGAGACTCGGTATTTTGTCTTATTTGGACTGGCAGTTCTTTATTCCTGTGTTCAAACATTCACAAATCCACCTTATTGTCTAAGAATGTGCTGGCTTTCTCACGTTAGGCTGTTTCTGTCTAAGCAGCAGATGAACTAATTATGCCATAAATACATAAACAGACAACAAAACATTTCTTCAGCGCCAGCCATGTACCCGTTAATACACTGAACAAAGAGGAATCTTTTCATACAGGGCACTACGTACAGAAAATCACTTTTCTTAACACAGAAAGCATGGAGGAAATTATTTCAGGGCACATCAGTACACAAACCCTTTCCAGTTAGGGGGGGAAGGAAAAAAAAAAACCAAACTCATCTTCAGCTTTGGGTCATGTTTTTATGAAAGATGGCTATGTCTGCATTTCACCCAGCTAAAACAGGAGGACTAGAAAAGTTTAAATGTGTGTAATTCAGCTGACTTGTTAAAACAATATTTAGTGATGCATAGACATGTGATTTCATGTCAATGAATGTGAAAGTCTTCCTCTTCTGATGATGTTCTTTCTTACTTATGACACTGGGGGGTTAGGCAGTGTCTGTCCAGCATTAAATTTACAAGGAGAATTTTAGATTGCAACAGAAGCAAGAATCTTCCCAAACAGAACTTTATAAACTGTTTTGTTTTGTTGGTCTGGTATTACACAGGAATTAAAAGCTGTAGAAATGCCAAATGAAGGCATTTGAAAAAGAATTTAAAGGCAATTGATAAGCTTGCTTTTTTCCCTAAATTAGATTTCTATTAAGAAATTAAGAATTTCTTTTTCTGAGCTTAATAATGCTGAAGAAGTCTCAGCATATAATACAAATGTGTCATAGCGATGAAGCTTTGAAAGAGATTAGCAACTGAACATTGCAAATTGCTTTCAAAGAAACAGGGGTCACAGAATGCTGTGCCAATGACTTCGTATAAAGCAAATGCAAAAAAAAAAAAAAAAGATTGTTTTCTTGTCACAAATCAATAGTCTGCCGAAGGAAATCCTCAGTGTCCCTAGCAAGAAGTTGACAGAAGAAGTAATTGCATTGACTGCAGCGATATTCCTCACTGCTGCATCATTTAGTTCATTGATGCATATTATGACTTTCCAGTCTCCACAAATGATATTTTTTCTGTTTGAGGTGGTTCTTCTCTGGCTTTATGTGTGGGAATGACTGGATGTGTACAAGGGCAAATGACAGCCAGGTACCTGTGTGTCCACTATGATGAAGACCAGCAGTTTGAGACACGTCCCTGTCTTCTGTGGCAGAGTGACCTCAGGCTCAGACTTCTTCAGGGCATCTCTAGTTTTTACAAAGTCTCTAGACCTTACAAAGAAAATGCAGAACACAACCAGAAACAAAGCAAAAGCAGGAGGCAAGAAGTCTTCTGTGGATGCCACCATCTCCAAGATGCGTGTGGCAGCGTCTCTGCATAGAGATCAGCACCTGCCCTTCAGGAATTGTCCTGTCGCATCTCTTGGGGCAGCCCAAGCTGTGCTGCCAAAAGCACTTTTCCATTGCTCACTGCATCTATGTCGTGAATTTTGCTCCTGTAGCTACGTGTTTCCTTTCTGCGCCCTTGCCAGCTGATGCTGTTCTGCTGTGAGAAATCCACAGCGTGGGTCAGGGATTCCAAAACGTTGCCTGCTCAGCTCCCTCACAGGAAAGGATTTGGGTTGTACTGTGGTACGCGGCAGCAAGCTCCAGGGTTTGGGGCAGGAGCAGCAGACCTGCCTCCAGTCCTGCTGCCTCCTCTCTTAGCCACCAACTGGCTCCTGGTGTTGTACACAGATGGAGATGTTTGCATCTGTAATTACATTTTCCCCATCCCTTCTAGAGAAATGGTTCGTGGCTGGATTTACTTTTCTCCCATGCAGCTTTGGAGTACGCATTTTGCCTTTCCCATCAGGAACTGAACCCATGCTCGTACGCACCAGCAGATGTGTGCTGCAAACACGTGCACGTCCCCTTGGCAGGCACGTTACCCTTGTAAAGTCCACGTGGCGTGAGTGAATCTGGGTGTGAAGAAAGATGGTTCTGCCTCCATAGCTGAGTTTTGTAAGGGCCCAACTCATTTGGAAGCGCTAGGATGAAATCAATGCTGAATCTAAGCGGTGATGCACCAGTTATTCGGGAGTTTGGCTGGGATTACGTGGTTGGTGGTTCTTCGAGGTTAACGCAAGGCAGAGGGCCCCGCTGAACTAAGCCCATAATTAAGGATTCTCCTTCTTTTGGATATGTCGCTAGGTAAGACCGACAAGAAACATCAGGGGAAGAAGAGAAAAAGGAAAAGGCGCAGGTGGAATGATTATAAGCAAACAACCTAAGCATAATAAGCGATTTCCTTAGCTGCCACCTAGTCATTGTGAGACTATTCTTTAGTATCAGCTTAAGAACCCATTGCCACCATGACAACCCCTGGAACTATTCTGGATAATTTCTGTCTTAACACACAGCTGATCAAACATTCACCTTCTTTTGGGAATTCTCTTCGTTATTCTGTTTCTTCTCATCCCTGGTGGAGGGTATCTGGGATGCTGGGAGTTCAGTGGGTTTTAGAAAAAGGAACCTTGTGCTGAGAGGTAATACCCCTACCTGTGCTAGATAAGGCAACGTTTTAGGAGGAACTTAAATCTTCATGTTTACAAGCATAATGGGAGTGTAAAGAAAATTCTGATGATGTGTGTGGAATAGCAGAGCAACTGCCTGTAATGCTCCTGTTCTGCTGGTCTGTCTTGAGTAGCAAATACACTGTTTTTTGAGTCTTTGCAGTAGCCTTTGTGTAGCTGCGCAGGTAGACAGTGGGACACTTTACAAGGACTTTTTTTTTTTTTTCCTAAAACAGTGCTACAGTGATTGGAGAAACCAGGGCACTGAGCATTTAATTTTAATTATTATCACGTATAGACATCCAGCAGCCCTACACTGCGATGCAGTGATGGCCTGAATACAACACTGGTTGAAGTTAGTCTATTCACTTGATTTGGAAAGGTTATTTACGGTGGATGCCTATGTCTTCTCGAATGGCATGGTCCAGATGATCTGAGCATGTCGCATCTGACGGTAGCGTTTGCACAAAGGATTTCCCATGTTTTGTTGCTCGCAGGACTGGATGCTGACGTAGTGGAGCTCTAATCAGCTCCTGTGAAAAGGCCTTTTTCTTTCTTTTCCCTGCTTGACTTTCTCCAAGATCTGATCCTGAGCTGAACCGCTGCTTGATGATGTGTGGGTTGGATTAGTGCTTCTTGTGCCTAGGATGGGTTTACTGGCTGGCGCTGGACAATTTCTCTAGTCTTAAGCATCCTCTACTCGCTGTGTAAACGAGGCTGTGGGACTGGTTAACAAGGCACAGGCAAATGGCATTCGTCGCCCCGTGGCTGTGGTGGCAGAGGGTTTCACCAGTGTCCGAGGACAGACCTGAGTCTCCACCTGGACAAAGCAGGGCTTTGCTGAGACGGGTGGAGAAGGCAGCCTGTCCTTACCAAGCCACGTATCGCTGCCTCCCACGGCAAGCGTGCCTGTTCTTCACTGCTTGGCCAAACCTTTCCAGTCTGCTGCAACCGAGGCTGTCGCTGGAGAAGGGAAGCAGAAGGAGGCGTCTGGAGATGTGTGTGATGAGGTGGACAAATGGCCCATCTCCATGCAGCTACGGGATGCTCATGGGAAAGGAGGCTGACGGCCAGATTCTGCACAGAGCTGGATATTCCAGTTGGTTCAGCCAGATCTGGCGCCTTTCTGGCAAGCAGGCAGTAGTCTTGTATCTTCGCTTACCCAGACTGTGTTCTTGTTCGGGCAGTAAAGAGAATTTGTGCATAGCCTCTGATAAGATGAAGCTTGCAGAAAGCTGGGAGGAAGCAAGTTCTGAGATCAGACCGATCTCTCAGTGCGTTGTAGGTACACGGTTCGTCAGTGTTGTCACCTCGCTGGTCTGCGCGAGGATATCTTTCTCCTTCTTTCTCCTCCCCCGAGCTGTCTTGGATGATACAGTCAAAAAAACCAACTTGAAATCCATCTCTGGGTTGTGAAATGTGGGGGTATATGTGAATAAGTGCACATGGACTAGTTCTGCCTAATTTATCTTCAGTCCTTGCATTTAAACAAAATATTTTATGTGCTGTTTAAACCTCCACCCCCTCCCCCCAAAAGAAGATGAAATGCAGATCTTTTCAAATATTCATTACTTTAAATGACCAGTCACGGGAGGAAATTTTTCTTTAATAGGTACAGATAATAAGAGAAATAATGGCTTCTGGTCACCAAGCTAATCTTCAGAGCTTCCTTCTTCCTAGCAAATATTTATTCTTCTTAATATGATGGATGTGCACCATTGTTCAGAAGACTTGCACCCTCCAGGAAAGTGAAATATCCCTCATGTAGGGCTTAAAACCCTTGAAGAAAGTGGGGCTTGCCTGCAGGCTACCTGTCCTCCACAGTTGTTTGAACTCATAATGCAGATTTTTCTCTATTAATTACCTTCCCCCAAATGGTAAATACAAAATTCACCCTTCGTGTTTTAGGCACCAGCTCTGTTACATTCACCTGCTGAGGCTGACAACCTGCAGCACTCCGACTTGAGCTGGGCATTGCAAAAGCAAAGGCTGCTCCTACTCGTGGCTTAGCCTAAAGATCTGTTGGTGTCAACGTTTTCCTTTAGGAATAGCGTTTATTATGGTGGTTTCCATAAGATTGCTCCCAACACCGTGATCAGGTAATATTCACCAGACAGGAGCTGCTGGCAGGCAGGAAGCACTTAGAAGGTTAGAACTGCTGCTTGCTGTGCTAATAAATGGACTTATTTAAATTTCAGAGAATTGTCTTGGATGCTGCAACCATGAGAGATAATTGTGTAAGGTAAGGAGTTGGAAGCCAGGTAATTCGTGTTTCAAATTATACCGAAGCAGAAAAACTGCTTTTTGATTCTTACCACTGCTGTTTTCCACATTTTCATTATTCCCAGTCTAGATGCTGCTCAGAACTTAAAAATCTTTTTAAAAAAAACCAACACCAAAACCAAACAAACAACCCAACGTGGTTTTAGATAAAAAATGCAGTCAACATGTCTGTAACATTTAATAAACTATGTGTTCCCGGAGGCTTACCTGGCCACTGAAATTTTGAGTCAGTTCATTATTTAATCTTTCTTGAGGAGAGGCTCTGAGTAGAAATAGCTTCTTTCAGCCTTATTATCTGATATCAGTTTAAAACCATGAGTATTTGAGCTGTTACAGTGCCAGGAAGCCCCAACATACCCTGATAATCTGTTACCCTGGGTGCAGTGCAGCAGTGCAGTGGGGCCCAGTCTGTGCCCCAAAGTGCTGACTGGTTTCATGGGACAGGCAGAGCAAAGATTGTCTTACGCCAGAGATGGGGGTTTGTGCTGGCAACGTGTTTTATCCGTCACAGAAACCTCCTCTGCAGTCCCCATCCAAGACATTCCAGTGTGGTGCCTCATCAGCTGCTGCTGCGTCATCTCCGTACTGTTGGGAAGGGCTGTCGCCACAGCCTTTCGTTACTAGGGAAGAGCCCGATGTGCCTGCAAATAAAGGCTCTCTAGGCTATTTAAGATACGTAACCCTTTTAGAGATCGACTTTACTGAGAGCAAACACCCTCCTGTGCCTTCACGGCAGAAATGCGTGACGTGCAAGCTGTCACGTTGGTACTACAAACAAACTACAAATGCCTAGTTTTTAGAGTTGATTTTTGGGAGTCAGTATTCTGATTCTTAACACGGCGTGAGGACAGAGCATACACAAGTATGGGCCAGACAGTGCCTTTCTATTTATTCCCCTGTATCTATTGTCATGGTGGATTACAGCTGTGCCGGGTAGTGGATTGCAGGGTAAGTCTCTCCTAAATACAAACTGTGGACCGGGTACTTTTCTGCATCTTTTTCATGGATGCAATCACTCATAAAAACATGATCTGCCTTCTTGTAATGCTCAGGAATTTTTAAGTCCCCTACTGTTGCCCTATAGGGAAATGTGCTTTGTCTTTAGCTCCACAGGTACAGTGCAAGCTCTGTCTTCATATCTCATTTGCAAAAAGCACTAATCATTACTTCCTTGATGGGGACTGAAAGGAGACATTTTAATATCAAAACATCTGAGGGTGTGCCTGTCACAGTAAAATCTCTCTGTGTCTTTCTGCAGGCCCTGGGGCTATATCTATATCTGTGTATGTGGAGGTACATGCATATTTTATTTTTTTATAGATATACACACACATATATATATAAAAATATACTCGTATACATACACATGTATACATTATGGTAGAGTGTAGTTCCAAGAATACACCATGCTGAAGGATGTTTATTCCTCATTTCGGATGCACCTCCTTGCTGCTGGACCCAGTCCTCGCTGGGGTTTCCATGCCACGGTAGACTCCTGCGGGACTGTGCTCTGAGGCATAAATTAGTCTGATCTAGCAAGTCCCATCTTTTTCTATTCCAGAATCCACATCTATTGGTACTTCTGAGTCTGTTTGGGAAACCCTGCTTTGTTTGCCCTGTGCTTTCATTTCCATTTTCCATTAGGGAAAAATTCAATACCTGCCTTTTTTCCAGGAGCCAGAAGGTTGAGATGGGTAGACTTGTAAGGATTAATATTTGTAAAGTGCTTTGAAATCCTCAAGTGATTGCTGCTTTACTGATCAAAATCACTTTTTTTTTTTGATGATGTCATTATTAAAGGTCTTTTCAAACCTAAATGATTCTATGATTATCGCTCTGCTTCATGCCCTCTCAGAATACTTTGTGCAGAGACTCTTGCCTTTTACCCTCTGGACACTGAGAACGGGGATGGGTGCTGCATGGCTCTGGCTGCTCTGTGTCCTCTTAAGAGAAGCACTCGACGCATTTGCTGGCGTCTCTTTGCTCCCCTGGATGTGCATGGGAATGGTTCTCCAGGAGAAGCACCTATTCGGTGGATTCTCCTCCCCCAGTTTGCTCTCCCTTCTTCAGAGCGTTGGCAATCTTGCAGGGTGCTAGCTCGTGAAGATGCAGAAACCATGCTCAGAGCCATGTTTTGGTCCTGAAAAATTGAGAGAAGGAAAACAACCAACCAGCCCCCGGAGAAATTATTTAATTAGAGAAATGCTTTGGGGGAAAAGAGTGATTGCGGGATTTCTTGCTGAAGTGACTCCAGTATCATTCTTCAGGCTGTTTTACAATCCAAGTGAACACACGTGTAGAGTGCTCTCAAAAACTGAAATTTGGAAGAAAAATATTTGGGAAGATGAGCTGTAGACGAGCTAAACTCTGTTGTTCCATGTTGCTCTGTTTGCAGCACCCGATGAGAAACACAGGATGGTTTCAGTGACACTCCCTCTCTTTGCACATTTCAAGAGACAATTTATGTCGTGGATTGAATTTTTCCAGCTGCATTCTAACCTCATGTCCTTAAAACTCAAGCTTTTTTCTTAAATGCCACCAAATAACTAAATTAATACATCATACATTGCAATTCTTACTCATGTTCCCCGAAGAATTACTTAATACTTCAGTGATGAGTCTCTTCTTAGTCTATCAATAAGGAATTTTTGTGATAGCTTTTATTTTGGCAGCTACTTGATTGAATTTATATTCTGAAGTTGGACAACAAAATGTTCCACAGTGAACATTTTGAATGCATCTCCTGATTTCTAACTGCTTTCTTCATATATGAGGGTTGAATTACATGATTAGCCAGAATATTATGCAATATTTCTGCTGGAGAAAAGTTGTCTACAGATTAATTTCTACTTTACTCTTCTGGCTTATAGCCATCCTAGGCTAACAGTGAATTGAAAGTTGGTGAGAACTGATAGCCTGTGGCCTCTATGCAATAATTTTTATACCTTTTTCTCTATCAGGTTTATGAAAATTTTACTAATTTTCTTGCATCAGAAAGTTAAGGGTTGAGTTACTGTCTGTTCCCTGGCAGTATGGTTTTCCCCCAAATCAGCAGTAGCATATGCTGATCAGTTAAAGAAGGTATGCAATAATATGGTCCAATAATATAATAAGAGGATTTTAATTTTAAAACTCTGCCCCCCTCTCCACCCCCCAGAAATCATACTCAGCTGGGTACAGCGAGCTGACTGCGTTATTGCTTTGAGACAATAGTATGTTGAAAATCTATTTTGGAAGGTAAACTAATCTCTGTACTGATGCCATTTTGTGAGTTTATAACAACAGTGGGTGTTTTCCCACTGCAGAAGCGCAAACAACATTCTCCCTTGGACACACGTTTGCACACACTCGTGGAACTGGAAATCAAGGCTGCAAACACGTTTTTTTTCTTTTTTTTTTTTTTAATTCCCTCTTTGCAAATGGCTTCTGGCATCATAGCTGTAACTGCCTCTCTGCTACGGACAACCATGTCTCTTGTGAACTTAATACAAACTGCTTGTAGTGCTTCTTTGAGTCCATTTCTTGACTTGTATCTTTGCAAGATCCCTCTGTCAGTGTTGGAGGGTGAGCTAGCTGGCTTTTTTTGGCATATAGTGATTGTGGGAGAAAAAAAAAATCTTACGTGAATGCTCAGCTGAACAATGTGCGTTATTTATACTGGAGTGCTTTCTGCCTGAGCAACGTAAGTGCAGATGCAGATAAGATGATGGTGTTTTCTTTTTTCCCCTCCATCTGCAGAAAGTAGAACTTCTCCACTAAGGAAATTAATGTCGTACTTGATTTTTAAAAACTGCTGTTAATGTCTTAATCGTATGTACTCCTCTGGCCTATACCACTGAACTAAACCCATTCACTTTTGATTTACAATGTGCTAAATAAGAACAGAAGCTGACCCTTCTGTTCTGGAAGACTGAACTGGAAATTCAGGGTTAACAAAATCTACTTTTTTGCCTTTGAAAGAGGCAGATGGGATCATTTAACATATCATTTGCTAAAGTTTATTTTGACTGAAGTCTGATGTCAAGTAGCATCCCAAGCAAATATTTAAGAATAAAATACCATATTGCTGACTTACAACTCTGTCGCTGTTGGTTTAAACTAACTATGGTTATAAAATCACTTGTATTGGCAAAGGTTCTGTTAGCTGAACAGTAATTGTTTGTATATAGTATTTTAAACCAGTTGTGTTTTCTGCTATTGCATCAATGGAAAGCATGTTTTGACATCTTCCCCTTAGCTCCCTGACTAAACTCTCTGGTTTTGGAATTCCATCTGGCTGCACTGAAGAAACTCTTCCCTCTGTTCCCCACCCGAATCTGTTCTCCATAAATGAAGGAGCCACTGAAAAGGTTAACCGGTTTTCAAGAGAACAAATCATTCTGCTTTTAAAATTGGCAGTGCAATGGTCTTTACTGGTTACCTGCTGAACTGAGGGTCTCCAGAGGTACTGGAAGCTTTTTCTAAAATGCTTTGAGTTGTTTGAAGCACGTTTGGCTCATACATACCTACAGATCATAGCCCATGAGAGACCTGTGAGCCAGGGAGTAGGAAGGGGTCGAGTATGGATGTTGTAGAAACCCCAGTCCCAATACTTCAAGTAACAGAATAAAGTGATGTTTCATTTGACAGTGCCAAAACCCATCCATAATTAATGCTCCTCGACCTGTCCTCTCTCCCCGTCATAGATGTCTTTTTTTCCTTCTTTGTCTACTTGGGGAAGAATGTTGCAATTTGGAGCTTTACCCTATGGAATGGGGAGATTAGTGTTAGCTTGTATCTTCTGGCTTTCTTGGTAAAGACAGGTTTATGCAATTCAGTCAATGAAAGGAAAATTAGAGCAGTGATGGGTCGATAACTAAACAATTCATAATTTAAGAAGAAAAAAAAAGCGAATCCCCAATACCACTGTAAGATATGAACGCCGATTCCTCTGATGCTTTTGAAGCTGCGCAGCTCAGACAGGAGAATCAGTTTGAGGTGATTTAATCAAGCCACCCATGCAGTCTCTTACGGAAAAAATCCATTGAAAGCTTCACAGCCCACACAGAGGAGCAGGGTCTTGGCTCGTAATGTCTCAGACTGATCTCCCTCTGCTTCAGACAATGACAAATCTTCATTGTTCTTTGCAGCAGAATAAGGGGGAAAAGTTGCTGCTGACGGTTCAGAGCAATTTGGTGTTTCTTGCGCTGTGCTTTTTGCAAAAACCAGAATGGGTCGATGCTTCAGGCAGTTCTGGAGGATGCTTATAAACGGCAGTGTTCGGCCGGTGCTCCTGGAGGCAGGGGTGCCCAGGTGCTGGAGCTCAGACAACAGCCTCGCATCCCCTTACTTGTTCCAGAAAGCAAATAGCTGTTCCTGGTTTTTGCAGCTTCGATACAAAAGTCTCAAGTCAGCTGTGGTGTCACTGTGAGGGAGGCTGACCTTGTTTATAACAATAACAAGTTTTGTTAATCCTTGAACTGCTAATTAGGCTGTTTGTGTTAATTCGTGAACATCTGGGTGGCCGAGGGAGTTCCGCCTCCCTCCAGGAACCTGGCAGAAGAGGCCTGCTTCCTCCCGCACCACCGCTATCTCATCCGTATGATTTAAGAACTCAAATCTGTGTCGCTCTGACTGACGAGGGACCGAGAGGGTGCAGGTTGTCGCGGTGAGCTGAGCACAGGAGCGCAGCGCGTGCTGTTTCGGTGATGGAGTGGCACAGGAGAGACCCCCTGCCCCGCCTGGGGGGGCTGTCGCCATTTAAGCTCTGCCTGAGCGAACAAGCATGGCAGGCTGTTGCCATTTGAAATATCTATGGAAAAAAAAGAATAAGCAGGTATCCCAACCGCTGAGCCTTGCGGTCACTCGCTTTATTTGTCAGGTCAATTCGCTGTCCCCTGCAGTCACCCAGGGGAAGACGGTGATGCTTAGGACCTTGCTTCTCTCTTTGCCTTTTCTGCTCCTTTGTAAAATGCTGTATCCTATAAAATGTGCTCTGTTACAAAATATTTCTTGACTGCAAGAGTTTTCCTAGAAAACTTTTCTCTTTGCTAATGGTGCTGCACTTTTCCACTAGTATTTGCTTTGCTGATTATTTGGCCTTAGGAGGGTAGTTACTTTGTTCTCAGCAGCTGATGGCTTTCCTTTCTAGAGGAGATGGATTTGTTTTTTCCATCCTTGAATAATTTAGGTACTATTGATAGCTTAAAAATATTATTTTGCAGAGTAACTAGGTACTTGCAGTAGACTGCAAATGAATTCTCTTCTGTATTTCCACCTGCAAATTACAGAACTGCTACATGAAGTTTACTGTTACAAAGCTTTAGGGACTCCAATTTAGTTTTCATTTAATCAAATTATTTTGTGGAGGAAAATTTATATCAAATCTGGCAGTCCTTTTAATAGGTATGTTTCAGAAATGAAATGATGTCTGATTCTGGTTCCAAATGTGCTGTGAGATTAGTGTCAAAACAAAACAAACCCCACAATTATTGCTTCTCTTAATTGTGAAATGGGCAGAGTCATTGTGTATAGAGAGATTTGTTTTATTTTTAAAAGGTTTTGTCATCCTCAGCTGTAGCCCACTATTGTTGCTTACAAGTGCAGCTCCAACCCAGGAAATGTCTCATAATTTGAAAAAACAAATATTTTCTGGCTGGCTTGTATTAGAGAAAACATTTAGCCTGAGAACTTGAACTAAGGTGGCCACATAAATCAATACGATGCTCTCAGTTGAGGCAAATACTAATTTCTTTGTTTGGAACGTGGCGTTGTGAGGTGTGATACAGAGTGGTACCCTTCGAGTCCCTGATCCGACGCGTGCGTAGAGGAGGAGTGTGTAAAGATGCAAAGCAAAGCATGCCTGACCTTCTCACTGCTTGCTAGCCGGCGTCTTGGCTGAACATTGCCATTGCTTGGCAGCTTGCGTTTTGACGGCAGCGGAGCCTTCTGCATCTGAAGAGAGGGTCTGATACCAGGACCTTCGGATAGCAGGACCTGCTCTGGGTCTGGACTCCTTCCCAGGCTCTAGAGGTGTGTGGGTGCTCCTCTCTGCTCCTGGTCTTCCTGCTGCTGCTCAGTTTGCAAGTGGAGGCATTCTTAGCATTCCTTCTAGTCTGCATGGTAGCTACACAACATCTAATTACACTTCTCTACAACAACTAGCCAGCGAATTAACATTATAATGGATCTTAAGGTTTTGTAATTACTCAGAAATGTCACTGGGCTGGAAGAGTGCTGGGCTCTGCCTGTCAGCAGCCTTTCCTCCCAGGGCAGCAGTGTGCAGTCCTTCTTCTGCCTTTGGAGTCTTCCTGCAGGTGAAAAATTTGTTGTCCTGAGGCCTTATTGTCCTTAGCAGCACCTTCATCTATTGTAAAGGGTTGGTCTGGTAATTGCTTTGGATACAGGAGTGTCACCAAAGTTGAGGACCGGGCTCTCAAGGGGAGCTGAATATGTCGCTGAAATTTCTTTGCTGAGCTGAAGTATCCTTGCCATTTCTAAACACCGGCAGCTGCTGCCTTCTTTTGTCCTGTCCCAATTTTGATTTTTGTTTCTTCAGGCAAAACATCTACTGAAATTGCTGGAAGAGTTGCCTTTGGCAAAGATGGAGATGCTACTTACTGGCTCACAGGAGGGAGGGGAGCAGAAAGCCTTGCACACTCTGGAGTGTCTCAAATTCTACCTTAGCTTGCCCTTGAGCAGGGCAACTGCATCCTTTCTGCTCTCCGTCTCCCCTGCTTTACAGCTGTGTGACCCGTCCTGGGAAAACCGGGGCTTTACTAGCAGAGGAGAGTTACCACCTCCGAAGGGACGTCTCTCAGCGTTCAAGGGCTGGGTGCAGCCGGAGCAGCGGGGATGTCTGCACTGCTTCACACCGGGCCCTAAACTGAAATCAGGATTTTAGACTCCCTGCGTAGGCAGCGCAGAGGCAGTTGCCTCCAGAGGCTGGCTCAGAGTAGCTGCATCTCCTGGTATACCAAAAATGAGGGCTTCGGCCCCTGATGAGGGTGCTTGGGGTAGGTGGCTAATGCTGGGTGCTGGAAATCCTACGCATCCCATAGCGCCTGCATCAAGAGCATCCTATAGCTAAACTGGGTGTACTCAACCCTTACACGGCTTTAACGCTGTTTCCAGCTTAGTTTAACCAGCCTTTGCTTTTGAGAAAAGATCCGTCTGTTATGAATTGAGGTTGCTGCCTTTTTGTAGAAAGGGGGGAAGGAATGAAATAATAGTTAATACTTAATGCATATGAGCAGCAATGCTGCTCAGGTTGCCTAGCAGCCAGTTAGACAAGCAAGAGAATAAAAAGGGCTGTCTGAGTGAATGTGGTTGGAGCTGGTTTCTCGGTTTGCGGGTGGAATCTGACCCATGCAGTCCGTTTTTTTTTTTTGGGAGGGGGAGGAGATGGTGGAATTTACCACTAATGGATATTTTAGCTCTGTCAGATCATCTCTATCCACTTCCCCCACCCCCATCTGTTTTTCCTTTTCAGTTTTTCAAGTGTAACTTGGAAAGCTTTAGCCAAAGGGAGGTGTTAAAGTTTTGTATGGTTTCTGGAGATGGAATGGGCAAAAAAAATCTCTCAAAGTGACTTTTTCCTTCTATTTAGGACTGTATCTTTAGCAGTCTGGAGATCATTAGCATTTCACGGTCTCTTCAATATACTGCTCAGCACAGGCAGTAAATGCTGTATAGACTGGAAATAGCTCCTGCAGTCACACTTAACGCTTCTAACATTGCTCTCATTCCTGCAAGCAGTGGATGTACACTTCATTTTCTGGAAAGCAAAAGTTGAAAGATACTTTGAGAAAAAGGGGGGCTTGAGCTGCCGTATGATTGCAAATAAGCTGCCCCCTCTCCCATGAGGCCAGAAACTCCCCAAGGTATAAGGTTGGATTAAAAACCACTAGGAGATAAAAATAAGGAAGGAAGGCTGTTGAAATAGTGACTTTCTGAAATTGGGTGGTTCTTTTCACTTTTTCAGTAAAAGTTGGAAAGCTCGAAACCCTTTTTCTTGTCAGGCATAGCTCTGTGGGAGTAACAGGACTCCAGCTACTGAAACCCTAAAACCCCCCACCAGCATCCTCACTTGAGATGAGAGAGGTGTCAGCCCTCAATTTTAATGTATTTTCCTCATCCCAGCGGTAACTTTTTAGCATATTAAAGCAGGAATGAGGGCACTTAGCAGAAAGGAATGGAATGAGAAGAATCTTGAACTTAATTTGCCCGTCTTAATAAGGCGTAAGAATAGTGGCTCTTTCAGGGCAGCTAGCCTCTTTTACACTCTGGGATGAGTTGATAGGTTTGGGTCAATGCCAGCAAAGTTATGACTCTAGTAATTTTGGTGGAAAGACCAAGGAGCGAGGGGGTCTAGACAGCGCGTTTTGGCTTCCCTTGCAGGCTGGCACTTGAGTGAGACCAGAGTTATCAAGAGGTTGGTGACGTTCATCTATGCTGCTTCTGCTGTCATGGCAGAGACGTTCCTCTTAGCCAGAATTATCTCTTGAAGTCCTTTACTTGGCCAAATGTTGCAATGTTAAAGCATCTTTTAACTGTATTTCACACAGCTTGGAGATTTCAATGCTGAAGTCTGCCATAAGGCAATAGGTAGGGCAGGCAAGGATACCGTTAAGTAAAGGAGCTTATTTTGAGTTTACTTTTTTCTGTACTGGATGCAAATGCTACCATATCACCTCAAATGGCTGCAAATGGTGTGTATTTTATCCCTTTGCTGGGCAGATTCTTCAAGTTATAACATTTCTTAATTTTCAGTTGTCAATTTTAAGTTGCCAAGCTATGCCAAACTCTTGGCTGTCTTGCATGAGTGTCTGCTCTCTCTTGAATGCTGCTCTGAACATCATAAGAAAAAGATCCCCTGCTTCCTTCAAAATGTTACTCGGCCTACAGTTCTCATGGAAGAGATAAATGCAAACAAATGCTAGAAGACCAAGGAGTAGTTTGGGGGCTGAGGTCAGCAATAGTTTGGGAAAAAAAAAAATATCCTTAAATAAAGAACAGAATTTTTTAAAGACCATATTTAAAAAGTGCCCAGGACTATGACTTCTTATTTTTCATCCAGTGGATGAGTGATTTCTGCGTTTCATGACATCTGCCTCAGAGAAGTGAATGCCTTGCTGCGGCTCTGTTGCAGTGCCCGGGAGGGCTGGGCCATGGGCAGGTAGCGCCAGAGAAACCTGCTGCAAAGGACGCACTGAAAGCACCCCGCACTTGGAAATCAGCAACTTCAGTAATAAGCTTTATCATTAATCACTGTGAAGGTGAACTGATGTGATGCCAATGCCTAGATTTAAAAGTTGGAGGGACAAATTCTGCCCAAATTCTGCTCCTATTGAATTTGGGAGCCTGTGACAGCAGCTTGTGGCCTTAATGATGATTAGCAAGGACAGCAGAACTTTTCTGGTTTAGATGATACTGCTGCGCCCAGGACAATGATCCGTTTCCACCAGCCCAACAAAAGCCTGTCTCTATTTCCACAGAGAGCAAGCTCTCCCTTGAAGTCCCTGAGTGTTTATACATTTTTGCTTATGATTAGTTGCCTCAAGTTTTAATGTAACAAATGCAAAATAGAGAATTTAAATAGTTTCCCCTGTTTGTGGAACTAGAAGAAAACACCTTTCTGGTGAGTTTCTCCTCTTCATCAAATCCGAGGACGTTCAAAAACCACACACGTCCTCTCCTGAAAGCTTATTGCCCAGCCAGGCTACCTCTGCCCGGACTCATAGGTACCACCAAGAAAAGCAAACCTGTTTTAAGTAAGCTAAATCCTGCTTTAAAGGGACCTACAATTCTGCTGGGAAACTTCTAGGAATCTACAAATACGTGGGGGGAAAAAAAAAAAGTTGAAAGAGTACTTGCGGAGGGACTGTGTGTTTGCGGGTAGCTCTGGCCATGCAGTGCTGGTGCCCGTGCGATGCTTCCCTGCGCAGCAAACTGGGTTTGTATAGTGCCTGGTTACTACTGCCTCCAAAAGAGCTTAATATTTTTAAAAATAAGGATTTAAAAAAGAAAAAAAAAAGGTTCCTTTCCTGGGCATCTGCTTTTGAAGAACACTGTCCAGCCTGTTAATCCGTTTATTCTGAACTAACAATTAAATAAAATAAAACCAAAACAAAGCACCAAACCCCCCAGTCCTGCCCCCCCTCACAGTTACTATAGCAAAGAAATTATTTGTCAGCCCTCCCGGGCTTCTGAAAATACCCGCTGACATATTTAGTGCGCGTTCACGGCGGGGAGGGCGGGCGGGGAGCGGGGATGGGGATGTTTGGTTTGGGAAGCGCTCCCCGCGTCGCCTGGCAACGCACCCTGGACACGGGAGTGGACCGCGTCGCCCCTGGCAACCGCTGTTGCTCCCCAAAACAGCGTGGGCCCCGCATCCTCCCCCGGCATCGGCCTCTTCCTCCGCCCGCACCGCGCTACGCCTGGGCTTGGGCTCGTCGGCTGCACCGTGCGGGGCGCAGGGGGTCCCCTCTGTCCCTGTAGCCCCTCAAAGCAGTGTCAGAATTAGGGCTAACCCCCCCATGATGATTCAGAAGGACTTAAATCTTCCCACTCGGCTTGATAGAATCGAAGCACAATCCTGATCCGTCAGCACAGCGCCGGAGGATGAGCTTTTAAAACTGCAGCTTTGCCTTGCCCACTTACTGAATGGATAAAAAAAATTGTTTTCTAGGTGTTATCTGAACCCCCCTCTGGCCAGACTACAGACAGAAAGTTTAGTGGGCTGAGATGTCTGTCGGAAAGCCACCCACTCATGTCTCCAGGCCAAAAATACTGCCCACAGGAATTTGTTGCCTGGATAAAAGATATAACTCAGTTAATTCTAGTTCGGTAACAGTCAATTCTCTTTCTTTGGGAGAGTGCAAATGGTGTGTAGTTTTTGCAAGACTTTATCTTCTCCCATTCATCTAAAATACGGTCTGCCCTATTACTGTCCTCACCAAAAATACAGCAGTGCCTTTCTCCAGGGGCAGAATATTCAAATACCTATTCCCAAGCTGCGTTTCTAGGACATCTAAAGCAGCCTTCTCTTTTCTTTGCCTTTCCAGGAAGATAGTGCCTCTAGATAGTTTGCGTCTTCTATTTGGGGTCTTGTTTCATCCTGGAGTCTGCAGTACCTGTTACCGATAGCCGTATGAACCTTAAACTTTCACAGGAAAAAAACCCAGCTCATTCCCAGTCTTCACTGGTAACAGTGCACTGGTCTGGAAAGCGATTGCTTCTGTCCCATTACTTGCTGAAACATGCACTGAATACTGCGGTGGAACAGCATCTGTGGAACATCGATGGAATAACAACTGCGAGTTTAGTTTTGGGACTCCCCATGCCAGCCTGTGACTGATGAGCGCATTTGCGAATGCACTTAGGCAATGTGGATTTTGAACTCGGGGCAGTTTTACTGCACGTGTAGAAGCAGAATCATCAACAAGCAAATCCCAAACTCTCGTGAGCAAAGTTTGCACATCCCCATGAGGACGTTTTGGTGTGGCACCATCACATAAAGGGCGAGACCCCATTTTCTGTGGAGTGCGGGAGCAGAGCCCAGCCCTCTGTGGTGGTTCCTCCCCAGTAGCACCAGTCCCTGGTCAGGGCAATGCTCCCCAGGAGCGTGCCGAGTTAGCACAGCCTGGAAGAGCATCTCATGTGCAGGGGGAAGGATGGTGGAGTCAGGGCTCGTGCAGACGTTTGAGAGAGACAAAGAAACTTGCCCTTAGTGTCAGGAGAAAGCAAACAAGCCCTCGTCCTCCTCCTCCTCCTCATGCCTGCCCAGGCACTGCCTGCCTTTCAGAGGGAAAAGTGACTGCTTCTTGTGACCACTTTCTTGGGAAAAATGACCACTTCTTTTCCCTCTGCCTTTCAGAGGGAAAAGTGACTCCGTTCTTGAGGGAAAAATGACCACTTGGCTTCTCAAACCACCCAATACAAACCCACAGCAACACTAATGCTCGTGACCCCTTTTTTATCCCCTCGTGCCGTGTTTCAGTCCACCCCGTGGTGGAATCTCTCCCGGAGACCTCCGGAGCACGGACTCAGCCGCTGCTGTAAAATCTGAGATGAAGTTGTCTTTTCTCTGAACAGCCACAGTTTATGTTTGTGGTTTGTTCTGCTTAACTTTGTTAAGTACCACAATGCTTGTGAATGGTGCTATATAAATAAATAACAATATACTGGACTGTGTTGGCAGCGGTTCCTTCTGTATGTGCTGTTCACCGGATAGGCATGATGGAAACAGCTGCTGCTGCCTCCCCGCATCAGAATGAAATACTGCAGCAAATCTCCTACTTCACACTTAAATTGTCAAAAGGCTGGCTAGCCTTACGACCGTTGAAAGGATTGTCTAGTCTAAACAAGTAAAAAGTGATGGCTGATGAACTTACAGGTTTAAATTACACGGATATATTGCAATTAATTTAAAATAAGTGACATAGTCCATAGTTTTCTGCCATAGGACAAGCTATAAAAGCGGGTGTTGCAAAAACTCAGTCGAGTACCAAGGTTTGCAGTTCCTCGTTCCAAAATGAGCCCAGTTCAGTCAGGGGAGGATTAGCTGTCCTCAGGTACTTGGGATCGTCCGTGGAGGGTGCAGGAGCAGAGCTACAGACCGCAGCCGTCAAGTAACCAGATGTTCTGGTTTGGTTCACGATTGAAACTTTAAGATTTGTCCTAGAGGGGAGCCTTTGAAATGCTTTTGTGCCAGATTTTTGCTTGACGCACTGTATTTCCCCTATTGAATCACAGCCCTGGGAAACTCGCACAGTGCATATTAAAATAAAATATGGAAAATTATTAATTTGAGCCCAGAACTTGTGCTTGCTTTCACCAGATAGCACCAATGCATATGTTGCAGCTGGTATCTGAAAGGCCTGGACAAGGATTACAGCGTAGTGTGTGACTCTTAATTCCTCCTTCCAGATGTGAAAGCTTCCTTACTGCTCAGCAGAGATCAAGATGGATTTTTTTGGGTAGCATCATTTGCCCTCATTGTAGCAAAACTTTTCTGAAGTTGAGATTTAGCTGGTTAAGAGGAGAGAAACAAGGAGTATCAAGCACTTGTTGACAGGGTTCTGCTAGGCTAAAAATCTGGAAGTTGTTGGACTTTTTTGTAAGAGCAAACAGCTGGGACTCGGGCAGTTAAGTCCGTGGGAGGCTGAGGGTGAAACGCAGCATGGCAGCCAACAGGCTGTGTGCTGGCCCCTGCGTTTCTGAGCACCAGAAGGGATGCGTTCAGATCTGAAGGAATCCAGTCCTGGCTTTTGACACTTGGAGAGTGTTCATTATTAACCCAGAAAGAAAATAGGACAGGTTTTCGTACAGGAGGGAGGTTCACAACATTACTTTGCCCATGTTCAGGCCTGAGATCGGTGCACATGGGATTTGTCCACAGGCTGCTGCCAGCAACATAAAACCCTCACGGCTTCTGCTATTCAGTCTCAGCTGGCTCTTAAGGGAACTCCAAATTATACGGCCAGCACAGATACGTTCCTCGCTCTCTTCTGCCTCTCTGAAAGTTACTTTTAAAGAAACAGCAAAGATTAGTGAATTGCTGTTAAACAACAATTACGCGCGTGTGTGTATATTACTTGACTTGATTCCATGAAATCTGATTAAAGACTGAGTGTATATTTATATTTGAGTATATTATTAACTATTGCTAATAAAAGCCATTTCCAAATTTGTATTTTTCCATGAGGACCAGGTTTCTGAAAAAACCCCAGCTATACTGCCTGCTGCCCTTGAAACGCGTGTTTTGGGTTTATCTGTGTTTCCAGGTAACTAGAGCTCTTAGGCAAGCAGTGTTTGCTTCTGGTTTAAATTAATTTAACCTAATCAGTGGAAGGCTCTGGTGCCTTCTCTGTTTATAACATTTCGAAGCAATGCAATAAGCAGCCTCTCCAGAATCAGCTTATTATCAAGTTCCTTGTCATGTTTGCTTCCCCCTTCCATCCCCTCCACTTACCACCGCTTATTAAAAGGCTAAAGGTTACGACAGGCAGTTCAGGACACCCTTTAGACGAGCCGGCTCGAGTGCCAGCTCCTGTTAGTCTGGAAGAGCTCACTTTCAGCTGCGATGAGGGCACGTTCACACTGCTCAGAGTACAGAGATGGCCCAGTCCTCTCCCCCATCCTCTGCTGGAAGGGGATGCTGGTTTAGGAGGGGCTGGTTGCGAAAGGCGAATGCTGCTCCACGCGAGCGGTACATGAGTGCTTGTTGCTGCTAGCGGGGATGCCGGGCACCATCCCGCAGTATCCCAGGCTCTGTGGGGTGGCTCGGTGTCGCGTGGCTGCAGGCGTTACGGACTGTCCTCAGCGTGGGATGAGGGGGTTTGGTGCGGAGGCCAAGGTTTTGATGAGCCAAGACTCTGTCCAGTCCTAACCTGCTCCCTCTGAAAGCCAGAATAGCAGGCTCTCCTTCCAAGGCTTTTAGAGCAGTTAAAAAACCAGGGAATACCGTATCTCTCCTAAGTCAAGCTGGTATCGTGATTGCCAGTTGTACAACGTTTTGGACAAAGATTAAGTTCAGGTGCTAAGCAGTCAGACTTGCAAATGCTTTGAGCTGCACCCGTTGCTAAGAGCTGTGTTGGGAGCTTTGCTCTCCGAGCATCGCTTGTGTGGTCTGAAGGAGAAGATAACTCCTAAACGTGGATGCTGGTAGAGCAGCTTCTCTTTGGCTCGGCCATCCAAAAGCAAAGAGTTTCTTTTGGTTTCACAGATGGGTGAGCTGGAATCATGTTTTTCCAAAGAGGGTGCAAAGATGGGGGCATACTTGGCCCTTGGTCTCGGTTCAGAGCCACATGCTGGCCATCTGCAAATGCCTGCTCGAGTCCTCCTCCCGCTTCTGAGTTTTACGGGCAATGGAAAAATAAAATTAATATTTTCCTGATTGGAATTTCAGGGGAACGCCTGTTGTTTCTTGGAGATATCATGCTTTGGAGACATGCGCAGCGGGGAGAAAGGATGCATGTGGAGGCAGGAGGCAAGCTGGGTCTGATACAAGTATTTGCCTCGGTTCTCTAAGGTGGTATAATTCACTCGATTGCATTTTCATTCACATAAAATAAAAAAGTTTCTTCTTCTAAAGAACGAAACACTTCCTTTCTATGCTCTGGTTAAAACACAACTAATGCCTTTTCAGGGCAAATTATTAAATACAGACTAAGCCAAAAATGTTGAATGAAATGGAAAGTATTTAAGATTTTTTGTAGTACAATAAATGTGGCATAGAGTGTGGTGGATTAAGTTGATGGATAGTGTGCATCTGCTAGAAAAGAAAGTAAAAACCTGCTATTCCCTGCCTTTCTTTTATTATTTTCAGTCACTTTCGAGAGCGTTGAGGATTCTCAGTAGTGAATCTATTAAATGTAAAAACCATAATTTTTGCTTTTTCTGTAGTCAGAGGAGAAAATACCACTTAGAGCCCTTATAGAATGCGATGGTTAAATAGCATTTTTATTTCTTCTGAATTCAGTTATTGCTGTTCTGGTTTTCCTATTTATCTAAGCTCCAAGCCAACTAAACCTGAATAAAAGTTCCAGAAACCAAATAGCTATTTTTATATGTAAGCCTTCCTTTCAAAGTATGCAAAAAATGCACAAAACCAAACAAAAAAGCGCAAAAACCTGGGTTTGAATTTTGATCCTAGCAGGTCAATGTTATGGATGAGAAATAATGTTTTTTAATTAAACTACAAGCTTCCCATTATTTTTGGTAAAATACCAGTTATCAGAAGATTTCTATAACAAATTCATAGCTGTATCATGAACTTGTATATGGAGATGTGACTGCAAGTGATTCCCTGGTTATTTTACCCCCTGGTCAGCCCGAGATCCATTGAACAGAAAGAAAACTTGGAGCACAAACTGTGCACAGCGGAGCATCCCGGCTTTGGGTATACTAAATTCATTAATAAAAAGGCAAGCATAATTATAGCAGGGTCATCTGGAAAAAGAAACTTTTTCCACCTTCATATCTTAATTTGAAATGAAAGCCATGAAGTACGTCCTTCTTTCATCGCCGGTTTACTGGGAAGCTTAAATATAAGTAGCTGTGAGAAACTTTGTCCCAGAGGTGGAATAATTGACTGTTCTTCTTAAAAACAACAGCAAAAAACTCATTGAAGACATTTTCCTTTCCCTCACTCATGTCCCAGTATTATAGTCTATTTTAAAAGTTCTGCCAGAAAAAAAGGATGTAATAAAGGAATTTAAAAAGTTGAAGTAAGATTAAAGGATGACCAAGTAAACTTTGAAAATCAAATTAAATAAAATAGTTCATGATTTGTCTTCAAATGAGCAAGTGATTCACTGAAACAGTAACAATTTCCGTATTTTGAAAGCAACACTAGTGTGACTGTGTGATTATTCTGGATTGAAAAAAGCGTTCACTGCTTGCTGGTGTGGGGTAGCTAATGTGTTTTACATTTTCACCTTAAAAAATTAAAGTTGTGTAAATACAAGACCTAAATACCCCATGAGAGCCAAGACTGTGCCAGTTCCACCCCGATTTATGTAAGGCGGCTCTTAAAAAATAAAAATAAGGTGGGGGGGAGTTATATTCACTTCAAACGGTGACATTTTCTTCTAGTATAAAAACACCAAGTAGGTTGGCCGGCAATTACAGCCGAAGTGACCCTGGGCCTGAGGAAGGCAGGGGCTTAAATCCTCTTTTATTGGAAGCCTCGGAGCCGCCGGGGGTGGCTGCTGGTGCTCAGCTAGCCGTGGGCTTGCACGTCCCGCGGAGCGGGGACCAGAGCGCCGGAGAAAAATAAACCACATATTTCCCTGGGCAGACTCCCTGCTCTGGCTCTAATCAGCAGCAGTTAGGAGACGTTCGAGGTCTCGGCATTTAGCTCCGAAACGTTTTTGTTTGAGTGTTCAGGAGCCGATAGTTTATATTAAAACATTCTGTGGAAAAATACTTGCAGTTCCTCCTCATCTCCTGGATGGCAGAGCTCGTGGGCTGCAGCACAGAGCGAGCACCCAGGGGCACCCAGCTCGCTGCTGGGGGCTCTCGCATCAGCCCCCCCTTTCCCAGGCTCTTTCTGGGAGCTGCTGCAGAGGATGCTGCTGCCTTCCCTTCTCGGCACTCGAAGGCGACTCGCAGGAGAAAGCTGTGTGTTATCCTTCTGCTGCCTCCTCCTTTTCTCCCCCGTCTCGCTGCAAACTTGAATGTGAAAAATATTTTGAAATGCTCCTCTTATCTCTGTTTTCCCAGCATTTTGGAGCTGGTTTAGGCAGGAGAGATTAACAAAGGCAAGGCTATTTACATTAAGGCAACGTGGCTTATGAATGAAACGGTGACAATTGGAGTTTTTATCAACCCTGAAGGCTTGTAATATTACTACTTGTCTTTCTCAAATGCATTCAGACTTTGACAGCCCTCTGAGACCAGTGCTTGAATAATACCTTACCTGGGGGAGTACTGTGGCTTTTTTAGGAGTGGGAAAATTGAAGCACAGGGAAGGGGAAGCATCCTGTTCAAGGTCACAGAGCAAGCTGGTGGCAGAACCAGAAATAGCACCCAGAAGTTATTAGTTTTTTCTGTATTTCCTTTCCTGTCACCGCTGTTTGCTTGGTTACCGAGATAGCTGTGTGTAAACAGAAGGTTTCCAGAGCGCAGCAGCCTTGTTATCTGCCTGATTCATTCAGCGATGATGCAACCTGGAATCCAGATTTCTGCAATGCCTTCCACAGTTGTGATGCTGCACGTGACATCACTGGCCGCCTTGAGCAACCGGAGTTTTAAACTTGTCTCTACCTGAAACGCCCATGTCTGAGTAAGGCCCTTCTCACTGTGATTTTATTCCTTATGCATGGTCAGGTCCTGTCTGCTCAGTCTTGGCAAAAATAATTGACTTGTCTTTTTGCTCTTCTTAACCCAGTAAGGAGCCCTAGAGCTGAGAAAGTCAACCGCGGATGCTGATCCTCTCTGTGACCCACCGGCGGCTTTGTTGACTACTAATTAGGTTCTCAGTTTGTGCAAACTCCCCGGTACCAGGGGGGCTGCCAAGCTGTCAGGCTTTCACCAGCTGTCAGAAGCCACGAGACACCTTTTAATAGCTTCTGTCGGTCACTTCTGCTGCGAGAGAGCTACAGCGTTCTCCCCCCGCCAGGAGCGGGAAGCCAGCGTGGCTGGGGCGAACCTCTCTTTCTTAGACCAGATCTAAGAGGAAGGCAGCAAATCTTTGGGACACAGGAGGGCTCGCTTTTGAGCCACCCAGTCTCTGTTAGGAGAGGATGACCAAGAACACTGTAAAACTTCCTCCTCTGTGGGAGGTGAAAAATGAGATTGAAGGAGAGCAGCGAGTCCTTTCATGGGCATTTGCTTTAGGGATGTGGCAGAATTGCCAAAGAGCTGCACACGCAGGCGGCCCAGCTCCAGCAGCCGATGTTCATTAAGGAGCTGCAAGAGTGTTCCTTACTTTGCACTTACAGCTCCCAAGAAGAGGGAAGAGCAAGACTTTGGATGCCACATTTCTTCTCCTCCTTGAAGGCCAATGCTTTATTGATCCTCTGGAGCCGTGGCTCAGGTGCCAGCTCACTTGGTAGCTGTGCTCCCAGGATGTCGGCAAAGCTTTGTAGCACCTTGCGATGGTTTCTCAGAGCGTAGGAATTCTGTTTGCGCTGTCAGCTTTTCATCAGCGCAAATTAATGTTAGCAGATGGTGCACACATATCTGTCTCTCCAATTCTCAGGAAGCACAGGATGGCTTTAATGGGAAATGAATTATTCTTCATCCAGGATGTTTCACTGATAAACAAAATAATAAGAAGTCTTGTAGATGTGCCTTGGCGGTCCAGTACTTCTGTGTCTGTCTACCTTGTCTGGAAGTACCAGCTGCAGATTTCATCGGGGTCTTTGTGTCTGGCTTGGTTGTCATCATTAACGGAGCCTGCGTTTTGTAACAAATCTGAAAATAATGTTGATGATTTATTTTGGCAGCAGACAATTCATCTTCTGCCCTGCCTGCCTCTCTCTGGTCTCTTTTGGTCACTGAGGGAAACCAGAAGACAAAATTGATCAGCAGAGATGAGTAGGTGGTAATTTTGAGATAGCATCGCTTCTGAGTGTCCTTTTCTGATTATAACTACACTTGAAAAGAGACCTTTCTGCAGACCTGAAATGCCGAGATCTGACCCTGCCAGAACCATTCTCAAACAGATCATTAAAATATATTTGGCAACTTACCCAGCTCTCTTCTGTAACCTCACTATGCTGTATTTTTCCTGTCGCAAAACCCTAGAAAGCTGTGAACTGAAGCCCTGGGCACAAATGATAGACGATAAAACACCCTTGCAAAAGTCAGGGGAATACGTGTGCTAAAAGTGACCCCTCTCTTCTGCCTGAGCATCTTCACGTGAGCTTTATAAACCTCCTCCTTTGCCAGCACTGCTGGCCAACTGTTTAGTTGTAAATAATTTTAGGCTGGAACAGGCGGGAGGCTGTTTCATTAATTTACTGCGAGAATTATTATTTTCATGATCCCACAGCGCTGTTGCAGCTGGGATCTTCTGACAAAGAGGTTTTGGCTAAAACCCATGCAGAGGCAGCGATGGGGAGAAGCAGGTGCTGCCTTTATATAGCGGAGCTGCAGGGAACGGGGCTGCGCGCGTCTGCTGCGGGCAGACTTGAGGGCTACGAAGGGACACGAATGGTGATAAATAGCGACTGAATGTCTTTACTTTGTTTCTGGATCATCAAATTAATCTGGTAGCTGTATTTGGAGCAGTGACTGTGTGGGTTCTCTATCTACTCTTTCTCCTGGATGCAGAAAGATGTGAAAGAGAAAATTACTTGCAAGCTGCGGGGTTTCGGGGAAGTCGGGAGAGTAATTGGTGTAATTTGCTAATGGGTAGCGTGGGAATATGGGGTCAGCGCTGGCTGGAAAAAAATCTTAAAAACCTGTTTTGTGAAGAATCCAAATATTTGGAGATTCTTTCAGTGGCTGAAGAAGAATAAACAGGTAACTTTTGTAACTTCGCCTCCCCCTTGCGTTTGTTTTTACCACAAAGAGCTATCAAATGAACAGGGTCCAGCATCCCTCAGTTTCTCATTTTTCCTTTTGCCTCTTAACTTGCACACAGTTGAGGAAAAAGTTTAAACATTGGATGGAGAAGGGAAATAAACCAGAAAAGATTTCACGCTGTTATTTGCAGGCTACGTTACGCTCAGCAGTGAGGCTGAGAAAGGAGAAATGACACTGCTCAAAATCTGGATGTTTCTGAATCTTTTAGTTTTGGAGTGACAGCAGAAACCCTCTTAAAATAGTTTTTTAAACAGGAACTTTCACAAGAAACTGAGAAAAAAAGGCTCCCCCCCCATATTACATCAAAAACCCCAAAATGACATTGTCTGTTCTTGGGAAGCCCCATCATGGCAACCCTCGGTGTCCCTCGGGCGGCTGTCCCCGCGGGGGACAGACACGGCGTGCCGGGGCAGTGCCGTAAGGGGGCGAGGAGACCCAGGGGATGGAGGGCCTGCGCTGCAGGGCAGGCGCTCGGCCCTGCTCTCCTGCCACCTCCCCATCCCCAGGACATTCTCTTGTGGCTCTTGGGACGCTTCCCAGGGTGGCTGAGCCGTGCTGGCTGAGTGCCGGGACTGGGGGACCCGGGTGACTTGAAGGTGCTGAGGGCATCAGCCCCGCAGGGCGGCAGCGTGGGAGCGGGACCGCGGGCGATGGCGTGTCTGTGTTGGGGGACCTTGGTGAGGCTGATGGGATTTTGGGGCAAGGGCATGGATGGGAGAGTGGAGGTGGGTCTTTGTGGGGATGGTTTGCTGGTTTTACCATGATGGTCAATCACTGCTCTGCTGCTGTTCATGTCTGATTATCGGTTGTGATCATAAACCCAAACTGACCACCCCACTTTCCAAATGAAGTCATTAGCTAAGCTCCAGGCATGTACTTAGACTTGATTAATTTTTTTTTGTAGTAGTTAAACATGATAAGGCAGAGGGGGAGAAAAAATGATTTTTAAAATATGCTCTTACTCTTCCAGATCTGAAGTTATCCTCACTATGACACAATAATTTTCCAACACTACTTTTCAGTTATATTTAGAAGTGCATTTTCTGTTCCTTCCCTGTCCTTTCTGTGGAACAATTGTGCAACTTTCTTTTTTCTTAATATAATACTGTATTAAAATTAGCTCCAAGACTAAAAAAGAGTCCTCTGTGTAGGAAGGTAGCTACCTTCCTTCCTAGCACTTCCCCTGGATCTTCCACTGGGATTTTGTTCCTGTTAGCCGCGGGTTCCTGGGGCGTTTGCTGCGGTGTGTAGCTGTGCTTTCCCTGGCTGATCTCTCCTCTGCTCTCCCCAGCAGTGAGCATGCAGAGTTCAGAGGGTGGATCAGACTCAGCAGCTTCTGTGGCACTTCACACTTCTGCATCAGCCCAAGCTCCGGTAGTGCAGCCAGTGCCAGCGTCTCAGCAGGTAACGTATGCACAGCTGGGAATGCCGTTTCCATGGAGAAGAGACCTCTTTTACTGGCAGATGTATTTTAATCCAGGGTTTTTATATGGGGGAGAGGATTGTTAATCAGCTCGTTGAGGTCATGGGGAGAACCTGTTCCTGGACTTCGTGTTGATAAAGGCCGTAGATATGTCATGTGTTAGCCCTACCAATACACAAGCTTTAAAAGATGGGATTTTTTAACTTAGCTACCCAAGGAAGTAATTTCATGCCAGTTGGGTGTTTGCTTCAGTATAATACCCTGTTGTCATTATTTGGTGTGTCAATAAAAGCAGGAGAAAATGAAACTGTCCTTAAAGGCATCTCTGCAGATAGGGTACCGAGCTCAACAGAGAAGAGGTGGAGGGAGCGCTTGTGCGGGGAGAGGGTGGAGGAGCCTGACATTGGTAGGTGGATCCTGACGTCTTAAATTGGAGAGGGGGTATTCATGATTCATATACATGAATACGATGCACTTGGGATGTCTGCTGATAGGAGAGAAATGATAGCTTCAGCTGATGAATGAAAACTACCTAATGCAAAACGGGAAGGGTTAAGTAAAACTGGTTCCTTTTTATGCTATTTGGGGAACTATCAAAAGAAGTTTCTGTCGCAGGAAGCTGGAGGGATAAGAGGATGGGTGGGTATAACTTAGCTACACCCTTCTCCAACTCCCAAGTGAGCAGAAGTAGCTGCCATTGGATGCTGACGAAAAGGAAAAATTAAAAATTGTGAATTGGTAGGAGCATTCGATTCACCGGGAGACGTGGACACTCACATCGTGTGATTCGGTGCGTGGTTGGCCAGCTCTCTGTCGTCTTTCAGCCTTGCCATCTTCGTTTCTTGTTCGTATTGTAATGATGTGGATATCGCTGATGAATAGCGTCAAGGATCTTAGGGATCGTCAGTCATTAGTGTGAATTTGACTGTGACAGCATGTTAAAGAGGTTTAGAAAATGGATTATGAAATTACCCATCCAGCCTTTGCCGGTGCTGTCATCATGACAAGGAGTATTGAGTGGAACTCCATGGATTAAGGAAGACCCAGAGGATCGTGGAAGATTGCTGAAGAGGAGGAGCGTCCAGAGCCTTCCCTTCTCACCAGCAGCACAAAGAAAATACTAGGAATGAACTACTGTCAGCATGACTGGTGTGAGGCTGCAGCCTTTGGTGTTGTTGATCACTGGTCTACCTTTCAGTGTGAGAGAAGGCTGTACGAACAGGATGGCCTCATCTTACAGGTTGGGGATGACTAATTTTTTTGGTTGGAAGGTAGTATGAGCAACCGGACAGGTGGTGACAAATTACACAAGTAGCTGAGCTGGGCAGCTGTGCCAAAGGAGGAGATGTGTCGTTTGGTAAACGCAGTGACAGAGAATGGGTAAAAAGTAGGAGAAAGGAGCAGGTCTTCCTGAGACTTTGATGTAGGTGGCATTGCCTGACTTGAAAAAGGGCTTTTAATGTGCCCATCATGCACTGGTTACAGCCTCTTTTGGAGAGAAAATGGACAAAATGTTGGGTGGCATAAGTGTACGTGTCCTTATCGCTAGCTCAGCTGCAGGATCTCCGATGTACCCAGACTTACTGAAGGTCAGCCTGGGGACTGGTGATGTAGAGGCTGCCTAGAAATCTGGGCAGTTATCATATTGCTGTAATTCTGCTAGAACAGAACTTCTGGCTGGTTACAAAGGGCATGTTGGAAGGTTGTCAGAGGGCTAAAAATCATAAATATGTATGTATAAGGTAGCCAGTGATTGTCAAGGTCTCTTCTAGGATTCATGTGGGATTGTTTTGCAGCTTTTTGTTTGGTTGGCCCAGTCTGCTGGGTATTTTTAAAGCCTCAGGCCACAGAGGATGACTGTCTCCTTGGAGAAGGTCCTCATCAGTTTAAAAGGCCATACTGCTAATTGGCTTGAACGTTTCCTTCCTTTACCTTCATGCCGGTACCCAGGCTCTGGTCCCGCAGGCCTCACCGAATCGTTTCTTTCCATCCACCAGGTCCCCATGCTTGTTTTGCTGGACCTGCAAGGTGCATAGCACTTTACGAGATGTGTGTCCAACCTCAAACTGAATGCCGAGCGTAACACAAAGATCAGGGGGATGATGGAAATGCCAGTGGAGAGGTAGAGGACAGAGTGACCACCACAAAGCAACACAAAGCGTTTCTGTTCCCTTGGCGGAGATGCAGAACCATCTGAGCTTTGGTGCTGGCAGAAACCGTACGGGCTGCGGCACCTCGGAGAGTGTGATTTCATGTCGCCTGAGGCAGAGCGTGGTTTGGTATGGCAACCATAAGAGAAGAAACGTTGCAGCCCTAGGAGGAAAATGTGAATGTGTGAGGAGTGGTTCTTGTTCAACTGCAACTGAACCTCATGTTGAGCTCCTCTCGTCAATCAGCTGTTTGCTGTTATTTCCGTGCATGGAGACTTAAAGATGGTCCATGTCAGAAAATGTGGATTCAGCTCTCTGCTTTTCCCAGGTTTAGGGTACTGAGCTCAGGCTGGTGTCCGGTGCAGATTGCATTGGAGGGATGGGAATCACAGGGACGCTAAGTAAGGGGTACTGCTGCCTCTGGAGCAGGAGGCAAGCTTTCCATGGAAGTTTGAAAGAGAATACCTAAATCACCTGTATTACAGACTGAAAGTAAGCGTATGTTACTGTATCTTCTTCTTTCAGAGGGTTTTGGTCCAAGCAGCAGGCTCTGCTCCCAAAGGAGCGCAGATGCAGCAAATTTCTGTTCCCAGAGTTCAGCAGGTTCCACAACAGGTAATATCTCTGGGGTGGGACACCACGCAGGGACCCCCGTGTCAACAGGACCCCACGTCCCACACGGCATTTGAAGCTGTGCCAGATAGCTGCTTAGAGAAACCCATGCTCTTAATTAAAGAGTTGTGTGCAGTTAGAGAGCTGGAGATGACTGTGAGAGCAGCTTTCTCCATCTCTCTCTTTCTTAGACTGATGACAAAAGAAACTCTCAAGATATTTAAAGTTTTGAAAGAGCCTTTACTGTAGCAGTTGTCTTTCATACATTTGAAGATTTGATGGATGCTTTTAATTGCCATTTGAAAGCAGTCCTCCTCTGTAAAGATTTTTTTAGAGGCAAAGTGTTTGGGATTTTTTTTAATTACACAAATAAATGTACTGACTGCATGTGGCTTCATAGAAAGGTTAGGTGACAGAGAGCCGTGCAAGTGTTTTTATTTATCTGAACTTTGCCTTTTGCAGTCCTTGTTTCCTAAGAAACCAGGCATATGTGGTGCTGCTTCATGTGGACAGTGAGTCTGACTCTCTTGACTTTTTCCTCTAGCAATTTTTTATTTGGTTGCTCAGTTTCAGAAAAAAAACTTGACAGAGGGCAACTCTGTCCCTCCCAGACGAATGAAAAAGGGAGCTGGGGTGCAGATGGACACTGCCAACCTCCTCTCTGAAGGCAAGGCTGCAGCATGATCTCACCCTTATTAGTCAGCGGAGAACCAGCCCTGAGACGTGTGCAGAGGAAACCCAGCTCCATTGTTTCCACTGCTCACGGAGCAAATACTTATTTATTTATTTTTATTTGACCTTTTAAAATAAATACGTCCTTTGGGATTCCTAAGCATGTGGTTTTTTGTTTGTTTTCTTTTTCTTTTTCTTTTAAAAAGAAAGCCTAAATGTCAAGGTAGGGTTGAAAGTCATTTAAGGTTGTAATATGCAATTTCTTCCGCTGTTCCTAGGCAATAACATACCCATAACTTGAGTTTATGATGCTTGTTTCAGGTGCAATCCGTGCAGCATGTATATCCATCCCAGGTCCAGTATGTGGAAGGAGGAGAAGCTGTTTATACCAACGGAACCATGTAAGAGTCTCTTGTTGGCTGTAGCAGAGCCCTTCTTCCCCTCCCAGCTGGGCTGAGCCCTTCGGTCCTCCCAGGCTCCTTCCATCCCGGCCCTGCTGCTGACACTGCCCGCCGTTAAAAGGAGGAAGAGGAGGAACCGTTTCACATTCTACGTTGTGTGCATGGGGGTGGTTTCAGCCAGACTCCAACCTTGGGGGAGGCGTTGTCCTCATGGAGGGACTGGTCTGCAGGGAATCCAGCTGCATAAAAGGGTCCGGGATTTTCCTCTGCCCAGCCCATTGTGTGGTGAGGTGGGGCACCTTTAGGAACCAGAGCATAACTGCTAGAGGAGAAACGGGGTTTGTAAGGTTTCCTCTGCTGTGCTGTGTCCCCACTTTGGGCCTGATGTCCCCGCTGCCCTCCGGGATGCTCTCAGCCTTTGGTACCGAGGTTGCCCACAATGGCTGCAGAGCGACCCCTGGGCTTTTGCTCCAGGGCCGTCACAGGGCTGATTAACATGGGGAGGAATGATTTTTACAGCACAGGGTTCAATTTCAATGGAGCAAATCCCACCGACAATGGAGACGAGTTTTTTTTTAAAAGGTGATCCAGATTGCAGAAAGTATTGTCCATGAGATTAGCTCTGCAAGCTCCTCTCCACCCGAGGTGTGCTCCACCTCCTGACCCTGTTGTTCCTTTGACAGACGAGCCGCCTACTCCTACAACACCGAAGCTCAGATTTACACCCCCAGCAGTGCAGCATCCTATTTCGAACCGCAGGGAGGTGGAGCTCAGGTGACTACAGCGGCATCCTCTCCTACAGCCATTCCCTCTCACAACATGGTGGGCATCACCATGGACATTGGGGGAAGTCCGATCCTCTCCGGCTCGGGAGCCTATCTCATTCATGGGGGGATGGAAAACACTAGACATTCTCTGTCACATACTTCACGCTCCTCTCCAGCAACGGTATGTAGCCCTGCAGATGTTGCAGCTCGGGGGCCAGGAATTATTCCAAGGGAACTGAAAAGCCTTCAGAAAATAAAACTTCCTATCGTTCTTGCTGTGTATATGTCTGTATAACGTGCCATGCAAATGCAAGCGAGAGAATAGACACTGGTGTACTACAGATATTTTTCAACAGGAGTTTGGGATGTCTCTCTTGCTGGTGGGCAGAGGCTTGTCAAACTTGCTGAGTGGATCACTGAAATTATGCAGCATGGAGATAAGAGAAAATTCTCGAGGGTTTGTTTTTTTTTTCCCTAAGCAAAATGTTTTGGCTTTGCAATTCAAAAGAATTGTCTATGTTTACATTTTCTAATAAGTATAACATCTGAACACGGGGCTTGGCTTACCCAAAATAAGGAAACATATAAATGTGTTTTTAATTATGAAGAGACCTGAAAAATCCATTATTAACACAGTGGATAATTAGCACATAAGGTATGTCAAGCTGATCATGCCAAATGCACAGCGATTGAAAAGCCTTTGTATATATCTCCTACACCATTGTGTATTCTGTCCATGCCATGTGTTACAGAAAATGTATTTTAGGGATAATACTGATCAAACAGAAATGTTTTAAAGCTCTAATTTTTTTACTCATGTCCTTCCAACTGTCAGTTGAGGTGCCAGGTTGCTAGAAGCACAGCTGTACAGCTGTGGGGGACTCGGGGATACAGCTATTAACCAAAGAGCCTTTCTGCAGCTGGAGGCTACCAGGGCTTTTACCTGAGAATCTACCAGCCCTTAGTAGCAGCTGTGGCCAGGAGTGGGCTGGAGCTCTGCTCACCTTCCTTTCCAGACTGACTTCTGTGTGTTTATATGTTTGTATGTAAACATAATTACAAATGTAGGTGTCATTCAGTGTATGTGGCCAGACTGTAAAATGTGAACAGCACCACCCAGGGAGAAAAACAGGAGCCGTTTGCTACCGAGTACTCTTGAAAATCTGGCCGGTTAGGTTGTACTTTCTTTTTCCACAGTTTTAGAATACAGACATCACCTTTTTTTGAATCTTTGTGCCTTGAAAGGTTGCCTTTGATCCTGGAGTACATGTGCTCTGCCTTGGCTAGAGGTAGTTCTCTGTGGGGAAAAGTCCTTAGCTTTGGGGGGAAGGGAAAATGACGGATGCATCTGGATTAGATGGGCTTCGTTTCTTGTGTGAGAATTGCGTGTGTGCGTGTATTTTAACTGTTCGTAGATAAAAACTAGCATTGGACATCCTCTGATTTTTGCTCAAGCTTGTTATTTTGAAGGAAGTAGCTGCTGATTTTGTCACCTGCGAGGGACTGCATCTTGCAAAGCCGCACAACGTTACTCTTGGTTTTTGGCTTGGGGTTTGTTTCATTTTTTTTTTAATTTCCATGGTGATGGGCACAACGTAAAAAGCACAAGTAGAATACGTGTCAATAGAAATGTCCCATGAACAGCTTTAGTTTGTAGCTGTCTATTGCATGGGATAAAGCTGTTCAGGAAAAAAAGAATTTAGAATTTAGACCTGTGTGAAAATGCATCTGAAATAAATTCACTCTGTTGCACGTAGGAATGAACTTTCAGAAGGTATTTTAACACAAAATGTCTGTGGCTCTTGTGGAGGGGCTCAAGAGGGTCAAATAGGGCATAGATGCGTGTCCGGAAGACAGTAGAGAGATGTGTCTATGTGTGGCTTTCAGTTCTTTCAGCACAGACCAAAGTTGGAGGTGGGTAGAGAGAGCCACGATAACTGCTTTCAATTTCACATAATAACGGGTGAGCAGATAGTGGAAGGCTTAAGGAGGGCAATGACTAAATCAAATCAATGCGTAGGAACATTATTTTTCATTGCAGTGTCTTGCTTAAGCAGAGAATAGGAAAGGCTGGCATTAAAGAAGCCAGAGGGGCTGTGGTCCTGGCAAAATGTATTTGGGGCAGGATTAAGAGTTTTGTGGAGAGAAAGAAGAGTACAGCTCATGCAGATGTAGACAAGGAAGCCGTAGTGTTTGCATGTGGCCTTGGGGGTGTAGTGCAAAGGGGGTGGATGTCAAAGTGGCCAGCAGTGCGAGGGCTTCGCAACGTGAGAGGCAGCTGCAAGGAATGGGGAAGCGAGAGGGCTTGGAGGGTGTTGAATGCTTGAGGCAGAGCCGGCACTGAGACCTCGAAAGCGAGGAGAGGATTGGCAGAGGAGACTGGGAACAAGGCAGCGCTTCAGAATTAGCAATGGTGTAAGAGCTGCCTCGGGAGGTTGAGGGACGTTTGGTAAAGACTGTATGTACACTACAATAAAATCTTCAAATATTTAAAGAAACCCAGCTTCCATATCTGCTGGAATAATGATGTTCTGCTCCATCGAATGGGCTGAAACAGCGCATGAAGCAGTCCCATTCAATGTCTGTGCCAATAGAGCACTATTAATCTTCATTTAAATTAGGCTATACCAAGAGAGGCAATCCTTGAGACCTCTCGTAAGTGGGTCCTCAGAGCTCCTCACCTTCATGCAGGGCTATTTAAGACCTTTTAGTCTTTCCCCTGTAATATGTTTTTCTGCAGATGCAAGGTGTCCATTTGTATGGGACGCTTACCAAAATGCCAAAAGGACAGGCAGTGTTTGTGTGCTTGCCTAAGAGGTGTTGCTCAACCGGCACTGCCACTGCTCCTTGAACAGAGGAAGGAAACGGTGTCTCCCTCGAACACTGACTCATTTCCTGAAGGCTGCATCAGCAATCGGTCTTTGGTTCCTCATGATACATCACGGTGTGCTAGAGTTTTCTCAAAAAAACCACTGACACATAGTCTTACACTGACCCTTTTTTGAATTCAGCAATAACTTCTTGCCACAGTGATGGCAATTCTGGATGGAAACCAAGGGACGTGTGCTGGAGGTGCTTGGACAGAGTATCACGTTCAGACATGGATATGGCACAGACTGTGTCTTTGGTTGTTGAATATTACTTCAGCAAGTAGATCTGATTTGTTCTGTTCTCCCACCTTTCTGGCAGAGCTTGGTTTTGTAAATGGCTGGTTTTATCTTGGCCTTTATCTTCGCTGTGCTAGGAGTCAGTGCAAACTGGAGTACAGGGACTACGTGAAGGAGGCCATGGACAGATCGTTGTGCTTTGTGCATGTGCCTACAGATGAGTGCACAACCAAGCATGTTAAATGAGGGCAGATGCTAGAGATAGCTGCTGACTGCAAGTTTTACTGGCTGATGTGTGCTGTCTTGTCCTGCCTGCACTAACAGGTCACAGATAACAGGGTTTTGAGAACCTCTACTGGAGAGAAACAGCAGGTTCTGCTCCTGCCAGTCCTTAATGTGGGGTTTTTTTTTGTTTGGGGGGATTTTTTTTGTTCCTCACTTGGAAGAAGCTTATGCTCAGGAGCACTAGAGCCCTGGGACCAGCAGCCATCTGCTAAGCAGTTTGCCAGAGATTGCCAAGGGAGCCCCAGTAGCAGAAAGGAGAAGGGTCCAGGAGAGGGTCCGGGCACAAGGCCGCAGCCACAGCTGGGCTGGGTGTAGAGCAGAAGGTAGACAGAGGGAAGCAAGGGGGCTCTTCAGGGGCCGGAGTGCCTCACCGTGCCTCCGCTTGCGGAAGCTCTGATCAATGGAAATGAGCACAAGTAGCATTGAGATGTGCCAGCCTGTCTTCACGGGAAGAAGCTCACTTAATTGAAACCTGTCTTCTTCCCTCAGAGTCCCTTTGCGGTTCTCTGCAGTAACAAAGAGCTCTTATCCGTTCCAGCTTATGCAGTCTGTGTGTCAGCCTTCCTTGAGCCCCTGTTTTATTTAGTTGCCATCAGTTTTTTGTCAAAAAGTTAAGAATAATAACCGAAGTCATTACTTCCAGTTTTTCTTGAAAGATCTGGGTCAAATGCACTTTCTCTGTAGCAAATCTTTGACCTGCTGCGGCATATCTGTCTGGTGGTGTTTTGGTCTAGGCGTGAAGGGGAAAGGAGAAGGAAAACTGCTTGTCTTTTATAAATGGGCCATGCATATAGTGGAAGATCAAAAGCCCCCTGGTCTCGCTCTTTCGCCCTAGTGGGGATTCTGGCTGTGTTGTTAGTTTGCATGCCACACAATAACGTCTCTGCAGCTTCATCCCATACGGACTGTGCCTCATCTGTTTGCCTCTTTTTCACAAGCCTGTTGATATAAAACATTAATCATTCAAATATTAATAAAGAAATAATAATCCTGGCTGTTGCTAACTATCTGATTTCCTTTCTTTTTCTTTTTTTCCTTTTTTTTTCCCTGTGCACATTTTCTTTAGCTTGAAATGGCGATTGAAAACCTACAAAAAAATGAAGGGATTACATCACACAAAAGCAGTTTGCTCAACAGCCATGTAAGTTACAATCGGATTTTACAACCTTTTTCCTGCTTTGGTAGGAGCATTATTTGTAGCCCTTTGGTGTATTCAACAGCACGAGCCACTCCGAGCAGCCTGTGATTCAGCTGTGCTGCCCAAAGCAGCCCATTCCCAAGAAACAAGAATCTGCAAGAAGTGCCCTGATGTTAATGTTTGTTTATGAGATGCTCTGGGTTCTGCTAACTGCCTCTACCCTGTGTTTATTTATTTCATCTGCCTTGCAATGGAAATTGCTGGCAATTAAATAAACCCATTTGAGGGAGTTTTTTCCTTTCACTGGAATTGAAAGATGGCTGGAAAATAACTTGCAATTCTACAGCAATAACTTGGTGTGAATCATGACAGATATCCCTCAGATAGTGCGTACCAAAAGCCTACTCCTGTGAATGCCTTTATTGCCTCTTTCCGTGCCTCAGGAAGGCCACTACTGTCACAATGCTATGCTAAATCCACTTGCTAGACCTCTCTCTTCTCACTATGCCAACAATTTCCCTGCTTTGTGTGAAGTTCCCGTGTTCTACTGGGCCTTCTGCATCATGGTTTATGGCTCCCATGCTTGTGTGAGATTTGAAGGGTCTAATTCAAGTCCTCTTGAAGTCATTGGACTTGCCTTGACTTCATGGTGTTTTGGATTAGGCTGAAGCATGTTCTGCACTGATAAATCACAGTGCACAAAGTGGTACTTTGTTATTCTAACAGATTTCCTTTTGCTTTGTATTTGGGGGCAGATCTGTTGTCATTCTTAGGTCCTGCAAAAAAAATTTTTGTCCTCTTCACCCTAGAGAAATAGCCTGAGAAAATGAAAGGAGCATTAAACCTAACGGTCTGGTGTCAAAGCTGATGGCAAACTCCAAGCCAGGGCTCCTGAACGAGCTCGATCCTTATTTCATCTTCTAGAAATTGAAGGTTCCTTGTTGTGGTTGGGGAAACGCAAACCTGTAGAATCAGGCTGGTGGTTCCTGTCCTGAGCATCTCTGTGCATCCTTCCTGTCCCGGGCTGTGGCCGTGCTCGTGCTCACGCGCCTGGGCTGTGCCCCGAGTGCCGTGCAGATTTGTCTAAGGATAATGTTGCTCTGCAGAATTTTTCTTGTTTCCCAGTGCAGAAAAGGACAGAGCAGAGCAGGACGGGGTGGGTCGTGGTGTGGTATTGAAGGAGGTTTGAAAAAAAGCAGGAAAAGAGTAGAGGAAAGAAAGCAAAGACAGAAAAGAGATTTCATCTGACCGCAGGCTGCGCAGGATGGAGTTGGGGCCCGATCCAGCCTCTGATCAGATCTTCCCCAGGGGAAGGAGCTGTCTTGCAGGGTAGAAGTAAAGAACTTAATGTCTCTCTTCTCAGGTCACGGTTTATAGTTTGGCATAAGGCTTAAGTTCTCTTACAAATTCTAAAGCAAATAAACTACTCCCTGAGCACGTGTGTACACATCAGCTCTGCGCTCGCCCCTGCTGAAGACGTCAGTCCAGGCACAAGCGCAGAGCCTGAGCCAAGGAAACCTGCAGGGCCCTTGCTGCCCCGTGAACCTCCAGCGTCCTTGCTCTGCCTTCCCGGAGCATGGAGCGATGTCTGCAGACGTGGGAATAATGAGGAGGCGATGGCACGAGCAGTGCCTGTAGGAAATGCAGCACATTGCAGAATCAGATCAGGCAATCTCTTTCCAGAGCTGGAGGAAGGTCGGTGCCGTTGGCCGGCGAGGCTGCGCAGCCTCTGCCTGGGGAGGTTCTCAGGGCTTGACTGAATGAGCCACTGGACTGGACTGAGGGGCCTGACCTCCCTTGGAAGGGAGCCCTGGTTTGAGAGGAGGCTGGACTGGAATCGTAGAATCATCATGAAATGGTTTGGGCTGGAAGGGACCTTTAAAGGCCATCTAGTCCAACCCCCCTGCAGTGAGCAGGGACATCTCCCACTAGAGCAGGTTGCTCAGACCCCCGTCCAACCTGGCCTTGAATGTTTCCAGGGATGGGGCACCCACCACCTGGAGAGCAGACACTGCCAGAGGTTGCTGCCAACCGCAGGGTATGGGACAGCGCGATGAGCGTGCGGCGCTGAACCTCTGCACGTCTTCCCTGGCATGTGCCGTGGTACAAGGGCTTCTGCTATCCGGGATGTTTCAGTTCCCACCTCTTTATGTTAAAAAACCCAAAACTAAAAACCAGAGGATTACCTGTCCCAAATGCTTGTGTGACTGACACACGACACTGTCGGGCTTGCGCATGAGAACCAGAAGGTGAAGCAGCAGGTGACTGTGATTTGTCAAGGCTGAAAGCAAAATATGAGCTTGACAGAAGCTAGTAGCCGAGGAAGTTGTGAGATAATGCTAATTGCACTATGAGTCGTGACTTAATTGCTTTTAGTCTCAAGGTTGCAGAGTTTTTCATTAAGTGTTCTGTCCCTCATTTTAAATTTCACATTTTGCAAATCTGTAAATTCTTGGGATAATGGTTTATTTTGTTGCTGTCAGCAGATGTTTCATGCCAGGAATCTTTGTTTTGGTTTTTTTTTTTAAAAAAAAAAGGAAAACTAAAGGTATCTCAGTCAGGAGGGTATTTTTTACATAATGCTGTTTAAACAAAGTCAATGTGAAATGGAGCCACACTTGATAACTTAATTTAGCTTCAAAAACTCTCTGAGAGGTTATTTAAGTGCACTTGAAATATCAAATTTGGAAGCCTAAGCTAATGTTAATACCCCAGTGACACATGGTGTTTCTAATGAAATTTTGTCAATCTATTACTGTTACTGAAAAAGCTCTGCTCACAAGTGTACTCCAGAGTCACCGGGTCAGAGGATTACTTCTTTGCCAATTATGAGCTTGCAGATGATGCAAAGAAATTTGAGAAAAATGACTACAACGTTTGTACACAGTGCCCAAAGCTGGGCACATAAGAAGTACTTGGATGCTATAACCTGCCTGAGGCTCTGCAGCTCCTGGATATCCATAGCACTCATAGGAGAAGGGGGAAAATGTGTTTTTTCCTCACTGCCTGTAAAACAAAAAAAACCAAAAACCCAAAATAAATCCCCAAAACCCCATTAGACTTCTTCCCTGTGGGTGAACGGCTCTTAGGTAGGTGCTGATGGAGTTTTTCCCTTGAGGCAAAGATCTAACCCCCAAATGGTGTTTAGGTGGAAACACCTAAAATGAGACTGAACAGAGAAGTAGGAAATCTGCTAAAGGGAATAATTCTCCCTTGGCCAGGGGAGGAACGTGATGACTTAATGAAGGATGAATCTCCTGCTCGGTGGAGAAAGGCGGGCGATGCTGGAGTTTGTGCTCACGTACACGGGCGGCTCGGGGCTTAACTGTGCAAGGGACCAGAGCTGACAGGCACTTATTCTAGAAAAGAGACTTTTCCAGAAAATATATAGGTTTTGATGAAACTTTAATTGCAAAATATCAGTGGGGTTGAGCAGGGAACGCGTGGCGCGAGGGAAGCGTTTCTTGCCATCGCTGAGCTCGGGATGCTCAGCAGCGCGTGGGTGGTGCAGGGTCAGTCCTAACTCTGGGCTGGACTGAGCGGGGACTTAGGAACCTGCTCTGCTTACTCTCAGATAAAACCACCTTAAATATGAACCGCAAATGTGCGTCTTCATTGGTTTCTTTTTCATAGAAGTACCCATAAGAAAACCTCTCCAAACTTAGACCTTCAGAAAAAAAGGTTTTTTCTGTTCTCAGGCAGCCCCGTGTATCGCTGTTTCCATCCTGAAAGAGCCACCCTTGAATCGAACAAGGCCGAGGTTTTTGCTAAAGATTATTCTTTTTAAAATCAAAACAGTCAATAGAAATAAAGTTAAAGTAGAAATGAAATTCAAACGTTCCCCTGTAGTGTCGATAACAAACAAAGCAGCATATGGCTGCATAGTGATTTTATTGGAAGCTGATTGCAGTATAAAGAGAAATGAAATGGCAGAATAGCTTGTTATCGTAACGACTGAGCAAAATTCGAAAAGTAAACAGAATAGGGGATACAAATGGAAAGAATCTTTAATATTCTCATTTTAAGTGTCCGGTCTGTTATTGCTAATGCAGGAAGAGCAAAAATCATGTTTTGAAAATTACTTGTATTCTGACAGATCTCTTTTTTAAGCTCTTGTGTGCATTTTGTAATAGATTTCTAATTCAATAGTGGGAGTTCATATTGTGAAACTCTGTAATGTTTAAAGGAATATAAAAAGACACTTGCAGAAAAAGAAAGCTGGAAGATGAAAGGAATATTCTAGAAATGTCTGGGATTAGACTAAAAATCTCCAGGATCGAATTTAAATGAGAGGGTTATACCTATATCTGAATTTCCCATAGTAACATGCAATTGTTATTGGTTTTTTTAAGGCTTGGAATTAGAACAGGTTTAGAAAATAAATAGGTGATTCACATTCAGTATCTTCCATAGGTTAAATATAATAAATGGTTTAAAAAAAAAGAACCTTCTTAATCATTAATCTTTTAAATACAGGGTATGGGCCAAAATTAGCACAGATGTGGACTACTTAAAAACTGAGCTCCTGCTGGTCTTTTATGTCAAGAACACTGGGGTCCACTTTTGTTAGAGACAGCTTAATGGGTGGGGGAGGCTCGGGGCTACAGCACGGCTTTGGGGCTTCCCAGGGATGTCTCCTCTGCAGAGGAGAGCACGAAGGGATGCAGATCATTAGCAGCCACCTCCTCTTAGGACTGTGGGGTTTGGAAGTCAGAGAGATCTTCGTCTGTGGAAGAACACGTCAAAGAGTGTCTTAGGTGATGTGTAACTGGAGGAAGGTGGGAAGGTGACAGGCAGCTCTGTGAAAAGCAGGACGGGGGAAAACGGCCAAGAGGTTTTTCTTCTTCCAGCTCTGGCAGCCCCTGGTCTTCTTCAAAGGCCACCAAAACTGATGGATCCAGTGATTGGAACTTGTGGCTGCTTTGGATCAAACCCAACTAATGAATGCAATAGTTTTAACTTTGGATTCAGCTCATTTTATGTAGCAGGAGTTTAAATTTGAATACGTGAATGATCATCACAGAACATACATTCATCGGTGCTGAAAAGCCTTTGTGTGAGAGCAAAGTTGGATGTGAAATACATAAACTGAAAATAACTCAATGGAGCCAGGTGTCAGAGATGTCATTGCACATTTCAGGTTGTATTTTCACAGAGTTATTGATGTAAAACTCGAGTATAGTGCTGAATTGGGCCCCCAAAGTTTCACCAAGAGAAAATGGTAGAAAAGAGCCAGCTATTGGAGTACGAGTGGAGAGGACTTAAGCATAGGCCAACTTGTAGATCCATGTGCATGGTTAAATCCTGCTGATTTCTAGACTAAGTTTGTGCTTAATTACAATATGTGCTTGAACTATTTGTTGTAAGGAGATGGCGTGGCTACTATTTTGGCATCCATAACCTGAGCCTGTTTTGCCACTGATCTGGTGCGGATGCAGCTGCTGCTGGTGGAGCTGTGGCTCCTACGCATGCAGGGGTGGATGTCTGGATGGAGAGCGAAGTCTTGAAAACGTTCATCCCAAATGGCCCTAATGACAATGAAAGGGCTCTTACCCAAGCTATTGATTTTAGTCCATTTGTACATCTAGTTCCTTCAAAAATTCACTTAATATAACACTTATTTTATTGATGCTGAAGTCATTTAGCCAATTAAAGGAGATTGGGGTTTTTGTCTTTTCGCATTTTAATTCCTGTGCTGACATTGTGTGCTGGGCCTGCCCTTTCAGACTGGCTGGGTATAAATAATTTATATCTAATTGCAAACTTTAATCAACAGAAATGTCAGAAGAAGTTCAGACAGTAAATTTCGAAAAATAGATGGAACCCCTCAGATTTTTAAGGTTGCTTTGGTAACCATTAATGTTATTGTTAAGTGAACAGTTGCAGACATGCCAATCTTCAAATTAATAAAGTCTTTGCAGCATATTTGGTTTGCCTAAAATTTATCCCTCTCAGGCAGTATCTTAACATCTTTATTCTTGGAAAACATGAGTTCTTACAGCTTTATTTTGGCTCTGCAGGAATTAATCCGAATCCAAGGTGGATGCTGAGATGGCAGGCGGACTATGTTTTAATGCTTTTGCAAAATCTGACAGCATTTTTGTTGGGTTATTAGCTTTGGGCTAGGGTCCTTTAACTTTTATAAAAATGCAACCAGCATAAGTTATATAAATTAACTTATATAAATTAACTACCCAGCATTGAGTTCTCTTGAACTCTTGATGTCAGATGGGCTCTCCTGACATTTGAGCATTGACATGGTTTTACGCAGCCCGTTCCAGCCCTCTTTAGACTTTCATGTGTTCTTTATTTATTTATGTTTTCCATACATAAAGCTCCAGTGGTTGTTGGACAACTACGAGACAGCGGAAGGCGTCAGCCTTCCCAGGAGCTCTCTCTACAACCATTACCTGCGGCACTGCCAGGAGCACAAACTGGATCCAGTGAACGCTGCTTCCTTCGGAAAACTGATCCGGTCGGTGTTCATGGGGCTGAGGACTCGCCGCCTGGGAACCAGGTTGGTATCAATCTACATTTTAAAAAAATTAGCTCCTACAACTTCTCTCACGCATACTGAGAACCTACCAAGCATCATTTAGCAGGGACGGGTCTTTCTTCCGAGATCTACAGAAACAGCCAACCATGATCTTGTGGGGAAAAAAAATTGCTATTCTGAGGCACAGAAGTAATTTCCGTGTGTTGTGAGGCAAAGCTGCTTCCTCACCATGAATCAGCGGTGTGAGAGGCTTGACAATACAGTTAATTTCAGACACACTCCAGGTCTCTGGTGACGGTGCCTTGTCCAGCCACACAGTAGAATTTGGTCCAAGTCCATTTCCTAAGGAGTCTAAGAATATTTTATTTGAACCTAAGCTTCTTCTCATTCCATTACTGTCTCAAAAAGATGAAGTAACTCGTTTCACAATTGCTGCTGTCAGCTGCAGAGCCCAAAATTCTGATGCAGTGAAATGGTTTCTCCCTTTGGGTCCCGTGAAGTTCCCCCATCACGGATGAGAACAGAAGTTGTGCCCGCATCTTTGATGCAGACAAGCTGTACAGATGTAAATGGCTTATTTCTTAAATTCCCAAAGCGGCAGGCTGAATCTTGTGACAGCATTTTTTCTTTTAAAACATCAAAGACCCATATGATGTTACAACAAAAACATAACATAAGAAAGTATATTTGCTATAATTACATACATGTCCTTCAAGGGAGCATCCAAAGTATCTGCACAGCTTGCACAGCTGAGTTTGCATTTTATCCCAGTTTCTAATTTGAAAAAAAGTAGCTAATACACTAGAGAAACACTGATTGCTCTCATTGTGTAAGATTTTATAATAAAATTCAAGCTTAGATGTTTGGGCTTCAAAACGAGAACAAAACCAGATGTGTCCGGGGCATTCCACAGCTGGAATGTGGAGGCAACAGTCGTAGGAAGAGCAGGGGAGAGTTTGGATTTCTCTACATTGGTTCAAGTGCAAGAGCTCTGAAATAATTTCTTTAGAGGAGAGAAATTCTTTAATCCTATCAAGGATTAAAGAAAAAACAAACAAGAAAAAAATCCACTTAAAATTTCATATGTGCAGTCTGGGAAGGATACAGTAAACCTCAATAGACATGGAAATAGCTGTCCACCATTATTTTCTTATTCATTCATTTCGATTATAAATGCAGCTGTTATTTACAGGCGCTTAAAATCACTTAAGACATGGCCAAAGCGTACTTCATACCTGAGCCCTCGGTGTGTGTAAAACCCTTTGGTACAGTGACAAAGAGTGAACAATTCAGCCGTCCCCTTGAAAAGAGAAAATGCCCCCACCAAGGAAGAAAGGGTTAATTCTTTGACAAATATTCCTCTCTTAAATTTCTCCGTGTAGTTTTTCAATGGGAAGCATCATTGGATTTAAGGTGCCTCCGGACCCTGTCATAGTGACACAGCAAATGAATTTTAGGCATCCCCAATAAGAGGGCTCTGGAGACCCTGCTGCTGCTCCCCTGGCTCGGTCTCCCCTCCCACTGAGGACTCAGCTCAACCGTTGTTAGCGACAAATTGGCTAAAACCAAGTTGGACACACTGTCGTCATGTATCCATGGCTGCATAATTGTCCTTCTCGCTCCCAAAAGCAGGCGCTTGGGGACTGAAAAATTCCAGTTTGGTGGAAAAACTTTAACTGACACATCTGTCTAATGTGATGGAAAGACATTCGCCTAAGCAGCATCACAGCAGCTTTACTCACCAGCAAAGGAAAAAGAATTACAGCCTGTTTTCCTTGCAAAATGCTTTAAGTTTTTACAAAAACTACAAAAAATGAGCAACTCCAAGAACAAAGCCACATCAAAGCCTGTTGCCGTTGCTGTGAAAGTGCTGGCAACAGAAAGACATTTTTCTTATCGTAGTTGACTATTCAGTCAGGCCTGTTTTATCCAAGTCTAGATAAAGATGGAAGTTTGTTTTTATGGAAAAAACAAATCCTTAAACCCTAATCAAATAGCAAAGTGTCCCCTGAGGTCTTTCTGCCATTCTGTTTAACAGCACTTTGTTTTGTAACACTTGTCTCTTCTTCTCCAGTTACCACGGGTTACTTGGAACAAACCTTGCTGGGTTTTAAATGTGGATGTCACTGAACTTTGCGACATGTGGTTTTAAATTTTATAGGGGATGATGGCATTCATTAGTTCATTAATTCAGCCATTCAAATAGCGCTTGGCAGCAAAGCGACGTGTGCTGTAAGTAGGGTGTATTGTCAAAACAAGCCTAAGAGTGAATTGCAGGGCTACGATGTCCCTTCCATTGACCAGCTTACACTGACCAATTTCAACGCTGATACTTCCAGGGGAAACTCCAAATATCATTATTACGGGATCCGTCTAAAGCCAGAGTCTCCGCTGAACCGTTTGCAAGAGGATACCCAGTACATGGCAATGAGGCAGCAGCCCATCCACCAGAAGCAAAGGTAGGTGCTCCCAGCGTCTTGGAGCTCACTAGCGGTGCCCCCGACACTGCCGCGGGCAAGAGTCCTTTCCCAAAGAAAGCTGCAGACCCCATCTTGGGACTTGGCTTGGGAGTAAAGAGAGTGTGTTGGCACAGTTCAAACCCAAGTGTTGCTGAAGGGCCAGAGCTGAGCTGTGGAAGAGGGGACTGCAAGTCACTGGCTGCTCTGAGTAGTGGAAGGGTCCCAAAACAATTTTGGTAGATGCCCCATCCCTGGAAACACTCAAGGTCAGGTTAGACGGGGCTCTGAGCAACCTGCTCTAGTTGAAGATGTCCCTGCTCATTGGAGATGTCCCTGCTCATTGCAGGGCGGTTGGACTAGATGGCCTTTAAAGGTCCTTTTCAACCCAAACTATTCTATGAAACTGCATTTATCCGCCTATTCTGTTTGCCAGCGGCTTGATTCAGCCCGCTGCTACAGGGAATGCTGCCGTATGTGCCACTTTTCACTGCCTCCCTCTGACCGAACTGTTTTAGGACCTCAGCTATGGAGTTATTTGTGCCAAATCAGTGTAAAGGACGTGGGGGTTTGTGTTGTGCTTGGGTGGGTTTTGGGTTTTGTTTGGGGGTTTTTTGTGCAATAGCGCAAGTTAAACAGTGCTGTGGTTAGTCTTGTGCCTGAGTAATTTTGAATATAAAATACAATGTGCAACGGAATTTGGAATTGTCTCCTGGAAGCACAGACACTTCTAGTTCTTGCTGGAGTGAAGAAGGAGCAGAAGAATTTATTTCTTCAGCTCCCAGACAGAAAGTAAATGCAAAAGTCGACTCCCGAGACTGAGAGTCTGCACTCTGGCACCCACTCCAGCTCTGCTTCTCATTTTCTTTTTTTTTGGTGTCACCTTGGGCAAACTTCTTAACCCCTTTAATTCTGTCTTGAGGAGTGCTTTTCAAAAGGGGGTTCTCATTTTCCCCCTCCACTTGAGTAGATGCTATAAATGGTCAGCCCTCAAAACGCTGGCCTTGAATGTAACCTCATGTATTACATGGCGAAGACAAAAGTCTGCATGACTGTGTTGCGATTAATATATACGTGCTTGCTTGTGCCTGTGTAAATCCCAAGCCACACTCTAAATTTAGGTATAGACCAGCGCAGAAGATGGATGGCATGGCAGAGAGTGGGTCCAATAGTAACCCGCACACTACGCCGGAGCAATCGGTTGCTGCTCAAAGTCAACATCATCAGCAATTCATAGGTGAGGAGACTGCTTTAATGTGTTAGATAGCACACATCGAGGCTTATACCTTTAAGAGGAAGGAAGGTCTTGTCCAGCAAGCCCCATCTGTTCTGCATTTGTTTGCTTTTCTAATAAATCTACAGTATTATATATCTAAAATATATATATATTTTACATATAGTATTTATTCTAATAAGCTCTTGTAACGTCACTCTTGCTAAGTTTATTTGCTAACTCCCATACCTACAGGAAGGCTTTTTCCTTGTACCATCAGGTCTGTCTGTTCCCTCAGTATGTTTTTAATCCATCTGGTTTTATCCAAATTGGATGGAAGGAGTGGAGGTCCTGAAGAGCCTTGCTAAGACAGGCAGCCAGAGGGAGAAGAGCGATTCTCTTCATTGCAAAGGCTGCAATATATATCCGATACAGACAATCCATACGGACCTTCTCCTTGGGAGACAAGCTCTCTGGCTTTACTGGTCATGGGTTTATGTGCCTCCATCATCTCCAGTAGAGATACCAAATCCTGGCCAGCTCGGAGCCTTCTCTGAAATACAACTGCTCTTGATAAGTCTGCTGTCCAATTATATTTTCCATTGTACTCTCAAAATACCAGAGAGACATTTTTCAGGCTTCAGAGAAAATCTAATGGGAAGCGCAGTAGATGAGGACAATGTATTCTTGTTTCTTTTATTACAGAGAGAAAGAAAACATTTTCCTTTCCACACTGAATAGAATGGGCTGCGGTTGTTCGCTTTTTACGCAGTATAGCAGCAGGAATTGGGAAAGTACTAGATTATCGGTCTCATTTCTCTTGTTTCATCCTCAATTAAAACATGAAAGATAGCCACCAGCAACAGCAGCACCTCGCACTCATCTGTAGTCCTGCGTAACTGAGTGCTCCTAACTCTCACCATCTTTCCCAATCTTTTTGTTCCGTAGATGTAACGCATGTCTTTCCCGAGTTCCCAGCCCCTGACCTAGGTAACGTCCTCTTACAGGAAGGGGTCACCATGAATGACGTGAAAACTCTGCAGCTTCTCTACAGGCGACACTGTGAGGTGATTATTTGGAATATTTTTAACTGATTTATTAATTGATGTGGCACACAATTCATGTGCTCATCGCATATCCTGCTCTTGGGAAAAGCTAGAATATAGTAGGGAATGCTTGATTTGCTAGGTATTACAACTCAAATATTGTACTTTATGTTATTTTTTCATTTTATGATCTGTTTTATGTTATGTTGATTATTAAAACAATGCCCCTTCTGTTATTTTTGTTGTAAATTATTTAATCTAAATGGTAGCATATGAAATTTATGCTTACACTGTGTGACAAGATGCTAGCAGAGCAGCTAATGAGTTGTGTTCTTTGTTGTCAGGCGACTTTGGATGTTGTAATGAATCTTCAATTTCATTATATTGAGAAACTGTGGCAATCCTTCTGGAGTCCTAAAACACCATCTAGTGATGGCTCTACTGCCCTGCCATCCAGGTACACTGCTGCGCTTTGATTATTTCTGAATGATCCATTTTTTGGTGGTATTTTATCTTTTAAAAATGTATGAAGTATTTTCAGCTTCATTAGGCATTTTGCGTGCTTTGTAGGACTTGAAAGTATTTACTTCCCTGCAGAATTGTCACAAAGCGTGCCAGAAGTGTTTAATATTGTAATGACCGCCCAAAGTTCGGACCTCCGAGGAAAGCATCTGCTCTGATTATGTACATCTGTGTGCCTTATACCTCCTGTAACAAGTGCTAATCCAAAACGCAGAGAGCGTTTGGATGGATGAGGATGGGATGATGCTTTTGTAAATGGTCAGCAGGAGCAGACAGTAACGATTCCATGGCATTAGGTGTCGGTCTCGGTGACGTCTCAGACTCTGAGGTTTTAGTGACATCTAGACTGACTCACTTCTTTGGATGGCTATCCAAATCTTTAAGTGCCACGTGTTTTGAGGCAGATAATGGCAAACAAAGCTGCTCTGATCTTTGTACTCCTGCCTGGCTCATTGTTATTGCCTTTTCTTTATCCTTTATGCGTTGGTAGTCTGATGCCAAGAGACAGGGGAATGGAAATAAATGAAAATAAAGAAAACCGAAAAGGTGAAGGTTTCTTGTTAAAATTTGTATTTAAAGTCTGTACTGTCCACTTCTACAGATTATATAAGGACTTCCGATACTGACATTTTATATTCAGAAGAAAAACGGTAAAAGTTTGAGTAATAAGCAAATACCCCATAATAATCTGTAGAATATGGCCCTGTTGTCCTCAGTAGATGTTACCCAATGGATGTTTTCCCACTGTAGCTTTGCTTGATTGTTTCAGAATTTCTTTTACTTAAGAGTATATCTGCAAGGTGTATTGCAACACCACAGGGAGAGCTGTGCTAGCTACGAATAGGCTCCCCGGACACTGGAGACAGCATTTCTGCAGGGCTCTGGCTAACCTAGCATATCTCGCTAAGGCTGTGTGCTCTGGTACCTCTCCATACCACTGCTAATAATCAAGATAGACAAATAAAGCACTCCCTCCCCCTGCTTTATTTATGTACAAATATAAACCCAAAATATTATCAAAGTGGCAAACTGTTTGAAAGCATGATAAATGCAGAATATGGTTCCACTTAACAGAAAATTTAGGTTTGATGGCCAGTTTCTCCATGTGAGTGTTTAGGAGTATGCCTGCGGAGTTCATTTACAAAAACCTCTCCGGCAGAGGCTATTAGTACCTCTTTATAGTATGTCCAAGGCTCGGCTTTAATGGTTTTGATGTAACACATGGGGAAAGTCCCTTGCAAATTCCCAATTCCCAGCATAGTGTCTCAGCAGCTCTGCTTTGATGCTCTGGCAGTGCATTAAGGCTTCGGCTTTCTCTGCTTGCTGTTGAACCAAATATCTTATGCCTTAATCATGCAGAAAAAAGTTTCCATACATCTCTAAAGTGAAAATAATGCAAGCTTGATTGAACTCATTCAGTGAGAGACAATACGCTCTGTTCTCATCAAAACGCCAAATGTTTTTCCTTCTGAAAACATTCAGCATTTGAAGGTGTTAAACACCTCGAAACCATTTGTAGGATCTGTCAATACCGGCTAATCTGCTCCAAAAGCATTTGCTGCAAACATTTTGTCCCCACTGCTACAGCCGAGGAGGTTTAGGGCACAGGAGAGAGGTGTGAAGGTTTGGGAAATAGTTGGGTCTGTAAGGCGGCACCAGCTAAGCCTTTGCCTGCTGAAATGACTGTACAATTCCCACATATGCATGAACATGAGTGTGTGAAAGGCAACTGAGGCTAAAGATGGAAGAAGCAAAGGCCAAGCACCAGGAGATACGGATTTGAGGGAAAACTGTGGTCAGAGCTCTGGCCGCATGGACGGAGAGGTGCTTGCAGAGTCAGCAAAGACTTGTACAAATGATCAAACATTTCCTTTTGAAAGAAACATGAATGGCTTTTTTCTGCTGAAAACTGGGGTTAGAAATCGAGAGGAAGGGTGAATGCACTGAATGCAAACCTGCTGCTAACGCTGCCTCCCTCCTCCTCCTCCCACAGCGATGAAGAGCACGAAGGGACCCTCCCAAAAGATAAGCTGATCACTCTGTGCAAATACGAACCCATCCTCAAATGGATGAGAAGCTGTGATCACATCTTGTACCAGGCCCTGGTGGAGATTCTCATCCCAGACGTGCTCAGACCGGTGCCCAGTGAGTATCCTGGTCAGGAGGACACGGGTGGTCCCGGCTCCTGCTCCGCTCCTGCTCCTCACTGGGATGAGTCATGGGATCTGACAAACAGCCATCCATGACTCACTCGGTCTGGCTACCACTTGCCACAAAGATTTCCATTGTAAAAGCTGATTTAGAGGTTTTTGTTTCGAATACAAGCTAAAATATTATGGCAACAGCAATATTTTTCCTGCAGCATTGCTCTGCGTTGATGGTACTTTGTGGCCCCTGGAAATTCCCTTGCTTTTTAAAATTTGGTTTATTGCATATCACATCTCCTGACTTTGGCTAGGCGTCAAGGTAAAAGCATAAGCTTAATGCGCAAGTAAGCACGGCTAATCCTTGTGAGATGTTTCCTTGGAGATCATATCTTTGTTTATGTAGGACCATCCTGTCCCCTACTGCACCTCCTGGAAATTTGGGGTCAACTTTCATTTGGGAGATTAGTGATGGAATATCGAGGGTTTTCTCTCTCATTTGGCACCTCAGCGAAGTGTGTGCGTCGGTCTCCCCGGAGCCTCAACTCAGCCATAGACTGGGCTGAGCCGTACTGGAAAGCCATGTCCCTGTGAGCTGCTGTTGTCAGTCTGCATGCTGGGGCACATGTGTGGCTTTAAAGAGCATATTTCAACATTTGGAAAACGCTCAGAAGGACCATGAATAAGAAAAGGATAAGAAAGAATAAGAATAAGAAAATAAGAATAGGAATAGGAATAAGAATAAGAATAGGAATAAGAATAGGAATAAGAATAAGAATAAGAATAAGAATAAGAATAAGAATAAGAATAAGAATAGTTTGAGTAACAACGTTAGAGAATAAGAGAAGTTTGAGTGCATCTCAGGACCCAGCTGATTTCCTTGATGCTAAATCAAGATCACAGCTAACCAGATCAGAGGCTGTGCTTTCCAGAGCAGTCCTCAGCTAGAAAGTGGTGCCCGAAGATGATATGGAGCAGCCTTTCTAACTCTGCAGACTTCTTTGCAGGCACACTTACACAGGCGATTCGTAATTTTGCCAAGAGTTTGGAAGGGTGGCTGATGAACGCAATGAGTGAATTCCCCCCCCAGATTGTCCAGACCAAGGTAAGCAGGGGGAGCACGGTGCAGGTCAGGGGTATGAACTGTGTGTGTGTGTGTTGCAGTTTTCCACAGTGCCTGGAAATCACTGCTGGGGTTTGGCCACGTGTACTCCAGACTAGCATCATGTAATGAATAATTAGGAACCAAAATCAGCAAGGAGTGGGAGGACAGGTAGGGCAATTCCTTTGTACCAGCAGTTGATGGTGCTCTGTCCGTTGAGCCGTTCCCATGTCCTGAAATTGCAGATAAAGCTTTCTGGAGGAAAATATCTGCACTGGGATGAAGCTGTCCTACTAGAAAGTGCAGGACACCTCATGCACTGATGGCATTGCAGAGATTGAACCTAAGGCTTCTACTCCCCCTCTCCTAAAGCCATGGATTCTTGCAGCCTGTTCTCACCTTGCTGCTCTCTGCTGGAGGCAGAGTGTGAAAACCTGTTAGTTTAAAGAAAAGAAGTGCAGAGGCTGGTTTGCAAGATGCAATAGATGCTGCAAAAGTGCTGCTCTGGAGCACTTGTGTATGCTTTGGACAGCAGCATGGGTGGGACTGTGCAGGTTACCCCAGCTGATGTGTGCTGTGTGCTGGAGCTCAGCACTGGGAAGAGTTTGCCTTCCAGCCCCGTGGCCTCCTGCTCGCGGTGCCCTGCGTGCTGTGTTGCAGGTCGGGGTAGTGAGTGCCTTTGCGCAGACGTTACGGAGATACACATCCCTGAACCACCTGGCTCAGGCCGCCCGTGCGGTGCTGCAGAACACTTCCCAGATAAACCAGATGCTCAGCGATCTCAATCGGGTCGACTTCGCCAATGTGCAGGTAACTTACAGTATCTTTTCCTAGCTCGTGTTGTCTAGAACTGGGACTCTATAATGAGGTGGTCTGCTGGTAACCAGCATCTTATTTCCAATGCTAAGAAGCAATTAAATGAACAATTTAACAGGTTTGGTGTTACTTTTCCAGGTGAGTCTGCCATCTTACTGTGAATAGTGGAGAAGGTACTAAGGAACTTCTGTAAGAAGTAGTGCTACCAACAATAATATAGCTCTAATAATAATATTGTACTGTGGTCTGGACAGATAGGAGGAGACATGATTCAGAGCTGGTTTGGACTCCTTGTCTATTAGAAATGAAGTTGAATTCCTGGGTTGGGATGCAACAACCATGCAAGCTTGGCATGAGTAACTCTCAACCCTTCTTTCCGAGCAGGAGCAAGCCTCGTGGGTGTGCCAGTGTGAGGAAGGCATGGTACAGAAGCTGGAGCAGGATTTCAAGCTCACTCTGCAACAGCAGAGTTCTCTGGACCAGTGGGCTAGTTGGCTGGATAACGTTGTTACTCAAGTCCTGAAGCATCACGAGGGCAGTCCCAGCTTCCCCAAGGCAGCCAGGCAGTTCCTGTTGAAATGGTCTTTCTACAGGTACATTTTCTTTCTCATTTTGGAGATATTTCTGCACTGGGCTTAGGGCATGTAAATAGCTCCTTGAAAAGCCAAGGCCAAGTTCTTTACTGCCATGCAACTCTGGTTAACTGTTGCTCTGCCCTGGTACAGAAGGGAGTGTTGTGTCTCCTGTGTCCTTTCAGGATGGGGATAGGATACTCCATCAACTCATTTCTTAAAGTGCTTTCATACTCTTGGGTTAGAGGTAGAAACAGAGCACCGTGTCCCACGGTACCTTCAGGATCAAGAATTCACATCAGCCGTGATGCAAGTGTAAAACACAACCCAAATATTTTGTTTCCCGGCCATTTTCCAGCTCCATGGTGATCCGTGACCTCACCTTGCGCAGTGCTGCCAGCTTTGGTTCCTTCCACCTGATTCGCCTGCTCTATGATGAATACATGTTTTATCTGGTAGAGCATCGTGTTGCCCAGGCAACAGGGGAGACGCCGATTGCTGTAATGGGAGAGGTGAGAATTGTTTATTCCCTAGAAACAAACCCAAACTAAGCAGCGCTTACAGAGACACAAGTGGTTCACACACCGCACTGTGTCCTGAACGTGTTTTTATAACCCTCTTTGCCAAAGGATTCGCTGAGTTCTTTGAGTGCCTGGCACAAGGATCCAGCTCCTTGAGCGTCTTCCATCCTGGCTCGCCAGTACCTGAGCTGGGGGGTTTTGGGGCAGTTGAGCATCAGCTGGGCTTTGGAGGCCTGGAGGAGGGAGGAGAAGGATCTCCCCACTTCTCTCCATAACCTGTGGGTACCAACCCTGACTTTGGGGTTCCTGTCAAACACAAAAGCTAAACCAAGCAAAAAAAGGTCCAAAAGTTACTTTCCCTGCAGCTCTCAGTGGTACCGTTCACTGAACTTCTCCAGGCCTTTGCAAGCTCCGGAGTTAGATGCACAGTCAGCCACTCTCTGTTTTTGACTTGAAGAAGAGAAATGATGGGTTGTTTGTGTTGGGGGGGGGGGGGTGTTGGGGTTTTTTTAACAAATCAGACAGTAAATCCGGTGCCTGGCTTGCAGGCAGGTCCTGTCCTGCCTAGCTGAAGCCACTTCCAATTTTTCACACCGAAATGCCCAGATTTAAAAGGCCCCAATCAACCTGTGACAACAATATAGCAACTACTGTTAGATTAAAACTGGTCTCATTTGCTCCTTGAAGCTCATAACTGTTTTCTTCCTTCCGTGGAGCTCATGTAGCAGAGCCAGACAAACCAGCCGCACGCCTTTTGCTTTCCCTTCCCCTCCCATTAGACCCATGCTGTTGCCCCAAGTCGGCAGCGCTGTGAGTTCCCACTCTTCCCTGCAAAATCTGTTTCTTTATTGATACTAAAGAAACATGAAAGGCAGCAAGTGGCTGCCAGCAAAACCTAGCTGAGGGAGGCTTTCATCCTTCAGGTTTTGCCTTTCCTTCTTTAAACTCTTGCAATATTTCTGTTCTCCAGGAGGAGGCTGATTCTTCCCAGCAAAAGGGGATGAATCGTGTCCTTCCATTTCCATTGCTCGCTTTATAACTCTGCTCTCAGTTCCTTCTGCTGCCCAACTTTGCGTGGCTTTTCAGCATTGTTACAGCAATTTAGTGTTTCAGACCTCATCACAGACAGAGAAAACACATCTCCAGAACCCGGTATATCCCAGCTCTCTGGTTACACTTGGCACTGTGGCCTTGCAAGCCAAAGCACTGTCCTGACCTGAATGCAACGGCTTTGCAGAGCTGCACAGAGGAAGGTTGATGGTCGAGTCCCAGGAGGGGCGAATAGCTGGCATCTCTGAGCGGCTGCCCGGCAGATGCAAAGGCTGGAGAAAAGGCACCATCCTTTGCTCGGTGACAGTACTTGGTTGTGACTTGGGAGACAGAAAAATTTCTCCCTTCGTTCCAGGGCTCAGTTCTGCCCTGAATTGTTGTGTGTGGTGTTTGCCCAGAGGTTTAAATGGCAGTGACGGGCTTTTCCCCAGAACACACGGTTGGTTTTGCTTTCTGCTCTTCACCACCGGCACTGCTGATGCTTGTGGTTTCTCCTGAGCGGTTAAGCTGCCTGTTAGAATTGCTTGGGAGTAGATACCAACTTGCAGGCCTGGCACCTCGGGTCTCCATAAGCCTCACTTACCTTGTGACTCCTTTTTCTTTCAGTTTGGTGACCTCACATCCCTGTCCCCAACACTGCTGGACAAAGGTACCTCCTCTCCCTCAGGGGAAGTCGTGCTGGGTCGGGGATTGAATCGCTGTGGGAGGGGGGACCCCTTGCTGGCCCTTCCACCCTGCCCTCTTGGGAGAAAGGACCTCTTCCCCTCCGGTCCCCACTCTGATGCTGAGACTTGTCCTTTGCAGATGACATCAGTGACCTGGGCAGCGAGGTGGACGCGGACTCCCGGGGCGTGGGGGAGCCGCTGGTGAAACGGGAACGCAGCGACCCCGGCCACTCGCTGCAGGAGATCTGAAACGGGGACTCAGCTTTTCTCCAGCTGGACGAAGACATCTGGAGCCAGGTTTGACGGTCGCAAGCCTGAGTCTCCCCGTATCTGCGTTATTAGTGCCTCTTAGTTTCTCTTTATGTTTACTTGTGTTTGAGGAAGGGTGAGCCCGGGTGGGCGGTGGGATGGGGCTGGTTTGTCCGCCTGCTTTCCTCCTGCCCGCTGCCCACAGCACGACTGCTGGCTGGAGGGCGAAGGTCCAAAGTCTACGACCGAGCGATGGAAGCCTCCATGGTCAGCAGCAGATCGGATGTGCGTGGCTAGGAGAGGCTGTCCTCTCCAGCCTGAGCAAGGCGGGCAAACGAGGCTTTCTCTTTCAGGGAAGGTGGTTTGGGTTTCTTCCCCGCTTCTCAGACTTCACTGTGATACAAACTTGAACCAATCAGTGCCCAAGAAGAAGGAAAAATACCTGACCCTTCTCCTCCAGCCTTTCAAGACAAGCTGTCCTGGCTCTGACTTTGCCAAATCATTCGTGCCAGGGAGCGCAGGACAGTACACCTCTTGTCCCTGCCTGGGGCGAGGGCTCCAGGCTGCACATCCATCTGGTCCCGGCAGAGCGGCGCACGGGCGCGCTCTGGGACTGACCCGTACGTGCTCTGGGACTGAGACGTGCTCGCTCGGGGACTACGGGACGAGCGTTCCCACCTGCTCCCGTGTCTCCCCAGCTGGGTTATTTCATCGCTGATCCGCGAATGCTCCTGGGACACTGTCAGGCCAACTCAAGATACCAAAGGACTCTGAGGAAGCGGCGGCTGGTCGCAAAGTGTGTTCGTTGCCCCCTGCGCTCGGGCAATCCCATTGCCTGGGCAATCCCCATCCTCGCCAGGGTACCCAGGCAGAGGGGAACTGGTCCCGCATCCTGGGTTTTGTAAAATTCTCGCTTGATGTCCTGCTAAAATGTTGAAGGGAGGGTGCAGCTGCCCACGGGGCTGCACCCGGAGCATGGGCGAGGGTGTGCGACTGCAGTGCCTTAGGGGGGGCCGGCGTGCCCGCTCCCCCCGCTCTGGGCGAGCCGGTGCAGCAGCGCCTGTTGCTCGGACTCTGATAAAATGAAACAGCCCGTCCCGTGTAGCAGCGAGGGGCTCCCACGGGCCCCGGCTACGCTCAGCACTCCGGTGGCGTTTCCCCTTGCTGTACGGCTTCGCCTTCTGCGGCATCGCTGCGGGGGTGGCTCGCGCGGGGCTGAGCTGGGGGGGCTTCTGCCCTGGGGGGGGTTTATTCTCCTTTTCCGTGTCCTGTGGGGTCTGGGCTGACGGGGGCTACAGGGCAGAGGTGGGGGGGAATCTGTCATCAAGCCAAACTGCAAAAACAAAGCCCCGGGGCAAATCTTTCTGTGAATAAAGGCCGTGTCATAAATAGCTTTTATTATTATTATTTCTGATGATACAGTATTTGATGTGAGCTTTTCCAGGGGCCTCGTGTACATTTGCATATCAGAGTATATTCTATCCAAATATATTATTTACTCATTCCGAATGGTACCAAGGTAGCTGTGACACTTGAAAAAATATTGCTAATGGAAAGTAAAAAGAAAGTGTGTATAGTGGCACATCTTTCCCTCTTACTGTCCCGTGCTGTTGTCTGTCAGGGTGATGTTTGTCTGTAAACGTCTCATATCAAAGTAGCAGGAGACAAATGAGAAAGCTGGATTTATTTGTAAATAACGGCAAGGAATAATCCCTGGGTCAGAGTCCACACTCCCGATCCTGCTGATGCGATAAGATGGTCTAAAAAAACCAACTGAGCAACCAAGTCTTAAACTCCCCTGCTCCCACTGAGTGTGATATTAACTTCAGCTGCTGCATCGGCTCCTCTTTGCAGCCGCTACCGAGCGACCCCAGCCACCCTCTGCTTACCACGGACCTGCAAACGAGATGCTCTGGAGCTCTGCAGCACAGCGCGAGGAGTCTGGATAACCACCTAAACCCGATATGCACAGAATTCCCAGCTAAACCTGAATAGCAATAAACATATATCAAATGCTCAGGCCTGTACAATAATTGTTGTGGTCCCATTTCTTTAATCGCTGAAAGGAGGTGTCAGGGAGGTGCTGCAGCCTTGCAGCGGCGGGGGGAGATGCAGGATCTGCCCAGCGCAGTCTAATTAAAGCAGTTTTGGCCAGGGATCCGGTGTTTGCAGGGAGGCAGATTCACCGCAAGACAGCGGCCGGTTTGAGGGGGTAAATATGCCCATTACAGCAGCGATCACGGAGGGGAGAAGAAGCTGGAAGATCAGGCTGCTGCTAAGCACGGGGCTGTAAGAAGCATTTGCTCATTACGCTTCCAGACTAATTGTGGAGGATGGGAGCAGTGAGACAGGGATGTGACAAGTGACAGATCGTTCCTGCTCTGGCCTCGGGAAGGGGAAGGCTTGGCCTCAGCCTCTCTCCCTCGGTGTTGTTGCTCCCTTCGCTCTCCCTCTGGATTCTGCCCCGTCCTTCGGGGGTGGCTGAGCCCCTTCCCTCGGACTCTGGCTCTCAGGGCTGGAACAAGGCGGGTGTTTCCCCCGGCTCCCTGGGGAGCTGAGCGGCACCTCCTGACCCCGAGCACAACCCGCTGCAAGTGGAAAGCAAAGCACAGCTCCAAGTGCTCCCGTTAAAACGCAGACAGCCCAGCTTCGCCTCGCCGCTGGCTCCATCACCACTCCGAGGTGGGCAAATCCCTGCCGAGGTTTCGGCTGTCGTGGTTTAACCCCAGCTGGCAACTAAGCACCACGCAGCCGCTCGCTCGCTCCCCCCCAGTGGGATGGGGGAGAGAATTGGAAGGGTAAAAGGGAGAGACCTCGTGGGTTGAGATAAGAACAGTTTAATAATTGAAGTAAAATAAAATAGAACAGTTAAATAGGTAAAGCAAAAGCTGCGCACGCAAACAAGGCAAAACAAGGAATTAATTCGCTACTTCCCATGGGCAGGCAGGTGTTCGGCCATCGCCAGGAAAGCAGGGCTCCATCACGCGTAACGGTGACTTGGGAAGACAAACGCCATCACACCAGATGTCCCCCCTTCCTTCTTCTTCCCCCAGCTTATATACTGAGCATGACGTCATGTGGTATGGAATGGCCCTGTGGCCAGTCTGGGTCAGCGCCCCTGGCTGTGCTCCCTCCCAGCCCCCCGTGCACCGGGCAGAGCACGGGAAGCTGAAAAGTCCTTGACCAATGTAAGCGCTACTTAGCGACTATTTAGCGGTACTTAGCACCGACATTGTTCTCATCCTAAACCCAAAACACAGCCCTGTACCGGCTACCAGGAAGAAAATTAACTCTATCCCAGCTGAAACCAGGACATCGGCGCGGGGCTGGGCTGGCGGGCCGGGGGGATGGCGGGCTCGGGCGATGGGACCCCAGCGAGGGACGGGGGAAGCCGGGCTGCCTGCGCGGCCCCTGGCTGCCCGCAGGGACGGGCAGTGCCCGTGCGTGGGCAAAGGGTGGCTCGTGGCAGCGTGGAGGCGTGTGCTGCCAGCGGGGAGACAGCTTAGGCGGGAGCGTCGGGGGAGTTCGGCCCTGTAGTGTCCTGACTGGCAGCGGGTCTGCCTCCCATCGCAAACTCAGGTGAGGTGTGTCCGCGTTGTCACCTGCCACCGGCTGGGCAGCTCTTGGCCGCCTCTCTCATCCCAGGACTTTCCCTTCCACCCCTCTCACCGCCACACAGCTCCCAGCCAGCAGAGAAAGCCGGGAGGTGGGGGGGGGTGACACCAAGTGCACCAACCCCCGGGAAACCAGGGCAGTGCGACATCCCAGAAGCCGTTTGGTATTGCCGGTCCCTGTCACTCGTCCCAGAAGGATGATTTGTGTGGGCGATGCTGCCAGTCTGGTGACAGGTTGTTTTGAGAGCTCAGGGTGGACGCACGATGAGCCCTTGGCTGGTCCTTGTAGCCACAGGGCACAGAGCAACATCAGCTCAACCCCATGCCCGGGCAGACAGGCTGAGGCTCGGCTGGGTCAGGCTCCCAGGATCGACCCCTCCAGGTGGCAGCTCTGGTTCTTGGCTGCCTCCACAGCCCCCCCATGCCCTGGCATCGCCCCCCGTGCCCTGGCATCGCCCCCCGTGCCCTGGTATCGCCCCCAGCCTGGCACAGCCCCCCCCGCTGCTCTGACAGCCGTGTCCCCATCTCCGCGTTGCCCTTCCGCTGCTGCCCAATGTGGGGATCAAGCAACAGGGACGAGTTTCATCCCGGACCTCCTTCCCCATCTCGCACTGAAGCTATGGACTGTCCTGCCCCGAAGCCTCACCCCCTCCCAGGGGGCCCATGCCCTTCCCTGGGCTTCACCCCATTCTTGGGGCTCTTCTGCTCCCTCTCATTGGGGCGGGGGTGTTTCTGCAGGACGAAGGACCTTTGCCTGTCACTCTGGCAGCACCAGGAGCCTGAACAGTGCCTTGGACCCAACCCTCCCTCCACCTCCATGTGACCATTACTGTCCCTGGGAAGACAGGGAAACTGAGGCACGGACCGAGATGCCTCGTGGCAGCAGTTCACTGCCCTGCTGGGTACCACTGGGTACCGGTACCAGTACCAGTACCAGTACCTCTGCCCCTCCCCGGCCTGGCTCAGCAGTCCTGGCAGGAGGAGCCTGGCTGCTCCCGGGGCTCAGCTGGGGCTGTTTAACCTGCAGACGGGTTTCACCTGGAGCCTGGTGGGTCTCGGCGGGGGCAGGTCCGTAACCGCCCGCTGGGGCTCTTTCTGGGTGGCTGCTCTTATAAACCAGCAGCCCGCTGCCCCCAAGGGCTTTTGCTTTCTTTCTTTTCCTTTCTTTTCCCTTTGTCTTTTAGGAGCCTTAGTTTGGAGGTCGGAGCCTACTGCCTGCAGGTCTCTAGGATGTAGTGCCAGGACTTTCCACCCTTCCCAGCGCTGCCAAGCAGGTAAGGGCACAGCACTGAGCCCCCTCCGCTCCCCCGTGCCTGGGCTGGGGGCTGCAGCCCAGAGCAGGGCTCTGCCCTGGGGCTGGCCGTGGTCAAGAAGTGTCCCAGCGCTGTCCTTCTCCTCGGTAACGTCCCAGATGAAGGACGATGTCATCACGTAGCTCTGGGGTGGCCTTAGGGCTCGGTGCCCAGCCCAGCTGCAGCACCCTCCTGCCAGCACAAAGGAATTCCTTCCCGGCGCTGCATCTCCGGCCACCGCGGAGCCGCTCGCTCGCCCTGCTCAGCCAGGAGGACTTCTTTGAGAGCTTCAATGGGTACGTGGCCGCTGGGATGTGCGGGGGGGCTGAGCCCAGCCCTTGCCTCGTGTTTGTCCCCAAGGGAGCGTGTCCCTTGTCTGGGGTGGGGTTGGGTTCATGGTCTAGCACTGGTGCTCCCAGCACCAGGAGGCTCGCAGGGTGCGGGCTGGCGTTGTTCCCCTGTAGCCAGGCAAAGCCGATAGCCCTGGCTCTCCCCCGTCTTTGCCAACCGCAACGCTGAGGCCAGGCAGCGCTGCGCGTCCCAAAGGCCCCCAGCTGACGCCTGCGTCCCTGCTGCTCTGCCAGGAGCTTCTGCGAGGTGAGTGATGCTTTGGGGGCTGATCTGCTGGACTGCAGCTCCCCCATCCCCGACCCGCAGCTGGTCCGGAGGATCGTGTCCCAGGTGGAGTTCTACCTCTCCGACGAGAACCTGGCCAAGGACGCTTTCCTCCTGAAACACGTCCAGAAGAACAAGATGGGCTTCGTCAGCATCAAACTGCTGACATCCTTCAAGAAGGTAGGCAGCCCGTGGCGCCGGCCAGCCAGGGCGGGACGTGGCCATCCCGGAGGGTGTCCGGGTGTCTGGGGGGGCTCTGGCTGCCTGCGGTGGGGTGTCTGGGGAGGTGCAGGCTCTGCTCGGGCTGTCTGTGTCCCGGCGAAGCACTGGTGGTGCAGAGCTGGGCTCTGCTCTTTGCCTTCAGTGTGCTGCAGCAGTTCTGCAACCAGGGAGGGTGGCTGGGGAAGCGGCGAACAGTCCTCAAACCACCCCCAGGGCCGGATTCGCCTCTTCTGCCCATGGTCCCCCGGGGCTGCTTTGGGAGAGATCATCCCTGATCCAAAAACTGCAGGGAAACGCTAGTGGTGTGATGGATGGGGAAGCTGGAGCTTGCCGCCATGGTGCGGGGGGCACCGGGGACCTTCTGCAACCCCCGAGGATGCTGGTGTGAAAGGGGTGTGTTGCCTTGCCAGGACTTGAGGTTGATGGGGTTGCAGCCTGCCTGGAGGATGGGTTTAGGGTGATCCCTGCCTGGGGAGACTCACGGGGACCCAGTGGCCCCCTCTCTCCCGCAGGTGAAATACCTGACGCGCGACTGGCGGCTCACGCTCTACGCCCTGCAGTTCTCGGAGCTGCTGGAGGTGAACGAGGAGGGCACCAAAGTGAGGCGGCGGGTCCCCGTCCCCGAGTCCCTGCTGAGCATCCCCCCCAGCAAACTGCTGCTGGCCTGGGAGCTGCTGCCCCAGGAGCAGGACGTGCTGCTGCCGCTCCAGAAGAATTTCCTCGAGACCATCACGAGGATGTTCAGCCCCTTCGGCGCCATCGCCTCCATCCGCATCCTGCGGCCGGGCCGCAAGCTGCCCTCGGATGTGCGGAAATACACGTCGCGCTTCCCCGAGCTGCTGAGCAAGTGCTGCGCGCTGGTGGAGTACGAGAGCCTGGAGAGCGCCCGCAGGGCCTTTGAGGACCTCGGCCGCCAAAGCCGACCAGGCGGCGAAAGCATCAGGGTGGTGCGGCTCTGCGGGAAGGGCTCCAAGAAGAAACCTGGGGCTGAGAGGGAGGCGGCGGAGGAGCTGGTGGACCAGCTTGGTTGGAAGGCGCAAGCGGCGGCTGCAACATTCCCCTACAGCCTCAGGGACTCCCTGCTCTGCAGCTCTCTGGAGTCGGACGGTGCCCTGGCGTCACCGCCCCTCCTGAACAAGGACCCCCTGGCACCCGCCTGGCCCGGCAGCGACTTCAAGCTCAGCAACTTGGGCAATGCCTTCGCTGGATCGCTCCTCACCAGCAAAGTCTTCCCTCCGCTCGAGACAGCCTTGGGCACCAGCGGCTGCTACGGCCTCTGCTCCAGCACCGAGGGGCCCCGCGGCTGCGGCTGGGGGAGCGGGGCGGGTGCCTGGGCGCCCTGGCGCAGCAGCCCCTCTCCAGATGCCAAACCTCCTCCTGGCAATCCCCTGGCAGCCAAGCAGATGCCTGAGCCCCTGGGCCTGCGGGACGGGGTGCTTCGCCTGCCCCATGGCCCCGACGGCACCAAGGGCTTCTGCAGCAGCAGAGGAGAGATCGTCCTCCGGCACTGAGGCTCCTTTATGTTTGGGGTTGGGGATTTTTCTTTTTTTTTTCTTCCTTCTCTTGAGCAGAATAACTCTCTGTGGCCCCCGAGAGCTGCAGGCGGTGGTGGTGCCGCTGCTCCAGGGCACAGGAGTTTCGGGGCAAGGAGGATGCTCGGGGCGGGTCAGCGTGCGAGGCGAGACGCTGAGCAGCAGCGGCACCGGGAGCTGCGCCGTGCCATGCTGACGCCAAGGGGACTGCGCCTGCCGGGGGTCCAGAGCGGCTCCCACCGCCCCAGTGGCATCGCTGGGACTGCCCTAAGGAAGGGGCTTATCCCACCCGACCCCCGGTGCTGGGGACTGCCCCGACGGGGGCCTCACCCTGCACCAGCCAGACCCGGAGAGGTGAGGCTGCTTCCCGAAGGTGCTGTTGGCTGCGTTGGCCCCAGGTTGTGGAGCTCGGATGGGAAATGGGCAATAAAGAGAGATGAAGTTTCCAGGCACTTTCTGGCTGGTGGAGTGATTTTTTTTTTTTGTAATTATTATTATTAGTGTCCCCCCCCCTTCCTGGTCTTGCAGCTGGCCAAGGTGCAGTCAGAGAAGGGGAGGAGGGTCCCTGCCCCGCCTGCAGCTCCCTCCCTCGCCGTTCTTGGGGGTGATTTGGGGTGGTTTTGCTGTGGCAGCGAGGCAAAGCCGGGCTCTGGAGCTGAGCGCGGTGGGACCCGAGGAAGGGTGTGATTGTCTTGAGGCTTTGAAGGGCTTTGCCCTGTCCCCGCTGGAGGGGACGCTTGTCGTGTTCATGGTGAAGGCCTTGCAGGCTTTGTCGTGTGTGTCTGTCCCCTTCCCAGCCCCTGAGGTCTGTCCTTGTCCCAGGGACAGTGTGCTGCTTTCTGTGTGGGGCTGTGTCTGTGAGTCCTGCAGGGACCCGTCTGTCCTGGCTCCCCTGCCAAAGGGCTGCTTCCCCTGGGAAGGGGACAGGGGAGCCTGCCCCGCTGGCCGTGGCTCGGTGCCCCTCGGGGCTCGCTGGCTCTGATTTGGGGCTTAGTGGGGCTTTTGCATCTCTTGGGTGCCATTTCCCGGTGGCCCCTGGGCTCCCTCCCCCTCCCAGACAGGCACGGAGCCGTTCTGCAGAAACAGCTTTTAATTGGGGTGGGGGAGAGAAATGTCCCATCAAAGTTGCTCTAACCCCCCACCCCCCCAAATTTACCACCCCTCATCCCCCATCTCACCCCAGCCCTGGCTCTAGTCCCCCCCCTGCCACCCCGGTGCTGGCTGCGAGAGCCCTGCGCTTCCTGGGTGGCTTTGGCAGGGTGCTCTTCGCCCGCTGCTTCCCCCGTTTCTCTGGCACAGCAGGCTGGGGCGGCGGCAGGTCCCCATCCATGTCTGCGTCTGCATCCCTCAACAGCTGCTGGGGCGGCGGCAGGTCCCCATCCATGTCTGCGTCTGCATCCCCCAACAGCTCCTGAGGCGGCGGCAGGTCCCCATCCATGTCTGCGTCTGCATCCCCCAACAGCTCCTGGGGCTCCGTCCCGATGGTGAGGAGTTTTTCAAGGCTCAGGATGGCGTCGGCCATCTCGGGGACGCTGTAGTCGGGGGTGAGCAGCTCCTCGGGCAGCAAGAGCGAGGCGAAGTCGCGGTGGGGAATGGCTGTGCCGGTGTCACCGGGGTCCTCGGGCACGGAGCTGCTGCTGGGATCATCCTGGCTGACTTCCACCGTGTCCAGGGAGCAGCCAAAGAGCCTCAGGGCCTCCTCGAGCAGTGCCTCCTCGGACACCGTCAGGTCGCCGGCCGGGTCCCCAGGGGCTTGGTTGTGGGGTGCAGCAGAGGGGCTGGTGGGGACGCTGCTGCCCGGGGGTGTCCCTGCGGGGGTGGCCGCGCTGGAGATGTTGATGAGCTGGTGGTCAGGGATGGATGTCGGCAGCACCTGGGGGGGTGAGGCCACCGCTCTCCCCTGATGGTTGTAGGGTGGAAGGTGTTGCAGTTGGCCCTGGGGGGTCCCGGGGTCCCACAGGGCAGCACCCAGCAGAGAAGCAGCACCGTGGCCGAGCGTGGCGGTGGCCGGTGGGGGCAGGTCGGTGCTCGTCCACTGGATGTGGAAGACGCGGGGGTCGAAGAAGCAGCCGCATGGAGCCCTCTGCAGACCTGCGTGGGTGAGTAGGAGCCGTGCTGGGCCGTGGGGACCCTGCAGGGGCACCCGCCGAGCCGGCCCCCATCGCCAACCTCTGCCAGCTCTGAGCCAGGCACGTGGGGGTTTGTGGCCGGGGTGCTGCCCGCGGGGCAAGCTGCTGTGCTGGCGGGACAGGGTTGCAAATCAGGGAGGAGAGAGACTTCTAGGAGGTGAAAGGGGAGAGATGGCCCCAAATATTTGGGCAATTCTCTGGAAATTGGATTTACTGGGCATGGATCAGCCAGCCGAGGGCAGGGCTGCTCGCCCAGGCTTGCTGAACCCCCGTGCCGTATCTGCCGGGGGCGGTGGGGATGCCGGGAGCGCGCGGGGGTCGGGGATGCCGATGGTGCCAGAGCGGAGCGGGGTGCCGTACCTGGTGGTGGGGCCTGGGGTGCTCCCTGCACTGGGGGTGCCCAGGCTGCGGGAAGGGGCTGCTCCTCCCCGGGCAGTTGGCACAGGTTGGCTGAGCCTGAAAGCGAGACAGGAGCGATGGCCGGCGGTCACCTCCGCTCTTGCCCCCAGGAGCGTCCCCGGGCTGCAGGGGTCGGGGTGGTCCCTTACCTTGGGGGTAGAAGGTTTCGGGGAGCGCAAAAGGCTGAAGCAGCCAGGGCGCTGGTAGGGCCCAGGGGCTGTGCGGTGCGAGCCACAGCGGCGGCAGCGCCATGGTCCGTTGTGCCTGTTGGCTGCTAAGGACTCGCTGGGGTCTCCCAGGAAGGAATGTTGGGGCTCCCCGTGTTCCGCCCCGCCCCAGCAGCCTCCCCAGCTCCTCCTGGGAGAGGGGAAGGGTTGAGGGGGGCTGGGGAGCCCCCGGCCCCTATGGGGGGCTCTCGGGGGCTGTGGGTGCAGGTGCTTTTTGCTTTAAATAGTATTTTTCAGGGGGAAAAAGAAGAGGTTGATTCAGCCGAGCTGCGTGGGGACCAAACTGCACCCGCAGCCTCCTTGTGCCACACAGCAAATGCATTTGTGACTGTTGCCTGTGCTTCTGCGTGCCGCATCGACTGGAGCGACGCAGAGATACGAAAAAGGACCTCGAGGGCGCGAGGGAAGGTCGCGCAGCGTCACTCGGTGGCACGCTCTCCCCCAGCCCCGCTCAAGTAGCACCACCAGGTGTTTTAGTCTCCTGCTCAGGAAACCAGCAGCTCTGGATCCCCCTCGGAGGGGGCCGCGCTTTCCCCCGGTGTGCGACACCCAGGAGGAGACGGTACCCACTGCTGCGTGCTGCCAAAAAAGGTCTGGATTCTGCACATCTGACGATGAGCTGGTGGGGCTGTTTGTGCTCTACAGGGCTGCAGGGACTGCGTTAGTACGTCCCCCCCTCGCGTGTGCAGGACTTGGCACTACCAAGGACATCCTGGTAGGAACAGAGGCCTCTCGCTGCTGCTACGTGAACAGTGTGTGGCCCGGGGGAGCCAGGACAACTCCCGCTGTGAACTGGAGGCCGAAGATCTCTCCTGGCCTGCAGCCTGTTAATTAAACAGATTGCTCTTTGTTAGCGAGGCACCTCTGGCTGCAAGGTTGCGCAAGGCCATCTGCTGCCTAACTTGGGGCAGGGACTGATGCCGGGGGCGTGAAGGCAACCGCGCTTCTAAAAACATAAAACTTTATTTCATTTCGGAGCGCAGCTGAGCAACCCCGCTCCGACACACGCCGTCCCAACGCCGCCTCTCGACTCGATGCCGTGGGACAGGGCCTCATCAGCCCTACCTGTAGGAATTTGCCTTGTGTTTAGGCAGGAAGGTGAAGCTGGTAGGTACGGGTCCCAGAAGCAGCTCACTGGAAGAAAGAAAAGAACAAAAAAAAACCAAAACAAAACAAAACAGAAGGAGAGGTTTGTGTTCAGTACAACAAAACCACCAATACTCAGCTGTTGCGTGGCCCTGTGGCTCTACGGCAATGGTGACCACAGTCAGATGTGTCAAACCAAGCCTTTACCCTCCCGAAAATTTAGTGCTGCTGCACAAAACCACCTCTGGTGCTGAGCTTTAACCCTGAACCACAGGAGCGGAGGGATGCGGCCTCCAGATAAGGGCAATGCCCTTCCCGCTGGGGAATCACTGAGAGTCGATGGCAAAATGGGTTCCTAAGTTTGGTGACCTGAATACCAGCGTCACCGCTGGCAAGGACATGCCTAAAATCAACACGAGCCTCTGAAAAGCTCCTCCCCTCCTCTTGCTGTGCTTCTGCAGAGCCAAAACCCCGTTAGTGCCAAGAAGTATTAAGGTCAGATCCTAAAATGATGTAAGCCAGTTCTACTGCAATCAGATTTATCCTAGCTTAAGACTTCAACTATTTCACGCTTTGGAACACATGTATTTCCAGTGCAGAGTCATTTTCATTATAATCAGGGAGGCCTAACTTATTTCCTGGATGCTGGTTCAATGCAGCATCACTAAAACTTTCCGTGAGACACGGCACAGGGTATCCCAGCAGGGCACAGAATTGCATGGCGAGAGCCTGAATCTACAGCACAAAAGCAGAAATCGTGTGCTCAGAGAACCCTGCTTCTGGTTAGCGTCTCCTTAAAATGAGCTTTAATGAATAAACCTAAATTGCTTTAAAATTTTGAGTTCTTACGGCTATAAATGTCTATTACATGGCACTGTAAAGACCACAGGTTACAAAGCTTTGTGCAGCCTAAGGTGGGCAGGTGCCGCTTGAAAAACGGCATTTAAAAATTCTGATCAAAACTTGATGTGCTTGTAACGTGGTTTTAGGCAGCTGTTCACAGCACTAACAAAACGGATGAGGATTTGCAAAGCCAGGGAAGGCTGTAGCCAGGCTCTGTTTTTGCTGATCTCCGTTTCCATGAGATGGGAAATAGCAGCTGGCTGCTCCAGCTCTCATTTTAGCTGGCTTTGAGCTTGCAAAGTCATTTTGAGCCAGTGCGTGAGGACTCGTGGATGTGGGGAAAAACAGTTTCCTGCGCTTTGGTGCATGAACTCAGAAATCAGATAATGAAAAATGGGGGAAAGGCTCAGCTCCCCTAACTTGGGGATGGGGGCTGCCTTCCCGCTCGGCGTCGGTACGGGCCTGGCAGGGTGGGACTGTCCGGGCAGAGCACGGAGGGATCGGATGCTGAAAGCCCGAGACGTCCCATGGCTGCGCTCTCCTCTGTTGGTTCCTACGACTGTCCTGGGATGAACAGCGTGTCATGAGAGAGGTCAGCTGTTCGAGATTTGCAGCGAGTACTGGATGACCTGCTGAAGCAGATACGGGGATTGAGACGTTACGGCAACCTCAAGCCCAGTGAAAACCTCGAAGTAAAGCACTGGTTAACCCTTGCTGCTGTCTTACAACCTCTTAAACTGATGGGAAAGAGTCATTACCCCCTCTTTGGAGAATGCATGAGGGCACAGTGACTTCGTGGGGCTCTGCGATGTCCCTTCCTAGCAAAGTAAACGAAATTCAGTGCTTTATTACCTTATTTTAATCCAATCATCCACGTTTTGGCTTGCCATCAGCGTCTCCAGATAATCTCTCCCCATGTAGTAAGGCGGCCGCTCGTTAATTTTCTGAGGTAGGTATTCTAATAAGCCAACTGGAATATACCTGCAATGAAACGCAACGGCACTGCGTGCTGTTGCTCAAACAGGAGAGGCTTGCTGCGGTAAAGACCCTCTCACCTGCACAGGAACGAGAGCCACTCCAGCAGGAACTTCCTGGTCTTCTCCACTCCCTGAGTATCTGATCCCCAGTGCTCAAGGCCGTAGTTGGTGAAGTCTTTGAGGATATCAAATCTCTCGCTGGAGGAGATATCCCAGTGTCTCTGTTCCTTAATTTCAGTGAAAAGCCACGGTTTGATGAGTGCCCCTCTGTAGCCAAAAAAAAAAAAATGCATCGATATTCCCATGACTGATGCTTCTGAACATGCCAACTCATTTAACAGACTTTCCAGCACTTATTTGCCATTATAAACCACTTTATAATGCTGCTTTAATTTGTTTTTTTTCACTTTCAACAGGAAGCTGCGGTAAGTTCCCACAGAAGCAAACTGATTTTACCAAGTTTCAAAGAGTACTTTTACCAAGAGGAAACTTCTCGTGTTTTGGGTATGTTTCGGAATTTTTTAAATTCCTTTTGTACTCTTGCACGACTAGAGCTCAGAAGCAAAGGGGAACACAGGCACTTGCCTTGCAATCATAATTCCCGAAACGCCCATCTGCATGGCTCGATTAGCATCTTCGTAAGACAAAATATCACCGTTTCCTGTCCAGAAGGAAGAAGCCAGAGGTCAAAGTGACACACGAGGGCAAGTCAAAATGAGTTAATCCAGGCATGGGATAAAATTCAAAATGGACACAGGGTCCCAGAGCCAGCTTGTCCAAAGAGGCTCTGGGGCTCCTGTTTAGAGACTCCCAGGGGTGTTTCTGATTAACGTTCCCCTTACAAGGAAAAGGAGAGCCTTCTCCTCTCCACTCCCAACCCCTACCCTGAAGGTTTAGCTGCGACTGTCTGTGCCACGGTGCCCAAGGGAGAAAGCACCTGCTAAAAACCAAGTGTTTTGTGTCCTCCTGCCTGTCCCTTGCCCCCCTACTCCGCTCAGAGCTCGTCACGCCTGGCCCCAAGCACACGGGCAGATCTGGGCTGCACAGGAGCTGCTGGTAACTCACTCCACCGTGTCATCAGGAGCAGTGGGGATACTCCAACCTTTCCCTTTTCCCCAGGCTAAATGTCCTTGGGAGCCTGTTTTTTTCTTTTTTAAAGATATTTCAAATCAACCATGCGGCACTTTCAGTCCACACGGCAAAACAACAGGAACACCTACCAAAAAGAGGCATGGGGCTTGCTATTTTCGCACATTCTGCTATGTAGTCCCAGTCAGCGCCCCTCGTGTACCGCTGTTCCCTGGATCGGCCGTGAAGCTGGGGAAGAAAGGCACAGTGAGACCTCACCAAATGCCCCAGAGGAGGCAGGGCAGGAGCGCTGGAGGAAGGTGCTTCAGCAAAGGCAACGACACCAGGCTGGAGTAAGGGATCCCTCTGGATCTACAGCCCAGCCAGCTGCTAACGGACCAGGCTGCGGAAGTGGTTAGCAGAGCTGAGAAAGGGCTGGGTGCTTTCTGAGTAATGTTTTGGCTATTTGCAAGCCAGAGCAAGACGTGACTGTTGCCAGTGAAAGGGAATATTCACTGTGGGCAGGAACTACTCATCCCCATGCAAATGAGATGGCCCCATCGCCTCCCCAGCCCTGCTATAACGAGGCTTATTTGGCTGAAACCTCTGTTCCGGAGCACTGCAGGAACCATCTCCCTTTGTAACGGATACAAGGCTCAGGAGCACCTAGGAAAATGCTCTCTGCATCTGAATTTTTCTCTGTTATTAGCAGAAAACACTAAAAGGTAGTACGCAGCTGGGCAAAGGTGTTTGTTTGAAAGAGTTGCTCAGCTGTGGGGAAGGGTAAGGTCACCCCCACACCTTGCTCTAGGGTGACAGGCAAGCAGAGTTCCCAGACACCAGCCAACAACCTCGCGCCGCAGCAAGTATCCCTGTACCGTGACCATGGATGCTCCCCACTCCCGGATCTTGGGGATTATTTTATGAGCTACATTAATCTTTTCTTGCACCCCCGTCCGTATCTTCACAGTCAGCGGGACGTCCAGCACCTGCAGAAATGGGAGAGTGAGGCCAGGCCGAGGCAGGAGCCGGCTCCGTCAGCTCGTCTCCCGCTGCTGGCGGGCGCTCTGACTCACCGAGTTCATCCCTCGGACAATCTGCTCAAACTTGTTGGACCGAGTCATCAGAGCACAGCCTCCGCCCTGGGGGACAAAAAGTGGCACAGTCAAGACTTTCTGCCGCCTTGCATAGTGAAGAGCCTTCTCGGAGCTGCTCAACAGCAGCCCTCTACTCAGGGAACGCAGGTAAGACTCGGAGCAGCTCAAGACTTGGAGAAAGGGGACTCTTCAATAAAAAAAAACCCACAGCCCTTTTCCCTCCTAACTCCTGCCAGCTGCCAGGCAGACACAGCTAACCATTCCCTGCTCTCTGAACAGCTTATTTGCCTTCTCATTGATGCCTAGTGCCCATAAGTGAACTGGGAGCTCTGGATCAGACTGGCAGGAGCAGATCAGGTAGCGGGGGATGAGGCCAAAAAAGCGTCTGTTGAAGGAAGCAAAACATGCTGCAGAACGTCTTCTTACCTTCTTGTAGACCAGGTCGATGGGACAGCCGACATTGATGTCTACAAAGTCCACTTCAATTGTCTGGTTCAGGAGCTCTGCACATTTGGTCATCGTGTCCGGAAACGCTCCCTCCAGCTACCAAAGGGGGACAGGCTGCATGAGTTCAAGAAGAAGCTTTTCTCCTCAGAAGTGAGTTCTCATTTGTTTGGTTATCAAGATGATAGCACTCACCTGCACCCCAAAAATATCTTCAGTATGATGCCGTTTGAGGAGAGCCCACTCGGAGGACTGGCCCTGAAGCAGGTTTGTGCATACAGCCATCTCTCCGCAGGTGACGTCCGCTCCGAAGCGCTTGCATATCCTTCGGAAAGGGAGGTTACCGCACTGAAGGAGAGAGCAGAGAGATGGTTTGTCAGGAGATTTGCTCTGTTCCAAATGTGGCAATGGCAAATTTTGACAAAAGGAGAGAACTATCTACCTACCGTGGTCAGTGGAGCCAAGTAGAGCTTGCCTTGGATTTCCAACTGGAAGACAAGAAGGATGGAGAGGCATGTTAGCAGAGCTGAACCGGCAGTGGTTAAACAGGAAGATATTCCAGCTACCAATTTTGTCATTTGCCTTGGGTAAAACACAGTGGGAAACCCAAGAAATCACTGGTTTTGTTCAAGATCCTCAACTATTCCAAGAGAACGTATCATTTGGATACAAGAACTAGAAACTTGAACTGCTCAATTTGTTTTCACTGCTCAGCTTGGAGAAAACTCAAAGCAGTTACAGATACAGAGGGATGCAAGACTGGCTAATGGCTGCAAGGATGGAGGCGAGGAGGAGGAGAGGAAGTCGGCAATGCTCTCACCCCAGGAAAGCACTGTGCCGTACACACAAACCAACCAGCCCCAGCCTCGGCTCTCCTTGCAGATCACAGCCAGCCTCACTGACAACTCAGCCCCTGCTCTCCTTCACATGCAACAGGCTGCAGCTTCTCTTGGTTCTCACCCCTCCAAGGACACCGCCACAGCCCCAAGAGCGGACCTTCCTGCATCCTTCCCCTCTCGTTAGTGTGGTCCCCAGGCAGCTCGGTCCTCTGCCTGCCTCTCACCCAGCTAAGAGGTCTCTTCTGTCTTCCCAAGCACAATCTTAACCCCTTGACAGGTACCCGAGAGACAGCAGCCCTCGACCAAACTCTCACCTTCCTCTTCTCACATGACCGCAGCTTTATAATATCTTCATCTGTCACCGGGCCCGCTGTTTTGATGGAGGAAGGCTCCTCGCCACTTGTGGGGCCAGGACTCTGCAAGGCGTCCGGTTTGGGATCGTCTCCCTGCTCTGGTAGCACAGGACATTCGGGGCCGTCTCCCAGAGCCTCCTGGGGCGTTGTGCAGTCAGACGCCTCCTGCTCCTCTGTGGAGCGTCCTGTGGCTTTGCCTCCCTTCCCACCATTGCCGTGGGGCTTGGCCAGCCCACGGAGGTACTCGTCAGCCTTCTTGAAGATAAACTTCCTCTTGCGCAGCTGGTGCTGGAGGTCCTTGGAGAGGTTGTTCCTCACCAGTGACTTCCCTTCCCACTGCTTGGCCAGGTCCGTGTTGACGATGTTCTGGTAGCCGTCCCCAAGGTGGGCTTGGGCGAAGCGACAGGTGACGCCGTAAATGCACTTGCCGAAGGTTTCGAAGAGCACGCAGCTGCGCCCCAGGTCGGCCGGCTTCGCGGCCATGTACTCGCCGACATCGTGAAGGAAGCGGCACCGCGGGCCGAAGTAACACTTCTCTGCGCACCCCTTAAAACAATAAAGAGGAGGTTAAAGTCTCTGTCCCCCGCTTGCCTGCCCAGCCATGCCGGTACCTTCCGGCACAGGCGGGGAGAGCCTGGGTCTGCCCCGGCCCAGAGAGGGGCCAGAACTGCTCCGAGCACCCATCGCTCCCTGGCTGACATCAGGCGCATCCCATGAAACGCTCCCAGGAAGCCAACTGCTGGAACGTCCCGCAGAAGGGCAGCGATGTTGAGGGGACATTTTAGTGCTATCGCTTCAGGGAAGCTGACGCTTTCCTTGTCCTGCTCAGCTCATCCCGCTCCACCCTCTCCCAGCCAGCCACCAGAGGTGGTTTTGCCAGCACAGCCCCCTGCTCCGCTCTCCCTGCTGGGAGTTTGCCCTGGCACGGCTCTATCCTCACCGTGCTTTGCTAGACTTAAAAATCAATGCAGCCCTTGAGCAGGAAGGGCCCAGCGGGGTCCCAAACTCCCCACCCCAGAGCAAGACCCCTGCTCCCTACCTGCGTTACCGAGGGGCAGAGCCTGCTCTGCTCGTAGTGGTTGGGTTTCATGCACGGCCTGCTCTTGTTCTGCCCCCGGGCCCGCTTCTGCTCCCCGGGCTCCTTCTCCGCTGCTCCAGCATCCTCTCGGCTTTCCCCATCCTGACCGAGGTCCTCCGACCTCACTCGTTTGGCGGGGGGCTCACTCTGGCAGCTGTCAACCTCCTCCTCCTTCTTCTTCTCGCCCTCCTCCTCCTCCTCGCCCTCGTTGCCTGCTTGGCCACCAGGCTCGCCCCCGGGCTCGCCCCCGGCGCGCAGGTAGGCATGGAACTGCTCCTTGGAGGCAAGAAACCTGTGGAGACACAGCACCCCTGTGACCGCAGCGACGGCGGGAGCGGGGTGCCCGGGGAGAGGGGGGAGCGGGGGCGGCCTGAGGGGAGCGGGGGCTGCCGGGGGGACGCGGGGCCGGGCACGTACCGGGGGCGTTACGGCGGGGCCGGGCACATAGCGGGGGTACGGAGGGGCCGGGCACGTACCGGGGGGGGCTATGGCGGGGCCGGGCACGTACCGGGGGGACGGGAGGGGCGGGGGCGGCCTGGGGCCCGCACTCACCGGGCGCGGACCGGCGCCGCCCCTGCTGCCACCACCGCCGCCATGCTGCCGCACGCGGTGATGACGTAGGGGCGGGGCGGGACCACGTGACGGGGGCGGGGCGAGCCTGGCGGGCGGGTATAAAAGGCCCGGCGGCGGCCAGGCCGCCTCACAGCGGCGGGCGGGGGTACGGGGCCTGGCTGCTGGAGCCGGGCGGCCGGCCGGGCTCTGTCAGGGTTCGCAGGGCCGCGTCCGTCCGGCTGCGGGAGGCTCTGGGCTTGCTGGGGCCTGTCGGCTGGGGGAGGCCCTCAGGGAGGCCCTCAGGAAGGCCCTGTCCGTGGGGGCAGGCAGTCCCCAGGGCCGGCTGAGGGGCTGCCCGAGTGGGGAAAAGGGGCTGGCACCTCTTCCTCGCACCTGGTGTCGTCGTGGCTCTCCAGGGCTTCTCTCTCTTTTGGGGTACCTCCTGGTTGGTGTCACACGAGGGGTCCAGGATTTGCTGGGATAGCACCAGCTGCTGGCCTAGGCCTCGCTCTCTGGTGGGAGCAGGGCTTGTCGTGGCTTGAGGGGTGGGAAAAATGCCTATGGGCCTTTGGGGGGTTCTGCGGGGTTCTGCAGTTTGGGGGAGAGGGTTTGGCCCTTCTGCCTCTTAAGAGCTGTCAGCTGGAGAAGGTGGAGCCCTGCAGAGATGCAGGGCACTTGCTGTGGGGTGTTTGTGTGTTTGGGGTTTTTACTGAAGCGGTAAGTGCAAGGTTGTGTTGCTAGGCTCAGTCTAAACTGAGGGGATGAGCCGTCTCCCGTTGCGCAGAGCCATAAATCTGCCTTCGAGCTGTCCCACGGGCAGAATTTTGTTGTGGCTGCTCCGGCAACAGGATTTTCATATTACCCTTTGGAAACATTTTCAAGCTCAACCCAGCTGAGGCGCGGGAGGGCTTCGTCTTCCCACCACCCCTGGGAAGACCCGGTCTGTGCTCCTCGCAGCAGGCTGCCTGCCATCGCGCCGTCCTCCCGCCGTGGGCAGCGCGGATGGGGGCCCTGAGACAAGGCCACCCTGTCTCTGGGGACGGCGGTTGCCCTCTGACATGAGCTGTAGCCATCACAAAACACCAGATCAAGGGTCCTGCCACACATTCCTGATGGTTGTGTTAATGAGGCTGGCCCGCTAACGGAGCAGGCGAGGGCTGGTGCTCATGAGATTGGCTGGAGCACGGGGTCTGCCCTTGGGTTTGGTCCATGGGTGGAAGTTGAGGCTGAAGAACAGACACGAAGTGTGGGGTGTTTGGTGTGAGGTGGCACACGCTGACCTCTGCTTCCTCCTCCATAGCTGCCATGTCTGCTCCATGTGTTTGGGATGCTTGTTACAGCCTTTCCAGGTCCATAGTCCCTGCATGCCAGGCACGGCCAGCACCTTGTCTGTGATACTCTGTGCCTGGTACTCGTGGGCCTTGAGCAAGAAGGATCTTGTAGCGAGGGGGCTTGATGTCTCATGGGGCAGCACGTTCAGAGCTCTCCTGGGTGAGGTTTCCTTTGCAGCTTAGGCTCACATCCCTTCCTTTGCAGTTATGCTCTGTCATCTGCACAGCCTTGTCGATTGACTCATGCTTGGCCTGGGCTACCGAGAGGCTGAGAAATAGCTGTGAAGTCCAAATGAAGAAAGACCCGTGCTCCATCTTCTTTCCTGTTCCCCGCCCTGCACTGAATTGAGGGCTTTGCCAGGCCCTTTTATCCGAATAAAAAAATTGCCTCTTTGTTTCCACAAGCCCAGGACAGCAGGCTGGAGTGCGGTTTCAGCCCTGCACTGTAGCACAGGTACCAACAAGAGGAAGCAGAAGGTAACTTGCGTTTTTGCCTTTAGGGGCTGCTAGAAGCTGGTGAAGAGCAGCCGTGCTTGCGGTGTCGGGGAATTACCGCAGCATGAGTTTGTTTATGGGCGTGTAAGAGTTGTGTGTGCACATGGGACAGAGGTAAGACTGCACGTGGGGCTGTAATTTTACTGTTTTCCTGTTTTCTGTTGCCTTAGCGCAGTTCTCTCCAGATGCTCCCTCAGAAATGTCTTTTGGGAGGAGCTGGGAGCCTGGTAGGGTGCTTTTGCTGTTGCCAAGGGTGGGCAGGTTGCGTGATCGAGCCAGGCTGCTGCGAGAGGAGCTTTTGGCTGATTGGGTATTAATTAGTTTTGGAGTGCAATATGAGGAATGTAAAATACTATTTTAAGCTTCAGCTTGGCTGAGGGAAGGAAGGAAATGAGGCCCTGGGGATTAATGAAATGATTTCACTGATGTTTTTGTGGGGCAATAAGCCTGAAGTCAGAGTGCTTTTGACTCGCTGTACTCACTGAGGTCACAGACTTTTGCATCTAATCCCTTCTCAGGGCAGTGGCTCGGCGGTTTTATGAGGCTGAGCCTCAGGCAAGCTTCCCAACAGACCCTGGTGAAGGGTCTGGGAGCGGAGCACGAAGCCCCTGGGATTGTCAGCTCTGCCACAGCCTCGTGGGCACCACATCGGAGCCAGCTGCGGTCTGTGCCGTGCATCCACACAGCTGCTCCTGCCCGATGTGATGGGGGCTTAGCCGCACGCAGCCGAGCAGCTCGATGTTCACCCATGGTTGCTATAGGATGTATATGAAGGAAGTCAGGGGAATCTCTGCTAGGTACGGAGAGGTGCTGCTCTTGTTGGCTGCTTTAGTGTTTTTACCCCTTGCTGTAATCGGGTCGTACTGAGGCTGGAAGCGGGGCCCGGGGAGTGAGGAGCTGTGAAGCCCGCATTGCGGCTGCCTGAGCTGGACGGCTTTCGGGGGTGAGGATAGTGCTTGGATGGCCAGAGCTGTCACTTCAATATCCTTCAGCAGCCCTAAAGCAGCTTTGAAGAAAATCAATACCCAAGAACTCGTTGGGAAAGGCCAAGTCAGGAAAAAAGGAAAGGTTGATTACAGGAAAGTGTGATATATATACAGGGAGAACTAAGTCAGAAAAAGTTCAGCTACTTCAGCGTCCAAGTTAAACAACACACACGTATTAATGAAAATACCCCTTCCACAGGCTCCTGCACAAAAGTCGGATGTGTCAAGCCCCTGGTTCTGGCTACTACACCCAGGCGTTAGCTGAAAAATGAGGTTCTGTAGCAGCCCCAAGAGGTCACCTCCACAGCTGCAGTGGGGTGAGAGCGGGGATAGAAATTTGGGCTGGTCAGATTTGTTTGGATGCCTTTCATAGCAGCGCAGTAACATTCTGACAGCCTTTGCTGGTTAATCGTGTAAATGGGCAAATGCCACAGAAGGCAGGTGTGAAATTTGCTGCTGATGTATGGGCAGGGTAGCCAGAGCTGGAAGTGAACCACTGGGTCCTATCCATCTTCTGGTCAAAGCAAAATCCATTCCTCATGTCTATTGTCTACTCTTTTATCCGGTCTTGTTTTTAAAGCCCTGTGCAGCAGCGCTTCCAGCCTTCTGCAAAGGAGACTATTCCCATTGCTCATAAATCTACTATCAGGAAGCTGTTTCCAAGATTAAAACTTAAATGTTTCCCCTCTCTAGTTTCATGCCCCAGCTCCCAATTCCCTCCCTACCGTAATCACTGGGTCTCAGTCTCCTCCCAGCAGCTGGCAGTTCATGTGGACACGTGCTGGGGTCTCCATACCCCACACCAAGACCCCAAAAGCCACCATGCCATGTCTGCCCCAAGAAGACCTGTGGTGGGACACTCTGGAACTGGGGCGTGCTCCTCAAATGGCTGAGCCAGGCTTTGGGCAGGCAATTGTGTAATGGCGTTCAGAAAAATATCTCTTGCTGTAGCTCCCTCTTGGATAGTTTAAGAGCTGTTCGGAGCGCTGATTTAGCGTTTGGCCCATGGATGGAGTAGTTAAAGGTCATTATCTGGGCAAGGCCTGTGTGGTTTTGGGACACGCTGTCGGTGTGCTGGAAGTGGACTGGAGTTCAGGGTCTGTTGTGGATATCGTACCAGCTATGGCAGGAATGATCGTTCCCGAAACTGCGATAACAAACCATGGTGGCGAGCCCTTGGATCTGCAAAGTCTACGTGGTGTGTGGGCAGGGATTTCTAACGGAGGAAGGAGCGAGGGAAGGAAACGCACAGGACATCTGGGCTCACGTGGGAGTGGTGGGAGCGAGGGAGCAGTGTGGGATCCTGAGCCTCTTGGCTGTGGCACTCAGCCCTTCATTAGTACAGCTTGGAGAAGACCCCAAGTCTTTTCATCAGACCCTAAAATAAGACTAAGCCAAGGCACCAGTCACGGGAGAGGCCGATTTCTTGGCAGAGGCCGCTCTGCGTGATGGAAGAGGCAGGATGTGGCTTTCCCCAGCGCCCCTGGGCACGGGAGCGGGGGAAGGCCCCGGTTCTCCCCTTCTGGGAGCTCTGCGGGGCTTTTCTTGGCGTTGATGTTCTTCCCAGCCTTCATCGCCCCCACCCTGCTGTTCCCAGGGCCATTTTGGGGCGGCTCCTTGGGTTGGTAGGGGGAGAGGCTCCTGAGAGGGAGCCTCTTCTGGCCTCCCCTGTCACCTGAGGTCACCCTGTCACTTTTCCGTGCAGGTTGGCTAATCCCCCATGGCTCCATCCTCTCTTGGGACTTCGGGAGAGCTGAGGATCTGGACAGGAAAGGTGCTTGCCTTCAGCCCTTTAGCTGGCCTCTTCTAATGCCCTGTACCACCAGATAAAATCATTTGTACGTTTTTTATTTTTATTTTTACATGAAAAGGCAACACTGAGATTTCCTCCTGACATTTAACTCAGTCGGTAAGTGACAAACCGAATAAACATTCCTGTTTCACTGGGACAAAGGCTCCAAGATCCTGCTGTGACTAAAATGTTTCATCATTTCCGAAGCAAAATGTTTCATTTAGAAAAAATAAGAAAAGAAGAAGAACTAAAAATGACATGTCTCAATGTTTTTCTAATTATTTTCTCCATTTTGGCTGAAGCTATTAGTCAAATTTGGCCCTACTACACAAATAGTTTTGGAACCTTCCAAAACTTCTATTTTGGTGACTTTTCCTGTCATTGATGAATAATAATTTGATCTCTGCCCTGCTCACCAGCGCAGTGTGTGTTCCCATTCACCCCTAGGCGCTTTCCTTTCGGGTTTGCTGCCGGGACCTGCTTTGGCACCCCAGCACCGTGCCTCCCGCAGCCGCCAGCCCTCCCCCAGGCAGACTGGGGCTGCCTCTACCCTTTCCCATGCTGGATGTATGTTGAAACGCGCGTGTGTGCATGTTGGGTGTTCTTGCGTGCTCAGGCCATAAGACTCTTGCTCATCTGTACGTCTCTCCTACATGCGGATGGAGCCCCGGTGCCACATGGTGACGGAGCAGGATCTTTTTCGCAAGACTGATCCCATGCTATCCTAGCAGTTGCACCCCGTGACGTACCTGGGCTGATCCTCCGCGTCAAGTTCCTCGGCACAAGTTTGTTGGATTCCAGGTGAGCAATGTTTTTCTCCCCAAACCCTGGCTGCTGGAAGCATGTTGCCTCTGCAGCTCAGCAGCAGTCCTGGAGCTGAGCTGGGGAGCTTGCAAACCGAGGAATGGCGAGCAAGCGGGGATCTTTGCTGTTGCCTCTGTTTGTCCTCGTGTTTGCTCTGCCTGCATGAGTCACGGGAACAACATCTGGTGATTTTTAGGGTCACAGATGGCTTTGCTTAGCTTGTTAATTGTGATAGCGTGGCCTGTGACTGACACATGGCTGCTTTCAGCAGTGGGTACGGAGGCCCAGAAACAAAAGGCTAAAGCGTGTTCTTCTGATAGTCAGTTTTGGACCTTACCTCGCCTCAACCATGGCTCACTCCATGCAGCGGCCCAGGGAACGGCCCTGCTCAAGGATGGATGTTGTTCCAGGGCTCATGGAGAGGTGGCAGAGCCTCGTCCCTCGCGCTTGTGCGCTGCTGGGCCTCGGGAGGAGGGCTCTGCAGCACTGTCTGAAAGCACAGTGCTTTTCAGAGCTCCCTTATGTTGAATTTTGGACCCAGTTGTTTCTTAGCATCCTTTTGCACCCTTTTGTTCACCTTTCTTCCTGAGGCACCTGAATGAAGGGGCTGCTTTGAATCGCCTCTTTCCCGATCCCTTATACATGAGTTGGCTGTTGAGCCTGTAACTGTGGGCAAGCCGATATCACTAAAGATAAGCAGGGCGGGTCACTCATGCCATTTCCTTCACTCAGTCCTCTTCAGCATCCTCCTGGAAATATGGATTTACAAGAAAAAACCCTGCAATTTCATTTCGTTTTGGAGAAATAAAATCTCGGTGCTCGTTATATCCAAAGCCCTTCCTGGCATCTGATTTTTTTGCAAACTAGGGTAGATGTATGGGTGTTTTTTTTTTCTTCCTCCTCCTGACTAAAAGGTAGAGAGGACTGATGCAATGTCATCTAAACTTGGACAGCCTATGCTTCAGCAGCTGATGAGGTTTTGCAAAATTAGAACCATCCCCGGTTTTCCCCGGTATGATGGTGTGCCAGTTTTCATCCTGTCTTTGTTCTGGAAAACTTACCATATGCCTTAAAAAAACAAGTATTGGAGGCGGTTGCCCTTGCCTGCCTGGAGTGAGAGATACTCCTGTGTGTGTCAAGGCCCTTGCCCAGCTGATGGGGGGGGTCCCCTTTGTCTTAAGGGATTTGTAGCCAGATGGTTTCGTAGCCATGCCCTGCGTAGCTGTGCCACTCCAGGCTGCTCCGAGGTGCCTCGAGGGGATCGCACTGACTGCAGCGTTCCTGCGCCGGTCACTCGCGTTCAGCTCAACTGCAGAGCACGTGCTTGGCCAGTGTCTCTAACTTCAAGGCTAGCTTTTGTGAAAAAAAGGCAGCCGTCCCTATACTGTGGACGTGGTCCCATGCAAGTGAGCGGGAGAAGAGGCAAAGGAACGGGCAGTATTGTCCCCAGAAAATGTTATTGCTTTTGAGATGGAAAGATGTCGCTTCACTCTTCTCAGAGCACAAGGGAGAGAGAGTGAACCAGCTTTGGTTTAGCAGCCCTAATAAATATCATATGTGAGCTTTAGGGTGCTTATGCAGGACAAACCATGCCTTCTGGCTTTTTGCTGCACTCAAACAGCTGCTGGCAGCTCTGCTCCTGCCGTTGGAGGGTGAAGGAATAGCAGCGCTGAGAGCAACCATTAGCTTTTTCCAAGTAGAGCTTGGCAGTCCCTGGGATGTGAAAAGTCCAGAAGAAAGCAAATGGCCTTTGGCTGGGGTCTTGGAGCCTGAACGTGAGCTGCGCTACCAGAACTCACTGTACTGGTAGGGAAGCGAGGAGAGCGCAATGTTTGCAATGCGCATTGACACTCCCCTTCCTGAACTGGAAAACTTCCTGCCCATTTGTTTCTCCCCCTCTACCCCCGTATCCCTTCTCAGCAGGGACTAATACACTTGCTTTCTAGGCTGGCTTAGTACTGACACGAGATTGCATCTGCGTGTATCGGTATGCGTGCTCCCTCCCCCTGCAGCCTTCCCCCTGCTAATGACAGTTAAATCCCGTGGCTGATTTCAGCAGTGTTTGGCAGAGAGGAGATGTCTCAAAAGCACTGAATTCCTGCAAGTTTCACAGAGGTGGGTGGTTTGGTTTAGTACCCAAATTTGTGCCCCCTCTAAGGGAGGTCTCGGGCAGTTGGCCAGCTGACAGAGCGGGAGCTCGGTGGCCAGTTGGCACGTACAGCCCCAAAGCCAGCTGCAGCGTACCCCATTCCTGCACAGCGCGGTGGGGAGCAGATATGGGGCGATGGGGGGCACTGCAGGAAGAGTAGGGGACACCTGGGGGAGTGTGTGTTGGAAGGGGGTATGCATGTGGGAGATCTGGCACAGGGGCTGGAAGGGAAGGAGTTGTCATTATTGATGTGTGAGGAGAGAGACAGGAGCTATAGGACATCAGTCCATAAGGGCTTCTCCCGCTCCCAGTACAGCCCCAGCTCACTAAAGCAGCAGAGGACAGGTTCCATGCTAAAATGTGCAAATGGCTCTATGGCACCACTAAGGCTATAACATTGCTTTAAATAAATCCCCAAAAGCCAACCTCAAGTGAGTCGGGGGTAGGTAGCCGGAGCCTGTTACTGCTGGTTGTGACTACAAGGCAGGATTGCTAATGCAGGCGCTCAAGCAATGCAAATCTGCCCAGCTGTAAAACTGCTATGCCAATGAGTCTGTTTTAAGAACAGGTGAAGCTTTTCCCAAAGCTTTAATTTAAGGAACGGGGTGCCCTTTCCTGGTTAAAGTTAAGATCATGGTTCCCTCAGCACTATTGAAAAGCTCGATCCGTTTCTCCCCCCAAAAGCTCCGTTTCCCCTCCCTTCTCCCGCCGCAGGAGGTGTTCTGCACCAGGCAGCATTTGCTGAACTTGGCTCCGGAGAGTCTGTCTCCCTGCAGCTGCTTTTTCTGCTGCATCTCTGCAAACCATCAATATTCATGTGCTTCATCGGCAGAGCCTCTAAAGGGCTCTGGAAATCCAGAGCGGGATCCAGTGCTGGAAAAGTCTTTCCCATGTGGGGCCAGGGAGCAGCGGGCTGTGTGTTTGCCACGAGAGGGGGTTATGAGCCTGCGAGAGCCCAGGAGGAATGGGTGCTGAGGGTGCTGTGCTCAGGGCAGGGTGCCCTGACGGGTCCTGGTTGGCATGGCCATCGCCCTCCAGCTGCACCGAGCACCTTTCTTGCTGGGGCCACCCTGGTGAGCAGTCCCGCCGTGGGGATGGGTTGCAGAAGACGCCTTTATCTCGCTCGGCAGGCTTTGCTGCAGCTTCATCCCGTTTTCCCTGTGAAGGATGGGATGACGGTGGATTAAAATGCGATAAAGCCTGATAAGTGCTGGTGGATGGTTAAGTGGGATGGGGTTTAGCAGGAGTGGTGGCACCTGCCACAGGGCAAACGGTGAGACAGAAGCACATTTGGCAGGGAGGAGCTCAGTCCTTGTTTGCCCACAGGGTCTTGCTCCCAGATGACCTAGTGTATTAGAGCTAAAGCAGAAGGTGATTTTCCTGACTGCAATCTGGGTCAGGAATGCTTCGCACACCCTCCCTCCTCCTCTGCTCTGGTTAAGCATCACTTTCCTTGAACGTGTTTTCCCATGAGCTGCCTCCACTGCCCCGTACCATTCTCTCCTTTGCACTGATGCAACTATTTGTGTGATTGCAGAAAACCAGCTTGAGGAATTGATCTGGCTGATCCTATTTATTTTATTCCCCCTTTCCCAGCACAGGAATATTTGCTTCGCAGGTGTTGCTTGAGCATGTTGTGTTCTGGGGTTGGAGCTAATCTACCTGCAGCCAATAGAACTGAAACTGAATTATCCTGGCATATTCTCTTGTACCTTTCTCTGCTGTAACATAAAAAGCCCTAATTTCTCCTGCTAGGTGATCTCCAAGTTGTTGAGGTGGGTACATGTACAAAGAGCTTAGAGAAGTTTGGTTTCAGCTTGAATACTGAATGGGAATTGAGAGGCCTGGGGTTTATTGTGGTGTTTTCTGGGCTTTCTCTGTTGCTTTCTTCCACTCTTTTGCAGCCTTCGTACCCACGTGCAAAGACTAAAATGCTTGAGCAAGGGCTTGGACGTTTGAATATCTTCACGGGTGGGATATTCCCTTCCACCATCAGAGAAGGTGAGATGGAGAACACAGAAAAGGACGCTAATTAGGAAACCTTTTTCTTTCTTTGAGGGGGGAAATACTTAACATTTGTGGACTTAAAATTTTGGACTCAGTTTTGCGATTTCCTGTGATCTACGCCTGTTATGTGCCTTTGAGCCCAAAGGTTTTTTCAGCCAACAAACCACCCTCAGAGCAAGGGCTAGTCCAGGGAGGACTATCAATGGGATCAAAAACTAGCCTAGCCCATGAACTTCTCATCCTGTAATAGTTCCCACTTAAACCTCCTATTTCTGCCCTGAGGCCACTGCCAGTGGCCCCAGTACAGCATTAAGTGTTTGGAGGCTACATGGTGAACTGGAACTGGTTCAGAAGAAAAAGAAACCTGCCGCCAGACGGGGAATATTACCCCCGACAGTGTGCAGCCTCAGTCACCGGGCAGTTGTACCAAGTGGGGAGCACAGGCGTGAGATGTTTCATCAGGTGTGAAGACCCCATGGATGCTTTTTAAGTACTCATGGTGGAACAGGAATTGGGCGTCCTTGGTTTTATTCAAAGATCTGTTTTTCCCTTCTCTGTGCTGCAGCCTCTGTGTTGTTTTGGCTCCTGTGTTTAATTTGCTCGTGCTCCAGAGCCTAGGTTGCCTCCAACAATGTCCTACTCTGGCCTTGCAGTTCGTGCCATAGCAAGGTCCTGGTCTCATTTTGGATGTCGGGACACTAATTTGATATTTGCCCTCCCCACTCTGAGGCCTTTTGCTCAGGATTTGAAGCCTTGGGAACGGTAGAGGTTCTGGGTCTGTGGAGTTGGGCCAGGTACGTGCTGTGCAGTTGCAGCATTTGCAGTTGAATTCTCCTGTGCAGTATCCTGTATGGTCTGTCTGCTGCACAGAGATGAGTAATAGTCCCCAGTCCCCATCCATCAAACATAATTAGGTCCATTTCCTAACGAGCCCTCGGACTGCTCAAGTGGGAGCTGAAAGGAAGACAGAGCACCTTGTCAACGGGCATTGCTTCCAGGAAAGAGAGGAACCCACAGCCTCTTCCACGGTGCTGGGGCTGGCTTGTGGAATCCCAGTTGCTGGACCAACAAACATCAGGAACCCAAATATCTGCTCAAAAAGGAGAAAAGCCCCAAGTGATGAAAACCTTAGGGGTCAGGATGAAATCAGGTACTCACTGATGCTTTGTGCTCTTCTGTGCTGGTGTGCTCAGTGTTGTGGTCCTGACCAGTGACCTGGATTCCTGCCTCTGCCTCCCATAAACTCGGGGATCCTGGGCAAATCTTATAATATGTTTTTCCCTGAAGTGGCTCTGGTTTATTTTTCCTGAGAAAGGATTTGTTTTTTAGAAGATATCCATCAAAATAAAATCTGAAGCTGTTCCAGAAAGGGTGTTGGTTAGATGAGTGTCTCGGTTTATTTATTTTATTAGTTTTTGTTGGTTTTTACATTGTTGACGCATCCATTAGGCCACATACCAAGGAAAATGTGGAGGGGAGGGGTTAGACTAAAGCAACTGTGTCTTTTGAAATGTCCATTAATCTCCATTTATACAAGGAAATTTTTTTCCAAAGGTCGCAATTAAAACATGTTCCGGTTGACCTGGTACGTTGTCCTCCATTCTCTGATTTAGTACCTTGACAAAATGTCCTGAATTTGACTTTTCCTGTGATTTGGGCTTGGGTGAGTTGGTTTGGTTTTTTACATTAGAGACCTTGAAACAACTTGCAGGGTGACAATTGTGTCCCCTCGTGACTGGACGTGCGGTAGCTCGGTACCGTTTGGGTCTCTGCCCGTTCTCCAGGTGTGCTTCAGAGTCTTTCGGCTCTCCTTCATCACCGTCACCTCCTGGCCAAGGCTCGGCCCCTGATGCACATACCGTGTTATCACTGAGCAGGTCCACGCAGGCTCTGTGGAATATACCCTTTTAGGAATAAAGTTTTTGCTGAACTGCACGGAAGCCAAAGCGAATTGTTTTTTGCCCGTTTAGCTTGCTGAAATGGCTTGGCAGAGGGTGTGATGAGTGCGTGGGCGAGGGCGGATGTCCAGCCAAGAGGGCAGGGCTGGGGCAGCCAGCGGTTGAACTGGTTTAGGCTTCCATGGAATTGATGCTGTAGCTGCTCAGGTGTGAGCGTGCTGCTTTGACCTACCTCTGTGCCCAAACAACAAATCAGTGCCACACGTGGCATAAGAACCAGAGAGTCCTGGTCCTCCAGGTGTTGCTTTTTTTTTTCTCAGGGCAAGTTATTAGTGAGCCTGGCTTTCTTTGGCTTTGCTGTCTTGGGACTCTGGCTGGCAAGCATAATTAACAAGGGCCGGGGTTTGTAATTCCTGGCACAGAAACAGCATTAATGGATTTGTTCAGTTCCCTTTTATCAGCCTTTCCAGCCTGCCTCTTATCCCATCTCAGCCCTCCCCAAAGTAATGAGATTAAAAGAACGTGAAGGTCTGATAAATGGAGATAGAAACCTAAGAGCTGGGGCGGATCGATACAGGTCCATCACGAAGACGTGCGGAGAGGTTGCAGGGCTGATGATTGAATGGACCCAAGCCCTGAGCCTGCCATGGGATGGTGCCGGAGCTCAGGGACCCCAGAGGAATGCGTCACAGCCGTCGTGAAACCTGTTGGGCTGGGTGAAAGTGGGGCACATGTGAAGGCATCTGGCACTTTGCTTCCTGCAAATCAATCCTGTGCTCTGTTTTCCTGACTCAGCAGTTTGCTGTAGTGCTGATTAGCATCTTGGCGGGATGAAACTTTCCCAGGCTTCACAGCATTGCGAAGAGCTGCTGGTGCTCCTGCATCTAAAGAAGCCACTTGTTATTTGTGCTCTTCTCCCCCCAGAGATAAACTCTGATGTGTGGACCATATTAGTCGCTGTCTGGAGAGGGGCTCTGGATGGAGCTGGGATCTGGAGGGGAGGGAAACGCTCTACTGCTGCTTGGTGTGGGGATAAGGATGCAGAGTTTGGAAACTTCTCCAAGCCATTCAACACACCTGAGGTTGCCAAGGGAGTGGAAAACAGGTTTTGTGGGAGCAGGTTTCTCTGCACCTGGAGCAATACCATGAGAGTGACCTTTATCCTGAATGCTGGGCAAGCTGGTGCCTCCTTACGCATCCTTCTTTTTTTGTACCCTCATAGGCTGAAGGGGAGCATGCCCTTATGGTGGGGTTTGTAGGCAGCCCTGTTGCCTTCCTGGAGTCAAGGAGCAAGTCTCCTTGTTCAGCACAGAGCCACCCGTCAGCACATGTTGTGGTTTTGGGAATTTTGCTTCAGCAGCCTGGTTGTAGCATGGCCACTGACACGAAAACTGGCTTGTCGTCTACGAGCAGGAGAGGGCTGCAGGGTCCTTTCCCTGCAGGACTGCTCTCTGTCTTGCCTTGCCTGGGTTCGTGAGGCTCCTAGTGTGTAGGAGGGTGGGGAAGGGGGATTTCTGGCCTTCCCCCGTGCCTGCTGGGATCAGCATGGCGAGGACTTTGTGGTGGATGTGGACACTGAGTGATTTCATGTGACAGTGCCGTGTTCCAGCCGAGCTTTGACACAAACCCAGCCAGGAGTCAAGACCCAACTTCTCAAATTCTATGCTCCTGGAGCATAGCCCTTGTCCCTGTCTTCCTTTAAACCAGTTCTTTCGCTTCTGCTTGGAAGCTCTGAAAAACATCCCAGGACTCTCCTGGGGACCCCTTTTTTTGATGCCAGCTCTGCCGTCCCTCACTCATTTCTTCACACACTTTCCCAGGCTTCTGTTTCCCATGAATCTCCAGCAAGAACCTGGGAAGAGCTTTCTCCTCACCTGGCATTGGTTGCAGATCTCTGCTCAGTCTGTTTCTCCTCCCTGCTGTCTTTCCCTTCCCCTGATTCCCTCCTTTAATTTGCCTTTGCTTATTTTGAATACAAAGCTCCTCCATCACAGTGTTTATAGTTTGTAAAGCCTTGGGCCCATTGCTTATTCTCCTTCTTATATCCCTACTTAACCGCCTTGGCTCCCTGTGCCCTTTCTCTGCTTCCAAAGTATCCAGGATGAATCACAGTCCCTGTCCCCAGCTGTCTGCCGCGTAGTTCCCATATCCCAGGAACCTGGTTCCCAGACACTGCAGCAGTTCACTCACAAAGTCCTCCTCTTTCTCATCCCTTAAAAATTGCTTTCTCTGGAGTCAGCAGCAGGCGTCTTTGCCTCTCTCATGAGCCTCCTGAGCTAGGAGCAGCCTTGAGCAAGATCTCTCTCGTCTACGCGATGCCTAGGACGTATCCAGTGAGGGCTGGATGAAGGGTGCGGGCATCCCCTCGCTCAGCGGGTGCTCAGAGCATCCCCACCTGCTTCGGGAGCTGCTGGGTCGGTGCTGGCTGGCACGTGCTGGCACTGGGCTTATCGCCCTGGCACCAAGTAAATGTCATCAGCTTGCCTCGTATCCACTTTTCCATATCAGCTTTTGTCATGGTTTCCCTTCGTCTCTTCCCAAAATAGGCTGGTCTGCTCTAAAGCGCAAATGCCCCGGTTCCCATCTTTGCAAGGGTGTGGTGAGGACCGAGTGTTGGCCGCATCCCAGCTCTGTTCCCCTCCAAGAGCTCCTGGATCAGGATTTTATTTATTTATTTTTAGTGAACTGAATCTTCAAGCCACATTTTGTGTCCGAACAAGCAAACTGAAGCTGATGTTCATGTGCCAGTGGGGACTGAAGGAACTGGAGAGCAAGTGTACAGCGAGCAGAAGACCAGTGGGACAAGGATGAGGGATGCTTTGGTCTGAGACTGAGTCAGAGCAAATCACGGACCCTGGTGTCAGGGAGGCAGACCCACGTCCTTGAGTCAGGGTTCGTGGAGAGGAGGGGCAGGAGAGTCGCGTGGTTAGCCCGTCGGAGCCGTGCCGGAGCAGGGCTGGGGCTGCGAGGAGCCAGGGTTGCAGCATATGAGGAGTGGCTGAGGGAGCTGGGGTTGTTTAGTTTGGAGAAGAGGAGGCTGAGGGGAGACCTTATTGCTCTCTACAACTGCCTGAAAGGAGGTTGTAGTGAGGTGGGGGTCGGTCTCTTCACCCCAGTAACAAGTGATAGAACGAGAGGAAATGGCCTCAAGCTGCGCCAGGGCAGGGTTAGGTTGGATATTAGGAAAAACTTCTTTATTGAAAGAGTAGTCAGGCCCTGGCACAGGCTGCCCAGGAAAGTGGTTAAGTCCCCATCCCTGGAGGGATTTAAAAGCCAGGGAGATGCAGTGCTTGAGGACATGGTTTAGTGGTGGCCTTGGCGGTGGTAGGTTAACGGTTGGACTTGATGATCTTAAGGGTCTTTTCCAACCTTAACAATTCTACGATTCTACGTGCCAAGCCTGCAGGAGTGAGGCCAGCCAAAGGGCAGGGAGCGCTGAGGGTGCACACGGCGAGGCGGGGGCCGGGGCGGGAAGCCGAGGGGGTGGCTCGCTGCAGCGAAGCCCTCCTTGGTCAGGGCACTGTGATGGGACCCGAGCAGGTCCAGGTGGGTGAGAACAGCTCTGCTCTTGCTCTGGGTGGCCTCTGGAGGAGAGAGCATCTCTGCCACCAAGGTGGAGCCTGGGCAGAGCGAGCTCAGGCCTGTTTGCTCCTCTCCAGAGAGGTACGCCCAGCGTTTAAAGTTCCCGACTGCCACACTTTTCGTGCCTGGGACTTGGGTCCTCCTCCCCTTCCCCAAGCAGCAGCATCTGAACTGAAATAATTCTGCAGGTGGAGACCAGGACACCGTGTCCCTCGAAGTCCTTCCCGTTGGGCCAGGGTCACTCCGTAGGAACCTGGGACTCAAAGCAGCCTGCAGCGCGGGTGAAGGCTGCAAAGCCAGCGGTGCACGGCCGCTCACCGCCTCTGGATGCTTTTCCTTGGTGGAAATGTTCTCACGCACGTCAGAGCCCGCTGCTGCTGCCTTCGCTCACCTCCCGTCAAAGGGGACAGCTCGCTCCCCTCTCCTGTCCTCCAGAGACGCGAGGTCCGGCTCTCCCATGCCTGCACACAAGGAGTGGGGACAGCGGCCGGCAGGAAAAGCGAGCCAGGCCAGCTCAAAATAGACTGCTTGTCGGAGTTTTCCATGAGACCTTTGAGACTCCTTATCTCCCCACTGCCGTTCTGGCACGGGACGAGTTGCAGATGGAGCAGCCTCCATGAGCAACGTTACCTCGGTCACCCCAAGGCTTCCTGCTGCCCGGGCAGGACATGAGGCCGTTGTCCCGTGGGATAACGGCTGCTGCAGGGTGCACAGGGCCTCTCGTTTAGCAGGACTAATTGGGTGGAAGTGAAACCTGCCTTGTATCACAGGGACAGGGGATATTGAGGAGGCTGGCTGTGGTGACAGCAGCTTTAGTGGAGATTGGGCATACAGGCTTGGTAAGCTGTTGGTAAGGTGTGGTTTTGTACCTCTCCTGCTGGAATATCTGCCCTGCTCTCAGCAATGCAAAAGGCAGCAGGGGCAGCCCAAGCCACCCTAAGGTCTGTGATCCTCCTCCTCTGTACAAATAAGTATATTCCTGCTAGGAAGCAGGCAGAGCTGCTGCTTTGCTTGATGGGAGGTTGGTCCTGCTTGCCAGGCTCCTGCTGCGTGAGCCGTGGGTTTGTGGTCCTGTGCTCAGGTGTCACCAAGCCGTAGGCTTGTTTGTAGCCCCGGGGAAGGTTTGGCAGTGTGACCTCCTGGGGCTTTCCTGACCCTGTAAGGATTTTCTTGTGGCCTTAATGAGACATCTGGGGGCAATTAGTTTTCTGTTTTATGACATGCCTGGCGTTTCTCATTGAATGTGGCACGGTGGGGCTACGCTGGTTCTCCAGCCACATCTGGGAAGAAGGGAGGGAAGGCAGGAGGTGCTGAGTCAAGCTTTGCATCCATCCTTCTCCTTCCTGGTGCTCATTGCTGCTCTGCGCCGTGTGTGCCTGTACAGAGTCCAGGCCCAGGCGTAATCCTCTGGTGCGCAGCGGTGGAGGATCAGTCCTGCTGTGACCTGTTGCTCTCGTGCAAGCCCTGAGATTAAGGTTGAGCCTGCTTCCCACCCGCAGTATCCTGAAGTTTCCTCGAGTAAGAGATTACAGAGAGGATTAGATATAAACCTTTGCTACTGCAGTAAATCATGTTTTTCACTGCTGCCAACTATGCAGAGAGGAGAGACAGTGTAGACTGGTGTTTCCCCTGGACCATGGCAGTATCGCTGACCCCAATTATTTCAAAGTGATAAATCACCACCTGTCCCTGGTCTATCATAAACTACTGTATAGTAGTGAAAACCATGCAGGTTAACAAGGAAATAATGAGCATCCTTTTCCTTTGCTTTTTAGTCCTAGGGCTTTTGGGGTGGTGTTTCTGAGGTTTTTCTGTATGACCTTTTTTTGAGTATATAAATGTCACCTAGAGGTGTGTGATCACTCTAGGAACTGAGGCTCTGAGATTGGCACTAAAACTCACGAGACCTACGGCACCCTTGTAAGGGCTTCCGTCACCAGCAGGGACCAGCTGAAGGGGACCCTCCATCGTGGGGCTTGAATGATTGCTTTGGACAAAGTTGCCATCATTTTTATTTTACAGAGGGGGAAACTGAGGCACGGAAGAGTGCCTTACAGTCCTTACTGCTAGAAGCAAGGATTTCTGGGGCTTCGTGTGATGTTTGGCCCATAAGGTCTCCCTGCCCTGAGCAGTACCTGTGCTGGAGAGGATGCTGGCGGTTCCTGATGCAGATGCTGGATTTGTAGCAAAGGTGAGCCCATACTTGGTGCTAGGAAGAACCAAAAGGAGAAGCTGATGCTGTGGGCAGCTACTTAATTGTGATTTCTGAGAATGAGGTTCATTTTGGACAATTTCTGATGATCCATCCCTTTAATAGACCAACACATGTGCAGACCTGCAGAAAACACTCTAAGAAATCTATTGGAAATCCTGCATGGAGGAAAAGGCCATTGAGCAGCTCCACTGGGAACGACAGGGCTTTTTTGTCTTTTGTTTTCCTCTTGTAGTTCACTTAATCAGCTAATGGTTTTTGCTGACAGATATTTATCAGCCTGAACATGCTTTCCCTGGTCTTGGAAAAATAGAAATCTTTACTCCTGGCTCCAATAAAAAAATCAGCCCAATATCCCTGAATGAACAAGTCTGAATATCAATCCTTCTCTTGGCATCTCAGCTCTGGGAGTCGTTAAGAGGAGAATGGCAAAAGCAGAAAGCAAAGCCACCCAAGGTTAGAAACAGGCCTGACTATTATTATTAATTTTTTTTTCAGCCAGAAATTTCATATGTTTAATGAGCTGAGGGCATAGCACGCTAGCAGCTGTCCCCAGGGCTGGAAGCAAAGCCGCCCCAGCCCAGCTCGCTGCAGCGTGTGGAACAGCCCCGTTCTGGCGTGGGAGAGGGTTCGTGGAGCAAGGACCTGGGGTTGCAACGTGGCACGGGCGCTGCCGTGCCCCCGCCTGCTGTTGCCAGGACCTGGCTCCAGCATCCCTTGCTCTGTTGCCCATCAGAAGTCATTTCACTGAAGAAAAGGGCTCAGCACCCTCTTAGAGACTGATTGCTGTTCCTCTGTGTGTCCCCCTCCCTATCTACAGAGCTAATCCTCCTCTCCTTTACACCCCATTTCCCACCCTGTGTTGATTTACTCCTCTTACACCAGTTTAGGATGTTGAAATCTGCTTTCAGCCCTGTCTGCAGCAAGTGAAAACCGACAGAGGCACCTCTGTTTGGATTAACCAAGCCTGGCCTTACAAAAATATCTCTTAAGCACAGCTCAGCAGAGCAAAACATCCAAGATACCTTAGATCGTGATGTTAGATTTATTATCAAGGAAACAACCCGTAACTTGTGAGATGCTGCTCTCCATCATAAATGCAGTTAGACATTCTTTCCAGTGCTAATGAGAACGAAGATGGATGTCCTCGCCCCTCCTCGCTGGTGGTGCCAGCAAACGCTAGGGTCTTCCCTTTTTTTCTTCCTGAAGCACTTCACGGTTCTGAAAATTACTGAAGTGAAATTTTACAATGAGTGCCTGCTGGTTTGTGACTTTTGTACATCTAGGGAGTCCGAACAGGTTTGTTGAAAGCTCTCTTGCTCTCTGTATATATGAAGGTATGTATATACGTATATATATATTTATATTTTATATTTATGTGCATGTGTGTGTATAGACTAAAAGGAAATCAGCTCCTATTCTGTTGCTGAGGGCTGGGATCTGCACATTCTCTTTTTGAGTATTTCATGCCAGATATCAGCTGTGACTTATATTTTGAATAAAAATTTTAATTAAATTGGTGTTTGTGAGCTGCTGGGGGGCTTTGGCCACTATCTTGCTCAGGAAATAAAATGACCTCATTTGTGAGAGTTGCAGGGTGAAGGAAACCAGCTTCCATCCCTGTTGGGTAGTGAGGAATATGTGGAAGAAGGCAGCATTCCCGATGGAGAGGGAGGTTTCGCCAATTTAACCAGGAAGAGGTAGCTCCAAAGCTGCGGGATGCCACTTCTCAGCAGGGATCGGAGGGATGCCCCGGACCAGGTACCGCCAGCACAAGGCTTTGCAGGCACCTCCAGTGCACCGAGGGACTTTGACCTTGGTCTGGTCGTTCAGTTTATGGGAGGAAAACGTCTCGTACACAGCCCCAGCGCAGCAGTAGGACCTTTTTCATGGCTAATGTAATCCAAACCATAAGGAAGCCAATAGAGGAAGAGAACTGTTGTGTTTTCAGCCAGCTCAGAGGCATTTGCCCAGGCGCTGGACTGAGCCCGGCCATTGCAGAGTCTCGTGAGCTGTGCACTGCTTGCCAGCCCTCTGCCTGTTTGCAGATCTGTCTGCTTCCCTTCGTGCATTCTCATTGCCCATTGCCTAAAACGTAACGCGCTTCATTTGTTCCTGTCCAGGCACAAAGTTCCAGGATGCAAGAAGATTTGAGGAAAGATTTATCCCTACTGATTGGAAGCGGGAGAAAGTTTTCCAGTCCCAGATTTCCCCACCGCCGTCGGAGCCTGGCTGAGAGATACTCACTGTCACAGTGCTGCTGAAGATCGTCTGTGCAAAAAAAACATTGATCTCAGGTGACAGCCCCATGAGCCTGATCTGGGAACTGGTAGGAATGACTGGAACCAAGAAGGATCTCCCTGGATATGGTGTTAGTCCTCCAGCAACACCCAGGTCATCACTGCACTGTGTTTGCTGTTCAGGATGGGCACTTGTAGCTGGACAGATAACTGCAAGGCAGACGTTTCTGTCCTAGCAATGAAACTCGGTCCTCAGTGTAAGCTAAATCAGAGCATCGCCCCTGGAACTAAGCTCTGGCAATTTACACCTGCAGAGGATCTCCGCTGTTGTCCTGGGAGATGATGGAAATGGTGCAGACCCTGCCAGCCCTGCTCTGCAGCAATTGCCTGGCTGTAAATAAGAAACAGTCTCAGCAGTGCTTCCACTTACCCAGCGTTTCTCTCTCACAGATCTTTGTGCATTTTGTACTGGCTTGGGAGTGTTATGAACTGGAAAACCTTTAGCGATGCGTTATTCAAAACACACTGGCTTTCATTGTGAAGTTTCAATTGTGGTTTGTAGGGTTGGGCTGAGATTACTGCATTTAAATTCAAGGCAGATTTCGTTCACTCATGGGGAATGAATGCTAGATCCTTGCTTTCCTGCTAGGAAATAAGCCCTGGCCGAACAGATCTGCACAGAGGCCCTGGCCCCAGGTCGCCTGGCTGCCCTTGCGCTGCTCCGATGACAGCTCTGCCCCTTGGCTGGGCGGTCGCGTGCTCCAGAAACCTGCTGAGATGTTGACATATTGCATTCGTAGCAGCTTCTGGAGGTGGGAGAAGGACAGGAGAGGGAACACAGAGCTAAGGAGAGGTTTGTCCCTTGTGCAGGTAGCCTCTGATTTTGGCAGGGTGATGAAGGTCCATCCCTCCACAGAAGGAGCCACCATGAAGTCTGCTCCCTGTCCCCAGGGTCTATGTGAGCAACGTGAGGCTCTCATGGATAAACGTTTGGATGTGCAATCTAATCCTGACCTTGGTTTATTGTTTAATCTGCCACAGCCTCGATGTATGGTAGAGGCTGAGCAAACCTCAGATCTTGTTTCAACTGAAACAGGAACCTCTGCACAGCCATTGACACCAGATGGTCTCAGCTGGGTTGAAGTCCAAGTGGATGAGGAAAAGCAGTATAAAATCCGTCATGTAGACGTGGCCTTAGAGTCTCCTAAAGGCAGCGAGGGAACATCAGTGCTTGCGCTGCTTAAAATCAGACTGGACTAACTTCTGGGGAACTTGTGGAGTGAAACCCTGCTACCATGGCCCTGGGTTTGCTGTTTGACAGCGATGCGGGGAGGCCTTCCCCCAGTTGCTCTGCAGTCACTCCAGTATAAGGTCCAGGAGAGCTGACGTTTGCTCCTGATTTTGACGAACACCCCAGTAGGTTCGTGGCCTCTCAATCCTTATCTTTTCTGATGAGAGGAGAAGGTGGACCCATCTTTCACCGGGGGTGTGTGCAGCACCTTGCACACTGTGGCTTTGAGCTCAGTTGGGACCATCATGCTGTGAAATGAAAGCAGAGTACGGGAGCATCCCTGGGCAGGACTGGGAACAGGCGAGGAGGTCTCCGGGAGCCAGGCTGGCTGCAATCCCATTGCCACAGGGTGGCAAGGCAGGAGCGGGGAGGTGGCCACGGGGCTGGAGGTGACGGAGCGCTGAGACCTTGCCACCCCTGCCTGATCCCTCTGAGCAGCAGCCCCAGGCAGCAGCAGGTCCGGAAACCCCAGCAGATGCCGTTCGTGACACTGATTAGCAAGGCTCGGAGCTGTCGTAATAGGACAGGCCCCTTGCCTGCAAGCCTCGGTGGTGATTTCTGCTTTGGTTTCTATTAACAAATCTCTGCGGTTATGTGCTCATGCTGCGCAGTGAGGGGCGGAGGGTTCAAAGCCAAGATAAATAGTCTTGGGGTCTGGCCGGGGCTCTAGGAAAACAGAGAACACAGCGAGTAATTTGGTTAATACGTTCAGACACAACTATTAGCCCGTCAGTGCTTCCTGCGAGGGAGGCTCAGCCAGAGAAAGCTGGACTGTGGTGGGTTAGGCACAACCAGCGTGGCTCTGCAAAGCCGCCGTGCTGCGGTGCAGGGGCTGGCCTGGCACCGGGACGGCCACGCATCCCTGTGCTCTGTCCTGGAGCCAGCTGTGGTGGGGATGGGAATGCAAAATCCCTGCCTTGTCTTTGCTCCCAGGGACACGGGTGAATTGCAGAGGCCTGGCACATCGTGGAGGACAGAGGCTGTGCCTGTTCCTCTTCCCAGCTTCCCACTCGCCCGTGCAGGAGAGCAGCATGGAAACCAGTGAGTAGGATGGGAGAGGTCTGTCCCACGCAGGGCTGCAACTGGGTCCCCTTCACTTGCAGCGATTTGTCTTTGTCTGTGAGGGGTCTGGATGAGGCTCGTTCAGTGCATTGGTATCCATGAGATGGGATGGGGAGGTGGTGAGCCCAGACCTCCTGCAGCCTCCAGCAGACGTTCAAACCCTCTGCCGGGTCCTGCTTGGTGATGGGTGTTGTTTTTTCCATTGTGGCATTAATATTCCTCCCTCCTGCTTTGTTCCCAGGTGTGCCAAGGTGTATTTACACCACCCTGGCTACATACGCAGGTACCGGAGCAGGTATGAGCAGAGTCTACAGTGTTCATAGCCCTTGGCCAAAGAAGACCTGGGGCAGTTCTGGAGGTCTGGCGTTATGGGGCTCCACTCTGCATGCAAGTCCTGCATTGAAGGTCCCAGGAAAGAGGCTGGTTTCTGTGTCCTTGTGCCCAGGCATTCTGCAAGGCTGTGTCTTTTAGTGCGGGTCTGGGAGAGCAACAGCTCTGTCAGTCCTTGGAACGAGAGCTTGTGATGAGCAAGAAAGCCGGATAATCTGCCATCACCTTGAGAAGCAGTGCTGAAGTGTTCACCTCCTTTGAATGTCTCCTTTTGGCAGAGGAGAGGGAATAATCCCAGAAACAACAGGCTTCTCTGAGAATCTAAATTAGAGTCCCTCCATTACAGCACCTTTTCATTACTTCTTCATGCTTTTTCTTCTCTTAGCAAATTTCTTCAGCCATCCTCCTCTGTCCTGTTGACACCACAAGAATGAGGGAGGGAAACCTCGCAGGTAGAAGACCCTCCTGCCTGCTGGCTCCCTCGCTCCCCCTTTTCTGGCTTCGGGAGGCAAGAGCACGGTAAGATTGAGTTCTTGGGAGTCTTCTGCAATGGCAACTGATCTTGAGCATGCCAAGACTAGCCCCTTCGACTCTGATTCCATAAAAAACATCCAGCTTTGATAATGAAACAGCTGGAGCTAATGGGAAGAGCATCTCACCCTGCAGGCATCTGAACGGTTCAGCTCTGAACCTCCTGGCCCTCGGCATACTGTCATCTGTCTGTCCATCAGCAGCTCTCAGATCTGTACGCTGTGTTGCATCGCTACCTCACGGAAGGTTTATCGCGTGCCAAAGGATGCCTTTTGCTTGTAGAGCGATGTGCCAGCTACAGCTGTATGCGATGCAGCCTTGTCGGGTCTTTTTCTATAAGGTCCAATGTGCAGGTGCATTTTTGCAGCCTTGCAGGCTACCGGCGCTCGGAGGACCACACGTTGGGGAGGTCGGCTGTGTGTGCTGGAGGCCTGCTGGGCTACGGAGAGCACGGAGTCCAGCTTCAAAACACGCAGAGGGAAGTCTCCAGCTGGGAAAAGACAAACTCACTCTGTTGAATGTTTTAGGTCCAATTCCCCAGCTAGTGCGAGAAAAAACATGTGCTCTCTTTAATCCCTGTCTGTACTAAGCAAGGATGTTGCTGTGCATTGTCCAAACAGGGTTTTTGCAAAGGAAGGAAAGTAAAACCCAAGATAAATTTATCGCTAATGGTGAATCCTTTGAGAAAGCCAAACACCACTCCAGGAGCTGCAGTGAGATTTGGGGAGTGTCTCCCAGCTGCAGGCTCACGAGCACCCTCAGCTCCAGCGTTACCACATCTTGCCCACACACAGCGTCTCCGAGCTGGCCAAATACTGACCGCTGCGGATGTGTGAGCAGCCAGGTCCTACCCCCGCTGCGGGCTTCCCCCAGCTGCACCCGGGGCTTCGCTTCTGCCCTTCTCGTCCGCACGGGCTGGAGGCTCTGGGAGCTCTTGCAGTCCCCGAGCCCTGTGCCAGCATCCAGACTGCTATGCTCCAGGGTGGCTGCCAAAAGGGATAGAGAACAGAAGTAAAAAGGTAGTCTGGCTCATCACGAACTCTAAGTAGCCAAGCCACCACCTGCGATGGATCACGGACTTATATTAGACCCATCTCCATGGAGATTAAACCCCGCTGCCACTCCAGAGGATCAGCGGGAGAGCTCTGCCGATGGCGGGGCGCGCGAGGATAAGAGGAAGTTTCGCTCGTGCCGCCTGCCAAGTCTAATCAGGATCTTTCCACACCAGCTCCTATCTGTTGGCGTCTCTCCGGGAGCGGACAGACCTGTTCTTCCTCTTGTGCCCCAGGGAGCAAGAAACATTTCCTAAGTCTCCTACACTGATTTTAGAGAGTAAAGGAAACCTGGGACAGCGAGTTCCAGTCCCCTGGAGAGGAAGAGATGTCAGGAGCAGGTCGGTGCCCACCTGGAGCTCACAGAAGGGCCGTAGCACCGCTCAACTTGGTTGTCTGCACTCAAAGCAGCGGGATGCAGCTGCCCTCACATCTCTGGTCCAGCCTGGTGGTCCCTCCCTGTGTTTCTACCTTGCACGGCTTTCTCTGCCTTTCCCTAGCCACAAGGGCAGAGGGTTTCCCTTATTTTTTGCCTGCCGAGCTTGCCTGGGGCTGCAGCAGGTTTTCCAGCTGCAAAGCACAGTAAATCATGGGCCGAGCGAGGCTGCCTCCCAGCTGCATGGAGAGGGCTCTAAGTCCGGGGTCACTTAGCTGCTACACGGTAGCTCCAGAGAAGTGATCTGTGGATTAAATTTCCAGGAACTGGTGGGGCCCGACTCAGTTTTGAGCCACCAATTCACCCGATTAAAAATAAACACAGAGTTATAGACGGGCTGTGCTCGGTCACAGCTGATTTTTATCGACCCCGGCTGGGTGTCGGGATGGAAAGAGCGCTGGGTTGGAGTCACTGTCTTTCCATTCCCAATCCGTACTGCCTCCGGAGGATTTGGGAAGCAGAAAGTTCGAGTCGGGGCCTCTGTGAAATTCTGGCTGCTCTGAGATTTTCCCACACGTTCATTAGACATACAGCTCATTCAAGTTTATTTCCAGAGGTTTTAAGGGCTGAAAGGCTCATTGTATCTATCTGGTGTGATACCCTGTTTCTGCAGGAGCTTGAACCTATGGCGTGCAAAGCAGACAGGGACTAAGCACCGTGCCACTGCGATGTTTAATGACTGGGCGAGGAGTCCCTTTTCTGTCCCAGTTTAGAAGGTGCAGGAGCCAGCAGAAAGGCAGAGCCGCCGTGGAGCTCAGTGGAGGGACGCCTGCCCTGTGCCGCATCCCTTATGGATGCTTTTCAGCTGAGGTATCCGTCCGTGCAGACAGAGCCATGGGATGCTACCGCAACAGAGCTGGGCTGTGCCGACAGGGAGCAGGGTCCCCGGCCCCCCCGAGGCCCCTCGCCACGGTGGGAACAGCGGGGTTATCGGAACGGGGTGGCTCCTCTCTAAGATGGAAACTTCTCCTCTGGCCAGAGGCAGAGATCTTGGCTTGCATCCCTGCTCCCTGTCACTGAGCCTCGCCACCTTCCAGGGTTCACTTTGTTCACAAAGAGCCTCAGATAAGCTTCTTGGCAGGGGTGCTCTGTTCTGCTGCGGCATTAACATGGCTCAAGACAGGTTTTTTTAATATTAACCTCTTGTATCCCTTAGAAGAAGCAGCTCAGACACAGACCCTTGGGCTGGAGCAGCAAGTCGAGGCTCTGCGTCGGTGGGAAGCATCAGCATCACTCCAGGGGTTGGTTTTCTCTGACTGCCATCACGGACCAAGGAGATGTCGGCCTCCTTGGATGAGCAACATGGAGGTAATGGCAGTGCTCGTCCGGGGGCTGAGCCCCGTGCCGGGAGCAGCTGGTGAGACCCAGCGAGTAGGAAGAACCTGCCTGGCGAAAACGGGCTTTGAACCCCCTCCCGTCAGAGCCACGGCAAATCTTGCCATGGTTATGAGCATGTGTGCCTGTGACTGGGTCTGTGAAATGCCTAAGGAATGGTTGCAACTCGGGGAACATTTTTTTTCACTGAGTTGGAGTATTTTATGTGGAGATGTGTTTCTCCATGAGTGAATTTTTTTGCCAGTCTGAAAAACCACCTTAAACCCCCTGCTCACATTCTTAAAACAAGTGGTTGGTGATTTGGGAGAGCCAGCCTAAGGCATCTCATAACGCACCTTGGAATGCTGCAGTCCCTAACCCAAAGCGTGGCCCCAGAGCCCCACAGCGTACCCTGATTCACAGGGAAGGGCTGGCTGGCAGCCGACGTGCTGCCTTCCCCTGCCACTCAGCCTCATTTATCTTCGTTACTTGGGCTGTTTACGCAAGCAAGAATTGGCCAGAGGCGCCCGGCACCGCTGCGTGCCAAGGGAGGAAGCAGGCACCAGCACAGGCTCTTGTGGCTGGCACCCAATTGCCTGCACGCTCTCTTTCAAGAACAAAAGGCCAGGATGCGGCCTCCGTGGCCCTGGGCAAGGGGTGGCTCTGGCCCCTCGCATGGCTTGTGCCGGAGGTCCTGGCAAGGGGACCCACCGCCTCGTGCTCTGTGCTGGTGGCCCGGGGGCATCCCGCAAGCAGAGGTGCTCGGGCACCTCCACACAAAGTCTCTGGGAGCAGAGCTCCTGAGTGCCTTTGCTTCCAAAGCTTGAGAGTGCTGTCCCTGGCTTTAGTCCTTGGTTAATCCTTTATGGCGTGGGAGCTGCTGCTGAGCTTGTGGTTGAGGAGAGATGTCTTACAAACAAAGTAGTGTCTCCCCTGGTCGCTGAGCTAGCACAGCCTCCGGTGCCTTCCCACTCTGCTTCTCAAGCAGCTCCTAGAAATCTCAGCTCACCCCATGACCCTACTGCAGAGAGAGGGGCATCCTCCCTGTCCACGGGGCTGGAGGGGGCCCGGGGCAGAGCCGGGGTTTAGCACCCATGGCCGGGCTGTACTCGACAGCCTGGAGTGGGTTTCTGAGCTCAGGGTTGGAGATCAGGCGAGTGCCAAGCTGCTGACAGCCAGCTGCCACTAAAAAGAGAATACACGTAATTTTCCAGAGCGTTTGACAGGGTTTCTCTGTTAAAAAAAAAAAAAAAAAAAGCAGCATTTTTATTTTTCTGCTCCAGCAAACATCATTTGATGTAAAATTGCCGCTGGGAAAACCACTTGCTGCAGTTCTGAAGAAAGGAATGAAGAGGATGGTCCAGGGATGGTGTCATCTCAAAAGCTTCTCTAAGCCAGCAGCCGTGAAGAGGAGCCAGACATGGCAAACCCCCTCTGAGTCCTGCCTCGAGGTAGCCAAGTCCCCCCCGCCAGCAGCTTCCCGTGGTGGGCGGCTGTGCCAGCGGCGTGCCCGGCGCCAGGAGGATGTGCGAGACAGAGCACGCTTTGTGTCACGCCTGGCCCGGGCTTGCCTGGCGAGAAGAAACGCAGCAGAAATATGCTGGGGTCTGACACACCACCTCAACGGTGGTGCTGGCCCTTCGGCCCATCCCGGGACTTGATGAGGAGCCGTGATGGAGTCTCAGGACTGATGCCGGTGGGTCCTTCCGCTGTTTTGGTTTATTCCAGCTTTGTGTCTCAGCACCTCCACTCTGAGAGCGGTCCTCTCCTCTCCTGTCCATACATCGTGCAGGGAGAAGGTCGTACCCCATCACAGAAGTGGGGAAGCAGGAGGTGATGGTGGTGCCTGGGGTGGTCACAGGTTCGGTCAGGATGCCTTCAGGGTACTTTGCTTCTGGCTCCTTCCAAAGCCATGGAGGTTGCCCACTCATGGCAAGATCTCCCACAGAGTCACTTGGGGACACTGGCTTTTCTCACACCTACTTTCCAGGTGACGGGAAACAAAAGAACCCAAGATTTTTAAAAGCAGGAAGCCAGATTCTGTAAACTGTCTAAAAATGTATCCTCCGGAGATGAGATTTCACTCTGGCTCCAAGCCCAAAGGAGCGATCAGTGCTAATGAAAGTGAGAGAGCGAGGATGGGATGGCGGCGGGGGAGCGGGCTGTCCTGCCCGAGCGTCCTCGCGGCACCCCCTGCCTGGGACACCCTGGACTGTGGGTCTCACCGTGCCTTGGGATGAGGCTGCTGCCTGGGAGTCAGGATGAAATCATTTTAACTCGTTAACGCTGCACGCTTTTGGCTTATAGCCCCCGGGAGCCAGTAAGTGCTGCAGGAGGGAACAAAATTCACAGAAGAGAAACAACTACCTGCTGCTTTCCAGCTGCTGGTGGCACCTGGGACATCGAAATCCCCAAGGTGCCTGGGGAGTCCAGGGCTTTTGTGGCAGGAGTCCTCGCTTTCAGGCCTTGCCTGACTCGAACCTTTTACAAACCAGCTCTAATTGCCACCGCTGGTGCCCTTTCAACTGGTTTTGGTAGCTGGGAATTGCAGCAATGATGAGCTCTGCTGGTTTATTTCCTAAACGTTGTTTCCTTGAGACTGACACGTAACTGATGAAAGCAAAACCTTGGAGTGGCTCATCATGCGTGGTTGCTTTCTGCATCTCATCTGTAAGCACCTCATCCACCCTCCAGGCCTCACCCGCACGCCGGCTCTCTCTGGGTGACTTGTAACATCTCTGCAATGGAAACAGCTCATAAGAAGTATTATTCCATGACTGATCTCTGCCAGCTATTCGGTAACTCCTGTTGGACTCGGAGCCAGCTGACTGGGTGCTGGTCCGTCTTTAGAGGTGTGCTGGTGTCCTGGTTTCGGCTGGGATGGAGTTGGTTTTCTTCCTGGTAGCCGGTATGGGGCTGTGTTTTGGGTTTAGGTTGAGAACAATGTTGATGATACACTGATGTTTTGGTTCTTGTTAAGTAGTTAAGTAGTTAAGCAGATCAGCAACGCTAATGGCCAGGGAGGGCATCTCCCAGAGCGAAGATGTTGCTGGAGAGGAAGGAGAAGTGGGGTTTGGGAACGTCTTCCCTTAAAACACAAATGATGTGACTTCTAGGCAAACCATCCTCATCTCCCATGACAGGCCTCGGGGCGAATACCCCTTACCAGGGGCAAGGCAGAGGCTGTCATCACCGCTTTGGACGGAGAACAGATCCCAGAGCCCACGGGCTGAGCAGCCGGGAAGCCCAGAGCAGGGCTCTCCTGAGGCAGGCGCTCACAGACATCCTCTCCCTTGTGACCGGCTCTTCCTGACTCGTTGATCCTATTTAAATCCCCAAAAAAGCCCTGGGAAAAATAATGCCCCCAGTCACTGGCTGCTGCAGTAGGAAAGCCAAAGAGCTCCTGGGATCCAGGGGAAGGGCGTGAAGGCAGCAGGGACCTGTCTCACCGTTTCGGCTCTGTGTCCCTCTCCGTGGGTGAGCTCGCTTCCGAAATGGCAGAGGCAAGGAAGGGGAGTTTAGCAGGAGAGGATGGAGAGCAGAGCTGCTGCCGGTGGCCTTTTTCAGCCTCCCACCCACTCTGTGCCAGGGCAGGGCTGCAGGACGAGGGGGTGACACCGCTTCCAGTGTGGGTCTTCTAAGTGGCATAAGTAATTTGCAATTAAAAGTGGAGAAACACTTAAAAAATCTGGGAATCCTGGGGAAGGGGAAGAAGAGAGAGGACTGAAGAGGTGGGCTTTGCCCTCCCCAGTAATAATTACTAGCCCAGACACAAACTCCGGGGACAGTCCGTCTCCCGGCAGAACAGGGCAGCAGACGCTCCAGGACAGGCAGGCTCGGACTGCACCTGCAGCCTGGCAAAGGGAATAAATCCTTTTTGATTCTGACCAGTGTAACCCCAGCATACGCAACGTTTGGGCTCATGCAAACCCCTCCAGACACGGCCGAGGCTGCTGGAGAGCCTGGCTCTGCTGGGGAAGCCGGTGCTCCTCTCCCGGCACATGACAGCGTGCGGATGTCTTGATGCCACACCGTCCGTCCCTGGCATTCACGTGCTCCTAACTTTCATAGATCTGCCAAAAACCTCAGATTAGTGTTTTATCTGTAGACACGAGGGCAAGAATTGACTAGGATGAGGGTGTGCGTAGCAGCAGTATAAAACCTCCAAATACAGCTACTTTTCAACAGGAGCTCTCCAAATGCTTATCAAAGCACCTGATTTTGAAAACAAAATTTTTTAGTTACTGGCTTTATTCTCACCTATTGAGTTTTGGAAGAGATCAATCGACTTTTGGATTCCCCCCCCCCAGATGAAAAGGCTTCTTTTTTTTCAACCAAGCCTTGAAAGCACAGAGGAAGAACATACAAATATTTTCATCCACAGTTTTTGTAGATGAAAAGTTTTTCTTCCCTTGCCGCTGTCTTTGGCAGCCCTGAACTGAGCTCACTCGAAAACCTGGGTCTTATTTAGAAAGCTCAAACGGGAACTCTTTTGAAAATCAACCTAATACTTACAGACTTTTCTTTGATTTCTCAGGAGTAACGCCAAGCCAGCTTGCTGCAGGGAAGGAAGAAAACGCAGGATGAGCTTGTGTCTCTGGACTTTTTTTTTTTTTTTTTAAAACCTGTCCTTAGTTGATGCCTCAAGATGCTGCAGACATTCGAAAAGGTGAGTTTTGACCCTGCCCAAATGCTTGATCCAGCATATACGTGTTTGGTTTTTGTAGGTAGCGAGGAGCAAGCATGGGAGCAATGCCCCTGCTGATCTGTATGAACCCATTAATTGCTGGGATGTTGCTGGCTGCCCGTTAATTCACAACTAAAAGGTGCAGCAGAGCGGAACCGTTCCCTTTGACAGCACGCGTAAACACCACAGTGCTCCCAGCTTTCCCATCCAGCCTCTCATCCAGAGGGGAACGTGGGCCAAGTTGGCTGGAGGAGGGCCCTCGCCCTCCTTCTCTCCTAGTTTCCATTTCCCTGGACCTCGTGTCATGTTAATTTTTGCACTCCCAAGGTTTGTCTTGGCACGTGGCGTAGAGAGCAGGGGGCCCAGAAGCCAAGCAAAGCGATTCTTTATGTAAACGCGCACTGATTATAATTACGCTGCTATAATTACTGTTAAGCAAATAAACAATAAAGGGCAGCAGCATCCCGGAGGCATGCGAGGCTTATGCAAACTCTGCAAAACCCCGGGAGCAGATCGTGTGCGTTCCCCCCAGGGCTCGTGGAGGGGACGGACTCGGAGCAAACGCTGAATTTTGTGGTGGCCCGCTCCAGGCGAGCTGGGGTGACACAGGAGGAGCCTGGGGAGACAGGGAATTGGGAAAGTGAAGCATCTCTCTGTGTCTTTTGCACAATGAGGACACCCTTCCACTAGGCAAAAGTCCTCCTTGCTCCCTTTCTGGGCTCTTTGGATCCAAGTGGATCTGCTGGAGGATCTCCGAGCCTGCTGGTGGAGCAGGCAATGAGTTTTTCATCCCACGAAAACCAGCCAAGCAGCAAGCCACCTCTGCCCTTCCCCTGCGAGGTTCCCAGGGATGGTCTGGGAGGCTCTCGGAAGGCAGGGCATCACCAAGGGATGCAGGAGAGGGCCTGGCCTCTCGCCTGCAGCCTGCGCGTAGCCAGGTGGAGCAGCCCGGCGCAGGAGCAGCCCAGCCTGGCGCCCACCCAGGCCTCCCCTCCGGCGGCATGCCCTCGCCGACAAAGGTCAGGCCTTCGTACCTTAGAGAGAGACACGACTTACGCACTCATTTACTCTTAATAGAGCAAGTACTGGCTGTCTCACGCCTGGCACCGTGTTGGCGCTTGTGCTTCATCCCTGATGTTATTTGTGGGCTTTAAATGTGGGCAGCGCCCAGCAAAGCCACATTTTGGGAGTGACTGCAGTGCACATGAAACAATTCCCTCCTCCAGAGACATCCCCCCTGAGCTTTTTTGATGCCCCTACGGCGTGGTGATGGGGTCCAAGGACTTGTGGACCTGGGTGTGGGGAATAGGAGACCTGGAAGGGCAGAGGTCTGGCTTTAGCTGCCCCCAGGATGCTGAGGTGGGGAAGGGACCTGCAGGGAGGGATCTGGGGAGCCAAAGGAGGCTGGCTGATGATGGGGGACGGGGAGGGGGCTTGGGGCTGAGCTGGGGAGGGCTGGGAGCCCCCTGAGCCGCGGAGGGGGATGTGGAAGCGCTTGCTGGAGGTGCCGCTCTTCTGTCTTCCTAAACCCATCTTTTTCCAGCCAGGCTGGGACAACGCTGCACCGGAGGCAAAGAGAAAGGCTGGAGCGAAGCCGGGGCATGCTGGCTGCGGTGGGACAGCTTGGGTGCAGGTACTGCTGCAAGGAAACACGTTGGGGCCAGGCTGTCCATGGGGGGATGCGCAGAGGAACCCATGGAGGGGAAAGGGCCCTTGTACAGAGTTCATATACCACGTGGCTTTACCCCAAAGCAGGTAGGCTTTTGCCTAGCGAAGCTGTTTCTATCTCCCTAATGACTGGGAGCCATCCTCCAGGTTTATACGCAGCCAGCTAGTGCCCGTTTACACCAGAGCAATGTTCATCTTTAGCCTAAATCACCCCGCGCTCTCTCTGCAGTCTCCCCTGCCTGCCAGGGTGCTTACAGCACTCCATCCTACCTCCTCGCTCCGTGGTTTCCCAGCTAAAAAGGCCAGCTCCCGTTGTCCTTGCCTGCAAGCTGGACGCTCTGTTTCTTTTGATTCCCAGTTCCTCTTCATCCATCCCAGTTTCCCCTTATTTTTCTTGAGCACGAGTGACCACAACTGTTCCCCCTGAGCCTTCCCAAGGACTCAGTCCCCGTTCTCCTACTGCTCTTTTCTCCTGAGCAAGTCTGCACCCACTGCAGCCTACAATCCTCCCTGCCTGCACGCCTGCCTCCATTGGCACGCGGGGCCAGCAGCTGGAGATGGGAAGCAGCCGGCACTGCGGTGCTGTGCGAGAGCAGGGTGCGAGCACTAAACCCTGCCCGCAACGTGTCAGTGGAACTGGGAACATCTAACTTGGCCCCGAGCGACGGTCCAGTGCTCTGAGCTGCTGTTCCACCTCTGTTCGTTGCCTGATGTGGTTGCTTGCAGCCTTCAAATAATATTTCAGATGCAGCTGTTTGGGGGAAAATAATTTTTCCTCCTGGATTGCTGTGAATGCGCCACATCGTAATTAAAAGCCAATGAGTTGTGGGTACTGGAATTAGCATGGGCGTTTGCAGCCTGGCGGGCCGCTCGCCGGCTGGAGGGACGGCGTTCGCACGAGGCTTCTGCTCTGCTTTCTTTCACATGGCTTTCTGTAATAAAATCAGACTTCTAGTGCTAGCAAACCATCTGCTGCTTCCCAAAGGGCATTAACTCCCTGCTTAACCCTCTGCAAAACCCCTGCCATAGTCCTGGATGGTTTTGTGGTGGAGGCTTTGAGTCCTTCAGCTCTGTAGGTCCTGTAGGGAGTTCTGTTCCGTTCTGGCTTTCGCAGGAGGTCGGTGCAGCTCCAGAGCCCCGGGGAGATGCTTGGGCAGGAGGAGGGTTGAGCCCTGGGAGGGGAAAAAGGAAAAAGCATCCACAGGGAGAAAACATCTCCCTCCATCCCCTCTCCCCACCGGTTTTTCTGTGCTGCTGAGGCTCTCTGCTCCTCTCCAGGGTTCCCCCCACTTTGCTGCTGAGGAGCCGTCTCCGAGTGACGACGGTGAGCGGATTAATTAATCTGCCTGTCAGCCCTTGGCAGCAAGAAGCTCTGCCACGCCAGCTCTAATTAAACCGAACAAAACTTACCTTTATCTCCAAACCGTGCCGCAGGCTGGGATAAGGCAGGAGGCCACCGGGAGCTTAACTCAGGCAGCTTCATCGCGCCCAAGAGCCTGGCACCCACCCCTGCCTCTCGCTGAGCACGGTGGGGCTGGGGAACGTGTACCCACGATGGCTGCGCCGCCCTGAAGGGCAGGTCAGGAAAGGGAAAGGTGTGGGTGCTCCAGCCCCTCCGATGACACAAGGGCTGTCAGCCCTTGGGCAAATTTGGTGCTGAATGTCTTGCCCATGTCTTATGCCCAAGGGGGGATTTTCCACTTCAGCCTCCAATCCTTCTAGCAAACCCTCGGATGGGCTCCGGGCATCGCTTGTCGCGGGACCGCTCATGCACTGTCGGAAGGGTCCTGGGTGAAAACTGGTACCTGTTGATGCTCCAAATGGCTGGAAAGCAATATGTAAACCAGAAACAGATGTAAAAAAATGCAGAGAGGATACAGCCTGCTGGGAGGGCACGTGCCATGCGGGGTGCAGCTGCTCAGAGCCTGGTGCCGTGAGGGGTGGCCCCCAGCCCTGGAGCTGCCGATGCCAGGGGTGACCCAGCCCTGGAGCTGCCGATGCTGGGGGTGGCCCTGCCCTGGAGCTGCCGATGCCGGGGGTGGCCCTGCCCTGGAGCTGCCGATGCCGGGGGTGGCCCTGCCCTGGAGCTGCCCATGCCAGGGGTGACCCAGCCCTGGAGCTGCCCATGCCAGGGGTGACCCAGCCCTGGAGCTGCCCATGCCAGGGGTGGCCCTGCCCTGGAGCTGCCCATGCCAGGGGTGGCCCTGCCCTGGAGCTGCCGATGCCGGGGGTGGCCCTGCCCTGGAGCTGCCGATGCCGGGGGTGGCCCTGCCCTGGAGCTGCCGATTCCGGGGGTGACCCAGCCCTGGAGCTGCCCATGCCAGGGGTGGCCCTGCCCTGGAGCTGCCGATGCCGGGGGTGGCCCTGCCCTGGAGCTGCCGATTCCGGGGGTGACCCAGCCCTGGAGCTGCCCATGCCGGGGGTGGCCCTGCCCTGGAGCTGCCCATGCCAGGGGTGGCCCTGCCCTGGAGCTGCCGATGCCGGGGGTGACCCAGCCCTGGAGCTGCCCATGCCAGGGGTGGCCCTGCCCTGGAGCTGCCGATGCCGGGGGTGGCCCTGCCCTGGAGCTGCCGATTCCGGGGGTGACCCAGCCCTGGAGCTGCCCATGCCAGGGGTGGCCCTGCCCTGGAGCTGCCGATGCCGGGGGTGGCCCTGCCCTGGAGCTGCCCATGCCAGGGGTGACCCTTCCTGTCCGTGCCCTGGACCGCCAGCCCCGGTTTCCCTGCGGCACGGCCTCTGGGCTGCGGGGAGTTGCTCGCCTTGCATTTCTATTTCTCCTAGCAGAGGACGACTGATCTTACTTAGCTGAGGAAGGCTGATAAGAGCATTATCTGGAGGTATGGCCAGGATGAAGCAGTTGTTTGCAAGGCAATAGCCTTCTCCCGGTTCCCTAATGAAGGGGAAAGGCAAGCCTAAGCCTGGCTGGGTGTTATACAAATCCACGTACACATGGGCCTTCAGCCGGTATTTTACCTGGGTGAGCATCGTTCACAATACGTGCTGGTGGTCCTGTCCTTCTAGGTTTTTTTTTTTTCTAGCTACATAGTTTGGGGAACTTTAATTGCTCTATGATTAAGTGACTTTTAATTTCCCTCTAGTCAAATGTAATCCCATTTGCTCCTTCTTCTTTTCCTTTCTTTCCCCCTCCTGGAAATTAAATTAACATTCCATCTAATTACTCAGCCACTTCTCTAATTGCTGAGGGGACTGTGGTTGTTGTGCTCATTTAATTAATTGAGACCCGCAATGTTTAATGCAGAAGAGGATTTATTGGCTGTGGAGCTGGTGTGCAGGGCTCGTCTGGCAGGAGCAGCGTGCTCCGCAGAGAGGGAGGTAGATGCCAGCCCAGAGGGCTAGGAAAGGCTGGATCTGAAATCTCTTTTTTGGAGTATAAATGTGGAGCAAATAGCTTTCCCTGCTGGTTCCGTCACCTTTCTGGGTGCATCCTTTTCAATGGTATTTTAAAACACATCATGACTAGAGACCTTCCTACAGTCAGCAGAGCTTTGCCCTCTGAAGGTGACCCTCGGGATGCTCGTCCATCCCTGCTACAGCACCAGCAATCCCCGGGGGCTGCTGAGCATCTCCCGGCACGAGCAGTGATGGCTAAAAGCCAAGGAGGAGGAGCAGGAGGGACTTGCCCGTGTGCCAGGAGCGGGAAGCGGAGGGCTGGCTGCGCGTTGGGGTTCGTGGGCCCTGGGGGAAGACTCTCCAGGGAACAGAGGCACATTCAGGAAGGGAGATAATAGGCTCCTGCCGTGTTTGTCCTGGGGACAGGTTGCTTTGGCTGTGGTCTGTGCGGGGGATTTAAGCAAATTCAGTGTATTTTGCATTGCTGTTGACTAGGAGCACGCGTGCAGCCTGCTCCTGTGTCTCGGCTAAGGGCTCGCAGGATCTCCCAGCATCGCATTTATGCTTGGGGGTTTTTTAAATGCCTGCAGCTCAACTGCTAGAGACCTGCCTGAAGTCACTGCCTGTGTCTCCCCTCCAGCCCTTGTTTCAGGGCTGACCCCCACCACTACTCTGAGTGTCGCAGCTGGGATGTGGCTCAGTTCAGCTCAAAGGCTGGGTTATTCCTCCGTCCCGATGCACAAGGTCCTTCTCTCTGACTGCTTCACATCTCTTTGGGGCAAAACCTGCCTCTCTGTGTGCAGTGCAAGGCTCTACTCTAAGCTGATGCTTCCATATGTCACCATAATATCAATACTTAACGTCCGCCCCGAAGCCAGCCAACTGATCTGAATGTTTTATTTGCAGCCCTGGCAGGCATCTGTAAATTCCAAGCATCCCCATTTCCGTGGCAGGGGATTTTATAAGAGGCAGAACAGCTTTGAAGTGAACCCCCTCTGCCCCAGCAGCGCTCCCAGCACCGGCAGCAGAGTCGGAAGCCTGACTGTGCAGGCAGCTCCAGCTGCAAACCCTCAGCCGGAGCTGGAGTCGCACAGCGGGTCCGTAATGCGGGATGGCCGCACGCTGAGCCCAGCTACGTGCCTTTTAAAGGATTATACCCGGCTGGATGTAAAAGGGAGGGAGGAGTGAGCAGTGCTCCTGGGCTGAGCCCGCCCGGGCACAGCCACCAGCACCCAGGGGCAGGTGAGTCCTTCACATGCTGCTTTGCCAGGAGGAATTAAACCAATTCCCCAGCACCCTCTCTTAGCGCTGGAGCAGAGGACGTGGCCGGAGCGTGGATGTGGCCTGACAAGCTGCCAGGGCTGAGCCACAAGGATCCTCATGAGGACCTGTCGTAAGGACACGGATGCTGAATCTCTCTGGACCTGCAGCTCCCAGTCTGAGCTCCCCAAACTCACCGTCTCAGTTGCCTCTAAGCCCGAGCTGGGCTGAGGGTGGTACGGAGGTGGCTGCCTGCACAAGGGATGTTGCCCAGGTACTTGGTGAAAGCAATTCTACAGCAGAAGCATTGGGTGGAGGGAGGCAACTCTTTGGTCTGCTCTGCAGCAGGACCTGAACGTTGGAGCGTGTTTCTGTGATGCTCCGGCCTTCCTGACCTGCATGAGATAGCCCTGCACGGTGCCTGCTCCAGACCGAGCTCCCTCCCTCCTGCCGCATGCCAGCACCGTGGCTCCTGGTCGCTGTTTCCAGCGAGCGGGACCTCTCCCCAGTCTTTGATTCTCAAAAAAATGTGACTTTCCCTGAAGGAACCCGGCCATCTCTTTCTGTGTCTAAATGGTCAGTCAAGAGCTGCTCCCTGCTTGGGCATTCAGAAAAGCACCGTTTCTTCACAAGCAAGCACAAAGCAACAGCTTTGGTATGAGATTTCTTTGCAAGGAGATAAAACAATCCTGGAGCAACTCCTTGTGCTTTCTGTCATGGATCCCTTTCTCTAGCGTTTGTCTCGTAGTCAGTCACCGGGCTGTCTGATCAGGACTTGGGTTATTTCTGTGCAGGCTGGAGGAAGCAGCACCCAAATCACCTCCTGGGCTGCTTCTGCTGTCTTGGGTGAGGCTCAGGCTCGGGGCTGCTCTTTGAGATGTTTCCCGTTAGACTGGTGAGAGCGACACTAATGCAGCCCTCCTTGGAGGGCGCGTGTCGTGGAGATTAGGCTATTGTGTTCGACAGCGTTAAGGGCATTAAATAAATCCTCCAGCAAGAGCGGCCCCTCCTCTGCTTTCCCTGGGCAGTGCCAGGACAATGTCCTTACGCTGCTCCCTGTGCCACCGGCACTGATCCTGTTGCAGACCAAATTCTGGTTCATGGTGGTCGACTTGCAGCCCCCAAGCCCATGACTGCAAATGGGTCTACGAGGCTGAGGTCTGCTGCTCGGGGCTCCCAAAGGGATGTCCGGCCGGGAGCAGAGGCTGCTGGTGTCTGAAGGGATATTATCTACAGCCGTTCCTCTCCCCTGGACATGCCTGCGGGTCACAGACCCGTCCTCTCTCCCTCTGGTTTGCTGTGGTTCCAGCACCAGGGATGAAGCTGGAAGACCAGATCCCTAGTGTCCCTGCGGCTGTGAGTGGCCGGCGGCAGAACAAGGACCATTCCTGGTGGGGACCTCCAGCGAGGAGCCCCCGTGCAGCTGGGCCGTTTCTTGTGGCATCATAAGAGCTCAGCTCCCCGTCAGTGCGTCGGCTGCTCAACCTCTGAGCACCCCTGCTCTGCCAGGGTGGGCAATGAAACGAGTTTGCTTGCAGTACTCGGTACCCTGAGGTGTGCCGGCCGCTCAGGTCTGCGTCCCAGATGACGGCACGCTCTTCCAGAGCCAGGCACCTCCGGCTGCCAGCAGTTATTTTGGAAGAAGGCAGGCTCTGCTCTGTATCCCAAGGATCATGCTCCTTGTGCATCAGCGTTCATCCCCGTCCCTTCCCAGCCAAATTCTGCTCCAAGAACGAGTATCACTTGCCTCTGAGAAAATGAAGGCGATTTGACTGCAGGGCTTAAATCCGGTGTAAAATATACTAGGATCTGACTGCTGATGGGGAACATCTGGTCTGTGACCTTTACGCCCGAGGAGGTGTGAAACAACTCTTTGGAGATAGCTCCGCAGCAGGCTGGATGCTTTACAGTGGCTTGTTATTGCTCCGGAGCAGAGCCCTGGGCAAGGTCCCGGAGACCTTTGGGGATTGCTGGGGGCTGCCCGCTGCGGCTCAGCGGTGGTCAAGGAGGTCCAAGTTCAGGTGGAGGTGGGAGAAATGCAGGTGTCTGGGACAGCCCTGCTGCCAGGCGCAGAGACAGACCCCACGGGAGCACCAGCGATGTTATGGCACTTCCCTTCTTGCTTCGCTTCTCAACAACCCTGCTCAGCCCTTGAGGAGCGACCCGCATGGTTTGTGTCCCCCAATAGCTCCGTGTCCCTTCCAAGCATCCCATCTGGACCGCATTACAGGGAGAAGGTGAGGGACACATCGCAGAGTCCATGCTGCTGGAAGTAGCGTCTGTTCTTCTGCCTGCCCGTCGCTGCCCAGCCCGTGGCTGCAACTCGCTTTTGGGGAGTCTGTTTATTACAGCTTGAACTTTTAATCTGTTAATAATCTGGTGTGTTACTCAAAGAAAGGAGATGGATATGGAAAAAGGCAAAGGCACCGCTCTTCTGCTGCACAGCATGTGCCCAAAGCTCAGCCCATGCGAGAGGAAAAGGGGCTCATAAAAATATGATTAGATTTACTCTGCCTCATTTCAAACCAGAGCATGCTCGTAATTCACGGTGACAGAGGAGGGTTCACCAGGCGGAGACCCCACTGATAGACATTTCAGCAACCACTTTCAATTAGGAGTTTCTTGGCAGGTTCCCAACTTTGTGTCAAACTCTTCTGGGCTGCGTTTTGGCCGGGTCAGCTTTATATCTGTAATTGTGTCCCTGCTGAGCAGCAAGGCAGGAGAGTTGCCTTTGCTTGCAGGGAAGGTGGAGGACTGTCCCTGACAGCCTGCGAAGGAGGAACATTTCATACCCAGCATAGAAAACTGCCTTCTAGCTGAATTTTTCCTTTTTTTTTTTTTTAAAAAAAAAGCTTTGTTGGAAACCACTGGATTTGGGTTTAAAAGAAAATAGTTATTCAAGATGTGTGCCAAACAAAGACACAGGATTAATCCAAGGTGTCCCTCTCCCACCTCTCCAGGCCAGTATCCAAGATCCAGCCATCCTTACGCTGGCGCAGCTGGGGTGAGAGGGCTCGAGTGCGGGGACTGGCTCACCCACTGCCTCCGCGCCGTCTCTGCGGGAGGACTGGACAGCCCGTGCCCGTGGCTCCCCCAGCCCTTACTCCCGGCAGGCTGGGATGTGGCTGAGCTGGAGCCTTAGCTCGGCTTCAGCATCTGCTGAAAAATTTTAAAGCCTGTTTTATGGCAGGCAGATCTGGCCTGAAGCCTTTTTCCCTCCCTGGAGATTTCGATGAGAAATTCATTATTTTGCTGATTTTTGTTGACACTCTGTGTAAGAGTTGCCATGGCTCTCGCCCGGCACACCTCTCCTGGCCGGGAAGTCGGGGGACTGGCATGGGGAAGGCGCAGGGCACGGCTGCTGCCATCGCCTGCCGGGGCCGGGCAGGGACACGGCTGTGCCCAGGGACCTACTGGGGTGTGGGCATCTCCACAGCCCTGGCTGGTCCCCTGCACCATGGGCGAGACCGGTGCCCCCACGTTCCCGTTTCACCCCTCTCTCGCTGTGATGCGTTTGTTTCTATATCTTTTCCCAGACAGGACTCTGGGTATCCTGAGCGTGCTGAAGTTTCATGGCCCATTAGGATAAGGGAATGACATCCCCATCGGCCGGGTTCACCGCTCCGGGCTGCTGAGCAGCGGGGAGTGAATTACAAGCAGGCTCGGAGCCGGGCTCCAGCCTCCAGCGAGGACGGGATTACTCGGGATGCAGCCGGCGAAGAAGCGCAGGGGATGCGGCGCTCCCGGAGATGCTGGGACCCCAATCTCTGGTTGCTGCCGCTCTGCGGGTCCCTGTCCCGGGCGGCCACCGCTGCGGAGCCGAGGTGGGTGTTGGCTGTGCTCAGAGGGACTGTTCCCCTCGTACGGGGTCTGTGGCCCACGGGGGCAGCTCCTAAACTCCCCTCTGCCCCTGGCACCACTCAGCATCCTCCTTAATTAATTTTGCAGACTACACAGCCGGTTTTGATGAAAAACATCCCACAAAAAGCCAATGAGCAGTCACCAAGCAACACTGCGGCCTCTTTTAATGATATTTTCTTTGTGGTTTTGGTTTGGAATATCTTTCTCTTAAATGAAGAAAGAAGCCCCCTCTTGGCCTGAAATGATTTGAGTTTATCCCTTCATTTTCTTGCATTCCTAAATGCTCAGCTCCGGCACCTAGGGCTCAGTAGGAGTTTAAATTGGCCATAGCAGGGCTGGGATGCTGACCTCTTTACCTGTTTCCTTCCTGCCATTTTCTGCACTGTCCTTGCTTGTGCCACCACTGATGCATCCGCAGCCTCGATTCCTTTGCCGCGTAGCGTTTCACAAGGGGGCAATGCCCGGCTTGTCTCGCGTGCGGCTGTTTGCAGAGAGCACGGGGGAACCGCTGCTGTCCGCAAGAAGGATTTGTCCCATCTCGAGCTGGGACATGGCGTTCGTGTTCACCAGCACCTTCACCAGGCGTAATCTTGCAGTCACGTCCTCCAGGGAAGGTGTTTTATCCAGCATGATACATAGGAGCCAGCCCCAGGCACGCTCCCTCCCTGGACCGTTCCAGCTCCTTCCAGTATGGTTGTATTTTATCTGTGGAACTCTGTAAGGATTTTGTTCCGTCATCCTGGAATTTTTATGACTCCTTTGTGTGTATATAATGCGATTGCCCTGGAACAGAGAGAAATTAATCATTGTTCCTTTGTTAGTTTTCAGGAATTTTTAATGTCTATGTTTTTGTTCATCTGTCATGTCCAAATGTGGGGTCTATGGGCTATTTGACATTTAAAATGACTTAATTGCTTAGATTTCCCCCCTCAGTGTTTATGGACACTTGTTCGTAGTAGATTTTGAGTGTAACATTATGTACCATGTATTTTCCGGATGGTTCCAATTTTTCACTCCATCCCAGTGGTTCACAGCATCTCCTCTTGCTATAGATCATGTCTCTGGACTCCGTCATCTCCCAGCGGATCGATGGGGCGAGCGAGGCCGCGAGAGGTAGCCTAGAGTAACATCAACCTGCAGCGCATCCCTCCCTGTGTTGAATGACGTGGGAATCCAAGGCCTTTAATGGCTCTTTTAAGACATCTGCATAAGGAAGACATCTGAGATGCCATTGCACAGTGTCCGGTACCTGTTCTCCGGCCGTGCTGTAGATGCCACGCGGGATCGGGGCGAGGTGCCCATGGTATCTGGTGGCAGCTGGTTTCGGCCCCAAGCCTGGGAGTAGGCTTGCTCAGCACCTCTCCTCTGCCAAATCTCTCATTTTTGGGGATTGCTGCCTCCTTCACAAGCCTCCACCCTTTGCAGTGGGCAGACCGGCTGGGTGCTGCTCCTGTGTGTCCCTCCCCACCTCCTGCATGAAGGCCCGCTCTGGGTAACCCTGCTCGGGGCATCCCGGCTCTGCACGGCGCGGGGGCAGGCATCGGCCTTTGGGGCTCTGAACCGCCCCTGGTTTGCCTGGGTCACTGTAGGCAGGTTGCTTCACCACAGCAAACCTTCATCTCCAGAGGGCCACCACGCCAGGGCCAGCTTTGATCAGGAGAGGCTTGAGGTGATCCTTTCCCACCTTCCAGAGGATGCACAGCGGGACGGGAGGCCAAGTGCACGTTGGAATTGAAGTCTGACTTCATCTCCCCATGGAGACAAGGTAGAGCTCAGCCTCGCCTGCTCCCCGTCTGCCCAGGGCAGGACTGCTGGGTGCACCCGCACGCCTTGCAGCCAAAAGGTTCTTGTAAAACATCTTCTATTTTGACAGCCTGCTGCTGCGAGGCCAGGGCTGGATGGTTGCACAGCTGTTTCCCTGTGCCCATCATCTGCCCCCTGCTCTCACAGCTCAAAGGCAGCACTGAAAGCTTTCAAGTCCGTGCTGGTAGAGGCAACGGTTTTATTAGCATCCCTCCTTGTCCTGAGACATCCCCGGGAGATGTGCCCTCCTTCTGCAGCTGCAAGCAGGAAACACTGGAAGGGCAAAGGGAAATCTTGAGGTTCTGCTCACACAGTCAGCCTGCAAGACATCACCTTGGGGATGGTTTAAGCCCTGGTGGATCAAAGGTAGCTTGACTGGTCAAGAAGAGGCAGCCAAGCCAAATAGGAGCAACTGCCAAACCTCCTCCATGAGCCAGAGGCTCCCAGTTACACTCTGGATTTCACTGCCTCGTGATTTTAGGCAGAAGGTGCTGGTACCAGCCCTATTAGATACAGCAGGGTGTAGGGACAGGCAGACAGACTGACATTTGGCCACTTAGCAAACACCGCAGGACAGATAGAAGCTACATATCACTAACCATATTACACACGTCATTAGAAAAATGTTAAAACAAAAGATGCAAATGGTACCAGGCTGTGCTTCCTGAGCGCTCTGCAAAGCCTTTGCAACATCATGTGCTCTTGCTGTGGTTCTGTAATGGCTTTGACGATTTCTTGGGCACGTTTGCTCCTGCTCCATTGAGGCTGTTTTGCATTAAATTGTTTGTTTACCAGCTACTGGCTTTTTGGCAGGACAGCTGTTGCCTTCTGCGGGTTGCAGAGCAGGAGGGTGTCATGCAACGCTGCTTTGCAGAGCAGCCAGGGGTGTCAAGGTGGAACCTCCTCCTTTCAGAGAGAAGAGCAGCAGCACCCATCACTGCTGCTCGCCCCACCGCTCCCGCCGTCTCGCAGCACCCTGTGGGCTTGGGCCGTGTGGTCTTTGTGGCAGGGGCACCTCTGCAGCTCCTGCCGGGGCCGTGGGGACCCAGGGCAACCATGGGCCAGGCTCTGTAGACCACTCCTGGGAAGGTCTCCTGATGGGGCAAGGTCACCCAGATCCCAGACCCCCAGCAAAAACCTCCAGACCCGACGTGCGCTAAAGAAAACAGTCCCAGCATATTAATACTTGCAAAAACAAACACTAGGAAGACAGGAGAAGGAATGAGCCAGCCATTAAGGGAGCGCTAAGCCTCTCCTCTCTAGACCTCCGATCCCTCCATTTCCCATGGCCATTGCCTCCTTGAACACCCCATGCCAAGAGCAGCCTCTGCAAATGTCTTCAGCTGTGCCCTAGCAGGTCTGTCCCAGCGTGGCTTGCTTTTGAAGGGGCATCTACAGCCCTCCCAAAGCCAGCTTTGCCTCTTATTCGTGGTCTTTTCAGCATCTCCAGTACTCGCATTGCAATGCAACATCCTGATTTCCGACAGAGCAAAGCTCTGCTTGGATGGGAGAGCGCAGAGAGGAGCCGCCACCAAGGGAGACACGGCACGGCCATGGGAGATGCTGCAGGGTCAGCAGCTCAGCGTGCCTCCTGGGGCCTCGCAAGGGTTCGCACCTCTGCTTCTCAGCACTTCTCTTTTTTTTTTTTTAATTTTTTTCTTAATCTTAGGCGAGGCCAGAAACTGATCGTAGGTGGTTCCTGAGCCCAACAAGTACAATCAGACCAACATTGCAGCCCGTGGCAGCTGGAAGAGGTTTGCCCCAGCACACACGTTAGCGTTGTGTTCCTCCACGCTTAGGAAGAGGAGGTGAAGCAAATGAGGTGTATTCAGCCCACTTGCCCTTGGAGCATTCGTGGTACCAGGTCCTGCAGAGAGACACACCTGAGGGTGTGCAGTTCAGCGTGGGACTGGCTCGGCAGGTCCAGACCGACAGCAGCGGTGGCCAGGGAGGGAATGAAGGAAATCTGGACGCCCCACGGTAGAGAAAGCAGCCGGTGAGCAGCGCAAAAATCCGTGCACCGTAGCCCATGCTTCGTCCTAAGGTAACATTTTGCCAGAGTTTGCTGCTGAACTGGGTGAGCATTTTGGGGATGGTGTGGTGGTGAAGGTCAGAAGGGGCATCTGGAGGTGATGGATCCAAACCCCCATGCAGGGCCTCGCTTAGGTTGCTCAGGGCCTTATCCTGAGCAGTTTTGACCATCTCCAAGATTGCCCAGCCTCTCTGGGAACCAGCTGGGAAGGGCTGATGGAGGAGAGGCTGAGTATGGGCGAGTTAGCCCTGGCTCCGGCGGCTGCCTGGTCCCTCAGGGACACCTGGGGATGGAGGGGGCCCAGGTCCGAGGGTGCCTGCCCATGGCTCTGCCTGCTGCTGAGGACCAAGGACCTGCTCCCCGAGGTCCAAGCAGGCAGGAGTCAGGGGCTTCAGCCCCTCCACGCAGGAGCCGGCCGGGTGAAAGCCAATGCTGAGCATATCCCAAACATGAGCCACCAGCACAGCGCTGCCAGGACTCGGGGTGCAGATGTGATGGGGAGCACTGGGAGGCTACCTCCACCCCAGTTTGCACCTGCATATTTAAGGGTGTTTAAAGGGTATTGAACAGTGTTTAGGTATGTCTAAGAGCTCACCCTTCTCCCTGGGACTAGAACAGGCAAGGGAGCCTGCGTACGAGATGCTCTGCCAGCAGAGTGGCCCCAAAGCTGCCCCAAGGTGGTGGCACGGCTGGAGCTGGAGGGGACTCGTGGTGCCACCGTTTGGGATTTGATGCCGAGGAGGAGTTGCTGCATGCAGTGAGTTGTGAGTGTTCTCAGCTGCCGGCGGTGCCTGAGCAACCCTCTGCTCACCGGGCTGCGTTGCGGACGAGCCGCTGCGCTGGCGTGCACCTGCCCCATGTCCTGGTGCCATCGGGCAGCATCCTGGGCTGGGGAGGTGAAGGCCTTTGTGCAACAGTGTCCCCCCAGCTCTGCACTGGAGATGTATGGGGGAGGCCTGAGGATGCCTTCGAGTCCCAGTCCTGCAAGAGGGGTCCTGGAGGCGCACAGCTGGATGAAAGCAGACACATCTGGGTTGTATCCCCTGCTCGGCTCTGGCCCCGCTGCTGGGGCTGGGCTCCTTCCTCCCCGCTCCAGGCTGCTCCATCCTCCCCACTGCGGCCGGAGGACTTCTGGAGGCAGAGACTCTTCCCTGCGTATATACAGAGCCACCCCTGCAGCCCCAGGTGTCGGGGATGGCCGGAGGATCTCTGTGGTGCCACTTCACCCCATTTTGAGATGATTATTTTTTTCCTTTTTGGTTGATTAATTCCAAACACGGCAGATGTGCCCACAGCCCTCCCTTGCTGCTTGTTGCCCAGAGCACCGGCACTACTCAACATGCCAGTCTCCTCCTCGAGCAGCGGGCAGAGCCGGCGGGTCCGATACCGTCCCAAGGGATGGGGGTGGATGTTCCTGCTGCTCCGCTCCGGTCTGGGTCAGACCTGCCACCCCCAGCACAGGACCCACCGTCCCCAGCAGCCGGTGGCGGTTTAGCTTGGCTTTAATCTGTCCCCAACCCCAAGCAAGTCTCCCCCATCCAAGCTACCTCCCCACCTGTCAGTCGATTAGCTTCGCTCTTTGTTTTCTTCCTGGTGCTTTTCCAGGAGTACCTGTATAAACAGGATTTCTCTTTCGCAGTTTTCCAAGTGGAACTATGCTACTTTGGGTTCTTTGTTTGTTTGTTTGTTCTGTGAAATTTGTAATGGTTTCCAGGAAAGCTGAAACCTTTCCAGCCTGCAGAGAGGTGCCTGGGGTGCCCCAGCTGGGACGCACACGCCTGCCTCCCCCGGCACCCCGGCTGGCACCCGCCGCCTGCCCCGACCTGCACCCCTCCGGCTTACGCAACAGCAAACGGAAAACACGGATCACATTTCTTCCAAAACCTGCCACAAAACAAACCCAATGACACTTTTGGGGAACTGGAGAAAGGGAGGGTTTAAGTGAAACATTTCCGTACGATGGAAAGAAATCATTAAGCCGAGCTTTGCAGTGCTGTCTGTCTGCACCTATTGCCCGTTTCCCAAAGAAAAGCTTCACCCAGCTCTAAATCTGGGAGTACAGCATCCACCGGTGCTTGCAAAGAGGCTACGACAAGAGCACAGAGAGGTAGGGGCTGTCTGTATCCACAAGCTGGCTGTTAACTCTGAAGAGTAATGATGTCAGGGCAAACAGCAGCAAGTCTTGTTTCTAACCAAACCCACAAGAAGGAATGATGATGCTTTCCATTTCTTATTCTAAACTGAAGTGCCTTTCTGTGCTCATCCCCGAGGTGACTGCTGTTACCCACCTGCAAGGAGCCAGCAGAGTGATGGGGGATACTTAAATCAGCCCCACCAGCCCTGGGGTGAGGCTATGGCGATGAATGAGGCTGGGGAAGTGTTTGTCCCATTAGGAGACAGCTGACAAGTGGAAGCGATGAAGGAGGGGAATGTCCCTGGCTCCTCTCGAGCATCCCCGCCAAGGCCCTGAGGTGCACAAGCATCCGCTGTGGGTGCTGCCGCGGCCCTTCCCACCACGGGGCTCGGTCCCCTCCCAGCCAGGGCCACCACGGGGCAGCCACAACAACCCCTCCGATCTCGGCGATGCTGAGGGACGGCAGCACTTCAGACGTGCAGAGTCCCAGATTTGCCTTAAATTAAAAGTTGTTTCTTGTGGGATTTAAATTCCTTGACATCGCTCTCTGTATAGCTGACCTGGATTTATTTATTATTAGAAATAACTTCTCCCAACTTTGCCATATTAGAGCATCCCTGCAGCCGGGGCCGGGGACAGGAGCTTGAGCTGGGATGTTTGTCACCCCAGTCCCTCGTTGTCCCCAACCCTGTCTGAGCCCTGCGTGGCCGGGACAAATTGTAGGGATCCGTTGTGTGTTTGTGTGCCAAGGCTGGGAAAGACCATCGTCTCTGGGCTGCTCCAAACTGTTTCTTTCTCTTCTGCAAACCAAGAAGTTGCCCGAAAAAAGAAACCTTTGGGATGAGATAAAGTGATGCAACTGAAAAATAAAATACTTTGCATGTGAAGAGCATTAGTGTTTAACTGATAAAGTGTAGTTTAGTAAGAATCTTTTGGGGAATGCGATGCGCTCCCGGGATTTTTAGCTTTGACCGACATAAACCACAAAGTTTCAGTTTACCTGAACGCACCCTGTTTTTCATCAGGACTTCAGGCATCTCCAGCGAAGCGGGTGGCTCGTCCCGAGAGGCTGGGAGCCGTGGAGCCGTGCAGCCAGGCTCATTTCTTTGCCCTGCCTGAGCCGGGCTGTTACCCGGCACGGGGCAAGGGGACCGCGTGTGCAACGTGGGCGAATCCAACCTAACGATTTGGTTCTCGCAGAGGAAGCGTGAGAACACCCCTCATCTCCGGACAACTCGTTCAACGTGTTCCACATCTGCCGTGCTCTCAGCGTGTCCTCGCTCTGCAAAGCAGGTATGGGAAAAGCCCTGGTGCCGGGCTAGAGTTTATTGTGCCGCAAAGCCGTTGGCAGCCAGAGCGTGCCCCTGCTGAGATCGGTTGGAGAGGTGACTGCAATGATGCCCTCAGTTAACGTGGAAGGGATGCATCCTGCAGCTGGGAGCGTTGGGTACCACTATGGGGAGGGATGCGCCCTGCGGCCGGGGGCTTTGGGTACCGCTGTGGGGAGGGATGTGTCCTGTGGCCAGGGGCTTTGGGTACCGCTGTGGGGAGGGATGTGTCCTGGGGCTGGGGGCTTTGGGTACCGCTGTGGGGAGGGATGTGTCCTGTGGCCAGGGGCTTTGGGTACCGCTGTGGGGAGGGATGTGTCCTGTGGCCAGGGGCTTTGGGTACCGCTGTGGGGAGGGATGTGTCCTGTGGCCAGGGGCTTTGGGTACCGCTGTGGGGAGGGATGTGTCCTGTGGCCAGGGGCTTTGGGTACCGCTGTGGGGAGGGATGTGCCCTGCAGCCGGGCACGTTGGGTATGACTGCAAGGGGAGATTTGGGCACCGGGACCAGGCTGGTCGCTGCCCACAGCAAGCCCTGCATGGTCGGTGCCTCCCTGGCGGGTCGAAGCCCCCGGCCCGCACAGCCCCGCCGCGGGCCAGGGCTCGGGCACCGGGTCCCGGGGCAGCACCGGGGATGCGGGGGCAGGGAACTGGGGGAGCGGGGCGATGCGGGGGGCAGCACCGGCGGGTCCGAGCTGGTCGCACCGGGGATCCCGGGCAGGAGCGGGGGGTCCGGGCCGGTAGCACCAGGGTCCGGGGCAGGAGCGGGGAGTTCGGAGCAGCCCCGGGGATCCGAGGCAGGAGCGGGGGGTCCGCGGCAGCACCGGGGGGTCCGGCTGCGCCCGGGCGGGGCGGGGCGGGGAGGGGCCGGGCCGGGCAGGCCCCCTCGGCTCCGCTGCGAGAGGCGGCCGGTGCCTCCTCCGGGGGAGCCGGGGACGCGCCTGGCTGCGGGGCGCGGGCGGCAGCGGCACCGGGCGGCAGCGGCACCGGCAGGGCCCTGGGACCGGACCGGCACCGGCACCGGCAGCGGGACCGGGCGGAGGCGGGACCGGGCGGGGCGGGGCGGGGGAACCGGCCGGCTCCAAACCCGCCCCCCGCCGCGGGGAGGAGGCGGTGGCCGAGCCCCCCCGCCGAGCCGAGCCGAGCCGAGCTCCAGCCGCGCCGTGCCGAGCCGAGCCCAGCCGTGCCAGACCCGAGCCCCGCCGAGCCGCTCCGCCTCTCGCCCATGGCGACCCCCGGCCCCACGCGTGGCCCGGCCCCGCCACGGAGCCGCCGCTGAGCGCTGCGCACCGGCCCGGCGTCCAGGTAAGCCCCGCGGGCGGCCCCGGCCCCCGGCTCGGCAGCGGCGGCCCCGAGCACCTGCCCGCGCCCGGGACGGATCCTGCCCCTCGCCCGGCGGTGCGGGGCCGGGGGACGGCGGCTCCGGGGGTCCCGGCTGAGCCCCTTTCCCCCGGGGCGAGCCCGGTGGGGTCGGATGCTGTCACCCCGCAAACGGGGCGGGACCGGGTCCTTCGGGCTTCCCGGGAGGATGCGAGGAGGGGGGGAGAGCCAGGATCAGGCCCCCGGTCGCCCACCTCCCCCTCGGTGTCGGGGCGGCCTTTGCGGCTGCCGAAGGAGTTTGCTTCATACTTGGAGACCGTCCCGCCACGCAGAAACACAAACACGGCGAGAGACGGCTCAGGGTGCAGTTTGTTCACAGGAGGGGGGGAAAATGCGTCCTGTCTAAATATTAGTTTAAGAAACGGAAGGATCTATGGCCGGGCTCTGTCTGCATCTGCAACCCCGTCACCTTCTCCCGGCTCCAGCCGCCAGCTTTCGGCCGCCGCCGAGCTGCGGTAACCATATCCAGAGCTTTGCAGGGGCTGGGAGGCGAATTTCAGCCCGGCGTCGAGGGAGGGAATTTCCCACTCTTGCTGCGGTCTGTACGAAGGCTTTAAAAAAACAATCTAGACCTCGGATGTCTTTATTGCACATATATGGTAGCTTGTAGCCAGCACTGATTTAAATCCTATCGTTGCTTCGGGAGCCAATCCACAATTAGGCACTGGGTCGAGGGCATGCTCTATCGCAGCGGGAGAAGGGACTGACGGCTGTCGGAAGCGGCGTGTGAGTCGTGGATGTGTGCTGAAGTCCCAGGTCTGAAGCCAGGATCATCTGTGGATCCCAAATTCCAGCTCCCATGTTTGTGGGTGCTCCTAGATTTAATGGTGGGAGCGGCTGAGATGCTGCATGACAGAGGGCAGAAAAACCAAGCAGGGAAGGGGGGGTCTCTGTGCAAGATTTTAGGAGGCTCGAGCACTTGGGTTTGGGTTTTTAGCTGCTGGTTTTAACTGGGCCTCTGGTTCAGACCCAAATCTGCCCGCTGCGGCACTGGCTCTGGGTTGCAAAGCAGAGCTAGCGATGCTGCGCCTGAGATTCGCTCGGGGCTGTGGCAGTGCCCCAGTGTCAGCACACAGCTGCCCGTCAGCCGGCCGCGGGCTCGTCCTGCGCCTCCGTCCCCGGCAGGGCCAGGCCTGGGCTGGGGGGGGCAGAAACGAGACTTTCCTATGTTTCTACATCTCAAGTTTTTAAATAGCGCCGGATCTCAAAGTGATTGCTCGGTCCTGGTCCAGCTCGTGTCTTGCCTGGAGGAAGGAGCAGAGGAGATGCTGCGCATCCCGATGCCGGCTGCAGGCACCCGGGGGATGCCGGGCTGTCCCTCCCGCTTTGTAATCAGGCTGTGTGCCGCTGCAGCTGCTTCGCAGCGGGATGCGGCACCAGGGCCAGGCTGCACGGCCACAGGATTTGCAAGGGCAAGGGGAGAGCCCAGCACCTTCCAGGCCTCGCGGCACCCAGCCCCCCGGCTGTAAATAAGAGGAGCTGGTCCAGTCGCTGTGACACAGCCAGGGGGGACATGCGGGTCCTGGCACGCTCCGGTGTCCCTTCTCCCTGGGAGGTGGGCACCCCTGGGTGCGGAGGGATGGCTGGGTGGTGCTGGGTGCTGGAGCAGGCCTGGCTGCGGCTGCACTGGGTGCCCTCCCACGGTGCAGACGTGAATCACAGCTCTCCACTCGGCCATCTCCCTGCTCGCCCAGTGCAACGCCTGTCCCAGGGCTGCCCTTGGGCTGCTCTCCTGTGGCCGTGCCAGGCTCGGGGGCTCCAGGGCATGCTTTTAAGGTTGATTTCCACCTTTGGGGGACTGCAAGGGAGGATCTAAGATTTGCAATATCCACTTTTTGAGGTTGCGGTACCTCGCATGTGGCCCTAAACACAGCCCAGGCGGTAGCGTGGCCAGAGCAGGCGTCACCTTGGCTGTCCCCAGCACAGCGTGCCATGCACGCGCCTGATGCATTGGCGTTCAGCACACAGGGCCGGCAGCTTCCTAGCCAGGAGAGCCCCCTCCTGTGACACGCCGAGCCACGCCGTGCCCACGCAGGGGTGGCCTTGGGGGTCACAAAGAGCCGTCAGCACCCTGTTGATGTCAGCCCCTTCCTACAGAGCATCTCACGGCACCCAGTGGGGCTGAGCCTCTGCGGAGAGGGAGATGCCGAGAGGAGGGAGGGTCCAGGGGCCCCGCGTGGGTGCCTGTTGCAGGAGGTGCAGTAGCGCGGCTCAGGACTGGTGTGTTTTTACTGGTGGTTTTTTCCCCGTGGTGCCGCAGGCAATTTCATTGCTGGTCTAAGCTAAAGCACATGTGCGCAATCCCGCTTCCAGGACCCTTGCTAAGCCCGACCGGGGCAGCAGCATGCGGTCCCGCTCCGGCGGCTCCCAGGGCTCGGTGTGTGCAGGGAGGAGGTGAGGACCCGGGTACCAGCCGGCCCCTCTGCTCCCACCCTGCCAGGGATCACTTGGCATCCCCGGAGTGCTGCCAGAGCGATGCAGCCATGGGGCGGACCGGTCCCTGGGTCAGGGTGAGCCGTCTGCTCCAGCTCCACTGTTAGCTGGTTGGACTGGAGAAATCCCACCCAACCCAGCTTTTTCTGGGATTTGGCCAGTTTGGAGTAGTCTTTCCCCATTAAACTTGGAGGAGAGGAAGAGAAACCCAAACTCACTCCCTCCTGGTTGTGCGGGGCGTGGTGCAGAGATGCTCTCGTGTGAAGGAGCATCCCGAGAGCACAGGAACGAAGCAACCCCCTCTGCGATCGCCCTGGGAAGGGAAATGCCACAAGCAGTTTTGTTCCCATTGCTGCTTTGTCACGAAACTCGAAATGGGCTCACTTTGTAACTCAACATCCAAAGAGCTAAATTGAAACAATCTATTTGCCACCACGTTGTGCTCGAACGACGACAAAAAAGCATTTCCTTCCACAGCTGTTCAAAGGCCGCGTCGCCAGCATGTCAGTCCCCTAATAAGAAATGTCAGTCACATCAATGCTGGTTTTCATGAAGTGTTTTGATTTTGATGGAACCACTTTTTTTTTTTTTCCAGCAGAAAAGGTTTCCTTTGAACTTTGTCCAAACCAAGGGTATAAGGGGATGGATGGTGGCTGCCAGCAGGGAGGCAGGGCAGCCCTGCCCGGCCCTTGCTGGGGGAAGGCAGCGCTCCGAGGCACCGGCATCCCCGCACAGCCCCGGCGCAGCAGGAGATGTCCCAGGAGGGGAAGTTCCTCCTTTAGCATCACTCCCAGGCTGCAATAATCCAAGGCAGGAACTGCATTTTTCTCTATTTCAGCAGCTTTTTTTGCAGCGCAGGGACCTGGCCACGTGGCACTTGGGGCAGGGCGATAAATCCCATCCGTGAGCTCTCCTGGGCAATGCCCTGCACTGAGCAAGGAGATAATTTGTGAGCAGGGTCCGGGCTTGCGAGGTTTGCTGTAACCGGGCTCCAGGCTTTAGGGAGCCCCTCGATTTCATTTTAGCCTGTTTTTTTCCAGGCTGTGGCAGAGGGGTGAGGTGGTTGTAAGTCCACCCCTGGTCCTTCCCAGGGAGAAAAATGTGTCCCCGAAGGAACCAAATTTCGAAGCCTATTTAAAGCAAGCAAATAGGCCAGGATTTTGGGGGATCAATAGAGCAAACAGCCATCATCGGGGCTCTTGGGGGCTGGGGAGGGCTGGCAGCCCACCACCCTTGCTGTCCCCAGGCCACAGCAGCTCCAGGGGCAGCCGGGCATGGACAAACGCTTTTTGGTCGAGTTCCAGGACTGAGAACCACTTTTGTCCCATCTTTCCCTTCTCTGGGTCTTGTTCACGATAGCAGAGCTGTTTGCAAAAGCACCGAGCGCTCGCATCGCTGACCAGGCCATGGGCTTCTGCATGGCTTGTGCTGGCTTTTTTGCCTTTATTAATGTTGGGTTTAGCTGTGCTCTGCCGGGGCTGGCTGGGAGCATGGGGTGTATTTATTGCCAGCTGTTGTTGCTTCCTGACCCTCCCCTATAAAACACTGGGGCCGTTGGACTTGGTGACGGCTGCTGGTGGCCGAGGACCTCTTGGCACCATAAAACGGCGCAGAGCCCCCAGTCCTGCTGGCCCGGGCAGCCTCGTGCTGCGCTCCCGGAGCAGAGCAGGGTCTGCTCGTCCCTATGCCACTGACCACAGGGCTGCAAGCCAAAATCCCGAATCCCTGTGGGGTCCATCCAAGTGGCCATGGTCCCCGAGCAGCTCTGGGCTGCAGCCAGCAGAGCCGTGCTGGGAGGAATGGGTAGGGGATGGTCCCAGCAAGGTGCTGGAGCAGCCTCTTGGGTTTTCCTTGGGGTTTTCCCTCTCTGCTGCCTTCCCCGCCACAGGCAGGGATGCCGTGCCCTTGTGCAACACAGGGGGACCAAAGCCAGCCAAAACCTTGGGTACGAACCAAAACATCTTCATTCCCTCAAGGAGGTGCTGCATCCCACCCGGGGACACCAGTCCCATCCCTCCAGGGCGTCCCCGAGGAAAGGCTCGCCTCTGATTTAATAGGGCAGCTGCTGTCTTCGTTAAGCGGTGCTGGCTTATTAAGAACACATTTTTGAGGCTTAGCAGCTCCACGGAGCCATCTGGGAGGGACGGTGCCAGCGGCAGAGCCGCCACACGGGGCAGGAGGACGCGGGAGGCGGCCACTGGCAGCAATGCTCCACCGAGCCGGGCTGGGTGCCGGTGACATCGCCCCGCTGCCCCAAAGCAGGGGGGGACGCGCCTGTTTAGTGCCCCAAGTTTGGAGGGGGTGAAGGAGAGGCTGGAAGGACCCAGCCAGGATTTGGGTGGCATGAGCCCTCTGAGCACGGGCAGAGGGAGGACACGGAGGCATGGAGGGACGGTGATGTCCGGCTGTGCCCTGCCAAAGCATCGCTCGTGGTAGGATCTCGCCGGCAGAGGACTGATGAAGAGGAGAGGGGGTCTGGCCCCCCACCCGTCTCCAAGAGCGGGTCTGAGGATGATTGATCTTTTCCATCCCCAAGCGCAGGCACAGGAGCTGCGGTGGGACGGGCTGCACCAGCCATGGGTGACGGAAGAGAGGTGGCATCGGTACACCAGCCCGGGGCTCCCCGCCGGGACGGGGACAACAGCGGGGTGTAGGGCTTGGCTGTGCCTGCTGGCTCCGCTCCCGCAGGCACCAAGAAAGGAGACGCGCAGCGATCCATCTTCTCACTGGTGCTCTTCCTCCAGCCGCGCCGTTATCTTCCAGCAGCGCTTTCTTTAATACCCTGCTGCTCCGAGCAGCGCTGGCAGGTCCCGCTGCAGCATCTGGGCTGGGGAAGGTAGAAAACTGGCAGAAAAGGGGCGGATTGTCCCTGCCCACATCGCCCCGCGGTCCTGCCCTCGCCTCGCTGCCGGTGGCAGCTCCTCCGCAGGAGCGCGGGCAGGATTTGGGCAGCCATGCTCTGGTTGCAAATAACGTTTTATGGCAGCGCAGAGCACACTGCACCGTTGGCTGGGGGCAGGAAAAAAGCTCCCGATCTCTTGATCTCTTAACCACAAGCTCGATCAGATCTGAAGTGGAGTTGCGGGAGATGGCAGCCAGGCGGGGAAGGGCAGTGTTGCCACAGCTCTCCCACACACCGATGTCCTGGGTGTGAGCAGAGGGCTCAGAAGGCAAATTTTGCTTTTTTTTGGAAGCTGCGTGGTTCTTCCATGCGGAAAGCCTCGGGTCCCTGAGGGCATCCCAAGCGGGTTTTCCCTGCGGCGACAGGAAAGCTCGGGGGGACTTGACCGTCTGCGTTGGCGTGATGCTGCATCACCGTATCAGCATCTCTGCATGCAAAGGTCCAGGTGACTCTGTCCTGCTGCCTTTTGGAGACCCTCCAGCTATTCCCATCATCTCCAGCCCTCTTTATCCCAAGCATCTCCCAGTTTTGAACTTCCTCCACCCAAAATCTCCATTCCCAGTCGACTGCTGTTGCTGTCTCAGGAGGAATTTCTCATTTGTTCGCTCTGGAGCAGCGCTAAGTGGTTCAATATGTCGGCAGTTGCTGCTGGAGTCGGACAGTAAATGCTAATGGGATATTAGTCTGTGCAACGTCCAAAACCCACTGGAAGGGTTTAGCGCAAATTGGATTTGCAAACCTCTCTATGGTCTCTCTGCCCTTAGCAAAGCGCTGTAATCCCTGGCGGGCGCCTTGACAAGCCGGCTCCTTCTGTGCAGAAAGAAATGAAATAGATATATGGAAAAGGGCAGTGAAGATACGGGGGATTTCCCAGTGCCAGGCTGGAGGTGGCATCGGCGTCACCTGCGCTTCTTGGTCTGGCTGCTGCTGGGCGATGCTGTTGGGGGATGCAGATGGGTGCTCATCCCTCGCGGGGCACCTGGGGGCTGCGACTCCTCCATCCTGCCCCCAGCACGGCTCATTTCTGGCTCAACCTGTCCTGCTTGCAGGGATGCTGAATTAGAGCAGGATCTGTTTCTCTGTAGATAAGAACAGGAGTTATTAAGGTGGGAGCTGAAGGGACCTCACCAGCCCACCAGAAAGACATGGAAAAGCCAGAGGTGGCCACTCTGCTCCCTGGAAAAATGCATGCGTCCTGGAAAAATGGGGAATTAATACATGGAGTCCTTCAAGGGCCAGCGTGCTCCCAGGGCATTTTTGCAAAGGGGGAACTGAGGCATGCTGCGGCACAATGACCCCTCCAGGGACGTGGGGGGGCCGGAGCGTGCCGTGACACCGGCCAAATCCGCAAAGAAGGAAAACCCTGGAAAACAGGGAAGGCGAAAGTGGCCAAAACGCTGTGTGCGAGGAGGTGATGCTTTTATGGCAGCCCTCTTGCCTTCTTGCCTCTGCCGGGTTTTTCCCTCCTGGATCCCACTGAGGGCTTTTCTTTTCTTGGGAAAAAAGGAGATTTTGCCCCCAGCGCAGCCGTGGCAGCTCAGAGATACCAGCGGTGTCGAAACCGGCCCAGAGGAAAGCACATCTGGGGCCTGGGCTCCGTCTCGCTGCCAAAACTTAAGCTTTTAACCCTATTTCCCGAGGCACTGGGATTGTTCAAACAAGCCACAGTAATTAGTTTCCTCCGACAAACCGCCCCTTTTTGGCATCGCGTGGTTATTTAGTGCGGGGGGGGTGGTGGTTTGTTACTCCGGAAAACAAAAAAAATTGACGTTCAGCCTTCAGGTTTCGGCATGAGTGGGAAATCTTGGGCTGGAGAAACGGTGCTGGGTGGTGGATGAGGCTGCTGTTTGCTGGCACACCAGCACCCAGGAGTGCCCGGCGCTGGGGGGTCTTGCTTGTGGTTTTTTTTTGGCTGGAGTTATCCCCGATTTCCTGCAAGGTTACAGAAACCGCCCGGGGGTTGGTGGGATTTCAAATTATATATTTTATTTTCTCTGCCCATCACCAAATGGCCATTTTCACGGGGATTTGGCTGCATCAGTGGGGTTTTTTGCAGCTTTCATTCCCACCTCGTTCCCCATTACGGCGTTATTTCACATCATGCCATGAGCCACGCTCTCTGCTCCAGCTGACACACTGAGCAATACGCTCCTGAAGCATTTTCTCATAATTTTATCTCTAATTACTCATCTCTTAACATAAAGGGTGGCTCTTGCTGCTGCTTAGAACCGACTGAACCAGCTCATAAAGGTTTTTGGGTTGCTGTAGCCTTGCCGATGTTGGCAAAGCAATCACGCATCATCAGGGTCAGCAGGGACATGCAGCCACTGGGCTGGGGACCGTGGGCTGGGGACCACACCGCCCATGTCCAACCAGCTGGGATTTTTAAAGGCTTTGGCTGATTTTTAGCTAGGAAGAGGAATAGAGATCCCCAAAATGTGATGTTTTCAATGATTTCTTTTTTTTTTTTGCAGAACTGGGGGGGTGCTGGGGTGTCAGTCTTGGCCGGGTGCCCCTGTTCCTCCGTGCAGGCACCACCCAGGTGTCCCTGAGCTGGCCGGGCAGGGTGAGCGCTGCAGTGAGTCATGCTGCATTTAAACCGCCTTTTTTTTTAATGCTGATTTATATTGCAGCTGCGTATCTGCCTCCGTTGCGTCCCGGTGAGCGACAGAGAGAGCGGCAAGGATGGAATCTGCAGGGTGGGAGATGAGGGCAGCCGAGGCTGGAAGGAAAGCAGCGTCTTTATTTGCCCTCGCAGGGATCAGCCGAGCTCAGCCGGGGCTGAGCCGGCCCCAAGAGGGGGACCTGGCAGGACACCACGGCAGAAATCACCGTGCCGCCACACTCAGGTCTGCGTCTGCAGCGGGATTCCTCCCCACCGGGCACCCACTGCGTATCCCCTGTTAATTAATGACATGAAAGCCCGCGTGGGACCTCCGGGGAAGGAATCAAAGGCGCCGGCGCTTCCTCCCAGGGCGCAGATGCATCCTGCGGGGCCGCCTGCCTCCCCGCAGCCCCACGCCGTGCCGGGGCGCAGACCAGACGGTGAGAGCAGAAATCCCGCTGGAGGGACGGGAGACGGTGAGATCAGCCGGCACCATCCCGGCATCCAGCTCGCGAGGACTCCTTGGAGGAGTCCAGCCCCAAAATGGGTCTGAGTGGGGCTGGCTCTGCTCTGGGGGGGCCGGGGGAAGGCGAGTGGGTCGTGGCCATGGGGTTTCTGGTTTGGGGGCACTGGTGTGGAGCGGTGCCAGGCACTGCACAGGGCACCGGCACTGGGTTTTCCATCCTGGCGATTTTGGCTTATGTCCATGCAAGCCAGCATGGTTTGGGGTGGCAGGGTGCTGTCCCCCACCGTGCACTTTGAGGCGCCCCTTGGCCGCGGCATAAATTGGGATTTTCCTCCCCTGTGCTCCATCCCTTCCTGGAAGAGCTCCCACACCCCCTCGCTGGCAGCATCTGCTCAGTTCTCATGGGCGCCGCGGGCTCCCCCGGCTAAGGGACACGGGACAGGGCATGTCCTCCTTGGCGCGGGGCTCTGGCCGTGCCATGGGGGCTGCGGGGGTCCTGTGCCTGCTCGCTCCCGGCTCCACGGCCCACGGGGAGGAGATGCCCTTCGGTGAGGCACATCGCTGGAGGTGCCGGGGGATGCAGGATGCGTGTACGGCACAGATGAGTTAATGTACCCGCAGTTCCTGCCACCTCCTAGTGCCATCTCCAGTGCTCAGCCTGGCTGCCTTTGAGCTGGTTTGGCTCCCCAAAGTCCAAAATGAGGGGAATGGTGGGAATATGGATGGGGCCAAGAGTGGGGCTGCTCTGTTTGATGGCAACTACCCGGGCTCAGCTCAGCAAGGCTGGAAAGCTGCGCCCCAACCTTGCTGCTCATGTTGAGATGCAGCATCCCAGCCATGGAAAAGCCATGAAATCTTCCTTCTCCGGCCGCGACCTGGAGCCCGGTGTGGCCATCACCCCCGGCATCGCCTGCAACACCGCGGGGTGCACATGCCCCTCGCAAACCCTTCATCTGTGTCGCACGGGCTTGGTGAGGACTTATTTTTCTTATTATTTTTATCGTGATGATGGGGTTGGGGTTTGCGTTTTGTTGCCCAGCTGTTTGGAGAGATGTAAACCAAACCTGCCGTATTTCAGCCCGAATGTAAATGTCATGTCAGCGTGGGAACGGCGCAGCTTGCCGCTGGTTGGCGTGTTCAGCCGAGGGGCTCCCCACGCCGCCGGGAATGCTGATGCTCCCCCCACCTGACCACGGCCCCTTCTTCCCCTTCGCCATCCTGTGGGTCCAGGACCGGCTCCACTGCTGCTGTTTCCTCGCCGGGGCCGTGCCGAGCGGCTGCAGCCAGGATGGGCTTTGGCAGTCGCCCCAAAAGGCTTTCCCAGAGGAGCCAGGCTGCAGCGGGGAGCCCAGGGATAAGGGTCTGGCTCGTTTGCAGTCGGCCCTTTGGGAGGGGACCAAGGGAAGCTGGGGCTGCGGGAAGAGCTTTGGAGTTTCTCGTGTTGGGCTGGTTTTCGCTTAGGCAAAGCAGAACCATGTGTCCCGCGCTCGGCTCTGGTTTTGCTTACGGGGGAGCGGGGAGAGCTGGGGAGGGGAAGAAGGCGGCGCAGGGATGAGCCAGCACTGCGGGGCTGTGGGATGCGCCGTGGCCGTCACTGCTTTCAGCATTCAAAGCATGGGGCTGTGCCGGGGTGGGAGGGCTGCCAGTGAGGACAGGGGTGCTGCTGCCCTGTGTCTCCAGCCGAGGGGCTGTCTGCACTGAGATGGTGGCACTCTGTGTCCCTGGAGCAGCCTCCGGAGCAGAGCTGGAGATGGGGACATTGTCTTTCTTCCCCTCCTTTATGCACCCACTTACTGTCAAAAAAGCAGGAATATCCAACAGTTCAACTCAGATCAGGGTTTGGGGCTTTTTTCCTTTCAACGCTCCCCATTTTGGGGCCAGTTTTGCCTTTTTGGGGCTGGTTTGACCCTGGGACATTGGCCATCCCGCTGCAGGCTCTGGTACTCTCCGTGCAGCATCCGCCCCGCTCAGGGTGTCAGACACAGCGATGCCCTTCGGCGGGGTTCAATTCCCCAAAAAGCACATCAGGAGCTTACGATAAGTTTTGGGGAGTCTGCCCAGGCAGTCTCTCCGCCACCCCCGTCCTCTCCAGGACTGGCTGACCGTTCTCCGAGCGGGACCAGGCACTGAGCCGGAGGCTGCTGCTGGAGGAGCCGCTTTTCGGCAGCCCCTGGAGCTGCTTCACCGCGAGCCTGGGTGGAAATTGTTTAATTCCTGCGGGGTGAGTCATGAGGAGCCGGGATTTCAAAGCAGCTTGGCTCCCATGTAAGGCACTAAAATAAACAGTGTGTGGCAGGTGGAAGCTCTCTCTGATGTCCCGTCAAGGCCTTCGTCTTTCCAAGTGTTTCGTGTTGCCAAAAAAACCTCGGCCACTCTGTGGCCTCATCCATTCTTGCAGCGTGGCTGAGGCTGAGCGCTTGAAAATAATGAATCAATGCCCGGAAGCATGAATCGACTGAAAATTTATGACACACTTATAATATAATGTCTTTTGGGTTCTCTGCTTTCTGGGCTTTGAAGCGTCAGGAGTAAAAGTTTTTGCGTCTCTTCCTTCCCCCTCCAGCAAGGAGGATTTAGGATAAAAAAATAAAACTCTGCTTTTCCCCGCTCATCTCGTGACTCCAGGAGGTGAGGCTTTAAGAAGTCAGCAGATATCAGAAACCAAGTCTGCTTGAAAAATTGGAAATGGCTTAGAAAAATATTGCTATGAGAAAAACCGAGAGCATGAAAAGTGAGGGAGGTCTGAGAAACCCAAAATGCTCTGGTTTTGTGAGTGAAGGTGATGCATCTGCGGGAGGGGATTGCTGCTTTTTGATTTAGCAGGAAAAGGCAGCGGAAATGCCGGCACTCGGGAGCTGAAGTGAAGAAAAATAGGAATGTGGCTCGATTGATTTGACTTCTTTTTTCGCTGAACAGTGAGGGTAATCAAGCCTTGGAAAAGTTTACTTAGGGCCATGGGGTGGATTTGTTGGATCCCCTTTGAAAATAAAGATTAGAGGCGTGAGGAGCTCATGGAGGGTTTTTGGGAAGGATCTGCAGCGGAGGGGGAAGCCAAGATAATCAACTCATTCCCTCCAGGCTAAGCGATGGGAGTTGGCTGTGCTGCTATTTGTTGTTTTTCCTTAAGATTTCCCGTTCTTCAGGACACGGAGTGGTTTTTCCTCTGCCTGGAAAGCAGTGAGGCTCGGCAGGAGCCGGCTGCAGCGGGGATGAGAGCGGGGCAGGTGATGGCGGAGGAGGCCGCCGGAGCAAAGGCTTCGTGCTGGAGCGGTTTTAGTGCTGGGCTCCTGCAAAACAGGGCTGGTTTTGGGGCTGTCCTGCAGGGAAGGGTCTTCTCCTGCAGGATTGAGTTTTCCACTTGGCAGCAGGCACGGCATGGCTAGACGGTTGCGATCGCATTAATGGATTATCAGGAGAATGCAGGAAAATAGGGAGCTTTCGGGCTGTTCTCCAGAAGAAAAGCTGAGCGCAAACTTTGCTTTTCATCAAGCTGGGGAGGATCCCTGGGTCCCTCCCTGGGACGTAGCGTGGCTGGGAGTGCCCAGACCCCGCCGGGACTCAGCCCAAAAGCCCTCTCGCAGCAAACGCGGGGCACGGCCTCACGGATGGCTGTGGTGTGGCTTTGGTGGATGGATTTTGGGGCTGGAGTGAATGCATAGGTGCAGCCTGTGGCGGGGTGACTCACAAAGCTGTGATGGCTCCATGGGTTTTGGCTACCAGAGATGCATGGTAAGAGGCGAGCAGGGTGCCCGGCCCAGCCGTACTTGCCCCTTTGCCCTGTGAAAAGAGGGATTTTTGTGCTGGCAGAGGAGGCTGTGAGAGGACCGGGTGTTCTCGGGTGAGACTGCACCTCTCTGCGAGCTGTCCTGTCCCCTACGCTCCCCATCAGTCCCTTGGCACACCTGCACACCCACGTTTTTGCACCTACGGCTCCTGTGGCACCCCAAAGTCCGGGGTTTGCTGCGTTCCTCCATCCCCTCTAGAAAAAGGGGGGCAAAGCTGGAGCAGCCTTGTCCCCCCCAACCCAGCATTTCGGCCGCCCACCTCTTCCTTGCAGCCAAACCCTGTCCCCACCCATGCAACGCACTCTCCTTTTTACGAAATTGCTTTGAGCAAGAGGGACGAGCCACCAGCATGGATTTAATGGGTGATTTTCCAGGTCTGGGTGCCAGTCGGGGTACCCTGAGTGGCAGGGCTGCCTCCCGGCCCTGGGGACACGGGTTATCCATCCTGCCGTGCCGAGCCCGGAGCTGGCGATGCAGGGAGATGGCTGCACCTTTGCATTGTGGAGTAGCTGCGATGAGACCGGAGCAAAGAGCAGCGGCAGCAAGACTCAGCAGCGGCCATGCCCAGCACTGCGTGGTCTGGGCTGGGAAGGCCCTGGTGTTTCCTTGCTGGACACTCGCTGTGCCAGCGGGAGGAAGACTTGGACACATCAGCACTCAAACTCAGACTAGATATGAGGAAGAAATTTTTTACGACGAGGGTGGTGAAACATGGGAACAGGTTGCCCAGAGAGGTGGGAGATGCCCCATCCCTGGAAACATTCACGGTCAGGTTGGACGGGGCTCTGAGCAACCTGATCTGGTTGAAGATGTCCCTGCTCACTGCAGGGGGTTGGACTAGAGGACCTTTAAAGGTCCCTTCCGTCCCAAACCATTCTATGATTCTATGAACGCTTGCCCCACCAGATGCTGAGCAATAGCCATAGGCAACTTTTTCACAGCAGCCTGGCATTGCTGGCAAACACTCGAGGTGCGGAGGTTTGGCCCTGGGTCCCCTTCCTCGCGGGAGCCCGGCACCGCTCAGCATGGCCGGAGCTGTCGTCAGGTCTCGCCGGCTGCACCCATTTCAGCTCCTTGCAAATGCTTTGCACGCTCGTGTGCAAACCACCGCCTCCGGACAGCTCAGGGTGCCTGGCGTATCCCAGGGCACGGGCACCTTTGGGTGCAGGTCTGCACCTGGGGAGGTTTTGGGGATGGGGGATGCGGGGTGGGGCTGAGCCAGCGGGACTGTACCCAATGTGTCTAAACAGAGCGGCGGGAGAGCCCCGCAGCGATGCCTGCAGCAGTGGGTCCAGGGGAGCACGTATCAAACCCCTTGTGATTATTTATCGTTGCTGGGAGTGGGTTTAAAATACGTGGAAACCAGAAAGATGGGAGGGCCCAGCTCGAGCGTCGTCCCGGGTGAGTCATGGCTGTCATTCCTGTGTGCATGTGTGTGTTTTTCCTTTCCCCCCACCCTGAACTTCAGCTTTCCCTGCAGGTTGGCACATGTGGTCTGTGGCTTTTTAGAGCAAGAGAAACTGAAGGCAAAGCCTGGAATAATTTTTTTTTTATTGTTTTGCGCGTTGGAGCTGGGTTTTAGTCTTTTGAAAGGTCACCGGCGAGTGGGTGGGGGCCAAAATTACTGGCTGCCGAAATAGGAGGCTTTTTTACGGGATGTGCAGCGAGGCTGAAACCGCTCTCCTAAAATTTTATGGGCTTGCAATAAACCAGAGGCCCTTCCTCAGGTGGACGGATCGAGTGTCGCAGCCTTGCTCCATCGCAGCCCTCTCCTCCCCGGCGCAGGGCAAAGGGGGCTGAGCCCCCTGGGAGCAGCTCAGGAGGCGATGATGAAGGCTGAGCTCTAGGTCGTGTGTGACCCCATTGCTGGTTGTCCACCACGGTATTCACCTCCCAAAATGCCCAAACATCAGCTGCCAAAAGCTGCTTGTCCTCCCAGACAGCCAGTCACTGCTGTCCAACATGTCACCGCACGTGGGGTCCCTTCCCCACCTCCAAAACCCGTGCCGTCTGCTTCACCTGGGGTTGCTGTTCCTTCATGAGTCCTTCATTCCCTGAATTTTGCAAGCTGTCCAAGAATGAACTGCAATTTCCCTGGTCCTTCACCATTTAGCACCTATCCCTGCTGCTTTGCTGGGAACCGTTTGATGCCAGTGAGCGTTTTCGGTGCCCGTTCCCCACTCCTGCTCTTATCTCAGAGGAGAAATCTGAACTTAAGGCACCTAATTATGATGATGAATGTAGATGCAAACACACCCAGCGGCCTCCATCACCCTCCCCGTGCCTGCAGGACAGGGAGACCGGCTCGACCTTGGCCCCGCGGGAGGAGAAGCGGCAGCAGACGGGGACGGCACCGTCCCCCTCCCGCTGCTCCTGATGCTCCCCACCATCCGCCTGCAAACTCTCGACCCGACGCACGTTTTGCTGCCGGTGCTTATCGGCGCGGTGTCTCGGCCAGCTCCGCTGCTTTGTACCCCGGCGGGATTTCATGATCTTACCTCCTTATATGGCGAAACTATTCTTTTTCTAGCTTGGCATTGTTTATAGCCCAGTTGAAAATATTTAGACTCTGGCTGAGTTCTACAATTATCTTGTAACCTACAGGGCATATAATTACTGTTAGTTAATGTGCAATTATCTGCATCCTGTAAAATAAAGGGTTGCTGGCGATGAGGCAGCATTCACGGCCCTTCTTGTTTTCTACAATAACAGTAAAAGTGAACCTGTCAAATTCCATTTTAAAATAAACACTTTTTTCCCCCGGTAAATTCTGTTTGGCAAATATTGCTAAACTGGGGTTGGTTTTTTTTTTCCTTCTCTCTTTTTTTCTTTTTTTTCCCCCGTGGAAAATTTATTTAAAAAGGTGAAATGTTTGGAGTTTGCAAGGAGCTGAAATAAAAGAAGGGGCCAGGAGGCGGCTGCAAGTCCATGCTGCTTTCCAGAGCCTGTCTTTGATGGGGATTTAATGGCTGACAGCCCATTGACGGGAGCACGGACCCGATTCCCCGCTGCCCTGCCCGGCTGCAGGGTCAGTTGTAAAATCCCACCAGATCCAATCTGCTTTGGATGGAGAAAATTGAATGGCGTAAGGTAAGGGCCGGGCTCGCCTGCGAGGGAAATGCCAGCAGGGTTTTTTTTTTTATGCTTTGAGAAACTGCTGGGCTGCAACCCCGGCTGATCCGCATGGCCGAGGTGCCCGGTCCTACCGCAAGCCCTGCAGCTACGCCGGGACGGTCCGGCCGCCCCGGTCATTTTTTCCTGAGGTTTTCATGATTTTGGCTGGTTTTGATGGAGCTGCCGTGTCGGTGCGCCGGCGGGGAGGGATTCGGGCTCCGGTTGAGCATCTGGGTGAGAGGATGGCAGGAGCGGACTCGTGGTGCTCTGTGCACCTCGCTGACGGACGGGGACATCAAACCACGCCGGGGCTCTGCGAGGGAGCGGGAAGGACAATGGAGCCAGGGGCTCCTTCTGCTGCTCACCACGTCCCAAGGAGGGGATGTGCCAGGCAAAGAGGTGTCACAGGCTGGTGTGGCATGAGTTTGCCAATCCTTTAGTCGCAGTTGCCCACTGCGGTACAGGCCCCGGTGCAAGGAAACCTGGCCGGAGCCAGGGGAGGTGGACATCCACCTGCCCAGCCAGGCTGCGTGCTGTCAGGGATGGATTGGCTGAGGACACCGCCTTGTCCCCATTGCCATCACCAGCCCCAAGCCACCCTCGCCCACCGTGGCCAATTTCCCCTTTGCAGCACAGCCCTGGGCTGCACCGCATCTCCGTGCCTCAGTTTTCCTATTGGGAAATAGGGAAATACACTGGACCAGTCTTGGGAGGGCAGAGGGGAGGAGATCGAGCCAAGGGGATGCTGGTGGTCCCACGGGAGATGCTCAGCCAGCCCGAGCCGCGGGGATGGGGGGAGGGAAGAGCGGGCCACGGGCGAAGGCCACGTAATAAGGATATTTGTTTTGCCTGTTTTGCAGAGTTTCAATGTTCTGACTTGCTCTAAGATGAAGGTATGGAAGTTTGCAGCCATTGCATCGATGCTCCTCAGTTCCATGTTATCCATTTTAGTTTGTAGAGACATGTTCAACGGAAGCCGGAAATACAGCCCCTTGCCTTCCTCGCCGTCTTCCTCACGGGCATCCTCCTCCTCGCTGCCGGCGGCTCCGCGGAGATCCCCACGGGCCCTGCAACGCCACAGCTCGCTGCTCTCCCAGTGTAAGCTGCTGCGCCTCTGCCCCAGGGCCACCGTCCCTCCTGCACCTGCAGGATCCGGCCCCAAAACCCCAGCGGGGCACGCTTTTGGCTCGCAAGCAAAGCCCGATGCAGCCCAGAGGGTTTACTGCCCGTTTGCTTTTCCTGCCACCCTCTTGCTTCTGTGCATCCCCTTTATGAGTGTTTAAAGAGGAGCCTGGGGCGCAGCAGGGAGGGCTCGGGGCGGCGAGCAGGAGGGTCCTGCAAAAATGCAGCTGCTGGGCGCACCAAACCTTGGTGCAAGCACGTCAGCTCTCCACGTGGGGAAACCGAACGCAAACAGCGCGTCTTAATGCAAAGAAGCTGCTTTTTTAGCTCCAAATGGCTTTTCTTTCAGTTTTTTTTTTTATTTCTGCACTATTTTTACAAATGCAAAATGTCAAACAGGGGCTGAAAACATGGGGGAATGGCTCCGGTCTGCGGGGAGGCAGTGGCTTCCCCTGCAGCGCCGCTCACCCCTGCGTGCTGGCAGCGTGCTGAAAATCTCCGGCATGTTTGTTTTGATTCCAAACCAGAAAAACTTCATTTTGGGTTGAAATTTGGAAATCGATGACAAGCTGTCAAATTACGTTTGCCTCCGTCTTTCCTGTGCCTCCCCCAGCACTGAGCTGGACTAATCCCGGCTTTAGGGTTAGGACAAAGTGACTTGGATGTTGCCAGCGGTGGTCGGGGACAGTTTGCATCTGGGCTGCTGGCCTAGGGGTCTTGTGGGGCAGCCCTTCCACCCAGGCCATAGCAAAATAGTGCAAATATTAAATTTATTGATGTTTGTCTCCAATCCTATCATGGCTTTGCTGCAGCATCATCTCTTGGTCAGGATCAGGTGGTTTTTCCACTTTTTTTTTTTTTGCACATTGCGGTGATGCCACCAAGGAGCAGCACTGGCATCGTTAATTCCTGCCGAGATGCTCTTTGCAGGCACTTCATCCTTTTGATATCCCAACCGCGGTGCCAGCGTCTGGCAACGCCGGGGAAGCACGGCCGCCCCGTTTCCCGGCCGCAGCCATATGGAAATCATGAGCATGGCAGGAGTTAATTGTGGGTTGGGTTTTTTCCCCCTAAATTAGTTGACTTTTAGGCATGCACTTGATGTTGTGCAGTGGAAGGGGCTGCTTGGGACAGGTCCAGCAGGGGAGAGCTGGTCGGGATCAAGAAAGAAAATAAGGCAGAAGAGGGAAAGGAGAAGGAAGGGTTTGGGGGTTTTCCACCCTGCCACCTTCCTGCCCTCGTGGGCCGGGGCTGGCTTGGCCACAGCCCCCACTCTGTGCCCACCCTGGGGCTCCCAAGGCCATGGGGATCTCTGCTCTTGGGGTTTGGGTTTTCAAGTCTTCGGGCCCCTTGTGCACATCTCAAAGATGGCTTCTGGGAGACGCTGTGGTTCAGCCACACGCTGTTGGACTGCGGGCCTGAATTTTGTAATTTTTGCAATTGCTACTGAGCACAAAGGGAGCCGGGAGCCAGCACTGGGGAATGGCCACCACAATGGGGGACCTCCATGCTGGGGGACATCCACCTGGCCAGGGGGACCTCCATCCTGGGGGACAGCCACCAGCCCCAGGGGACCTTCATCCTGGGGGACATCCACCTGCCACAAGGGACCTCCATGCTGGGGGACATCCACTTGGCCATGGGGACCTCCACCGACCCTAAGGGACCTCCATTCTGGGGGACAGCCACCCAACCCAGCGGACCTCTATCCTGGGGGACATTCACCTGGCCAGGGGATCTCCATCCTAGGTGACATCCACCTTGCATGAGGGACCTCCAAGTTGGAGGGCAGCCACCAGCCCCAAGTGACCTTTATCCTGGGGGACATCCACCCACCACAAGGGACCTCCATCCACCTACCCCAGGGGACGGCCACCCGCTCCGGGGCACGTTCACCACCCTGGGAGACACGCGCTAACATCCGCCCCTTCTGTTGCAGACAGCAGCTTGTTGGAGAGCTACACGGAGGGGGAGATCCGGCAGCTGATCTCCGCGCTGGTGGAGCGCTACAGCGAGGCCATGAACTCGGGCGGCCACGAGCTGCCCCTCTTCCCCCGGGCAGGCAGCCGCAGGAAGCGCGCCCGCGCTCGCCACAAACCCTGCGCCCTGAAGGAGCTGGAGGTGAGCGTCAGCGAGCTGGGCCTGGGCTACGAGTCGGACGAGACGGTGCTTTTCCGCTACTGCAGCGGCACCTGCGAGGCGGCCGTCCGGAGCTACGACCTCTCGCTAAAGAGCATGAGGAGCAGGAGGAAGATCAAGAAGGAGAAGGTCCGGGCTCGACCCTGCTGCCGGCCGCTGGCCTACGACGACGACGTCTCCTTCCTGGACACCTACAACCGCTACTACACCGTCAACGAGCTCTCGGCCAAGGAGTGCGGCTGCGTGTGAAGGGCCGGGGCCCCCCCGAGGAGGAGCGGGCGGGAGAGGCGATGCCCCAGCCCCGAAAACCCGCTGGCCGCCAGGCAGAGGGACCAGGGGCTGCGGCAGGGAGAGAGGGACCGGCCCCAGACCTCTGGCTGGAAGAGGAGAGACTGAGCTGCTGGTGCGTCCCTCGGCGTTACCATCCTGCTCGCTGCACAGGACTAGAGACGTGGCTGTCGGTGCCAGTGGAGGCTGTGATTGTTGGAGCGGTGACAGCTGCTTGTGGCTGTTGTCCCCGCCGGGGGTGGCCCAGGGGTCCCTGCCAGCCCCCGCAAAGGGTGACAGTGGGTGTGCAACCTGCACAGGTCATGTTCTACACTCGGGGTGCATGGCGTGCACGGGGTGCATTATGTGTCACACGTACAGGTTGTGTTACTGGCAGAGAGGGTGTTGTAAAACAGGTGTCCCCTGCACAGGGTGTGCGACACGCAACAGAGGTGACGGGTGCGGGGTGCGCTGCACGCGCCGGGCGTTACGTGTTGGCTGTGCTGCACACGCCAGTGCATTGCGCAGGTGATGTGTTTGTGCACAGGGCGTGTTGTGGGGGTGTTGCTGCATACGGCGTGGTGCTGGTGGTGTGTGGTACTGGACAGGGTGTGCTGCACGCATGGTGTGTGTTACGGGGTGCATTACAGGTGCGGGGTGCGTTAGACGGCTGCAGGTGCCCTGTGCTGCCCCAGGACGGGGGCTGAGCCCTGCAGTCTGTAGCTGCCCTGTGCGAGGGTTTCACAGAGTTTCATGACCGCCGTGCTGGGGTCCCTGCCCTGCCAGGGGCTACTCGGCACCCGAAATCCCTGTGTTTGGGAGCAGAGATGCACCGACAGTGGTTTGCATTTGGGGGAGAGGCTCTGGCTCCGCTCCCTGCGCCCGCTTGTGCCCCCTTTGCCATCGCCTTGCTCCCCGCAGCCCCGGGCTTTTCTTCTTCAAACTCGTGATAATCTGAAGTAACTGGATTAACCTCCTGTCCCCCCCTGCGGGCAGCTGGGCTGGAGACCTGCCACCGCCAGGGAGGTGACAGAGCCTCACGAGGCCACCAGCGAAGCCGTGGCGCTCGCCGCTCGCCACCAGGTTCGCAGCGCAGGCAGGAGCATCCGCGGTTCAGAGTCCCCCGAAAGCTGGACCGGCTCTCCCGGCCGTGGCACGTGAGTATTGCCCATCGCCTCGGCAGGGCTTGAATCGTGCGGGAGAGGGGACTCAGGCCTGGGGTTTGGCTCTGGTTCACATTTACAGCAGTGTCACTCTTGTTTACTCTGCGGAGAAATAAATGAGACCGCAGACTTTTGCATTCTCTGGGCAGGCTATATTTGTTGCCTGGGATTGATGGGTTTTCTCCCCTTGGCCCTCTTCCCAGAAAAAGCAAATCATAAACAGAAGGAGAATATTGGTGTCATGTCCTAGGCATTAACCAATGCGAGGGAAAATGCTCTGCATGCTGCCCCCTGATTGCAACGGCATCCCAGCTCCTCGGTCCAGCTAAACGGGGGAAAAAAATCCCATGCACCTCCATCCCAGCGCGGCAGCGATGAAGAGGAGTGCTTGTATCGGTGGCCACAGCAGCCGAGGGATGCTGCTGCCGGATTCTGGGGAGCAGGTGGGCATCCCCTGGGACGGGACAGCTCGGTTTGGGATGGGAGACAGCTCTGCCCCCTGCATCTCCCATGGGTGACCGGCAGCACTCCCAACCTCTGCAAAGGGCCAGGCTGGTGGGTTTTTTCCTTGCTTTTCATCTGAACGCCACTCTTGGCTGAGCAGAGCCAGGATGTAGTGAAGCAATATAAACACCATCCTTCAGCAGGGCTGGCCATGCACCCGGCGTCCCCGGGAAAGCAGCCTGCACTCTGTAACACAGAGTTTTCCCCTCGCTGTTGGGAAAGGGAGAAGGGAGCCGTGGGCGCGGGGTGCGAAACCCATCTGTGGGGCATTGCGCACACTGGCGAACCGGCAAGGGCTGGCGAACCTGCACGCTGGGGATGCAAACGCTGCCAAGACCAGACAAACTCGAGCCTGCACGCTGCAGGTGCACAGAGCTCCCAAAACAGCCTTGCGGTGCTGCAGCACCGTGAGAGAGAGTTTGCACCATTGGCTTTGGATGGAAATTAAAAAGATGGCCCAAAATAAGCAGCCGGGGGAAGCGCAGTGGGAGCAGGATGGGGACAGCAGATGGGCAGCCGTCGGCGTGATCTGCGCCGTGCTCGCGGCAGAGAAGCGGCTCACTCCTGACTTCAAAAAAAAAAAACAAAACACGCACCCAAATCTAATAATAATAACTACACTCTCAAGGGCTTGGGTGCTTTCCAGTCCTCACTACTATAAAACTAAAATTAGTTTTGTTGCAGAAGCCTCCAGTAAAAAAAAAAAAAAAGGAACTAGAGCAATAAAGCAAGGTAAGGCGTTGCAGAGGCAGTGCAGGACCTGGCACCGCAGGAGGAGGGTTTGCAGCAGGGCTTCCCGGAGTTGCCTCTGCCTGTGTTACCCTGAGCCCAAGGAGGTGGCTGGGAGATGTCGGAGCTGTTGCATTTCCCCACGTAGCTGTTTGCACCCTGGTTTGGGAAATTTTTTTGCAATATCTAGGGATTTCGGGTGCCTCGATTTGCAGGCACCCAGCGGAGTGCGCGAGCAGGCTGACAGCTCTCGCGGCCCAAGGGGACCCTCCTCTTGCCAGGGTCTCTGGGAGCAGCACAGAGGCGAGGGGGCTCGGGAGCAGGCACCCCAGACCCGCTCTCACACCTTCCAGCTGCAAAACACCCCCAGGTGCACCCATGCACAGCGCAAATCCAGCTTGCAACCCCCAAAAAACGGGCATGCTGGGTGACAAACCCCTGATGTAACGCATGTGTTACAAACCAACATGAACAGCTCCAATGAATCTTCTGTTTCTCTTTTTTAGCTTTTTTTTTGGGGGTGCAGCTGGGTTGCAGCTGGGATTTGCAACCGCAAAACTCCCTGACCAGGTCTCGGGGTTGGCTGGGGCATCGTGGCCGTGGCCAAAGGATGGCTTTTGCTTGCATGTCTTCTTCCGTGCGTCTCACTCAGGGCCCGTCTTCTGCATGAAGCTCCTTCGGCTCCGCTGCAGGAGCGTTGCTCGACCCGTGCCGTCCTGCGCCGCTTCGCTGCCGCCTGGGCATGGAAATGTGGTTCCAATAGAAAGGCTGATATTTCCCTAATGCTTTCCATTTCTACAGCCCTCTCTGCTGTAATAGGAGCTGGAGCTGTCCGGAAGAATGTCTACAATGCAGAAAGGGCAAAAAAGGATGGAAAATTCCCTACTCAAAGCTACAGCAAAATCTCATCTGGCTCCTTCCTCATCATCCCATGCGTTATTTATTGTTAATAATAATAAACAGCGTGCAACATCTGTCGGGGGGGTGTTTTGAGGTTGGGGTTTTTTGCAGCTTGCCTGTCTGTCGCTGCAGCTTTGCTCTTTGCAGCGGCATCGCTCCCCAGGAGATGAGGGTGTTTGAAAAATCAGGAGGTTTGGAAACACGAGATGTTTAAACCTATTCTGGTGGTTGTGACAGCGCAAAATATGAGTGTTATGTTATCCCGGCTCTCCAACAATGAGTTATGGGACGTTTCATTGTGTTTTACTATACAGATCTATATACGTACGCGCCTGTGTTTGTGTAACGCTGGCCGGTGCCGGAGGCGGCCGAAGCGCCGCGGCTCCGGCTCTGGCTCGGATCCACCCGTCACTCGCATCGGTTGGGATCCCATTTGCTGACATGGTCTTACTCCCGATTTGGTATCTGTGAGGGGGAAATGGGTCTAACATCATTGTTTCCACTCGATGGAAGCACTGGCAAAGGGAGCGTTCCTTATTTAAACAGGTCCAGAGACTTGCTGGGAAGAAATCACTTTCCCAATTTATCAAGACAAATTATTTTTCGGTGGTATTCAAAACCTCAGCCTTCTTCCCTTCATAAATAGGGCTACCACATGTTTTTGTTCTTGGTTAAACAAGGCGTAGCCTCAAACTTGAGGCCCAAGAGGAGGGAAAAAGAAAAAAAAAAAAAAAGGAAAAAAAAGGAAAAAAAGGAGACTTGTTTCACCACCGTCGGTGGGAGCAGGGTGGGAGCACACGGTCCAGCCCGCAGCTCCGCTCGGCACCGTCCGGATCAACCCATTTCCCTTCTGGTATTGTCGGGTCTGACCGACCATCTGCAGAAGTTGATGCAATGCATCTATATTTTAGATACTCTCTATTTATTCGAAGTAACTTATGTTATTTATTTAGATACCATAGTGTGCCATCTACATAATGCGTTCTTTCTCTCTCTCTTTTTTTTAAAAATTTTATTTATTGATCCAAATGGTGCCAAGTGCAGTTTACATTTATTACATTTTTACCATTTATTCTGAACGTTGGGAAAAAAAATGCAGTATGATATTATTTTTTTTAAACAAACATAAACTCGGGTGTGATGCTGTTACATACTCACGACAAAGTGAAAATAAAAGGAGGATTATATTGATTTCTCTCTGGTTATCGTCTTTCACTGCTGCCTACGGGTAAGCGATGGCAGAGTGATGTTACGTCCCCAGCCCGGGGATGGGGATGGCCAGGGAAAGGGCGAATTCGGCTTTTCTTTTGGGAGAGCAGAGAGGGCCAAAGGATGGCAGGAGCTTGGCTTTATTTTCCAGTTTCCTGCAGAAATCTCCATGCACACTTGCAAACAGCCCCATTTCTTTCATTTTCATCTGCTGCAAAACTGTATTTATGCAAACCAGCGATTTGAGACTTTACCAAGACCTGGGTCATTGCCTGCGTAGGTCTGGGCTGGTTTAGCCACAGAAATAATCATCTTTGCCCCCTTCTTGTAAAGGCGCTTCCAATTGGGTTGGCTCAAAGACATGCCAATTCTGGCAAAATCACTTTAAAAAAAAAAACAGAAAAGGAAAAGAAAACGCAAGGTTTTGATAAGGTCAGCCAGAAAAAAAAGTTTCAGTTGCTCATCTGGAAGCAGTGCTGAGGTTAGAAACATGTTTTATTTTATAGGGAAAACATCTCAAAGTCAGCAGCAGGCATTGGCTGGGGTTTTTGTTTCTCTTCTTATTAGGATGATTATGGTGGTTAATATTTTGTTTTGGGTGAAATCTTGCAATTTGAAAGTCCAGCCAAGTTCAGGACGCAAACACATTTTAAAGCTGCGGAAATGGAAGCGTTGGCACCAACGCTGCCGCCGCACACACACCAGTCCCAGCCCGGCTCCTGCTCCCTGCTACTGGTTTCTAGTAGCTCCTCAGGGGACAAAAGCCAGAGGTGCCCTGCTGTTATAAGCCCCATTTTAGCACACATTAACCCCATTTAACAGACGTTGACCCCTTTAAACTGTTCATTGCCCCAGTTTAACATGTGCCACCGCCCAGTTAACATACATTAACCCCACTGAACACACATTACCCCCATTTAACACATATTACCCCATCTGAAGACACATTACCCCCATTTAACGCACCTTACGGCATTTACCATGCAGAGCATCAGTGTCTCTGATGCAGGGAAATGCCTGCACCCATGTCCTTTGAAAGCACTACCCTCCCACCCCAGTCTGTCCAGAAAAATATGACTTCTTTTGGTTTTTTTCACTGAAAAATAGGCTGAAACTATCTAGTGCCCGCGGTGAGAGTGGGTACAAGTTCCTGCATTTGTTTGTAAAACACACCATCTCCAGTGAAGCCAGCAAGCCGCTCTGCCGGGCTTGGCAGCAGGCAACGGGGAACAACTGGGAAGAAAGAAAAAAAAAAGGAGCTAAAATGCTTTTGAACCACAAAGGTTTATAGTGTTTTTTTCGGAATGGAAAAAAAGGTCTGTTTATATTCCCCCCTCATGCCACCCAGAGGCCTGACAGCCGTGGACGGCTCGCGGCCGAGTCAAACATTCACGCTCGAAGCTCCACTTTGTAAATATTTTATGAAGCATCTTTTGAGACTCATAAATCTTTGCGTGTGCGCACGCATGCGTCCATGTGTGTACGTGTGTGCTCCAGAAACTAAGAAAAGCTGTGATCCTGCTGCCAGCCTGTCAAAAAGGAAAAAAAAAGAAAAAAAAGAAAAGAAAGAAAAAAAAAAAGACAAAATGAAGCTTTAATGACCAAATTGGAGAGGGCTGCTTGGAAAATCTGACTCCTCCAAGAGTGAAAAAAAAAAAAAAAAAAAAAAAAACGATTGCAAGCAACAGCATGAAGCCAGGACGTGCTGCCGGGCTGGGACCGGGGATGATTTTGGGTGCAATTTCTTGGAGATGAGGTGGACGTTGCCAACTTTCATACTCTAAGTGGGAGATTTTCACTGGCTGGTGCTTGCTTTAAAGCCCCAGTTTAAAAATCCCAGCTCTCAAATGACGTTCTGTGTTCATTTGGTCATTTTTAAATGGAAAAAGTAACAGGCGGGAAATGGGATGCTGAGAGGGCTCAACCCCACCACTCAGTTTGAGCTTCTCAGAATTACCTCCCAGTAAGAAAAACTATGGGAAAATAAACCCAGCCCAACTTCAAACTGGAAAACACGAAATAAAAGTGAAGACAAGAGTGTGCAGTTTGCAAGTCTTAAAAAAAAACAAACACAACCAACAACCAAACCCATATCTATGGTGATTTCTCTCACAATATCTCTGGTAGCACTACCAAAAATCTGAAGCCCGGGAACAATATTTGTTGCTTCAGCTGCTGCTGGGGTTTTGCCCCAAGGGAAGGAGGGAGCTCGGTGGTGCTGGACAGCCGTGGAGAAAACAGAGTCTTAAGAGTTCGATGTTCCCCCTCCCAGCCTCACTGGACAAATCGAGGAGCAGGTTTCCAAAGCACAGGGGGTATCTGCCCGTAGGCTTGGGAAAGCTGGAAATCATTTGTTCACGGGATTGGTTCAGGCACCTTCACACACCCAGAAGGACAAACCCCGTGATAGTGGAACTCTGGAGCTTGTAAGGCTCCAGCTGCTGTTTTCAGGATTTTGGTGTATCTATCTGAGCCTTTTCTCTTCCCTTCCCCAAATGCAAAGCTCTGCTGAGCCGGGCTTGGTGAGGATTTGTGTTTCTCCCAAGGTCTGCCTCTCCTCTTGGCTCCCCTCCGGCCCTGGTGTCTCTGCAGAGCAGAGGTCAGACACTGCTCCAAAAACTCCATTTTCAACATTATTATCTCCCTGGTTTCCCATGAGGAGCAGCCCCTTTCTCACCTCTTGGTGAAATACCCCTGTAAAGCTCTCCCCTTCTCTGCTTTTTGGATCATCTCTGCCCAAAAACATCGGCTGGGAACACTTCAACCTGCCTCCTACCACCTTTGGGTAAAAAGATGAGAGGTTTGGGGGCAAATGGGGTGTTTTCATATCTTCTCTGCAAGGGATTGAAGCAGCCCCTCATGCTGGTGCCTCCAACTGGGTGTGGAGGGGGAACCCCCTTCGGCAAGGAGGCTGCAAACCCCAGCACCAGTGTTTCAGGAAAAGCCAGACTGTGACTTCTCAGCACGGTCTCCCAGCCCCGGGCCCCCGCGGTGCACACATCCAGATGTTTCCCTCAATGAAGTCCCCCCTTACAGAGTTTCCCAAGTGCGGTGTCAGCTTTCCCAGCCCCTAACAAAATCAGCCTGTGTGTGGCTCCACGTCGCCCACAGGCATCCCCTCCCCAGGCCACGGCAGCACCGAGACGCTGCTTAGAGGAGGGGAAGGTTTAATGCGATATTTTTGTCCTGCCAGCCCCACGTCCCCTCTTCAAGGACCATGGCTTAAGCCTGGCTGGGCGCAAGCTCCTAACAGCCCATGGGCTGCCCAGCCCTAAATGCTTCAGCAGAACCAAAATTCATATTTTGGCCACCCTCTTGAATGCTGCAGCAAAATTTGGGGGATGAGGGTGAGGTTAACATTCATAAATCTGCTCCCTGCATATTTATTTTGCCTTTGCTCCCGCAGCCTCAAAGGCTGGCCAGCCTCGGGGTCAGCAAGACCCCTGCTGCTCTCCCCAAGGCTCATCCAGGTCCCCAAATAGCCCTTGGACCCAGGAGAGGGATGAGGCTGACAAGCCTGGCTGGCCTTGACCTGTCAAAATAACCCCAGGCTCAAGCACAAAAGGAGAGAGCCGATAACCCTGGTGCTGCCATTCCCCAGTTAAAAGAGTCCAAAAACCTACGGGACTCATCTCTCTTTAATAGGTGTTAAATGACTCCAGGTCTTGGAAGCAAAGGGAAGCGGGCTTGGGAGGTTGGCAAGAGAAAACTGGGGATTTCTTGCAGCTGTTTGGCCAAGCGGGTGCTCCCAAAATGCTCCCCGGCCACGGCTGGAGAGGCTGCAGCAGCAGGAGGCATTAGCAGGGATGGACAGATTATCTTTGACTTTCCCTGTGGTTGGAAAAGGGGTTTTCCACAAGGGTAAATAGCCTGAATTTGGGAGAACTGGCCCTTTCTGCATGCAAGATGTCTACTAAATGTATGTGTTAAGCCCCATCCCTGTGGTCCCCCATGCCGAGGAGCCCAGGGCTCTTTCAGGTGCTCTCCTCCCTCCAACATCCCCCTCCACATCCCAGCCCTCTGTGTCACAGCACATGGCCACCTCGAGGCCGGCCACTGCTCTGTGTCTGTCATCTGCCATCAGCCGTGGAAATTGTTCTGCTTTGCAGAAATACTCCTCGTTCTGCTTAAGAGAAAACCCTCCCTAGCCCGGGGCTTCGCTTCAGCATTTCCATCGGGGAGCTTTTCAAGTTTGGAAAGGCATTTCTTTCCACTCAGAAACTACCCTGAGTTTCAATCTGGCTCTTCCCCACCCCTCAGCACATGATTTACATGTTTCAGGTTGACCTCAACTGAAAATTTCCAAATTTAATTTTTTTTGTGCTCCCCTGATGAACCCCTAGCATTTGCTTTGAGTTCAGTCCCTCCCCTTCCCCTCTTTTCCCCAGCCAGCTCCCTTCCCAGCCCTACACCAGAGGGACTTTCCCCATCCAGTCTCTTCTCAGCACAATGGTGCAAAAACGTTGCTGTTTCCTTGTTCCCAGAGTGCGTCATCACCAAAGAGTGGCACTCCCAGAAAATGCCACCAGTGCCAGCTCTGATGGGGTCCATCTGCATGGCAAGGCATCTCAGCCTGGGGTGGTTGGGCAGCTTCGACCGTGCTTCGTGCCTTCCTTGTATAAAGCTTTGGAGAGGCTTCTTCTTCCCCCAGTTTTTTTTTCAGGAGTGCTGCTCCTGGATGAGAAAAGGTTCAGTCATTTCAGGAGTCCCTTCTCTCTCCTTTTTGATATCTAATCTAGTGCCTTCCTCAGAAACAAAATATTTTCTTTCTTACCTTTCTTACCTTTGAAGTTGAAAGGAGGTTGAAGTTAAGAGCATGAGGTGTGTTTTTGCGTGTCCAGAGAAGGGCAACGAGGCTGGGGAAGGGTCTAGAGCACAAGTCTTACGAGGAGCAGCTGAGGGAGCTGGGGGTGTTCAGTTTGGAGAAGAGGAGGCTGAGGGGAGACCTTATTGCTCTCTACAACTGCCTGAAAGGAGGTTGTAGTGAGGTGGGGGTCGGCCTCTTCACCCCAGTAACAAGTGACAGAATGAGAGGAAATGGCCTCAAGCTGCGCCAGGGCAGGGTTAGGTTGGATATTAGGAAAAACTTCTTCACTAAAAGAGTGGTCAGGCCCTGGCACAGGCTGCCCAGGGAAGTGGTTGAGTCCCCATCCCTGGAGGGATTTAAAAGACGGGGAGATGCAGTGCTTGAGGACATGGTTTAGTGGCGGACTTGGCGGTGGTAGGTTAACGGTTGGACTTGATGATCTTAAGGGTCTTTTCCAACCTTAACAATTCTATGATTCTATGATTCTAGGTACATGAATTGCACTGTACATGTATATACATTATACATGCTCTAGTACTCAGAAAGGCATGCAAAAGAGCCAAACTAATTAAACCTTTTTAATGACATTGCTGCGTTGTAATTTGCCACTCAATCTGCTTTGATAACTGTCAATAATATTTACTTGTTGCTAGTCCGTTTATTAAGGAGAATTTCAGAGAGCCCAGGGTGCGTTTCCTTCCAGAGGACCATGGGCACTCTTGAGCCCAACTCAAATGACAGGGTCGGGGCTATTCAAAAACAGGTCTTGAGGGGGATGGATTGAAGCTCCTGGTCACCAGCATTTGCTTCCCCAGCGTGAGCCTGCAGGTCGCTCAAAGGAATGAGATCCAAGCAGGAACCGAATTGCCTGTTTATTAAAAGATGTCTATTTAATGCACGGGGTGATCTCAATAAACATCATCACCAAGTCTCCAGTGGGAGCAAAACTGGGCTCCCTGCCCATGCACGGCCACTTGCTCTGCACCCGGCAAATGCCTCCTTGTATAGTTGGAAACCCTGTTGGCCAAGGGAGCTGCGTATCTGCAGTCGCCCACTGCTGCAAGAGGCATCTAAACCCCCTGGAGACAGCGGCCCTGCCCCAACACACCCTGCATTGCCACCCCCACGGAACTCCCCTTCCCTGCAGTACGTCCCTTCAAAACAGGCTAAAGAAAACTATTTCAGGTGAACTGAAGGTGGTCATGGGGCTTCTTCACTGTGGTTTCTTCCTGGGAAGGCTTTTCATGACATTGGCTAAAGCCAAGAGCAAACTCCTCTTAGCTGTGTTCACACGTGCAGCGTGGGTCATCTCTAGCAGCTCCTGGAAATTTGCAATTGGTTTTTCAAACGGCACACCCTTTCGAGCAGCTGGGCTTTGTGCCCCCACATGCAGTGCTCCGTCGCCGCTCAGTTTAATCAACCACTCCATTTTGTAATTGGTTTTGCTGGCAATGCCAGCAAAAGGCAGCTCTGGAGGCCAATGCTCAAAGCTGAAGTCTTCCCAATGGAAGTCTCGAGGTGGAAGGATTTAGCCCAGGGACAGGCGTCATCTTCCAAATCCAGCAGGAGCAGTGAAACGAGTGACCGTCCATCCCAGCTCCCCAGTGCTGGCCATTGAGAGAAAGAGACTGTTCATAGAGCTCACCTGCAGAATATTATTTATCCCTTATCCACATCCATATCAGCTCAGTCAGTAATGTTAAAGTCTTAAATTTCTCCAGCTGCTCTGAACTGAACCGGCTCTAAAGATGAGAAGAGCACCATGGTCAGCTGATGACAGCTACATGCCAAAGGAGGAAAGAGACGTGTGTCTGCAGGCAGACAAGGCAGAGGCAGAAGCATGGACAATTATTTGGCAATAAAAATTGATGCCTCACAAACTTATTGCTCTTCTTTGAAGCAGCCAGCAAGCACGTGGCTGAGGAAGACGTGGCACATTTTTCTACCTGAATTTCCAAAGGGGTTCACTAAGGTCCAGCAAGGGCTCTTCAAGAAACCAAGCAGCCTCAGGAAGGGCTCATCTAGACAGGTACTGTTAGGAGGACAGGAAAAAGATGAGAAGGATAAAGGTTCAGATTTCAGAGAGAAGGATTTGTTCTTAGGCTTGTGCTGATCAATGTATTCAACCAATCTGCAAAGCGGAGAAAAAAGGAAGGTGATGCAGATTACTAAGGAAAATCAGGCACTTGCAGTGCTAAAGACAAGGTCTTGCTGATGGGCCTTCTTCTACAGAATGAGTGCAGGAGGAAATGCAGAGGGAATTCTTTGGAAATGTTTGCTAAATGCTGCTGATGGAGAAAACAATTGTATCTCTGTATGTATTGCTGGACTCTGAGCTGATTTTCCTCATGGAAACATCCTGGGGTCAGGACAGACCTTTGAAAAGTTCAGCTCAGGGATCAGTAGCAGCCAGGAAAACAAACTGAATGTCCAGAGGTATCGGCAGGGAGCCTGGAAGGGCACAGCTGTGTCTGCCAACTCCACGCAATGGGGCTCCCCCAACCTGAAAAGGAAACAATTTCCAGTGATACGACCTGAACGGCAGCAGGAAGCTCAATAAAGGCAAATTATTCACTGCTTTTTAACCACGTGGCCTGGAGGCATCAGCCAATGCCAGAAGTTGTGATGTTCGAGGCACTAAAACTTAGAGTTCTTTCAGGGGCATCCTTGGCACCCCACACCTTACCTGCACCAGTCTGCTGCTGTCAGACCCCTCCTCAAACCCACACTGTCTTGCTAACCTGTCCAAAAAACAGCCTTGTAAAATAAATTGAGTTGTTTTCTGCCCGTTTAGCATCCTGATGCAGCACACCAAAGGCAGCGAGGGAGAGCCCGCGGCAGAGCAAGGGCAGGACTGGGGCTGCAGGGCTGGGAGAGAGGAGCGCGGCCAGTTCGTCCTGCAGCAGCAGCCTCGTGGTGTGGCCGCCCCTTCAAGCCGCAGCTTTGCACAGTACGAAGTCCTTGAAACAGGTTTATGATGGCTACTGCTATTTCACCCTCCCCTCTTGGCCACTTGCTTCGGCTCTCCAACCTGTGGAGCAGGTGAATTGTTTGCAGAGACTGAAGGTGAACTTCTCCAAAGACCAAGCTGCAGCCAGCATAACAAGTTGTTCAGGTAACTAATAGATCAGCCAAAAAGCCAATGTACTACTCTATCTGACAGTCTGTTCTCCAGTAAGACAAAGACATACAAACACCTAATTGCTTCCTTGCCCTTGTTTGCTTCAAAGCTCCTCTTGTCCCTCCACTTCCATCAAGTTCAATCATCCCATGAAATTCCAACCCGCCAGCAAGGCCAAAACGATTGCAGTGCAGCAGAGAGCTGAGCAAACAGCGGTTACACGAACCACTCAGACAGATCGGGCACAACCTGGTACCTGGCCTCCGTCATCTGCAAGAAGTGACAAGCTCTGCAGACATGCCAGGCCCAGCTGGCCTCCACCACGGGTTTCAACCACTTGCGCCACTGGAAGTAGCGCTGGTATCTCTCGGCATCCTCGCTCAGCTCCCACAGGTACCGCGCCAGGTCCCCAGCACTGGAAAAGTCATCGACATGGATGAATGAGTCAGGGGGCAAGAAGCGCTCGTAGTTTTCTCGAGGAGGCCCCAGCACAACAGGGACAGTGCCAGAGGACAAGGCGTTCCTCCAGAGCTTCTCGGTGATGTAGTCTTCATGCTGCGAGTTCTCAAAAGCCAGGTAGAAGTTGTACTGGGACACAGTGGGAAGGAGCTTGTCCCAGGGCAGGGGCAAGTGATGTCGCCCATAGACGTCCACAGCAATGTGCTTCTTCAGCTCCTGGTAGTACTTCACCCGGTGGGAGCCTGCTCTCCAGTTGCTGATTACCCAGGCCACCAGCTTGGTCTTGGGCGGGATGCTGAGGGGCTGGGGCTGGCCAAGGAGCTGTAGCTCCCCATAAGGGGTGAAGATGTCCGAGTCTCTCCGGTAAGACATGGTCAGGTTGAAGAGGTTGTCCATGGCGCCTAAGTTTGGAGAGTGACTTGGGGACTCCAGGTTGAACCAGATCCAGCGCTGGGAAGGGAGTCTGGGGAGCTGGGCCAGCCCCTCTGTGTCCCTGCACACATCCCTGTGATGCATAATCACAGCATCAGCCTTTTGGGACCAGCTGTGGTTGACGGTGAAATGGCAGTCCGGGGTGCTGTAGAGCTCCGAGCAGTTTATGAAATTAAAGTGGTGCCCAAATGGCCACTTCCAGAGCAGGATGGTCAGCCTGTGTTCACCCTTTGGTGGGGCGCTGGCGTTTCCAGCATGGGCTACTTGTGCAGAGGGGCTGGAATCGTAATGCTCTGGCTCAGAAGTCCTGAACTTATGAAGAGAAACGAAGAGACAGGAGCTGAAGATGAAGCTGAAGAGCAGGAAGGTGAGGAGTTTCTTGCAGATCTTCTTCCCTTCCATGAGCTCCATCTGCAAACACCACAGACAGGACAAGTGATGGGTGCACGCTGACCCCAGCAGGGAGATGGCTCTGGGTACACAGTTTGGCACAGGGGCTCAGGGGACAGCGTGAAGACCTGAAGTACATTTACCTCCAGCCGCCTCTTTGCAGAAAGAGAAGTGTGGCACCCCAGAGTGCCGTACACAAGGCACACACACTCCCCCGCAGGGCGCAGCCGCCCTTCCACAGACCCCAGGCTGCCCTCCATCACCACCCCCTGCCTTTCCTCGTCAGCCCCTTCTTCTCCCCCCTCATCTCCCAGAAGAGCCGCGAGCAGCCGGTGGTGGGTTCCTCGGGACGCCCCGTCGCGGGGAGACCTGTGACCTCGGGGGCCTGGGAAGAGGCAGAAGCGCCACAGGCACCACTGAGAGACAGGTGAGGGGGTGATGGGTGCCACGCCCACCGCCTTCTGCCACAAACCCCGCCCCCTCCCAGAAGTCCCTCCCCCTCTTCTGGTCATGTGCTCTGTTGTGATTGGCTGCAGGACCGGCCACGCCTCCCGGTTTACCCATAAGCACATCAGAGCCGGAAGGCCTTTCCTCTACCTCCATGGGGCTGCCATTTTGTTTTGGCCGCCATTTTAGGACAGGGTGCCACCATTGTACAGCGGGGAGCTGCCCGCTCTTTTAAACATCACACTACTCTGTGATTGGCTGACAGCCATTTCGTGACACCGTCATTCCCACGTATGCTCAGGCAGCCCTGTGATTGGCGGGCAGGACTAGCTACCAGTGTAGCCTGAAGCACATCAGAAAAGGACCGCCATGTCCTCCCCCGTGGGAGACCGCCGCTTTTGACGGCGTCGTTCCCTCACATGTTCTCAGGCAGCCCTGAGATTGGCTGCCCACTTCCTTTGGACCAGAAAGCAGCCTTGTGATTGGCTGCCTGCCTCCTTTGGACTGGGAACTGCTCATATATAAAAATATATATATTTCTATGCAATATAAATGTATATATATAAATGTATATTTTGTAGTTCTATAAAATATATAGAAGTATACATTAAGGAGTATACATTAAGTATACATTAAGATGTATATCTATTTATTTATATATTATTTTATTGTTTATAATTTATAGTTTTATAATTTTATAATTTATAATTTTATTTATTTATTTAGACGAGGCCAGGTTGCATGGGGCTTTGAGCAACTTGGTCTAGTGGAAGGTGTCCCTGCCCATGGCAGGGGGGTTGGAACCAGATGATCTTTAAGGTCCCTTCCAACCCAAACATTCTAGGATTCTATGATATAGATACACTGTTTTATATAGTCCTCTATATATGTATAGCTGTGTATGTATTTTTTATATATATATATATATACACATTTATAAAGCTATAGAGATTATATCTTTGGGCTTTGCACGGGGCTGCAGGACACAAGCAACACTGCCTGCGAACATGGGAAACCAGAACAAATTGTCAACTTCAGAAGAACACATGTGTGGGCACAATAAGGAAAAGACCTGAAGGAGATCCCCCAAAAGATGACATGAACCAGAAGAACGGGCCAATGGGCCCGTGAACCACAAACTGGATTTTGAGGTCAGCATCACACAGAGATGGCAGGTGAGGGAGCTCCCTTTCCCCGTGGTTGTGGGGCATCTGACAGCTACCTGTAAACCATTCTGGTGTGCAGGCTGGTGCCATATGTGTTTCCTTTCAAAACAGCTTATCTGTACTAATTAATGGCCTCGTTTAACTGTGTGTTTTGCTTCAGTGTCCTGTGAACAGTTGCCACAGCCTTCTCAGCACAGCCTGCACCTCTATGACCACCACCCCCCGACTTCGGACAGTCTCTCTCATAGCACCACCACCAGCGCTTTTATCACCAGCATCCTGCTGGCTTTTCCTCCGTACCAGGTGATAGTCATGGTCTTTCAGGTCTGCAACCTCCCATTGCTTTTACTGATCCACTCGCTGTGGTCTCTAAGAGCACGGGGCCGCTGTCTGTGCCCCAGAGCCCGGGTCTTGCTGCTTTTGCAGTCATCAGGACCGTCCACCAGGACAGCCTTGATTGCATGCTTGGTCTCTGCCTCTTATTTACAGCATTGACCTAAGGACAAGGAAACCCATATAGCACCAACCTGCACCCCACCATGGTCTTACGGGTAGCTGTAAGATCCCTCACAACAAGAGGATTTCCAGCAGAAGCTGGTGGGTGCGGCACCTATCACCTCTTACCTTGTATATCAGCAGTACCTATACTACTGACAGACACGATATGAAAATAGAGAGGGAAGCAATGCCTCCCTGCACTCAGAGGCAAAAACTAATATCCGCAGACCCCCTCCCTCCTGTACCCGGTGCCTCTCTCTCACAGCCCGAGTCAGGTTCCTCCTCCAATAGCTATCGAAAAAAGAAAGGACTGTTGCAACTCACCTCCAGGCTTGGTCCTGGTGAGAAAATGTGCTGTGAAGGTGAGCGCTGATATGGATGACACAACCAGGAAAAGAGGAGAAGAAAGGAGAGTGCAGAGGCAGGGAGGGATCGGCGGCGTGTTCCAGGTGTTCCTCTGCATCTTGAGCTGTGCGTGCCAGTCGCTACCACCAGAAACACGTTACCCAATAATAAAAGCTGTAATAAAGCCAGGACAGATTCCTCTTTGACAAATTAAGGAACGATCAAATAAAGCAGCCCGGACGGTGTTTGTGGTTAAAGCATACCTTACCACTGAAAGCACCTCTGCACATGCACTGGTCTGCTTCTTTTGCCAGTCTCAACCCACAGGATTTGCTTGTGATATGCTTTCTTCTCCACCTTGTGTCGCAGGAAGACAGCTCTGTTTGGGAAGGACGGGCAAAGCTGGCATGGATTAGAGGTGTAGGCATCAGGTCTGCAAGTGCCCCTGCCAGCTAATGGGCTTCATGGCACAGCTGCCTCCATCCCCACGCCAGGCCACATCTCCTTGTCGCCTTTCCAGGCTCTCGAGCTAAAGCACATCTTGGGACTGGTGGCTTCAGCAATCACCATGAGCTTCAGAGTAGACAAGCACTTGAGCAAGACCGTCTGGGGGATCCCTCCTGTGTCCAGCACCACAGACCACGCTTTGGAGCATCTCCAGCGCAGGTGAATAGGCATTGTACATCACGGTCTGTGGACATGGAGAGGTTGTTTGTTTGCTATGGCCGGAGTGAACTGATCTTGCCTCGAGCTTGGCTGCACTTGGCTGGGATATAAAAAAGCCATTATGTGTTATTATCAGGCTTAAAAACATTCACTGTGAATATGGGTTATTGGTCTGGAATTAAATTCACAGAAAGAGTTTTAATGCAGGTTTGAGGTGTTTTGGATGGGCAAGGGGATTGTAAATGGGCAATATGGGGTGGAAGATTTTACGTTTCCAGGCCTCCTACCAGCAGATGTGTGTTTCCTGGGACAGAGTTGGAGGTCACCTGAAGTGTATCCAGGTGCCTCCTGCAGACTTGGGAGCACTCCAGCACAGGTGAGAGCAAAGAATATACCACAGCATGAGGGATGGAAGCCATAACTCATGGTTTGCTCACCCCAGGGTGACCCAGGCAGCCTGAGGTCTCACGGCTCCTCACCTGGGACTGAAAAGGTACTAGCCATTCAACTGCTCTGCCTGGAAATTCCACACTTGAGAAACTGTGACTTCTTGCCCTTTCCCCATGACACAGGCTATGCCTATACTAACTTAAACAATACGAGGGCACAGGCTCTGGAATTAATTTACCTAGGCGCTGAAATTTGGAACGGTCCATGGCCCAGCTTTGGCATGATCCAGCTAGCGCTATGCCAAATATGACCCAAGAGCAATTTGGGAGTTACCAGGGCAAGCAACCATTCCCTACAGGTAGTCCGCATGTGGCCACTCCTTGGTGGCAAAAGGATTTCTCTAACATGAGCATGGCCCAGCCACACTGGTTAGCCTCAGGAGAACAGACTTGTCCTACAAGAGTAGATGCAGTCGTGAAGTTCAGGCGTTAGCTGGCTTCCTTGCTGAGGGTCCATGAGCTCTGCAGCCAGCAGCACAAATGAAGACCCTGCATGCCCAGATGTCCCCAGATGCAACTATACTCAAGGCTGTAGAGGAGAAAGAAGATTCGAGTTTCCCAGCACCGCAGGAAGCCCTGAGTTGAAGGATCCTGTAGCACCAGATAAGAGGCTTCAGGCAGGTGGAAAATTCAAGACACTCGTAAACCCTGAAAACCTGTAGACCCCTGAAAACCAGGACCATAAGGAACTTAAACTCAGCAGGGGTAATTAATGTAAATGAATCAAATAAGCAAGTGTGGGGAAGCCATGGAAAACAGTCACAAAGCTGTGGATTGAGAATTGTTGCAAGTGGCACATGTGATGTGAGGTGACAGATCACTTAGTCCAGAAGGTGATGTGAGATTGTAGCACAGACAGAACAAAGAGGCTGTTCAGGTAATAGACTTGGCAGGACCAAACATGGTTGACATGAAACTTATTGTTATATGATGAATAGTCTCAGTTATCCCTACATCTGAAGACAAATAATGCTGTGTTTTGGAGAAGCTTCCTGGTTACTACCCAGCAAGTGACGGCGGAGCTTCGGATGCTGAGCTCTCACCCAGGTGAGCACAGGAAAATGCAAGGGCTGAACTCCCTGTGCCAACGGGGCAAACGTCGGTCACCCAGGGATGCTAGCAGGTGAACAGCTGAGACCATTTACCTTCAAAGAGGCCACCAAATGCAGTTAGTCCACAATGGATAATCCACAACGATGGATTTGCAAACACACTGGATTCAGGTACATTACTAAGTAAATGGGCCAGAGACTAGTTTTTGTCCCTGAGGCCAAGTGACCCAGCTTGGCTCCCATCTCTGCTGCTTCTCAGTCAACTGCAGCCGTATCCAGGATTTTTGCTGGGAATGGTCTCTGCCCCGGGCTGTCCTTGGACCACGTCTAGATGCTGTTTGAAGGGCGCTGTTTGGCACCGGCTAAAATTGTGCCAAGGTGTGTGCAGTACAGATGATAATGGGACGGAGTTTAGACCTATGCCCTGGCTCCATTTAGTTTCCTGTTGCATATGTAGCATGTGAGGAAAAGCCACAGCCCAGGGCTACAGCTGAGGGGTGAATTCTTGGAAGCATTTATCTAATCAGACTCCTTGTCCCAAGAAAAGACAGAGGCTCCAAGAGGACAGGGCACATGACTCACAGCCCCATCAGCAATATATCTCTGCTAGTATCAAGGTGTTTAATGTTCGCATTAAAATTAACTGGGAAAAGGTCTCTGTGTACTTCCAATTCCTTTGAAAAGCTTCTGCAGAATCTATAAGGGAACAACACTACATTTCCCTGTTCCAGTCGCTTTGGGCTGACTGCAAAGGGTAAGAGCAGGGCAAAGCAATGGGAGGAATGCAGAATTCCTTTGCAAAGGCTCACCAGGGAGCTCTGCCCGGGGCACTCACAGCTGCGGTCTCCAACTCCTCCCTGCTCATCTCTTGCAGAAGCTTTTGTTGAGGCTTTCCAGGAACAAAGATGTTTTGGGAGATAATCATCGCTAGGCAAATACCAGCATGGTCCTGAAGATGCAGCTGAGCTTCAGTGGGTAGGATGGGTAGGTCTTGTTCAAACACGATGACTGTTGATGCTCCCCTCCTTCGCCCTCAGCCTTTTTGCCTGCATAGACATAAAAGTGTCAATAGGCACTCTCAACCTGCTGAATTTCTCATGTAGTTTTCCAACATAAGGGAGGAGGATCAGGGAGATGGGAGAAGCCCAACCTCAAATGTACAACAGGTCCTAAGATGCTGAGCATGTTGTTTGTGCCTCACCATATAACCACATGCCATGGTTGGCATCCAGCAATGGGTTTCTGATCATCTACGCTAGACCCACCTCATGGCCCAGCCCAGTAACAGCAGAGCAGAAAGATGCAACCACCAAGAACAAATTTAGCAATGTCTGATCCAGAGCCCTTTAATGGGAGCGTGAGGTTGGCAGCCAGCCCTGAACACCAGCAGCCCCCCAAACCCTGCACCCCCTTAGCCATCTGCCTCCCTGGGCGGGCCAAACCTCCTTACCACCGTCTCTCCACAGACTGCTCCATGGATTTGCTCTATCTATATTATATCACATCACCAGTCCTGCGCATTTGCCGGGACCACAGCTCCTCCTGGAGAGCAACACCACCCTTTGGCATGGGTCCGACTCCCTGGGGGAACCCAGGCCACGCAGCCCCACTGCTGCTCCCCACAGGCTCCCGCCTCCAGGAGAGTGGCAGAGAGTGGTGCAGGAAGGTTGTGAACTGTTTGTATTCCCAAGAACATGCTATTTCCTTCTAGAGAAAAAAAAAAAAAAGAAAAAACACAATTGCTTGTGCTACACCCAGAGCTGAACCATGCCAGAGAGATGCCAGCGCTAATGTCCCTGCTTGTCCAGGCCACGTTCACCCACAGCACTGAAAGGCTCCAGTGTTCTTCTGGGAAGGAATCAAGTTATTTTTTTCCCCATCAGCTTTGGGAATCAGAGATGCTATGTGTCTCCAACATGCCCAAGTGCATCTGTAAATTCAGCAAAAAAACTGTCTTCCCTATGACAATTTATGCTCCCTTCCCTGATTCAATAGCAGCCCAACACATGGTGTGCTGCTCCCCCCCAGCTGTCCCCATTCTGCCCGTTCCTTGAAATCATCAAGTGTCTTTCCCAGGTCAAGAGCCAAGATCCTACATTTCTCAGCATTTAGTAATCAGCATGCGATGGCGTCAGGGTAGGATTTCAGCAACTGCAAATAGTAACACCTCCAAAATCCATCTTGGTACAAACAATCCAAATAAACAGACTTGGATACTTAAGTAGAACAAAAGCTACGCGGGAACATAGAAACATCCCTGGTGGTGAGGGAGGGCCCAATTTTTAAAAGTGATCATTCCTAGCACACATGCAATCTGAATGCTGCCAACAGGCAGCTTTATAGTTTAGAAACATTTCTTCCATCTCACACGAACCCATCCCATGTCAGGCTTGGAGAGAGGAGAGGAAAGAGGGAGCAACCATACTCTTGGCTCTGGGAATTTGCTTTCCTCGGCTTTGCAGAACTAGGTGGTGAGGTCAATTTTCCCCCCTCCCTTGAAGACTTTTCCAGCCTGTGCCTGGATATCCCTGATGGCTTTTGAACTAAGGGACAATCGCTGTGAGATTTGTTAGGGCTCATGGAGTCCCAACAGCTGCTTCAGCCCCACTGTTCTCCCCAGTCTATGCCCAGCATATATTAAGTGCCCAGAATCTATATGCTGAATGCTACCACAAATCTGCCGACTGGAGGTCAGCCAGCTGCCCACTGCCAACAGCTTCACTGCTTCCAATGAGTTTCATTACATCTACGCTTCTGTTCCCATTCCCAGCCCAACTTGGACTCCCAGCATCCTATGAGGATATGGACTTGAAAAAGGAGTCCTACAAAGTTATATCCACAGCTGCAGAGCAGCCTGGGAGCAGGGGGCTCTTTTTGCTGAAGATGTTATGAATAAACCATCAGCGAATTTGGAATCCCACTGCCTCATTGTTTAGTTTGGTTCTGGTTTGCTTTTTGCCATATTTCCTAAAGAAATGCAGTCTGTGACAGTGCTGCAGTTCGGTATTTTGCCTAGCCAGCATTTGCCTACCCAAATCCTGCTGCTCCCCTGTGTCCTATGTGCCTGCCTTCCCAGGGAGTCACCATCGCTCCTCTCGTGTGAAAAGTCCTGCAGGAATCTCACCACTGCTATACCTTCACTTTCACCTTCACTTCTTCCCTGCCTTTTTTACATCCAACACAGATGCTCTCCAAGATGGTTTCTACTGGAGAAAACAAGATTTTCCCACCTCAGTGTTCAGTTATGCTCAGCCTCTGGGGAAGGCTCAGGGGAGTTCACAAGACAACAGCTATTTCATAGGTTTATACTTTTTAAGGCCAGGAAAGACCACTCCATCCTCCAGCTGGGCATAGAAGGGCATCAGCCACACAGGGACCAGCTGGCTAAAACACACCTCCCCAGGAGGTATCAAGGTAGATTTGGGAGCTTTTGTCTGGCTTTAAAATTCAGCAGGTGAGGATCTAAGCTCTTTTTTTCCTCTCTGAAATCCTTCTGCACCCACTGCTCTCATCCCATAACATTAAAAACGTGCTGTAACCCAGCCACAAGTGTGGATGGCAAAACAGAGCACATCAGGGCATTTCAGCTCCAATGCTACCCATAGCCCTGCCATCGCCCCAAGCCTCCACTTCAAAACAGAAGGTAGATAAGATATTGCTGCTAATGGCTTTCCATATAAATATTAGGACCTTCCCTCTCAACCAGTTTACTCTCTGCAGTGACCCCCTCGCCGGGGTCACAGGGAATGGGAAACTGTGGGGGGTCCCCAGGTTTTATAAATGAGAGGGTTTCCCTGCATAGACACGTACCATGAGGCACCCGGGAGCCAAAGGCACTGATTAATGGTACCAAGAAGGTCCGTTGTAGGGGAGCAGCATCGGAGCAGTGCTGGGGTGGGATTACTGAGAGATTTAACAGTTCAGGTGGATTAAGGGTAATTTGTCAGTTGTCTGCCATGGGTCTCCACAAAAAAAATAAAAAAATGGCGAAGGGCTGAAAATCATTTAGCATGAGAGCAGGAGACAAAAATGCAGTCATTCCCTTTGGCTTTGATGAAGTTGAGGTTCGAATGTGGGTCCAGGTACCTAATACAGGCCGATGGGTGGATGCACAGTTGGTCTGAGGAGTGGGTGGGACAGAGGGTACCTCCAGCAGCAACTTGCCATCTCCTCCGCTGCACCATGTGCAGCTCCCATCGGCTCCCTGAGCCCCTTCGTGCCCTGTGGCTCAGCTGTAGCCACTGTGTGGGCAGGACCCTGGTGTCTCAGGGGCTGCGATGACAAGTCACAGCTCCTCACGCATGAGATAACAACCCAAAACAGAGAAGAGGAAGACTGGGTCTTACCAGACACTGGCCACACGCTCGCAAAGCATCCTTTGGGAAGGCTGAGCTGTACCCTGGAGACGGCCCGCTTGCAGGTGATTCCAGGTCTCCAGCTGCACACTTTGGTTGCCAGAAGAAAGCAGATTTGGGCAGTGACCCCCTGTATGCACAGCATCTATTTTTTTTCCAAGAAAAGGCAAAGGGGGCGGCAGGTCTAGAAGGGGAAAATGCAATAGACAAGTAGCTAGAAATGTAACTAATAAAATTATAATGAAAACCACACTAGCAACACATCTCTGGTTTCAGAGGAAATCTAGATAAACAAATAAAGGTGATGTTGAAGGACCACAGGTCTCAGATTGTAAAGAGTAATGCAGGACACACCACTCTAATTTGACTCTTGCAGAGGGGACCATCTTGGAGTTCCCTGAGCATGCTTGACTCAAGTTATTTCCTCAAGCCTTCCCTAAGGATGGGGCAGACACGGAAGAGCCAACAAGGCAGCAAACCACCCTCCCCCAGCTAATGAAAACCAGCACCCCAGCAAGGGTTTGTCAGGAATACACAAAGCAAAGCCCGATGGAACGGGAGCGATATGGGGAGCTGGGGCTGGGCCGGCACACTCCCACGCCGGGACAGCTCCCAGCTGCAATCTGCTGTATGCAGCCTTGATTAAAACACCGTTTCTCTACAGGGTTGATAAGTCCGTGGTAACTCCAGGTGAGCAGCATGGGCTCAGCCCCTAAAATCTTGCCCAAAACCAGCAGCAGGATCCACTGGGAGATGCCCCGGGAAGGCTTTGGTAGAGCCAAGGACCAGCCAAGGTGTCTATCCCACTTCCCGAGCTCTCATCTGGGGCCGGCCAGGGGGCTGTGTTTCATTTATTTCAAAATGCTTCATTTTGGGCTGCAGCAAATTGGGCTGGTTTGCTGTTTATTTTTGCATTGTACTATGCTGTCCTCAAGTTTCTAAACAGAAGTCACTTCCAACCCCAAAATGGAAAATGTTCCTCTTGCAAATGGAAAATGCAAACATTTCCATTGTGGCCACACAGGTTTTTTTCTCCTCACCCCACTAAAATCTTTGTGTGTTGAGAAATCCATCTCCAATGACACTTGGCTGCAAAAAAAGGGTTCAAATCGGCCTTTCTAATAACAACTTCGCAAAGCCAAAGCTTTGGGAAGCTGGTCCCAAGCCGCTCCAAGGTGCCTGCTCCCAAGATGACCACCTCTTTGCGGAGCCTGAGTGAAACGCCCTGCTCATGGTGCCCATCTCAGGTTTGTGCCAGGGATAGGACAAAATTCAGGACGCATGCGAGAGCTAACAAGCAGAAAATTTACCCAGCATTTGGCCACTGTTGTTTGAGAGGAATGAATGGCCAAGAGGAAATCTGAAGCTATTTTGGCCGTTAACAATACAGGGTGGCCACCTCACTTATGTGCTTCCAGGTTGACTAAATCACCCTACTTTTCGATGCTTCGTCTCCCACCATCGATCTGAACCAAGCTTCCCAGCCCACGCGGGGCCCCGTTTGCACACTCCCTCCCCAGGACCATGCTCAGACCTGGCAGCAGCGTGGAAGGAGGCTCAGCTGGTTCCCATCCGCGTCCTCCCAGCAGCTGCCCCCAATGAGCTCCAGATGTGGGACTGGGTGTGCAAGAGTGCGAGGCGCTGTGCTAGAGGGAGAAGGCGGAGGCAGCCGAGGCTGCTGCTTTTATCTCCTTTGCTTTGTTTATGAAAAGAGAATTAGCGCGTGGTTGCCAACAATTTACTCTGGCGAGGGCGCTCCTCCAGAAATACTTTTACTGCTGTCACAGCAAGCAGACATGGCTCGCCTTCCATCAGCTTTCTCACCGCCAGCCGGGGCTGCCGATACCTGAGACCCAAGAGCGGCCGCTCGTTGCTGGTGAAGCTGCCGCTTGAGCCCATCCCAGCCCCTCGCAGTGGGTCCGCATGGGTGGGTGGCCAAGCAGCCAGGAGCAATCGCAAGGAGAGCAAAGCCAACTCTGCTCAACCACCTTCCCAGAGGTTTCTCCTCCTCGGGCACAGAGGGTCCAGCTGGCTTTGCCTTTGGGGTACCCCAAAAGCTGTAGCATCCCATGAGTCACATCCCAACTGGGATGCAAAGCCCTGCAATCCCCTGGGCAGGGAAGGTGGCTGTAAAATAAGCACGATGGGCTGCAGGAGGCTTTTCCCCAAGAACATGCATCATAGAACTCACGAAGGCACCACTGTGGCAGCCTTGGGGAAGAGGGATTCAAGATCTAGTATTTTAGAGCAAAACTTCACCCTCCGAGTGCTTTGAATGATACAGAAGGCTGGCGACAAGCAGCACCCTCAGGCTGCAGAGCATGCCCTTGGACATGGGCTGCTGTGCCGCCCATGGATGTCATGTTTCTGGAGAGCTCTGCTGGATTGGGGCAGGATGGGAGTCCAAATACTGGAAGAAGCTGAAGCCCCATTTCCCAGCAAGATGGGGTTGGTGTGTTTTCCCTCCCAGCACTGCATAGGCCTGCTGATAGATAATTGGATTAAGAGCGAGCCAGCATCTGCTCAAGGTTATTTATTGCTTTTAAGAGGCGAGCTTTATTTGGAATTATTTTTGTCTTATCTTATTTTTGGTGCCTGTGTTGGGTCTGAGTTATGGAAACGTCCTGGATGCACCAGCATCCCCTCTGCGTGGCGTCAGACGTTCGCCAGGCAAAGGCAGCCCTGTGTTAGCCCTGGGGAGACTCTGGCAGGAGCCTCCCTGCCCTCCAGCTGATGCGAGCATCCTCCCACGCTCCCCAAGCTGGACCACCAAGCTGTTTGCCAGCACCACCGTTTATCGCCCTCCCCGGGGAAGGTGCCGTGGGGTGAGGAGCCCCATGGGGGATGCTCTGCAGCCCTGCTAGCCACCCGCCGTGCCTCCTTTCCTATGACACCAAGGGTTTGCAGGAGGAACTCCTCTAGCTCCACGCACCCATCCTATTGATGTTTTGGGTGCTTTTGGCATTCTCCAAAGCAGCTGCCACTGCTTTACGGGCTCATTTGAGAGCTGCTTTTGTACAGAATAAAAGGAAATCACATCTGGATTGAGGGCAAATGGCAGGAGCTTCCAGCCAGGGCAGAGGGCTCTGCACACCACAGAATTTGGCCCCAGCTCCTGCTGTCATTTCCTTCCCACTGGCTCGAAAATCCAGCACTGGCTGGAGGAAGACTGTGAGGATTCCTGCAGATGCCCCAGCACTTCCCACATGCCCATGGGACCATGGCATGGGGCTGGGAGGGGGCCAGGACTGTGGTTTAGGAGGGGGATTGGTGAGGGGCAATGCCAGTACCTGGGCTGGATGATTCTCGTGCCAGAGCCTCAGTGGGCAAATCCCAGCCCTCCGCCCTCCCATGGCAGCACAGTGCCAGCGATGCCCAGATGCTGCTGGAGCTGGAAGTAAGAAAAAACGTACCCACGTCCCCTTCCTCCAGCCAACGCTCACCTCTCACCACCAGAACGACCTTCCGGTCCCAGTTCCTCCAAATTTTCGCCTCCAGGACCCTCCAGTGGCTGGACCAAAGGCAGGGGCTCAGCAGGACTGGGGCTGGACCAGGGCTGCTCCCAGCCCAGTCAAAAGACACGGTCACATCCACGAGGTGCAGCCGTGCAAAGGGAAGGGGAAGAAAATGCAACCGGGATCAGGCGGGGATGAGCAGGGCAGTTTGTGCCTGCGGGGGCTGCTTTGCGGGTGTACAGGCGGGTGCGCGTTGGCAGCTGTGTTCGAGGCACATGTGTGCGCACACATGGTTGCAGACAGGCTGCCCACACTCACATGTGCTGGCTGCACATGTACGTATGCGCTTCCCCAGACCTGACAGCTGAAATCCTACCTGTGATACCTGCGGCTCTCCAGCCCTCCTCCTCCCAGCCCTGCCCTGGCAGTCACCCAGACCAGCACTGACACGGTTAGGATGTTTTCCTCCTCCCTCAGCTCCAACAGGCCGTGCTGCCCTGTGGCAGTCCATCTCTGCAGCGAAGCTTCCCCATCTCATCTCGGCTGCTCTTCTGCAGCTTGTGTGCAGCTTCTGATCACCCAGCTTCAATGGGGTGACCTGCAGCTTTGATTTTGCTGTGCATTTGTTTTCCAGGGGGAAATTCACGAGGTTCTTGACCTGTTAAAAAAAAAAAAGAGAGGGAGAGAGATTTAATTAAAGTGTCACCTTGCTGCCACGCTCCTTAGTTAGAGTTTCAACTGTATCTACACACACGGGTCCGAATTGCCACAAATGGGTGCTCTCTCCACAGATGAGGCGATACCCAGGTGGTTGTTTCGAACCGTCACCCATCCACAAGCTGGGTCAGGCCAGGTTTGCCCCTGCATTCACATGGCCAAGGCAGCAGCAAAGGTTTGACTCTGAGCCAGGGAGGTCTCCAGTGTCCCCCACGATGCTCCACCATGGTCCCTGCAGCTGAGGACTCACCCCAGGTCAACCTCCGGACGTCCCAGCACAACAAGTCCCCACGTATGCAGGCAGCATTGGCCACATGGATGTTTATCTCTCCCGGCCTCCCTGCGATTTCTGGAGAAATGAGCTATCCTGGCAGCCAGGGGACACTGGCCCTGCAAGAGGAGAGCCCAGGCTGGATCCAGACACTGGACACCTCGACCGGCAGCGGAAACACATGCATGTAATTTCCCAGTGCACAGAAACACCCTTTGCGGCCGTCCTCTTCACAGAGGCATTTTTCCCTTACTTCATCATTCTAAATATTGAGGATTTTTTTCCCCCAATTCAGCTGCAAGCCCTTTTCCACGACACTGCTGCAGCACTGCTGGGAATGAGCTGGGCCAGGAGCCCCCCCTTCCCCAGGAGGCCGGGCCAATTTTTTTACTCACTCTTATTCACTGTGACTCTGCCAAGAAGGTGCTCAGTATTTTACAAGCCCCACAAGAGCCCGTCTGCCCAGAGATATGATTCAGGACAGTTTCTTGCATGGGCTGGCATAAAACCAAACTTTTCTGATTTAAGCCTATCTGTTTGGAAAGGGATTAAGCAGAAATAAGCAGCTGTTTTGCAGAATAACAGTGAGAGCGCAGGATCTGTGCTCTCACTTGGCTCAGCGAGACCTTCCCGGGGAGACGGATCCTAAATCACAGCGAGAGGAGCCCATCCCACCGGGAATTCCTTCCCCAGCACCGGGGAGGATGAGGCAGCAGCGCGAGGGGAGCATCGTAATGGGTTTGTTTGGGTTGTTTTGGTTCCCCCTGCTCCACGTGGATTTTAGTGGAAGTATTTTACAACCCTTTGAAAAAATGAAACCCAACAGCCACCACTACAGCATGGTTTTTGTCCTGGGAGGAGGGCAGAAGGGGTGGGAGAGTGGAGCCAGTTTAGGACACGGCTCTCCGGGATGCTAGGGGAAGGGCCTCCCACTCCGAGCTGGGCTCTCCCTTCGGAAAGGGCTGTGCGGTGGTACCCGAGCACAAAGAAATCCCTGGGTGAGAATGGGGTGACGGTGGCACCCAGATTTAAATAGTTTCAATGCAGCTGTGGCACCTGGCTTTGCAGGGGTTAAAGCAAACAAAGAGCAATTCAATGCAGGGTGGGTGCTCATCACCCAAGAACATCATCAGGGCAAGATGGGCTCCTTCGTCTCAGCTGAGCAAGGGTAACGGCTGCGGCTTCCCTGAGCTCAGAGCGGGGTTACGCTAAACCCCATCACCCAAACAGGCCAAGGTCGTGCATGGTGTTAAATTTAGCAATGTGGTGTTAAACCGCGAGGGCTTGCCTGTGCATCTGCATCTGAGCAGCATCTCCAAAAAGGGTTCCTGCAGCTCCACGAGCTGGATTTATGTTGCCTCCTGAGAGCTGGGGTGCTTTTTGCTTGGGCTATTCCTGAATAAACCAAGAGCAGAGCAGCATGAAACTACAAAGAAAAGAAACCGTTGCTGCAAAAGCTGGAAAATGCCACTTACTTCCCACTGAGCGTGAACAGGCGCAAAGACCTGAGCGATGGAAAAGCAGCATCTTTCTTTAAATAGCTTACTATAATTGATAGTGTCTCGGTCTGCTCTGTATAGCTACTGGGAAAAGCTCATGCCAATGCCAGACCATCTCCTGTACGTACATCTGTGGTATTTGAAGGCTGCAATGAGGCAGAGCTGAAAGAATAAAAACTCTTTGGAGAGGAAAATATATTTTCAGATTGTCAGCTGCACTCGCTCAAAATCAGTTATAACCTCACTCCACATGTGGTGGTGTTTTAATGAATTCCCCCTTCCTCCCGGGACCACGCTCTAACCTAATTCACACCAGCAAAGGGTGTTTCTAGCTCTGCTCCAGCCAGCTCCCTGGGCGCTCCCGCCTGACGTCAGCGGCAGCAGAGTGATGTCCCAGCACCATCCCAGGACTGATCCTGCACAGCCTGCGCTGCCATTCGCGCTCCCAAAATGGGGCCAAGATGCTTCTCCTGCTGGCACCCACCACTGCTGGGCATGGGCTATGCGGACTCAGGCCCTCGAGGCGTCAAGTTTTACTGGGGTATAAAAATGTGGGTAACTTGGAGCAGAAGACAGCACATGATGTCTCTCCTTTTCTACATTTCCCCCCCACCCCCGAAAATGTCAAAGAGTGAATAGTTGCACATAGCCCTGTCTTCACAACACGCTGCTCACAGGGCTGTCGTTTGGGGCTGGTTTGGGGTTTTTCTCTTCCTCTTTGGGGGATATGGCTAATTTTGCAAAATGCGTCACCAGCCCATGGACAAGGATGCTGTTTTACCTCTTAAAAATGCTTTCTGGTTCCATGGCCACGTCTCCAGTGAGCATAAAACAACATCATGAGCTCTGCAGGCTGCAGAAACCTCCATGAGTCACATCAGCAACCAAAGGCACTCAGGTCCTCCCCCAGAAATGGAAGGACCCTCTGCCATATCCCTCTCACCCTGAATTCATCAGCTGGCTTCTCCGGTAACACACTCGCTTGCATGTCATCAGGAAGGAATTTGTGCTCTTTTTGATAATCGGAGATGAATCGGTACAGCAGTGAAATCCTCAGACCGCAAAGCATTTCAGCAGGTCTTTTAAGCCTCCTGCTCTCGTGTGTAGGCTGTCCAAGGACGCGCTCATTCCCGGGCATCCCCGACCCCACTCATAAATCAAAGCATTCCAGTCCTGGTTTCCTCTATGCGTCCATGAACACTCACAGAGGTTTCTTCTTTAGCAAACTTAATCTGGGCAATTGTTCAAAAATGTTAAAATTACCTGCTCCTTTTATGATATAATGACAGCCTGCGGAGGCATAATTCAGCCCAGACCTGAAGACGTCTGTTTTAAGGTTAAAAAGTCCTCCAAGCTAAACTTCATCCAACAGCAGCAATGAAAAATCAGCTTGGCCGGTGTTAATTTTGGTTCCTCTCATTAATGAAGCCATGCAGGATCACAGCTGGGGACGTCTGGCTTTGCTTTATCCCAACTTCACATATTCAGTGCAAGGTTTAATCTGTTTCATGGCACCAGATCCCAACGAGGATTTAAAATTATCTGGTTGCTAACCTGACTTGATTCCCATTCCCATCACCTGCCCTGGCCCTCATGGGGACCCTCTGGCTCTAGTCTTGCATGCCAGGAGGCCCTCGCAGGCTGTTCCCAAGGTCATGGCTCAGCTCAGGGATTGGAGAACAGGTTAATTCCACCAAACACCATCTGTCTCTACCATTGGCCACGCATCAATCACCACAAGGTCCTTTAAAACCTTAAGTGAAAAGGTCTCTGGGAGGCCAAATCAACGGATAAACATATTAGTTAAGAGAACGCATAGCTATGCTACTGAAAGAGAGAGACAGTTTCTGTCGACACCCACCTACCCCAGAGATGTGCCCAGGAGCCCCAACCCCACGCAGGTCCCGCTCCCCTGAAATGCAAACCCTGCTTCACCCCTCCAAGCACTCAAAATCCACAGTAAGGGCTGGAAATCTTGGCTGGGACTCCCACGGGGAGCCCCTCGAGACCCACTAGCAGCAATGAGTTGGAAGGGGCGCAGGAACCAGCCCCACGTGCTGGGGCACACCGAGTACTCCAGGGGCTGACGAAGGCTTTTGGCTTGTTTGACCTGCAATTCTCTGCTGAAGTGGCTCTTGGCAGCCCCCAGGTCCTCGTGTGCCATCAATGCACAGTGACATCTGCCATTTCACGGCTCCTTCCCATCACAGTATTCCCAGGGAACTCCAGCGCAGGGCTGTGGTAGGGAGAGAGTCTGAACCAGGACGCTGCTCTGAAACAAATGCAGAGGGAATAACTCTTTCCTACCGGGATAAAAAGGAAAGACCCATTAATCCAGCCTGTAGGGGATAGAGACAGGTATTCCTGTGCTGTCGGTGCAGCTGATGGGTTGTGCATGAACGTCCCCCCTTTCTCAGGCTGGCCCCACCGCAGCGTGGGATCAGTGCCTGCTCAGAGACCCAGAGACAAGTGTACCAAAGGGACATAACGATAACCACGGGGAGCAAGCGACATTTTCCCCAATCATCTCCTAACATCCACTCCCAAAATCTCATCCAGGCAGCACATCCTTTTCCAGGCTCATGGTGCTGGTGAGCAGCAAAGGAGGCTCCCAGGGACGCGGGAGCCATTAGCCCCAGTGGAGGCCGGTGTCCTGCATGGCAGTGGCAGCAGGGAACCACTCGCCATCCGAGCGGGGCCCTACAGACAACCCCCCAGTCCCCTGAGACGTGGGATCCTGGCGCCCCGTCCACCGCCGGCAGCCTGCCCTGCGCAAAATGCCTCAGATCTGCATCCAACACAGCAGGAAAGCCCTCCGGGAGGATATTTCACATCGTCCTACTGTTTTGGATTAGACCCCAGCTGCCTCCTGAGCTGTTTAAATTCACGGGTCTGAGAAGTGAACTTTCCACCCAGGCAGGGGCTCGCCTCGACAAGGGGCTGAGCAGAGAGCATTGGGTTCAGCACACATTGGGTTTCAGATCAGCCAAGGGCCCATTACAGATCTGATTCCAGCCAGCATCAATCAGCAAATGATCCTCTGGTTATCAACTGCCCTTCAGTTTACTCTCCTTTGCATCCTGGATGCACAGAAACACTTTGGAAATGCACATTGCCCGTGGAAAAATGCCTTGCCATGGTAAACAATCCCAAGCCAACATCCATGTAGCAGCCTCCCAGGAACCGAGGTGGGACACCCTTTGCAATTAGCTCTGCCAGTGATTCATTTAAGATTTTTCTGCCTCCCAGCAGGGAAATCCATCAGGAGTCAGTGTTACAGCAAGAAAAACCTCACAGGCTTGCATGGGAACTCGCGGGTCCTGCACACAAAGCAGCCATAGCATGGGGGGGGTTCAACGTTTAAATAGCGAAATGGGAATGAACAGGGATCTTTTCTCCCAGCCTGTTAATTTTGTTAAGGTTAGGGTTGCTTTCTCTTCCCTTACAGACGCTGACTGCTGGACATGTCAGGCTTGCAGAGAAGAGCTGCTGTTGGCACCTCTTTGCAGCACCCTCTGGCTCCCGGCAGGGAGCCAGGGAGACACGGGGACATCTTCAGGTATTGATGCCATTTTTCCCACATTGCAGCAAACCAGCCCATGAAACAGCCTTTCCATCCAAACCACATCCACCTCTTTAACCAGATTCCCCATTTCTCCTGATTTCCCCAATGACCTAAGTTAGAGGTGTCACCTCTAACTGCAAATCCAGCATCCTTTTACCCCTACCTGGAGGGCCACTATCTACAGAAAGACAGGCACACACCATCGCTGGGCTCAGCCGGTGGCTGAGGAATGGGGCAGCACCCTGGGAAGGGCAGATTCGCATCCAGCACTGAGCCCCAAAAAGCCCCAGCATCCGCCCTACACCAGCACCACGGGCTCCCATCGCAACATCTTCTACCCAGCAGAACCCCTCTGTAGGTTTTTGACAGTAACATGCATTTCTAGCACAGTTAGGGGAAAATTCCCAGGGAAAGGAGGACGTAGAGAGGCCAAGAATGTAGGTAGCTCCCAAACAGGATTAGACATCTCTGTGGATGTCAGAAGTGGCTAGAGGTAGTACAATTAATGATAACCATCTTGGCCGGGATAGAAACCAAGCGCTGCAGGACTCCCAGCAATATCCATCTGCTGGAGAGCAAGACAAGAGCATCTCCCCGCTCTCTCCGTACATGACATGGCTGTTCCACCGTCCCTTGAGGGAAGGTCCCAGTGGGACTCTGGCTCTGCCCCAGCTGCGGTGGGGAGCAGAGCAGGGAAGGGGCTGGCTGGGCAGGGGGAGCAGGTTGGCCAATATCTACATTGTGTGCCTTTCCCACTGAATCTGTAGCCTGGGCAACTCAAAAGTTCAAAGCAAAGAGACAAATGTGCCTCCACACCTAGATGATTTATTCGAGCGGCCCCATTGGAAATCCCATGATTTCCAGCACAATCTCACAACGTTCAGGCATTACTCGCTCCCCACCCGTGATGCTTTAGCAGAGCAGGGCAGAGCAGGGCACAGCATCCCCACCACCCCACAGCTGCCACGCAGTCACCAACCTCGCCGGCTCCAGCCCTGAGGAGCACAGCCAGCACCGTGGTGCTTCACAGGCTTCTCCCCGAATTGCTCCCATGTGGGTGCCACGGCTCCAGCAGCCACCCAGAGCCCTAAGTGCTTCCAGGCTGGAGAAGCCCCGGCTGCTGCTTGGCGTCACTCACACTGGGGAATGGGAGCCAGCGTCTCCCTGCTGCCTGTGCAAGCGCACCGCAGATGTCCCAGAGGGAACATTACAGCCTTCAGTTACCCAATTAAAAACGTGTTTGAGGGGATTTGATTACTCAGTTTGACAGAGGGAAGAAAACCCTCCAGGTCCTGGCAGCAGTGAGGATTTACGAGCTGGGGCTTTGCTTCAGGTCTCTCTGCCTGATCATGATATGTAGCAAAGGAACAGAAAAAAAAAAAGACACCCAGGGAGTGATGGTGTCTGCATTCCTGCTGCTTGAATCAGACGTCTTTCCTGACAGCTCCAGTCCCCCCGGCTCCAGGGACTCAGGGAAGGCGCAGCAGCGGGCAGGATGCACCGGCACAGGTCGTCTCTGCCGCCCTGCACCAAGGACTGCCCGTGGCATCCCGGAGAGCCACGTCCTAACCCAGCTCCACTCTCCCACCCCTCTTCCTCAGGCAGGAGGTGGCCACGGGCGTAAATGCTTCCTCATCACTTGCAAACACCTCCTAGGGAAGTGGTGAATGCTTTCTCCCCACTTTGCTAAAGGGCAGAATCTGCCTTCTTTCCAATCCGGGGTAAACACAAGCCTGGCATTAACCCTGCTGTGTGGCTGGGATGCCTGCTCCTCTGGTACCCCCTGGCTCCCTGCCCTTCATCTCCCTGTAAAAGCATCACCCTCAGGTTAGGAAGTGAGGGAAGACAAATCTCACAGACGTCTGCCTTACTGCAGCGTGTGAACAGCATCCAGAAACGCCTCCAGACAAGACGATTACTAACAAGGGATTTGGGATCACGTATATTTATTGCCACAGCAGTGAATGGAGACATGTGACCACCAAACCCCTGTGTGGGCTCGGAGGAAGCCAGCCCGGGACTGAGCATCTCCCTCAGGGCTCCGGGAGCATCCTCCTGCTCCCCTTCCTCACCTGCTTCAGGCCACAGGCAAGGACAAGATGCCAAGTTAACGGTGCTCCCGCCTTGTTCCTCGCTTGCCTTCCTGCGTAGCACCAAAGTGCCTGCTGTTTCTCTTTAAGGCAATATTAAAATGAAAGGAGAAAAAGTTATGTTATTTCAAAGGTCTTTGCTTCAAAAACATTCAAACCAAATTTACGCACCAAAGCCACAAACGTTCCTTTTATTGCACACACAAAATAACCCTCTGCAATATGATTCCTCTAAATTTATGGTTCTTCCAGAGCTATTAATTCAGCCCAGGTCTTTTCTTCTTTCTTCCCTCCCAACTTAAATCGAATAATTCATAAATACTTCACGCTGGAGTGTACTTTATGAGCATTATTATGATCACTTGAATGTGGAAATGCCTGTGAAGTTACTACAATAGTTTTAATACACCACAGACTCCCCAGAGGTATGGACAGCGAGGTATAAAGCAACTTCATCACAGACGGGAGGGAAGAGCTCTCTTGAGAGGCCATTTGGCCAAATATTAAGGATCTTGTAGCCCATATATGTCTCTGAATCGACTCAATGACAACATCTGGGACGAGTTTTAATTTGCCACACTCCAGCTCAGGAGGGTTACGTTTATCCCCGGCCAGAGTGAGACATGGCTTAGGTCTGCAAGTCTCCATACAATTTTCAGACCCAAACCCAGAAAAAAAGACAAAAAAATAAAAAATAAAACATGGTCAGAGGTGCATCAGCAGGGCCATCATAAACACATTTAGAAGAGCAGGTAACTTACTTATTTGGAGTCCCCAGGCATGCAGGGAGGCACGGAAAAGCCAAATTGCCCTCGTCAGACAGCAGACACTTTTTTCCTGTTATCTTTGCACACATCACAGGATGGCATGCTGTTGAAAGCCAGAAAATAAGTCACAGGGCTGTATCCCCCCCAAAGATATAGCTGAAAATCATTTGTTTCTTTAATGGGAAGAGGCAGAACACTACAGCTATTAAAGTACACCTAGATGGAAATGTGAACTCATCAAAATTAAATGTATTTTCTGGCATCGCTGAGCCATACAGGGCCTTTCCTCAAGGTATCTCAAGGAAAGGGCTTTGCATGTGCTTCTGGATTCCACATTTCTGCTCCTCATTCTCCCATGTAAAATGGATCACTGGGGGCAACCATGGCCCAGAAACTGTAAAGCCAAAAGTCAGTGGGAGCATGTTTGAATTCCCCGAGAGGTGCTGCAGGACGACAACACCTCCAGCACCCAAACCCAGCTGCCCCGTGACCTTCCCCAAGACCACCCAGAAAGAGCTGCAAAAAGAGCCCCCAAGTCCTGCCTGCCTCTGAACCACCACTGCTCCCCAGGAACTCGGGTTTTTTGTCTTGTAAAGAACTCCTACAGTAATTGCCTTCATATCTCAAAGGTGTCTTACAGCCACAGAGGTGCAAATATTTATCCATACTTGGAATAGCAGAGTGAAGCCTAACTAAGTGTTCCCAGACACTTCAGCAATTGTTGTTTTAAGACCTGAACCATAGACACCTGGCTGGAATTAATCAGCAGATGTGAACACAGAGGCAGAGCAAAGCCCTTATTAACCCTTCACACATCAATGTCAAGGTCACGGGGTGTTTCACTAGGGCAGCCTGCACCGAGATGTCAGCTGTCAACAGCTTGGGAATCCCAAAGCAAGAAATGTCCTCCACTGATCAGGGCATGAACTGGAAGCCGAATTTATCATGCTCCTGTCACTGCTTGAAGGCTTGCTGCACTGAGGCGCTCACTTGTGAACAGCAGCAATAATAAATGTTTATTACTAGATAATAAAACACAAGAGCAAACCACCTTCTGTACGGGTTCTGTCTAAAATCAGGAGGAGTTTAAGCATCTCTTTAAGGGAAAGCACTCACTTTGCACCAGGTGGTTTCAAGTAGTTCACATCATCAACAGCTCTCCATCAAGATCAAAAATCCAAGCCCTTCAAAAGTGATCAAGCACAGACCTGGGAAGGACCCACAGCCTCTCTCATTCCAGCTGCTCTCCAACGCACTGGCTGATCCCTCTCCCCTGGTAGAGAATCAAGCCACATTGTCCCAAGCTCAAGCCTCCAAAAAATACACAGCATCAGTGACTTCTCCAAAGCCACTGTCCTGAGAGGGTCAGGACAAGGCCGTGCCCCTGTGACTCCAGCCAGGGTGAATTCCCTGGGACCTCCTATACAAATCTCTTCACTCTCATCCGTTCCTTTCCAGGAAGGGACAAGAGTCAGCGAAGCTAAGGACAAACACTGGCATGACATTCCTCCTCCCCTACACAGGGGAAGGAATTGGCTCACAATAAAATGCAACCTGAAATTAGAAGACAGCTCCTCAATGGCTGTGGCATTGTGTATCAGGACAAGCCCAGCTAAACCTGGCTTAATAGAGAGCTAGAGCAGAGCGAGGTCCCAAGGTAGGACCCACAAACCATCACCGAAGACACCTCCTTCACAGTAGAACAGGCTGTGCTTTTGCATCCAGCTAAACCTCCCAGGGAGACACCCAAGACAAGGCTCTGTGGAGTTTATCTAAATGCTAACCCATACAAACCCCAGGTGGGGACGCGGCTGGCGTTGATGAACTACATCAAGATGAAAAGAAAGGCAACCTCTGCTCTGTTCTGCCGGCCCTTTTCATTGCGAGACATCTGGTGATGGAGAGCTCATCTGCTTTGAAGTGGAGACAGATCCAAGACCCGGGCAGGTGCAAAGCCTTCCTCAGCAGACAATGTGCCACAGAGCTCACCCTGCAAATCCATCATTTGCAGCTTCGTTGGGGTGGGGGGATATTTCTAAGCAGATTATAAACCTCTGCATGAATCCCACCAGTCAATCCATTTGAACCATCTTCCATCCTCCCCAAAAGGCATGAGAGGGAAGGTCTGTTTTCTCTGCCATTGACCCATGACACCCCTCTGCCGCTAAGCAGTTCTGATTTTGGGACTTAATGCACAACAACAACAAACCTTTATATTCTAAAGCAGAGGAGAAAAACCTTCCTGGATCCATCACTGTAGATGGATCTACATCATCGCCGGCTACAGAAAGATGCATTCTTGACTGATGTTGGCTTTTATGGCCCGTTTGCTTGTTTGCTTTGATTTCCCTTCCTCAACAGGAACTGGCAAACTTCAGAGACTTTTATTTGTAGGCTTGCTGGGAGCTGTTTCATCCAGCCAAGGAGAGGATGAGAACGGGGCAGAATGAGGCTGGGAGGAGGATGCAGGGGACCAAAGGAAGGAGAGAAGCAGAAGAGCGAGGGCATTGTAGGGAGAGGGAAGGTCAGGGTTTGAATGAGCACACGGGAAGATTTGGAGAGAAATTAATGAGAACAAGGGGCTGAGTTGAGAAGAGGAAGTGGGTGGGATGGAGGAAGGGTCGGCCTCAGCCATCCATCTCCCTTTTCCCCCCCTGCACCTGAGCAGGATCAGGCCTTTCTTCTCTCCTCCTTCAGTGCTGAGGGGGAAACAGCTTGGGCTTCCAGTTCATCTACAGAGCAGGTTTCAGAAACAGCCTTACTGGTTCACAGCTCAGCCAGCAACAGAGTCCAACATCAGCTCCCTGGAGAGGCAGCTGATGCCAGAGCAGCAGAAAATAACCCTGTAAACAAGAGGCAAGGGACAAGGTCCTCACACAGACCACCACACCGGGTCAGGCCAAGGGCTCAGTTTCCCCCATAGCTTCCCTCTAACAGTGACCATAAGAGGATGCCCAAAGAAACATAAGAACAAGACAAGCGTATATGATATTACTCCAAGTCCTCTCCCAGTCTCCAGCTGTTTCCAACTCAGAGGAACTCTTGAGCCAGATGTACTTAGTAACCCCTCAGCAATTTCTCCTACATGCGATTGCCCAGTCTCCTCTTAAACCCATATAAACTTTTAGCATCCACAGGCTCCTTTGACAACAAGGTCACGAGGCAAGATCCAGCGCTGTCTGTTGACATTGCTCCCTCCAGCTCTGGAGGACTCCCCAGCCTGTCGGTGAGGTCGGACAGCATCGCATCCTCTGTTCTTCAGACCACGCAACCTTTGAGCAGCTGCCCAGGCCATCAGACTCTGCCTCCCACTCCAGCCAGGTGCTGGGAAATGAGCAAAGACCACAAGAGCCGGACTCATCCTAGAGAAGCTAAAAAAAAAAAAAAAAAAAAAGAAACAAGGAACTTCCAAAATCTGCATCCTGCTGCACTTGAACAAAGAAAGTCCCACCCAGCCAAGCAGGTGTGAACGCAGCCAAGGACCAGGATGCTTTTCACCATGGCTACCTCGACACTAAACAATCCACTCCCCGAGCCAGGGCCAGCCCCAGTTCAGAAAAAAAAAAAAAAGAACAGAAAAGCAGGTCGCTGGACAGCACTGGTTACGCCTTGCTGCGTGTTTTTGTACCCAGGGAAGTCAAACAGGCAATCAGGGGAGGGAGGATTTGCTGCTGATGACCAGGGAGGAGGGTGTGGGTGAAATTTTCCCATTTATGAGATGTAAACAAGCCCTGCGGAGCAGGTCAGGCCACGCGATGCCCTCTTATCACGAGCCATTTCATTTGGCATAAACACCAGCCCCCAGGTCAGGGCCATAATCTCTCCCAGATGCTTTTGTCCATGGGCCTGATCTAAGGCTTCAGACCTAAAAGAGGGGATAAAATAATCCCCACCCACTGCCTTCTCTCTCTAGCATCTCTTTTCTACCCCAAAAAATATTTCCCTGGTGCAGGAGGTTGGAGAATGGTTCCTACAGGAGGTGGCCATGGCTCTCCTCCACACGCCATCGGGGCCACGGCAGCAAGTACAGAGCTGCCTTATGGCACTGCAGGCAATGAGGCTTTACCCTGACACAGAGCCTGGGAAGGGAAGGCTGGGCCAGGGGCTGCTGCCCTGAAGGGCTTGTTGGGAGGTAGCCACAAGCCCTCAGCCTGTCAGGGAGTTTAACCTGACCCATCAGTCAAGGTCTCCATTTCCCAGGCTCCATCCCCATCACGAATGAACTTGTCTCACAAAGCCCAGTCCAACGTGACAAGTGTTTATATAGGACTAATGAGTGTCTCTGTCCCCAAGGACATCATGGATTGCTTAGGCGCCGAGGTCCAGGCACGCATGCCGTTTCCCTTGCCGCATACAGGCTTGCAAAGAGCTGCAGCCCTAATTCTGCCCCACCGCAGGGAGCAGCCCAGCGTGCTTTGGGCTATGCTTCTTCACACAGGGAACGTGCACATGGCAGGAACCGCAGGTGCCTCTCCAGAGGGGATGGCTGGTCCAGCAGTGAGGCTCTTGCCTCCTGCGCAAGGACTGTGCGCCATCCTCCCAGCCCGGCTCTCTGCAGGACTGCCCACCAGATCAGCGAGCAACCACAGGATGCTTGCCTTCATGGTTTAGCCATGCAAGCCATCTCCTGAGAAAGAAAAGCACCATTTTCTCATTTAAGTGCCTTAAATATACTAGGATTTGAGTAGGAAAATACCAGTCTCTTCCTCAGGCCTTTCACTATGCTACACCACAAATATCTGGTGCAACTCTCTCCACCTCTCCGAGGAGCCCTGGCTCTGCTGGATTTGCCTCCCTGCACCTCTCTGGAGGTGTTCAATAGTGACACAAAGCGACGGGGCCCATCAGCAAACGGCTGCGATGCTGGGTTTGGGCCACGCACTTCTGACAGCCACCTCTGCCCATGCTGGAGCTCCTTCCAGCCGAGTCCTTGAGGCCCCATAACCTGGCAGCCTCCTCAGAGCAGACGTGCGTTACCCCCATCCCACACAGCCCGGGCCATGCTCTGCCACAGGGCGCTGCCTTCAGATGGGGAACCCATGGCCAGGGAGGAACCAGCCTCCCCGCTCTCCCCCTGCACATCCCCACTGCTGGTGGGACCCGGGGGTGCCAATTCCCCCCACATCCCCAGCTTGGCCCCAGCAATGTCGGTCAAGGTGTCAGCTTCATAGGAGAGGAGAAAAGGTGCTGCCAGCGTGGTCTCAGCTGGGAATCACGATGCCTTTGGTTTCCAGAAACATTTGGGCACTTACCTGCCTTATCCCTTGGGAGATGCATAATTTTATCAATGCAGTTGGTGCCCACCTAAATGGATTCTTCCTTCTCCACACCGCTCTCCTTATGCCCTCAGCAGCTGCTGGGATTCACACTCACCCATGTCTCTAGATTTCATGCAGACCTGGGCTTTGCAAGAGCACGTAGCAGCACCAATGTCCTGCAAAAACCAGAGCGCAGGAGGCACCCATTGAGAGGCAGAGGCTCCCACTGCTGCAGAGCCTGCACCCAACACGCTCTGGTCCACCACAGGTCCTGTCCCTTTGAAATAAATCCTTAGCAGTATCCGATCCCCCCACACCTGAAAAGCCCTGAGGCAAAGGGCCTGATGGTACAGGGATGGGCAGAGATCCTCGGGGCAGCGGGAGGTGCATCACAGCACACCGACTTATTTCACACCGGTGCCCAAACAGGCTTTTCCTGGTAACGACTTTCAGCACTGCCACCCCCGGACCAGGAACTGCAGCAGTTGTCCCATAAAAACCTCAACTGGGGAAGATAAATCTCCCAGGAAGAACTGGAAGACGCTGCAAGAAGAGGGTGTAGGGATTTCCACATGTTCCATTCCGCGGTCTCCAGCTCTGCCAAGACCAAGCTGAGCTTGATAGCATCAAGCGCAGAATATGGCCATGCCCATGTCACGATTGAGCTGCCCTGCACACGTCCAAGCCCTCCCCACACCCAGGCAAAGGAGACTTGAGACCTACAACAACTACTGTCGTTCAACGGAATGAGTCCGATCCAATCCACATTTCAAAGACCTACCAGATCCAAACGTCATCCCTCCTTCCCCAGCTCCTCCTCTTGGATTCCTAGAGGTGAAGCCTAGACCTGTGCAAATAGCTGGTCTATCCTTTAAAGATCAAATTAAAAAACTAGGAAGAGGAAAATTTTTTCTGCTTTAGGTGAACCCAGAATGAAACCTTCCTATTTGTCACAGCAAAACATTTTTTTTTCCTTAAGTGGAGACAAAGAAAACATTTTGTTGTCCCCAAAATAAAATGTTTCTCTGTTTTCAAATGCATGTTTGAAGGCACTTGCGGTCCCCCGCTTTTTTAATTAAAGGCAGGCAAATTTCAAATAGAGAATGTCACAGTGTAATAAAGAGTTGAAGCGTTTAATTTCAAGCATATCTGAAACAAAGCCTGCAGTTTTTCATCCCCAAAATACTCTTTTTTTCACTTCAAACTTCAGTTCAAGTTGTAAATAATTTCAAAGGAACCAAAATAACTTTTATTTTCCCTACAAACAAATGTTTTATCTTAATTTCAGCCAGGCTAGCTTAAAGTGATTGGAGCCAGACTCTTCTCAGTGGTGCCCAGTAAATGGACAAGAGGCAAGGGCCATGAGTTGAAATACACAAAATTCCCTTTAAACAGAAGATAATGTTTTTTTTTTTACCATAAGGATGGTCAAACGCTGGAGCAGGTTGTGCAGAGTGGTTGTGGAGTCTGCAGCATCACCAGCCCTGCTGAGTCCCAGAGTCACACCGTGCTTTGGGGTATTTTCAAGCTCCAGTTCCTGAGATTTTGCAATTCAGTTTTTAAAATAAAATGCACATTTCTTACACTCATAAATGAAAACCTGTAACCTCTGCCTGACCTGTAAGGGGGAAAATGGAAGGCAGATTTGTAAAAGAGAAACCCACAGGCATTCAGAAGGAGCCATCCTGTGAGCAGCCAGTCTGAACAAGGCAGATTTCTGCAGACCGTACACCTCCTGCTTGGATCCTCCGGTGTCCAGTAAGGTGGAAACTCTGAAAAGCTTCTCCCAGAGCTGGGTATTCAAAATGTCCTGTGCCTATATGGATTCTCTGGAGTTTAGTAAGAGGTTTAGCTCGTGCTGGAACATTGCACTCATTAGGGTATTCATTCCTTTCCTGGCCACCTCCTAAGACTGGGGCCTCCTGATGGTCCCAACACTCTCCCTCTCATTTTACTCAGAGCCCAGCTCTGAAATTGCAAACATCCAGGGGTTTCTCCCACACCAAAGGTGCCAGGACTGAAAGCTGTTGCTGGTCCTCACCTTCCCTTGGCAGCCCTTTCACAGCCCCACCACCACTGGGGCTCTGCGCTTGCCTAGCCTCCTAAAGGTCCCAACGCTCTCTCTCCGTCCCTCGTAGCCAGAGCCCAGGTCCACAATTGCAAACAGCAGCACGGTGCATGGGGGGGCGGCACCAGAGACCTCAGTTCTGGAGGGTGTATTTTAATGTACCTAATACTTTCCGAGATGAGACTTGCGTGACATTCAGCCCTGCGCGTTGTGATGCGGAGGCCTGGACAGTTTACACTGCGTCTCTCGTGCCTTTGTCGTACCTCCCATGGGCTGTGGAGAGATTAAAACAGAACAGACCTCAGCAAAACCCAAATCCAGCTGCAAAACCCATCTGAGAAAGGCTGATGAACCCACCTCCCTTTCCCAACCATCTCTTGGTCCCAAAACTTTAGAAACCCCTTCCCTTCTCCTGAACTTTTGGGGAAGGAAGCCCACTCCTTCCTGACAGCTCCTGCCCCGTATTTGCACCCCTGAACCCTCCCGTGTTGGCTGCTCCTTGGGAGCTGCTCTTCCAAGCTGTGCCCCACGTTCAGCCAGCACCTCCTATCTTCCATCTTCCCACAGACTCCGGGCTCTGCTACAGGCCCACAAAATAAGTTAAGTCCTCATGCTTATAATGGAGGAGGGGGCTACTGCAAGCTGCAAAGGTCCTAGGGAAAACATGGTACTCTGTCAGCGACTGGGAAAGGCCATGAGCTGCTCCATACCTTCAAAGACACTATGCCTTCTGTCCCTGCTGTTTTCTTGAGAAATGCTGAAACCCCATCTATAGATGCATAGAAGATGCCCACCTTAACCCCTGCGGGATCATCTCACCATCAGGCCTATTAAGAGATGGTGTCAACAACTTGCACAGTACGCAGCAAAACTGGTGAAAAAAACAAGGTTCCATCTTCAATAAAGTCAAGAAGTCCAAGAAAATACAAAGCACTAAAAATAAAAAAACCAAAAACATACTATTAAACCATCTTGCCACCCCTGAACACCCAATACAAAATTACTGACCTGAAAAAAGAAAAAAAAAAAAAGCTGCATACAAGTGTATTTTCTACTCTATGTGCTGCTGAACCTTGACTTGTCCTGAAGCCCTGACCTCAGACAGACACCTCTGCTTCTCTAAATATCCAAACACACCTACTCAAACAGCTCAACAGCTGCCCTCAACTGCAGGAGCAGCAGAGCACGGCCACCAAAGCAGCCCAGGAGCAGAAGGAGCTCCCTGAGCTTGGGCTGTGGCTCACATACCCCAGGCCCCGCCCACCACCCTTCCCACAATCCCCTGGGAAAGGGGCGGGGCCAACCACCAGAAGGCATGAAGGTGGCCATGGGACCAGCAGGGAGTTTGCCCATCTGCCTTAAGCTTGCAGCGTGCAAAGCGCTGAGCAGAGAAAGCAACCCTTCCTGGAAACGATGATACCGGCTCTTTTACTACATCTATTGCGTCAGCCACGTGACCAGATAGGAAATTAAACTTAATTTTTCTGGGGCATAGATAGATATAGATGTCATACTAAACTCCATAGTTCATTAAATGCAATAGCAATATTGTTGTCAAAAATTATGTGCAGCAAAGAAAGATTGGAGGCTCTGACAGAACAGGAGAGCTGGAAAGGGAGATGAAGAGTTACAAGGTGCTGTGGAGTATGAGGAAGGTCTCAGGAGGCGTCGTGACTGGGAGGAGAGGGGTGTTGAGGGGCCCTGACAGACAGACGAAGGCTTGGGACAGCAAGGAGGATCTCGGGCAAGCACGAGGGGGTAAGCGTGAGGGGGTACAGAAGCCCACCTCAGACAGGACATTGTACCATGCACCGACCGAGACCGCCTGACAGATGAAGCCGTGAGGACAAGAGGTCCCCCACGAAAGCGGCTCGAGATCCTTGAGCCCGATTACCTACAAAGTCCCTTCGGGAATTACAGTGGCAGCCAGCCAATGGAAAGGCCATAGTGGCATGACACGGTGACTCAAAGATCTAAACCAGACACCTTACGACTACAGAAACTGGTGTTAAAAACACAATAGATAAACAAGGACAAGCGATCATAACAGCCATGACTGATACTAGAGCAAGCCTCATGGGACACTTAAGGAAAAAGGCAGAAAGGGAAAAATTGAAAAAGCTTGTGTGCCCAGGGCGGCAATAAAAGACAGACGCCCGGCTGGAGATTGTTACGAGCACAAATGTGCTGCTTTTGGCCTGAGTAGAGTTAATTTTCTTTGTAGTAGCTGGTACAGTGCTGTGGTTTGGATTTCGTATGAGAATAACATTGATAACACGCTGATGTTTAGTTGTTGCTGAGCAGTGCTTACACCAGCCAAGGACTTTCCAGCTCCCCGTGCTCTGCCAGGGGCACAAGGAGCTGGGAGGGGGCACAGCCAGGACAGTGGCCCAGACTGGCCCAAGGGCTATTCCATACCGTACGGCGTCATGCCTAGCATATAAAGCTGAGGGAAGAAGAAGGAAGGGGGGACGTTCAGAGCGATGGCGTTGGTCTTCCCAAGTCACCGTTACGCGTGATGGAGCCCTGCTTTCCTGGGGATGGCTGAGCACCCGCCTGCCGATGGGAAGCAGTGAATGAATTCCTTGCTTTGCTTTGCTTGCGCACACGGCTTTTCCTTTCCCTATTAAACTGTCGTTATCTCAACCCACGAGTTTTCTCATTTTTACTCTTCCAATTCTCTCCCCTATCCCACTGTGGGGGGGTGAGCGAGCGGCTGGGTGGTGCTGAGTTGCCGGCTGGGGTTAAACCACGACAGTCCTTTTTGGTGCCCAATGCGGGACACAAAGGGTTTGAGATAACAACAGATTAACCAGAGTGTGTTAAGGAATTTGTATCTGTTAACAGCTGTCGGTCACAGTATTGATTCCTCTGCTCTCGATATCGGTTTCTCTGATCTGCACCATGCTCTTGTTTTTGCTGTACGTGTTCAAGATTGGTGTTGGTTTTTGCGGTTTGCTGTGCTCTGCAGTGATTAGTGATGTTCTGCCTGGCAGATTTGTTTTCAAAACAATGACCTTGAGCTTTATCTGGTGTTTGGGGTCTGTACTGAAGCCATTACTGTACTTCGGGTACCACCTCGTGGAGGCAATCAGCAATTATACCTCTTCCTCCGAGAGGTTTTTTTATGGAGGAAATACAGAATGGCACCTTCTTCTATGATGTTCCTTCCTTCCTTACAACAACTTGTCAGTATCCTGAACATCCTTGGGTAGTTAAGATACATCTGTTGGTACGTCTTGGGAATATTGTTTTGGTTTTGTCTAAGGTTAATGAGCAATTTAAGAAGATCATTCAGAGATCTGCCCCAGGGCTGGATGGTTATGAGTGGCAGAGTGTGTGGGATGGGCAAACGCCTAGGACGGTGGGCTCCTCCAGTATTTTGGAATTTCACCCCTGAACAAGTGCAGAATCCTGAAAAATTAGAATATTTGGAAAAAGTGTGCTGCCACCCTGGCAATTCTAGGGAGACACAAATCACCGCAACGTGCTGGGGCCTGGCCCATGCCTACCGAGCCCTGTTCAACACTATTCAGCACCCTCAAGGGGAAGAGGTCTGGATCTGACGACTTGGGCTGCCCCAGCCGGAGCCCATCAGGAGCAGGGGGCATCACCCCAGCCCCACAGCACATCACTCCCTCCCCTGGACCCAACCGCAGCCGCTCGCCCGCAGCCCCGCGGCTGGAAACACATCCAGGATCGCAGAGGAGGCAGCCAGTGCTTGTTCCTTCACACACATCAGAAATCCCGGCAACGAGCTGGCTGCAGGGCTTGGTGCCCAAAGGCAGCGGGACAGAGGGGAAAGAGGGAAGAGGAAAGCAGGAGGAAGGACAGAGGGAGGCAGAGAAGAGGGGTGGGACAGGGAGCCAGAAAATGGGATACTGGGAACAAGAGAGGGACGGGGAACCGCACAAGGGTGTCGAGAGAGAGAAATGGAGCGCAGCGAGGAGGAGGATGGGAGATGGAGTAGGGAACCACAGGAACAGGGGGATGGAGCAATAAATAAGGGCGGGGAGCAGGGGAGAGATGGAAGGGTCCGAGCAGGACAACAGGAACAGCAGAGGGACAGAGAGACTGAGACGCAGGCAGCGGCGGGGAGGGCAGGGAGCGGGATTTTACAACGACAGGGAGCTGGATAGAGCGAGACAGAGAAAATTACAAAGGGGGAACAGAGCAGAAAGAATTTTTTTAAAAAGTGTCAGGAAGGTGGATAGAGGCAGTCATAGAAAGAGAGATTTAAAAGTGACAAACACAGGAAAGAATTTTTAAAAAATAGAGAATGTAAGATGGATGGAGCGAGAAATAGAAAGGGAACAGGACAGAGAGGCAGGAAATTTTAAAAATTGTTAAAGGGAGCTGTGTAGAGGGAGATTCGAAAGAAAATAAAAAGCGATGGGCTACAGGAAACACAGGAAAAAAAACAGGACAGGGAACTAGATAAACAGTTCAGAACTAGACAGAAATAAAATTTTAAAAGCAACATGGTACTCAACAGGAAAGTATTAAAAATAAGGGAAAGGGAACTAGATAAATGGAGACATAAAAAGAAAATGTGAAGTGCAACAAGGTAAGGAAAACAGAGAAAATATTAAAAATAGGGAGGGCAAACTGGATAAAAGATGAGAGAGAAATTCAAAAGGGATGGGACGGGAAAGAATTAAAAAATAGGGATAGGGACCTTGATAAAAGTAGACCTAGAGGGAAACTTGAAAATGCAAAGAGGTACAAGACAGCGGAGAACTAAAAACAGGGCCAGCAAACTAGATCACCGGTACATACAGACACAAAATTTTAAAAGCCAAGGGATTAAGAGAGGGAAAAATGCAAAAAGAGAGACGGCGATCTAAATAAACGGAGACACACGAAGGAAACTTACACAGTGAAGCACAGGCTGCCGGACAGACAGGAACGGATTAACGGATAAGCACATGGGGTGGGATAAAATCAGACACAGGAAAAATAAAAGCCGCATCTGTTAAGAAAGACAAGAAAAAACTACAAAATAAAGGCAGGCTGACAGAGACACACACAAAGTGAATTTAAAAAGCAACGGGGTACACACCAGACCGACAACTATGAAATAAGGATAGGGAGCTTGATCAAAGTAGATACAGAAAGGAATTTTCAAAAGTAACTGGGTAGAGGGAAAACAGCAAAAAAATTAAACACAGAGGCAGCAAACTGGGTAAAAATAGACATAGAAACAAAATTTTTAAAGCCAAGAGACTAAGATAGGGAAGAATGAAAAAATAGCAACAGCGAACTAAAATGAAGACAGACAGAAACTGTGAAAGGTGACCGCACCAAGGAAAGACAAGAAATAATTAAAAAAAAAAAAAGACAGTGAATGGGATAAAGGTAGACAAAATTTTAAAAGCAACAGAGTTTAGGAAAATAGAGGGAAAAATTAAAAAGTAGGGGCAGCGAACTAAAACGGGGACCCAGGAAGAAAATTTAGAAAGCAAAGGCAGTAAAGAAAGAGAAGAAATAATTAAAAATCAAGACATTGAAGGGAAAAAAGTAGACATAGAAAGAACATTTTAAAAATGATGGGGATTAGGGAAATAAAGGGGAAAATTAAAAAATAGGGACAGTGAACAAACAGATGTGGAAAGAAAATTTAAAAAGCAACAGCACTAATGGAAGACAAGAAATAATTTTTAAAAAACAGCAAAGGGAACAAAAGTTGGCATAGAAAGAACATTTAAAAAGCAGAGGGGGATTAGGGAATTAAAGGGAAAAATTTAAAAAATAGGGACAACAAACTCAGAGATGGAGAAAGAAAATTGAAAAAGTGAGGGCACTAAGGAAAGACTGGAAATTATTAAAAGACAGCGAAATAATGACAAAGGGAATAAAAGTAGAAAATTTTAAAAGCGACGGGGATTAGGGAAATAAAGGAAAAAATATGAAATAGGGACAGCAAACTAAAACAGAGACGTAGAAAGAAAATTTTAAAAGTGATGGCACTAAGACAAGAAATTATTTTAAAAAATCAAAGGGAATAAGAGTAGGCGTAGAAAAAAAACATTTTAAAAGCAATGGGAATTAGGGAAATAAAGGGAAAAATATTTAATAGGAACCGTGAACTAAAACAGATGTAGAAAGAAACTCTAAAAAGCAAGGGCTCTAAGAAAAGACAAGAAATTATTAAAAGAAAAGACGGCGAAATAAAGACAGTGAACAGGATAAAACTAGAAAATCTAAAAAGCAAGGGGGATTAGGGAAATAAATGGAAAAAAATGAAAAATAGGGACAGCAAACTAAAACAGAGATGTAGAAAGAATATTTAAAAAGCAAAGGCACTAAGGAAGGACAAAGAATAATTTAAAAATAAAGACAGCTAAGAGAATAAAAGTAGACAAAATTTTAGAAACAAATAGGATTAAGGAAATAAAGAAAAAATTAAATAGCGACATTAAACTACGACAGAGAAGTAGAAAGAAACGGAAAATCTAAAAAGTGATGGCAAAGAAGCAAGAGAAGAAATAATTTTAAAAGTGAAGAGAAAAAAAGTAGGCATAGAAAGAACTTTTTAAAAGCGAGAAGGATTCAGGAAATTAAGGGGAAAACTAAAAAATAGGGACAGCAAACGAAACTGGAGACATAGAAAGAAAATTTAAAAAGTGACAGCACTAAGGAAAGGCAAGAAATAATTAAAAAATAAAAATAGACAAATAAAGACCGTGAATGGGATAAAAATAGACAAAAATATTAACAATGAAGGTGATTAAGGAAATAAGGAAGACGTAAAAAAATAGCAATGGTGAACTAAAAAAAAAGAGACATAGAAAATTTAAAAAAGCAATGGCACTAAAGAAAAAAATTAAAAATAACTTAAAAATAAAGACAGTGAAAGACATAAAAGTAGAAAATATTAAAAGCCAAGGGATAAAGAGAGGAAAAAACTAAAAATAGCAATAGCAAATGAAAAGGCAGACATAGATAAAAAATTTTAAAAGCAACAGCACCAAGGAAAGAGAAGACGTAATTAAAAAATAAAGGTATCAAAGGTAACAAAAGCAGACATAGAAAGAACATTTTAAAAACGATGGGGATTAGGGAAATAAAGGGGAAATTAAAAAATAGGGACAGCAAGCTAAAACAGATGAAGAAAGAAAGGCAAGAAGTAATTAAAACAAATACAGCGTAATAAACACCAAGAATGGGATAAAAGTAGCAAATTTTAAAAAGTGACAGGGATTAGGGAAATAAATGGAAAAATTAAAAAATAGGGACAGGAAACTTAAAGAGACGGAGAAGGAAAATTTAAAAAGTGAGGGCACTAAGGAAAGACAAAGAATAATTGAAATAAATACAGTGAATGGGATAAAAGGAGACAGAAAATTTTAAAAGCAATGGTGATTAGGAAATAAGGAAAAAATTAAAATATAGTGACAGCAAATTAAAACAGACATAGAAACAAAATTTTAAAAGTGAGAGTGCTAAGGAAAGACAAATCATTAAAAAATAAAGACAGCGAACGGGATAAAAATAGGCATAGAAAGAAAACTTTAAAAGCAATGAGCATTAGGGACGGCGAACTGAAAGAGCTGGAGGAAGAAAATTTGAATTTTTTTTTAATTTAAAACACACATGGGAATATAACTTAAAAAGTGACAGGGCACACAACACACAGGAATGAATTAAAAGGTACGGATAGGATCCTGATAAAAGGAGACATAGAATGAAAATTGAAAAAGCAACAGGGTTCAGGACAGACAGGAAAAAAATTAAAATAAAAACAGTGAATTGGTTAAAGTAGACATAGAAAAAAAATTTTAAAAACAACTGGGTAAAGGAAATGCAGGAAAAAAATTAAAATGGGGACAGAAGACTGGATAAAAGTTGACAGAAAATTTAAAAAGCAAAGGCATTAAGGAAAGACAAGAAAAAAAATTAAAATAGGGGTAGGGTGATAGAGACATAGGAAGAAAATTGTAAAAGTGGAGGCATTAAGGAAAGACAAGAAGAAGTTAAAAAAAAGAACAGGGAGAAAAATACAGAGAGACATAGGAAGAAAATTTCAAAAGCAATTAGGTACAGGACAGACAAGAAACAAAAAACAGTGAATTGGTTAAAGGAGACGTGGAAAGAAAATGTTAAAAGCGACGGGGTACAGGATAGACAGAAAACATCAAAAACAGGGACAAAGTGGATAAACTTTGACATAGAAAATGTAAAGTGCGATGGCTTTAAGGAAAGACGAGAATAAATTAAAAAATAAGAACAGAAGAAAAAAGAGAGACAAACAAAAGTAAATTTAAAAGGCAAAGGGTACACGACACGGGAAAGAATTAAAAAATACGGATAGGGAGCTTGATAAAAGCAGACGTAGAAAGAAAGTTGAAGAAGCAACAGGGTACAGGACAGACAGGAGAGAATTAGAAAATAAAGACAGTAAACTGGATAAAAGTAGCCATAGGAACAACATTTAAAATTGATGGAGTGTAGCACAGGCGGGGCGGGAGGAGGACAGGAAAGGAAATAGAGACATAGAAAGGAATCTTTTAAAGCAACTGGGTACAGGACGGAGGGAGGAATTAAAAAATGGCAGGGAATTGGATGGAGGGAGACAGAGAAAGGACTTTTAAAAAGCAACAGGCTATAAGAAACACAGAAAGAATTAAAAAAAAAGGACCAGGGATGGGAATAGAAGGAACCAGTGAAAGAAAATTTAAAAAGTGAGAGGTGATGCAGAAGAAAGGGAGGAATTAAAATTTAGGGAAAGGGAGCCAGATAAAAGGAATTCTTGAAAGAGAAATTAAATAGTAATGGGGTACAAGAAATATAGGGAAGAATTTAAAAAATCAAGAAAGGGAGCTGAACAGAGGGAGACCTAGAAGGAATTTTAAAAAACAACTGAGTACAAGAAAGATGGACAAGAATTAAAACGTGGGGACAGGGAGATGGATAGAGGACAACGGAGAAAGAAAATTCAAACAGTGATCAGGTACAAGAAACATGGGAATATTAAAAAAAACAGGGACAGGGAGATGGATAGAAGGAACCATAGAAAGAAAATTTTAAAAGCGATGGGTTACAGGACAGAGGGGGGAATTAAAAATAGGGACAGGGCGCTGGAGAGAGGGAAACGGAGAAAGAGAAATTAAAATGCAATGGGGTACAGAAAACACAGGGAAGCGTTAAAAAATAGGGAGAGGGAGCTGCAGAGAGGGAAACGTAGAGAAAAATGAAGCGGTGAAGTGGCACAGGGCAGGGCTGGCAGCCGAGTAACGCGTTTTGGGGAGCCGGACAGGCAGGTGGGCGGCAGAGAGGGAGAGAGAGGCAGGGGCAGGCGGCAGAGACGGACCGGGACGCAGAGGAGAGAACAGGCGGCTCCTCGCAGCTCCTGGCCGGAGACCGTCACTGCCCCGACGCCTCCCGCTCTGCCTCGACGGCGGGTGCCTCGGCAGCGGGTGCCTCAATGGCGGGTGCCTCGGCGGCGGGTGCCTCGATGGCGGGTGCCTTGATGGCGGGTGCCTCGGCGGCGGGTGCCTTGGCGGCGGGTGCCTCGATGGCGGGTGCCTCAATGGCGGGTGCCTCAATGGCGGGTGCCTCGATGGCGGGTGCCTCAATGGCGGGTGCCTTGGCGGCGGGTGCCTCGATGGCGGGTGCCTCGGCGGCAAGTGCCTCGGCGGCGGGTGCCTCAGCGGCGAGTGCCTTGGCGGCGGGTGCCTCAATGGCGGGTGCCTCAATGGCGGGTGCCTTGGCGGCGGGTGCCTCAATGGCGGGTGCCTCGATGGCGGGTGCCTCAATGGCGGGTGCCTCAATGGCGGGTGCCTCGGCGGCGAGTGCCTCGGCGGCAGGTGCCTCGGTGGCGGGTGCCTCGGTGGCGGGTGCCTCGGCGGCGGGTGCCTCAATGGCGGGTGCCTCGATGGCGGGTGCCTCGGCGGCGAGTGCCTCGGCGGCGGGTGCCTCAATGGCGGGTGCCTCGGCAGCGGGTGCCTCAGCGGCGGGTGCCTCAATGGCGGGTGCCTCGGCGGCAGGTGCCTCGGCGGCGAGTGCCTCGGCGGCGGGTGCCTCGATGGCGGGTGCCTCGATGGCGGGTGCCTCGGCGGCGAGTGCCTCGGCGGCGGGTGCCTCAATGGCGGGTGCCTCGGCAGCGGGTGCCTCAGCGGCGGGTGCCTCGGCGGCGGGTGCCTCGATGGCGGGTGCCTCGATGGCGGGTGCCTCGGCGGCGGGTGCCTCGGTGGCGGGTGCCTCGGCGGCGGGTGCCTCAGCGGCGGGTGCCTCGACGCTCCTCCACCACAAGGCTTCCGATGGAGGCAGCGAGCTCCCAGCACCGCGTGCTGGTGTCGGCTCTACCAGGGACGGCTCGCGGGGACCCGGCCTCGCCGCAGGCACCGGCCGTTCCTTGGTGGGGGCGGCCGCCTGCGGGACCGGGGTACAGGAAACACAGGAAAGAATTTGAAAATAGGGACAGGGTGGAAGACAGAGGGAGAAATCGAAAGAAAATTCAAAAAGTGACGGGGTACAATTCACACAGGCAAGAATTAAAAAATAAGGCCAGGGAGCTGGCAAGAGAGACACATATGTATAAAGAAAATTTTAAAACCAATGGGGTAAAGGAAAGAGTGAGAAGAAAAAAAAATAGGAAAATGGAGCCAAACAGAGGGAGGCATAGAAAGAAAGTTTGAAGAGTGATGGGGTACAGAGCAGAGGGAGGTATCTGCTCTCTACAACTGCCTGAAAGGAGGCTGTAGTGAGGTGGGGGTCGGTCTCTTCACCCCAGTAACAAGTGATAGGACGAGAGGAAATGGCCTCAAGCTGCGCCAGGGCAGGGTTAGGTTGGATATTAGGAAAAACTTCTTCACTGAAAGAGTGGTCAGGCCCTGGCACAGGCTGCCCAGGGCAGGGGCTGAGTCCCCATCCCTGGGGGGATTTAAAAGCCAGGGAGATGTGGTGCTTAGGGACATGGGTTAGTGGCGGACTTGGCGGTGGTAGGTTAACGGTTGGACCTGATGATCTTAAGGGTCTTTTCCAACCTTAACAATTCTATGATTCTATGATTAAAAAAATAGGGTCAGGGAGCCGGATAGGGGGGAGATATAGAAATGAAATTTTAAAAGTAATAGGGTACAAGGCAGTGCAGAAAACCTAAAAAATAGGGAGAGGGAGCCGGTTAAAGACATAGAACAAATTTAAAAGGTAACAGGGTACTGGGCAGAGTTGGCAGAAGAATAAGAAGTTTTGGGGAGCCATGCAGGCAGATGGAGGGGCAGAGAGGGAGACAGAGGAAGCGGGGCAGAGATGGGCCAGGACGCAGAGGAGAGGACGCGCGACTCACCGCAGCTCCTGGTGCCAGCAGGAGACCTTCACCGCCCCGATGCTTCTCACCCTGCCTCTTCCTCCTCTGCAGTGCCGCCTGCCCGACCCTTGCCCATCAGCAGCACGCAGCGGACGCCGCGATGCTCCTCATACACGGCGGCTCACACACGTAGCTGACAGAGGCACCGAGCTCCCGGCAACGCGTGCTGGTGTCTGCTCTGTCGGGGATGGCTCGGAGGGATCCTTCCTCGCCACAGGCACTGGCCGTTCCTTGCTGGAGGCACCTGCCTGTGGTTGGATTCCCTCCTCAGCCCGTTCCCCTGCATCAGCGTCCTCAGGCAGGCATGCCCTTTTACAGCCAGAGCCCCTTCACACAGCAGGGCCGGCCCCGTCGGCCATGCCTGGGGCTGCCCCAGCTCCAGCCGGAGCCCGTGGGGAACAGGGGCCATTGCCAAAGCCCCGCAGCACATCACCTCCTCCCCTGCACCCGTCCACAGCCACCAGCTCTGCACCCAGGCTGCAAACACAGCCAGGGGCACAGAGGAGGCAGGGAAAGTTTGTTCATTAAAGCACATAAGGAATCCCGGCAGTGAGTTGGCTGCAAGGCTCAGGGCCGCAATGCAGCAGGAGCAGCTGATCCCCTGGTTCCAGTTAAGCTGGGGAATGAGACCATAGATTTTTTTAATTGATAGTGGGGCCACTCATTCAGCAGTCACCAAGGAAAGGACCTCTAAGTAAAGTAACTACACCTATTGTTGGGGCAACGGGATGAAGAACATTAAGGCCATTTTTGCAACCAATGGAATGCACAACTGAGGGCACCGAATTAATTCATGAGTTATATGCCAGAACGTCCCCGACCTCTGTTGGGACGAGATTTGCTATGCAAACTAAATGCACATGTAACCTTTTCTGAGAATGCTGTACAGCTCCATATCCCGCCTGAAACAGCCTGCAGAGCCCAGATCTGCTTGCTGACAGGCGAGACATCGGAATAATCCAAAGAGAATATCCCGAACACTGCACTGAATGGGGTAATTCCCCTGGTATGGGCTTCAGAGAAACCAGGTAAAGCAAAGAACATAAGTCTGATTAAAACAGAACTAAAAGAGGGGGCAAAACTGGTAAGGGTGCAGCAATATTCTGTTAGGCTGGAAGCTCGCAAGGGCCTCGAACCCCTGATAAATACCTTTATACAATATGGACTGTGCAGAGAACATCAATCTGAATAAAATACACCAGTCTTACCAGTGGGAAAGCCTTGCTCCCAGAAATACCGACTGGTGCAGGATTTGAGGGCTATAAATCAGATAACTAAAGACACACATCCTACGGTGTCTAACCCTCACACCCTGTTAACGTCTGTACCCGAAAGCAATGCCTGTTTTACAGTGTTCGACTTAAAGGGCGCCTTTTTCTGTATTCCAGTGGACAAACAAGGTCAGGTACTCTTCGCTTTCAAATGGGAAAATCTGACTACTGGAAGGAAAGGACAACTGTGTTGGGCTGTTCTTCCCCAGGGATTTAAGAATAGTCCCACGTTGCTTGGTGAAGTATTAGCCAAAGAATTAGAACAGCAGGGAACCAACAATGATGGTGTTAGTCTTTTACAGTAAGTGGATGATATCTTAATTGGAGCTGATACTGAACAGGCTTGTACGGAAGCCACAGTAAGCCTGCTAAACTTTCTGGGACTGGCTGGATACCGGGTCTTGAAAAAGAAAACCCAAATTGTGAGGGAGGAAGTCTGGTATCTTGGCTTTAATATATCAAAAGGGCAACGAGTGCTGGGGGAGGAAGGAAGGAGGCTATATGCCGAATAGCTGTACCAAAGCAAAAAACAACTAAGGAGGTTCCTGGGAATGGCCGCATTCTGCCGGATATGGATTCCCAGTTTTGGGCTTAGAGCCAAACCCTTATATACAGCCACAAAGGGCCCAGGGGAGCTGTTGGAATGGACTCCAGAATGTCAAAATAGTTTTGATGAGATTCAAAGAAAATTGTTGGAAGCCCCAGCCTTGGGCCTCCCTGATTTGACAAAACCTTTTCAGTTGTGTGTACATGGGAGACAACAAGTAGCCTCTGGGGTAATGACTCAAGCACTTGGAAGCTGGAAAAGGCCAGTAGCCTATTTTTCAAAGCAATTGGATGAAGCGGGCAAAGGATGGCCGGCTTGTCTCCGAGCTGTAGCCACTACTGCTTTGTTAGTCCAGGAAACCCGAAAGGTTGGACAACCAAGAACAGTACTAGTCCCACCCGCAGTGGTGGCTATTTTAAAGCCAAAAGGGCACCACTGGATTTCTCCAAACTGACTGGCCAAATACCAAGCCACACTAATAGACCAAGAAGATGTTACTCTAAGTGTGGCATCAAGCCTAAACCCTGCCACCTTATTGCCGATGGCAGAGCAAGGACCTTTACGATATGACTGTTTGACAGCTATTGATCGGGTCTCTGCCAGCAGGCCAGATTTGAGAGATTGGCCATTGAGAGATGTGGATTTGGAACTATTTACAGATGGCAGCAGTTTTATGCAGAATGGAGAAAGAAAGGCTGGATATGCAGTAGTTACCTTATGGGAAGAAATAGAGGCTAAACCTTTGCCTCCGAATACCTCGGCACAGAAAGCTGAAATAATCGCTCTGACAAGAGCACTGGAAATTGGGAAAGATCAAAGAATCAACATATATACTGACTCTAAATATGCCTTCGGAGTTGTACGCACTCATGGAGCTATCTGGAAGGAACGTGGGCTATTGAACTCCCAGGGGAGCGGTAGAAAATATGGGCAAGAGATTTTAAAACTACTTCAAGCTGCACTAGAACCAAAGGAGGTGGTAGTAATCCACTGCAGAGCCCACCAAAAGGGACAAGGGGAAACAACTCAAGGCAACAGGTTGGCAGACCAGGCTGCAAAAAGAGCTGCTTTATATGAACTGTTAATAGGAGCCCTCATACCTAGCAGGAAACCTGATATGGAACCTCCACAATATTCAGAAAATCAATTGGCAGAAAAATTGAAGCACACAAAAAGTAAAGAAGGATGGTGGGTGACCCAAATCAACAAGTGTTAACGACATCTAAAATGATGGAGGCCCTCCTTAAAAAATTACATGAAGAAACACCTATGGGATCAGATGCTATGATGGGCAGCATCAAGAGATACGCTATAGGGCCAAAAATGCAGACAGTTGCAGGTATAATAGTAAAGAGATGTCAAACTTGCTGTGCGAACAACCCTAAAATCCAGAAGAAACCTCCAAGGGGTGAAGTAAGAAGGGGGATAACCCCTGGGGAATACTGGCAAATAGCTTTCTCTGAATTACCAAAATGCGGACAATATAAGTATCTACTTGTTTTAGTGAATACATTTTCTGGATGGCCTGAGGCTTTCCCGTGCCGCAACAACAACAAGGCTAGGGAAGTAATTAAGATTTTATTGAAAGAAATAACCCCCAGGTTCAGAGTTCCTGAGGGTTTATCCTTGGACAAAGGACCTCACTTTATTTCAGAAATCGTTCAGGGCTTATCTAAATTCCTCCGGATAGAGTGGGATCTGCATACCCCTTGGAGACCACAGTCTAGTGGGAAGGTAGAAAGGATGAATCAGACCCTTTAAAGACAAATTTCTAAATTATGTCAGGAAACCCAACGTAAGTGAGTAGATATTCTACCAATTGCTCTGATGAGAATTAGGATCACTCCTTGAGTGAGGGAAGGGATAAATCCCTTTGAAATATTATATGGAAAACCATATCCCATTAACAAGGCAGGAAATTGGAGTGATCAGATGCATATTAAAGGTGAAGGAATTTTGAAAGCTTATTTGTTCTCTCTCTTGCAGGTATTATCCTCCTTACCCAGGTATCTCAGCCAGCGAGGTCTGCTTCCTTTGGACTCTCCAGTACGTAACTTCAAGCCCAGAGATCTGTTTATATCCGACCCAGAAGGAGGAACCACTAAAAGAGAAATGGAAGGGTCCTCACCTCGTGCTCCTGACCACATACACTGCAGTAAAAGTAGAAGGGATCAGCACCTGGATCTGCTACGCGAGAGTAAAGGGAGCCCCCCCAGAGGGCAGTGGCATCGGTACCAACAGGAGCCCTAAACTGAGGCTTCTGAGAACTGTGCGGGTTATGAATTGCGCTTGGAATGCCGAACTTGCCTTTGCTCGGCTAGAGCGCCCACAAGGACTGCTATTATTTTGTAGTGGGTTGACAATATTACTACCCGGAGTTATAATATTTGTTTGTAGGAACACGGAGCTTTTCAAACTAAATCACAATATCAATAAGGCCATTAATGAAACCAATCTTAATTTCATTATGTTTACCAGTTAGTAGTACTAATCTAATTTTACGGGACGGGATTTTCTTTAACGGGTTGGTTACAGAGCTAACGTCAAACTTTGATTATGATCATAATACTGATTGTAGTAGTGTGTATAATTTTTGGATGTATCAAGAGTGTAATCGTCCGAGCTGTAATGTCACGATCCTCCCCCCCAACGATAACCACGACTCAGGGAAGCAGAGCCCTGAACCACAGCAGTACCGACCGCTGGTCGCCGGGCGGCAGCAGCATCTTAATTATTGTTTTCTGATCATTCAGTATGATGAGCAACGACTGCTACCTCAGCCCAGTTTATCCCATCCAAGGGCCTTAACTACTTACTGGGGGTACAGGGCTTATATTTCTCCGCCCTTTCCCCCCTCGCAGCCCAGGCAGCAATACTCACTGCATCTGTACCAAAAAGCATCCAAGCGGCTCGAGCATTTCAGTCCTTTGCATTTGTCTGCTTTAAAAGGTTGGTGGTTGTTTCTGTCCGTGCCCCCCACCCCATTCCCTAGGGAGGAGAAGCAGCACAAGGATCCTGTGGAACAGGGGTCCTTTTCCCCCAGAGTAACCCCCCGGAATTGCTGTATTTGTCTGCGTGTGGCATCAGGGCTGAGAGTGACAGCAGCGAGTCAACAGATGCTGGAGAGAGATTTTAAAAACATATATATAAATAACACAAATGGCATCCTGAAGGCAGGCAAGGAGATACTGAAAGCAGCTTTGTGTGAGAGGGGCAGCTACGTTTGCAGAAAACCACACGTCTGAGCAGGCCAGATGCAAGCGGCTGATCTGCAAATAAGCGATACGCTGTGATCCTTGGGCTTTGTTGTGGTGTTCGCACCTTTCACACCTCCGTGCTATCAGTACTCTGCTGTCCTCATCCTGCAGACACGCCAGGCTTCTTGTGCAGGGCTTGTCACTTAAATAAGGGACTGCACCATGTTACTTACTGCCCTGCCCTCCAGCGTGCAAAGTAATTGGACACGAAACAGGGAAAGCAAAGAGGCATGTTGGTATGTTAGCTGTCCTCAGCAGATGGCCATAGAGCCCTGGAGGTTCCATCGTTGCTCTGTACGGGAGCGTAGCTCTGCACTCGCTGCCGCTCCCGCCAGCAAGCGCGGCGGCTGCGCTTTGCCGCCTGGAACAGGCAATGCCGGGTAGGCTGGAGGGGCTGCTCCGCCAAGGTGTCGGGTGAGCTGCTCAGGTCCTTTGGCTGCCTCATTTGCCGCCTTAAAACAATCACTTCAACACTTGGCTTCTTTATTTCAGACCCCTCTAAATATCTCCTGGCCTGCAAGCCATTTTCAGCTAGCAACACAGCTGCAATCCAGCGCTGGTAGAAATCCAGCTGTCATCTTGCTTTGATGGCAAAAGGCTTTTGTACCTTGAATCCCCTGGTAATTTTGGCATCAAGACTGCAAGGCAAGAAATACGCCTCTACTTGAACAAGCAAGACACCGCCAAATAGCCGTGCACAGCGCTACACGGCTGCCTGTGACACCTTTTTCTGCTAAAACCAGAGCACGGTTCCCTTCTGAAGAGCCATCGGTGGTGCAGAGAGCACCTCGGCTTTCCCTGCGCCAGGTCCCCCGGGAACAGCGTCTCCGTCGGACGGGAGCGTGCAGCAGCCTCCGGTCGTCCCAGCCCCTCGCCCTGGAGAAAGCGGCTGCCTGTAGCCACAGCAGAACTGCTGCTCCCCAGAGGGGAAAGGCATGGCTTGGGGCAAAGCTCCCCAGGCTGCCTGTGTCCCGTGCGGAGTCGATGACCTCGGCAGCCTGTACGCAGGGCCAAGCCAACAACCCGAGGGGGAGTCATGGGGTGTAGCAGTTTCTGCAACAACCGTACTTTCCAGCCTGGCTGGACAGAGTAAGAGGCAAGAGAAAGGGTACACGAGGGCACTCCAACAGAAAACATTTGGTTTACAGATGCTTCAGCAAAAAAGGCAAATGGTAAATGGCAATATAAGGCTGTTGCATTAGATATTGCCACCAGCAAACAAGTAATAGAGGAAGGTGAAGGCAGAGCACAAGTAGAAGAAATAAGAGCAGCTGTTTTGGCAGCACAGAATGGAGCAAAAATCATATATGTGGACTCTTACGCTGTGTGGGCTGGTGCCACACAGTGGCTCTGTCGATGGGAAACCTTGAACTGGGAAGTAAACAGATCCCCAGTTTGGAGAAACAAAGGCAATTATTCCTAGATATAGCCAGGAAAACACCTTTCAAGATGGGATGGGTAAAAGGTCATGCTAACGATAATCAACCAGCCACGAAGTGGAATCAAAAGGTAGATGAGCTAACTAAAATTAGGAAAACCACCTTAAATCCTGAGTGGTATCAACTGGGAGAATGGTTACATCAAAACCTAGGCCACACAGGTGAAGAAGCACTTTGCTGCACAGAGTAAAGGCTGGCCTATAAACAGAAAAACTTGTGAAACTCATCCTAGTGAATGTGCCCCGGGTAGAGTGAAATTACTGGCTGATCGTCCTGCTAAAGCACCACCTTCACCCATCAATGAAGGGAAAACTTTATGGTCTAGATGGCAAATTGATTATATCGGTGTTGTGGTTTAACCCCAGTTGGCAACTAAGCACCACCCAGCCACTCGCTCGCTCCCCGACAGTAGGGTGGGGGGAGAATCGGAAGGGTAAAAGCGAGGAGGAAACTCGTGCAGCCAGCTTGGTGCAGTGTTCGCTTTATCCATCCCAGCGTACCTAAAGAAAATGGAGTCCCAACAAAACCAGTCGGCTCGGCAAGCAGCGATGGGCTAAGTCAGCCCATCAGTCTGTGCCCAATGAAATTCCTCCGTGACCAGACGGATGGGGTTTGGAAAAAGTACACTTGCTCCAAGTCCCGGGCCTGCAGCCAGTAGATGGCATTCATATGCTATCGTATGCATACGTATGCTATCATATGCTATCAGGTTTAAACTGCCTCGGAAAACACAAGACCAGCATTTTTCATATAAGAACAAAGGTAAAAGGCAAATATTCCCCTTAGCTGGAGATGACCCTGCAGACTTTGACAATTAACTTTGGAGCCATCAAGTGTTACAGACTCCCTGGCATCTCTTTCTGTCCCCATGGATCTCCTGTCTGCTTCTTATGCCTTGAAGAAATATAATGCATCCCTAAAGCATCCATCTGTATCTTGCGTATCCTGGACCACAGGGATGCCCAAACGGCGAGGCGTGAGCGAGGGGTACTCCACCATCCCTCTGAGGGATGACCCAGGATCTACCAGGCTGACCATGCAGATGGCTAGGAGCTGCCAGCATTTGGCTAGCACTGATGTGTGGTGCTTTCTTTACGGTGACATCCACTGGATTGAGGAAATACTGTCCTGCAGGAGCCACTCATCCTAGGAGAACAATGATGTCTGCACAGAGCTATGCCACTTGTGTTTGTAAGGGCTGGAAACAGCCATCTCCCTGCTGAGGTAGCAAAGGTTCCCATTCCCAACGCGTGGGAGATGTGAGCACCCAGCAGGGGCACGCGGTTACAAGAGGAGGATGGAATGGGTGACATGATGGGAGAGGCATGGTGTGTCCTAGGTGGGCAGCCAGGGAGTGTGCCAGAGCAGGGCCTTGTGAGACTCTGACTCTACCTACAGCACAGCACCTCAGCCCTTCTCCTGAGCCTGCAGACCTCGGCTGGCGCCACTGGAGAGCCCCGGCACCGCGCTGAGACTGCATGGGAGGGCTGCGTGAGAGCCGGGACCAAGACAGGACTCCTTACCGTAATGGAAAAAGAGGTGCAGTAGGTAGGCTCCTGCTTCCACCACAGAGCGCTCCTCCATCTCCCCACCGTGCCCCGATCTCCAGATCACCGCAGCCCCTCTGCCCACTGAACAGTCCTGAAAAAAATCACATGCATCGTTAGCAGATGGTAACAGGAAAATCCCAGGGCAGCAGGCAGAGGCAGACTCCACAGTCCTGCTCTATCAGTTGATATAATAAGAGAGATGTCCTCTCTCAGACCATTTCTGCTAAGCCTCAGAAGACAAGCCCTTACACTTCCTTCACTGGGGGATCGCTACTAAAGCTAGAGCTACCTGCATCTTTGTACGGCACCTAGCACGTTGGTGGCATGATGCAAACATGGGGGGGATTTTTGACAGCAGACATCATCAAACTAACCCTGCCTCCACCAGCAGCTGGGCTGGGGCTTTGGCCCGAGCCGGAGGGAAGGCTGCTTGCCGAAGCCCAGGAACCAGAAGGCAGAGATGTGAGCCCAAGTCTGGAGCAGGTGAAAATCACTGCTTCTTCATTCACTTTTAGGTTTGCAAAGGAACCAGCGAAGGTCTCAGGCTCTAACGCAGTTACAGACATCCTGGAAGCGAGGAACAGGAGCTGATCCCCCAGCACAAGGAGGACCACTGTCGAGTCTGTCTGTACAGCCCCTGGCACCAGCAGCGGGACCAGTGCCTGAGCTTTAGGTACAAATCAGCTTTGCATGTGCAAAGCAAGATGGACCATTAAATCATAGAATCGTTTCAGTTGGAAAAAGACCCGTAAGCTCATCAAGTCCAACCGCTAACCCAGCGCTGCCACGTCCACCACTAACCCATGTCCCCAGGCACCACATCTCCCCGGCTTTTAAATCCCCCCAGGGATGGGGACTCAGCCCCTGCCCTGGGCAGCCTGTGCCAGGCCCTGACAGCCCTTTGGGGAAGGAGTTTTTCCCAATCCCCAACCTAACCCTGCCCTGGCGCAGCTTGAGGCCGTTCCCTCTCGTCCCATCGCTTGTTCCTGGGGAGAAGAGACCGACCCCCCCGGCTCCAGCCTCCTTTCAGGCAGTTGCAGAGAACGATGAGGGCTCCCCTGAATCCTGCACCCCACCACACGCTGAGGCCACCTTTTACTTTCTGAGTGAATGATGAGCTGTATTAAAGAGCCCTCCCCCTCCCACCCCCCCTCCCCAGCTCCCACCCCTCCTCTAGGACCAGATCCTGCTGGATGACGGGCATACCTCGCTCCCACTGAAAGCAGCAAGGAGACGGTGCGCTCAGCCCCTGGCAGCACCATTCATCCGGAGGAAGAGTGTAGGGAGATATTTGGTACCTCGCAGCCAATTGGAGGAGAGGTGACACTGAAAGGGGGGTGCGTTCAGCTCCTCTCTCCACCCATCCTCCATAACACCCCCCTCCCTGTCACCACCACCACCGCCATCCTCCTCACACACAAAAGCAGTGCAATTAGCTGACTTAAGAGAGCTGAGGCTTAGCCAGCTGCAAGCAGAAAATAATAAAAAAATACCTTGGAGGGGAGGGAGGCAGCAGAGGAAGCAGCAGCCATGGAAGAATACAAATAACTGCCCTCAATTTCCGCCCCCCCCGCCCAACAAAATCCAAATCACGAAGCAACGACTGCTGTGAGAAAGGCCGACCTAGATGCATCCCCACACTCCTCCGCTGAGAAAGCCGCACACATCTGCATCCGAATCCAGGCACTGGACCTCCTGAGCAGCCCGTCTCCGCCAGGAGGAATGCCTAGCTGGGATACAGGCAGAATCTTCTTTGTTCCTCTTTAGCCACAAGCATCGGTGAGTACAGCATCATCTGGGCTTCCATACTGCTGGGCAATGCTTGATATTAAGAAACATCAGGCTCCAGCCTGGGATTTGCTTCAATATCTTTCCTTTCTCTTCCTCCCTCCATGATGCCTTCAGGGTTAGCAGAAAGCAGATGACAGCAGTGGGGAGGAGGGAGGGAAGGTGGGGTCTCTCTGAGCCCCAAGGTATCTTCTTTGCCTGCGGGTAGGGAAATCAAAAATGGAGACATGTGTGACTGTGTCATGGGCATCGCATGCAGCCAGGCGTCGGGGTGAGGACAGAATGCATAATATGCGTGCTGAGAGACTCCGGGCAGGGAGAGAGCCCTGCAATGCTCACAGCCAGCAATTTGCTCTGATTCCTATCTCTGCCAGCGCCTGTAATAAAGACGGATGCTGGATTTACTCAGGCCTCTACGTAGCTTCATTCCTTTAAAGCAGATACACGCAGACAGATTTATCTCCCTCCAGATCATCACCAGCAACACCCTCTGTAAATACAAGCCTCCAAAGGAAGCAGAAAAAGCACTGGCTCTCTAGAAGAGCCGTGTAGCAATGGGTCAGACTCTGCTAGATGCTGATTTCCCTGACACCGGGGACAGACAGAGTAGCCTCGTTCCCTCCGGAAATCACCCTAGATCCCTTATCCTAAAAAAAAATATGTTACTATCCAGTCAATGCCCGGGTGCATTTACAGTGTAAAGGCTGAGCTCAGGAAGAACATTCAAAACTGTCCTGCAGTGGGTGGGTTAATGCATGCGCCCAACATACGAGCTGATTTCACTTGAACATGTTCTATATAAGATAAAACCTGACCTTGTCCCCTCCAGACTTAGGTGCTACTAAGCTCAGCTGCAGCAGCATCCAGCTGAGAGCAGCATATCTGCCCTCTCCAACCGGAGCTGGTCCTGCTAGGAGTGGTTCTGAGCCCTCAGCCGGACTTTGTTAGGAGCTGCAGGTGCAGTCCCTGGGAAATAGGTACAAAGGTCTGATTTTTGCTGGCTGGCAGCGTAGGAACCTTCTAGTGAAGGCAGACAACGTTATATGGTCTTAAGGGCCCCTCGCGCTGCTGGGGTGTTAGTATGAGCGAAAACAAGGCTTGCTGGATTTGAACTTCTCCTGTTCATACCAGCGCAGGAGAAAGCCCAGACTGGGAACAGCACACCCACCTCGCCTCCATTTGAGGTGCTCCAGTTTTTTGGCATCTGCTTTGGTTTACCTGGGAGCAAGGCAGAGACGTTAATTCTTCAGGGGTGCGGAAGGACATTCAACATCCCTGTGAAGGCCTCCTTGCCCTCCTCCGTTTCTCTCTGGGTGCGGGGACAAGCGTGGGGGTGGAGCACAGACCAGGCAGCAGCAGTCAGGAATTTCTCTACAAAACCAAAGCCATGAACTTCTGCCCGGACCTAGAAAATGGAAACTGGTGCTACTGCAAACCAACCCGAAACCAGCCTGGGAGGAGCTCTTTCTTCTCTTCCCTTTCAGCCACATTTCACTTCCCTCAGCAGAGGTGCTTGTTAATGTTGAGATTAGTATTGGAGGAGAAGTAGCAAGGGGAAAATGGGTGGGCATCAGATCTGATAGTGTTGATCCTCAGGGAGAAGGGCTAAGGTCACCACAGAGCAGAGAGATACCTGTTGCTTTGATCCAAGACCAGCCTCACCTCCTCTTTCTTGTCCAAAGTGCGTCAAGTAGCCACAAAACCCCATGTCCTTGCCTTGTTCCTTTTGCAAAACAAGCAGCTATCAACGCTGCTCCTCTGTAGAGCATGGTGTCGGCATACCTGCTCTGCACATTTCGGATTAAATGCTCCCCAGTGGCGATGCTCAATGCCAACCCCTCTGCCTTCCTCCTTCCAGCCTGCGCCCTTCCTCGAGGGAACCGCTGTGTAGCCAGCCCTTCTCTGAGCACGATGGGAACCACAGAAGCCACTTTGCGGATGGAGAACGTGGATGTGAAGGAGGAGTGGCAAGACGAGGACTTCCCCAGGTTTGTTCCCTGCAAAAAAGTCAGGGAGAATTTTATTTCTTCCTGTAAGAAACCAGCAGGGCATGGAGCATGCGGGTCCCTCCCACCCGGATGCAGCAGGAGCCTTAACTCCAACAGGGCAATTCTGGCCAGAGAACAGAGCTTTTGTAGCAAGGCTGCTCTGAATGCTTAAAAAATTTTGGGAGGCTTCTGGCAACCTTCTGTGAGCATACCAAGGAGAGGGTAAGGAGCTGGGTGCAGAGGGCAGGGAGATTAGCATGGACGGATGGATGCGTGTAGGGACGGATGGATGCGTGTAGGGACGGATGGATGCGTGTAGGGACGGATGGATTGACTCCTTCTCAGTCTCTGAATCAAGCAGTGTCTCCTCAAACAGAGCAACGCTGCTTTGCCAGGAGTTTGCTACAGGAGGCAGAGCCATTGGGATGCGATGGCAGCTGGCACTGACATGCAGAATCTGAATGGCTGCAAACGTTGTAAGAAATGATGTGTGGGTGACAGAGGGTGCCAAAGGGGCAGCTTTCACCTTCACAGACACTTTATTAACTGCACAGAATGCTGAAAAAAAACCCTGTAAGCTCAGTGTGCGCTTTGGGTCCCTGCAGCCACCCAAAGGGTGCACCCACCCTCATCCCCGCCCCAGCACTGCCCCACACATCCAGCACTAAAGCCCACGGCCCCGCAGCAGCTCACTGGGGCACACACAGCATGGCCAACACCAAGCCTTGCTGCAGGTGGGGTCCGGGCTGCTGAGGGGCTTTTCAGGGCTGTCTCGCCCTGTGCCAGCTGCAGCTGAATTCCCCCAGGCAGCCCACAGAGCCCCTGTATTCGCAGACAGTGGCGCAGTGTGCTGCGCGGGTGGGCATGCACAGCCCCTGCAACGCTAGAAAGGGTCTCCTGTTTCCCTCGGCACCGGCGGATGAGCGTAGCTCTGTTTACCACGGGTCCAGCTGCATCGCTAATCTAAGCACCTCTGTCTGCCAGCCCAGCACCCGGCTCACAGGACACGGCTTATCCTTCCGCTGGCCCCAGAGGTGGGCTCGGCCAAGCCCCTGGGTTTCTAGGATGGATTTTTCTTTCCTCTGAGAGGAGAGCTGGGCAGAGCTTTGGGCTGATGGACCTCTGCCAGCCTAAGGCTCCTCCAGAGCGCTGTGCTGACAAGCTTTTGACTGAGTAGAAAGGAAAGTGAGGTACGGAGAGGAAATCATTGACCCAAGACTCCCTAGAAAATCTGGGGACAAAGCTGTTGTAGCACCCGGACACGGACACCTATGCATTAACTCGCACCATCATGTTGGAGCAGGAGCTGCCAGGCTCCATTTCACGCTTGCCATGCAAGCGGCAAACTTACCCCAGCCACAGTCAAGCCTTCAAGGAGCATTTCTTCATCAGAGCCCTCAGACCACTTAACACCGGCATCATTGCTCCCGCCCAGCAAACGAAGCACAGGGAGAGGCACAGGGATGTGACCGTGGCTGGGTGACAAGCCAGTGGCAGGGACGAGGCCAGAGCCCTACGAACAAGCTCCCCAGCCTGCTGATAGACTGCTGCAGAGGGATTAAATCAGGAATGATGCAAGTGAAATAGAGCCCGAACAGCCACTAGGCAAAAGAGTGAATGCTAGCTGTGTTTAACTGGCATTAAAAATAAATAAATAATAATTTTCAAGACACTTCCCCCTAGAAGCATTAAAATAATAGGGCAGAAGCTGCTGCATGTGGGACAGTAGCTCTCTAGCAGATGATTTGCTGCATAGCTATTTTTGCTTAGCTGTGATTAACCAATCTTGCCACAAAAAAAACCCATATCCTAGACAAAGATCTGGGCTGGGGAACTGAATTCAGCTGCTCATTAAGGACACAAGGCAACATTCCCATCCCTCCCTGAGAAGCTGATTTGCAGAACAAGCTCCGGCCTTGCAGGCTGCAAAGGTGCAATGCCAAGGCAGCAAGCAAGCAGCAAGGAAAGGGTTCCCCCTCCTGCTGCTCCCTGAAGGTTTAGCCTCCTGTCGACAGTCTGTCTCGGCTGTTTGTGCAAGTGCTGTCCTGCAATGATGCTGTAGCGGTGCCGCGGGGCGGATGCAGGAGCATGCTCACTCCATCACGCGTCCATCGGATCACGGCTGGTAAAGGCTCGGGCTGGTTGGGGCCCGAGAGAAGGTGCTTATAGAGGGAAACTGGGCAGCACGCTATCAGCAGAAAGCAAAATGGTGGCACTTGACCCTTAGAAAACCTGCTTCATTCAGAAAATTTGGCATCTGGGGCTAGCCGCATTTAGGAAGGAAGATTTACACGGGAGACTGGGAGGCAGTGATTCGAGCATCCCTTGGGAAGGTAAGCAAGCCCTTTTCTTCACCTCTGACTTTCAAATTGCTTCTCTTAAATGAATCCTAGCATCAGAGAACAGAGTGCCTGACTGCAGCACGTACTCGGGTACAGCTGGGCCTTCCCCCCCCTCCTTTTGATGCTGTATCACCAAGTTGTGCCAGGCGCCAGCTCACAGTCAGATAAACAACCAGCCAGGCCCCGTTTAAGACAAAAGCAAAAGGGAGGAGGAGAGGCAGGAGCAGGGCAGAGGGACCTTTCTGACTGCTCAGGAATATTGTGGCAGCCCACAGGATCCGGGTGCTGCGCAAACAAGCAAGGGGCAAGCGGCTTTGATCAGGTCTCCAACTCTCATAAATATACAACAACCAGCTAGGAGAGGATTATCCCTTAATCTAAATATTTATAGGGTTTAATTTGGCTGGTGGCTCTGGTGTCACAGCAGCATGAAGAGGAGCCTTTGTAGGGCAGAGCTAGGCTGTATCCTCCTGCGGACTCGGAGGTACCAGTCCCCATCGTCTCCCTCCCTGCCATCGCTGGGCTGTAGGGCCAGCAGCTGCTGGCCACCAGCCCCGTGCACAGTCCCATCCCCGTTCTTACGGCACTGCCTTAAAACTGGTGGGTTTTCCCCCACATTTCACCCCAGAGCTGTCCCAGCACCCAGGATTTTACACCTGGAGGCATGAGCTCTTCCCCCTGTTGAGAGGGAGCTTCCAGCAAGGGGCAGGTGAAACAAGGATGGCTCAGAAGGTCGCTTTTAAATAGACCTTTGACATCATGAACTTATCATGGGGTTGGTGGGGTTTGGTCATGCACGCAAGAAGTTTCAAACCCAGCTAATGCCAGAAGACAGGCACAAGTCCCAGCTCAAATTAAGGGGAAAAGTGTTCAGAAAGCGTCCAGCTCAGGGTGGGCAGTGTGCTGCTCAGTCACCAGCTAGGGATCCTCACCACAGTACTGGGGGCCAGATTCTGGCTTCACTTACCCCAGTATGGGTCAGGAACAACTCCAGCAACTTCTAAAGGGCGACAGCCACGTAATGAGATTTGGCATTAGCATCTGTACAGGAAAGCCAATTTTTAAATCAACTGATGCTTCTAGCCTCCAGGTGGAGGCATGGTGATTTATACCAAGAGGGTGCGGGAGCCAAGCATGAGAAGCTGCAAATCCTGACCTCTGCCATGGAGCCCCAGGAAGGGAGCGCAGGTCAGCCTTCGGCTCCGAAATACGGGTTTGAGTGCTGGTGCCTGGATCTTAGCTCAGAATGAACCTGCTTCCAAACCTCAGCAGGGCTTTTGCCAAATGGGGGCTGAGGTGAGGATGGGGTGACAATTCTGGGGTGACACCTAAGGTTTGATCCTTGCCTTGAACGTTGACTGCCTTAGAGCAAAGCGGTTGTGGCAGGTTCTTTGGGTAAAGTTCTGCTCTGCTGCAGCCAGGGCCTGTGGCAGAAGGCAACTGCAGATGTTGTCTCCTGGTACCCTTGATGAGGAGCCCTAGAGCTTGGCACTGCCTCTCAAACTTCTGATGAAGATAAAAATGGGGATAATATGGAGAAAGCGAGGATGCTACCAGGCTCTTCTGGGGACAGGATTTGTTCCAGTGTCCTTGGCTGGATTTTCCAGCTTCTTGGCTGAATGGCAGCACGAGAGATGTATTGGGAGGCTGGGGGTAAATGCTGGGATAGTTTGGAGGTTACTAGGGATTGCACAGTGCTCCAGTAAGAAAGCACAGCTGCTGGGTTGCTCTTGGGCAAATGACCTGAGGGCGTCCCTCAGGCTGAGCTCACAGGCAAAAGGGAAAGGGCAGCGCGCACATGGGGTTGCGTGGTTTTCCCTGATGTCCCCAGTTCTCTCCACTGTCTGCCATGACTTCCTCCTAAACATCACCTGTTATCTCCTGGTTTTTTACCTCCGCATCTTGGCTTGCCTGCAGACCTCTCCCAGAAGAGACGGGGATGGAGTCGCTGGGCAGCCCTACAGAAGACGAGAATACATCCTGTAAGTACCAGCCTGCCTTATCAGGAGTTCAAAGGAAAGCAAGCCTATGGGAACGGCAGCTTGCAGTTAGGGCGAAAGCCAGTTCCCTTGGAGTATCCGCAAAAATTCCCATGTGGGAGAGGAAACCAGCAGAGATTTGAATTTCCTAATCTTTCACAAGAAGCTGGGGGAGGAAATAGGTATCAGAAGTGTGGGCACTTTTACCCAGCCATACCTGCAGGCGTCCAGTACCTCCCAGCTATGATCCCCCACCCTTAGCTTCCAAGGCCATAGCCTGACACATGCATAATGAAAGCAGCATGTCTTGCACTAAGGATACAGGACGAGGACAACCTGTCGGTTATTTTCCTTTTAACTCCAGCTCCCCCAAATACTTTAAACTTTAATGGGGCGCATCGTAAGCGGAAGACACTTGTTGCACCTGAAATCAACATTTCCCTGGACCAGAGTGAAGGCTCCATTCTCTCCGATGACTTCCTGGACACACCAGATGACCTGGACATTAATGTGGATGATATTGAAACTCCTGATGAGACAGATTCCCTCGAATTCCTGGGGAATGGGAACGAACTGGAATGGGAAGGTAAAAGGCTGGTTTGGGGTGAATGTCTGCAGGGGTTGGGGCTTTTTTTAGCCTCATTTTAACTGCTTTTGACACCACTCACCATCAGCAGCTGAGGACCGACTTCCTCAGCAGTGAAGCACAGCACACACAACCAAGCCCCATCTTCCACACAACATCTGCCCCAGCAGGACCCTAGTTGTAGCCCAGGAGTCTCAGCGCTTCCATTTGGGGATAGCATGGGCAGAAGTAGTTCCGGGACTTGCAAACACCAGCCTAGCCCTAACTCAGGCCAAGGCATAAGGCTGTGGACACACATGCCCTTCCAGCTGCAGCTGGGCCACCACCCCAGGCTGGAAGGTGCTGCCTGCTAGGCTCTGCCAGTAGAGCTGTCACGCGAATGTTCAAACATCTTGAATAACGTGGGCTTTGCTAACCTGGCTGATTTGGACTGAATCGGGCTAAGAAGGACTCATGCAAGCAGCTCTGCTAGCAGATCAGAAGACAGCCGGCACAGGCGGTGCCCTCTTCAGCCAGTATAGATGGATCTGAAGGAAGATCCAGCAAAAAGTCCAGTGCCCGACCTGTGACTGCAGGTACTATAAGCAGCATGAGATGTTAAGCTTATTTCTATTACAATTCGGCAATGGAGCAAGATTATCAAGAACCATAAACTTACACAGATCAAAGCTGCAGATGAATCAGATGATCCTCAGTCTGGGGTTGTTACTGTCTCTTATTGCACACCAAAGCTCTTGCAGAGCCTCTTTGTACGTGATATTAAAGGCAGAAATGTTTGTCCCTTTTCCAGATGACACTCCTGTAGCCACAGCCAAGAACATGCCTGGGGACAGTGCAGACCTGTTTGGGGATGGTGGGACAGAAGATGGGAGTGCTACTAATGGACGGCTCTGGAGGACTGTCATCATCGGAGAGCAGGAGCACCGCATCGACCTCCAGATGATCAAACCCTACATGAGAGTGGTGACGCACGGAGGTGAGGGAGAGGGCGACCTAATCCTGGCTCGGTGGGTTTCTTTCAGTCCACCTTTGTCAAGCTGGAGGGGATGTCATGACTGATTGTTTTGACTGATGGTCTTTAGGGAAAAATTGCTATTTGTTTTGTACCGCTATGAGGCAGATAAGCACAAAAGCATTGAGCTCATGCTAAAAAACATATAGCCACTATAGCAAAAGTAGGGATAACGCTGGCTCTGAGCAAGACTGAACATACCCCGACCCTCAGCCCGGGGTGCGGGCAGCATCACCAGCGAGGAAAGGACTGCAGGTGCTTAACCCCTCTGCAGCCACAGCTAAAGGCCCGTACACACAGTTAGTGACCATTGCTGAAAGCTGAGCAAAGCCAAGCAACGACCCAGGGCAAAGCTCTCAGCGCTGTGCTTGGACACACACAGATTCCTTCTCTGAACCCCACATGCATGTGATAGCCAAAACCAGAATCAGAGGCAAATCTAATTGTGAAAGAGGTCCGTAAGAGGGACAGACACTTACCTAGAGCTGACCAGAGGCACAAAAACCAGCCCAGGCCCAAAGATTTGGCAATACATCTTCACTGCTATTTTTCCTTCAACTCTTGCGTCTCCCCCCGGAAAGAGTCACTGATGCTGCCTGTATCTTTCTTTCCCAGGATACTACGGAGAAGGTCTCAATGCCATCATTGTCTTCGCTGCCTGCTATCTCCCGGACAGTAACCTGGCTGATTACCACTACATCATGGAGAATCTCTTCCTGTAAGTGGCTGGTCAAAGCCTATGAGGGAGAGGAGGGAAAGAAAGGTAACTCAGGCTCTGGGGAAACAGTTCCCATGTATTCATTGCATCAGGAACCTCAGCTAGAAATAGGTTGAATCCAGGCCAAATGTACCCAGTGTGCAGCTGCAGACTGGAGTGAGCATCACTGGGTGAGACGCTGTCCACAGCATTTGCATCCAAGTCCAGTAAGTCAAAGCATTCAAACATTCAGTGTTAATTATGCTAGCGATGGACTCACAACCAGGCTAGAGCATACGCATACAATGCGGAACAGCTGGTAGATGCTACTGCTAGGCAGAAGAATGGCGCAGGGATGTCCATCAGTGGACGTACGCACTATGCTAACACGTACCAGCGATCCCTGAGGAATACCCCTAGGCATCCTGCAGAGGCACCAGGAGAATCTGAAACCTATTCCAAGGTCTACAAAGAAAGGATCTGGAGGCATTTTGGGATGACACACAGGCACTTAAAGAAACCTCAAGGGACCTTTTTTTTGAGTCTCATGTCCCTGTTGCTTTTGATCACCACCCAACAGATATGTGATCAGTAGTCTGGAGCTACTGGTGGCTGAGGACTATATGATCGTGTACCTAAACGGAGCAACGCCCCGGAGGAGGATGCCAGGCCTTGGCTGGCTGAAGAAATGCTATCAGATGATAGACAGAAGGTGAGAATCCTGTTGGTGTTGCCTCTTCGTTCTTCCCGGTCCTCTTCCCATATCTCTTCCACTACTTCCTCACAGTCTTCCCAGCCACCCCTCCTTCCTTGCTCCCCACATTCTGTAGTTCCTTCCTCTGTCACAGCTTTCTCACTTACTCCAGGCTCTCTTCATCACCTCTTCTCCCTCCTTCCCTCACAAGCACCTTCACAAAGACCAGGCTGATACAGCACCCAAACAAAGCAGTACTCCTGCAGCCTGCCAGGTCTGAGCTTAAATAGGGTTCCTAAGGCCATGGGCAGGGCTTTTGCCTGGAGACACCCAGCTGAGGCTGGTGAGCATCATAACACCTCTTAGTGCCCTGACACATTACAGGTGAGTTGAAGAAAAGGTAGTTTGAATCTGACTTTCTGTCCTATGGCTTTTCCACAGGCTGCGTAAAAACCTCAAAGCATTGATAATCGTGCATCCTTCGTGGTTCATCCGGACAGTGCTGGCTATATCCAGACCCTTCATCAGGTAAATGTAATATGTTCCCAAACTCGGTGGGTTTTGGAGTGGAAGTTTAATCTCATGAATCAGATCTTAAGCTCACCTTTAGCTAGTAGCAACCAAGGTGAGACTGTTCATCATTTGTCCTACATCTCTCTGGTACTTCCAAGGACAACCCTAGAGGAGGTTTTAGGAGACACTGTGGTGGTCTGGATCCAGGTCAAAGCTTGTCCCTCTGGGTAGCGCATAAAGATTTACTGGGAAGCGCAGGAATGATGGTCCTTTTTCCCTCCTACAGATATTGAGAGGTGGGGGTCAAAGCAAAGCGAGGTACAGTAATGCGGCATCTCACCGCAATTTTTAGGCATCAGCATATTAGTACTGGGAGGAGATGGGTACACTCACACTACAGAGCATACAGAGATGCAGAACTCCCCGTTTCCACCAGGACAATTCTGACTTCCTATGGAGAGAACATCAAAACAAGACCTCAAGCACACACTCTTTCTCTCTCTGCCAGTGTGAAGTTTATCAATAAGATCCAGTATGTTCACAGCCTGGAGGAACTGGAGCAACTTATCCCAATGGAGCACGTACAGATTCCAGACTGCGTCTTACAGTGAGTATCAGAGGGACCCTGGGGCACACATAGCTCTGAGGAGGCGCAGGACAAAAATCCTCTGTAGCAGGATATTGTGTTGAGTCAAAACCCACGTACTGGAAACAGAGAGCCTGGGGCAAACCTTACCTCACTCGTATACTGGTGCCAAGCACTGTGCTAGTTTGCAGTTTCTGTCACCTTCAGAGCAAACATTGCATTTTACTAAAAGTGAACAGTCCTGACTGGGTAACATTTAAAGAATGTTTCCTGTTTGTTGCAGATTTGAAGAAGAGAGGATCAAGGCCAGAAAAGAAAGGTAAAATTAACTTTGGCGGGGGGTGGAGGGTGGGTTCATTTTCTTGGGATGTTGTTGCTCTCTCATCACTATTTATGTTATAACCAGTCAATTCTCTGTTCCTCCTACCCTGATATCCCACACAGCCTACACTTATTTTCTACTGATTTTCTCAAAATAAGCAAAAGCTGCAGGAGGGAGAAGAAGCTTGATTAAAAGGTTATTTATCCATAGAACTGTTCCTCTTAACCCCATGAGTGCACGTATCCTGAACATGCAACGTATGTGCTAGCAAAGATCATCAGAAATCACTCTGTGTAAAACCGGGACATTTTCCCCATATGACTGTGCAAACTGACCTTAAAGTGAGAGCTAGTGCTTTTTTTAAAAGCCACTTCATTCTGCTAGATTGGCATAAAGAGGGCCATTAGTTTACCGTTGGTTTTGTTTCATTTTCTAGACCCGATTTAGGTTAGAAGTGCTGGCCATAAACAGTGATAACAGTCGGCTCGGCTAAAAGCAAAAGGCAATCACGGACAGAGGAAATACCAGCTGGGTCAGCACAAGAGCGATGCGCTATAATAACACCTCCTCGTGCTGGGGAGCTGAATGGGAGGTGCCCATTTGGGAGGATTCGGTTCATTAGCTGCTGAAAAGCCAGGTGTCCAGCCCAAGTTCATCAGCTACCTCCCTCTAGGGCCAACACAGGCATCCTGAGAGCATTCGGATTATCAAGGCGGTATCTCACAGGGACAAGAAGCTAATGGTCATTCTGATCAGACCTGTAACCTCTGTCTGAGGTCCAGCTATCTCCTTAGAAAGGCCTTAGATACTCTACTCTTTCACACTGCTCACCACTAGATGATGGATTTCAAATGTGATTTGCGTTTACAGGGCAGAAGAGAAACAAGACATGGCTGAGAAGGAAAGGTAACTACTCTTTTTTTATTTATCCTTCACTCACAAAATAGCTTAAAGAGTCCTTGGTGAGGAGAACGGCCCTATTGCTTGGTAGCACCCCCTGGCGAACCGCTCTCAAATGTTTGGACCCACCAGGATGTTTCCCAAGTGTCTGGGAACTGATAAAGCCTCTCCGCTCCCTAACAGCTCCCCATGCCATCGCTTTTGTGCTGTTATTGACCTTCACCTATGCGAATGGATTCCTGACGCTGCTTTTTACCTCTGTAAAGCTAGCGAACCCATTTGGTCATGGACCAGAGCCAGAGGCACCAGGGAACGTTCTCCTGACATTCAGTTGTAGCATTTGCATGATGGTGCAATGCAGAGGGCCAAATACTGCTGTCAGGCACATCTTGGGTGTGCGTAAAAGCAGGATAGGAGGCTGTAACATTAGATGGGACGGAAAATTCTAGGGAGGTTTGGAAGACAGTGTCAAAATCCTATGCCAGGTTAATTTGGCCTGGTTTTGGCTCTGCTTCAGAGTGATATAGCCTCTCTTTTTTTTTTATTCTATCTAACTAGCTCCTGCGGGGGAACAGTACATATTTCTGCTGTTCCTTTCTCGGAGAAAAAGGAGCTTTGATTGAAATTGCCAAGGTCCATTGGATGAGCCTGAATTGTTCCAAGAAACAAATGGGACCTCAGGGCCAAAAGAGAGGGCGATTAGTTTGTGCTGGAAATTCACTTATTGTTTTGCTGGTTCTCTTCCAAGCAGGCCTGCACCCCCAGCAGAGGATCAAGAAACCAGGTTTGATTTGTACCTCACTCTTTCGTTTGTCTCTATGTGACAGATTTCATTGCGTTTGTAATCCACTAACAGGAAAGGCAAGGCTGGGTTAGACCCAGGGCCTCCTTAGCCCAGTGCTGCTCACCTAGCACAAAAGAGGCATCAGCCACTTTGCAGCAGCGGGGTACAAAACTGGGAAGCTGTTGACACCTTCACCCCGCCACACTGCGGCTGCAGGCGCAACCGCAACCGCTGCAGCTTGTCCCAAAGCACAACTGCAACTCGTCACAAAGTCACAACTGCAGCTGCTGTGGAGTCACTTGAGAAAAGCTGCCCCTCAATAAATTACCTGGCATTTGCCACGTGGTAAAGGTGTGCACACGGAAAGCTAACTGCAGAGCTGCCTTTATCCTTTTTCATGGTCCTGTACACTCAGGAAAAGTCCCTAGAGAAGAAGAAAGCCCATTAAAGCTATGAATGACATTATCTTTGGCCCCGGTACATTTTTGTAGAGGATTACACACAAACATACTCATATTTTTTGACATAGTGGGAATAATAAAATTTATACTACAATGTGCTTTCTAAAAATAACTCTCTCTTTCTGTTCCTTCTCAGTATGTCATGAATTGAAGTAGAGTGGAATGAATGGAGTAGAAGAATGATGCAGCCTGGCAGTCACCCACGTAAATGACCTTTTGGTATAAGACCTTGCCGCCATCTTATTCCGAGTTCTGTAAGATCATGGAGCCTGCCTCCCCTGTCTCCAAGATGCAAAGTCCTTTAAACTTTTTGGAAACATTTTACTTTAAAAAAAAAAAAAAAAAAATCCACAAAACAAGCCAAGAATAGCACTTTTCAGGACAAGTTCCAGTGTGTTTCAATAATGGTCTGTGGAGAGCTATAAAGTAGTGCAAATAGATACCATGTTTCCTCTTAGTAAGTTAAGAGCATCCTGTAGTCCATTAGTCACAAGCCCAGAAAGAGATATATTTTTTGTTTAAATTATAATCCCTTCCCCTAACTTGCTGCTGGCCAGCACTGAGACATTTTACTTTAAACTGCACAGCCAGTTTCCTCCATACAGACATTACAACAGCCAGTGCCCCAGGGAATAACTAATGCAGGCAAAGAAGAGAATGCATTTTCATCCCTTCTACAGCCAGTGTATGTTTCTTCCTGAAAATACCAAGTGCCCACCGGTCTAGGCACCTCCTCCAGCCTTGACCGCCTCTGTTAATTCATTGCCAGTTCCTCTTATTAACTCACACCGAACCATTCGCATGAGTAAACGTCATGTTTTTTTCTGGATTTGTTCTGTCTCAGTTTGTAAGGCACTCTGATAACTTTGAAAGAGGGTCCCAAACGGCACGGCAGCCTCCACAGAACCTTCTTATGAGCATCTTCTCATATCAACGCGCACACACCAAAAAGGTCTGGTTTTAAGAAGGAGCCTTACAGACAGGAAAGTGTTTCACGCCTTGTCTTTGTGTTGATTTCATGACACTGGACAATCATTCACTATTAATACCTCCTTTTGCGGAGACAAGCTGCTAAGTGTTTGGAATTTCCTACTGGCCGTCCCTGGGTAATGAGGGTCTCATCTATAATCATACCTGCCTGGGAAAAGCCCAGGTGGAAAATGCTGCGGATGTGGAGGCAGGCCACTGTAGCTGGGTTCAGCTTCTCAGTTAGCCAAGAGATGCAGATGTGATATTGAGACTCTTGAAATTTGTATTCTGGACTCATGAGGATTCTGTGAGCAAAAGAGGGAAGAAAATTTAAGAAACAACTATCTGGCCAAAATCCTTTGGAAACTCCTGATTTTACCAGAGCCAGCTGACACAAACTGTCTCCAATGCATCAGGTAAAACCCCTTGCAGACAGCTGCCGATGAAGAATTACCTACATATTTCACCACTTAAGGAATATTTCAAGCCTGGCAACCCCAACCCATGGCGATTTGAAATTACCACCACTTCACCCGGCTCTGAAATCCCCTGGAGGACAGTTCTGGCAAAGCAAGATTTTCCTCAAGATAGGGATGTCTCCTCTGTATACAGAAAGCTTCTCTTTTTTCCTTTCAGTGAATAAAGCTGCTACAGATGAGATCTTTATTTTCCTGAATGCTACAAAGGAGCACCGAATATGCTTTCTAACCTTTTCTCATTTGATATATGTTTTTCTCACGCGCTTCCGTCACAGATGTATTTACCAAACAGACCTTTGCATGAAAAATAGAGCACTGCACCCACAGCATTAACCCTAGAAGCTGAAGATGGCAAAAACTCCATATTCTGTCTCACTGGCATGTTAATAACAAGCACCAAGCAAGCATCGATCTCCACAGCTTTCCAGAAATTTCATTATGAGCCAGTTATTGACAAAGTGAATTCTGTGCTACAAGGAAAAAAAAACCAGCACTTCAGGTTTTTTGGAGTTTAGGTTTTATGCCAGTAACACCTCCTCGCAAAAGGCATTCTGTCCTAAGCTTTCCAAACAGTCAGCAGACATCTGTTTCAAGACAGAAGCAGCAGTCAGAAATTTTCAAACATTAACGTGTTAACCCGATCTGCAAAGCTGGGTATCCTTTTTCACACATGGTCTGTCAGATGGACGGAACGAACCCACTGAAATTAAGAAAGGACTCTTCTGATCAAATTAATTTTAGCTCAGACTATAAACAATCACAAATCTTGTAGTATAAGAGTATGTGAATTCACTGTCTCCCACTGATAATGCTTAAACCTAGATTTTCCTTTTTTCTTTTGAGACTGCTTTTTATGCATTTAGATAAAAAATCTTCTGCTGTGCTTTCCACAAAAGAATGCAACGCAGTTGGACACTGAAAGGGAAGTTTACAATTATATAACGAACAAAATTGATAGGATGTTTAATAATGTTTTAAAAATACAACGCTAGAAACCTTTTATGTACTTGTAATTATTAAACACTTCAGTGAAAAATGTTCACAACATCACGGAAAACACTGCTGTTACGGAACACGTGGACATGGAAGATAAGAAACCTCGATTACGTTTAGTTTTGGGACCTGAAGAAATAGACTGCTGCTTGATCCTCAGCAGTAACCATACCAGAAGAACGTGTTTTTCACTTGTTTTGTTGGTTTGGTTTGGTTTTTTTTTTTTTTCCAAAGAAAAGACACTGTGTCTACATTTTCAGAAAAACTACAGAATGAGCAGACCTGAAGATGAAACTTCATATTTTTTTCAAGTAATTCCTTCAGGGCAAGGTTAAGAGTTCAGCTGTGAAATGACAGATTACCGATTTCATTTCAAGATACGAAGGAAGTCATTTGTTTGAATACAAAAGTCAATTTGTAACTTCTTTGAAACAATTTTTCAAAAAGTGCACTTTCTGATAGAGCACTCTAAGTAGAATGCACTATATTTTAATTTTTAACAGAAGTTTATGAGTGTATAAATGTTATGTTCCTGGATGGATGGATGGATGTCTATATGTCTTTTCAACATAGAAAAGAACCTGCAACCCATAATGGATAAACTATAGCTAAATGTAAAAAGTGCATTTTTATAGCAACAACAACAAAAAGTATCATTAACTTCTTTCAGACAGTGATTTTAGAGGCTACTGAAAACCAAAGTAGCTACAAATTCTTTGACAAACGCAGAACCAAGCAAGGTGGCAGCGTCCCTTTACCAAATCCAGAGCAACATATCTAAGTTTGATGTCGATAGAGCTGCACAGGCTTCAAACAAAATCAGATCTACGTGCTGTAATAAACCCAACACCAAATATGCTGCATTCATCTTTAGAAGATCGTTACAAATTTGGATCCGCCTCGCAGTGGAGGCCGGAGATTGACAGTGACTCTCAAGGACAGCTGATGAAAGTTTCGGAGACTGCAGACGTGATTTAATTGCATCGGTGGGGAGTCGTCAACCAGTGGCTTAAACCCAAGGACTTACCTTACGCAGAAGTCAAGCAGTGACAATAGACCAGACAGAAATCTGAGGTGACTGAAGCCATTTTACAAATTTCTTTGCCAGTTCCTTAAAGAGAGCTGTTCTCAAAGCCTGTTTGCGAAAGGGTTTACCAGCCGAGCTCTACATTTCCACTGGAGATGCAGTTTATAAGAGAAATATGCTATACCAGCAAAAAAAAAAAATGTTGCTAGTAAAAGTGCATTTACATTAGGACTTTTGCCAGTATATATATATATGTTTAAAAAATAAAATGAAATAAACTACATCCTTTTAGCAATACTGCTACACTGGTCAATGTTCCAAATGTACACCAGGCCTTGTTTCTGCCTCATAAAAACATCCCCAAAGGATAAATATTTTGACTTATGAATGCACTGTATTACATCAAACAGCAGGTATTATCAACAACATTTTTCTGGTCTTGGATTCTACCTTTCATGAGATTTTCTGACGGTGAATCCATGGATAGCCACATTTTAGCTGCAGAAGAATTTATTTACACCCATGATAGCGTATTCACGAGAATCGTGGTATTCTTACTCATAGTCGAATTAATGGCTGAATTTCAACATTCACCCAGCATCAGCCTACAAACAGAAAAATCAGATCCCTTCCTGCACAGTCGATGACAGACTAGGAAATACCGTCCCGTCTCTTTAAGGTAGTCACAGGACTTGACCTAGCCTTCGGAAATGCAGGCACTTGTCACTGCATTATGCAGCAACCATCAGATTTATACAGTTAAACAACTACTTTGTTTTGGCACATGTAGGAATCATCCAGATTTGGGACTGTCCAGTAATTTTCATTTTGATTCACAAGGAAGACACAGGAAATAAAACTGAGATGCTGCTGTATATTCAAGTTGGATAATTAATACAATTTCTTCTGTAGGGTACTGTGTAAATGTGAGTGGATATTTAGAGCATACCTCATTGCAATTTTTCCATCTATTTTTTTCCAAAGATATTTGCTTACAGATGTGCGTACACAGCTATGAGAAAACCTAAGCGGTAAAGGTTTTAAAAACAACACATCTTCAATTTTACATATCTAGGGATGAAAAAACAAAAGAGTTAATGAAATGCTGGTGGCAATAAGCTCAGATTGGCCTGACAGCAGGTGAAATGTACAGGCAAAATTGCTATAAATACAAAAGCACACGTTTTCTCTTTTGTATTTCCATATTTACTGGCAGTCAAAAATACAGCATGCTACTGGTAAAGTGAATTTTAAAAAGTCACCATGACAATATAACATAGTCTATCTCAGTTTTTTTTTCCTTTGTAGTGGGCCCTTTTAACCCAAACCTACATGTAAAAATGTGTGAACTGTCATTTTTCTAAAGTGTTTGTAATTAGGTGGTTTATGTTAGAAGACATAGATTGCTGTTAAGTATGTATTATTATTTTTGCTTTGTATTATTCCATAAGAATCTGTGGATATTCAATTAAAATGAGACTAATCCTTAAGCATAAATGCATACCCCTCTTTTTGTTAGTATCTTTTATTTAGACTTTGGCTCCATATGGAAAATACAATGAAAATTTTTGTTTGGATGCTATTCCCTTGAATAAAGCAAGTCAAAGTCCTCCCTGGCAATTATGGTACTGCAAAATGAACCTCTCGGAATGTTTTTACTAAAATAACTTCTATGCTACCAACGCGGCATACGATCCTTCCAAGTTTTCCTTGGTGTTATGCTTTAGAAAAGAGTCATGGAAAAATTGCTTCCCTTGGGTTTCTATCAACCTGTACAGAACCATACTTGTCTCAGGTTTTTTAATCTCACATTATTTTTACATTTCTTTTTTATACTCGAATTGGTAAAATGATTGGGAATTAAATTGTAAAAGCATCAAAAAAAAAACAAACCCAAAAAAACCCAAACCAACCCAAAGCCGCTTAAACAGGAAAAAAATAACCCAACCCTTATAACAAGTATTTACAGGAAAATGCCCGAGATGTCTATGTTGAGTGGTTTTTTGTTAGGTTATTAACATATTTCAGTTAATGAACTGGAAGTATGAATACATACAAGTCTAATCCTATAACAAGCATTACTGTATTCACGCTGTGAAATAATTCATTCAGGAAATGCATGTTAGTTGAAATGAGTATTCATAGGGCTACACTTTTGCTGTATGTATGTATGTATGAAAGCAGATTTTTTGCCATGATTTTATTTTCACTAAAAAACCTATACCCCAATCATATTAGTATTGACAACATTTTTTCTGCTCATCCTCTCTGATTTTTTCTTAAATTTATATACAAAAGTTGTAGAAGGAATTGCAATGCTATGTCTCAAATATTAAATTTGTGTGGACAATAACAATGTAGGAGCCTGTTGTTCCAGGGGTGTAACAGTAGCATGCTGCTAACTCCGGGCAGTGTACTATAAAACCCTGTATTTCCTTGCTTTTGCAGCACCTCTGATGCAGGCACATGGTTTTAGGTTATGAATGAAACAGTTCTAAAATATTTCAATTGGCCTTGCACCAAAAGGCCACTAGCATCAGTGGTGTGTCGTGAAGGAATCTGGTCAACGATGACAAAAAAGGAGGGAGGGAGTCTTGGTCGAGGTGTGCCAAACCCCAGCTCTAAGCACAAAGAATGCAACCAATACAGCAGACAAAGTTCAAAAGCTCATCCTGTTATGACTACACCATGCCACAAGAAATAGGATTAGCTGCTACCCTACCAAAGCAACAACGTTTCCCAATCAGAAGACAAGATGTCCTTCCTCAAAAGAAAACATACCCTTTAATCACCCTTCACCGTAGTTTTCCAGTAGGCATGTTATATTCCTCTATTTGACTGATTCTGATTGCAATTTTATATTATTATTTTCATTTAGCAGTCTTTAAAAGCTAAGAATATTCAGAAGAGACATTTTAAAAGACCTCTGCAGCAAACTGGCTGCTGTTTAAAAAATAAAGAAGAGAGGCACTCAAAAAAACCCAGAATCTTGTAAATATATTAAGATTACATTGTTGGTTTGAGGGGTTTTGGCAGAATGGGAGAGAAGAGTTAACGATCAACTGTTAACTGCTCTCATCACCACTTAATTTACCTGTGCTACCTTTTTCTTAAGTGCACGTCTGCAAACCTCTGCTGCAGCACTCTGTGTTGGATGCATTGCTACTCCCGTGTCTGCTCGGAAGACACCAGACAAGGCCTTTCAGTGGATGGCAGTCGGACACTTACTTCACTTTTCTCGATTGGACCTGTGATCCAGGTATATTTATATTCCTTTTAACCAAGATGGTGGCACCTGTGGTTAAGATCAATAGCAGAACATCAGGTACATTTTCTGGAAATTTTTCTAATGAATTTAGGCACTATAAACTACATCAACTGCACAGTTAGTTTTCAGGGCTTATTTTCTTTGAATTAGGTGCCTAAAACCCACCTACATTGCATGCTGCCTTTATGAATCTCACATTTACTCCACAATCAGCTCTAATTTTAAGGCAGAAAAAACCATAACATCACCATATTGCATGATTTAAAAATATTTAAAAAGCTTGTCTTTCCTCCAAAACATAAAATCACTTTCCACCTAGACCTCACTTCAGCAGTTTGAATGAAAAGTCAGTATTTTCCCACTCCTTCTCAGTACTGAAACCTCTTCTGTCACAAGAGTTGTGAACTAAGCTGTCACCCAAGTGGAAATCTCTTCTCCCATATGTGCATTATGTTCTTCCCTTCAAAATGACTGAATTTCCTGAATGAAGCAATATTCAAGAACATGCTAATTACAGCAGAGACTATTCTGAGGCGTTTGCCATCATTGCTAATCAGGATGTGCCACAGATAGAAACCAAGATCCCCAGCTTAAAACAATTAGATTCTTCTCCAAACAATTAACCTCAACACTAGGGATGAGATTCATCTCGCCTAATTTTATCAACCTAAAAATTAGATGTGGAATCTAAATTAGTTTTAGATTCCCCCTACAGCTGATGAAAAGAGAGAGATGATTTCACCTATCTTAGGATGGGATGAATCACTCTGTGGCGATGCCTCTCTCTCTCCACTGATAAGGGATGTAGCTAAATATCGAGCTTTACACTAGGCACGTATCTTTTAGACTGCCAGTTGAATGAATCACAGCCTAGGGGAGGAAAACGAAGCGATAATGCAAGTGAAAAAGAGAGAAAGCAATAGAACATTCCTTCCTTTTTTAGCACAGGGGAGGTTAGTACTTTGATCATTCAACTTGTCGCCTTGGGTTAACTTCTCAGGATGTTTGAGACTTTTTGTGTATTTGACCTTTTGTTTAACTATCTAATATGATCAAAAGCAGTCACTTTCCCTGAGTGACATAAGACTGGAGATTAACAAGGGAATGCTAGCTGAACAGCTGAGTTTTGAGAAGAGATTTGAAGCAGGAGGGAAAGCCAATACATTCCAGTTAAAATTCATTTTAGATTGGTTGTATTTGTTTTAGTCCATCAGAGAACAGCCACAATGGAAAACTCAGCCTCTAGATAAAAGTTAATAATGCCCAAACGAGAGTTGTAAGAATAAGATTTCGTACCTGGAATGGAAAGAAAAGAGAAATTACAGGTAGGGATTGGACAATATTGCTAATACACGCTCAGAACATAGCTTTGAGAAAAACTAATTGTGAGAGCACTTGAGCTACAGACTGACTGGGCTGGAATGTAATGGCATTGATTCCTCCTGTTATCGTAAGCAAGCAGCACTGCATCAAAATAAACTCGACTCTGTTCTCAGTGTCCCCCATCCTGCCCCAAACAACCTACAGTCCCCCAAATCTGGATAACTCCTCACACCAGGCAAAGGACAGTCAGTATTCTCGCACCACGTTACTCCATTTTAACATTTTTTTCATTCTTTAAATGCCCCAAATTTCTACTCCCTTATTTCTTGTGGTTTGATTGTTATTAGTACATCATCCTGCAGTCCAATAAATCAAGGTTAATGATTAATAATTCTACCACTGTGAACAATGTTCTAAATTCCAAGTATAGCCTCTTTGAAAAGATTACATCCATAAAAATCCATTTGAAGGAACATTTCTTAAAATCCATTTTAAGAATTTAAAGGCTATCAATCAACCCTTTCTGTTCGTGTGTTACAACACAGTCATTAATTAGATGATAAACAGAAAATATTCTTTTACACAGGGCACCTAGCTTATAGGTATGTTAATTCCGCAGTGTTAAAATTCTTTTAATGTAGCTTGCTGTGTGTGTCTACTTTTGTGGAATTCTTTTTCCAAGGCAAACTAAAAATAAATCATAGAATCATAGAATCATAGAATTGTTAACGTTGGAAAAGACCCTTAGGATCATCAGGTCCAACCGTTAACCTACCACCGCCAAGTCCACCACTAACCCATGTCCTCAAGCACCGCATCTCCCCGTCTTTTATATACCTCCAGGGATGGGGACTCAACCACTTCCCTGGGCAGCCTGTGCCAGGGCCTGACAGCCCTTTCAGTGAAGAAGTTTTTCCTAATATCCAACCTAAACCTGCCCTGGCGCAGCTTGAGGCCATTTCCTCTCGTCCTATCGCTTGTTACTGGGGAGAAGAGACCGACCCCCACCTCGCTACAGCCTCCTTTCAGGCAGTTGTAGAGAGCGATAAGGTCTCCCCTCAGCCTCCTCTTCTCTAAACTAAACACCCCCAGCTCCCTCAGCCGCTCCTCATAAGACTTGTGCTCTAGACCCTTCACCAACCTCGTTGCCCTGCTCTGGCCACGCTCCAGCACCTCGATGTCCTTCTTGAAGTGAGGGGCCCGAAACTGGACACAGGATTCGAGGTGCGGCCTCACCAGTGCCGAATACAGGGGCACCATCACCTCCCTGCTCCTGCTGGCCACACCATTCCTGGTACAAGCCAGGATGCCATTGGCCCTCTTGGCCACCTGGGCACACTGCTGGCTCATGTTTAGGCGGCTGTCAACCATCACCCCCAGGTCCTTTTCAGCCAGGCAGCTCCCAGCCACTCCTCCCCAAGCCGGTAGCGTTGCCTGGGGTTGTTGTGACCGAAGTGCAGGACCCGGCACTTGGCCTTGTTGAACCTCAAACAAAATGAATTGTATAGAACTATAATCAAAACAGTGAGTTTTTGCTAAACTCATTATATCAAGCACCCAACTTATTTTAGCAAAAACTTACTGAAAACTATTAGCCTGAGGCAGTCACTCAGCATGGGAAATTTCAATATGAACACAGTGTGTGTGACCAGGTTTTAATCTATTACAAAAAAAAACCCACAAACACAAAACCCCACAAAACCCAACAAACCTGGTAATGAAAATAACTGGTCTGGGTATGGTGTTGCTGTCACAAGTTTCGACTGAAATTGACGATCAGTATCCTTTTTCTGTCTGTTTGCCTTTAACAACAAAAATAGTCCTATAAAATATTAGTCACATCAGTAAATGTACCAAGAGAACTAAATTTTTAAATAAAATGCCTCCGCAGCAACTTAATTTATTCAGTGAAGATCATCTCCCTGCGCAGGATCTCTCTCCCCAGATCTTAGCCATCTTTGGCCGTCTTTGAGTTACACATGCATAGTCTTAGTTTGTGCAGTCAGTGTAGCGGCCCATGGTCGGGAGGTACACGGAGGCACCTCCGGAGGGTGACTCGGCCCATCCGTCCTGCCGCCAGCTGTGGATGGCTTCAGCCCTTGAACGCTGAGATGGCTGAGCAGAACGAACCCCATCCTCAGGCTGACTCGGGTGGAGGTAAGAGATGATCTTCCTGTATCGCTGGAACGACACTCCCCGTGGGGGCAGAACTGGTCTGTAAGCTCCTCCTGGCATCTCGCAGCTGTGGGAGAAGCAGCTCAGCCCCAGGAACCTCTGTGTCCTTGAACTGAGATCAAACATACAAGGACTAACACCGAGAGCACACCGATTCCAGAAAACAGGAGGTAATTGTTCTGCCGTCCGATTTGGATCCCATACCCACATGTCAGAGTGACCAAGAAGGCAAGCAGTTCGCTCCTAGTGAAGGGAGAATTTGGTTCTTTTTTTCAGCTACCTCTAGCCAAGGCAGACAAAGGGAACACAAAAAGGCAGCGCGGGCTCTGTTCTTAGCACAGCACTGAACATACTTAGCATGGCTGTAAGCGGAGAGTAGCAACACAGGTATTAACAGCATTGAACAGCAGACAACCACAAAGAAAGGAAGAAGAGAAATGTGCATTCACTAACTTGTCTTCTATTTACAGCATTTCCTTTCTAAAATACATCTAAAGTGTTAGCCCTGCACACCCTGCTGAGTGTACTCCATTGGTTTTTACCCCAGGATGATATCTGGATAAGCAACTGCAATGCGCTGAAGCACCCTGATTTTTCCTAAGTGTTATCAGAAGAAAGAGTGTATACTAGAGCATACACTATATATACATATATATCTCTCTAGCTATCTCCTATATGAGGATCAGAACTGATATTCTCTGTTTCTTTAAAACAGAACTCAAAATAACCCAAATTGAAGCCAAAATAACTCAGAGGACAAGTTACCCATTGTAAACTCTATGGCAAGTGGCTTTCAAGGCTCGGGCTGAAAGGCTGCAGCCCAGAACGCGCTTAGTCCCGTATGTCTGAGTGACGGGGGATTGAAGTGCACCAGGGTGTTCTGGCAGGGACTGCACCGGAGCCTCTCGCAGGAACCAGTCATGCAGGAACTGGGATGGTGCAGGCGGAACCAGCGATGAAGGGTCAGGAAGAAGCTGTAAAGGAATGCTAAGAATGCAGAAAAGAGCAGAAAAATCTTTGGTTACATTTAGAATTGGTAGAACCATTTCAAAGAGATAGTTTACCCAGAAATGCACCCCACAGAGATGGCTTGGTAGGGACAAGCAACACATTAAAGCTAAAGAGAAAAAGAGGAACCCTGTGGTTGCTTTTCTTTCTCCTCTCCCCAACCCCAGCTGAATTCTTTGCTGTCTTGAGGCACCTTTTTATCAGCTATACCAACGCAAAGAGCTGCTCTATTTCCCCTTGTGAAATGCTGTTGGGACAGACAGTTTCTCCAACAGGCAGGTGGAGCGTGGTGGAGTGGGAGGATTGTAGCCTGGGAATTTCACAGATACCAGAGCAGCAAGGGCCACAGCACAGGGAAGCCCCAAAACCTGAGAGCTGGCTCAGCCCTACCAACCTCAGAATGAAGCAGCATGGGCAAGGATGAGCTTTTAACAGCAAGAAAAGGAAAACTTCCCTCTGTTGTCTGTATATTACCTATTCAGCCTGATTGTGAAGAGTCTGTCAAACATACCTGAAAAACTGTCAGAATATTTTGGAGCACTGGATGAATCATCACACATTAACAACATGCCTTACAGCTCAGCTTCTTCACTCCGTGTTTGCTGCAAAAAGCTTGAACACTTGTTTCATGCCTTATTCATTCTCCATCCTTCTTCGTTTTCCAAACTACCTTCAAGTTTTGCATACTTCCTCTCTTCTCATCCATCAGTACGATCTACATTGGCCAAAAGATTCAACTGAGTGGGGAGCAAGATTAGACATTATCTCTCCTAGAGTATGAACCAGAGTTAAAAACTGGGATTCTATTACTTTTTAAAAATGCTTCTGATTCGTTGCTACTGTCTATACAGTTTATAGCAACACACAGATCAGGACTAACTAATTTAACAATGTCACACATCTACAAACAGATGCCAGCTGTCAAATGACACTAGGAATGTCTGGCATCTTTTTAAAAATTTATCCCTGGAATTACTGCAATCATTACCTGGCACCACACAGATACAAAAGGGAAGCATTTCTTGTGTATCTTATTCCTTTTCGCCTCTATATCCACTAATCCTATGAAACAAATTCCTCATGAAGACCACTGAAATCCAAAGAGGATCCTTTCTTGCAGCATCGTGGTCAACAGCTCCAAAGGGCTCCACTCAGGAAAAGTTTGGGAAGTGCAGCGTGGGGAGTGAAACCACTGCAGAACCTGATACTTTGGGAACTGAGAATTTAGAATAATTTCTCCATCTCCAATTGGAGTTCTTCAGCAATGAGCTGGCTGCCTTTGGGCTCTGGTTTTCCCTCCCCTCACAGTCTTCACTTCAGTTTACCTCTTAATCTGTTCCTTTCACACTTACCCTCTTGGCCTTTCATTCAGGCCCCATCGCTTTCCCTTCCCTCTAGAATATTTTTCCAGGTTAATCGCATATCCCCAAAGTAACGATATACAGAAACGTTTTCATCTGCACTTTTCTTGTGTGCACAGCTGCTTCTGCCTGATCCCATCTTGTCTCAATTCTCAGAGCGTGACCTGTCTGCTACTCCCTCTCTGCCTCCTCCATGGACCACAGACCCTCTGCCACCAACGGCAGCCGCGGGATCAGCTGCAGCAGTGGCAGAAAATGTCACCACTGCTGGTGGCAGCTCCTGGCTGCCAGCCACTCTGCATATCACTGTGACAAGATGCCAGCTAGTTAAGCATTATACTGTTTAAGCTTGTTATTCTACTAGCCTAATTTTCCTTACTATTAGCTGTTCTAGTTACTGGCAGTTAACAGTGAAGTACTGTTCTGTTGATGTTCTCTCCCTCATTTTTCTTTAAAATAAAAGCCTACCTTCCTCCAGAGGGGATATGACAGTTTTTGCATTTTTGAGACACGAGCAGCTTCCAAAGCCTTGGAGAAAGGCTCTCTCTGGAAAGAAGAAATAAACCCACGATTTAAAAATTCACAAGTGAAAATTACTCTCATTCCTTTGCCTGTTCTCCCACTAGCTGGCATGCCGTCTCATCCAGCCCCCTCCCCCAGGTCTCTAGCGGAAGGAACCTTGGCATAACCTTGCTCACACCATAAACAATGTCTTGTGATTAGTGAAGGATTGAAATGCTGAATTAAAGCTTTAGAGTCATATTCTGCAACAGAAAGGTCAGTGGACACACAGAAACTAAACTAAACTAAACTATCCCAGGAAAATTATACCATGATGGCTCCATGAATATTAAACTGGCTTCTGCCAAATTTATCTTAGTTTTGACAAAGAAAATTAATATTAAACTTTTAGTAAACATTAGTATTCTAAAAATAATGTAAAGAGAGGGAACATTTTCTGTCTTTGATTGAAACACACTGTTGAATGGTATTTGTATTAGTAAAGTGTCAAGTAGATAACGTATCTGCAGGATAAACAAGCCCCAAAAAAAGGAAGTTTCAGATGACCAACACATAACTCACTGAGAAACGTGGCTAAAATAACTTGCTAAAAAAAGCATTTATGAACACTTGGCATTTGCATAGACATATTTTTGCAGGTTGGGTAAAGTTTGTTGTAGCTGGTAAGCGTAACTGTCACCATTCATTTCAGACAGTTTTTTGTATGAGGTCTTTTTTGTTCTTAGCAGACAGCTGAAATGCCGGAGATCTCCAAATACAGGCAGGCACATGCCACCACCTAAAGGAACAGCAAGGCTGAGGCCATTCAGGAATCTGAGAATTTGAGCTATGTGGGTGAATATGATTTCACTGCATGTTTAGTGCATGAGTATGATTATGGGCGATAGAAAAACCATGTCAAGTAGCTTAAAGACAAACTCAGGAAAAGCCAGACACGTCCACAGGAGAACTGAGGGACCATGGAGAAAAGGTTTAAAGAATGAGCTTTTACACTGAGGGCTACATGAACGAGATTTGCAACTGTGAGCTTAAAAAAAAAACCAAAACAACCAAAAACAAAACACAAAACCAAACAACAACAAAAACCCACGTCTTCTGTCCTTCATTCCTCTGGTTTTCAGAAGAAACAGAGTTTCAACATTCTTTATAGAGATAGTGGGAGTTCACTGTTCTGGAATTCACTGATCCCAAACAACTCAGCCAAATACTTGAGTATTTGGAACTGCTGCTGCTGCTACTGCCACAATTATTTTTTGTTTGCTATCTATACTAGAAACGTATTGTTTCTTTTGATACATCTTAGGCCAAATACTCGGTTTTTTCAATGCAAAAACCCAGCCTGTATTGCTGAAGCACATTCATATCAGTAAATCCAACAGGGCAGAATACAATTTTCACTCACCTTGAGGATGGCATGTTCCAAAAATGTTTGGATTATCATGACCCCAGTGTAAAGAGGATGGGATCAGAGGTAGCTGAGACCAGTGTCCCCTCCTAACTCTTATACAACTTCTGAGCCTCCTGGTATTTGCCTAGCAGGTAAGGTCAAATGTGGTAAAATAAATACTGAAGTAACACACCATTTGCTTTCTTAACCAAGGCATCTTCCTAGCTCATGGACAGAAGACAAACACAATGAAGGGCACAAAAAATTTGAGCAGAGAGCTAATCTTAGGTCAAGTTTTCAGTTGGTGTAAATTAGCATTGCTCCACTTCAGTGCACCATGACAAGTTACCCCAGCTGAGAGGCTGACTTGGTGACTCTCCACTGCAAATGCTGTGCGTAAAGTGATGGGCAGCTGCTGGAAACCTACCTTCCCTGAGAGTCACGTCTCATTCATATTCAAGAATTTGAGCTCCACATTTTTCTGGAGCAATCATTTTATGTAGCTACCTTGGAAATGATGATGAAAGCATAACTTGCACGTGATGTCTCCGGGAACAATCAAAATAGTGCACTGATAAATAATAATTACAGTGGAAACACTGGCTGAGGTCTATTCATTAAAGACACAGAATTAAGACAGTATAATAGACTGGAAAAGATCATTTGCTATAATCCCATTCATATATTTACCAGGCTCTATCTTAAAACCAATTTCTTTTCTTGCCTCCAATATCTTCACTGCAAGACTTCCAGAGTCTTACACCTCTGACGGTTAATAATTTGCTAATTTGCAGACCATGTTTATTCATGATCAGCTCATTTTATCGAAGCACTGGGCCTTGACTTTACGGCTGATGAGCATAAAATAGCTTTGTAAGGAAAAGTAATGTCTTTTATTAGATCAACAGACATAGCTGGGGTGAGACAAACAAGATACTAGGCCACAAAACCCTTCTTCAGGCCTGAAATAGGGGCAGAAAAATTCAGGTTAAATAGAGCTTGGGAGCAGTTGTTCCAAACACTTACCCAATTTGAAGAAAAGGTAACCACAAAATACTGGGGATATTAATAAGGTGTGAGATGATTAAGCCATAGGATACCACATGGGCCAAAAGAGATGCCATTAACTGCCAGAACTAAAATAGTCTATGGGCTCCTATAGACACGGTATTACTTAGGGAACACCCTGCCTATATAGCTCCAAACCCACTGTATGTGGGAGAGCTCCACAAAGCGTAACCCCGCACACCCAGGCAGCTGGGAGCCCTAAGGTGCAGCTCCATAGTCTGGGTTAGTGAATGCCTGTGATGCTGGAGCTGCACCCCACCCTGCCCTCGGGAGGGACTTTGAGGAATACTCCCTCAAAAATGCTTTCCTCAGATTCTTGGGGGTTAAATTCTAGACATGTGGGTTTTACACTCTAACAGCTGAAAAGCTCAAGAGACAAAACCTTGTAGCCAGCGAGGAAATCATGGAGGCGCTACAAAAAATCTCAGATAGAAACAGCATCCATCTACTCCTGTGAGCACAGTGAAAATCACCCCACTGTAACAACAGCTTCTGCATTCGCCCTCATCCAGGGGGCAAGCCCCGCACCAACACTCGCTGCGTGCCGCACACGTGTCTATCAGCTCGAGATCACGATGCAAGAATCGGCTCCGCAGACTCCAAAGCTGTAAAGAAACTGAGCAGGACGTCACACACTTAGATGTCTGTGTTACAAAGCTTTTACAATTACTTTACAAACCGCCGTAGGACGAGGAATCTTTAAGTTTGCCTTTTAATGCTTCCATAGACTGATTTTATAAAAAGGAAGAACAAAGGGACACAATGGTTTGGATGATTTAAGCTCAACTAGACAAGATATTATTTAAAAATGCATACTATATACTTCACATCATGTTCATCTGAAAAAAAAAACATTCAGAACTCTACCTTTACCTAACATCTCTCAAGATAGCACTGATTTTAGAAGCATCTGAAACAAAATTAAAACACAGGTCCCACAATGTGTACACACGGTGAGAGGTATTCACTTGAGGAAGCAGTCCAGCTAGAGTTAACTTACCTTAAAAAGCGCTACCTTACATGAGTAAACTGTGGAGAAGGAGGCCCTCTGGAAAGTTAATATCATTTTATGACTTTGTGTCTACGTATAAAGAATCAGCTGTCCAAAATGTTCCTCCTAAAGGTTCGGGAGATAATGGTCCAGATGGATTCACTCATCAGCCCCTGCATATTCCTTTCTCTGAACAGCTTCACTAAAAGGAGTTAAAAAAAAAAAAATTGAGTTCCCTTGCCTTCCCTATCAGAAGTTTAGAGAAACAAAAAATTCCTTCTGGATGCATTTCAAATAATCAAACAGGAATTGGGAAAAATGAAGGGGAATGCAAAGAGCTAGCTTGTCTGACTTCAAGGGGAAAAAAAAGACATTTAATTATATGCTTGCACACCTCTCTGCCTTCCCCAGAACTCCCAAAGGAATTGTAAAAAGGGGTGACATTTCCACCTACCCCATTACTAATTTAGGCAAAGGAAGAGCTTGCCAAAAAGCTATTTATAGCGAAGCCAGCAAGGGCGGCGGAGTGGGGGTCCGCGAGGGGTGCAGAAACAGGTGCAGCGGCAGCGCGCATGACCCCAGGCGCCGAGGTGAGGATTGGCTAATCCCGGCTCGAAAATATGACATCTTGGCTCATGATAGTCACAGGGCTTTTCCATCAGCAGGCGGGGCGGGGAAACGGCGGGGAGGGAGGGAAGGGCACTGCAGTGGGGCCCTATAAATTAGAGGCAAGCCCGCCTTTTCCTTCAATGAAATAGTAAGGTGAGGCAGAGCTGAGTAGGGGAAAATAGAGGGGAAAAAGGATTTTGTTCTGCTGAAAGTAATTTCAGCATTTCTAAATTTGTTTTTTCTCGCCACGTTCCTCTCAAGGAGGCAACTCTACAAAGATGAAATACATCATAGGCATCGGAGGGTAAGTTCCTGTTACTACAGCCTACGTATATACTGCTTTTTCTTCCTATTTAATTGTATGTAAGATGATTGGAGACTTAGAGATTATCTATCTGACTATAAAATAATATTGCAGGATTCTAGAAAAGATGCAACTTGCTGACTCTTGAATTCGTGCTGCATTTACTTAATACAGAGAGCTCTGCAGGGTGGCATATACCAAACTTCTATAATGTTAACAGGAGGTATGCTGAAGTAGAAAAAAGTATTTCCATTAATTTTATAGGTCAGATGAAGGGAGTGGTGTGCCTCAGCTATGAAAAAGGAGGTTTTCAACATTGCTAGGCTTTTAAAAGCTCTGAAAGACAAAGAGGAAAAAATCCTGATTCAAATAAGACGGGGGGGGTGTTAAAAAAAAAAGCTTTTCTTTTCTCCAGCAGAGTTGAGTTTAGCAGCAAGCCTGCGTGTGCTTGGGACAGGGCGAGAGCCTGGTGCATCCCCGCTGGCTGCAGAAGCGCTTGCAAAACTGACGCCGGGCAAGACCTGGGTTTATGGCGTGGGTTAAAGACAGTGTCAGATTTTTACAGCCTTTGAATAAAAAATTAGGAATAAGCACATGCAAACTTGACAGCTCTTTCCTTTGGAGAGGAAGGTTATTCAGGCCTTTTATGTTAAAACAGGCTTTGCAGGCACAGGAAAGCCCAAACCATTCTCTGAGAAAAGAGTGAGCTTACCTCATTCATAATTCATTTAAGGCATTTTTGAAAAGCGCTTTTTGCAAGCCTGACTTTCACGGGGTGGCTTCTTAAGCTGATGAACCTAAGCCTCCTAACGAGCGAGGCGGTTTTAGGGCAACGAATGCCAGCAAGGGCGCGTTTTCAGTCTGCCTCAGAAGCTGCCAGCTCCCTGCGCGGGGGCGGCCCTGCCGGGCCCCGGCGGGGAAGGCGCCAGCGAAGCCCCCGCGGGGGCTGACAGGGCGCCCGGCGGGAGCGCAGCTCAGCGGCTGGAGCCGCGCAGCCTCCTCCATCTTGAGGAAGCGCCGGCCGGGCTCCCCCCGCCCCAGCTCGGGCGGATTCGGAGAGAGGAAGGGGGAGCGAGGCGGGGGAGCCGCGCCAGCCCTGCCGCCCGGGAGGCCGCTCGGAGCGGAGCGGAGATGGCGGCGCGGCCCCGCGCTCCCTCAGCGCGGCCGTTGAGCGCGCGGGAAGCGGCGCGGCCGTTAGGAGCGGCGCGAGGCGCCACGGGGCCCGCGCGCGCCGCGGGCGCAGCCACTTGCCGGCGGGGAAGGGGCGGGGCGGGGGGCGGGCACAGCCAATCGGCGGCCAGCGCGCGCCGCGGCGCCGGCGAGGCGGGAAATTCAAACGGGCCGGGCGCGGGGCGCCGGCGGGGTTCGCTTCTCCTCAGAGGGTCTTGCTGAGGGCAGGGGGTCCCGGCGGCTCTAACGCGCCTCTCCCTCGCCTCTCCGTGCAGCGTCACCAACGGTGGCAAAACCACCTTGACCAACAGGATCATCAAGGCGCTCCCCAACTGCTGCGTGGTCCATCAGGATGACTTCTTCAAGGTAAGCTGAGCTCCCCACCTTGTTTAAAATATCAGCTGCTGCTTGTATATGTAGTGATAGTTGTAGCAGGTCCCCCTGTAAGCTTTATATACTTGTGCATGCTTTCCAAGTAAGTTTTGACTGTGTAGGAGTAACACATTTTCTGATATATTTATTTTTTTAAAAATATATATATTTAATTTGTTAATTACTTTGGACAGTTGAGGAGATACTGACCTTTACAAGTGTCAGTATCTGCCAGTTTTCACAGAAGTGGAGCTTGGCACAGCCGAGCACAGAACAGTTGCAGCAAAAGCTTCCTTTAGTTTTAGCAACAGGTCTAACTTTAGGTCAAACTACTGATCTAAGTTAGAGGTTATTTACTGTACTCTGCACAAATAATTTTCTCCATGTTGGGTTTTCCTCCTTATTTTATTTAAACAAAAATGTTGCTTGTAAATAATACTTTAGGATTTAAGCACCCCTATGCTGCTTTAAATGCAGAAAGACAGTTGTACTGGGGAGCTTTGACAGCTCCGTATCAGAAACCCAATTCAAAGATTGCTAAAGATGAATACAGAAGACCTGTGCTGACTTGGTGCCTTCTGCACCAAGCCTGGGAGAGCGGCAGGGGAAGCGGTCACATCAGAACCGCGTTGCTAAACCCTGTAGGCTGCAGCCATTTCACAGGAATGACAATATAGCTGGACCCCACCATACGTGGAAGTCCAAGAGATGTGGCAACGTGCTCGAAGTAGTTGTACGGCGTTGCCTGACACGCGAGGTGCTCCAGCATCGGCGTGGTCTGTTTGTCCTGCCTTTGCAGGAGCACGTGCCATACAAAACAGAATGAGACTCATTTGGAAGCACCTCTTTGCCAGAAGCCTCATGAACAAATTTGGTCAGATATGAGCCCTTAAAGTAGAGGAGGAATTTTCCATAAAGATCTATAACTTCTCGCTGTGTGTTTAGCTCGCAAATGCTAGTGCAAATAAAGCTATAACTAAGTGATCCAAAGTCGTGCTATGCTGACCTCTAATTTATATTAGAGCCATTAAGAGTTAAAATAGCTATTACTGAACATGTAAATTTTAGCTGTTACTTAACACTGTATTTGCATTTTAAGTTCTTATATGTTGACTTATAAACAGGGGCCTGTAGTATTTTGGCTAATAACACTATCAAATTATTAACCTAGAACTCTTTGTCCAAAGTGGCTTGACTGAGCCAAGAAAACTTTTCAAAGTTCTTGGGGTTGGTGAAAGATGGGAACATAAACTTTAGGGTCGGTAATTGTTTTGTTAAGTGAACACTTGCTTTGTTGTGTATTGCAGTAGTGTCCAGGTTGTGATCGGATCTTAGGTAACTGATCACGCTGAGTTTGCAGCAATGTTTTATTGCTCACTATATTTCAGCCACAAGATCAAATAGAAGTCGGGGAAGACGGCTTTAAACAATGGGATGGTAAGAGCAGTGTTCGCTATAGGATGCAGTAATGTATATTTTTCCTAAGTATTTCTTTTTAATTATTAAAGATTTAATAGTAAATTTATGTAATTTCAATTTTACAAGTTCATTCTATATTATACTTTCAAACCGATGTGGTTTGTGGTATTTGATTGTATACCTTTTTCCCACCCACCCCCTTTCTTCTAACTAGTGTTGGACTCCTTGGATATGGAGGCAATGGTGAGCACTGTGCGTGCGTGGATTGAGAACCCAGTGAAGTTTGCCCGTTCCCACGGGGTGAATGTTACGCCTGGCTCTAAAAAGCCAGCCTCCAAAGATATCCATATATTGGTCATTGAAGGCTTCCTGCTTTATAATTACAAGTAAGGTTTGGGGAACTATTAATGGTTTGCCAGGGAAGAACACTAGATCACTAGGCCAGGGCTAAAACCTCCTTTTGACTAATATACCCTTCCTGCCTTGTTCTGAGGTGCCACGTGTATGAATTTTTCTCATGTAAAATGTAAAATTCACCAGTAAATGCTGGTAAAAGTGAGGTGCACAAGGTGACTTTCTCACGGTAACATAGGAAGTTCTCATTTAGGGCACACCCTTGAACTCTAGGGCACAGGGAGCTTTAGACCAGAACTTGTAAATACTGGGACAGCAGCAAAGGCACAGGCTGACCGCGGTGCCTAAACCTTGACCTGAGAAGGCCAGTGATGAGAATGAGGAGATAATCCATTCTGCATTCACTACTTGGAATCTCTCCTGGAATTTAGGAATAGTTCTCTCATGTGATACACATGCTTGTTTAATACTGACTAAAGTGAGCTTAGTAATTAATTGTACATTAGAGCGAAGATCAACTACTTTAGCTTTTTTTATTGGGGGGGGGGGGAATGCTTGGCAGGAAGATGGGGAGACTAAACTAGCAGTGAAGAGAGAGAAAAATTCCAATAACTAAATATATAAACTTCAGAAAATTGCCTGCTATAAACACGATGAGCAAAAGATTCTTGGCTCCAAACTATAGTTTTGTTTACAACACTCTTTCAAGAGAACAAGCTGTGCGTGACACTTAGCAAAAACGGAGTTGTTTACGAGCTGTACCATAAGACAAGCAGCGCCATTCCGGCTTTCCAAACTGAATGGAAAATGTAAAATGGCAGTCTCGGACTAGCCATACCGAGAATGGGCAACTGGAGACTGCGCTGGCAGACTGCCTGGTGTTCTTGGCCTGTCCCCGGGGAGGTAACTCTCGATATCTCTCCTGAAGGTTACAAATACCTCTGAAGCGCTCTGTCTTGCTAACGGGAGCCTTTCCTTAGTCCAGAGGGAATATTTCATCCACTGACCTGGAGCTTGCTCAGTTCATACTATATTAAGCATTTATGCAACCCTCAGCAGGCTTTTAGAGGTCTCAGTCCCACCAGGTTCGAACTAGATTTGCTTTAAGGATTTTTCTGCGTTTATTTTCTTCAGCCTAATAGGAATGCAACGCAGTAAGCCGCGGTAGAGCTAACTGCCTGTATTTCTGGAAAAGAACACGAGCCGATGAGTTGCCTTGTACCAAATCTGTGTGCCTGTGCACATTTTGACAGCTTGCTTCTGCACAACAGGCCAGATGGTTTGATAAGTCAGTTCATACCAGATCGATGAATTGCAACTTCGATCTACTGCAAGCAGAACTTGAAATGATCTAGAGAGTCAGGTCTTCCCAGCCCAGCGTCTGATCCTCCACAGTAACTAGTAGCAGGTATTCGGGTGGGGAAAGTACCTGCTATACCATTCTGACCTACAAAAAACGCAGCATTCTCCACGTTTTATAGCTATTAATAAACCTACTGTACATTAGCTTGTGTCCTAATGAAAACACTTACTCTTGTCTACAACAGACACAAATATGAGAGAGGCAGAAAGATTTTTATGGCTTTCAGGGGTGATTTAACACTTTTCTCTGTCAGAAAAAAATAAATAGACACGTTCTTTCTTTCTACCCTACCCTAGACCACTGATAGACCTATTTGACATACGCTACTACTTGGCAGTCCCATACGACGAGTGCAAAAGGAGGAGAAGGTAAGAAGATTCTTTGATGTAAGTCAAATCCTTCCTTCCAATAAAGACTTTCTACTAGAAGCAAGCCTTTGGGCTACCTTCATGTCGCTATTAATGGGATACATTGGTGTCACTTACAAATTGGAATTACAGTTTAAAATTTTAATTTAATTGGAGAAAAAGACTTTCATGTGGCATTTTCTGAAACTTTAGATCTGGCAGTCCCCTTCGCGGCAGGGTTATGAAGATCAGCACATCAGTGCAAAAGGCACAGAGTCGTTGCACGCTTCCCCCGTGAGCACCAGTAAACCCTCAGAGGCTGCTTGCATTGCCTTCATCGGCTACCTGTAGCTTCTGTATTCACTCTGGGTGCTTAAATAAACTTGTTGCAAAACACAGACCAATATCGATGAGCAACTGAACTGTGACAATCAGCTTTTACATAAACGCCACTGAGCAGCTGTCAGGTTAACTCCAGGCTTTAGCAATGCACGAGAGGCCATGCGATCCTGGTAGTCCTGAAGTTCTTTTCCGTTTTGATATTTGCAGTACACGTAACTACACTGTTCCGGACCCGCCGGGTCTCTTTGACGGACACGTCTGGCCCATGTACTTAAAACACAGGAAAGAAATGGAGGACAGCGGCGTTGATGTCGGTAAGCCTCCCTACGTACAAATCCTTTGGCATTGTACTTTGGATTTTAAGGAAGTCAGTAATTTAATTCAAGGAAACCTTAACTGTAATGATGCAAGGCACTATTTTTACTACTAAGCTGTAACCCTGGCCTACTTTCTGCCCAGATAAATATATGCAGTTTTATAGCTAAGAACTTCTTTGCTTTGTTTCATATTACAAGCGCTTATAGGGGGAGGAAAGAAGGAAAAAAAAAAAAACCAAACTACATTCATAGGATGAGAGATTTTGCAGACCATAGTTTTTTTCAGGATGGTTCTGTTTTTCCAGTTGGAAAACAAGTTGTTATTTGGGTCAATGGAGCATGAAATATTTTAATCTACAGGAATTTTGTTCTGATCAGAAGCCTACAGCCTGAAACCTCCACCTTTTTCTTTCAGTTTATTTAGATGGACTGAAGTCCAGAGATGACCTTTACAATCAAGTCTTTGAAGACATTCAGAACAAGCTTTTAAATTGCTTATAGGTAAATACGTCCCTGCTTCTGAGGGGGCGAAACGTGAGGGACTGACGGCTGGAAACAACCCGCTCCTACGCTTGGATGGTCACGCTTTCCCTTCTCGCTTTTCAGGGTCTCGGAAGAGCTGAAAGACCCATGTACAGAATGATGTAAATAGTACTTAGAAGTCGGAATGAGGATTTATTTGTGTAAACTCTTCTTATGCTGTCCTTTGGAAAGTATCTTTTGTATATAATTGAAAAAATGAAGATAACTTATTCACAACTCTGTGATGGACAGGATTTTTTCTTTTTTTAAATTTTCTTATTTTGTATTCCACTGGCTTAAACATCAGTTGAAAATGCATTTTTATAATGGAACAAGTAGACCTGTGTTTGGAAAACAACTGACTCTTCTGCTTATGTGCTGCTGCAGATACTAAGTCTTTATGTAATGGCTTGTTTGTAATGTCATCTCTTAAATTCAGTAAAAATCCATTTAAAATCTTTTTTTGAGGTCCTGTTTTAATAGGTCAGTCACCTTTACTGTAGCAGAAATAGGCGCAAAACTCCCCCAAAACACAGCAGCCCCTGCTTTTTCAGATGGTATTTGGAATTCCTTACCTGTGCAGCCTCAAACCTCCTTGCGTGTGTCGCTGCTTTGGGTTCGGTGACACCACCGCCCTGGACACCCAGTTGGGCCATCCCAACCAGCGTGAGATCCGTGGAGGCGATTATGGGAGGTGAAGAGCACTTCAGATATTTTTAAAGTGCTGGTATGAAACCAGTTTTATGTCAGCCTCAGCTTCGCGGCCTTTCTCATACTCAAATTGGCACGTAAAGATACTACAGCCTGTTTCACACAACATCGAGTGCTCCCAAGGTGGGAAGTTGGGATGGAAGCCTCTCTTTCTGCCTTTTGCAGTTCAAACAATGTTATTTGGTCCTAAATTCTCCAGCGAGCTGAACCTCAAGAGGTGGAAATGGCTAGGTTTCTGAATTTAAAATCCAGAAGGAAAATTGGAAACAAGAGTAGCAGCCTTATATTAAAATTGCACTACCTTAGGAAACTCTTTTCAGGCATTAGTACTGAAAATGCCCTCCTCATTCCAGTTTGGAACAAACAGCATTTAAACACGTCCGTGCAGTCTATTTACCAGCAGATTTTTTTGTTACCTCGCTGTGAGCGTGTTGTAAGGAGCCCACGCGTAGGGAGCAGTCCTTTATGCCCCTGGGTGATCTGCCTTCAAAACGTGTCCCGCAGAGGAGCTTACACCCAAACAGCTTCTACGCTTTTGGCAAAATCCTGCATTAAAGTACCCGATAGCACATTACAACTCTAAAATGTAGGTACAGGAGGTTCTGCTTTTCAAATGCTTCCGGTAATTTGTAGAAAGTCTACAGATTTCTTATTCATCCATGTCCTCCCTTTCTAGCAAAACTATAAATAAAATATCAGTGGCAATAGTTTTACTGATTTTTCTGTTGATAGGCTGCTTCTCAGTATTTCAGGGAGAGGAAAAAAGCCTCCCGCTCCAAGCAAGACGGCACAAAAGAAGTAATTTGGCAAACACAATTGAATATTGAAATAAACCATAACACGGAGCATAACGTGCTTGAGAAAGGAATGGGGATGTTGTTCCTGAAGCAAAATGGAGCGCTAGCCCTTTATTTTCCTGCTTATCGCGTCCTTTCTTTGAGAACAACGTTCTGCCCGAGTTTCCTCCTCTATGAATAGCGCAAGGCCTGCTCTTCACCAGGCTTTTAGGCAGAACCCCCGCCCCTGAGCCGAAGGCTGACCTTGACCTTGACCTTCCCCGGGCAGCCCCGCAGGAAGCATGAGCAGCACAACGGGGACTGCTCCCAAAACCAGCATCTCCCCTCTGCCCCATCCATCTCTCCTCTGCCCCGTCCATCCCCCCTCTGTCCCGTCCATCCCCCCTCTGCCCCGTCCATCTCCCCTCTGCCCCGTCCACCTCCCCTCTGCCCCGTCCATCCCCCCTCTGCCCCGTCCATCCCCCCTCTGCCCCGTCCATCTCCCCTCTGCCCCGTCCATCTCCCCTGCCCCGTCCATCTCCCCTCTGCCCCGTCCATCTCCCCTCTGCCCTGTCCATCTCCCCTCTGCCCTGTCCATCTCCTCTCTGCCCCATCCATCCCCCCCGCCCCGTCCATCTCCCCTGCCCTGTCCATCTCCCCTCTGCCCCGTCCATCTCCCCTCTGCCCTGTCCATCTCCCCTCTGCCCCGTCCATCTCCTCTCTGCCCTGTCCATCTCCTCTGCCCCGTCCATCTCCCCTCTGCCCCGTCCATCTCCCCTCTGCCCCGTCCATCTCCTCTCTGCCCCGTCCATCCCCTCTGCCCTGTCCATCTCTCCTCTGCCCCGTCCATCTCCCCTCTGCCCCGTCCATCTCCTCTCTGCCCCGTCCATCCCCCCCTCTGCCCTGTCCATCTCCCCTCTGCCCCGTCCATCTCCCCTCTGCCCCGTCCATCTCCTCTGCCCCGTCCATCTCCTCTGCCCCGTCCATCTCCCCTCTGCCCCGTCCATCCCCCCTCTGCCCCGTCCATCTCCCCTCTGCCCCGTCCATCTCCCCTGCCCTGTCCATCTCCCCTCTGCCCCATCCGCTTGGCCAGGTCTGTGCTGCCACCAGCCACACCTGGGGCAACGTCTGCACTTGCGTGAGCCGGGGACAACGGCAGCTTGCCGTAGGCCAGACCAGACCAGGCTAGTTCAGCTGGAAGGGACCTACAGGGATCATCTAGTCCAGCTGCCTGGCCGCTTCAGGGCTGACCAGAAGGTAAGGCATGTTGTTGAGTGCATTGGCCAAACGCCTCTTAAAGACTGCCAGGCTTGGGGCATCGACCACCTCTCGAGGAAGCCTGTGCCAGTGTTTGACCACCCTCTGGGTAAAGGAATGCTTCCTGATGCCAAATCTGAACCTGCCCTGGCGCAGCTTTGAGCCGTTCCCAGGCCTCCTGTCCCCGGATCCCAGTGAGAAGAGCTCAGCACCTCCCTCTCCGCATCCCTTCCTCAGGAAGCCGGAGAGAGCCACGAGGTTGCCCCTCAGCCTCCTTTTCTCCAAAGGAGACAAACCCAGAGCGCTGAGCCGCTCCTCAGAGGCCAGGCCTTCCAGCCCCATTGCCCTCCTGGAGCCATTCAAGGACCTTCACATCCTTCTCAATGGTGGGGCCCAGAACCGTAGCTCTGCACGCACGACCAAGACCTGGTTGCAGCGCTGTCCTTGGCTAATGGCTCGCTCCAAGCTAATAATAAACTCTCCACACCGCTCTGTGCCTGGTAACTCATTGGGCTTAAATACTGTGGTGAGATAGGTGAGCGCGTTGAGATGTGTCAACCCGCTATCGAAATACACCGGCTAAAGATAGGAAGTGCCATTAAACTGATGTACTAAAGCACATGCGGCGCACCACGCATAAAACGTTCACCGTGTTAAAGTACAAAACCTCTCACGTGGGATGAGTGTGGTGATCTTTTGGGCACGAAAATAACTTGGCTGTGGTGTCAGCACAGCTCACTTCAGAAGATTTTTGAGCATGCCTTAATTAGAAACATTGCTCCAGAAAAGCAGCTGCCACAGATTAGCGAGAAGTCACCCAAAAAACCACCAAGCCTGTTTCAAGGGGTGTTTTAAAGAGCCTGGTGAAGCAGACAGCAGCAGGTCAGATCCACCACCTTGTCCTCACGTTACACCGATATTTTCCGATTGTCTGGCCGGAACGGGGCCGCCGCAGCCAGAAACGAGACGCGAATACTGATGGCATCACCCACGCTTCCCCAAGCTATAAAAAGGCATATTTCCCTGGGCGCAACCCCGTGCATGCCTGGAGAGACCCACAAAACTATAATTACACCGTTACACGGCCGGGCGCTCGGCAATGGCAAAGCCGAGGAACGCCTGGGCCAGGGACAGTGTGCTGCGACTTGTCACTGATACCTTGTAAGTCCATTTGACATCGTTACATGGAGCATTTCCCGCAGATTAGTTGCAGCTCTGCTCGCTGGCAGAAAAAAAAGCAGCCTCAGCTCCCCAGCGGGATCTGGCATATAATTTCCATCGGGGTTTCCCCCGTGTTAATGGATAGGTGTAACCCTCAGCCCTGCAAACCCATTTTGCTTTCATGAAGACATATAAGGGAAAAGACATCGCGCTTGCTTCAAGCCAGCCTCTAGGAAGCAAAAATCGAAGCCTAAAAAAGGCACTTTGATATTCTGTGCAGGCAGAGACTATAAAACGCCCCAGGGAAGCGTTAGCTCTGGTTGCAAAGAGGGGAACCAAGGCAGAACGTCCCAGTATCACCAAAATCTCCTGGGGACCAGCACACCTCCTCGCTTCTGAGCACCATCCTAGTTCCTGTGGTGTTCAGTATTAGCCAAGTCCCTACAGTATTCACCTCCTGGACACTTTCTCCCCAGTAAATCCTCCTCCACGGTGAGCGGTGGGCATTTTCCCCCTTCTTTGCAGCTGTACATGGTACATGGTGCAGCCTGCTGAACCCATGCCAGCACTCTGCAATTTAAAACCCGCTAAAGCAGGTCACCCTGAGCACGTGGCAACAAAACCCACCCCAAATTCTGCTTTTTAAAAAATGTTTTGGTATTATCTTGTGCATCCACCAGGATGAGATCTCCTGCTACCACCCCCTCCGGAGCGGCGTACCTGCCTGGCGGCTGGGGAGGAGACGGCCGCACCGGCCAGGGTGAATGGCCAGCGACTTCCAAGAGCCTTGAAACAGGAACCCGCGGCGCGAGGAGCATCTGGGAAGCCTTAGCACTATGTGAACTTTGCACAGCTCAGGAACAACTGTTGCTATAGGATTTCCATACATCCCTTCACACGCTGGCTCTGGTGACGAATCAGCTCCGCGAGAGCGGATCAAATGCCCAGGACTCCAGCTGAATCCGCACCCCAAAGCCTCCCCCCGAACCCCAGCCCCCAGGACGCAGCGCCCAGAGGGAGGATGCCGGTCCCAAGCCCCTCCAGCCAGGCTCCAGCGTCCCCCACCATGGCCGGAGCCCACCTCCAGCACACTGGGGCCACGGCACAGATCCTGCTCTGCCCTGGGACGCTGCCGCCAGCCGGGCCGTCACGCCGTCACCCCTGGATGCCAAGTGCCTTGGCCTGGAAAAACGGGACAGACTAAAATTAACCCTGGGCCTGCGTGCCCCACGGGTTGGGATGAAACCTACACCCCGCGGGACGTCAGCGGGCGGCACGCGGGGCTGCCCAACGGCTGGCACGGAGCGGGGCACGGGGCACGTCCCCTCCGCCCGGGCTGTGCCCATCTCACCGCCACCCCAGGCCCCTGGGGAGCTGGCAGGGGGCACAGTGGGGTGACAAATAAAGCCTGAATTGAGCAAATCCCCTCATCCCGGAGCTCAGCCGGAGGAAAACCCACCGCTGCTCCCCCTGCCGTGGGTGCTGGTGAGCCAGAGGGATGCCTGCCATCCACTGGGATTTGGCTGGTGATTCCCCCGGGTCAAATTCCGCTGGATCTTGGCTCCATCGCCATGGGGCCGCAGGCAGCCGGAAACCCCTCGGTGCTCCCAGCGGAAACCCGGCCCCAGGCTCCCACGCATGCTCTGAGGAGAGCCGCAATTCGGGACCTCATCTCCCCCATCCCCAGGAGGCCAGGGGCGAGGGGACAGGGTCCAGCCCATGCTGGCCCCTCGGCCCCGGCCACCAGCTGCTCTCCTGCACTTGCCGGCACATCACCTGGTGATGCCAGAGCCCAGCAGCCCTTCCTGGCCCCGATAATATTGGGGCTAATTCCTTGTCCGCTCTGTTCCCATGCAAAACGGGATCTGGCTGGCTCCCTGCAAAAGGGGGATCCCTAGGGAAAAGGGCAGGGACCCCACAGAAACCCTGGGACCCTCCTCGCACCCAAGGGCCTTCCCCAAGCCCCAGGGACCTCCCCGAACCCCACAGACCTTCTCCAATTCCCACGACCAGCCCCCAGCCTTCCCTGAGGCCCCCAGACCTCCCCCAGGGTCCGAGGCAAGAGGGGCTGGGGGCTCCCCCAGCCTGGGAGCATCCTGCAACCCAGCCCCTGAGCCCCTTCCAAGCCCACAGGGAGCTCGTCCACCAGCATTTGGGCTGATAAGGCAAAAAAAAAAGCCTTTTCCCTCCCAAATTAAGGAAATCCCTCTGGGACGGGAGCGCAAACAGCGTTTGGGGGCACAGCAGAGGAGCTGTCACCCCACGCAGCATCCTTGCCCCCTTCCCACCACCCATCCTCTCACGGCAGGAGCCAAGGCGGCCGCCCCGGTGCATGGAAACCTTTATTTTGTTAAAAGGGGGAGCGCCTGGTGGGACCGAGGGCTGGGGTGGGTGCAGGGGGGTGCAATGCCCCGGGGGGAGCAGGGGACAGCCAGGATCACCCATGGGGCTGCGGCACCTTGGGCCACGCAGGAATTGGTCCTCAGTCACGGCTCATGCGTGGCAGACGCTGAGCTACTGCCAGGGTTTAGAGGAGGGGTCTCCCCACCAAGACCCCCCCAGGCAGGGCGCTGCGGCAGCTCTGAGACCCAGGGGTGGGACGGGGAGGGGAGGACTGGTCCCTGAGCCCTGCGGCAGCGAGGGGAGGAGCAGCCGGGAGCACGCGGACAGCAAGCCAAGCAAGAGCCGCACGCAGGAAGCCAAAACCCAGGGGAGCACAACTCAAACCCCTGAGGCAGGGGTCCCCAGGGAGGCGCAAGCCCCCAGCACGCCACCGCGAGCCCAGCAGAGCCTGGGGACATTTACCGAAGGCGGTCGGTGGAGCGGCTCCTCAGGCGAGCAAGGGGCAGAGCCACCAAGGTCCCTTCGGCGCTGCCGGCCGCTGCGGGTCAGCGGGGGGCAATCGGGAAGGACGACCCAACCTCAGCCCGAGGGCAGCCGACGCCGGCACCAGCCAAGCTAGCGGATGCTGCCATCTCCCTCGCCGCTCTGCAGCTTCTCCCGCTCAATGGACCACACCAGCTCCTGGACAAACTTCATCTCTGAAGCCACCTGCTTGGCCAACGCCTCATAGTGGTTCTCCAGCTTTCGGTAACGCCTCTTGAGGCCGTTGGCCACCTGCACCACGGTCTTGGTCTCCTCCTGCGCCTGCTTCTTCAGGGCCTCCGTCTTCTGCAGCTCCTGCCGGATCTGGCGGAGGTCCTGGCTGATGCTCTCGTTCTCCTCCTTGTACCACGACTCCTTCTCTTCATAGATGGACAGCAGGGCCTCGATGTCCTCCTGGAAGGACTTCTTGTTCCTCTCCAGCTCTCGGAGGCTCTCCTCGGCTGCAGCCACCTCCTCCATGACCTTGGAGAAGCGCTCAAAGTTGATGTACGTGTTGTTTGGCGGCATGCTGGAGTGGGACTTGATGGTGTACTCCTTCAGGCGCGTGGTCTTTAGCCGGCGACGCTCGGGCTTCTTGCAGTTGTCTTCGTTGCGGACGTTCCTCCTCTTGATCACCTGCGGAGAGGGACAGACGCAGGCGTGGGGCGCAGCCGGGACAGCAGGAGCTGGACAGCTTCAGCACCCACCCACAGCTTCCCGGCAGCGTGGCCACCAGCAGCACCAAACCAGCCTCAACTGGGGGCTGGAAGAGCAGTGGAGAGCTGCCATGCATCAGCACCCACCCTCAACCTCTTGGATGTCTGACACCCAAAAGGTGCCAATTCTTTAACTTCTCACCTTAATCCAAGGGTGTTCCAGGCTTTGAGCGATGGTCATCCGCTTCCTGCAACGACAGCAAGGCTGCGACCGAGGGGTAGAGGCTTTGCTGCCTCTGTCCCAGTTAAACTCCTGGAAGAGCAGCTCGGATCCTACCACCTTTGGGGCATGCATGAGCAAACTCGCTGCACTCAGGGGCCACCCCAGATGGGGGCCACCCCAGACAGGGGCTGCACCCAGCTCCCACGCCCTCAGCCAGCCTCCCAAGAGCAAATGCACGCAGAAGAGCCCGCACAAACCTCCTGACCGAGGCACAGCACCACTGCTCCCGCCCCAGCCCAGGGTCCTGGGTGCTCCGGTCAGCCCTTGATCCCTTCCAAACCCCGTTCCCTCCTTTTCAGCTGAGCTGCTGCACCCTCAAGGTGGTCCCAGAATTCACCCTATGCCTGACGTGGGGGAGAGACTTTGGTTTCAAGATGTTTTACAACACCAAATCCTACAAACACAGGAGGGGCATGGGGGAATAAATGGGATTTATAAACAACCAGCACAACAGGGACGGGCAAAGGATGGGCTGGCAGCAGGCAGGCTCAGAGCTAAGCCCTAGCGCGGGCAGGAGACGTGGGAGCTGCCTGTATGCAGGGGGTCAGGGCAGGAGGGACCATCCCCTCTCCCAGGGGAATCCCCAGCTCTGCTCCCTGTCTCTCACTTGGGGTCCTTGACGAGCAGGCGGCGGATGAAGTCCTTGGCCAGCTCACTGGTGTTGCTGAAATACTCCTCGTCGAAGTCGTAGTTGACAGCAGATATGTTGGTCAGGGTCTCTTGCTTCGTTTCCCCCAGGAAGGGGGAGGCTCCACTCAGCCTGCGGCGAGAGCGGGCTGTGACACCCCAAAAAGGCGACAGCCCGAGGCAGGGGACTCGCCCTGCAGAGCCCGTCTCCCCCAGACTCCCCTTATACTCACAGGATGTAAGTGATGACCCCAATGCTCCTGGAAGAGAGAGGAAGACGAGGCTGAAGCCCCACAGAGCGCCGTCAGTCCCCTCTCCCTGCGCTTTCAGCAAGAGGGGAGATACACCGGCACGACCCCGGTGCTGGGGACCGGCCACTGGTGCCACTGGAAGGTGTTTGGGAGGGGACTCACTCACCACATGTCGGCCTCCAGCCCCAGGGGTTCGTAGTTCACAATTTCTGGGGCTTTAAAAGGAAAGAGGGGAGAAAACAAGCTTATTCTGGGGGAAAGAAGCCTGTCCCCAGGGACACATCCCAGCAGCTGCCCAGCCTGCCGCACCCAGGCTTCGGGCATCTCTCCGGGATTAAGTGAAAGCTTTCAGAGCCCAGAGCAGCCCCATGGGAACACCGCCAGCTGGGCCTCACCTACAAACTCCGGGGTCCCAAATATATTCTTGAATTCATTCCCAGCTTCAATCTTGTGGGCGATCCCAAAGTCGATGAGTTTGATGCGAGGGTTTGGCACGTTCTTGTCCAGCAGCATGATGTTCTCTGGCTGCAGGGGGAGAGGAGCTGGCGTTTACCCCCACACACTCACCCGTGGGAGCCTTGTGCTGCCCTGGGCTCCTCTCCCGGGAGGAGAGGACACATCTCTCAAGTAGGGAGAGATCCCAGAGCCAGCCCCACTGCTCCGCAGGAGCCGGGATGCTCGTCCCGCTCCCCAGCTGCCAAGCACGGGGTGTTTGAACCTCCCAGACCTCACCTTCAAGTCGAAGTGGGCGATGCGCTTGGAGTGCAGGTAGTGCACCCCGTCCAGGATCTGCTTGAGGAACTGGGTGGCCTCCTCCTCCGTCAGGGACTCCTTCTCAGCCAGGAAATCAAAGAGCTCGCCACCCGAGACCAGCTCCAGGATCAGCACCACATCCGTCTTGTTCTCGAAGATGTCGTGCAGCGTGATGATGTTGGGGTGCTGGATCTCCCGCAGGATGTCCACCTCCCTCTCGATCTCCTCCCGGCTCACGCCCCGACGGCTGGACGACAGCCGACGCTTCTTGATGAATTTGGCCGCGTATTCCAGACCCGTTTTCCTCTCCCGGCATTTTCGTACAATGGCAAACTGACCGCTGCGGGATGCGGGGAGGAGGTGAGGAGAGGACCTCCTGCATCGCACGTACCGGCGTGTGCTTGGCAGTGGGGTCAGCACGGGCAGGAGGATGGGGGACGCTGCGTGCAGGGATGTTGTGCTGCACAGGAGGATGCGCGGTTTCCCCAGGGTCTGTCGGGAATTGGGGTATTCCTGGCACACAGCCAATGATGCCCACCTACTCCTGGAGTTTACGCACCCTGGCACCACCAGAGCAAGCATGGAAATGCCAGCGCTGCCCGGGATGGAGGAAGGGAATTCCTCCCAGGGATGCAGCAGCTGCTGACCCTCCCCAGGCTGTTCAGGTGCTGCAGTGATCGCCCGGGGTGGGAGATGTCCATCAGACCCCGTTTCCAGCCAGGAGCCCCCAGGCTGCTCCTGGGAGCGAACCCTGGAGCCTGGCGGTCCCAGGAGACCATAAAGCTCTGATGGGGAAGGTGGGCAGGGCGGGGAAATGCCTGAAATAAGAGTAACCACAGTTGACAGCTTAGTTCAAAGCACGTTGTGGTTAGGGGCCAGGGAGAGGCAGGGCTCTGGGCATCGACAGGCACTTCAAGGAGCCGGGTCCTGCCAACACCAGCATCACTGCTACGGCAGGATCCTGACCCTTATCCCTCCCCGCCCCGGCCGAGCCCCCCGCAGCCTCTCTGCCAGGATGCACAAGGGCCCCTCAACGCTTTCCCCTGAGGACGAGATCCAGCCTGCGGCCCCAGGCTGCTCCCTCCTGGTGAGGTGTGGTCCCCATCACCGGCCTCCGCGCGTGCCCAGACCCAACGCTCCTTTATACGTCCCCGGATCATGGCCGGGGCCACCCACAGCCCCGCCCGGGGCAGGGACCAGCCTTGCCCAGGTGGCATATGGTCCCCGGGCACCACCTCCGTCCCCACGGCTCACACCAGACCACAGCTACAGCGCAGCCCCAAAAGGACCTGGAGCAAGCCCCTGGAAGCTCCCCCCCTTTTAAAAAAAATGCTGAAGCCACACAAAATGTTTCCACTGCACAATTATTTCCCAGTTCCCGAGAAGCCCTGTGCCCAGGCAGCCACGGCTGCGGCAGACCCCAAGTCCCAGCAGTGCCGTCACGGGGCTGGCACAGCCGAGGCAGTGCTGGAGGATCCAAACCCAGCCCACACACCCCCCCACCGCCATCGCCTTTGCATCCCGGATGATTATATCCCATTCGCATGGAGTGATTCACCCACAGATCTGTCCCGCAGGCGCAGAGCGGGGCGGAGAAGGGCCGGAAGCTGCCAGCACCGTCGCGGCAGCCCTGACCAAACCCAGACAGGATGGGAGCTCTGCAGGGAGCTGCTAGGCCTGCCCAAATACAGGAGCAAGTTTAACATTAATTAACGCCTTTTTTTTAATATATAGCTGCTAGAGGTGCCTGGCTCTCAGCACAGCCCCCTGCCCCCAGACCCACTGCCTGCAGGTAGCACAGAGGTGGCACAGGGGATGCCACTGGCACGGGGACACCACAAGGGCTGCAGCAGCCGGGTGAAGCTCCCGGCCCGGTGCTCGGGCAGGGGGTGCAGCCATGGAAGCCCCCCCTGAGCACAGCAGGGTGTCACTCACCTGCCCAGCTCTTCCCCCATCTCATAGAAGTCCTCCACGCTCTCCTGCCGGAAGGTGGACATGGCTGTGGGGCCCTGGCAGAGCTGAAGCTGCCCTGACTCTGCCAGTGGAGGAGGACGCGGGGGAGCAGCCGGGGATCAGCACCTGCAGCACCAGAAAAGGGGGTTTATGCTCCGGGAGTCGCACATCGACACCAGCAATGGATCCACTGTGGCAGCTCGGGGCCAGGACCCAGCCCAGGGACCCCGTCCCCCCAGGGAACAGAGAGCAGGGAGCCCCCGAATGTAAGGAGGTGGCTGGGGCCGAGCTGCAGATTATTCCTGCCCCCCCCATGTCTCATCACACCCCAAGGTCTGTGGGAACCCCCTGCCCGCGGCGGGGATGCCCTGGAGGGAGAGGTGAGGGAATGGGGCCGTGGCTGTGTGGGCCCCAAACCCCTTGTCACCACAGCCAGCGACACCCAGCTGTGGTGAAGGCACCCCCAAACCCTACCCACAGCCAGCACCGCCCCAGCCCCCCCCCCCCCCCCCCCGATCCCTCACAACCCCTTCCCGCCTCACAGGCCCCACAGCCCCTCCCTGCCCCGCAGCCCCCCCCCCCCCGCAACCCCCCAAATTCAACCCGTCGCCCCTCTCCCGCTCCCACAAGCCCCCAAACCCCCTCCTCGCCCCAGAACCCCACCCCACAGCCCCTTCCCTGCCCCACAGGGGCCCCTCCCGGCCCCACCTGGGCCGCCGCCGCCCGCGTCGCCGCCGCCGCATTCCACCACTGCTGCCGGCCCCGCCCACCCTCGGAGCGACGCCCCGCCCCGAAAGGGGCGGGGCGTCGCTCCGAGGGTGGGCGGGGCCAAGGGTGGGCGCAATGGTGTTGCCACCCCCCGCCAGCAGGTCCTCCCGCCCGCAAGGGGGCGCCCTATCCCCGCCTGGGAAAATCACCCCAAACACCATCGGTTCACCATTATCCAATTTTATTAATTCCAGTGGCACTAAACACAGGCGGCGATGGTCACGACGGACAGTCACACCCTTTTTTCCTCGTTTTGCATCCATTTTTTTTTTTTTACCCCGGTTTTTATTTTGGGAGAAATGAAGGAGGGCGTTTCCTCCTTCTCACCTTCCGCAGAAACGCTTTTGAGTCAAATAAATACAGAATTGGGCAAATCTAGTGGAAATGTTTTAGTTACAATGGCAAAGATGAGGCATGTGCAACACAGAAACCTATAAGGCTTTTTTTTTTCCCCCCCTCTCCTCACTTAAAGTCTCAAATCGCTATGAAACCGATTAATTAACAATGCAGAGATGGTGGTCACGGGCATCTACCCCTTCACACGGGCGTTAACGCTAATTAATTATTTCCCCCCCCTTTCCCAAGAGTCCAACGAGTTTAATTAGAGTTTGTCGAGGAAGTTGTCGAGGGCGGGGATGCCTTCCTTCAGCCCTTTGCGTTTGCGGGTCTCGGCCACCACCTGGCAAGGCCGGCTGGCGCTGTCGAAGGGATCCCCGGGCAGGATCTGCCAGTGGTCGAAGACGCACTGGGGGAAAGCCTGGCCCCCTGTGTTGGACCTCAAATCTGCTGTAAAACCTGTGAGGAAGAAGAGAGGGGGTGAGGTGGAAGAACGGGCGTAGTATGAGTCAGAACCTGCGCTCTGGGTCACCACCAGCATGGCTGGAGCCAAGGAAGCCAAAAGCCTCCAGAGATGCCAACCACCGCGCCCCTCGGCCCTGAGGAAGGGCTGGAGAAGGGAAGGCTCCAGGAAGACCTCGCTGTGGCCTCTCAGTACTTCAAGGGGACTTCCAAGACAGATGGGGACAGACTTTTTAGTAGAGCTTGCAGCGACAGAACAAGGGGTAATGGTTTTAAACCAAAAGAGGGGAGATTCAGACTGGATAAGGAAGACATTTTTTGATGAGGGTGGTGAAGCACTGGCACAGGTTGCCCAGAGAGGTGGGAGATGCCCCATCCCTGGAAACATTCAAGGCCAGGCTGGATGAGGATCTGAGCAACCTGATCTGGTTGGAGATGTCCTTGCTCATGGCAGGGGGGTTGGACTAGATGGCCTTGAAAGGTTCCTTCCAACCCAAACCATTCTGTAATGTTGGCCTCTTCTCCCAAGTAAGAAGCAGTAGAATGAGAGAAAATGGCCTCAAGCTGCGCCAGGGCAGGGTTAGGTTGGGTATTGGGAAAAACTTCTTCCCCCAAAGGGCTGTCAGGGCCTGGCACAGGCTGCCCAGGGCAGGGGCTGAGTCCCCATCCCTGGGGGTACTGAAAAGCCAGGGAGATGTGGTGCTTGGGGACGTGGTTTAGTGGTGGCCTTGGCAGTGCTGGGTTAGCGGTTGGACTCGATGATCTTAAAGGTCTTTTCCAACCTAAACGATTCTACAGCCATTGCCATCAGACAGCTGGCCACAAAAGATCTCCTTTCTTCCTAGGGAAGGCAGCTCCCGGGAGCTGCCGCAGGCCCAGGCCCAGGCCACTCACCAAAGGACTCGTTGACAGGCAGGTAGGCCTTCACCACGAACATGGGGGTGCCAGCCACCTGGGTCTCCTCAAACACGTGGCCACGCTTCCTGTTCAGCACCCCGTAGATGCCACCAACCACCTGCTCCGGGCACTGCAAGAGAGAGAGGTGTCAGGACCGCAAACTGCCCACTCACATTTTCTTCACACAGCATCTTCTGGGCTGAGCAGAGGTTCCTCACCTGGATTTCCACAAGGTAGATGGGCTCCATGAGCCTGGGCTGAGCAGTGAGCACGCAGGCGTATAGGCATCTCCTGGCAGTGGGAATGATCTGCCCGCCTCCGCGGTGGATGGCATCGGCGTGCAGGGTGACATCATGCACATCAAAACGCACGCCACGCATGTTCTCCTCGCACAGGACCCCCTGGAAAAGCAGAGCAGGGGGTCAACCAACACCGCATCGGCATTCCCTGGAAGCAGGTCCTAGAGCGGGAAGCACAAGAGCCCGCTTGGCACAGCAAGGAGCCATTTGGCAAGTCATCCTCCTTGCCTAGGACTGAAGGAGCAGCAACTCCTGCCTCCGAGCCACCACTGCAGCTCCTCAGAGAAGGCTTCGGGCACCGAAACCATTTACCAGTATCTTCGCCCAACAGCTCCCAGGTTCCTGTCAGCAGCAAAAGCGCTGACGCAGTTATGATGTTGCAACTCAAATGTTTGGCCAGGAAAAGTAGTTTTTCACAGTACTGGGACAAAAAAGTTGTTGGCATGGTGTCGTCTTCTTCAGACTGAGACTAACTTTAAAAAAAGTAAACGGGAAAATAAACTCTCCTGTTGTTGTTCCCCATCTACCTGTCAACTCGTTATTCTCATCTCCTGTCTAGTCCTGAAAAAAATAATTGGTAAACAAGGCCAGATCTTCGCTGAGTTCCCTTCATTCTCTCTTGACACCAGCTGTGTTATTCATGTTAATTTCTGTCCCTGCTGTTGCATTTTGCCCTCTGAAAAGCTTTCTAAAATTTTAAGTACATGCTGCCATGATGAATTTTTCTGCAGTCCTGGCAAAAAGCTTTTTGTCTTGAGGTTTTTGTGTGGCTAAACTGGTACGACATCTCCATTCCAGCTGTCAGTGAGCTTCGCTTGCCCTAAAAGATACTGCTGAATTATAAATATGTTGCACTGTATGTGAGTTTTTCCAAAGTTTATTTGAAAAGACGTGCAGTAGCCGTTTCTGACGTTGCACACTGCCTGCCCCAGAGCGATCGCAGCCCCGCCGTGACCAGAGCCAGGCGCTGCCCCTTACCTCCTTCGTCGCCCACTGGAAGCCGGCCACCACGCTGTCCTTGATCTCGTTCAGGTACTGCACTCCCTTGGTGATATCGGTCAGGATGTTGGGGCCGGTGCCATCGGGACCAAAGCACCAGATTTTCCTGGCTTCGGTGACGTCCCACTCGTACTTCTCAGCCAGGTAACGAGCACGCTGCTTCAGCTCCTGACGAGCAGAGACCTCACCCTTGTCGATGTCTTCGGCCAAGCCATCTGGGAAGGGCCGGGCCTTCATGTACAGCCTGTTGTGTTTGTTGGGGGACTTGGAAAGGCACATCACGTTGGATTCCTCGCTGACCGTCTCACGGTAGGACACAACAGGATCTGATTTCTGCGGTGACAAAGAGCAGAGCAGAGCAGTGAGCCACCAACCAAACCACAGCTTAGATACTCAGAGCTCACCAACAGCTCTGCCACTGCAGCCCCTCTACCTTAATAGGAATGCACGCGTGGTCCTCTTCCAGATCCTTCAGGCAGATCTCCAAGTGCAGCTCCCCTGCACCAGCGATGATGTGCTCCCCAGACTCCTCAATGATGCACTGAAAAAAAAAAAAAAACATTTACACAACCAGTGAAGCTTTTGACTGCAATGCAACAAAAGCTCTCACACAGAAAATAGTAGTGACTGTCTCCAATGAGTCTTTGACTCACAGAGCTACTTTTAGATGCTCTTTCCACTGATCTGGGGATGACTCAGCACCAACCCCAAGGTGAAATGCGGTATTCCTTCCCACTCTGCTAGGGCTGGGACCAATACTCAACTTAAGACTTTTCTGCCAGCATCCCCAGTACAGCCACAATTAAAGGCAGAAGCCTCCTGTGCCAGCAGGACCAGGATTTCTGCTGTCCCCAAAACCATTCTGGACATTCACCTGCACCATAGGGTCAGACTTGGCAAGACGCTTCAGTCCCTCCACCAGCTTGGGCAGGTCAGCTGGGTTCTTGGCTTCCACAGCCACGCGCACGACGGGGCTGACGCTGAACTTCATGACTCTCATGTTGTGAGCGTGCTCGAAGGTGGTGATGGTTCCAGTCTTCACAAGGAACTGGTCGACACCAACCAGACCAACAATGTTTCCACAAGGCACGTCCTCGATGGGTTCAACGTAGCGGCCCATCATGAGAATGGTCCTGGCAAAAGAGAAAGTTGTTTTAATGAAGTCTGAAAGAGGCGGTCCCACCAGGCAGTGTCCTGGAGCTGCGGCAGCAGACTTGAAGTCCACGGCCAAGTGTCTTGCCTGGCCTCAGAGATGAGAAGAGACCCAAGACAGTTCTAGAACCACAAATCTGAACCACGGCTCTGAGCACACTCCACCCAGCCAGGACTGACCTTTGAATTGGCTTCAGGTACAGATCCTCCTTCTTGCCAGGTGTGTAGTTTGGTCCCATGATTCTGACTTTCAAGCCAGTTGAGACGAGACCAGAGAAGACACGTCCAAAAGCGTAGAAACGTCCCTTGTCAGAGGTTGGCACCATTTTAGAGATGTACATCATCAGGGGGCCTTTGGGGTCACAGTTCTTAATACCTGGGAGGAGGGAGAGAGCGCAACTTAGTTCAGTACCATTTCTCGCATTTGGTATGTGTGCCCTGTCCCCCACTCACCCCAAATCCCAACACAAGACCTGTACCCACTGTTGGCCCAGCCCATTCGCTTCTGTCCGGACAGCTGGCCAGCCCAACCAGCCAGAAAGATCACATTGCCAAGGGATGTTTTAAATGAACACAGGCTAAGCCTGAGCCTTCGGCACACACCCTGGCTACTCTCCAGTTACTCAGCTAGCTCAGTCCTCTGGAGTAAAGCTCGTAAGCTTGTTTGATCCATACTAGAAAAGCTACAGACTCAAGAATTACAGTAGCTACCGAGCTGTGTACTTGGAGAACAAGATGGCTACGGGCGTGTTGGAGCACTGAGCACTTAAGTGAGGAGATGGCTGGCAGCAAAGCAGCGGCTCACCATACCTATGGCAGCCTCATCATCAGGGGGTCCCTCGTAGAGCAGCTCACAGCGGTACTTCTGGGCTGTGACAGGAGAAGGCAGGTGAATGGTGATCATCTGCAGCAGGGCATCTCCGGCAGGCAGCCACCGCCTCATCACGGCCTGAGCAGAGATCAGAAGAGCAAGACCCCGTCAGACTGTTCACAACCTGGCAGTTAACCTGCCCTCGCTTCCCCAGCCTCCAAGCTGCCAGCGGCACCTTCCCACCCAAGCAAGGTTCGTAAGTTGACATAGCTGGAGCAGCACAACTGCTCATCTTCTCCCCATAGATGATTCAGACCAATCTCACCTTCAGCAGGGGTTTGCCCTCCTTGTCCTTATCTTCACTGTCAAGCTTGATGTCCAGTTTCTCAATCAGTTTAGCCGCCTCCTCTTTCTTGAAGGCCATGATTGCATTGAAAACCTGGAACGACAGCAGCAGTTATGAACATCGCCGGTGACCCAGTTTGAAGCAGCAGCACAAACGTCTCTAAAGAGAATCTCTGTTCTTGCTCATCACCCAGCTGAATCCATTTGGAGGCTCAGACACATACTTGCCTGCACAGTATCTACTACCAGCTTCCCTGCCTGCACAGAGTAACGAGCTAGGCTTGTGTCAGATATTTAAATTTCTTCAATCAGACAAGTCAGGTCAAAGTGAAGAAATTTTCCATCATCACGCACTGTAACTGAACCAGAGCGTAAGGCACCAGGCAAGGGCTGACCACCAGGGAACTCACCTTGAAGATGGGGTCAAGGATGAGCTGGCAGAAGGTCCTGGGCAGTTTATTTCCATCAGGGCTGGTAGCAGATTTGCTGAACTTGCCAGTAGCAGGATCAAAATATCTGGAGAAAGAATCAAGTCAGACAAGTATCAATGCTCAGTTCAGCTACGGAAGCGTGGCTTGCTCTGCCTGCTCAGGCCAGAGGAAAGAGCTGCTGAGTAAGAACAGTCTTCATACCTTCCCCCATCACACTCAGGTTTTCAGAGCTGGCCAAAATGCATTTCACCCATGTTGCCAACTCACCGTCCCCTCCCCATTTATCTGTGTTTCCTATTCAGCAAACATTTCGTGGGAAACAGTTCTTTTGCTACCAAATGCACTAAGTCACTGAGACAGGGCTGTAAGCAGGCACAACCATGTCCTCCCTCCTTACTGATCTTCTACAGCATCAGGCTGCAGCCACACAGAGCTGATCTGGAATTAAAATCAACAGCCCCAATTCCTCACCTGTCTCCCCACAGCTTCTTCATCATGTCTTCTACTTTCTTGGCACGCTCAGATGGATTCAGCTGGGCATCACCCTTGGCAGCGAACTTTGCAACGTACATTTCAGCAAACTGTTTCAGAGTGAAAGCCCAGCCGTGCAGGCCAGAACCAAAGCCGACGGTACCAAGCACAGGATCAATCTGAAAGGGAACAGGAGAGCTGAGTTACAGAGGAACAGCCACAGCCCTTACAGCCACAGAGCGTTACAGCAGTCAGCCTACTCAGTCCCAAACAACACTCAAGTATGAAAAGAGTTTCAAGATGGAGCTTCAGGACTATGGGACCCTCGAGCAGTTCTGTGACAGCAGCCACCTCTGAGGTCTGGGAACAGCCTGGCCACACACCCGCCATTTTAGCTTTGTACCACAGAACTAGATTGGTTTTTCATCACCTCAACCAACTATGTATTCAGACACTCAACAGCTATGTAGATTTGAGTGCAGGTAAGATTCCAGTCTTTCACGGTGAGTATCAGCAATACATAAAAACCTGCAGCATGCAGGAGAGTGCTCAACGGGACCAAAGCGCAAGCTTTCTCTCAGAGCCGACAGCCCTGCTCGCTACCCAGGAACCCAGCGGGGAGTGCTCGCAGCGCAGGGACTGGCAGACACCTACTGGCCTTCCATTTCAGAAGACAGCTGGGGGAGTGATGCTTGCGTAGGAGCCTAGGATCTCACATCACCCGACATCACAGACGTGATGGGGGCAAGAAGGTGTCCTACAAAACAAGCGCACCCTTTGTAAAGAGAGAAAATACTTTCCTGTATTTAGTCTTTATTTGCTCAAGCCTTGAACTAACAGAAGATTTGGAAGGAAAGCTAACGAGAGCTCCAAACCAGCGCAAGCCTGGGCAGTGCGGGTACCTTTGTTGTTCTACTCTCACTTCTCCACTTGAGACAGGAAAGAGCCACAACTGCTCCCTCTCACTTATTTCAAACACAGCCTTCCACTTACCATGATATTTCCCATGGGGCCACTTTCTCCTTCTCCATATGTGGAAATAATAACGTTCACGTTTTCCACGATGCGCTGGAAGGTCTGGTACAGCTCTTCTGGCTCCAGCTGCAGCTCCAGCAGCGCTCGGTCCATCTTGTTCATCATCAGGACAGGCTTGATCCTCTCAGCAATGGCCTGACGCAGCACAGTCTCTGTTTGTACGCATACACCTGCCAAACACAGGGGAATTAAGTTATCCTCGTCTTCAAACTCACCCAACATACACTCCAGTTCCATATGACTGCAGAAAACCTTACCAGATACACAGTCTACAACAACCAGGGCACCATCAGTGACACGAAGAGCAGCAGTGACCTCCGAAGAGAAGTCCACATGCCCAGGAGAGTCAATCAGGTTGATCAAGAAACCAGAACCATCCTTGCTCTGCTTGATGAAGGCCAAATCATTTTCAGAGAGCTCGTAAAACAGGGAAATAGCTCTGAAAAAAAGGAAAACTACTGAAATTATTATCTACACATTACCCCTCCTCAATGCTTAGAAACAGCTTTTTATCCCACACAGACAACTGTGCCTGGGCTTAAGGATTTCCTGAAGCATCTTCCTGGGAGGCCAGTGTCGGAGCTAACCAGGAGCGCAGGCTAAAATCCACCCTTCCTACGCTTTTCTGAAACCATAACCTCTTCTGAAATCATAAAATCACAACCTCTTCTGACTCCATGCCATTTAAAGTGCTCAAAGAGGCTTCCATTTCTTCCAATCAAGGATTTATGCTTTTTCTACTAGGCCCAACCTCCTTTTTGATCCCTTTTCACACCCCTCAGGGTCCTCAAACTGCCCAGGTGACACAGCCACCAGGTACACCACCAGAGATGCTCCCAAGAGTCTCCACACTGCATCCACGTGAATCCAGCAGATATCAGCCACATCCAACAGCCCCAGTGCTAAAATGGAAGGCTGAAGCTCCCGCTGCACATCTATTTCCCAGTGGCCACCAAGGTAGTGCTCTGTGATTCACCACAAGGCAATCAATGCTTGCTCTTTCATTTAAGCAATCCTCACGAGCAAGAGATGAGCTTCTGAACTAGCCTAGAGAAAGCCTGACGCCGTCTTCTTTCATCTCACGATCAAACCAGTGGAGGACTCAAAGCCCCCCTGAGCTCAGACCACGCAGCAGGAGCACTGAGGTGCCTGAAGGGAGGGAACTCACGTTGATTTGATGGTGATGCACCGTTCCTGCTCATCCTTCCTTGTGTCGGTGAAACGGGTCTCCCCCGCGCGGGCAGAGGCAATGATACCAGCTTTGCATACCAGAGAATCAGTCAAGGTTGATTTGCCGTGATCAACATGGGCAATCACAGACATGTTTCTGATGTTGGCCTTTTTGTCCATGATGGCCCGTATCTGGTCTACTGTGAAGTTCACCTTGAAGAATGAAAGAAGGAGGGGAAGAGAAAAACACAGGGTATATAGAAACAGCTTTGGCAATTCTAAGAAGCCCAGCCAACACCACAAATACCTGCCATAGTCACACCGACACAGATTCTGCCCGTGCAGCCTGCGTTACAAGACAACCCACGGCAAGGGCACTGCAGAGAGCAGCGTTACAAGCAGAGAGGCCTGGGCCTGCAGCAAGAGCACCCAGTGCGCTCCCTCCCTGCCTCGGCATCCTGCAAACTGCAGCAGTGTCAACGTTTCCTTGAGGCAAACACCTGCTAAAACCGGAGCCCCGGTCGGTCGCTGCTCCGCGGCGGGCGGGTGACAGCCCGGTAGGTTTCCCCCCCGCCCGGGCCGCAGCGTTACGTAAGGCAGCCACCGGCCACCGCAAAGGCCCCGTCCTCGGCGTCAACACCGTCCCGGTGCCACATCATCACCGCCGCCGCTCCCCCTCCCCGCGGGGCAGGCGTAGCACCACCGGGCCCCACCGGCACGGCCGCGGCAGCCCCGGCACCGGGAGGGGAGGACCCTACAGGGGCTGACACAGACCCCCAGGGCCACCGAGCCCCACCCGCCGGGCAAGGGCCCCGAGTCTCCCCGGGGACAGTCCCCTCCCCCCGGGCAGGCTTTCCAGCCCCACCCCTCTCCCCTCAGCTGCGGCCCAGCCCGGCACGACAGGCCGCTGGGTCCGCCGCAGGCCCGCGGGCCCTCCCGGGGCAGCCATCCCCCCCGCCGCAGCGAGCGCGGTGCCCGCTCGGCCCCCTGGGGCGGCGGCAGGACGCAGGGCCTCACCATGGTGGCGGATGGCGGTGGATTCTCCGGGGCGGGGGGGTCACAGCAATGGCGGCGGCAACAGCCCTGTCTCGCTGGCGAGCGCAGAGCGGGCGGAAGAGAACGCTGACGTCAACCGCCCCCCTCTTATACGACGGCGCCGGTCGGGGGGCGGGACCTGCGCACCCGGCACGCAACGCGCATGCGCAGCCGCGCCTCTCTGGCCCGCAGCGGCCGGCGGGCTCTATGGTTGGGAGGGCTGTTCCGCCGGGGCGGGACCACGTGGCCGCTCACCGGGGCCGCACCGGGGCCTGCGGGGGAGCCGGGACCGGCAGCTCCCGCCCCACCCTGCCGCGGCTCTGCCCGGGCCGCAGCGGGGGGAACGCCCTCCCCCCCCGCTGCCGCTAAGTCGGGTGGGGAACCGGCCCGGGGGCGGTCGGAGTCGGTACGGCCGCTGCGGGCGGTGATCCCCGGGGGCGGCGGCGCTGCCGCTGCTGTCGGAGCGGGGAGGGCCCCCGCCGCCGGCCCCACCAGAGCGGCAGGCCAGCCCGGGGTCTCGGCTCCCAAGAGGAGGCGGTAGGGCACAGCCCGGTGTCAGCCGGGGCACCGGGCACCGTTGTGCCCTGCCCGCCCCGCCCGGTCGGGCACTGCCGTGGCCCGGTGCGCCCCGGCCCCGCAGGGTCCCGGCGCTGCGCATGCGCCGGCCGGCCCGGGCCTCAGAGCGGGGCGCCGGCGCTGCAGCGCCCCCTGCGGGCGGGGAGGAGCGCGGCGGGGCCGGGGCGGGGGGAACCCGGCCGTGCCCTCGTCAGCGCCGCACCATGTCCCGGGGGTCCCGGTGGGCTGCACGGTGTGCACCGGGGACGAGGCCTCACCCTGCAGCCCCGGGCTGTGCTGCTGGGCTGACGGGCTCCGGCTGAGACCCCGGGGGGGCATCGAGGTCCCTCTGGGGAGCCCAGCGGCCCCGCTCCTCCTTGGGCGGTGGCGTGATTCCTTGTGCTCCAGCAGAGCCAAGCCCGGGATAATCCGGCCGAAGGATGCAGAACGACTGCGCAGCGCCAGGGAAGGCCCCGGGCGCGATTTGGGGGGATTCCTTCCAACCCAGCGCAGGAAGGAAGGGCCAAAGCCCCCTTGGTTTCTCCCAGCGAGCTGGGAAGCTGATGCTCTATGCAGTGAAGAGCATCACCTGAGTTAGGAACAGATTAAAGGGAGGTTACACACACAGGCGAGGAAAGAGGGACTCCAGGCAGGGGGAAATGTATCTCTCCATCTCCACAGCATAAGTATTTTGCTGCTTTTTCTTTCTCTTCAGCACTGCGGGAGGCCATCGCTCCACCTCCCTCAGCTGCAGCATAAGCTCACACAAATCCAAGCTGCTCTGTCCCCACGCCACCTCGCCTGGCAGCTACAGTTGCCGCTAAATTCCCGGCACAGCTGCTAAATTCCCGGTCTGTCCCCAGCACCAGTCACAGGCAGGGACCAGCAAGACAGCGTTGGAGCTACACCCAGGATGGATTTGGCCCCCGTCTCCCCGGGTGTGACAGGATGAGTTATCAGCTGTTGGGGTTACCATAGCAATCCTTTGAATTTTTAGCACCAATACTGGCTTTTGCCAGACTCAAACGGAACACTGGGGAGCCTGATTAACATATCGGCCTGCCTAGGAAACTGGCTAATTGCCTTTTTGTTTAATTAGCTCGTGGGGTTGATGACAAGGAGGGGAAAGTGCTAGAAAACCTCTCCCAGTGCAGCGTTTCACCCTGACTACTGGGGTTACCTCCTGGTAACTCAGCCTGGAGCTGGAGAGGGCACCGCTGTGCCCTCGCTGCTTAGAAATGGAGCAACCAGATCCCAAGGGGAGTAGTATTGGGCCTAGGAGAAATAATTTTTGCCTACATAGAGGGTATTTTTTCCCCAAGTGCTCACGGGGGGGCACAAACGCTGACCTGTGCAGAGGGCGGGGGGTCTCTGGGACGCCATCACTGCGGAGCAGGTTGGTTTTGGCCACGAGGTGCCACATCTGCCTCAGCAGGGAGTGCGTCTGAGGGGGAGGCGTGGCGGAAGGCTCTCGAGGCCCCTGAAGCAGACGCGCAGGGGTGAGCGGCATCCCTCACTAGTGCAGGATGTCGGAGGGTCTGGCAGCTCTGAGGTCCAAGGTCCAACAGGAAAATCTGAGATTTGCAAGTTCAAGTTCAAGCGGAGGCTGCCACGGGGTGAGGAGGAGGATGGTTAGGCCGGTATCCTTCGGGTTTCTCTGATGAAGGCACAGATCCAAAAGTGCTCTTTTCTTGGGTTTTTCTCCAGTGTTTTCTCTTCAGAAAAGCCTGCAACAGCCGCCTGCTCTTCAAAAGTGTTTCCCAGCCAAACCACGAGTGATCGGATCTGGTGCTCCCAGCTTTCAGGACAAAACTGCCCACAGGCATCAGTGCCAAAGACACCCTGCAGTGAAACGAAGCACCTCGGTGTTTGGTCAGGGGCCGGGGTGCAGGGGGAGCCCCCTCCCCAGCCCTCCCCTCCTGGGGCCTGCAGCCTTGGCCTGGTTCCTCCAGGTTGGCTCCAGCGCTGCCCTCCTCAGCGGGGACGGTGAGCAGGGCCCGGCCATGCTCCAGGGCAGCAGAGGGGCTGGTGTAAGGAAGTGGGACCCCGGGACAAGCCCACCGGGCCCCGGGGCTGACCCAGGCCGACACCAGGCACAGTGAGGCCTGCCCTGGGGCATCCACCTGCCACCATTTTGGGGGCACCACACATCGCTCCCCAGGGGGGCTGCGCTGCCACCCGCCCGCTTGCTCTCAATCTCTTGCTCGCTGCAGGGGACGTCTCCAGCCCCGCTCCTCCGGGCCGCGGCCCCACGGGCGGCTCCTCCCCCCCGACGCCCCCCCGGTTCGCGGGGCGCTGTCCCTTTAAGGCACCCGGGAAGGCGGGGCCGGGCGGGGCGGGGCCACTGCGCCTGCGCGGCGAGGCCGCGGCCCGCGGGGAGAAGAACGCGCGCGCGGATTGGGCGGCGCGCGCCTCTCGCGGCCCCTCCCCGTCGCCGCGAGCGTCACGTGACTCGGCGGCGGCTCCCGGCGCGGTGGACGCTGGAGGCCAAGATGGCGGCGGAGCTGGTGGAGGCGAAAGTGAGTCAGCCGTGCCCCCGCCCCGCCGGTGGGGCCTGGGCCGGGCCGGGTAGGGCCGGGTGCCTCCCGGTGGGGGGACCGTGGGCGGGCGGCACGGCCTCGGCCCTGGCCCCGGTGCTGAGAGCCGGGGGGCGGCGCCCCGGGACCGCCCCCCCCCCCGCCCTTTTACCTCAGGGGCTGCCCCGCCCCGGCCTCCGGGCCCGGCCGCAGCCCCCGCCGGACCCCGGGCCTGGTACCCGGCACGGCTTACAGCCCTGGGGAGCCGCCCGCCCCTGGGCCTGCCCCTGGGCCGCCGGGCCGGGCCCCGGCCTCCCCCGCAGTTAATTCCCAGTGATTAATTAGCGCAGGTGGTTTCCCCCCGCCGCCCGGCAGAGCTCTTTCCCCTGCTCCCCGGGCCCCTCGCCTCCTCCCCGCGGAGCCCCAGGGCCCAGCCGTGCCCGGTGCCCAGCTGCCCCTCCGCGGCCTGCCCTGGGCTCCCTGTGGCCGGTTTGGGGGCGCGGCCGGCGGGGCGCGGAGCGGAGCTGTCCAGCCGGGCGGGCGGAGGGCTGGGGAGCCCTCGCAGCGGCCCCGGCCCGGCTTTGCCCGTCTCGCCGTGGCTTGGGGGATGGTGGTGCGATGAGCAGTGCCCGGTGCTGGGGGTGTTGGGGCAGAGCCCCTGGCTCTCGGTGGTGGGGAGGCTTGGGGCAGCCTCTGAGGCTCCTCCGCGGTGGGGTGAGGTGAAGTCTTTTCACAGCAAAGGTGCCTGAAGTTGCGTTGTGCTTCCAATGTGGCTTGTGCACCCCATCAGGCCTTCTGGGGGAAAGAGCCCCTGCTCTGCTGTGGGTTTCTCCTTCTCCCTCTGGCTCCCCGTTCACTGGCACCTCTCTGGGAGCCCAGAGTTCTCCACATCCCACCGTTGGTGCGTGGCAGTGCAGAGGACCAGCGGGCAGCACTTGAGCAGGCTTTCCCCAACAGCATCATGGGGAAGCTGGTGCTGAGGGTGCTTACTGAGGGACACCATTGGATGGAAAGCGTTTAGCACCTGCAGGATCAGCTCATCAGTGAGGATGTGGCTAGATGGTTGCAAAAATGAGATTTGGAAGAGTCTTGTTTTAGGAGGCACGGCCCTCTCCCTGCTGTTGAGTCCCTCTCAGTGTTGTGAGCTGAGCCCAGGACCCTGGAGGAGGAGATGTGCTTCAAGGTGTCGTGGTTGCCCCCACAGCGGGTGTTTGGCGGGCTCAGTGGCACTCACATGCAAGGCTTCCTCACAGGGAGGAATAGGCTTTAGCACTAACGATCTCAGTAGTTAATGTGATCTCTCTAGTGCTCATATCATCATGCAGGTCCAAGCCTCGGTGACAGGTTTTCTTTGTCTGAAGCTTGTTCTTCTGTTACTGCTCAAATCTGGTCATCCTTTTGCATCTTAAATCCTTCTAAATGTAAACTGCAGAAGACTGTCAGCTCAAACTCCACTTTGTGCACCGACAGTCCCAAGTGACCGGTGGTGTAGGAGCAGTGAATACCTGTCTGCTGTGCTCCTGTGACTTCCCTGGTACCATACTGTTGAAGTATTTGTATTGCCTTGACATATTTATCTTTGCAAATATGCTATTTATCCTCAAAGTGCCTCAGAGAGTACAATATGCTCTCCATTTTGGAGAAAACTGAGACACAGAAACTAGATTTCTCCAAGATCGCACAGGTGGTATCTAGTGAAGCAGTGACATGAATCCAGATCTCTTGAATTCTGACTTTCTGGCAATTAAACATCCTTTCTCTCTTCTTTAAAGTTATCTGTCTTTTTTCCTCTTATCAAAGGTATTTTGGGACACATCACGCTGCCAAAAATTTTAACTACAACCGGTGACGTTTGTGTAACATCTCTTGGGCTTCCAGATTAAATGACAGATTTCATGAAAAAAGGAGAAAATAAAATGACATTTTCTCTATAGTCTAATTCCCACACATGCAAAAGTGGTTGTTAAATGTTTCTGGAGTCAGTAGTAGCTTTCTTAATTAAAAAGAAAAAAAAATCTGTATCTGTTTTATTCCAGGAGATTACAAGGCTACTATTAATTTCCACAGAAATCTATCTTTTATGCTTTATTTATTTATTTAATTAATCCGCAAACAAGAGTGGAGTATAGATTGGGGAAAAGAGACCTGCTGGGTCTCTGCTTCTGTTTCTTTTTACTGTGGGACAGCTGGGGTTTCTTCTTGAATTCCTGTGTTTTCCACAAACTGGGAAGGATATTGAGTGACTACGTGTGGGTACCTATCAAGTATATTTTCAGGGCAGCTTGAATTTTCAGAAACATTTACTTGATAAGCTTGTCTTGCGCATTCATAAGGCTGCTTTGTCATAAGAGAGAACTGAAACGTCACTCTCATCAGACTTTAGCAGTAGTTTTAACAGAAATAATTTCTAGTTCTTAGTCTGATGGGAAGTTGCCGTGTGGTATAGTATGGTCTTTGAATCTGCTGACAGTTACAGACCTTCTGAGTTTCCACAGCAGCAAGAGAGTAAATTTTTGAAGACAGAGATAGTTTTTTACTGCTTATCAAAACACTGAAATCGATAGTACCAGTGCCACAGCAAAGGCAGCTCCTGGCTGTGATCATGGGGGAGTGCTTGACAAAGCACCCAAATAGAGTTTGGAGGCATTGTTCTCATGGGAACATACTGCTCTCTTTAATAGTCTAATAATATCTTTCCATAGTCTAAGATACATCATATTTTTTAAAGATCCTGTATATGTAGGAAGGACTCTGGAGGTTTTTTTTTTCCCCCGTGCAGATAATATACAGGTGCACTGAAATACAGTATGAAAGGATTGGCGGCCCTCGTTCACTTAAATGTCATCTGCCTTCCAGTTCACATTCCTTTGCTTCCTTTGCCTTATGGTAATACCATTTTAGATGAAGTTTTTAATGGAGCTCTCTTACCCAAAGCTGCCTGGGAAGTTTGGATGCTTTGAGTAAAGGAGTTAATGCACTCTTCTGTGTGTGGGGCCTGCTGTTTGAGATGTTTTCCTTCGCGGTCACTCTTGCTTCCAGTCAAACTGTCTTGAGGATGCTTAGCATTTATCACAAATGATTTTTGAGTGGTTTGATGACTATCATGTTGTTTCTCTGATTTTGGTGATATTTCAATTGATGGTCTTCTCTGTATTTGCTTTGCTCAAACAAGTACCTAAGAAATGGGATGCTCATCAGGTGAATAACAGCTGGTTTGAACAGAAAGTTTGGTGTCTTTCTTATCAGGGATTTTTTTAGTATTTTGGATTCCAGTTATAGCGTATAGTAAGAACTGACACTTTGCATTTTTATAACTGTAAGAACGTTTTTAATTTTTTATCCCCTAGAACATGGTGATGAGTTTCCGAGTCTCAGATCTTCAGATGTTGCTGGGTTTTGTTGGCAGGAGTAAAAGCGGACTTAAACATGAACTAGTCACCAGAGCATTGCAATTGGTCCAATTTGACTGCAGCCCTGAAGTGTTCAAGAAAATTAAGGAGCTCTATGAGACTCGCTACGCCAAGAAGAGCTCTGAAGTCACGCAGCCTCAGCCGCAGCAGCACCGGTCTCCCGAGGCACTCTCCATACATTCATCGTACGACCGCGGGAGCACCGTTGCTCGGACTTCTATCTCCACTACTAATATTGACTATCCTGCGCTCTATGGGAAATACCTTAACGGACTGGGAAGGTTGCCACCCAAAGTTGCGAAGCCTGAAGTTCGGCTGGTGAAACTTCCCTTCTATACGACCCTGGATGAACTGTTGAAGCCAACAGAATTAGGTGAGTTTTCAATATGCTGGTGCGTGTTCGATGGACTCAGTCTGAGAAGGAAAGTGAAACAAGTTTGTCAGAAAGGTGGTGGTGTTTTCAAGGATCTGTAAAGTCATGTGACAGAGGAGAGGCTGATGAATATGGTGGTGGATGCCCTCCTCTCCCCCCTCTCTTCCCTCATACTTAGAATTTAGAGATGAATATTTATATGGTTTTTTTTTTTTCCCCTTGGCTTAGAACAGGAATGTGATCACTTTGAGATGTGACTTGAAAGCCTGTCTTGTTTGGCTGTAGCTTTCATATCCTTCGTTGGAAATGCTGCTGTGTGGCACGTTGCAGTCTTTTGCTGTGAATCATAATCTGTCTTCCATCTCCATAATTTGGCAGTGTATTGATGAAAATCTTTCTGTGTTGGTGTCGCACCTGTGCTAAGCAAGTCTGCTGGCATATTCTATGCTAATGCTATTTTTCAGTGCTTAAAATACCTGACCTAAAGCCTCCTGTGGATGAAGGAGGATGGTACACACATCAAACAGTATTTCTGCCTTTTTTTTTTTTGTGCTTGTCATAGTTATCTGTGAATGATGCTATGTATTTTGAGGGGCAGCTAGGGAAACTGGAAGAAGTGCTTTTTCCCACCGTGGGCCTAGGAGACTGATTTTTCATTATTTTAATTCTGAGAAACAAAGAGTATTGTCACAGGTGTTAAATATAATGTTCTTGTAGCGAAGACAGTGTATACAGAGGAGAAGTATCATTGTAGTCTGCTGAGCATCAGTGTCTCATAAAGTCAGCGTGGTAATATCAGGCTTCACTACTAAATGAACCTAGAACTTGGCAAGCTGGTCTTTCTTTGCTGAAAAAAATGTTTGATGTGCATGTGGATTGGAGGAGAAAAAATAGATGAAGATATGATTGTGCAGGTATAAAAAAAAAGGACTAATTCATCAGACTTTACATAATTTTCATCTTCATTTGTAGGCAGTAAATATGTTAATGCTGTGACCATTTAAACAGTTGAGGGGTGACTGCCAGTGTAAAGCTAAAATATTTTAAATGCTGTTTGGGGAATGGGTTAGTTCAGTCTTAAATTTGTTAGTTAGGAACGCAAATGTAGTATTTTGAAGGAAAACAAATATTCAAAAGGTGGAAACATCCAGAGAGAGGAGAAGAGCCTGGATATACTTACTGTGATTAACAGATTTCGTTAAAAGTTGACATTAAATCTTCTACATCAGCTCAGAACCGAGGTCTCATTAAATGTAGTATCTCGCCTCTGTTAGCTGACACCTCCCTTGGGTCAGCTTGTTCCCTAAAGCATATTTGGCTAATTTTCCCTTTTGATGAGAGTGTTTTCTGCATAACGGTGGGGGATTGGTGGTGAGTAGCTGGGTATGAACAGATGTTCAGCCTTCATTGTCCCAGTCGGCTGTTCAGAACCTAACGACGTCTTCTAGACACTTGCTTAATTTTCCCAACCTGGTGACCTGCAACTATAATTCCTTCTGCCTGTGCCAATGTGAATAAATAAGCATTTCTTTCTCTGTAAAACTGGGGTTATTTCAACACTGCATAGGTATTGGCTGCTCCCCATTGCTGCCTGGAACAGCCAGGTGCTGGAATAACTTTGACATTAAAAGTTATGCTTGTATGGGGCTCTGCTTAGTGTGGGAGGATGATAAAACAAAGCACTCTGAGGAAAATGGAGTGTTTTTCCGTATGGAAGCTGCACCAGTTCATGCTTTGTTGCCCAGATTTCACATTCTGTGTTTGGACCAAGCGTAAGCTCCTTGTCAACCTCAGAAACTCATCACATGGAAGTACCTGAAAGTGATTTAAGATCTCGGATCCATTTAAAAGCACCCAGTTGCTGTTGTAGTACCCCATTTCCCTAGGCTACAAAAGAGGTATATTAAGCATATAGCCGTGGTGGGAGTAGGGGAAGCTTAATTTATATGTTTCGGGCTTCAATTGGAAGTATCTTTATTAGTGAAAAGGCTCTCTTGCCTCTTTGAGATGATTGCCTTGAGATCAAAGGTGAGGTGGGCGATGCCTAATTTAGTCTGTAGGCAAGCAGATTCCCTGAAGAACTATCAAATTACTAGTAGACTTGTAGACAAAGGTGGCTTCAGCTAAAAGCAGATAGATTGGGTCCATTGCAAACCAGCTAATATCTCATCTTTGGTAACTGCACACACAGTTTCAGTCAATTTAAGTATTGAGTTTAGCATCTGAGTTATCTACACAAAAACAGCTTCTGCTGCAGCTTTCTGGTTTGGTCTAAGGATGTCAACATGAAAGAATTCTTCTAATTTACTGAAATCGCTGCAATTCTCTTGGGTAGATAAGGCTTAAAATTAAGATTGATCAGATACCTTTTTAGAGGGAATGAATACTAATATCTTTCCTGCGTTGTATTTTAAGTAGCTAACAAGCGGAGTATTTATGTGAGCTCCGGTATCTGAGCACCTCCCCGATAAGTGTACTTATCCTCTGGCACCTTTTTGGGTAAAGCAGTGTGAATATAGTTTTTGACAATAATAGTGTGCTGTAAGGAATTCTGAATGATTTTTTTGTTCCGAATGTTAGCTGTGACAGCCTGTACTCACTGCAGATACTGAGGCTTCTGGTCTTCTCCTGGAGACAGGCCAAAAGAGATCTTGCGGTGCAGCTGTGGGAGCAGAAGGCCATGTAGACTGGGAGGTCCTGCCACTGTCAATGTAAACAGGATTTGTTTGGTTTTGCCCTTTTGATAATACCTGCCTTGCAGAGGTGGCATTGCTCTTCTGTTGTGTGGAAGTAGTAAAGCTGCTGCTGCTCCAGGCCCCTCCTCTGAAGCTGGACTTCAGTCGTTGTAAACAGGGCCACTGATTTTGTGGCAAAGGCAACTGCCTTCCCCAGCTGCAGAGCAAACGCCGCTGTGTTGGGCGATCTCCAAGGAATCCCAGCAAAAGCACGTGCTCAAACTGTTGCTATATCCACCTAAGCAAACTGTGGTATGCATTAAAATGAGTGCTTCTGCTGCTTACAAAAATAAAAGATGTCATACAGTCAACTTGCCCTGTCTCCCCGGGCCCCCACATGAACACAAATGACCTTCAGTCTAGTCAGAGTAGTTCCAATAGCCAAGGAGTTAAAAAAAAAACCCACCTATTTATTGTATTGTGCCCTGAGGTGGGCTGCTTTGGAGGTGTAGGGATGTGAATGAGGACTTGCCACAAGCTCCTCAGCCCTACAGAAGCCTCCTGCCAGCAGCTCATCTCTGGCTTTGGGATCTCCAGTCACGGCAATGACAATATAATCTCTCTTTCTTGGGGGTATATAATGCCTTTAGTGAGTTTGACCAATAAGTGACATAGTGAGGATGCTACCTTTAAAAAAAATGAAACAAAACAAAAATCCCCTTGGTGCAGGGAAGCCCTAAAACCCTGAAATCAACATAGTCCATATTTTGTATGGTGTGGTCTAGCTTGCCAGATCGAGAGCTGAGGATGAGGTTGGCTTCTCAGAATGGGAATCCATTGCAATTACGTTGGGCTAAAGTCTTGACTATGGTTTGCCAAGTCCTTTTGGTTTTGGAAGTTTTATGCCTTGACTCATTCTGAGGATTGCTGATCGAGCTGTCTTAAAAATTGATTTCCTGCTATTGTCAACTGTTAAAATAAATTGATCCCAGCAGCCGTTTTACAAGTCAAGGAGCTGAGTTGTGTGCTGAGGCATCTGTCCTGGAGAAAGGATGAAATTCAGTTATCTTAAAATATTTTAGCTTTAAAAAACTGTAATTTTTTTCCTGGCTGCTCAGCAAAGAAATGAATAGCTGATTAGGTACCCTAAAGGTGTACCTCCTGGAGTTTGGGCTTTTTTTCCAGCATTAAGATTTTGAAGGAGAATTGGGTCTTTACGCAAGTCTGTCTTGGAGCATTTTTTCTTCCAGTCTTTTGGGGAAAGTTCTCTTGCACTTTATTCCAAAGCATCCAGTTCTGATTGCTGTTGGCAACGAGGTATGCATGGACACGTCCTGAGTCTCTTTAGCAGTCTATCTTCTTGATTTTTGTTTTCCCTTCAGCTCTTTTTTGTCCAGGTAACACCAGAGTGCTTTGTGTGACTCTCCAGCAGCTTTCTGTGAGCGCGGTTGCGAGGTACCCCTCAATTCTTGCCTGGAGAAGGGTCTTTCACAGCAAGAAATAAAGAAAATGGGGAGCATATGCTGCTGCTGCTCATCTCTCTTACTTCACACGCAAAGAGGAGAGTTGTTAACTAAGTAGCTGTAGAGAAACGTAGGCACCTGACTATTTTTTGTTTTCCTGTAATGGTGGTTGCACGCTCAAACTGCGTAGCCCATCGATAGCCGGTGCTTTGCAGCCAGGGCTGCTGTGCAAACTCGCCCGCGTACCCCGTACGTGGTAGCTAGCGGTGGTCTTTCAGCCTCGGCCCCGGAGCGGTACTCGCTCCTGATGTGGTGAGCAACTATTTGGTGTGTCACAGAAATGAGCAAATTACCTGTTTTGAAATTCAATAGTGCTGGGTTTAATGCTAGAATATTTTGCTGGAGAGGGGATGGCAAATTTGTCGGATACTTCACAGGGTTTGACTACCATCCCTGATGGCATCTGCTAACGGTGCCAGTCACTGCTGCGGGCAGCCTGCTTTCAGCAGCCAAGCACTTTTTTTGTAGAATAAGGGTGAGCTGATATAAATGCAAAATAAAACACGAACAACTTCTCCGTTTTCCTAATCGGGTTTGCTTTGTCTTCATGTAGGTCAACAATCAGGGGGACAGTGTGTCTATAGACAGTTATTTAAGCAATAATATTAAAACGATGAGTTGTTGGTGGTGTTCTTACCATTCATCACTTTCTAAAAATAACAGTCCTTATGAAACGCTTTACTTCTCGATGGTTGTTTTGGTCGAGACATATTTGGATGGAAACTGGAATTAAACTAAAAGTCCATAAAGATACCTTTTTTTTTTTTTAATTATTTCTGAAAGCCCTTTTTGCATTTTTAAAGCTGAATTACCAAAGGGAGGTATCCATAGTCAGTGAGTCAGATTGTCACTGTGTGTTCCAAGATCTTAGAGCTGCTGAGGTTTATCCTTCCTTCCTTCATCTCATCTTATTCATAGATAGTAAAGCACACTTTTTCTACTTCTCAAATTCTGGTATATTGGCTTTGAATAAACTAGCAATTGAAGTGATGCAAATGAAAAAATCCCATTCGTGCTAAAAAGAAAAAATAAAAGCTGTTTTATCACTTCCTCTTTGCATTTATCCTGTGACTTTCACCAGCCCAGGGCCTTGGCTTCAGTTGGAAACGTGTACTGACAATAAAACTTAACCTGTTTGACTTTAATAAAAGGGACTAAGCGGAAGTCGTAACATAAGTTTTCCACATCTCAGGCTTCATTTTAACCATGTTAAACGCATTTGATCTTAAAATTGTCAATGGATAAAAGGCCACAATTAACGCTGGGTTCTCAGTTAAGTGTTTCTGGAAGTGGACTGCTGCAACACCCTACCTATAAATGCACCCTCAAGGTCATGCGTTTGTAAGTCATGTTTTGTCTCTTACAGCTGGTTTTTGTGATGCTTTTTGTATCTAAGCTGATCTTTGCTGTTGTTGTTTCCTTTCTTTTCCAGAATCAGTCTGATCAGTCTGGTGGTTTTGTGCTTTGCATAGGTCTCTCCTTATGCTTCTTTGAGTCGTAGTCTCCACACTGTGATGCCACTTGTGGTTTGTTCTTATATGAACACAGGATTGTTGGCTCATTGATTATTTGAGGGGAGGAAAAATGAAAAAGCAGGTCCAAATCCACTGTGTACTATTAGTGTGCTAACTAGCAAAACAGGCAAGCCATAAATGAGTAAAGCTGTAATCAACAGTAGATTTACCAAAATGCATGATGGCTGGAGTTCTTGTATGGGAAAAAATGAGACTTAGAAGTAAACATAGCTGAGAACATAAAAAAATCACCATGTGCTTAGGAATGTAAGAAGAGCTAGATATTACCAGTTTGATGTACAGACTTTTTTTTTTTTTTTTTTTCCCCTCTTCCTCAGTTCCACAGAATAATGAGAAGCTTCAGGAAAGTCCGTGCATTTTTGCATTAACACCGAGACAAGTGGAGTTGATCAGAAATTCCAGGTACTTCTCATTGGGTATTAACAGTTTGAGAAAATGTAGCTGTATGATTCCTCTGCGTTCCCTCTCTGTGGAAGCTTTTGTTCTCTGCAAGGAAACACAGTTTGTTTGAGGTCATTAGCAGACAGGCTACTTCTCATGTAAAGCAAATAGCTTTGGGGGAGGTGGGAGGTACAATTTTACCGATCTAAGTCCCTAAGTTTCACTTCTGCTCCTCTAATCTTGCTTTTGAATAGTACATTTGGGCGGGAAAGGCAGTATGAAATTGTTGATGACCTAAATTCTCTGTTGAGCTTGTGTTGTGAATATTTGCAGATTTTTCTTTGCATCAAAAGTTCAAAAGCTATATGTGCAACACTGTTTGCATCTGAAAGAAAGCTTCCTTGTTGTAAAGGATACTATAGTAACTGCATAAGAAAACATCTTGCACCAATTCGGGTTCACGCTGACCTCTGCCGTGATGCAATTTTTGATTCAAACAATGAAACGCCTAAGAGATGTCAGTGCAGGCAGTAAAGCTTCCTCTTCTGCTGACCTGCTCTCTTGGTCCTTGCTGCTGTGAAAGGACAATGATGCAGAAGAGGTCCTCCAAAACAAAGCGTAAAACCTTTAAATATTTCTCTTTATGGTAAAATCATACTGTTATCATAGAGTCGGAGAAAGATGATGTTTCTTGAATATCCAGTGCTTGATTACTGTTGTGATCCCAGTAGGTCAACAGAAGCAGTGCAGGGGAAGCTGTTTGAAGACTTAACAGAAAGGAAATGATACACCACAGAAGTCTTTAAGGGTGATAAAAGACTACACGTGTTGTAGCTGATTCTTGAGGCTCTTTTCTCCATATATTCAGATTTGTGAGAAAACTTCCACTGTCAGTAGCACAACTTAAGTATTTCATAGCAGGGGTTTCAGTGGGAGTCCAGAATGATCACTCGGTGCAGGTCCATCTTCTTCCACTGCTTGTGGGTGGTACCAGATGTGTTTCCCCCAGATCCAAAAGTGCCACGTCAGCTCCTGCCTCTCAGCTGAACTGAGGTTCCATCCCTTCCACCCCCAAAATCAAAACATTTATACTAAAATACTGAATTGGAATGTCAAACACTTTCAGAGGCAAATCAAGACTAATTTTGGGATCTTATCTAACACCTTGCATCCTGTGCAGAAATTAGGGTATGTTTTACACCCGTATATAAAGACTCCTAATAAAATACCTTTGTTCTGGGGTATGTTGCTTTCCTGATGCCAGCTGAAATCCTGTTACGAATAGCACTACTGAAGTTAGCAATGCTAACAGTTGTTCTGCTGGTGCCATAATACTTGGTTCCTTGGTTTGCATGAACAGCTTTAGCTGAATAATTGAACAAAGAGAGTCTTCAAAGAACGTTGTCAGGTAGACTTGGCCTTAAAACCTAGTTTTTGTAAATGCTTACAAATCAGCAAAAGGATGCCAGGCAAATTGATATCTTTCACCCAGCACTTCTACAATTTTGAAAACCCAGAGGAAGGCTGTAGGACGGTGTGTTAGGAAAAAAAAATACAGGACCACTGATATTTGCAGAGGGAATTGCACATTTTAAATAAAATTCTGTAAAGTAATTCTTCAAAGGTCTATAAAAAAAAAAAAAAGAACTAAAACTCTTGAGTCTGGCAAAGTGACAGCCGATTTTGGTTGATCTGGGGAGGGTTGTGTCTTGGGTTTTTTTGTTTGGTTGTTTTGTTTACGTAATTAATCTGATGTTTCTGTTTCTTCTTCAATTTACTAGGGAATTGCAACCCGGTGTGAAATCAGTTCAGGTTGTGCTAAGGTATGTCTGAGCATGGGGTTGATTTAACATCGGGTGCAGAACAGGGGAGGAGGGAATGCACTACCAAAATATATTAACTGTCAGCGTGGTTTTCATAGCTGCAAAGATAACTTACAGTAAATTGTTTGTTCACATGCCTAACGCAAGCATCTTAAACTCTACTTTGTAACCTCTTCCTACATGTACTGCTTGAGTTAGTGCTGCAGTAGAACACAGCAGCGTGTCAGGTTTTGCTGCCCAGGTATCAAGCCTGCATCCGATCTGGGAGAGCCGAGTGGAATTGGCTTTGCTTTGGCCAGATGAGGGAGCATGGGTTGGTGTGGTGATGGTTGGCTGCTGGTAGCTGTTGATGTGCAGAGAGCTTTGAACATGCAAACAGCATGGGGATATTGAGAGACGTGTCATTTCTTTACAGAATCTGTTACACAGACACTAGTTCTCCTCAGGAGGATCAGTACCCTCCGAACATTGCAGTGAAAGTGAATCATAGTTACTGCTCAGTGCCGGTAAGTCAGCGCAGCCAGGAGGTGTGACGTTGCAACTTTGGAGGGACTTGTGTAATTTAGAAGGAAATTGTTTTCCTGATGAATGCAGACAAGAAGCCAGAGTATAAAAGTGCACAGCTTAGTTTAAAGCTAATTTTTTAATGGATTAGCTGTGTTGTTAATAAACTGTTCTTGCAAAAAGACTCGATCCTTTTTACTTTGCGCTTGGTCTGCTGTTCAGCTCCCTTCTACCCCCCTCCTTGAAAACTGTGGGTGAGTAGGATGTGATGAAGCTGATGAATAGACGTACCCACATAGAAGCATCTTGAGGGAAAAAACCCCCAACTATATGTATATATATTTAATCTTTCTGCCTTAGGGCTACTATCCATCAAACAAACCTGGAGTGGAACCTAAAAGGCCCTGTCGTCCCATCAACCTCACCCATCTCATGTACTTGTCTGCAGCGACCAATCGCATCACCATTACCTGGGGGAATTACGGGAAGGTACGTGCCAAAGGAAATCGCGCGGGACTGCGCAAACGAGCGCAAAAGAGCAGCCTCGCTCATTCTTTCCCTTCCTTCCCTCATTAGAGCTATTCCGTGGGGCTGTACTTAGTGCGGCAGATGACCTCAGCAGAGCTGCTGCAGAGGTTGAAAACCATTGGGATCAAACATCCAGAACTCTGCAAAGCACTTGGTGAGTATGTCTGCTTATGAGGTGGCTCGGGGAGGTGCGCTGTGTGCCTGTCAGACTGCAGCATTCCTAACAGCCAGGCTGCTAGAAATATGCTTGGGAAGAGCTGCCAGGTTTTATACAATTTCTTTCCTCCAGTTGTATAAAAACACTTTTTTTTGAACAGACTTGCTAAGCTGTATGTCAGTCGTGTGAAATTGCCCCAAATCTGTGTGCAAGTGCAGCACTTCTGCAGCGTGTGTTTCTCGTGGCTCTGCAGAAGCTCTGAATCACTTTAGTTGGATTTAGAATTTGTCCCCAGGTCGTATCGTGGTGAGTGCCGCTGAGGGCCAGTGTCGTTCTGACGCGAATGGCTTCATGCCTTCACCTGAGTAATTATGAGCTGACGAACATTACCGCAGCACCTCGGCCTTGACCCGCACTATTTCCAAAGGAGATTTCTGGAGCAAGGGATCCTGGTGAAAATGTCCTGCTGCCCCAACCCCCCGTGAGTCCTAGGGGCTGGCAGTGGGATTTCACCACCAGCACTTTCATATGCGTTGAGAGCTTCAGAGAAGAGATGATCCCGAGAGATGCTTATCCTAGACCACTCAGGTAAATCATCATGGTATGAGGCAAATGCAAAACATTATTGAAAATGAGGGGAAGTTACCTTTCCAAGGCAGAGTCTGACTCGCAGCTCATGAGAGTCTGGAGGATTTCCAGTTATTTAATGTTACCGGAGAGAGCATTCTTACTATTCAGTTCTGCATGGGAGATCCAACACCATGGATCGTGATGGTCTTTAAAACATACTATTCAGATCATGGACAACTCTTACTGAGTATAAGAAACATAATCTTGAAGATAGATTGTATTTCATAGGGGAGATGATGATTTCAGGTATGTCCTAACGTTCAGATGCCTAATGCACATTGTGGGACACACTGCTGCTTCAGCCAAACTTTTGATCTTCATGTTAAGTGCAGCATTTCTGCAGCAGATGCTGAACACTTCTGTATCTGTGTGCCACACCGAATAGCGTCCATGGCAGTCTTGATCACATTAGACCTCTCTGACAGCCAGCACTTACCTGTTGACATAAGAAATGAAAATTTCCATTTGTTGAATATCCACCATGCTCAGAAGCCCGAGGCACTGGCTTTGCTCCCTTTTCTGCTGTTCACCAGAACCTTAAATGAATTGAGCAGAGGCTGGCTTTTGAGTTGCCCTAAACTTCAGAGGATCCTCTCGTTCTCTGACACTTCTTGAAACCAGGCTCAGCAGTTTGTGCCGTTCCCTTTAAAGCGAGCGCTTGCAGGCTGGCCTCTCGGTCCGAGAGTGGCAGGCAGATGTTCTGAAAGCAGCTTTCTTGCCTTTTCTACTTGGTAACAAGCGTGTGCCTCCAGTTCTACTGAGTTAGATAACTAACGGCTTTGGCTGGACTTTGGGGCAGAGATGAGTTGCTTTTGGTGACCTTAAATTTAACCAAATAGGAACGTTGTCTTGTTTGAGTTCCTCTGGCCTGTTACTGCTTGGAAGTTGTTTGGACATCTGAAACTGGCAAGCACAAGCAGCTTATAAACTTTGCTTTTATAGCTCTGGTCTGTTCTGCAAATGATTCCATTTCATGTTCGTTGCAATATCCTTCAGTACTCACTAAAGCTACCCTTTGACTTCAGTTGCATCTCGGGGCTGACTCATCTTCCTTTGCATATGTTTCTGTGACTTTAGTATAGGAACGTTGTCTGAAAACAGATATGCTTACATACATGGCTGTGGATCCAAAAGCAGTCTTAAACCAGCTTGATTCTAATCAGGAGGTCCTAGAAAATGCCCGTTTCTCCTTGCCATGAATCATAGTAATTGATGCGCGGAGACTGCTCTTACAAAGAACTTTATGAAAAATTGAGCTTGGATGAAAAGTCTCCTAATGTGAAGAAAACACCACCAAATCTTGTAATCTTGTGGGAATTTCACATCTGAGAAGTCACTCTCTAATTAGAGCTGCGTGTTGCAAAACAGCATGTAGCCTCATTGTCTGGAGACGTCTTGTTATGATCTGAAAAGGTCAAAATAAATGGTTGACTTGCTCCAAAGAAAAATGGTGATGGAAGTGTCAGAGGCCTTTGCAGACAGCAGCGTTAGCAGCAGCTACTCTTTAGGAGTTGGGTAGTAGTTTCAAGCTAATTTTCTATGTTGATTCCGCACCTTGATGCGGGACCTGCACGTGTGGGACCTGCACGTCTGCTGCTCTTTTTGATTTGCCTGCAGCTCCTCTGGGTTTTCCTTTCAGGATGCAGCAGTGCGGGCAGGATTCTCTACCTCCTTTCCTAACGTCTCTTTCCAAATACATGCTGGATCGCTGCTTGTGACTGTTTTTGCATGGCTGCCTTGCTCTTTGAGCTGCCTGCCCTGGTACCTCTGGGTCTGTTTGCGGTTCCTGTGAAACAGTCTGCTGGAATAAATGAGCTGGCCAGCATGTAAGCTGAAGAGTTACAGCCCAGTAGCGCTAAGAGGAGGCTTGTTTATGGGATGGGGAAATGATGGAATGTGGTTTCCTGTCAATTTGACTGTATCCGGTGTTTGCTCACTTCTGGGGGGACATTCTCTGAATTTCAAGGGGGGGGGGGGGCAGTTAATCCTGTCCTCTTGCCACTGATCTCTGGAGGGAATAAAATCCATCATGCTTTTGCTAATGACCAGATAAGCCTAAACTGACTTCGTTCCAGAAGTCTTGCCATGTGCTCTATCTGTCCACTCTTTCCCTCCCTGTGGGAAGTCCAGGTATGTGGGTGTCTTAGGCCCCTCCGAAGGGGGACAAAGTTAACTCCCAGTTGGCTGCCTTGGTATAATATTAACATGAAAAAGCTGGTCAGCAGTGTGATTTCCTCTGTGTACCCCAGCTGCCCAACCTGTAGTTTGTAAATAAGAGGTGGAAGGGTTGCTAAGAGAGCATCAACAGCGTGGCTGGCAGTTAGTATGCAGCCAGGTGCCCTCATCCCAACACCTGAGTCCATCCCGGCTCCTTCATTTGGTCTGCCTGGATGAGAGGCAGCGCGTGCTGTTTGGCTGAGAGACCTGGGTCATTGGGAAGGGGCATCTGTAAGAAAATGTGAGCTTCCTCAGCCGATAACTACTCCAGCTGGCCAGTAGACCATGAACTGCCTCATCATGCACAAGGTTTTTGGCTAGCCACGCAGCGTCTCTACTGAGCTCTGCAGGTTGCGCAAGCCTGGTCCAATACAGCAGCTTTCTGTCTCTGTGTCCTCTGTCCCTGACTGGCAGAGGTTGTCATCTGTGGGGAAAATGACTCGTACGCAGCCAGGGGCTGTCAGTGAGCTGCTTGACCTGTGCTACACGTTGTGTCCAAGGTTTGCTTGCATCTGTTAAATTTTGTGCCCTCTACTCTTACTGCAGTAAAAGAGAAGCTACGCTTGGATCCAGACAGTGAAATTGCTACTACAGGTGTTCGCGTCTCTCTTATCTGTCCGGTAAGTGCTTGCAGTATATTTTAGTCTGTTGTTGTCAAGAAATCCTATTCTACTGCCAGACCAGCTTTGCTAACGAACCTTTTTGCTTAGGAGAACTGTCTGGTGATAGCTTGGGTGGGTCTTATCGCTGATCTTCTGCTCTTTGGTTCAACAGCTAGTGAAGATGCGGCTGTCTGTCCCGTGCCGGGCGGAGACGTGTGCACATCTGCAGTGCTTTGATGCAGTCTTCTACCTACAGATGAATGAGAAAAAGCCCACATGGATGTGCCCTGTGTGTGACAAACCAGCACCCTATGACCAGCTAATAATTGATGGGTGAGTATGTACACTTCTCTGTCCTCAACCCCTTTCTTTTCTCCGCTGGGTGCGGCATCTTGTCTTTTGGTCTGTGCATCTGGTTGAAGTTCACCTCGAAACAAAGTTGGAGGCTTATTCTGCTGGCGCATAATATTCTGACTTAATTGTCTTGGTGTGTTAGAGCAAGGCCTGACTGCTTGTCTGCCATTCTTAATTTTTGGATTACACTAAAGCGTTTTGAGAATCACGCATTTACTGCCTCACTCTTTTCATCAGGCTGATGAACCTGCACAACTAGCCGCCTTGGTTGACTGATATCATGCCGCGTGGAATAAACCACTTTATAAGCACCTGATAAGGTGATTTTTTGATAGGAAATGTGTTCCTGTTTCCTTGTTGCTGTGAGGTGCTCATCAGCTCACAAGCAATTCTTGGCATGCTGTAAATTTGATCGGGGGATCTTCTCTGCCAGCTATTAAACTACACATCGTGCAACCCCTGAGACAGAGGTACAAATGCAGTATTTGGAAAGATTTTTCTACAGTCTGTGTGACTGTTCCAGTACAATTTCTGTGGCCATTGTGAATACCTTAGTGTCAGGGATGGGAAGGATGCCTCAGTAGGGACTATTTCTGTGTTTTGCATGTCTATAGGGGGGAAAAAGCAGGAGGTTCAAATCCACTGGAGGGGCAGAATTAAAATGCTTTGGATATATTGCCCAGGCTGGAGGTTTTGTGGGTCTGCCCAGGCCCCCTGGGCCTCCAACCGTGGTCCCTCTGGGGACACCCAGTGGTGGCTGGTCCCTGCCAGCAGGCTGAGCCTGTGCAGCAGGACCTTGGAGTGCTCAGCGGGCCCCAGGGGCTCCCTGCTGGGGGTCACCAGCCCCCTTGGTGTGGGAGGGGACACTGGTCAGGTAAATGGGGTATGCTGGGAGGGAACCGGCTTTTGGTACAACACTTTTAGAGTGGGTTTGTGAAGAGCAGAGCACGAAGTTTTGCCCCAGTCATGTGTTTGGGTCTGGCTTCTGTCCTGGGGCTGCTGCCTGCCCTGTAGTGGGCCAGAAGGACAGAGCCACACCAGCATCCCCATTCTTCGTGTTCCCAGCGAGGCAGCCCCTGTCTCTTCTGCTTGAGGGATATTCTCTTTCTACTATCTCATTTTGAATGTGGCATAGTTGGAGTAGTGCTGTAAAAGCACAGGAGGGAATTAAAGCAAAGTAAATTCCAAACAGCATTTAGAAAAGGGTGAGGCAAGAAATGCATGCCCCAAGCCCTGCCAAGAGTTCTCCGGCCATGAATTGGGGAAAGGTTGCCTTAGACTTGGCACCGAACTTGTCATCTGGTTTTCAGTCCATATAGGAATGGTGTTTCCCGTATCTCTGGGCTAGAGTTCGGTTGCTCTGTCTTTTACCAAAGAGAAGAGCAGAGGGCTCACCAGAAGCTAGGAGAGCTGGAGTGCTACAGTTCAGCAGTACAAGAACACGTTGCAGGCGATGCTCGTATGTCTGAGTGAGGTTTGGTACTGGAAAGCTTAAAAATGCTGTTGTGGGCCAAGAGGATTACCCTAAAAAACAGGAGATCTCCCTCTCCTCGTTGCAGACCTGGCAGACGGAGTCCTACGTGCAAACTGCAGAACGAACTAAGCTGACAGCAGGGGCCACCTGAGGCAAGCCAGAAAGCTGGCGACGATGCTTGTCAGCTCCAGAAATATGGGTTCCAGAGGCTATCTCTAGAGAAGAGCACAATAAATTGCCTGGCTTTTTTCCAGGAGTAAAGGAAGGAACAAGGAGTGTATTAATGCGACAGTAATCTCCACCCACCCCCCAGATGAAGCTTTGAGGCAACAGCCTCAAAAGGCAGGGAGCCTGTTTTACGGGCTGGGACCACTGACATCCGTAGTGGTGCTAGCCAAGCCGAGAGCAACCCTGAGGACTGGAGGAGCAAGACGCATGGTTCTTGGCTTCTGGAAAATGGTCTCCACCCTTGTGGCTTGTATAATTGGCCTCTAACGCAGATTCCCTCAAAAGTAGGGAGAGTTTAGAGAGAAATTGTTCAGGTGCATCCAGCTCCCTTGGCACACAAGGCAGGGAAGTGAGCAGACGAGTCTCTGCCTGGGTGGTATATTCCCAAGGCCAGGCTGATAATGTTCTGAGCATTGCTGTGTTTGTAGGTACTGATTTGATCCAGGAGTTGTGGCTTTTTAGGCAGTCTGAAGCAGCCTAGGCATAGATAACCTGTTTGCTTTGTCCTCTGGCCAACACCGACAGGAAAATCCAGTTCCTTTGAGAGCGCTAACGAGGCTGCTGAGACTGAAGGGGAAAGTATGAGGGGCTGGATTGTGGAACCTCCACAGGTCAGCAATGCACGTGTCCCTCCTGGATGAGGAGGAGGAGGTCGTCACTGGTGAAGGCTCAGCAGATTTCTTTGTCCCCGCTCTGCAGCGCTCAAGACTGGGTTTCAGTGCTAGATCTGTTGGATGAAGGTAGTCTTCAGACCTCCCTGAAAGTAAGCTAGAGGGAACCTGGCAGTCACAGCTGGATGTTGTTAGTCAAAAAAGGGGCGTAGGCTCCTGAGAAGGTAGTTGGTTGGTCGAGTCTAAGATCCTCTGGGCCTTGTCAGCTTTTTTGGCATTGCAGCCTTGGTGGTTGCTCTGCTGGATGACAGGATCGTCTGTGGAAACACATTTCCTACGTGAGCTGGGAGAAAGCAGAAACTTTCTCCCACTAGTGTGCCACAAATGGTTTTCGTGAGCTTGTACGATTTTACTGTTAGCTCTCCTTTATACTGAAGGCAAATGCTCAAATCCAGAAGTGAATAAGGCCTTGCGGAACAGTGGTTCCAATACCGTCTCCAAATAAACATCCCAGGCAGATCTTGGGACGTATCAGAATAAAGCAAGCACCCAGTTTCTGAGGCACAGTGAGCCAGAGTAAGGGCCTCATTCTGGTTAGTGTCTCTGCAGCGAGAGATGGCTGACGTCGAGGTGTCTACACTGGGTGTATTTTCAGTGGCGAACATGGGGTTTTATCCTGTTGCAGGAGGCTGCGTATACTGTTTTGGTGCCTGCTGTGGAGGCTTTGGGAAATAAAAATAGGAAGGAAGCAAAGTGCTGCTTGTTGGATTGCTTATTTCCTTATGTCATAGGATATTTTGTCTTCTGCTGATGCCTTGGTGTGAATGTACCTGCGCCAGCCCTGGCATAGCTCTAGATGGGGCATCAGACGTCTGGCTGGAAGCGGTACCACAGACTTGGGAAACTGGGTGAAGAGGCAAGACTGTCTTCTAATTGCGCATAATTAAATTAGTTCACGGTTTAGGTACATTGTCAGAAAGGACTGGGATGGTTTGCCCTGTCAGAACCTGTACTTGTTTTATGGGAAATAAAACAAGCCCGTGACTGCAAGGGCTATCTGTTTGGCAGCCTTCTGCTAACACCAAATTTCTTTTAAATTTAGGGCTGTTTAAGGTGAAGACCCAGGTTGATGGCCCATCACTAAATGCATTCTGCTGATTGCCTCGAGCTTAATAGATGGCATCTTTTCTCCTGTCCAGGCTCCTGTCAAAGATCCTGACAGAATGTGAAGATGCGGATGAAATAGAGTACCTGGTGGATGGCTCCTGGTGTCCCATCAGAGCTGAGAAAGAGCGGAGCTGCAGCCCTCAGTGTCCAATATTAGTTCTAGGTGAGTATCTCTGGGGCTAAGGGCTTTAAATTACTGTAGGAAGCGTGCACAAATTGCAAAACCAGAGTTCCCCAACTGGCTTGGGAAAAGCTGTGTGATACCTTAACGTGAGTTTGGGTCTCGGAGAGCTTCCTCTGGATAGCCCCTTCATTTTCAGCCCCTCCAGAAATGAACAGCATCGCCAAGGTGCATCGCATCCCTGCGAGGGAGGGCCCAGCCCAAACGGGATTATTCAGCAAAGCTGGGTTGTTGCCAGTATGGCATTGAACAAATTTGTCAGTATATGCAACTCTGCAACGACCCCTGAAACGTCATCGGCAAGACCAGCCCGGAACAGCACTGTGCTGCTTCTGTGGGGAGAAAAGGATTTTGACCAGAAGGGGCTGTCTGTTGGGCAGCCCGCAGGAGGCCGGCTCCTCTAGCAGTGGGGATGTCTGACGGGGTTGGCAGTGTTGCTGTGTCTTCGGCTGAGCCAGTTCCTGGCTCTCAGGCGGGTGGTGCGGGTGCCGTTGGGCACTGTAGCAAGCTCTGACCCCAGCGAGAACACCAGGTTTGTGGCATCGGCTCATTTTTAGGTGGCTGCTTGAATGGAGTTTTTCATGCACCCCTTTGCCTTTTAGACTTGGCATCAGGAAGCATTTCTTTACCGAGAGGGTGGAACGGGCTTCCCCGAGAGGTGGTCGATGCCCCAGGGTTGGCCGTGTTTAAGAGGCGTTTGCACAATGCCCTTAAGAACGTGCTTCAACTTCTGGTCAGCCCTGAAGCGGTCAGGCAGCTGGGCTAGATGATCCCTGTAGGTCCCTTCCAACTGAAATATTCTGCTCCAGGTACCACCCAGCCGTGAGAGACCGAGAGTATTGGAGCATCCCCGCAACTGGGCGTCAAGTGTCTTAATCAATCCTCTCTCTTCCCCCACCTCTTCCAGGTTCTTCAGATGTGAACGGGCTGTTGCCCACTCCTAACGGTAACGGTGAGAACGGCAAGGCCACTGCTGACGTTGTGGATTTAACACTGGACAGCTCATCATCGGAGGAAGAGGAGGAGGAAGATGAGGAAGAAGACGACGATGATGAGGGACCCCAACCAAAACGACGCTGCTCTTACGAGAAAGGTTTAGTTTCTGCCTGCTGACTGCGGAAGCAGCTCTGAATCTCAGAATGGACAGACTTGAATACTCTGGTGCTTATTAAACTGGAGGAGGGGGAGAATGTCCTCTCCCACCTCATCTCCCTTCCTCCCTGATCTCCTTTGACTTTCCTGTTCCAAATTAATCGTTAAAACAAGAGAGAAAGAAAAAGAAAGAAAAAAAACCCACAAAACACAAACGAAAAACAAACCATTGAGCTACTTCTTGGTTGGAAAACTACCCCACTCAAAGCCTGACCCTGAACTGGAGTCTGAAGTAAGGAAAGTGTCTTAAGCCAGGCAGTCAGAATCCACAGCTCGCTGGTCTCTGCTGCCCTTCGCCAGGACGGTTTGAATCGGTGGAGTTCACCTGCAGATCTACAGGACACCCAACTCCCGTGCATCTCCAAAGCTGTGTGCATTTTTATTGTCTTGTTAAATAACCATTCCTTAATTAATCTAAAGTTTTTGCTGGACGTGTGAGTCCGGGGTGGGGAGGGGGGGGGAGCAGGGAGAGGGACAGGAGAGGGGTGGGTGGGCGAGGGAGGTTTGTATAACCCAGCAAGCATAGAGGGGATTTTTAGGGGTGGGGACGGGGAGCACGGGGGGAAAGGGAAGAGATGTACGATTGGAATCGCACTGTTCTAGATAGGAGCTCCAGCAGCTCTGCACCTCATGTAAAGAGACACGTTTTGAATCTTTAACCTAATCCGAAGGTAATGTAGAAATTGTGCGTAGTGAATCGTTTTAGTTGAGCAGAAGCCATGGGGAGGGTGGGGAGGGCTCGAACCACAAATCTGTTGTATTTTTGAAGTGCAATAACTTGGTGTTTTTGAAGACTTAAAAGGGCTGCGCATTCCCTTTTCTTTGAGAAGGCTTTGTTTCTGGAGGCGGTGGCAGTGACCTGCAGGACAGCTGGACACCTGGCACGTGAGGAGGAGCGGGGCGGGGGGCAAGAGGGATGCTTGGGCCTTCGAGAAAATGCCAGGTGGGGGAATCTCAGTTTCTAGCCAACTACCTCGGTAAACTCCAATTCAGGTTTCTTTCAGTCACGAACCAGTGTGCGGCCCGGCACCGGCGCTGCTGGCGGCACTGTTGGCAGGGTGTTGAGGACAGAGCCGAGGGACGATGCGTGGAGCCCTGCGACCACGTGTTAACAGCCTCTGGACTTTCCACTTCTCTGTTCAAGACTTTGGTCCCAGACCCAAAGCTACTGCTATGCTCTTGATGGCAAAACGTTGTTGCTTTTGAGTTTCCAAATGGTAACCTTTTTGACTTTGTCTTAGAGAATTTTTGTAATTAACGTTGCGTAAGCAGCTCTGCTGTTCCCATTAACGCCTCTGAACTCTGTTTTGCTTTGGACCTCGCTGACTTTTCTCATCTGTAGATGAGAATAAACTTTGGAAGGGAGCTGGCCTCTGCCTCTGCTCCTCGCCGTGCCCACGGGACGGGCGGCAAGCAGGAGCAATGCCCCCAAGCCCAACGCGAGGGGCGTTGCTGCAGCCAGGGCCGCCTGAGCAGCGTCCAGCTGCGCTGTGCCGAGACCCCCAGGCTCCGGGCAAGGGGCGCTTGGCGTCACTGGACGCCGCCGGAGCCCAGTTGCAGGGATGTCCCTGCACCCCAAAACCCTTCTGCCTCCCTTCGGCCCTCGCCTCGAGGGGGCAACGGCGGGGAAATGGCAGAACCGAAGCGACGGCGCTTTCCACGGCGCTCGTCCTGCGTTTGAGCAAAAGCGAAGCACGGCCGATCTCGCGTCAACAGAAAAGCCACCAAGGTCCACCCAGAACTATTCTAAATCCGTGTTAGTGACTTGCCCAAAAGCATCTAGGAAGAAAGCAAAGAATTATCCTCTCAACGCTGTTGAGCGGGAAGCTTCGACCTGGCATGTTTGGAGGTTTCCTCTCCAAATTCTCCCCAGGCTTCTCCCGCCTGCGGATCCCTGAATCCGGGCAGGGGCACCGGGCTCCGCGCCGGGCTGCGGGCGCTGGCAGGGGGAGCGGCCGTCGCTCCCAGCCCTTCCTGCCCATCTCTATTTTGTCTTAGCAAATGAAAACTTGAAGGCAAAAGGGGGGGATTAAAAAAAACCCCCACGCTTTCTCCCCAGGCCTCCCAGGCATCTCGCGAGGGTGCCCCGGCCAGCGGCCGTGGGCAGGGGCAGCGGGCAGGGCGGCAGCCGCAGCTCGCTCGCTCTTCCGCTGTTTCCAGTCTTGCTCCCACAGAGAAACTCTTTATTTGTACGACATAGGCGTTTCTTTTTCTTCTCTTCTTTTTCTGTTTGCGTGTAAGCAATATGTTTTCAGGTTTAAATGGGGCGGGGGTGGGAAGGGGGATTAAAACAAAAAAAAAAACCTGGGTAGAGCTCAAAAATTAAGTTTTACTGTATAAAGTTCCGTGGCTCGCATCCCTGGCTGCACAGTAGCTTTAGAGTCCAGTTTTTTTCTAATATTTGTATTCTAATTTAATTGCTTTTAAATTTTCCAGGCCAAGCCACTGTTTGGAAACATCATGCTTCTGTTACTGCTTTCTGTTTGAGTTGGCCAGCTCTTCCTGTACATATGTTTTTTCTTATATCCTGTTTTTTTCTTTTTTTGTAAAGAGAAGAGAAAAAACAAAAAGAAAATTATTTTTCTTTCCCTCAGTACACATTCTTCAAAGTTCAAATTATAGTGTTTGTTAAATAAAAAGAAAGATTTACATTTAAATGCGGTGTCGGCTTGTTGGGATTTTTCCCTGGGGTCCCCAGGAGCTCCCCGAGCTCCCCCCAGGATGAGCCTGGGGCTCTGTGCATGGGGCAGGAGGGGCCCGGGGCCCCCCCGGCTCCCCCTGGGAAGTGGGGGGCAGCCGGCCCCGAGAGCCCGGTGGCCGCAAGGTTCGGTGCCGGTTGCCCCCCATCCCCACGGGCACCTCGGTGCCACTTTGAATTCCTCCACCTCCAGCGGATTAATCATTTTATTTATGAGGCTTAAAGGTCCAAATCCCGCTAAACCCGGGGCTTTGCCAGATAAACAGCCTGCTTTGCGAAGGCAGCCCGTTTGTGAAAACACAATTAGCAAACCCTGTAATCTGCACTAATTACCGGGCCGGGCCGGGAGGTCTCCCCTCCGGCTGGCGGCGGCGCGGGGACCATGGGGGACCCGGTGCCCGGGGGACGGCGCCCGCCCGGGGCCTCCTTCACCATCGAGTACCTGCTGTCGGAGCGGGGCGGCGGGGGACCCCGCAGCCCCTCACCTCCCGGCCGGCCCCCGCCAGCCCCCCGGCCCCCGCCGGAGCCCGGGGACAAGCCGTCGCAGTCCTACATCGCCCTCATCTCCACCGCCATCCTCTCCTCCCCGGAGAAGAAGCTGCTGCTCTCCGACATCTACCAGTGGATCATGGACAACTACCCCTACTTCAAGAACAAGGTGAGGGGCTGCGATGCCGGAGCGGACCCCTTTTCTGGGGGTTTTTCTCCCTAGTTTTGGGATGGTTTTGGTGTTTGGGGTGGGCAAACTGGGAGCTGAGCCCTGGGTGCTGGTGTCGGGTGGGGGACGGGGCTGGGCTTGACTCACCACGTCTCTGCTGACCCCAATCCACCGGGAAAATGTGTGTGCCGGCGTCCGGATCTCGGGACAGCTACAAGTGGTGCCACGGGGCTGCTTTCTCCAGGCGGGTCGGGTGCTGTTCACTCTGGTGCCTACTGACGCCCCGGAGGAGTGTGGGACGGGCACGGCGGGGCCGTGGCGGGTGCGGGCTGGCTGACGGCGCCTCTCGGCCCAGGAGAAGAGCTGGCGCAACAGCGTCCGCCACAACCTCTCCCTTAACGAGTGCTTCGTCAAAGCCGGCCGCAGCGACAACGGCAAAGGCCACTTCTGGGCCATCCACCCCGCCAACCTGGAGGATTTCGCCAAAGGCGACTACCATCGCCGGCGGGCCCGGCGGCGCGTCCGCAGGTGAGCGGGGCTGGGAGGGGGTCTGGGGGGGTCGCAGAGGGGTTTGGGGCTCGGGGCTGACCCGGCTGCTCTCTTTCCCCTCGCAGGGTGAACGTCGGCTACTACCACCCCTACGCCCTGTACGGCCTGGGCTGCTGCTGCCCCTGCTGCCCCCCGGTGCCCCCCACGCCCCCCCTCGCCCTGCCCGCCCTCGCCCTGCCCGCGGCCCCCCACCGCTGCCTGCCCGAGCGGGCGCGCTGGGGCTGGGGACGGGTCCCTGCTCCCCGTGGCCCCTTCCCCGTCCTTCCCCATTCCCGGCCCCCCTTCCTGTAGCCCCCCCCTGCTCAGGGGCAGATGGGACCCCCCAAAACGTGGGGGCAGCCCCAGGCAGGACCTGCTCAGGGGCACTGTGGATGTGTCCCCCCATCACCGCTGTCCCCCCACCAAGCCAAGGGGTCGCGTGTGTCCCCCCATCACCGACGAACCCCCACGTGTGGGGATGGGGCCAGACCCCGGGGTTCGCATCCCCCTGAGGGACCCCCCAACACCCCCCCCCGTCCCCACGCCCCAGTGGGGACCCCCCGGGGTCCCCCCCATCTCCCCGGGCTCCAACCTTCGCAGGGCGCCCCAGGAGGGCACCTACTGCCCCGTGTCCCCCATGGACGGGGGGGTCCCCAACCCCCCGCAGGCCCAGGCACATATGGGGCTTAACCCCCCCCAGCAGCAGGCCCCTTGCCCTAATTATTTTCTTACTAATTGTCCCTGACGCCCCTAATGAAAATCGCGGCTCCCAGGTGTTAAGTGGCATTAGGGCGTCTCGCTAAGAAAGACGACTCGGCCACTAAATCCTGGCAGATAAAACCCCCAAAGCTCTTCGCGCTCCCGAGAACTAGGAAGCTTATGACACAAATTAATCCCTTAACGGTGGCCGTGCCCTTTGGGGGGGGCGGGGACGTGGTTTGGGGGGGCTCCCGGGGCCGGCAGAGATGGCGGGGCGGAGGCCAGGCTGGGTCTCGCTCGGGGTCAGGGTGGCAGCAGGATTTTGGGGCTCTGGATCGTGGGGTCCCCTCGGTGCCTGAGTCCGTCCCCCCCCCGTCTGCCTCAGTTTCCCCGTTTGCAGCCGGTCCCCGGCCGTGGGGGTGCGGGGGGGGGGTGACACCCCAAACCCAGAGGCTCCTTAAACCGCGGCCATCTGGGTGCCGGCGTTTGCCCCGGCTCTAATCTGTGCCCAAACGGGATTAGGGCCCCGCGCCCCCCAGGCAGCTTAACGGGGCCGGACCCGGCCGGGGGGACTGGGCAGACTGGGAGGGGGCACCCGGCTCCGCACTGGGCCCCCCACCCTTCGCTGGGGTTTGCTCCGTTTGGGGAAACTGAGGCACGGCGACAGGCGGGGACCCCCCAACCACCCCCACACCAGGCCGAGCCCCCCCAGCGCAGCCCCCCCGGCCCCGGAGCCCCCGCAGCGCCTCCAAACCACCAAGAAAAAAGGAAAAAAGGGAAAAAAAAATAAAATAAAAGGAAGAACCCACCATAAAGCGGCCCCAAGGAGGGACCCCCCCGGGCTGTCGCCCCCAACAAGCTGCTCCGCCTCCCAAGAAGACCAAACGGCTGCGTGTGTATTTTTAATATATAGTTTATTTTCTCTTTTTTTTTTTTTAAAGCCCCCCCCCAAAGTGCAATTTTTATTATTTTAATTTTTTTTTTTTTTCCTCGTCTCCCACACTTTATAAAGAACTATCAAAGTTACAATCTATGGAATGTCTTTTCTGTGCTTTTTTTTTTTTTTGTTTTCCTCGCCTCGCTCCTTTACCCAGATATACCACAAAAGTAGTTTACACATAAAAACCGCTGAAACCTTGCGAGTGCTTTAGATAGAGAATCTCTTTAATAGATTATATATAAAGACGCAGAAAAAAAAAAGGGGGGAAAAAAGAGGAAAAAAAAATAAAAAGTGGCCCCATCTCGAGCATCCTCGCGGGGGTCCCGAGCCGAGCTCGGCCTCACGCGTGCCCCCGCCCCAGGAGAAGTTTAAGCTCTCAGTGTGTGTGTGTATATATATATATATATAATTTTTAGAAAACACAGCTTTAAACGCAGCATTTCCCTACTCGCCCCCCCCCCCCAAGAAAGCTCCATCTTGTGACGCCATGGTGATTTGCTCTTTTTTTAGAAAGTGTTCCTCTTTATTTAAATAAAACTTTTCATAATAAATCGAAAATATAAATAGATACGAGATATAGAGCTATATAGAGATTTTTTTTTTTCATTTTCTTTTTAAATACTCGAATCAGGCCGGGGGGGGGGGTCCCGGCTGCCGGCGGGGCCCTCGCCCAAGGGGGGGGGCACGAACCGGGGGGGGCTGAAGCAGAATTTGGGGGGGGCTCAGCCCTTTTCCTGCGGAAGAACCCCCCCCTCACTGCCCAGCTGGGGGGGACAGGACCCCCCCTCCAGAGCCCCATTTTTGGGGTGGGGGTGCAGCATCTTTACAAGCAGCGCGGGGGAAGGAAGGAGCTGCCCCCCCCCCCTTGCCACCCCTCAGACCCCGAATTAGCGGGGGGTCCCCAACCGCCCCCCCCCCCCCAGTCGCTTTGGGGGGGACCCCGACCCTGCCCGGTGCCCTGGGCTGGGCCCCGCCAGCCCCCGCTGCCCTTACCCCGGGGTTGCTTTTGCCTCTTTTGTACCAAAAAACTGAATTTTTCCTTTTTTTTTGTTTTCCTTTTTCAGCCTGACCTCCTCCTTCGGGTTTTGTCCTGTTGTTCTCATTAATTATTTCTTTTTCCTTTCTTTTCCCAACCTGGCGTAACTCAGCAGTGTCTTTGGCAACACTTTATCACAACCTGAATTAAAAATAAAATAAAATAACGACAAGAACGACAACAAAATCTCGCTGCTGAGCTACGGGGGAGAGCGGCTGCGCGGGGCCTGGGCGTGCGGCAGGGCTGGGGCAGGCGACGGCTGCGGGATGGGGACAAACCTGGGGGTTTAGGGGTTTTTTTTGCTTATTTTTGCCTTTTTTTTTGCTTTTTGTGTTTTTTTTTTAGTGCAAACTCAAACTTGTGCTAAAGTGTTGCCAGCAAGGGATGGGGTGGGGGCCTGGGGCTGGCGAGCGGCCGGGGTCGGGGGACGCGGGGGACGTCGCAGGCGTGGGGACGCTCTCGCCGCGGGGAATCCTGAGACTAAGTCTTTCTCTCGCTCCTCTTATTTTTTTGTGCCATTTTCTCTTTTTTCCTTTTTTTTTTTCTCTTTTTTCCTCCCCCCATTTCCTCCCCTCCTCCTCCTTTTTTCCCCCCTTTTTCCTCCCCTCCTCCTTCTTTTTCCCCCTCTCCCCCCCCTTCTCTTCCCCCCATCCTATTTCTCCTCTCTTTCCCTTTGCTTTCCCTCTCTCCCCGCTGCCCGAGGGCCGGGGCGCAGGAAGCCGCCGGGGCCCCGATGCCAGCGGGCCGCTTGCCCGCAGCCCCCCAAACTTCCCAAGGCTCCTTCAGGGCTGGGGTTGGGGGGGAGAAAAGCAGCAGCGAGGAGCTGGGAGGGGGTGGAAAAACCGGGAAGAAAAATTAACACAAACTAGAGAAGAGATACCACAACTCCGATTACAATGAGGAACCTCAAGTAAGTGTCTATTTACAAATCCACGCTTGATTTTTTTTTTTTTTGTGGTTTTTTTTTGCATATGCCAGAACGAGCCAGTGCTAAGCAGAGGTTCGGCCCCGCTGCGGCATCGGCGGGGGGCTCCGCCGCAGCCCGCGCCCCCGCTGCCGCCCGGGATCGGGTCCCTCCGGCGCCTTCCCGGGAGGATTCGCTGCCCAGATCCCAATTTGCCTGCCCGGGGCGGGGGGAAGCGGGAGGAATGCGAAGCCCTTGGGGAGCATCAGGGCCCCCCCACGCCGGGGGAGACGGGGGCGACGTCTGGCCTAGCACTGGCTACCAAACATTGAAAAAAAACAAAATTAAAAAAAAAAATAATAATAAAAGGTGTGGGGAGAAATGAACAATACAGGAAACCAAACAAACCCCCATGATTCCTGCCTAAAATTCAAGCTTCCATGGGTTTTTTTTGTTTTTTTCTCATTAATGAAGTGCACCGACGTCGGAGGGTCTGGTGCCAGGGCAATGTCACAGAACCTAATTAGCATCGTTCCTCCCAGCGGACACCTTGCGGCTTTTATTACTCCATCAAATATAACTTGGATTCTGCCTATGGTTTTTTTTTTAAATATATATATATATATACACATTTTTCTTACAAAAATAAATTTAGGATTTTTTTTTAATAATATTTTTTTTTTTCCGTAGAAGTTGGTTTTGACTTGTAAACATGTTTCGCTTTTGCTTTTTAAATTAAGATAAAGTGATCTCAAAGTACCCGTTCCATCGCAAAGTGCTAAGACTTCTTTGTTTGTTTTTTTTTTTTATTTTTTATCATGTGTTTTTTTTTTTATTTTTTATTGCTTTTTCTGCATTAAATAAACATCCATCTCTCCCCCACCCCCACCACTCAGCCCTCCCCCCCAGCACACACTCCCCTCTCACTCCCTCTCCAAAATACATTCGGCCAAACCTGCTCTTGCTTTGAGAGTAAAAACAAAACACCAAAAGGAAAAAAAAAAAAAAACCAAAAACCCCAAAAAAGCCCAACCAAAAAAAAAAAAAAAAAAGGAAGAGAATCTAAAAAGTGCTTTCAAAATAAAAGGGCTTAAAATCTCTTTGTCATTTAAAAATGTGCATTTAGAAAACAGGTGACCAGCTGAAAGGTGCCTTTTCTTGTCCTCTGCTAACCCCGAGGGTTATATACCCGCCTTTAGAGCCATATAGCATCTATATATATATATATATATATTTTGGGAACGGGGCCGGGGGAGCTGGGGCTGTCACAGCTCGCCTCCCCCCCTCGCCCAAAGGCCTCCTGCCCCTTTAAGGGAGACCTCAAATAACCTTTTTTAAAAGGGATTTGCCATTTTTAGGCGCTTTCGGGGCGTGGGGGAGCACCGCTGCGCCGACCCAGTGCCGAAAACGTACTGGGGGGAGGGTTTGACCCCCCCAGCCCCAAATTCTGCCGGGGCAGCGGGTGCCGGGAAGGCGCCGGCGGGATCCGTGCTGTCGGATCTGGCTCAGCCCCTTCCCGGGGCCGGCTGGGCACCCCGGGATGGGGACGGACACGGGGACGGACGCTGGGACGGACGCACCCGGTGTTACCCGCTGGCGGCCGGCGTCCCCGGCCCTGGGTGTCCCCAAGCAGGGGTGTCTCCAGCCCCGGGGTGCCCGACGCCCGCTGCCGACAGCAACCCTGCAAAATCCTGGTCGTCCACTCACGCCATTAGGCAATATTAGGCAATTTTCGGCAATTTTCGGCAATTTTCTACAACCAGCCCCTGCCGTCGGCTCCCCTCTCTGGCAAATTCGGCTTCGCGCCAGGGCTGGGGGGAAGGACCCACACCCCTTACCCCAAAAACCCGACCCCCATCTCCCTGGAGGGAGCCGTCTCTGCCCCGAGACGCAGCGACGACCGAGCATCTCGCGCTGCTGGAGCTTTGCCTTCCCCGAAAGCGGAGGGGGGAGGCCGGCCCCGCTCCCCCGGCCCCCCGAGGCACCATGTACCGCCCGCCCTGAAAGAGCCCTTCCACTCCTATAATTTTTTTTTTCCTATTTTTGCTTTTTTTTATTTCCTTAAATAGATCTCTCTCTGAAATAGGTTTGTTTTTTTTTAACGTGTGTTTGGACACAAAATAAAGCTTTGGATTTACATGGAAGCTCTTTTCCATGCGACAGAGCCACTTTCCATCTCCACCCCGTGCTTCCTAGCATCTGCCTTTCCAAGAAAAGGTCCTTGGCTACTGAGGGATCCTCGGGGGAGCCCTGCTTACGATGGGAAGATTGGAAACATAATATATATATATATTTTTTTCTGTTTTTTTTTTTAAAAAAAGGGAGAGAAACATCTTTAAAGAGAAAAATCGGAGGAAAAGTACTAACTAGATTTTGTGACACTTTGTTTTTTGGTTTAGGAGAGTCCTTGCGTGTTACCCTCAGACGACCCTCCTGCTACATTCAATCCTGATGCTTCATTATTTGAATTATCCTCAAAGTGCTGCTGCTCCTGGCCGTTCCTCTGCAGGGTGTCCTCTGATTCTTGACTCTCCCCACCGGCTTGAAAACTTCCATCTTCGGGGTTCCCCGTAGGGGTGGTAGGCAGACCCCCGGCATCCCTCACCCGGGGTTTACGGCCCCTCCTGGATCGAATACCGTTGCATCCATCTTTTTTAAGGTGCCTGTGCAAGTGGTCGGAGCGGACGAAAGTCTTGAAGCAGCTGTCGCACTGGTAGGGCCGCAGGCCGGTGTGGACGCGCATGTGGTTCTTCAAGTCGTAGTTGTGAGCGAAAGCGGCGCCGCATTGCTGGCACAAGTACGGCTTCTCCCCCGTGTGTTTCCTCATGTGAACCTTCAGCTTGTCCTGCCTGCGCGGGAGAGAAAGGACAGGGGGGGGCGGGTCAGCCTGGGGGTCTGCCTTTGTCCCTCGCACCCGGGACCGGGCTGAGCATCGCCTGGTACGGGTCAAGCGTCACCCGGTACAGGGCCGAGCATCAGTACGGGACCGAGCGTTACCCAGTACGGGGCTGAGCATCAGTACGGGACCGAGCGTTACCCAGTACGGGGCTGAGCATCGGTACGGGACCGAGCGTTACCCAGTACGGGGCTGAGCATCAGTACGGGACCGAGCGTTACCCAGTACGGGGCTGAGCATCGGTACGGGACCGAGCATCGCCCAGTACAGGGCCGAGCATCAGTACGGGACCAAGCGTTACCCAGTATGGGGCTGAGCATCGGTACAGGACTGAACATCGCCCGGTACGGGGCTGAGCATCAGTACGGGACCGAACATCGCCTGGTACGGGGCTCAGCATTGGTATGGGACCGAGCATCGCCCGGTACGGGGCTCAGCATTGGTATGGGACCGAGCATCGCCCGGTACGGGGCTCAGCATCGCTACAGGGCCGAGCATCGCCCGGTACGGGGCTGAGCATCGCTACAGGACCGAGCATCGCCCGGTACGGGGCTCAGCATCGCTACAGGGCCGAGCATCGCCCGGTACGGGGCTCAGCATCGCTACAGGGCCGAGCATCGCCCGGTACGGGGCTCAGCATCGCTACAGGGCCAAGCATCGCCCGGTACGGGGCTCAGCATCGCTACAGGGCCAAGCATCGCCCGGTACGGGGCTGAGCATCGCTACAGGGCCAAGCATCGCCCGGTACGGGGCTCAGCATCGCTACAGGGCCAAGCATCGCCCGGTACGGGGCTCAGCATCGCTACAGGGCCGAGCATCACCCGGTACGGGGCTGAGCATCGCTACAGGGCCGAGCATCACCCGGTACGGGGCTCAGCATTGCCTGGTACAGGGCTGAGCATTGGTATGGGGCCGAGCATCACTATGGGGCCGAGCATCGCCCAGTACAGGGCCGAGAATGGCTATGGGGCTGAGCATCGCCCGGTACAGGGCTGAGCAGGGCTACGGGGCCGAGCATCGCCCGGTACAGGGCTGAGCAGGGCTAGGAGGCCGAGCATCGCCCAGTACGGGGCTGGCTGGCTCCTGGCAGGGCCCGTGCTGCCGCAGCTTGCCGGAGCCAGGGGAGGGCAGTTGCAGCAGCTGGGCCGGGGGCCAACAAGGCCACGTGAGCCGCTGCGTCTTGCTTCTTCCTGGAGGAAAAAAAAAAAATCAGGCACGAAGCGCGTGGCAGGGCAGCGCAGGCAGCGAGGAGCACCGGCCCTGCCCGGGCAGGGGGCAAGGGAACCGCTCGCCTCTTGCCAAGCGGATCCGGCCCCATCCCGCTCTGCCCTCCTGCATGGAAAAGGCAGGCCCCAGCCCTGCACGCCCTGTCGCAGCACAGTCACCGCTGCCTTCACCCATGGGGGGAAATTCGGGCAGCACGAGGCCCCGAGAAGTCCTAAACCTTAAGGGAAGGATCAAAACACCAAGGACGTGTCCACCTCTGGTTTTAACACAGCTCCCAAAGTGGGTGGGAAGGTGGGCCTTGCTTAAAACAACGCGGTACGCAGCACCGCATCAAACCAGCTTTGTAAAAACAATTTTGTAATTTATAAATTTCATAAATATTTATAATTTTTATAAATCCACTCTGCCTTTCTTTCAGAAGATCATTAGGGGGCCGTCACCACTCCTCCCCCTGCAAACGCAGAGGAACCAGGAAACACAAGCGAGCAAAAATCAGCGTAAACCGACGGGCTCTGATCCCCACCCAGCAAGGGGGTGGCAGGGAAACACCCCGTGCAAAGCAGTCCCGGCTCGTCCTCCTGCCTTCACCCCAAAAGCTCCTTCAAGAGCAGGGACTGCCGCTCTCTAAGCAAGCTCCCCGCGCCCAGGCTCCCCCAGCCTACTGCGATACGTGGCATTTTTAATGGCACAGGGAAGAGGTTTGTTTTCAAGCAACGGCACCATCACCCGATGGGATGAGGATGGGGAAGGAATGCAAAATAATAATAAAATCAGGAGGAAAATAAGGATGATGGAGGGCTTGGTCAGGCTTGCACCCATTTTTACAGTGGGAGCCTCTGGGATAAGGCTTCAAGCACAGCCCTGGTGCTGGGGGAGAAGCAGCAAAAAGCAACTCACTGACACCGCTGCTGAAACCAACCCAGAGCAGACGAGAGCTGGGCCGGCAGCTTGAGTTCATCACGCTCTGCGGTACCCCGTGGCAGGCCGTGCCGGGGGGACGAGGCTGGCGCACCCCGGGGAGCCAGCCACGGGCCGAGCGAGCTGGGAACCAGCTGCGATTTTGGGCAGCAGCCTCGAGGGAGATTTTCCATGACCGGTGTGAACGCCGTGGGTTGGAGCAGGAGCTGGATGCCATGGGGCGAGACATGAGATGGGGCACAGCGCTGGCGGGCAGCGAGGCCGATGGCAGCTCCCTGTCCCTGCCTGGGCTTCTCTGGGATGTATTTTGGCTGGAAAATAGCATGGCCTTGGCATATTACGGAATGGCCTTGTTTAGAGGGGCTGGGATAAGGATGGAGTTTCTACCCTGTTCTCTGCAGTGCCAGGCCCTCCCGGGAACCCGCAGGGAGCAGGTCCCCATTCGAAATCCACAGGAGGAGGGCGAGATCAAAAAGCGATGAGGTGGCACTGCCCCACCGACCTCCTCCCCCTCACCCAAAAAATGCCATGCCTCCCCTCACCCCTACCCCCAGTGTCGATGGCTGCCAGGGACCCCGCGGCGTTGCCGCATCCGCTGGCTCCCAGCCACGTGAGGACCTTGGACCGCGCAGGTGCGGCAGCCGGATTCTGCACAGGGGTGTGTGCGCAGCACCCAGGGGCCCCCTGGCACACGCGGGGCAGATCTGGCACGGGGCAGGGAGGTGCGGTGTCGCGGGGCCCAGCCGCGCAGGGCCGGGTGCTGGGGGAGCGGCAGAGGGCTGGCATCCTGCCCCCACCATTATCTGCATTCCTCAGCTATCCAACATGGGGCTGGGTGCGGCCCCGGCCACGGGGCAGGCAGCGCCGTGGGGCAGGACACGGCCTCCTGCCCACGTCCCAGCCCCATCGGCTTCACGCCAGAGCCACCTGCCACATCCACGGGCTGCCCACGGCGGGGAGCAGCCCCATGGACCCCCCCTCCAAGCAAGAGGCTCCTGGGAAGTGAAGCAGTCGGCACTTGTGAAGCTGGGAATATTTCAGCAGGCAGAAAGTAGGCAGGGCAGGCAGCCTGGCTCCTCTGCCAGGCAGCCCACACAGTCCCTCGGCAGGGCCGGAGGGGACCGGGGTGGGACCCCCGCCCCGGCTCGGCCATCACAGCCGCAGAGACCAGAGAGAGGAGGCGGTGCTGTGACGCGTGGACTCGAGTGAACCGGAGGAATCCAAACAATATCCCCTTTCTTCAGCGTTCCCGTGGCGGAGGGAAGGAGCAGAGGAACCCTGATTAGAAACAGCGCCGAGGCGAACGCCCCCAGGGAGCTGAACCAAGGCACTGGGGTTTGTGTGTTGTTTGGGGCGGCCATTGCTCAGTCCATCACGGTTCACCGAGAGAGGACACGAGAGATGCGGGGTTCAGCCTCTTCCCAACCCAACTACCAGCCACTGGCGCTTCAGTCACCCCATGGAGCCATTTCTAAATGACTCTCCAACTCTTGCCTCAACCCCGGGCTCCTCAGCCAGAATGGAAATACCAAGGGCTGCAGCTCTGTTTCATCAACCACATTATTTGGCCTCTGCAGAAGCCTGGGTCTGGCCAGGTTTCCAGCAGAGCTCAGCAATTCAGGACACCGGGATGGTGCGACACTGGCTATCAAGACAGGCCCCTTGAGATACCTCAAGAGTCAGGCAACCAAATTGCTCGTCTCTCTGGAAAACTCTCGCCTTCATATCCAACTCGCCTGTTGAGATGGAAATGAGTCGAGCAGGCAAGATAAAACTGCACAAGACGAGCCCTGCGATGGCCCCCGGGGAAAGGCAAGAGCCGGTTTTGTGCGACAGTCCCCTCTCCTCCAGCGTCCGCCCGCTCCTTACCTGGTGAATCGGACGTTGCAGATGTTGCACTCGTAGGGCTTCTCCCCGGTGTGGGTGCGGATGTGGCGCGGCAGCTTGCCAGCCCCCTGGATCACCTTCTCACAGATGGGGCACTTTTGGAATGCTTTTGCCCTGATCTTCTTCTCCACCTTCTGGGACCAGGATGGATAGACGTCACCCTCGCTCGAACTGCCGAAATATTTCAAGTAATAATCCATGACCCCATCGTCATCCTTTCGGTCGTCCTCCCCGAGCTGCTGTCTCCCCACGGTATTCATCATTTGCTGCAGCAGGGCGCTAGCAGCCAAGTCATCCACCTCCCTCGCATCATCCTCCGTCTCCGCTCCAGGAGGAACGAAGCTGGGGGAGTCGCCGGCTTCCTGCTGGTCCAGAGGCCCCCCCCGGGGTCCCCTCCTCTTCTCCCGGTGTGGCCAGGCCACGGCCGCTGTAATGTCCGTTCTGAGAAGGTGAAAACAAGGAGCCAGGAGCTGTGGCCTCCTCCTCTCTGTCCAGCCACATGGCTGGGTTGCTGTCAGGATCACAGTCATTCGCCTTTGGTCTTTCGTTTAGGGGGGCTTGCGAGTAGAAGTCTATGCCATTGCAGTCCGGCTCTTCCTCCTCCTCTTGGCCTCGGAAGTTCAGTCTCTGAAGGTCTCTCAACTCTGGGTTGGTCCACGGAAAGCTGCCTTGGTGGCCATTCACGGGGTTGCTCTGGAAGAACTCCAGGTACTCTTTTGCTCTGAGATGGTTCCTTTGATCAATTTGATCTACTGTATCCATCTGGTCATTTTTGGCCAGAATCTTCCTGTCCAGGAGATCCGTGCAAACATCCCTTACCGCCGGGATCTCCAGCAGTGTGGCGGCATTGAGGATGTCATTGACGTTTGAAGTGCTGACAGTAAGGGTCGCGGTGTAAGCGAACTCCAGCAGAGCCGACAAGGCGTCCGCACTCACAAAGTCTATCTCATACACGTTTTGCTGGTCCACCACTAACCCTGAGGTGAAGAGCTTCTTGAAGTACTGGCTGCATGCCGCCAGGACGGAGCGGTGGGTGGGGAACTCCTGGCCTTCCACCAAGATGACCACATCGCACAACAGTCCGTTGTTTCGCTGCTCATTCAGACTGCTGAGGATGTCGCTGCTGTGATCGGGGAACGGGATTCCTATGGGGCCGTCCACGCCACCCGCCATCTTCGATGCAAAAGGCTAGGAGAGAAGAAGGAGAGCGCAGTGAGTCACAGGGGCCTTGGCTGCTCGGAGGCATCGGCATCGCACGGGCAAACTCCCCGAGCTGCCCGTTGGCAGGTACCTGACCGCCGACGCCAGCGTGCTCTGCAGCGAGCACTAGCTATCGGCTTGCGTGCCCTCCGTACACCTCCACATCACCGTCGAGTCCATCGCCCTGCCCGGCATTTAAGACATGCCTCCATCAGCAGGTGAGGATGGACCCGCGCTTACCTTCGCTCTGGGAAGGAGGAGGAGAAACACAGCCCAGGTGCTCTCAAAGTCTGGAAGAAGAGCTGAATTAGCACGGATCCGGGCCAGAGCTAGCAAGCCTTGGCAAGGACCAGGGTTAAGACAGCCAGACAGCATCTGGACCAAGCTGGCAGGCATGCCTGGCGATGGGCTAGAGTGGCTTGAGCCTCACCAGTGGACCCCAGTCCACCTCTGGGAGTATTTCCCAATCCCAGCACTTCTACCGGAAAGGTCCCCTGCTCATTCAGCCTCGCTCTGCCCAGCCAAACTCCTGATACAATCACGTAATGACTGGGAAAACAGCTCCCATCGCTTGTCCCTGGGCTCCCAGGGTCTGCACGCACGCTCAGAGAGATGCAGGCAGGGTGCTGGCAGCGAGCATCCTCTGCAAAGGGCACAGCAGCAAGCTCAGCGCTGGAGGGGACTGGTGTGCAGGAACAGGGGAGCTCCAACCACCCCAGCCTGCTGCTAAGGGCATTTTCACAAAGAGCCAAGCTTAAATGCTTAAACCCAAGGCACCCACTGCACCTTCCCCAGGAACAGGAGCCTTGGTGGTGGCTGGAGAGGAAAGGAGACTGGACTCAGGGAGCGCCGGCAGCAGACCTGGCACCAGCCCCCAGCATCTCAGAAAGGCTTCAGCAGAAGCAGCAGTTCTTTCCAGTGCCGAGGGTTTGTTTGGAAAAAGATAAATAAATCAGTCACTCCTGATGTGCTGGCATGGCAGAAATGGATCCACTTGACTTTAAATACATCCTCTCTCCAAAGGCTGAAAAAGCCAGAGCGAACCGAGCAGCCCCGTGCTCGTTTGCCTCCGTTCGGAAGGGATCCTCCTTCGCTGGGAGAGGTGCACCAAGGCCAAACACAGTCTGGAGCAAAACCCCTTATCTTCTCCCAGGCCCAGCCTTCTGACGTCTAAATTGGGAATAAAGTTTCCCTCCCCTCTGTCTCAAGCAGTAAACCCCTCTACTCCTTGCAGCAGAGACGCTGTCTGCCTATAAATCAATATATTTGCCCCCCTCACCCCAAGCACTGGATCATTAGGAGCTAACACAACCAGCAGTATATCCACACACAAAGAACGTGGTTCATAAGATACCTTGGCACAAGCCTAAGTACCGAAGTCCCCAGTTTACAGATGGGGAAACTGAGGCAGAGTGGGAAGCGGCCTGCCCCACGTGACGGCGGGGATGGATGAGTCAGGAGCACATCCAGAACAGAAGTAATTATACAGGAAGGAACTCCCAGCGCCGCGTTATAGCATGGGGATCTAGCAACCAGGTTGCAAAACAACGCTCACTTCCCGACACACACACCCCCCCCCGCCCCCATTCCGGGCTTGCTAGCAGATTTCTCAGTAGTTCTTCAGATTTTCTGATTTTTAAAAAACTTCATCGATCCAAGAACAAAAAGGGAATTTCTGCACCTTCTTGTTTTCCACAAAGAAAACACAGAAGGCCGTTCTGAGTCCGTGAAACACCAATCTGAAGCAAACCCCTCAACAGTAATGCATAAACCAGCCTTAAACTCACCAACTGCATAAACTCATCACGCAAATGCGATGGGGGGGTCAGGGTGGGAGGGAAGAACCAGAGGAGCCAGGCTGGATGCACAGGGCAGCCCGTGCAAGTCCTGCCATGAAGACCGAGCACCGAAGCAAGACAGCTTCCCGAGACGCTCGGAGCAAGGGCACCGACTCCAGAGCCGCCTCCTGGGCTTCTGCAGCGGCAGCATTTGAACTTGAAGCCGTATTTCACAGGTTTTTTAAAATAAGAGGTCCTCGCTAGGGAGGAAAAGGCTGTTTGATGGCTGAGCGCAGCCAAGGGACCAGGAAAGCCAGCACCGCTCTGAATTTGGGCACCAGCTTCAGATGTGACCTTGGGCAAGGTCACTGCATCTCTGCATCTGCAGGGGGTCCAAGGGAACCCCCCCGACCTCCCGAGCGGTTGGGCTACAGCCAGGGAGGCTTCCACTGCCTCAGCATCGCTTGCCCGAGCCCCAGAGCTCCCCGAAACCCCCCAGCCTGAGCCACGGCACACCGCTCCCCAGAAAAGTGGGTCTGATACCTCTGCCCACCCCCCCAACACCGCCCAGCCCTGAAAATGGCATTAGAGCCTTTCCCCGCCGCCTGTCCCCCCTGGATTAGATGCTTTACAAAGCTTTTCCCCCCGCCCTACAGAGAATTTGAGCTGCGTGAAGCATTTTGAAGCTTCAAGCAATAGTCTTCTGGGCAGCCAAGCTTCGTCACCCACACAACCGGGCTTTGTCGGCTGCGGTGCCCGGCTCCGGGGACCGAGGGGACCTGGGGGAGCGAGTCAGGCTGTGCAGGCAAGGTCACCCCCCTAGGCAGGGGGGCCGGGACAATCAGCCGGACAGTGTGGGAACGGCTGCAGGGTCATGAGACTGCCGAGGGCTGGCATGGAAAGTTGTACAACTTTGCAACTCATTCTCCTCGCACAACACGCCCTTTGTGTCCCTCAGCTGCGGTGGCCGACAACGTCGAGGGGCAAACGGGCTGCCCCCAGCCCCCCAGGAACGGCCACGGCCAGAGACCACCGCGCTCTCCCCGAGCGCTGCCGCCCAGCCCTTCAAAATCACGCCCTGTTCCCTTTCCAGGGGGCTGAACAGCCGGAGTATTAAAGCCTGCGCAGAGCTGGGTGGCTCAGGGGATTGGTAACAAGAGATGGAGCCTTCCACCTTTACAGGTTCAAAAAAAAGAAAAAACAAACCCCACCAGGAGCAGGCACAGGGCACAACGCCGTGCCGGCGGGTTGGGTGAAATCCACTTCGAAAGCAGCTCCTGACGGCCAGGTGACAAGTGACAAAAGCCGCTGGCATGACCGCCAGCTAGTCCCCTCCTTGGCAAGAATAAGGTCTGAATGGGCCACCAAGGGGGAGATTCAACTACTGACCTAAATTTCCCAGGCAGCTCTTTTCTCTCTCTACACCCCCCGACCGCCGAAAAGGCATTAGCCACTTGTTGTCCCAGACTGCGCGTCTCTGCGGGGTTGCAAAGATGCCACATTTCATCCCAAAGTGGCTGCGTTTGAGAAGTTAGGAAATCGCCCTCGCATGTAACTCGCAGCAGCCGAGGGGGCACCGTCAACTTAAAATACGGTTCATTTGAAAGAGAGCGTTTACAACAATACCAGACCTCTCCAATTTATTTACAAACCTCATTTACAAACCTGGCGTAACACGACGCACATCCCTAACTGCTCAGCTAACTCTGCTTTCACCGGTGCTGAGCCCGCTCTGCATTTCCAAAATACCAACGCAGCCGAGCTTCGGCTACCTCTGGCTCCCCAGGTCAGCCCGACACAAACACAGCCCGATTCCAGGCAGGAAAAAATGTCATTTTTTTGTGCGAGAAGCACTGCTGAACACCGTGCGAGCGAGGGAAGCCCCCCGCCTCCCCGCGACGCTGCTCGCGGCAGTCTCCGCTGTTCCACGTCCAATTGGTTTCACACCGAGGCCGACTGCAGTTTGATGCTGCTCCTCAGCACTAAAAGGTTATTTTCTTAAGCTCAAGTTATCAACTCGTTCCTTTCAGCCGTACCAGACGAACTGCCAAAGAGCAGAACAGAGCGTTAACCGAAACCCCTGAGCTTGCACTTTACTCACCTCGAGTCCAGCGGGATGTCACCCTATCGCTTTCCTACAGGAGTTCTGGAATTTGACATTTACATTCAAATGAGATGACCACATTAAGATGGGATCACAACCAAAAGTGCTGACAAAACACTGCTTAATTACTAGTTTTCCACATAACCTCAGTGGTTTTTTTTGCTTTTGCTTCTTCGCATTGCTTTAAAATTTAGCTGGGCGAACAGAGGAACCGGAGCAGCTTAGAAGGGCTCTGAAACATGCAGGTATCGGGTGGAAGAGCTAAGTCACATCTGGTCAGGCGGGAACAGCGAATGTTTTCAATGTGCTCTTCATCCGGAAAAGATCCCAAATCGCTTTACAAAGGCAGGGCCCTCCTCTCCCGCAGCGGTGCCACCCACTCCAGCAGCACAGATGAGAAACATGAGCAACACTACGCGCCCGCTCCGGGCAGAAAGGGAAAATTATCATTGCCTTTTCCACCAAGCAGGAGGCGAAATGGCTTTAGGGCACTGCTACAATCCACGATGCAAGGTTTCCTGGGAATGGCTGTGTTTTGGGCTACGGCACGTGGTTATCTGGCCTCTTGCCACTCAAGGTACCCAAGAATGGAGATCTCAAGTTGCTATGCCCAATTTCCTAGAGAAAACGCACATATGACAGTATCGGGGAAGACTTTGCAGCAGCGCTGCTGTGTGCTAGAAACGAATTATTAAAATAATGTTGCTATATAAAAAAAAGAAACCAAGTCAGTGGTTTGCTGCCCAAGGACCAAACATTATCCTAGCCCTCACTCACCACCGACTGGAGAAATGGGCATTTTTTCCCTATGAATAGCTCACCCCAATTATAGGTCACACAATGCAAGTCCTTGTCTCTTCACTTTATATTTTGAGAGCCATCATCCCAGTTCCCCCCTTCCTTCTTCCAGCCGCATGGACACAACTGCAAGCCCGGATCCCTTGAGATAAAAACGCAGCTCTTCGGCCATGTGGAGCATGAGCCATCATCTCTGCTGACACCAAGCTCTGCAACATCCCAAGGACAAGCCCAAGCAGGTCTCCCTCTGCCCAGGATCCACCCTAAACTATGCAGAGGCCTCAGGAAACACACCTAGCACGCAGCAGCATAAAGCCAAAAAGGTGGGTAGACGGCAGGCAGGAGGAAATGAAGGAGGGTGTTTTGTCTGCTTGGGAGAAGTCACTATTTCAACCACTCTATGGTGCCATTAAAATTCAACTGCTCTCTAAAAGGAATGTGCTGTTGGCAGTTTAGTGCCAAACTATCCGAATTATGTGGACCTGCAAAACAGATGCATGTTCTTGAGAGGAAGACCCCGCACATCAACAGAAACAAACTGCAGTGTTGGAAAAAATTAAGATAAAATAAAAGCATGCTGACTCTTTTTGGTTTTTAAATCTAAATCCTCACCATTTCGATAACGCAACGGGGAGAAGTCTTTTGGGTTTAGCAGGTAATTGAGTCATCAACAGCAAAAAGAGTGAATTCAAGCTTTCTTGTATCTTGACTGGACGTTGCATCTTGGGTAAAACACCAGAGGACACGAATGGCATGACCAAGATCACGCAGCTATTGAAGTGAAGAGATCAGAGCAGAACGAGCACCCTGCACATATCTGCGGCCTCTTTGAGGACAATATGGCTCTGTTTTCTGCAAACGGGCATCCCCTCCAGCCCCCTACAAATCCCCGTCTGAAGGCACCGGCTCTGGGAAGCATCTTATTCCCCAGCATCTCTGCCACAGCTCTCAATGCAGGGTCTCTGTTACCGCAGCTCTTATCGCCGGATTCACGACATGAAGAGTCATCCAAGGAACGAGACTGACCACATCATGAGGATTCAGTCGGCTCCCAGACAGGCACTGGGCTGTTCACGCAACCAGACCAAACTACCGCTCTACTGGTTCCTCAAAGCAGGGCGGCCGTTTTGTTCTGATCCTTCCAAAGCTCAGCGCTTTCCGAGCATCCCGCTTCAATGTCTCAAATTTAACACGAAATGGAAAAACAACCGAGATGCTATGACAATATCCGACAAGGTAGCCCAAGCTTCTCAGTTGCAGCAACAACCCTTCGTTTCAGTCCAACTCGATGAACCCGCACCACTATCAGGTACGCAAAACAGCTGGGGCTTTCCTTGCCGCTGCCAGGTCTGACCTGCCAGGGAGGTTTGCCTCTCCCAACTGTCTAGAAATATATGCCCGGGCAGCATAGGAAGCTCCAGCACAGAGTCAACCCTCGTTCTAGGACTGTTTCACACCAAGCAGCTGCCCAAGGTAAAAGGAAATCCACCCAAAAACCTGCAGATACATCAACCGCCGATCCTCCAGCACAGATCAACACCACACCCCTCATCTTAGAAGAGCCAAAGCGCTTGACGAGCCGTGTATCGACAGGGAAGAAACACCTAATACAGCACAGAAACAACAGTCTCTGGGGCAGGACGCACAACGATTTAGCAGCAGAGAAGTTCAGGCAGGAAAGGAGAATCCCACATCCTGCTGCCGCTGCCAAGGGAACTCTGGTAGGAAGAATATCTGGTAATTGCTCCCATTGAAGTTTGGACGGAGCGCTGGAATTGAACACTCCTCGGACCCTCAATGAGCATCATGGGAACTTTAATGACCACAAGTAATAAAGAACCTTGATTTTCCTTCGCATTTAAAAAAATAATAATAATCCCCTCCCACAGCAGAGCACCTCAGAGGTAGGAGCGGTGCCAAGCGCCGGCTTTGCCGTGGTGCTCTCCTCTCCTCGGGCTGGCCAAAAGGGGCAGATCTGCAGAGCTGGTGGAGCAAGGACAACCCTCCCCCAGACGCCAGCCAGCCATTTCCTCGCTCAGGAACGGCTGCATCCTGTGCTCATTCAGAGGAGCCTGCGTAGGTCTGATATATTTGGCAGAGCATCTAAATCGGGCTGGAAGAGCTGCATTGAAGAATTCGGATGAAGAAGTCCCAAGCCCATGTTACGCCAACGCTTCAGCTCGGATATTGAACCGGGCTATGGAGGGACGACCACCAAGCCTCTCATCAAGGCGATGCATTGCCGAGCAGCTCCTGGACAGACAGGTTTTGGGGGGTAATTCAGCCATCTCCCTGCTACCTCAGGCAAACCGTGGCAGCTGATTGAAGGCATCCCCAAGAGACTGATTTAAATTTTACACCTCAACCCATTTATAATCTTTTCTGCCCCCCTCCCAGCCCTTCCCACTGTGTCAGCAGTGGGAAGAAGCAAAGGAAAACTTCACCAAGACACGTCGGTGGTGCAACAGCGAGCGCTCGTGCCAAGCCAGAACCAGAGCAAGAGCAACTGGAACCGGGCTCCCAAATCCTGCCGGCAGCGACAGGTTGCAAAGCAAGCAGCAGCAGAGATGGTGCGACCATGACGGAGCAGGGAGATAATGAGGACGCAGGTGGAGCTGGTCTCTGTGGTGCTGTTAATGAGATGGTAGAGGTCTGGGATTCCTCATCACGCTAGAGGAAATCATTAGGGACACTGCTACAGAGCGCACCAGGAAGAAAAGGGCTTGCTCCTCTTCATTTTCCAAAACTGCTTGAATTTAAGTTAAGTGCTTTTCACATGTCGGTCCAGAAGAGAAAGGACATGCCAGATGTGGCTTTTTTCTAGTTGCATGGACAGCAAAAGGACAAGTGCCGCTGAGGAAAGGGCTCGCAACTACCAGCTTTAACACCAAATCCAGGGTCCGACCAGCCGACTGACCCTTCAGCAACCCCATCCCAGTTCCCCTCCCTGCCTCCCCCATTCAGGCTCCACATTTCGATCCAAACTCTGACCTCTCAGCACAACCGCAACACAGAGAGCGTTACTGCTGCTGACCAGGAGAATTAAACCAAAACCAGCAAAGCGAAAGTCACCTGCAGCAGCGCACAGGGCCCGCTCCCGATGTGTCCTGAGTGCTCGGGCACGGGGTGAAGCACTCTGCATCTCCCAGGACAAGGTCTATGGCTTTCACGTAAACCTAACGGCATTCACCGCACAGACACAGCGCAGCTCTATCTCTAAAGATGCCGGTAGCTCACTTCCACAATCAAGAAAACAGACGAGGGATGACCAAACGTCACGCTCTGCGAAGCTGCAGATCCCTACCAATGTCTGTAACTGGGAAGGGATTTCCTTCCAGGGCACGGCACAGCCTCGCACGGCGCACGGGGAAGTTTGGTTTCCGCTACAGCATCAACTACTGGCAAAAACCAGAAGTCAGCTTAGACCCCGATAGACGGCAGTGGTCTGCTCCCGCCTGCCACGTCACATGGCGAAGCACCGCGGCCCAGCCTCCGCCAGCCCTGTTATGGCACATCCGAAAGAGGCGGCCACGGCGCGGCACAGAGCCTCCCCAACCTGCCACCCCTCCAAAACCGTCCCGTGCCGGATCAACACACGGCCCTTTTCACCGCTGACAGCACCAACCAGGACATACTAAAACTTCTCTTATGTTGCAAGGTTAGCTTGAACTGGTTACTCCACCCAGACCTCCTTGCCAATTTTCTCCTTTGTCATCAGAGACCGTATTTAATCCAGCAGGAATGCGCCTTGGTTCAAGCCCGTGTAGTCACAGACCCAAGGCCCGCGCGTGTCCCCTGAACTCTGGTGCGTGCAGGGGTTTACGTTTGTGCCAGAAGCCCCCCATCACCAGCACCACCGCTCTGCCTCGGGGTTTCTCAACATGACGGTCCCGAGTCCATCACATGAGGTCTTCGTGCTGGGGCTGTCTCTGGGCAGCACGAATATCTCCACACTGAGAAGAAATGAGCCACCATCCACCGAGGAGGCCGAGAGCTGCCCAGCGACCCTCGGATCCTGCTGCAAAACCCACCTTCGCTCCAGCAAGGCTGCATACGAATTGCTCCCAGGCCTCCCTCCTCTCCTCAGCTGAGCCGCTCCAGCCTACGCACGCAGCCCTCAGCCTGCTGAAAACGTCCAAGCATGGTTTACGGGGCCGGGAAGGCCGGCCACTCTTGCATTAATGGAAGCTGCTTGTTTTGCTGCTGAAACAAACTCTTCAAAAGCCAAGCCCAAGTGTGCCCACACGCCTGTTGCTGCAGCCCTCCGACGGGTTTTCTCCCACATAGCTCCGCTGTTGCCGTACAGCAACGGAGCAGCTCCCTGCAAAACCACGGCGGGGTTTTCGGGAGATCCTGCAGAATACCAAGCCCTTGCTATTCAGTCCCTAGTTCTCCTAAATACTTTAGAAAGCCTCAGAAGTTACACGTAAAGGTGAAAAAAAACCCCAACAAAACACAAAACATGAAACTCTGTGTGTTTCAATCCTGGCTGGAGGACCAGCCCTTGCCTAGGAGCACAGTGTGCACGGAAGGGGAAGGTTTCTTTTTCAACTCGAAGGCCCCATAAGCCTGGAGGCACCGAGATCCACGCAGAAATAAACTGCCAATATTTCAAAAAGGCAACATTCGGCCCCTTCGCCAAAGGGAGCGACTGAAGACTCATCACGAAGAAACGAAGCCACCGTCAGCATTAACCCACTGCTCGGCAAAGCACGAGGGCTGAGCGGGGGCTGCCGGGCCACCGGCACGTCCAGCCGCTCAAGGCTGGATGAAAACGAGAGCTTCTGCGGGTCATATTTTTTCCACCCTCCTCCCCTTCAGAGACCAGGCACGATCACAGACCAGCAAGAGGCCAAATCCTGCGCTCCCCGCTCCGGCCAAAATCTCGCCAAGTCACCACCACCATCTCGGCATTTTCCCTGAGAAAGGCCGACAGCACCTGCCCCCTTCGCACCCCGATCCCCCTCCCCTGTCGCAGCTTCTCTCCATCTCCTAAACCGAAAGAACCACAGGAACTGCTCAAATCCCAAATCCCCCCATTCCCGCAGCTCCCCCAGCACCCGTCCGTTCCCTGACCTGCTCCCTGCGTGCCCGGCTCTCCAGCCCAGCTCCCCCGAGCCCCAAAATCAACCCGTCCTTCTCCCACCCCACAGCCATGTCACAGGTTCCCCTTGGCAGCCTCCGCGTCCTCCCCCTCCGCCAAGCCTGACCTTTCCTGCCTCGCTCCCCCTGCCTTCAGCGTTCGATGCCAGAGGTCTAGCATTAATCTAATTGCTTCAAATGGCACCTCGAAGACCGGTCGTCTTTTCCACACCAGGAAAGGGGGGGAAAAAAAAAAGGAAAAAAAATAAAGAATAAGATTGGAGTTTACTGACAAAGCAGAGCGTACCGGGCAGGGCAGTCCCTTATGTAATTCCTAGTTTGCGGATAAACAGACAGCTCGTCTCGCCGTTCTCGACTCCACGCGACGTGCAAAAGCGAATCCCGAGAGCAAGCATGCCACACGCTTCATCCCTGGCAATGCTGTCCTGCCATGAAGCTCTTTTCCTTCCCTCCTCGGCGCACGACCGGGCAGCACGGGGACGAAGGGAGGGAACGCTGAACCGGTACCGCATGTACTCTGCCTGTTGGGGCAAGAGGCTCCGAGTAACTAGAGAGCAGCGACCTGTAGCTACAAGCCTACCTTCGATGCTTGCCCAGCTCAGTGTTGGGTAGGCGCTCAAGCAAACAAACAAAAAAAAGAAATCTACTTACTGGTTTCCAGTTTGCCGGTGGGAAATAAGTAGGTGCACGAACCAGGAAGGAAACAGCGTACACAACTGCAGTTTAACAGCAGGCAAGAGGGAGTTAAAGCACAGCGCTGGGATGCTTGGGAGCATCCTCTGCTGTGAAAAAAAGCAGGGCAGCAGTCCTTCCCGCAGCAGGGAGAGGATCTCACGCAGTTTCAGATGGGTATTACAGAACTGCAGGGGTGGAAAGCAGGAGGAGAACGGTCCCAAAGGTGCTAACCCTTCACAGGCAAAGAAACCACCCAGCGAGCGCCAGCGCCGTGTGTTTCTGCCCGGGCCACTGCACCCCGGGAGGGCGCACGGATCCGTGCACGGCTTTGAAGAGATCGGCGAAAAGTATTTGAGACAGCAAGGCTGTCGTCAGGGAGATCGCGCTCCTGACAGTCCGGCTGTACGCATTTTTTAAGGGGTCAGCGAAGCAACGGCGTCGGAAAGCCGCTGATTGCCAGGGGATCTGCGGCTCATCTCACCGACGTGGCCTTGGCTCCCACCTGCAGCCACGGGGCAGCTCGCACCAGTTTCCAGTTTCTCGCACCTTGTCACATTAAGAGAGGACGCTGATCCCCATCGTTTCCTTCCACCTGCAGCCCGGGGCTGCTGCCCGAGATCTCGCAGGAAGATTTACAAGTCCCTCAGACGGCCGGGTCTCTGGCGGGGAAGGAGCCCCACCGCGATTCGAGGCACAGAGCAACTTTTGCTCCATGGAAGTCGCGTCCGGACTCTGCTACAGGAGCCAGCAATGACACCGGGGAGGCAGGGAAACTGAAACTATGCGCAGAGGGAAGACGATACGGGCAGGGAGCTGGGCGAGAAACAATTGTCCCTGGATACTCGCAGAGGATCCCGATGCTTGTCTGACCTCGTTTACTCCTGCTCTGACGTCCTACCGGAGCTCCTCCGGGACCGGCGGGATGCTCCAGGCACAGGTATTGGGACGGACACGCAGCCAACCGGCTCACGCCGATCCGGAGGCAGCACCGAACGCAAACATGCGCCAGTTTGGATCAAAGGGTCATGGGATTGGTACAAACGCTTCTCTTCTTCCTAGAGACCGACTGTCTTTCTCCCTTTCCCCGAGTTTTGCTCGTCAAAAGGCTTTTAATTACAGATTGAAACCAGTCTCTTCAAATTTGAGGTTAAGGCTGGTTGAGAGCATAGTTAAGAGCAACTGTTTATTGCTTTGACTATGCAAGATAACGAGTAGGATTCTAATTGTTTGCCACAGAAGTCTTCTCTTTCAATAAACGCAGCATCCTGAGACTGGGAAAAAACCCTCAAGTGTCAGTTTTAATCAAGATAAACCCACAGTTCTCAAGCATTTAGGCTCCATCTCAAATGCAGATCAGGAATTTCACAGCCCCCCCCCAGTTTTTAGGTTGGACACCTGCGGGGGACTCGATTCTGCAGAGTTAAACCCCGGCGCTCAGGCAGCACTTTATCCGCCAAACGAGCTCTCTGTAGGACAGGCAGCGCAACCAAACCATCGCAGCGCCTTGATATAAGCATAAATTTCTTCCCTGATTTGCATCCCGTGCTGACATCCAGATTCTCACGCCGGGAAAACAACCGTAATTTTTAATTCTGCTTTAAAAGTCACAAAACACAAAGCAAACCCACCGCATTCCCCGTGCCAAATTAATTCCACCCTGCCGCGGCTGGCCCAGCACCTCCACAAAGCAGAGCTCCTTATTAAGCCCACGACAGGGCTAAAGATCATCATCGGACCCACTACCACAATGCAACAAGATGCATATATGAGCAGAAAATAAATTAAAAAAAAAGAAAGGCATAAGAAGAGTTGCAGACCAGCAGAAAATGAAGAACTGCTTTCATTCACCACCAAATTTATTAAGAGCTCATGCCTTGCAAAACCCTCCCCTGAGTTACTAACGCAATTAAGGCTTGGTGGAAAAATCCCACCATCTCACCCATGTTTGGGTTGCGCCTCTTCACTCCCTCTTTCACCAGAACAAGCCTAAACAGGGGCCAGAATGAATATTAAACAAGAACGGCTCCTCTCTAATAAACTGCTCAGTTTCTCTCCGTCTTTTTTTTTGTTTTAAAGTTGTTTAAATACCACCTCTCCAGCAAACCATCAGAATTAAGCCAGCCCGTCTCTTCCTGATCAGCCTCCAGAAGTGCCCACATACTGCAATTTCCAACCAGGACCAGCAGAAACATTCAGAAATAAAACATTTTCTTAAAAGAAAAAAAAAAAAAACCCAAACCCCAACGCTTTTTAAAATGACGAGATGACCTTTTAGCTCCGCTGCTATGCTGCGCACAACTTCAACCCTCATTAGGTTGTAAATTCTTCCAGGCAGAGACCTTCTCTACCCATGTCTATAAAGTGCTTATTATATAAGTTATGGTTTCGATAGCCAAGACAATTAACAGCACGGGGAACGTGGCTAATCTTGAACTCAGACCAGCAGCAAACTCTTACCAAGAGTCCTTGAGCCGAGAGAAACTTTGGCTGCCCAGCCTCCTGCTGCCCTGCAAGCGAGAGGGTCTCCGGGAGGCTGGCCGAGCCCACGGGAGAGCCACATGAGCTACGAGCAGCCACGTCGGTTGCCAGCGCACGACAGAAACTGTTGTTTTCAACACACAAACACTGGGATTTAAAAGATCTGGGAAGAGGAAGGCCCAGGTGCCGGGAGTCCTGCTCCGCACATGGGTCCGAGGGCTTTTCCCGCACTGCTGAAATAACGCAAGTGGCAAAGCCCTTTCCCTGAGCAGCGACCAGCTCGCCTCCAGTTTCAGACGACGGTCACCGCAGCGATCTGCCCCTGACTTTGTCACCTGCCATCAGCCTCACAACCGCAGCGCTCCCGGGGAAGCCGGTGTTAACCTTCAGCTCTATCTCAGGAGCTCAGCACCGGAGCTGTGGGTACCTGAAGGCTCGATTCCTGACCCACCGCCTCAAACTCAAGAGCCTTGAGATGGGGGACGGTGAAGATGAGGAAGCCTCACAACCCTGGCCAAGCAGCGAAGCCTCCCCTTTGCTGCGAGCAAGGCACGCTGCCCCTCACGTCAACCTCCGCAGCAGCTCGCCGGCCTTCGCTGCTGCGCAGCTCCAGCGGCGGGGGGAGAGAGGCTTATCCAGCACGGCTCTTCCAGGGCAGCCCTCTCGGCAGGGCCCAGCCGCCGGCTTTCAGGGCCCCAACCACCGAGGGAGGGGGGATTATCACCGCGAACCGCCGCCGGCTGCCCGACCTCCCTCTGCCCCCCTCCGCGCACGGGCTGGGTGCGGAGCCGGCCGGGGGGAGATAAGGAAGGGGTAGGGGAAAAAAAAAAAAACCAACGCAAAAAACAACAAACCCCAGAGAAGGAAGGCAGGGCCAGCCGGCAGGCCTCCCCCCGGCCGGCTCCCCGCGGTGACGACCTTGGGGTGCTGAGGGACAGGAGGGGGAGCCCCGGCGGGGACGGGAGGGAGGGAGCGGCCCGGCCCGGCGCCCCCGCACGGGTCGGCCCAGCCGCGGCCGGGCTGGCAGGACGCACGCCCCGGGGGACCCCACCCAGCAGCCGGCCCCCCCCCCTCTCTCTCCCCTGGCCGGGTCGGGCCGGGCCGAGCCGCCCCCCCGCGGCCCGCTGGCGGCGGGGCCCACAGGGAGCCTTGGCCGGGCGCCACGACCCCACCCCTTCCCCCGGGCGGGCCGCCGCCAATGGAGGCCGGGCGGGGGAGGGGGCGCCCAGGCGAGGTCCCGGCCCCGCGGCCGCCGCCCGGGCTCCCCCGGGCCGGGCAGGGGAGGGCAGAGCGGGCCGGGCCGCCGCGGGGGCCCGGGGCCGGGGCGGGGGGCGCGGGCCCGCCCGGGGAGGCAGCGCAGGCCCCGCCGCGCCTGTCCTCGGCCACCCCGCACCCCGCGCGCCGCCCGCCATTGGACCGGGCGGCGGCGGGCGGGCGCGCAGGGGCGGAGGGCGCGCCCCGATTGGCCCCGCCCGCTGCCCATCAACACGCCTCCCACTCGCCGCGCGCGCGAGGCACGCAGGGAAACGTAGTCCGCGCTCTCCCTCGCACCTGCGGGGCGGCGCCGAAGCCGGACTACAACTCCCAGGAGCCCCCGCGCCGCGCCCCCCCCCCCCCCGCAGGGCCCTTCCCCCCCTCCGCGACCCCCCCAGCACGGCCCGGCCAAGTACAACGTATGCAGGCGGGGGGGGGGGGGGGGGGGGGGGCGCCGCTGCCCCGGCCCGCCCCGGCCCCCCCCCGCCCCGCAGCCCCCCCCCGACCCCCGCCTCCCCCCCCCAACCCCGGTGCTGCCCCCGTGGGGGGGGGGGGGGTCGGGCCTCCATTCCCCCCCTCCCGCCCCGGGCCCGACCCCCGCCCGCCGCCCCCCCCCCCCGGTGCTCCCCCCCCTCCCCGTACCGGGCGGGGGCCGAGCGGTCCGAGCGAGCGGAGCGGGCCGCGCCGTGCCGAGCCGGGCCGGGCCGAGCCGTGCGGGCGGGCGGAGCAGGCTCTGGCCGCCCCGCGGGAGCTGCTCGCCGAGGCCCGTATGCGGCTCCTTCCTGCTCCGGCCGGGGCCGCCCCGCTCTTAAAGGGGCCGCGCACCGCCCCCCCCCCCCGCCCGCCGCCCCCCCCGCCTCGGGGCGCAGCCTCCCCGCCGGGGAGGGGGGGGGGCCACGCAGGGCGCGGCTCCACGCAGGGGGAGGGCGGGGGAGCCGGGGTCCTTTAAGAGCCCCCACGGCCCCCTCGCCCCCCGCTGCGTGGGCCGCTCTCGGCGCCCCCGGTACCCGTGTCACCGCCCCGGCCCCCCGCGGGGCGCCCCACGGGGCAGCTCCGGGGCACCCCTCGCGGGGCACCCCACGGAGCACCCCCCGCGCCCCCAGCCCACCCGTGTCACCCCACGGGGCCCCTCCCCGCGCCCCCAGACCCACCCGTGTCACCCCACGGGGCCCCTCCCCGCGCCCCCAGCCCACCCGTGTCACCCCACGGGGCCCCTCCCCGCGCCCCCCCCCCCCCGTGTCACCCCATAGGGCACCCCCTGCACCCCAGACCCATTCGTGTCACCCCATAGGGTACCTCGCTGCACCCCCAGACCCACCCGTGTCACACCCCCCCCCATAGGGCACCTCCCCGTGCCCCCAGCCCCACCCATGTCACCACCCCCCCGCCCCAGGCCCACCATGCGTCACCCACAGGGCACCTCTCTGTGCCCCCAGCCCCCCTGCCTGTCACCCCTCCTCCTGCCCCCCCTACCCCGTGTCCCTCAGGATCCTCCCACTGTCCCCTGACCCCCCCACCCACGCTGGGAAGGGGACACGGAGTGAAGCTCTGCCCAAGGTCAGCTGTGGGCTGGAAGCCAGCCCAGCGGGGACAGGGGACAGGACAAACCCACCAGAACCACCACCTCCAGGGCTGCCCCGAGGGGGGACACACACACGAACAACAAGGGTGGCCCCCACCCATGACCAGAGCACCAGGGCTCTGACAGATACCCACCATTCCGCTCCAGAGTGAACAGCTCCTTAAGGCCGGTTTCCTGCAGGTTGCCGGGCTCATCCGCATGGAACAGCGGCTGCTGTGGGGCACCCAGCCCCGGCAAGGTTTTAAGGAAGATTTTGAATTAATAATAATTTTTTAAAAAATTAATTAAAGGAAGAGAAAGAAAGAAAAGAAAAGGCTTTGATCAAGAGACCCCCCCCTGGGCTCCCAGGGGCCTCTGCTCCGGCCCCGCAGGCCAGCACCCCTGGAATTTCCCCATTTCTCCCCCTTTTTTCCTTAAATAACCCTGCTCAGCTCCTCACAGGGGTCCCGAGGGCTCTACCCACACCCTCACCCTGCGACACCCACATCCCCCCCACCCCCTGGCTGGTGGGAGCCTGGGGGGGCCCCAGGGGGCTTTTAGGGGGGGGTTGGTATCCTTAACCCCATTCTGCAGGTGGGGAAACTGAGGCAGGACGGGGAAACCTGGCTGCAAGCAGCGACTGAGGGGACCCTGGGCCCCAACACCACGCGTGGAGGGGGGGGGGAGGCAGGGTGGGGTGCAGGGGGCCGGGGTGGGGGCCCCCCAGGCTGCACCCCAGGGCCGGGCCCTACCACGTGCCGGCGGCCGCACGCTCACCGGCTGCTTTCGCTTTCCCCCGCCGCGGCCGGGGGCACGCCCAGAGCCCCCCCGCCCAAAGATGAAGCCCCAGCGTGGCCCCCCGGCCCCCCAAAAGCCCTCCCCGCTCGAGGGGCACCCCAAAACCTCCTGCAACACAGATATGGAGAGCACCCACGTAGGTCTGGGGGGGCAGGACCCCAAACACCCCCATCCTGTCCTATAAAAGAAGCGGGGTTGGGGGTTCCCCTTCCTCCAGCCCCAGCCAGGCCCCCCCCTCTTCCTCCCTGCACCCCCAAACCCCCCCTGTGCCGCAGGGGCCGTGCTCACGCCCAGCCCAGGGACCCCCACCGAGATTCCCAACCAACATCACCGAAACCTGCCCCGGAGTGGGTTCATCCTGGTCTCGGCAGGACGGCCCAGACCCCCGGGGGACCCCGAAGCACCACGAGAAGCAAAACCGGGACCCCCCCAAAGTGCCACCCCAGGAGCTTCACATCAGGGACCCCACAGAGGGGACAGCACCAAGATGGGCGCCCAGCGGTGCCTCCCCAGAGCCCTGGCATCGCTACAGGCACAAGAACTCGGCAAAATAAAGTTATTTTTCAATTCTGGGCCTGATTTAGAGCCCAGCTTCACCTCTCCCTGCTTCCTTTCACCCTAAATATTGAAAAGCCGCAACTATTTCACCCCAACTATTTCAGAGCCAATCCCGGCTCCCCTGGGCCAGGATTTAGGGCATCGCACCATCCTCAGACCCCGCATCTGGAGCTGCCTCGTGCCAAGATAATTCCGTTATTGCCTGCTTCTGCTGGAGGCAGCCCCCGGCACATCCCGGCGAGAGCCCCCGGCACATCCCGGTGAGAGCCCCCGGCACATCCCGGCACCGCCACAGCCGCGTCCCCAAGCACGGTCAGCGACGTTGCTCCAGTCCAGGGAGGACCCGCCACGGTTGCGGCTCTGTGGGGGTTAAAGCCACTTGGGGCACAACCAAGAAGAGAAAAAGCCTGTAAATGTAAAGTGCCATTTATTTTTTTTTTTTCCATGATGAAAATATCAAGTTTAAAAAAAAAAATTGCAACAACAAAACGCTCGATATGCTTTCTCCTCCTCCTCCTCCAAAACCCAGCACCAAACCCAACTGAAAATATCCTAAATCTTTATGAACCGTCCCCGTCCCCCATCTCCCACTTAATTTAAGAGGCAAAAACCATAACGACGAGCACCCTCGCGTCTCCGGGGTGCCTTGCCCAGGCACAAGCTGAGCCAGCAAGCACAGACCCCCCCCAAATCGGGGGTCTCCCCCCCCGGGACGCGGCTGCCCCCAGCGCTTGCCCCGAGCAGGGCAGCGACTTCGCCCCTTTGCTGGGGAAGGGGAAAGGGAGCAGGAGGGGTTTGGGGTTACCAAGTCACGGCGCTTACTTTTGGGGGGCTGTCATGGCAGGACCCGATGCAGGCAGAGGGGATGTCAGCCGCCAGCCCAAGGGGGTGACAAAAACAGCCCAAAAAAGGAAAAAACACAAAAATAATCCCACCAAGCTTCCAAAAATCATCTCCTCGTGGGGGGCTTGGGGAGCGCAGAGCCCTGCATGGGGGGAGCGGGGAGCAAGTCACCCAAAAACACATCCATGTGGCGGAAAATGAGGTGACAGCAGGGAGACGCCATCCCCACAGCGCAGCCGGTGCTGGCGAGGATGGATCCGGCTGCTCTGCCGGGGCTCAGCCCTCGCAGCCACCGCGGGCCCCAGGGGGTTTTGCAGGCTCCTTCCCGGGCAGGAGGGGACGTGACAGGGAGGGACCATCAGGGACGGTCAGGCCGAGGTGGCATCGGGACAACGCGGGTCTCGCTGCGTGGGTTTAATCCCCACGCTGCACCGCCCAGCCTAGGCACTCCACACCTCCCGGCCGAGGGGAGCGGGGGGCTCCGGGGGGTTCCGACAGGGAGCCCTGGGGCTCTGCTACAGCCACAATGGCCGAAGCCACTCGTGGGATGGGCGAGAGGCAGCTGGAGGGGGAAAAACTGCAGCTTCACCCTTCCCCGTCCCCCGCGATGGCGGGGTCAGGAGAAGGACCCCACTCCCGGGCCAGCCCGGCTCTGCCCTGGCCACGGTGGACAACAGGGCTCTGCCTCCCACCTCTCTGCGCTGGAAGGAGCCAGGGAAGGAAAGGCTGTGCTCTCCCCTCGCCTCGGCACCTAAAGGTGCGAGCCACGGCTTGCCACGGCGCCGTGGTCCCGGGGGAGCCGCTCACGCGCCCACCCCGCAGCTCCCACCCGCTGCCAGCCGAGGGCTCGGCCTGCGCTCAACAGATCAAGACCCTTCACTAAATATCCAGTGCGTGACAAGAACAGGCTTTAAAGCAACGGTTTAAAAAGAAAACAAAGAAAATACAAATCGCTCCTCTCCTCCGCCCGCAGACGGGCCGGGAAGGAGCTCACCGCTATGCTCTTCTCCAGCTCAGCCATAAATCATCCCGCAGCGGCAGGGTGCCCACCTCGTCCCCGGCAGGACGGTGACGCTGTTTTGGGCCACCCTAGACAGGGTTTGTCCACTCCTGGCCCCACCAATTTCTCCTCCCTGGAGCCCACGTGAAAACCAGGGAGGAGGTGAAGCCCCTCGTCCCCATCCCCTGCCACCGTCTCACACACACATGCAAGCGTGCGCACACACGATTATTTTCTTTTTTTTTTTTTAACCCAAGTGAACATGTTTCCAAAAAAAAAAAAAAAGAGAAAAATCAACATAAGCAGCACCACATTTCCCAAGTGTCAGGAGCTCCAGAGCTGGAGCAGAAGCCTGGAACACCCCCACATCAAAAGAAACCAACCCCGCTTTGGCTGGGGGTCGGCCGATAAAGACGCTTCCAAGGGGACGGTGCTTTGCCGCTGGGACGCGAGGCGAGAAGGGGCCGGGGAGAAGGAAGGAGGGCAGTTCTGTCATTTACTGGAGGAGAGGAAATGGTGACAGAGGCAGATGTACTGACACCAGGCGGTCGGCTCGGCCCTCACATGGCAGCGCGGGTGGGCGTGCTGGGCTGGTTCAACCGCAGCGTTTTGCACAGCCAGCCGGCGAAATCCACCTCCTCCACTTCGGAGCGTTTGATGAAGGTGTGACTCTGAAAGCGAAGGGAAACAGGGTTAGGAGCATCGCTGGCAGCTCCCCGGCTCCCAAAACCCAGCCCCAGATCCACGCCGCGGGCAAGATCCCGGGGAGCCGAGAAGATCCTGGTGTGACAGCTCGGGCTGCTCTCAGGCAGCGAAAGCAGATTTTGAGAAAATATTTGTTCCTTTTAGCCCCGTGGCTGGGATTTTAATCTGTACTGGCCGCATAGTTGACACACAGGCATGGAAGCAAGGAAGATTTAAAGGCGAGCAGAGCCTGCACGGCCCCTGCCTGCGAGCGGACCAAAATGCTGCTCTGTACGGGCAGGCAGAGCAAGGTGCTGCAGCTCCTGCACTCCCCATGGTCCTCGCTCGCCCCTGGACAGCAAACCCTGCTCCCCGGGGGGCTGAAGGTAACGAAGAAGCACAGGCAGGACAGGACAACCTTGCAACAAGGGCATGGGGCCACAAGGACACCAGCCACTGCCTTTGCAAGGGCTACATGGGAGCACCCAGGCATAGCTCAGGGGCTCAGCACGATGCTGAGGAGTAAAGCCGGGATCAACATGGTTAAACTGGGCTCATAGAATGGTTTGAGTTGGAAGGGACCTTAAAGACCATTTAATTCCACCCCCGCTGCTGTGGCAGGGACACCTTCCACCAGACCAGGCTGCTCAAAGTCCCATCCAACCTGGCCTTGAACACTTCCAGGGATGGGGCATCCACAGCTTCTCTGGGCAACCTGGTCCAGTGCCTCACTGGAATTCTAATTCTAAGAAATTAGAATTTCTTCCTGATATCTAATCTAAATCTACCCTCTTTCAGTTTAAAACTGTTACCCCTCGTCCTATCGCTCCACTTCCTGATTAAGAGTCCCTCCCCGTCTTTCCTGTAGGCCCCCTTGAAGCACTGGCAGGCTGCTATAAGGTCTCCCCGCAGCCTTCTCTTCTCCAGGCTGAACCACCCCAGCTCTCTCACCCTGCCCTCGCAGCAGAGGTGCTCCAGCCCCCGATCATCTTCGAGGCTTGAGCAGGTCCATGTCTTTCTCACGCCGGGGACCCCAGAGCTGGACGCAGCGCTCCAGGTGGAGCCTCACCAGGGCAGAGCAGAGGAGAACCCCCTCCCTCACCCTGCTGGCGACGCAGCCCAGGATACGCTTGGCTTTCTGGGCTGCGAGCGCACGTCGCCGGCTCACATTCAGCCCACATATTCATATTCACCTGCCCAGCTCGGGAAGCAAAGGTTTGTCCCGGGCACCTCCACAGACACGGGACGGCCGGGTGGTTCCCATCCCAGGCTCCGCATGGGCTAGATACCATCACTGCCTTTGAATCAAAGGTGAGTCACTCCCTCTCCCAGCTTCGCTTTGGCTCATCTTAAGCTCAGCCTGGCAGTTTTGAGCACGAGAGGCACAGAGGGATGGGGCAGCAGTTTGCAGATCTGGTGCCACCCCACTGTAGAAAGAAAATTGCCCTCCCCACTTACCATCAGCATCTTCAGATCTGCCCGTTCTGCTGGATTTTTAATTAAGCTGAAATGAGAAGAACAAGAGAGCAAAACCAAGGCTGAGACGTTTCTCGTGGGAAACCAGTTATCTGGCTGGAGAGGTCTCCAGCTTCACCGAAAGCTACTTGGCCTCCTGGCTGCTTTCCCCAGGAGCCCGGCAGCATGGAAACAGCTCGGCAAGCATCAGCTCCAACAGCCCAGCTCCTAGGGAGAGCGGCGGGATCCATCTCTTCTAGACCGCGCAGATGGACTGTGCCCTGCAAACGGAGAAGAGGACCTAACGCTTGGCAGGGATCAGTGATTTTTGTAATGTCCAATCTCTGTGACTTAAGGGGGGCTGCGGCAGCATCTTCATGTGTCCCCCCACCACACCAGGAGGTCTGGAAGTCGATGGTGTAGGCCTGGTGCCTGCAAGGCTGTGGGGTGACTCACAGCCCCAGCAATCTGCTCCACCATCCCCCTTGCCAGGCTCATATTTAGAAGGTGCTGGGATACTGCAAAGCATCACCACAAATAAACTGCTTTTCTTTCAACCCTTCCCAAGGCAGGAGTTCCCAGCACAATGCGGGATCACGCTGCAGCCAGGGAGAGATCACCTACAGAGCATGGAGAATATTGCGTTACGCTGAACGTTTTGGGTGGAGCGGCAGCCTGCAGAGCTGTCAGGGAGCACGTACAGGCCTCCACCTTCTGCCATAAGATGAAATCCTTACCATTTATTTACAAACTCCTGGAAATCTTGCGTGAAAACTCCATTCGGCAGCTTGGGAGGTGGCTGCAGAGAAAAGGAGAAAGGTTTTCTGCATCAACTGTGTGTCAATGGGTCAAAAAGCAGACTGTCACCTACAGTCTTTAACGAGCTGCAGAAAAGCTGTGCTCTACAGCCATCCTCCTACAGCTGCCCTTTACAACCAGGGAGCTGCTCCCTGCCATTTCTTACCCCGGCAGCACGGGGCTGGGCTGGCAGCAAACCGCTGCCCCAGCACCACACGCGGCTGGGGGGACCCCACGCTGAATCACTGCCAAAGCTGGGAGACCAAAACTGCAGCGTCGCAATTCCGGATCCAACCTCGCAAATCCCAGCCCTGGCAACGCCTACGGCAGACGAAGCCCTTCCAGAAACGATAACTGGGGGTCAGCTCCTATCACCTTGAAAGGGGAAGCTGCTCTTTCCGCTTGCTGGTGGGACAGACCCTACCTTGCAAGTCCGGTAGGACGTTTCAGTCTGGGATTTTAGCACTGGTCGCCCTCATTCAAAGGGCTTCATCTGAGAAAACATGTACAATCTCAGCATCTGCACAGGGGGAGGGTTCATCCTTTGCTGATCTAGGGAGGAGCACGTTTGAAACGGCCGGCTGCAGAAGGAGCAGGTCATTACAGCCAAGAGCTCCCCTCACTGCTCTCCTCTTTCAAGGTTATTATGAGCTTCCCCCTGCACAGTCTTATTCCACAACCAGGGACACTTTTGCAACACAAAGATGGGAAGAGGGAAGAAGGAAAAGATGTCAGTGCAGCTCAGAGGGGCTCTCTGTAGAAAAGCCCCTGTTCAAGCAAAGGTTTCGGAGCCCACTCTGACTCAGCAGAGAGGACACGACACTGTGGTACCTCAGGGAAGCCCGGCAGAGCCAATGGTAAAGAAATACCCACCTCATTAACTATATAATCCAGCAGTTCAAAGATGGCCATCGCAGGCCGGCTGTCCATCCCGTGGCCTGAGTGATTAAGATGACAAAAAACAGTGGTGAGAGGCTGTTCAGGAATAGCGGGGGCCTCATCTCGTGCAAAAAGCACGTGTGCTGTGGGACTTTTGCTGGGAGAGGCAGAGGCAACCCACTTGGGAACTGACTCGCGGTTAAAAAAATAACAAAGAGAAAACCAAACCGCATTCCGAAATTTCAGATTTCTTTCACCATGCCTATAGTCCAGATTTATTTCTGAGCTTGGAGCATTTGGAGAGTACCAGACCATCTGCTGCGGCAGGCTGGCAGCGCTTCTAGAGCCTTCTGCTTCCAAGCAAATGGCTCAAGTGGAGCCTCCTTCAAACACCCGTGCCCGTTTGGTACTTCTACGAGAGCTCCCGCAAAGCTGTTACCAAAAAGCTGCCCCTAGCTTGAAAGGAACCTGTTGGCAGCACAGGCAGAGCCTGAGGAGCAACATGGGCTGTGACAGTGTCCCTCAAAGCATCTCCTCCAAAGGGTCCACATCCCAACAGCCTGCACGGTCCCCAGCACGGGGTGCTTTGCTGCGTGGCTTGAGCCTTCTCGTGGGACACAGCAGGGTCTAACGGCAGATAAACTGAGCTCTTCAAAACCTGAACAGACCCTGGTTGGCATCCTGAGAGCAATCTCCTCGCCTCCCCAGGCAAGACCAGGCTCCCGCCCACGCTCATTAGGAATTACAAACCTCCATGGTAGAGCGGATTCTGCTGGAGCATTGACACGGCTCCATCTGCTCTGCGGAGAGGGGCCTCCCTAGGAACACTCACCTCCCCGCCACAACCTCATCCAAAACGGCCTTTGGCTCACCCAGCCACACCGAACAAAACCCAACCCCTTCTCCCCCACATCTGCGTGTTGTTTCCAATGCATACGACAGCCCCTACCACTGACGGGGCGTCCTGGGGGCCTGGCCCGCGGCGAGATGCTGTGAGACTCTCCCTCTGCCCCGTCCACCACAGGACGGCCAAATATTGCTTCCAGTTCCTTGGAGTCTGGCGGGGGGATTGGGTACCTTCCGATAGACAGCTCCACTAACGACAGACCCATGCTCCAGATGTCGGACTGGACCGAGTAGTGGGTGCCCTGCAACCGCTCGGGCTGGAAGGAAAGACCACAGAAACACACATTGACACGGAATATCAATACGCCAAGTCAGAAATATCACACGTTGAAATTAAAGAGATGAGACTCGATATCCTGACAGCCTCTCAGCTCTCCACCCCTCCAGGGAAAGGACTGTCCCAAAGGGGTCATGTGCAAAGGGGATGCAAAAGAAAGATCACAGGTAAACATAAAACACTTGGATGCATCTAATCAACAGCTACGGTTGAGCAGCATTTACAGCTGCTTATACTTAGGAGTCCAGGGGACACAGCAGGAATCTGTTTCTCTGTATGCCGAGATCTAATGAACTCAATTTATTAACAAAATTTTTTTCCCTGCTCATTCCTGTTAATACCCAAGAGGAATTTGAGGAGCAGAAAATCCCCTCTAGGCTCTGACCATTGAAAGAAAAATAAAAATTAAAAATAAATCAATCAATGCAAGTCATCCATACTGGCAGCTTTGAGTCAGCTGTGCAGACCCAGTGGCTGAGTGCAAAGGAGATATTATTTTTAAATAGCTGCTGTCTAACTATAACTGTACTTGAATAACCATTCCCAAAATATGAGAGCAGCTCAGACCTAAGCACAGAAGCGTAGTCCGATGGCTTCCCTAATAGCCCACCGCTCGTTCCCAGCCACGACCACGCACGGAGCGGGGGGAAGGCCCCCGCCTACCCTCTGCCTTTCAGCCCCCGGACCCGGGGACTCGGAGCCAGCCAGGGGGTAACTTCATCATTACGGGCGCTCTGTTATCTGCAGTTGAGCTAACGCTGATTACGATTCTCATTTAAAGGAGAGGCACAATCAGCTCTTCCTGCAGTTCACTCTCACTGGCTGACTCCAATCTGGCTTTCATTTCCCATTAGCCTGTACCAAAACCCAGCTGCACTCAACTGGTTTCACCCCCATTTTGCCAGCAAGCACACGTGGTCAAAGCAGCAGAGGCGCGCGTACCAGTATCTGCGTCCCCTCTGCACTCAGTTTTTTGGACAGAGCTTTGCATACAGAAAAAGAAGATGTTTTTGAACCCACAAATGCTCGCCAAAATAAAATATGGAAGTATCTGTAGGATTTGAAATGTCTTTCCCTGCAAGCCTCTGCACTTCCACATGCACCGCTGCTAGCCGGGCACAGGCTGGAGCAGACAGGACACCGGCTCCTTGAGAGGACACGGCGGTGTCTGCTTCTCCGGCACAGGACAGTGCCTTGAAGCACTGGGCTCACCCCCCAACGTGAACCAGGAACGGGGCAGTCCGCATGAGGATGGAAACAGAGCAAAAACGTGAGCGAATCGGACACTACACACTGATTCTGTAAGAGCCGAGTTGAAGCCAAATTGCAAAAAAAAACCCAGCGGAAAGTTGAAAGGAACTTACAGACATGTAGGACCGAGTTCCCACAAAAGAGTTTGCCATGGAGTCAATGAGTTGACCGCTGACCCCGAAATCACACAGCTTAATCTCTCCTCGAGAATTAACCAGGATGTTAGAAGGCTTCACATCTGACAACAGCAAGAGAGAAGAGTGTAAACGTGACTCTGGGTAAAATGCAGGGCTCTTGTACCACAGGCAGTTATTTTTAGGTTCCTCCTCTCACCTCTGTGCATGATTTGGTGCTTCTCTCGCAGATACGCTAAGCCTCTCAGAACCTAGAAGGAAACCAAAGACAGGATGAGATCAGAGCTGGGAAGGGAAGTCTTTCCCTTCGGCAGGACACGTTGCATAAACTCTGGGTGCTGCCACACTGCAGCTTGGCGAGGAAAGCCGCCCCGTAGTGTCCACGTGCTTCAGGGTTTGCAATTTATCACCAAGTCCATCACAGATCTTGGGTTAACCGCCCGAGAAAGCTTCTCCCAAATCTTCTCCAGGAGAAGTCAACACCAGCCAGCGCAACGCAAGGGGTCAGAGCTACGGAGCGTGGTTGGGACTATGCTTTCCCCCTCCCCTCTCGCACACACCGCTGCCTCCCGCCCTAGGTCAGGACAGGAAAGCGCATATGGGGAAACGAAGAAAGCTCCCTAAGGCAGCACAAGCATTATTCCCACACCGTGCCCAGCAAATCCTTTCTGGAAGCCTGAAGAGCCACCGTAACTCACCGCTATACTGACTTTCCCCAAGATCTCCTCGGGAATTCTTTTGGCTTCTTTCAACACTTGATCCAAAGAGCCGCCATCCTAAAATAAAGAACATCAAAATGACCAACACGCCAATCCCCAGCAGGAAAACAGAGCAGCTGGCTGCACAGGCAAGCATGCCCAGGGAGGGCAAGCAGTATATAAGCAGTCCATAGCATCCCAGCTCAGCTGTCTGCAACGACTCAGCATCAAGCACACTCCTTTTACAGAGAGAAAAAAAAAAAAAAAAAAAGAGATATCTGGTGATCAGAGCTCAAGCTTCTCACTGAAAACTATTTTAATGCTATCTTCTATCAGCTCTACTTCTTGCTATTATTTCTTAGCTTCCTTTCCACCAGTGATAAACGCAAAGATGATGCTGTCAGCGCTGATCCGGAGGAGCGACAATGCTATCCTCCACCAGAGACAACAGAAAATGCACACTGTGCTTCACAGCAAGCTCTGTAGAGCGGCAGGTTTACAACATTTCCGTTTGGCCAACCCCCAAACCTCTGCTTCCGCTTTCCAAAAAGTCGAGCTCTCTGTTATTTCGATGCTTAAGCAGGAGCGTGCAGCTCCTGCCAGGAGCACAGTGGCCTTGCCGCAGCCAGAGCAAGGAGCCACCGCGGCTGCCAGCACCCTAACCCATTTCACCTGCAATTTCAGGGAGATGCAATTCAGAACAGTCCAGGGAGCAGCGGTGTGCAGAGGAGGAACGGGCACTCACCATGTGCTCCATGCAGATGGAGATCTCTCCGTCGCTGTAGAAGGCTCCATAGAAACCCACGATATACGGGGAATTACACTCATGCAGCACCTGCAGCTCTCGGATAATCTGATTCCTGATGGCCGGTTTGATTTCTAAATGAATCAGCTGCCAAGAAAGAAAAATATATTCAAGGTGTAACACCTGGAAAAAAAACCACTTATGGGAACCATGTGAGCAAGTCCTGAGCATTGGAAAGAAACAAAGTCTTCAAGGGAAGCCCTGCTTTGGCTCAGACTTTTTACTATTTGCAGACTAACATTAAGGGTAAGGGAGAGGTAGAGCCCCGCGCAGCCGGTTAGCGACTGAAGCAACTGCTGGCCATGTAACACCGAGATCGCACAGGATACAGGGCGGAAAGACAAGTTATGAGTTTGATGCAGATCTGACTCAGCAGACAGGAACATTTTCACAAGTTCTGTAGGTGTTGTAAGAAGAGGTGCTCTGATATCAAGGAAACCACAAAAAAATTAAAAAAAAGGTGAAGATTATGCACATGAAAGAGCAGTTGCTTTATTCCTTGGGCTCCAGGTAGAGTCAGTTAACACAACTGTGGGTAGGGAAGCCAGAGGCTAGAAAATACAGTGGCAGGTCAGAAAAAAAGAGCCACTGCTACTGTAAGCTCTAGGCCACCCAATCCCAGGGATGTCTGTCCTTCCCGCAGACCTACGCGGGCCGGTCTCTGCAGGAAGGACAGCAGTGCTGCAGCTTGCCCTCACTCCAGTTTCTGAACACGGAGCTCCCGACAATCTCAAAACCACTCAGTGACACCCAATGCTCCCAAATCAAATGCCCTGGAATACTCTGAGAGCTCAGCTCCGCGTGAAGCCACCTAGAGAAGCAGATTTGCTCGTGGGGACTCACTAAACCATCCCAACAGCAGGTGACACCAGAGACGTTCGAGGAAGCTGTCCTACAGATGAGCGGTTGCCCTGTTCTCACCGAGCACTGCCTCTTCTAATAGGCAGACGAAGCATCTCCCAGCTTGCTATTATAGGGCACCACAGTAAAAGACATCGCCTATAACACACGTCTGAGATGAATCGCTGTCACGGCTGCTTGGAACTACCGTGGGGATCTGTTAAGTGGGCGGTGAGTGGCGAGGAACACGTGCATCAAACTCCTGTCTATGCAGGAGCAGCCACCTGTCCCTCCACCTGCCATTCCCAGCCCTTGTTAGCCACAACCTAGGATCCTCAAGAGATCTGCTTCTATCCAGTTTAGCAGAGTTCATTAAAAACAGCTTCACTGGAAAAAAAGAATAAACTTATGTTTTTGCACAAGGCGCTCCAAACCCCGGGGAGCTGTCGCAGAAAGCGCGGCCTCTCCCAGGGGACTCAGAGACAGACAGAGCAGCCAGGTTGCTCACAGAGATGAAGCAGGAGAGATTCCACCTAAAACCCAGCTGGGACCGTGGTCCCGACCCAGGCGAGGCGGTTAGGGTGCAGATGCATCAGTGCAGAGAGATCCCAACCAAAGCCGGCTCTCCCAGGGCCGGGGCAAGTGCCAGACGCTCCAGCACGGCACCACAGCCCGCTCCTCCTGCCCTCAATTACCTTCCGTGCCATAACGAGCCCTGAGGGTTTGTGCTGCACTTTGGTGACCACGCCGCCATTGCCAGCCCCCAGTTCAGAGATCCTCTCAAAGTCATCGTCCTTCAGCTCGCCCACTTTGGCTTTCTGCGTGAGGAAAGCTTCCAGGCGCTTCTTCTGCTGTTCATCCAGCTCCAGTTCCTCGAGCTTTTTCTGAAGGTCCACCAGGTTTGCCCTGGAGAGGGGAGGAGACAGGAGGGACGGTCAGGAGGCTCTGAGGGCAGCGCCAGAGAAAGAGGGGTTTGTTGTTTTTTTTTTTTAGGGAAGCAGAAGGAAACAACTGAAAACTGTCGTCTGACACATACTCAGCCCCTGATACAGCAGCAAGACTAAAGCAAAGCTCTGGAGTGAGGCAGGGCTCAGCTCCAGTGCTGACAGGGTCACACAGACAGCGAGACCCATGGTGCAATATCTGCCCAACACGCACATCTCCTCTGGAGAGGAGCTTTAGTGCAGTCAGCTGTTTTGGGAAAGCCAAGGAGTAGGGAACATCCTTCAACCCTTAAAGAGGCAGCACAGCTCAGCCCGAAGAGAACAGCAGCACCAGCAACCTCTCCCTCTCCTGACACGGGAGGCCAAGCTTGGGTTTTGCTGCGAAACATGAGAAGGGCTTTCCAGGGTGTCCAGCAACCCCCTGCTCCATTACATCCCCCCCGCCACCTCCCAAACCCACCGCTCCGAGCACAAAGGGGCGTCTGTGCTCCCCCAGCACCTGCTGCCGAGCTCCCATCGCCTGCACAGGCTCCAGCTGCTCTCTCCCATTTGCTGCTCACCCCCTTATCTCCCCCCACCCAGGGCAATAGTTTGGGAGGGTCTCACCCCACCCCTTCCACCCAGCACCCCCATGCGATGCTCTGCCATCCCCTAACACTGCCCATGCCCCCTCTCCACCACCCTTTGCCCCACACGTCCTGCCCACCCAGCCCTGACTACTGCCCCAAATCCTCCCCGCCAAGCCTAGGTCCCCAGCCCAGCCCCAACCTGTGTGCCCAGGCCTGGTCCCCACATGCTTCAGCTGCTCCCACACCTTTCCCCAGCCTCCTCTGCCTTCCCTGCCACCCCCCCAGCAAACCTGGGGATCAGACCAGTCCCCACCCCTGCCCCAGCCCACCCAGCCCCTCTAACCCCCAACCTCCCCTCCCACCCCGGCTCTGGCTCCCTGACCCCTTATCCACCCCAGGCACCCCCAGGCTGGGCCCATCCAGCCCCGGCCTGTCCCGGCTCCCCCAGGCCTGAGACAGCCCCGACCCAGCTCCCCCAGGCCCAGCCCCGGCCCCCCCCAGACTCCCCAGGCACAGTGCCCGCTCTGCCCCAGTCCCCCCCAAGCCCAGTGCCCCTCATGTCCCGGTCCCCCAGGCCCCCCAGGCCCGGTGCCCACCCTGCCCCGGCCCCCCTGGACTCCCCAGGCCCGGTGCCCGCCATGGCCCGGTCCCCCACACTCTCCAGGCCCGGTGCCCGCCATGGCCCGGTCCCCCACACTCTCCAGGCCCGGTGCCCGCCCTGCCCCGGCCCCCCCCCAGACTCCCCAGGCCCGGTGCCCGCCATGGCCCGGCCCCCCCAGACTCCCCAGGCCCGGTGCCCGCCCTGCGCCGGTCCCTCCACGCCCGGTGCCCGTCCTGTCCCGGTCCCCCAGGCCCTTCCAGGCCCCCCCAGGCCCGGTGCTCGCCCTGCCCCGGCCCCCCCAGACTCCCCAGGCCCGGTGCCCGCCCTGCCCCGGTCCCCCAGGCCCGTCCGCGGCGCAGGCTGGTCGGGCCCCGCCGCCACTCACTCACTCGGCGGAGCCGTCGGGGCTCGGCCCCTCGGCGGCGCTGGGGGCGATGTTGAGGGCCGGCAGCACCGGCTTCCTCTTGGCCGGCATGGCCGGGCCGGGCCGCGCCTGCGGGGCCTAGCGGGGGCGCGGGGGCGCGCGGGGGGCGGGGCCAGAGGGGGCGGGGCCGGGCGGGGGGGCCTATCGGGGCCGCGGCCGCATGGCGCGGGGACGCGCGCGAGGGGCGGGGCCGGGAGGGGCGTGGCGGCAGAAGGGGCGGGGCCTGAGAGCGGCGAGGGGCGGGAAGGGGCGGGGCCGCGAAGTCTCGCGAGAGGCCGAGGGGGAGGCGGGGGCGGCCATGGCGGAGGGCGGGAGCCGGGGCCCGGGCCCGGGGTGGTGGCGGCGGGGGCGGCCCTGGGCTGGACCGGGGAGCGAGCGCTCATCGCCTCGTCGGTAATTAGCCACCCGGTAATTAGCAGGAGCCGCCCGGCCCCTGCCCGCCCTGCCCGGCCCGGCCCCTGCCCGCGCTGCCCTCCTGCCTGCCCCCAGGCAGCAGGCCCGGGGCCTGCCGGAGGGCCCTAACGAAGCCGGGCAATTAATTAGCAGCCCCGGGGGGGGGACGGTGGCGCCGGGCGGGCGAGTGCCCTTTGCTCGGTTCCAGGGGTTCCCGTCTCCGCCGCGGGGGCCATAAAGCAGGGAGTGGCGGGCGGGCGGCTGCCTTCGCCGCTGCCGCCCGGTCAGAGGGCGTCGAGCGGCCGATAACGGGGCACGGCCTTGTCCCCGCGCCGCGCCTCCGTCACACGCCGCCTTAGTCAGCCGTCCCCTCCCTGCGTGATGGGGATCTGGGGGGATCCTGGGGGATCTGGTCCGAAGGGGCTCATCTGGAGGGGTGACATCGCCGTGGGGCGATGGGGAAGGATGAACACAGTGGCCAACGAACCGTGGCGTGTTCGGCACAGCCATGGGGGAAACTGAGGCACGGAGGGTGCAGGCAGCCCCGCCGGCAGGCAGCAGATGGGCAGGCAGTGGAACCCAGGCGTCCGGGCCAGCCCTGTCCGCAGGGAGCAGAGGAGACCGAGGTTTGTTGTGGAGGAAGCCATAAGTGGTAGAGTCCAAGTCAATGTCTTCCCCGGATGTTGTTCTCAACACCTGTAAAATGTGATTAACGCCGATACGCTCGTCTGAAAAAAAGGGAAATTGTCCCCAAAAATGGGTGAAAGTTCACGGGCAATCACAGCACTCGGACTTTGCTCACCAGCCCCAGGCCCCTCCTGCCCCGCTTGGTGAAGGAGGACAAAAACATTTGGCTAATGAGTTACGGAGCGCAGCAGGTCCATCCCCAGGGCGGCCCTGCCATTGCTCACCGCTGTCCCCAATCAGGGACAGGAGATTTTGCAATCTGGGACGTTATTTCTGTGCGGTTGGAGTTTAAACTTTGCCACTTGGGTCAGAGCACCACGGAGGAGGAGGAGGTGGACGGGCTCAGTGTCCATCCCGCTCCCCTGCACACTGAGGGGGTTGAGACAACAGGACGGATCTGTGGGAATGGGATCTCACACAGGTACGTCCTGGCTGCCAGCGCTCAACGGGGTCCCTCTACCTGATGGTCCCATGGGGCCACCAGGGCTCACTGGAGGGACTGAGGATGAAGGACAGGGTGCAATAAAGCCCCTTGGCTGGGTTGGCCAGCCAAACATCATGGTAATGACAACCGTCCCCAAACCTGGCTTGAAGGATGCTTGAGACAGTGCTTAATAGGTTGGGAAGGGCAGTTGGGTGATGGGTTGGGTGGTTGGGTGGAGTGGGTTGGTGGGTTGAGTGGTGGGTTGGGTGATGGGTTGGTTGATCAACCAATCAGACAGTTGACTGGTCAGTCAGTTGGTCAGTGGGTTGGTTATTTGGTCAATCAGTTGGTCAGTTGGTCAACAGGTTGACCATTTGGTCTCTTTCTTGATCGGTTCATTGATTTGGCTGGTTAACCGGTTGGTCAGTTGGTCAACTGATTGGTCAGCTGGTCAGTTAGTTGGGTTGTCAGTTGGCCGATTGGCCGGTTGGGCAACTAGTCAGTTGGCCTGTTGGTTTTCTCTGAGTCCAGGGTCTCTAGCAGCGGCAGAGCAGGGCTGAGTCCCCTCCTCGGGGCCGGCTGGTGGCAGCAGTCTCCTCCCCCTCCGCTTGCCACCCAAAATGATTAACCTGATCCTCCCGAGTGGTCACACATGTGGGACGCAGCCCTCGGGTCTGGGTGCTCATCCCACTCCTGCACTTGGGAGGCACGGTGGGGCCGGGGCAGCTGGGTGCCTGTGGGGAGCCCCTGGCCATGCAGTTCTCTTGGGGGAAAAAATAGGGGATTTGGGAGTTTCAGCTGCTGGAAGGAGGCAGCGGGGGTCACTGCTGCGCCCCTGCACCCCTGCACGCCTGTGCTCTCCCTCCCACACGCGTGCACGTAGGACTTTGCCAGATGTGCCCACATGTGCCCACATACAGGTGCCGACACGTGTGTGCGTGTTCACACACCCATGTCTGCGTGGGCACACACATGCACATTGCATGGTCAGGTGGCTGCGTAGACATGCAGCTCTGCACACGCGTGTGCCAGCATGGCCACGGGCACATCCAGCCATGCACGCATCCACATGGTCACACGCACAGTCACACATGTCCGCACGCGTGCAGATACACCTCCCTGTGGTCCCGCACACGTGTGCCCATGCCCAAGCGCTCCCTGCTCCCGCTCGCCAGCCCCATGCCCGCCCCACGGTTCGGGGTGGCCGTGCAACTTGGAGGGGAGGCAGGGGAGCAATCACGGGGACCGGGTTGGGGGCCTGACCTTGCCGCCTTGCAGCCATGGCCTCTGGCGTGGGCAGCCTCGACAGCCTGGACCTGCTGGACCTCCTCTTCGACCGCCAGGATGGGATCCTCCGTGGTGTAGAGCTGGGAACGCCGCCGGGCACCTGGCACGAGGACGGGGTGAGTCCCCCGGGCTGGGGGGGCCCATCCCCACCTCATCCCTGGCTCTGGCAGGAGACCCCCATCCCCACGCCTTGCTGGGAGCTGGGACCACCCCGCAGCGCGGGCAGCCCCTCTGGGCACCCCAGGGTGATGGGCACCCGTGGTGATGGGCGCCCGTGTCCCCACAGCGTGCCCAGGACAGCGAGGACTTCCTCAGCTCCATCCTGGGCTCTGGGGACTCGGCGTTGGACTCGCCCAGCTGGTCCCCAGCCACCAGTGACAGCGGGGTCTCTGAGGACCCCCCCTCCGACCAGCTCGACAGCCCCCCCAGGTGCTGCGACGGGGGTCCCAGCGAGGTCCCGTACGCCTACGCCAACCCCTGTCGGGCTCTGCCCTTGCCGGGGGGGGCTGAGGTCCTGCACCCCGAGGTCTCCATCGACCTGGGTGAGCCACAGGGGAGAGACTGGGCAAAGGACCAGGCTGGGGGCACTGGAGGGACTGGGAGGGACTGGGGAGCTGAGGGGGATGAGGGAGCTGGGGTCTCTTGAGGATAGTGACGAAATTAGGGGAGCTGGGGGGGGACTGGAGGGAACTGGGCAGACTGGGGAGAACTGGGAGGTCTGGAGGACTTGGGGGGAGTCGGGGGGAGTGGGGAGAGCTTGGGAACTGGGGTGAACTGGGCAGACTGGCATTGCTAGGGGAGACTGGAAGAGGAGGGAGGTTTGGGGGGACTGGGGGTGCTGAGGTGGGCTGAGCAGCGCGGGATGTTCGGGGGGGGCTGGGGCAGGACCAGAGGGACAGTTTGGGGCCACTGGACTGGTCGTGGCAGCAAGTCACCGTGGCTCTGGGGCCATGGCAGGGGTGAGGGTCCCACACTGGGGACAGAGGGGGACACGGGACTGCTGACAGCCTCCGCTCTCCCCTCACCCAGACATGTGGCACCCCGGCTTCTTCCTGGAGGAGAGCCAGGACCTGCCCGTGGTCTCCCCGCCCGCATCCTGCACCCTCACCGTCAAGGACCTGCTGCTCTCCGGCAGCTCTGATGCCGTGAGTCCCCTCCCTGCCCCTGTGTCCCCATCCCTCCTTGTCCCCAGCCTTGTCCCTTCCTGCCCCATGATCCCCTCCCCATTCCTGTCCCCATCCCTCCCCGTACCCACACTTGTCCCCTTTCCCACACCACGCTCCCATCCCTGTCCCTTCCTGGACCACGATCCCATCCTCATCCCAGCACCGTGGTCCCCACCGCGGTCCCTGGGCTCAGGCGTGGGGTGACCCCGCCACCCAGGGCCGTCACCCATCTGTGGCCCCGCAGCAGCCGCAGGCGCCCAGCTCCCTGCTGAGGCAGAGCCAGGGGCAGTTCCAGGAGCTGGTGCTGACGGAGGACGAGAAGAAGCTGCTGGCGAAGGAGGGGGTGTCCCTGCCCACCCAGCTGCCCCTCACCAAGGTGGGTCCCACCGTGCCTGGGAAGGGCGCGGCGCTGGGGGGTCCCAGCCCCGGCGGCCCTGACCCCCGCCGTCTCCCCCAGTACGAGGAGCGGGTGCTGAAGAAGATCCGGCGGAAGATCAGGAACAAGCAGTCAGCTCAGGAGAGCCGCAAGAAGAAGAAGGAGTATATCGACGGGCTGGAGAGCCGGTACGGCCCCCAAACCCCTGCTCTGGGCACCTCCCAGCTGCCCCGGGCACCCCGGGGCGCCCGGCTGGCGGGTGATGGGTGCACTGCTCCCCGCCAGCCCCCCCAGCTGTCCCCCACCGACCTGGTCCCCCTCTCCCTGTCCCCCAGGATGTCAGCGTGCACGGCCCAGAACCAGGAGCTGCAGAGGAAAGTCCTGCACCTGGAGAAGCAGAACTCGTAGGTGTTCCTGGGGCAGGACGGGACAAGGCGGGGTAGGATGGGGCTGGGACTGCCCCCACCGCCCCCCACCAGCCCTACTGGGGGGCAGGAGGGGCTTGGAGGTGCTGATGTCCCTGTCCCTAGGTCCCTCCTGGAGCAGCTGAAGAAGCTCCAGGCCCTCGTGGTACAGTCAAGCAACAAGGCGGCGCAGACGGGAACTTGCATCGCGGTGCGTGGAGCCCCCAGCCCCCTTGCTTCGAGGGAGGGAGGGAGGCTCAGACCCACGGGGATGCACTGGCAGGGGTGGACGGAGGGATGGACGGAGGGATGGACGTGTGCTAAGGCGGAGGGATGGATGCTCCAAGGTTGGATGGATGGAAGAAGGGATGGAGGCAGGGATGGACGGAGGCGCGCTGGCAGGGGCACGTGCACCGGGAGGGACGTGCCACCAGCCGCCTCTCTGGGAGCCGCGTCGCAGAACCTGGTCCTCCCTCCGCCACTGCGGCTGGTGACGTCCCCGCTCTGCCCCCAGGTCCTGCTGCTCTCTTTCGCACTCATCGTCTTCCCCTCCATCAGCCCCTTTGCCCCCAGCAAGGCCGAGGCGGACGGCGACTTCGGACCCGTGCGAGGTGAGGGCTGCGCCGGGGCCGCACCGGGAGCTCCGGGCGCTGGAGCGGGCCCTGACCCTCCTTCGCGCTCAGTTTTCTCCAGGTCCCTGCACAACGCGGCCGCCTCCCGCGTGGCTTACACACAGCCCCAAGCCGGGGACGAGAAGCCCCCAGAGCCGCTGTGGGCAGAGCACCTGGGCGAAGCCCCCGAGACCCTGCACGAAGCCTTCGGTGGCCGCACGTTCACCCCACGCCCGGACAAAGTCTCCCCCCGTAACGGCACGGAGCCGCTCGCCTCGGAGGGGCTGAGCCACGGGGATGGGGATCAAGCCGACACCGTGTCTGGGGGCGGCACCGTGCCGCGCCACGGCCTGGCGCCGCTGGCTTGGACCAAGGCTGGCCACAGCAGGCCTGCGCTGCTGGAGCCGGCGGAGGAGCTTTAGGCAGCACCCAGGGACCACGGGGGATGCGATGGGGTGGCTCAGCACTTCACCCCCTACGGGAAAAGCCCTCGGGGTGGCCCCTCTAGGATCGGCCTCCAGGCGCAGGCAGATGCTGGACCCGCTTGGCTTTGCTTCTGTCTGTGAACTGGGAAGAGGAGACGGGTTCCCATTGGCCTTACTGGGAGGGAAGGGGCTGCCCCTGCCCCCTGGGTGCAGCAGGAGTTGCGGAAGGGACACGGGGTCGCTCAGGATGGGGACGAGGGAACTGGAGGGGCCCTGCGCTGGTTGGCTACTGATGTTGCAACTGGTTGGTTTTGTTCTTTTTTTGGTTTGGTGGTTTTTTTTTTTTTTAAGCTTTATTTTCATCTCTAAATAAAAGGTATTTTGGAAAAAACCCACCTGCTTTAGTTAAATGTGGGGTGATCCCCAAGGTTTCAAGGACACCTTGAGCCAACAGGGTCCAACAGAGCGGGGACAGTGGCCAGCCCCAGCCGCGGGCCGCCCCGGCGCAGCGGGCACGGCCGGAGGCAGAGGGGAGGGCGTGGGACCGGGGGGCACCGTCCCGCAGCTCCCAGCCCTGCGCCAGGCCAGGATTCGGCCGGCACCGGTCCCTCCCTGCAGATCCCCAGCGCGCAGGGGCCCGGCTCTGCGGGCAGATCCCAGCGGCTCATCCCAAGCGCTGCCCAGCCCCAGCTTCATCTCGGATGGCGTCAGCTGCCCCAGCGCCGAGCACCCACGTCCCTCTGAGGTCTGCTGGACCCCCCAACCGTCTCCTCGCAGAGAAGGAAGGAGATGCTCGGTCCGTTTCAAGGAGGCAACGCCCTTCCCGGGCCGGTGGGTGCAGCCGCCCTGACGCACACGATTCAAGTGTATTTAATACTTACATAAAAAAAGGGGACAATGTTTCAGGGTATAAAAAAAAGTCGGTAGGAAAAGCGGCACGGACGAGTGTCTAGACAGACAGGGAACAGTCTGGGTCAGGTGAGGAGAGGCTCCATCTTCATCTTCTTCACTGTCGTTGGCCCCGTGTCCGGGCTGGGACGCTCCTGCTTCAGACTGTCACGGCGCTCCACCAGCGTGGTCCCAAGGTCCGTGCCGTTGTGCTGGGAGAGGGGCTCCTCCTTCAGCAGCCCGGGAGCCCCGGGGTCAAATTCGAAGAGCTGTTCGGGCTTGGGGAGCTCAGCGCTTTCCACCACCACCGGCCCCTTCCACTCCGGGACCTCCAGCCCCAAGTGCTTCATCAGCTTCGTCATGACATCATCGACGTAGGCGTGGATGCGCAGGTCGGCCTGTCTGTCCTGGGGTGAGCGAGGGCAAGCACGGCGTTAGGGGACAAACACAGCGTGCGGGGACAAACGTCCCCTCCCAGGGAGCGCGTGGGGACAGGGCCCGGGTGATGGCTCAGCTGCAGGCGGGCTCCAGGGCTCCTGTCCCTGAGCCACCATCCCTGGCGGAACACGAACCGAGCCCCTGACCCCGTCCGGCACCGCTCCCCGGCTACGCCGCGGGCTGACAGGGCTCTGTCAGGGCGTGGGCAGGCAGCCCCTGCCTTGAAACAGCCCAGAGACGGGGACACGGGCGCAGAGCCAGGCTAGCAAGCCCAGGACAGAGTGGGACAGGGGCAAGGGAGCTCTAACGACATCCCAGAAACCCCCCAGCTCTGGTTATTTGAGGGACTTTGGACAATTAGGGCACCAAACGCAGGGCTGAACATGAACCGAACTCCTCTGCCCTGTGGCGTGGGTTACGTGGGTGCAGCTATTTAACCAGAGCGTAATTCACCGGATCAGGCTGAGTTTTTATTCTGCTCTTAAGATTTACCTTCCAGTTCTAGGTGTTTATCGGGAGTTGCAGGTTTAAACCCTCCAACGAGGGAAGCCCAGCCTGGTTGTTTGCTAAGCAAGGCCACTCTTCTGTCTGGCCGCCTGGGAGGGGACGATGTGCGGGGACTAACCCGTGACGGGGCCGAAACAAGTGATGTGAGGGGAAAGGAGCAGCGCAGAGCGAATGGCTCCGAGCGCAGAGCGGCGAGGACGCTCTCACTCACGTGTTTGGTTGCTTGTAGGTTGACTATGACCAGCTTCCCTCCTCTCTTCTTCGTGATCAGCGGGAGGTTGCCACTGGGTTTGATCTGCAGAGAGGTCCCCAGAGTGACGGAGAGGTCAGCTTTCCTGCAGAGAGGAGACAAAACATCCAGGGCAGAGAAAAAGCCGTGGCTGTTTGCCAGCTGCTTCTCCTGCTCTGCTCCAGCACGGACTCTCCAAGCTTCCCAACTGGGAAGCAAAGCTGTGGCCAGAATTTGCAGTGGTTTCTCTTGGCCACTTTCTGGGGAGAGGGCTGGGCCTTGCTGTGGTCTGGGTACAGCCTCAGGGCTGCGAGGCACAAAACACCCAGCAGCCGCCACGGCGTGAGGAGCCCAAGCACAGTACCTGCAGGCTTCGTCCGCCAGCGTGAGGTCGCGGTCCGGCAGGGAATCTTCCCAGTCCAGAATAGTGTCTCTTAACTTCCCTCTGGAAAACACACACAGGGACCACGGTTTCCCCCTGCCAGGCAGGAACAGGCAGCAGAGCTGCCCTGGGAGAGGGGACAGCGACGCAGATCCTCCCTGGCCCAGCGCTGGGAAGGGACAGAGAGCGCCCAGACAAGCCGAGGGGACTCGCCAGCAGGCGAGGGAAGGCACAGGATTCACCTGCATGAGGGATTTTGCGGCTGGTGCTGCAAGGCCACCAAAGCGCCAGCTGCTTTGCTGTCCCAGTTCAGAGCTGGGATGCGCCCTTCGCTCCCCAGCATCAGAGCTGAGCCAGCAGAGCTCTGCCCCACGGCCCGGAGCCCCCGGCTCTGCTGTGCTGGCTCTGCAGCCAGCCTGGATGAGAAAAGCAACGGGGCTGGGCCCGGGGAGCCTGGGTGAGGAAGCACAAGGGGCATGTGGAGCATGCCTGGATGCCAGATCACCTCAGGGTACCTCCAGCTACAGAGCTGGAAACGCTGCCTACGCTTCCATACTGAAGGCAAGCAGCACCAGGGCAGTGCAGTGGCCGTATCCTGCTGGAAGGGAAGGGTCCCTCTAGAGCGGCCATCCCACAGCAGGGCATTCTCCAGCACTAGGACATGCTCAGACCGCCCCAGGGAGGCTGCGTGGCTGGGACTCCTTGGAGACGTGGGTGCTGGCTTCCTATCTGGGCTTTTGGAGGTCTCCCCTACACCCGCTGCTTCTTCACCCGAGCTGGAGGGACGGTCGGCCCGGCCCTGCAAAGCAAAGTCTGCACGCCAGAGCCACTCGCTCGGGTGAACGGGTCCCCTCCACCCCACATCCCCGCGGGAGCCCCCACCCAGCGCCCCGGCAGACGTACCTGCAGGCCCGCAGCCCCCGGGCTTTGGTGACGCTGCAGAGCCTGCCCGTTGGCTTCAGCCCCATGCTGCCCACGACCGCGTCCCGCACGTACTGCCTGCGAGAGAGACGGTGCCGTTCAGGGCCAAACGTGCAGGGAGGTGGCAGCCGCTGTGAAGCGTCCCCCCGATATGGCACACCTCACACCACAGCCCCTGCGCTGGAGGAAGCAGGTGATGGCTCAGAGCCACAATGAGCGGAGCATCTCAGTCCTTCATCGACCTCTGCCTGCGTCTCTAAGCCGGCGCTGCTGACAGCAGCTCTGACCAGCAGCCCCAGAGGTCCGCCACAAACCAGGATGGAAAAAACAGCTCGTAGCTGGTTTTTCTCCTTTTCCTCTCCTCTCTCCAGCCGGCAGGCACAGACCCTGCTGCAGGCAGCCCTGCTGGCACATCCGCCTTGCCACGAGGAGCGGGATTTGCCGAGGGCCTCCCAGGCAATGGAGAATTCCCAGAATGTTCATTTCCCACCATTTGACAGGGTTTAGGATTCAGACGGACAGATCTGTGTTGGAGACCTGCCAGGCAGGCAGCACGTGCAGGGCCTCCATCGCTCCCTGGGGACACAACAAAGCCCCCACCCCGCTGATGCCCTCCCCGGGCTGAGGGCTCACGTACTTGCCGCATTTCACGCACTCTTCCACAAACATGTTCCCGTGGAGCTCAGCCAACTTGTCCCTGCGGAAGAAACGGCAGAGGTGAGCTGGGGAAGGGTGGAGAGCCCTGGGGCAACAGGGAGAGCTGCCCAAACCCCCCTCCTCACCAGGGGCCCTGCGCCTCAAGGGCTTCCCCACTTTCCAGCTCTGCTGAACCAGATCTGCCAGGTGACGTGGGGTGGCAGGGACCCTCTGCCATGGCCTGGGGACAGTGCCCCAGCACAGGGTCAGCCCTGAGGGGAATTACATTAATTATAGACAAATATGGCAGCATCAGAGCAAGGCACCAGTGTCAGGCAGGCTCTGGGGGCACTGGGTGCCACAAAACGACCTGGCCTTGCTGCAGGGAGGCAGCTGGTCCGGCAGAGAAGACCGTTGGTCCGGCCACCGAGCGCGGGGGCTTCCCTGGGCCGAGCGTGGCCACCACATGCAGGGCAAGCAGGTGCTGGCAAAACTACGGCACACCGAGCACCGCTTTGTGCATTTAACACAAGAAATACTGTTCAAAGGGAGTTTGGGCAGAGCTGTCCCTCTCGCGGGGCAGGGGAGACCCAGAGGCCATGTTCCGATCCTGGCGAGAGGCCTTCTGCGCCACGGTTTCATCTCCATCACGAAAGCACTATGCTGTGGCCACTGCAATTGGGACTAAGGGGAGGGACAGCATGTTCTGGCTTTTTAATTTTAAATGCATCCATCTGCAGCACCAATTCTAGCCCCTGTTCTGATCCAGCCTCAAACCTTCTCTGCGCCCGGCAGTAACCCGGATCTTTGCTTTTCTCAGCACTCCGTGTTCCTCTCCGTCCTTGCACGTTCCAGCTCTTTGCCACTCGTTTTGACTAAAACTCCCCTCGAGCTCAACGTGAGCCTCAAAGCTCAGAAGCTAGAGGAAAACAAGGCCACGCTCTCCCTCTGTTCCTACAAGCCCTGCAGTGACTGGGAACATCTCCAGGGTGGATGGAGACAGGATTGACTTGATTTCCCCCATTTTGGCCCCAGTTCAGCGGCGCTTACTTAAGCACATGCTTCGCTTGGGTGGAAGAGCTGTGCTAAACCAGAGCGGGAGCCGGTGGCACCAGGCTGCAGGGAGCACAGCTAAGTTCTGGTCATTATTTCCTATTCTTTTTCCCACAGTTGTTTAGTTTAAAAAGGCAAACGTGGTGCTAAGAGCAGGAACCAGGACTCGGGGCTTTTAATAATACAAAATACCCCTGGAGGCAGCTCTCTGCTCAGCCCATGATGGCTGAAGACATTTGTGAGATGCGTCTTCTCCGAGGTCCCATTCACGCTCCTCATTCTCATCCCAACTCCCTTCATTTTTTTTTTTTCTTACTTGAATTCAGCTGCTCTCCTTTTCCTTTCCAGGCAGCTCCAAGCAGTTTGCCTCACAAGACAATCACTCACCGGTCTTAAGTGCTGGAAATGGGTTTTATGACAGGCTGAAGTTTCTTGAAGGGAAAAGAGCCTGTTGCTGCAAGTGCTAATGGAAAGGCAGGTTCCTTTGAGGACATCTTTGAAACAGCCACTGCGCTGCTAAATGCAATTCAGTCCCCACCCATGCAGGGAGCGGAGATCTCGTACCCTCTGCTCCCACACGTCGCAGAGGGAACATGGCTACGCAGGATCCCTGACCTCATCGCAGAGGGAGAAGAAATCAGAGACCACAGCCGGTAAGACCAGTTCCAACTGCGGGACTCTCTGTCTTGCCGCCCTTGCAGTTTCACAAATTTATTGAGAGGCAAAGTACTTTTTAAGGCTATCTTGGGCCCAGGCATGGTTTCATCACTGGGGCAGCACCGCCTTTATTTTCTCTCAAGAAATTCAATTTAAGCAAACTGTAAAATAGCACAAGATCCAGCGCTCTGAGACAGCTCTAGCAACACTGATAAAGCAGGGCGATGCATCTCTGCAAGCAGCACGAGCAATTTCAGATGCTCTCGTCCTCCCTCCTGTCCGTTCACCCCTCCGGACGGGTAAAGAGGCAGCAGAAAGGACCGTGCGGCCTGAGTGCAGCTCTGAGCCCACTTCCCAGGAGCACGTGCCCTACTTGAAGCCGACGTCTCACTCCCCGGGCCACGAGCCCCCAGGCAGCCACGCAGCACAGCCAGGCTGCTCACAGCGGCACCGACAGCTACAGCCACTCAGCTGATGGGTGGTAACATGCGACGGCCCAACACCGCAACCTGCTCATTCTTCTTGTGAACAAATGGCTTCTGGGGGTACTTTCAGAGAGCATCAACTGATGCTGACTTCACCTCATCACCCTCTGAATTATTACCATAACCTCTCTTCTCTAAATTCAAGCTGGTTTACGTTCCCCTTCCCACACCAGCACATCCCAGTTTCCACTCCCAGTACCAGTGGGCAGACAGCTTCCAAACCAGCCTTGGAAATCAAGCCCCAGCACCAAACATTTGCACGCGAGGCCACGCTAATCGGGCAGCAAGAACAGCCACGTGGCAGAAGCTGGGACAGGGACAAGGGACCCGGGGACAGGGCGGGAGAGGCAGTACCGTGGGAATCCTGAACGCACGTGAAGGCCATCCACATTCTGGCTGACCAGGAATTTCAGGATGCCGACTCTCTGCAGCCCCAGCAGCGCCATGTGAGTCTTGGAGGGCCTGGCATTCTCAAAGGTGGTGTCAAATTTTGGGGAGAGCCCCTTCTCTTCCATAGTCCAGACACCATTGGGCCCCCTGCAGCAATGGGGACAGAAAGAGTGAGAAGTGAGAGCTGAGGAGCTAAAAGACAGTTGTAAATGCACCACAAGCCCTATCAACAGAGGATGAGCAGGGCACTGCTAAATGAAGGTCGTGTATCACCAGTGATTTCTGTCATTGATGCAAGCAGAGCACACGTGGGGTTTCTGTGGGTATGGCTTAACATCAGACGGGTGTGCAAGAGGGAAAGGATCCAGCTGGATCCAGGACCAGACAGGAGTAGGTCTGGCTGGGGTAGCAGGAAGCACAGTCCAGAGCTTTACAAGACGTGAGGTGGACTCGGAGAAGGTGCCATCCTCCCAACCCCTCGCCTGCTGCCCACTGTCCTTACCTGAAGTCGGGAATCCCCGAGGCGGTGCTGATTCCAGCCCCCGTGTGAAACACCACATTGGAGGAACTCCTGATCAAGTCCGCCAGCTCCTGCACCTTCCTCTCCAGTTCCTCTGGCGGGTCAAAAATCTGAGCAGAAGAGACAAACCACCATGGGAATGGAGAGATGCAGGGATAGATCCTACACGCTTCACGGCACAAAGACCCAGTAAACTACAATTCTTTCTTATCCATGAAAGGAAAGAAGATTTCCCCTTCCTTAATGACAGAAGCATTTAATCAGAGAGAAACAGTGTTGTATAAACCACCTCCATGCAGGGTAAAGGCTTAAAACACCTAACGCAGATGAGGGTATTTATTGCTCTCACTGACAGGCAGCTGATACCCCGAGAAGTGGCTGGGCTCCAGGGCACCGCCGGGCAGCGGGAGGACAGGAGCGAACCCGGTGCCACCCCACGTGCGCTCAAGTCCAGCTGTCACCCGCACAGCCATCAGCTCTGTGGACAGGACAGGGCTGAGGGACATTGAGCCGCACGGGAAGCCATGGAGGTGGGGGACGTGGGGATGCTGTGGCTGGACGGGACCGTGGGCCCAGCCCATGTCCCCTCACCCCCCCAGGCTCAGGACAGGCCCCTGAATGTCCCTGTCCCCTCACCACAAAACCTGTGTTAAGCTTCCCCACTACTGCTGAGGGCATGGGGCTGGGATCACCCCCGTAGTGCCTGGGACGGGCCCCTCGTACCCAACCCTGGGGATCCCCGCTGGGGAGGGCAGCACAAAACAGGGGGATAGTGCTGGGCCTGGAGGACAATGACAAGGAGGGAGCCGTGGGGCTGGGGGGGGACGAGGAGGGAGCCATGGGGTGGGCCTGGGGGGACATGGAGGGAGCCACGGGCCCGGGGGGACATGGAGGGAGCCATGGGCCTGTGGGGACGAGGAGGGAGCCACGGAGTGGGCATACGGGGACAGGGAGAGAGCCACGGGACGGTGGGGACGAGGAGGGAGCCACGGGGCTGGAGAGGACGAGGAGGGAGCCAAGGGGTGGGCATAGGGGGACATGGAGGGAGCCACGGGCCTGTGGGGACGAGGAGGGAGCCAGGGGGCTGAGGGGGACACGGAAGGAGCCACGGGGCGGGCCCGGGGGGACACAAAGGGGCCCCCGGTGCTGGGGGCCGAGGGCCCGGTTGCCATGGAAACCCGTCAGGCCGGAGCAGGCCCCGGCCGGGCCCGGGAGGCCCCCGCCGCACCGCGCTCACCTCGGGGAGGCCGCACTTGCCCTTGTCCGAGTACGGCGAGAGCCCGGCCGCGTAATTCACCGCCATGGCCCGCCGCGGCCGCCGGAGCGCGCATCGTTGCCAGCCCCGCGGACGGGCGGAAGCGCGCAGGGAGGCCGCGGCGGGCGGGGCGCACGTGCGGGCGCCGCCCGGGGGAGGACGCCGCCGCCGCCATCTTTGAGCCGGGCGAGGAGGCGTTTGGGGGGGGCGCGGCTGCCCTCACCCTACCGGGCCCCGGCTGCGCCCCTCGCCCAGGGCTGTGACCGGGGGCGAGCGGGGCAGGGGGTGCCAGCCGGCCAGGCCCCGGCCGTGCCCCAGGCTACCTGCAGCCCCAGAGTCCTGAGAGAGCCAGGGAGCCCAACCTCGCTGCCCCCAGACCCCCTCCGGGCCCGGCCCTGCCGTGGCCATGTCCCCTCGCCTCCCTCTCCCTGGGCATTTCAGGGGTGCAAGCAGACCCCCTCCCCAAGCGGGGCTGGTCCCCCCGCAGCCCCCCCCGGCTGCCCGGCGCTGCCAGCTGTAACCGCAGCCAGGCCGTAACCCAACTCCCTCGCCTCTGGTTGCCCCTGCTCCGGGCGCGGTGGCCGGTGGGGAGACGCGGCAGGCAAGGACGGGGCCGTGGGAGCAGCGGGTCTGGGGGCGGCTGAGCCGGCATCGGTGGGGGAGAGACCCTCGAGCACGGCCATCCCCTGTCCAGGTGCCACGGGGCTGAGGCTGGAGCCGCCATGAAGAGCCTGAAGGCCAAGTTCAGGAAGGCAGACGTGAGTGCCGTTCCCAGGGACATGGGGACATGGGGACCTGTCCCAGGATGTCCCAAACCTCACAGGGACATGGGGACCTGCCCCAGGATGTCCATGGGGACACGGGAACCTGCCCCTGGATGTCCCAAATTTCACAGGGACACGGGGACCTACCCTGGGATGTCTGTGGGGACATGGGGACCTGCCCCTGGATGTCCCAAATTTCACAGGGATGTGAGGACATGGGGATCTTCCCCAGGATGTCCCCAGGGACATAGGGACATGGGGTGGCTGCTCATACCATGGGGACAGCAGCCCCATGGAGGTCAGCACTGCCACCCTGGCCGGTGGGATCGAGCTCCCGGTGCACCCAAGGGTGCTCCCAAGGCCATCGTTGGAAGTGGGGCAGAGCAAAGGAAAAAAAGGCAGCGCCAGGGAGAGGGAAGTGGGTCCCAGGTCCCCTCCCTGTCCCCTCCCTGGGGAGGGCTGCCAGCTTTCCAGCTGCCACAGGGAGTGGAGCCAGCACATCGATGCTCCTCAATTATTCAGCACCAGCCTGGCACGGTGCCGCAGGCTCTCTCCACCCTCCACATCGGGCAGAGGGTGACAGTGCTGTCCCCAGTGCCCGTGGCAGCACTGGGCAGATGTGTGCATTGGGGACACATGGCTGGGGACACATGGACACAAGTTGAAGGTGCCCACATGGAGTCTGCGGGCCTGCCCTGCTCAGGGTGCTCTGTGCCTCAGTTTCCCCACACTGCCCAGGATATTTCTGTGAGCGGGGAGGGGTGCGAGGCTCCTGCTGTCCTGCCGCCCCCCCGGGCTCTTCCAGGGACCCTTTGAATTTTGGGGTTCCCTCCTTGAGGGAAGTTTGCTGGACCCCTGAGATGCAGGCGGGGGTCCTGCCCCTCCCTTGGCCCCAGGGCTGTGGTGGGAGGTAAGTCTGTGCCCCCCAGGGCAGGGCAAGGGGTCCCATGTCCCCCTCCTTGGGGAGCAGGACCTGGGCGGCAGAAGGATGCTCATCCCCTTGGTTTGGGGGTGCATTCCTGCCTCACCTTGGGCATGGGGTGGGAAAGCTGCCCCCCCTCCTCCCCAACCCCTCCCACTTTAACTGGGACCAGCCTGGGTGCTGGTCCCTGACTGGGACCTTGGTACCTGCTCCGGGGTGGCAGGGATGCGGGGATGCCTGGAGCTCTGGATGCTGAGGAGGGAGGGAAGGAGGGAAAGAAGGAGGGACGGAGGGATGGAGGGAGGCGGATCCTGGCTCCCACTGCGGCAAGACCCGGCCCCCGCCCGGGCAGCGATGCCGGACCGAGCTGGGGTCTGGGGTCCCCGGCCTGGAGCCCCAGCCTGCCCTCGCCCAGGCGGGGGGCAAGGGATGCATGGCTGCCCGCCGCCTCCTCCTCAACACCATGAAGCAGATCTGCCTCTGTGCCGCTGCCTCCTTCGCGGTACGTCCCTGTCCTCCATCTCCGGTCCCCTTTGGTCCCGTCCTCTGGGGTAAGCCGTGTCCCCCCCCACCCCACCTGGACCCCCTCCATCCCCATCCCCGTCCCGGGGCTCCGCTGCATCCTCTCCAACCTGCTTTGTCCTTGCATGACAAAGGTGGTGCGGGGGGGGGGAACGGGCACCACCCTCCCAGTTTGCCCAGTAACCCTGGGAGACTGGTTTATTCCCCAGACGGGGTCCCCTGGCCCCGCAGGGCTGGAGGGACTTGCAGGGGCACCGGGTGGGCGCAGCGGCAGGCCCCCACGCCTGTGGGCACCAGGCTGGCAAGGGGCAGGATGCCAGCAGCTCCCGAAAGGTGACATCCATTTCCTGCTGCCGTGACCGCAGCGAGCTCTGGTTTGTCGTCATGGGCTGCAGGGTGAACCCAGGGCTTCCCGTGCTGGTCCTGTCCGCTGTGGGTCCCTCCCTCGGGATGGGGACGTGCAGGACCACTGGATCAGCAAGCCCCCCCATCCAGCCCCAATCCTGCGCAGGACTGTGCCCCGTGTATCCCAGGGAGGCTGGAGCCATCCCAGGGGACCTGCTCTCGCTGCCAACTGTGCTCACCCTGACTTTATCCCTTCCTTGTCGGGGAGCAGAGCAGGGCTGGGGACAGGCTCAGTGGGGAGACCTGGGCAGGGATGGGGCTCAGGCACCTCGTGGGTGCTGGCTGTCTTTAGCATTGGGGTCACTGGGGTAGCAGGGGCAAACCCTGGGACAGGGGCAACCAGGCAGTGTCGGCTCGCTCCCAAATCCTAGCTGGTCACAGCCTGGCCCATCCACAGCTAAACTGGGGCAGCTCTGTAAATCTCCTGGTCTGTGAGCTGCAGACTGGGAGTGGCGAAGGGGATCCTCATCCCAGTCAGCCGTCCCAGCTAAACCCTCCATACCTGGGGGACAGACACCACAGCACCTTGGAAAGGGCTTGGCCCAGAAATGGCCACCCCAAGGGGATAAGGATGGGTGGAAGACAACAAGGGTGGGGATGAGGACGGGCACCCGAGCCCAGCCCAGCACCCTGCCCGTCTCTGGGGACGGCACACCCATCACTGCCTCCTCTTGGCTTCATTGCAGAGCCAGGACTGGACCAAGAACGATGAGAAGCTCCTGCAAGCTGTGGACTACAACGATGCCGGGCGGGTGACATCTCTCCTCGTCCGCAAGGGTCTGGTCCCCACCAAGCTGGACTCGGAGGGCAAATCCGCGTAAGTGCTGACCCGCCTGCCCAGGACACGGGGACGCAGGGCTGGGGACAAGGCTGGGGGCCAGGGCTGTGAGTCTGACAGCCCCCGGTCTTGCTGCAGGTTCCACCTGGCCGCCATGCGGGGGAACGTGGACTGCCTGGAAGCCATGCTGGCTCACGGTGTGGATGCCATGACAAAGGACAGCTCAGGTGAGGGCATGGCCACCACGCACCCCCGGCTAATGCCGTGGACCAGCCAGGGCCACCAACGCTCCCTGGTTGTTCCCACCCTGCCGCGGGTGTTGAGGCTGAGGGGACAGAGGTGACGGCCACACCTGAGGGGGCTGTAAATTGTCCCAGCTTCCTACAGGGACGCAACCACTGACCAAGGGTGCTCCTGGGGATGTCCCATTCCCGTTCAGCCCCAGTCCAGCAGGTCCTCCTGTGTGCCCATCCATCTGTCTGTCACCCAACCAGTCCCCTCTGCCACAGACCCATTGTCTGTTCTCTAACCTGTCCGTCTGTCCCTCTCCCCAGGTTACACTGCCCTGCACCTGGCGTCCAAGCATGGCCACCCACAGTGCGTCAGCAAGCTGCTGCAGGTACGGGGACTGGGAGCACGGTGCTGCGAGGGAGGGAGGGTGCTGTGCCAGCGAGGTGTCCTCTCTGTCCTTGAACTCCCTTCCCTCACCAGCGGTGTTGGTTGGCATGGCGGTTCCTGGCTCTGCCTGGCGCTGTGTGGTGCTGCCCAGCACCTGCTCGGTCCTCCACCATGCCAAGGAGCCAGGTCCACTCCAGCAGTCTGTCTGTCCCCTGTCCTGCTGTAACCCAGACTCTCTCCCTCAGGCCTCCTGCCCTGTGGACGTGGCCGACGGCAGTGGCCGAACAGCGCTGCACCACGCAGGTGAGTGGGGACAGTGCCAGCCCAGCACTGCTCATGTCCCCGTGGGAGGCACAGCGCTCAGCCCCTGTCCTTCTCCCCAGCGGTCAGCGGCTGCATCTCGTGCTCGGAGATCCTCTGTGATTTCAAGGCTCCCTTGAACATCAAGGACAAGGTGAGATCCCTCCGCTCCTCGCCCTGCCGCGCTGTGCAGAGCAGCAAGGGGCCAGGCTGGGGCTGCCTCTGAAATGCAGCAGCTTCTGGGGTGGAACGCAGGAGCGGGCAGTACCTGGGGTTCCTGGGGTGAAAACACACCATGAAGTGGGACGTGGAAATCCGGGGGATGACGGGAGTGGGGTGCCCCATGGGGAGATCCGAGCCTCGTCTGCGCAGCCTCACCCAACCTGACCCTGCCCAGGATGGCTCCACGCCGCTGATCCTTGCTGCCAAGATGAGCCACTCAGAGCTGTGCCGGTACCTGCTGCACCGCGGCGCGGCTGTCAACAGCCGGGATCTGCAGGGGAGGTGAGTCTGTACTGGTGGGGACTGGGGGCAGAGGGGGAGACAGAGGGAATGGCCCCCCTCACCTCTCCTCTCCCCACTCTGCTCAGGACAGCCTTGATGTTGGCCTGCGAGAACGGCAGCGTGGAGACGGTGGAGGTGCTCGTCAACGCCGGTGCCCGGGTGGCCGTGGTGGACTCCACAGGTCACGATGCTGCGCACTACAGCCTGGCCACGGGCAACGCTCTCATCCAGCACTTCCTGCAAGAGGCTGCTCAGCGCCGGTCCTGGGCCAGCGGTAAGGCAGCCGTGCTGCCCCGCTGCTCCTTGTCCGCAGGGCATGGACCCACGGGGGTGTTGTCACCCTGCAGGGTGCTTTGGGGCAGGGCTGCCTAGCCCGTGGCTGGAAGAGGCCGAGCAAGGCTGGGGGGCACGTGCCCCCTTTTCCCCTGCGCTGCGGGTGCCTTCGCCCGTGCTGTCACCAGCTGAGGGCTGGGAGGTGGTGCTGAGCCTCGGTTGCCCATCTCAGTGTCTGAATACGTTGCACGCCCATGTTCACACGTGTTTGCAAGCGTTAGGGTATAAGTGCACGTGTGTATCAGCAAGTGTGTTTGTACACGCGTCTGCCTGTGCATGTGTCTCCCCGTGTCTGCACGTGTGTGCATCCCTGCAATTACACATCCACGTATCTCCCAGATCTGTCTGTCTGCGTGTACGCACATGTGCCCCCCTGCGTACGTATGTGTGTGTGTGTGTGCCCCCTGAGTGCCCACCCCTGTACCCGTGCGAGCTCTGCCTGCTGTGCCCACCCCTACGATCCCCTAAACCTCCCCAATTTCTCTTTCCTCCTGCTCTGCCCTGCAGAAGAGGAGTCAACTGAGCAGACGTCCCAGGTAAGGGCCTGCCTGGCTGCCCACCTCTTATTGGGGCTGGCCGCAGCCCCTGGCTGGGGGTCCCCAGGAGCCCTGGGGCTCTCCAAGGTGGCGATGGGTCAGGAAGGAGGGAGGCCACTTCAGATGTGATGTCCCCTCTGCCCTGGTGTCTCCGCAGACGTCTTCGCCAAGCCAGTCGTCCGTCAGGGAGAAGAACAGCACCCCGAGGAAGAGGAAAGCCCCTTTGCCTCCCCTGGGCACCCCCAGCCAGGTGAGGGAGGGGTCCCCCTTAGCTCCACGGCCGCACCCGGCTTGGCAGGCGCAGGGTAGCCAAACCATGGCCAGCTCAGGCAAACTTCTCCAGCTTTGCCCGCCCCAGGGGCTGTGCGGGGGTCCTCCTCCCTGCAGTGGAGGCAACGCTTGCGGGCTGGCCTGAGCTGCAACAGAGGCTTCGTCCCCACTCCCGGGGTGCACGCAGCACCCCAGGCCCTGAGCCCCTGCTGTCAGCAGGGCAGGGGCTATCGGCCACTTTCTCTCCATGCCACGGGTCCAAAACACCCCTCGCCCAGGGGGCTGTGCTGGTTCTGGGGGGGTCCATGCCCTGCCAGAGCCTTCCCTTCTCTCTCTGGTGTCAAAAAGCACCCTGCACACCCTGAAGTGTGGCTCACCCATGGGGGCATGTGGTGGCCGAGAGCCACCACTGAGCCTGGCTGGGCTCAGCCTGCCACAGCCCCCCCGGTGAGGACGGGCAGGAGGGGAACAACAGCGGGGAGGGGGCTGGCAGTGCCTGGCACTGAGGCTTGGCGGCCGCTCATCTGCAGGAGGACCGGGACGCCTACGAGGAGATTGTACGGCTGCGGCAGGAGCGGGCCCAGTTCTTGCAGAAGATCCGGGGCTTGGAGCAGCAGGAGAAGAAGAGACGGGAGGTACCAGCGAGCCGCAGGGTCATGGGGGAGATGCCACCGCGTCCCTAGGGAGCGGAGGGGACGGGAGGGATGGAGACGGCGTTTATCCCTCCTTTTTTTCTCTCTGTGTCCTGCTAGCAGGCAGAGCTGGACGAGGGCTCCCGGCGCTCCATGGAGAAGCAGGTGAGGCTGGCAAAGAGGTCATGGGTGGCCTCGGCTCTCTGAGGGGTCCTGGTGCTGGGGATGCCATCGGGACTCTGGTGGGAGCGGAGGAGACCCCATGCCCGTGTCCTGCTCCACAGATCCAGGAGCTGGAGGAGCGGCTGGCGGAGCGGGATGGTGAGAAGGAGCGGCTGGGCAAGGAGGTGGAGACTCTCTGGAGCCGCTTGTCCTCGCTGGAGGTAGGTGCAGGTAGAAGCTGGCAGTGCCCGGGGCTGGGGTGCGCGGGGGCTGACGCCTGCCACTCTGCACCCCCAGAACGAGAAGGAGAACACGAGCTATGACATCGAGACACTGCAGGACGAGGAGGGAGACCCGCTGGAGTTCCCAGGTAGGGCCCTGCCCACCTCCCAAGGCCCCCGTGGGGCTGGGCAGCCCTTGGGGAGGTGGCACCCCACGGCAGGGAGCGGGGACATGGGCAGGCATGGCACTGGAGTCCCTACACCCTGCAGGGGCAGAGCTGCTGCTCTCCAAGAAGACGCTGAGCCCCTCGGCCGAGGAGCTTCTGGCCACGCTGCAGGGGCAGGTGCAGTCCCTCACCGTGCAGAACAAGGAGCTGAGGGAGAAAATACAGGCAAGTCCTCGTCTGTCCGTCCGTCCATCCCTGCCTCCATCTCCTGGCCCCTAGTGGCCTCATCATCTCCTCGGCAGGTGCTGGAGAACTACGAGCGGGACGAGAGCAACCCGTCCACCCCAGGGGACTTCGTGCCCGCCAGCCTCTACAACGCTCTCCAACGTGAGCTGGAGCAGTTGCGGGCGCAGCGCTTGGAGCTGCCGCGGGGCACGGATGCGAGGGACGAGGCTGGTGGGCAGCCAGAGGGGCAGGCCGGTGCCTCGGAGCAAGCCCCGGAGCAAATCGGGGAGGGGAATGCAGCGCAGCAGCTCGCCGAGGAACCAGCCTGGACCTGGGGCGAGTGCAAGGCGGCGCTGGGCGAGCTGCGGGTGCTGCGCACGCAGACCTCCTCCTCCGCGGCCGAGCAGGAGGCCGGCGCTGAGCTGGCGGAGGCCCGGGCAGCCCTGCGGCAGGCGCAGGCGGCGCTGGAGGAGCGGGAGCAGCGGGTGAAGGAGCTGCAGGCCCGTTTGGAGGCCGGCGCGGAGGCTGTGGAGGCGACGACCTCCCTGGGAGCCTCCCTGGAGGAGGCGTCAAGGGAGAAGGAGGCCTTGCTGGAGCGCTGCGGCCGGGCAGAGGCAGAGGCGGAGGCTCTGCGGCGGGAGCTGGAGGCCAAGACGCGGGACTGGCGGGCAGCAGGCGGCCCCGAGCCGGAGGTGCTGGAGCGACGGGTGGCAGAGCTGGTGCGGCAGCACGAGGAGGTGACGGCCCAGCTGGGGCAGCTGCGGGAGACGCTGGGTCGCAGGGAGGCCGAGCTGGGCACCCTGCGGGAGCAGCTGGCCGCCCGGCCGGTGGGGCGGCGGGAGCACGAGGAGGCCCTGGCGCGGCTGCGGCAGGCGCAGGCGGAGGCGGAGGGCCGGGTGCCGCGGGAGGAGCACGCCCGGGCCACGGCGGCGCTGGAGGAGCAGGCGCAGGCGCTGCGGGAGCGGGCGGCCCAGCTGGAGGCGGCGGCGGAGGCCAAGGAGCGCGAGGCCGCCCGGCTGGAGGCCGAGCTGGCGGCGGCGGTGCCACGGGGAGAGCACGAGGCGGCGCAGGCGGGGCTGCGGGCCGAGGCGGCGGCGCTGGCCCAGCGGCTGGACGAGCTGTCGCGGCGGCACGAGAAGACGTGCGAGGAGGTGTTCCGGGTGCAGCGGCAGGCGCTCTTCATGAAGAGCGAGCGGCAGGCGGCGGAGGAGCGCCTGGCCGCCACGCAGAAGCAGCTTTCGGAGGCGCAGGACGAGGCGCGGCGGCTGCGGGAGCTTCACGGCCACACTGAGGACTCGGCCCGGCTGGTCAGGGACAGGGACAGGAAGGTAGGGGACAGGGAGGAGGTGTCGGGGGTGGCGAGGGGCTCCTGGGAGGGGAAATGGTGGCCCCGGGCGCTGCTCAGGTGGGCACACGTAAGTGCACACACGGACACACGTGCACCCCTGCCGTTCCCCTTTTTTCCGCCCCGAGCCGAGACTGAAACTGGGGGCAGAAGGGGTGGGATGGGAAGGTCCCAGCTCTGCCCCTGCCTGGGTGCGGGGGCCACCCCAGGGTGGCAGCGGGCACGGCCATGGGTGGATGCCAGGGGAGTCAGGGCTGAGGGGTCCCTGTAACCTCCGTGTGCTGTGCAGATCACTGAGCTCTCTAAGGAGGTCTTCAGGCTGAAGGAAGCCCTGAATGCCCTCCCCGAGTCCCGGGGACCGCCGCAGTCAGCCCCCGATGCTGCTGCGCTCCAGGCCAGGATCCGTGCGCTGGAGGAGAAGCTGGCGGTGGGTACCAGGGGGCTTGTGGCCGTCGCCTGGTGGGTTCTGGGCTTCCGCAAGCCCCCAGCCCCATGCTCAAACCCGCTCGCTGTCTTGCAGGAGACAGAAATGCAGCACAGCAAGGTGGTGACGCTGTACCGGAGCCACCTGCTCTACGCAGTGCAGGTGAGGTGGGGACATGGCTGTGGGGGAACTGGGGACACCGGTATGGGGGACTGGGACACCAGCCAGCCACACCTCGGTGCCCGCACGCATGTGGGAGGCAGCAAGGGGCTGGATCCAGGGACTGCCAGCCCAGGGGCACTTGGGCCACGCACAGAGACTGCCTGATGTCCCCTCTGATGTCCCCACCAATGTCCCCTCCACCCCAGGGCCACATGGATGAGGATGTGCAGAGACTCCTGTGCCAGATCCTGAGGATGCAGCGGCTGCAGGAGCAGGGCAGATGAGCCCCTGCCAGCACGGCAGTGCCACAGGGGTCGGTGGCACAGCCAGTGACACGGCTGGGGCGCCAGGCCCGTGACAGCACCCTCTGTGCCCTTTTGCTTCTCCGGGCAGCACCCTGTCACTGGCACCCGCACCCGCACACCCACCCGGCCCTGGGGGCCTGTGCCAGCCCCCCCGTGCCCCACACACCCCAGCACAGCAGCAATAAAGTATTTATACTCACGCCAATGGGACAGCTCATCTCTGGGGGGGACAAGGGTGGGCAGAGGGACACGGGTGCGGGGGGCTGTGGGGGAGGCTGGCGGAGCTGGGGGTGGTAGGGGATCGGTGCCGTCATCTCCACCAGCCCCCATGTCCCCAGACGGGAGCGGGTGACCATGAAGGAAGCGGGGTGGTGGCGTGGGAAGGGTTGAAACCCTCTTGGCCAGAGCCGAAACTGCCTTCCGGCGGGTCCGGGGCAGGCAGAGGCCCTGTGCACAGGGGATCCCTGTGGAGCCACGCTGGGCGGCGGGTCCCCACGGGGAATGGCGTTTCCTGCGCGAGGAAGTAGGCTGAGGCCGGCTGGGGCTGCGGCTTCCCGCACCGGCGGTGACGGAGCCTCTGGTCCCAGATACCTGGCCCTGCTGCGGTGAGCGTGACGGGGGACAGGGCTCCCCATGGGGCTGGGGGCATAGGGGGGTGTCGGGGGCTAGGGGTGGGGAGCACCACGGGGAGCCCCTTGTCCGTGATACGGGGAAAGCGAGGCATGTCCCCCCACCGCGGCTGAGCCAGCCCGCGGCCAGGGTGGGCAATGACAAGGGCAGGATCCGTCCCTGGGGTGCTGGGCTTGGTCACGGCGGGGAACTCAGCTCAGCCCCCAGGGTGGGTTTTGGGGGGGTCCCTGTGAGGGACAGTCCCTCCCCAGATGCCCTGGGAGGTGGGGGCCATCTGAGTGCGCTGGCCCCTTCCCTGGTTGAGGCCTGGAGTGTCCCGGAATCCCGATTCCAGGCACGGGACCGCAGAGGCAGGTCCCCGTGGGAAACCCAGGTCACACAGGGTGTTTTTGCTCCCACCTCTGCTCCCTCCTCCTTCCTGGCAGCAGGATCTGGCCACTGCGGTGAGAAACCACCCCTTGTCCCCAGGGCATGCGGCAAGGCTGGGGGGAAACTGAGGCACAGCACTGTGGGGTGGCCCAGAGATGGGTTTGAACCCCCAGCTTTAGAGTGATGTCCCTGGACCAGCTGGGGACCTGTGGCTGTGGTGTCCCTGCTGTCCCCTGCCCCGGGGTTTGACCGTCCTGCCTGCCCCCACAGGTCCCTGGAGCCAGGCAGCTGCGCTGGGTCTCCCTGACATGAAGTGGGTTTGGGTGCTGGCTTTTGTGGCACCCGCCTGCACCGTTCCCTACAACACCACGGCGGGCAGCGCTGGGGATGGAGGTATGGGGGGACGGGGACAATGGGGACAGAGGTATGGGGGCATGGGGGACTGGGGAGGGAATGGGGGGGCTGGGATGGAGGCTGGGGGGAGTGGGATGGGGAGGAGACAGCAGGACTGTGAAGACTGGGAGCACTGGGGATGGAGGTGGAGGGAGCAGGGACGGAGGTATAGGGGCACCGAGGGGACCGGGGACACTGAGGGGACCGAGGCCAGAATTACAGGGCATCTAGGGACAGAGGTATAGGGACACAGGAGGGATTGGGGACATGGGGGGACTGGTGATGGAGGAGTAGGGACACTGGGGGTCTGAGGACATGAGGGGACCAAGGACAGAGGCACGGGGGCTGGGGGCATTGGGGAGGGAGGGGCAGCGGCGTGCTGGGAACGGAGCTGGGGGGCCCAGGGAGGCACAGACCCTTCCTGACCCAGTGTCACCCCCTACCACTCCCTGTCCCTGCCGTGGCGTGTCCCCTTGACCCCCCTGCCGGGGACCGCAGCAGGGAGATGGGGGGATCGTGCTGGGGGGTGCAGCCCGTGCCCACTGCCATCTCCCCCAGGCCACTGCGCCCTGCAGCACGGCACCCTGGGCACCGAGGTGCTGCTGCGGTGCCCGGCCGCAGCAGGGGGGCCGGCTGAGTGGCGCCGGGGGGGGACCGTCCTGGGAACGTATCCTGCGCCGGGGCTGGCCCTCCCCAATGCCAGCCTGGCCCACGAGGGCCACTACAGCTGCCACCACCCTGGCACCGGCGAGACGTGGGCCACTGTCTGCCTGCGGCTGGGCTGTGAGTGACCCTGGCCCCCCTGTAGCCCCCTGCTGCTGGCTGGGGGTCCCCTGGGGAGGCTGGCAGCGGGGTGATGACGTCCCCTGCCCCAGATCCCCCTGCACTGCCTGCCGTCGAGTGCTGGGCCATCAGCTACCCGCAGGCAGTGAACTGCTCCTGGGTCCTGGCCCCCGAGCCGCTGCTGGACACTGACTTCGTGGCCACGTACAGGTCAGTGGGGGCTCCCGAGCCCCGGCTGAGCCACCCCTGGTGCCTGTGTCTCGCGTGGGGCTGCAGGCAGGGCAGCCCACCCCTCGCCCAGCTCCCCGCTCCGCCCCGCCAGGCACAGCTCATGGGGGGCCACAGAGACCGGCGAGTGCGTCCGCACAGGGCCGCGGAGCTGCTCCTTTGGGGACGTGCAGATGTTCTCCCTCATCCCCTATGTGGTGAACGTGACGGCCGTGAACCCCCTGGGCGCTGCCTCCAGACTCCTGCCCTTCCTCCTGGAGAACATCAGTGAGTGCTGCTGGGACCTGCCTGGATGCCCAGTTCCCTGCAGACCCCTTGCACTTAACCCCCCAGCCTCCCAAGCAGCGTGCCTGGGTCTAATCCAGCCCAGGGGCTTCTTTGGGTCTTTCCCCTCCAGTTTGCTCCCCTACTTGGGATGCGGAAACATCGGGGCAATGATTTGCTGGGTCTCAGACCAGCCTGGATCACACAGCTCAGTCAAAAGGGCTGGTGGACACGGCGTCCCTGTCCCCAGAGGCCCCATGCTGGATCCCCCAGCCAGCACCTCACACCTTCATTGTCTCCCTGCTTCGTTAGTAAAGCCGGACCCCCCCCGAGGACCTGCGGGTCTCACCCATCCCCGGGGAGACCAAGAAGCTGCTGCTGGAGTGGAGCCCACCAGCATCCTGGCCCTTCCCGGAGTACTTCCCGCTGAAGTATCGCATCCGCTACACCCAGGAGGAGGGCTCTGTCACCAAAACGGTACTGTTCACCCCCCACTGCATCCCCCACCCTCCCACGCAGGGTAAACTGAGGCACAGCTGCGGGCTGCATCCCCGAGCAAGGCTGTGCCCTGGCCCATGGGTGCCCTTAACCCCGCTCTGCCCTTAGATCGGGCCATACGAGCAGACATCTTACACCCTGACGGGAGTGCGACCCGGGACGCTCCACCACATCCAGGTGGCCGCCAAGGATTTCACAGACTCCGGGGAGTTCAGCGCCTGGAGCCTGCCGGCCTCGGGGACGCCCTGGATGGAACCATGACAGGCAGAGCAGGGCTGGCGTCCCCTTCCCCACCCTGCTTGTCCTCTTGTTCCCTCTTGTCCCACTGAGGGACCCCACATGCCCCAGCCACTCTCTGTCCCCATGCCCCCAGCAGCTTGGAGCCACCAGGACTGGAGGGACCCACCAGAAGCCAGCAATAAACCAGCCTGAGGCTCTGATCCCCATCCCGTTTTTGTGATGCTCTCCATGAAGCAGCTGCGCTGCCCCTGGGGACGCTCCCTTTGCTGGCTGGGAGGCCGGACGGGGCCAGGCCAGCCCTGGCCATGGGCAGAGGGGAGGACACAGGCTCTGATCAGCCCCGATCGCCTCAACTGCGGCACTGGTGAGGCCGCCCCTCGAATCCTGTGCTCAGCGCTGGGCCCCTCACCCCCAGAAGGACACAGAGGGGCTGGAGCGTGGGCAGAGCAGGGCAGCGAGGCTGGGGAAGGGGCTGGAGCACAAGGGTGGGGAGGGGCGGCTGGGGGAGCTGGGGGTGCTCAGCCTGGAGAAGAGGAGGCTGAGGGGAGCCCTCATCGCTCTCTGCCACTGCCTGAAAGGAGGCTGGAGCCGGGGGGGTCGGTCTCTTCTCCCCAGGAACAAGCGATGGGACGAGAGGGAACGGCCTCAAGCTGCGCCAGGGCAGGGTTAGGTTGGGGATTGGGAAAAACTCCTTCCCCAAAGGGCTGTCAGGGCCTGGCCCAGGCTGCCCAGGGCAGGGGCTGAGTCCCCATCCCTGGGGGGATTTAAAAGCCGGGGAGATGCGGTGCTTGGGGACATGGGTTAGTGGTGGCCTTGGCAGTGCTGGGTTAGCGGTTGGACTTGATGATCTTAAGGGTCTCTTCCAACCTTAACGATTCTATGATTCTAACCGGTCCATACGGCCCCGACTGGTCCCTGTGGAGGGTCCAGACCGGTCACTTTGCCCCCCCCAAGGCCTTGGCTGGTCCCTGTGGCCTCAGCTGGTCCCTGTGACCCCGCCATGGCCCAAACCGCCCCCCGCCAGGCCTGTACGGCCCCCGCAGCCCCTCTCCATGGTCTGAGGTGGCCTCCAGGGCCCGGCCCGCGCCCGCGGCGACCTCCCGGGGCCCGCCCCTCGCCCCCGGAACCGCCTTTCGGGCGGGCTCTCGGCGGCGGCACGGCTCGCTGACGGACGGCAGAAGCAGCCAGTAGCAGGCGACGATCCTCCGGACCGCGGCCCATCTCACCAATGAGCGGCGGCGAGGGGCGGGGCTGTTTCCCGGAAGTGGCGGGCGGTGCGGCGCAGCGGGGCTGAGCCGCCATGTCGGGGCGGGAGGTGCAGGGCGGGGGTTCCCTGATGGCTGTGGCGGGGTCTCCAGGCTGAGGGGCATCTTTGGCGCTTCCCAGGCTGGAGGGGTTCCTGATGGCTGACAGGGAGGGGTGGACGGGGCGGTGGGCCCCTGAGAGCCTGCCTGGTTAGCGGGGGCACGCTGGCTCCCGCTGTGTGGAGCTGATGCCTGAGGCAGGCGGGAGCCTGCCTGCCCTGGGTCTCTCTGGGGACACACAGGCCCCTGCACAAGTACTGTGCCATCCTGCTAAGTCCCAGACTCAAAAATTCCCCAGGTGCGGGCTGTGTTTTGCTCATGGCCCCCTTCAGCGGGCGGTTAGAGCGGCTGTCGGCAAGGGGAGTTTGCTTGGGAATCGTTTAGTTCTATTCAGCCATTAAAAGGTGACACAGACCAGAAGAAAAGGGATGAGAGAGAGGCAAGAGATGCTCTGGGTGATTTGGGGGTTCTTTGAAGAGTAGGCACTGAATTTCCAGAGGCAAAAATAACCATTGCTCAAAACCTGGGCTGACACAGCCTGAAAATCACTCGGACTTTTATTGGTCTTTTTGTTCGTTTCTTTTGATGCGTTATGGACTTCTCTCTCTTCTTTTTTAGTTGCAAGACACATGGCGAATACATCTGTAAGGGGGAGAAATGCCCGTAAGGAGACTGTTCAGAATGAGGTGTCCTTGGGGCTTCCCATCTTCTGCCGTGCCTGGCAGAGATCGCTTTCGAGGTGAAGTATGTTCTGTGTTTTCTGGGGAGCCGGCACGGTCTGCAGACCCCGCTGAGCACTGGGAGCAGGGGGTCTGCCCGTACCTCATGGCAGAGAGGTGTCCCAGCAAAGACCGACTCTGAGCGTGTGCTTCTCGGTGTCTTCTTCCCTTTTTGTGGCAGTTCATAGTGCTAAAATGTCTCGCCCATCCGTGGGCAGGGAGCAGCAGCTGGAGGAGGATGAAGGGACGTGGGTGTCGGGCTGCCCTGTGGTGTGAATGGAACTGGGAAACGTTCGCCGGGAGTTACGGAAGTGGGGACGGGATGGCTGGAGCCGAATTGTCCCAGTACAACCACGTTGCTGTCCTGCATTTTCCTTAGATCATGAGAACGCTGTGGAGCACAGAGCCACTCCGACCTGCAAGCTGAGAAGCTCTCGGAGGAAGAGGAGAAGACGATGCAGAAGGAGAGGGAAAAGGAGCAGAGAAACAATCCCTGGCAAAAAAATCTGTGGAGGGCCGCACCACCCTGCCTGGTCCCCTTCATACCCAGCTGAGGCCCTGGGGAACTCTGGGGCACAGGAGGGTCTTGCCTGGACCCGGGCTAATCCCGGCCCAAGCCCCAGGGCTCTCTGGAGGGCAGCAGGGCAGTTTGCAGACCCTGGCTAAGCCCAGCCTAAGCCCCAGGGCTCTCTGGAGGGCAGCAGGGCAGTTTGCAGACCCTGGCTAAGACCAGCCTAAGCCCCGGGGCTCTCTGGAGGGCAGCAGGGCAGCTTTGGACCCCGGCTAAGCCCAGCCTAAGCCCCGGGGCTCTCTGGAGGGCAGCAGGGCAGCTTTGGACCCCAGCTAAGCCCGGCCCAGGCCCACGGACCCTGGCTAAGCCCAGCCTGAGCCCGCAGACCCCAGCTAGGCCCAGCACGAGCCTGCAGACCCCAGCTAAGCCTGGCCAAAGTCCTGGGGCTCTCTGGAGGGCAGCTTTGGACACCGGCTAAGCCTGGCCCGAGCCCACGGACCCTGCTAAGCCCAGCCCGAGCCCTGGGGCTCTCTGGAGGGCAGCAGGGCATCTTTGGACCCCGGCTAATCCCGTCCCGAGCCCGCGGACCCCGCTAATCCCGGCCCAGGCCCGCGGACCCCGCTAATCCCGGCCCAGCGGCGGGGCTCTGCGGGCCCGGCGCTGCCCGAGCCGTGGCGCGGCGGTGCCGCCAGGGGGCGCTGCTCGCGCAGGCGCAGCCCCCCCCCCCGCGCGGTGCGGCCCCCCCCCCCCCCCGCCCGGGGCTGCGCTCTCCGTCGCCCGCCCGGGGCATTGGCACCGTCCCGGGAGCCCTAGGCTCGGCCGCAGCCCTCCTCGCCCGCCTCTGGTTCCCTCAGTTCCTTCCCGAGGCCCTCATTTTTTGCTCCGAGCCGCCTTCCGTCTCTCCCGCCCCTTCAGGGCCTCCCTGCTCCCACCGCGATGCCTGCCGAGCTCTTCCCTGTGCCCCACAGCCATCTGGTGTCTCCGTAGCTCCCTTCGGGTCCCTCTTGGTCCCTCAGAACCCCTCCTGTGTGCTGTTGTGTGCCCCGCAGCAGGTCCTGGCCCCTGCGCTCTGCGGGGTGGCTCCGTTCAGCCCGGGCTCTCCCATGGCGTCTGTGCTCAGCTCCCACCTCGAGCTCCTCGCTTCCCCAGGCAAGGGAAGGTGATGGCCACCAACAGCTTCCAGTCCTGGCCGCTGGGAATCGTGGAATCACGGAACCGTTTAGGTTGGAAAAGACCCTTAAGATCATCGAGTCCAACCACTAACCCAGCACTGCCAAGGCCACCACTAACCCATGGCCCTAAGCACCACATCTCCCCGGCTTTTAAATCCCCCCAGGGATGGGGACTCAGCCCCTGCCCTGGGCAGCCTGGGCCAGGCCCTGACAGCCCTTTGGGGAAGGAGTTTTTCCCAATCCCCAACCTAACCCTGCCCTGGCGCAGCTTGAGGCCGTTCCCTCTCGTCCCATCGCTTGTTCCTGGGGAGAAGAGACCGACCCCCCCGGCTCCAGCCTCCTTTCAGGCAGTTGCAGAGAGCGATGAGGGCTCCCCTCAGCCTCCTCTTCTCCAGGCTGAGCCCCCCCAGCTCCCCCAGCCGCCCCTCCCCACCCTTGTGCTCCAGCCCCTTCCCCAGCCTCGCTGCCCTGCTCTGGCCACGCTCCAGCCCCTCTGTGTCCTTCTGGGGGTGAGGGGCCCAGCGCTGAGCACAGGATTCGAGGGGCGGCCTCACCAGTGCCCAGCACAGGGGGACGATCCCTGCCCTGCTCCTGCTGGCCACACCATTCCTGATACAAGCCAGGATGCCGTTGGCCCTCTTGGCCACCTGGGCACACTGCTGGCTCATGTTCAGGCGGCTGTGGACCAACACCCCCAGGTCCTTTCCCACCGGGCAGCTCCCAGCCGCTCCTCCCCACGCCTGCAGCGGTGCCTGGGGTTGTTGTGCCCCAAGGGCAGGACCCAGCCCTGAGCCTTGTTGCCCCTCACACAGTGGCCTGTGCCCATGGACCCGGCCTGGCCAGGTCCCTCTGCAGAGCCTCCCTGCCCCCCAGCAGATCAACGCTCCCGCCCAACTGGGTGTCCTCTGCAAACTTGCACGCTTACACACTTCTGCGTGGGAGCCATCAGTGGCAGGTCTGCGTTTTGGACCTGGACTCCGGCGGGGGCGAGGGGGTAGGCGAGGGTGAGGATTAGGTGGCAGAGCAAGCGCAGAGCCCCACAGGCACCTCACCCCAGCACAGCCCTTTGCTCAAGAGGCCCTGCTGACCTCCACTGTTCCCCGGGGCTTTACTGGGCTTTGCCAGGGCTCTGCTTCCCTCCAGAGTGCCCCAGGGCCTTTGCTGGGCTTTGCTGATACCTGCAAGGAGCCCTGCTTTTCTCCAGAATTCCCTGGGTCCTTTTCCATCTTTTGCCAAGGCCGGGGCAGGGCTCTCCTGCCCTCCAGATTTTCTTGGCACCTTTGCCAGCCTTTGGAGGGGCCTGGGCAGTGCCCTTCTCCCCTCCAGAGAGCCCCAGCGCCTTTACTGGGCTTTGCCTGGGCCCGGGCAGTGCTTGCTGTCCTTAAAGGGCATTCAGGAAAGGGGCTCGTTCATCTCGTGCAGTGAAGTTCCACCTTGCTCCAGCTGATGGCACGATTGGGAGCGTGTAGAGCAGAGATTTTTCGCAGGAAGATAGACAGCATATTGGATAAAGTCCCAGTTCTCCCGCTCGAGTATTTGATATTGTACAGCGTGGGTCTCAGCCTCGCACCATGCCAGTATTCCCACCAATAATGAGTTCAGAGAAGAGCCTGTTTCTTATAAAATGAGAAAATAAATACGACCCAGGCCAAGTCACTAGGTCAGAGATGAGACAAGAGTTATCTGCAGGACAAGCAACCAGCAGTTTGAGGCTGTAAAGGACTTCCAGCCATAGGAATGGGCTCCCACCAGCAGGAGTTAATGGTATGTCAGTCCACAGGAGAGCTTCCTTCCATAGCACATGTGTGCTCGAGGCAATAATCCCTCCAGGGTTTCAGCTCCTTCTGTGTCTGACTTACAGCTGTGTAACCTTCCAAACACACAGCAAAGGCATTTTTCTCTGGGAAAGTGTCAGCTCCCTTTGGCCTCATGCTGACAATCGGCCATTGTGTGTCCATCGGTGATCCAAAGCGCACCAAGAGGGACTCCAAACCGGCTGGGCTGAACACCTGGGCTTTCCTGGTGCAGTTGTATCAGCCAAACAGCCTTTGAGTTAATACCGCGGTGTACGGCGTGACATCGGGTCTCTGCGATGGGAGTCTGTGCAGTTCAGAGCAAGGAATGGCTCGGTAACGTGCGTAGGTTAGGAATGCACGTTTACAAGGTCTTGCAATGGCAACAGCTGATTATACATATGGGGACAAAAGTCCACCTCCTGATTTTCTTTGCATTTTGTGGATTCTGCTGTTTGAGGACGAAAAAAAAATATTTATATTACTTATTTCAGGGAGGCAGAGTTGCTTAATACTTAAAAGCCAGGACCAATTATTTTTCTTCCTGGCTCTGTCGCATCAATGTATGACCTTAGGAAGGACATCAGCTTTGCTGTGAAATTTCCATATCTTTAGGATGACGATAATAACTAAAACCTCACAGGATGCTGGAGTGGAACTAGTTAATATCCAAAAAGATCTTTAAGCTTTTTGTTGATTCAGATCTTAATAAAGCCACTGCTTGCAACACAAAGTTTGCTTTCTAAAATCAGTTTAAAACAGCATAAACTCCACATTCATTCTAAAACGTGATGGCAAATTAGTGAGAGGTTTTACAGGATGGTTCCTGTCATCTGAACGTCATGTGTAGTTTTTGTTTGCTTTCTCTTCATACCTTCTTAATAAGAAATCTTTGAATTTGGATTCTGATTAAAAAATGTCCTTGGCAGGACAATTTTTTATTGTTGCCTGGCAGCTCTCTCAACTTTCACAGATGTTTCTCCATCATTTACATTCAGATTCTATTTCTGCAGGTTCGTCCGTAACCGAAATACACCACTTTTTATTAATTTCTTTATGGAAGCTGAGTTTTTGGAATACAAGGCAGCGACCTGAGGCAGTTGGTGTGTGCTCGGTTATCGTATCTCCCTAGCTGGAACGGTGGCTCTCTGGGCACGTGAGAACATACGCAGCTACAAGACCAGCCCTCTTAGTCAATGAAACCATGGACCGAATTTTCACGAGAATCCTTTCGAACAGGTAGAGATTGTCTCTGTTCTGGAAGGGAGCTGCACGAAGGGAATCACTAGGGTCACTGTGACAGCGCGTGTGCTTTTTTACTGCTATGTCGTAATGCGATTTAGCTGGGGATTGGTACGCCAGCAACCCAGCTGGTGGCAGACAGGGAGTGTGTAACTAAAACTGTGATTTGGTAAGAAAGGAGCCTGCATACCCTGACTTTCCTGGGTGGAGAGCTTGGCAGGCCTCAGATAGTTCCTCTCCAGCTCGGGTTTTTCTTTCTCTTTGGCCTCAGGAGAAGGGGCCCACTGGGGAGCAGCCCTTTACAAACCTTGTCTCTATCTTCTTGCACCTTCACAAGGCTCCTGTGTTTAGTCTGGGGCTTGATGTAACTCAGCAGTATTGGGTAACTTAACAATTACAGTAACCTGCAAGAATGCCTGACTGAAAACCCCTCTGTGCCAGGCAAAGGGGCTCCACTGGGGAGGTGAGTGGGTTCGTGATGTTCTACCCTCCCTCTTTTCCTTTTACAGCACTTCGAAGTCTAATAAAAGCTGCTGATTCCCGTTTAATGGATAACGTTGGTTACTAACAAGCTCACCTCCCTCTTAAAAAGCCAACGTCGGTCTCAGGAGATCTAATTTAGGAAGCACATGCAAGGCAAGGGTGTCCTGCAAGGGCCTCAGGGGTGGAAGCCGCACCATGCAGTACTCCAAGCTGGTCGGCTGCCAGAGCTCAGAGCATTTTTATCCACCAGCCAAGCTGCCAGAGGCTCTCCTCAAGCTCTGCACCACCCGAGTGTTGTGGAGGACAGGCTCACCTCTACATCAGGCATGTGGTGCAGGGACTCCCTGATGGCAGCGGCCAGCAGCAGGCACTGGTAGTGGAGCAGACCAGACATGGCGAACAGAAAGGCTCGAGCCCAAGCCTTGTGCTACAAAGCTCTTCTGGTGCCAGCTCTGGTACAACGTCAGCTTACCCTGCTCAGCCTGGTCCCCTGGATCTGCAGTCTCCTTCCTCTGTGGGTCCTCCATCCTCTTGCTGCAGGTGGCTTTCTCAAGGCGTTGGTACTGACCTGAGGGACCAGTGGATTCCGCATTAGTTCCCATTTGTCCTTTGCCATGGGGCTGAGCTACCACCTGCTTTCTCTCAAAGGTTTTGCTAGAGGATGACATAATTCTCCAGAGCTCAGACACTTTGATCCCTTGTTATCAAACTCTTCCAGCAAGGATGCGTTTCACTACAGCAAAGCAAAAAGTCTCTATTAAAATACAGAGGGAAAAGGCCTCTTTCGAAATGTGTGGCAACGTTTTGGCGTGGAAAGGTCTGATATAGAGAAATCTGGTTTCCCAACAATGACATTTGATTCCAGTGATATTTCACATAAGGCACCATCGTCCTCCTCAAAGTGGCGCGTGATGTTGGAGGACACGTGCATCGTCATATTTAGTGATATAGAGAAGACTTAAGTGTTAATAGGGTCGTACCACTGAGATAGTGCAAGTGTGTACGGGCAGATCAGCGAAGATCACCAGTGTACGTCGGCATGCGCTTATGGTCGCTGTCCGTAGCCACTTGTGCTCTGAGCCATCTCAGGTATTGGGTGCGCACAGCGTCCTTCCCGAACACCACGTACATTTCAAACCTGCCGTTTCCACTCTAAAATGAGGCAAAGGCATCCATCCATCTACGGCCTGTTGTTCGCGCGAGTGACAAGTCTGTGTCAGAACACCACAAAAGCATGACATCCATACCCATGAATGCCGCTGTGATGTGAGCGGCATGAAGCTAGAGGGGATCTTGGGTGTCCAGAGACAATCAGGAGACATGAAAGCAGACAGCTTCACCCTGTTCAATATGGTCTTCTTTAAACTATGTTTTTACTTCAGATTTGGGCTGCCAATAACTCATTCAAACAATGATCTAATGCCTATGTGAATGTTTGTAAAACCTCACTGCTCTGGCAGGTTGAGCGCTTGCCAAAAAGCAATCACATGTAATTAGGGAGAAGGAATTTGAATATACTGGCCTTTCAGTGCAGCATATTTTCCAGTTGTGTTTGTACCATTTTAACTGTCTCATTAACTGGGGTTGTGCTCCATGTTGGGGTATGTGTGACTTGCTCCTGTCTTCAAAGGAATCTTCTCTGTAGACAGCACTGCCAAAAACCTGTCTAAATACTGGCTGGGACGTGGATATGAGATACCTGTGTGGGACTGGTCCTGCAGTTGTGCCCAACGGCATCGCTGGCTTGACTTTTGAGGGGAGTAAGCATATAAGGAGCTCCTTCTACACTTCCCTGGGGCTGCCACAGTTCCCGGAGGAAACAGTCAGAGACTACACCGTGATCAGTTAATGGCCATACCCTTTCTGGGAAGAACTTTGTTCATGTCTGAAAGCAAGATGGAGTAAAACCTTTTCAGTCAAGCAGGATAATCAACATCACACACATACAACAGTTAGTAAAGGGCCCAACGAGTTTCCCTTGCGTTCAGCACTGGCACCTGGTTGTTGGTTATCGCTCCTTTTCCTTGGTCAGTGACAGAACGGAGAGAGCCTGGCACAGGCAGTGCCAGGATGAATTCTTTGTGAATGATTCTTCCTGGATGAATGGTTGGATCAATGATCTTAAAGGTCTTTTCCAACCTAAACGATTCTATGATTCTCCTGTGGCCCCAGGTACTGAACTTCACGTGAAGATGTGAGTATGCACAGAGCACTGCACCGATAGCATTCTTTTGTGCAATCAACTGATTTGCCCTTAGAATGGAGCGTCCGTGTCCTGTGTCCCAGCGCAGAGCCTTCGTAGTCACATCTGCATGGCACACGCACTCATCCCCAAAGGGATTTGTGGACATCTCAGACATACAAATGTCTGAAATGCTGGGGTTCAGGACTCCCTTGCAGATAAATGACATGTAACAAAGGCTGCCCAATGAAGGGGTGCAGCAAAAACTCTCTCCAGGACTTTCCTGTGCTCAGAGGGTGAACACTGACCTGTTTGCAGCTTCTGCAGTGTGAGGGGTTGACCTTGGCTGGCCCCAGGTGCCCACCAAGCCGCTTTATCACTCCCCTCCTCAGTGGGACAGGGGGAAGAACATAAGATAAAAAACTCATGGGTCGAGATAAAGGCAGTTTAATAAAGAAAAGCAAAGCCCATGCACAGAACCAAAGGAAACAAAACCCATGTATTCTCTACTTCCCATTTGGAGGCGATGTCCAGCCACTGCCTGGGAAGCAGGGCCTCAGTACGCGTAGCAATTGCTTCAGAAGACAAACACCTTAATAACAAACGCCCCCTCCTTCTCCTTTCTCTTAGCTTTTATTGCTGAGCATGATATTGTATGGTATGGAATAGCTCCTTGGTCAGTTGGGGTCAACTGTCCTGGCTATGGCCCCTCCCAGCCTCTTGCCCACCTCCAGCCTCCTGGCCCTTGAGGGGGGGTTGGAGAGAGACCCTTGATCCTGGGAGCACTGCTCAGCATTGCCAAAAAATCATGTGTTATCAACTTCTCCCTACAAATACAAATCCTTTCTCCCTACAAATACAAAGCACAGCACTATGAGGGCTGCTACGGGGAGAGTTAACTCCATCCCATCCAGACCCAAATACATGCAGTCTTTCAGCAAATTGGGCAGAAACCCACTGTCCTGACTGCCCGGGCTATGCGTAATCTCTCCAGGTATTCAGCCATGGATGAGGAAGGGTGTGCTCTTTGTCCATCCATTGGGTCCTGCTGCCTCCCATCTGTTCTCACCAGTAATTCTACAGGTAAACTCCAAAACGCCTGAAGGGTTTGTACAAAAGCATGGTTGGTAACTCAACTCAGGAGGTCAGGGACACACACAGGTCAAGCTGTGAGACCAGGACCTGTTATTTACGGGAATTTTTTTCCTGAATGTGAGAGAGGAGAGGTGGATTCTGCTCTCCAGTGACCACTGGGGTTTGAAAGCCTAATTTCCAGCCAACAGTCATCACATAAACTTGTGCTGAAGAACCTGACCTAGTTTGAATAATTAGAGGTAATTGTCAGCTCTTTCCAAATGACAAAACCCTTAATCACCAGCAGATGCTTAGCCAGCCCACAAAACAGGCTGGAAACCCATAATGGGAGGGGGAATATTGTTGTCCCAGAGGCACCAAGTTTCAGGAATGGGCAGGAATCTTCCTTAGGTGTTTTTCCAATACATGGTCAGATGCTCAGACTGGGGCACTGGTTCAAGCTCATGGACTGGGCATCTCTCCAGAAAATCTGTAAATATGCCATGAGCACATAGATGACTGACACTGAAGTATTGGGGAACAATTCAAGATGGAGCAACTTTGAAACGGGGAGCTGAAACTTTGGGTTGCTCCATGGGTTCCTGTTCCAGATCCTTGAATTGAGACTCTCAGATCCCTGAGCAAGTCTGGGGTTTCCTAAAGCTTTTGGAGCCCCAGGCGTGGAGGCTCTGACAGACGCCTGTGTGCTCTGTGGCAACGGATCCTTGGAGCTGTCTGCCAAGTGCACTTCTGGGAAGCTAAGAAGGCCCCGAATTTCAGTGGAAACCCCAGAAGATCTCTGGAGAACTGTGTTCTGCGAGCTGAGTGTGGGAACCTTTGACTTGGAAGACTGGTGTTTTCCAGTCCGTTTTGTGGGAAGGGGCTGGACTCCAAAGTCCTGGTGGCAGTGAAGCAGAGCTGAGGGGCAGCTGGGAAGGGAAAATGCAAGACTGCAGGAGGCTGGGAACTGTTCCCAGTCCTGTCTGTGCATCTCACCTGTCTGTGAACCAACCGCCTTACGAACCATGCCACCCTCTTCCGTGCACACAGTTGTTAGCATGGGAGGAGACACTGCTGAAATAAGAGGGTCCCTGAAGAGCTGACTTTAAAAAAGGACCCTGTCTGCAACATCTTCCCTGCTCTGGCTTGAGCTGCGAAGAGCCAACCCTCGACTCTCCTGCCTCATCCACTCTCCAGAGGAAACCACTTCTGAGCCCCATGGTCCTGCCTTGGTGTATCCCCAGGCCATCCCTCTCCCCCAGGAATGTCTCCCTGACTCCTGCTGCTTCTTCCCTGCAGCACGCAACAGGTCACAAGCTGCGTGTTTCCACCCTTGTCACTCAGGGATCTCGGAGCGATGTTGCACTCTATGGCTTTCTTAACCTCTTTAAGCCCTACCTTATTCTTCCAGGGCTTGGATTCTGTGGCACTTAGAGATATTAGTGGCACTACTTCCACCTTTCAGAGCATGAGCTAACTGAGTTTAATGTGAGCGTGTGGCATTGGCTACGTAAAGCTACACCGAGTTGCCTCAGGTTACACCATAACTCCCATTGGAGTGGGAGTTATTTGCAAATAGGCAAAGCCCTGAAGAAAGGAGATAGTGTCTGATGGGGGTGAGAATACTGATGGGAAGAGCAGGATACATGGACTGCCTGAGATGTCCCAGTCTTGGCTAGGCACCTGGGTGTGTATAGACACTCTGTATTGGTAGAAATGGGTGCCCCTGGAAGGGTGTGAACCCACCAGAGAATTAACCTGGCTTGCTCGTTCCTTTATGTTGACTGCAAGTGGTGGCTAGGTGAGATCTGACTTATGTGAAATGTAGGCACAGGAGCACTCCAAGGTGATGTGAAGGGGGCTGGCTGAGGGGAAATGAAGGGTTTGCTGGTATGATGCTACCAGGCAGTGCTAAAACAGAATAGATGGACAGAGAGCAAGTCGGAGCATTTGCAATACTCCAGGAACCAGGGCTCCCCGGGGTGTTTTGCCTTCTGTACAATTAGATGGTGAAAAGTATAGCAAAGATGGGAAACCCTGGAAGTGGTCAGAGCAAGGAGTTGTCCTACCCAAACAGAGAGCTGTGACAGATGTACTTTCCATAGAGAGTGCTGTAATGAAGGATTAAGATTGCTCTGAAGTGACTCTCGGCACATTTGGTGCATTTTATAGCACACTAGTATTCATCTATTCCTGTATAACCTCCTGCAGTGGGACTAATAATCAAGGATCCTGACTCTAAACCAACGACTCCCTTGGGAACGTGTCTGGGACAAGACTTATTCTGGGGTCTTTGAAGTGGGCAGTAATGTGGAAACAGTGACACCAGTGCAGTTCCCATGAACTAGGGGGTCTCCCATGTGGGCATGGGTGTGGAGCTCTGCCGCCAAAAAATGGTGAAAAATGAATCATAACACCTTTGGGGAGAGGTCAGTCTTCCCATGATGTGTTTGTTTAGGGCTCGGCTGTTACTGCAATACTGCTGCCACTGCGGGAAGAAAAAGCCCAGAGCAGTGGCACAGTATGGGGTGATCAGAGCTCGTAAAAGGGGAGGTGGAGGGGATGAAGAAGTCTCCTCCAGTCACACAAAGAAGGACAGCAGAGAGGCACTTTCCACAGTTCTGCAAGGACATTCATAGGCAGCAGCTTGCAGACTGGGGTCAGAAGCTGCACAGCTGTGAGTCTTTCCTAGGGCAGTGCCTACAGCCCCCTCGTCACTGCTGATGCCTTCCCAGGTCTAGTGAGTCTCAGCCGAGTGCTTTGCTCCATCCCAGCCCTGCTCACTCCTAGACACCAGCTTTCCCATGCCCTGGTTCTTGCAGTGCCCATTCAGGCTGCCTCCTCTGCACCTCCAAATTGCTTGGGAGAGGGTTGGCTGCTCCCTGAGAGCTGGTAGGTGAGAAGGACAACACAGCTGTCCAGGCAGGGCCCAGCTGGAGATGGTCACCAGTGTCCAGACCACCAGTGACAGAGCTGGAGACAGGCTCACCTTGGACATAGCTCAGGCAGGACTGAGCTGAAATGGAGCTCCTGGCCCAGGGGCCCCAGGTGAGGCTGGTTGGGGGCCATTAAGTCCTATTAGTGCACTCAAGACCCTGACACAAACACATTGGTCACGCAAACTGGATGTGGCCTTAAGCAAAGGCCATTTCTCTGCTGCTGGCTCCTGCCAGATCTTCCCGGCCCTCACTCAGGGCCTCATATACCCTTTAAGATCTCCTTTTCATGTGTCTCTCCCCAAAGGAGGGCTGGGACAATGCCAGACTCCAGCAAACCATTCTGACCAGTCACCCAGTGCTGGCAGGTTACTTTTGCTGGAACAAACTCCATCTCTTGCCTCTCTACAATGCTTCTACTCCAGACATCCTCCTCTGCTCTTGCTGCCAGCATTGTAATGAAAAATGGCTCTTCTATTATGTCTGCTTCCATTCGAATCCCTCTAGGAAAGATCTCGTGTTCTCCAGCTCTTTGCTGCTGAAATTAGCACTGGCATCCTGCAGGATTTCAGGGCTTGACTCTTGCATCTAGCAGTGGGAAGAGTTACTGAGACTGCAGAGACAAGATGTATTTGAGAGCCAAGTGTCCAAAAGTACACGCTTAATAATAACACAGTGAAAAGGAGGCGCTCCGGGAAGGCAGCGAAACGATCCCGCTAAGGATGAAAAAAAAATATGTGTTCTTAGGGGCTTGCACAATCCAGAAAGGGTTAAGCTGTGGCACAGCATTTGGGGCAGCTGCAGAATGCTGGAGTGGGCACTGGGATTGGAACCAGAATGACAGTTTTAGGTCACTCACAAAGCTTTCTAATTACGCTTTTTTGGAAAAAAAAATGGTGTGTTTTATTCTGTAAGTGCTGAACATTCCACAATTGCTGTGTTTAATAAATACAGCGGGGGCTCCTAGGAGACTGAATGGGGCTGAATGAATGAAGTATGTGAGACATCTGAAACCTATTAGTTGGAGCAAACTGTTAGAGAGGCAGGAATTCTTCTCTTTTTAAAAATATTTATACATTTTGCTTTTATGTCAGGCCAACATCTTATTTGGGGTTATGTTCCAGTGGAAGGAAAGGTGTGTCGGGGGGAAATGCAGGGGGAGGGGAGGTACATTTTTGGTTCAGTCCCAAAAGGAGCAGAAGGGCTGTGTGGCTTTAGCAGAATACTTTCCTTGCTGAATTGAACCCAGCACATGGAAACATAAGGCGACATTGCCCCAGCCTTGATGGGGGATGAATGTCTTGGGACTCCGTTCATTCTGGTGTGCATTTTGGGCAGTAGACTGGGCTCATCAGACCTGGAGCCCCTTGCCTGGGGCACTGGGAGAACTCTGCAGCCTTCATAAGATTAGGTTTATGGATGCCGTGAGACTTAGCTTGTTTAATCTGGTTTTGATATTTAGAGAGGAATTAAGAGTGCACAGCCAGAGTCTTCTCCAACACATGGACAGCTCCATGAAGTCAGAGTGGTGTCCAGCACCAGCAAGAATGACGCCACATCCCTTCCTGCTCTGTTCAGCGCTCTCTGACGCAAGGTTTCCACCCAGGCTTTTCCTTCTCGTGCAGAAATTAGCTCATCTACTTATTAAAAGGCAGAAAAATAAGGAAGATGGATGGGAAGAACACAGAATGTTCCACCAGAGAATAAGCAGAGCTAACAGCTCTTTAGGACCCACTTCACCTGCACAGATGTCTCTGGAAAGGGGTTCAGCAGAGAAATAGTTGACAACACCCAGCTTCGGTCCGGGCATCCTTTGAGCTGGACTTTCCCTTCTCTAGTGGCAGCCTCGATCGCTTAGAGGACAAAAAGACCGCTCTCTCTTCACCAATTGCCACTTCATTGATCTTTCCTCCATTCCCGGCTTCTTTCTCCTCTTCTAAGATGAGGAGAATCATAGAATTGTTTAGGTTGGAAAAGACCCTTAAGATCATTGTGAAATGCACGAAGAGTCCAAGGAGCCCTAAGGAAGGTAAGGATCTTCTGTCTGCATACCATCACCCATCTTCCAAAGAGAGCTGGAAGCCCTGTAAGACCACACAGTATGACTGTCCCCTCACACAGGAGCTCTGATCCTTCAGCATGTCAGAAGCAACAGGAACGATTGCCCTTACAGCCAAGTTTTGGCTGTCTACAAGCACTGCAGGTCTGAGCGAGTTTCTAGCTTAGAATCATAGAATTGTTTAGGTTGGAAAAGACCCTTAAGATCAAGTCCAACCGCTAACCCAGCACTGCCAAGGCCACCACTAACCCATGTCCCCAAGCACCACATCTCCCCGGCTTTTAAATCCCCCCAGGGATGAGGACTCAGCCCCTGCCCTGGGCAGCCTGTGCCAGGCCCTGACAGCCCTTTGGGGAAGGAGTTTTTCCCAATCCCCAACCTAACCCTGCCCTGGCGCAGCTTGAGGCCGTTCCCTCTCGTCCCATCGCTTGTTCCTGGGGAGAAGAGACCGACCCCCCCGGCTCCAGCCTCCTTTCAGGCAGTTGCAGAGAGCGATGAGGGCTCCCCTCAGCCTCCTCTTCTCCAGGCTGAGCACCCCCAGCTCCCCCAGCCGCCCCTCCCCACCCTTGTGCTCCAGCCCCTTCCCCAGCCTCGCTGCCCTGCTCTGCCCATGCTCCAGCCCCTCCATCTCCTTCTGGGGGTGAGGGGGTAGCTTCCAGTGATCCATTGAGCTGTGTCCTCCTGCAACTGGCAGTTTGGGCTGGGATCTGGGGAGACCCTGCCTCCTGGTTAGTGAGACATCTGTTCCTCACAGAGCCCCTTCTAGAGTTCTCAAGGGGCCAGGTTTTTTTAGATTTGACTTCTGTGATCAGATCTGGGAGGACAGGAGATGTGGAGATGTGAGTGCTCAAGAGTCAGCTGGGGAAAGACGGGGGTGGATGTTGCCAGGACATCTCCAAATTTAGGCTGAATGTTTCCTGCCGGAGGTTGTGGTTAGAGACTGATACCTAGATTGAATTTGCACAAATTGGTGGCAAGTCTCCCAACCTTTGGTTCTTCACTTTATATTTCATGAACTGTTACAATTTCCAAAACATGCGGTGACATTTGAGCTCACGTCTCCTTGTGCAGAAACTTTGGATCAAAGCTAATGATGGTGTCAGGAAAAGGCCAGATTATGCAGTGTTTTCCAACTGATAAGGAATATGTAAATTATTCCTGCTTTTCTGCGATTCCTGGTCATCTTTCTTTAGCCCAATTTTATTGCACGCGGCACACATTCATACTTAAATTCAACCCCTTCCTTTCAGGCTTCCTGAAGCTAAAATGTAAAGCTTTAGGAAACTCAGAAATTGCAAGTGTCTTCTATTATCCTTCTAATCTTCCAAAACGTATTAGATCGTAGGATATCTCCCCGCTTCATAGGAAACAGATGTTCTTGCAGTGGGGACATGTAGGAGGCATCATTAAATTTGTTTAGTTTAGAGTGTCTCGGAGATGTGATTGTTCTTTGTGGTCACAAGTTGCTGCAACCTTCTATATGTGAGCTAGGATCTGGTTGAATGTAGCGTGATGCCAGTAATGAATTTCTGTTGAGTTTCTTTTCGCCATTAGTAACCATCGCTTATCTGAGACTTTGGAAAATAATTTCTGAGCGGTTTTTGATTGCATCTGTTAGTCACTTTAGAGGTAAATGCTCTAAAAACATGACTGGGGCATGGGATGAGGCTGTTTCTCATTTTAGTAAGGAAATAGTGTAACCTGCAGATTCAGAGGGTCCATGAATGGATTTAACTCTTTCTAGAGCTATAATGGGTGAGGCACTGAGGAGACATGGTGTTTCATCCCTCTGATTGCACTTTCTCTGTGGCATCTGTTCACCATCAGGAGGAGGATCTTGGTGGATTTCAGTGTGGTCATTTTTGTGTACCTGTAACTCTTGGGTTTTCAGGTCTCTTTTTTTTCTTCTTCTTTTTGCCAGGTTCAAACAAAATTGTGCTTTCGCTAAAGACACCAGGGAAGTGCCAGTGCTATTTCCAAAATGTCTTTATTTTCCTCCAGATTGGAGGTTCAGAGTGTGTGTTCATCTGTGTATATGTGTGGGTGGTGATTGCATTTCAGAATTTCCAAGGCTGTTATAGCTTTTACTTTTTTTCCAAACAAGTTAGTCAGATATGAGTTCTCCCTCCTGAAAGATCTGGACTCCACTTGGAAAAGAGGTCTCCATACATAAGAGAAGCTGAATAAAAGCTTCTCTCATTGGAGATTATTTAAGGGTTAGACCAAAGCAGAACAACGTAACAACAAACACAGAGAGGGGATGCAGTGTTGTTTTATATGTTGGACAGATTTTCCACCCTGGATATGTGTTGATGGGAGTGCCAGTGACAAACACTTTGGAAAAAGTGTCTTAAGTATGAGCCAAGAATTTCCTTCATCAGCCTTTTGCTAAGGTGTACAATTTATCATGACCTTAGTCTTGCTCATACATATTTCTGAAGGTGTGTCTCATCCGAGCCTCTTGGGAGCACCGTTTCCTCATCTTGTAGGACTGTCTGGACACGTTACCCTGCAGCCTCCCACCCTGCAGCTGGCCTTTGAGGAGGGCGGGTGCTCTCTGGCTGGAAACAGGTCGTTAGGGGGTGAAGTGACCCATGAAACATGATGAAGATGAGCTGGAGCCTGGATATTGAATGGAGCAGCTCTGTCAGGTGCTGAGCAATTGCTGAATTAAACACAACTCTGTTTAATTAGAAGCAACTTAGAGCAGTGCTCTAGGTCAAGAGGGGCAATGGATAGAAGCATGGCCAGAACTGCAGTCTAGGGCCTGTGAAGGACGATGGCAGGAAATTTAAGCGATGGCTTGAACTGTAGGCACAGTGACTGCTGGAGGACATTTAACAGAGTCATTAGAATTGATGCAAATGAACTCTCCAATGGACATTAAGGGTTCAAAAGAGTGGGCAGCACTCTGCTTTACATGATGGGTAACTCCAGTATAGTAGGAAAAAGCGGTATGACACCAAAACCATTAGCGAGTCAAAGTCAATAGCAGATGGATCGTGCTGTGGCTGACAGTGCCAGACAAAGTACAACATTTGCAAATACGCAGGCACTCCAATGGCTCATGTAACTTTGGGATATGCAGGTGTGCACAGCATGGATCACAGGCAGGAGAAGTTTGGAAGAGCGACTTTTCATAAGAAAAATGTAACATCAGAAACTGCAGGACCATCAGCTTGAGAGCAAACCCAACACTTGGTAACTTCACATTGTGAGCCAATTGATACCGGAACCAGGGACGCTAGAAGCAAAAGAAAGGCCACAGTCATAGATTAACCAAGTGAAATCCAGCCTTACGGAGATGATCTTGTCCCCATTCCCCAAATCATGCAACTTTAAAAATTTGTCTTGTTAGGAGATTAGGAGAGCAACTGGACAGATTCAGTGCTGTAGAAATTCCAGGCTAAGCGAAGAACCAAGCAGTGCTCATGGCTGGTTATCACATACAAAAAAAAATCCATCCTTGATGCTGGGTAAGCGCTATTCAGCAATAACTAAAACATTGGTGTGTTATCAACACTGTTTTAATCACAAATCCAAAACATAAGTGAGCTACTACAAGAAAATTAACTTCATCCCAGCCAAAACCAGTATAAGTAGTCAATCAAAAGATGACCTTGAACTGAGGAGGAAGCAAGGCAACACTTCAGGCAGAAGAGATGTGTTGCTCATGTTTCGCTTCTTCCAGATCTGGCAACTACTTTGTGCAGTGGCAAGAAGTGGCCAGTTGGTGGTTTCTGGCAGCCCTGGCCACATGGCTAGTAGCTATTCTCAGGTTTATTTTCATAGGGATATTCCTGGTCAGTGGGCATGACTTACCCACTTTTCCTGGACTCCAGCTTCTCCCGTTTCTCTGGCATGTCTCGGCTGTACTGAATGCAGTGGGGTTTTGTGGTTTTCTTGTGTCAGTACCGCCTCCGTGGGTCAGCCTGAGTTTGATTCCAGCCCTTCCTTCTGGGCAATAACCGAGTCTGTCAGCACGGTAGCTGGAATAGATTGCATCAGAATAAATAGTCCAAAAGCTGGCATAAGCTTTGACCAGAAATGCAGCACACTCGGGCTGTGAAAAACTTCTGCTCACTCGCTATGCAAATAGCAAATTCAGGCTCCCTTGCTGCTTAGTTTTGTCTGAACGCAGAGGCTAAATACCATGAGAGTGGTTTGTTTTATTTCCAACTTGCCGGAAACCAGAGATTCCTGGGAGATGTCCAAGCCAGTCGCTAAACCCAACTGGATTTTGGTTGCTCTATCGCATGTGAACCTGAAACTCTCGAGATGCTCTGATCCCTCCAGCAGTGGGATTGTCCCAGCTCCCTCTCCTGGCATCACACTGACCCAGTCACAATTGCTTTCTGTTCACTCTTTTAATTTCTTTCGGATCCATCTTACAGTAGCTAGATATTTCTCTGGTTTCTCTCCGAGACTATGAACCATATCAAACGCTCTAATAAAGTGGAGAGATATGACTCCCAGTGCATTTTGTCTCTTCTAAGCTTTTGCTCTGTGAAGGAAGGCAATTAAACTGCTTTGTCAGGGTGGTTTTCATGGGCCCGTATTCCTTCATGTTCTTCTAAAGCCTCCTTTGCTTTGTTAAGGGTAGCTATAGTCAGATTTTCTAGTATGCTCTGCTCCTGCCCAGGGCTACGGTTATCACTGGCTGGTAAATGTTCTTGTTGCCTTATAGGCAGGGTTGGCAGAGGTGCCCAGAGTTAACACTGGAAATTTCCCATCAGGTGACTTAGGGTAAAAAAAGGAGACAGTGCAGTGGCTGAGTGTAAACTGCCTGCCAGAGCCGGCTCAAAGGGAAGCTGAAACCCGGCGCAGTCATGCAGGAGATGTGGAAGTGGCAAAGAAAGTGAGAGAACAACCCTATAATATTTTTTCACCAGCTTGTAACACTTTGGATAGATGCAACAAGTCCTTCTGCACCCCAGACTGGCACAGAATGAGTTTCCTATCATCTGCCCATTTTCTGCCACTGGAGCGGTGTGATGTTGATAGAGCAACTGAAATGCAGAACACATCTTGATGTGTCAGGCTGTAATTAAATTTGTCATATTCCTCAGATTCCCAATATATGCCACAGGATGCCTTCTCCTTGTGTGAATTATTAAAGACAGGGGTATTTGACACTGAAGTCACGATGGATCGGGAGCAGCCATCTCGATTGTGTGCGTGCACCACTGCAGAGCTTGTGTAGCGTAATTGCGAGGCGGCAATACCTGCGGCTGCTGCTCCTTGAGCCACAACAAGCTGTTCTCCACCTGAGCTGTGAAGGGATGTGCTGGGCACCGCTGGATTGCCGTGTCGCAGTGGCCTGTTGGAAAAAAAAATCAGGACTTCTGTGTTTTCTCCCTAGCGCTGAGGGAGAAATGCTTAGCCTATCCCCAGCAGATCCAAACGAGCGGCGTGGGGAAGTGGCCAGGAGCTTGGAAGCGGTCCTGGGCTCCAGCCCTCAGCCCGAGTGGAGCGCGGCCCTGAGCTCAGCGCCGTGGCAGCTGTCCACATGGAACGTGACGGCTTTGGAGAACTGCACCTCTGCAATCCTCAGTTCCAGGAATGTTCTAGGAAGTGGGCAGAATCCTACTGATTTTGGTGAAAGCTGGAAAAGCCTGATTTCCCCTTAAGATTGCCTGCGGTCTCTCAGAGTGCCAGTGTGCCACAGCAGCCCACGATGTTTGGATGATGCTTAGGGCTAGGAGACCCATTGGCACCCACTTAACCTGGGTGCTTTCCTCTCTTTATCCCCTTCCCTCTCATTTAACCAAGCCTCTTTCCCCGCAGCCGGCAGAAAACGGTCTTTTCTAGTTAATACCAAAATAAACACAGTACTGTCCAACATGGGAGGGAAGCGAGAAGGGGGAGAGCACGGGGCTCGGTTGTAAGAGGAGCACAGTAGGAGAGGGCTGCATATCCCAGCCTCGCGAGTGCTGGAGGTGATGCAGCACAGTAAAATACCAAAGGAGTCAGCAGAGCTGGGACGAGACCCGAGTCCTTTTCTAGCTCCTACAGCCTTAGGAGAGTTTATTGAGGGATTTCTCTCCCTTTTTACTTGGGCAGACACACTATACGATCAGTGCTGAGCATTTGGGGTTTATTCCAGGGCACTTCTTTTTAGCGATGGGGAAAACATAAGCAATTAGAGCAGATTCATTTCCCTACTTATGAACAAGAAAATGTAACAGGAATAAAACAGAAAGCAGAAAAAGAGGCAGGTTGGCAGGGGTGAAAGGTCTTGCAGAAGATGCGTGCAGTGGAATGGCAGTGTGCGGAAATCTCCAGGAATATTCTGGGCATCTGAATATTCTCTCTGTGTTAGTCCAGGTTTCATCCACCCACTGGGAAAGATTAAAATCATGCTGTTATATTTGCTTTTTGCCTAATTTGATTCCTTTCCCTAAGCAATATATATATACACAAAATAAATGGTTTGAAAAGTGGATTTAGCCTTTACTGTGAAGAAGTAAGCCATGGTCCTCTAAAACCCCTTGGCAGAGCTGATCCAGACAGTCCTGAAGCAGCAGGATTAGCTCTAGTTTGAATTTTACTGCTTGCTTTCTGTTGAACGCCCATGCTCATTCACTTCACCAAGCAGCTGGAATCCCAGGCACACGGTAGGAGGCTGGCTGCTAAATCAGAAATGGCAAGGAGGGATATTCAGGAATCTGTAATCAGGCATATGCCAGGCTCTCTGCACCCTGCGTATGCCCTCTTCTGCTGTGCTGGTGATCTGTCTGATCACTTTTTTACCTTTGTAAAGCTACTGGCCCTCTGTCCCACGGTCCTACTCCACTGAGTATAACCGCTTTCTCCATTTGGTCTTTATGTGCAAACTCTTGTCTAATCTCAACCCAGAAATACAATATTTCATGCCCCAGTGTTAAAAGCAACAACAATTAATACAGCATTTCAGAGAACGTGACTTTTCTGGGGTTCCACCCCTCCAGCCATGGATGCTTTAGCCCTCAGACAGGATTCCTTATCCCTGGGATGTCTTCACAAATTGGCCTCCTGGCCCTGCCGGGAAGGAGGTCTGCCTGTTTACACTCTGCTGTAGACCAGGGCCCATGCAGGCTGGATCGTATTTGGTGGGGCTTTTGAAGTGGAAACAATGCAGCTGTGATGGAGGAGGTTGGCAGACACAGAGTGGCCAGACGCGTGGGAGGAGGAGGAGGAGGAGGAAGAGGCCAGTCCCATGACTTTGTACCCAAGTAGCCATCCTGACCTTCAGCGTGCTGAGTTCCCGTCCCCCCCAAAAAACAGTCCATACATTTGTGTCATCTAAAGTTTACATGCTGATAAAGCAAATGACCTGAAAATAGACAGCCTGGGCTCCCTGACAGAGGCAACTACAAGGTGCATCTCCTCTTCTTTGGAGAAGAAGAGGCTTGATCATCCTGAGCCTTGTGATCGGGGTTTACTGGGACAAGCCAAGCAGGACTGTGCCTAGCTGCCTTGCTGGGGGCTCTGGCACGGCGCACATCCAGCTCACTGAACTGGCCTCTGCCCATGTTTCTGCCATCTTCCCTTTCCCAGCACTGTCTCCAGGTATCCAGAAGTGAAATCAGGAATCCCAGCCCATGCCTGCAATAAACTCCGGGACACCCGTAGAGGAGGAAGGCGCTGGGTGCTGTGTTGGAGGGGTGTGTTGAACAGGAGAGCAGAACCACTCTCACACCTGGAGGCACCGAGTCCCCCATGCTGAAGCTCAGGCAGGTTGAGTCCTGCCCGCACGTCTGGTCCTGCCTTGTGTCAGTTTGCCCTTCCAGACTTCATCCCTGTAGCTACAGAGGCCGTTGATGCAGTTACATATGCTTGTATACGGAGAAAAGTTTATCTTCTCCCCGTTACTTTCCCCCATCCACACTCACATTCAATCAAACGCTATTTCAGTGAGGCAGGTGCTCACAGAGATTTCAGAGCTATATGGGCCTTTATGCTACACACGTCCACCTTCTTTTGTCTCAGCCGGGCGGACAAGCCTCTTCCCTGCACGCCAAAGGCTCTCAGGAAATTGCTTGTGAGCACAAAGGAAGCATGAAGGACTTGAAGAATCCAACAGTAGGGGCTGAAATTGTTTAAGAAGGAAGATTAGATAAAATATTTCAGAGCATAAGGGGCTTCTTGACCACTCCATTCTTGCCCATCCCCGGCTGTCAGACCTTGAGCAATCCCAGAAGGAGTTAACAGAGACCTGGGCAGGAGCCAAGACCTCTTGCCGGAAGCTTATCTTCCCCACCAAAATATCTGATGTCTGCGGCTATGGACATCATATTGTCCTCATAAAACACAACAATAACAACAAAACAAGCACTGCTATTCACAGCTCAGTAACAAGCCATAAAAAAAAAAAAAAAAAAGCGCTGGAAATGTAAGAGTATTTATTAAAATGGAACCATGTGTTTCACATAGTCCCGTCTTCATAAGCTTGTGCACATCACACTGATGTTTATGTTCTCCTCTGGTGTGTGAGGGGTTTTTTCCATGCCTGTTAGTGATTAGCAGGAGGGAGCCTGAATGAACTCATGTCTCCAGTGAGCAGGACCAGGAAACCCTGCACACACTGGGTGATATGCAGCTGCAGGAAAGACACAACCTTCCTGCAGAATGGCCTTGCTTGTGTCCCTGCAGAAACAGCCAAGGAAACACAGGAGGCTGGACTGAAAGGAAACGGGGAAAGAGAAGACTGCAGGGTGAAAGAAGAGGAGAAAGTTGTCCTCTGGCTCATTGCAGGAAGTGTGAATTCAAGCTCTGGACTGAGAATCTTCCCTGGAGATGTCCCCTAAGGCTCACGTCAATCTGGAGCAATCCTGTCCAGTACGGGTTCATCCAGGGAGGCATAGAGATGGCTTGGGCCACTAGCTATGTATGTTTAGGCTTAAGCACATCGCCTGCGCCTTCTGCTGGGACCCACAGGAGAGTCAGCAGGTCTCTGGGGTCTCCACCACCCATTCGGTGTCCAGAGGAAGGCGACAGAGCTGGTGACAGGGCTGGAAGGCATGTCCTATGAGGAGCGGCTGAGCGCTCTGGGTTTGTCTCCTTTGGAGAAAAAAAAGAGGCTGAGGGGCGACCACATCACTCTCTGCAGCTTCCTGAGGGGGGGACGTGGAGAGGGAGGTGTTGCTCTCCTCTCCCTGGGATCCAGTCATAGGACGCGTGGGCATGGCTCAAAGCTGCGTCAGGGAGGTTCAGACTTCAGCTTTTTGCTGAGGCCAGGTCTGATGGACCACGTAGGTGGCAGCTTTGGAAGTATCTCAGACCTCTGTGCTGAAACGTTTCCTTCTGCAAGACATCCAGACTTGCTCCAGAGGCATCAAGGACTGGGGAATCCACGACTTCCTTGGCAGCTTGTTGCAATGGCAAATCACCGTTACTATTAAAAATGCTTTCCTTGTTTCTAATTTGTAATCATCCAACTTTGGCATCCAGCTGATTATGTTTTTTTCTCCCAATGGTAAAGAACTCTTTTCTATCCCACATTCTCCCCTTCCGCCAGTGATATTCATGCATGGCAACCAATTTATCCCTCCGACTTCCTTTTGTTTTGATAAACCAAGTAGATCAGCCTTCTCAGCCATGTGGCCAGGGACTTTCTTCAGGCCTTTGATCACTTTTGTAGCTCTGTTTTACAGCCGCTGTGGCTCAGCTCACTCCCTTTGATGGCCCTGTCCTTATCCTTGTTGAAAACTTGTCCAATTTGGGGCCTGCAAATGTTCCTAGCAGTCCTTCTACATTTATTTCTGTGCCTCTGATGAAAGCATGAAAGGTCACAGGGCCACAAATACTATTGCATGCTCATGGTCCATATCGATAACTGTCTTAAACAACTCTTAACCTGTTGAGTACACACCCTACCGATGCCATTCGTGCAGTATCTGCTCCGGCAGCGTCTTCCCTGTTACATCCACACCATCCTTTAATCAAATGTGTTTATGAAACCTTACTAGTCCAGCAAGCTTCAGGCGTATTGATGGATATTAGCTGAACCACTAGCCTTTAACTTATCATTAATTACTCCCACAGATTTTTATTATAGACAGTATAGGGAGCAACACCAGCGATACAGTTAAGCCTGTGTTATTCAGGAAGTCAAATTTGGTTGTCATTCTGTTCCTTCAGGCTTTTAATTCCCCTTCTCGGTGAAAGTCTTGAACATGTACCAAGAATCAGGACTCATGGGAGTGGTGTCAGCGCACACCAGCACCTTTCCTGGCAGAGTTCCTGGCCCCTCCACCAGCTGCGCCAGCCCTCCGAGGCCAACGTCCACCGCCTGCACCATGTCAGACGTCAGCCACGGACTGCCTTTTTCAAGTGAATAAGTCATGTAGGTGTTGGCACTGAGGAAAATTTGCTTCTACTGTTAGTTCACAGCTGGCACCAGGCAGAGAGAGCTGAGAAGAAAGAGGGTGTTTTGCACCTCCCAGGGAAGGCAAAGAAGTAAGAGCTAAACTATTAGCTCAAATCTATATATGTTAAAAGGAAACAGATTTGCTGCTGGCTCTTGGTTTATTCTCATTACACTGAACTGGAAAAGAGACCCTGCAGGCGACGGACTAAAGACATTCAGGTTACTATGGCCAAACAATGACATCAGCTGATAGACTAACTCATAGCAGAGGGTGATGGTGACTCGCACATGACCCTGACAAGCAGATGCTGTTAATGAGCCAAAAGAATAAAAAGGAAAATCTATTTCCCCAGACCTTGAAATATTAATAATATTTGCAAGAGGACAAAATAATGATGCAACTCCCAAGAGACACAGAATGATCTTCTGCCAGACAGCCCAAGACACAAAGATGTCTGCTGCGTGTGTTTCTTATGAGGATGCTAAAGGCTGCACTGATCTCATAATTTAAGACAGGAATCCTGCGTCCTTGTGCTGCTAGCCATTTGTAAATGGCCATTGTAACCGAGTGATTGGTGGACACAAATTTGTTCTCATCACTTTTGGTCTTTCAGTGTTTTTCAGTAATTAATTTCAAATGTACCCTGAAGATTTTGGATTCTTCTTAGACAACAGGGTTAGACGAGTAACCAGAGACCCTTGCATGGGGCTGACCATTGGTCTGTGATGGTCCAAGCTGATAAACCGCTAGTACCCAGGTTTGGAGCAAGCCAGTGAAGAGTCTGCCAGCCAATTACCATGCACTGTTCGGGGAATAAGTGAGGTCATGGTCCAGTTTGGATGTCACTGCCTTGTTCTGGGGCAGGAAGAGAGTTTAAGGGTCTGGATGTGATCCATGATGTGATAGTTGTTTTCAGGCAGAGCAGTCCCTGTTATACTAATTTGAATGGAGCTGCTTCCTCCTTCTTTTGGTATAACATGACTTGTGGGTGGCAGAATTGGGCTTTGCTCAAGCATTTAAAGTATTGCAGTTTCCTGCAGGGAGAATACAGGGCTGAATTTGCTGCTTGGGATGGTTTGTTGTCTGTGGCACTGGACTGCAGCTATGCGATGGTAAGACTGTTCCAGTACACGCTGTACTGTTCCAGCTCCAACGTTGCCTGTGTGGTCTGGCAATAGTCACAATACAGATGCAGTTTTGTGCAGCACCTTCTGTGGAGGCAAATCGTGGGACAAGAGGTGAAGAAAAGAATGCCCGGGAAGTATAAAACCTGAGAGAAGTTTGCATTTACCAACTGATTCTCCCCAGGCAGACAAAGCAAAATCTGTGGATCTCCTTTGAACGGAACAAACCAACCACCGTATTACAGATGACATGTCACTGGAGAAGAATTAAAGAGGATCCATCCAGGGCAATGCAGCTGCATGAAGCAATGCGTGCTGCCTCAGCTGGCAATGAATGAGCTGACTGCGATATCATAGAATCATAGAATAGTTTGGGCTGGAAGGGACCTGCCATGAGCAGGGACATCTTCAACCAGATCAGGTTGCTCAGAGCCCCATCCAGCCCGACTTTGAGTGTTTCCAGGGATGGGGCATCTCCCACCTCTCTGGGCAACCCCTGCCAGTGTCTCACCACCCTCGTCATAAAAAATGTCTTCCTTCTATCTAGTCTGAATCTCCTCTCTTTTAGTTTAAAACCATTACCCCTTGTCCTATCACTACAGGCCCTATGGGAAGCCCAGTGGGCACTTCAGAGCAGGGCTCCACCGGAACGAACATACCGTGCTTCTCAGCAGGGCTGACTTGTCCAGCAGCCTTTCCAACAGGTCCTTTGGATGCAGCCACACAATTTTTGGAAATAGAGTGCTCTACACAAGCCATGCCAGGCCACTTAGCCTTGGGGCCAAAGTATAGAGCCTAGGCTATTTAGCTGCTAATATGGACATAGCCTCTGAGGACTTACATACAATTTCCAGTTGCAAGAAATAACTGACAATTTTCACATGGAAACTTCTGGACTAGTCCTTCTCCACATAAATTAAAATGCACTGCAGCTGAATTCAATCACTGAAATGCCATGCAAAACTTGGCCACCGCCCTTCTGCTCTCCTGCATTTCCTCACTAGACATTTAAACCTGCTCCCGTCAAACCTGTGGAGGGTAACCCAGCCGTACTTCCACTTTGATGTGTCTCTTGATTTTCTGATTATTCAGGAAGGTTATGGAAGGGCCTGTCTTTTGTATTCTGTAGCTGTAAGCTGCTGAGATGCTATGATAGTTCAGCTGGTGAAAACAAAAGGTCACCTAGCAAAACCAGAGATGATCCCATTCCATCTGTACATCGTTAGATGAAGTCTTTGGAGTAAATATTTGCTAGTTCAGGATGAGCTTTTCCTTGTGCTTTTTCAAAGAATAGGCTCACACATTTAGTGCTTGGCTGCAGTGCTTTTCACTGCCCCATGCAGTACGCAAAAATACTTTAATCTGACCTTAAAATGCAGCTGGCTCTGAAGCAGAAGACTGCAGTTATTTGACAGCATGGATCATTGCCTTCAGTTTTAGAAGCAGAGGCAGAAAGAAGTGCTTGGGGAAAAAGCAGGTGCTCATAGCGAAATTGGATTGTGGTTGGGCCACTCTTAGTGTGATTGGTCAACATCGCTTATGCTGCTGCAAACTGACTGCCTGTTGGGTACAGGAGAATGGCTCTTAACATGTTTTGACAGTCTCGGTGGTATGCGGGAGCCTGGTGCCCATATGTGCAATAGAGGTTTACAAGTATGATTTTATTTAGCTTGCCATGGTCAGGGAGCTGAAATCTCTGTTATAAATAATTTGCTTAGAGATGGAAAGACTTGAATGAAAACACCCAGGATTTCCCGTCTTCTGTGGGCAGGACTGAAGACAAACCAAGACAGAACATAGGCACACGGGGACTCCTCCACGTGTGAACGTGTAGGAAGCACTGTGTAAAACCTTCCCAGGACGTCCACATCTCTACCCAGGGATTCACCTGATGTGCATCCCTGTGCAGACATAGAGCTCCAAAAATGGTTTCTTTAAAACTCTCTGCTTTGAGCAGAGCTTGTACAGAGTTCGAGAAGGCACCATGTGAAAGAAAATTATTAAAAGGCATCCTGCCTTTGCTTGAGAGTGAGTAGAGGTCCCAAGAAGGAGTCGGTGTTACAGGGCAGGATCTATTCAAGGAAGAACAATGCTGCTTTAACACAGTGTGCTGCATAACTGAAAAAATTAATAAACATGAATATACTGTGCTTCGTATTTGCTTTTAAAGCCCTTTACAGACGTGGGCCTGCTAGTCAGCTGAAAGCTCTAGCGCTTGGTCAGAGTGTTAGTACACCTTCTTTTCAGGGACATTTCCAGACTTTACTGGGTTGAGAAGGGTTGAAAATGTCTGCATTTGAAACACCCATTGCCAGTCCAAAGAAGGATGGTGGGAGCACCCCTCAGCGCTTGTCATTCACATTGCACAGTTCATACTCTGCTCCTGCTTTTGGGAGTCCTGAAGAATCACTTGTTTGAACGGTGCGGTACCAAACAGACAGGTTTTGAAGAACAAAACTTCAGAGCTCAATGGTCTCAACCAAGTGGAATTGTTTTGCCTAATGAGAAGGGAAAACAAAATATAATATAACGTCATGCATTGGCAGAGAACACAACAGATGACCTCACAGGTCTTTTCCATGTGAAAAAAAAAAATCATACACAGGACAGCTTTTATTCTCCAAATAAATAGCTAATTAACCAATCTGCTTTCACCTTTACATAATGGGATGCTTGTTATTTGCCTCTCTGCAATCCATGAGGAGGTGAGTTCAGCCTGGAAGTGAGATTGGACAATGTGCGAGGAGGCACCTCATTTGGAAAGCACTCCTTAGTCACACAAACTGATGGTGCCTTGAAAGCCAGGGGGGAGAGGAGCACCTGGCTCAGGACATGCACAGGAGACCTTCCGAATCCGCGGTTCTCTCTGCTCTACTCTTGCTCAATACGGAGGTGTCTGTGAGACACCCTCCAGCAGGTGCCTTCAGGACTGCAGACTGGTGAGAACCCCCCCATACCACAGAGGTCCTGAAGTATCTAAAATCCTGCCTCTCCAACACGGGTGATGTTCATGACAGGGATGTCAGAGCAGTCTCCGCTCTACAGCACAGGTCACCATTACACAGTGGTGGACTGGACACAAGCCCAGCTCACAGAGCAGTTTTATCCAGATCCCAAGAACCCTGACAGGACACATGGTCCGGTCAAGACTTCTCATTTAATCCTTCCCCCAAAACCGCCGGTGGCTCTTCAGCCTTTGGTCACCAGTTGATCTCCCAAGCTACCCATCCTGCTTAAAAACCCAGCAGCTTTTTTCATATGGAGGGTCCAGTATGTCTTGTCTTTCCATAATGTTCCCATATTCACCTTCCTGCTTGAATTAATGAAATATAAAACCAGCTTATCTGCGTTTGAAAGCAAGGACTCTTGCACACAAGAAACAAGGTTTTCTCCAACATTTTTGCTTACTTTTCTCATTTTGACTTCATCACTGGGCCCTTCTCAGCTGAGGGCTATGGGAAGATGCCAGGTATACTCTCTCCTGTCCTCATGAGTAATACTAGACTGTCATTCTTGGCCATTATCTAGGTCTTCATCACACACTCTTACCCAGGTTTTGCTGGGTGATCTTTCAGACCCTTCAGTACTTCAGAGTCCCCCCACACCAGGGAGTTTTTCTGCAAAATAGAATAAATATATTCATTATTATTCATAACACATACATTTTTGTTTACTTTTTTATTGACCCTAAGTTTTACTTTAGGTCAGCCTGAAATTTACCCTTTGACCTAAAATGAAATAATGCATTTGGTTTCACATTACATTTTATCAACCCTAAATAAGACCGGCAAAATTTGAGATGGACCTGTCATTTTAATCTTAAAACCATAGGCTCGTGTAGGTTGGAAGGGACCTCCAGAGATATCTAGTCAACCACTTGCCCAAAGCAAGTCCAGTTTGAGCACCTTGTCAGTCCATGTCAAGTGGGAGCTATCTCCACGAATGGAGATTCCATCATCCCTCTGTGCCTCTTCACAATGTTTGACCAGTCTTTGTAAAAAAAAGGTCTTTCTAATATCTAAGCAGAATTTCTCTTGCTCCAGCTTGTGTCCGTTGAATCTTGGCCTTTCATTGTGCACCTCGGAGAAAACCTGTCTCTGCCTTCTCTATACCCTCCTGTTAGGTAGCTGTAGACAGTAACAAGATCCTCCTCCCTCTGCCTCCTCTTCTCATCGAACAAACTCATTTTCCACAGCCTCTCCTCATACATCATGTACTCCAACCCCCTGACCATCTCGTTGGCCTCTGCTGGACATACTCCAGTACATCAGTGTCTTCCTTGTACTGGGGAGCCAGTAACTGGAGACAGTGTCCAGATGTGGTCTCACAAGTGCCGAATAGAGGGGAATAATCGCTGCCCGTGACCTGCTGGCTGCACTCTTGCTGATACAACCCAGGATGTGGTTGGTCTTTCAAAGATGATGGAGAACAGCTTCACAATGACTTTGGCCAGCGCCATCAGCACCTTCAGATGCATCCCATCTGGTCCCCTGCATATTTTTGTTTGGGAAAAAAAAAAAGAAATATCAAAACTTGACGTTCTCACTTTCCAAAAAATAAAAAATATATGTCCTTCTTTGTTTTGACTGAAAGAATTTGTGGATGATTCCAGAACTTCAAACAATATTTCTTTTAGAAAATTTGCTTTCCACAGGAAAATTCTACCATCACCATTTCAGATTTGTTCATCAACTTTATGAGGTTGTGCTTATTGTAATTTTAACTAATCTGTCCTTTGCTGCATGTTGTGAAAAGACCAATTAACCACCTTACAATTGAAAAGAGGGAGCTCTTGCCCTCTTCTCCCCTCCTGAACCTCTCTAGTCCCTGTGGTTTCATTCCTTTGCTCTGTCTCCTTGCGCCAACTGCCTGCTCTGGGCTTGGATTGTGCATGAGCACGAATGTTTTTTTTACTCATTTGTTTGCACGCAAAGAAAAAAGGAGGACGTTCTCTCCCCTGAGGAATGACTCCAACCTGTGCCTTGCTGACGGCTGGACTCAGAAGTGTGTGGATGTGCTTGGAAGGCAGGCACAGAGCTCTGCCTGATCTTCGTCTTCAAGATAAGCTAGTTGTGGATTTCACCACATCGATACTTCTATGAAGTGAGTCGTAGGAAGGGATATTACAGCTTTCCCTAAAATTATCCTCTTGTTTTCACTTGAAATTAGTTCACATGGAATTTGCAGACTTTGGACCTTCCGCTGGGGAGGTACGCTCATGTGGTGACTTGTGGATTGCTGATGTCCTAAAAAAAATTCCAGCTTCTCTATCTGAAAATTGTTTTTAGGCTTTGCCTTGGCAGATCTAAGCAGTAAGTGGCTGGAAATCCTGCATACGGCATTGAGCAGAAGTTCCTGGGATCTGGGGAGTTGGTCCAGTGTTCTCCATCTGTTCCAGCACCGTTGCCAAGTTAAACTTCTGTGCTACAGATTGCACAAAGGGGAGAAAAGAGCTACGAATGAAAAAAAAGGTTTGAAAATGGGGAACTTTGAATTTAACCAAGGGGAAAGAGAGTAACGTGGGCCTCTCTGGGGCTAGAGCAGACAGCTGTGGTGGGGAGACTTCGCATCTGCCTGGACATGACCACTCCGTGGCTGTGAGACTCCCCACCCCCACGAGCAAGGGCTGGATGCAGACGCCAGCCCACCTGAGGGCAACAAGAAAGGTGTTTGTATCCCTGATTTGAATTTCACAGGAAATGGAGGGATCGCCTTACTCCTGGCAGCAGAAAGAGGCAATTTTCATTCTAAATAAGGCAGCTCCCATGTCAAAAGTTCCACAGTGAAATCCCACTGCACTCACTGCATGGCTTTTTATGAATAAAATCTTAATAAATGTCCAGTGCTTGATTTTTCACAGCAGACTTGCCTGGCTTTGATCTACACTTGCCTGGGCTCAGCACGGCTGCTGCTGCCTGCCAAGCTAAAGAGAAAAAAGTTACTTTCCTTAGGTTTAAATAAAAGTGTGTTTTTTTAAACATCTTGGCTGTTGAGTTGTGTGTTATACATCATGCCTCGGCCCCATCCCTTCTCTCCCAATCCAGAGCGCACACTGAAACAATTTCCCTGTGGTTTCCCTCCTTGGTGGAGTCGAATTCCTAGAAAACAAAAGGAATGTTGCAACTGTGGTCACAAGCTCTAAGACTGCAAATCTTACACACAGACGGGAGCCTTGGCTTGAGCAGGACAGTGATAGCAGCTTATCATGAGTGGGTACCTTGGGTTCGATCCTTGCCGTTGGCTCCAGCGAAGCAGACGGATCTGTCCGGTTCAGTACGCATCACAATTCCCACAGGAACATAATGCCTCACATGTGTGTGCAAAATTAGGGAATATTTCTACAGCCCTGGGAAAGGCAGAAAGCAGTGAGGATCTGATCGCTGCTGTTGGCCCCTTGGCCCCATCCCTGAGGTCAGCTCAGATCTTCCCGTGACTTCCAGTGGCAAACTCGTCAGGACCTGGGTCTGACTGGGTCCTGTCTGAATGCCCCTGAATGAAACCCGGAGTCTCAGGATGGCTTACAGACTCTCATCCAAGTTAATCCACACTGAACTCGGGCAAAGCTGATTGATAGAGCCCAGAATGCCTCTCGCTGGTGCTCGGGCAGTGGCTCACAGCCCAGCTGGACCCAGCTTTCCTCCATCCGTCCCAGAAGGAGGATTCAGGTAGGCTGGCCTCACACGGGGCGCTGGTGGAGAGGTGGACTGGTAATGAGAACCTCATTCCCACCAAAGAGGTAATGCTACTCCTTGGGTTTGTGCAAATAGGCTTCCAAAGCAGTGTGACAGCAGTGTCAGCGTGTCCACTGCCCTGTGGCTCTGTTCCTCCGGGTGTCACAGGCTTCTGCCACAGCAAACCAGGAAAACCCTGGGAAGGAAGCAGTTGGCAAGCGTCATCTGCCCAGGCATCCAGAGCACGGGGCTGTCTCCTGGCAGCCGGAGCGCACTCCCCGGGTGGGATCCTGTCCTGTCGCAGAGGGAAGCTTGGGCTCTTCTCTGGAATGGCTGCAGCAGGACCTGAGCGAGGCCAGCCCTACTGCAAGGGCAAGGCCACTCCAGGCTCCAGTGGTGTCTGGGGGCCATCCAAAATAGTGGTGGTTCCTCTGCCAGCCTGGAACTGAGCGCTGATGGCATGAGCAGAGACCAGAGGATTGCTCCCGCTCTGGGTGTCAAGAAGGCAGCCGCCCTTTTCTGCCTGACCTCAATCTTTTCTGTCCATCATGAATAAGTATAAAATCTGGACAATGTGACCCAAAGGACAAAGAGAATAAGTGCGTGCCATCCCCTGCTCTGTGTTTGGCATTTCAGCAACTCTGGTTTTATCAGGCCTTTCTGCTTTTGGAAGTCTATGAAACAAAAGACCACTTTAACTATTAAAATGCTCTTGGTTTTTTCATGAGCAGCAGCAGCGCTCTTCACATCCCGCTCTGGGAGCCCTGAGCAACAGCAAGGCTGATGGCTGTGAGCTGTAGTTAACACATTACTGCCCTGCGTCTCTCCCGCTGGTGCCCTAACCTTTCTCCTCAGGTTTGACTCCTCTCCCCCCATCTCCCACAGCTTCCAGCACCTGCAATAACACCCCCCACCAACGCCCCAGGTGTCTGGGTTGCTCAGGGCAGCAGAAGGCGGCTGCTGGTCCCTTCCCCTGTCCCTCTGCCGCCTGTCGCTTGCTGTGCCGCGAGTCAAATGCCCGTCCTCATGCCTGGGGCTTCCCTTGCAACGCACCAAGCAAACTTTGGCTTTCTAGAATTACAATGATTAATGGTAAAGTGTGCCCGGTGGGGACATTTGCAGTAACAGATTCCCCTCCTCCCGTAAATCCTGCTATAGACCCTCTGACCTTACTTGGAGAAGGTCTTTTTGAAGAGCAGTTTCTCAGAAAAAAGCCCACCAAACTTGCTTTTGTGAGGGCAGCTCCTCCAGGGCTCAGCCCAGGCACTGATGGCTGGATCTGGAGACTTTACAGTGCTGTTTTGTGCCAGGGTGCAATGCGCCTGGGTTATTTTAGGTATCAGCCGTAGGGTAATCCCTTGGGATGTTTTGGGGTTTGGGGTTTGGGGTTTTTTTGGTGAATTTTAAAGGGTGTCTAGACAATGTGCAGGAGTGGAGATATGCAGTATTCCAGGAGGCAAAAGCCACTGCTATTTCCCATTGTCCGTAGACGGGCTCACTTGCATCCTTTTTGGGGCATCTCAGTGACCTAGGCAGATGGCTGCCTCCTATTAACTGTCCACCAGATCAGAGGGTGATTAATGAGGGAGAAAATTTCTGGGGGTGGCAGCAGATTCTCTGCTGTGGAGATCAGAGAGTCGCATTTTCATGACAAAGGCAAGGTACTGGAACATCACTTAACCCTTCCCCTCACAGGCTACGCTGCTCTGGCGTTAACTGTGGGCAGCAGAGCACAGCACAGCTTGTCCAGCTGTTTTAAACCTTGGGCAGGAATCACCTATTCCCTGGGCTCACCCATTCCTTTCCACTGGCTGCGTGAGTAGAGAGGTCATGCCATGAATCCTAGTGCCTTGATGTCCACACGGGACCTTTTTTACTCTGTGTTTTTGGTGAACAAATGTTACTGGACTCAGCAAAAGGCGAGGCAGCAAAATGATCTGGGCTGCATTATTTAGAATGTCAGATAAGACGATAAAACAGTCTGGTTTGATGTTAAAAACCTGTTGATCGTGCTAGACTGTATGCTAAACTGGAAAGCAAGTGAAACAGTTAATGTTGTAGAACAATTTCCCTGAGGAAACCTTTGTCTGAATTTGTTCCTGACTGCCTTTAAATGCTTCATGTGGTGCTGCTGGCTTCCACTTTTGATCTTAAATAAGTTATGAAATTTGATGAGAAGTTTCTGGAAATTCCCTGCATCTGTTTTTGACTCCTATTCGCTGCAGAAGCATGTTTCAAAGGAAGATGGCATCATGCCCCCATCTGGGGGCACAGAAGCCGACGCACAGAGAGATATCATGATTGTCCTTCAGCAGACATGAAGAACGATGGAATTGTCTCTTGGGCTCTGTCTTGATCTTACAAAAATCGCTTATATTGTAGAATACCCAGAAACAGCATCAGAAGCATACTGGCTAGGTAATATTAAGATTATGTGGCACTCTTGGGGTATGCGGAGAAGCCTTTTGCTGCAGGAAAGGCACAGGTCCTTGCCATGTGCCTGCCTTGCAGACTGCCCCCAGGCCATCTGCCCAGACTGTCAGACATTCTGCTGCCTTGCCAGGTTTATTTGGACATGGGTCCCTGCGTGCGTGGCTGCACGGCTCCTGCCATGGCAGAGCCTGAATTGCAGGGTTGCTGGTTTGTACTGTTGGCAAACCCAGCCTGGGAGACAACCCTGGAGCTCTGTTGGCTTGCAGCGAAGCAGATTCAGGGGATGTGTTTTCCCATTCCATTTCCCAGCTCATCTGAGCCTGGCTTATCTCTGGACAAGTCCTGTTCTTAGAGGGACAGGACTCTGGCCACACTCTGCCACTCTGGAGCGGCTGCAGGAGGGAGGGATGATCTGCAGGTTGTTCTGGGCCCAAGGAACATCCACCCGTCTTTCAGGAGCGGGCCGGGGTCACAGCTCCATCCAGGACAGAGCATCTTTGGCTCCCTGCCAAGGAGGAATGGAGCCCGCAGTCACCTTTGCACAGGTGCAGCTATCTGCCTTCTTCGGACCCTGCTCCTGGCCTCCTCAGGACCCTTCTCCTGGCCTCCTCCATCACCATCATCTGCGTAGCTGGTCCTAGATCACAGCTCTGGCCACCGGCAGCATCCCACGCCCTGCACCACAAAGCTCTCAGGTAGCGCAGGTTTATCAGCCATGTCCACTTCGCCATATCCTCCTCAGACTGTTTTACACCATTCCCTTTAAATAAAATCTCTTAATTTCTTAGTTTGAAAGCTAGAGCGAGCAGCTGCGGGCTTGCCAGGACACAGCCTTGCAGGGAACTTGGAGCAGCAGCGTAAATCCCACATTCCCTGACCTCAGCTCTCAGCAAGAATCTGAACACAAGAGCCTGATCTTGATTTTTTTTAAAATGACATCACGACTAAGAACTGTTGCTGTCTTGACAGCAATTGTGTCATCTTGCAAGAAGCAACATGTGCTAATTTTAGCGAATGCATTTTTTAGATTACACTCAATGAAGTCAGAATTGGAAAAGTTAAAGCTACTTTAACTCAGCTTTGTTGTATGTTTCTGACAGTCACCGATACGACTGAAGACATCATCTACACTTTTGTGCAGAAATATAGGAGAGGTGTAACATCAGAACTGACACTGGTGAGAGAGACAGAAAAAGCCAAATTCCCATCTCTCATTGTACTTATATTCGTAAGATCCCGATATCATGTATTGCCCAGAGAAAGAGCCATGAGATAGCCAAGTCCAGCATTAAAAAGAAAATGTTGACGTTAACAACTATCTAGGTAACTTTAAACATCCTCCCCTGGGCATTTTCATGATTATAATGACATTAATTAATGAGGATCTCATGCTATTTTTCCATGGGAACATCACGTGCATGTGATACCTGGAGCTCACCAAAATGAAGGGATGGGATCTTTTTCTCTACCCTCTCAGATGGTCATACGCATTATTTATTGCCGACAGTTCAGTCTAGGCGCACAAGAGACATGGCAAAAATTGCTGGACCAATACTATGAAAAACTTGTAAATCTCTACTGAGTTTGTCAAATAGTTTTGACAGATAATTAATTATTTGCAAATCTTTCATTTCGCTAATTGTAAAATTATATGCTGTACTTTCTCCTTTCAAAACATTTTAGGAGCTTGAATAAATATAATAATTTAAAATTAATTAAAAACCCTCCAAAACCAAAAGTAAGTGCATTGTTTAAAGTCAAACTATATGTTCTTGTCAAGCTAAAATGTTCATCACATCACCCCTAAATGACTCTTCCTTTCTCTTCCTTTATTTTTCAGTTTGTCCAGTGCAGCAAAAAAATCAATTACTTGTACAGCTCTATTCTAAGCACATAATTAATAATAGTAATTAATTACAAGCATTTTTCCACCGCGCTTCACATATTAAAACTGAAACACTTCACAAGTAGTTTATCTTCATGACAGCCCTGTGAACTGAGGCCAGGCGTTATCCTGTTTTACAGGCAGGGATCTTAGGCGCAGTGCAGTTGGCACGAAAAAATATTTGCTAATTTTGAGAGGCTGGCAACTGTTTTTTTTCTATGATGATATTAATTTTACAGCAGTTCATGCACTTTCAAAAAAGTTTGGGCCCTCCGAGTTTTCTTTGGGTATGATTTGGAAGCTACAAAGGCCAAGTTAAGAAAATTTCTCTAGTTTAATTATGTTTGGCAGTTGGGCAGGCTTAGTTAAAATAGTGGTTACTGCTCCTGTCCTATAGCAAACTTTGCTCCAGACGGATCTGTCGTGATTGATGCTTATCTGCCTTTATGTCTACAAACAGGGATTCTCCCTTTGACTCTTAAAAACTACAGAAGGGCAGCTGCTTTTTATTTAGGGTAATTTAGGGCTGATTGGGAGTGTATTTAGCCACCCTACTGCTCCTCACACTCCAGGGCTTTTCCCTGGACTTCAGAGCTTTTCCCTTGCAGAGTTTTCTGGATCATGAATCAATCCAGCTGAGAAACATCAACTGTTCCACTGCTTCTTGTTTCTCAGGCTGATGTCCACGCCAGTATTGCCTGAAAGAAAGACGACTTTCCTCCCTCTCCCATCCCCAACTCGAGGTCTGCTATGAAGCTATGTTGGATGCAGGCAGCAGAGGTAGGTTACACGCTCTATAGGGATTGAGTTGCCCTCTCTGCACTGCCTGGGAGCAGGTAGACCCAGGAACGATTGGGGTGAATGTCTTATCGTGCGCAAAAGCAATGCCAAAACACCCAGCCACCCAGGGAGAAAACAGATGGGGGGCCAGACAAACGTATGCAAGTGTTTGTCACTCCCTGTGGCCAGCAACAAGCATTTGATGGCAGGGAAATAAAGAACTGGTTGGAGGCTTGAATGAGAGTTTGAAGGAGATCTTGCTGGGATGCCTGAATCCTGGGGCTTGCTATGCCCTAATCACATGCAGCTGTGCTGAAAAGCCCTGCTCTAGAAAATCAGGGAGGGAGCTAAAAGCATCGTGTTCGTAGAGGTTTGCATATGTTGGAGGGATTAAAATGCTTCTTAACCCTCCAAAGTGGAATGCAGGGCGGGGAAAAATAAAGAGTATATTTCCCTCGCGTGCCAGTCATTTGGAGGGCTGTGTCCCACTGCAGCCCTCGTAGAGAGGCTGCAGAGAGAGGAGAGCAAGCGTGCCCAGGAAACGTTAATCACACGTGTTCGCCGAGATCCATTCCGTCTGAATTAACGGAGGAAGCGGGCTGAGCAGGATCGCGCCAGAGGTGAGACACGGGATAGCATCCACGCTCAGCGCAAAGAACAGGCTTCGCTAGCCCAGATACCCTAGGCTGCAGACCCAAATAAAATCTAACTGGCATTACAAATGCTTCCCAAAAGTAAAGATCTGTGGTTGATTTAGCACCTGGAAAAGAAACAAAAAAAAGTCTCCATTTATGTAATATCACCTGCTTTAGGCACTTGAAAGTCTGTTTTTTAAAATATTTGGTGGTCAAAAGTCACAGATAGGTTTCTGGGAGCTTCTGCAACTATAACAAAGACCCTGTGTGCATTTTTAGGTGTCAGAACACCTTTAACCATCCACATAAACAACGTGGTGATCACAATATAGGAGGTAGCAAGGATTAAACTGGACTGGAAAGGGAATCTTTTGCCTCAGCAGTCGTCACCAACTTGCTGTGCCTTTGAGAGGGAGGAAAACGTAGTTTCTTGTGCTTTCCTTCCTGTTCTGCTCTGCGCGATGTCCCAGTTCTGCCATTCTCAACCAGGTAAAGTCCGCATTTATTTTAAACTGAAATAGGTATTGCAGGATCGGGCCCAGGAAATAGTTTTTGTATCTCGTTGAGCTCTACAGAGCTCTGCAGATGTGTTGACAGAGCTGCATTCCTTGCAATGCTCCATTATTGGCTGCCTGTGAAAACGAGCTCTGCCTTTTCCCTGTTAGTCTCCACAAGTTTGCTGTTAATTAGGCTGAGCATCATTCTGACTTGTATAAAGCTCGTAGGGGGTTGATTAGGAAGAGCGAAAAGAACAAAGAAGGCAGCGAGGACATTTCAAAGAGAGGCAGGAGGAGAAGAGATGACAGTCTGCCTGTCAGCTTGGGGCTTGCCCTGGAATTTCTGCGCCTCTGTCAACTGATCCGATAGCTGCATTTGAACCCTCATCCGCTGGGTGTAAAGAGGTAACTGAGCTCCAAGCCAGATGGTGGGATAATAAGGAGGCGTTCACCTCGCTGGGCGCGTTGTGCATGGCCGTTTGGGTTCCGTTTGGTGCAGAAACTTCTCTGAAGCTCTTTGACCTGAAAAGCAGCTTGATTTGGGCTTTCCGGGGAGACTTCTGGCACGTCGGCCGTCCGCGCTGGGGGACTTCCACCTCCGGGAAGAGCTGCGGGTGTGCAGTGGCACAGAGCAGAGGGAGCTCAGAGAGGAGGAGGGCCACGTGCATTTTATTATATATTATTTAAAGAAAAGCCATCAGTAGTGATTCCTAAAGCAAGAGGCGGAGGAAAGGTTTTTTTGCACGGAGCAAAAGAGTGGAATTAGAGCTGACATTCAGACAAAATTCTTCCTTAGAAGAAAGACATGATATCACCAACACTTTTTTAAAAAAATATATTTATTTATTTTGAGAAAATGCTTGTAACTTCAAAGATTTTTCTCCTCTGGAGCTGAGGTAACTTTTGAGTGTGAAGGTCCTGGGCTGGATCACCTATCCTTCAAGCCATCTGTCTTTCCTTAATGGTTTCACACTAGTTGTACTAAGTACAGGAAAATGATCAGCAAGAAAAGTGCCTTTTACTTGATTTTTTTTTTGCTACTGTTAAAACACCATCATCTTTAAAAAAAAAAAAAAGAAATGAAGAATGAGTCCCAAATTGAAAACGAATTATTTTTCACCAACTCTTTTGATGTGAAGTCACTGTTACTAATGCCCTCCTACCTCCTGCAGCTCCAACCTAAATTTGGGACAAGCAGTCACTGCATCCAGCTGAACTGAAAGCGTTCCCTAATTAACCGACCCAAACGAGTCCTCGGCTCAGAAGGAATGGCTAGGTGATAATCATGTCTGCATTCAGACGTCTCTTGCTAAACCCAACCTCTCCCCCAGCCCCTCCTTGAAGTTAAAAACTTTTGGCTGAAGAATGCGGTAGGGTTGTCCTCTCGCTACTCCCACTCCTCCTGCACCCCTTTCTCCGCCGCAAGGCCCTCCCCCTGTCCAATTTGGATGAGGCTGTACCTTTTCTTCTCTCCTTCAAGAGTGAGGGTTTTATTCCCTTCTTTTCTGCCCAGATCTCCACTAAACAAAGGAGCTCTGGGCACATCACCAGTTCCAGGACGTAAAGGTATTTAAACAGTTTCAGACTAAATCCAGAGCTGCATAGCTAAGAGCTGATTTCTTTCTCTTTATCTGCCTAATTGTTTGTCTGCCTAATTGTATTTTATTGTGTTTTGCACATTTTTTTAATTGATTGATTGAGTTTGCACACTCAGAGGCATGGTTTTGAAACGTCTTTCCTGATTCCCTCCAAACTTGCAAATCAGTTTAAAATCTGATTTAGTGATTGATTCTCTCTTTGCTTTGTCAGTGTATTTCTTACAAGTGGTGTTTGATGGAATTTCTCAGAGATGAAAATAATTTTGAGCCTTTTTTTTAACCCTTTTGATGGTTTAAATGACTTTTCCATACTCTCTTACTAAGACTTGTGTGAGCACTCTCAGAGTACGTGCCTGTGTATCGATCATTTGTCACGCTTCTAATTTCTCCGTGAGGAAATGGATGCATCTGGACTTTCTTCAGTTTAAATTTCTGCACGAAGGCTGGAAATCTCCCGAAGCGCAAAACTTTCTTTTTATGACTTCTTTTTCCATCTGTGCTCTACCTCGGGAGCTCTGGGAGCAGAGGAAACGCTCTCCCTTTTGTCTCGCTGAAGATAATCATATCCCAGCCTTAGCAGACAGGCGTGTGTAGCGAAGTAGCAGAGCTCTTAGGCTGCAGGAAGGGCAGTTTCTTTGTCTCTGCCTCTGCTCCCAGCCCTGCCTTTTCCCTTCCCACTCTGTCTTTCTCATTCACTGCATTTGAAATATTAGAGCCTGAAAAATGCATGCCCTCAAGAGCTGAGAGATTCCCAGCTGGGACACAGGGAGCAGTGGTTTGGTTTTTTTTTAAATTTTTTCTTTTTTTTTTTGGTTCAGACACATTTTCTGCCTTGTCTGGGTTGATTTTTTGCCTGCTTTGGGGCTGGGCTGGAACGGGAAAGTGCTGCTGTGGGAAAGCAAGGGGGACAGTTAGGGGAGGCTCGGGGGCCCTGTGCCTGCCCGCAGGAGCGGACTCGCAGCCCGAGCCTCTCGCAGCAGCGGCAGATTATTTCCACTCTGGGGTGGAGAGGGGAGACCCGTGAGGATTCCTCCCTGAAGGAGCAAACGATTTGGGGTCTCGAGGTGAGAGATGCTTTCTGACCCTCCGCCGGCCAGGAGGAGGAGGAAGGAAAGGCTCCCCAGTGCCTTTTTCAGAGGCAGGGCTGGGAGATTTGGGGACTGGGGGTGGAAAAATGGGGTTGGGGGGGAGGAAGAAGAGGGAGCAGGAGAAGGGGGTACAGTCTGTGGAGCACATTCCCCTGCCATCCGTTTTACAGAGCCTTTCCATCGGGCTTGCTCGTCGCCTCCCTGGTCTCCCACCCTGAGCCCGGCCTCGCAGCCCTGCCTGCTCCTGGCACCCCATATTGGCACCCTCAGGCCGAGGGCACGGCAGGCACCGGAGGGCACCGGGGGTCTGTGTTGCGCTGGGGTCCGTCCCCCTTGCCCAGGGCTGTTTTCCTTTGCCCCCCAGTGCCTGCAGCCTCTCAGACCCAGGGCGGCCGTAAGGACTAAAATAAAGCTGCTCCAGGGACCGCTGTGGGCTCCTTCTGCCCTCGGCGCCCCATGGCACGGGCTGACCCCCAGCCTCCCTCGGGGCTCTGCCCCTCGGCTCTGCTCGCGCTGGCCCCAGGCAGGGCCCACGGGACCCCTCCGCCATGCCACCTACCCCCAGGGGCAAGCAGGGCTCGTGCCTTTTTTCCCAGGAAGGCGCCTTGTTCATCAGGATGGGCTTGCTCAGGGTGGAAAGTCTCTGGGAGCTGAGAACCTGCCCGGGCGTGACTCAGGGCCAAACCCTGGATCTGGCCCCTGCCTGGCTGCGGCCATCTCGCAGGCTCAGTTGCCGGCCCCATCCCCAGAGAGCTGGCCATGCTGTGCTTGCCCCAAGGTGCATCCACAGACAGAGGTGTGAGGGGTCTCCTTGCTGCCTCCATTGGCCCAATCCCCCCCTCCACAGAGGCTTTGGACCCTGTGTTGTCCCCCTCCCCATGGCCTCTCGTGCTCGGCTGCCGGTCCCAGCTCACTGGCTCTCCTACACCCCTCCAGCATGCCCAGCCCTCCTCCTTCTCCTCTATCCCTTCACCCTCCATGGAAGCCAGGCTTGGCTAAATGCACCATGTCTTCATGCTTTAGCCCCAGCCCACAGTCTTCCATCTCACTCCAGCCCACAATGATCCTTTCGCCTACCGCAGCACTGGTGTCCATGTCCCTCTGATGGGTTTGCCAGCAGACGGCTCCCCTCGGCCAGCTAGAATTACCACGTATCTGGGAGGTTATTTTTCAGCAACTGATCTCTGTGCCATGGCCTGTCTGGAGTACGATGCAGTAAAACAGAGCTGTGGGACCTGGGAAGGTGATCCATAAATAATATCTGCTCTTTCTTAAGTTCTGGTCTCCTCTTGCTTCATAGCCCTGCATCTCCTGTTGCTCCTCTGAACCAAGGCGCTATGCCGAGGGTATCGTAACCCACCACCATGGGCAGACCCGGGACATGTGCTTTTGTCAGTTTTCGTTTTTCCATCAGGAAGGCAGGAAAATAGATGCAAGGGCAGAACCATGACTCTTGCAGATCTTCTCTTGGTTTCCAGCTCTTGGGAAAGAACTGTTTGGCAATGGGTAGGGAATGACAGCGTGAACATGTACACGCAGCCAACAAGGAGCCAAACTCAGTGTGACTCTATGACCCCACTTTAACTTTGGGGAGGGGCTGCCTGGGATGATCAATCACTTTAAAAATGTGAAAGCCCTTAAGAACACTTGTGTCTCTCTCTTTCTCTTTCCTCTGTCTTTGCTTCTAGAAAGGGAACAGCAGGACGGCACCTTGGCACTTAGGGGCTGCTGCCAAAAACCATCCTCCACCAAGGCAGCAGGGACCCTCCAGCTGGAAGAAGCTTTCGAGGCAGCCAGGGGAACTGAGGAATCCGTGCCATCATGGGGGTATTATGGCTGGCCAGGTTCATGCTGGGATGTACAGCAGTTATGTACGTGGAACGAGCCCAGGGTCAATATGAAGGGGACTTGCAGACAGACAGATTTGCAGGCTACGAGGAAAGACAGCCAGCAAACAGAGTGAGAAGAAGAGGCCAAGACACTTTACGAGGGTACGTTTAATGTTCTTTTCTATTTTACAAAGCAGAACTTGGTTTATTTCCGTAGCACATAGAGACAGGCTTACAGAATTGCCTTTTCTGTCCTTTCCTTGAGCTCAGGAAAGAGTCTGCTCTGCAGACCTACGGTAGGAGGAAAGCTCCTGCTACAGGGACAACCAAGCAGCCTCCCGTGCGAGCAGAGCGCTGTGCGCTGAGCTCCGCTGCTTTGTTCGGTGGATTGCAGCACCTTAGGGCTCACCTGCCAGGACTGTGAAGAGCCATCCACACCCTGCCTGTTTGTGGGAGGGATGCTGGGCATTGACCTGGAGGGATGGCTGTGGCTCGGCTTTCCACCATCGCTAGTGGGGATGCTGTCAACTCAGGTTTTGACCCTAGAGTCATCTTCGGCTCTCTGCTACCTGTCAGTGCTCTGGGCTGTATTGAGAGGTTATTGCCTCTGATGGCTGCTTTTACACGATGATTGTCGCTAACGGGAAGGTGTCACGCTAAGTCCCTTGTTGTGCAGCATAGTTGTGGCTTGCGGTCTCATCTATAGACAAATCAGTGCGAGAGCTGGACCTGTGAGCATTTTCCACCTGAGGAGGGAGACAGGGCTCGGCTAGAAAAATCCTGAAGCTTGTGCTGGAGCTCAGCTGTATTTGCATGCTCTCAAGATGGTTCCTGGCCCCGGCATTGATTCTGGGTTATTTTAAGTCTGCCTGGCTGTAGTTCTTGGAAAGTGTTCCTGTGTCAGTGGGCAGAATCAGAGCAGAACGTGATACACGCGCGAAGCCTGGGCTGCGCCAGAGTCCTCCGGCACTTGCTGGGGAATGCTTCTTGAATGGGATGGAGTGCCGTGCTTTCAGCCCAGACAGTCAAATGTGCTGTGTTTGGGCTGGAGCTGGAACACAGAGCCTGGCCGTCGAGCTGCCAGGGGCAGGGCCGTGGGGCTGGCGGCATCTGCTCTTGGAATTCAAACGTGCATGGCCACTCCCTCCTGCTACGGCGGATTTGGAAAAGATGGACAGCAACTGTCCTGGGGGTTTGGTCTTCTCAAAACTAGCTACCAAAGGCAGCCATTAGCTCACTCATGAGGTAGGGACACCCTGTGTCTCCCCCAGCATGATCCATAAGTACTTCTGCCATGTTCCTCTCTTTGAGTCCATCATCCCTCAGATAAAACATCCCAAATCTTTATGACTAACGGGGATGAAGGCCATTTCTTGAAAAGGATGGGATGACAGTCTCCCAGATCCAGAGGCTCTTGTTCAGCCTGGCTGCCCAGGGCTATATGTGATTGATCACTATGCTCATAATGGGGATAGAAAGGATTGGAAGGAGTTGACATATGCACGGATAATCCTGCCTCATGCAGCCCTGTGAGGAGAAAGGAAGGGCAGAGCAAGGAAATGATGAGTATTTCCATTCCCCCTGGGACCTGAGAGAAGGTCACTGGTGTCCAGTGTTCTTACGGCACTCAGTGATTTAGGTGACCAGATCCTGTTTTCAAAAATGATTTACAGCTTAAATCCTTTTGACTTTTGGTGAGTCTGAAGGGTCCAAATCCCAAGTGCATTTAGAAATGAACCCAGATTCCCAAGTTAGAAATTACTTCTGAAAACCCTTCTCTACTTTAAAGCCTCAGACATGGAGCAACATTTAAGTAAAGTAATACCAAATTATTGGTTGTGTAAGTTCCTAAAGGCCACACAGTAAGTTCGAGGCAGGATCAGAATCAGGCCTGAAGTGTCTGGCTCCCAGTCCCCTGCAGGGAGCTGAGGACCACACTGCTACCTCTTTCATTTTCTCTTCTGCTTTCCTCATGCCCTCTGAAGCAATTGCTGTAGGAAAAGAAAAAACCCCACTGGGATAAGTGCGAGGTCTGTTTAAGGAAGTCTGTGCAACTATAATTTAAGACAACTGAAGAATCATTGTTTCTTGGCCCTTGGGAGACAACAGTCTTGTTTCAAGGGGGGGAATCTTGGTGGGCAACACAGAGGAAGCTGGCAAAATTCAGAGTGGCTGGAGCTGCTGCCCCAGGCGCTTCCCATGCTCTGCGTCAAGTGACCCTCACGGTCTCCTAGGTTTTGTGTCCAAATCTCTCCTTCGGGATTTCCAGCCCTTCAGCAATCTCTGTCTTTAAAAATCTCTATTTTACAAGCAGATAAAAACCACTTGAGATGAGAAATCTATTGAAGAGTAATGTTTTAAATAATGTTCTACTGGGCGTAGAAAGCAGCTACAGATGTCACCAGCTGCGATGCTGTAGCTGGGTCTGGCAGCCAGTGAAAGCCATCTCCTGCAGAGCCACAGACCCAGTAATTTTTGTTGTAGATTCCCCAAACAGCGCTGGTCCCTCATCCTCTATGCTCTGCCTTGAAACAGTTCTGGAGAGTTGCAGTTGTGGATCAGCATCTTCTCTGACCTGGATTTTGATGTCTTAAGGTATCAGGATTCTTTGCTGCTGTGGAATTTAACTGTTTGATACGCTTCTTTGGGAAAATCAGATAAGTCTTAATTTAAGGTTTGGTTTACTCGCAGACTAGCACCGCAGTAGCAAAAGAAATGAATGAACACTGAGTTTTCTTGGTACAACTTCAAATGTGAAGGAAGGTAGGGTTGTCTTTTTAAATTTGGTGTTATTTTACAATGTGGGCATGCAGGTGGCTTATCCTGACTATTGCAATTTGTAGAATCATCTATTCTGTAATGCCACACCTCTAAACACACATCTGAACCTCTGAACACATTTATCTGTGGTGTCTCTTTTAATAGTTTATGATACCATTTCAAATATTTGTTTTGGTGTTGGCTTTCAAAGACCCACAACTTTCTTTTTCAGAGAGATACACTAATTTCTTCAACTTTCCTCTGAAATATCTTTGGTTCTGAGACTTTCTTTGGTTCTGAGGCTTGCATGAAAGGAATTTAAATAGAACTGGGATTGAAATACAGCAAAGCTTAGCTGCATCACACGGGCCTGGACTGGCAGCTTCCCTGGTGAGCCCTGGGCCACCACCGCCAGCCACCGTCCTGAACACTCTGATTTCTGTGACAATGTTCAAAATTTGTATATCGTTCCCAATGGAAGGAAGCGGACAAACCGATTTTGAGGATTCATTAGATCTAACGATGATGCAGTGCAGAGTCCTAACTTCTTCCTCTTCTCCTTTGTGGAAACCTTCTGCTCAGGGCTTCTGGACTGTCTGTAGCCCTGTCTTGTTTGTTCCTTGAAATAATTTGTTTTCCCAACACAAGTTAGTAAGGGTTTTCCTTTCATACACTATGCATGAGACCATCTATCCTGCCAGATCTCAAAGCCTTTTACACCATTAACATGCCATTTGCAGATCACTTTGTCCATGGCAGAAATACTTTTGCTCCCAAAGTGGAACAGGACAGACAGATAGATGATACATTAAGGGACTTAAAGTACAGCCGCCTATCTTGACAAGCTAGAGCTGGCTTTTGCTCTACCATTTATTCTTGTATGTGCCTCTTTTTCTCTTGGGTGGGTGGAACCACGGATTCCCTCCATCTCTAAATTGTGTTATATCACAATTTGGACAAGAAAATAGAATCCCACCGGAACTGCACAGAGAAGTGACCCAGACGTCTTCATAGGGAAATTCTTACCAACTTCTGGAAGAATCAAATACCCAAACGTATTCGGTGCTCCTTCCTTCATTTTCTCTTAAATATCTTCTACTCCTACACATAGCACAAATAACTTCCTGTGGGTTTCCCAGGAAAGTCTTGAGTAAGCCCAAGTAGCAGAGGATATCTGCTCTTTTGGTAGCAAGTTACTTTGCGTGAAGTCTTAGTCAATTAATACTAATAGAAATACACGGAATCATTTAATATTATAGAGTTCGTAGTGAGAAACTGCTCTCTAGCAACTCCAACGTGACCCACACAAGCTCTCCTTGCTGATGTCTGGAGTGAGCTGGCTATGCACGAGGACAGTTGTAGATGTCGTGTTGGTAAAAGAGGCTTCAGCAATGCAGGAGGAAAGATTATATATGTTTCTGCTGGAAACATATTTCTTTGGAGCTCTGTTCCCATGCCAGTCTCCTTTATTAAAGGGAAAAGTATGAAATAAATGCAAAGCATGAAATAAATGCAAAATAAACAAGCCTGTTATTCACCAATGCTTTTACAAATAACAATTAATAAAGTAATGTGGAGCAATAAATCACAGGCAAAGCCATGATTTAATCTGTCCTTAAACTCATTAAAGTAGAGACAATTTAAAATGACCGTCTCCTGAAAGGAACAGCACTGACAAATCCATTTATGAGGCAGGATTTGAATGGGATTATTAGTTTAATGAACTATTGAACAGTTTCCAAGAGCAAGAATGTGTTTAACAAAGGGGAAAGAAAAGATGATTAGTCTGCAGCCAGCTGAGCTGTTTGCTGGCAGTATGATTTCCTGTAAGTTCACGGCTGCCTGTTTTTTCAAGTAAGAATAAAGGCTCAGCTATAGCCTGACTTTAAATACAACTAATTATGTCAAGCCCATTAATTATGAAATGGCCACTGCAATTGAGAAGATGGATGCAGAGGGGATGTTTGGGGCGGCATTTGTCATACCTCTTCCATTGCTCTGACTTCTACAAAAAGACAGAGAGGTGTCTAAATTAATTGTGGGGAATGGGAATATGAGGAGTTTCCAAGCTGCTCTCCTGTAGATTTTTGACACCTTCTTAGTTCCCAGCTTGTCACTGGGGAATGGGGAGGAAAGGCACATTGCAACTGCAAAGCACCAGCAGCGGAGGAGTTGCTGGGACGTAGATGAACTCTCCATCCACCACCCTAAGCCTGGAAGCTCAGATGCAGTGGAGAGAGAAAGCCATGGGCTGTGATTCTGGGCCACATGGCACCAATTTAAACTGGAGCTGACACTGGGATGAATTTTAATGTCAAGGGGAGATTGGACATAGCAAAGACGAGCTTCACCACTTTCACAGTTCACTCTGAGATGTGCACAGAGAGCAGCTGATTTCCATCAGCATTTTAATCCAGCTCCATCCCCGACATTGCAGTTCCACCAGCATCTTAGTACAGGAGTTACAAAAGGTTTTTTTGGACCAGCAGCAATTGTAATTTTCTTCACTTTTGCTTTAGGTTTATTGGAAGCATGTGCTTTTAAAAAGAGCTGGTGCCCAGAACACAACCAGCACTGTCAGATGTTTCATGATTCAGGCCCTGATTCTGCCTCTGCCAAGTTCAAGCATAATGTCTTAGTTGACTTCGTTGAAAGGAATAAGCCCTAAGTGGGAGTCAGGAAATCTTTTCTGCAGTGTTACCATCTCTGCTGCTCCTGTACATGTAGTGAGAGGGATTGATTTCCTCAGAGTCCCAGAGTGAAGTCCTTTAAATGCAGAAGATCAGCTTTTATTCCTCAAAAAAATTGATTTCTTGACCTCAAAGTTGTAGAAAACTCCCCTGAAAATGAAATCTTGTTTAGAGTAAGAACCAAGGTGGTACTAAGAGACAGTGGAAGCTAAAATGTCCTGTTTCTTAACTTAATCCTGTAGTTTGGGCAACCAGACTCTGTCCTACTGGTTGTGTGGGTTGTTTGTGAAAAAGACCCTGTAACTATGGTGATTTAAATACTTAAAAAAGCAAATTTTTGGGGTATGTCACTAACTACACCAACTGAAATTACACGCACGTGTAGCCAAAGAGTAAGAACAGGACTCCAGTACTTATTAAAAATTGGTGTCTGAAATGGACTGCGCTGCCTGTGGTTGCCCATGTGCCATTGCCGTTGGACTAGATGATTGTTGTAGGTCCCTTCCAACTGAAATATTCTATTCTAAATACTGTTTTCATTACAAGATGGTGAAATCCATGTTCATGGATGGATAGAGGACTCTCCATCTTCAAGGAGGTAGCTTTGGGGCATCTCCACTTGGAAATGATGAGGAAGAACATGGTCAAACTCTAGCAAAGCTTCTTGCCTTCTCCCACCACATTCCTGCCCCGGGCGGGATGTGAATCCCTGTGCTCCAAGGCTTGCTAAAGCTGAGTTTAGAGTGAGCATACATCACCTCAGTAAAGGTGCAACTGGAGCTTCTGTTGCTGTGATCCAGTCACCTCTTGAGCACATCTTGGCTGCTTCCAGGTCCACATACTCCACACATGATATTTATTCATAAAGCCAGAGATTAAATACTACAAACAACAGAAGGAACAAAATTAAGGCAGTAGCTGGAAACTTCTGACTTAAGACTCTTGTTCCTAAATTTTCCTTATGTCTTGATTTATATTGTGAAATGGTTGATCTTGGACTTCTGGCCTAGGCTGGTTTCTCTTGTTATTGGCTGGGAACATGAAGGCAAGTATTGGCATAGCAAAAGATTATCTGGCGTCAAGTTAATAGGTTATATGGGTTTTGTTTGGAAGTTTTAAGAACTGGATTTGAAGTTTTGATGTGTTTCAGAATTTAAGGGAAAAAAAAAAAAGATGGAAGAGTTGGTAATGCTGCTTTCCAAATGAAAGTGTTAAGCTGTTCCTGGAAATCAGTTGCATTTTTAGTCTTTTTCAAAGGAAAGTCTTCTGTATGGTTCCTTGCTGATCTATAGGATTTATGCACGAATAAGGGAAGATTTTCCCTACCGTCACTCATACAAAATGTGTGAAGATCTAAATAAAGGTGGAAAAATCATATTATTGACAAAGAAAAGTTGTATAACAAAAGATTTCATAGACTGCCTTTGCTAAAAAAAAAAAAAAAATTGCAAACATTATTGGGCTTGATCTTGGCATTAACCTAAGTAGATGGAATCCAAAACCTATAGTCTTTGTAAGTCTTTCCTTGCATTTTGCTTCATTCCTTTCATGAAACTGAATAATAATCATGCATCTTTTAAAAATTATTTCCATCTCTCTCTTTGTTTTTTTTCATAATTTTCAGCTAAAATTCAGGTGTCTACCCTGGAGTCAGCTTTGCATGGCTCGGGTCACCTAAACTTGGGCAGTACTTTGTTGTAAGCATAGAGATTTATTTTGATGTGAGCTAGTCGCCTCGGTGGCAGCCCGGCAACCTTCTCTGCTTGGCTTTCTCTCTGTGTATGTGTGTCTGGAGCCCACGTGTGGAAGGGGTCCTGGGAGACCTCTGCCTGAGTGCAGGGAGGACTTCTGAGCCAGAGCTGCAGTTTTGTACTGGGGATCCAGAGGTCCCTGATGGGACATCCCTCCAGTGTAGTCTCTTGCTCCACCACCTTACTGAGGACCTTACTGATAGCTGCATCTCAGCAGGAGAAGGAAACGGGGCTGAGATACAGAGACCTGTAGTCTTTCAAGACTGCATCTCTGTATTTGAGATGGCCTGACCCCAAGGCACCCAAAGCTGCTCTCTGCTCTGAATTATGGTAGGAAATTCAGCCGTGGGCACAGAGACAGGAGAAGTACCATCAAACATTAAAAAGGCCCATTTAATGCTCTTTACATTTCAATCCAAAGACAATTTAATATGTATTAGAGGTAGAAATGTAATAACCATCTGGAAAAAATACGTTAATTTCTCCCTGTTTTCTAATAATATAAAAATGAAAACAGTAAAAACCTGAGTAACTTTGTTTGAAACTACATAATTGCTCAGTTAAAAGGCATATATTTTGATATAAATTTTCCTGGTTAATTAAAGAAAGCGCTAAATTAGGTGTCAAGGCTATCTTTAGTTTCAGATCATCCATCCTCTAGGAAAAAAATAAACATAAAAACAGAGATTAAAATAACTACTTAAATTAAGGCTGCCTTTCTGTTAACTAAAATAACCAAGAAAAAGTAGTCTCTGTTCACTTAAATCAATCTTTCTTGTCCAGAGCCCCCTCCTTGGTTCTGGGAGGAGGAGCAGTCGGTGATGCACTCTTCCACCTCTTCCCAGACCTCCCCGTTTCCTTAAGGAGAGCCGCAGTGGAGGACCAACAGCCGAATTCAGGTGCTTGAAAGGCTCAGCTTTCTTTGAGCATCTTATGTCAAGGTCTTCTGAGTCCCAGCTACTCAGTCTGGGCTCAAGCAGAGACCAGGCCAGCACAGAGGAGAGAGATGCTCAGTAATGGTACCAGGGTTTGCTTAGGAGGGAGCTGTGCACCAGTTCACACCACCTTTATCCCTGGGGATGGAGATAGGGGTGCCCCAGGGGCCAGAGAAAGTAAAGGCTCTCCAGCAGGAATGTGAGAGACCCCGTAAGTCCCAGGCTTTGGTGAGATCAGAGAAAAATGTTTCTGTTGCCACAGATGTATTACTGAGTCGAGTATTACAGGTATTGCTGAGGGTCTTAGGAAAGCGATCCGTAGCTCAGCAAACAACTTCAGGATGTGCTGAATTCTGAATACTTTTGCGCTTGCAATATTACCCAGCAAAATAGCTGTTAGCAGTTTTAAGGTGTGTGACTTCTACTGGTGGTAACAGAAAGTTAGCATCTCTGCACCTTTAAAACCGAGTCCTTAGAACCAAAAATAATTGAGGTCACTGGGACTTGAACTCCTTCCTAAAAGCTAAACAGATGCTGGGCTGCTTTGCAGAACAAGAGGATGATGGTTCAGGTGGGAGGAATTAAGCATCTCCTTTGCAGGACTGAGTCAATATCCTTATGCTAAACGGGGGGTTGCCTGGATGGGAACAGCTGGGTCTCCGGTGGTATTGCTCTGCTTTCTCATTTGCAAATTACTTAGCAAACTGTATCCATTGCATGAGCACATATAGGCCTGGGGAAGCATGCAGTGAACATAGACTCATAAAACTGATAAATCACTGAAATAAATACTTGCAGTACATTTGAGGGATCTGGTAAGTCAAGAACTAGGAGGAGGCAAATATGCTCCCCTTTAGGCCTAGGATCCAAAAGTCAGCATTGTTTCAAATCGGTTCTCACGCCATGACACAATCCCAAATCCCTCTGGGTGGGGAGATGCAAGACCAAAAACCACTATCACATTTGGCAGTAATTATTGTCCCCTTTGCTGATCTCCACTGAGGCCAAGGGTGGCTGATGCCTGCAATGGTTCTCCCCAGTTATTGTGAGAGATGATCCCTGGGGCCCAGCAAAGAATCGGGCTAAGATCAAAACCAAAAGGAATCTTGAATTACAGGAAAAAATTCCAGCTCTGATGGAGAGGTAGGATCATCGTCCCTGGAAAAGCCACATGCTTAAGTCGTATAAGACTAGAGAATGTAGTGGTGATAGTGATTCAAATTCATCTTATTTGACTCTTTGCACAGGCATGAATTTCATTATAAGAGAATAGGGAGGAGGGCAAATAATCTAAAAGGAAACTTCCATGTCTTATCCCTAAAATAGCTATTCTGTGCATAGCAGACAGCTCTCCTTTTCGCAGTATCGCACCAGAAATCCTCACTAGCCTGGAATTAGCTAGATTGTCACTGAGTTGGTGAATTTACAGCAAAGGGTAACTCTGAATGGTTTGGGGAAATCTAGAGCAGTATTTGGGCTGATGGCCATTCCTAAAGCTGAACAAGCAGAAGTGCAGTGAGAATTGGCCAAATCTGTTGCTGGATGATTTGATTTCCCCATAAATATTTCTAAGCTGAAACTTGAAGACAGAAAAAACCTGAAAATAAGGGACAGGGAAGGTAGCGACTGTAAGCATGCCAAGGGGTTTCTGGTCATCCCATGTGAGTTGTCAGAGCTGCTGCTCCCCAAACTGGATGTGTGTGCAGAGCAGAAGAGAGATTTTCGTGTCTCTCAAGATATGCAGAGAATACAAAGAGAGAAGAACAGAAGAAAAATTGAGATTGGGCAAAGTTAATAGAATCCTAAAATTAGGAGATTGTACTCAAGCTGAAGAGGGGGCAATAGCTCCCCTGGACCTGCTGGCCATGTTTCTAATCTACCCCAGGTTGTGGTCTGTTCCACCTATTCTGAGGACCAGTAGCACGGATGAAGTCTCTTATCTTTTGACCATTAGGTTTGTGGCTGGATAGTTAAGCTGTGGTGCTTCTCATCCTGAAATCACCAGGTGTTGATCCCATGCACTGGTGGGAAAGTTGCTGCTCACCCTTTTATAAAACACTGGGCTCCAGCCCTACTACTAGCCTGCACAGTTGTACTTTGGCAGGGCAGAAGGGTGGTTTTTACTGAGTGTTTTGTTTGAAACACTTAGAGAAAAAGGAATTTGTGCTTGGTCGCTTGCCTGACTTACATCTGGGACCTGGTAAAAGTACAAGCCATACTTTTATTAACAAAGTCTTAGTTTACAAAAAACCGAAGCAGTATGAATTTCTGAGAGCACCTACTCTGTAACCTTGACTTGTTCTCATCATCCTAAAGAGAGCAGAGATGACCTGCAAGAGATGTAAAGTGTTGGAATCTCTGCCCTTACAAGAGACTCAAACCGGTCCAGAGAACCATTGCTCAGTGCAGCAGATCCGGGCTGGACTCTCTTAGCTCAGACTCCTTTTCCCATTCAACGGGGAATATCTTGGAAAGTAGCATTCAGGAGACAGTCACAGCCCTGAGGACCTGTTTTCACCCAGCAGGAAGAAGCTTTAGGTTGTATCAAGGAGGGAAATAAAGAATGACTGTAATAATTAAGGAAAAGGGCCCCCATGCTCAGGCAGCAGATACCCAGCCCAAACTTTTCCAGGCAGACACAAAGAAAGTGATGAGCTGGGGGAAGCATTTGCTGGACCATTGAGTGTGCACCAAAGCAGACTAGCTGCAGCTCAGGGAGTCTCAGTCACTGGACAAAGGTCTCCGCTTGGTGAGAAGAGCAGGAAATCAGCCCAAAGTAATGAACTATAGTGAATTCTTCCTGGATTAATACGTTGAATCCCCCCGGATGAGGCCAGTGAGAAGGAGAACATGTGAGCAGCCAGGGAGCAATCCCTGTGCAGACCAGAGTATCTCTGAGGATTACCCCAGCCCTGGCAAGCCACCAATTTTCATTCACTCCTGTCTTCCTCTAATTTAAGGAATGGAAATATCACTTCGGAAGGCCAGTGACCACTGAGGTACACTGATTACTTATGACAGGGGAGACAAATCCTGGGCTGCTGTTCCTGCTGTCTGGAAAGCACACTCTGCATGTAGTCAAGGGTTTGTTAGCTGTGGGTCTTGCTGGACGGCAGGAGAAGTGCTCCTTGCAGGACACTACACAAATCAGCCCTTTAGTGACTGTGCAGAGCTGTCTGAAGAAGGTTTGGAGAGTTCATTCTAGCTGGGTACTCTTTCGCCCATGGCTGAAGGAGTGGACAAAGACTTGCGTACATGTGCGTGTATTGAGGACGTAGCTGTGGGTGAGTGGGAAGCTCAGGGTGACTTGACTTAGCTTTTGGCTAGCATCTGAGTCTGCAAAGCATTCTCAGCCTGGCCTTCACACGCCGCGCTGTCTGCCCACTCCTACCTTTAACAATGAGTACAATTCTGCTGGGGTCACACTAGGCATCTGACAATAACTGGCAGGACCGAGTCCTTTTCGGCTGCTTGCTCAGCTAATAGGCAACAACTCAGTGCTCTAGGCTGCCTTTCCCAGGCTTCTAACAGGAACAGGCTGCTGCGGCAGCAGCCAGATGCCACTTGTGTTCTGTCCCCGCAGGCGGGCTGGCACCCCAAGCCTGTGGGCAGTCTTGTGGTATGGACTGGCTCCCAGTCCTTGCTCATGCCTCCGACTCCATTGTGGATTTGGGAGAAAGGCTTCTCGTGCTAACAGCCATGCATTTTCACATCACATGGCCACAGCTCTGCTCTGCTTCGGTGGTTTTTTTCTTGGCATCTCCCAGTTCTCAGATGGAGCCACTGCCAGCAGGCAGCATTTGATGCCATCAATTGAAATTCATGCTTACTTTGTCCCGGCTTATCTCTATAATTGTATTGTTTATTTAAAGTGGACAAAGAAGACGCTATGGCTAGCATTGTTTTTCCCTCTGTCCTTTCTTAGCATCGCTCTTTTGGCTATATTCACTTTTGTTAAAATGGTTCTCTTTAGCAGCTGAGCTCTTTCAGCCTTTCCCTAGGCTGCACAGAAGGCGATAAGGGAAGAGCTGCCTCGTATTGGCAGGTCTATTTTTGCATCAGCTGAACCATGGGGGTGGACCAGCAGTGCAGTCCTTTGCCAGAAAGCATTGCTAGAAAGGACTGGCACAAACGTGTCAGCTCTTATCTCCATGGCTCTAACACCCAAAGGAGAAGTCACGTGGGAATTAGCCCCATCTCAGCGGTACAACTATGTCTCTCCAGGGCTGCATCATGTCTGGATAAGACCCCCTTGCTACTGCTGGCTAGCAAGGAGGCGAAGCTGAGAGCGAGTAGGGTAAAAAAAACCTCTTGATTTTTAATTTAGGACTGATTGTTATGAATTTTCTTAATAGTTCTGAAATGTCTGTGGATTTTAATTATCAGTTACAATCAAGATGTTGTGGGCAAGTTTATTGAACTTAGAAGATTTTTCCTCTAACCTTGGCCATCCCATTCTTAGGAGCTCTTCACCGCAAACTATGGTTGCAGTTTTCTGTTTAACAACTAAATGACATGCCTTTTATCCACACCTTCTTCCTCATGAGAACATGGGTTTCCAGCTTGTATTTCCCAGGGTTGAGATAACTGCTATTAATTTTAAAAAGCAATTTTGTCACAACTTTGCTAAAGATGTTATTTTTTTCTTACAAAACGGCATTCTCCTTATTGAGTTATTGCTTTGGAATCTAATTTCATTCTCCCTCTAGGTCATTTCTGTGAGACCATTAATTTCAACCCATTCAAAATGGATTCTCCCCATGTTTTGTTTTGAAACTCTGCTAATTTTTAGCATATGCTTATAAAGGTTGGGTTTTGGAGGAGCAATTGTGATCTTGGAGTTTAGCTTAATGTGTGCCCAGGACCTCTCCCAGGATCCCTGCACAGAGCTTGATGAAATCCTTGGCTGACTGTCTTTTAGAAAGAGGTGGTACTTGCCAGCCTAGTTAAAAATACCCACTTCGTTATCAATTTCATTCAACTTCCACTTTCTTCTGTCTTAGTCTATGGGATTGATGCCAGATACCTCTTCCTTCACTGATTCTGACACAAAAAACCTCTTAGTCTTTTGCCTGATAAAATGCCTATACAATATTCTTTAATCTTCAGCAAGGCTGAAGTAGCCTGAGGCCAGGCTGTGAAGATCATTAGTGTACTAAGGTTAATGGCTACCTTCCTTGCATAGCTGTTCACATCCATGTGTTGAAAAGGGGGGACCAGCAAACAGATTCAGGTGGAAGTCAAATTGCAATATTTGGTGCCTGGCTATGAGTTGTTTGGGCTGCCTACACGTTGCATGGAGAGTCCTCTGTCAAAAAAAGATCATCCCTCCATCCATCCTGCATGCTGGGAACCCGAGGGCTGAAACTTGGGCTTTACAGGACCTCCATCTGCTCAGAGTGAACTTATCTTCCCCGTTAATGCCAACCACAGGCATATGTCTACTTCTAACTGGAGATTTACACTTGAATACCAGTGGCAGTGCTAGCTAGCTTTGTGTTTCATCCAACCTCATGCAACCAGGAACTGCAACCCAAGATGTTCCCCCGTCTGCAGGGAACCTTAATCCGTACCAGCAGAAACAGCTCTGCATTCAAGGTCTCCTTTTAACTTCTAAGCACAGGAGAAGCAACAGATGCCCAGGCTTTCGGAAAATGTAGGCGCTTTTGAAATCAAAATACAGCTTTACTCTCCACCTCCAACCATAGCACCAAATTATTTTAGCAGAGCCCTTGACTCTGTGGTTGCTGGGCTGGTGAAGGAGGCTCCACAGAGCAGTGGGCAAATGCAGCACATACGGAAAAACGGTTGCCACAGCTTTTATGCAGGTCGTTGTGTGCTCTGGGAAAATGAGAGCTGGGAAGCAGAGCAGCACCCTTCATTGCACAGAAAGTCGTTCAGCGTGGTCTGTGCTGCTCAGAGATCTTCTAGTCACCGTGAAGAGTAGACGCTAAGATTGCTTTTACATGGGAACATCATTGCTCAGTAGAAGGTTCCTTAGAGTTTGCTCTCAGTCCAGCTCAGTGTTTTTGTCATTAATGCAAACACTGCCCAGTTCCTTTTTCCATGGGAAAGCATTCTACTTCTTCCACTTTGGAAAGGTACACCTGCAGCGCGTCTGCTGCACATCTGCTGCGCCTGCTGCATGTCTGCTGCGCATCTGCTGCGTATGCCTGCACACGTGCTGCGCTTCTGCTGTGTCCCTGTTTTGTGTCTGCTGTGCCTCTGCTCTGCGTTTGCTGGATGTGCTCTGCACGTCTTCAGTGTCACTGCTGTACATACGCTGTGTTTTTGTTACATCTGTTGTGCATCCTCTGTGTATCTGCTGCGTGTCTGCTTCACGTTTGCTGTGTTTTCTGCACACGTGTTGTATGTATGCCTCATCTTTGCTGCGTGTCTCCTGTGTATCTCCTGTGCATCTACTGCAATGGTGCTGAAGGTGGAAGACTCATGTATGCCTGGGTGACCGATTCAGGGTGTTCTGGGATCCACTGGCTTCTCCCAGCCACAAACGGAATCTGCTGCCCTAAAGCACTACAAGTTCCTGCCAAAATCCAGACTGGAATCTGGTAGATGAGCCTTACAGAGTGCCGCTGAGACTGGCTGTTGTGCCCAGGGTGCACAGCCGTCCCAGCACCCTCCCGCCATCCCACTCCTGGCTCGCTGCAGGAACTTGGGAACGGCAACCAGAGGAAGAAAATCTTCAAGAAATCCCCACCACTCAGGTAAAATTTCCAGGCAGAAACAAAGACAAGTTCAGGAAAACAGACTCATGGCACACCTACTGTAACAGGGACCTCAGGTTTTCAGGAAGGCCAAGCAGGACAAGTTCTGCAGTGAGCACTTCATGACATGGGAGGGAAGTAGAAACATCCATGGTTAAAGCAGTTTCTACGCAGCCACAGGCAATGGTTGGGATGCCGTTTTGAATGAAGGGAAGCTGAGACAGTACCTGCCTTATGCGTGTTCCTTGCTGGTGGCAGAATAACAGGGAAACACAAAGATACTGTTCCCTGGAAAATGAAATTAATTTGCTGATCTAGCTGAAGATCAGGGATTAATCAACACATTTTCAGAATGAAAAAAAAAAAAAACCAAAAACCAAAACCCAAACAAATCAACCAATGCTTTTTGGAGTTTTTAAAAATCGGATATTGTTGTTGCTCCAGTCTGCCAAATCCATATATTTGCTCCCATGCACCATATAGCTAGAGCTATTTCTACAGGTAGCTGTGACATGCTGACAGTTGTGGAGGTGTGTTTCACATTGAAATGAATTACAGTGAACATAGAATTACAGAATCACGGAATGGTTGAGGTTGGAAGGGACCTCTGGAGGTCATCTGCTCCAGCCACGTTGCTCAGGCAGGGCCACCCAGAGTTGGTTACCCAGGTCCATGTCCAGACAGCTTTTGATTATCTCCAAGGATGGAGACTCCACAGCCTCGCTGGGCAACCTGTTGTTCCAGTGCTCAGTCAGCTGCACAGTGAAAAAGGGTTTCCTGATGTTCAGGTGGAACCTCCTGTGTTTCAGAAACATCCCAAGCTGCATAGCAGAAAATGCCAAATCTGATTCATTCACATAATCCCATCCTGTCTGTGCAATGATGATGATAGTTACTATCACCAGCCCCAGGCAATCTGCTGGAGTGATTGATGTAAAACTTAATTAGTAAAAATTAGAATGAGGATATAGAAATTTTGTAGAGTAGATCCTGACAAACTAATCTGATATTTTCCTTCTCTTATCAAAGAGAAAATTAAAGGGTGATGTAACAAGCTACATAGGTCTACTGGGTGAAAAGACTGTTAACAAATGGTTCTTCAGTCCAGCAAGCAAAGATTCAACAAGATCCAATGGCTGAAAGTAGAAGCTAGATAGACTCCAAAATAAAGCATAGAGTTTTAACAGTGGGGATGGTTACTCACTAGAAAACCTCCGAAGTGTATGCTCTTTTGATGGTGATTTTAGTTCAAATTCTCATGCTTTTCTAAAAGATGTGATCCCTTAGCAAACCTCCAAGAAGACGTTGGAGGGCTGCTGGCCAGGGTCCAGGCAAGGTCTAAACTCTCCGTCTCCACTTACCCCTCTACTGCCTTCCCCCATCTGTCTGATCCTGTGTTAGACCCCCAGCATCTCTGCAAGGCGCTGCGTTCTCATGACTCCATACTTGACAATGTCACAAGAGTATGAACATTATATAGGTTTGTGGTTTTCATGGGTTTTTTGGGGGAAATTTGTCTTGGAAAGTCTGTTAGTTCATGTATGGATGTGTAGCATGGCACAACATGGTGTAAATGCCATGCTGAGGTATATGTTCGGGCTGGGTTTCCTGCCATCTTTGCTACGTGATGTTGATTAAACCATCCAACAACCAAATGAAGACAAAGAAAACCATAGGTAGCCTGTCTGATGGACAAGTCGGAGTGTGCAGGAATTTGTTAACTGCAGAGTCAGAAAGGAAGAGCAGGACTTCGTCCACCTTATGCATAAACAGCACGGCCAAGCTATGTTCACAAGGGATAGTTCTCCTCCTCCTGTTCAGGTTATCAAGACATTCACTTGCCTGTGGTCTCTAGGGTTGTCTGGTATCTAGGTTTCTCCCTCCTCACGTGGAAATGCAGGTCTCCAGCTGGCCGTGTCTAACCTCGTGGGTATGGCCCCATGCCCTGGCTTCACGTCAGGGTAGACCCGACTGTACCTCAGTTCCTCACTCCTCCACGTGGTCCTGAGAGGGTCACTGTAAGATCAGAGCCCCAAAGCGTTCTGCACAGGGACGTCAGAAGCCCGTTATTAAAATAATGTGTGATGGCTCCTTTTGGTGGGAATTAAACATGGCTTGCTCAAACTCACAGTGAGGGAATGGAGTTTGGCAGAGAACTGAAACACAAGAGGTTATTCAGCCGCTCTCCTACAGTGCTGATACATGCTGAATTTATCCAATGGCACCGCACAGAAACAGAGGGAAAAAATTGTTTTTAATTTTCAGACCCAATGTCTGTGGCTCGAGGTTCCACTCCTACTGCTGCCCTGGCTGGAAAACGCTGCCCGGAGGGAACCAGTGCATTGTCCGTGAGTATCCATTTTCCTGTTAAGGGCACCAAGGGAACGAACTGCCGTGTGGGAAGGAATGCATATCTCACACTTCAGCAGATGACAGAACATTTCATAATCCACTGGGACAGGAGCAGCGATTGCTGGGAGTTCTCATCTCCGCTAGTCTTGATTAAAGCAGGGTGGTTGCAACTGGTCCCATTTAGTGCATGGCCTTTTATCTTCTGCCAAATTGCCACTGTGTTCCTTGTTGCTTGACAGTTTGTGTGCCTGCTTTAGAAGATTAGCCTCAAAGGAAAGCTATTGGTGACTCCTGAGAAAGTTATTTTACAGCTGCTTGTTTAGATGAAATAATTTAGTTAGTTGCTAGAACACGAGCTAGATGCTGACATGGCAAACATGATGTCATGAGACAGTGTCTCCAAGCAGGAATTTGCATCTTTCTTTGAGTGGCCATCCAAAGCAGGATGCTGATTTAGATAAACCACACCTCTGTTTTGGCAGGTAGCTTTCCTGTTTGGAGTAGAGCATTATTGTACTCTCACATGCTGATATACACCTATAAAATCCATTAAGGGGCTGATGTTTTGCATTGCTGTAGGTTGAAGACATGAGCTATAGGGAGATGAAGGAGCCTGCCCTTTGGAGGACGCTCCCATGGGAAGTGAAAGTCAGCTCAGGAGTAAATAAATGAGATTCTCATTGGAGACAATAGGGGTAATTGTACCTGCATTTGGTCATGCTTCATGCTGAAACAGTAAATACATGGTGTCCTGGAGATATTAACCATAACCCGGACATACAAAATAGCAGACAGCGCTATGGGATGCTTGTGTCTGCCGGTATTTTAGCTTTCTGAATAAATCTTCTGCATTAGAGCACACTTGGAATTGTATGTGAATGCCCTTTTCCAAAACTTCCTAAAAATAATTGACAGTGGGAGGTTTCAAGTTGAGGAAAACAGTAGGCCCCTCTGGCAGGATCTCCTACATAATACAGGTTGCATATTTCAGAAGTAATTCCACCTTTAGCGTCTAAAACTCAGCCTTCTTAGAGAGAAACACCTCGTGTTTCCTAATATACGGCTGTCTGGGACCTCAAATGTAGAAAACTGAGCCCAGAGCTGCAAATATTTTCCTCTCCAAGGAAATGGTGTCTATTGTACTATGAGTGATGGGGCCAGTTGATGTGTCCTTGCACACAGTGAGGAACCAGTGCCAGAGTATGGCATTTTACTCACTAAGATGGGCAATAAAGAGGTGTGATGACTTAAGAGCTAAATGCATCCAACTTCACCCCAGGTGATGGTAGGACATGGAGTTCTGTGCCTTCTCCTTTCCCCAGGAGAAGAGACAGGCAAACTCACAAAATCCCTCTCGCCATCCCGTGGACAGTGGGTGCCCCACCAAGGATACAAGGCTTGAGTTTAACGCTGGCTGCAGCGAAGGGTTAAGGAACTCACAGCCAAATAGCTGCTCAGTGGCATGCGGGGTTAGCGACACTCAGGGTTGTCTGCTGACTTTTCTCATAACTGTAAAACATGCCATCTGGGCTGGAGGTCCTCAGGGGACCGTGTGTTGTAATTGTATTTATAAAACACACAGAGATGAGATACTTTCATGGGGCTCTAATAAAATCTGTGCTTACACAGGTGGAACAATACTGCCAGCTATGCTCCTAGCTCCCATGGCACAGGAAGGGGAAGAGATTAGCAGGGGTCCCAGGCAAGAAGGGATGGGGACTGATATGAAGGCATCCTGCTGATGCATCTCTGGCTGACTCAGGCTCAGCCCCTCATTCAACAGGAGATGCATCTCGGTAACAGCCAGTTTCCTCAGTGCCAGACCACGGACTGCAAAATGCTTCATGGAAACACAAACATTTTAAGGGAAAGAACAACCTGGCTCAGTGTGAACGTGTCTCTGCTGAGAAACATTTTTAGCAGGCAAAAGTAGAGAAATGTGCCTTCCCCATCCTCTGCTGCTGAAAACGCAATGTGGTAGCAGGACCAGCCACAGTCTGATAAAAGGAAGATGTCTCCAGGAACTCCCTGTGGACAAGTGGGTCCTTCCCACTGTTGCACCGCCCATGCCAGGGCCCTCAAGAGGTGCCCCAGCTTCCTCCCCAGGTTATTATTCTTAAAAGAGGTGAATTCACACCCTTTCAGCAGCCAAAAACACATCTGCAAGCAAGTTCACAGACTAGCACATTGTGCTAATCACTGTGTCCTTCTCTTCCTCCAGCAATTTGCAGGAATTCTTGTGGTGATGGATTTTGTTCACGGCCAAACATGTGTACATGCTCCAATGGACAACTTTCTCCCAACTGTGGCTCAGCTGGAGGTAAGAGAACGTTGCTGGTGATCCTCCTCCCTCCGGAGTAGTTCTCTCTTAAGAATTTCCCAGTCACAATGAAAGGAAATCTCTGAAATATTTTTGTGTTTTGGCATCCAGGTTCTAATCTGAATCAGGCAGTAGTCATGAAATCTTTTATTTCTTGTGGTGCTTTTACGAAGGGTCCTCACTGCCCCTGATACCTGGAGAAAACTGGCAACGTGCTTGCAATTTCTGCTACTTTGGTATGAGAAATCCTACAGGATGCAGCTCAGAAACCACATCTCACAGCAGCAAATAGCCACGCTGCTGCCAAAGAGTCCATCCACCCCTGGCTGTTCTTTGAAGTGGAATTAAATCTGTCACTGCTTTTGTTAACCAAAATTTTTTTTTTTTTCCCAATGGAAAAATTATTAAGTTTTTCTTAGACTGTGATTTGGATGTCAGGGAGAATTGCCCAGCATTTTTAGCAAACTGCAGTGGCACGATGAAGTTGCACACTGGCAGAGCTGGGAATGCAGAAACTGCATTGCCACTTTTTCTGCTTTGTTCTCCCATCTCGGACCTTCAGGACAAAAATCTGGAAAGCTCTGGGAAGAGGACTGGGTGGCTGAGGTTTCTGAAAAACAGACTATGGAGGACTCAGCAGCGTGACAGTCACATATCCAGAAAGCGATTCCCATATCCCTCTGGTAATCCCTGCAGGAGGTATTCAAGACCAGACCCTGCTTGCAACCACTCCTTTACCCTGCAGCACATGGCTCTGCACAGAAAAGAGTCCTCTTGCTCGAGTCTAAATCCTGATAGCGAATGGTCTTGTGTGCTTTCTGGAAGGGAATTATTGCTCCTCTGTGCCCCCTTTTCCACTGGGTTGTATTGCTGGAAAGGACCTGCGAGTTATGGTAGACACCAGGCTGGATATGAGTCAATAGTCATGTAACAGAGGTCGATGGCCACAAGTTGCCGCTTGGGATGTTCAAGCTTGGGATCTTCAGGCATGACAAAAATTTTCTGTGCTGGGACGGGTAACCAGAGCTGTGGGGAACTGCCCTCCTTGGGGCATTTGAAGACTTAGCTAGACAAAGTCATAGCCAACCTGATGTGTGGGGAGGCTGGATGGAGATGTCCAGCAAGCTCTTCCACCCACGCTCCTGTAAGCCAGCACAGAGACCCACCTGGGTCAGCCCAAGCTACACACGAGCCAACAGGTCTGCCCGAAAGGGCTTCAGTTGTTTCTAAAGCGAGAACAGTGTGTGAATGGGGGCTGGCCTGCACTCCAGATCTCGAAATGTGGGCAATGATACTGGGCGACCATTTGTACCTGACTATATAAGCAGTCCACCCATACATGATGATACCGCTCAAACACACTAGCCAAAAAAAATCCTGCAAGCAAAGAAACAGAGCTGTGGCACGGCATTGCTTTAAGAAGGCTGATTTTGCTAGTGCCCTATGTGAAATGCAGAAATTAATAGGATTTTATAGAGTCTTTTTAGGTCTTAGATGGCCATCGCTAGAGACAACCCAGAAATTTATTTTCCATTATTGCCCATCTGTAGGCAAGCTATTGTTAATAAAGTGACTTGCAGGCATCTGATTGAAGGCCAGAGAACTAGCCCCCCCCAAACCTCAAAACCACATTCAGGGTGTGACTCAAAGGCGGCAATTCCCAGAATCTGATTCCAGCGTGCCACGTTGTCCTACAGCCCTGCAGATGTCCCCAGCAAGTGCTCAGCACCAGAGCCTATGTGTGCGCCGCTCCGCAGACCTTCCCCGCGCTTTGCTGAGAGGAAGGTCCTGGAGACACAAAAGTTTCTGGAGTGAGGGTCCATATGTTAGCAATCACGGAGGAATGCAAGGAATGCTGTAAGCAGTATATACATTTGGGCACAGACCTGGCATTCCCCTGAGCCTGGGGTGGATTTCAGCATGCGCTCGAGGGGGGTAGGTTCCTCTGCAGGGGCTTCATCAAATCTGGCATTCATTGTGGGGATGTTTGGATCTGCATTTATCATGAATGCTTCAGGGAGGTAAAGCAGACAAATTGTGCATTCCAGAGGCAATAAAAGCCACTCTGCCTCTCTCTGTCATAACAAAAAGCTTGGTTTCCTACTTCAGGGAGTAAAGATATTTTAGGAGTAATTTGCAAGTGACTGTTTAGATAGTAGTAGTTAGTAAGCAGACAGAAAACCTGCCTGCAAACCACTACTGATGGCTGGCAGAACAGCTGCAGGCACTGATCCTTTAAAATAAATTGTAGAACTAATCCAATCCATTCATGGGAGAAGTTAACTAAGGCGAGCTGTCATTCTCTTTTTCCTAGAACTTTGGTCTCTGCTACCCTGCAAATCCTGACAAAGCGTAACAGGCCTTTAAATTCTTGGTTGAAAAATGTTCTTCTGCACTCCAAATCTGCAGGGGGTTCCAACAGTGCCAGCCTTGGAGATAAGTCCAATGGTGATGGGACCTCAGGGCTTTTGGGATCATGGCAGAAGTAAGAAATGGGACCTGCTCTGTGCAGGTCCAGGAATAGTCTTTGCCAATTGGAAAGTATCTGGGTGAGCATCAGGCCTCTTCTTATGTCCAGACCCTGAACTCCCAACATTTCTCAGCTTCACTAAACCTTACCCCTTGCTGAATGCATTGTATGCGAGGCTCAGGATGCTGTGTAGGGAAGAGCTCTGACAGATGGACAGCTCTGACGGACAGACACTTCCTAGCTACCTCTGTCTCTGGGCAGCCCTCCCAGATTTGCTGTATGTAATTGCTTTCCCAGGGCTGATTAATTGTAGTGAGGGGTGTAGGGTAAGCATGTGCTGGAAACAGTGCCTTTCCCCAGAGAGACTGGTCTCATGTCTGACAATCTGGGCAATGCTTTGAAGCCTCAAGCTTAGTTTCCTTACTGATTAAGCTTTCATCTAAATTTGGCCCCATCTCTGGCCATCGAGCAATAGGAAGAATAGTAGACATCATGACTAATTCAAACCACACCAGCGATGCATGGATTAAATGTACAGCACATGTGCCGAGCATTTTGAATGCAAAGCTCTGAGACTTCCCATTCCACTCCTCCTTCCTTTCAGGCTTCCTATGAACAAGGCGTCAACCATATAATTATCCCTATTGGACACTTCTGAGTCCTACTACCTTTTGGACAGACATTTCACTTGCCCTGGCCCCAACTCTTCCCTGCTCGGAACTGATGTTGCGTGCACAGAGAAGACACAAGCCACAGCTGAGCATCCACTCACATATGCACTCTCCAGCCCCACCTTCTTCAAGCTGCCAAGTCACAGCCCCTCCTATCCCTGGCAGACATGAACTGTGGTGTACATGCTGAAAAACAGTTTTCACATAACTTGCTATAACCTCAGGCACTTGCAATTTGAGTTGTCACATCTTACAAAGGAAGAATGCATTGTTCCAGGCGCTTCAGTGAAGAATGAAAGCTGTTTGACCTGTATTTGTAACTCAGTGTTTAGCAGTAAGCCTCCCCTTTTGGGCTCTTCTACTTTAATACCACATTCCTTAAACATTGAATAGTGATGAAACAGTTAAAGCCAACACTGGCTTTGTGTCTACATCAGGATAAAACTTCCCGACTCTTATTTATTGCTATTGTTTTCCTACAGTGCATTAGTCACATTCAGTGTGTCATAATCTAGTGTGAAAGTTGGACTCTAACATAGAAAGAAGAACAAATATGTGCTTTTCTTTTCAGATTTCTTAAAAAAACCCTCTTGGATTAAATGAATCTCACCAATAAGGCACCATAGTAGTTGTAAAAGGAAGAGAAATGTCTTAAAAGTTGATGGTTTTCCTCCACCAAAGAAATTCTCTCCCCCCAAACATCTCATACGTCTTTTAATATGAAGGCATTTTAAAGATTAGACAGCCCAGAATGTGAAAAGTGTGTTTTTAAAATGGAGCAATAATCTAAGAGAATAATAAAAAGGGTACAAAAATATTTGAAAAGTGTAGTATCCTAAAAGAAAGAATTGTTTAGAATGACAGAGTTATCAAAGAAAGGGAGATATCAGGAAATATGTCCTTACTCACAGTCTTGGCAGGACGTCCTGTAGAAAGGACAAAGCTGCAAATGTTTAATTGGGGTAGGTTCCTTAATGAAGTAAAATGATGAGTGTCTTTGGTTCCTGTGGAATGGGGTCTATTTATCTTACTCTGAAAACTGTTTGCCATAAGAGAACAAGGATACCTTGCCCTGTGTGAGATGGACTTGAAGGATCACGTCCCCTAAATTGCTCCTAGTTTCACGCTGCCCATCGTGTTCATGGCTTTCCCCTGTCTGAACAGTCCAATACTACCAGGTACAGGAATAATAACAATGATGTCTTGCGCCTAGGGAACAGACTATGGTATTTAGTTTTGTAAGCAGCTCTGGCGTAATTATACCTCAGTAAAAGCGCAAGCCTTTAACCACACCACGGGCTCGTATCCTACCACGCCAGTCAGCAGTCTCTCCATTTAGCTTGAAGGAACTGGACACTTAACATCACCCTTAGATTCTGCACTGAGACGAGAAAGTTTTGAACATCCCTTACATGTGAGGTGTTCACCTCCTGTCACAGGCAATTCGTTGCATCCTTGTGTAACATTTCCCTGCCCTTCTCCACAGTCCAAACCTGCAATGTGAGATGCATGAATGGTGGGAGCTGCAACGAGGAGTCCTGCCTCTGCCAGAAAGGCTATACTGGAACATACTGCGGGCAGCGTAAGTACCTGCAAAACCTGCTGTATATGCGGTGAGCCGAAGGGCAAGGCTAGGCCCATGCAGCCTCGTGACTAGTTAGGTCACCTTGCACCCACTCACGTGCTCTTTGATGTCATCACTTTATTCTCCTCTCCAGTGGAATCTCAGCCCGTTCTCCTTAGCGGGTATAGATCTATATCTAGATATATAGATAGATATAATTTCACTGTAAATATATATATAAATATATATACAAATATATATGTATATTAGATATCATTTCTCTGTAAATAGTTTTAGATAAACAGCATATTCTCTGAGAATGGCCTCTTTGTGGAAAACGTTCATTTTAGCTCAAATGAAGCCGTCTTTCAATTAGAAGAAGAAAAACAAAAAAACCCGAAACAAACCAACATTTTTTGATTATAAATTACACCTGGTTACATTTGGGGGGGTTCAGTTTTTAGTTCTGTTTATTTGACAACACTGACTTTCTATAGGGAAACCTCAATATAGTCATTGAAAGAAATTTTACAACACTTTATGACTTGGTTTTCTATTTTGTCAAAGCACCTATACCTTTCATAGGGAGAAATTTAATTTTTTCCCCTACTTTTCCGTGAAAGATATTTGGCAATTTTAAGTCATTGCTCATGCACATTGTAGAATTAACAACCAAACAACTTAGGTGCCGTCTTTAATAAGTGCCTAATAAGCAAGTATGCACGATAGTTTTGAAAGAATTTCTGATCAAATGGAACTTTCCAGGCAAATTTCAAATCCCTGTATCAATATCAGAATCACTAAAGTTCTCAGTGAAGTTGATGAGAAATTTTTTTAAAGATGGGCAAAACACCATATTTCCCCTAAACTTATCCTCAGCTAGAACTGATTCATTTTTGCTGAAACTTTCCAAAAAGTTCAACTAAAGGCAGACACACCATATGGAAAATTTCATTCTGAACAGCTAAAGCTTGGGAAAATTATAAGTAACAGCAAACCGGGGCTTATAATGGAACGTGCTAGGCAACCTTAATTATGTGCTGCTACCAGCTCCACCTATAATATCCTCAGTAGAGTTTTCATAATGGTTCAGATATTGGCAAGACATCACTGACAGGGTGGGGAACAATGGAGAGTCCCACTGGCGGCGTCCCAGCAGAGCAGATTTCGGCTTCCTCGGCTCTAAGATGGGTGTAGCCTTTGAAGGCTGTGAAATGCAGCGGTACCTGGCCTCTCTGCAGCTCTGAGCTTGGCACTAGACCAGTGAGGGCCACACTGAGGTATCATACAAGATTGCTGTGGACCTCACCTTTCGTGAGATTATAGTCTTCTCATCTTCAGCGCACCGGTGGTGTTGAGCAACTGAGTAGCTCAGAGAGTGAAGCTCTGTATAAGAACTTTAGGAAGTGTCATAACAGTACTCCTCTTGTTAGTCATTACAGCTGCTGAGATTTCAATAGGTCAATGGCATCTGTCACAACCGGCAATTGCTCATGTCATGTGCAGAAGTGTTCCTACATCCTGCTCAATTAGCTTAGCCCCAGCCCAGGACCTAATCAGCAACCTACTCCTTTGACTTCAGTCCTCGACTATTGACCGCAGGTTTTCAACTGAGGGTAGCAGGTCCAATTTTAAGTCAATGAATACTTGTGTGCTGATCAGACTGGTTCTTCTTTGCTTCGGGTACGTGGGATTAAATGGCAAACAAGTCTCCTCACATTTCACTGTTGTCATACGTTAAACATTTGCCTTTATGCAGTTTCTCATTTGTATCAGTTCATCTTGACCTTGACATTTAAATCCCAATGCTGACTTGAATGAACTGAGATTCCAGAGCACAGGAAATCCTCTCAAGTGAAATAAGAGTTTATGGCCTTTTTATAAATGGCTTCATTCATAAACAGGAAGTAATTTTCCAGGAACAAAATATCAGACTTTCCTCTGTGTGTTCACTGCATGGAGGAGACTCCTGATGGGTGAACAACACGAAGTAGGTGATATTCCAAGTCCTGCCAGCACCACGCGTCTCAGACGGTGGTTTCACTAAGAGCAGAAATCACTGATTTCTCTTTCTATTTCAAAATAGCTGTCTGTGAAAATGGCTGTCAGAATGGAGGTCGATGCATTGGACCAAACCGATGCGCTTGTGTCTATGGATTCACCGGTCCCCAGTGTGAGAGAGGTAAGGGACACGTTTTTATGATATTATCACTGACAGAGCACAGCATCAGGAGTTGTATATTTAAGCATGTGTATTAAAGATGGTACTCAATTTGATGTGAATTTCTGCTCGATTCCTCTGCCCGATGATACAGCCTGTAATGACAACCTCACGCCCAAAGCACTCTCTGACATCCCTGGGTACTACATGTGCAGGATGCAAAGTGCCTACGGACTGCACGGCTGTTCGATGCCTCTGGATCCTCCTCACTCCACATGTGGCCCCTTGTAGCTGTTTGTTAAATGTCAATAAACCCCTGTGCTGAGTACAAAAAGGGTATTTTTCTCTTAGACATTTCCCTGTTTCTTGTCTTGATAACCTGGGAGTGGCTTAGAAATGCCAGGAAGCCCCTTACCACAGCATCCTCAGGAAGGGAAGGTGACACCATCAGTCCCTTCCTAAACACTAAGAGAGAAGGGAAAAGAAACATAAGCCAAAATTTTCAAACGTGCCAGTGTGGTGGGTTGACCCCAGCCAGCAGCCAAACACCCGTCCTACGTCTCACTCACTCCCCTCTCCTTTGGGATGGGTAGAAGGTAGAAGGAAGGCAGAAAGACTCATGGATAGAGGTAATGTCAGTTTAATAAGGAAAGCAAAAGCTGTGTGCGGTTGCAAAGCAAAATAAGGAATTGATTCACCACTTCCCATCGGTGGGCAGATGTCCAGCCAGTTCCTGGGAAAGAGGGCCTCAGCACCTGTAATGGTGGCTTGGGAAGACAGACACTTATATCCCCCCTTCCTCCTTCTTTCCCTGAGGTTTTATTGCTGAGCATGACATCATAAGTTGTGGAATATCGCTTTGGGTCACTTGTCCCAGCTGTGTCCCCTCCCAGCCTCTTGCCCAGCCCCAGACTACTGGACTGGGGCTGGAGAGCAAGCCTTGACGCAGTGCAAGCACGGTTCAGCAACAGCCGAAACACCAGGGGTTATCCACACTGTTTTAGCTACAAAAGCAAAACACAGCACCACGATGAGGAAAGTTAACTCCATCCCAGTCAGACCCAATACAGCCACCAAATTTTGGTGCCCGTTTTGAGTTACCCTGAGCTGGACTTGCAGGACTCTCAGCGTTCACTGATCCCGCTCAGCACTGTAAGTACGACTCACTGCAGCTCTTGCAGAGGAGTGATGTCTAAGGAGTTAGGGACCACACGCAGTTAGGGGCCACGTGCAAAATGCTGGTTTAAGGACTTGGCCAGCTCGCACAGGAACTCCGTCAGACATGGGTAGACGGCAGTTCACTGGGCGAGCACTCAGCTCCCAGTAAGACCATTTCTGCAGCCTCCTGCCTCTCTCACTATATAGAATCAAATTCCTGTAGTGACTCAATTTATTGCCTGAATTTGGCCTGTCTTGTGTGCTTCAGGAGACAGTTACTTTTGGGTGAAGGAGGTCAATACCATGTACCATCAAAAATTAAAGCTAATGATATCACCAACGCTAACAGCCAATAATTTTCAAATCAAGATGGACCTGAAACCCCAAAAGTCAATATTCCAACCTTTGCAAAATTATTTTTATGGTTTAGTACTGTATTTACTTGAAAAACCTTGAAAATTATGACCAGAACTTAAGGTTTTCCATGAAAGAACATTATTTTAGTAAAAATGTTTTGAAGGGAAACATAAGCCAACTCTGGTTTATTGTAAACCTCATGCGGTTTGATGCCAGCTGCTCATCCAGTATGAATCTCCACTAAGAACCACAGTTTTCACCAGATGAGAATATGGCTCTTAGTGACATGTGGCTTTGCTGTATTTCATCCAGCCAGCGTGTGCTGAGTGGCTAGATCAGATTTACGTTTGGGCAGTGCGGGTATGACTGAGGTTTTGGCTGAGACGTGAAATTTCTCCCTTTCCTGTTGGCTTAGATGGACATCTCACGACTGCTCTGATATGATTTTTGGCAAGGGTCAGAGTGGCACAGAGCAGAAATGAAACTGAAACATGAAGCCAATGTGCAAACTCCCAGGATTAAGATCAAAGCACCCTGGAAATATTCTGCTTTTCTAGCCTCTCATTTTCCTGAGATCGAGCTAATTTTGTTTAACTCCATGTCCAAGGATTGGACTGCTCTTGCCTTTAATGTTTTTTTTCCAAGTTCTTGGCAATGTGATTTAGAGGGTGAGATAGGAATAACAGTTGGTTTCCGGTAGCCCAGGCATCAGTCAGCCCTGCTTGAGCAGTGGCCAGCAGAAATACGCAGAACTCAACATAGTTGTGCAATGTTCCCTGGGTTGCAAAAGTATCTACTGAACCTAATGGTGCAGGTGCCCCGTAAAAGGCCTCTGCTGTGGTTTGAGCCTCACATTTATTGGATGCAGAGAAGGGAAAGCTCTTTAAAAGCCTCCACACACATTTACTGAAGTAACCGCTCATTGTTCCAGTCTCCTCCTTTGTACTCTCCTGCAAACACATATATCTGTCGAGCACTGCAGTTATATATTCTTCACACCCTCTCCCTGCCTTTTTCTAACACATACACATGCAGATATGCATTGCTTTAGTTATGGAAAGGTATTATGATAGCAGCCTTTCTCTTTTGAAGGCTCTACCTTGCAAGATTCCTTCCCCTAAAACCCTAAACCCGAGCTCCAGAACTGTTTCTGTAGAGCGGATTTCTTTTCTAGCTCACAGGGATCTGAAGTATGGAGATTCATAAATCGATACGGACATTGGCTGTGTTTGAAAAGAAAGCTGGAAATTTCTTAAAGAAAATTCTGGATGCGGCAATGCCAGGAGGGACTGAAAAAATCCAACTGTCCTGACTCTGTGTGCGTGGTAGTGGAGAGAGAGTTGGAGAGGCAGGGAAAGAAGGGGTCTGAGCAGGGGCAGACTTTGGAGACATCTTGTAATGTATAAAATTCTTTAAATAAAGAGAGCATTTTTACAAAGCCTTTAGAGATTTGGTTTAGTCCAGACTTGTACTAAGAGACAAAACAAGCTCTCCAGCTGTGTATACACAGGTCTTCCCTGCCAAGACAAACAGAGCGCTTGCTTTGCTGAGAGATGTTAAAAGTTACACTTTTCAAAGAGGCTCCTGGCTGGGCAGTCTGTGAGTTTGCAGCCAGGTGAGGTGGTTGTGGCTGACCTACTGAGAGTAATTAGTGTGACAGCAAAGAACTTAACCCTTCCAAGGAGCAAATGAATTCCTGCTCCATCACTAGGCCTGTTAAGATGAAGTCCCTAAGCACCAGACTTACTGGAGACATGACCACTGTTGAATTTCTGTTCAGTTTCTCCATTTGAAGCAGCCATGGTATTTGACATGTTTACGAGGATCCTTGGGAGTCTCTAGTAACAAGAGACTCAAGTAGCAGGCTTGGAGGCCACACGGATCATCCCTATCTCTCAGTGTAGCTCTGAGTCCTAAAGATATTTTTGAAGAAAGATTGACTCAAAGCAGAGCCTGGGACCCGCTGGCTTTGTATGTAGGAAGTACAGGTTTCAGCCCGAGGCTCCATAGGGGTGCTCTCATAGCACGGCTGGGTACGTGGTTGAGTCCTCTGGACATTCCTCAGATTCCTGCCTGCATCTCTGCGGGCAGAGAGCTTCCACTAATGCCAGTTACTCTCCGGTGAGACATCATTCACCTTCCTCCTTCCCACACAGAGTAGCTACTGTGGTGTTTCTCATGGGGGAACCATTGCTAACTACTAAATGCAGCACTCTGGCATCAGGCGCTAAGAATGCACTCTAGCATCATTGTGGCTGCTGCTTCCAGAGCACAAAATGAGACACAGTCCTGGCTACAGAGCATGAAGAAAATGACAGGTAGTTTAAGCTGGCTTTCACTGCCTTTCAGGAAAGAAAGCAGAGACAATGCGATACGTACAGTCATTTCCCTCAGTTCTGTGCTGGGAGATGTCTACTGATAGGAACCATCTGGGTTGGCAGATCAGACCACACTCAGCCTGCAGAAGAGAGGACGTGTTGTAGGATACATCGCTCCACCTCTCCCAGCCCCATTACTGAAACGGGGCAGTTGGTTTGTATCACAGCTGGATAATGTGGAGATTTTATGTTCTAAGCATAGGACAAAGCAGTGTGAGCTCTGCTGCTCCATCCTGAGTCTGGCCCGCTGCTTGCGCTTGTTTGGGCAGCTCATTACATCACCCAGTTATGTTTCTCTGTAAAATAATAGACATTTTGCTGCAGCACAGGAACTATGAGGAGTCACGGAAGGGTTGCAGAAGAGCTAGGAAATCAACTGCTAACAGTGATAGCACGATTGAGGTAGGACTGTGTGTTGAGGTACAGTCAACTGTGCATTTGCTCTTGTTGGTGTTCCCAAATAAGCCACCTCCAGGCTGGAGCCACAGTGTTAAATAAACCATAGTAGGGTTTAGGCAAGAGTCTCTGGTTGTCATGCACTGGCTTGTTTGATGTTGGACTTCAGACCAATTCATCCTTACAGATTTAAAATCTGTAAATGCCTGAACAGTGTAAAGATAGTTGTCTGTAGGCTTCTCTCCACTGCAAGGCACAGCGTGGTGCCATGATCTCAGATTATTATATGTACGGAAGGTAATACCCCGCAAAGATACTAGCGTGTTTCAAAGAACACAGGGCTGCATTGGTCCAGCCGATATCTGTGCTGAGGGGTTGGGATTCTCAGAAAGGCTTGTTAGCTTTGTACGATTGCTGTTGTTTCTAGTGTGGCCATTAACTGTTCCTTTGCTCTCCGGAGCTGTGCTTTCCTACAGATTTGGGGTATCAGTTTAGACTGGCAAGTACTGAAAAATGTGTCCACCTGTGTTGATGAAAAGGCAGCATTCACACCCCACAAATCTATCCAATTACAGATTTATTCAGGGTTTTAATTTGACTTTATTTTGCTATAACCATAAGAAGAGATAGTTTTCCTTTTAAACTATAATAGACTAAGTTTCTGAATGCTAAGCAACAGCTTCTGCTGTTGTACACTCAACAAGCTGCATGTTCAACAGCTTAGGGCTCCAGTAAGAGGCTGCTTTGTAATGGAAGCAATCTAACTACCTTCACACTTCATTCAGGAAATACTCCACTTCAGAGGTAAATACCTTAATAGCTAGGTACTCAGAGAATCTTAGCATCATTTCCTCCCTCTACTTGACATCTTCAGGGATGAAGAACTAGTGAATATATTGTATAACCCCAGCAGCCTTCGGTAACATGAACTCACATTACATTAGTGTTGGAGGAAAAGCTGCAGTACAGAAAAAATGAATCTGTGGGGAGAGAGGCCAATTTTTTAAAATAGTTTTGTAGAAAAATGAAACATTTTTATGTCATGTCTCTGATTTCTCCCTCCTTCAAGTAAGAAAAAAATTGTTATTAAAAAGTGACAGCGTTTGACTCAGGTGAAGGTGTGTGTGGAAGCTCCGTGTTCCAAAGATGAGGTTTAATTTGGGGTTTTTTCCATCCAAATGCTGAAGTCGGATGGAAAGTTGCTACCTCTTGTGAAAGAACGTCTTCTTTTACTTTGGAAAAAAAGATTTTTAGAGTAACATTCTTGATCTTTGCGGAGACTGTCTGTGGTTCCTATGACTTGTCCAGTTCAGAAGGCCCTTGCTAAGTCTGCTAGGTCTGCATGTCCTCTCCTCTTAATGGTGCAAGGTTTCCAAGAGTTTAACCAACAAACTCGTGGGGTGGCGTTCTTCAGTGCAAACACTTCTGGGCTGAGCTGAAAGCCAGCTGTGCTCTTGAAGCCTTGCATGGTTGTTCCCAAGTCCCGTATCCCATGAAGAGCCTCGGAAGCGATTGGGCCCATGTAAAGATAATAGCAAACTTAAAACTGGCATCCAGTGTCTGAGTTCTGGCTCTTTATTAGCCAGTGCAAGAAAACAAAGCCCTATTGTTGCACACAGTGTTTCGAACACATGAAAGAAAGCAAGGATACGAGCCACAGCAGGTCCTAAACATGCAATGACTATGGAAAAGGCAGTGAGTATCTGCTGGTCTTCCATAGTCCTCAATGCAGGACTGCTCTCTTTCCAAAACCATAACCAGGACTGGGTTGGATTGAAGTGAAAATGCTCTCAAACAGCAACTTCTCACCAACAGAATCCATGTCTTTCAACATTTCACTGCTGTTTTCAAGAGATTCTTATTTCTCCTATTTCTTTCCAAATACCCCAAGAAGGACTGTCAACCGTTGAGTGAGGAGGACATGGGCTTTCAAAAACTGCCTTGCTTAGAAGGGTTAAATACATGACAAAGAGGAAGCCTGAGAGTCTGTGTCTGGGGCTTGATCCCATCCCATGGCAGAGCCTTGGTTGGTCTCTTTGTGGCAGGTCTCCAGATGAAGCCACGGAGCACTCAGCGAAGAGCAGATCATGTTCTGCATGTCCAGTGCTTCTCCAAAAGCACTGTAAAGCATCAGGACATTGGGATATAAGCAGAGTGGGTAAAAGCAGGTGCCAGGCAGCTTCAGAAACAAAGTTCCACAATCCCCTAGTAAACAAGACATAGTATATAAGAAAAGGGACAGATAGCATCTAAATCACTACTCAATACCTTTTACTTTAAAGCTGTTGCTGATCTGCTCCTGTTTTCTTCCTGAATTGCTGTTATTCTGCTTATATCAAGATACAGCTTTTTATATTTTAGCATGTACATAACATGAGAATCTCCTTTGGTGTGCACTCAGGGAGGATTTCTGAGTCTCCATAACATGTCTGCGTCTGCAGATTCTCCAAAGTTTCGAAAGGATTTTGATGTCTTTTGGGAGGGGGGTGGTAGTGAACCCAGGGCTCCTTATAACTGATACAATTCCAGTCCTGGAAGAAATCTCCTGTAACAATGAGTCAGACTAATGCAAGTCCTCAGATTAGCGTATTTTTATATGCTATATCAATTTCTCAAAGATCTTTATAGGACAGCAGTTCTTCTCATCCTCGTAATTTCATTTGATTTCTATCAGTCTAACTGCCACTCATCCATTGTCCTGAAATATTTAAGCACTAGAAGAATTGCATAAGGAGGCTGTGGATTTTCATATCTGTAGGTGTTTAAGAGCAAGTTATACAAATATTGGTTAGGTCTAATTCTGGTAGTCAGTCTTGTCTAAGGGAAAAAGAAATCCAAAATGATCTCTAGCATTCCCTCCAGCCGTAGCTTTTCTAGTGACAGACACCCCAGGCCATATATAAACAGAATACATGATCCAAAACACCATCTTGTAACATACAGATGGATGCTAGTGAGTGTCTCAGCATAAACTGCACTTTAATCCGCTCGGATTTCCAGATGGTGGGAATATTGCAGAATACCCCATTATTCTTGCCTGTAAGGCCTCTCCACCCCCCACTCCTGAGGGGAGTTATTTAGAGTGGCTTTGTCTCAGCTTTTCTGTTTCCTCTTCATAATGATTTTTATTTCTAAATTTTCAATCTAACTTGGAGGCTTAGGAGAAATGAAGCAGCCACAGAGGATGTGTCTGATCCCTATGCATGCATGCAAAAGCCGTAGCAGCCAACAGTAAACGTGGTTCCTTTGCTCACTCCTGTCTAACTCAGGTCACAGTCCTGAACTTCCGAAATGCTGCTCCTACTGAAGTAATCAGTAGGGATGTACAAATCTCATACCTTTAGCTGGAAACTCCCCCAAAGCCCAGGCACGCAAGAACATACATCATGCTATCAAGAAAGGGACCACAAATAGTTCCTGGAAATTCAATGATATCTGAGATAACTCGGAAAGGTCTTTAATCTCAGCTGTTGCATTTCAGAGGAAGATACATCAAATTAATTAATTTGAGCTGCCCTGTAGAATTTTTATTCTGGGAATAAATGTCAGGTTGTCAAAAATATCTCCTCCGTACAACCTCTGGCTGTGCCTGAGGTCCATGCATGTTGTGAAACTGAGCCCCAGTCCAGCTGCTCTCCTGAAAGAAGAGCAACACACAGCAACAATCCCAGAGGAACGGAGACATCCCAGAAACACGGGCCGGGATGTGGCTCCTGAGACCAAACTGAAATCCGCTTTGCCAGGGCCTCCACATGCATCCCCTGAGCTGCAAGGCTGTTCCAGGGTGTCACGAACTCTTATTCATTTCTTGGGTTTCAGTTTTCTGGGGTAAGAAAAAAACCAAGGGAGAGCAGTGGCTACGGTGGCTCCTTTCTGTCATGCCCACCCAAAGCCGTCTGGGTGGTGTGAGTATAGCACGCAGCCGAGACACGAGTTTGCCCGACACTCGGCAAGCCCCTCTTCCTATCAGTTCCAGATTAAGCCTGAAATTACTTCAACCAGAAATCGTATGGAGGAATGCTATTGGCAGTGGTTAAGATTTTTTTTTTCCCCCCAGATGAGCTTTTTAATAAAAGACTGTGTTTACAAAGAGATTTCTCATCTTCGTTAGAAACCAGGCGTTCAGCTGATTTTTCCGAGTGCTCTGCTAATCCAGATGTTAAGACATAAAGCAGAACTCGTAGCTGAGATATGTGATAGAGTTCCTTTTCCTCAGCCTGCCTCCAAAGGTGAGGCATAAGCTCCCATTTCTCTGCATTGTGGTAGAAAAAGCATTTTGATAATCAGCTGTAGTCCAAGGAGTAGAGATTGCTCTGACATCTATTGCTATAACTTGCATTTATGCAGAAAGGTCTGGCAGAAACTTCACCATGAGTGGAGTTCAACTCTGTACTCAATTGTAGGTTGCCATTTTCCTCCTGCATACAGGTTTACTTGATAAAATAATTATAGTTCTGTGAAACCACATTTCCCTCTGATCTCTGCAGAAAGCCAGTCATAGTCTGCTGGGAGTACTGGTGGGATGTAGACGCATCCTGCACATATAATTTTCCTGCATGCCCATGGGCTTTATGGTACAATCTTTAATGAGACAATCACATACTACGTTTCCCCCCTGCCAGAGGGTGGGCAGCCCTCCCAAAGTACAGCTGCTTAATACCTTTGTTTGCTGCTTGGTGTTCAGCATGTGGCTCAGAGGCCGGTTCACTGCGCACAATGGGAACCAGCCTCTGGAATCAGAATTAATTTCCTCCAGAGACCTTCACGGAAACAACATTCCCAAGATTTATCTTTAAATCTGACAGGAATGTTTTGACTGGAATTTTCCAAAACTGCTTAGCCTGGGTACAAACCTGTTGCAGCCCGAATAGGTATAATTTGGCAAAGATATAAATAATAGCAAAGAGGGTCTTTGCAAAGAGACGCATGAGTTGACCTTGTCCATAGGCAAGCCATTTGCATTGCCGCTAAGAAACACAGGAGCATTTGAGTCAGCTGTAGCTGAGTGAGCTGAGAAGGCTGGAGCAGCATGGGTTGGGACCTTCTTGTCTCCGCAGCTAGCACCTCGTTCCCTGCTCTGGGTTGGGCAGGAAGGTGATGATCTTATCTTTTGACCCTTCGTCGCTCTTGTAGTGACATGTGGCTTTCTCTCTCTCATTCTCATTGTGGAGAGGGGTGTCCATGAGTAAGTCTCCTCATGTTGTTGAACCTGCTGATCCTTGTGGGAGAAAAGCGGCATGAAGATAAATGTCTAATTTCTTGTTTCACCCAAATCTGGAGATTCTCTCTGCAAGGGCTGTAAGCAGCCCTCTGCCATCTGACTGTGAGGAGTGCGATGTGACACCACATCACAGTCACAGGCTCCGTGCAGCACATTTGGAGGTAGACACATGAACGCCTGCAGTTCTGGTGCGCTGATATCAACCCAAGACTGTGCATCAGCTCTGTTCTCTGCAAACCCATGAAGATGGATGAGGAGGAACGCAGGAGAGGCATTGTTTGGTCCACATCTACTCAAGGCCCTTGGGCAGTTCTGTGAATGGGCACTCAGCTCATGGTGGGACAGCAGCTCCACGCCTGGTCCAACCAAGCAGGGTCCACGCACCCCATTTGTGGCAGGGAACTGGAACGCTTCCCATTGAATGCAAAGACAAAGCCTGCTAGAGTGTACTGGGATAAGAAGATGCTAAGGAGAGCACAATGCTTCCACTTGCATTAATTCAGCCTGAGAAGAATCTAATAACACGCTATTTGTGTCTGCTTGGTCATTTCTGAGACTTCTTCCTTCTATTTCAAGATACTTTAGCTGTGGATAAGCCTCTTCCAAAGAACGCCTTGCCCTCCCTAGCACAGGCAGTGCATTGCCGCTTTTGAAATACAAGACCTTTGGTGAAGGCAGCAACGGACAGATGACTGCTCCTCATCCACAGCAGCATTAATACAATCAGGCAAGACCTGAAAAACCATCTGCATTGTTTGGAAGTCCTTGCTCAGTAGTGTCCTTGCCATCACTTCCTCCCAGCTCATTGTCCCAGAAGGAAGGTAGGCAAAGTCCACAAACCTGTGCCCAAAAATGCTTTCGACCTGGCAGACGCAAATTCCTCCCTCCCTTACTCAGTCCTATCAGGAGCACACAATCAGCTGTCCAGGAGGAATCCCCCCAAATTCAGTCACAGCTCAGCCCAGCCCAGCCACCATCTCCATATACACTTTCCCCCGATATCCAGGAGCCTGCCCATAGCCATCATCTCTGCGAAAGGAGCCTGAGCGGTGCAAGGCTTCCACCTGGGGCAAGTCTGCGTGTGGGGAAGAGTCTGGAGCTATCAAACCCCCATGCCACCCCCAGCACCTCCATTCCTGCACCTCCATCTCTGCACTAACTGACCAGGCAGCGATTCAACAGCCCACAGCGTTCTGACCCCGTGGTCTCTTCCAGGACAGAGGACACAGCGCGGCAGTGCCAGCCCCCTGCTCCGACCCTCCCAGACATTTCTACAACTGCTGGAACTGCTGGCCCCATGTTGCCGTGTGTGCGCTTTGTGCCTCAGATGCTGCTGCAGCAGAGAGCCCTTGGAGGAGGGTTGTGCGTGGAGCTCTATCTCAGGTTTCATCAGGCTAAGACTTTGACAGGAAACTGTAAAAATAGGACAGGAAAACTTAAAAAAGTTCTCCCTTTACTATTTCCTTTGAATATGTTTTTTCAGCACTTGGAATGTCTGGCCTTATAAACTGCTCCAGCCAGCTTTTTCTTTTCTGCAAAAGTCCAAACAGTTAAACGTCAGGAATGCGGCTGTGTTTGTATGAGGTAAGGAAATGACTAGGTGGAGAAAGTATTCCATGAGAAAGGAGCCCTTTACGGAGACCCTCACGCTGTTCTCCCTGCATCCACCCCCCCCCTCCCACCAAAGCTGTCACGTACGGGCACAGCCTGAGAGGCTTAGCAGATAGTTAGAGCTGCGCCGTGTGCCGAGACCTACGATCAATGTTGTAAAATCTCTGCATTCCCATTTAGTGCAACAGAAATAATCGCAGGATTTTTGGTTGGCTCCTTTCAGTTGGTGGTTTGGCTGGTGGCTTTTGGATGCTGTTCCCCTGCGTACTTTCCCATACGTTCACGGTCTCTCTATGAGCAGGGCATGAATTGCTCCATTAAGCATTTAATTTGTAAGTTATCAGCTCTCCCGGCAGGTCCCGGAGGGCACAGCCAGCCTTCTCCACGGGCTCGCTAGGGAACACCCCCATCACAAGCAGCCAGACTCTGTGTGGGGATCTTTTTGGGTGGAAGCTTGCAGAGGGATCTGCCCGATCAGTGCCTTGCCGTGGCTGCATCGGCTCCCGCTCACTCCCAGAGCTGGCTGTTTGTCTTGCTCCAAAAGCCCAGAAGGTTACAGACAGAAAGAATCGCAAGGCTGTGCTCCCATGGCCTGGGGGACCAAGCCTCCTGCTGATGGAAATCATTTATTGAAAATAGAAAAATAGGTATCATCGGGCTTGATATCCACTCTCCTTGCTCTCCGGTACTTGGTTGCTGGAGCTTTTAGAAAGCAACGTGGAAGCCTGCCAAAGCCTGGGGCATGTGTTGGAGTGACCTCATCCCAGCGAGGTCTGCAGCTCCCCGGGGATTACTTACAGGCAACGTTTGTCCTCACTGTTTTAAGAAAAAGCCTTCAGCGAAAGCATTGTTTATTATGAGAAGGAATTTGATTTTTAGCAAAGAAAAATCTCTTCTTCCTTGCTGCTCTATTTATTTATTTTGTAAAGAAGGAATTCACCCAGCCCATGGCCTGTCTCACGAGGGGATTCCAGCCAAATGGTGCCAGAGAAAGGACAGGCTGAAAGATGGGGTGAGAGTGCAGAGGAGAGCTCTTAAATTCCTTCACCTTCCTTTTAGTCTGGACTCTGCAGATCTGCTTGTCACGGCTGGGGTCAGGCATATTCGTATTTCCAGGCCTGTTTTAAATAGCAATGAAAGTAGTGCAATTGTTCCTGCTTTTGCATCTTTACCCAGGGATCTGAATTCCCATTGCAAGCATTAATTTACTCGGTGACACCCCGCTGGGTAGATGGATGTTATAGAAGTGGGGAAAGCTATCCTTTTTCTTGTGAAAATTTTCAAACAAAATGCTTCTCTTCAAACGTGCTTTGTCAAAAACTACCGATTTTCCCAAAGGGATAGTAAGAACCAGTTAGAAGAGAGTAAAATGTTAATTTTAAATGCCTTTTTTTTTTTTCCCCACAGCAAAGCAGTACTTTAAATTGGGTATGAAATAAAGTTGTAAATGTTTCAGGTTCAGATACCGTTTCAATTCAGGTGTTACAAAACATTTGAAAAATGCCCTCCTTTATGGAAGTGTTCAGTTTGAGATCTCCTTCAAAGAAATCAGTCTGAGTTGCTGAAATTAACATTTCCCTGTAAAATAATGGCATTGAGTTATGCAATGTATCCCAGGGAAACATTCCCTACAAAAGATTTCCATTGTCTTCATTTAGCATTGGGGAAACTGAGCAATAGAGAAGGAGCCTTCCAACTGTTGTACATAAATGTTTGATAGCCTCAGTGTGGTGATTTTAAATAGTCTGAAACTGATTATTCTTTTTTAACAAGAACAAGCTGCATTTCTAGCATAAATTACAGCCATGGTTGGCAAAGAGTAGTGTGTTGTTCTTTATTACCTCTTGTAGGAGGTGAGGCAGGTTCTGGCAAGGTGAACTTGGGTTAAGTAGGGTAGGCAAAGCCAGGGCAGCATCCCTGGGCAGCACAGCACCCCAGGTGCTGGAAACAGGGGATCTACGAGGTTTTCTGTGCTGGATCGGCTGAACCAGAAGTACTTGAACCCATTTACTGCACTTTAATGTCCCAGCCCTTCCAGCAGGACTCCATGCAGCACGTGGGTGAAGGCAGATGTCCACAGCAACCGGGAATCGTTCCTCCACTTACAGCCTAGACACACTAATTAGGAAAGTTAAAAATGTCTGCAGGGATATTTTCAGGAAGCTGTTTGCAAGTGGAATAGCGTGGCTCAGTGTAAGAGCATGTGTAACAGCATAGATCCCACCCATTAACTCCCCAAGGGTTTGTGGCTTGGAGTTGTCAGGAATGACCATTCATTAGCTCTAGGGGTTCCTAACGATCTCCATGACAACCAGCCAAACATGGAAACTGGGAATGAGGTCTATTCCTGTTACGCTTCCTCTTCTGAGCACGTCTGGGGCCTGTGTTAGCTGCAGGATTGGGTAGATAAGACTCACTGTAGCCCCAGCCTGACTCTGCAGCATCTGCAAAACTCCCTAATCCAGGCTAGCTGGTGCTTCAAAGCCATACGGCCTCGGTGGGGTGGGGGTGGCGAGGGTTTGAAAACAAAGAGCATAGCAAGGAGTCAGATTTCTTGTGGTTAATGCAAACACGTTGACGCTTCAACTCTGATTGCATGGTGCCTTTTGCAATTTGAGCGCTCTCTCTCCTTGCTGGCTGCTCAAGACAGGTAGGCATGAATAGTAACCTAATCTAACTCTACGGCGATAAGAAGTCTACAGACTGAACGTGCTGAGCACGGTCTACTTTGAAATTAATAGGGCAAGAAAGAAAAATGAGATTAGTGCATGGACAAGGCTGATGATAGATGCTGGGAGAGAAGCTGATGTCTGTCCTATGCTGTGTGTTTACTGTTTGCAAAACTGTATTTGGAGAGGTTAAGTCAGGCAGCGAGCTGACATGTTGGTTTTTGCAGCTACAAGTGATTGGTAAAGGCCCAGATATGCACGGCCCTGCTGTGTTAAAAGTCTCTTCTGTAGGGGTCAAAAGATTCTGACTGGTTCCCAAAATAAAGCTTGACCCAGTATTTCTTGCAGTCTCTTTAATGAGAGCTTTACCTGCAGATGGAAAGGTGGAACTCATCCATGTCCTGCCACTGGACACTGTTATTGTAAGGCCGAGTGAGCTTGAAAGAGGGAACAGGAAGAAATCTCAGCTTTCGGCGAGGAAGGCACCTCGTCTCTGTTTTTCTAAGAAATGTACCAGCGAAGACCGAACTTCTGAAGGACAACTACCTGCGACAGGGTTCCTGGGAGATGGGATCCCATACATAGAATGTAAAAGGGCTTTAGACATCTCCTAAGCTTGCATATTTCCTTAATAAATTTTGATTGGTGCCTCATTAAAAATTTAATAATTTGACCATTAAAATTAGCAACAGATGGGAGCTGGAATGCAGCCAGGCTTTCTGGACTCCAGACTGCAATTTCCTTGGCTTCATTCCCTCCAAAGAAGTAATCTACATATGAAAATCTATTTTTGTCAATTATTTGTTTAAAAGGGGGTGTTCTCCTTACAATCGCGCTTTCGTTATCAATCTCCAGGAATTCTTGCTGCAGTGCATCCAGCCACACCTCGGCGAGATGATGCGGGAGGTGCAAGTTTACCCCTTTCCTCTCTGTACAGTGCTGCCATGCATCGATTTTGGGTTATACATTTATGTGATCTGACTTTCTAAGTCAGAGCCCTTTGTAGGTACACACCACAATGACATCGGCCACATGTTCTTCTCCATGCTCCTTTTGACTAGGAAAGGGGGAAAGCAAGCCCTCTTTATTAGGTGTTTCTGCATTGTCCTAGGGTTAACAAGGCTTCAGAATAGCTCATAAAATGTACAATATTTCACTGTAAGCACATAGGCACTGCCACATTCAGACAGAGCTGCAGCCTATCTAACACTGAGACTCCACCTGCAATGATGCTGCAGCGCAATGCTGAACCAAAACCACCTCTAAAATTTAACTGCCCGAATGGCTTACAAAGTGGTACGAGGGTGGATTGAGGGCCCTTGGCTGAGATGAGTTTGTGCCTCAAAGCTCTGGGGAACAGCATAGGAATAGGGCAACTCTATGTGATCCTCCTCTGGAAGACACTCCTGGGCTCCAGGCACCTGGAGCTCACAATCTTTGACAATTCACAACATCCTCTGTTAGAAGAATTCCCCTTAACTTATATGTTGCCTGAAGAACCACTTTCCTCAATTTATCTTGAGCCAGCATCACTTCTTATCCTTCTATGATGCCTCCTGGTTCTGGCTCTGCAAATCTGTTCCCCCTTAGGCCACTCATGATTTTGCACCCTGCTCTCAGGTCTTCCCCCAGGTATTTCTTTTTCAGGCTGAGGACTGCTAACCAGTGCAGCTGGTCCTCATATATAAGCCCTTCCACACCTTTGATCATCCTTGTTGCCCTTTTCTGCTCCTTTCCCAATTCTGCTAGCTGCTCTCTGAGTTGGGGGCTAGAACTGCAAGCAGCCCTCAGGATGGAAGCAAACTGTGAGTTTAGTGATGATGCTCTCTCTTTTGTTCTTTAGTCCTCTCCTAATACTTTAGTACAGTCTGTTAGCCTTTTTGGCTGTTACTGAGTTGATTTCTCCATTGAAATAGGATCACAGAGCAATTTCTTTCATAGTTCTTTGGGTGTGATTGTTGAGAAGATTTAAATTGTTCACTGGTGTGGTTATAAAGAGCTCTCCTTGGTCTTTTCCTCAAGGTTGAAAATTTGAGCAAGGGCCTCTCAGCTTTACAAAAAAAGACCATGGGTGAGAAAACAACTCAAACTTTGCTGATTTCTTTTCTAGGAGTAAACTAGAACAAACTAAAGCATTAAATTTGGCATGGCAGGAGACATAAAGAAGGACCATGTGCTTTGGTATCTTGTTAAAATTTGGGTCAAAACCCAACAGATGATTATTTGGTAACTCACCATTGCAAACCTAGTACATATTTCTGTTCTGGTTTGCAAATGAAGCCATCTCTATGAGATTATAAAGATCTTATTATAAAGATATAGATCACCTTTATACCAATGTAACTTCAAAATCATTGCCCTTTTTTTCCCCCTCAAATCCCTCTTGCTGTTCACTTCTGTCACATCCACAGACCAAACTTGTTTTGACACTTTTAGTTTTTAAGTATGACTGTGCTCCCAGCTGCTCAAGAAATACAAATCAGAGGGAGCATTAAGCTGGAAATAAGCAATTATTGTGCTAATTGACTCTTTCCTAGTGATAGAGGAGGATTTGTTGCGTAGTTCCCATGTAGCTTATGCTTACCCTGATGCCAGGTGGAATAATTATAACTTAGATGAACCTCACACAGTTTTTACTCAGCACAAGCCACAGGAGTGAGGAAGGCACATCAGCACAGGCATTGTTGGTCTAAAGCCTGCAGTAATTACCAGCATTTCCAGATGATCTTTTATGAACCAGGATAAAGGCACTCTGTCATGGTTTCATGCAAATGTAGGTTCTGCCAATGTGGCTGTCATGCAAACCTACCCTATGGGAGAAAGCTTTCTGTCTTAAACCATTGATTTAATGGTTTTCCTTGCTTTTTATTCTTTGCACATGTGTGTCAGGATTTAAAAAGAAGGGAGCTGATTGCAAAGATCATGTGTGGAAAGACTTACAGCTGAGAACTTGCAGGCCAAGAAATGGAGTATGGGCAATGAGCTTTGCTTTGTTGAGTGTCTATATTATCCTAAGACGTTTCTGGAAGCGGAACTATTGGTCTTTAGATGTGGGTGCCAGTGCTGCCCATGCCTCATGATTTTAGGTATAACCACTTTCCACACAAGTGTTTTGTTGCTTCACATGTCAAATCCAAGTGTTTCACTGCAAAGACAGCTGTGGGCTAATCCGGGTACAGATGCAGGGATTTGGGTTCACAGGCAATTACTAATTACTGGGCACTCCAGCATCAAAATTCTCCAAGCAACGTTGCAAATCTCAGCCAGGCTATCTGAAATAATGGCTATTTGACCAACGCCTAACTTCCTTAGACAGTTAATGTGGAATTTTCTGGTCTGAAAATAACATGGTTAAAGGTCCTTTTTCCAGCCACAGATCAAACAGTCGCATGCAATCATCTATTCCCAGTAGCAGGAAAAAACCTCTTGTTTAAGAATTTTGTTTCCTGATGAATGCCTGCTGTGCTAATATCCCTAATCAAGGGTCATGAGAGCCCAGACAGTGGCAAAACCACATTCCTTAGTGCAAACAAGCCCTTCAAAATCTTTTTGGTTTTAAGGAATAGGAGGATCCTTGTTGGGAATGAGGAACAGGCTGGTTGTTTCTGCAGCATCTGGTTTTTAAAGACTTAGTTCAAATTGCCAGGGGACCTTTAAGAGTTAAACCGAAGAAATGAATCACAATGATGTGTATTAATGCAGGAGGTTGCCTTTACAGAGACTGTCAGAGAGCGCAGAAATCCCTTTGCGGGATTTACAGTAGACATCACGAGGAAAGGTTTGGAAATTCTCCCCCGGAACGTTTTGTGGGTGAGATCTAGGACTCTTCCTCTGCATGCCAAGTAGAAGTGATCTGGCAGGAAGATATCTCCATCATCCTACATGTTTGTTACATGGACTGTCAGGCCCTAAGGCTGTCCATGAGATGCTTGTACCACTCATCTCCGTATGCACCTCTGCTCCTAAGTAAAATGAAGTTTGATTGCTTTGCTGACCCCAGCAGTTCCACAGAACAGGTGAACTCGCAGCCCTGAAATTGCCTCTTTGCCTGACTTCATATTTTGAGTTCATTCTAGGGCCAGTACTTAAAGGGAGTGACTCAAGGCGTAGAGTAAGTATAGTTCTTGGGATGAGCCTGAGGGAGACCAGGAAGAGCTGGCTTGGAGAACCTCTAGATGATCACATGAAACGCGCAGCAGAAAGAAGGTCACCACTTTCAGTACTGGTCTCCAGCTTGGTCTTAAATTTTTGTTCTTTTCATGATTGCAGATTTTTTTTTCCAGAACTTGTGGACTTTGCACCTGAATGGCTGTGCTGGTGGGAAGGGGAATGGGCACTCTGTGTGTTAGACAGAAAACCTTGTGTTTGTGCCTCGATCTAACCTGCGGATGTTCTTGTTCTCCCTCAGACTATCGTACTGGTCCCTGCTTTAGCCAAGTGAATAACCAGATGTGCCAGGGCCAACTCAGTGGGATCGTCTGCACCAAGACCATGTGTTGTGCCACCATTGGACGGGCCTGGGGTCACCCATGTGAGATGTGCCCTGCCCAACCTCACCCCTGCCGCCGAGGTTTCATTCCCAACATTCGTACTGGAGCCTGCCAAGGTAAATGCCATGAATATCTAAAGGATGTTCCCTTATCCATCCTGATGTGCACCGAAAAGGGTGAGTGATGAATGACAGCCAGGAGCCCTAATACAGGGAGCAGCTCTCTGTGTAAACTTTGCTAAATCTGTCATTGTATGCCCCAGGGCATCACCATGGACCTTGGGTCTCTCATGGGATCACCTAAGATCATCTTAGCTCACTTAAAGATTCTGGCCATGCTGTGGTTCTCAGGTGATGTTCCTCCATCCCACAAGATGTAGGGAATCAGGCTAGTGTTTCTCCAGGTTTAAAAAGTTACAGCCTTCCATATATCCTCATTCTGTGGTGCTGCTATTGTTGTTGGAGCTTCTGTCCCAGCACTGGAACATGATCAACACTTTTATCAGGCGACTAGTGCTCTGTAAATTGTATTATTGGTTCAAAACAGAAGCCATAACTCCTTTGAGATCACACAAGCAATTCAAATGTACATGATTCATGTGCTTAGAGGTTGCATTCAATGTCTAGGACACCCAGGCAAAAAGCAGAATGGTCCACTGAGTTCCCATCAGCAGATCCCGTTGGCAGCCTTTCTGGAGCTGCTGTTGCTTCTTCCTGCTGATGGGTTGCAGGGGTCTCTGTGTAAAGTTGCATGAATTCCTTTCTGCATCTGCAACTAATTTCAGCCTTTACCTGCCACAATCAAAAGCCAAAATTACAGTCCAAATCCCACGTTGGCCAGTGTCTGTAGGATAAAATTGGGAAGGCTGAAGAGGAGAGCTCTCTTGCTGTCTATTGTAATCTGCATTTTATGGCCCAATCTCTTCAGGAGAGCTTGGCCTATTTAATAGATTTGTCACTCACTGTTACTGCAAGCAGAATAGGAGTATAAATATCTGCAGCACATGAGCGTGCTGGTTCTCGCAGCAAGTACTGAGGCCTTCCTGAGGTGCTTTGGAAGCACAGTGTCCCCTCACAGATGAGGAGACCATGGCTGCAGGATGAGCCGTCCTGGGACAGGGCTGAAGAGCAAAAGCTTACAGTCCATAGGTTCCCCTCTCTGCCCTGCAGCAGATGTTGCTCTCTGAAGGCTGCAGGAGGGCATCCCACCAAAGCAACTCTCATCCTCAACTCGGCTACCAATGTGGAATGAACCATGAGGGAGTAGACACATTGATGTTTGCTTTGGAAAACATTACTATACTTTTGTTTCCCTCGCTTGGGTAGATAAGCCAGCAATAGCTTTATGTCCATTTTCTGTCCTTCACCTTATGTCTAATGTAATCGGATGGGTAATTGCATTAGGAAATGTCAATCCACCTCCTTGGAGCAAAGCTGCTTCTTTCTCATAGCCCTCCCACCATGCTGGGATTGAGCAGTCATATGTTGCAAAGGCTGCACTTTCTAACGTCTTTGCTCGTCTTCCTGTAGATGTGGATGAATGTCAAGCCATTCCCGGCCTCTGTCAAGGTGGTAACTGCATCAACACGGTGGGTTCTTATGAGTGCAAATGCCCTGCGGGACACAAGCAAAGCGAGACCAGCCACAGATGTGAAGGTAAGATTGCAGACTTCAGCACGGCTTCACCAATCTGCTCAGCACTGGGTTCCCAGATAAACACCCTTGTGCTCTCAGAGTCTAAAAACTCGAGGACCTTTCTGCTCACAGGGCATCTCCAAGGCTGGCAAAGCAGAGATGTGAAAGAGCTCCCATGCCAGCCTTGATCCTAGTTTCCAAGTAGGAGGGAGTACTGCAAGCGTCAAGGCATGTTAGAAAATGTACTGCAATATGAATTTCTGATCTGTTTATCTGCTTCCCACAGTACAAGGCAAGGAAATGAGGAATAGAGCTTGCCTGATCTCTTAAGCTAGAAAGTTTTTTTTATTTCATGCAGGTGTTTTCTGAAAGATATTTTAATGGCAACACAGACTCATTTAACAGAAGGGATCTCTGGAGGGCTTTAGTTCAACCTCCTGCTTAGATCAGGGCTGGCTTCAAAGCTAGATCAGGTTGCTCATGTTGCTCAGTTTGATCGAGTTTTGGAAACTCAAATCCTTTTCTTTTGGAGCTTTTGTCCCAGGGTTGCACCACTGTCATGGTGAGGAATATTTTCCTTATATCCACTTGATATTTATCTTTTTGCAGCTTGCAACTTGTTGCTTCTAGTTTGATAGAGTAAGTGGGAGGAAGGCAAAGCAGGTGGAGTCTGATTAGCCAGGATGGTGATGGGATAAGACAACCAGAAATAACATCATGGCTCTCAGAAGGTCTGATTCCATAAGATGAGGGTATGGAGCAAGTAAATGCAGTGTTGCTTCACTGACTTGGTGATATTATTCCAAACTGACATGTTGGCCAGAACCTGAACCTTGTCCTTGAGTACAAAACAGGCACAAATGAAAATTTGGCCTTAGAGACGTGAAATGCCAGTCAGCAGCACGCCTGTGAGCATCCCTGCTTTGAGCCAGTGGCCTGATACTGTCCCAGCCCCCCAGGGGAAGCATGCCTCCCCACCAGCCCAGGGTTGTCTGCAGACAGCCTGCCTGCTGTGCCTGGCTTTCCTGTCTTTCTGGTTACTTTGCAGGACGCACCTTGCTCATCTTCAGCTGAGTTGTAAATGGGAGTGACCTTTTCAGCCTCAGCATCTCTCTTGGAAATGGTACAGTGCTCCAGAGGCATGGTTTGTGCTTAGTTAGGGATGCTCTAAAGCATTACTGCTGCAGCAGTAGCTACGGAGCTACTGTAGCTTGAAGCCAAGCAGCGGGAAACGCAGCCTGCCTCTTCTCAGCATCAGCCTTGGCCGGGCGCTGCGGGCAGCCTGGGGAGTGCAGTCAACTTTCAGACTCTCTGGAGAAGTTCCCAACCTGATGGAAGGGAACTTTGCAGAAACTCCTCTTTGCCTCTTCTTCAGCACAGAAATTGGAGGAATTTAAGTATTAATTACCTTCTAAAAACACCTCAGTGGGGGGCCCAGATGCCTTGCCCAGATTTGCAGGTGCAGCTCTGCTCTGAACATGTGGGCAAGCTGATCTGCAGTTTTGGCAGCCAGATCCCCATGGCTGCAGGCAACAGAAAGGATCGGTCTCAGCAGGGTCTGGTACGATGGTGCAGAGAGCTCTGCCATTTTCAAGGGAAATACTTTCCAGGTGGTTAGTGGAGTTGCTTAGAAATGGCCAAATGACTGATCCTAAGACCAGAGGACTAATTTCATTTGGGTTGTGAAAGTTTAACAATGTTAAGAATGGTTGTGGTAGTTAAGGCAGAACTCTGCCTACTTCTGGAAGCCCCTGGAACTGCTCTTTGCTCTCAGGCTCAGGATAAGTTGGTCCACTATATTACTTACTTAAATTAAGGACTCGCCTAGATAGTGAGAGGCAATGTCATGTTCCATGCCATAAGGCACACGCTCCTGTAGCAAGTGTGGAGCACAGGCAAGGATTAGGTGCAATCAGTATATTAACATTCACAGTGCCACCAGTCTGAGCCCTCTTCGTGAGAGTCTGGCTCCAGTTCCTTAAGGTGCAGTCTCAGCATCGCCTTTATCGCTGCTTGGCGTGTCTGAGAGGTGTGCAGACCTCTCCAGGAAGGACACGCTCTCCCCAAGCATCTTACAGTTCTCATGGGCCAGATGCATACCTTGCCAAGCAGGCTGCACCTCTCAGAAGTACGGGAATAAACATTTGTTGTGTTTTCCAAACATCTGGCAAATGAAAAGGAAAACAGCATTAAACTTTTCCTGCCTTGGTTGTTAAAGCTCTTTCCCGCATACCCTAATGAAACCCTGCTGGCCCGTGTTTGCCGTTTTAGGGATGAAACGCGTTGGTTGTGCTGGTGTGGCTGCGTCCCACCTAGCTGGGCTTCAGGAACTCCACCTCCCTTTCATTCCTCTCCAAGGCTCTGTTGTGACCAAGACAAGGGATGATGAATGCACTAGAATGCAGGTGTTTAACCTGGAATTTTTTTCCAGGTGGTGAAGTTATTTACAGTGGCAGAACTGTAGGCAGCTAACTATTCCACAGAGAGAGCACTTAAAGCAGCCACCATATAAGCATGGTAACTTAAGCAGTCACCATATGAGCATTAAAGCACCTCCATGGCACTGTGGGTTTGACAGCGAACATTGTCCCATGGGGTTTCTCCCAACAGTCAGTTCTCAGGCAAAGGAGCATCACTGCTTCCACGTGACTGTTCCCATACCCCTCCTGCAACCCAGACATTTTCCTTGCTGGTATAACTCTGGTAGTCTCTGTCAGTGCACGCTGTGTGACCTGGGTTCGGCCCTTCAGAAGAACTTTTGCAAAGTGAGACGCCAGCTACAGAGGTTAATCCTTCGGTGAGGGATGGATGTTCTTTTATGTTGAGAAGACATCTGCATCCGTGGATCTTCCTTGGCAGGATGCCATGAGACTTTCTAAAATTTTAACCAAAGGGTTTCCTGCAGTGCTCTGGCATGCAAGGACTTGGAACTGGTCAAATCCAAAACAGCCCTTTTACATGCATGTCAGGTGAAGAACCAGTTCCCCAAATCCAGTGGTGTCCCATGCAATTTGGCTGGCCAATGGGCGAAGGCTGAACTGCACTAGAACCATGGGCCCAACCTCAGGATGCAAAAAATTGTTCTTGCCTTGGTCTGCCTCACCCGTGCTGGCTGGAGACCAGGCAAAGCACATATGAAATCAGTTTAGCTGGAATCTCCTATATACTGAGATTAAAAACAATCCATTGTCTGAATCTGTCATCCAGATGCAAGGGGCCTCTGCGTGGGTCCCCGCTTCCCAGAACGCCTGCAAAAGCTGCATGATGTGGCCATAAACAGCTTCCTTTCACTCTCTTTCCTGGATGGCCATAAAAAGAGACATCTCCAGCATCCATGGTGTCTGTTCCATCACTTATCTTACCTTGATTGCTAAGGAGACCACCAAAAGAGGATGCTTTCCTTTGGTATGATTTACTGACCTCGGGGTCCTTCTGTGAGAATGGCATAAACATGAGGGATGCTCTAAACTGACAGGGTTGAGATTGTTTTCGAGGGCCTGTTTCCCAGACGTGAATCACCAGCGTGTCCCCACCAGGCAGTGAGAAGGCGAAGAGGATACCTTTGTCTGGGTTATCGCTGCTCCCCTCTAGGCCATGTACCCAATGTGAGTCACTAAAATGGTGTGAATAGGGGAATAGAGAGCCAGCATCTTGTAAGGGGTTCATCTGATGCTAACGCTTTGTAAACACGGGAAGATCTGGACCCTGTCTCAGAGCTTGCTGCATGCTTTGCTACGTCGGGAGCAAACTGTTTGTTACAGCTGATAGAGCACCTAATTCCTGATTTGCTGAAATGTCTTGTACTGACAAAGTAGCTGTATCAGTCCAAGCAACCGCTGCACTGGGCCAAGGGATTTAATCAAAATAACGACCACAACCATAAGAGGATATTTTCTTTATCCAGGTGTGCTCCAAACCTAAAATCTCAAAGCTGCAGGAGTTCCCTTGTTGAGTCTGTTTGTGCTAACTATATAACTGGTGAAAGGAGTGATTTCTCAGCTAGCACTGAGACCATCTTGCTTTAGGAAGAGGAGATGGTTTCCTCTTGTTTTCAGATTCCTTATCCAAGCCTAGCATCCAGGAAATATTAAAACTAGATTAAATGTCTATGTTAAATTCTTCCCTAGTTCCCAGGAGCTTGTATTTTCTGCTTAGAAGATTCCTCCTGGGGAGTGAAGTCAGCAGATGGGATTGCGTTTGAGCCAAAGGTCAGAGCTGGTGTCACTGTGTCTGCTGATTAATGATGCCTCCCTCATTAACGCAGCAGCATGTACCGCTAATCTTCTTTGGGCTGTTTATTGGTGGGAATAGGCAGGAGTAGAGATAATGTTGTTCGTTTCCCATAGCGATACTTATCTCTTAACACAAATGGCACCTGGAATCAAGGCTCCATTTTCAGTCCCTGAATCCCTGAAGAATAAAGATGCTTTTCTTATGCAAGATCTTCTACGCTGATAACGGAGGCCAGCTCAGGCCCTGATCTCCCAAGCATGCAAGGGGGCTGCAGCTGCATACACTGGATGAATTTTGGTCAACCCCAGAACGAAAATGATGTCCTCTTTCTATCTGCAAAATGTGAAAACGTGCATATGACATCAAGTTTGGATTTGAACCTAAATATCCTCCAAGTTCAGTGTTGCTCAGTTCCAGAGTTATTTCTGCAGCTCATCTCTAATGAATGTGACGCTTTCAAATAGTGGCTTATTTTATGCCTTTGTTCATTGTATTCTGAGGGAGCTCGAGGGATCAAGAGTGCCTGATCTTGGGGCTGTGCAACATATAATGAGAAATTTCTGGCACAGAGAGCTGCCTGCTCACTTTCGGAAAGATAGAAGCAGCCTATGAAACACAGCAATGGAGCAAGGGGGGGATTGAGAGTGGGGAAGGGGAAGGCTGCTCTCTTAACCAACACTGGAGACAAGGCCAGCTTTGCAAGTGCCAAAGGATTGCGTTTATATTGTGTTTGTATGAAAAGATGAACAAGGAGGGCAGATGTTGCCAGCTTATGGCTAAATTGACAGATACTATGCTTGGCTTATGGGGAAACTGGAAAAGAGCAGGATCTGTTGAGGTCTGCAGGGGAACGAGAAGCGTGTGAGCACCGAGAGAAGGGTATGCTTATATCCAGCTGACTTCTTAACCCTGCTGGAAGAGAAGATTTGTTGAGGAGGACACAAGAAAGCACTCCTGGCAATAATGGTGCAAAATGAAGAAAGGAAACATCAAAGCTGAAATCGGACACATCTTTCTGCTACAAAGACCTTTATCAATAAATCGTAGGGAAGTGGGGGGTTGTTACACAGAGTGACATTTCTAAATTATCCTGGAAGCAGCTGTAAAAATTACGCTTAAGGGAACAATTCCATGGCATGTTCTTATGGGTGGAATCACTGACTGAATGAAGCTTTTCCTTCCATAATTTTAGTGGTTCTCTGCCAACAATTTAACTTTTTCTTAATAGCCCTTCCTCTACTGCATAACAAAATGCTAAGCCAGCTCCATTATCAGTGAAGTATGTAATGCCAGTACCTCACCCAGGATGCTTTCCAATGCCCCAAAAGGAATAAGTGTGTCACATCCCAAACTGTTCCAGGATGATAACATGCAAAAAAGTACATGGAGAAACACCAGGCAAGGGAACGAAAGGCACTGCATGCTTTGTGCAACGAGCTCTGTTCAGATCTGCCCGGGGTAGATCCTTCTTGACGGCCTTCGGCACCTCCAGGAGACAGATTCTGCCAAGGGCGAACAAATCCTTTAATTACAAATCTTATGTCTTTTTACTCATCCGTTTCTATTTAGCATTTGTAGGGTGACATGTTAGATGTTACTTATGTCCCCATGGGCTAGTCTTTTGTCACCACCACACAAAATTCCAAATTTTCTAGTGAAGACAAGGCTCTGGTTTTGACTCTGTTGACTCTTATTCATGTTTCTGAACTGGAGGGAGCTTTCCTGCATTTCCCATGAGCAGAGCGGGTAGGCGGGCCCACTTTCCTCACGAATGGAACATGATAGCCATTTTATTAGCGTGTTTTCAATTTTCTTACAAAATGTCTACAGAAGAGCTCATTGTTTGGATCCATTAAAAGCTCATTTCCATGGATTTGGTGTGGTTTGGAGGGTTCCATTACTCTCCTCTGTGGTTTCTTTGTGCTTTCTGGAAGGGAAGGTCTGCGACTCCCGTGAGCTGCACGAGAGAGGGCTGATGAGGCATGACCTCTGCTACGTGACACAGAGATGTTTTCTCCATCAAGCCCTGTTTTTTTAGCAGATGGAAAGGTTGGGGTTTCAACATGTCTGTGGGCACCCGTGTTGGATGGGCTTTGCAGACTGCAACTCTCTTTCTGAAGCTCTGTAGCCTTTGGCTTCCAGCATTTTCAGCCTTAATGATCAGGCCAACTCCAACCCAGCGAGTTGGAGACCAGGTCCAAAATCAACGTTTGCATTGAATTCTGCCATTGTCTGAAGAGCAGAGTGCACAGAATACTGCTTTAATTTTTAACAGAGAGTTGGAAAAGTCGTGAAGTAGCCAGGTTGGAGTTGGAAGAATTCCCTACCCAGAGCTGGCAGCTGGGTGTTAATGAGAGGTGTACATATCCATCCCACTGTGTCAAGCTCTCCACGGACTTCAGCTCTGAATGAATCAAAACTATGAGACGCTTTACAAAGAGAAAATAAAGGCGGCAAATGTGGTAGGGAAGAACTGAAACAACAACAAAACCCAGAGCTCAGTTTCTCAAAGTACAGGATGTGTGAGTAGGCTTGAGGAACTCTGGCTTTTTTTCTGCTTCTTGGGTTGCTAACGCTGCTCTCTTCTGAACTAGGATTTTCAAGGGGAAAAAAATGTTGCCGTTCAATTTAACCTTTTGAATTAACTCTGTTTTTCCTTAAGAATGGAATGTAGTTGCTGCCCCCATGAACACGTATGCTTTTTCTTGGATGACTGATGCTATGTCATAAGTATTGATCTAATAAGATGCCTGCCTGTCAGCTGGCCTCCAGACCTCTGATACAGCAAACTTCAGGAGAGACATGCAGAAGTTTTAAGCTGTTATTTCTAATAGTACAAGCAGCTTTTGCTTCATAAAGCTCTTTCCCTTCCAGTGTTCTGCAAATTGTAACCAAACACAGGCCTGTAATTAAATGACAGGGCAGGCTGTAGTGATAAAATCTCTTTCGCTGCAGGGGCCCAGGTGGGGGAAGTGTTTCTGTAGATTTGCATTGCCGCCTTTCGAGGTTTCAAGTCATGTCTGTCTGTTGGAGGGGCTCTGAGCATCAAAGAGCTGGAGGAGCACTGCAAGGACAGAGGCGATATCTCTGCTGCTTGCAAAAGGCGGCTGGAATCTCTGGCTAGCTGAAAGCATAATTTTAGAGTTCCTAAGAAGCCAAACAGGAATGCATCTTCCCCCCTTGATACACGAGTGTATAACCTGCCCTATGCGCTTGGGCTTAATTCTGTGCATGTTGAAATCGAGGTTTCACTTGGTTCCTCCGGATTCAGAGCTGCAGCCAAAGTAAAACAGAAGATAATTGTGTTTGTAACAGGTTGTGTGAGCAAGGAGGAGAGATTGAAGACTATTTCTTTGACCACATGAAGCACCCATGGGGGGTCTCTGTCCATACCACATGCCTCACTTCAAAAGGCAGCTCGGCTCATCTTACTTAAACACATACATTGTCAGTGTCTATCACTGAGCTGAGTGGGTTGAATTTCACTATGTCTCACTTTGCAGGGAAAAACCATCGCTGTTAGGGCACAGCTCTTCTGCTCTGTTTAGACATTTCCATTCAGATGTGATGAGATTATCTCTTTCTGCAGAGTGTAAATGGCATCTAGAAAAAACTCTGATGGAGGTGCCTGCTCTGTAACCATCTAACCCATCTGACCACAACTCAACATGCACCACTGTCCAGATCGTTTCTGCAGTCTTTTCCTCTAGGAGTGTAACAGTGTAGACCCTCTTATTCCTCTTTTCCCTCAGAGCAAGGTGGGGGTTTTGTGGTGGTGAGAATAAACTGTCATCATCGGATGTCCATGGCCATGCCACCCTGCAGCCAAAGGCTGGTGTAGTGGGGTCACAGTGCCTGGGACGTGATGGCAGAAGGCTCCTGGCAGCCTCTCTAATTTTAGAGAGAAGGATGAAGTTTACGAGGATGTTTCTGGAGGACCGAGGACAACGGTTAGTCCTTGAGAGTCACCTCTGTGCAGCCAGATTTCACGCCCCCTTGCCCTCCCTTAGCTTTGTGCCTATGCTAGGGAATCCTTTTACAGACATCGTTAGGTGAGTTGAATCTATCCCAAGCCTTGGAGAACTAGCCCTATCCCAGGTACGTAGGCCAGAGATGATTTACCATTGGTGTAAATCTGTCCACTTCATTCCAGCCTGAATTTATAATGTCTCAGCTTCAGTTTTTATCTTCTCGTTGTGAGACTGCAGAGCACTGCACTCTCGACATCATCTTTGTGTGTCTGTTTTCTATGATCCCATCACATCCTTACAGTTTCTTGGATAAATGTAATTGAGTCCTGCTAGTCCCTTAATGCCAGGCAGGTTTTTCCATGCTTTGAGTCAGCGCCCTAGACTCTGAACCCTTCCATTTTGTTAACTCTTTGTTGTAAGAGCTGGCACCACAAAGAGCTGTGGCATCCAGAAATGATCCTAGTTAAGAGGTAACATCACCTGCCTGCTTCTGCTCAGTGTTTCTCCCATACATCTTCAGGGCTGCACTAGCATCGCTAGCCACTGCATGGCACTGTGAGATTGCAGTCAGACCTTTCCTCCCTAACTCAAATTTTTCTCAGTTTCACCCTGGACAGGACACAGCTCACCACCCCTCTGGGTAGCCCACACCCATTTCTTACAGAAATTTCTTGCCCGTTTCTCAGATCTGCCACTGTGGCTCATATCCATCATCACAGCCAGGGCTTCTGGCTCCCAGCACAGATTTCTTCTGGTCCCTCCCTTGCCCTGATGGGGTGGGTTCAGGTAACTCTTTCCCACGTGTGTATGCTGCCTCCATCACTGAAGCCTGCTAGATGAGCTCTTCCAAAGCCATCCTCCATCCCCGCTCCCAGATGAGAGGTCTTTGCTGTTCTGCCTTTTTTTTTTTTTTGCAGATTAGTCTTTGCCCTGCAGCAGCTCTAACCTCCACACATGCTAATGCCATCAGGCTGTGCAGGGCTGTTATGCTGTTCACATTGGAAAAATCCCCTCGAAGGAGCAGACTTTGACCAGTTCCTTTTCATTACTTTCCTGCCAGCCCCAGGCAGCATCTGAATTGCATATAAAAATCCCCTTATCCATTCACAACAGCATGATAGATTTTAAACACAATGAATAAAGTTGCTTAGCAGAAATAATTTATTTTGCCAATTGCCAAGACCCATTTTTTTTTTTGCCACTGTAAAAACTATCGGGCAAATATTCCTTCTGTCTTTTACCACCACCTGGACCATGACCACCAACCAACTGCTTTGGGTGGATTAATTAGAGGTTGGATCTAATTCCATCTCAGCTTCTGAAACAAATTTCAGTTGGCAACAGAAAAAAAATCTACAACCCTGCTTCCAGAAAAGTCCTTAGAGTCAAGCGCCCCACGAGCATGGCTGGGCCCTGTACATTTAATGATATTGACATTGTGGTCAAAATTTGTTGAAAACAGATTGTCCTTTTCAAAATAGCCGATTTGCCACACGCTTTGATTTTCCAAGTTGCAGGTCCCAAGTGATAGCTGCACACAAAAGTTATAGGCTGTTTCTCACTGTCTTTCTCTGTATCATCTGTACAAGTACTTGTGGAATTTTCTGCTCTGTCCTCACCCCTTTCTGTTGCAGTTTGACTTTTGTTAAGCTGCAGCTTTTGGGCTTTCTGTGTGGTTTCCCATCTGTTGTTAACTAAAACTTTCACAAGGATATGAAGCTCTTTAAATACTTGGTATAAAAAGAGCCAAAGAAATAATTAACTCAAGAATTTTCTCAAGGTTGTAATATAAATGGCCTGGAAAGTTTGGAGAACTCTACAATTCTCAAGCAAACCCTATAGTGTCTCATCTTTCCAGCTCAGTTCTTCCAGCATGGATTAAAATCGAACTCTGAGCAAGATTTCAAATATAGGTGCTCTGTTTCAGGATCCAGACCCAGGCATCCAGGACCTTGGCAATGGGGCTAGTCTCCATGTTCAGCTTGTGGTGAGGGTCTGCCATATCTCCACACCAGACAGACGCTTGTAGAGCACATCCTAAGTTCAACAGCAGAAACTACACGACTGGAGTGATTGTCTCTGAATTTTGGTACTTTTGTAAGCTTTCTGCAATTATTACCATACGTCTGGGCACTGGGGCTGCCTGGTCCCTCTGACGTCTGAGTCCAACTGTTGCGCCTTGACAAAACCTTGTTGCAATGTCCTTATTTTCCGTGCTCTTAAATCCGGAGAGATGCACCTCACTGGTACGTTATAGCGTCACAGACATGGCAGTGGGCTGCTGGAGAAGCAGGCTGCTGCAGAAGCGGTGTGTGGAAGGGCTTGCTAACATGGATGGTGTGTCTTTGATTGCCATGGATAATTAGGTGTGATCTCTCCAAGGACTCAATGTATATCTCTATCTCATTAATCTTCCTTGCGACGAGATAAAGAGTTCAAACTATGGCATGCTCCTGGCATTGTTATGCAAATCAGTTCACACTAAAATAGGGCTGCTGATTGAGGAGCTGAACCCATAGAGTGATATGGCCAGACCCCCCTTACCTAACTGATAGTACAGAGACCTTTTCACCTGGATTTAGATGCCTGAATGTATTTAAAATTGAGCCAAATCCCTCCTGTATGGGGGAATTTAGTGAATAATGCATGAGCCCAGTGCTTTGTACAAACATGATGTTGTCTCTGATGTTGCATCTCTGCTTTCAGAGAGGCCTCCAAGTCACACGGAGGGACCTGCTCTCCAGCCGGTCATGAACCTGCACAGACATGTTTCTGTCCTGAAGCTTCCTTTGTACTCCAGGGAGCTCAACATTGTAGATCAGCCTAGCCAAAGACCTACACTGTCAGCAGGGATAAGCAGAGGAGTCCATGAAGCCCTCTGTATCACCCTCTCGGGGAGTCTTGTTTTCCATACTGATCCACTGCTAGGAGTCCACTTATGGTCTCAAGCATCCCGTGACAACCCCTAACACCAGCTACTGTGTTGGTGATCCCAGCTCTGGTCCTGGATCCACACTGCAGGTAGGAAAGGAGGTGGTTTGCAAACATAACCCCTGTTGGTTTGTTCTTTTCTAGATGTGGATGAGTGCGGCGCAATCTCTGGCGTGTGTGATGGCGGCGAGTGCACCAACACAGCAGGCAGCTACGTGTGCACATGTCCACGTGGTTTCATGACCAGCCCTGATGGATCACGCTGCATTGGTAAGATGCTAAATAGATCTCAGGACCACAGATACGGGGAGAGATCACGCTCTGAAAACCAGACCTGGTGATTTGCAAATCGCTATCTGGTGATCACCAGATTTGCAAATCAAAGGGCACATTGTTCCTGGAATAGCTGGAAAATGCTGTTTTCTGTGGTCTGTCCTTGTATGTGCCATGGCTGACGTGGTCCGCCCTGGTCACGGGTTTTGATGCTGTTGCAGACCAGGGCTTTCTCCATCTCCATAACTTGGACCGTGCAGGTGCCTCAGTGCTTGAAGTGTTTGACAAGGGGTTTAGGAGGAGGACTGGGGTGGAAGGTGTCTGGCTGGGATAGCGGCGTGTTTGAGGAACTGCACGAGCTATGGGAGAATCCCAGACACTACCTCTTTTTTCCTGCATTAGATGTCAGCCGGGGAGAGACACCAGGACTCCCCTAGAGCTGAACTGCAGGCACAGTGCGTGGTTGCGGAGTGTGTAAGTCCACGGGCAGGCTTGGAAGCCTTCCTGGAGCAAAGAGGGACCCAGTGATGGGGAACATCCCACAACTGCACATTCATCCGCTTGCTTTGCAGAGGTGAAGGGGGGAAAGGTTTACTCCAAGTGTTTGCATAACCAATGCAAATAAACAGTGACTTTTATCATCTCCTCCTCCTTCCTGCTGAGACCACAGGTAATGGCTCATAAATCCCTACTGCCCAAGCTAATAATCAGCAGGGCTGTGGACTCGATTGGCTTCATCTCGCTGAACTCAGCCTTTTGGGAGCTGCTTTGCACTGAGCTGGTTGTCTGGATCCCCTCTGTACCCAGTGCTTCCTAAGCACAGCACGGGGCACTGCAGACGCCTATTCCTGCACCCATGCTGAACCCGCAGGTTTACAAGGCTGTCGTGTAAGCTCTTGCACATTACCTTGTGGCCCACCTTCCTCCCACAGTATCTGATTTCTGGCAACAAAATGACTCCCAAGCTTGTATGGAAATCACAGTCTTGCAGTCCCCGTCCTGCAGACTGCGTGAAGGGCTTGGTGGGGCTGGTGGGTGCCGCTCCACCGGCTCTGACGTACCTGTTCACCCCCTCTCAGTTTGGCTCAAGGTGTCTGCATTTCAAAGCGTCCCAAACCAGATGTGAGTCCAGGCAAGCTTTCTCCAGACCGATGGGCTGTCCTGCCTCCAGACTACAGAGCCTGGAGTGAATCTTGCATGTTTAAGAGATCAAAATTCCTTTCCAAGCCTTGTAAATATTTGATGGTCCACTTCTCTTTGTAACAGACAACAGTTTCTATGATAAATAGATCAGCTCTCTGTTTACTTGCTCTCAGCAGGGGCACTTAACTTCAGTCAAAATGAATCCCAGGGTTTGTCTCACTGATCAGAAAGTTCATTCGCCTTTAGAAAAGTAAGGATGCAAGGATTTGTAAAGGGGAACTGTTGCAGAAAAGGCAAAGATCGTTGTTAGTGCAATGGAAAATGTCAGGTACAGCTTTCTGTTGAAAGTCCTGGAAACTAATACAGAAAAAAAACATTTCCAAATTCTTTTATATCCACAGAACCTGGAGTAAAAATTAATCATGTTCTAGTTCCGGAAAGAAAAATGTTGTAAAGTATAATGTACGAGTCACCTTGTTTGGGAATCTGACAGATTTTAATGAGAATGAAATTCTCCTCCCTGTTTCCCAGACCCTGCCATAAGCCCGGAGGGGTGTGACGGCTGTCGGATGAGTCATATGGACATTTCCCCACTTTCCTTGAAACCAAGTACTTCAAGAAATGAAAACTAAATAAAATTAGAAAGCCCAAATTTAAAAATAGTCCAAAGCTTAGTTAGCTGCAGTGGACTATGACTGCATCTGAACTCAATACATCATGCTGTAGCCATTTCCCTGAGCTAATATATGCTGCTAGCGTGCTGTCACATTTTGGGACAGACAATATTTTTCCTGGCAAAATGCATAGTTACTATTGGGGTGTTGTTGCCCCGGGATCCATATTTTGCAAACCCTGCTTCTATCGTTTGAGGGGGTTTTAGTGCTCGTTTTGAGAGTTTGTGGTAGTTTAAGCCCACAATTTACGTCCTATGAAATAAATCAAATAAATAGTTTGTAAAATTGAAAATTAATAAATAACGTGGCCACCCTTAAAGCATGAACAGCATCAGGAGAGAGCAGAAGAGATTGTCACACTGCCACCTCTCAGATGTTTAGACTGGAAGTGACCGCAGTGTCTCATATATCATGGGGCACCAGCACTGGCTATGTGGTGACTTTATGGTGGCAGCCTTGATATATTCCCATCCCTTTCCCCTCCCTTTTTAGTAAAGTAAACACCTTTTTATTGCATTTGAATAATCTCCTGTAGTTTTTGCAGCTGAAACAGCAAGACACTGAGCTTGAGTTGATCCCAAATCTCATTAGCTGCTTTCACTGCCTTCCTCAGTAAAATGCAAACAGCAGCGTAGCTGGAGAAAGTCCGTCATAGTTTGCAATGAGCATTTATTGAATGATTCAACCACCTGTGCTTGACACAAAGAATCCAGTTCCACACATGTTCATAACAGTTTCATTCATTTACGCTTGTAAAAGACAGGCTCAGTGTTTTGCAGGCAGCAGAAGGATCTGCTCCAGCAGGCTGTGAGGTTGTGGTTTTTTTTCAGTACAATGCGTTGCTTTTCAAGAACAGCTTAAAAGAATAATTTTCAAATGAGAAAAATGGTCTTTCAGGTGCATTTCCAGACGTGCACATGGTGTTCCCTTGTTTATTGCAAGTCAGCACTCCTGCACGTTGCTTTCTTTGCTCTTTTTCCCTGATAGTGCAGCAAAGCTCTGAAAAATTTGGGTCTTATCTCCTCTTGGGCAACATCAGCAGATTTACTGCCTAAAGTTCCGGGTAGGGCCAGATCTTGCTTATCATTGCAAAGTCCTGGGCTCAGAGAAGGTTGTGAGGGTGTTATTGAGGATTTCACCTGCCTGGAGAACCCTTTTTGCTCGCTTTGGTCATTATCCAGGAAAGAGCAAGAGGGAAAAGGAAATATGAGGAGATATTTATGAGGGCAAGAAATGACAAAAGGGAAGTGGTGTGAGGGACACAGGCTCAAAACAGATCGATAAGGAGCTGGGGAGGGCCCCTGAGCAAAGCCCCCCAACAGCTCCCAAGGCATCGAGGGAGCTGGCGATGCTGCCAAGCAGAGGTCTGCCTGGGCATCTGCAGGGACCAGAGGGTGTAGAAAGGCTCCATAGTAGGAACCTGGACTGCAAACTGGGTCATTCAGTCCACATTTGTAAAGCGTTTCCCCCTAGAGAGAAGCATTTTTCATCAGATCATTTCAGGGATGCATTTATACCTCAACCCTGTCACCAACGAACTGGGAGGTGAATATGGAGAAGATTGAACAGCCAGGGAGGGAGTGAATTTATTATAGCACTTGTCAGCAAAGAAACTGTCCTGCAATAGCACCCAGACCTTCCCTGTTTGCACTGCAGCCCTCCTGCCGTGAGACAGCAGAAGCACTGGTGGCCAAGGTGTGCCATGGATATTGCATCCCATTGCACTGGGAGCTGTGCAGTGAGGAACGCTTTGTGCTTTTGTTCTGGCATGACTCTTCACTGGGACAGACACCACCAGCTAATCTCACCCAGACAAGAATGAAATTGGTCAGTTTTCCAGAAGCAGAGAACATATGATGGCATCATTGGTCCAGACTGACTGTCCTCACCACAGTAGGAGCACCCTTTTGCACCCTTATTCCTTGCAAACCAAACACCATTGGACATCTTGGGTGGGAGACCTTTGGCTACGTGCTGCTGTGTTGCAGCTCCGTTCTGGGCTAATAGCCCTCAGGTCCTTTGTAGTCAGAGCCAACTGCCTTTTGCAATCACTAGTTTGTTTGGGTTTGGTCACTGAGCTTCTCAGTTTCTGTACATGACAAGACACAAAGTGAGAGAAATACCCTCTAAAGTTCTCTCCTGGGAAGCAGTACCAGTACTTTCTATTCCTCCGTCTCTCCCTGCCCCTACCCCACCACCAAAGAAACAAACCAGGTGTTCATCAGGATGGAAATTGCAAAATCCCCTGCAGATGCACAACAGATCTTGGACAACTTGTGCAGACCACAAAGAGGATGTCCACATTGAAAGGGAAGATAGACATTAGCCGTGCTGGATGGTCGCTCCCAGGGTGCAGCCTCTGGTGTGGGGCTTCTCCTGGGCATCAGGACACACACACCAGGGCATCATGGCCCAGCAGATGGGTGCAGACCCTGCCAGACCCCCGCAGGAAGGTCCAGCTTGGAGTTGCTCCTGTCCCATTATGATCATAGAATCATAGAATTGTTAAGGTTGGAAAAGACCCTTAAGATCATCAGCTCCAACCGTTAACTTACCACCGCCAAGTCCGCCACTAAACCATGTCCTCAAGCACCGCATCTCCCCGTCTTTTAAATCCCTCCAGAGATGGGGACTCAACCACTGCCTTGGGCAGCCTGTGCCAGGGCCTGACCACTCTTTCAGTGAAGAAGTTTTTCCTAATATCTAACCTAAACTTACCCTGGCGCAGCTTGATGATAAGTGTGGCAAAAACCATCTCCTGCTCTACCGCTCCTGGCTGGACCTTGTAAAGCATCCACAGCCTCTCTGAATCAGAGACCTCTGACGGACCCGTGGCTCTATCCCCCACCTCTGTGCTCTGTCTAATCTCATGTGGAATTTTACCTCCTTTCTTGCCTGCAGCGTTATCTGATTTACCGAGGTTACTGTGCAAACCTGTTCCCTTAACGGCTGCAGAGGAAAGCAGAGCAAAACCACGACAACTTTGTGCTCATACCTCCAGCGTGTGGGTGGTCCTGCAGGAGGTCACAGAGGGACTGCAGGGACCCACTGTTCTTTCCATCCACCCCTCTCTCTGCCCAAGGCAGCTCCAGCTGAGTTTTCAATTAGTTCTGACCTTCATTTCTGAGAGAGATTATTACAAACTGCAGCAAAGACAGCTGAATTTAATAAACATTTGTCCAGATGAATAAGGGCTGGACCATTCCCTCCGTTACACAAACTGCTGTGACCTCCCTCCCTTGTCAAACTTGTCAGCACGTGTCTGTCTGTGGGGAAGGAGGTTGTGTTCTCCAAATCGCTCCTTGCCCATTAACTGGCTGGCTGTCATCGTGTATCACAGCTTTTGGGACAGCAAGCGTCCCACAGAAGAGCAGAAGGAGCCGGGTGGGATCTGTCCTCTCTAATGTCCAAAGGGTTTATTCCAAACTACCACCCTCACATCTAGAAGTTCATTCAAGCTCAGCCCTAAGCCCTCACTTATCTAAACTCCCCTCAAAGGTTTGAGGTGCAGCTTTTCCAAATGGCCCCGCTATCCTGCCCTGGTGTGTTCAGAGAGCAGCTTCTTTCTGGAGTAAGTGTGGGCTACATTCTGATGCTAAGCAACATCAACCGGTCAACGTGCTGTGGAAACACAGCCCGCTTCTACACTCCAGCAGCTGCTGAAACCTGCAAAGACGTGGACGTTGCTCCTGCACTCTTGCTACTTGCCAGAGATCAAGGGCTTGGGATGACCCAAAAGCCCGTGTGGCTAGGACTTCCCTTCATTAGGATTAGGAGCTAATCTGGTGTTGCATTAAATCCCCTCGCTCAAATTTCCCTTCTAGTCTGTCTGTCTTTCTGCAAGTCTCTTTGGTGGATAAAGTTTCCTAAAAGGGAATAGTTCATGCTGAACTCAGTGCTGCAGAATGGCGGAAAGGATGTATCTGCGAAAAGACCTGCTGGTTTAGTCACCCTGGCTTTAAATGGGGTCACTGTCCTCTGCAAGTCACTGAGCTGTGATTAGAGAAGAAATGTAACCACAGCCCACAGATCAAACAGCTCCGTGCAATTAATTTCAATTATATTTCAGGAAAGTGTCAGCCTGCTGGCTAATGTCAGTCTAGAGGCACAGATGACAAATCAGACTAGACTTTCCCCCTCATTAATTTACTTGAGAAACAAGGACGGGAGATGAATGAGTGGAAGATTCCAGGTTTTCCTAGAGGACTTCGTGCCAGACGGAGCCTGCTAGACATGTGAAAGACCCTCAGTCTCCTGGGCCTTCTCCAGAAGCCACACACACCAAACACCGGTGCCAGGCTTAGTGTCTGTGGCTTTGGCCAGGCTCGCGGACTTTGACCACCATCCAGGGCTCATTCTCCCAGCTCAGTCCAGGCTATGGGAACTAACCCATGACCTGAAACAGGCATCCACTGGGAATGGGAATGATCAGGCTGGAGGGATGTGGAACTGGGAACAGCTCCATTTGTTTAGCGAGAGATGCTGGGACCACTGGGACCTGTCAGGGAATGCTTCCTCATCGGAAGCCTGGGACGTGGGACATTTGCCATTAAATCAGTTCTGGGAAGGAAAGGTAGGTCCTTGCCAAGCCTGAGATGTGCAGGACCACGCTCGACAGCGTTGGTTGTGGTAAGGTCCTTGCTTAGCACAGCACTGAGGATCCCTGACTAACACTGGAAGGGTTGTACCGGGATCCCCAGCCTGACCAAAGTGGTGTAGGAGATGGCTGACCACCTTGGTCTGCCAGCTCTGTCCTGCAACAAGTGAGAACAAGGGAAAGGACTGTTGCAGCCAAGGCTTCAGCCTAGAGCAGGAATGGCTGGGGAATGCCCGCTCACTGTCTGGGAACCCTCAGAATAGTAGCAGGCAGCACTGGATTGTTTTTATCACAGGGAAGTGTTTTTAGTGGCAGAAGTTAGAGGAAAATATATCATGCTGGGTCCAACAGCCCAAGAGAGAAGACACTGCCACTCCACATGGCCAAGTTCAGGGCCTGTTGTACTGTTATATTGGCACTGATGGCCAACACTTGGTCACAAAGGTAGTATAAATAAGCAAGGCAGACACTAACATCAGAGGAGGGACCTGAAGAATGGAGATCTCAGCCCCAGGATGCAATTTTGTTCAATAATATATTTAATCCGGAACAGTTTGTCCCCACTGAGGGGATGGGTCAGGCTGTCCAGTGGTGGAAGTGTCAACGTTCGCAGTGGTCTCATGCAGACCACCCCCCCTCAGCCCGTTCCCTTCCCAGCTGCTGTGTTGGGTCAGTGGGGGAACCCATCCCTGACATCTCTCATCGGTGCAGAAACTCCAGTAAGAGGAGGGAGACACCTGTAAATAACCCCATTTCTTTGGGAAGGTGAGAAAACATGGGGTGAGGTGGGGGATCTCATCTGTTTTCTGCTCCGTGAATTCAGCCAGAATCTGCTGGGTCAGCTTGTCCTTCCTGCAGGGCAAGGAAGGCAAATCCCAACGGAGAATCTAACGGAGAGGAACAGCCTACCTACTGCCTGTTTCTGCCTCTGGGTCAGGCTGCTTATAGTATTTAGGACCGTAAATGGGAATGTGAGATCTAATACCAGGGAATAAGGCCTGGCCCTACAGCCTTGATGTGATCCAGATGGAGGTGCTGGAGAACTTCCTGATCTGGGAGGATGAGGCAGAACAGGAGGTCGGGTTAGAACATTGGAAAGCTGGAGGAGATGCCATTGGGAACGGGCACTCAGGACGTGATCAAGAGTACGGTGATGACACGCTGTGAATGCATCTCCTTCTCTCCCTCTCTGCAGACCAGCGGATTGGGACGTGTTTCTCTGCTCTGATCGGGGGCCGCTGTGCCGGGGACCTCCCTGGCCAGTACACCAAGATGCAGTGCTGCTGTGATTCGGGGCGTTGCTGGGCCATTGGTCAGACTCCAGAGATGTGCCCTGTCCGGGGGTCTGGTAAGTGCAAAACAAGGGACACCCACCTGCTGCTGGGCCAGCTCATGGCCCTGATGGCCCTAGGGCTACCCCAGGCTTGATGTGGAGAATCATCACCACAGCACCCAAAGAAAGGTCACATGGGGATGCTGGCTCCCCTGCCTGGGTCTCTTCTGAAGTTGAGCCAGATGAGTTCAGCCAAGGCAAGGATTTTTCCCTTTCCTCCTACCCCTTCAGCTCTCTTTGGCTCCCACCGTAATTGAACCTTGGGGCCAAACGAGGGTGAGCGCATGCAGCAGGAGGCCTTGAGAAGGCACAGCACTGTAGATCACTCTCTCTGCCTCTCTTCTTTCACCACCAGCTCTGAGCAGGGCAGAGCTTTACAGTGTCTGGCCCCCTCCTGTGTCCTGTCCTTTCCTCCATGAAGGGAGCCCACAGTGCCAGCTGTCCCACGCACCCCGAGGAGCTGTTGCCAAACACCCTGGCAAGCTGCGTCTCATCATCTGCTCCAGAGTGGAGGGTGTTAAAGCCCTCCTCACCCATCTGCCCTGTTCCCATCAGCACCCACCCTCTTTGCTCCGGGCCGGTCCATCTCCATCCCTCTGTTCTCCGCACTCTGGCAGAGGCAGAAGCGGGATTCAGGCACTTTTGGAAAAGCACTAAGGCAGCTGTTTTGTTTCAGATGAGTACCGCAGGCTTTGCATCGAAGGACTCCCAGTCGTGCCAGGGTTCCCTGGGAGCTTTCCAGGAATTCCTGGATTTGGGCCCAATGGTGTTGGGCCGGGACTCAACGGGCCTGGAGGCATCGGACCAAACGGGGCAAATGGACAAGGCGGGATCCCAGGTCTGCCTGGAATGGGCCCAGGAAGCTCAAGCATTGGTAATTAAAATTACTTTCTTACTGTGCTGACCCAGTTTGGCTGCCTGTCTCAGAACACAGGCAGCATGTCTGCCTGCGTGCCGGCCCGTTTCTCTGAGCCGTGCACACATGAGCAAAGCACCCGTGCTCTTGGCCAGCTACAAGGTTTATTTTGACACAGGGGGAGTGATGGGATGTGACACTAATGCTGTGCAGGATGCGGAGCCCAGAAGCAGATCAAACAGCGTCTGCTGGCAGCGCAAGGGAGCCGAGGCTGGCTCCAGTGCAGAATATCTTTCTAATTACCAAATAGGAATGAAGCTTTCACGTCACTGCCTCACTCTCTGCCTCCCCAAAACAAAACTGGTTTTCCCACCACCTCAGACACCTCTCTCATGTGCATCCCCATACAGCTCCTTGCTAAGGGCTGAAGCCCATGAAAATGCACTGGATGTCAATAAATATTGATTCTCACCTTCCTTCTGAGAGGCTGTGCCATCTTGTGCGTGTCAGCGGGGTAGGGGCGTGCCAGGTACCGCAGCACCCTGCAGAGATTTCTGAGGGAGCTCAGTCTGTGTCTGCAGCCCCGTGGTTGTTCAGGGCCCAGGAGGACCACTGATCCATCAGTGTTCGGACTTACCGACCCCTCTTCCTAGGGACAATCAAAGGAAGGGAGCTGTAATCCTCTGCCTGATGCTGTTTCTGTGCTTTCCAGGAACCGCCACTTTGAATCAGACCATTGACATCTGCAAGCATTTCACTAACCTCTGCCTGAACGGACGCTGCATCCCCACCCCATCCAGCTACCGCTGCGAGTGCAACATGGGGTACAAGCAGGACGTGCGCGGAGAGTGCATTGGTGAGTAGGCTCTGCTTGACGTGCACACGGGTCAGCTCCAACTGTGCCCCATGCCTGCTCCTACCCGCACCTCGAGCTGCTGCCCCGAAAGCCCCCACCCCAGCCAGAGCTCCCCACAAGAGGCTGGAGATAGAGGGCTTGTGTCAGGTAACAAAGCGGCATGATGGAAAAGATATGTCTGCCCTTGAGGAACGTCCAGGGTGGCGACTCTGGTAGCCACAACATTGCCATTGGCTTAGTGGTGGCCAGTTCACACTGCAGGAAGCCCCATATAACCGGCCCCTGGGCAGGGCACTCTGCCAGTTATCGGGCTGCTGCCTGCTCCGCTTACCCCACAGGCTTAGGCTGCAGCCTTGATGGTCACCCTGGCTAGCTGGTGGCTATGCAAGCCTACTCAGAAGCTTGACGTCTCCAAGGAATTAGAATTAGAAGGATGGCATCCTTCAAAAGAATTACCATTTTATAAGTAAGTGGGCTATGTTTTCTGAGAACTATAAGGAGACTGTGTCCTGCGGAAAGAAAATGGTGTCTACCCACTGCATCTGCAAAAAACAGCCTTTCTGTGCTGACATCTCCACCCAGGCAGACCTCCCAAGGGCTGAAATAACTGTCCAGACCTTAGGTTGCATGGAGATCCAGCACCTAGCGGTCCCCCTAGCACCTGAAGGCAGTGGTGGATGTCACAGCTGGAAGTATGCCCAGCTAGAGGAACTCCTCAAACAGGTAGCTATGTGGTAAGGGGAGCTCAACAGGCAGCACAGTATCCGGGAACACGAGAGACTGACATGTGGTATTTTGTGCTGTCCCGGGCTGAGTGACAGCCCTACCTTAAGGCTGCGCAAGGGGAAGGTAAGCCTGAATTCAACCTTGAGCTGACTGACACGAGTAACTCATAAAATGAAGGAGACCGGACCCTTGTCTCTGTTCAGGCCAGAAGGAAGAACCTTCCTCTGAAGTTCCCCTGTGTAAGAGGTATGACACTCTGCGTTTGGAGAATGAAGAGCACATGAGTGACGGACAAGATCCAGGAAAAGCCAACCATGGAACCTTGATCCGGCCCTCCCCACGCATTAGAACCAGTGCCACCAGAAAAGCACGTATTAGTAATTGCAGATTCCTTACTGAGAGGTACCAAAGCACCCAATTGCCATCCACACGATTTCTCTAGAGAAGTTTGCTGCCTATCAGGAGCTCACATTTGTAACATCACTGAGAGGCTACCGAGAGCGGTGAATCCTCCAGATTATCATCTGCTCCTACTGTTCCATGTAGGGTCTAATGATACTGCGACAAGGCAACTTACAACCACCAAAAGAGACTATATGTCACTGAGAGCAATGTTAAAAGAACCTGGAGTACAGGTGGTGGTGTCCTCTACCCTCCTAGTCAGAGGAAGGGGTTCAGGAAGGAGGAGAGGAATTCAACAGGTGAATGCCTGGCGCCATACTCAAGGTTTTGGCTTCTATGATCATGCATCTACCTTTGAGAAGCCAGGTCTGTTGGGATTCACCTGATCAAGTGGAGCAAGAAGGTCTTTGCCAAAAAGGTGACCAGACTTATAAGGAGAGATTTAAACTAGATTTAGTGGGAGAAGGGGATGGAGTTTTGAGCAACAGAGAAGAGCCAGGAGCTGCTGATGTATTAGGAACCAACAGGGAAACACCTGTGAAATGCCTGGAAGGAATTAGGGTGTGTTCCTCTAAAAAGGTGAGAGGGTTGATAGCCCAGCTGAAGTGCCTCTGTACCAATGCATGCAGCATGGGTAGCAAACAGGAGGAGCTGGAAGCCACTGTGCAGCCAGAAAGGTACACTGAAATGTGGTGGGACGACTGGAGTGCTGCAATTGATGGCTATAAACTGTTTGGAAGGGAAGATATGTTGAAGACAGAGGTGATTAGAGACAGGCAACGTGGCTTCACCAAGTGCAAGTCGTGCCTGACTCATCTAGTGGCCTTTGACAATAGAGTCACTGTGTCAGTGAAGAAGGGAAGAGCTACAGATGTCATCTACGTGTACTTCTGTAAGGCCTTTGCTATAGTTCCCCACAACATTCTTACCTCTAAATTGGAGTGATATGGGTTTGGCAGATGGACTGTTGGATGGATAAGGAATTGGCTGGATGACTGTATCCAAAGAGTCCCAGTCAATGGCTCAATGTCCAAATGGAAACCAGTAACGAGTGGTGTCCCTCAAGGGTCCATACTGGGACCAATACTACTTAATATCCTCATCAATGACATAGATAGTGGGATTGGGTGCACCCTCAGCAAGTTTGCAGATGACCCCAAGCTGAGTGGTGTGGTTGATTCACTCAAGGGAAGAGGTGCCGCCTGGCTGGCCGTGCTGTCAGGATGCTGAGCACTGGAATTGAGAGGCCGGGCTCAGCAGCTCAGTGGACGCAGCCTTTGTTGCCTGTCCTGGTACCTTGCTCTGCATTCCCTGCATAATGGTGGCTCACAGGCTTAGGCTTTTCTTCTTGCAGATGTGGATGAGTGCTCCAGCAGCCCCTGCGTGCATGGTGACTGCGTGAACACACCTGGCTCCTACCACTGCAAGTGCCACGAAGGTTTCCAGAGCACGCCCACAAAGCAGGCTTGCATCGGTAAGTATTTTCTGTCTCTTTTTGGGAGGACACTGTGTGCTGCAAGAGTGTCAACAGGGTTATCAGAGACTTGGGTACCAAAGAAAAATGGTTGTAAAGTAGAAACAGAGCGAGAAGTTCCCAGCACGAACCAACCTCCCAGCCAGGTGTGTAATGGGATTTCAGGACAACTTAGTTGAGTTGCCAGCAGTCTCCTGAAATCTGTCTAGGAGAAGTTTCCTCTGCCTTTATCTACCTTAAAATTGGCTAACAGCAGTCAAGGAACTTATAGAGTCCTTTTCAAGAGCAGAACTCTATTTAAAGATGGCAACGTTTTGTTTTGATAAAAGATAGGATTTTGAGGAATTTTTGTATCAATGTAGGGCTTGCGATTTCTAGCTCAGTTGTTCTGTCAGTGTCTTGCAGCAAGATGGTGCCCTGGGTGAGGGACTGCTAAAAAAGAATTATGAGAAGGTAATGAATGTCCCATGTGAACAAGAAGCAAAGGCAAATTTCCCTGTCAGTGCCTGACCTTTGGGGGTTTTTTTATATTTTGCTGTTGAATGGGTTCTGATGAAGGGGTTTCCAAAGACCCCCCAGTTGCCTGACAATGTGAAAGGCTTTTCCTACTTTCCAAACTAAATCTCTTAAGCTGAATTCTTCTTGTGATTTCCTTTTTGTTCCATGCAAATTAATTCATCACTGTCTCCTTTACAACATTTTTTTACATGTTGGGAAACTGCAACTTGTTAACCCCCCTGTCATCTCCCTTCTAGACTAAACAAATGCAAGTCTCTCAATCTCCTCTCATTGATAATGTTTCTAAGCTTCTCATTGTCCTTGTTTTTATCTGCTCAACTTCCTCCGTTTTGTCTTTATCTTTTCTAATGTGTGGTGCCAAAATTGGATGTCATCCTTCAGCTGCGACCTCTCTAGCTGTCAGGACAAGAAACTGTCCTGTGTGGGTTACACACAGCTCTTCTGTTGATACAACCCAAAAGGAGGTTTCCTTCTGTGCAGGGCCACCCCATTTCATCTGTGATTCAGACCCGTTTCCGCCAGGCTGCTCTCAAGCTAACTGCTCCATGTTAGGAGAAGCCTACAAAGTGTCTGGATCGTCCATTGCCACTGGGGCCAGACTATTGGTTTTCTGTAATTTGTTTATAAAATAGCTCATCCTGTCTTCCCCAGCTCTGGATAAAGGGTCAGTAACAACCTCCTACCTGAGACAGTCCTCTTCCTTTCATCTTTCATCTTTACCCAGAGGCGTTCAGTGGTCTGTCTCCCAGAGCAAGTGGACATCATGTTCTTGATATGCAACACCTCCCCTGCTGCCGTACTGCAGTCAGCCACGTTGTACCCCAACTTCTGTCCTGGAATTCATTTTGCTGAGGCACTGGGACCACATCTCTGTGGCACTTAGTAGCAGACCTGAGTCCGTGGCTGTTGATCTGAGGGCTTTTGTTGCCTGTTATGGACTTGAACAGGCCTACGATAGTTTGAGTTGCAAAGGGGGCCCTGAGGCAGGAGGTTGACAAAGACATCATGGAGGGCCTGAGATCCCGGAGCTGTAACCTTCTAACTGTAGTGATGCTTCCAGAGCATGCAGAATGCTTTTTCCACGTCTTTTCCATCTCTTGTGGTTCGTACAGAGGGGAAGAGTGTGATCCTGGAGCAGGGCACACTCTGAGTGTCTGAGAGCACTCGCCTGGTTTTCTCATGGAGCAGATTAAGCTGGAACTGCTTCTCACTCCACCTGCTGCTACTTTTTTATGTTTATTTCCCTGCCAGACATTGATGAGTGCATCATGAATGGAGTGATGTGTAGGAACGGCCGCTGTGTTAACACCGATGGCAGCTTCCAGTGTATCTGCAACGCTGGCTTTGAAATCACCCCTGATGGCAAGAACTGTGTTGGTAAGCTATTTCCTGATGTGCTGTCATCTATGGCCTCAGGGAGGCTGGGACTGAGCTGAGACTACGTTCTCCTGGGGGAATGGTGGTTACTTTAATCTGTGCTGTACTCCCTTTATCTCGGGTAGACGCTGCTAGGGCAGAGCGCATCTTAACATGAGAGGAGAAATAGGAAGGTGTTTTTATAAGGGTGCTAGTGCTCCTGGAGTGCTCCTGTAGGTTTTGCAGGACATTCTCCATCACCCTGAGAGTTGCTGCCTCCAGCAGCCGGTGTGCAAGTCCTGCTGCGAGCTGCACTGGCTGACTGGGGTACCGAGAGCGGCAGGGACGCAGCAGGACAGCTCTGACCAGGAGCAGCAGTGGGAACTCTGCCTTGAGGATTAGCACCCACTGCCGTGAGAAGCAGTTTGACCATGAGATGGGGGACAGAGAGTTTTTGAGGACAGGAGAGTCTTGCTGCAGCTCTCAGGCTCAGCTCATGTTTTCTGTTTGTCCTCCCCAGATCATGATGAATGTGCCACGACCAACATGTGCCTCAACGGGATGTGTATCAATGAGGATGGCAGCTTCAAATGTATCTGCAAGCCTGGTTTTGTGCTGGCTCCCAACGGGCGGTACTGTGTCGGTGCGTAGGTCCCCAAGCTTGGTCTCTGCCCTCTTCCCAGCCTGCCCTCCATGTTCCTGGGGACTTGCGATGTGTCTGAGGCCAAGGGGAGCTGAGGAAAACCAAGGCTGTTGCCAGGCATCTCCTGCTTTGCCACCAGAAACTACCCTCTCTCAGCAGAATGGGTGCAAGGGAAAATGTTCTTACACCTCCGCTACTTCAGCACAAACTGGAGCTCAGATCCTCTTTCTGAAGGAGGTTAAGCAGGGCTGTGAAGCTCTGTATGGCCAATGTGAGCTGGCAGCAGTCATCTCCATGGCTTCCCCAGCCTCTGCAGCACGTTCCACTACGGTTTGTGTGCCACCTCCCAAAGCCAGGAAGGTTAGGATGTGAAGGCAGAGTGGAGAAAGGAGGAAGAGGAGAAGATAGCATTTCTGTGATATGCTGCTGTGACACAGGGTGACTTCTCTGGGTCACTGCCCCGTTAACAGAGCAGAGACCAGACCCTGCTACTCTGAGAAGGGGCTGGGTCTCAGGAGACTGAAGAAGCCCAGATCCCTGTTCCTTCCCTTGAAGGACAGCCAGCAGAGCATGCAGGGGATGTGATGCTCTAAGCTGCACCTCTGGTTCCCTCTTAGTCTCCAAGAGGGACAATAGTCCAAAATAGTCCAAAGCCCCTCTCTGTGTGTCCTGCTGCCTGTGGGTAGGTAACAGCCAGTTTGTGCTTCCTCTTTCAGACATCGACGAGTGTGAGACGCCAGGAATCTGTATGAACGGCTGGTGCATTAACACAGAGGGCTCCTTCCGCTGCGAGTGCCTCGGGGGCCTGGCTATCGGGGTGGATGGACGAGTCTGCGTGGACACCCACATGCGCAGCACCTGCTATGGAGGCATTAAAAAGGGCACGTGCGCTCGTCCCTTTCCGGGAGCAGTCACCAAGTCCGAGTGCTGCTGTGCTAACCCAGACCACGGCTTCGGAGAGCCCTGCCAACCCTGTCCGGCCAAAAACTCTGGTGAGCTCCTCTTCCATCTGAGTTTGCAAAAAGCCAGGAGGGTGCTCAGAGACATTCTGGGTCCCTGACGGGTCCCTGAGATGGCCTAGGCAGCTTGGCAGTGACATGGGAAGGCCACAGGCAGGGGGAAAGGGATGCCATGCAGTCAACAAATTTAGGTTGGATCCCCGAATCTGATGCTGATCTCATTGCAGGGATTCTCACAGTGCTGGACTGCTAACTGCGAGTATCAGCTCTAAATTACACATTGCCTAAGTATAAACAGGCACTGCTTGGCAGCCCACAGATGACATCCTAACAAACAAACAATAAGCCCAATGTTACCCCGAATTAATGTCACTGTGCGTGAACTGTCTAGAAAAGCTAATGGCTCTGTTGTGCTTTCTACACAGCTGAATTCCAGGCACTCTGCAGCAGCGGCATCGGAATAACAGCTGATGGCAGAGGTATGAGCATCCCACGTACCGTATCCTAGACAGGCACATCTAATGTCACACTCAGCTCTGTCTTTCAGCTGCTTTTAACGGAGTGTGCGGGCATCTGTGTGACTGTGGGAGCGCGTGCCACGAGAGACTTGGCACTGCGGAGGGTGTGCTGGAGAGCTAGCGCGTTACGCCCGTGTATGCGAGAGCTGTTTGTGAGTAAGCGCAGGGTAGCTTGGGTGGGTGTAAGCGCACGCAAGAACCTATCTCTGTGTTAGTGAGTGTCTGTGGGTGGGATGTGAGCTTGGGGAGAGGGGTGCTACTGTCTTTTCTCCTCCCTAAAGCACCACGAGTTAACGTTGAGCAAGCATCCCTGAGGACTGTGTATTGAATCAAGTGGTTGATTCCTGGCACCCTGTGGGAACTACGGTTCTGGGGATGCACACACAGAGTTTGGCTTTACTCCCTGCTTTGACGGGAATGAAGAGCGTGACCAATTGCATCCTCTTGCATGTTTCCCTCCTCTGCCCTCCAGCTCCTTGGTTGCGGGAGAAGAGTTCACGGTCTCCCAGGGAGCGGGAGGTGATAAGCGCGTGTTGGGATGTGTTGCCAAGGCACCGCTTTGAATTAGACAGCTGTGCAAGAGGTCAGGCAGGCGGCTGCGCTGCCAGCCCTGGGCAGTGCTTGGATCAGCAGGAAGAGCACAAAGCAGCCAGATAGCTACGGCCTTTCAAAACTCTCCAAATGGGAATGAGCCAGAGGCAAAACCCTGGTGGCTTCTTGGGCTTCCTTCCAGGGCACCGTGTCTTGGCCGAAGTCAGTCTCAGGCTAACGATAAGACGCTTTCTAGCAAGAAGCTAACGTCAGACATGCTCTGGTCAGCCCATCGCTGCCCGCAGCCAGGACTATGTGCACTCAGCGCTCTCCAGGGTTGCATTTCCCCGGGGATGTAACTGAACTCCAACTGTGTGGAGACAAAAGCCAGCAGTGTCTGGGAAGCCCTGGCCTGGGCTGCGTGCCATCTGGCACTATGGCACTGCGAGGACACTGCTGGACAAACACAAACCTGCCCTGTTCCATGGGGAGGCTGGTTCTCGCCAGGGTAAAATCTCTTTGCCTGGGCACCAGAGCCTTTCCTCCAAAAAGGTGGTGAGATGCTGCTGATGCAGAGGAAGAGATGCTGTCAGCCTGGTTGCTGCCCTTCGTGGTTACTGTCCACATGCCCAGGGCACTTGGTGCTGCTGATGGGGGTGCAGGCAGGAGGTGGGTGATGGCAGGGATGCCCACGGCTCTCCCTGCCAGATGCCCTGCAGACCTGAGCCCAACCACCATGCGCATGGGCAGCAGGGTTGTGGTGCCCACCACACCTTGCTGCAGAACCATCCAAAAATCTCTCGGTTTGAGGCAGATATGTTCAAGGCACTTCGCAAATCTCTGAAGCTGAGGTTTTGACATCCAGCAGGCGTTGGCCCCTGTCCCAGGCCCTGCCCTCACCCAAACGCAACATTTCCCTCTATCCCTGCCCTGTCACCACCACACGTTCTCCAGGGCCAGGAACCAGGCAGAGGCCACAGGTCCTCACCTCTCTTTCCAGGCTGCCCAAGCTGCTTTCAAAGAGTTCTTTATGTCAGCAATAGGGAAAGGAAATTTACTTTGGCCTGATCAGCACTTCTTCCAGCCTGGCAGCTGTGTGGTCAAGGAGTCTGTGCAAGCTCTCAGCTTGGGGACCATGGCTGGCCTGGGAGATATAGGGACTTTGCCATTGGAAGGGCTTTGCTGTGACCATCTAGCCATGGACATGACCCTCTGCCAGCCCAGCTGCCCACAGCATGCTCTCCAACATGTCTGAGTGCTCCTTGCCCTGTTCTGCCCCCAGCAATGCTCCCCTGTGGAAGGGCTGTGTATGCACAGGCAGGTTGTCCATCATGCTCTGCCCTTACCCCAGTTGGCCCCAGCATCCTGCTCACAGCACCTTACAAACAGCTTCTTCCTTCCACCTTTTCCAGTAGGAGGGTTAATTAAATGGTCTGACCTGAGTACCTGGGATAGAAATACTGTAAGGAGACTCAGGAACGTAACAGAAGGACCTGAGAGCCCTTGATATGGAACCGAGTCTGGGCTTATCTGAACCCTTTATCCAGTTCCCTCCTCCTGAGCTCAGAGCCCTATGCTCGACCAGCTGTGTATCCCCAGGACAAAGATGCCCAGCTCCACAGCACCAAGAGGAGAGGAACAAGGCTCTCCAGGGCCTGCTGGATCAAACCAGGAGGGTAGGTAGGACAGAAAGGAGGGATTTCTGCAGAGGGGTGCCCCAGCTGGCTATTGACACCAAGGAGCAATGAACAATTAGGGGGTGGAAGTTTTCTGTATTTGCGTTTGCCATGGTCCATCTAATTTGACTTCTTTCTCTGTGCAGACATCAATGAATGTGCCCTCAACCCAGACATCTGCCCCAACGGCATGTGCGAGAACCTGCGTGGAAGCTACCGCTGTATCTGCAACCTGGGCTACGAGTCGGATCCCACGGGCAAGAACTGCGTGGGTGAGTTCAGGGCAGCGCAAGCTCGGCGTGGCATAGGGAACCGGGAGCTCAGTGCTGGTGGGGAGAGGGTGGCATGCACTCAGCGTATGAGGCTGGGAGCCAGACGCAGACCTCCGGCTGCACAGGGGCCTGAGGTGACACAGCAGCTGATGCCCTCGAGCACTGTCCCCATTCAGGGCTGCCTTGTCCACATGGAAGAGCACAAGGTGCTATGCGAGGAACTACACATACGTGATTTAACATACTTCCCACGTTGTATTGCTTTGCGGACGGTACTGCGTTTCTGTGCCTCTCAGGCTGCCAGAGCTCTGTAGGGCTGGCAGAGTAGAAGAGTGGACGCTGGTGCTGTAGCTCAGAAACCCCATCTCTCTGCCCACAGACGTTGATGAATGCACTGTCAACCGTTTGCTGTGTGACAACGGACTGTGCCGCAACACACCCGGCAGCTACACCTGCACCTGCCCCAAGGGCTTCGTCTTCAGGACGGAGACAGATACCTGTGAAGGTAACGTGACTCTGAAGGCAACGGAGAACATCTTCACAAGATGTAAAGAGCTATGGCTTGAGGTCCTGCCTGAAAAGGAGCTCAAGGTCTAACGTGTCTTTGGTTCCCTTTTGACCGCAGTGGTTTGAACTGGAGCAGGTCCAGGCTTTGGGTTTGTGGGTTTGTTGGTTTTTTTTTTTTTTTCTTCCTAGGGGGAAATTTCACGCTTCATTCAAAATAGTGGACATCCAAACCCAGAACATCTGGGCTTTTCAGAGAATGAAAACCAGAACAAGTTTCTCTAAACCCCCAAAATTTTAGCTAAAACCTGACCAAAATTGCAAGTTTTGGGGATTTGATTGAAAGCTTACAGTTTGGAGTGGGGGAAATTGTTTCCTGACCACAAAGTCCTCAAACATTTGAGAACTGGCACTTTACACATACACGTCTGTTTAGAGAAAAAACCTGATTTTCTGTAAAGAAGGTGAAAAATGGCAAATGCTATGTAGCCTCACATCTGGTTCAGATAGGTACACGAAGGCCATATTCAGCACTGTGGCCGCTCCCATCTTAGCCAGGAGCAGCCCTGAGCGAGCAAGTCCATCATTCCCCAGTAGCTGCACCAGCCACCCTCAATCCGTCCCTTCCCTCCATCCTGAAGAAGCTCACTAATGTCATGGTGTCTGCTGTCAGTGCCCGTCCCCCTTGAGATGGTGCATACTTGAGTTGTACATGCAGGACTCCTGTGGCCTGGACTGGTGATTCTCTGAACAGTTGAAAAAACCCTTTCTTCATGTTCTTTGCTCCTCATCTCCCCCAGTCTCTGGCCCAGAAAAGTGGGTCCCATGGCACTCACTACAGTGACAGTCCCTTTCTTCCCGCAGATATCAATGAGTGCACCTCTAACCCTTGTGTGAACGGTGTCTGCAGGAACAACGCTGGCTCCTTTGCTTGCGAGTGCTCCCCAGGCAGCAAGCTGGATCCCAGCGGCACCATCTGCGTGGGTAAGGATGTGGCCTTCTAGAGGCAGCTCTGATATCAGCAGCACCCATCAGCAGCCCTTGTTGTTCATCTGAAGCACGTCCCACGCTCCTACCTTCGGGTGGGGATCCTCTGAGGCCTCTCTTTCTCACCTAGTGTTTCCTTGGTTGTTGTTAACAATTAACGTCTCTCTTATGCATCCAGGGAGCCTGAAAAGCTGCAGCCTCAGGCAGTGCTCTGAGCAGTGCGTGGCAGACACAGAAATCCCCAACTGTGCTGCCGCAAGACAAAGCACAGCCACGGGGTCCCAGGGGATCCTGCAGGGCATCAGGATGGGGGGTTCTCATTCACCAGATGGGTTTGTAGTGTGCTGACATTAAGGCACATCAAGATGAAGTAGATCCCTTCTCATCAAGATGATAAGAAGGTACCCACTTCCCACTCCTAGATGGTCAGGGCTTTGCAAGGCATCACTGGGGCAGCGGGAGAGAAGGGGCTGTTTCCACCCAGACGAGAAGCAGGCTGGGACTAGGAAAAGGGAGGACACAGAACTGATGCAATAGCGACAAAGATAATGTGACACCAGAGAGCAATAGTCCCATTGCAGCTCAGGGACAGTTTCTCCTAGCTGCTTCTCGTGGCAGCCTGGCTGCCATGAAGCTGGGAACCTCTGCCAAGGAGCAGCTCTTCACTCACACCTTGTCTTTGTCCCTACAGACAGCATGAAAGGGACATGCTGGCTGAACATCCAGGATGGGCGTTGCGAGGTGAACATCAACGGGGCCACGCTGAAATCGGAGTGCTGTGCTACGCTGGGGGCAGCGTGGGGCAGCCCCTGTGAGCGCTGTGAGATCGGTAAGGCTCTGCTTGGCGCAGAGATCAGGAAGGCACGACGCAGCCCATTCCTTTGCTGACGTTCCTCTGTTTTCTTCCAGATACTGCCTGTCCCCGGGGATACGCTAGGATGAAGGGGGTCACATGTGAAGGTAAAGTGCTGCAGGACGCAGAAGACTTTTTTTTTTATTGGGAACATGGTCATTGTTTATTTGTTGTTATCCTGCATCTTTGAGTCTGGCCCTTTGATGGACTCTCTCCAGTATGTCCATCTCTCGTACTGAGAAACCCAGAACTGGACCCAGCACTCCAGGTGTGGCCTCACCAGTGCTGAGCAGAGGGAAAGGATCACATCCCTCAAGGAGGTGGATCTCCTCGATTAGGAGGATTAGGACCTCCTCAATTAGGAGGATCACTCCTCCTAATGCAGCCAACAATATCATTAGCCTTCTTTGCAGCACGGGCACATTGCTGACTCATGTTCAACTTGGTGTCCACCAGGACCCCTAGGTCCTTTTCTGCCCAGCTGCTTTCCAGCTGGGTGACGCCCAGCATATACTGGTGCATGGGGTTCCTGGCAGCCCATTTCTCCAGCCTGCCAAGGTCCCTCTGGATGGCAGCATGACCTTCTGGTGTGTCAACTAATCCTCCCAGTTATGTATCATCAGCAAATTTTGCTGAGGACATACTTTACTGCACCATCCAGATAACCAATGAAGATGTTAAACAGGATCAGACCTCGTATTGACCCCTGAGGTACACCGCTAGTTGCTGGCCTCCAACTAGACTTTATGCCACTGAACACCACTCTCTGGGCCCAGCCGTTCAGCCAGTTTTCAATCTACCTCACTGTCTGCTTGTCCAGCCCATACATCAACAGCTTGTCTATGAGGATCTTTTGGGACACAGTGTCAAAGGCCTGACTGAAGGCTAGGTAGACAATATCTGCCACTCTTCCCTCATCTACCAGGCCAGTCATTGCATTGTAGAATTTTATCACGCTCATCAAGCATGACTTCCCCTTGGTCAATCCATGCTGACTACTACTGATGATTTTTTTGTCATTCGTGTGCCTGGAAATAGGTTTCCAAGTTTAGCTGCTCCATCAGCAGCGCTCATGTTTGTGAGTCCTGGTGCTGCTCTGTCAGTGCTGGGCCAACTATGGCCATGCGCAACAGGACAATCCTGTCTGTCTCTGACAAGGCTTTGTAATGCAGCCTCCTTGCAAAAGTGTCTGGGCATGGCTGTGCATGGAGGATGTGCTTTTCATTGAGACAAGTTGCCAGTTTTAGTCTGGTGGGCAGCTCTGGGCACCTTCCACCTCCTCTAGGAGCCCCTCAAGGCCATACTGGGCTTGGCCAAGTGCCACTCTCATGCCTATCTCTTGCTTTTTGCCAACAGATGTGAATGAGTGTGAGGTCTTCCCTGGTGTCTGCCCAAATGGACGCTGTGTGAACACGGCTGGCTCCTTTCGGTGCGAGTGTCCAGAAGGACTGACTCTTGATGGCACTGCTAGGACATGTGTGGGTAAGGACATCTCATCTCACCACCCCCTACGCACCACGTGCAGCAGTCTTGGGAACTGAGCGATGGCACGTCATACCTGGTAAGGGCTGCCGAACCCAGCAGCCTAACCAAGGCAAGGCTGCCGTAACTTCATGTCCCCAGGTCCAACCACTAATGCAACTGTTCTCCTTGGGTGGGCTTCAGGGGTAGCCAAATAGGTAACCTAACTGGTTAATGACATGGCCTAGCAGCCCTAAAACAACTCCTGGCTGCTTTCTGGGCACACAGTGACAAACCTTTGCCCTTCTTAGGGACCACCTGCCCTACTAACAACACCATGGAGAGTCCATTCCCTGGCCCTGTTGCCAACAGTCACAGGCTGGCCACGTCCATACTATTACATCTCTTGTAGCACCCCAAACAAGGTGACCTCATCCAAATGGCCCATACCTGGGCATTGTTTGGATGATTCTCCAGCCAAAGCTGTTCCAGGAACCTTGCTAACTATGTCACAGAAAATGATATCTCTGGTTTTACAAGAGGTTGGGTGCTGCAGGCAAGGGCTCAGCTCTGCTCTCTCACCAGACGTGCGTGTGGAACAGTGCTACATGAAGTGGGATGAAGATGAGTGCACGGAGCCTCTGCCAGGCAAGTACCGGATCGACATGTGCTGCTGTTCTGTGGGCTCAGCCTGGGGCATCGATTGTGAAGAATGTCCCAAGATCGGCTCCAGCGAGTACAAGGCCATCTGCCCAAGGGGACCCGGCTTTGCCAACCGAGGAGACGTGCTTTCAGGAAGGCCCTTCTACAAAGGTGAGAAGAAAGAGGGGACCTGCTGATTGTGGGCTGTGCTGAGCCCATCTCAGCTACAGCCCAAGGAACCTGCTGTCTGCCCTGGGACCCTAGGTTCACTGCAGACATCCCCTCCCTGAAACACTGCTGTTCTGCCTTCACCCACAGATGTGAATGAATGTAAGGTCTTCTCTGGCCTGTGCACTCATGGGACCTGTCGAAACACCATCGGCAGCTTCAGATGTCTCTGTGGCAACGGCTTTGCTTTGGATGCTGAGGAAAGGAACTGCACAGGTAAGGGAAGAGTAGCCCCCCTCCGGACCACTCTTGCCCATCTTGCTGCCTTGCCTGCCTTGTGGGATGCTTAGCATGAGGGTGGTACCTGGAGGAGTCATGGTGGTTGTCTTAGGGACATGCTGAGAAGCCAAGGGCAGGACCATGAGCAGAAGGCTCCTCCTTCTCGTGGGATGAAGGATCAGTCCTGCACCAGAGACAAAGCTTAACTGCTGTCTCTCCCTTCAGGAAGAGGAGTTCCTTGGTCTGCTGGGTCAGACTTGCCAGTCCTTGTTCATTGAATTTGATGTGCAGTACAGGCAGCCCTGTGCCAGCTGTAATGGTGCTTGTAGTCTGTCCTGCCTCCACTAGCTGGTCTTCATCCCCACAGACATCGATGAGTGCCGCATCTCACCAGACCTGTGTGGCCATGGCACCTGTGTCAACACACCGGGCAGCTTCGAGTGTGAGTGCTTCGAAGGCTACGAGAGTGGCTTCATGATGATGAAGAACTGCATGGGTAAGGACTTGTCTCCGGGGCAGGGCAGCATCCTTACTCTTCTGCAACAGGGAGGAAAGTAGCTGGTGCCAGATCCAACAAAGGGCTTCATGCCAAGCTGCAATCTGTGCGTCTGGCTGTCCTGCTACCTGTCTGTCTGTCTCTCTGTTCCCTGGTATCAAGTCAAATCTCTTCATTGCCCTCTGGGGGAGTTGTGGGAGTCCCTGTGCTGCAGAGAGCCCTGGCAGCCTCTGCTCTCCCCAGGGCAGTGAGTCTTCTGCCTTGCTTTGATTGCAAAGGCAGAGCTGGGCTGAAGGGCAGCATGTGTAGAGAAAGGAACGCTGTGCATGTAGCTGAGAGTGCCACAGATGTAACCCTGGGAGGACAGCGAAGCATATGCAAAGTGAAGTCAGGGGTTCATGAGACACAGCACAGGCTCTCTAAGCTGGAGGACATAAAGGGAGAGGCCATGTCCCCAGGAAGGCTTGGCTTGAGCCCCAGACCCCTCCAGAGAAGGAGGGCAAAGAGACAGAGCTGTAGCCTCTGTCTCCTGCGTGGATGCTGTGCCTTACGTGGGCCAATAGCCCATCAGCGATGGGCTGTCTCTGCTAGCGATGCCCCAGGGCTCTGTACCATGCAGAGCAAGGACAGACCATGAAAAGGTTGCCAGACTTGAGGCCGAGACTAGGAGCCTTCCCGCAGAGACCTCTATTTATGAGGACCTCCTGGACCACCTGAGCTGGTGGTGCCCCATGAGCTGGGGAAGGAGACAGCAGCCGAGGCCAGCATCAGGGAGGACTCTGGGTATAGTGCCAGGCCCAGGGGAGCATCCTGGGCTCTTCCTGCCATGACACTCGTAGGACATCGTTGGTCCTGCCCTGCCACCTCCTGGCCACCATTACCTCAGCTGTGGAAGCCCACAGGGGAGCCCACGCTGGGAGCCCATGGGGCCACCAACTAGCTTTTCGCAAGTTCTTTCCCATCCCTTTCCTATTTGCTATACCCAAAAGGCATTTCCCTGCAATCCCAGTGCAATGCTGCCTTCCTTGTTTTTATATAAGACTAAGGCCTTGTCTTTCCTTTTTCATCTTGTACTTGTTCATGTACTGGTCCGATGTTCATTCTTCTTCGTTTTGTACTCTTCCCTCACTTGGACCTGCCCTTGCACCAAACCTTGGCCGCTAACCTTTCCTCTTGTTTCAGCCACCAGCAGCTGGAGCTTGAGCCTGGCATTGCCCCTGAGCTGGGACAGGATCCATGCCTGGTATTTTCATTCCTGCTATGTAGGGAGACGGCAACCGTTATACTGGGGATTGGCTAGTACACAGTGGAGCTCTGCCAGGCCAGCAGCTTGAACTCAATGGCTGTGAGCTCCAATTCTCATACACACTTGGCTGTTTCCTTTGTGTGATGTCTCATCTCCTTCTACTTCTTCTCAGCCTTGTGTTACCCATCTATTATTTATTCTGCCACTGATTATTTACATATCCACACTCTAAACATACACCCATCTCCAGGCATTATTAATATCATATGTTCAACCCTTACATTAAACCATGTATTTTCAAACACCATTGCAGAATGTTTCTCACCTTGTAGATCTTTTTTTGTAGTACCCTATCCATGCCACCACAGTTATCTTCTTAACCTGGTACGTCTGCCTGCCGTACATGTTGTCTCACATACCACATCAGCCATTTTAATCCAGTTACATGTAACTTGGTCCCTTTTCTAGATAATAGATGTTCCTTGCAAGTAGCTGTCAGTTATATCATCATTAGATCACTGCTGAGATTAGTAAACCTATTATTTCCGCTCCTGTATTAGGAGACACATTAAGCTTTGGTCTTTATAGCACTGCTTGGCCTCCTGCTGTCATTGCCCATCCCACAGCCATGTGCCTCCGGTGGCATGAGAACATGGAGGTATCTCATACCTTGCTCAGCAAGAGGTTCACCGCTTGATAACTTGTGTCTCTTCTAGCTCTGAATCTTGCTGATTCATCTAATTTTTCTTGGGCTGCTTTCCACTGAATGTTTTCTAACGTGACTCTCAACCTGGTCTCACTTACACGTGATATCTAATCAACTGTTGCTGTTTCTGCACCTTTCCTTGGGATTTGATTCTGCAGCAATTTCATACCAGCTTCAACCATTAATCAGGCCCCCGTCCAGCTTCCCAAACATTTGCACAGATCAAGTCCTTCATGAGAAGTTCTGGTAGACCATCTGCATTCTTCTACCCCACTCTATTTCCAGTTATAATTGTAAGGGCTCCCTTTCACCTGCCCATTTAATCGTCCTTTATCCTCGGATAATTCTTTACAGCTCCTCCCATCTGGCCCATGCTTGTTTTTATTCTGTCAGATTCTCATCTGTTTTCAATTTAATAATTCTTGTTTGTAGCTTAAAAAATCCCATCAATGACCTCAGTACCTCAGTTCGCCTCCAACAAGTCAGCCAGACTGTTGCTGTCCTCTAATTCCTGGCATACCATGTTCCTCTTCTCGTCTGTCTAGCCAGACTAACTTGTCTGACTGACCTAGTCTTAATATTCTGCTCTTTCTGCTTTGGCTTGGACTTTCAAACCACATCAGTCTGAGGCACGATGTGATACCATTTATTTATTTTTCATATTTGATTCTCTGGGTTCTTTAAAATGTATCACCGCCCTGCCACTGGCATGGTTTTCTGTCTTTTCCATACAATTTGTAGCGTGGGTTACCACAGCTCACACTGATCATCTTCCTCCTTCTCCTCCTCCATTTCTGAGATGCTGAGAATATCACCGTCCCCACTGATGGCCTGCTAACTTCTTTCAGTAATGAGGTTTCTGATATCTTTATATAAGGATGTTTGTATTTCATTGTTTGGCTTTTTTTTTTTTTTAATGCTCACTATTATCTACAAAGTTCCACCTTACCCTTTTTTCTAGGTGACAGGGGATTGAGTCATTTCACCCCAAAGGGTGTTGTGACACTATGGCATTTCCCGTGGTCAAGGATTAACTTCTTCCCGCCTGTGTTTGGCAAAAGAACTTGGCTTCAGCCTCATGAGGGAGGAATTCTTGCCAGCCCCTGGCAATCAACAACATCAGCGCTGAACCTGCATTCTGCGGTTCATTAGGAGCAGTCTCCCGCCATGGGGAACTGGAGGCATGGGTCCTGTGGGACTGTTTGATAGGGGCCCGTCACCCCCATTGGCAGATGTATTCCAGTTCACTTTAGCTGTAGATAAGCTGAACATCTCAACAGAGTGTTTTATTCAAGTAAGGTGAAAGATTCCATTCTTAATTACAAGGTTGGAATCAGAAAAATAAACATATGAGAAGAAAATGGGTTCTTTAAATATATCTGACATCACTCCCTTTGCCTGCTGTCACTAAGGGGTTCTTGGGGGTATTTTTTTAGCTCCCTCAGTTCGTTTATGTTACACCCAATGGCTTTGTATTCTGAATGCACATTTCTGAGTACAACTGTGGACAGATGAATCCTCTGAGCAGTTCCAGGGAGGCTTCCCTTTTTTTGCTCTCTTACTGTCAGTGCAGGACATCTTGAGCCAACTCTAGGGACATGCAAGAATGCAAAATCTTTCTAATCTATTCTGGGACCAAACTAGAGAACCTCATTCTCAGATTCCTGTTTCCAAAGTCAGAGGATCAGATTCATCCAGCACTTGCCCTTCCAAAGAGCATAACTTGCACTGTGAAACACCACAAGTACTGCAAAGACTGTTACCTGTACAATACCATAGGAGATCACGGAGAGCTTTCTCCAGGGGCCATGGATAATGAATCGATAACAAGGCTTCCCAGTTTTGATACTTGCAGTGCTTCATCTCCTCCTTCTGTTGGCTTTTGTTTCCAGCCATCACCAGTGCACCTTTCCAGTAGTTTCCCTTGTTTGGGTTTTTTAGTCTGGCATTTATAAACTTTTCTATCACTTTTCTTTTTCTTTCCTTTTTTTTTTTTTCTTTTTCATTTTTAATGCCAGCAGCCTGGTTTAATCTTTCGCTGGATCACATCTCTCTCACTGCAGTTTAAGCTATTTCAGGAATTTCCCTAGTTCCTAGTAAATTCAATCGCTTTGTCCATATGGGATTTTTTCAGAAAAGTACAGACTATTTCCTAGCCCTGCGTGTGATACTGGAACTACTCTGCAGGCTGTTACCAAGAAAGCCTGTCTGTCAGTCTTCTATCAAACAACCTACACGTTTTCCCAGGAACTCTCCCTCTGCTGATGGGACTTGTGAAAATGTACTAAGATAGGTGGGATGTGAGCTAGGAACTATCCTTCTAGTCCTTGCTGGCTAATCTGCACAAAGCTAATAACTTCTTTCCTCCTGATGTTCCACTTTATGTTCTACTGAAGCCAAGGCAAGAGTTGCAATTTCCCAGAATGCGTACTTCATCCATGAGTTCACTAGACTCACCCAAGCCCTGGTTTCACTGCCCTGTTAATTTTGTGATGTCCCTCTGTTTTGGGATATCTCTCTGGTGATGGGACTGTGGTGCATGGCACCAGCACCACCCCATTATCTGGAAAACCCAGCTGAAGGGGACAGTCCGCCACATTTCATGCCATTCTCCGCAGATATCAATGAGTGTGAACGGGACCCGCTGCTGTGCCGAGGTGGGATCTGCATGAACACAGATGGCAGCTTTGAATGCATCTGCCCCCCTGGACACGAGCTGACTTCTGAAGGGAACACTTGCATTGGTGAGATGATGGAAAGCTATGTTATGACTGGAGCCTGTTCAAGGGTAATGATACAGGGAGACTTGGATCTCGTGCTGGGCACATGAATCTCTCCTTCCAATCCCATGTGTGGGTAGAACACACACATCCAGGAGGGACCGAGGTCACTCCCAGCGTTTCATTGCATTTATGATGTCTGTTGTTCTACCTGCTGTTCACTAAAGACTGACCAATGGGGCAATGACAAATTCAGTTGGGAGACAGCGGTAGGTGGGGGCTACCCAGGGATGGCTACCAAACGATGCTCAACGTGGCATCACCATGACTGGCTGCTTAAACTCTTCTTCCCACCACAGATATCAATGAATGCTCCCTTAGTGACAACCTGTGTCGCAACGGACGCTGCGTCAACGTCATTGGTACCTACCAGTGCGCATGCGATTCGGGCTTCCAGGCCACGCTGGACAGGCAGGGCTGTGTCGGTGAGTGCTCCGCTTTGCCAAATAGCCGTGCCAAGACCCCAGTACGCATCCAGAACCCTCCTGGCCTCATGCCTCTTATAATGCTCGGTGGGGGGTCTGAGGGTAAGGCAAGGGGGGAACCTCCTGGTTGAGCTACAGCCAGATTGGCACTACTGGTCAGGGGCTGTCATCAGCTCTGAAACTACTGTGAGCCGCAGGTGGCGGGCGGAGAAGGCAAGAGGTGCTTTCTTCTGGCTGGGGGAGCTTTGTTTCCTCTTCAGCATCTCTCCCACCTCATCTCTGTTACTGGCACTGTGTCTGAGCAGCTCTGCTGCAAGGCACGTATCCCAGCCCGCGACCCAAGCAACTGCCTGACCTCTCCCTTCTCCCCCAGACATCGATGAGTGCACCATAACCAACGGCGGCTGTGACACACACTGCTCCAACTCGGAGGGCAGCTATGAATGCAGCTGCAGTGAAGGCTACGCATTGATGCCAGACAAGAGATCATGTGCAGGTGAGCAGTCAGCTCGGGGGGGGGACCTCTGCGTCCATCGCCAGTCAGCCATAGCGTTGGCTTCAGGGTGAGGGGTCTCATTTTTAAGTTACTTCCAGAGAGGTGATTTCGCTGGACAGATGTTTTTGCTTTGCACCGCAATGTCCAGCCCCTCATTACAGGCTCCAGAGTCCTGTAACTACCTGATTTGGAGCAAAGCCCCTCCTGTGACTCGCTCCTGCCCCCTCCGGCTCCCACAATACCCTTTCACTGGCTCTAACATCTTTACTTTGGCAACGGTCTCCTCTCTCTAGATATTGATGAATGTGAGGATAATCCAGACATCTGTGATGGTGGGCAGTGCACTAACATCCCCGGGGAGTACCGCTGCCTCTGCTTCGACGGCTTCATGGCATCCCTGGACATGAAGACCTGTATTGGTGAGGACAAGGCTGTGCCCTGGTCTCGTGCCAGCACTGCACCACGAGGCTGCTGTCGGAGGGAGGAAGGGATACAGAGGGTTGCCCCAGAGTCAGGTCATGGTTCTTGTGGTGTGCCAAGCAAGTCCTTTTTCTCCTACAGATGTGAACGAATGTGATCTCAACCCTAACATCTGCCTGCACGGCGAGTGTGAAAACACGAAGGGCTCCTTCATCTGTCACTGCCAGCTGGGCTACTTCGTCAAGAAGGGAACCACAGGCTGCACAGGTGGGAACTCGCCAGGCCTGGAGCTAGGGGTGCTGGTGGGAACCCTCACAAACACCTCCTGCAGCTGCCGTGGAGAGAACATCATCCCTGTACTGCGGGATGCTGTGGGATGTGGCTGTGTGCTGGGAGCCCCTCCCGGGCAGGCAGAGATTGCCAGGAAGGCAGGCTGCAGGCAGGCATTGACACTTTCCTAGTTTATAGCTAAGCCAGGGGCCTGCCCTTCCTTTTGTCTTCATCTTCCAGGGGTGAGCACAGAGCAGCTCTTCAGCTCAAGGGTACGACTCCAGGCAGCCTGTTCCCCAAAGCACCTTGTTCCCATCCCCTGGGGTTCAGACTCCCAGGAGCCATTCGTACCCAGACCCGTTAGCAGGATTGTACCCGGCTGCCCCCTCCTCTCCTGGGGGAGCTGAGCTGTGTCAGCTCTGATGTCCTTCCTTCCTGCAGACATCGATGAATGTGAGATCGGGGCTCACAACTGCGACATGCACGCCTCCTGCATCAACGTGCCCGGGAGCTTCAAATGCAAGTGTCGCACAGGCTGGCTTGGAGATGGGCTGAAGTGCAACGGTGAGTTCTCATGCCAGGAGAGGATGTTTGTGTGTCCAGGTGCTCTGTGGGCACCTGCGGAGGCTGGGCTGAGCTGACACCTGCACGTAAAATGCTCTTGAGTCCCAGAAGCCCTGTATGAGGACTTATGGAAGCGTGGAGAGATGTGGGTGTGTGACAGAGGGGGACTGTAGGTGTGGGCATATGGGTGTTGCACTGTCAGGCTCTGAAACAGTGTCTGTGAAGCCACGAATGTGGGATTGAGGGCATATATTTGTGGGATGTGGAGTGTGTGGGCATGGTATTGAGCTGAGTGTGGATGAATGTCATTGTCAGATTGGCAACGTGGCCGTGTGGTGATGTGTTGGGGCATGGTGTGGTATGTGCGCAGGGACACACGGGTGTGGGAGGTGCGTAGGGATGTGTTGGTGTGCGTATGGTGTGTGTATACGAGTGCAGGGACTTACCGGCATGTATGGTGTGTATGCAGGGATGTAAGGGTATATGTATGGATACGGTGTCTGATCTCGGGAGGTACTGGGCATGCAGGCATCTGTGTGTGAAAGTGTCTCACTGCCATATTGCCCGTGTCAGCACTGGCAGGGGAGTGCCTCATGGCTGTAGAGGCTCAGAGATGTGTTGGAGCCTCAAGAGCGCTCCAAGTGCCTGGAGGCTGCAGTCTCCTGGGCCATTTGCGTGCCCCCCTGGGCCCTACACTAGCTGTCCAGGCTTAGAGGGAAGGCCAGAGGCCAAACACTGACAAGGGTGTTCTCCCTGCCCAGATCTGGACGAGTGTGCGACTGAAGAGCACAAGTGCAACCTGAACGCCAACTGCGTCAACACACCAGGCTCCTACCGCTGTGCCTGCCGAGAAGGCTTCAACGGGGATGGCTTCTCCTGCTCAGGTGAGGCCCGTAGACTCAATTGGCAGCAGGAACGTGGCTTGGGCATCCTGCTGGGACATGGAGTCACCCCCTCTTGACTACCAGCCTGGCTCAGCACCTGGCTGCCTGCATCTGGGGTTCCCCAAACCAGATGTCCCCCAAAAGCCACTGCAGCCTGCCCTGCACCACAGCCTGCTCAGATACCTTCAGCAGAGATCCACCTACTTCTCAGCAGGTGTCTGGGGAGGATCAAGGCAATGAGAAGTATTGCAGCCCCCTCCTCATGGCCTCCCAGCAGAGGGGTGGGAACAAGCTTGTGGAAATTTTCTGGGCTGAGGGAAGCTCCCATCTTCGGGTGGACACCATGTCAGTCTCATGCTTGACTCTCTCTAGATGTGGACGAGTGTGCAGACAATGTGAACCTGTGTGAGAATGGACAGTGTCTCAATGCACCCGGGGGTTACCGCTGCGAGTGCGAGATGGGCTTCAATCCCACAGAGGACAGCAAGGCCTGCCAGGGTAAGTGCCCACAGTTTTGACTGCTGCTCCAGGAGATCCAGTGTCTACCTCCTTTCTGGCCTTGGTCTCTCCATTGCACTGTCAACACCTCATCCATTACTAAGCAAGACCCACCTAAGCAAGACCCACCGTCAAGCAAGGCTCCTGAGGTGTCAGGTCTTGCACTTACAGGAGCTGGTCCTCAGCCTGCAGAGGGGCTGGGCGAAGCCAAGGATCCATGCAAGATGTGGACAATCAGCAAAACAGGGGTGAGGGGAGAGGGCATACACAGAGCATGCCTGGTCCTGCTCACCCAGGAGATGATATCCCATGGCACTAGAACCATCCTGAGATGGGTTACCCACAGCTGGGCTGTGGCTCTGCTTTGAGATGGGAGTAGGAGAGGCCTGTCCTGGCCCTAACTCTGCCGGATCCTGAGTACCCAGCTCTCCCTGTTTTGCAGACATTGATGAATGCACCTTCCAGAATATCTGTGTCTTTGGGACCTGCCAGAACCTGCCCGGGATGTTCCGCTGTGCCTGTGATGACGGCTATGAACTGGACAGGAGTGGAGGCAACTGCACAGGTATAGGACTTTCAGGGGGCTGTTGGATGAGGATCATTGCTCTGTGATCTGCTGGTATGAGCTTGCCCCAACCATGACAGGGAATGGCACTAGCAGCCTAAAGCCAACTAAGCATCCCTGGGTGATGTCTTTGCTCTTGGCAAGGCCTCAATGCTGCTGGAAGGTGGGCCTTCAGTGGATAGGAGGGAAAGCTCAGTGTGGCTCTGCTCCTTTCTTCTGACTCTGGGCAGGGTGGTGTGAGGTAGGACAAGGCAAGGTCTGTTCCTAGAAGGGCTTTGCCTACCATCACATGAAGAGCCTTAGAAACACTATGGTCGTGGGGATACACCCTGAAAGCACAGTGCAGAGCTTAGGGCTGGGGCTGTGGTTTCTGTGGCAGTCGTCATCTTTCTTTTCAGTCTTCATCTTTGCATCTTTTTAGACATCAATGAATGTGCAGACCCTGTGAACTGTATCAACGGCCTGTGTGTCAACACCCCTGGCAGCTACCTGTGCAACTGTCCACAGGACTTCGAGCTGAACCCCACTGGTGTGGGCTGTGTGGGTGAGTGGGGACCTGTGTGGAGAGCAGACCTTCTATCCAAGACCTTGGTGGTCCTTTGTGTTGGTCCCACATAGCTGGAACTGGCCACTACCAGAGACTGGGGTGGCTGACCATTATCTGCCCTGTCCATGATGGGCTTAACCCTGCAGCAGCAGCAGAGCACCCTGCCTCCTGTTAAGCCTGGCCCACCTTGTGTCACCAGTATGGGTGCTCTTCTGGTTGAAGCAATGCTATTCCTGGGCAGGTCTGGAGCTATTCTTAAGTGTTTGTTTCTTGAAAGGCCCTGGGTTACTGATAGCATTATTTGGGTCATGCTCCCTAGCTGTACTGAAGACAGGCCACCATGCTATGACCTCTGTACGATACAGCGTGGCTTTTACCAGACAAGCTGGGCACACTTCATTCTTGAAGGATTCCCAAAGTCATGAGCTGCAAGGGCAGTCTGGATGTGGTTTACTACAGCACAGGTAGCTGAAGTGTGGACATCTGGGACAGGACTGGGGCCTTATCTCTTTCCCAGCTTCTTGAGGCAATAGTGCCGTTTGTTCCTCCTGTGCACACAAGTCTTTACTGGAGACGCTTTGCTCACCCACTACTGTCTTTGTGCAGATACCCGTGTTGGGAACTGCTTCCTGGATACCCAGGATCGAGGAGATGGAGGGATCTCCTGCAGCGCAGAAATTGGAGTTGGGGTCACTCGGGCATCCTGCTGCTGCTCGCTGGGTCGTGCATGGGGCAACCCCTGCGAGCTTTGTCCTCCAGCCAACACGAGTGAGTTGGGAAAATATCTGGGGTGACCTTGGGCCTGGGCCGGATGGGCAGCGGAGAGCAGAGAAGAGAGGCAGGGCTGCTTCTCTATGGCTTCTCAACTCAGGCTGGGGGTCCTGGGTCCAGGATTTGCTATCACCACGATGGAGCAAGGGAAGCTGAGGGAGGAGAAGGCAACCCTGTTGCGTCAGTGCAGGGCTAGAGAGGTGAACCAGGGCAGGGGAGAGGTGAAATGGTGTGGGGAAGACCAGGCTGGTTGTGCCTGGGGTATCCAGGTTGGGATTCTTCGTCCAGTGGGCTGGGGAAGGGCAGTGGATGTGGAATAACCCCGTTCAAGGGTGGGCAGGCAGACAGGGCGGCTCAGTTGGCTTGGCATGCAATGGAAGTCAGGCTGCTCCATCTTGACCACTGTCGCCATCCTCATGGCCTATTTCTCCTGGGTTTCTCCTGGTTCTCCCTACCCCTCCTGTTTCATGGGAGCCCACTCAGCTCAGGATCCCCCTGACTGACTTTTTCCGCAGCTGAGTACAAGACCTTGTGCCCTGGAGGAGAAGGTTTCCGGCCCAACCCCATCACTGTCATCCTGGAAGGTAAGTGACCGGGACCCCATGCCCCCTCGCCAGGGGCTTGGGTGCTGGGGGAGCCCAGCCCCGTACGGGCACTGTCTGCCATGGCACTGGGCTGGCTGGGTGCCCGCCGAGCCCCTGGCCACCGAATGATAAACAGCAACTGTGTGCACTCCTCGGACGTGCTCTGGCCACCTGTCCGAGCCACTTGGGCACCAGCAGAGGCTGGAGGTGGTGGGATGAACCCGCTGGGGATCCTGGGGTGAAGGCACTGCCTGGGCTGGGCTGGCAGGCAGTGAACACCTCCCGGCTGCTCTCCCTCCTCAGATATCGACGAGTGCCAGGAGCTGCCGGGCCTCTGCCAGGGTGGCAACTGCGTGAACACTTTTGGCAGCTTCCAGTGTGAGTGCCCCCTTGGCTACTACCTCAATGAGGACACACGCATCTGTGAAGGTAGCTGCACCATGGTGCCTGTGCTTGTCTGTGTGCCTGGCGTGTATGGCACACGTGTGTGCGTGCATGTGTGTGCAACAGTCGTGCGTGTTTCTGGCCTGCCCTAGGAGTGGCTGGCAGAATCCCTTCCCCTTTCGCTTCCAGACTTCCCATCCTCATTACAAACCCTGTCCCCTTTCCCAGTGCCAGGCCAGCCGGGTCCCCGTGCCAGGCACATCCATACCTTGTGCCAAGCCTACCCCCAACTCCACATCAGGCCTTTCTCTACCTGTGCCCAGTGCTTTGACCTCCAGTCTCCTTTATTTGGCAGATATTGATGAGTGCTCTGCTCACATTGGGATCTGTGGCCCTGGGACCTGCTACAACACCCTCGGCAACTACACCTGCGTGTGCCCCCCTGAGTACATGCAAGTCAACGGAGGAAATAACTGCATGGGTATGGCACGCTCCAAATCTGCGGGAAGGGGTCTGGCAGTGCCCTGCCTGTGCACAGCCCCTGGGTCGTGCTGTGGGCAGCATGGTGTGGGCAACGTGGCTGAGTGGACGGGGCAGAAGTGCTGGGAGCAGGGGCTGGGACTCGGCGCCTGAGTTCACCAGTGCCTCACCGCATCCCTGCCCCTACGCCGTGCACGTTGCCCATGCTGGAGGGGTTGACGCTCATCCTACCAGCATTTATAGGGAGAGTGGCTGGCACAGGGCGGTGAGAGACCCAGCAGAGCATTGCCACTGCCTGCTATGGGGCAGGACCCAATGGTCTCACTGGGGCAGGGCTTCAGCCCATCACTGCAGCCACTTTGCTGGGGTCCCTTGTGTGTCACCTGCAGTCCCTGAGCACCAGGACAGGACAGGGTGGCATATCCCCAGCAATGAGTGCCCTGGGGCTGGCAGCACCCGTTCCTGGGGCTGGCATGAGACGCTGTCTGGGCTGCCTTTGCAGACATGAGGAAGAGCGTGTGCTATCGCAACTACAACGACACGTGTGAGAACGAGCTCTCCTTCAACATGACCAAGAAGATGTGCTGCTGCTCCTACAACATTGGCAAGGCCTGGAACAAGCCATGCGAGCCCTGCCCCACGCCAGCCAGCCGTAAGTCAACCTTCCTGGAAGGGTATCTTAATACCGTGGCTGCCCCCTCGCTTTTCTGGCAATCCCGTGCACTTTGAGACACAGACACTAACAAAATAGAAGGTGAGAAGGGAGAGCATCATGTCTGGCAGGCAGCGCCTGTGGGTAAGCGCCATGGGGAAATGAATTGCACTAGAAGGACACGGGGGACTGGGACAGTGTCCACGGAGAGGAGATGATGTGTGGGCTGTGGGCAGGCTGGGCGTGCGTGGCAGCATTGCAGCGGGGAGTGCTGGCCGTGCACTGCGTGGAGGAGTGAGTCCGTACCTGCGTGCGAGGCACACAGATGCCATGTCTGTGCATGACTTTTATTGTGTGTGTACATGCCCTGCAGTGCACGCATGTGTTAGCCCTTTGCCTGGTGCTGTACGTGTTCTTGGGGTTCCCCGTGTGCCGGCCCCTGCGACTCCTGGCCGAGCACCGTGCAGATCCCCTCCTGCCTGTCAGACCCCCGCTCTGCTCACTCCAGCCACAGTTGGCCCTTGCCCCTCTCATCCCTCGCTGCACCCCACTCTGCCCGCCGGGCATGGCCATGACCTCGGTGTTTCCCTTCCAGCCGAGTACCAGATCCTGTGTGGGAACCAGGCCCCCGGGTTTATCATCGACATCCACACAGGAAAGCCGATCGGTGAGTAGAGCCCCCACGCCTTGGGGAGCCAGGTCTGCTCTCTGCCCCTCTGCTTTCTTCCCACGGTGCTTGTGAGCTTGTTCCCTTCCCCTCCCTTAGTAAATTAAGCCCTGAACAGAGGAGAGACAAGGAAAAGAGGTGGCAGACATGGCTGCAAGCAGCTGGCCAAGCCTTCAAGCCAATGTCCTTGAGTGGCTGAGCTGCTCAGACCTCCCCACATTTGCAATCATGCCTTGGTTTCTGTCCCACCTGGAGACAGAAGTGGCCAGTGACCACAGACAGAGGCCAGTGGCCAGGTGGATCCAGACCTGTGATAGCCCTGGCACTCACACTCCCAGCAGCACTGGCCCTACAACAGCAGGGCGTCGCTGAGAGCCAAGGTTTCAGGTTTGTGTTTTGGTGGATGGAAAGCCAGAGGAGCTGTTGAAAGATTTGTGGGCTGTCTGCAGATGTTTTGCAGTCTTGAAAGATGGACTCGCTGGTAATTTGTTTGACAGATCAGTTAATCATTGCTTCACCTGGCCTTGGCAGCGCCAGCCAGGGGACTGAAGAGGAGGGAGATGAGTTCATCTTCTGCTCCCAGGAAGAAAGTGCAACAGAGGGTATCGGTGCAGGGCTGCAGGGCTGGTGGTGGATTGTGCTGGGCACAGAGACAGAGTCAGGGACCCTGGAGCCATCTCAGTGTTTCAGTGACCCCCTGGACTTCCCATGTGCAGCCTGGTCCCAGAACCTGAGCAAGTGTCCATGTTACTGCAGAGACACACTCGGAGAAAACAAGGTGGATGTCCTGGGTAGGATCCTTCCCAACGCGTGCTGTGCAGGCTCTGCCAGCAATCCCATGCCTCCTACGACCCGGAGTCTTGTGTGGCTCTGTTGTGTACCCAGACCTCTGCAGAGCAGCCCTAGCCTGGCATGATCTGTAGGATCCAGTATCAATCCTCCAAGAGTCACTCCGCTGTTTGGCTGGTGGCCCTTTCCTGCTAGTCGTCTTTTTAGAATGAACAAGCGCAGCAGTCTCTCAGCAATGGGGGACGCTTTCCTCCCTGCTGCCTTCCCGGGATGCTGAGAGATGTTGTCTGTGTGCAGATATTGATGAGTGCAGTGAGATTCCTGCTATCTGCACGAACGGTGTCTGCATCAACCAAATTGGCAGCTTCAGGTGCGAGTGTCCCATCGGATTCAGCTACAACAACATCCTGCTCATCTGCGAAGGTAACGGGGCAGCCAGGGCGACGCTGCCAAGGGTGCCCAGGAGGGTGGGGGTTCGCGTGGCACTAACTTCTCCCCACCTCACGGGGCACCAGGGTGAGGGCTGTCAGCAGACATGGATGGAGTCTACATGTTCTCAGCCTTCCTGAAATCTTCTTCATTTTCCGCATCAATGGTTGGACAAAAATTGCTGATTTTCATTCGTGTTCCTGTCTGGTTTTCCCCTCCTCTCTGTTTTTGGGGTTTTCTTTTACAAAAAGTTTGCAAATGTGAGTGTTTCAAAGTTTTGAGTTGTAACTAAAATCCATTGTTTTATTACAAAACAATAGAAAAAGGTTGAAAATTGACCCTGGTTTAACCAAGGGTTAAAATTCAGTTGACTCCACTGAGCCACTCCAGCCCGACCAGGATGATGGTGCCTGGTGAGCGCTTGGCACTCACTCTGCACAGTCAAGGTTTGCATTGCTCTCCTTCCACAGACATCGATGAATGCAGCAGTGGGGAGAACCTCTGCCAGCGCAATGCCGACTGCATCAACATCCCGGGCAGTTACAGGTGCGAATGCTCAACTGGATACAAGCTGTCGCCTAGCGGAGCCTGCGTGGGTAAGATGGGAGCTCTTTGCTACCTATTCCAGAGACACGCGTGCGAGGTGCTGACGCCCCTGCCTAGGCTCTTCAGATGGTTTTGCAGACCACCATGTGTGGACCCAAGGAAGGACAGGATGAAGGACGTGCCAGTGCCATGCATGGGTTCCTGGTCTTTTGTCAAGCCTGGGGACTACAGCCTGGCTGTGCTGTGATTATGGCATACCTGTATTTTTGGAATAATTCCCAGGGATTGTGGGCTCCTGAGGGATGAGAAAAGGTCACTGTGAAGTGCAGCTTTAGTCTGGCACCCCAGGCCATCTTCTCCAATTAAATTTCCTTTTTTTAGAGATGGCAGTGCATAAATCTTGTTCTCTGTGAAGCCACCTCTCAGAAAACCAAGACCCCGTTCTGCTGTGCTGCTGCTCACAGACGCAGCTTCCCACCAGCAGGCAGGGGTCTGCAGAAGGCCAGTGCCCTGGCTTTTCCCATTTGGTCCATCTCTTCTGCTCACCAGTGCCCACTTTGCTTTGTTTTAGGTCGCAACGAATGCCAGGAGATCCCCAATGTCTGCAGCCACGGGGACTGCGTTGACACCGAGGGCAGCTACGTCTGCATCTGCCACAACGGCTTCAAGGCCACGGGGGAGCAGACCATGTGCATGGGTCAGTGTGACTGCTGCAGTCCTGCCATGTGAATCAGATACCAGGATGGACATGAGCTCTCTCCAGCACACGCTGGGTAGTGCCAAGGGCAGCCAAGGGCCACTGTGTCCTCTTGATCCCCGGCTGTCCCTGCAAGCCACAGGAGTGCTCTGCAGCTGCCTGGACCCTGTCTGCACACCCAAGACGGTGGCTCTCAGCTCACTCAGCCCCTGAATCAGCTGTGACCTTCTCTCTGCAGATATTGATGAGTGTGACCGACAGCCCTGTGGAAACGGGACCTGCAAGAACACGGTTGGCTCCTACAACTGCCTCTGCTTCCCTGGCTTTGAGCTAACGCACAATAACGACTGCATGGGTGAGTTGCGTGAAATCCTGACCACATGGATAGCTGACTGGGGTCAACGTGGCAACGGCTGTGGGGCATGGAGTGTCACACAGTGGCATACAGGGGCTCAGCTCTGGCTGTCACCTGGCAGTGGCTGTAGGGGTGGTTGTATGTGTCGGAGGTGTAGGGCTGGTTAAGGCGGCACACTGACATTCACACGCTGTGCATATCTCTTCCCGTTGTGCTTATCATTTCCCTCCCACAGACATTGATGAGTGTTCATCCCTGGTGGGGCAGGTGTGTCGAAACGGCCAGTGCATCAACAGCATCGGCTCCTTCCAGTGCCTGTGCCAAGAGGGGTATGACCGGACCCCTGATGGGAAGAACTGCGTAGGTGAGTGTCCGGGCAGCAGACTGGCCCTTCTCAGTGGGCTGAGCTGTATGTTGGCACGGCTGGCACTGTGCAGTGCTATGAGACGTGGTCCCCAAGCTGATCCCATCAGAGGCAACTGAGCAGTGGACTCTCCAGAACTGCTCACAAGGCCTCAAGTGCTCTGGAGCCAAAGCCTGGTCATTTGACTGCCCATGGAGAGCTGGACTGGGCCCCACTATGCCTGCATCTCCCTTCCAGCAATGCAGGGAATAGTCGAGACCATCCCTTTCCATGTGCTGAGACCTGCAGGCAGCGAGGAGAAACGTTGTCCTGTCCATGCCCCTAAAGCACGCAGGGTTGTACCAGGGATGCCTTGGGAACTCTCCTGCAGGCAGGGGCTGCGGGGGCAGACAGGCACATTGTACGCTGGTTCCTTGTGTCCACACTGCCTCCTGCAGCACCAGGTCCTGCAGGGCTGAGTCCATGTTCCCAACGTAGAGCATCCTGGAAAATGTCTTATCTACTTCCCTTGCATCTTTTGGGCAAAGCAGGGTGCAGCTGCAGGTAGGGCCTGGGTGCAGCAAGGTACCCTGCACCCAAGTCCTCTGAGCTGAGCACAGACACTGTCACTTATTTCCCCTCCTCTGCAGACATCAACGAGTGCGTGAGCCTGCCTGGGACCTGCTCCCCGGGCACCTGCCAGAACCTGGAGGGCTCCTTCCGCTGTATCTGCCCCCCTGGGTACGAGGTGCAGAACGACAACTGCATCGGTAATGTTGGCTCTCTGCCTCCTCCATTTCCAGCACAGCATGTTGTCACCTTGGACTATTCCCAGAACAACCATGTTCTTCCTGAGTGGGCTGGGGCATGCATCACCACCCCCAAATATCTTCTTGAAAGCAACTGGACACAGAGCAAGGCAAGGCCTGCTCCCATGACGGAGGAGGCTCCATGGTTTTGCTGTGCCCTGGCCTGTTCGTTGTCCCATTTGCCCTGAGGGTGGGTTAAGGGTTAGGACCAGGGTGATGTCCTGCATCAGAGCTCCCCAGATATCACAGCTTCAGCTGGGTTTAATGCAATGAGGAAAGGAGTGACCTTTGGCTGCTCTGTAAGTAGTATGTCCCTGGTGCTCCCAGATATCAACGAGTGTGAAGAGGAGCCCAACATCTGCCTTTTCGGGACATGCACCAACACCCCTGGCAGCTTCCAGTGTGTCTGCCCTCCAGGCTTTGTGCTGTCTGATAACGGCCGACGGTGCTTCGGTGAGTGCAGCTCATCATGGTGGGGAGGGGAGCATAACCACCCTGGATGTCTGCAATGGCCTGTGCATTTCCCCATCCTCCTACAGATACTCGCCAGAGCTTCTGCTTCACTCGCTTTGACAACGGAAAGTGCTCTGTCCCCAAGGCCTTCAACACCACCAAGGCTCGGTGTTGCTGCAGCAAGATGCCAGGAGAAGGCTGGGGAGACCCCTGTGAGCTGTGCCCGCAGGAAGGAAACGGTGGGTGTGCTGGGACCTAGGTCCGCAGGAGAGGTGGCCGCGTGTGTCTCCGACACGCGCAGAGTGTGGGGAAGGTGTGCAGGTCAGGCAAGACAACCAGCAATGCAAGCTGTCGAGCAAAGTGGGCTCCTCCACCTGGAGAGTACTGCCTTGAAACCTAGTAGCCCCTACTGGACTGCTGTATTCCCGGGGTCTCCAGCAACCACAGTCAGGCTTATTTCTGCTTTGGATCTGCTCTCAGTTCTCTGCAGGGCTTTAGATAAGGCAAAAGCATCTCAGTGCCTCCAGATCCAAGGCAAGCACAGGTGTTTTCCAGCCAGCCGGGGTTTTGTGGCCTCCCATGGGCAGTGAGCTGTCAAGCTCTCAGTCATGCTCTAGAAGCCTCCAAAGCACCTTTCAGCTTCTGTGAGTAGAAGCACTTGTAAGCGTATCCCACTTTTCTGCTTTCTTCCAGTTGCTTTCCAGGAGCTGTGTCCGTATGGCCATGGAGCCATCCCAGGCCCAGGTGACACCCGAGAAGGTAAGGTCTGATCTAGGGATGAGAAGAAATTTGGGGTTTTTTGGGGCATGGGAGCAGTGCTTAGAAGCAACCAAACTTAGGCTATCTGGAGAGCAGGGTTGAATCCCAGTGGCAGGAGGGGAGGGACATAGGACTGGGTGCCCTCCCAAGTTCATGGTCTCTGACTGCTCACCAAAGGTTCATCCCCCAGCTCTGGAGAGGGAGTATCTGGGATTGCAGGGTCAGCCCTGAGGGGACAGGGATATGTTTCTGGTTACGTGCTCACATGAGGTTTCATTGCCTTGGTTTCCCTTCTAGATGTTAATGAATGCTCAGAGAACCTGGGTGTCTGCATAAATGGGGCCTGCATTAACACTGACGGGTCCTTCCGCTGCGAGTGCCCCTTCGGGTACAACCTGGACTACACAGGAGTCAACTGCGTGGGTAAGGGTCTGCACGGGGACCACCTGCTCCCTCTTGCTTTTATCCTCCTTACATCAGAGGCGATGAGCATGTGCGTGCGTGTGTGTGTGTGCGTGTGGAGAGAAGAAACTTGCTTCTCCCCTGCCCCTTTGCTTTTTACCCCTGGTTCCTGGCTTTGCTGGGCTTGTTTGAATGCTCTGGCTGCAAGAAGAGACCATCCTGCACCTTTCCTACCTAACTCATCCACCTAACGTGGTCCTGGCTTCCTCCAGATACCGATGAGTGCTCCATTGGCAACCCCTGTGGGAACGGCACCTGCACCAACGTGGTGGGAGGCTTCGAGTGCGCCTGTGATGAGGGCTTTGAGCCAGGTCCCATGATGACATGCGAAGGTAATGCTGCTGCGGGGCAACCCCTTCACCCCCATTGCATCCTGGGCCACGTGTGTGACCCCCCTGGGTCACTGCCTGGGTGAGCAGCAGTCAGGTCAGCCTCCAATGGACAGTGCAGAAAAGCTGGCTGGGGCTCATCTCCACATGAGTGTGTACATCAGCGCTGGTGTCCTTCAGCTTCCTCTGAGGCTGGAGCCCAGGAGGAGGTCTGGAGACCTGCCTAAATGCAGGAGCTACCTCCCCAAGGAGCCAGGACCCTGTCCCCATGAAAGCTGCTGAGACACCAGGTGTCTGTCCCTCTGCAACTGAAGGCCATGACAGGAAGCCTTGGTGGAACAAAGTTCTCATGAGATGAATGAACGGGGAGGCAGGGAGTCTGTCCTGGGGAGGTCCACCACCATTACTGCCCAGCTGACTCTGCTGAGAGCACTGAGTCGAGCTCTCTCCTCTCTTCTGCCTCTCAGATATCAATGAATGCTCACTGAACCCCCTGCTCTGTGCCTTCCGCTGCATCAACACCTTTGGCTCCTATGAGTGCACCTGCCCATCTGGATACGCCCTCCGAGAAGACAGAAGAATGTGCAGAGGTAAAATCCCCCTCTGTACCCATCAGGGGAGCTCCCACACCCTCCCCAGGCCCCTGCGCTTAGCCGGTCTCTGGTGCTGTACAGAGAGAAGGCAGGACTTCTGCGCTGGCATCTCTGGGCTTGTGCTCACTCTCACCTACCTTGGTGTCTATGCTGTGTGCCAGCCAGCCTGGACCAAGGCAGTAGGGATTGGCAGAGCAGTGCCGATGTGAGCACTCAGTTCCTAGTTGCCCCCACAGAGCTGCAGAGCTGGCAGGTTGAACATAGTCTCATGAGGTTCTCGGTTGCAGATCTGGATGAGTGTGCAGAGGGACTGCACGACTGCGAGTCTCGAGGGATGCTGTGCAAGAATCTCATCGGCACCTTCATGTGCATCTGCCCACCAGGAATGCAGCGCAGGCCTGATGGAGAGGGCTGCACAGGTACCGAGGACTAGGCTGGGAGGGGTTCCCAGAGGGGCTGGAGACCATCCTCCTCTAGGCATTGTCTGTGTAGCTTTATTTTGTGTCCTGTCAAACCGCTTCTCCCCAGGGTTTCCCATGTGTCAGAACTTCTGTATGTCCTACCAGATGCCTACACACACAAAACCTCTGTTCATCTCTGGACCCATGGGTCTACGCAGTTCCAGCACAGGATAACACAGCATTGTGCCATGTGCCCTTTCTCTTGAGTCTTTCCATGTCTATGTCAAGCTTCTTTGCACTGAGCTGCTTTTGGAAGGGCCAGCGCTGGACAGCCCAGACCTGCTGCACAGCAGGAATGCAGAGCGAGCCCAGCTGCACTCCTAGCCCAGCAGCCTGGCCACTTGCAGGTGGAGAATGTGCAAACCAGGGAAGCCGGGTACTCAGCCACCCGGCTTTGGGAGAGGTCCAGGGCAGGTGGATGCTTCTCAGCTGCCTAAGGCTGTGGAAGTGGTCCTCAAGAACTATGTGAGGGCATTTCAAGCTGAGTGGTAGCGTGGGGACTCATGAAAAGCTGAAATTTGTCCTATGCCTCGCCACAGCTCTTTGTGGTTCCTTCCTAGATGAGAACGAGTGTCGCACCAAGCCTGGAATCTGCCCCAACGGCCGCTGCATCAACACGGTGGGAAGTTACCGCTGTGACTGCAACGAAGGTTTTGAAGTCAGCCCCTCTGGCACAGAGTGTATTGGTAATTACCACGTCCTGGTGGGTCTTGAGCAGCCTCTCTTTAGTAGCAGATGATGCTTTTCAGGTGTTTCAGGGTTTCTGAGTGGAAAGATTGTTGGGGCATCACCTTTACCTTTAGCATTATCCAAACGACATGACCCTGCACGCTGGAACTGGCACGGGCTGGACAGGCTGCTCGGTTATCCCTGGTGCTGACACTGACTCAGATCCTGACCTTGTATCCTCCCTCTCTCTGTCCAGACACTCGCCAGGGATTCTGCTTCACTGAAGTGCTGCAAACCATGTGCCAGATGTCCTCCACCAACCGCAACCTGGTCACCAAATCTGAGTGCTGCTGCAACAGTGGGCGCAGCTGGGGCCCTCAGTGTGAGCTCTGCCCCCTTCCTGGAACCGCCCAGTACAAGAAAATGTGTCCTCATGGGCCAGGGTACTCCACTGATGGGAGAGGTGAGCTGGGGCCCAAATCACCTTCAATGCAGAAGGGAGAAAGCAGAGATGTAGGTACAGGCAGAATTCCCTTGGGAACTGGCTGGGACAGACCTACACAGTGCCTGGAGCAGACAAGAAGCCTCTGTGACGTTATCTTACAACGTCTCTGTCTCCCAGGGAGAATCTGAGCTGCCCTGGCACAGGAGCATGGGGACAGAGGCAGCATTGGCACTAACAGGTCCTTCCCTCCCTCCCACAGACATCGATGAGTGCAAGGTACTGCCCAACCTCTGCAAGAACGGACAGTGCATCAACAGCATCGGCTCCTTCCGCTGCCACTGCAGGCTGGGCTACACCGCGGATATCACAGGCACAGCCTGTGTGGGTGAGTCGGGAGAAGGAAACCCATGTCTCTGGACAGCCCTGGGCCTTGGCAGGCTTCCACCCCTACTTTGCAGCATGCAAAGAGAGGGTCCTGTAACCCCATCGGCTTTGTCAGAGCCATGGCTGCTACTCCCTGCTGGGCAGAGGTGACAAAGCTCCAGAAGTACAGGGCTGGCCCTATCCCTGATGTTCCCAGTACTCGGGAAGAGTGTCCACCCATCTCTTCAGCTAGGAAGGGGCTGCGAAAGATGTCACTCAGATCCACCAGGTCACACAACATCCCATATTGGAGCAGGGAGGTGATTCAGCTCTTTACCTGCAGGAGACCCCCTAGATTTATTGTGCTGGCTCAGAGAAGGTGCTCCCTCAAAGCCCCTGTCTCTGCTCACCTGCTTCCCGGAGAGTGGAAGCGATGCATTTATCTGGGGCAAGGAGAGCCAGGATCCACAGGGCCATCTGACCACCTAGTTATGTGGGGCCATGAAACCTGAGATCATCTTGTATTCAGGAGCCCCTCGGTAGACTGCGTGGTCCAAGGGGGACCCAGCCCAGCAGCACAACCTGCGAATGCTGATGTGTCTTGTCTCTCGAGTCTAGATTTGGATGAGTGTAACCAGTCCCCTAAGCCGTGTAACTTCATCTGCAAGAACACAGAAGGCAGCTACCAGTGCTCCTGCCCCCGAGGGTACATTCTGCAAGAAGATGGGAAGATCTGCAAAGGTATTCACCCAGGAGAAGGCAGCAGAGACACTGCCTCATCTCTGGCACAGGGGGGATGGCAAGAGCTGATTAACACGTGCCAGAACAGTCAAGAGTCTGGGAGAGTCTGGGATTTGTGGATTACAGGAGAGGCAGAGATTTTTCTCTGCCTCTTCCAAATGTGGCTGTATATGACCAGCAGTGGAGGTGGGAAGAGGACTTGTGATTCTCATGTAAGAATTTTGTGCGTGCTGTTCCTGAGGCTGGTCCATGACAGGTCCTGGTCTGCCCAGGACCACGGTGTATGACGGTGTACATGTGGGTGTCACAGACTCAGACCACAAAGATAAGATATGTCCGTAAGATAAATTGAGACACATATTCTTGTTCTTGTTGCTTTAGACTTGGATGAATGTTCCACCAAGCAGCACAACTGCCAGTTCCTCTGTGTGAACATTATCGGAGGATTCAACTGCAAATGCCCCCCAGGCTTCACTCAGCACCACTCATCCTGCATCGGTGAGTAGAGGCATTTGCTGCTCTGCTACACAGCACCAGCAAGGTCCCCATGGGTTAGCTTTAAGCCCAGGAGAGTCTTTCCAGCCCTCCAGCTCTGGCTGTAGAGCGCTGCCCTTCTCCTGTTGGCCTGGGGTTGTGCATCTGACTTGTCCGTCTGCTACTCAGTCTGGGCTAAGCTCCACGATGCAAGGTAGCTGTCCGCAAAGCTGCGCACAGCCACATCGTTGGGGATGGACTTACAAGCGGCTGCCGGTGTTTTGCAGACAATAACGAGTGCACAGCTCAGCCCTCTCTGTGTGGAGCTAAAGGACAGTGTCTGAACACGCCAGGCAGCTACAACTGCGAGTGTCAGAAAGGATTCTCCCTGGACAGCTCTGGTGTCAACTGCGAAGGTGGGTCTGTGTCTCTGGGGCTTTGACGGACACATGTTCCACGTGGAAGAGTTCCTAGTTCACTCACAGTCTCTAGGGCAGCTCGGTCCCACCAAGAAGGGACTGCTCCTTACTGTGGGGCAGCAGAAACCCACACGGGAAGCCCTGGTGCAAAGGAGAGGTCAGTGCATGACCTGCCTGGAGAAACACTGGCTCTTGGACAAGTAGATGAAGGTCTTGGTGCTGCAACCACAGCAGCCTAAGGTGGGAAAGGAATGGTCCTGTATCTTACGCCAGCCAAAACCCACCATGTGCTGTGCTAAAGAAAAGCCTGTGTTCAGCACAGGCAGCCTGAAGCAGATCTGGTAATGGGCCAGGCCAGACCTTAAATCAAAAAACATCCAAGCAGGGGCTGCAAGGGGATGTATGTGGACCTTGGGGCTGAGGGTGTTATTCAAGTCCAAGCTGCAGAGATGTAATTAGTCAGAAGAACCACCCACCCACACCAACACCCTCAGGGATGCTGGTCCCTGCGCACCCAGTGCTGCCCACAGGACAGGGAAAAGTTGTCTCACCACCATCTGTGTTATGTTGCTGCAGATGTGGACGAGTGTGATGGAAACCATCGGTGCCAGCATGGCTGCCAGAATGTGCTCGGAGGCTACCGCTGCGGCTGTCCGCAGGGCTACGTGCAGCACTACCAGTGGAATCAGTGTGTGGGTGAGTGTGGGGTGGGGGATAGAGAGTGGCTAAGCCCCGAGTCCCTCTCCAGCCACCCCTGGCCATCTCTGACACTGGATTCTGGGTTCATCTCTGCAAACCCAGCACTGAGCTTCCTGCCCCAGAGACAGACCATGCCTGTGCCCAGAGATGGTGCCCTTGCCCTGACCTGCACTGCCCCAGGTTCTCTCTGCAACAGCGACCATCAGGCAGCTGCTCTGCAGAGTGATGAGCTCCCAGTGCTCCTGACGCCAGCAGCTCCCTGCATTGCAGGAGGATAAAAAAATCAAGGCCTTCAGGGACCTGCATGGGATAAGGTTTCACCAGGGAGCCAGGAGAAGGGAGCCTGCTGCCAGCTCAGCGATGGCCGCGGGCAGATTTCCTCGGCTGTGGCGGGTGGGGAGCACCAGCAGCACAGGAGCTCCCCTCCACCAAGCTTCTGACCAGTTCTGCTGTCTTTGGGTGCAGATGAAAACGAGTGTTCCAGCCCCACCGCCTGCGGCTCTGCCTCCTGCTACAACACTCTGGGAAGTTTCAAGTGCGTCTGCCCATCTGGCTTTGATTTTGACCAAGCCTTTGGTGGGTGCCAGGATGTGGATGAATGCTCAGCAGGCGGCAGCCCCTGCAGTTACGGCTGCTCCAACACCGACGGAGGCTACCTCTGCGGCTGTCCTGGAGGTTACTTCCGAGCAGGACAAGGGTAAGAGAGCAGCCCCAGGTAGTCCCCCCAGGCACCTGTACGTTCCTGGGGGATATTGCAGGCTGCCAAGCGCATGGTGCTCCCAGGCATGCTCCATCCCCACACTTCTGCTCTCTGCCGCCAACACAATTTGAAGGAGCCCCAGGAGCCAGTGAGCTCCCATTCCCACATGAGTCCTCACCTTCTCAATGCCAGACTGTTCCTCACCCATCATGAGATCCTCATGCTAATGTGCATCTCCTCTTCCATTTCACTAATCCAATGGTTAGTGCAGCTGCTAGCACTGTAGCAGATGCTCTGCAGATCCATCTAGTCCGGGGTGCAGACAGATTAAATCTACTGGCCACGTCTAAACAAGATGTGTCCTGATCTCTCTCAGGCATGTCCTGTGTACAAGCCATTCTGTACAAGCCACGTCCTATAACCAGGCATGATCCTCCACGTGTTTCTGGGTGCCACACGGAGAATCTGTGAGGGCAATGGTAAGATTTCCTCCTTGAAGCATGAGTCTGAGATGGGTCTCTCTGCTCTTCTGCCACCAGACACTGTATTTCTGGCTTGGGTTTTGGGAAAGGTTCCTACCTTCCTGCCCCGCAAGAAGAGGATGAAGACAACCTGCTCTCCCCTGAAACCTGCTATGAGTGCAAGATAAATGGCTACCCCAAGAGGGGTCGGCAGCGACGCAGTGTCAATGGCACTGAGAAGCACCAGGTAAGAAATCCATGGCATCCTGGATGGGGTGGAGGAAGGCAAGAGCTGGGTCACTTGGGGGTTGGCTGCCTGGAGTGGATCCCATGCAGTGTGCCCCACTCCCATGTGGGGCTGCCTCAGTCCAGACAGAGACAGCAGCTCCCTCTGTACCTGCCCATGTTTGTGGATGCCACTGAGTCCAGAAGTCCTGCAGAAATGAAAAGTCTTTCACAATATATTAGAGGAGGTCAGGACAATCTTAAGTGACACACACTTGTGTGGTTTGGCCATAAATGTCTGGAAATGCATGCAAGGAAGGAATAAAGCACACGTTTCCTCGCAAGGGGAGCTGGCGGGGAAGCAGTTCCCATAGGGCCATAGAGGACTGTCAGCACTTGCTGTCTGACTCCAGACTGGACCTGTCACTATAAATTCAGGTTCTTCCTTGAAGGGAAGTTCTGGCCTCTGTCCAAGGCTCCCCCAAGAATTTCACAGGCCTGGGCAGGACAGATTGGACTGGGATGTCACTATGGGCCCTTCAGGCCTTGGGAGGAAAATGCCCCTGAATTTATTGGTTCTTCCCCTGAAGATGAGGGCTATGTGCTGGCTGCTTCAGTCTGAGAGACACAAACAGGGTACCAAGAAACACTTGGAGGGAACCAAGGACCATAGAAGTTGTAGCCACTTCTCAGAGCTGCTTTGGGGCGGCCTTTGGGGCAGAACTCCTCTAAATGAAGTCCTCCTTCACCTGGCCACGAGCTTTTCTTGGTATCTGTAAGTAACATGCCTGGTTCCTTTCAAAGGATCACACTGTGAACTTGGCCAGCATGGATGTGGATGCTCCTCTGTCCATGATGCTGAACCTCTCTGACCTGGCTCACAAGGAGCACATCCTGGAGCTCCTGCCAGCCGTGGAGCCCCTGGAGAACCGTGTGCGGTACCTCATCTCCCACGGGAATGAGGATGGCTACTTCCGCATCCACCAAAAAGAGGGGCTCAGCTACCTGCACCTCAGCCGCAAGAAAATAGTGCCTGGCACCTATCTGCTGGAAATCGTGAGCATGCCCCTGTACCGCAAGAGGGAACTGCAGAAACTAGAGGCCAAGAACCACCTCAACTACTTAGCAGGGGAGCTGGGCCAAGCACTGAGGATGAAGCTCCAGCTCCAGCTCTACTAACATCCATGAGATCCACCCACCCAACCGACAGTACAGTCCTTAGCCTTGCCATCCACACCTGGAAACAACTGCCTCTTCTCTCGCTGCACCCCCTGCCACCACCTCCCCCACTGCACTGTACAACTGATGGGAAATGTCCCTCTGGGCTCAGCACTCACCTTGGCCATGCAGGGATACTCCGCTTCATGGGGTGCTTGAGTCAAAACCAAGCCACACCGCAAAAGAGCTCACGAAATCTTTGCCAAAGGTTCAAACCTTGTTAGCAGGGACTCCCTCCCTCTGCTCAGCTCCTGCCTTTAACCAGGATACTGTTAGTCTGAGCTGGCAAGGGCAGTACCATGGGGAAGCTGCCTGTCCTTCATGGTCACAGGCCAAACATCACCCCCCAGCCCAGGAGATGTGAGGCGGGGCTGGGGGCAGCTTTGGAAGGAGCTATGGCACGGTGTGGTATTAGTGCATTTCCCAACAGCTCTTGTTCCTCCTTTGCTTCTGCATTGTCCTGATGGTGCTGCAGAAACCATCCCATACCTACACTGGCTGTGCTCTGTCTCTCTCTGTCCTCTCCATGTCCTCTGGTCCTTTTGGGCTCCTCTGTCAAACAGAAAAGGTCACCTCTGAGTGAAGGGGCAGTTAGGGCTGCTAACCTCACATCACGAAGCAGCCAGGCCGCAGGACCACAGGCTCCTGTAGGGAACTTAGGATTTTCACACTGTGGTATGCTAAATACGTGCACACCCTCCAAAGATTGGAGCTGGAAGGGCTTTTCCAGAGCTTCCAGCAAGTCCAGGGGTTAAGGTGTCCTCCTATAAATGAGGAGGAGCTCTGGGGAAAGGCAAATAATTGCGTTGTTGAATAGGGTTGGACAAAATAAGCTGGCAGGAAAAATGTCATGAGTCTGGTAGAGAGCATCTGGATGCTTCCCATGCCAGAGGGGATGGAGGGCTTGGCAGTATCTGGCATGCTGCAGGGGCAGATTTCCTGGCCACCACCGCTGTGAGTGTCTGAAAATCCTGTGAAAAGTTTCCCACCAGCAGGAGCAAGATGGGGATGGGGTGGTCTCTGCAGCCTGGCAGGAAGGAAGAGGCAGGGAAAGCCAGAGCTTCATTTTGCAAACGGTCCTTGACTCCGAGCCACCCCATCTGTGTGACTCCGGTGCTTACGGCCAGGCCCCCCCAGGCAGGAGCACTTCTGAAAACGGGGGCTGCAAGTCGCTCCCCTCTGGTTGTCGCATACATCTTGGTCAGTCCAAGGGGGCAACCGAGATGGACAGTCTCTGGTTAATGCAGACAAACGAAATGCACTAAAAAGAGTCTGGAAAATATTAATTAAGTGACTTGAGGTCTCCCTGCTGCCTTGAGTAGCCTGTCCAGACCATTCTGTCCAGGTGGGCTTTTCTTCCTCCCTCAAGAGTGTTCTTCACACAGCTGGTCTCTGCAATGCCATTTCCTAGTTTTGCATGAATCTGTTTTCAGTTCTGCATCAACCCTGTGCATCACCACAGGAAAGAAAGGTGCTAATTCACTCTGGTGACACACAAGACTACCTTATCAACAAATCCAAGGTGCTTCCAGCTTTCAGAAGCTGGTGCTGGTATTGAATCGTCAGCGTTAGTGCACTGTATCCATCCACCCTTTCATATTTATGTATAACCACCAAAGTTATGATTGCTCGTTGTTGTGAGGAGTGCATATTCCTGTAGCTTCTTTTGGTACTTGGAGGGGAATTGGTTTTTTCCTGGTACGCTGCCGCCGCATGGGGTGGGGGAAGTGTATGTATACTGTATTTGGGCTAATGTCAAACTTGAAAACTCTTTTGCATAATGCAGCTCCAGACTCTGGATTTTGCAAGAGTCCCAGAGCTTGTGACAGGATGGGTGGCCTGATGTTTGGGGGTTTTTTTATTATTTTGTTTTGTTTTGTTTTGTTTTTCCAACAGGTGCTTTTTTTTAAAAGAAAAACTATTAATAATAATAAATTAGCAGAGATGGGTTTGTGTGTGTGTGTTGAGCCAAAAGTCTCAAATGAAAAAGCTCAAGGTTTCCTTCATTCCTCTCTGGTGCGGTGTTTTTTTTTTTGTATTGACATTTCTTGCTGGTTGTTTTTTTTTGGGAAGCGTTGAAACCCAAAACCTGTGCCCCCTTGTCCCGCACAGAGAGGTGGCTCTTTGTGGAATTCCTTTTTGTATCAGAAGCAACAGCAACAATAAAATTATTTTGGGTTAAGTGGTTCTGTGTCTTCCTCCTCATCTGGGCAGCACCGTGCCCATCTGCCAGGGTCGAGGTGCGGCGGGGAGGCCACGTCGGAGGCAGCCTGGGAGCGTGGCAGGACCTGTCCCAGCTCCAACACGGAGGGAGCCCAAGCTGGTTCCTTCTCTGTACTCCTCAGGGACCCAGTTTCACCCTTACAGCCTCACCCAGCTCTCCCACTCCTGCATGCCTCAGCACCCATGGGGGCTTTGGGGTCCTTCCCGAAGCCTCAGAGCAGAAGGCAGATGAGGCAGGAGGGACAGACGCATCAGCAAAGTCTGTCCTGGTCCTTTGCTCTCTCCCAGCAAGGGGAGAGGAAGGAGAGCGATGCCAGAGCTGGAGACCAGATCGCTGAGCCCAGCAGAGGGGTCTCTGCACCCCATCATTGCTGCTGGGCTGAGGAGAGGTTACAGGGACCAGGACAGGGATGAGGGGGACACAAAAAGGGCTGGCAGAGAGGAGACAGAGGTGATGCAGGAGAACGGAGGCAAACCTACCGCTACCACCGCTCCTCCCCGCTCACCCTGCACGTGCCGTGGTCAGGGAAGGCACTGCCCGTGCTGTGGTCACCCTCAGCTCCTGGCTCATCCCCCTTTGAGGAGCAGCACCATTCTTGCTGCTTGCCGGTGGTTTTGCTGAGCGGTGGTTGTGCCGAGCAGAGGTTGAGCAATGCAGGGCTTGCCTAGACTGTGCAGTGAATGGGACGTGCAGGGTGTGCGATGATACCGACACTTGGCCAGAGACTGTGCTGTGTGTCCAGGAGTCAGGGTCCAGGTGGTTGAGTTCAGTTCAAACCCTACTTCCAGGCTCATAGTCTCATTTTTAGCAAGCTCTTCTTGGCCTCCCGTTCTGGAGGCAGAGCCGTGTGCCACAAGAGGGCAGGCAGGGCTGCAGCATCCCTGCGACTGGGAGGGAGCCCACCGCCTTACTGGGTGGTGGGAGAGCAGGGGCACGGCTGGGGCGGGGGGCAATCATGCGATGAAACCTGGGCAAAGGAAAACTGCGCCCGTCGAGCTCAGACAGCTGGAAATCGTCCCTCAAACAGCTTCCCGAGCTTGGCAGGAGGTGAGTGGTGGTAGCCTTGTGTCGGGCAGCGGTGCCAGAGGAGGTGCAGAAGCGGGGTGCGCTGGGCTTGGGTACCCACGTCCTGCCACTCGCTTCTCTGCAGCGCCCGGCAGTGACACCTTGCCTCTTCCTCCACGTCAGTGCTCATGCACTGGGGACTCTTCGGGGGTGACCTGCACCCGCACACCCAGAAGGTCCCTCTGGATGCAGCAGAACCTACCAGGCTGCTGCCTGCAGGGCTGCACTTGTCGTGCAGACCCAGATTGATGTAGAAGACACAGCCAGGCGCAGCCCACGGGTCCCGCAGCAGACGTGGCCAGGCTGTGACTGTCCCTGCCCGGCAACACTGGCCCAGGTGCCATGCTGTGGCCAAGGAGCACCTTCTGCATGTCCCTGACAGAGCACGTGCCCAGGTACGGGGCACCCGCGGCACCGTGGCCTGGTGGTGATGCTCCTGTCCCACGTGGCACCCACCCCCTGCAGAGCAGCTCCAGCTTCTGCTGAGAGATGCGGGGTCTTGGCTCAGACAGAGAGAGACGGGGCAGCCCACCACTGCTGGGGAGCGGCCGTACTCCTCCGAGCGCCTGCTGGGACGCGTCAAAGAGCAGAGGACGCGCTGTGTGGGGTTAGCACAGTGCAGCTTTATTTCCATGGTGAGGGAGGAGGGTCTCCCCCATGGGCTCAAATCCCTTAGTACAAAGCTTCTTACTAGCCCACAGCCATAACCCACCATGGCTTTTGCTAGCCCTGTGGCTAGCTGCAGCACCCCTACTCAACAGGCATGGTTCCCGCAGAGGAGCAGGAGGACAACCTTGGTTTCCCCTCGGCTACTTACACAGCCCTTCTGATACCCAGATGCAGGATGGCCAGGGAAGGGCTGGCTGCCCCCAGCAACCCCCTGGACATGGGGAGGCCACCCAGATCCTGCTGGAGCAGGGACTGGCCAGAGTGGGACACCGGTGGGAGGCTGCCAGGCTTGGGCTGGCTGAGGAGCATCTCCCAAGTGTTGTGTGGGACCTTTGATCCCTCCTGGGCTCCCAGCAGGACCACCCAGGCAGGTCTGCAGGTAGCTGCATGTCTGCACCTTGCTCAGACCATTTTCACCAGTTGGGCAGGGACAGGTCACTACGGTGTAAAGCGGAGAGCAGGCTGCAGGGCTGGATGCCAAAAGGGGGCTGCGCATGGGGGGTCTCCATCTCCCCCTCACTTGTGGGTGGGGGGCACTTGGGGCTGCCACACAGAAAGGAACAAAGCCAGCACTTGGGTCTGGTGCCTATAAACCCCCTGACAGACACAGCTCAGCTACAGGGACACACACACGCACGCACTGGACCACAGTCAGCACTCCCCGCAGGACACAGACGAGGGCGACGTGGGGGGCAGGAGGAGGTGGGGGTCAAAGCTCTGGCCTGGCACCAGGCAGAGCCACCCAGACCAGGAGCCCTGTGGGCCGTGGCTGAGGGCAGGTCCTGCCATGCCCTGCCCCATCCCCTCCTGCCCCTCACTGCAGCGCGCGACGCTGCCCGGGGGCACGGTGGGCAGCAGGGACCACGCGGAGTCATATCAGCCCTCCAACACATCTCTCCAAGAGTCCTGCAGACTGCAAAGAGAACTGAAAAGTGCTTAGAAAAGAGAGAAAACCCTAGAAAACCCACCCTGGACAAGAGCCCGACCTCACCTCCCTGCCCAGAGCATCCCTGCTGGCCCGGGGCAACACCACAGAGGAAGGGGGGGCCGGGGCCGGGGCCAGCTGGGGTGGGAGGCACACAGAGCACCCAGGCTCGCCCCATCCCTGCCCTCTACACCAAGGCGTAGTCAAACTGGCCCCTCTCCAACCCCTCCTTGTGGTCAGTCCAGGAGGAGGCGGGCATGCGGCTGTAGGGGTCCAGCAGGATGCGAAAGCAGCGCACCATCAGCATCACCAAGAAGACCAGGAGGAAGATGACAAAGGCAAAGACGGTTTTCTGCTCAGCATCCATACCCGCAGTGCTGGCTGGGTGCTCAACCAAGGAGGGGGAGAGCAGTTCATAATCCATCGTCGATGCATCATTCATGGCAGAGGCGAGGAGCGTGTGGGCAGGGTGCATTCGGCCACCCCGGTGCCCGGGCAGCCAGCTTCAGCCTCCCACTGTGCCCACACACCCAGAGCACGGGTTACTCCATAGCCACCAGCGCTGCTATGCCGAGCTCGGGATTCGCTCCTGCCCAGGCCAAGAGCTCCTGGAGGGGAAAGCAGAGATGGTGAGGGAGGAGAAATTGGCCATGGGCTACACCAACTCTGCTAAATAAGCAGGGGCAGGGAAGAGCAGGGAAGTTCACAAGCAGATCCCTGGTTTTTTAGCAAGCTCAAGAAGCCACTCACGAGGGGCACAAAGGCATGGGGTGGGTGGGCAGTCCAGAGCACTGGTGCAGAGCTTGCCTCTCCGGTCATAAATCCCCAGCAAGCCTCCGGAGAGGGTGCCCACCTGTGAAGGCTCGTGCTGCAGGACCCTTTTGGACCAGCTGTCCTGAATCACAGGAAAATTCACACTGAAAAGGACCTCAGCTGTGGAGTCAGAGTGGGCTGCTCAGGGATTTATCTAGTCTGGTCTTCAAGGTCTCCCAAGATGGCCACAAGCTTGGAGTTTGCCCACTCCTATTGAGGGACAAGTGTCCAGCTGCTGTATTTCCCTGGGCACAATGACTGCCTTTAGTTTTGCACCAGGCATAGAAGGAGGTGAGTCCCGATGGAGAAGGAGGGCACCTACCTCACTGCAGTTGCATGGGGACACTAGCATTGCTATTGCAGCAGAAGGAGGAGGCGGCTGTGTCCAAACAGCCACGTCACTGAGGAAAGATCTCCAGGGTCCAGCTTTCTTGGGCTAGGGATGCAAAGCAGAAGGACAAAGATAGCAAAAGAGGTTAAAAGGACCACAGTCACTAGGAGCCATAGCAAAACACCACAAGGCACCTCTGAAGTTCTCAGTGTCTCTTGTCAGACCAGCACTGGATGGAGTTCACCTAGGGGAACACCCACACCAACCTCCCCTTGTAGCATCCTGGAGCCTGAGTGCTCTCAGTGCTGTGGAGACTCCAGAAAAAAGAAAAAAAAAGCCCCACTGGGAGATACCAGAAAACAGCCAAAGCACCCCTGCCCGCCCATGCAGCAATACTGGCTGTGTCGGGGAGCAATGTCCGTGGGAAAGGAAAAGGCAGAGCCCAAGGCCAAGGCACCCAGATACCGACCAGAGCAGGTTCAGCACGGCTCTGACTCATGCTGAGGACCTGCTCACTTGCCTTTATCTGCAGCACCTGGGACACCACGAGGAACAGTGCTTGCTGGCTTTAAAAATAATTTCATATAACAGCAGCAAAATAAAGGGCACGAGCAGCAACAAGGCAAGCACAGCTGCTCTCTGGTTTTTCACCCGTTATTTGGTATTCTCCCTTCCCAGACACCTCTCTCGTGTCTAGACCAGACACGGGTGCTCTCTTGATAGCTGTCTGTACAGCACTGAGCCATCCGCCCCTGCTCTCCCCTGGGACAAAAAGCCACCCTAACACCCCTGCCCACGGGGGTGGCGAGCCCTGAGCTGGCATCCCTGCATCAATATTTGGCCATGGTATTTCTGAACCCCCGAACACCGACCACCCCAAAACAGCTGTCTTTTGGCACTTCCACTAACGCCAGCTTCCCAGTTACTTGCTGAGGCTCCAGATGTCCTTTGGGGCTGAGCAGGGGGCTTTGCCCTGCTTTGTCGTAGTTACTCTATTGCAGGGAAGTGTCCGGTATAGTTCCCCAAAGGGAAACCGTACCTACATCCCACATCTCCTTAAGAGGACATTGGCCACCCCTAGTGTGACTCCATCCAGAAGCCCCTCAGACTGCCAAGCTTCCATCGTGCTGGGCTTTATCCCTCCCCCCAGTATATCCCCATTGAGCATGGGATGCAGGGATAAGTCAAAGAAGGTTCCCACAGCATGGGTGTCACTTCATAGAATCATAGAATCATAGAATCATTTAGATTGGAAAAGACCTTTAAGATCATTGAGTCCAACCGTTAACCTAACACTGCCAAGTCCACCACTAAACCATGTCCCTAAGTGCCATATCCGTACGTCTTTTAAATACCACCAGGGATGGGGACTCAACCACTTCCCCGGGCAGCCTGTTCCAATGCTTGATAACCCTTTCAGTGAAGAAACATTTCCTAATATCCAACCTAAACCTCCCCTGGTGCAACTTGAGGGAGGGCAGGAGGATGGGGATGAGTGAACTGAGCTGGAGGAGCCTCCACCTTGCAAGAGAGCACTTGGGTCTCCCCTCCCCAGCCAGCGGGTGATGGCTCCACGTGGTCCTATCTGTCTAGGGGAGGAATACCCACCCATGGAGGAGCACTGATGGGACAAAGGATCCCACTCCTCTCCACGCAGGTCTTTGGGGACGGGTGCAGCTCTCTACAGCCTCCATCTCCTTGCAGAGCTCCTAGTGCCCTGGGAGCCCTCAGGAACACCCTGGGTTTTGAAAGCAATGAAAGCTGGGGCACCGCTGCCTCTCCGCTGCACTTCTCTCTGCTCAGGGGAGATTCATGCTTCCCATGGACGCATCGGGATTAAGAAAATCTCCCTTTGTGGTTCTCGGTGCCAGAGATGCTCAGGACAGGCCCTGCTGCAACACAAGTGACCCAAGCACAAATCAGGTGTCTGGAGGTGCCCAACGGACTCACATCAAAAGTGCAGGGAGGAACAGGCACATTCAGGACAAAATACAAGATTTTCTGCTAAATAGTATCCCTAGTATTATATCCTATAGTATTCAGGATAAAGGATTTCCCTCACATTTGGGATGTGTTGCTTTTTCATTACTGTGTGAAGAATCAGATCTTCATTTCCCAGGAATTTTGAGCAGAGGAAAAAAGGGCTGATAAGACAGTTAAATGAAGGCAGCTGTTATTTAAGGAACGTTTGATTGAGTTTTATTAAGATTCATGTTCCCTTAGTAACTAAAAAGAATACATGAGCAAGGAAATTGCTTAATAAGGACAGAACTCACAAAGGAAGAGGATCACTGTCAACAATTCAGCGACACTGTGGTGAGATTTTTCTGGGTATGAAACACGAATTAAATGTTAATTTGGGAATGGCAAATATCTAATGAGATATTTATTTAAAAAGAAGTACAGAGCAGTGTTTACCGACGCAGGATGCCATCTGGTATGGAGGGCTCACCCTTCCCACTGCAGACACCTCCAAACTGAGAATCTGAGTGGGCAGCGAAGGGAGGTTATGGGATCTCAGCAGAGATGGGGCCGCACAGCACTGGCATGACTCAGCCTGCGCTCTGGACGACACCCAGACGCTTCTGCTGGCACCAGCTTATTCCACCCTTTAAGTCCTTGCAGATTTTTGACCAGGAGTCAAGACCTAGAGAGTGGCTGGGAAAGCACAAGAGCCTGGAGAAGAGAAGGCTCCGGAGAGCCCTTATTGCAGCCTTTCAGTACTTAAAGAGGGCTTATAAGAAAGATGGGGACAGAGGTAATGGTTTTAAACTAAAAGAGGGGAGATTCAGACTGGGTATAAGGAAGACATTTTTTACACTGAGGGTGGCACAGGTTGCCCAGAGAGGTGGGAGATGCCCCATCTCTGGAAATATTCAAGGCCAGGCTGGATGGGGCTCTGAGCAACCTGGTCTGGTTGAAGATGTCCCTGCCCGCGGCAGGGGGATTGGACGAGATGTGCTTCAAAGGTCCCTTCCAACCCAAACCATTCTGTGATTCTAAGAAGTGTCCAAAGCAGAATCAGAGCCTAATTAGGGAAAGCAGCTGGAGAAAGTCTTCTGTGTCAGCCGGCAAGCAATTTCTGGATACTAACATTTCGGGTATTGCTTACTTCCAATTTACAGTGGAGTAACCTTGCTCAAAAAAAATCTGTTCCTCCTTCAAACAGCTTACTCCCACCAGCAAATAAAAGATGAAGCCGGGAGCCTTGGCATAGCCATGCTTCGCTCTGCATTAGCGCATAGTCCGTGCTCCGTGCAGCTGGTGTGCAGGGGACGGCGAGCGGGGAGCCCAGCTCTGGATCCCGGGTCCAAGTGGTAAGGCAGCTCGCCAAGTCATGGGTAAATTTGTCTCAGGGTGCTGGGAGGTTAAATCAGCTTTGCAACACCTGGCACTGAAAGGTGGGCATTTTATCAGCAGGAATTAAAAAAAAAAGACCAACATGATTTGCACAATAAAGCAGAATTGCACCAGAAAGGCTTGATCTGCTCAAAGAATGAAACTGGAAGATGACAGGACATGAGCCGCAGCGGAGCGGGGTTTAATTGCACGGTGTCATGGATGCAGTCCAACAACTAGGGAATTACACCGTTTACACACTTTTAAATATACCCAACTAAGTACTTTTATAACCAAAAATAGACATTTACAATTATATAACAATAAGAAATGAGACTAATGTCTTAAAAGGAGAAAGTAGAGCGAGTTTTGATGGAGGAGAGCTAGGAGGGGCTAAAATGCTTAAATTCAAATGAAGCTTTCATAGAGACCAGAATAAAATGACTGCACACAGAATAAGAACCAGAGCAAATTCATTAGGACGGTGCTAAAATAACCCTGCTTTGAAAAGCACAACCCTACTGTTGCTCCTCATACAAATCTGTTTGAGACATCTAGGAGAAAAATTCAAAGATAGATGAATCCAGGGTCCTGGGAATGTCTAACAAAGATGGTTCTGTGGCCAAAATGAGCAGGGCAGGGGAGCAATGTAGCATAAGCACTAACACAGGGCTCCGGCAAAGGGCTGAGAGCACCTTTGGTGCTCTGTGGGAGCCAGGGGTCTCACAGGACCCAGCTCTGGGTGCTCCCCTCCGTTAATATTCATTTCATTGCCGCACATGGTGCACAACCGCCTGTTGCAACCAGACAGCAAATGCGATCGCCAGGGAGATATGAAAGCAAACGCCCTCGCGAGGATTGCAGGCAAACAAGTTTCTGCCTAAGCAGGAGGATTTCTAGCACCTAAGCTCCTTAGAGATGGGAAAAGGCTTTACTTGCAAGTGCAGCAGGGCTGTGGTTCTCCCTCCGTCGTTCCACTTCTGCGCTTCCAAAGCAAAGGGTCCGTCTGTCCAGCGTCCTGCTGGGATGGAGGCAGCTGGACGCCTTTCTGGGAAGTGTACCCTCGTGCTTGGCACTGTTACACGGAGCTCGTGAAGCAGCTGAATTCTTTGCAGGGTTTACATTGCCTTTTTCAGTAAATGTTGCTGCTGGGTCAAACGAACGAATCCCACTGGGTTACGGCACGGCTGCCAGCGTAAGCACAACCAGAGGCTCTGCCAGGGGAAGCTGAACTTCCAACAGGATGCAGGCCCCTGGAGCGAAGAGCCGCACCGCGTCCTCAGAGGTATTTCTGCCCCACATTAAAGCACGTTGTGAACCTCCCGGCTGGCAGATGCTGAGAACACTGGGCTGTGGTCTCCAGCTGCTTTACAGGATGCACCCTGGACCTGTGAGCAGACAGGGCTGGGACTATCCAGCTATATTTCTGTCTTCCCTTCCTATGCATCCCAAAGACAAATTGCTGCGTTGTCCCTGGAAATCTGCTCCTGTCTTTGCCACCAACTCCTGCACTTGTTGGTGCAGGGCTCACGCAGGGGCCGTCTCCTCTCTCCTTCCTCAGCAGACAGCCAGGCCCAGCAGGAACAAAGCCGTGTCCCATTTCAGGAATGCAGACTGCTGGGAGAGCAGGGTGTGCAACCTCCCCTTCCCAGCCTCCCTTTTATTGCTGCCGGGGAGGTGCCTGAGCCTTAATCCCAGCACCCTCCATCGAACGTCCCTGGCAGGGAGAGACCCTCCTGCCCTCGCCGAGGTGGGTACCTGTGTTGTACAGACAATGCTGTGCCCCAGGAGGAATGCTGAGAGCCCCCTCCACCTTCAGCCTGGCTGTGTCTGAACCACCTACGGGGTGCATCTCACCCTGGCCGTACAGGCAAACACCAGGCAGCTGCCCAGGGACAGGCAGCGCCTGTCTCTACCAAGGTACCACAGCCCACGTCTGGGCTCCCTGTCTGTTAATGCTTGTTACCTACAGCAGGATCCTGGGGGCTCCTTCATGAACCCTCCCAGCCCCTCTCCATCACCTGGCCCTGGCAGGGCTCAGCATGCGGATGGAGAAGGACATATGGTGTCCAGGAGACATCCTGCCATGGGTCTGGACCAGCTGCCAGGACCCATGCCCAAGGAAGATCCCAAGTCTCAGCAGGATCCCCCAGTTGGTCTGATGTAGACAGATGTCCCCTCGCACTCTAAAGCCTGCTCGCAACATCTCTCTTCAAGCACCTTCCACCGCAAGGAACAGCGGGACAGGCTGGGACTCCAGCCCAGCCCAGCACATCTGTACCCCAAACCCTGATGTAAGAGCTTAGCCAGTCTTCTGCTAAACTGGCCCATGGCTAACGGAAAGACCACCTTCTCCACCGCCACTTCTCCAAACCCATGCAGCCACCGTGGAGGGGCTCTCCCAGCAAGGCAGCTCTGCTGGGCAGGATTGCAGCCATGTCCAGCAGTTCGGGGAAGATGAGCAGACCACAGACATGGAGGGGAGAACCAAGCAGATCAGGCCAGGGCAGGAGCATGAGACACGGAGTGTGAAGGATGTCCCATCTACTTTTTTGCAAATGAAGGGGGCAACCCTTCAGCCAAGGGGGAGGTTTAACCCAGCCCCAGCTAAGCAGAGATGCTTGCCCCCAGATCCCAGCCTCTGTCATCCCTGGTCCTCCTGGGGGCCACGGGAAGCCCGGCCAAGTGCAGGGCTCTGCAGCACACCCTTCACATGCCTCCTCTCCGTGGTCATCCCAGCACACATGGAAATCCCACCAGTGCCAAACCAAGCCACCTGGGATAAACCCCCAGGAAAGGTTGCTCCCACCCATCCCACCCCAAAGCCCAGCCTCCTGCCCTCTCCATCCAGACCTGATAGCCACCATCAGAAGATATACTGGACCCCAGCACCAGACAAACAGAACCAGTCCCATCTCCTGAGCCCACCACCGTGAGGGGTGGGGGGGGTCCCCGGCAGCCGAGCGTGGAGGGAACTACCCCCCCTTGCACTCCCCAGCTCTGCTCCCCACGGCGTGAGCACTCGAGAGGGTATGGGGCATGGACGGTACCTGGCTGGCATGGACTCCTGGCTCCATCACTTGCCATGTCGAGGGAAGGAGCAGCCGCCTCTCTCCTGGAGAGCGCACAGGGAAGGCAGCTGCTCTTCACTCACGCTGGAGCGGGTTCCTATGGCGATGCAGAATCAATTATAATAAAAGGTGGAGCACAGCAATTGGAGATGAGAGAAGTTTCGTGAGCTGCCTGCCTGGGAAAGCCAGACTGTGGGAGAGCACAGGGCTGGGGGCTGAGTCTGCCCATCGCCAGGCTATGGGTCCTGGATCCCTGTGTTTCCCCCATAAAAGCCCATCTAATCCCTAAGGCAACACGCCTGCATCACTGCCCCTCCAAGACAGCCGAGACCCCTTTCTGTCCACAGCGTGCCTGTGTCTGTCCCAGACCCACGGGCCCAGTGCTGGCAGCCTGAGATGCTCCAGAGCAAGCACAGCATCCCTGCTGGGCAGGCACACCCCTGCCATTCAGGCCACTGCTGCCGCACCCAGGACAAGCGACTGTGCATCAAAGAGATGCTGGGGGCGAAGCTGGCCATGGAGATGTTCAAGGGACTGCAAAATCTCACTGCAGCCCTGCGTGTGCCTTCCCACCCCAGGCTCAAGCAGCAACCCAGCTTTCTGGGATGTAAAGAGCTGCCAGGCTTGCACAGAGTCACACCCAGCTCACAGGGAAACATGCCCAGGCTCTGGGAGCTCTCCAGGAACCTGACTACATGCCTGGACCTTAACCAGGAACCCAGCACAGCCTTGCTGCCCGACAGTCCCGCACAAGCTCCCGGAGGACGAGTGTGCGTCACCGGCTCTGCCTGCTGCTGCCTCCCACCTGCATGCCCTCCCCACCTCTGTCAGCCAGATCTGTGTGAGCAAACTTGAAGGATGCTCTGGAGAAAGGCAACAGGAACCTTGGAGCCTGGGCTGATGAGGTGCAATTTGGAGGAAGAACTAGCACCACCTGGTCACCATGACCAGGACAGACTGAGCATAGGGTCTTTATCCACACCCAGCTTCAAGGGACATCCTCAAAGCTAAAAGATGCAAGGTCCAGGCCCCTGCCAGGAGGAGGTCAGCAAGTGAAAAATGACCTGCAAATAAATATACTTGGTCACACCACTAAAACCCCTGAGCTCTTGGCACAGCCTGGCTGTCTGAGCTCCTCCCAGGGCCCCAGCAAGAAGGATTTGGCCATTCCCAGCCACTCTGGGAACATTTTCAGGTCAAGCCCTGGGGGCAGGATACCCCTTTGAGCACAGTTTCTGCCCTAAGCCATCCCTGCTTTTGTCACATATGGCTCATGGCACCTGCTGAACACCAGATCATTGCACATGCAAATCCCCATGAAAGAGAGAACAGAAGAGAGCTCAGGTCCTGCTGTACAGGAGCCCCAAGGGGACAGAGGCAGGTAGGAGGAGGAGGAGACTTCATGTGAGGGAAACCAGGGGGATACCCACTGCTACCTGCTCTGGAGAAAAATGGACTCATCCCTCCTCATCCAGGTGCTCAGGAGGGGACAGAAAAGACTCCAACTGCCTGTTGGAGGCACCTAGAAATGTGGATTAGATGCCAAGGTTGCATGTAGCTGCTGGGAGCTGATGCAATCCCTCCCCATGTTGCTTCCTCTTTACAATTTCAGCAGTTTCCCCAGTGCAAAAATTCATCCTGCAAAAATTAATCACCAGACCATAAAAACAAACTCCTCTATGTGTAACGGTACCAGAGGAGCATAATTGTGATGCCCAGCCCCTTCAGCACAGTGCAGCATGCCCCCTTCCCACAATGAGGTGATTCATTGTAAATATCTGGAAATAACCACCCAATTTCCTGCGCAATCCATCTTAGCTGCTAATTGAAATGGTTTTTCTGAAAGGTGCCTACAGAGAGCATTCTCACACTTAATCAGTGCAGGGAACGCTCACTGCCTGGGGCAAAGGGGAGACAGGACACATTAGTGGCCTCCCTGCAAAATTAATATTGCTTTGCTAGTCATCTGTCCTCTGGCAGGAGTGGGAATGTGTGAATAAACAGTTCCTAAAGGCCTTCTTCACATCCGCTCACGGAAGAGTCATGGGAGCCTTTTGTGCTCTGTGCTTGCACTATTTGTGGAGCTGTGTCCCCTGCAAGCCGCAGGACCTGCTCGTGTCGAGCATCCTCGGAGCCCCCCTGCTGATGGGTACCCACTGGCAGAGCATCCTCCATGCAGTCCACCCCACCCCAACTCAGCCCAGTATAGCCCAGTCCACTCCAGCCCAGCCTAGCTCAATGCAGTCTAGTCCAGCCCAGTCAAGCCCCGTCTAACCCTCCCTTTGGCCCCACAGCCATGATTTTCATGTGTTTCATGCACCGTGATTAGCCAAGTAACCTTGCCACGTCCTGAATATACAGCTCCCAGCCAGGATGAGACCTCTGAGCTGGTCACGCACCAGCACAGTCTCCAGACTCACGATAGCAGCTGGTCCCTGAGATGATGGCACACGTTTTCACCATTTCCAGCTGTTCTTTGGTTTTCAGACCCAAATTTCCATGGGCTTCCCCGTGGCTCATTTACCCACCGCCCCATCCCTCTCCCAGTGACCGCCCCATCCCTCTCCCAGTGACCGTGTCTTTCCCAGTCACCCTTTGCCCCGGGCTGTTGGGCTGTGAAGACAAGGGAGCGCAAACCAACCCCTCTCCAGGTGCCCTGGCAGTTCGCATGCTTTCTGTGAAGTCTGCTCCAGCCTTTGCCACTGTTTCTAAGCCCCATCTGTGGAGGGGGGTCCCCAGTGCCTCCCCCAGCCTTTCCCCTCTCTCAGAAGCTGGCTGGCTGCAATACACAGAGCTGCCCTGTAGACCCAGGCTGCAGCCAGCACCCTGCACCAGCCCAGAAGGGACCATCCCGTGCCCCAGGGCATCCTCTGTCCTGCCGCTCCTGTGTCAGACTGTGACAGCAGCTCTGCTCCATGGCGGAGACTATGGCTGCATCTCAATGAGCTCCTGCTGATTTTATCTCCTTTAAACTGATGAGGGTTGTTTGCACAAACACAATTACTTCAGCTGAGGGCTCTCTGTGAGCCATGTTATGGGTTGGACAGGATTTCCCTTGCTGGGATTGTCTCCAGCAGAGCAGGCTGCATCTGTGACACCGACTGGTCTCTGCGCTGAGCAAGAGCCAGGAGGAGCAAGAAGAGTGCTGAGCACGCAGGTGTGCAGCAGTCCCAGCCCACACCTCCCCAAAAGCACAGGGACTAGGGTACCTGTGAGCAGCAGCAGAGCCTGGGTGCAGTGAAGACCCTCACTATTGCAACCTGGTTTGCTCCGGAGTCTTCCCAGAGGAGCACAAAACCCCAGCAGGGTCATTTCTTGCTGCAACAGTGGCAGCAACTGTTACTGTTCTGCCTGGTGGCGTCTTGCAGAGACCAAGCAGGTCTCCTCCAGCCCAGAAGTTTCCAGCACTGCAGGTGAAGAGCCCATCAGAGCAAGGCTTCCTGACCTTGTGCTGGGACCCCCAGCTCTGGGGTCTGTGTGGGGAGAGCAGATCTCTCTCCTTCAAGGAACTGGCAGCAAGGTGAGCACAAAATGGCTTCAGTGACTATGTGTGGATACCCCAAGACCAATGATTCTGTGCAAGTCAACCATGCATCCATTTATAGTCAAGCCATGTTGTACACAGCATCCCAGGTCCAGTATACACAGGATACTGGCCCTATAGGACACAGAGCAAGACCTGTAGCATATGCAGGATATCTATCTTATGTCTCCCAGGACACCTGCGGGCAGTTGGATGGGTATATTTGTAAGCTGATGGCACGGAGGTAAAGATTCCAGCTGTATCCCTGCTTGAGCTGGCCACCTACACTCCAGACAGGTGGAAAACATTTTAAAAAATTATCATTAAAAAATCACGAAACAAAATAATGAAACTTCTTAACCAGGATGTGGAATGAGTGCGACAGGCACACTGCCTTGTGAACTGCAGCTGAGAGCCAACGTAGCATGGGTTGTCACCTGCACACCAGAAAGGGCTGCATTGCTGCAACCAAATGTTAGAGCCTGGGAAACCAAGAGTGGACAATGCCACCGTGTCTACACCTAGCCTAGGAGAAACGTCATCCCGGGAGCCTGGGGTCTTCTTCGCCTGGTGGTAGAGGAGGTGGAAAAAGCCCCACAAAGAGAAGAGCAACACCGGAGCATTCAGAGCCCACATATGGAGCATGGCCCACCGAGCTCTGAGAGATGCAGAGCTTCCCCTGGTCCCCTGCTCCCCTGGGCAGTCCCTTCACACCTTCTGCACATCTCCCACAGCCCCCGGCACGGCTAAGCCCAGGAGTGCAGGCACCCGCGCAGCCTGCGCACACGAGGATGGGTCCCAGGCTTTGAGAGCACAGCGTCCTCTTTTCCCCTAGTTTTATTTGCTGTCCTGCACTGATCCTTGCCCATCCCAGCACTGTACCCTCTTCCTTTGTCCCTAAGCAGAAAAAGAGGAGCTGTGTCTGTGCTGGAAGCCGCACTCCAACTGCTCTAATACATTTGTGTTGAAATTCCTGCCCCCCCCTTTAAGTCTCTTAAAAAGTACATGCCTGGGGGAATCGTTATGTGGGGAGCTTCCCACTCTGCCCTCACTTCTTGGAAGGGTTTCAGAGCTGGAGGATATCCTTCTGCTGAAGATTTTGCCTCTTGCACCAAAAAAAGCTGGATGAGCCTCAGGGAAACTTGGGACACAAGCTCCCCGAGGCACATGGAAGACTCTGGCATTCAGAAATATCGATCCTGACTGCACTTCAGAGCACAGATTTAATTCTGCACCGCAGCCTGCACAGTCACTGCCCCAGCAAAGCACCAGGAGGGGTGGTCCAGGCTCTAGATTATGCTAAACTAATTGCACCGTGGAGACAGCAAGGGAGTTTGTTCTGCCTGGACTTAAAGGACTTGGTAATTAAATGAGGTTCAGCCTTTGCATTATCTCACCACTCGGCCAAGCGCTTTTGAAAGAAAAAAGCAGAGTGTTTCTCTAATCAAAAATCTATTCACCTATGAAATGCAATAAATCTCAGAAAGGGATCTAAGCACTTTTTTTTTGTGCTGACGAAGTGATATTGTAAAATACTGCAGTGGTTGCACTGGGTAAAACCCTGTGGCATGGAATGACTGTTTTTGTCTTTGAGGACAGTGACTGCAAATGCACACTTGGATGCTTCAGTTCAAAGCAAAAATAGTTGCCCATGGCTCAATGAAAACCATTCTTTACTCACGCAGGTTTCACCGATTAAAGATTTTAATTTAACTGCCAATGGCAATTAACGAAAATTAACTTCTGACTTATTGGGAGACTGGATTGCAGCAAGTGCTGCTGCTGCTTCAGAAGGGCTGGACAACCCAGGAAAGCTTCTCGCCTCTCCCTGGTCTGAAGGCAATGTGCTCAGCTGCTGCAGACTGCCAAGGAGTGAGGCGGGAAGGACGGAGCCAGGTTGGATGCACCGGCTCCCTTTCTCAGTCCCCTGGGACTGGCAGGGCTGCTGGCACGCTCCCATCCCCTTTCCTGGAAAGTACCGAGTGCTGACCTGAACCTTCCAGCCGAGGGCTGAGGACACATTTCTCAACATGCTTGGGTGACAATGAGGGAAGAGAGTGTCCTTTCCCCGGCTCATCCAGAGCACTCGGAGCAGCTGACTCCTCCGTAATGGCAGCTGATCAAGCAGAGAATTGCACCTCATTACTCCTTCGTGTGAGCCAAGTTCAGCTTTGCGAAGCTATTACGGATAACATGAATGATGCTTTATAGTTGACCTGTTCTTCGGTATCTGCAAGTGTTGTGACCTCTCCCTGCGCAGCCTCCTGGCCCCAGCAGCTACCAAGAGCTCCCTTAACCATTACAGAGAGAGGAGGAGAGGAACCATGGTCCACTCCAGCACCTGTAGAGTTCATGACAGTGTCATCTCTGAGTCCTCTGCAGCCAGGGACCGCAGCAGTCACAGTCAGCCCTGGAGAGGACCAAGTCATGCCAAGGAAAGGGCATGGGGATATGGTTCCTAGGCCATATCTTGGAGGGCGAACAGGCAAATGCAGTGCAAAGCAGAGGTGGTAAGACCAGCTGCCCTGGGCCCCAGGCCTGCACATTCCCTGTCTGTTTGCATCAGGTGAGGCAGAAGCATCTCAAAGGTCATTCCTCTCTGCTCCCAGAGGCTGCTGCTGTCACAACTTCTGCCGAAGAGACATAGTTATTCTTAAGAAAATCCAGGATGGATGTGTCACCAGTTGCTGTGGCTTTGATGGCTGGCGTTGGTCAGCAGACTGCTGATGATGGACTATCAAGATCTCCTACTTGATCACCTAAGTTTGTCCAGCTTGGTCCATATAATTCTCTGGAAGACAAACTGCTCCACTGCCAGTAACCAAGAGAAAGAGCACGAGGGCTCACGAGGCCAGTGTAAGTGCCCGACCCAAGGCTGGGATGCAAATTTGGAGCTGTCACCAGACAAAGACCAGGCGCTAAGCAAATGTTTGCTGTCTTTTGAAGCAGATCCTCCTTGGGGAAAAAGATCCCTTGGACTCAGCATAGCCAAAGCCAAAACAGCCCTTCCTGCACCCCCAGAAGGTGTCCAGAGAAGCGACTCTGCTCTCCTCACCAAGCAGCAAGGCCAAGGGCTTGGCCAGGTCATTGGCAGCTGCTGGATTAAGTCCCCAAATCCACAGCTAAGGAACGTTATTGATGTTGCAAGGTCAAGCCACTTGAAAGCTGGGATTTGCCAGACAGAAGGTTGTCTCAGCCACTTTAATTAGGCCCCCTTCTGCAACAGCATTATGATACAGCAATTAATGGCAAAATCACTCACTATTTCTTCCTATGCCTGGGCAGCTGTTCAATGTCTCTTCTTATTTTCCTTTTTCAGTATTTGGCCTTGCTGTTCCGCATGCTGCATCCAACCCTTTTTGGACCACAAGACTGTGAAACGCCTTTGCAATTGCTATGGTGGACTCGAGCTCCAGGAGTGCTGCTGAAGAATCACCTCCCCAGGACAGAGGGTGAGGACAGACAGGGGTTTGGAGGAATTTGCTGATGGTTTCAGTCTCATCTCACCAGATGTATGAAGTGACATTTTCTTCCCATGGACAAATGTGGGCCAATGAAGAAGTAATCATCACTATGTTTTGTTTCAGGTTCTATTCTAAAAGACAGAGGTTTTATTTGCAACAAGAAGCAAACATAAGTTTCCTCTGATTTCATTTAAGCCAAAAGTTTCCTTCAAAAAAAAAATGTGCGCTGCGGTAGATCCACAGCAAGCTCTTGTAAACAGGTAGAGCTGGGCACAGTGACAAGCAATCAATACATGATTTTACAACAGAAGCCACTAGGCAACCCTGGTTCTACAAGAGACAGGAAAATGAGGGAAGACCTGGTCTTTTTATCCCAAATCTAGCGCACGTGACTGGTGAGGAAGACAGAGCTGCAGGAGCCCTGTTGCATGTGCCACGTTGCACAATGGATCTGCTGAAATCCTTGAAATAGCAGCTCTGCTCCTCCTGAGATGGGAGGTTGCTTCCGTCCTCCTTCCCCTCATCGGATGGTCAGGAACCTTCTCATTTCCAGCTCCGCTTTGTCCCAACCAGGTCCATACACAGATGCCCAGACCTGCTGGTCACCAGGGACCTTTCCTGCCTGCGTGGCACAGGCTGAGACCCCTCGTGTGCCCGCAGGCAGGACGGGGAATGGGGCTGGCACCACGGGGCTGATGTGAAACACCCGGCTGCTGCTGTGCTGTCGGGCAGAGAGGGAGCACGCCTGTTTCCCTCTAATTAGTGTGAATCATTAAATAAAATGTCCCCTTCCTGACTTCAGCATGTGTTAGTGAAATAGCTCTATCAAAGCTGCCTTGTCAGGGGACAAGAAGTATCTTTCTGCTGGGATTACACAGCCGTGGAATTATCCCTTGCCTTTGACAAGATCAATTAATTACTTCAAAGTCATTTGCAGTAATAAATTAACTTCTCTTCTTTCCTTCCTGTTAAGCTGGAGTGTAGCTGCTGAGTAAATAGAGGTATCTGGGCAGGCACACAGTGCCCAGCTTGAGACCCCCGTGGCCAGGTTCTGAAGCAGATGAAGGCTCCATTTTGCTCCCTGGAGGTCTCTGCTGGGTTCCCTCAGCTCGCTGCCCACCCTGCTGCAGGTCCACAGTCCAGACATGCAGGAACCTGGGCACCTCTTGACAGAGCTCCGGGGTTTCCCTGTCCCTCATTGTCACAACCATGGATGCACACATGCTCTCCGCCACCACCCTGAACAGGCATCTTCAAGCCACAGAAGAGTTATAGAATTATAGAATCACAGAATCGTTTAGGTTGGAAAAGACCTCTAAGATCATCAAGTCCAACTGTTAACCCAACACTGCCAAGCCCACCACTAACCCATGTCCCTAAGCGCCACGTCTACACATCTTTTAAATCCCCCCAGGGATGGGGACTCAGCCCCTGCCCTGGGCAGCCTGTGCCAGGCCCTGACAGCCCTTTGGGGAAGGAGTTTTTCCCAATATCCAACCTAACCCTGCCCTGGCGCAGCTTGAGGCTGTTCCCTCTCGTCCCATCGCTTGTTCCTGGGGAGAAGAGCCCGACCCCCCCGGCTCCAGCCTCCTTTCAGGCAGTTGCAGAGAGCGATGAGGGCTCCCCTCAGCCTCCTCTTCTCCAGGCTGAACAATCCCCGTTCCTTCAGCCTCTCCTCATAAGACACGTGCTCCAGACCCTTCACCAGCTTTGTTGCCCTTCTTTAGACATGCTCAGGCCTTGCAGCCTAACTCATTCATGCAGATGGGGTTTACCTCCCCATTTCTACTCAGACACTGGATCAAACACTCAGCACCAGTTAGAGCAGCACAGCACGCTGCCCCAAACTGTCCCCATATCTCCCTGCACCCCTCCCAGAGGTGCAGAGGTGGCCTCAGGTGATGGGCAAGGGTCCCTTGCCTGGGGAGTTTGTCTTGGGCTGGGATGTAAACACTGGGTGGAGGCTGAGAGGCTGGAAGATGTCCAGAGGGGGCTGAGAAGGGAAAAGAGGTCCTGGAGAAATAGTTTCCAGGGGCCAGGCAACACAGAAAAACATAAGGAAGAAATCCAGACCTTGAGTCCCAAGGAGACTCCTGAAGTCTCTAACTAACTAACTAACAGCCCACTGACAGGGGAACTAGGAGCTGAAGTGACACCAACAGAGGGGGAATGCACCCATGGACGCAGACAATCAATCAACTTCCGAAACAAATTCCTATATCTTTCAGCCAAAACCAGCCATTTTTTAGTTGAGCCAGGGCGGTTTTCCAATAGACCTGCTGGTAAACAAAAAAGAGTGAATGCAAGGCTGCTCCCCGGCCAGCCCCGTGCCCAATGGCACACTGGTGTGTTCCATGGGTGTCTCTTGCCCCAGCCCTGCCATCAGCCTTGGCTGTGCAGAGGCATGAAGAGCACTGGAGGACATGGGCACAGCAACATCAACCAGGGTCCAGGCTCTTGGTCCCACCAGCGCATGAGGACAGGCCTGGTGGCTGGCTCCATCAGACACGTATTGGCAGCAACCGAGCCATCAACCCTGCAGCTTTCTGGTTGCTCTTTTCTTGCCCTGGGTCTACACAAGTAGATTTCATGTCCAGTCTAAGACAGGCTGTGCCCTTGACCCATCCTCCTCCACTTGGGGAGATCCATCTGCCTGGCTCTGGAAATGATTCTGTCAAACCCAGGCCCACACAACGGTGAAGGGAGAAGCATCTGAAAAACAACCTGGTTTTCAACAGATATATTCAAACGATGCATCAGCCCAGGTGACATGGAGGCTCCAGGACACAAATTGTGTTGACGCCTTCACTGGGACACATTAATCTGGTCCTAGATAATTCACGCAGAGAGTCTCGTGATAAAGAGAAGCATTCCCTGAGCAGGCTCTTTCTGAAAGAATTTGTCACCATCAATAAATTGCTGGGAGATTTATTTCTGCTAGCCCTAAAACTGCACACAAAGTAATGTGATTTGTTCAAACTCTTTAACATGCTGTTCTTCTTGATTTAAAGTCTGTTGAACTATCTTTATTTTCTTAGCACATTATTAATTCAGATTCTGGCTCTGATGTGAAGGAACTGAGATGCCTCTAGAGTCTGTTATTTGGGAACAAAAGAAGGAAAGGGCAGATCGAAGGGCTTAGGCAGCAAAAAACCAGCTCAGTGTAACTTCAAGCTGGGAATAAGCAAATGTTATCCGCGTCTTGCACATCACTTATGTTCTTCTTCATGCCTACAGCTTTGACCACGTCAAGATAACCCAGCTCCAGAGCTCTCCAAGCGTCTTTCATCCGAGACTATGTAAATGTATTTCACTGTCCTCAACTCTCTGACTTGCAGTTGGGGCTCCAAGGCCAGGGCAACAGCTCTCTGAGACTTCACTGAACTTAACTGCTGGTACATTGGATGACAGCCGTCTCCAACCCTTCAGGATAGTTTGCCAGCTTTTGCAAGACACGTCATCAACCTACGCACAATTTAATGAATCTTTCCGTCATAGCAGTGCATCTGAGGCCCATGGTGAGGAAGCTTATGCTTTTAACTAGGCTTTGTGCCACAAACTGTGGCAACATCTCACCAAAACTGCTGGCTCCAGCATCCATCTCTGTTGAACCTAGAGGTGCAGGGATGAGAACCCAGGGAAGTGTTCAGGCCAGGGTTGGAGCTGGTGCCATCTCCAGCAAGGACCCACAAATAAGCATGGAAACACTCCATAAATGCCAAGGAACACGTTTTCCACCATTTTTGTATAAAAACAGCTAACTTCCACCCTGTGTTTGCTGAGACCAGTGGGTAAATTGCCTACAGGAACCTTCCTGCCTTTAACCTCCATGTCCCTGAGCAGGGCTGTGTAAAACAACTTCAGCAATTCCTTGGCTGAAAAAAGCTCCCAGTGAACATCTGCTCTGAAAAGCAACAGCCCTTCACCGTCTCATTAGCAAGGTCCCCAGGAGAAGGAGCAACCTTTGCAGATGCTAAGTTTTTTTTTGCTGTGCCCTGACCGGGAACAAGAAGTCTTGGGCCAGCGGGGAACAGGGGGTGACCCAGCCCCAGGCAACGGGAGCCCCAGCCCTGGATGGGTGCACTCAGCCTCATTAGGCTTGGTGGTGAAACCAAGATGCACAGTCACTGCATCTGTAGATCGGGACTCTGACTGCCAAGCTGGCTCCTCGGGGCCGTGCTGGCAATCTGGAAGAGTACAAGCACTGCAAGCTCTTGATGCTAATCGCTTGTCTTTGGCAGTTGTGCTCCTCTGTCCTCTTCTGTCTGTATCCTGATACAACCAGAGACCTTGGCATCTTCCTTTAGGCCCAGCAGAGACACTTCCACCACCCTGAAGACCTCGTGACCACTCCTAATGTCGTGGGGGAAATTGCCGGACTATTGTCAGTGGGGAGTATGTGGGCATTCTCCATGCTACAAGCCACTCGCTCTTGGTCTCTGACCTGCCCATGCTGCCTCATCTCTCCCATCATCTTGTTTATCAATTTAGGGCTTATCCAGTCCAGTGCTCTGAACTATTTATCCTCAAACACTTAACAGCCATGCCTGAATGAGAAGTGCAGCTACATCAGTGGGGAGACAAAGCCACCTCCGGAGGAGATCAACCCACGCATGGTGCCTGTTGCACCCTCCTGACGCTTCACCCATGCAATTGCACTCCCAGCTCATCTACCTCTAAGCCTGCCAGCTCCCACAGCATCCTGACTCTGAGAGCAAGCCCGTGGCCAGTGCAGGTTGCCATGGTACCCGCAACGTACCTTAACTGCATTGACATTAACCGCAAGGTTACGGCACAGCTTTTCTAATCCCGCCGCTATAGCCCGGTGGTCTTCATCACCTGGCTATAGCCTGGCGCAGCTCCAGGGCAGAGTTAAGGTGCTCAGATCTAACCACTGTCTCTGTACAGTTTACTCTGCCTTAACAGTGAGCAGAGCTCGGCGTGGGATCACTGCCACCTCCGTCACTAGATTTTTTTTTTCCCTTAAATCACTGATTCATATTCTCAGTCTTAATTGCATCATAACCCAGTTTTGTCTGGGAATCTATTCCAGGAGCAGGAGGGTGCCTAATATAAAGATACCGGAGGGACTGCACCTGCCCGCATCTCCCAGAGGTGCAGGCATCATTGCGGTGAGAGCTGTTCCAGCAGAATGTGTCTATCAAAGTATCATCGTGCGAAAGGGCCTCGATCTATAGAGCAACGTGCTCGAGGAGCTAAGAAACAACCCCAGTATTCCCCAGTTCTCCCAACAATGATGGTCCTGCTCCTGTGGGGCTCCTCTGGATCTCCTGCCCAGGGAAAATCTCAGGTTCCAACACATCCACCCAACATCTGCTTATGATGTCCTGTGGACTCCAGAAACTAGAGAGCTATGGCTCTATGGGCTATGGTTCCTTTTCCCAGAAACTCAGCAATACCAATGGGAGAAGAGTCAGAGGGTTTGGATTTCAGTAAAAAGCTGTTCGACGAAGAGAAGGGAAGCTGGTGCCTTGTTTTGCTTCAGATTACCTAGAAATCACCGGAGAGGCAAGCCTCACTGGCAGGTGGACCAGCTGGGTCACGGCAGGCACAGATGTCCTGGCTTTGCTGGGTTTCAGAGCAAAGGGCTTGTGCATTCACCTTAACTGCTCTGGGAACCTGAGCTGCAGCCAGGGGGACAGCAGAAGGATGCCAACTCAGAAAGAGAGACAGGCATTGGGCCAGTGGGAACAGCTTGGTTAAGCTGAGCATCAGTCTGAGATCTAACACATTTTAATCAGCAGGACTAGATAATCTATGCTGTGTCTCCCTTGGAAAACCAGTGCTTAAAGTCAGGAATCTTTAGCTGGGATTGCTGATGACTATGTTGAGCCAGGATATGTGATTACAGGCTATTGATTACTCTCCTTCTCTTTCTGAAGAACAGCAAATATAGCTCCTGGACTGAAGAAGGAACAATAGATACACAAGCAACTACAGACTCCATATAGTCCAGCTACAACAGCACTCAAGCTTTCTAAAGTAAGCTGGGAACAAAGCAAAGACGGATATGTGAAATAAGATAAAATGCTGCAGCATTAACAGAGTATGACCATGCCAGGCAAGCTGACAGTTCTCTTTATTAAGATCACTGTTTATAGAAAGAAATTCCAATTAATGTCATCTACCAGGATTTCAGCAAAGCACTTGGTATGGTGAGAAATCTGTAGTCAGGCTGGGGATGATGGTGAACAAAATAGGATGAGCTGTCAGCCAGGGAGGAAGATGTGAGGGGGCTGCTGAAAAGGGAGCGTGTAGAGATGTTTCTAATGGAGTTCCTCCCAGCCCATTCCTGAAGACTGACTGCATTTAGGTTCTATTACTGGCCAGACACAACCGAGTAAGAAAGGTGCTGAAAAAAAATGGAAGATGGTAGTTTGAGAGGCATCACTGAGGTCATGGAAGACTTGGACATCACTGGAAAGATCATAAGGTCATCAAGGAGCCTAAGCCATAAAGAAGAGGGAGACCGAAGGATCAGGATACTGAGATGAGAGAAGCAGTAAGGGTAAGGCTTTACAAGCTCTTCTCTGGAAAAGTGTGTGCAGGTCCAAAACATGGTCTCAAACAGGGCTGGATGCAGGGAAAGCTGTGCAGGTCATCAATGGGATGTGAAGTTTTATGATAAGAGACCAGAAGAGCTCAGCCTAGTGAAAAAAAAGGCTCAGATGCCTCGGAGATGCTGATGATGGCTGCTACCCAGAAGATCCTGAATCAACCCTGTAGACCCATCTAAACCAGCTGTAGCAGACAGCAGGTTTGGATGTTCCTACGCTGAGCTGTTTCCCCGTTATCCACCTTCAATGTCCAAGAGCAGTCTGCACTCCAAACCCTTGTCAGCAAAGCTAAGGCACTCAGGAGCATAAACCAGATGCTGATAACTTAGCTGACAATACTGTAGCAGTGGAACTGAAAATGTAGATGGTCACAGAGGAAAAGAAACAACCCTAGTTTTGTTCTAGGGCTGGATACACAAAGCACCTTCCCTGTCCAGAAGAAGCTGCATCTCTCCTGAAGGTCTGCTAGTACTACAGCAGCGTTGCGTTCAAGGATGGCTGCATCTCTGCTGGGACTACGGCTGCGTGCACAAGCACAGGGTGGGTTAGCCTGGCCATCGTGGGGACACAGCAGTTGTCACCAACCGTGACCAAGGTTGCAAACAGGGTAGCAAACTGCTGGCCCAGCATTGGGGCCCTCCCTGGTGTTTCCAGCCCTCCTCCCAGGTGGCTAGGGGCAGGTGGAGGAGGGCAATGAGCATCCCACTCGCTGGTCTAGTGGGTGAGTTTCCCCTGTGCATGCTCCATATGCGTGGCAGAGTGGCTTGGAGAAGAGCCAGCGTGCAGAAAATGAGAAGCAGATGTAATCTCAGCAGAACAGGAACCAGGGAACACAATTAGAATGAGTGTCTCAATAATTAAAACACCCTAATGAGTGTGCTGGCAGGGAAGGTCTCTGCCACTACACTGCAGGTGAGGAACTGATGCAGTGTCCTCTCCTCGGGACTCAGGCTTGCCATAAGGAGAGCCAAAATCCACTTCCTGGGCTCCCAGGAGGGATGCCTGAGCTCTCTAGAGGGATGCCTATCTCAGGTCTTCCCCGCCAGCCCCAAAACACGGATTTGCGGTGCAGGAGTCGATCTTTCAGGCTGCAACCCCAGGCATCCTCCAGCTGTGACAGCTTTTAGGAGGAGAGAAAGAGATGGCTCCACCTCAAGGGAGCACCTGGGACATAAGAGCAAGAGGGATGCACATCAAGGCAATATGAGGAGATTAGCTCCCCCACAACACCAATAAAAATGTTCCTGCAGTTGGTCCTCTCTGAGCAGGGGAGGACAAGGGAGAGGTGGAACCAGATCCAGAGATCTTAGGGGATGAGTAGATCCAAAGGCAGGAGCAGAACTAGTGTCTGCTCAGCCCATGGCTGAGCTCGGCAAGGGACAAGGAAACCCACTGAAAGAGGAAGCAAATGCAAAGCCAGGGCTCTCCAAAAGCCCAGAATCACACCCATGATGGTTCCCGATTTTCAGGTCCTTCAGGCAAGACGCCCTTGCCAGTTCTCACCCTTTCCTCGTACCTCTTGTGATGCCAGAAGTCTCATGCCAAGCCTCTGGTGTCACAGGAAGATTGTTTTTTTTAAAAAAGCAGCACCAGCTGTCAGAGTTCAGCTAGAAATATGAAACAAAGCTTAAATAGACCACAAATAAGCACTCAATAGATTGTTTTCTGTATATGCTTATTTCCAAGTGAATGTCATGAAGCTGAAGTGCTTCACCTGCCCCGAGGTAATTCACAGCAGATATTTAAGAATTGTTTTATTCTTTGAAAACTGCCTGTGCTGTTGGTAACTGAATAATATCCTTAAAACCTGCACCTGTACTTAGCCTGAGCTTATTTAGCTTCATCTTTCAGCCACTGGGCTTAGGTACACCTTTGCTGGGTAGAACAAGGTGGTTCTTCAGCCAGGCTTTAGTACCCTGTGATGAAGACACCTCTGATAACCCAAGCTTTCACTGTAAAGCCTCTGTTTCCCATCTTCGCTCATCAGTCACTTTCTTCACTGACTTTTCTCCAATTTATTAACATCCTTCTGATCAGCCCCGGTGACTAACGGCAGTAAAGTTATAGCCCCGCTATTGCTCAAGACTGCAGTTCTCCAGCCAAGGACCTCATCTGAGTGTCAGTCACAGCCACACGCTGGAGTCCAGATCCCGTTCAGTATTCACCCTGCTTCCCCAACCCTCTTTCATTTTTAACAAAACACACACCGTTGGCTGGGTGCACAAGCCGAACGAGCGATCCAACTCTCTATATCACTGAACTGCCATCTTAATTACATACGTACAGCTCCCCCAGTCTTTACATCCACCAGATATTTTTTTCAGAGATCACATTTTGGTTTTCTTCCAGGCCATTGATCACTGAGGAGAAGCAGCCCTGCAGAACCCAGCTGAGTCTTTGGTGCTGGTCCACCCGTGATCGTTACCTCTCAGACCTATTTCTCAGCCTGCGTCAATACATTGCACAAGTGTCCAGCTCAGAGTAACCACCCACCCTCTGCTTTTGGTGGCCTTCCAGAAAAGCATCAGCCCAGACCCCTGAAGTCCATCGGTTCTCTCTTCAGTCAGCTCATGTTCAGGGGTATCTCTGAAGCCCTCCAGCTGATCCAGCTGTGAAAGAGCCTAAACCTCACTGCATCTGACACAGGTTCTTATGGCAGCCAGGCAATACCACATGGGATACCTCTAGTACGATACTATCACCGACTGGGCTAAATCTCAGTGAAAAGAGGACGGTAAAGGTTCATCTTTGGCAGTCTCCCATTGTGTCCTGGAAAACAAACTGAGGAGATGTAGGCTGAATAGTGGACGGCGGGGTGGGTGAAAAATTACATGGACTGTCAGACTCAAAGGTCAATTGTTGAAGCAGAACAGGCAGTTGATTACAAGTGATGGTTTTCACAGGGCAATACTGGTACTGATGTAATCTCAAAACCTCAGCAAGCTGAAGGAAAGAACTAACAGAAACCTCAGCAGATACAAAGTCCTGCCACCAAGCCAGAATAACGCCGTACACCAGGACCGAACGGCTGGAAAGCAGATCTGCAGCACAGGACACGGAGGCCCTGGTGGACACGTTGGCCAGGAGCCAGCCGTATGCCCTTGAGGAGATGAAGGCCAACCACTGTATGATGTAGGGGAGGTGTCAGCTGAAGCCATCAACCAAAACACAGGTGAAGAGAAGAGCTCCGCTGGAGAGTGAAATGAGGGAGCAGTAGAAAAGGCAGAGGGTGCCAGAGCTAAAGGAGTAATTTCTAAGAACTCTGACAACCAGTTAAAGCGTCCAGAAATGCCACTGCCCTGGGACAACACACAACAGCACACCTCGCTGTGCTCAGCAGCAATTCTCCTGCCCCTTCCAGAAGTCACAGACACCTCTTTGCTGGTCAGAGTCCAAGAGGGTGGAAAGGAAACTGCCTTTTGCAAAAATTGCTTGCACACAGCAGTTAAAAGACAGTCATCGTCTCAGATTTCTGATTATCACTTAATAGAAGGAAATGACCGAGCCTAACCGAAACTGGCAGACTATTATTAGCGATTATTTGATTCCTTCACTAAACCGGAGCCCTGGCCAGCTCAGAGCCCCTTCCAGGCCCCTCTTTGGGCTGCAGATACCCATGTTCTCTGCTGTAGACAACTCTGAATCTGGGAGGAGGTGTAAGGACAGGACAAGAGTACATCTGGGGACAGGGCTGATGTCCTCAAGAGACCCTGGTGAAATCAGCCTGATGGGAGGTAAACATTTCCACATGTAGATGCCCAGAACGAAACATTCCCATTGTTACCAGGAACAAAACTGGTCCCCACTTCAGCATTAAACTTTGTAATAAAATGTTGTATAAAGCAGATCCTTGTCATCTTAATTAACATTTGAAACCGAATGTTTTCATTTAGAAAAGAAAACAGCATTTTTTCTCAAAGTTAACATTTTCCCATGGAAAATATTGACCAAAACATCAGGATGCTGATGAAAATATTGCCAGGAAATTTTCATCCATGGGGGTTTAAGGAAATGCAGGCTCTCTTCCAGCACCACCACTAATTCACTGTGTCCTGGAGAAGCCACTCTAGGTCAGGAGGGTGTCCACCAAACGCGGGGAAGATGCCCTGCAGGTAGGCACCCTTGAGCAGGTCAGCCATACAGCACCCCAGGTTAGGAAGGGATGAACTTCCCTTTTTTTCTCAAAGGTAGCAGAGGCCACCCATACCAACTGTGTCGGCAAATACGGGCACGGAAGACCTCAGAAAGGGGACACGGAGACTTCATCTTGCAGGGTCCCAGCCTTGCTTTGGCCTTGTGAATGTGGCCTGTCCCCCTCCCAGTACCAAAAGCTACAAGTGAATCATTTGAAGAAGCTGGGTAATGAACTGACATTGAGTAAGCACTCGTGATTGGGAGCGTGTGACTCATTACAAATATTTAATGATGAGTTCATCGGAGCAAGACCTTAGCACATCCCTCAAGTTCCCTTCAGAATTGCTGAGAACCAGTTATTACTTCTTGGGGATCGCATACAAATACAGACACAGTCCCTTACCCAAATACCCAAATCCAGCCCCAAGAGCACCTGCATGCTCCGAACACCCCCCGACACGCACGCAGAGCGCTCACTGGACACACCACACATGCACACAGCCTCCATATGCATGCAGGCATGCAGCACATACGCAGTCCATACCCCACCTCCACATACACACACAAACATCCTCTCCCTCCCGCGCACTCCGATGAGTACACACGCACGACGGTACGCCTGCACAGATTTTTACTCCCTGGACAGCCCAGACCAATGCACCACTGATCTGCACCCAAGTCCCTCATCTGATCCAGCAGCCCTGGGTTTTTTTTCTTTCTGAGGCTCTTCCATAAGACTGAGCCCTCCAGTCCCTGGGTGGTTACATCTAATTCACCCTCCTAAAGCCTCTGCACAATATAGAAGATCCCAGAACATCTCGCTGCCTCCTTCAGGGCCTTTCCCAGCAAGCTCAGGCCTCGGGGATCAGAAAATGCCTTTTTAGCCTAGTTGTCACTCCCAATTTGAAGAAAACTTCTTGGATGCTTGGGACTGTTCTCCCTCCAGCACCTTCATCCCAGTGCTGTGCATTACACACCATCCAAGGCCATATGCAGCGAGAAAGCCTGTAAGTGCAGGTGCAGCAGGGGCTGGTCCAGAGGACCTTCTGCAGGGAAATGAAGGAGGAAGATGGGAACAAAGCTCGGCATTCTCCACAGGCAGCCCGTGCTGCTCAATTTTTTTGAATTAACATTTTTCCTTCTGTTTTTAATAGCTATGAAAAGAAGATGGGGTACATGCCTTCCATCAGGGATAAGTTTACAAGATAACTGCCTAAAAAAGAGTATGAGTGTTTATGCTCTGTGCAAACAATACACAGAAATGCTGACTAATTCTTATAAGATGGTAAGTAACTGTATTATTTTTAATTAGCAATTAAATGACTTAGTAATTTCTTGCATTTAAATAGTAATGTAAGTACAAACAATGTTAAGCAAATCAGGTCTTTAGCATTTAATTGCCAGGCTCTCCTATGAATTATTTAGCAAGTGGGCAAATACACTACTCCAAAGAAATCCATTGCTGCAATTAAGTGATTTTAAATTATTTCTTTGTCTGGGTTGCTGTCCTGCCTGGCACCGTTCATGTGCAACAGCACGCGTAGCAGTGCCTGGGTACTTCTGTGGATGGTGGAGCTGAATTCCCCAGAAGAACAACCGGGGCTGGCCGTAAACGTGCAGGTGCTGGATTGCCCACCCCAGCCTGCCCAGCTCCCTTGCCGTCCTGCAGCACTGTGTGTCTGCACAACACCACGTGTGCAGCTGGCATCAACAAATCACAACAAGCTACCCTACAGCTGTCTTCTGGGAAGTTTTAAACAAGGAAATGTCCTGGATTCATGAAAACATAAGGATCTCCAAAAACCACCTGCCTCCAGCACTGAAATAAGTCCAAGGATGCTCAGAACAGCCACTTGCTTTGTTAAAATGCAGCTGAAGGGGATTCTCCCAGAACTCCCTCATTGCCAATCTGCATCTCACTCATATCTAGCCTAAATCTCATTAGCTCCAAATTAAACTGATCGCTTCTCATCTTGTCCCAGCAGACGCAAAGAACAATTGATCACTTTATAACAGCTTTATGTGTTGGGAAGAGTTCACTCCCTTTCTTTGCTAATCAAATTCAGCTTGTTCTGTCAGCCCTCCCAGTCCCTCTTAACTCCCTCAAGTCCTGCTGCTTTCTCCGGCGAGGTGGGGGCAATGTTGGGAGCACACAGGGCTCTGCAGAAAGATGGCAGAGGGATGAATCTCAGGCAGGGAACCAGGCCACCCAGGAAAAATTCTGCCAAGGATTCCTGCTCCCACCCTTCTTCATTGCTTCCCAGTTTCAGAGCATATTTGTCAGGTCTGGTGGAATGTGGGACAACCCAAGAAGAAGATAACAATTGCAAGAGGAGCATCTCATCCCATCCCATCCCATCCCATCCCATCCCAAACAGCACCGAGCCTGCTTGGTGGAAGGAGGGCTGGCTCTGCTTTGCGTGGGACGCAGCCAGGCCGGGCTGGATTGCACCGCGCTGTGCAGGACAGACAATTCCTTCTGAGATCAGTCAGAGGGAAGAGTTGGAGCCTGGCAGACTCTGCTCTGGGGCTGAAATTGGATCATTTCTTGACAAGCCTCCTGCTCAGACAGTAGCATCACCACTAAACCGCAGCACTTGCCAGGCAATGTGTTCGACTGCAGTCTGAAACTCCAGTTTCAGAGGGAAATAGATAACTTTAACAGAGTCAGCCTTAAATTAATGCATTGCCCCCCTCAGGTGGTACCCCCTCAGCCCTGTGCGTCGGCACATGTTTCCAAATCAGCAAACGTCTCCTTGAGGACTTGAATTATTCGAGTCATTTTGGCAAGGTGGCTCACGCTTCACCCAAAGCTGCTCCGTGTATCCATTCCAGCAATGGCAGCGTGTGAAACCATCCCCTTTCGCTGCTCTGGGCTTCCCGTCTGCCGGCAGGCAAGAGCACGCGGGAGAAGAAAGGAGGAATTGCACAGGATGCTTTTCCTAGCAAGGACTGTGCCTTCGCGCCCCTTAGCTCAGCCCGAGGTAACAGCGCAAACAAGGGCTGTGACAGAGCAAGCTCCTGGGGAGTTTTTTGTAATTCTTTTGCTCAGTGACAAGGAACCTGGGACTGGAAGGGACCCAGGAGCCAGCCAGTCTGGCCTGCTGCAATCAAAGGCTGTACAAATCCTTCCAGAATGGATCCTGCTTTGTCAAACCCAGCTCAGCCTCTGTTCACTAAGGCTGTTCCAAAACCCCGTTGTTTGGATGGGATGGTTTCCAGCTCAAAGTGTTGGTGCTGGCCCTTCTGCCACTTGCTGTGAGCAGGCACCAGGAGGAGGAAGGAACATGCTCTGGTGAGGGCTGTTCAACATCTGTCCTTGTGTTAAGGACCACAGCAGCTCAGCTCCACCACATCATAGCTGAGAAGTCAATGTTGTCCACCCAAGCCGTGGTCCAGCCACTGCTGGCATCTACACAGTACGTGAGATATCTCCTGGGGCTCCTGACACCCAAGACCATTCCCCATCCTGCCCACATTGGGCTCAGATCAGCCCACCATTTCTTTTGGGTCTGGTGGGATATGAACACCCACAGCTCAGGACATACATGACTGCAGCCCACCCTATCCTGCTGACATCTTCAGATGGCCAAGCCATAACCCAACTTGGGGAGCTCATCACAGTGCTGGGGAACTCCTCTGTAACTCAGCTCCTATATCGATGATCCAGGATCCTGGGCTGCATTAGAAAGGGCACAGCCAGGAGGTAAAGGGAGGCAACCGCTGAACAGAGGGGAACACTCGTGAAACCACATATGGGCACTGTGTCCCATCAAACTGGAAAGGGTTCAACCAAGGGTTGAACTCAGGACTCCTGGTATTAGATTCACAAAGCTCCTGCTGTCCAAATGTCCAGCCCTGCTGCTGGCTCACAGATCTGTTCAGACTTCTGCACTAGAGAGGACTATCCCATCTATTCCAAGAGGGACAGTAACGGCTCCAACCCAGCTCCAAGCAGTTCCTGCCAAACTCAGGAGGTAGCGAGAAGAGAAGAAAACAGCAGCCAGGAAAGGGCAGGTCTGGAGGGGGCACAGTAGATAAACTGCATAGCCAGGGCCCTACAAAGAGGCAAGCTGATGAAACAGCATATTAAGAGCTTCCTCTGCCATGGGATCGACAATTCTCTCCAACCCAGCATCCCCACACAATAAATCCAAAAGGAGAATGAAGTTTTCAGATGCCAGCATGGGCTAACTGGTCTCATTACGGAACATCACAGGAAAAACAGCAAATACCCTGGCTTTGGCAGTTGAATGCTCTGGAATTTGTCTCTTCCATCTACACAGTTCAGAGGCAAATGGAAGCAGGAGAGGGAGGGGAGAAAAATGAAGGCAAAACCTTGCTGGAATTGGTCTACCTCTTCCACAAAGCATCACAGCTGTTAACAGACCTGCAGTTTGGGTGTGAGGGCAGCCCAGACAAACTGCCGTTCCCTGGGAGAGTTTTAACTGGGAGAACATCCCTCCAAATTTTTGCAGGCAGGTGCATGACATTGCAGGACCAAGCAGAAGACCTGAGGAGCTGAGACAACCAACAACAGCAATTCCAGAACAGAGCTCCTCCGCAGCAGCAGAGTCTCCCGTCAGCTGAGATGAGCTGATAAAAATGCAGATCGATTCCAGGGCCAGGTCTTCAGCTCGTGTAAATCGATGCTGTTCCCGTGACTGGAGCAGATTGCTACTAACTCAAAGTAATGTTATCTACCATCAGCAGCAAGAGACACAAAGCTGCAGGAAGCCAGGGTATCCCATTTTTGCCTTCCTTAGGGAGGGTGCTAATCAAATCTCACTTCTGCCACAGTTCCCAGCATCTGCCACAGTTCCCAGCATCTGAAGCATTCCCCTAGCCCAACCTATACTTCAACAAGCAGCGAACTAGCCATGCAGACAAAAGAACTGGGAGCTACTGTGTGGATCAAGGTGGCTGCCCTGGTTGAGCCTCTTGAGTTCAATCAGATCCAGAGCCTGCTCCAGGGGTGTGCTGGGGGTGGACACAGCTGATACATAGCATGAGAAACCAGCTGCAAGATGTACAGAACCAGGGCAACCATGAACCTGCTACAGACACAGCCCTGCCCTGGATCACAGCAAGGGCTCAAGCAGATCCCTCTGACCCATCAACATCTCCTTACCCCTGGCTGTAGCCAAAGCTGCTCATGACTTCTCCAGTGTATGACACCATGGCCAAGGATGCATCTGTGCTGGAATGGCAGGAGGAGGACAAGAGGACAGGCTAAACCCTCCTGCCTGGGCTGATGGCTTTTTAGTGCTCAGGGAGGCCCAGGACCTTGCTTTTGTAGTCCACTGACTAGAGCCAGCTCAGACGTCCAGCACAGGGCAAAGCTCTCCAATCCCTACTGTGAACTTACTCAGCAGTACAAAAGATAGCCCTGATGTTTGATGTTGCCTGCTATATTCATCTGCTGTTGGCAGATATTTTGGTGCTAATGAACCCTGGGGATCTTCTAGAGGCACCGAAAGATCACCTTCAGACCAGGAAGAGTTTGTTGGCTCCTATAGATTCGGCTGTCCTGTTACCATTGCCAAAGGCAGCTTTACAACTGAGTCACCCCCCCCGCCCTAGCCCTGGAAGGAGCAATGTCAAGGCATTTTAAACTGCAGGTACTTGTTGGTTGGTGCATAAGGTCCTGCACAATTCCCGAGCCCCCTGCCACAGCCCTCCTGCCTCCCTCAAGGTCAGCACTGCTGAGAGAGCTCAGCCAAGCAGGCTCACACTGAAGCCAAGCAGACACGCAGGCTATTCACTGCAAAACCCAGGGCTTCAGAAGGACCCAGCCCTTCCCCAGGTTGATACCCAGAAGTATTGGCACCAGGAATATCTCACCCAGCTGCCACAGACAACAGTTCTGCATCCCACTGCTGCTCTCACAGCTGGAATCTGCAGCTCTGGACCTCAGCATACAAAATCAGGGGGAAACAGGTCTACACTGCCCTCCTCCCAGGGGTAGGGATACGGGCTTGGGGGACCAGAGCAGCAATATTACCCCTGCAGCTCAGCACAGGGATGGCTGAAGCCTTCTCTCACCTGGTCACAAGTCAGGGACCCCCATGTCGGGCTGCCTACCAGACCCCCAGCAGATATAGGCTGTCCACATCAGGAGGCCAGGCTCACCAGACTCACATCAGGCACCCTGCCCTGGAGCCAACACGTGTCGCAGAGCAGCCAAAGGCACCTAGCTCCTGTCTGATGTTTCCTTCTACATGGGGTTCACCACCTGAAGCCCTTTCTCGAAGTTCAGCACTCACTGTCAGAGACCTTTGCTGCAGGTCATGCTGGTTTTTATCCTGAGTCCTGTGACTGCTGCCATTTCCCACTGGGGAGGGGAAATTCAGGATCAGTCCCATATGCCTGAAGGGTCAAACCTGCATCTCTGAGCCTGGGAAGCAGGGCACGAGGTGCAGTGGGAGGGAAGGAGCATCCCCAGAACTAGAGCCTCAGGCAACAAAGAGACCCCAAATCCTTTCAGCCCACTGCTGAACACTTCCCGCCTCCCACATCCACTGTGCCAGCCTTACTCTGTGTGTGCAGAGCAGGAACACCAGGCAGGGACAGACAGGAGAGGCGGGACCGCCTGTCTGCAACTACAAACCACCAGTCCTGCGGAAGAAGGACCATGCTCAGTGGAGACCTGTGCCCCATCCACCCACCTGCTTTGGGCTGCAGCTAGTTCCGTTGCCACTGAGCTAGGCTCCGGCACGGTGCCAGATATCTAAGCTCACAGGGCAGCGCCAGTCCTGCCTGTACTGCCCTTGCTAATTACACAAGGCCCCTTGTGCCAGGACACTTTGTGCCATCTCAATGCCAAGCACTTGTCATCGCTTCTTGATTTGCTTCCCCGCCATGTAAAGGCTGAGAAATGCATCCCCATGCTCATTCCTGGAAGCATGTCGACACCAGGAAGGGTGGCTGATCCAAGTCCTCTGGCGAGACTGCTCTTACTGGAAAAGAGAATCACAACCCAGAGGCACATGGTCTCTACCCCAAACCCTGGCACCTCCAGGGAAGGACAAGATGGGGACCGGGTTCTCTCCCTTGTGATCAGCTGAGCTTTGCTCTCCAGGGAGTCTTACTGATCCACCCGTCCCCCACACAGCTCCAGAGTCTCCACCGTCATTTACACCAACCCCATCAAGAAAAGACAGGCTGGTAGACAGATCTACTGGTGTAACTGTACCCACGGCAGTAGCTCTCAGTCACCACCCACCTCCCCAGTGGGTTTATCAGAGTAGCTGACACTTCCCCCAAGCCTTGGTTGCATCCCGGGCACTCCTGACCCGGAATGGAGAGGAGCTCCCTGCTCCATGGCTCTCCGCAGCAGATAGCAGGCTGTCAGAAAGCCTCCTTTGCAGCAGCTCTTGCTCCCCACAGGAGACAGAGCATCACCGACCACTTTTCCCCCTCCCAGGAACATGTCCAGCCCTGCAGTATGTCCTGATCTTTGCTGGAGAAGTGCTCCAAGCTGCCAATGCACAATGGAGAAACCAGGGAGAAGGGAACATCTAGCTTATTGCTGGCCAAGGTTAGAAGCACACGCGTGGATTTGGGTCTATCCAAGGAGGAGTTAAACATTGCACCACATTCTTTAGGAGCAGTCCCAGGACAGATGGGAATGTGGCTCCCAACTGAAACCAGCTCTGCGCTCAGTCACTGCTCTGAGTTAATCTTTCCCCAGGTTGCAGAACCAGAGATGGGCAGTGACGTGGTGACCCCGGCTCTGCACTCGACAGCAGGGATCGACAAGAGCTTTATTACATCCAGACAGCTCCCTCCCTTCAGTGCTGCACTACAAGAGTCCTTACCTCTCCCACAACAAGGTCCAGCTCTCACAGCAAACAGCAGGAGCAGAGCAGGAGCCAACAGGACACGATGTCCGATACATCATGCTAGAAGCAGGGGAGATAATGCAGGACAGCCCGAGCAGCCTCCATCCTCTCTGCTTTACCCTTTATTCCTCTAAGTGATACTTGCCTGTAGGTGGGTCAGGTAAATCCTTTCTCTCATCCTTGCTCTGACCCACTGTGCAGCCGCAGCAGGGCTGTACCCTGCTCTCCCCCGTCACAGGTACGTACACCCCCCCCCGTGACACAGTGCCCGGATTCAAAGAAAGCGGCCCCATGGCCATCTGTCAACAGGAAGAAGGCTTGGCCAGCTGGTGGGGGAAGGAGGTCTGGGGCAAGTGGTCCATATCCAGCATGTGGATCAGCATCACTGGATTCCAGGGGGGAGGGGGGAACCAGGATGCTGCTGCAGGCAGAGGACAGGGATGAGGGATGGAAAGGAGAGATGGAGAAAATTATAAAATGCAAGACCTTGAAATAGGCAAGGAAAAGTTGGCCTGCATTGCTCGCCCTTCCAGGCCTTAATCCCTTCGTTAGCACACATGCCTGATACAATTAAAGACAAACTCCCAAATCTGCAATGCAGATCGTCTGCGCCAACAAAGGGTCCTGTGAATTCATCTCTGCATTAACTGGTATCTCCCAAGCTGAGGAGCATTTCCCATGCGATGCAGCTCTATGGGGCCGGCCCCCAGGTCCAGCTGCCCCCCATGCTGAGGGACTGGGCTTTGTGGAGGAGCCCCAAGCATTGAGGAGGGATGGGAGCAGGCTGGCTGAGCCACGGGAGGTCTCTGGGGCAAGCAGAGCTGGAGCTGGTTACACACAACCGGCAGGAGCAAAGGTACGGGCAACGAACGCAGAAGGTGTGACCAACACCAGGAGAGATGGCGTTGTGGTGGGAACAGGACAGGACAAATGAACAAGGCGATGAGGACAGGGCAGATGGGAGGCTGAGTCCTGGGGCTGGTGGGGGTTGCAGGCAATGGCTTTCCTGTCACTTGGTCTCTGCCCTCCTGCCATTGTGGCCTGTAGGTCCCCCCATTCTTCTAGATCACCACCTCTCCAGGGTGTCTTGCCTCCTCTGTGCCTGCATCTTATGCTTTCCCTGGTGGGACCCTGTGCTGCGGCTAAGTCTCTAAACACCATGGCAACACAAACAATAAAAAGCGACGCACCACAGCAAAAGATGATGGCTCTTTGGGGCAGCCCCATGCTGCCTGAAGAACCTGCAAGATCCAGAATGACTTGCTGGCACGTTTATCCCAGCCTGAAGCTAGTGCCCTTACATCTTGCCTCAGTATCTTCCTACAGTCCCTGCCAGGAGGTGGGAGATGGGTCCATGGCCCCCCTTACCCAAGCATCGCATGTTCAGCAAGCACATCTCCCGGAACCTTAAGCAACTGTGCCAACAACTCCGTCACCTCCACGCTTTGTAGAAAACACCAAGAACCTGCAGCCTTTGGACCTGGCTGACCCATGGAAGCTCCCCATCCCTCCCAGGTGCCCACCAGCTCAATGGGCAGAGCTGTCTGAGACCATTTATGCTGGCAGGGGCTAGAAACAGGGTGCTGCTGGGCACTCGCAGCCCCAGGCAGTGCTGAGATCGTGGGTCTGCAGCAGCAAGGGTGGTTCTGTGTCCACCCCATTGCATGTGCAGGCGGGAACAGGAACACGGACCCAAACCAGACTTGTGAGGTACAAACCAGGCTGCAGGAAAGGGACAGTTGCAGAGAGACAGACAAAATCTCTCTGGCAAGGCAGAGCACTGTGGGCTTCAGAGTGATTTTTCACCTTAACTCCATGAGCATTGCCAGAGCTGGCACCACACCAAGACCTTGCACCCCACGAGCAGAGCCTTCGTCCCGCATCCCCCGGAGCTGGGCCACCCAGGAGCTCAATGCCACAGTGAAACTTTGGCCAATGAGGAGGGAATGGCAAAGCCACCTCTGCACATGCTGCTGAGGCAGTGTGCGACCACACACGTGTGCACTGCCACAAACACGTGTGTACGTCTTTATGGGTATGTGTATCTGCCTGCCTCTGCTGGGATGTGCGCTGAAGAGCAATGAATGGCTCTGCTTCTCCCCGAAGGCTTAGTGCTTATCCGTTTATTGTTGCTGTTCTTGGCCTATCACTTTCAGGTTTATTATCCCCTTGGATTTATTTCTTTATTTTATTTAATGCATTGAAGAATTGATATGCTCAGAGCATCGGCACTTAGAGATGCTTTCAGAGCCACCTTGCCAGATGACTGTGCGGGCTGCAGTGGCAGCTCTGGTTTGCTGTTGCTGCTGGGGTAGGAGAGCTGCGTGATGGGGACAGGCAGTCAGTGCCGCAAGAAGCAGCACTGTCCACCCCCGTGACACATGAACAGGGATGATGCCTGTTTTGGAGGTAGTCGGACAGCCTGGAGATGCAGACTGAGAGAGATTTAACTTATGGGGAGAAACACCTCCCGTCTCCTTTCTTGGAGAAACAGCCTGTGAGATAACCGCTGTTTGCAGGGGACCCAGAAGCTTGGAGGTGAAATAGAGGCACTTAGTCTGAGTTAACAAACCAAAGCTGCTATCACTGCAGATCTTGGGAGGAAAAAAAATCAAGGAAGCAGGTCCCACAGGATCTACAGAAGAGGGAAACAGGGCTGCACAAGATCTGTTACGGCATTAAGCTCTGTGTCTTCATGGATCCCCAGAGAGATGTGCTCACTTCTGTAGCTTCACTCCCTGCACTCTCCTCCATCCCTCCTGCCTTCCCAGGGAAGCAGCAACATCTGCTGAAGGGGAAGGACACACCTGGGGAAGAAATATCATGGCTTCTCATGGGACATGAAAAGGCACAGCAAAAAGTAGTTGCTTGGAGAAGAGCCTGGCCAGGCAAAGTCATGCCAAGGGATGCCTCCCCATGCCGTGCAGCGGAGCAGCTCCCACAGGGAGCTCCGAGCCCACTGCTGAGCCCAGACTGGTCTGGGAAGGTCCTACATGAAGCATAGGAGGTAGGTGAACCTCCGCATAGGATGTAGGAAAAGCTTTGTTCTCAGAGGTAAGAGAAGTCACTTGGATCCCCATCAACTCCAGCAGCACAAGAAATCAGAGCAACTGCAAGGACAGGCTGGGGCAACACTCATCCCTTCATGGCAATTAAGGGCCCTAAAGCAGGAGGAGGGGGCTGCTTAGCCCACACATCAGCCACACACAGCAGTCAGCCTCCTGCTTCCAACAGCTCCCAGGACTGTAGAGCTGATGCTTTAGTATCTGTACCGGCTCCTGGCACTAAGGCAGCTAAAGGCAGGGTTTCATGGCCGGGCAAGAAAAGCATGATCCCAGCAGCCTCAGGCAGTAGACCCTGGTTGGATCGCTTCTGTAGACAAAAGGATTTTGAATCCCATCCCAAGATTTTGGGACCTGAACTCATGACGTTTGATCCCTGGCACTGGCCATATTTTAACCCCATCTCTCTCGGTACCCCACACCCTCTGTCATCCCGTGGGGGTCTCTCTGCCCATCCCAGCAGATCCAGCAGTCAGGAGCATCTTTCCTCCATCAATCCACCCAGCTCCCCTGAAGCCAGCGGAGCTCTACTGACTCACATACTCTGAGGATCAGGCCTGACAGCACCCTTCCCAGACAGAGATTCAGCGTGGGCAGCAGCGGCTGCTGGCACTGCTCAGGGCTGGTGCCAACTTCAGCCATCGGCGCTGGAGAAAGGCAACCTGTGGCCATTGGGACACAGGTTCCTGCCTCACTCAAAGCACGGGCTGTGCTATGGCCAACCTGATGGAGGTAGAGGAGGAGAGCTTCTCTGCAGGTCACTTACCCTGCCCTTCCTCAGAGACAGCCGTACACAGAGCCCAACCCCATGTGTCCCAGGGGTGCAGGTGGTGTCCCCCCTACCACAAACCTGGCCACCAGCACCCCCGGGTAGAGTTCCTAGCATCACAGTTAAGAAGGCACCACAAGCCTAGCATGGGGAGCCCAGGGGTGACAGCTCTGACTCTCCATGTGTCCAGATCCCCGCTGTTTTAGCTCATTCCCCACAAACCAAGAGGAAGAGCTCCTCTGGGCAAAGGGCTCCGACCGCGTGGAGCCACACATCATAAAGCATTTCATGACAGGGGGTGGTTGACATCCATGTGATGCTGCCAGAGCTTGCCCATTCCCTGGGAGGTGGGCACAGGTCACAAGCCCATATCTAGGGGACCGGTCCAGCTGGCCAAGGGTTACTGCTGGCAGATGTCAGCCAAGACACATGAAATGCCCATGGAGATGAGGCCCATGGTGAGATCCAGGTACTATGATAACACTATCCCAGCAATCTAGCCCTATCCCAGAGAGTCACTCTCCAGGTCGGGAGTTAGGAATTTGGCCCTGGAAGGGGCTGTGGGCCACCAGCCACCATACCCTGTAATCCCTCCTGGGAACTCCACACTCCAGCCTAAAACCAGCTTGTTCCTCCCCAAGCAGCGCTCTGGCTGGAGGCTGCTCCAGAATCTCAGCGAAGAGCCTGAAGATGAGATCAGCACAGCCCACGTCCAGGATGAGCATGACAGGAGTGCTGGCATCTCCAGCATCTCCGTACTGGAGGCCAGATGGGGAGATCCAGGCTCTGTTGCTCATGCTCTTCTCCCTTGCAAAATTGGCACTAAGGTGTGCAGACACCCGTGGCGACATCAGCCCCTGAGAATGTGTGGGCAACACCTCCCAGCCTCCTGCAGGCAGGACAAACTCCCACCACCACAGGCTGCTGGTCCCACACTGCTGCCCTGTTCCTCCAAAGCCATCAAGCCACAGCTCCAACCCTGATCTCTGCTGTGGAGAGAAACAACTGCTAGGAATACATTTCCATGGCCAGCATCGTCCCTTTGCCCCTCAACCACTGCTCCAGTGCCGATTGACCGCTGATGCTTTGGGACAGCATCGTTAGCAGATGGGGCTGAGCAGGCAGAAAAGAGGCAAGTCGAGACCTGGACCTCACCCCACGTCCTGGACACTGGAGCCAAAGAGTGGGTGTCCTGCCAGCGTGGTATCCGTGGCCCTGTTCAGGAGTGGGGCTGAGCATCCCCAGGGCCTCGCTCTCAAAGACCACACTGCTTCAGGGAAGGGCAGGAGAGCATGTGCTGCCCCAAATCTGGGGCATGAATCCCTTCCCAATTGCAATGTCTCTTTTTTTTAGGCTACAGTGAGTTATACTGAACACACTGGGCACAGAGCCTTGGATCACAGTAGCTGTGAGCAGCACTGCCTTATGGCTACCAGAGCCTCTGGGCATAAATGGGGCTGAAGGGACCCCCAGAAGAAGGTCAGCATCCTGACGGCACCACGGCCAGAGCTGTGTCAAGCACACACACTGCTTTGTCACCTTGCACACTCAGAGCCCCTGCAGCAAGGGACAGGAGTGTTACTGCAGGTCTGGACACAGCCAAGTTCCTCAAAAAGCCCATCATACCCAAAAGTGAAGGAGACGCCTCAGACCCCCAGCTCTGAGGACCCAGCCCAGATGCAGTTTACCCTCAGATCCCACCCAGAGGTAGAGAAGAGCAGGTGAAGCTGCAGCAAACTCATTGCACCCACATCATTGCACCTTCTGTTGGAAAGCAAGACTGGACAAACGGATCAAGGACAGTGTGAGCACACTGCCAGACAGACCAACAGCATCCCATGCCCAAAGCATCTCCCTTCTCCCAGAGATCCTGCATGTGAGTTGTGACACCCCTGGAATGTGGGAGGAGAACAGAGCTTGCTTTTGCTCTACAGCCTGCTAACACTGTTCAGTGGCATTTAGTGAGTGCTACAGAGCCCAAACAAGGCTGGAAGAGAAGCTCAGTAAATCATGTCCTGCCTATTTTGGAGCTCCCAAGAGCTGTTTGTTCCTTTCCATGGACTCAAGTGATCGCTCTCTTGTGGGCACAATGATCTCTGCTCAAACCCCTTCTGCTCTTAAACACTTACATTAACTGGGTAATTCAAGCAGCAGCTAAGTGTGCTTCCAAATGCAGTGGTTTAGAGTACAAAAGTCCTCCCCAAAGGAGGTTCCGCCTTGGTGTCTCGGATGTAGAGACCCAGTGGGCACTAAGCCCTGCCAGGATAGGAAAAGAAAGGCAAATAAGGGCTTCAGAGGCCATTAATATCCATGGCTACATTGGTATTGCTGGATCCTGGCAGCTTCTCAGGCTCCAGGTCTACACCTCAACTATGTCCCAGCTCCACAGCAGCATCCCACCTCCCCACACAGCAGAAACCTTCAGCCGATGCTGGAGGGAGGGTGCAGAATGGTCTGATAAGTCCCTCAGTCAGGATGCTCAAGGTGGGCCCAGTGGTCTTCTAGACAGACCTTGGAGAAGGCGGATCCAACATCATGACAGGTGTAACTGTTTGGGAGCCAGCATCACACGTGGCTGGAGCGTGAGTGGGCAGGTCCAGTCACACCAGTCAAACATGGCATCCGTACAGGGGGCGAGTCCCCCATGTCCAGGTCTCCAACAAGACCCTGCAGCACTTCTATGAACTAGCACAAATCTCTGAACTGCCCAACCAGAAACGCTGGGGAAATGCCCTTCCACTGAGGCCAGTCCCTGGCCCACAAAGGTATTTTGGGTTGGGATTGCTCTTGCCTAACCAGAGCCAGCAGCAGCAGGCGGCCAAGGACCCCGCAGGATCCCCACTAGCTTCGAACTCAGACAATTGCACTCTCGACCGTCTGGATGCTGTGAGCACCACGCTGGGTGGCAAAGGCTGCAGCAGGAATGTCCGCTGCCCCTTCCTGATAAAAGAGAAGGGAAATTGCTGCAAGCTCAGCTCCGCAGCCCTGCCGGTGGGACGCTCGCTGCAGCGGGGTTGGCAGCCCAGAGGGATGGAGGCGTGCAGAGAAGGGCTGCCGGTGATCCCCAGGGGAAAGAGCGTGACCGCAGGGGTAGGTGAGGAACATGGGGTGCTCCTAGTCTGCTCCTGACTGCAGGATGCTGTAGAGAGAAGGGGAGGCAGAGAGCCCCAGCTGCACTCATAGGGACAACAGCAAATTCGTGGAGCAGGAGAATATTTCAGCTCTAGTTGGGGAAGGACGAACAAGAACTGGTCTGAGTGGGCAAAAGCCATTCCTGAAGCTGGGCTAAGCTCTCTGCTTCAAAGCCAGCTAAATGGCAATCAGCGAAGCAGGGAAGACGCCCATACAGCAGCTCCAGAAGCCACAGCACGGCCTGGAAGGGGCCAGCTGACACCAGGACAGAGTTTATGCTGGCTTTCCTGGCACATGCAGAGCCCGAGTCCTGCCCAAGGAGCTGGTCTGCGTGTCTCAACAGTGCAATCAAAAGGACGTCAGGACAACGCTGGGCAGCAGGTCTGGGGCTGACTCCTGTCCCAAAAGGCTCCACAGCCCTGACAGCCACAAGCAGAACACTGCTGGCAGCAGAGCCAGGACCGGGGACTTCAGGGGTGCTGATCCCTGGAGGTTTGGCCCTTTCAGACCCACATTACAGGTCATTCTTCAAGGCACCACAGCTCTGTCCTGGCAGGTAGCAGCTCCTCCTTACACAAGTCCTCCTGCCAGCAGCCTCCCCCGACCCTGCTCTGGGCCCTTGTGCTCCATCTCCTGGCCCCGTGCCCCGGAGCAGCCAGCCCCCCGCCACCCTCCACCCATCTGGCAGCCCTCTTCATTTATCTTTATGCCTTTAATCCTTTAGTTAAATGGCACAGCTCTGCACTCAAAGCTGGAAAGAAACAGCCTAATGGCCATTAAGTTCCCCTTCAGAATATTAGATTCAGATCCATCAATTTTACTTTGTAGAGAATATTTGCAGTAAAATCAGAGCAGCTCCCAGGCGCCTGACAGCCCAACAGTGTTTTCTTCCTAGGAGCAGCTGTTCAGAAAACACATCGGCTCAGGATTTACTGACAGTTGGCAATATGAGACAGTTCAGAGCCACGAGCCAGAGGATGCCACCCGCTTCTGTCACCCATGTCAGCTTCCATGAACAAACCACAGAGCCGATAAAACAAGCCTGCTGCTTTAACCCTCCGGCTTTCCGGCATCCGCCCACGGCCTGCCGTCGCTCCAGCCCTGTCCTCACCGAGGAAGCGCTGGTCACTGGTGTGCAGCCCACTTCATCCCCACTGAGCACTGGGAAGGCTGCCCCAGCGTCGCTGCAGACAGTGCAGCAGAGCTGGCCAAGTGCTAGGGAAAAAAAGAGCAGATCTCTGGCAGAAGCAGAGCGAGGAAGGCAGCGGGACTTGCCTACATCGCCCTGCCAGTGCCACCTGCAACAGGTGAACGGCGCGTTGGTGCGAGCAGCCGGCCTCTTCCCAGCCTGGGGAGCAGGTTGGCAGGCAGACAGCATGGTTGTGCATCCCCGGAGCAGTGCCAAATCCTTTCCAGGGGGACCTGCCGGTTGGGCATTTTACCCGTGCAATGTGCTTACAGCTTGCGGAGGTGATGCCGGGTCTCTCCCTTCCCCTCCTGGAACCGGAGCCATGGGGAGCAGGCCGGAGCACACGTCCCACAGAGGCTCCCCAAAGCTCAGCCTCACCCAAAGATTTGCACATTTCATAAAATCACAGAATTTGCGCATTTCCTGCCTGCAAGGAGCAGGCTGGGGCTGTGCTGCTAAAGGCAAGACCAGAGGTGCAACGTGACCGAGCCTGCTGCCACCCAGTCCGCCGGCCAGGACAGCCGTCCCCACCTCCCGTCCCGTGCCCCAGCCCTACCAAGCCACTGCCAGAACCACAGAGCAAAACCAGGGGATGTTTGCAACTCTGCCACCTCCCAGCTGCAAACCCAAGGACCGGCACGCTCCTAATGATATTAACAGCAAGGAACACCACCAGATTGATTTTTACCTTGCAGGGCCTTGCCCACCGAGCCCCAAACTGGGCGTTACTGGGACAACAAGTTCCCCCTGGGAGCAGTGGTTCTGTTCAGCTCAAGATCTGCACCCCAAGCTGACAGGTACTAAACTGGGCAAAGCAATGGGAGGCCTCGAGTGCCTTGTTACAGCATCACAGCCTGAGCTGGGGGTGACGAGGCACTTGCAGTGCGTACAGAGGGAGACTCGACAAGTAGACAGAACCGGAGTCGTGCTTCCCCACGTACTGCAAACAGGTCTGCCCTGCCAGCCTAAGGCTTTTACCTCCTCTGCTTGTGGGCAGATTTATGGCAAATAATAATAGCTGGGAGAAAACAGAATGTCTGTGGGAATGGCAGGAAGGTGAGGATGGGAGTCAAGTGCTGGGGAGCCCCGAACCGTTGTCAAACCCACACCTGCCGCTGCTAACAGCTTTTTATCCTCATGTTTAACATGAGGCTCTGCACCAAAAACTGTCTCCGGCAAGCCCAGTCTTCCCAGGGCTCGGGAGAGCCAAATCCCCTCTGCCATGGGCAGGGCTCGCCGACACTCCCAGCATCGCGTGGGGAGTTCCCGCAGCTCCAACTCTTCCCAAGGGGGCTGAGATTTAAATTCCACCAGCTCCTTCGTGGGGCTGCTTTGGCTTTTTGGCTTGTTCCTTTGTCCCAAGGCTCTGGGCGATTCTCCCCTGCTCCCACACAGACCCACAGCTCCAGAAGGGAGAAATCAGCTCGATTTAATTCAGAAGTTTCTCAGATCCACACCAGCTCTCCAGCCCCAGGGGGTGGGCATCCTCCGAGGCCCCTCAGCGCAAGGGGTCTTTCGCAGCTGCCCCATCGCTCCCTGCTATAAGAACTCTAAAATCAGCAGTTTTGCAGCAGCTGCAGAAATTCCCTGTTTTCGACTTCTTCCTCCCCAGAATGCCCATCCTGATTTTCTCATCTAGTAGCAATATTTCTTCCAAAAAATCCCTTTTTTTCCCCCCCTTCTCACCCCCAAGCTGTCACAGACCCCCGGGGGTCACACACCCACCCCGGGGACACCCCACCTTCCCGGGCCCCCCCCTTCTCCGCAGGGTGCCCCGCAGGCGGGCGAAGCCTCCGGGAGCCCCACCCGGCGGCGGCTCAGACCGGGGGGGGGAGCCGGTACTGGGAGGGGGGGCACAGCCGGTACCGGGAAGGGGGGGGGGCACAGCCGGTACCGGGAGCGCTCCCCCCCACTCCCGCACCGCCCCTGCGGAGCCGCTGGCGGGCGGCGCCCGGTGCAGCCCCGGGCTCCGCTCAGCCGCCGCCCCGGTGATACCGGGATCAAACTTTCCCGGGAGCCCCCTCCCTTCCCCGGTTCCCCCTCGGTTCCCCCCGGCTCACCTGCGCTTTGGGCGGCAGGGGGGGGCCGCACCCGCCCCGCAGCTCCCCGAGCCCATCCGGACCGGCCCCGTTCCCGAGCGGGGGAGCGGAACGGAGCCACCGCCGGTGCTTGCGGGGCCGGGGTTTGAATTCGTTCAACCCGCCCTGATTGGGCTGCGGGAGGGAGGGGGGGGGACACCGGGGTGGGGCCCCGGGATTGGGGGGGGGGCGGAGTGTGGATGCGGGGGGTGGAGGGATGCGGGGCGCGGGGGGGGGGGGGATGCAGAGGCTGTGAGGAGGCAGGGGATGCGGGGGCCGTGCGGGGATGCGGGGGAGGTGGGAGCGTGGGGATGCAGGGGAGGGGTGGGATAACGTGGGGATGCAGGAAGGTGTGGAGGATGGAGTGCCGGGGGGATGCGGGGGGATGTGGTACCACGGGGAGGATGGGGATGCGGGGGGGGCTGGGGATGCGGGGGATGTGGTACCCTGGGGATGCAGGAGAGGGAGGGGGGATATTGGGGGTGCAGGGGGGGATATTGGGGATGCAGGGGGATGTGGTACCCTGGGGATGCAGGGGAGGGGGGGTACAGGGGCATGTGGTACCCTGGGGATGCAGGGGGGTGCAGTGGGATGTGGTACCCTGGGGACGCGGGGGTGTTGGGGGGACGCAGGGGGATGTGGTACCCTGGAGATGCGGGGTTGTGGAGGGTGCGGGGGGGGGTGTAGACACGCAGGGGGATGAGATGCAATGGAGGTTACAGGGGATGTGGGACATGCAGGGGGGGATGTGGTACCCCAGGGGGCTGTGGGGTGCAGTGGGTGTGGGGAATGCGAGGGGATGTGCTGCCATGCAGGGAATGGGACACTACAGGGGGCCGGGGGGTGCAGGGTGGCAGGGGGCTGCAGTGGGTGTGGTACTATGGGAGGACCTTGGGGATGCAGGGAGGGGAGAACTGCAGGAGGAGTAGTGCCATGGGGCTGCTGTGGAAATGCAGGGGGGGTACGGTGGCTGCAGGAGCATGCGGGACCGTGGGGGTGGCCAGGGGGACCACAGTGCCATGGGGAGTGACCGTGGGGATGCACGGCCTTGGGGCTGGCAGGGATGCAGCGCTGCGAGGATGTGCAGGAGCAGGGATGCAGGGCAGCGTGGTGACTCGAGGGATTGCTGTGGGGACAGGGGAGGTGTGGGGCTGTGGAGCAGGGAGCAGTGCTGGGGGGGGGATTCTGCTTTGAGGATGCAGGGGAGTTTCGGTGGTGCAGGGGGGCACGAGGAGTGGTGCTGCGGAGAGGATGGTGGCCCTGCGGGAGGGTGCAGGGTGGCAGGGTGCCCTGCGGAGGGGTGGCTGTGCAAGGTGGACAGGGCACGGGAGCCGCGGAGGAGTGTCCCAGGCGTATCACAGTGGTTGTGGGACCAAAGCAGGGGATGGCGCTGCCAGGGGTCAGAGCAGGAGGGTGCGGGTGGCACCTCTGGGCAGCAGAGGGGCAAGGGAGGAGGCACAGCCACGGGGAAGCCAGGGAAGGGGACACAGCATTAAAGTAGACCGCCTGCTGGGACAGGCAGGAGGGATCCAGGCAAAGGCCCCACAGGGTTTTTCGGTCAGGATTACACCCCTGTCATATGTCAGCATGGGGGTGACAGCATTGCTGCTGCTTGTGCTCAGCACCAGCTCGCAGACGGGAGCGTGCTTTGCTGTCAGAGATCAGCAGAGCTCCCCTGTCCTGCTGGGGCATCTCCAGGGGCCTTGCGTGGCCAGCACGGGGTGACAGCAGGGCCAGGACAGCAGTGACAGAGCTGCGGGTCCTCTCTAGCTAAGCACTACCAGCACACCCTCAGCCCATCCCTGCAGCCAAGCACAGTTGCTGCTACTGCACCACAGCCATCCCCTGGCTGGATCCATCCCTCCCGCTCTCCTGAGCAATGCACCAGCACTGGCTTCCCGCACGAGCCCAGGAGCAGGGCACAGAGAGGGTGACCATGCTCCCCTTTTCTCTGTTTCAGCCCAAAAAGGCTTTGAGCTCTCCAGCCTCCTGTGCATGCTCCTGTCTCCTGTCCCAGCATCTTCTCAGGCCGGAATGTGTCACTCGGACTTTTGTCCTCTGCAATGGTGCAGAATAGATATACAGAGCAATAAATATATTAGAGGGGAGTTGAAAGCTGTGGCTACTGCTGGTGGGCAGGATGGGGTCAGCGAAGCTTCTGCTGATGCTCAGTCCATGCTCGTGGGCCTGTGTCCTACACACACACACACTCAGGTTTCTTCTGACGTTCCCCATAGTGGAACCCCCAGCCACAGCGCCCAGCCAAGCGCTCTCAGCAGTGCTGGACTCACCACTGACAGCAATGGACGATGCTCCCTCCCACCAGCTCCTTTCCCAGGGGATGCTGGCTCTGGGGGACCGCAGGGGGTTATCACCGGGTGCTGAGAGCCTGAGCTGGCCCAGGGAAGGTCACTGCAATAGCCTGTGCAGTGCTCTTCGTGATGCTTCTGATGTTAGCACAGACACCTTCCTGCAAAGTCCTTTTTCTCTAAGCTCTTTGCTCCTGCAGAGCAGATTAAGCACTCGCTGCGTGCCGGAGCTGTGGGGTGTCAGCCCCGGGCTGGCCAGCCACGCTCGGGGGAACCGTGGGATATGCACAGGTGAACTGGGACAGGGAGGAATGTGAAACCCGCCCAGACCAGCGCCTGGATGAAGCCAGAACCGCATTGGCAGGGGACTGTCACAGCGGAGCCACTTTCTCTCCGCTTCCCCTCCATAAAGCAGCAGCTCCCAGGGAGGTGTGGGCTCCTGCTGCCAGATGCACCACAGCTCCCCGGAGCCGGTCCCTTCCCCGGGATGGGTCCTGGGTGCTCCCCGAGGGGTGCTCTGGGCATTCAGCAGAGAGGGCACCCTTGGTTTTGGGAGGACAGATGGGCTGCGTCTTCCTCCCTCGCACTCCCGCAGCTTTCAGAGTGGGCAAAAGCTCCAGCTCCTCGCCCTCCCCTGCCCGGGCGCAGAGGATGGGGGTGCAGCCCCAGGATCTGCTTTGAAACTAGGTGATCTCAGAGCAGCACGGTTGCATCCGTGCCACGGAGGGTAAGAAAATCCTGCGATGCGGCAAAGAACTTACCACGCCAACCTGGTCTGGAGGCTGGGGCTGGCACGGGAGCCACAGGCAAGAGTGACCATCACGTATTCAGCCCAAATCATACTCTGCTCCCCTCCACCGGTTCCTCTTGCATCTCCCAGGCATTGCAGGGGCTGCACAACCTTCAGGAGAAGGTGCAGGGGTGAGATGCAACTGGCAAAGAGCAAAGGCAAGACCCTGCTGGAGCCGTGTGGCTCCTCTCCCAGGTGTCCCCAAGGGCTGGCATCTGCTCCACGCAAGCTCTGGAGCCATTTGAGATCAGTCCCCGTTGCACTTGCCAAGGCCAGGATGAGTCACAGCTGCTACAAAATTCACACCTCCTGCGGGTCCCTGCTGGTTTTACCCAGCGAGCGCACTTTGGCGCATGATATATCCAAGAGAAACCATTCCTGCTGGGATCTGGGGAGCCTTAACTCTGTCCCCAGCACTGGAAGGACCATGAAGAGCCCTGCCTTTTGGAAAACCCTCCGAAGCTCTTAGGGGCCTGACCAGGTGCAGAGCTGAGGGGAGGTTCTTGCTGGCACAAGCTTTGGGACATGCCGGTGATATTTTCCTCTTAAATCACAGAGGAAAGCTGTCTGCAGCTCCTAAACCCCCCACGTGCAGCACGGCGGAGCTCCCACCATGCATATTCCCCCATCCTCTCTTTCATCCTGCCCTGGGGCTGTCAGGACCGGCTTCCCAGGAGAGAAGCTGCTGGGCCGCATGTGTCAAAGCAGAACCTGGGCCAGAAATTCATTACAGACTTATTAAATGGGAAGAGGTGGCCACTGGTGAGACAGAGACCTTTGCTTCACAGGCGGTGGGATGCTCGGAGTAAAGATAAGCTTTCATAGGGTGCTCCCCCCCCATTGCATAGAAAAATTCACCATTTGTATTTGCTTAAAATTTTCAGCCCGTGCTCTGGGAACAGCCCGACTCATCGCATACCCGAGGAGGCTGACAGCATCTAAAAGGGAAAAAAAAAAAAAAAACACCGTCGAAAAGTGTTGCTGTGCACCGCTTATGTGTATCTATGGTTACAGGAGATCGTGTCAGAGGATGTAAGACGTTACCGGGGAAATCAGACGTGATGGTGTCAATAGAGACTGCAGGAGCTCATCCTCCGTCAGGGCAGAGTTTGGATGCTGGGTGCAGACCCACACAGCAACCGATGGGGATAAAAATAAATGCCAGCCATTTGGAGAAGAAACCATCCTACACACAGGGAGTGAGGTGGGCCTGGCAGGGAAATACGAGTACCACCCGCTGCCGCAAGCGCTTGGCACGTGTTCCCGGGGAAATTTCAGCGTGTGCTGAAGAGCTGCTCCTGCCGGGGCAGTTGCTGCGTAGTTCCAGACCTCGCTACAATTAGAGCTCGTCAGGCTGTCTGAATCCAGCATCGCATCCTTTCCAAAAGCAAACATTTCTGGGAAAGGATTCTTTCAAAATCATAGGATATTTTCAGTGTATTTTAAGAAAATGGTTTCATTAAGTTTCTGCTGCATTTGCGTTTTAAAAAATGTGGTATTTTTGGATGTTATTCTTTTTCTCTTTCGAAATATATGTAAATCCCATCAAATAGTTCCAGTTACCAATTAGTAGTATTGCAGCAGCAGAGTGAAAATGAATGAAAGCCATTTTAGAAAACACCTCCGTTGAAAGCATACCAGGGAAACACAAGATTTAGATCAAGGACAAAATAAAACTCATGTATTCATCTATTAATCTGTACTCATTTCTCTATTAAGAGTTGTTTTGAAAACCAGCAGTACAAAAACTACATGAAAATGTGACGGCTTTTAAGGGGTAACGCAGATGTGCTGGACCCTGCCTCCCCGTGGGATTCCCAAGTCTCTCCCAGCCCTCCGCTCTGCTCCCGGGATATCCTTGAGAGTTTTCCCAAAGGTGTCTGCGAGCTTTTTGTGTCTCGTTGCTGACAGATACCGGCTGCGGCATGTTCAGCCACATGCTCTACCCTGCTTCAGATTAGGCGTGCTGTGTCAGGTTGCTTTTGATTTTGGGCATCTGCCTCTAGACACTTTAACGTGGATGTGATGTTTGGAAGTGCTGAGCACTTTCCCTCTGGAAAGTAAATTGCTGATGGCATCTGCAGCTGCTGCCCAGATCATAATTCAGAGCTGACAATTGGAGTGTGGCTATTTTTTTAATGATGTTCCATGTCTCGATTGTGCTACCGGCTCGCTGCTGATGCCATGCGGGAGTCACAGCGGTGACTCCGCAATTTGAGAGCCTGCACGTTTAACACGTGCACCTTCAAAACCCCCTCGTGCACTGGGAACCGTCGCCCTGCGCTCACGGAGCTCAGCCACGTGCAAGTCAGACACCGTCCCACCTCGAGTTTTTCCCCCACGCTAATGCTTCATTTCAGAAAGAACCTTCCAAAGTCGTATTTCCTCTCCATGCTTTCTGGCAGGGGGAAAGTGTTTTTAAAGCATTTGCCTTAAAGAAGCCTTTTTTTTTTTTAACGTGGGGGTATGCATTACCCGTCACAGTCAGAAGAATCCGCACATTTCTCGGTAACTCATTCCTCCAACGAGCTTGGCTAAACCTTCTGCTGTTCTCTTCAGTAGCACCCAGGGAGAGCTCACAGCACTTTGGGCTGATCTAATAAAGGAGAAGAATCATTCTGGAGTCGTTCACCGCAAAAATGAACCCATCTCAGAGGCGCTGGCAGATGAGACGAGCATCTTGAGAGACAGCACAGAACACTTCTGTTCCATGGACCTGTACCTGGGCCAGGCAGGTACGTTCCTGAGATGAAATACACCTCATTCAAAAAAACTTCCACCTCTAATGAACTGTTCTTAAACGAGGTTGATGCATTGGTCTTGGCACAGCACTTTCCTTGTAGCTGTAATTTGGCAGTGAACACTTTGTATGCTAAAGTCTGGAAAGAAACAACCCTGTGCCAGAAAGCCAGAGAGGACAATTTCATCTGGCAGCACGGGCTGCATCCCTAATATACGTCATTTGGTGGAGGAACAGAGGCCCAAAGTGCACCAAGGGAGTCACTGGGGACATGTTCAAGACCTATCCTGATCATCACATTTCATCAAAATCAAGCATAAAGCTTGGAAATGGCTGAACAAAATCTTCAGTGAGAAGTGTTTGGTCTGCAAATGCACTGTCTAACCTCAAACACAACCAGATCAGTGGGCAAAGCCCTAAGTGCCTGGAGATAACAGCATGGGAAGGTCTGAGATGACAGCCTAGCCCGTTCCCCCTCAGGCTCCCAAGACCACCCCTACACATTGAGGATGTCATGGTGCTTGATGCCAGATTATCTAGTCTCACCTTCCATATGATGTGGGCCAGGTACCTCCTTATCTCATGACTGGCCAAGACATCTGTCACCAAAAGCCATCTAATCCAGACCTGAAGACCTCTTTAGCAGGACATACCACCATTTCCCCAGGACTTTGTCCCTGAATTTAATGGGAGCATTTGCAGAGTCTGTAGGCAGGAGAAACAGGAGCAGGCAAGGGACATCCCAGGTCCCTGGGCAGTGAACCCCAGGGGACAGCCAGGACAGCTGGCACGATGCCCTCGGTTGGATCCAGCACTGCTCTTGGTCTGCAGGGACAGTGCTCGCAGAGGGACAGGCAGCAATTACATGTCCAGAAGCCCACCTTGGCACACTGTGCTCCACAGAGTGACCTGAGCTTTCCAAGAAGGAGACACTTACCCACTTGTTGGCAAAAAATAGCTCCTGGCCAGAGCAGCGCTGGGTCCTCTGGCCCCATCTCTGATCTCCAAAGCCTCCAAATAACCTGGGGAGCAGAGAGGTCCATGTCACAGCCACTGCACACAATGGCCCCGCTCATAAAAGATGAGGCCACTGGGTCCTCTTCACCCAGTGGCCATGGCAATGGAGAATGGCCAAAAGCCTTCCCAGGGCATTCCGGGAAGGCAGTGGACAGGGGATGACAGACATCTGGGTGGGCAGTGCCTGACACCAGCTCCTACAAAAAGAGGGTACGTGGGGAGCCCAGGCAGGTCCCCACTAAGCTGTCAGGAGCTCATGTCCTCTGCAGCCAACCCACCTCAGGTCACACCAAGACCCCAACAGTGCATGTGTTCCTGCACCATGAAGGGGCGAGGTGAGGGAAGGAGGACCATGTCCTTGTCCCTGCACCACACACGGGGGTCTCAGGCCAGATGGGACCCACGTGGGACCCCACTGTGGAGGCAAGCCCTGTTCCAACCATGCCTGTGTGGGGTGGACCTGCCTCCTCCTGAGGTCCCCAAGGAGGGATACAAATTGCTTTTTCCCCAACCAAGAGTATTGATTGTGGTCAGGCCCGCGGCTCAGAGCTCGTTAATGAATTGTAATTGGAAAGAAGTTCCACTTTGACATGTTTTATTTTATTTATGTCAGGATTTGCCATGCATTAAGCTAGGGGCTCATTAAATTAGTGAGGCAGACAGTTCCCACCAAGATGGCCTGAGCTGGGCAGACTTCAGCTGGGGACTGGCAGCAGCAGACCTAGGAGAGACGTGGTCTGCAGAGAGACCGGGTGTCCTCCTGCTTCTCCACTCCCCCCAACATAGACAGAGGCTCCAACATGTTGGCATGGCCAACACTTCTCTGCGCAGCCTTGAGCCCTCTGGTTGCCCCATATATTCCTCACTCCCAACCCCCTTCTGCAGGGATTTTTGCCTTCCCAAGACAGCCCCTTCCTGCATTAAGGGTAAGCATGTAGTAGGGCACTAGGCTGGGTTTCACCTGCCCTGCCAGAGCCCTCTTCCATGCCTGGCTCACCATGGAGGACCCATCTTGCCCCTCCTTCACCTCACGTCTGCTGGCAGCCGCAGTGCCCTCTGGCCTCCAGACAGTCTCCGGGTCCAGACAGGACCTGAATTTATAATATTGCAAAAGGCAAACCGAACATAGAAGAAAATCTCTCCCTGTCCAGCCTGCTGCCTCCCCGCATTGGCCTGGCCTGCTGCCGCTTCCACGCAGGCTTCCCAGGCTTCACTTGCTCCAGAAAGTTCCCCCATCCCTGTTTCTGCTCCCTTCTCCATTTCTTTGCCCAACTTTCTGCCATGTTTCTGGAGTATGACCCTCTCCCCTCTCCAGAGGTCCCTGGTTTGCCTTCAGGAGGGCGTGAGTAGGAAATCAAACGCCTCTTCCTTAAGCAGATGTCGTGTGTGATGCAATGATGTATAGAACAGGGATACAAGAGCTTGCTCCCCCACTGGGGGCTGAGCCCAGCCTGCACCCATAGGGACAGCAATCCAGTCCCTTGCCCCTTGCTTTCCCTGTGGGTCCCCCAGCATCTCCTTGCAGACCTTCCATCCCCAGTTCTATCATTCCTCACCAGACCCACGGTGTTTCACATGGCTAAAGCTGTGTGGCATCTAACTTCTGCTCAGGACCTGCTGGAAAATGCCAATTTTCTGACCCTACTTAGGATTTCCACAGTGCAGGGAGCGGCTCTCCCTTTCTAGGGAACTGACGCAGTGGAGTTCAGTGTTCAGTGGGTGGGACAGAGACCATGCTGGCCTGCCTATAGAGTACTTGTGCAGCCCTGAGCCAAACTCCATTCTTAGGAAAGCCTGAGAGGGAGAGGAGAGGGAGAGGGAGAGGGAGAGGGAGAGGGAGAGAAAGAGAGAAAGAGAAAGAGAAAGAGAAAGAGAAAGAGAAAGAGAAAGAGAAAGAGAAAGAGAAAGAGAAGAGACAGAGAAGAGACGGAGACAGAGACGGAGATAGAGAAGAGAAAAGAAAAGAAGAGGAAGAGGACAGGAAGAGGAAGAGAAGAAAAAAAAGAGTAGGTGAGCATGGACCAAGAGTAAACAGGCCAGGAGAGCCTTCCAGTTAAGCAAAGGGGGACCTGAGCCTGAAGACTGATGCTGACCTAAAAGCTGAAAAGGCAGTACCTGGTTAGGACAGCTCACCAGAGCAGGATAAAGCTGTGCCTGATCCATGCACATCTATGCAGCTCACTGGCGTAGCAGACTGTGCTGGGACATGCCTCTCCAGTACCGTCCCAGTACCACATGCTGGGCTGTTGACAGAGATTTGCTGGTCTCTGAAAGACCAGATGGAGAGATCTGGCTCGCTCCCCCTCCCAAGGCTGTGCTCCAGCGCACGTGCATTCACCCCACCTCTAAGCACCAGCATAGTCTTGACATTAACCACAGGCTCAAAGGAGACAATCAGCCATCATCAGAAACGGGCAGCGTCTGAAACCAGCACAAGCACGTGGAGATGCCACCTGAAACTCTGCTGCAAGTCATGGTCTCCAAGAATGCAGCTGCTAAATAGAAAGGATGCAAATGAGAATTTTGTCTCTGGGTGAAAGCAAGTACAGCAAAATGGACAACACCGAGGGTCACAAGATAGATTTTCTATCAAGGTCTGCTAATTAATTAGTGTCAAAATTAATCAAATCCCTAAATTGGGGCATGAAATATGCTTAGCAGAAGACTAGGTGATGAAAAACAAGCCTGTTATTACTGATATTTGCTACAGAAAGTGAGAACACCATGCTCCCAGAAAAAAAGAAAAAAAATCTTACAGTGCCCGTAATGGACATGAGATTTGAGTAAAATACTTAATTTCAGATGACTTGCAGAATCCCATCCTCAAGGCAACATTGTAATGCAGAACAAGAGACCTCCAAACTGGGAAAAAAAAAAAAAAAGATGAGGGAAATTACAGATGTAAGCAGAGAAAGAAGCACGCTGCCATGTAAAGCTGAGCCAGACAAACCTGGGGGGACAATATAAGGTACTGAATCAGAATTACAAAAGCAGGGCTTGAAGAAGAAATCAAAACAAAACTATGAAGGTAAATGGAATAACACTGCAGGAATTAAAGAGTGCATCAAGGGGGGGAAGCAACTTGAATAGAAGCAGCGTCTTCTCTTTTTACCAGCCCAGGTAGATTTCCAATGGGCATGTACAGAGCACGGACTGCTGGCTGATACTGTGGACAGATGGTACATAGGAAGAAATAAATTAGAGGAGGGTGTAATGTACCTGTAAAATATGCGGAGAGGTGTGGCAGCAGCAGGACCTCACAAGATTTATTAGTTGGAATTGGTGGAGAGATGTCTGTCTTCAGGGCCAATTATACTGAATAAAAATGGAATAATTCTTACAAAATTAAACCAAATCTTCTCGTTAGATCTGGTGCTCGAGTTAATGGCCTGTCTGAAGTTAGTCTGTGAAAACTAGAAAGAAAATACAGTCGCATGCAAATCTTCCAACTAAACCTTAACTAGTACCCTGGGATGCCATGCATAGGTGAATTAGATGGGAAGGTAAAATAAAACGGTGATCTGCTTTGGTTTCAGGAAAGGAAAAAGCTTCTCTGAGGCTGAAAACATTCAGTCTACTTGAAAGAAGCAATACAGAAAAAGGAAAATAATGGCAAAGTGCAAAAGCAATATTGCTCATATGCATGTTCTGATCCCTACTAGAGGGCTGCCAGAGAACTGTTTATGAAAAAACCCAAATTATATACCATTTCAGGACTATTGTAATCACAGCCCAGAAGTGGTCTTTCTAGAAAGTGCCATGGCTGAATGAGACCTGACAGGTCCAGCTGGGATCTGCTGACTTGGGCGTCAACTGCAGAAACAATATTTTGATTGTTAAAAGTGTTACTATTTGTCTAAAGACCATGATATTGAACACGTTGATTTGTGTTCAGGGTGCACAAATTGTTGTCAAAGCCTTAAAAAAGGCAGCCTAAAAAAAAAAAAAGGGGGAAGAGCCTAGTTCACAGCCCTTTCTGGTTGCACAAAATCATGAACCGAGCACATTAGAAACTCAGGCTGCTGCCCACGAAATGTTGTTTAATGGAAGCTTAAAATCAGAGGATCTGGCTGTAGCTGGTGTCCCGCATGGAGAGGGCTGGAAGGGAAATAGAGTGTAAGAGTCTGAAACAGATGCAGAAAAGTCACTGGATCAAACTACAGCAATGGGAAATGCAGAAAAATTCAGGGGTGAAAACCTGCTCCAAAGATCTACATGGCAATGGAACCAGCTCTGATGTGATGAGAAATGTTTATGTATTTATTGAACAACACCATTACTTATACTTCCCTTGGAAGGGGGTGATGAGAGGACATCTGGCCACATGTACAGCAACGTACGTGCCATGGGATACCCAGCAGGGATGGGTGACAACCCAACGGGGCACTCGACGAGTCTGCTGCACCCAGATGGAGCCCACCCCAGCTGTGAAGAGCCCTGCTCGCAACCTTGCAGTGCCAAAGGCAGGGGTTTGCTGGCCAGGGATGTTAGAATCACAGAATTGTTTAGTTTCGAAAAGACCTTTAAGATCATTGAGTCCAACCGCTAACCCAGCACTGCCAAGGCCACCACTAAACCATGTCCCTAAGCACCACATCTCCCCGGCTTTTAAATCCCTCCAGGGATGGGGACTCAACCCCTGCCCTGGGCAGCCTGTGCCAGGCCCTGACAGCCCTTTGGGGGAAGAAATTTTTCCCAATATCCAATCTAAACCTGCCCTGGCGCAACTTGGGGCCATTTCTGTGATACCAGACCAGGGTGGGGGCAGCTCTCAGAGCTCCCCACTCCTCAGGCCATCAGGGTGCAGTCTCCCCGGGTTCAGCACGGCTGAGGCCGCTTCACACACCTCTTGTGCAAGGGAAGTAGCTCATGGGTGGTGGGAAAGGGTCCCCCGTGGGCCATGTCCCCTGAGGGTCCCAGGTCCTCTTGGACCAAGGATAGCTGGGATGACCATCCCACGCTCGCTCAGAGACAAGGCTGCTCTGCAGGCAGCTGGGAAGGGAGGCTGGGGAGCACAGCATCATCCATCACTGACATGTCTTCCTGCAGCAGAGAAACACCCTGTCTGAAAGGCCTCATTAGCATGTAAATGAGCTGCTCCTAAGCACAGCTGGGGTTTCCATCTCCAGCAGGTCACAACCACTCATTTACTTGCAACTGCCCCAGAAAGCCAGGATGCTCCACCCCCCCCCAATCCCCTCAGACGTGAGTCTGAGCATCCGTGTGCTCGGGAATGTCAAGGAGCGTCAGCTCCGCAAACTCAGCTCCGGCTTGGAGAGCAGCTTACCGCAGGAGCAGCCCACAGCAGGGCACAGCCAAGGGAGAGTTAACCTCCATGGTCCTCCCATGGGCAGCTGCTCCGCGTTGGAGAGTCTCCTCACTCTGCGTTGGGATCTGTGTGGAGGAGCTACCCAAACAGCTTGCTCGCATGAGCATGCCATGACAGAGGAGCAGCAGTTCCAGCGATAAGACTTCTTACTCTCTATCTCACCTAAGGCTGCACGCCAAACTCAGGGAATTGCCCTCAAAAGCTTCCTCCCCTGGGACCTCAGGAGAGGAGCTATTCACCAAATCCAACTTACTGCAACGAAGGCTTCTTGCTTGGTGCTACACAGGGAGAAGTTCTGCCCTGATTTCAACCTGCTTCGTTAGGGTGTGAGTGTAACCTGCTGTGAAGGTGTTGCCAAATTAATGTTCCCCATTTCCCACAGTCTGCAGGCACAGCCGAGACACCAGCCACTGGATATATCGTCCTGTTGGAGCTACTCCTCTTTGCACAGCTAAATCAGTCATTGCTGTGTAAACAGGAGCACAAGTGACAGAGCTGCTTTCCATCTGTCCCATGAGTATTTGCCTATTCAAATAAAGTTAAACTGCTCCAACAGGATCTCCTCAACAGAGAAGGAAGGAAATACCAGTGTCATAAAACGGCTGGGGATGGTTTTCTTGGAATTTACAGGGGAGAGGGTGATGGACACAGTGCTGTCCCTGGAGGTTTGCCACATCTTCCCCCAGGTCTCAACAGTGGCAGCACCTTCTGGAGAGGGGTGGGAGGCAGATGAGGGGCTCGGCAGGACCTGGCGGCAGGAGGACCTGCCTTGGATGGCTCTTCCCAGGGATCAGCCGGGCTGGAGCTAACAGAGAAGCATCACTTACGGGTGAGGTGAGGAGGAGGCAACCCCAGGAAGCATTCAGGTGAAGAGCTGGGAGGACAGGGGCTGGGAGGTCGGACACCCACACGGCCAGCCCCGACCATCCCACATCAACGCCTGGAGCCATCTGCCACCCCTGCACATGGTCCCTGACTCTCCATTCACCAGAAAACTGAGGCTACCCCACCGAGGGAGTCTGGGGGGGACCAGCAAAGCCCCCCCACTCCTGATGCCAGCAGGACAAGAGCTCCATGCCTCAAGCCATACTGCAAAGCAGCAAACCCAGAGAGAGAAATTCACTTTTATTTATAAAAGCAGGCCATGTTATTAATAACATGTAATGACTGTATTGCTGTATACGGCACTGTAAATATACACATCGCATTACAGAGCCAGGCGAATGCCCTGCTGCAAATTGCTCGCAATTTGCAATCGGCTGTGTCTATAATCATGGTGACTGCATGATTCTTGCTTTCAGCACTGGGAGTCTGGCAGGATAATGAGTGGCTCTGCTAATTGGAGTTCCTTTAACTAGAGTTTCTTGCAGAGGAGAATTGCCCTCAAGGCCAAGCCTTCCCCCTCAGTGACAAGAGACCTGATCTTTCACTGATCAGCCCCATTCTGGCCCCAAGCCCTAAATGATTTTGCCTCAGACTTCTCTGTGCACATTGCATTTGTTTCCCACACCGCACGTGCCTACTGGTGCACAAGCAGGACTCCCTGGGCTCATTAACAAATGAATGTCATTGCTTTGGGCTGCTCCCCATCTACCTCCCACTGCTACGATGCAGCAGATTTTAGAGGACGCTTTGTTCACATGAGCACACCGTAGAAACCCTCCATGTCCTGGCCGTGCTCCATGCACTGGGTGTCTGATTGTGGTAGGCACCCAGCAGCAGCTCCTGCTTGGGGTGAAAGCCAAGGTCGAGGTCATCAAACATCTTGCACTGTTCAAAACACCGACAGAAATGGACAGGTTCGTACTTTCAAAAGGTGGAGATGGAGGAAGGATTTTTCAAAGGTGTCAGACTACTTAAGGGTACAGGTGGCTGGTGGGGAGACTCCGTACCTGCCAGGCAAAAGGGCAAGGCGGTGGGACTGGTGCTCTGATGGGACCTCAGGACATGAGGACATATTCCCCAGCCACCCGCCCAAGCCCAGCATGGCTCTGATGAGCAGCACTGAGGAGGAAAAATGCTCCTGAGTCATTCCTTTGGCTCCTGTGGCTCAACTATATCTCACGGAGCTAGAGGAACGCTGCTGCTTTGAAGATTTGTCTTCTTCTCTTATATTCGGTTTCCAGCTCTTGCTTTGCTGGGCTGATGTGCCAGCGTGGCCAGAGCAACCACAAGTCCCTGCAAGGGACATGCAGAAGACCCCAGAGCTTTCCCCTCTGCAGGCTGTTGGGACTCAGAGGGGAGATGTCACCCACCCAGCTTCAGCCATCGGTCTGAAAACAGGAGGCAGATGAGGGCAAAGCCTCCCTGGTGGACACTGAGCACTGACCTCATCGCCAGCGGTAGGAGGGCAGCCTCTCAGGACCACCCGTCCTTCACAGCCCCCACAGGTCCCCAGGACGTACCAGGCTCAAAGTCCGTGTCCTCCACAGCGGCTCTGGTCTCTTTTCCAGGGGATGTGGCAGGTCCCTCCTTCCTTTTTCACTAGCACCCAAACGTCTACGACACATGAACTGGCAGTCATGTTGATGCTCCCCAACCGATTCAAGGTGGCAGCAATTGCTCGCAGCAATGAATGTGTGTGTCACGTTGGCCACCTTCTGCCTACCACACTGCTCCGGCCGTGTTTCGCTCCTCACTGTCTCTCCTTCTGCCCTCTGGTCTCACACTGACATCCCACCACCGCCTCAGGCATCTCACACGAGCAGGAGTGACAGCCACGTTGAGCTTGTGCTAAGGGAAAGCGAACAGATTTATTTTGCTGGCTGGTCCTAACGTTGTGCTGGCCCCTCCACCCCCTCTCAGCTGCCTGCAGACCCCTGTAGGGTGCCTGGACAGTTGGGGTCCTGCTGGAGAAACCCCACAGCTTAAAGGGAAGAGAGCATGGGGCAACCAGGTGGAGACAAAGCTGGGAAGCCCTCTGCTCCCAGGAGCCCTGATGGGGGCAACCAAGCCTCTGCAGCCAGGCGAATCCCGCAGCACTGGTGACATGTGTGGGACCAAAGGCACCCCCCATGCTGGGAGACAGCCCACGGGAATGTCAGACCCCCGCATGGAGCGGCTTTTTAGCAGCCAACTGCTGGCAAAGCAGTGAGTCACTATTCCCATGGCAACTCCATTTACCTTAAAGACATCCTGGGGATGGAAGCCACCATCATGGATCGGTGAATGCCCAGAACCCTGGAAAATGGAGCTGGACCCCTTCCTCCCAGCGCTGCTGGGACCAGAGGGCAACCACAGGACACACTGGCTGGTCCTGCACAGCCTTGTAGCACAAGCATCCCCATGGGTCCACGGGGGAGCAAATGGAGGTGGGGAGGAGCTGCAAGGGTCTCTCTCCCGTGGGGAGAAAGGCAGGAAAATCCTGACAGAGTTGCTCTTCTCTGTCTTGCCATGGGCTTTTCCTGGGAGGATGCAGGTGTAAGAACAGTATAAGACAGTGAAAAATTGGCTGAGGCCACCAAGATGGCCAAGGGCTGGAGCACAGGAAGGATGAGGAGAGGCTGAGGGAAGTGGGCTTGTTCAGGAGATGAGATTATTCAGGCTGGGGGATGAAGGGATTGAGAGCAGCCCTGTGGAGAAGGACTTGGGGGTACTGGTGGATGAAAAGCTGGACATGAGCCGGCAATGTGCGCTCACAGCCCAGAAAGCCAACCGTATTCTGGGCTGCACCCAAAGAAGCATGGCCAGCGGGGCGAGGGAGGGGATTCTGCCCCTCTGCTCCACTCTGGGGAGACCCCCCTGGAGTCCCACGTCCAGCTCTGGGGTCCTCAGCACAACAAGGACATGGACCTGTTGGAGCGGGGCCAGAGGAGGCCATGCAAATGATCAGAGGGATGGAGCACCTCTGCTATGAGGAAAGGCTGAAAGAGCTGGGGTTGTCCAGCCTGGAGAAGAGAAGGCTGCAGGGAGACCTTATTGCGGCCTTTCAATACTTAAAGGGGGCTGATAAGAAAGAGGGGGACAGACTTTTTAGCAGGGCCTGTAGCGATAGGGAGGGGATAAACTAAAAGAGGGGAGGAGATTCAGACTGGATATAACGAATAAATTTTTTACAATGAGGGTGGTGAGACACTGGCACAGGTTGCCCAGAGAGGTGGTGGATGCCCCATCCCTGGAAACATTCAAGCCAGACTGGATGGGGCTCTGAGCAACCTGATCTGGTTGAAGATGTCCCTGCCCATGGCAGGGGGGTTGGACTGGATGAGCTTTAAAGGTCCCTTCCAGCCCCAACCATTCTGTGATTCTATGATTACTGCTTCTTCAGCTGCCTAACGGGAGGGTGAGAAGGTGCACGGTGAAAGGGAAAGAAGCAACTGGCACAAGCTGGAACACAGGAAATTCTCACTAAATATAAAAAAAATCTTTCACTGTGAGAATGGCCAAATGCTGAGACAGGAGACCAGAGAGGTCAAGGAGGTGTGTGGGTGGGTCTTCATCCTCAGAGATATTCAAGTTCAGCTGCAGGGGGATGGATCAGGGACCCCAGAGTCTCTTCCCACCTCTATTATTCTGTGATTTTGCTGGGAGCTGGCTGGGGAAGAAGGAGGCAGCCCCAGGATGGAGCCCCTGGAGCCAGCAGCACCTGGCGCTTCTGCAGCTTCAGGCTTGCAGTGGTTTTGCTGGGGATGAGGGAAGCAAGCAGGGCAGGGTCCCACAGTGGCGATGACCGCCGCCTGTAACGCTGTAATGGTGCTGGGACGCCTGGGGGCTGCTCAGGGAGGAGGCCAGATCATGCTGTCAATGAAGAGCAACAGGGCAGATGGAGGGCTAGGACCACCACAGCAGGTCCTGTCCCAGGCAGCAGCCCTGGCAGCAGTTTTACAAACACAGGACGATATTTGGACAGTGCTTTCCCCCCCAGGGCAAGTCACAAGCAGGTCATTTTTCACTAAGATACAGCCACCAGCCAGTACATAAAGCTAGCAATTCGCATCCCACCAGGCTAACAGCAACAGAGAGGCGCTGCCAGCAGAGCAGCCATCCAAGGCAGTCACCAGGGACTCTTTAGAGCTCAGCCACTGAGCAGAATCTGCCACTCCTGGAACAAAACGTCCTTGAGACTGATGCAGAGACGGCTCCTTTTCCTGAAATGCTCCCAGCCACCCCTGGGCTGTGTCCCACCCGGCAGAAGGGACAGAGCAGGACCCCGTCAAGGTTATGGGACCTCTATCAAACTGAGTCAGGACTCAGGGAGACTTCCTTGGGAGGAAGGGGCAGTGGGATGGAGGAAGGAGCTGTAGCAAAGCATTTACACCAGGACAGGCACTGGCGGCCCTGAAGGGATGCTGCAAAGCTGGGTCAGAGATGGAGAGGGTTCGCCTGGAGAGCTAACACAGCATTGAAGACTGTGTGGGGTCTCACAGCCCTGGTCTCCTTGGTTCCCCTGCTCAGTGGAACCCTTCTTTCTCTCATCCGCCACCCCCAATGCCCAAGAGCTGGTCTGCATGGTTAGCATATCCCTCTTGCCTCCCTCTGTCCCTGCTCTGTTCATCCCCTTGAACAGCCTCCTGCTGAGATCACCTCTGCCTGGGACTGCTCAGGGATAAATCTGGCCACGGAGCTGTCTCTGATGGAGCAGAGGCCAAAACACTTGTCACGCATGCGTCTCGGTCGGACAAGACTCAGTGGCAAGTCCATGCTATTTAATTACCAGGCAGATGGAGTGAAAGACCAAGCTTGGCAAAGCGAAGGCCGTTCATCTTGCCAAGGGTGTCTGGGCTGGTGGCTCTTGCATCCTTTGCAGTGTAGGGAGGTGGGGAATGCTCAAGGATCTGCACAGCTACCCAGGACCTCTAAGAAAAAAGGGTGTCCATGGTTTCAGCTACCTCCATGAAGAGGCAAAATGACCACCGGAGCAGGGAGGGTGCACATAGGCAGGGGGTTGTGGACAGCAAGCTGGGAGTATTAAAGCCATGGGCACATAGGTGGGGGGGATATGCTGATGGATGCAGGCTGAGAGGGTGGCCTCTCCTTCACCCAGCCTTGTGCCCAAGCAGTTGGGAAGAGGCCCTGGAAAGACAGGCAGGAGAAGCTGAGGGGTGGGAAGAGGGAGCCGTGTTACCGAGGGACATTTGAGCAGTCACGCACAGCTCACAGCTGTGATGTGGAAACCCCTCCACCCATCGACCAAGGGACCCCTCCCCTGCACCCTTCACTAGGCCCTCTGCCCTGCCTTCGCTCGCAGATGGGGAAGCATCCGACGCCGCAGCCCTCGTCCCACACAGCTGCCCATCCCACCTCCCGCGGGTGAGGCGGACAGGACCGTCAGAGCCCGCTGTAGCAGAGAGGACACCAAACACATGGAAGGTTGGGAGTTCCCCATGCATCAAAGCCACTTCTTGCTGTCACAAGTGCCCTTATCCCCACCAGGAGTGTCCTCCCAGCCAAGGGACAACTGTCAGCACGGATAACGTCAAAGGCGTTCCTGGCAGAGCTCCCTGCCCTTGCCAGAAGGCCAAGGCTGGTGCAAAGTGTGCGCAGGGGATGTACAGTGTGTACATCCAGGGTGCCAGAGAGCTCGGTGCCTCTCTGCCTGCACAGAGAGCAGCTGCTGGCCCCTTACAGGGCTGTTGCAGCATGGGCTCCAAAATACCACCTTGAAGTGGTTGTTCTGCTGCAGAAAATGTCTGGCACAGGGTAGAAAAACAAGGAAACCCACTCACAACCACTGCACCTGCTAAAGAGGGATTTGGAGCAAGCCCAGGCAGTGTCCTGTGGCTTGGCATTTTCTTGGCATTTGGCTCTGAAGTCTTCCCAAAGATGCATCCCCTTCTGCAAGAATGGACATCCTGGCTGCGCACCTGAGCTGTGGGTACCCAAGAACCCAGGCCCCCTCAAGCTCTTTTACAGCTGAAGCACCTACATGCCACCATGGAGGTGCCAGCGTACGGAGAGAGGGGGCTAATTAGCTCAGAGTGACCCAGAATATCTCCTGCTAACCCCTTGATTTGTCCAGAGGCATCTCCAGAAACCCCTGAGATTCATCCATGTGCAGCTGTTGTCCTTCTCCTCCTGAACAGATTGACTAAGGAAGGCTGCTGAGCACGAGGCGGTGCGAATCCACCACTGCTCTCTTTCCATGTACCAGCTGCAGCCCAGCGAGCAACCCAGGGGCTTGATCCAAAAGCCAAGGGCTTCCTTTCGAGGCAATACAGCACTCGGTGCAACAACACAGCAGCTCCTTTGGAGCAGAGCAACCAGTTACACATAGATATCCTCGTCCAGAGGCAGCCACCAGTGGCCAGGACATCATTCCCAGCCACCCATGCTGGACAAGCACTTAGTGTGGGAAGTCTCTTTCAATGGCAAATGAAAGGACTTCTCTTGCGCCGTTTGAAGGATGTAGGTCTTAAATGGTTTAAAACATTTTCGGGTGCAGCATGATGTCCCCAGGCGTCCTCCCCAAAGCGTGCGTCAGTCTCGAGCCCTCTCCTCTCCCTCCCAAGCAGAACAGCGGCTGCACTTCCCAGAGACAGAGCTTTAGGCGCAGCAGGCATGAAAGGCTCAGCTTGATCAAATTACACTCTCCCAGGCTTGGTGCCTGCTTGATCTCATGAAACATAACTGGATTTCTCCTAAGAAAAAATCAATAAGCTAAGTGTCAGTGACTATGCTGAATTCTGAGCTGCCCGGAGTTAATTACAGCCCCTGGCTCTGTGCAGCTGCCCCTGTGCTCCTCGACTCGGGTCAGTCTCTGCCATGGCAATTCGTGCCGTTACATGCATCTCCTGGTGAACATCAATGGGAACTGGGGTTTAAGTCCTTGGGACAACCCGTAAATTGTCCATTTCCCACCTGACTATATGCAGCCAAGGCCTGTCTTACTGCCATGTACAATGCAGCTGTAGGCTTTACGTGAAATTAGGGGAAGGAAGGTAGTCCATGGGCTACTTCAAATGAAAGAGAGCTGGGGGAACATAGGATTCACAAGCCCACACCTGCGAACCAACAGTGGAGCCACCCAAATGCCCAAGGGCGTCTACAAAGCATGTGAGCTGGAGTCTTTCCTCATCTAGTAGTGAGGTGATGTAGGGAGCAAGGGCTTTACCAGTGAGATCTAGTCAACCTGGTCAGTAAGTGGTGGCTGGGATTCACCTCTTGCTAGACAGCTGGACTCCACCAGCGAGGCCTCCACTGAAGGCGGAGGAGCCACATGCAGAGAGCTCAGCTGTAGATACCCACAGGAGGAGCGATGAAGCCCCGCTCCCCAGACACCTGAGGTCAGGCTAGAGCAGGACGGGGATGCTCCTCCTGGGATGGCAGGGCTGGCACACTGCTGCCCCTCATCACCCCGGACAACTGCTGCCGCCAGTTTTTCTCTTCACTTGCAGAGCCAGCCTGGAGAACCACACTCACAGACTCCTGCAGCAAGCCCTGAACTTGCTGCTGAGCCTGGCCAAACCCAGGAAAAGTCTGTCATCTAGAGAGCCCAAAGGATGTCAAGAGCACCAGTTGCTGTGTAAGCTGGCCTTGTGGTTACAGGCATGGAGGACTGGTCCAGTCCCACGAGTGGGTCAGACCTGTCACTTGGAGCATGTAAGGGAGCCAGGACGGCAGCTGCTCTCCCTCGCCTTATTCCTACAACAGATGCAGCCCCCAGCTTTTGGGGGCTGGGACACTGGAGGTGGGAGGAGGAGCAGTTCCCAGCAGGGATCTTGAGGACGGTGCCAGGGCAGAGCTGGAGACTCTGCTGCTCCTCTGTAACACAGCCAAAGAATAATCAGAGTTTCACAGTCTTTTAGCGGCTGCTTCACACATCAAGCTTGGATCATGTTTGCTCCTTCTCCCCTTTCCGCCTGGCCTCACACCAGCCTTTGCGTCCTCCCTTTGCTCCTACTCTTGCAGCTTCTCCTGGCTGCATCCAAGTTATTTGTCTTTTACTGCTACGTACATTTGCAGCATCTTGGTGATGCAAGCACACGTGGACGGGAGCACACGTGGACGGGAGCACACGTGGACGGGAGCACACATGGAGGGGAGCACACATGGATGGGAACACACATGGGTGGGAGCACACGTGGATGGGAACACACATGGGTGGGAGCACACGTGGATGGGAGCACACGTGGATGGGAGCACACGTGGATGGGAACACACATGGGTGGGAGCACACATGGATGGGAGCACACATGGATGGGAGCACACATGGAGGGGAGCACACATGGATGGGAACACACATGGATGGGAACACACATGGGTGGGAGCACACATGGGTGGGAGCACACATGGATGGGAGCACACATGGATGGGAGCATACGTGGATGGGAGCACACGGTACTGGGCACTGTAGAGGCACAGAAAGACAAACACATGCCTGACCTGTGTACCGAGATGCTCGAGGACAACACGAGACAACGAGGAATACCAGCAGATGGACAGAGACTTCAAGGAAAGCTTCTCCTTCAAGAGAGTCTCTCATGAAGGATCTGGTGGTGGCCGGGTACCACGATTTCAGACACAGCCTGAGAAGGGTCCAAACCCCACCAGCAAGCTCCTGAAAAGCTGCCATTACCCTTTCCCTCCCTTTTGCCATCCTCCATCCAATTTAGACTCCAAATGGTTCCTGCCTGAAATGTTTTCTCAGTTAAGTGTTCTGTATCTGAAGCACCGAATGCTTTTCTCGGATCTGAATTTCCTGTCTGCTGCATTTTCGTCACTCACAGATTCCCCAAGGCTGTTTCACTGAAGTATTTGGGCTTTCTGGCAAAATATATCCCAGTTGGCCTGAACCGCCTGTTGCTCCAGCTTCTGTTACTCTTGCTATTTGTGGAAATTTTGCATTTTAATATTTGTGCCATTATTTTGCCAGTAACAGAAATTACACTTAGGGGCCTGCAGCTTGAGAGATTGCTTTCGTTCCCTTTTTCAGTTGAAAGCAAATGCTGCGTTTGCTTTTTTCCCAGTGTCCCTGGATCTTACGGACTGCTCAGCAGAGCAAATTCCTTGAGCATCCCGTCCCACCACGCAGGTCCATCAGATAATATGGGTCTATTCTGACATACCAAATATTTCCTGCTCAAATTACCCATGGTTTTATCGGGGTGGTGAGGCTCAGGTGTCTCTCAGTCTCCGGGCATGGAATAATTATGGACAAAGCTTTTGCTCAAGAGATGCGCATACAATCGAGAGCAGAAGGCATCGAAATGTGCAATGTCTAAATGTCATCTAAATGCGTATCCAGGGCTGTGAGATGATTTTAAGGAGCCGGGCCATGCATCACTTACAGACACGGTGCCACCCTGCAGGCACGTGGCCCTGAGCAACCCAGGGCTCCCAGCCCAGTCCCAGTCTGGGGCTACGAAGGATAGAGGTCACTTTGGAAAAATAAAAACATTTTCCTTGTGAAATAGCCCCCGAGATGTCACCTGGACCTGCCTGAAAAGTCACTTTGAACTTGCACTGGCATTATTTCATCTCTTTTATAGTGCGTATGGGAATTCGTTAGGAGGTGAAAAGTTCAGTGTTGAAATGAAAAGGTAGAAACAATTCCCCCATGTTTTTCTCATTGCATTCATCATAGCTCCCCCGGACCTGCCCCAGAGCTGGGGCTCCTGCCCATGGTCAGCAGAGGACACCTCGCAGGACAGCCAGGAAAGTACGGCTGTGATGGAGCTGTGATGCTATAGCGCAATGACAAACTCCTGGCCCAAACGGCCCATCAGCAGTGGTGCGACATTGCAAGGTCCCTGCCCACCAGTCGGCTGAACTTCAAAGTAGAGAGCACTTCATCATACCAGCTTGGAATTGGACTCAGAGCACCATATAGATTGAAAGAAACCTCTAGAAGCGTCCAGTCCAACTGTCCTACCCAAAGCAACACCAGTTTTGAAGTTAAAACTAAGTTGCTCAGGGCTTTACCCAGCTGGGTTTTGAATATCCTGATTCAAATATCTCAGCTTGCCCAGGAGAGCTCTACGACGTCGTGTTTGAGATCCCTAGCTCACAATGGATCTCATTTTATCAACACTCAGCCCAGAGGAGAGGAACTTCCCAGACATCACTGCACCACTGTATTACAGCACAGTCTACACACCCTCAAACCAGAAGAAGAACCCAAAGTGTGCAACACACTCTTACAACCGGGACAGGAGACAACATCAACCACCAACATGGTGAGCAATAACTAACCTGCACGCTTCATTGCCTCCTGGGTGGGAAACACAAGGGGACCCCAACTGTCGTTAGCCGAGTCCCAGTTTATTCAATACAAGGGGTCACGTCTCCGAGCCACCAAGGACTTTGCTTGGCTCAAGGAGGCTCACAAGCGTTCTAGACACTTCCTCATTTGTTGTTACTCCATGAAAGAAAATAAGCTCTTGAGCCGTGGATGTGCAGTCAATTGATTCATACATCACTGGGGAGAGGCACAGACATTTCTGCAACACATTTTGTGCAGCAGCCGTGAGCTGCAATGCGGTGTCATCAGATAAATCTGTTACTCTGTGCTGGAAAACCATTTGGATTGCACTCAAATTCTCAAACTTCCAACCGGGTTCCAGGCACTATTTTTGACTTACAACAATCAGGAGCCGTTTCATAAATTCCCACTGAAGAGAGGCCTCAGCGCCTTCTCTCTCTCCAGGCAATTTCAAAGCTGCGCTCTGCAGGAACACTGTCTGCTCGGTTGACCGCTGGGAAGCCTTGCTCTCCAGGTCCTGCTGTACCTTGCACAGCGACGGCTGTTCAGTGGGGTGCAGGCACGGTTCTGCACAACCAGCAAGGGTTGCAGACCTAAGCGTCCTCCTCCCTGTCCAGGCCTCCCCTTCCTGACCACAGCACGCACTGGTGCCACGCCTGTCGAGGTTGGTAGCAGGAACGGGGCCCGTGGTCCTGGTGCTGCACAGGCAGAGGAAGAATCGGGTGGCACAGGAGCTGTATCCATTAGGAGATGGTTGATCCCGGGCAGGAGGGTCATCCCATGAGCTCCTCCAGGAGCAAAGACCGTTTTTGAGCAGGGACCACCGACGTGGCTGCTCGGACTCCTGTCCCCGTGTGCTCGAGAGCCCCAGCTCACACCCAGGGCTAAGCTGCATCAAGACACATAACAGCCCTTCCACCAGCTTCCATTTCGTTTGTAGCTCTTGGGAAGGGGATGAAGACCCTGGCTCGGGTCTGTTCACAGAAAGCTTTGGGCTCAGGGCAGTAGCTTGAACACAACAGTTCAGTCCTACTTCATGCCCTGGGACACTGAGCCAAGCCTCCAGGTGGCCGTCCAACAAGTCACAGATCTGCAGGTGGCCCTTGCTGTGACCACGTGCCTCACAGTGATGTCTCAGATGCCCTGGTCCAACACTTGGTAGTTGGGCTGAGCCCTTATAGTCTGCTAGGCAGAAAGAGAGGAAGAGAGAACCCCAGGGAGGCTTTGCAGCTCGCAGACAGACAAACCCGGGACGAGACCCAGGCATCCCGCCAGCCAAGCCAGCAGCCACTGACTCAGCCCGCTCTCCTCTGAGCGACACCCTGCTCTGGGTCTGTTTAACCATAACCACATACTTAAATAGTTGTCTTGGCTGACTACGGCCTTGCTTTCCCCCCAGGAGTCTGGATGCTCTTTCCGAGGCAGCTCAAGCCTGGCTCTCCCCAGGCTCAGCTGGCAGGTCCCTGCCAGGGCTCCGTCGCTGCCAGCCTCCGTCAGTCCCTGCCAGCTCTGCCCAAGCACTTGGCAGTTTCAAGCATGCCTCCAGCATGGCTCTCAAGGCAATTTCCCTCTTGGCAGAAGCCACATTGCTGCTGGTGCTGCTATTCGTGGCTTGACCTGCCTCCTCCAGATGTGAACTGGTCCATACAGATCCCCTGCAAGCTCTGAGGTGCTCATGGGACCCAGCACTGAAACACAGGCCCCCACCACCACCCCAGATACAGCCTCCAAGCCACGTCCCACGGACACCACTTCACCGAGATTTCAGCCCAAGCAGGTGATGGCACTTCAGGCTTAGAGAACAACCTGGCCCACCAACACACAATCATCATTCAGCCCTGGAGGCCTCTAAAATCATGTGGCACCTCCACTTTGGGTCACACAATTCCCTGAGGACCAAAACCGAAGGCTTTTGCATATACTCGGGACAGTCTTTCTCTGGGGACATAGGCACCAACCTCTGCTGAGCCCCAGAGATGGACAGAGAGGTGCCCAGGTCTCCTTCTGCTCTGCTCCATGAGCCCGAGCATCTCTGCCAAACCCAGCACACAGCAGCAAGAGCCCCCAGGCACGGGCGATGCTGTCCCAGTGAACCGACCCTTCAGTGCAATGTTCCTGGCACTGAAGCACTCACGGCGTAAGCGGTTCTGCAGTCCAGGACGCTCTTTATAGTGTGAAGGAGGCTGAATTCAGAGCACGTTGGCTGGAGCCAGTTTCCCCCACACTCACCCAAGGATGCCGATGTCAGGGGCTGAGGAAGTGGCCCAGAGGGGCTGCTCTGGGAAGGGGATTCACCCTCCCAGAGCCACCTTCCAGTTCCCTGACCATCATCTCCCCTCCACAATGGGCTACTAAAGTAGCTGTGGTATCACTCCTGGACACCCAACACCTCATATAGTTGGAAGGGACCCCTAAGTGTCCCTGGGTGATGGACCCCAAGTCTGCAGATAAGGGTTTGTGGTTGCAGAGGACTGAAGGAGCTGGAATACCACACTGACCCCAAGGCAAACAACAAACGATGGGTTTGGGGGAAGTCGCATGGGAAGGCAAAGTCAGCATTTTGGAAACACTGAGACCACTGATGGCAAGAGCTCCTCAGGCCCCCTGAAAGATCCAGACAAGAGCAAGAGGAACCATGACGTCAAACAGCAACATGAAACAGTGAGAGCAGGGACCACTGGGCTCTTGTCAGGGACACGCAGTCTCCTCTGAACATCCCTTGAAGCAAAATAAAGGTAAAGCATCAAAGAGCAGAGCAGGCTGGACTTTAGCAGGAGAGATCACACCACTGAGTGGGCTCTCAGTCACTGGAGCTGCACTGACCTTCATGAGTCACGAAACTTGGCACAACATCTCAGTCAATGGAAACATCTAGAAGGAAACGCAGGCATGTTCCAGCAAAGGGCAGCCACAGCCACCATCTTCAAGTGATTTGGTCACGGAAAATCTGTAATTTACAGGGCAAACTGTGACTGTTCATCTCTAATGTGATTTCTACCTTAATATATGGTGTGAAGGCTGGAAACCCACCAAAGGTGCAGATGGACGTCAGAGTGCTGCTGAAAACAAAGAACTGAGGAAGTATGAAAGGTCAAATGGTATAAATCTGTCCCGAGCACTGAGATTCATTGCAAAGGCCAGGAACTTATTATCTCTAGAGCTGTCCAGGAGGAAAAAAGAAATCTCTGGAGGATGGAGTAAAGCTGCATCAGCTGCCATGGCAGCCTTTGCAGAGGAGCTGTAGAGCGGCATGTGAGGAGAGAGGTGCCTGTGAGCTACCTACCATCGAACACTGCTTGGAGAGAGAAACCTTTGGCAGGTAGGGCGTGAAGAGCATCTCAGAGCAAACAGCAAAAGGAGAGGCCTTGAATGAGACTTGGCAGCATAGAAATGACTCTTGTTTAGTGACTGTCTTCAGCAACGGATCCTCTTCCTCCGTCATCCTCTTTGAAAAGGCGAAGGAAAAGCCTAAAGGGCTGGGGTTTGACTTGGCTGCAGAGAGGCTCCACTGCTTGGCCTCTTCCTCTTGGAGAGCAGAAGCGTCTCCTATCACCTGCAGAAGTTGGAAGAGGTTGATTATGACCACAGAGAGAGGATCTGGAAGTGGTGGCAATGCCAAGAAGGGAGAACAGGAGCCAGACAGAAAAGGTCTGAGCTTGCTGCCTGCCCCTGCTCCGCTTCTGCTGCAGCAACATCACCGTTCGGTGCAGGAAGGCTGAAGAGCAGGTGGAAGGGACCTCTCATCCCAGGGGAAGGGACCTCTCATCCCAGGGGAAGGGACCTCTCATCCCAGGGGAAGGCTCCTGTACGCCACGGGCCTAGGGTAGTGCAGGGCTTGCTATCCCACCTGTACAGCCAGGAGTCCAGCGCGGAACAGGCTTAGCCCAGGATGGACAAGGTCAAGGCAAACCTCCCCTTCCACAGCAGCCAGCCCACCAGAGCCCCTGAGTCGGCGGTGGGATATGGTCCCACACATCGGGGTGGTGGTAGCACCTTGCAAGGCTCAAGGCATGGCTGGATCTGTAGCAAGCCAGAGCACAACCAGCACGAGAGGTTGTTTATTACAGTCATGGTCACTTAATCGGCTTAAATGAGTATTTAGGAGCTATTACAGTGAATCATGACTGTGTCTGATCTGAATACACAGCGCAGGAGCCATTGCAGGCAGGCTAAGAATTAGCTGGCAAAGATAAATGAAGAAAGATTAGAGTCTGGAAATGACCAAGGAAACTATTTTTCAGTTTCAGGGGACGCACGAGGAAAGCCAGAGGAGGTACGTGAGGAGCTCGTGGCTGACTGTCCCACCAAGCAGCATGTGGCCAGGAGCCTCCCAGTTTCCAGAACCCAGCGTTGTGTGTCAGCTTCAGGATAGATCAGGCTAAACACTGGAAATCAGTCAACAGCAGCAGATTTGAGTGCCAGAGGGAGGGGGCAAGGACCGAGATAAGTCACCTCACTGGAACAGTCATTCTGTTTTCTTTCGGATTTATGAGTTTCTTATGAGCAAGATTTGAGCTGAGGTGTTCACACCCATCCCACAGGGCAGGAGCATCCCTGATCTGGTCCAGAGATGTGAGATAGAATCCAGCCAGCTCAACTCCAGAGCTGCCCTGGGCACTCCTGGATCCTGCGCAAGCCGCTGCTTTCCGCAAATGGCTGATTTATTTATAACAACGGTAATCACAGAGTTACAACAGCAGGAGGAACGGGATGAGCTACGAATATTCATAGCAGAACCTCATAGCCCAGGGCCAAAGAGCAAAATCTTGTGGGAATGGCTTGTGAGTAACCAATTTGGGGTTGATTTTTCCATGCATATAAAAAAATATTGCACTCATTTCTTAAGGAAGTTTTCATCCTGAAGCTCGTATCTTTTCCAAAGAGAAAGCCATCAAGAACGGCAGGCTGTAACTGTACTGATGTTGATACCTGACAGCAAGGACTTCTGGAGGCAGATGGAAGTGCCCAGCACCTGAAAGTGAGATCCTATTCCCCAAATCTCACACCTGAATTTTGGGGCCAGACCCCCAAGTCCCTGAACGTTGGCCTGACTTCTGGCAACCCAGTGCCAGGGAGAAAGGGCATCCCATCTCCAGAGCGACTGCGACGCTTCCCTGTGTCTGTGCAACAGCTCCAGCTCTCCTGCTCACGCAGAACCCCCATGGGGGAATCGCATCCCCAGGTGATCCCACCTCTTGAGCCTGGCTTATTTCTGAGTTTGGCCCTCACAAAGCCCAGCTTCATCAGCACCAGTTACTCCAAACGACAGCAGCTTCCCGATGAACCCAACACCCTCCTCGCCATCCTGCCGGCTCCTCAGGCACGCCTCACGGGGTCGGATTTGTCAGAGGCCACGACGGGATGTGTTTATCACTCTGACACCGCCGAGATGAGCTAAAGTGATTCCATTCGTCTCGGAGGAGTCGCACACTGACAGCCCGACTGTGCAGGGGATGCAGAGGAGGAGGCCATCGCTCCCAGCTCGGTCCTCACTGCCTTTGCCAAGCGTTAACGCCGTGCTGGAGCAATGCAGAGCTGCATGGAGGCACGAGCCCACCATCGCCTCTTGAGCACCAAGCAGCCATGGTGCTTTGGCCAACTGTCACCTTCTGCCCACCTCATGGCTACCGGAGGGTCTCTTGATGACCCTGCTGTCATGAAAAAAAACAGGAATAAGTCAAGTTCAACCTTCCAGGGCCAGCTTACGGCTGGATCAATAGTGTGACAGCAAACTCCCTGAGTGTGCGTTAGTCTTCTGCCTGGGAACGGACACCAAGCTCATGCCCTGTCTGGAGGCAAGACTTCAGAGCAGCTCTCACCGTGCTCAGAAACAGCCACAGGGAGACCGTATCGGGGAGGAAAATGGAAGAGTGGCCAGGGCTCCATGCTCTGGCCAAGCTAGGAAAGACACCGAGCCTGGTCCTCCAGAATCAACCTCTCCTGTTGATCTCCCTGCCCGCCTCTGGCCAGGGTTTGATGGGGAGAGGAGCCAGGACGCTGTATGGTGGACAAGCATCACGAGCTTTACCGTTGCCATCTAAACCCCGTGTGCCCTTATTGCCTACCACAACCCCACCCCTGGTTACGGGGCCCACAAGCCAGCAGAAGCCCAAGACAGAAGACGGGCAGCAGCGGGGAATGGGGGGCTGCCAAATCCCCCCACCTGGGGCTCCAGCCATAGCACCAATACTTCTCCTTGAGGAGAAGCCCTTTCCCAGCCGTCCCCTATGGCGGCGTGCCCCAGAGAGGGGCTGGGGCTGCGGCCTGGCAGACCCCCTGCCCAGGGAACGGTGGGTTTGGTGCCAGCTGGGCTCCCCAGTGAGACCTTGCAGCCTTGGTCTCCCTCTCCAGCCCAGGGCTTTGGCGGCGGTGGGTGCTCACACACCTCTGCGCGGGCACGGCCAGGAGGGTGAGCTGCCCAGAGAGCTTACTTTGGGAGAAAAGCAGCGGAGAAGTTACCACAAGGAGCATTTTGCTTCAATCCCAGTTGTCTCCCAATGAGCAAATCAATTGCTTGTACCAGTCCCACAAATCAATCTGCCCAAGCTGTCTCATCAGTGGCCAGCTCCTTCCACACATCAGTGGCCACTGGCAACACCGGGGAGCAAAAGGTCTCATCACAGAGAGGCCAACGGTGTTTCCGAGCAGGAGCAGGGGTAACGTGGGCTGTGGTCTCACTCCATCCCCTCCCTCCAAGGACAGAGCATCACGCGGGTCCTGCATCAGCCCCAGCCTGTCCTCCCCGACACGGCTGGGTCAGAGGAAAGCATCTCGCGTTGCTTTGGATGTGGTTTAACTCGAGCAGCACCCGCTGCCTGCACAGCCCAAACCCTCGGGGACCGCGGGTGACGTGGGGACACCCCAGCCTGGCCAGGAGGACCTGCAGCCACCGCAGAATACTGGCTGTGCCAAGGGACTGTTTTAGGGAAGGACAGAAAATGTGGGGTCTAACCAAATTAACCTCATCTCCTGAAATTCCTCTTTGCCTTGAAATCATTCAGTTTTCATGGGAATAACCGAATGAGAACATTTCTCCAGAAAACACCAACACATTTCCCAAAACACGGGGCTTTTTCCACAAAAGATTGAAATTTTCCACTGAAAACGTCTGTAACAAATGTTGCCACTTCCATCAAAGTTTTATATGAAAAGCTAATTCCAAGCAGCTGTAGTGACACATTTTATTTGTTTGTTTCTTTATGATTTCTAAATAGAGCCTCTGCCCATAAAAATAATTTAATTTCCTGAAAATAATGAGCCATCTTTTGACAGTTTTGGCAAATACTGGGGAAGAAAAAAAAAACCAACAAAAAATCAATCAGAGCTTGGTGCAGGGGCCGTGCGTGCAGTCCTGCGTCCCCCCATTGCGGGACGGGGCTCTTTGCTGGGGGGAGCCGGTCCAGGGTGTCAAACAGCCCCGTCGGGCTCTTGCACGCTCGGTCTGCTCCAGACTTGTTCCCCTTTTCTCCTGCCCAGGCCCTACAGAACCCCTCGGGATAAAGGCAAGAGCCTGTTTGTACCCGATGAGTAATTGGGCAGCGCTTCGTCACCCCCGGTAATTGCTGTCCTCCCCGCAGCGGCCTCAGCGCTGCCTGGTGCCCCGCAGCACGCGGCCTCCCCAGGCTCGTTAAACACGGCAACGCGTCGCCGTTAATTGGCTTAGCCCCAAACCCCTCCACTTTGGCAGGGTTCAGGCCCTAATTACAGCAAATTATCCTTCGTTCATTATTAATGAAATGCAAATTCACGTGAGCAAAGAGTCCCCCGGGGTTCAGGATGCAGGGCTGCGGTGCCTCCTCGTGCCAGCCCTGGGGGGAAGGATGCTTAGCGTCCCCAAACCACCGGTGTCCCCGAGCCACGGTGCCAGGCTGGCAGGGTCTGCGCTGCCTTGGTGCCGCTCACCAGGGTGCTGAAGGAGCGGAGGTCTTCTCCCCCCAGCAGATCTCGGCAGCTGGCTGGGGCTACGCCAGGCTTGGGCAGCCAGGCTGCCCCGGCAGCGCTGCCCGCACCCTGCTGCATGCCCAGAGCCGTCCACCCCAGCCCCTCCGGCTGCACCCGCAGAGCCTTCTGTCCACACCTCGGGCTGCTCTAGTCCCTCTTCTGCTGTCCAGCTTGGACTTTGCCTTCCCAAAGCCTTGCTCTTTCTGCCGTGCCCTCCCTGAGGGCAAATCCAGCCCCTGGGACACAGCCTGGCCGAGGCCGGCAGCGGGTTCAGCTGTGGTCCTCTGAGAGCTGATGGCACCATGGGCTCCAACATCTCTGCTTCCCTCTCCCCAGGAAGGATATTACTGGCCCCCAAAATGCAGCGCGCTCTCTGTGAGCCCCGCAAGAGCCCTGCAAGCTGCGCTGGCTCTCTGTAACCCTGCGATGGTGCAGCGGCTCCATGAAGCTTCCACCCCAACCCAGCTTTCATAGAGAGAACATGAGCAAGGAGCTCAGCGGGTGAGAGAGGACTTCCCTCTCCGAGAGAGGCTGGCCGGGCATCCTCAGAGGTGGAGAAGGGTGCTGCTCAGGGCCAGAGAGGATGCATGGCCTCCTCGGATGCGTCTCTGGTGAGGGGCCGGACACTGCTTAAACAGGTCCCACCATCACCATCCTCAGCACCAGCAGCAACCTGGTTTGGGGGTTTCCATCAAGGACCGAGTGGATGCACCCAGGCCTCCCACGGGTCCCTGGTCCAAGCTTGCGAGCTCTTGCCCAGGGCAGACCCTGCTCCCCTGTCCCACAGCCTGCTCAAAGCCCCCCAGCGTCTCCAGCCCCCTCTTCCCCCACGCTGCAGCACGGGAAGGAGCTGATGTGCGGTGCCTCCCGGGGGGAACAAGGCAAGAACACATCTGCCAGCATCTCACAGCGCAGATCACGTCCAGGTGAACGGGAACAGGCTCGGCGGAGCAGAACTGAGCCCCCCCGATACAGCAGGCTTAGCCCGCGAGGCCGTAATTCCTATTGCCCCGATCTGACACCCTGCTAATAGAGAGACATGCGTTAAATAACCCCCTGCGCCGAGCCAAGCAGCGGCAGCTCTGAAGGGCTGCCAGGAACCAGCACAGGCTCGGGGCTGGTGTGTGACAAGGACAGCAATGTCCCCAAACACCGGGGAGCTGGTTAATTCACCCTCATTCACTCAAATACCCCCGCGGGCTAGACAACGCCAGATCTCCTGTGCTCCTGGTGACACACGGACCCCGCTGCTAGCAGATGTGTCCCACTGCCGAGCGTCCTCTCCCGCCAGCTGCTTCTCCTCGGTGGGGAAAAGGAGAAAAAGTTGCCCTTTGCGAGGCCAAAACCTCCAAGCAAATGACGGGCTCAGCTCACTGCGCTGCAGGGACAAGGCTGTCCCTCGCCGCGAGGCACCGGTGGGTCAGCACTGACCCGGGTGCAAACCCATCCCTGCTTGAGGAACGGGGGACTCGCACCACCGGCCAAAATTGTTTCTGCATCTGCCTCATCCCTGCAGGGCCAGGGTCTGGCAGTGGAGCCCTGAGCCGCTGCTCCTCAGGGTGCTCAGGCAGCGGCCGGGCTCTGCAGCCCGGCAGCGGGAGCCTGGGTGGGGTGCGTGTTCGAAGGACACGCCAACGCTTCCTAGCGACCACGGCCACGCTGCCCCGCACCAGCCAAGACCACAAAAAGTGGCTCCAGCGTCCCATCGCCACGAGCCGCAATCACTCCAGGGAGTCGAGGACACCTACCAGCGCCGTCCCGTGCCAGGGCGGTCCCTCTCTGGCAGGGGTTGCCCAGAGAGGTGGGAGATGCCCCATCCTTGGAAACAGCCAAGGCCAGGCTGGACGGGGCTCTGGGCAACCTGATCCGGCTGAAGATGTCCCTGCCCATTGCAGGGGGTTGGACTGGATGGGCTTTGAAGGTCCCTTCCAATCCAAAGCATTCTGTGATTCTATGATCTCGGGAAGCCCTGCAGAGACCTCGGGAGGCGCTGGCTGTGGCCACCTGGGGACGCGACATCCTTTGTGACAAGGACCTGCTCTTGTACCTGCGCTGGGTTCGGGATGCTCTCCCCACGCAGGAGGGTTGAAGAGCAGCCCTTGCCACCACGACCGTCTCCCACGCTGGCACAAGGGGTTCACCGCTAAACATCTCTCCCAGGACTCGGTCACCGCCGCACGCATGGACAGGAACAGCAGCTGGGGACCCGCGGCTTCAGCCAGCTACCGGGACATCTCCGGCTCGAAAAGCTCTCATCAAGCGAGCTGCACATTTTCATATTGACGGAGTACAGCGAGTAACCAGCTACACAACAAATGGTGTTTAATATTTAAAGCAGAATTAAACCAGGCTTCACAAACACGCATGCGGTACTTGGCAAAAGGTACTACTGCAAGTGATTAAGTATGTTTGCAGAGCAGAGCCAAGAAAAACAGCAATTATCTAAAGCTCCGCACAAGTTGTAGTGCAACGAGACCTGGGGAATGGGGCTCCAGGGCTGGAGCAGGGACAAGAAAATCTGGGGCTGAGGGAAGAGTCCTGTTGCGAGAAACAGCAGTAACGACGGCTTCTCTGCAGTAGGTAACCCAAGAAAAGACATCAATCTTTTTTTTTCAATATATAGAATCAATGCGGTGGTAAAATTATTGAAGTGGGTAGCGCGGTATTGACTTAGAGATTTATGGTGGTGTCGCGATGATCCCAAATCTCTTTATTAAGCAGAAAAGTTTTGATAACACCTCTGAGCACAAGAACAAGGGAAATATCAGAAGGCAAACAGGGAACCTGTGGTTAAGGAAGGCTTCTTCCCCGTGCAGGGACAGATTGCTGCGGGAGCGGGAGCACGTGCCTGGGTCTCGCCACGACCCTTGCGCTCCTGTTTCGCGGGGAGAGGGGCCTTTGGTGCTCCAAAGGAGCAACAGGGATGCTCACATCGGGTACCAGCCTTCCTCCCGAGCCACCCCCAGCCTCACTTCCCGCCCTGCGGCACGAAGATGGGATGCTTTCTGGCTATTTCCACTCCTTCAGCAGTCGGATTTCTGCAGCGACTGTTCCCTCCCCGCCTGGCTCAGACCCTGCGCCCGATGCCGCGCACAGCCCACGTGCGACCACCGAAGGAAGCCAGGGACGGTGACACTTACGTGTGCGTGGGTTCGGCTTCGCATTGGTTCTCGCAGGAGAAAGCAGAAAGCGGGGGGTTACCTGTGGCACCAGCAGCTTCATCCAGCAGAGGAGGCTTGCGGGGCACTGGGCAGGTCAAGCGTGCCACGGGGATCCTGCGGCCACGGGGTTAACCGGTTCCAGGTCCCACATCCGTCCTTTGGTGGCCCCAAACCTGCACCAGGCTGCTGCAAGCAGGAGGCTGCGCTGGCGCCTTCAGAGCTCCTGCCCTGCCGCTGCTGCCCGGGCTCCATCTCAACCCCAGCCCCGTCCTGGAGAGCCCCGTGCGAGACCTCCATCCCCGTGAAACTCTGCCCTCTGCACTGGGGCCAGAGCAGTTGTGGGGTTTTATTATTATTGTTGTTGTTGTTGTTGTTGTTGTTGTTGTTGTTGTTGTTGTTGTTAATAATAATAATAATAATAATAATAATAATAATAATAATAATAATAAATAATATTATTACATTATTATATTATATATTAATATATTATTATATACTATGTAATATTATATTATATATTCTATATAATAATTATATTATTATTCTATTAATTATATTATCTATTATTATATTTATTACATTATTATATTGTATTATTAATATATTATATATTATATTATTATATTATATTATATTATTATATACTATGTAATATTATATTATATATTCTTATTCTTATTATTATTCTTGTTGTTGTTGTTATTGTTATTGTTATTGTATTTAATCCCCAGTGGAACAGGCTGGAGAGGCTGAGCCCCGAGATGCAGCCCATGGGTGCAGATCTCCCCAGCCCGGAGGCTCTCCCTGTACCCATCTGACTCATTATCTTTTTTTAGAGAGATTTATAAGCACCACCAAGACCTCTCCACGCAGCAATGCCTTTACAGCAGTGCCGTCGTGGTGGCTGCCAGCAAGCCCAGGCCTGTGCGGTGCTGCTATAACTCAGTGCTGCAAAATATTTACAGCCCACTGTAAATCTGCTCGCTCATAAGAAGTATTTAAAAATAATTTAAAATCCTCCTCCTGCTATGGGCAGGCTGAGCACTGCCTTTCTATCCAAACTATCCCTACGTCCCAGGAGATTGCTACTTGTAACTACCTAAAAAAAAAAAAAAACCCAAGATAATTAATTATCCCAAGAGCTAAAAAAATAATTACGTTACGCTTCCCTCTGAGATGCAGCAAGTGAAATCTCTCCACTGCCCCTTTAGCGCAGGGCAGTTGGGGTTTGGGGACGAGGGATGACCCAGGGCAAGGGGGAAACGGGTTCCTCCTGGGGCAGGACCCTGCCCGCAGGCACGCCTCCCCGCGTGCTGTCGGGGACGCTCGTCGTGAGCCACAAAACGTGGGGAAAGAGGTTTCAAAAGCCGGGCGAGCGGCAGGCTCCCATCACATCCCATCGCGTCCCATCCCATCGCGTCCCATCCCATCGCGTCCCATCCCATCGCGTCCCATCCCATCCCATCGCATCACATCCCATCCCATCGCATCCCATCCCATCCCATCGCATCCCATCCCATCCCAACGCATCGCATCCCATCGCATCTCATCCCATCGCATCCCATCCCATCGCATCCCATCCCATCGCATCCCATCCCATCCCATCGCATCGCATCCCATCGCATCCCATCCCATCGCATCCCATCCCATCGCATCGCATCGCGTCCCATCCCATCGCGTCCCATCCCATCGCGTCCCATCCCATCCCATCGCATCGCATCCCATCGCATCTCATCCCATCCCATCCCATCGCATCCCATCCCATCGCATCCCATCCCATCGCATCCCATCCCATCGCGTCCCATCCCATCGCATCCCATCGCATTCCATCCCATCGCATCCCATCCCATCGCATCCCATCCCATCCCATCCCATCGCATCCCATCGCATCCCATCCCATCCCATCCCATCCCATCGCATCCCATCCCATCGAGGCTCTGCCGAGCAAAGCGGCAGATCCAAGGTGCCCAGAGCTCCACCTGACCCCTGACAGCATCCGAGAGGGATGCGGGGTGCGGAGTCCCCGGCTCCGTCCCAGTCTGGGCGTGGGCAAAGGTCTGAGAGAGGAGGAGCCAGGCAGGGACAGCCTCCGCCTCGCCCACAACCACTGCCGATCTCTCAGAGTTGAGCAGAGCTCAGAGATGGTTTATTTTAGCAGCTGTGGTTTCTGCTGCTTCTTGAAGGTCCCTCCCGGGTTGGGGCTCCCTGACCCGGCCTGGCCAGCAGCTCACCAGCTTGCTCACGGGGAGGAGCACCCCCAGCCTCCCAGGCCCCGCATCATGCACCGATTTTGCTGGAAAACCAAGAGATGGATTTAGCGCAGTCACCTTGAATCCCGAGGTGACCAACAAGCCCACGCTGCAGACTGGACTATGGTGAACGCCTGGCAGATGTGGCAGTCACCAGCACAGAAACGGTGGTTAACCCTCACTCCTCCTCCATTAAATCTCATTTCGTTTCAGTAGTTGCCTTCACGCCACTGCATCTCTGCAGAAAAGCTGCTCACAAGCAGCAAGACAGCGGCTGACGGGAACGTCCCACGCACACGCCAGAAGGCCCGCGGGGAGCAGGCAGCACCACGACGCGCTGGGCAGGGAAGGAATTCCCCAATACTGCAGCAGGACCCCAGGCACCCCCAGCTCTCCCACCCTGCTCGCGGGGCGCAGGCAGGGCTCGCTGCCGGGGCAAACTGCGACCCCAGCTCAGCCAACCCACACGAGATCCTGCTAGCCCCCCACGGCTGGCTTACAGCAGCTGTCCTGGGAGACCAGGTACTTTTACACTCTTAATTCAGATCTTTTTTTCCCCTAACACCAGTTAAAAAAAAAGTGAAAAGCACACTGAAAAAAGACTTGGACAAGAGGTTGCACGTACATACCCAGGCTGCTGTAGAGTCCGGTCTGGTCGGAGGCTGCCTGCATCCAGCTACTGAGGAAGCAGGGCAGGAGATGACCCATCCTTATTTTCGGAGGGCACTGCCTCAATTTCTGCCCGGTCTCGGCGATGAGACTCTCCCCATCCCTGATGGGGTTCAAGAAGCATCTCAAAGACATTCATTGCCAACACTGCATTTGCACTCAGTGGTCCAGAGGTTCAAACAAAGAAGTCTCTGCACACACGACACAGCCCGTGTGCAGAGATGTGAGAGGGGATCTGTCCCAGAAAGAGCCTCACTGAACGAAGCCCACATCAAACACTCCTCCACCGTTCCTGAAGGCAGTCAGATACAGGGATTCCCCATTTCATAGCCGACTTCTGCACTGTGGAATTTATTCTGTTCAGATCTTTAGTTTGTGTACTAGTGCTTAAGATATTTGTGTAAAAATCTGAAATTATTTCACTGGCAAAAGCACCAGCGAGAAACCTGTGATGAGGGAGGCAGCAGGGACCACGTCCCACCCGCAGCCGGCCCCGAGCGCAGAAATACCGAGCGCGGCAGCCAGACAGAGGGTCTGGGCATCGTCCAAGGGGACAGGGCAGACTCATTGCCTCTCACTCTAAGGACGCTGCTGGAGTTAAATGTCTCGCCCAAGGGCTGTGAGATAATCCCATTTACACTCAAAGGAACTGATCCGGACACTGAGAAGAGAAGGAAGAACTGGCAATGATTCTCTTTAATCATAATGTCAAGGAAGCGCTGTCCTGTTTTGTGCACAGGCAGACCACAGCAGCAGATCAGTCCTTTGATTTCCTATTCCACAATCAATTTTTTCCCCCCAACCTCACTTTCCATTAAGAGGAGGCAGCTGAGGAATTGACCTACATCACAGCTCTCAAACTCAGCCTCCAGCAAAGCCCAAAACCTCCAGCAGCTCCCCCTGCGACGTCCTCCAAGTGCTAGCGGGGACCCCCGGCCGGGCGTGCCGCCCCCCGAAGCACAGGTCCATCTGGTGAGGACAACCATGCTCGTAATGCACTTAGCACAGCAGGAGTGGGAACTGCATCCTCTTTTCTCACATAATAAATACCTGAGCTACAAGAGGTGATGTTCTACCTGTTATTGCATTTTATTTATTTATTTACTTTATTTGGCTAGTCTGTCCATCCCTACTCCTGACCGCTGTTGTAGCACTCTGCCTGCTTCCTCGTAGCCAGTTACGGCCTGTCTCCTCCACGCCATCAGATGAACCCAACCGAGAAATGTAGTCGTGCGCTCTTTAGTGGTACCAGCTGACACAATGAAAAGAACACCAGAAACAATAACGTTTCCCCCGCAAAGCTGGGGATATATAAATATCATCACTGGCGGCAAACTCCACCCCTGCAACTGGCCTCGAGAACCTGCCTGATGATGCCAACACCTCCATCCCGACTCCGCGCCACGCCAACAGAGAGTCACGTGCAAAGTCCTGATTGTATTTGGTTCGGTAAAGTGCAAGACACTGCAGCAACAGAAGGCTCACTGGTGCAACTCTGTACAAGAGATGTACGTTAGCTAAGACCAACGTGCCTTAAAAGCACCTCTAAGATCTTTTCAGGGGTGCTTTGAGGCCCCCAGAGGATGACAGCAGATGGGAACTAGACCTGTCACATCTCACTCTCCAATACCCACCTCTGTCCGTCACTGGAAGCACTGGGAAACATACAGGACCCAAACGAGCCTCCTTCAGGCACAATTAAAAAAGGAGCCAACAGCAGCTGCTAGTGTCTCAGACCATTCACGTTGACATCTACCATACATCCTTACAGCGCAATACTACACGGCAAAGCGTAAGGCAGATCTGTCAGACTCGTCCAGTTCATTACAGGGATTGGTATAACGAGGGCACACCGAATAGCCTGTTCTTCTGAAAAGGAACCAGTCTAGCCTCTTTCTCCCACAGTCCGTCCCGCAGCAGACTGGTGCAAGTTCAGAGACGGCGTTGCTTCAGAAGAGGTGCAGGAAGCCCTTGGATGAATTCTTCTCAGAGAACCTGCTCAGTGCTCGATGAGGAAATGTCCAATAACCTCCACGCAGCGTAGGGGTTGAGTTCATCCTGGTCTCTGCAGAGTGCCCAGACGTACAGCATCCGCAGAACCTTGTCCTGGAAGGAAAATCCTGTCGTTAGAGCGTGCGTGAAGGTCACAGACCTCCTAGCTCAGCGCTGATGAGGACACGCTCCACACTTCCTCCGGGGTTTGTTCGTATGATTTTGCTCTCTGGTTCTAAGCCCGAAGGTCCCCAATAGGGACAGCTCCAGCAACATCTACTAATTGTGCTTAGAAACTTATCGTGGTCAGGAACTTTTGATTTCCAAAAACAGAATTAGGGTTTCCAAATATCTCTAGCCGACATACATTAACTGACCTTATTTTTAAATACAAATTTCTGGTTTCAAATTGGTTTGGCCGCCAGGCTGTACTGCTCTCTGTAACCTTCAATCAAGTTTAGGCTTTTTCCTGCGGCTGTAACTCTGCCTCTCCCACATCAGGCTGTGAGCTGCGTCCCCTCCCCACAGCTATATCACCAGCTCTCACGCTTCAATTTGAGCAGCTCAAATTAACCAGAAATTATCATCACCAGGTCTCAGGAGAGACAGAGAGTTAAAAAAACAACATTTATCAATGCAAATCAGATGACACCGAGCCCAGCCCCGGCGTTAGCCACTGACACACACTAATTCTGCAAGCAAACCTTTGCTGTGCGGGCAGTGCTTTCACCGTACGGGGTTACAGACTAAAACAGAACCATAAGCTTTTCCGTCCTTGATGCGTGTAACGAGAATGCCCGCAGTTTTGTTCTTAGTAAGTGAATAAGGATGAAAGCTGCATCTCAGCACGTCCTGAGGCCATCGCTCACGGTCTTATGAAAACAACTCCCTGGAGAGTCACTGCAGCTACCTGTGACAAAGTCTGAGCCTCTCCCAGGAGAGAGGTGACGCTGCCCGTCAGGGACTGGGCTGCCAGGAGCCCGAACCTGGCACAGCGTCACAGATCCGTTCTGCAAATCAAAGGTTATTTTGATTTTATCATGTAACCATTAACCATGGAGAGTATTTCCCTCAGATAAGGAAGTATCGCTGAGGGATCAGACTGTGCATTGGCTCAGCTCCCAGATGTGTACTTAACTACTACATTTTTGATCGAATGTGTGAATCTATAGGTTATAATTTAGGTACACAAATGTGACGGGGGAGACTTTCTGTACCAGACCACTCATTAGAAAACTAATGCTTTAGAAATATCACATATCATAAAGTCATTTTTTTCTTGCTCAGTGTTTCAGAAGATTAACTGGCTTCAGCGCTGCCCAGAAGTGTTAAAAGGGATTGAAAACTGGAGTCGTACAGATGTTTGGGATATGTCAGAAGGCAGAGCAGAGGGGACAAGAGAAGAAAAACAACAAAACTGTTGCCTGCTCGAGACAGGCTGTACACTGATGTACTCGCCACAGCAATGCTATAGAACACTAAGTATAAGCTCAAAGGGAAGTGGGTAACGTAACTGATTTAACATTGCCAGTGGAACCTTAATTTGTATGATTTTTGTGATTTTCAAAGTCTATTTTGTAAGGTTGGGTATGAAAGGGAATTTAATCACACACTTCAGCATCAAAGCTCTGCTACATCTGGAAAAGTTTATGTTCTTGAACATAGGATTTCTGAAGGGATGAACAGCAGATTAAGCTTAGAGGTGCTGGTGATCTCGCAGCGCGCAGTACTGAACAAGTAGCACAGCTTTCTTCCTGGAAATGAGACGTGATAAAACATAAAAATTACGTGTTTCCGAAGCGGAGAGATTTCTGGTTTTCTGATCTGGTGATTTTATTAATAGGGTACATCTTAATCCTCCATGTACAGTGCATGCTGCTGCATATATTCACAGAAAGTGGGGCAGCAAACGTGTGGACTCCAAAGGCAGATTTCTATCACGGCCATGCATGCAAGGCGAAAATTTGTCCTTTAATCCCACAGTCTGCTATGACAAACAGCATCCTGTCTCACGGTCCTTCAGGACCTAATTTTAAGAAGATTCCCTTGACTTCACTGCCTGTTTGATGAGTTGTCTGAGGCCTCATTTTCCCAGATTGATTTTGTGCTGCTCCATAGGGATGCCCTACGTTAACCACCACAACACCTGGTCCAGCCCCGCCACAGGCTGCTTGGTCTCCCCACATCTCACCGGGGGTGAGCTCGCAGCACAGCGGTGGGAACTTGAACAATTGCAACTAGGTAAAATACCGCAGCAATTACAAGCATATGATTTCTATTTAGAGAGTTTACAATTTGAGGCTCCTTTTCTCTAGAATGTCATTTGTTCAATACTCCGCAGGAGCAGCTCAGCAGTTAACACCAAATCATAGTTACCAGTCAGCCTGCATGTGACATTTGATTAAAGCTGAAGTTTTGTTTCCAATGGAGAATTTTAATGCATCTCCTTGATTTATTGCTGCTCCAGAGAAACCAGACAGCAAACAGACTTTGATATCCTGTTCAATAATTACCACATCAATATCTATCTTCTAGGAATGCGGTAATTTAATGCAAGAAATCACTATATCAGCTGTTCCTCCCCTGCAGTCGATGTGACAGGTTGTATATCAGTCCAGATGGGCCCCATCATTAAAATTAGTCCCTTTTTTTGTAAACTTACAGCCTGGACTAAAGAGAATGGTCGCAAAAAGCCAATATTTATTAAATGCATGTATTAATTTTAATGGAAGCCTGCTAGAAGCTGCCAGCTCCAGACATCTCACAATGTCCCCCATTATATATCATTAAGCTACTTAAACATTGCACAGACACAATGCAAGCCAGAGCTGTCTGGACAGCGAGCCACTTGAGAACAAAGGTATTCCAGAAAAGGCACGGCTCCTCGAGCCTGCTATGTCATTAACTCTGGTAACGAGCATATTCTGTGGTTACGTCTGACAGGCTCAGCCTAGCATCACTCACAACGGAGCATGCAGGCTGGGCTCGCAGTGTCAAAAGCTAAAGCACAGGGAAGTGCAATCCACAGAGATGCCAGAGATTTGCTGCACAAATCACTCTGTGTCAGAGGTTCCCATTAGAAGCCTGTACCATGTACAGCATTTAACACAACTGGATATGGGAGAGTTTCAGTAATAAAGGCTTGCAGTGCTGTAAGATATTTTGTACTACTGTAGGGAGGCAGCAGCCAAAACCACGAACTTCTGCTTCCAGTTGTTTGCAGTGATTTTCCCCATCTCCTGCAAACGACTGAAATAACTCCAGCTCCCACCCTGTTTACCAAACATCTTTGTGCTCTGTTCTTACAGTGCCTTTTATGAAAGGAAAAGGGAGGAAAAAAGAACAGGATCAGGTGGAAGCTGCATGATGGAGCTTTAATCGACAGCAGGACAGTTCAGTTCTGTCCCAGAGGGTGCCAAAGGAGCAGAACTCCCAGGAGAGAACGGCAGGCAGGGAGGGCGCTGGCCAGGCACAGCAACAACTGGAAGGGAAAGCACTGCCTGTGGTCATAGCTCCAGCTCCTCTCCTTGCCGTGAATTTAAAATATCCCTTCCTCTGTCCATTCTAGATGTTTGCAAACTCTCCTCATATATGATAATTCTCGATTAAGGGGTTGTAACACACGGAGTCTGACAGGAATAAATAGCCCACGCTGAGCTGAAGCAAGACCTTACCCACAAGATGCAATATTATGCATACCAGTGAACGTAGTAGGTGTGGACACCCCCTGCTCTAGATGCACCCAGATGAATCCGTAACAACTGAGATGGCGACCAGGGGACCCAGGGAACTGCGTGCAGCCGATGAGCACCACTTACCGGATCACCTTCCACCACTTCCCCTTTCTGGTTCTTAATTACCATCACGACCTGAGCCTGAAAAGTGATGATTAATACTGGTCCCTGCTCCATCATCTTCCCCATAGCCAGCTGCAATGAAAGAAAATCCCATTAGAAAACAGATTTCTGCAGATTAAAGTAAAAGCATCAAGTATTTAACAAAACTGCTATGGCTTGACACAGCTAACAATCCCATCTTCTCCCTGAGCTGAATCTAGTTATTTTAATCAGGTTATACCCGCTCTGTTAATATTGATGCTGTAGACCTTATTGCAAAGCATTTTCCCAGAAACTTTCCCTGGACTTAAAAGCTTTCCCTAAATTGTTCTGAAAGTTTTCATAGTTTTTCCAAGTCTAAAAATCTGGGAAACACGAACAAGCTCTGTTCCATTCTCTCCAAATTAGAAACCAAAAATAAAAGAAACTCTGATCTTAAAAAAATGACATCTTCTGAAGAACGTACATCAGCTGAAGTTTTTTCTCTTGCTTTTAAATGAATCTTCGACACGAAGTTGTACTGAACTAGGTAAGAACTAAGAACTAAAGAACTAAGTAACAGAAAGACTTCAAGGTGAGAACCTTTTGTTTGACAGGATTTTTTTCTCTATTCTAAGGTCACGTCATTAAATATTTAAAGAACTTATTAACTGAAATGCAAAGAGGAATGGAGAATTAAGTTTTGTTTCTCAAAGTTGTACTCTTAAAAAATACAACCCTCTTTCTGCCTCTGTTGTGGGAATGCAGTATGCTACAGAATAATATCTCGCTCTTGAGTATCTCTGGATTTACTGGCTGTGTTACCCAAAAAGGTAATCATACTACCTCAAACTTAGGGTAGCATGATTATAATCCTTTGTATATGAGAGATACTGTTTCAAAAACATTGCATTTTATCACATAATAAAGAATGTATCACAAGAGACAGCTACAAGACCATACCATAATTCACAAAGGCATATATATATATACACACACACACACTTTTTTTTTTTTACTCTCCCCTGAGGAAAACTCAGCACTACTGCAATGCTCCTTTGCTTAATCCGAGGGCATCAGTTCCCCAGCTCTGCAGTAACTCCCGCCGTCCCAGTTCACACTGCATTTCTGGAACTGGCCTGACTCCTGCAGCAATGCATAATGCCTTCCACCCAGGTATCGAAACCCAGATCTCACAGCTCTTTGTCAGACCAATTTCCATGACAGACATTTTATACGACACCGCCTGGCATTGATAATTTGACAACATAAATTTCCATGTGGGTTTCAAGGAGGAGGAGGACCATATCACTGACTAGGCTGTATCCCTTAAGGGCACCAAGACTTCCATACTGGTATTGCTTTATTTTTTAGGATTATGACCCCAAAAATCTCTATAATCAAGACAGTATTTATATCACTCCTCCCACACTAAGTTCAGAAACACCATTTCACAAGTCACATACTTAAAACTACATTTAGGCAGCCAAATAAATAGCCCTAAGAAATATCAAGGATGCAAAATGCCATTAAATTTAAAGGCAGTGGTTCTCTAGTGAAGCAGAGAGTGCCTAAGCAAGTACCTGGAACATGAGTTCAGATGCCTATGTTTGAAAGACTTGATTTTAATTTTAATGCTGCAAACTTTGCAGCACGTGAATTCCCTTAAATCTTCTAAATGCTGGGGCTTTTTTTTCCAAACTCACTGAACTGTTTTTCCAGATGAGATCACTCAACATTACTCCCATAAATCTCCTCTAGGGAAACGCATTTAAAAATTTAAACACACAACACCCTTTATCCCCTTTTTTTGCAATACAGACAGCATAACAAGAACTGCACTCATTTATGTTCCATATCAATCACTTTCCAGCTAAGAAGACGCAATTTTCTTGAGAAACTTCAAGCGACAATACAGGCATCTAAAACAAGTTAATAACGAAATGTCTTTCCAGCCATCACTCAGAATCTGTGCACAGCTCTATACTAATTAGCACTTACAGAGGAAAAAAAGTTATTTAGCATACAATGAAATCAAGTCTCCTAGACACTAACAATACAGAAAAACCTTTGATTTAAATAAGATGCTTAGAAAAAACCAATCATGTTTATTACTTCCATTGCTTTAATTTTGTTAGACCACATTATTTATTGCTGAAGATAATCAAGAGAATTGCAGATGTCACAGAAATTTTCCTGCTCATTTGGCACATGCTTGCAGTTAATATCCAGAGTTAGTGAAGAGGCAGGAATGGCTTCCTCCGAACCCAGATGGAGGAGAGAAAATGAGAAGCCTATCAAGACCAAACGGCAAAACAGTCCTAGGAAGAGGACCAGACATCAGCCTTTTGTGTTAGGAGATGCCCTGTAGATGATCTTCTTGCTCCCTGTGAAGAGATGTGGTCATTAACCAAGTCAGTTCCCACTGTTCTTTCGTAGGGCCACACAGGTCAAACTGAGTCTCTTGCCGTAGGGCATCTGCTCAGATGTTTCTGGGGCTCTCCTGCACCCGCTCCAGTTTTTTAATGATGTGGGCACAAAAAGAGAGACTCCTGCACTGTCAGTAGGGCTCCTTTCGGCAAACCACCAACAGCACCAGACTTCGTTCTCTCGGTTTTCCATGATGGTTGCTGAATTCTTCCTGACTTCACGTCTTGCAGGGGTGTGACCGCAAGTAAGAAACATCTGGCCAGCCAATACACCCAACAACATCTGGAACAGCTCTCACTTTCAGAACAGCATCCTTTTCTCACCATGCTCCATTTCCATCTCTACCTGAAAGCTTCCAGTCCTCCACTTCCTCACCTTGGACCAGATCACCTCTGGGATTAGAACCCTATTAAGTAGCTCTGTGTTCTCTGTTCCTACAGGAACAACCCTGCAGTTGGCTTTACGGTAATTGTCTGAATGGATCCAGCGTTATCATTTTATTGAGGATAATACCGCACAGCTGCAGTATATTGGACAAGTATACCATAATACTCGGTTCCAACAGAAGCATGTAGTGAATGTTGCTGCCTTTGAGTTAGCACCTTTGATGACAAAGGCAGATGGCTGATCTGACTTCAGACTATTTCCACGCATGTTTTAAAGCACTAGTGTACGGCTGCCCTGTTCTCCTCCTCCCCTTGCACATTTCCTTTGAGGCAGAGCTGGCGATGCGAGATGAAAGGTCTGACTAAAGGGGGTAATTTCTCTGGGATACCTTTGCCATTGAAGGAAAGACATTCTGAAAGAAAATGGGGCGCCACTGACAGATGACACTAAAGACTTATTTAAATGAAAGTACTACTGTAGACTTACTGCTAAGTGCAAAAATAACACCTCTGGCTCCTCATAAAGGGGAACGCGGAGAGCATTACGACTGTGCAGACATTCGGCCAGAGTCCCCAGCTACCAACACTGCTCCTGAGGGCAGCGGCTCCCCGCACAGCCGTTACCTCCCCACTCATCGAGAGCCATCCAGAACAGCGGTTAAGCCTCTCTACCAGCCATGCCTGCACGGCACAACCTTGAGCGACAGCAGCACTGCGCATTATCATCCAGGGTAGGCACCAACAAAGCCCTTCATGAAAGCACTGGGTCAGTGCTATTTGCCTTTATTATTAGCCTTTCTCAATCTGTATGCTGGTGATTAAGACCAAGGTGCCCTGACAGAGAGGAGACAAACCACAATGCTATAAATTTGGCTTGATCACACAGTAGTGAATCCGTCCCATGAGCTCTCCCTTCCAGCAGCGGTGATCTGTTAGCAGAAATGGCAAATACCAGAGCAGCATGAGGCAAAAAAACCCAGCAGTCAGAGCAAAGAAGAAAACCCCGCCTCAGGTCTTGAGTTTCTAATTCATCCCCCAAGGTAAAATATAGAAAAGGACACTCACGTCAATGTTGTCAATGTCAAGAATCCTGGAGTGGAACTGGAGACCCATGGCTTTGGCTTGCTGGATTGGATGAGCAAGCTGACTGTAAGTCTAAAGGAAGCAACAAACTTACGTTACATATTTGAATTTGTTCTGTCACAAAGCAAAAGGGATTTTCTGCTTAGAGAGAACCATCAAAAAAGGTAAGAATAAAAGTCAGTTTTTTGCAAATATGCTGAACACGTGTCTTGCAAGGTATCAAACAGCTACATCAAATGCTCTGGGCTTCACATAACCAAATTCTCACTAACAATCCCATCGCTCCTGGACAGAACAGCAGATCCATCATTCACAACAGAGTATGTACACCAAGTGCACCTGATAGCCGAGGCACTTGCGATTCTGATTTGAGAGCAGACAAGGAGAAACAGTCTGGGAACGAAGCTATTCTCCTAATACCCAGCCAGACCCTGGAGGCAGACCAGCATTTCCTGGCTCCTTTTAGGCACATGCACATAGGCTTCATTATTTATGCATCGAGAAGTGTGGTTGGGGATGGTGAATTTCTACTTGCTTCCAGCATTATCCCCATATTCTTGGCAGGTATAAAGAAACAGGAGGCAGTCCCTACCTACCTCCCCACCGCGGATCTTCTAACCTTCAACACAAGCATTTAAATGCAAATATCCTACAGAAGTAGACTGGCAAAGTCACTAGAGCGAAGCTGGAGTTACAGATCGGGGACCCTGAGGACAGTAGGCAGGCACAGCTCTATGAGCCACAAACTATATCTAAGTCAGTGGGCTGGCAGCAACCTGCAGCTTGGTTGGTAGACTTGCGACTTAAGTAAGTTTTTGCCTTATTGGTTTGTATTCCAACACTTTAGTGACCAGTATCACAAACTTAATGCTTGTGGTATGATTCTGTTCAAGAGCCTTTCTCTCCTGGATGCTCAGTAACAGGGCTCCCATTTCCTCCCTTGGCTTATTTTACAGATGATTCTTGACTTATGAGCTTAATTTGTAACTACAATGAGCTTAGAGGGGTTTGCTTTTTGTCTTATAAACTGCAATGAATCTGCTACTTCCCTCTAGAGACTCGAGAGGAATTCTATGGTGTCATTTCAAAGGTTGCTTGAACCAATAACGAACTTCCTTTACTTTCAGACTGCTTTAAATATCTTACTCTTACATACTGCAATATTGTTACAAAGATGTTAATCACCAAAAATTAAATATGAAAAATTGCCTGTTCCAGCGTGTGCATTTCCAGCCCTCTGGTGGTGGTGATCAGTAAGGAGAACATTCACTTTAAGCAATTAAATTCTTCAGAAACAGAACAACTATGGCTCTGCGTTGCCTACAACACAATTATTTTGGAGCAGAGTGAAGACCAGAACAAGTGTCCATCTACGTTGTCAGGAAAGGATCTGCCTTCCCGAAGTTAAGCGGACAATAATACAATCATTGAATTGCAACCAATTCGTATTCACTGTTTCAAGAAGTGGATCCAATACTGAAAATCTATCCCAGTACAAAAACAAAACCAGTTTTTGTACAACAAAACAAAATTCAGTTTTCTGCAGTGAGATTATCCAGGCTGCAGATTTCCAAAATGCTGCAATTTCAGAAAAACTTCAGCCTGCCAGGATCATTTGCTGGGATATTGCAGCGGAGCTGTGTTTGTGTAGTAGCTCCAGGGACAACTTGACTCTGTAAGCAGAAAAGCATCACCTTTTTGGGTCAGCTCAAATGTCTCCGCACCTTCTCACCCCATATCTGGGATACAGGCTCTAGTAAAGCCCATCCGAATCAAGAATGGCAGTGCAGAACTGGAGCTGGTTAAGACTAGCTTGAGCTTAGCTCTCGATTCGCTGTCTCCAAACAGCTCTCCTCTCACATCCAGGCTATTCCAGAAGTCCAGCATGTACACCTGAGTGTGTTCATGTTTTATACTATGAACATGTCAGATGGGGAAGCAGCTGGGCAAAGCAGGTAAGCAACATCATGGCTAGAACAGCTCGACAGCTTGCAAGCCAAGAAAGCACAATAAACCTACTTACAAGAGAGAATCATAACCTTTTCAGATATTTTTAGTAGCTCTACTTACTGCTTCATAGCACCAATCTTTGAGGATATCAAGCTCTCCAGACATCATTGCCTAAAAGAGAAAAATAAAATATGAACATTTTAAAACACCTCCTATATCAGAGAGCTGAAATTATCAGCACTTTCAGCAGCAAACTACTTTAAATCCTACAACTTGTGAAACCCCGAAGAAGGATTGGAGCTTCAAAGAGGAACGGCAATAAGGCCTTCTATAAACACACACGTACCAAGTCAGATGTATGTAAACCTTTCGATAATTAAGATAAAAGCTATCTCAAACCTTCCTGTCCAAAAAGTCAGCAGAATGCACACTACCCAGAAATCCTAACAGAAGCAGGAGCACAAACCAGAAGTAGATCTACAGTTACCAAGACTGTGAAAAATTCAGGGCACAGAATGAGCAGGAAAATGATGCTGCAACTCATGAAAAGGTTTTTCTTTAAACCACTGTGTAATAAACACCTGGAATTCATAACAAGACAGATGCTGGGAATTTAGCAGATTTCAAAATAAAGTTAGTTTCGTGTGGCAGGGTGTTTTTCAATATAATGCCTATAAATCTTCATACCTGATGGCATCTGTAAGCTGGCTGCCTACAGTTTGAAAAAACCTCTCCTTTGGAAAATTTATTCTCCAAGAGGCAAGAGCCCATTTTTTGCAGCTTGCTTTAGTGACACGGCACCGTTAGGAAAAGCAGATTCACCATGACAGGTCTGTCTTGTTCCACTGCCGACATTACCGTTTCAGTCACAGATCTGATACACAAGTCGGTCACTACAGAGCCAGCAGTGACAAAACCTAACTATGCATCAGTTTGAATGTTTGTATCTGTAAGCATCACCTTATTTTTTATCCATCCTATAATGCTACCTCATGACTAGGAGTATCATAAATATTTCTACACGTGTATTAGCATGCATCAATTTGAGATAAGATCATTCACTGCACTGCTTTGTAGGATGAGAAAAATGACACTTAGCATTTGTTTATCTCTTCAAGCCTCATTTTTTCCAGTCTCATACAAATCTCTCATAACAATTTCTGCTCTACTTCTTCAAATCCCCTACATTCACTCTGTCTTTTCTGACATACTGCTACAGTGAGAGGAACTACATCCATTTATACTTGAGGTCACATCCTTCATCAGTGCTATCCTCTGAGTGGTTTCATACTTTAGTCTTTAAAAATATGAAGTTCCACATACTTCCTTGACTAGTGCCAGAAATATTTTCACTGAACCATTTGTCATGACCTGGTCTTCTTCCCGAGCAGTTACAGATCACTTAGAATCCAGTAGGACATAGTACATTCTTTCCCTTCTCAGTATTTGATATCATCATTTGCCCAGTACTGTTTATTCACCTACTTCAGTTTGATCCCTCTGATGCCCGTATCATTTCTCATGGGAGAAGACAGTTAGTTGTTTTTGAGGCCAGAAAAAAAATTTGCTAGTCTACTAAATTATGAAATATGGTTTTAAATTAAATTCTTATGTGGGATCCAACTTCCTTTTCCCAAGGTTATCTCATGTTCTGTGCAAAGCTGGATGCTTGAGAAGCAAACACTGTCCCAGCTTTTCATTTTAGCATCAGAAAATGAAAAGAAAAATCTTCCATGTTAAAGGAAAAAAATAAAACAAATGCATCATACTCTACCCTCACCTTACCTCCAAGACATTGGGGATTATATCATACTCGCATTGCTTTAAAAACCGATCTTTGTCAAAGGATGGATCCACTTTGAGTATCTCTGTCAAAACCTCAGACATTTCTGTCTTCGAGAACAATCCACCTAATAAAACAATTCAGTGAGACTGGTGGCACAACAACTGTCGTCAGAAAACAAGAGAAAGGCCTTTGGTTTATACCCGAGGGAAGGAAGAGTCACCTGGGAACAACCGCAGACTTTAGGTTATGCTTGAGATTTATCTCATACAAGCACTTGTCATCACACCGCGCTTCTGATCCAGCAGCAGGTTGCTACACTGCATGAGACTGGATAATGATCCATGCAAAATATTATAAAGCTCCAGAATCTGTCCCAAAGGTTGGTAACACGTGGAGGACAACAGCGCTGACAGTCACTAGGAACAGAGCTAAAAGGCCAGAGAAGCACTTTCACAGCAACGATGAAACATTACCTATTAAGTCAGTGACTTTGTCTGTGACAGCTCTGGAAGCTCGAATAAATGCGTTATCACTTTCATCATACTTCATTTTCATTTCAAAGAACCCTGAAAGGAGAGGAGACGTGAGCAGCAGTGTCCTTCCACTACATTTCCGAATTAGAAGACAACATGCAATGGGTTGCAGATCAAACCTGCTAGTTCTCTTCTAAATCTCTTTGTTGATTAGCAAGTTTCAATTTCAACAGTTACATTTCTCCTCATCTTCCTGCAATGTTCTTAACTATCAATAACTGTCACCAGGAGAACGATGGTTTCTCTGACTTCTGGACCTTCTATGCAGATTTTCAGACAGAAAACACACTAGGCTTGCTTCCACCAGTAACAGTCTGCTTACACCCCTCGATTCAGCCTGCTACGAGGGTAGCAGGATGTGAAACCAACCCCAGAAAGTTGAACTGGAGAAATCAAGAACAGACCTTAAACCTTGCCAATTTTTAATAAAATAGCAAGACATCAGTAAGGATGCAGTAAGGATGTTTTTAAGCAGCTCTATGTACTTCTCAACCTTGATAAGACAGCAAGCCAAGCCTGTCACAAAACTACAGAAGCCATTGATGGGGAAGGAGAACTCCTGCAAAGCAAAATCTCAAAGGCAGAAAGAAGGGCAGGGGGTGAAACAAAACAACAAAAAAAAGCCATTTAAGCAAGCAGGCATTGCTGCAACAAACTAAGGGCTGAACCAACCCATTATCTGTCTCTGGACTTCATCAGACGGACCAGAACTGCAGAAGGTAGTTGCAGGATAATGGGCCCTGCAGGGGAGCTTCTTCCCACCACGTCAATTAACAATTGGAATCCCGCCCTGAAGCTTAGGCTCCTTCCAAAAATCACAGAGTGTTCTTGGTACCGGTGGGACACAAAGGGAGAGCACACACTGTAAAGCCTGGTGCAGCCACATCTGCAATGTTGCCTGAATTGCAAAACCACAGTCTTGGAAATATGCATAAAATCTAGAGAATGCACAGAGCTCGTGCAGATGGCACGGGAGTGAAGGATGCAACATGTGGGGAGTTTAGGAGCTATGAGCATCTCTCCTTGGAAAGGCTAACAAACTGGATGTAAAAACCCATTCTTGGATACCTCCCAAGGATCTCTGCTTTAAAAGAAGTTGGGAAGAAACACAATCCAAAGTTAATTATATGTTGCACTTTTACACAATCTTTTTGTTCCTTAACAAGTCATTTACCCTGCAGTACACTGGCAGCGATTATTTTGATTTGTTGAAGGATTCTGCTCTCAGGCTTGTTTATGCCTTTCAGAAACATTAAGTGTCTAGATAACTATCAAAAGTTATTGCCCACTGCAGTACAGATATTCAGTATTTTTAGGTTTTGCAATAAAAACAGAAAGGAGGCAAAGTCCCACACGTTCCAGAGTTCTAAGCAGATGACAACAGAAACCAGCTCACTGAAGACAAGATTTTTCCTCGTTATAAGCTCAAGGTCAGAAGGAAGAGATCTGCCCTCTCCCTGGTGACACGCGTGCATGCATGCCCTGGCCTCTTCCCACTGCCAGAGCAGATCTGACTAGAAAAAAAAAAAAATAGAAAAAAAGAACAGAGTTCAGTTCACTTTAAGCAATGGCGAAAGCAGGTTTTGGTACCTACAGGGAGCAGGGACTGATCAAAAATAATGCCTGGCTGGGGGAAGGGTCCGAACACAGATGGAGCAGCTTGGAAAAGCTGCAGTGTTGTCAACTACGCCTACCTCCCATTCACACCACCTCACAGCAACAGCTACAACAAAAAAAATGGCTATGACTTGCATTATGTTGAGACTAGTTGCACAGATGGCATCAGATCCAACACAGCAAGAATCAGAACAGGGAAAATAATGTGCTACTCCTTTGTCTTTGGAACACTTACTGTTGAAGACCACATTGTTGTCCTTGAAATCTTTCCACTGCTGATACCATTTTGAGTCTTTATGCAGCACCACACCCATGGCCTCCCTAGAAAGTGCAGAAGACATGGATGGGTACTTGTGAACAAGTAACTTACACCCGAGTGAGAATAAAAAGGAGGACATCCTGATGAATATCACTGCAGCATGCAGTATCACTGAGGCTGGTACACCACGTAAAAGACACACAACTTAGTGGAGCAAGGCAGTAGAGACAGCAAAGGAGCTCAGGCTCAGTCCTGCCAAACATAATTCAATAGCAAGATGTTAGGACTGAGAAAACACAACATGTATAAGTCAAAATTTCATCTCAGAACATTATGTACCCACTTTATAATTTTAAGTGCCCAGTTTCATTATCGGAAGATTCAGTACCATCAACTTAAGCTTGAAATTTGCTCTCAGGCCTACCTGCTCTGCCAGGTCACACCTCACCCCACAGCCTCGCTTCAGCACTTGGATTTTAACCATCCCTGGCCTGTAGTTAAGTTTTTATCACATTATACACAGAAGTATTCACCCTAAATGACTTCCAATACGTACTCATTAGCTTCAAATATCCGTTCCTCTTTAATCCTCTCGCCTGAGAATTCCGTTCTTTTTCGTAGTCGCTCCGGACGTTTGTAAGGACCGGTCTGCCCTAAAACACTTTCATCTATTTCCTTCTTAACAGTTTCTACTCCCTGAAAGGAAAACATCCCTATTAGGTTGATTTGCTGTTCCCCCCACCCTTTCCCAGAAACGGAAAATTGCTTCTGTTAAAAAGAAAAAAAGAAGAAAAAAAAAAAAAAGAAAAAAGAAAGGAAAAAAAGCTAAGAGACCATGGGTTATTCTCCTCTCCCTTACTCAGCAAATGCTTCTTTGCTGATGTCTATTGACAAGCACACCAGTACCAAGGCATTCTGCTTAAGAATTTAACATGAAATGGATGGTTGTATTGAATCAACCTGAAGAAAAAAACCAAACAATATACTAGAAGCTATGGACACAGTCAAACCTGACGGCTGACAAGGGGTAACCTCCACAGAGTCTGAATCGGAATAAATCAAGCCAGAGGAAGGCAGACTTATCAGCCCTCAACAGCAGCCAGCAGCTGCTGGTAGAATGACAAGGTAAAAGGAAGACTGATTCCTAGAATCGAAAAGCAGGGGAAAAGACAGATTTCAGGACACCGGCAACTAACTGCAAAGCCACCTGAAAGGTCAATAAAATCCAGGTTCTAGGCCCAAGCTTAAACAAACAGGAGTATTGCTTTCCCCAGAACAAAAAGGAGCCTCACTTTTTATAGAATCCTACACACCTTCTAGCTGAGAAAATAGCTTCGAAGCAAACTGGTTTTGCCAGAGAAGAGATGTGGAAAAAAAAAAAACCAGAGTAGTTCAGCTTATACTAAAGGAGAGAAAGGAGATATTCTCCCTCTTGGGTGAGGCTACATCAAGAAAAAGGACTTGATAAATGGGGACTGGTATACATCTCATCAGTGAACAGCCACATCCTTAGTTCAGATTTTGCCGAGAGGAAGCTGCATCCTACCACAACGGTTGTTGGGAATTTTGTTGTACACTTCAATAGGGATTGGGACTAAAAGGCATTTTTAGTGTTTCTCCTTCATCTCGGCTGCTTTACTTTTATTACTGAGCGTTTGAGCAGTACCTTCTCTAATGACTGTACCTACAAAAGATCCGTTGCACAGTAAGTACACTTTCCTATCACAACTAGACACATGCAGGCAGAAAGGGATTTTGTATATACTCTATATACAGCTTTTTCCCAATCTGCCTTTTTATTGAGGACATGTAAGTTACGTAGCCCAAAGCATCATGTGGCTTTATGGGGGCTGATATTTTTCAACTCTATTTTATGGAGGAATTTTCTGGCGAACACACCAAGTGTCCAGCGCAGCTTTGCCAGCATAAGCCGTCCTCCCCTACTGAAAGTCAACGCGACTCCTTCCTGGAGAAAGTTACAGCAGTGCTCAGGGCCCAGACAGAACAGATGCCAGAGATCTGATAGGGAGCAGAAATTGGAATTTAAGGGACTTTAAACATCAAGGATAAGCAAATAAAAAGCACCAAAGCTCAGCCTGTTCCTACTGACTATAAAAGACCATCTGAGGGACCTGACAGAGAACAGAACAAGACACAAGCCCCCGTGGATACCACCTAGCTCTAGATTATACAAATAAAAGTATCTCCTAAATACTGAAGCAATGGGGATCTCAAAATGAGACTACTACTACAATTTCTAAAATAACGTATTTGGTTTTCTGGAACAGTAGACTGAATATTCTAATTCTACATACATACTAGAAAGAATAGCAAAGTAACAAGAACTGCTCGCAGCTTATAAAAGCTCTGTGAATCAGGCAACTTAAATCTGACAATGAATCAAAAGGTTTATCCGTTTACAGGGAAAACAAATCTTTAAGCCTCAAAAAATTTACTTTAAGGTCCTATAAAATCATTGCCTGCTTATAAGGTCTGGCCTGGCAGCCTGCTTCATAGAAGGAACAAACAGTTCTTAGATGACGAGGCTGCTGGAGTAAGATAACAGGTTTCATTACAGAAAAAGAAAAAAATAATAGTGTATAATGTGATCTGCAGCTGTGGCTAGAAGTGACCTTTAGCAGATGATGTCTTATTAGAAAGACAGAAAGAGGGGAGCTGACGTGACTGATGCGACCAATACCGCGTCCGGCCTGGTACCTCCTTGTACGAGGGCTAAAGCCCCCAGAGGAGGCATGAGAAACCAGTCAAGGGGAACGCTTCTTTTTAGGCTAATTGCCAGTTCATTGGGTGACATCAAAACATATGAGCGCTTATATATTTTCTAGAAAAGGAGAGCTTTAAGCGTGCCAGTTTGTCAGTCAGTAGTTCCCAAGAGTACCGCCAGTACCTGTCTACAGAAGACATTTACTACCCTACTCCACAAGCACAGCAACCGATTTTTCCAATAACACATTTTAGCAGAAGCTCAGCTACTCGAGACTTACACTTTTCTAGGGTTGTTGAGTGAATGCTAGACCTGCAAAATACGTCTCCTAAATTTATCAGCTTATTCCAACGGCTCACAAGGTCTCGCTATGAAAGTTTTGCATTTCATTTTATACTCGGCACAAGCTCGCACATAACTTCCATGTTAATGAGCTGCGTCCACAGCGCTGGGTCCTACAGAGGCACAGGACTTATGTACCTGAGAAATAGCTTTGAAGGCTGCCGTCTTGCCTAGTTTCTCCCCTCCTTTTGTCACTGACTCCGCAGACTGCTTTGCTGTTTTTGCTGCTTCTTCCACACCTTCCTTTATCTTTCGGCCAATATCACTCTTACTTACTTCATCCAAACTCTGCAACAAAACAAAACAGGGGAAAAAAAGGTCATTTCAGGTGAAACAGGTGAATATTTTGAGTAACTCCTCTTTGTGAATGCTAAAGACCTCCTAATGAGCACACGACAAGACTAACCAAACCTAAGGTGAACACAGAGTTACGTGTCACAGGGGAGACTTACCGGGACACCGTGGCCTGGCACTGCAGCATTATCCAACACCTCTGTGCAGAACAACAAATTTGGCTACTCATGGGACCACACGCATTTGTGATAGCTGCTACCCACAGATTTAAAAAAATACATCTTTTTCTTGACATCAAAGAGAAGGATCAATGATGCCAAAGTTAAAATACCCTAGCCCTTTCCTTTGAAACAATCAGGTACTTCTTGCTTCTTAAGAGAAGGTACAGAAGTGGTTGAGATAGCCCTCTGATATGCCACTCTTCTGCAAAATCAGGAAACGCTTTTCTCAATCCAATATCTTCCTATACATCACTTTGGCTGCGTTTCCAGAGCCAGGATCTCATATGCAAGAGGTGAAAAGGACTCTGCCAGTAGCCGGTCACCCTTTTGTTCTGCACCAGCACACATCAGATCCCCGAGGATCTCGGAAATCTGACTGGCAGCAGGCAACCAGTCCTGGATGGGTCACAAGCCACAGCCTCAGAGGAAGAGAAATGACAGGATAGCAGTACCAAACGCTTTTCCCCGTTTTTTAATTGGATTTGGCTAATAAAGATGCTTACAGCACCCTCAACAGTACTGAAAAGAGAACGGTTATGTCCACATCGGCAAAGAGCATTATGTCCAGCTCATAACTGTACACACAGTTAAGCCGCTGCACCAAGGCACATTTAGACAGAAGGAGAGCGAAGGAGCACAGCAGAGAGCGGGGACTGGGTCCACACAAACTTCATATTGCAGAGGGTTTAAGTCTAGTGTTTGGCTGGCTGTTTCCCAGCGGGGATCCCGCACCTGAATGGAAGTGCTGGGAACAACCACACCGGCTTTGGTCTTAAACCACTGCTGAAAACAGCTAAGTTCACTCCGCTCCAGAGTGGCCTAGCTACAAGCATGAAGTCCATACACCTCAGCTGACAGATAAGGAACAGCCTCCTAAAGTACCCCTCAGCTGTAACTTACTGCGGAAAATCTTGTGTCCCCTTTAAGAGAAAGGGCCATAACTTTTCAGTCTGTGCTGGTTGCAATTTAATTGCTCTCATCAGTAAGGGGAAAAAACAAGACTCGGGTGCCTGGGAGTAACCGTCAGGGTGGCAGACATTGCAACGACAGCCCTTCTCCAGCTCCTCTAGCTCAGTGCCACCTCCTGGGTGCTGACAGGTCTACAGCAGAAGGAAGGCTAACGATAAACCCAGCAGCAGGTCTCGGAGCCAGCTGACAAGCAGGCTCTTTTGCCACAAAGGAGCGAGCAGGACCAGCAGTGTCCCCTCCTGCATCCGCTCTCTCCTCCTCCTCCTCGTGGCAGCCCTGGAGACTCAGAGCAGTTGGTGCAGTCTGAGCACGCAGGAATCGCTGGGTTACCAGAGCAGCAGGCCCTGTCCTGGGCGTCGTTCCCTGTCTCCTCTGGAAGCCATGGGGGGAGATGCTGAATAGATGTGGACTCACAATGGTGCCCACGCTGAGAAGGGGGCAGAAACAAGGGAACAAGGAATAAAAGGTCTGAGGACTGCCCAGACAGCCCAGTTTTGTACCAGCTGACTTCACAGATACCGTAACACTGCAGATCAGCTTCTACAGGTGCCACGTGCACCTGCTTTATTCCATATTTAAAATACTATCAGGAAGACTCCTCAGAAATTTACTCCAGAGATAAAAGTCAAAGCATACTAAACACTCAAACACATCTGCTGCCTGGATGAACTCGGACAAGGAATGAAGTAGGTGAGCACATGCTGCAGTTCTTAGTCCCATCCTAAAAAAGAACTTGAATTCAATTGCTTAAAAGCAGATCTGCATAGACACAGCGATCTTTGAAGTCTGAGCCTAGAATGGAAGATACTCATAGCTGTTAGATATGAATGATGCCTGCTCCTCCAGGCGTTTTGTTATTCCCAAGACACGCAGAGCCGTGGGATCGCTTACGGCACGCTAACTGAGAGGAGAGCACTTCAACTGTACCACCGGCACTTCTGCTTACAACACCTGGAGCCTCTGACATCGCAAGTCTTTTTCAACATGCAGTAAGAAGCCCGAAGCCCTGTCACATCAGTAGCACAAAGTGTCAGCGTGCAGAGCATCACATCTCCTAAACAACTTTCCAGGGGATCTTCCAGCACTGCTCTAACTGCCCTCCAGGGGAAGAACCACCCTGAGGCTTCTTTTACTGCTAGACAACGCAGAACCATAAAGACCATCTCCAGTCTCCAAATCTGAGAGGAATCACCGGACACAGTGCCTGTCCTCTGACCATATACTAACTGAATAAGAAATCTATCATACACCACTGCTGCAATTTTGTTAGTGACTCCGGCCTTAGAGATTCAGAACAGTGATCACCTTTGGAATAGCAACCGCCTTTCACCAAGAAAAAAGAAAGGGTGATAATTCAAATGCACGCAAAACACATAACCTTAGAGCAGAACTGCCTTAGGTTCTTCCATAGCTGCGTTTTACCTCTTTAACTGTACCAGTTATTTCTTCAAGTTTCTTTTTAATCACTTCTGAGGTCTTCACTGTTTCAGATTCAATGGTTTTCTGTGGAAAAAAAACATGCTGCATGTAACTACGAGACAGAAAACACTCAAAAACAGTTTAGCACATAACACACCCCATTAACACTGTAATTGAGGGCAAAAACAGCTCCATCTTAGGGAGCACGCTAACCAGCATCAGCATTTCATCTTTGCAAGTAATGCTGTTTATAGTTCTTCAGAGAATGCAAAAGAAGTATTTAAATACTGCCAATGTTTAAATTTAATGTCTCATTATTTTATCTGCTCATTATTTGGAAAATCCAGTGAAGGGCCTACTGGAATGACTTGCCACTTAAAAAAAAAAAACCAAAACCCCAAAAAACCCACTCTAAGGCATCCATTTACCAGTCAGTATTTCCAGCCAAGCAGAACTTCTCATAAAAATAGCCATGCTGAACTAAACAGTTCATTTGCAGAAAGATTCAAATTTACATTCAGAACAGTAATAGCTCAGTGACTGGGCAATGAAAACATCAAAGGAATTCATGAGGAAGACTTACATATTTCCTCCTTGCTTCTCGAAGCGCATCAGATTCTTCTAGCTTTTTAGCTTCATCTCGGAATTTTTTAATACTTTCTTTCATCTCCTTGTTTTTTGCTAATTCCTGTTTGATGTTCTCCACGAAACCTGATATAAAACCCTTTCTTCCTCCAGAAGAGTAGCATCTAGACTAAAGAAAATCATTACATGTTGTAGAATCCAGAGAGACATTAAATTAAACAAGTATCAAAGCCAGCAGGTTGATTTACTTAAGCCAAGCACTGGGTCACTTCTGTATTAAATGTTGTGGAAAACATACAGCTACCTTGAAAAAGCAGCAGCCTACCCTCAAAACAGCCAGATGTCCAACACATTTCTAATCCTCTGTGAAGTACATCTATATAGCCACTAAAAAAGATGCTCCTCCAGAGGAAGTTTAACTCCAGAGGTTAGTTCAGGCTTAAACAACTTGGCAGATGAAGTGAGCACCACTCCTGAACTCTGTCACTTGGACTCAGCTACCACAAAATTCCTTGAGTTCATCAGATATATCTTAAAAAGTGGAAACTTTCAACCTCGAACTGGTGCTTCTCAGAAATATATCCACAACTAATAGATCAGTACTGTAATGGGAAACCACTTTTGGCCTGAAATAAAAAAAATGTAGCCGTTAACCAACCTGATGGACCTCTAAAACAGGCCTGCTCGTTCTGTACACTGTACTCCTGTGGGCTGCAGGAACTGGGTATCTTCTGGATATAAGCCATATGCCACTGATGAGACATTTCTGCAATGAAAACATACGATCAGGTTAGCACACAATACAAGAGCACAGCAGTCTTAAAGAGCCGAGGAAGAAAGGAAAGAATACTGCAAATAGGCAATATTCACTGGGCTTCTGGGAACGCATCCGAAGTGCTGCCAAGAAACAATGGAGACTGGTTTGCTAAGAGTCATAGAATCATAGAATCATTTAGGTTGGAAAAGATCCTGAAGATCATCAAGTCCAACCGTTAACCCAGCGCTGCCAAGGCCACCACTAACCCATGTCCCTAAGCACCACATCTCCCCAGCTTTTAAATCCCCCCAGGGATGGGGACTCAGCCCCTGCCCTGGGCAGCCTGTGCCAGGGCCTGACAGCCCTTTGGGGAAGAAATTCTTCCTAATATCCAACCTAAACCTCCCCTGGTGCAACTTGAGGCCATTTCCTGAAACCCAGGACACCTCCATATATATTTGTGCTGCCTGAAGTCAGAGACAAACACCTTTTGCCTCAAGTCACAGAACAGAAAAGATACGCTCGATCACAGAATGATCACCGAGAAATTCTGCTGCACCTTGCTGAGATCACAAGCTGCAAATTCTTGCATTGCGTGGCTAATTCTTATCCTATACTGAAAGCAGACTATGCAGAGCTCATAGATTCTTGCCTTTATTACCTTAAAATGGGCTTTCAGCACTCACCTAGCTCCTCTTTCCCACAGTCTGGGAAAATCTGTTCGGCCTCTCCTTGGCCTCCAGTCAGGGAAAAGCTGCACCTTTCACCTCAAACTAACCTCCTGTTCTGGATGGGCCTGTGTTACCAAATCGTGCAAGCCAAGCTCTTTCTCTGCAAGACCAGCTCTCAAACTGCTCACCCTAAGAAATAAAAAACCCCATAAAACAAAACATGGACAAATCAAATAGGCTTTGCCATTAAAAGACTTTGGAAAGCGATTTGCAAGCTGAGAATATTTAATTCGGTGTCCAAGCTAACTTTAACCTGTCCGCCTCTTTATCGGGCTCCTGGATGTTGAAAAGGTTTTGTAAAGAGCCACACCGTCCAGTCCTGTGGCTTCAGTGATGGCACTGCCAAACACAAGCTAAACCCAGACTTTACAACTGAGAAGAAGCACTGGTGTAATTGCCCCACAGATCCCGCTGGCCCAAAGACATGCGTTACGTTCACTCGCTGGTTTCCACATTTCTAATAAGTCACGTCTTTTAAATTCAGGTCCCTCTTATTTATTGCCTCTGGAGTTAGACCTAAGTTGGATTGCTGAACTTTAAAGTCTCAAGTTTATATCAAGGACGGAAACGCTCTCCATAGCCATCTTTGAACCTTGCTGCCCAAGTCATCGCTGAGGCCAGACTTTGTAGCAAGCAAGAATAAGCTAGGTATTATATGTATACCTTAAAAATCTGTATTAACTGTAAGAACGGCATTAAAACTTGGGGCAGACTGCCTGATGGATTTAACTGATTGCACTTCTTGACCGACAGGCGCATTTCTTCCATGCTACTGAACAGAAATCCTTAATCCCACGTTTAACTTTGGGCACAAAAGATCAACCACCTTCACAGCATGTCACGCTACGAAGTAGCTTTTAAAGCCAGAACCTTTGCATTCAGTTCACGCGCCCATTCACCTGCTCAACACAGGGGAAAAACTGATGTTTAAATTTACACCTCGCAAGCGGCCAGCAGTGGAGCAGCTCAGCATCGAGGCAGCTCTCTGCAAGCTCCACGACCCCTCTGGGCTAAACTGGCCTGGGTTGTCCCTTGCTGAGCTTGATGGCAGCGCAGGCAGGGACACAGGGGAGCGGAGCCAGTGCCTGCTTCCACCTGCCCCTCGCTACGGGCCTGACAGCCCTCAGGGCAGGGCCGGGGCCGGGCAGGGCCGGGGCCGGTCCGGTCCCTCCGCGGTTCCCCCTCCTCAGCAGCCCCGGTGCGGCCGGGCAGGGGGTGAGAAGGGAGGGGAGAGGAGGGAGCCGGCACCGGTCCCCCTCTCCGGGCGGCACCCGCCATCCCGGCCCGGCCCCGCCGCTCCCCCTCACGCCATCCCCAGCCCCGGGCCGCGCCTCAGGGGGCGGGGGCAGCGCCCGCGGCCCGGCCCCGTCTCCCGCCGCCCCACCGCGGTCCCACGGCGCCTCCGCGGCCCGCGGGCCCGGCCCGGCCCCTCGGCGAGGGCAGCGGCTCCCCGGGCCGCCGCCGCTCCGCGCTCACCCGGCAGCCGCCGGCCCCCGCCGCCATCTTCCGAGCCCAGCGTGTGACCTTCGCGCGGCGCCGCGCAGTGACGTCACTCCCGGGCGCCGCCCGGCGGCCACGTGGACGGGGAGGGCGGGAAGGCGGGAGCGGGGCCGCCCCGGGCAGCGGGGCCCGGTTCGGCGGCGGGGGGCCCGAGACCCGGGCGAGCAGGGCCGGCCCGGCACCGCCGTGCCCGCCGCAGGGCTGCTGCGACCCCCCCGTGAGGCGGCTGCGCGGCCCCGGCCACCGGCAAGGCCCCGGCCCGCCGCAGGGACACCCCAACAGCATTTATAACTCACGATTTTATTGCGCAGCAAAATGCAGTAGGGTTAGGGCTTTTTTTCCTCCAAAGTACAAAATACCAAGTGAAGAATCTGCTCCCCCAGCACAGCAGCATCCCCCCGCTCAGGGCCTCGCAGCCAGCGCTCTTTCCCTCCCACTCTCCTTGCCGGGAACGCGGCTGGTCGCTGCGTTTTCTGCGATGGCACGGCTGGTTGGAGCTCCTACGCTTCCCTGCTTCAGCTAACCCTTCATCAGCACAGCCACGCAAAAGGAAACTTCATTAATGAGCTGTAATATGAAAAAATTGGTCGTTTGATGGCACAAGTACTCCCATCGGCGGGACCGAGGGGCTGTTGGGAAGGGCAGGAGCCTCTTCTGTGAGATTTTCTTGATTGAGAAAGCAAAGGTGAAACTAAACCGCAGTGGTTCGAAGCATGCAGAAGGCATTCTGGAGAGCACCTTATCTTGAAGCTCACGGGGAGGAGATTGAAGGGGAGAAAGGGTTTAGAGACCAAGGTCAAGTTGTGGCGCTTTTTTTTCCCCATAGCTCTAAAAATTGTGAGAACACCTCATTCAAGCTATTTTCCCACACTTCCGATTTCTGACGCCAGCCTGGCTCCTGCAGCACAATTCAGCGGTATCGTAAAGCGGAGTACAGACACCGCCGGGTGACCTTTCAGCAGAAGACAAGTCGGATAAGCTTTACCTCAATAATTATAGTTGATTACACTTCAAACGGCTTTCTGATGGGAGAGTCTGGATGACAGCTTCGTGCAACAAAGCCTGTTGGTGAATTCTGAGAGCAGTGGTCCTCACCCCTCACTTGCTCGGTATCGTGGAGATGATAATGATATATCCCAATGAGGGAGATCATCGAGAGGCAGTGGATCCGCTGCCTCCGAGGCAGCAAAGCCCTGCTGGCAGAACCAAGCCCGCCACGAGAACAAACGCCTTTTCATTTCCCATCACTGTAAGAAGAATTTCATTTCGGAGGCCACGCAGCTCTCAAACTGAGGTAAGGGCAAAAAATCCTGTCTCTGGCACAAAGCTTCAGCTCTCCTGCCACAACAATTCCCACTCAAAAATTTCCACTCCAAAAATTTCCACTCCAATTCCCACTCCAAAAATTTCCCACTCACAAACTTTCCATTTGTGTTATTAAAACTGAATTTCTTGCAGGAGAAGCTGAAATATCCCACACCTTCTGCCTTTCACCTGCACCTCGCCCCTGACTGGAACCGATACACCTGTGTGCATGGCCCCTGCTGAAATGCTCCACATTAGAAGAAAAAACAAAAAAACCAAGGTTTTTAAATCCATTTTCAGTTCAGGCCTTCAGAATGGCACTGACACAACTGAAGGTAGAGGATATTTTATTTATTTTTGTTCTTTTTTTTTTTTTTTAAATCAGCATTGCCACTGGAGAAAAATTAAGCTACCAGCCTTTTGCTAAGAGTGCTCATCAATTAGGTCTGAATACAGGAAAGGGAAGTCCCCTCTGCCCCGAAGACATTTGGACACGCGTGCGAATGCGCAAATGCATCATTTTAAAGACCGATTCATACCGTCATAAACTGACAACCGAGAGGAACATTCTTTCTTGACACTTCACAAATACAAATTCTAGTTTACTGAGCTCAGTTTACAGATATTTTTGCAAGCATAGGATGTGCTGCCAGTAACGGATGCTGTGACTGAAATCTTTAACTTGCATTTATTATCAAAGTCATACTGTTTACATCTGTAATGTCAACAAGATGCCACAACTACAAAAAAAGATTGTGCACATTGCAGTTCCAATGCAAAAAACAGTAAAATGGAAATCCATTTGTTAAAAAAGTAATTAAAATTACTCCAGAAAGCAACTGAATTGTTTTAACACCTTTACATCCAGTCAAATTAAAATGGTTAACAAGAAAAAATACAAATTCAAAAATCTGGTATCAGTGTTAAAAAGGCAACTACTTAAGCATTTCTATCAATTCGCACATCAATCTCCCTCCCACGAAGCTGTATCCCATTCATCATACGGCAGGCTCGCTCAGCTACTTCTGGGGACTCAAATCTAACCACACCACATCCTTTAGACTTCCCATTCTCCATCTTGATATCAGCATACAGCACATGACCTTAAAAAGAAAAGAAAGGCTCTTGTTTAACCCAGCAGGTCCGCGTAACTCTCCATCAAATCACAGTTCTCTACCTTAAGCCACAACGTATACCTTTAGACACTACCGTTACTTTGAAACGTAAAGCTGCAGGACAACTTTGCCAAGTCGTCGTTTTAAAGAAGTGTTCTCAGTTTAAGAGATGAATTAATTCAAACTGGTTCTCCCAATTCTCACTCAAGCAGCAGCATCAGAAGTAGATGAATGGAGCGAAGCACAAGCGAACAAGGCCTGTCCCAGCTGTCCGTGCACACCTCACATCGTGACAGGCAGCTGGGCCTTGGTTTTGCCATCAGACCTTGGTTTTGCCATCAGACCTTGGTTTTGCCATCAGACCTTGGTTTTGCCATCAGACCTTGGTTTTGCCATCAGACCTTGGTTTTGCCATCAGACCTTGGTTTTGCCATCAGACCTTGGTTTTGCCATCAGACAAGCAGCACAAGATATTGGGGAACAAGGTCTGGGCACAGCAACCACTGCCACGAAAAAACTCCCCGAAGCTGAACAGCACAGCTCAATGATCGGGAGCTGAATTCAGACTTTTTTCCAGTTATTTTTTTAAGGGCAGTTTTCCCAGACAACTATGTTCATTTAGATAGGAAGAATCTGTGCAGGTGCTTTTCAGCAGTTCTCAGGACTTCTGTATCTCTATTCCTGTCTCTTTCTGCAACTACGAAGAAGCTATCCACGTGATAAACCCAGCCCCCGAGATGGAGAAGGGAACAGATGCTGAGAAAAAGGACGTGCTAACTGGGTTGATCATTTCTTTTCAGCACTGCAGAACTCTCGCTGGTATAGCAGGGCTGGTAAACATCCTCACTACGCTTGTCAACGTTACGATCTAGTATTTCAGTAAGTCTGAGTGGCATTTTAGTTAAGATACTAGTGTCAGGGACATAGAGAGCTCGGAGTTACTGTTTAATTCACGTTCAATTCTCAGAATAATTACCAGTGATAAAGTAACTTACCACATTCATTAAATTTATCTTTCAGCATTTTCCATGTAAAATCAAAAGGCAGCTGTGAAAAGAGAAGAACAGACCGTTACTGAGGACCTGCTGCACAACCTGCAGGCACTGCCATCTCTTCAAAACATGTTTTCTGTCCTGGGACAGCCACCGTTCAGCATCGTCATTTACAGATGCAGAGAGCTCTTCTCCTGCTAGGGAAACGGCTTCAACTCACAAAAGCCTACCTAACTCCCCCTTTGGCAGCACCCAACGTTAGATACTCTGACTGACGTCAGCCAAGCACAGATGAGATCAACATGCCAGTACTGATTCATTTCAGGAGGAAGGAGAGGTAGGAAGAAGGCTACTCACATTTCTCACAAATATCTGACAGGCTTTTCTGGCCACCCCAGCTGCAGGTCCTCCAGTTCCTCCAAGGGAGCCTGCAAAATTGCCTGCAAAGTTTCCACGTTCCATGTCCATTGTTCTTTCAAAATTGCTTCCCATTGCAAGTCCCATTCGATCTATGCCTGCTCCCATGCCCTGTCCCATAGCAGGACCCATTCTTTCCATATTAGTGGCTCCAATGCGCTCCAAGCCCATTCTCTCCATGCTAGCAGCACCCATACGATCTATTCCTATTCTTTCCATAGGAGTGGCACCTATGCGATCCAAACCAGCTGGCATTCTCTCTATGACCTGACCCATTCCAGTTCCCATTCCAGCAGGGACCATACGCTCCATACCTATACCCATTCTATCCATGCCAGAACCCATACGTTCTACGCCTGATCCCATTCTGTCCATAGTGGTGCCAACGCGGTCAATGGCGGCGCCCATTCTCTCGATACCAAAGCCTATGCCAGAACCCATTCTTTCTATGCCAGAACCCATTCGCTCAATAGCTGGGCCCATCCTCTCAATGTTCGGAGCGATGTGATCTATGCCCAGAGGGGCCATTCGGTCAATTCCTGAACCCATTCGCTCCACGTTGGAGCTCATGCGATCCAAAACGAGACCCATCCTGTCTATTTCTGACCCTACTCTCTCCATCCCATGCCCCATCCCGGAAGGTATTCTTTCTATTCCCGAGCCCATACGATCAATGCCAGGTGCCATCCTCTCAATCCCAGGAATGCTGGCATTTCCGCCACCTGGAACACAACACAACAGTTTATCAGTAATCATACAGGGACAAAAGAAAAAAAACCCTAACACATGCTTACACTACTGAAATGCTTTAAGCTTTATCATTATTCAGAAAAGTGACTGCACGCTGTGTGCTCTGTTGCTGCAGAATATGAAGCAAAGTTTTATTTCTAGATGGTAAGAGCAGCACTGTTGTTAATTACGCAGGCCATCATGACTACAACACATGATTTAGGGGAGCAGTCATCACACGTACTATAGTTGGGATGGAGAAAAGTTTATCCCTTCACTAAGGAGCTTAACTTCTGTACACGCAAAGAAAGCCTTCCAAAAAAAAACAAAGGAGAAAATTTGGAAGGCATATGCAAATCTAGGAGAAGATCAGGTGGCAAAAGCAGTATTTTACACATAATCTTAGCTGCTAGCTGTCCTGTGCAGCACACTGGGGATTACACAGCAAGAGCAGTAATTTAGTAACTGACATTACAGTTCAAATACAGATTGCTTGGAACAGGAATGAAATCACATCATCCTTGCCAGGCAACTCAGATTGCTTCTGCCAATCCAGGGAGAGGTTTTTAGAAGAAAAGCTTGTCCAAACCTAAGAGCCCTCTTAGCGCCAGAACTCCATGAAAAAAAACAAATTCCACACAAGAACGACAGCAGAGTAACCACTATAAAGTCACAAAGCATGCTTGGCCTTTTAATGTGGAAATATAAAAAGGTTGCCTGTGCCATAAAACACAGCGAGAATAGGGTTTCTATAGCTGCTACATAAAATCCCTTGACTGAGTTGTCCCGACTCTGCTATAGAGTCGTCGAGTTCCTGCAGCAGAAGGATCACTCCCCTATAGTTTAGGCCATTTTGCTGTCGTACGAAGGATCTTAGCTTATCTATCAAGTTTAGCACTGCTGCACTGGAAAAAAAAAATACCATGTTGAGTTTGCTTCCTATTTGAGGGGAAAAAGCCTTGAAGAAAGGGCGTACTTAAGTTATCTACATATATTTAACAAGTTGTGTAACCCTGAGATGAGCCTATGCTCAAGAAAAATGAAGCAACCACATTTAAAAACAGCACTCATCCTGCTTCACTATTTTGAGCTTCAGTAGTGCCTTAAATAACACAGAATGGTTTTGGGTTACGTGACATTTGCACTTGTGCAACCAAGTTGGCTTTTTTTTTTTAAAAAAAAAAAAAGAAACAACAGCAATGAACATTTAGTATTTCTTCAGCTGAAAGCCAGCAGTGGTGTGCATTTGTTTTTAGAGTCTCCCAGAAAAGGGCTAATCCTGTGCAGGCAGACAGAGCCAACTCTTGGTTATTAAATGTTGTGATTCAGTCATTAAGCAAATAAAATTAATTCTGCAAATTGGGAAGGGGGAGAGGTCTGCCTACTTTGAGATATTTGGGTTCAGCTTTGTTTCAGAGAGTCTGCAGTTTTGAGTACTTCGTTACTGAAATACTCCAGTATTTCCCGAGTCGCTGGGCAACTTGCTGGGAAGCTGAACGTTATACAGGCAGCGGGAAGGAGCAGGACTTTGTTTTCACTGAAAAAAGATGTAGTATCTTACCAGTAGCATTTCAAAAATGGACAACTGCCAGCAAAGCTGACAGTCTAAAAATTTTTTTTTCCCCCTAGTCTTCCAGTAATCTTTTTTCAGAAGTGTTTTAATGCATAATGTTGCTTATCTATTTAAATATTATCACCCTCAAAACTATTTTTATTGCATTATGATAGATATATAAGAAGAAAAAAAAGCAGTGAGTTACCAGAACTGAATTGCTGCTTTAAGTGCTTTGAGTTTTTTGAAAGCTATATTTGCTTTGCAACCTTAATTTTAAGGTAAGGATATTTGGTTGGTTTTTTTTTTTTCCCCTAATGACTTATAAAAAAGATCACTTTTCCTTGCATACAAGATCCAATTTTATAAAGTCATCTGAGTTGTATCAGCAAGTGTACTGCATTTCACTTTCTTTAAAAATTAATTTCAGTTATATCAAATTAACAGAGCACAGCAATAACAGAGCAGTCTCAGGAACGGGCTGAATCAAGCTGTACGCACACGGAACAGATGCTCACTGAAGACATTAAAAAACGTTCTGAATCTTTCCACAAAGCACAATTTTGCCTTCTCAAAGCTGCTGCAGAGAGAACAGCGCCACACTATCCTTGCTCGGTTCAAGTAGTATTTTACACCAAGTTATTTGCTATCCTGGTAGTCTTCCTTTTCCCACTGGGGTTCAAAAGGAAAGACCAACAGAAGGACACCGATTTTAGTGCTGCACGAGTTGCACAGTAAGGTGTTCTCTTCAGTCATCTGATGTGCAAGTCTATACCAGATTCCTAAAACATCTGGGAGCAAGGGAAGGAAATTAAGGTTTCATCATATTTCTCCTCCCTACTGTCTAGGCCACAGACTACGTTTTAGTGACAGGATTGGGTCACACATCGTTCAGAACCTTCCTCTTTGCCACACACATATTTGGAAGTTTAGGATGAAGTTTCAAGACACCAGGCACTGTAGTAAGCCTGTCGGAAGGTTTCCTGTCACATCTGAAGTTCCATTACACAGCCCCACAGATCACTACTAGTGTATCCATCTGCCTTCTGTACAGCTCTTAGGAGTCTGATCAAAGCCAAACTATTACAGCAAATATATATATATATATCACAGTCTGTTTTGTTCTAACAAAACACGCACGATTTTTATGTACAGTTCAGGTATGAAAGGCAGGTAGTAGAAGTACTTAGCTTAGTGTACTTACCTATTCCTCTCTCCAAGGTCTCTCCAAAACTACGAGACATTCCCATTTCATTTCTTCCAAATTCTCTTTCAAATCCTCCACCCATGGCACGATCCATCTCTGAAAAGATAAGTTGGGTATGTTCTTCAGCGTGTCTAAATGACTCCCGAGAGAACGTTTTAATACAGGCATAATTTTTAAAGGTTAACAGCAAGGCAAGTTTTTTTACTATGTTCTCCTGATCATTTTATCATGTCTTCTTGAGACCAAAAAAAAAACCAACAAAAAGCAGGACTCATCTCAATATGAACAAACACATTCAACGCAGCCACTCTGCTCTGGAGAAGTCTTTCTGGGGAACAGAGAAGAGTTTCTCTCTTGCTAAACTAGTCCTTCAAGACAACCTCAACGAATCACTTGTTTTCTGCAGCTCAGAGGCCATGAGTGACTTGTGGACACCATGTCGGCTGTAAGCTTCTAAGTTTTTCCAATAAAAGGAAAATGACCAGTCTAGAGAGTCTCTCCAGTGTTAGGCTTTCAGAGAACACAAGTCAGGAGTTGGATATACAAAAAAAACAATGCCTACCGCTCATTCTGCCCATGTTCATTCCAGCTGGGAAGCGACCAATGTTTTCCATGCCAAAAGGACCTTCCATTCCTAAAAGAAAATATTTTTCAGGGATTCTTTAGCAATGCATTTCCACTTAACACTACACTTCACCCACATAAGCTGCTTTCACAGAACATTTCCACAGGCACCAAGACAACTCTGTATCACAGATTCAGGAAACAAAATTTGGTCAGAATTTGGTCACACCGTATCTCCTAAGCCAAGGGCAGTTTTAACAAGTCACACGACAAAAACACCTCCAGCAGTTTTATTAATACTCAAAAAGGAACAAGTTATTACTAAATCAGGGACGATTTCAAAGAGCACAAATGCCTGCTAGACATATATGGCTAAGTTTACATGACTTTCAGAAAGCCCAAGCTATATACATGTCAAAAAACACAGCTTACCTCCCATTTTATTCATTCCAAAGCCCATGCCTTCCATTCCCATTCCTCAAAATAAAAGAGAAAGCTTTATATAGCAGACGTAATTCTACAAAAGTTCAGCCATTAGGCTGGCTGTAGAAATAGAGACCATACAACATGTCCACTGTTTGGACTGAAGAGCTTACATGTGATAACTCTGAGTAGATTGCAACATTCCTTCTCAGAAATTAAAGCAGCAAAGGGGAAAAACCCATAGGCATTTATAAATTGAAAGCTGAATGTGTGCTACTTTTTAGGTGGCTCTTTAAAACTTGTGCTATTTAAACATATCCTAAACAAAGATTTGCAAGCCCACTAATAAGTGTTAAAAGTGACAGATGGTTTTAAAAGTTTAATGTATATTTGCAGTGTCTGCTGCTCATGCTCAAGAGTCAGAAAATGAGAGCTGTGCCTTGACCACAGTGAAAAAAAATGGAGCAGTTGGTTAAATTCAAGTTTCCATTATCAAGCTCATTACTTAGCTCAACAAAAACTCATTTGGCTTTAACACTCCTTAAACTCCTTTAACACTTCAACTTTTTTGTGTAGGCAAAACAAAGCTATCTACCTTCTACATAGCTTAAAGCTCTCATGAAACAAAAGCATAGGAGTAATCTTCTTACCTCCAGGTCCCATGTTGCCCATTCCCATGCCTTTGTTTAAATGATTTGCATCAATAGGTTGACCTCCAGGTCCTAATCCCATGCCAATACCACCAAGACCATCTGAAGAAAATATTCAGATATCAAAAAAGCCTTCTTTCCATAGTTTGACAAAACAGCAAGTTTTATTCTTAAGTAATTGACTTCCATTCTCCAAAAAGCTTGCTGTGTTCCCACTTTGGGGTGTGTACTTAAAGCATGAAAGTGTATAGTAAATCCAGAATAGATGTGTCTTGAAATATACTAAAAACTGGCTCAAATATTTTTTTCTCATAATCCATTTTCCATCTTACTACTGAGAAAACTTGCTTGTTTGGTTGGTTTTAAGCTGACTCCTGAAAAATAACTGGCTAGAACACTGCTTATTTTGTGCAACTCCTCAATCTAAGGAGAATAGAGTGGGCAATTTAGTATAAAGATCTTCTAACCTTTGCACAATATTACCCTTGATTGACAAATGGCTTATTTCCACCTTTGCCAAGGTTCTTCCCTTGTAGGTAAGAATTTAACCACAAAGTTCAACCTATCATTATGATAGCCACCTATAGAATTCAGAGCACACAGCCAGCCTCTTCTCTGAGCAAACAAAGTGTATCATTCCCAGGCATAATTTTGAATCTTCCTGTACCCAAATGAATTAAGAATTCCCCAGTCCAAAGAAAGAAGAAAAAGCCCTCATATTTTCCTTATAGTCAATCAGGAAGAAAGAGTTCTCTGCTTGCACTTGCATCAAACAACAGCTTAATGGCATTCTTTGCCTATGAGAAGAGGACTTCCTCATTTACAGCTCAGCATAATAAACACAGGAAGCATCGAATCTTGTTTTAAAACAACACAAGATACCCCATCCCCGCCCCAATAAAGGCCAAGAAACAGGCTTCCATTGGTATTTGTTGAGGTTTATACAAAGATAATTAAACTGGAACCCAATGACTTTCTCTTGAAAAAGAGGTATACCATTACAGAAAGTCAAGACAGCAATAAAAACCATCCTGCTGCTGAATAAGGCTTTGACAGATACACAGAAAACTGAGCTAATTAAGGGATGGATTGGTTGATGATCACTAAAATTGTGCAGGTTAGCAGCACACAACAGGTTTGGTTCCCATGCCCAAGAAAACAGCAACTGGCTGAATTAACAGAATTATGTCAACAGCCACACTTTATATTTTTGCTGTATTTAAACAAATTAAGCCTGTGTTCCCCCACCTCTAGCTCTTCCCTTCCAACTCAGACTCTTGTTCAATACTTTCAGTATCAGTATCTTATCACAGCACAGTTGAGGTTGGAAGGGACCTCTGGAGGTCATCTGCTCCAACCCCGCTGGCTCAAGCGGGGCCACCCAGAGCTGGTTACCCAGGACCACATCCACACAGCTTTTGACTGTCTCCAAGGATGGAGACTCCACAGGCTCTCTGGGCAACCCGTTGTTCCAGTACTCAGTCACCCTCACAGTCATGTTTCCTTATATTCAGACGGAGTCTCCTGTGTTTCAGCTTATGCTTACTGCCTCTTGCCCTGCCACTGGGCACCACTGAAAGAGCCTGGCTCCCTCTTCTTTATACCCTCCCCTCGGATATTTATACACATTGATAAGATCCCCTTTAGGAACCTGAGGACCTGGAAGATTCTCAGGCCCTCAATTCAGCCCTTTCAATTGAAGGAAAAACATTAACAGACCCAGAATACCATCATGTAAAAGGAGGCACACTGTTCCCTATTGACCAATTAATTACGTTTCCATTAAATCCCACTACTAAAAGTGGTTTTACAAGGCATCGGGGTCTTTGAATTGCAACTGAGAGATTTGGAAGCCTGGAGAACGTGAATGGGATACTGTTTTAAGACAAGCTTCTAGCTATGAGCTGAAAGAAGTATCCAGAAAAAAAAGATAAGACTGAGCAGCTCTTCTTTACTATTTCCCCCTTTGATATTGTTCAGACCATTTGGATCCCAGCTTTCCAAAGTCTGAACCAGAGTCTTACTGGGGCTGGGATCAGGGCCCAGTTGAACAGCAAAATAAAAAACATAACATGTTCAGTCATGCAGGAGAGACTTACGAGGAAGTTGTTGGGGTCGCTCTGGAGGAAAGAAGTCTCCTTTGGGAAAGGCTCGTTCGTCCTAAACACAATTCAATATATTAAAGTTTGCGAGAAAAGAAATTATTTCTTGTCCCCCTTTTTTTTTTTTAATTAAAACACAGAAACTTAAAGCTAAAGCAATTTTCACTGTATTTATGATTGTCTTTTAGCAAAATAACCAGAATTAACCTTCCCTGAGGGCAGGAGTTGACATCACTAGGAATTAGGCAAGTCACACATTTCCCCCCGCTGTATTTCAACCCAACCTTCAAACCACACATCACCCAAAATCAGGAGCACAATTACCCGTTCAAAAAGCAGTAAGAATTTGAACGTACTTACCATTTTTACATGCATCGGTCTGTCAAAGAGCAGCTGCCCATTAAACATCGCTATTGTTTCATTAAGGATCATTGTTCAAGCGCTAGAACCACACAAAGTCTTAAAGCTCTAAGTGCTATCTGGTGCAGAGTACAAAAACCCAGTCAGAAAACCATGCCTCTCCAGGTCACTTCTTAAGCTACCGTTCAGATTATCAAAAAATCCTTCTGCCTTCTTCAAAAGTAAAAAGCTTTGAAATCCAAATAACTGAATATTCAAAGAATGGCTTTTTAAAATTAAAACATGAGTTAAAAATACTCTTCCGGTTAAGACTAAGGTCATTAAGAGATCACTCAATATGTAACTCCAAACCAGCCTGGGTGTTTAAGTGTTTCATCAGTAACTTTAGCCATTTAAAACAGGAGAAAACATGCAAAAGTTCCCAACACTTCCAAATCAACAAATAGCCAGATTTTGAAATATGCCATGCTAGTGAATCAGGTGAAATTTGTGTAAGTCTTGCTCCCACAAGGCGTAACTTATTAGGTGCACGTGCAGAACGGAATTAACATTCAAATAGAAAGAGAAACTTCGGGAGGGGAAAGAGGGAAATATTTTCCTCCTTTCCATACCACAGCCACAAGTTGAGAGATCACACACACAGCAGTATCTGTGCTTTGTTGTTGTTTGGTTTGTTTCTTGTAAATTGCTATGTAGCAAACCATGGCAAGCATAGTGTAAGGACACAGGGAACAGAGGAACGCAGCAGGTCAAGCCATCTTAGACTGCAAACGGATTTGCTGCATTCCTCCTTTACCTCCATCACAGGAATTTAAGACACATCTTTTCTCAGAAATTGCATTTTAATACTAGCTACAACCTAGAGACAGACATTTACTATTTGGGCTAGAAACACATATACCCATGTGGGAAAGAGAATCCACTTTGTTAATGATTCTGAGCAAACAGCAACAATTCTTTCAAGATGGACTTTTTTTCAGTTTTCCTTACGTTTTCCATCACTGCAATGGCTTGACTTTCTGTGACAGGGCAATATCCTCATTCGTAACACTACAATTTACATTTTCATCCTGCTTTGTTTACTAAGTTATTTGCCTACTATTTACCATCGTTACTCTTCAAGGATACATATAGCCTGAACAGCCTCTATAGCTTGCTCAAAAGTAACAGTGCCGATCCCACGACTTTTGCCATCTTTATCTTCTAGTATGTCTGCCCGAACCACGACACCGGCCATGCTGAATACTTCTTTCAGTTTCTTCCAACCAACCTTGTAATCCAACTGGAAGACAAGTGATATTGGAAGTATGAGAAAGATTTCCATCAAAAAACAGCTTTAACGTTCTTACGTTTCCTTTCCCGATATCAGCAATCTTAAAAAACAAGAGTCTTCACAGAGATAGGATAAAATTTAAATAGCATAAAGAATGCTACAGGGCTTAATGCAAGGTTCTTGGCTTTCTTCAAAAATACAGATTAACAGACACCGTAACATATAGGATACATCTTAACTTACAGCTCCACTAGCACAGAGAATCAACAAGACTAGCCACAGAATAAGTTACTACTCAGTTATACTGGAACAGAGCTGAAAGCCTAAGGCTTTTCTCCTAATTTATTAGATTTAATTCAGTTAAGACCCAGATACTCTGTTCACAGATTCCACAGGACTTACATTTGCAACAAAGACAGTGCTTCCAAGTCTCCCTGCCTGTAAGGCATGAATGATCTCGTTGGGTATGTTGGGATTGTTGAGTATACTAGGCGGGATATTGATCATGCCGGGGCCGCCCGGGCCTGGACCAATACCCATTCCACCAGCTGCTGCCATGACCTTCTGCATTGCTCTCCTGGCATGCTCACCGTCAGGATCCTGCAAAAACAGAAACAACATACTCTGTTCCCTCTGGACTCCACTAAGCACGTGGAGATTTAGCAGCATGACTAAAACAGTCAAAAGAAGGGGGTTCCCTTTATACAGGGCTGTCTGCTGCCTATAGATCTCCAGCCAACTACTTCACATATCATTGCCATCCATTAATTTATTTTCTTTTAACCAATATGCCAGCACCCTTCAAGTTATCAAGTTATTCCTACTCATGCATTTCCCCTGATTCTGAAAGTGTTCATCTATTATTCAATACAAGCAATAAACCTCACGGTTACGTCTGTTCCAAAGACTGATAAACCCAGAATGGCACTGGGAAGGTTTTGGAAAACAAATGCCAACTAACTCTTGGCATCTTCAAAACAATTCATTTACCTTTCACTTGGACTTCTTTACCAGACAAGATACAGTGTGTAAAATTTCAAGAAGATTGGTTTGGGCAACACTTTTTCCCCCCACACACTGGCTTTCTAACCCAAAAAAACCCTTTTAATGTATCCCCCTATTGCTATATAATCTCACAATTTTAGGACATGCTAGAGAACATGAGGCATAGGATGAAGAATTCAAGGAAGGAAATAAGATTAATTATTGTCACGTCACTTTATACTGAAAGTGAACGTAAGCACCTTCACAATACAAAGTGAACTTATGTTACTTAGGTTGGAAATGTCACACTGTATTCAGTGAGCAAAATGCACCAGCACTGCAAGACTGCTGAAGAAAGTGAAACGTCAAATAGAATTAATTAGTCAGAAATACAGATGCTTTAAAAATAAAAGCTATTTGAGTTAATTTGAATCTTGATCTGAAATTTAAGACTAAACAATAGCACTTTTTGGAAACAGGAGAAAGGATAGCTTTCACATGGTTATTTCAGCTACAGAAAATCATAGTAGTCTGAGGTGGAGAACACATTAAAGTGAATACAAGTCACTTCTCAATTTAAATTTCCTATTTCACTGTTAAAATAAGGTATTGCTTAAAACCAGATTAGCTCCAATAGAAAGCCAAGAGTGGTTGTCATACAAACTAAAGCCTTCTGATTAGGGAAAGAACTTTATTCTGCCATCAATTTTTATTATGTCACTTGAAGGCCTTCATGCTCCTCAGCAGCGAGACAGCCAACAAGGAGAGGTATCTACCAGGCAGTTGGCAAAACTGATGCTAATGGTCACCCACAATAATTTAATTCATTCCACACTGTCAGACTGGGGCACTTGGCTGGGGTAAATGTTACTAAAGCCCCTAATACTGATAAAATGCTTCTTCACTGATTTCAAGTTATCATTTCTGTTCTGTCTGTGTCAAACAGACAGAAATGTTCAAGCATGACAACAGTTTCATGAAGAGTTGGGCAAATTACAACCACCTCTTCTCAAGGACTGATACCAAAGGGCAACCTGACTTCCAGTACTAATGGTATATCATTAACAGGAAATCTGACCCAGAGGTGGCCCACTCTCCATAGCTTTTTCTTCCAAGGTCCCCTTAGAGAAGCCAGTGCCTGACGACTTCCAGGAGCAGCTATGTTTTTCTAACCTTCCATTTCACCTCTTCATTCCTTTAAAGGGTAGCAAGAGGTCAATAGGGCCAGAAGATGGCTTGCGCCCAGAAGCAGGCTGCTGCCCCCAGAGTTCATTACTCCACTTATAAAATCTGCCAGATCTGAGAAGTGCTGCCACTTGCTGTCCCCATCCTTCTTCCCAAGCGCTCCTCAGACTACAGCAAGGAGCGGGTTGCTCAGGGCAGACCTTCTGCACACGTTCTCTGTCTCATACTCATACAGACATCTTTCACCCCCCACCATTAAGTGGGCAGGGCACGACAGAACATGAAGCCTGCTTAGCTAAGAACATAGCTCACATACCCTAGGGCCAAGAGTCAGTGCTAACACTGAAATAAGTTCCTTTTTATTTTTAATTGAACCTTCAATGTAACTACAGGTTCCAAATGGCTGGAAGAAAACTTTAAACTTGTCAATGGTTAAGAATTAACTCATGATACGGTTGAGCATGTCATACTGGTTGACAATAGCAAAGCCATTAAAATGGAAATAAATCTTTAACGTATTTCAGAAACCAGCTTATTCTACAGAACTGTTTGTGGAATACATTCATTATGATGCAGAATTAAAAGGGAAGGCAGTCAGGAACAAACAATACTTATGCAGGTTTCTTCTTTAAACCACTAAACAAGAAAGTATACCTGCAGTTAAAGCCAAACTCTTCTTTTGTCCGAGTTCTGCATTGCTACCATCAGCACCTATTCTTTAAATCAAGTTTAGTCTTGATAATCACGTTCAAACTCAAGGTCAGCAGTACATGCTGATGGTAGAAAAAGGTTGACAGTCTTTTTTTTTTATCCTATTTGATGAGTCCTGCCTTTTGTCAATTATTCTTATCTACAAATGAGTCAGCCATAAATCTTGACTAAGAACTACCCCTTCACCTTCAAATTCAACATACTGAAAGAACAGATGCACGTCTTACTTCTTTCACTTTCAATGGTCTTCCACCAAGACTATGCTTGTTCAAAACCTCTGCAGCCTTTTTCATGCTTTCTTCCATCTTGAATTCAACAACACTGTGGGGATACAAGACATCTAAGAACAATGCTGATTTTTTAAGTTTCCTCATTTCTTGCTATAAATTCATAAGTGAACTTACGCGCATCCCTGATGAGATGATTTCACAGGCGAGTAACAGGAAGGAGAGGAGGGAAGAAAGAAGAAATAAAGTAAGTAAAAGCACAAAACACACAAAAAACGTCTTTTTTTTTTTTAAAGTCAAATCACATTAGTTAGCCCTAATAGCGAAAATAAATGTAATCTTACCCAATAAAGCCTTCAATACTTGAATTCCATAAGATATAATTTCTTATGCGTTAACAGGATTAAACTGTAGTTTCTGAAGTTGTAACAAACAGAACTAAGTCCCGATTCTCCAAGAAAAATACCACACGCTTCATGTGACCTGTTCTTCTCTGTCATACAGCAAAACCCTTGCCATATTCTCTCACCCTAAATCCATATCCTTCAGTACAGTTAAGTGTGCTCCTACTATTTTTTTCCTTGTAAGATACTGTCGCTGGACTAAAGGACTTAAGTACCTATGAAGGCAATATGCATTTACATTTAGGAATTGAATTCAGTTTACTGGCACAGGAAGTGTAGTTTACAGAACCTGCTTTTGCACACTGGCCTTACAAATTCAGCAAACCGCTACAGTGACGTTTTCCAAAAACACAAGTATTACTTTAATATTCCGTACCACTATACATACTGCTAGGGTCCATGGGTCATTCAAACAGCCAACGCCAACTGAACACAGTGGAAGACCACCCTAACACTGTTTACAAGGCCCCATCCCACCTCCTCCCCGCCCCAAAAGAAGCTTTAAGCAATCCTATGTTATAGCCACTAAGCATACACACTCTCTACCTTCCTGACTTCGTTTCGTTCCACGCCACCATACAGTTACATTTGTCATGTAGAAAATCCACAGAAGAAATCTCTCAAACACTTACCCTTGACTTTCCTTCAGCGTCCATTAAGAGCTCCACGTATGTTACCTCACCAACTACAAATCAGATTCCAGACGACACATATACCAAGGGAGAAAAGCCAAGAAAACAATGGGAATTTAGAACAATCAACAACCGTGTATGGAGCCTCTGCCTTATAAGAAAGCCCAGAAACACTCCATGTTCTCTAGACCACAAAACTGGACAATTACAGGTATGCAGTAAAGTCTTAAAACAGTTAAACATGTTCTTGATTTTCCTCCACTTCAAAAGCCAGCTATTTCCACAATATCAGTTTCCTTCATCTTTAGTGCCCACTCATTACTTGAGGCAATCCAAATCCATGGGAAAGTCTGCAAGAACAAGTTTCCTTCACTTTACATAGTATGCAATCTTGTCTCCGTAGTCCAGAACTTAACAGTTATTTGCTTTTCTCTGGATTTAAAGACAAACTTCCAAAAAGGGAGTCAGACTGAACCAAGAGACCAAGAGATCACTGACTGCCTACTATTTATTTCAGCAGTTTTTAGCCTTTTGGTAAGCCACAACAAAATAAAGTCCATTTTTTAGCTTCAATAAGTGGTATTAAACAGTCTGCCATATTTGCTCTCGAGACAAAACCGTCTACAGCAATAGGCAAAACGCACTGGAAAACTACATCTGCACCTTTCCTCACAAGATTAGGATTGCCTTGTTATGACCACATAACCATATCATGTACCTCCGGAATACAACTACCGAAATGGCTGCTGCCTTTGAAGTGACTGGCATACAGAAGAATCATCAAAAGAAAACTTTTTTTTTTCTGGTTTTAGAAGTGCTAGTTTTTAAGTTTAAGCCAGGAGGACTCCAAGTTGCATTATCTGAAAGGTGGAAAGCCGTTTTTGTGGGAAATCATGACCCAGTCTGAATATTGATAGCATACTTTGAGCAAGGAACTGGAGTCTCACATTCAAGAGTCTCTTAGCAAGGGACAGGGAGGCAGGAGTGTTCAGCCTGACCTCCCACAGGACCAGTCATTTACAGGACACCTAGTGTCATTATGCAAAATGAACATCCTGAAAGGTCTCTTGAAGCTGGAAGAAAAGGAATGCTCAATGAAATCACAACTTTTTTTTAATCTCCATTTCGAATTTAAAAAAATAATTTAGCAATATCAGCATTCCAGCCAAAGAACAGTTAGCTAGACAGAAAAAACTCTGATCCATTCATGTTTTTATGAGGATAGTGTTTGAGACTGGAGGAGGCCAACAAGCCAGTCCCTTTGAAAGGGACAGGGCAGATCAGAGTGTTCAATTACTATCCACAGCTTCGCTACCTAAACAATACTTCTTAAATTAAAGCCTAACAAAATTAATACCATCCTATACTCTGAACAGTTTGAGATCATGTAGTATACATGGAATTGTTTCCACAATCCATGTAGTGAAAGGGACTGCGCTGTAAACAGCCCTCCTGGACTAGTCCGTGGTGGTACATGGCGGCCGTGCACCGAGTCCAAATATTCAGCGTTACCAAGACATTCTGAAGCCATCCATCTCAACAGCAGCAGCCAGAGTCCAACCAAACTTTGATCGAGAATGCAAATGTGATTCAACAATTTATGTAGTAAGACGACAAATTCCCAGATGACCTACAATACAAAACCACTCCATTTCACAGAGGCCAGAAGTCACAGGTTAGAACTCTGTGACTTAGCTCCTAATAACACTACTGAGCCCCTGGATTGAGGGCTCTCCTCTCCCAACCGCTAATCGAATTCAACTACAATTCTTACTTCGGATCCACACAAACACTTCCAAAGAAGTTTGCCAAGCTTGAACGTAACATATTAAATACGATTTAACATTTACTCTTTTAACGAATCTCTGACCTCTGAACCACAAGATTTCCAGGAGTCTATCACAGCAGCGATTGTTTGTCACTTGGAAAATCTAGCATGTGCCAATTTTGCTCAGTGCTTCACATTCAAGCCTTATCGACACCTATATTAAAAACTAAATATACATCTTGAAGTAGCTGTTTTACTTCAAAGGACATCTGAACTTCCTGAATAGCCAAATCAAAAAAAAGCAGGGGGGAGGGGAATGACACAAGTAGTGTAACAGCTCAGTATCCAAGACACCAAGTCCAGAGTACAGAACAACTGCAATAAAAATGCTTTTTTTCCACTTGAAAAACATGTAAAATGATTCAACATGACACTTCTTCCAGGAGACTATTGTTTGAGGCTGGCAAAGGAAACTCTTTTTAACAACCTATGCTGGGTCACATTTTATTTGGCTTTTTCCTAGATCCCAAACCACAGCGTATCAGAACATCAGGCATCGGGGATAAAGCAGAATAGCAGACAAGGGTAGCGTACGACAGTGCACAGGCAATTAAGCCATGGAAAAGTACCAACAGCAGATACCCATGTACTAAACCTGCTCCAGAGGGCAGAAGAAATGCACGGTGATCCAGGCGGATTTTCTTTCTGCTAGAGAACAGTTGGCTTGTATCAGGAAACATATCCTATATCCACAAGCGAAGAAATTTCATTCAAGCACAAGAGACTGTTGCTTAAGGAACTCAAGTTTATTTCCAGACCAGCCTTCAAAGGGAGATAAAACTTGCAGAAAATACTAGCTCCAAGTCAATGCAAGTATAACTAAGGAACATGCTCCTCATGGTGTCTTTAAGACTTAACTTAGAGCAGACTGACTTATTTTTTCAAACCCCACACTTGAGAAAGTTCAGAAATTTGGTGTTTCCTAAAACAAGAGATTGAAGCAGAAATCATTGCAATAACTAGAAATACAAACCAAAGGAATCTCCAGTGTTACTTATCATTACAGCCATCGGGGTTTTTACCCTCAAACTCTATATCCACTTTCTAAAGAAGTTTATCTGCATGGAAAATTAAGATGTTCAAGCCAGGTTGGTCTGTCAGCATTCAGATATTCTCCAATGACTGTGCAGAAAGCTCAGATAAGGACGTCCATATGGTGATTTGAGGCATGGCTCAGAGCGATTCACCTAGCCCTGAAGACATATCTGGGAAGTAACCAGGATAACAAGCTCAGACGTAGATGTCAACCTGGAAGATTCTAAAGTTGGGCAATATGATTTTAATAGTTAGCGACAAGCCAAGAAGTTCTGAAAGGCGTGAAAGGGACAAAGAGGCAAGTCTCAGCAAGAGGAGAAGCACAGAAACTGGAAAAGGGGCAAATGCTTTATATCACGGTAACTTCTTTAGCCTACAGGGTCAAAAGTAAATACTAAATAGAGAAGGAAGCCTCTCGAGACATTACCAAAACAATATGGATGTCCCATCATCTTCTGAAGTAAAGAACTGCAAGCAATGTGACGGATTCGAGAGGACCCTGCCCTCAAAAGCCTAATACTTCCAACGTGAGGCAATTCAGAATTGGTCACAGCTCCTCCTCCATTTACAGTGTTTTAAAGCTCATGACAGGCAATCCCTAAAAAGTTACGTGGGGAGCTTGGGCTGGGGAGAGAGAAAAGAAACACACTTTATACATGTACGAAGCTTTAGCTAGAAGCGGAGAAGAAAATCATTCTTCCCAAAGTAGAGACAGAGACGAGTTTGCAAGCTATTCTTTTACAGTAGGGGAAGGGAAGTCTCACTTTTGCATGAGAGAACTCAGGGAAAAAAATGGGTAATTTTGGCTCTTTAAGAGCCCAGGCAGGAAAGAGGGAGTGAAAAAGCTCATTGCAGCCACTGACGAAGGACAGTGCCTCCTTGAAAGGATGGTTAAGGCCAATGGAAATAGAGCAACTCATTAGCACATCTACTGAAAGTAAGGAGGAACAAGTCGGATGTGGAACAGCGCTTCCACCTGGCTTATTCATCCTTTTCTCTTTGCCCACCTAAAACTTCAGTCTGCAAGCACACTGCGACAGCATCTTGGGCACGGAAATCCAGGGGACTCTCCAGTAACAGCTCTCTTCAGGTACTGGAGTAACAGCTGTTAGCACCGAAGCAACAAAAGTGCTCAATTAACATCTGGGATCGAGTACAAGAGCAAGAAGGCATAAGTTACATCTTCAGGAGGCCACAAAGGTTCCAAAAATTTCTGGAGATGGAGCAAGAAAGAAGGCAGCACATGAAGTTTAGCAGCTGCTCTTCTGTACAGAAAGTTTAAGCTGGGAAAGCTTTGTTGCTTCTTTTCCTCACATCCGTTCACACATCCAGGTTTTGCTAGGAAGAGGGAAGCATGCCTGCTCCATACTACAGCTCTGCCTCATGGAAACGTGGGTGCAGCCGTGCTAACACAAACAGTCTCTGGGGTGTCCTGGAATCTTTGAATGTGACACGAGCGTGGCCTTGACTGCAGCCGCTCCTGGCTTTGCAACAGAGCAGGCCATCATTATTGTCTCATTTTACAGCTCATCTTTCTCCTTTTATTGTACAGCATCTTGCTACTCTGCTCAGGAAAAGGGTTTAAAATACAAAATTCTGTATTTCCTAAAGGAACCAATAAATGTCTCAAATTCAAATACAAGTTCTTTTTTATCATATGGTATCACCTCACTTATGCCAGCTGCCATGAAGCATTACCATTTTTCTCCCTAAGACAGAGCCATTTGTTGGGGGACAGATTAAGACAGCTATTTAGCATTCAATCATGTTTACGTTTAGACTCCACTTACATGCTGAAGAACTGCTGCCTCATTCTTCTCCTGACGCCATTCACCAATTGCCAGTTATCAATGCTGATTACGTCAGTTTAGTAGAACCTTGTGTTTGTCAGCCAATACAAGGGAGTTTCAAACAAGAACATTTTTTGATTGCATTAATAAGTATGTCATACTGCATACCTGTAATTGAGTTTCACCAACAAATACACTGAAATGACTGAACCAAGCATTACTCTTGAGAGAGATGTCACCTTTAGAAGACTTCAGATGTACGCATCTGAAAAAACCAGGTTGCAGAAATATGAGCAGACCTCAAAGCTCATGTCTCCTAAACCATACTTACTGACGCAAAACAGCCGATTGAGGTGAACTCCTCCTACGTTCAGCAACCTGCTATGCCATTGCTGCTAACAGCTTACGTCTTCACGACTGCCAAGCGATGGAGCAGTCATGAAACGCCTATGTTTACCCTTTGTGTACAGATCTGTTTCACACGCTCCCAAAACCTTGAGCGTTTGGCCTGTAATTCTTACACTTACAAACCAAGAATTCTAACGTTTAGATTTTTCCACGGTCACATTCCTGGTTCTTGGAACTACTATGCCTTGTATCAAGAAGTACCGATTGAGCGAGTTCGAGCGCAGCACAAGAGCACCAATTTGGTAGAAGTCAGTGACTAATTAGAATGAATCGCAACTACACAGCAAATCTAAACTGTTGTATTTTAACAAGCAGTCCCAAAAACCAAGAACAATGCTTCTCAATGTTTAGCATCACAAGCCCTGCAGACAGAATGAAGAGGTTTCAACGTTCCCCCTAGGAGTATCTGCTGGAATGAGTAGCTGAACAGCAAGGCAGGAAACAATCTCACACCGGACTTTTCCATCCACGTGAACTGGAGAGAAACCACAAGACACTTGGAACGGAATTCAACATAGTACTTAAAATTAGACATCTACACATACAGATACGCCTATTAACCAATGTATCTTGTGTAGCAAAGTGAAAGCATAGTTTAAGGCAAGGGACCATTCATAATTAGGGCCTGTCAAAGCAGTCTTTAAGATTGTAATTCCTCATATTACAGAAAACCATTGCTGAATCTCAAGCATCAACGTTTCACAGCCTCTAATTATGGAAGTTTCCCAGGGCTTCTAGTCCTGAAGTTTGTTACACAGACTCAGTTCCATTTTACCTCCAAAGACAAACATTTTAAAACCCTTTGGAAATTTGGTTTCCCATTCGTTCGGCCACACCTTGTGAACACATTAACTATCTCTCCTTACCTAGTTCAAACACAAGTGAACACTGATCACTATTTTGCGAGACATTTATGACTGATGCTATGTATTTTAGAAGTGACCCACAAGAGGAATGATTGTATCAGTTACTGTTAACTTGTTTTGAGACATTTTGATGATGGAGAAGCCAAGTATTTTCTTGCCACTCCGCTGCATTTCCAAGGTGACTTGAAAACTAGTAAGTTGGGCGTCAGCTTAAAGAAATAACACTACGTTTAGACTTGTCACCACCTGAGAGTAGTCAGCTCAATTTCTTCATCTTCTTCAAGAGATGAAGATGCCACGGTCAACAAACTAAGGCGGCACCCATTCACGTGGGACAGTTAAATGGAAATGGGGAAGGGGGAAACACCATGAACATGATTTCCAAAGCCCTAACTGCGTTGCAGCACATGCCAAAGCACAAACCTGATTTTTCTTTTTTGCAGGTCACCCTTAAATACATTTTACTGCTATCAAATGGCAGTATGGATCTTTATCTAAGCACAAATCACTACCAAGTTGGGGGACACAGCTATACATACACACGCCAGATCAGCAGTGAATAACTACCTTTATTACCCAACAGACATTAAAATGCTTCAGAAAGTTTTGTTGCATGTCAAGGCTAAAATCTGATAAAAGCCTCATTTTTCCCCCCTAAGAAAAATACTCTCTTAAATCTCCGATGAAGCACTATTAGCTATATGCCAACATGCCTATAAAGGAACTATCCATCTGGAAGGCTGCCAGGGAGCAGATGTTGTGCAACACCCAAAAAGGCCTCAAGAAGACCTTTTACAAAACTCATGTCACTAAGTCCACCCAGAACTGCAACTCTTAAGTTTACAAACAAAGTCAGCCACAAGTAAGATGACAGACATCACTTGGCCACCTGAGTTGTACATTACCTTTCTCTTTGACCAGGTCTTTCAGAGACTGCCACTTCACATCAAACGGAATATTTGTAATAAAAGCTCGGTATCTCTTAGCAGGATTAGCATATGGCTCAAAGCGATTTCCTCCTCTTTTGACACTTTTCTCTTTTCTTTTTTCATTTTGGCTTGGTCGTTCACCTTCACTGCAAGCAAAGAAAGATAATCACACACATTAACTACTCTGGCATTTGATCAATGTCATACCACCTCTCGGAACATAACTTGTTACATTCTTAAAACTACATCAAAACTTGCAAAGTTTCATCCATTCACGTTATTTACAAAACTGGACACCTTTCAACCAAAGCTGGTACGCACAGTACCAGATCTACATAGTGTGCTGTAACAAAGATTTCCTAACAGCAGACAACTTATGTCATGAAGACCCACTATGTTCTCCCACATTTATCCAACGTAACCCAAGTTTTCGATTTCATAAGCTGAATCCCTTTAAAGCCGACCAAGCCTCACTCCGTCTCCTCACGATGCTCCAGACCGGCCGTTCACCCTATTTATTTTCTCCTTAGCACACTATGCTACTTAAACACCTTTAAGTCAAATAATACATTGACCCACTGTATTTGTAGTCTTACACTCCAAGAATTTTAACAAAATAATCCTCTAAGTAAACACTCAGGTCAATGACTCTTACCTAACAATACTTTTTTCCTTCTCCAATTACTACAGTTTTTGGACAACACAAATTCAAAGCCTCTGTGCATTCCAACAAACGTATCGAACAGTTCTTTTAACTATTTCAGAATACCAGCTCTAACAGGTCAAAAATTTAAAAATTAGAAATGAAGACTATTTCTCAATCAACCTAGATGACCATCAGGTCTTAACAGGACACAAATGCTGCTCAATAACAGTATTTAAAAAAACAGGAGAATCAAATACTTCAGCCTCAGCCTGACATGATTTCCTTAACTAATCCAATTAATCTCCTTGTCCGCTGGTTGAGAAGATGCAGAAATACATCTTTAGAAAGAATTAATGAGAACACATTTGTCAAAAAAGCTGGTAATGTTTCTAAAACTTATCTGTACATACACTGAGCTTTTGCTCAACTTAAGACCTACGTAGCCCTGCAAAGTTCAAGCCACGTCAGAAATTCTGGCTCTGATGTGAACACACTTCTGCATCAACACTGTCTGTTCCTGTAGAACCATTTCAATCAGTGAACAGATACAACAGCCTGAAGGGGAAAAAAAAAAAGCAACAAGTATGCAGATGTCTACAAAGTTGTATATTGGAGCAGGTTCCCCATTTTTATTACATAGCAGCCTACACTTTTTCAGCCACGAGGATACGTTACAAGCAAACACACAAAAATATTGTATTTTATGGATACAGCCATAATCACAAACAGAATTTGGCTCTAAGTATGGCCATCGTGTATCACTTCATGTCAAAAGAGACATACACTCTGCATGTAAGTACTATGCTGGAAAAGAGGTCTATATAAAAAGTGTTCTTTAGTTATGTACAATATTTATTTCACCAAGTGAAATTTTTTAGACTGTCCCTCACTGAACTTTTTTAAAGCTTCTTGAGTAATGAAGTAATTAAAAATGCAAAAATAGATTCAAAATAGGACAATCCTTCTGACACCTTAACTTCTGTTCGGCTGAAGAAATAACACAAAATTTAGTGCTTGTGTTAAAAGCTACACCCAGTTTTTTATGGTTATTCCTCAAACTGGAACTATTTACATTCCCCCAGGGTTGAACCGCTGTGTAACACGCTTCGAAGTAATGCGGTATGATGCAGACATTCTTTGCAATCCTGCATTTAAGGCTCCCAAGTCAGCTTAAAAACACCTCAAGCTTTGATATACCTGTAAAGAATTCAGACAAGCCACGGTACCTGCCATTAAAGGCAAGCATTACCCTAGAACATATTCCTTATCATATTCAGCGTAACAAAATCCAGCCAGGTCAAAAGAAATGTCAAGGAAACTACTTCAGCTGCAAAGTTGGTTTTTTTTTTTTTTCTTTTGCAGGATTTCAGACACCGCCTCCATGGGCTTCACACACCAAAAGGACAAGAACAGGCAGGCACAGGTCCACAGAGATCGCTTAAAAGATGTGGTCACCAAGTATGAAAACAACTGAGCGTTTAGGGCTTCTTTTAAGGGAGTTCTAACAGCAGGAAGGAACGAGCCCCACATCACCTCCAAAATACACCATGCCTGCCTGTGAGTATCCCTAAGTGGAAGGGCAGGCGAGACAAAATTCCCACAGCAGCTTTGCCCACCCCAATAAGGAAGCACTCTTGAGTAACTGTGATCCATTTACACCAAGGCTAATGCAAGATCTACAGAAATAATCCACTTGGGTAGTTAATTTCAGAAGATATTTCATCTACTCTGATTTTTTCCTTGGGTTACAGAACTGAAATGCTTCATCAAGACTAAAGAAAAATTTTCCTGTTTGTGACATGGGTAGAAGGAGGAACTGAAAGGGAAGCTCTTATTTCTTCCAAAGAAATGAACTACTATGCACATTCCTCTGCAAGACTTCTTAAATGTGCCACCTAGACCCAACGAGTGTACCAGAAGTCACTAAGAATCAAAATCCAGATCCCCCTTTCCCCCCTCACCAAGGACACTGAAAATACATTCACATGAACATTAGCATTATCACTGTAGACGTGTTAGCTTTGCCACATGGAGCTTGGTATTACAAACAGAATTGCACCTAGATAAAAAGACAAGCTCTCTGGAGAGACTCCAAATATAGTGGGGGCCAAGGAAAAAAAAAATCAGAACAAAGTAGACATCTTTACTTATACTTCCAGGAATAAATCATCTCCTCATATATGACAAATTACTGATTACATATTACCTGGAGCTGTAGGCTCTGCTACAGTCACCAAGAGCAAGCTCTGAGGTGTAAACAGAATCTAAGACATGAACATCCTCCACGTACCAACTACCCGACGTGAGGAGGACAGAAGATGACGGGAAGATCCCTCCCTAGCCCTGGCTAATGTATTACATGTCACTGTATCATGTGCCATGGTGGCACTGGGATCCCCACCCTCCGGGATCAGAACTGCCTCTGCTCCGGAACAGGCATGCCTGTTTCTATCCGGCAGGAAGAAGACAGAAAAAGCTGCGTATGTCAGGTTTTTCTTCAGTTGCCATAAGCACAGTTTAACTATTTTGTGTTGGAAAAAAAATAGATATGGACATTTTTCCCCAAAATGTGACTCTTGGAAAGTTGGCTACCTTCCTGGTCATGTGAAACACAATCCACAGACTCAGGCAGCAGAGGCAGATGAGAGCGGTTTTTCAAATTGAGACACACCGCCATCTCCTCACCATACCCATCTCCGAATAACTGCAGACCATCAAGCTGGCCTCTGTTATTCAGATCTGTCAGCTCTGGGTCAGACTACAGATATGCAACACGCCTGGGCGTAACAGCCTGCAGCAACCGGCAGCCTGACTGACACACAACTGTGTACCGCATCTCAGAACAGCAGATAAACAAATCTCACCTCAAGTCTGAAAGATTACTCACAGAACATCAGGTTCAAAATGCTGATTCTTATCTCCGCGGCATTTAAGGCCTGGGGCCAAAAATTAACTGAAGAAAATGTGGTCCTTATTCCACAGATTTAGTATTAAAAAAAACTCTGCTAACCGTAAATTTTCCAAAATGAGGTTAGCATTAACACAGAAAAGTGACAAGCAGTTCAAGCTTTTTCTGCTTACAGTTCCCACATTTACAGACCTAGAATTGTAACTCCTGCAGGTTTTTTTTAATTTCTGTAACATCCCGTTGACATCAGACACACAACCCTTACTTAGTGCCTGCCATCACCTTCCAGCTCTCGCCCTCGAGGCATTTGTCTCTCATGTTCCTAACCCACTCCACAGGTAAATCATCAACCACGAAACAGAGCATGCTTTGCTCCAAATGTTGCAGCAGTATGAGATGACTGCCCGAGAAGAGCCTATTACAACCTGCCATTGGTAAAACAAAAAGTAATTTAACTTGGAACATCAAAACCCATCCCGCTGGCACAGCCCATACCTCTAGGGGAGGCTTTAAGTCGTCCATTAAGGCCCAGCAGAAATAGATTCTAAGTGGGATAGGCAAAGGTCCCCCTGGCCGCCGTACGCCGGGGCCTGCGCCGTGCACAAAGCCCCAGGACGAGGGGCCGGCTCCTTCCCCGCTGCGGCCTCGGACCGCGGGAGCCCCCGGCCGCGCCTTCCCGGGGCGGCTCCGCACCCGCCAGCCTCCGCGCCGCGGCGGGTAGGCCCCACCCGGGCTCCCGGGACGCGCCTGGAGCCGAACAGCGGTCCCAGCCCCGCTAGCGGCCCTGGCCCCAGTCCCTCCCCGCCGACAGCCCCCCCCCGGCGCGGCAGCCTCGACCCCGGCCCCCCCCTCCTGGGCTCAGGCCCCGGCCAGGCCCGCGGCGCGGGGAGGCCGCATGCGGCGCGGCAGGCCCAGGCGGCAGCGCGGCCCCACAGCGCCCACCCTACCTCTTGGTGGGCGCATCCCCGGTACTGCCTGCCCCGTTAGGCGGTGGCGGTGCCGCCGCTCCCGCCGCCGTCGCCCCCGCCGCGGCGGCGGCCGCCGCCGGTTCCTCCATTTTCCCGCCGGCGTTTTCCGTGGCCGCCGCTACCGCCGCCGCCGCCGCCATTTTCCCTGCGCCTTTGTGTGAGGAGAGCCCGCCCTGCGCGCTGCGCGCGAGGCACGCCGGGGCGGGGGCGGGGGCGGGGGCGGCGGCGCGCGTGCGCGCTGCGGCCTGAGGGGACGGCGGCGATGGCGGGGCCGTTCCCGGGCCGCGGCACCCGGGGGAGCCTCATCGGCCCCGTCGCCGCCGGCCGCCCCGCCCAGGAGGCAGGGCGGGCCCCGCCGCGGGCGCTGCTCCCTCAGGGCCTGTCAGCCCTGTGCTTCCTCGGGCGGGTTCAGCCCGGTTTTTTACCTCAGCCCCGGCGGCAGGGGGAGGTTTAAGGGTAGGGGGATGCTTATGTGCACGGTGGAGCTGCGTGCACCAGCACGGGAGATCCCCAGCTAACCCAGGGGGTCTTACCAGTACGCATAACGGCTATCAGGATTACATAGCACGCCGCTGCTATGACAGGATTAGAGCTCTTACCCTATGGATCGCTTTACATGCACGTCTTCACTCAACCTATCGCCCTCACAGATTCTCTGTTTTTCCCCCATGTTTTCAGCAGTCATCTCCAGTTCTTGCCGAGCACCTCGCACTGAGATGGGAGGATTGTGCCCAGAAGGCCCCTTTTTGTCCTCAAAATGGGCAGTCTCCTGTTCCACGATCGCAAACTCGACCTGGTACCCACGGACAGGTGCAGCACAGAGGTCCTGGGGGGCTCAAGGGCCAAAGCGGGGGTCCCAGGCAGGGCCGATGGAGCTCTGGGGCACAAGCAGGAGCAGGTTGTGAGGGGCCTGGAAGGATGGCACAGGGGCACGAGGAGGTTTGGAGACGCTGTGAGGAGAGTACGGAGGGACCGGGAGGTGTCCCAGGTGGCCTAGAGGGGAAAAGGATTGTTGTGGGACGCCAAGAAGGACGGAGGAGGGTTGTGAGGGAGCCAGGGGGGTCCCGGCAGGTGTCAGGGCACAGGGAGCATCCCAGCAGGCATCGCGATGGGCCTGGGGAGGCCAAAGGCGGCTCGGAGAACCGAGGGGGGCCTGGGGAGGGGATGTGAGAGAACAAGGGCAGCCGACGGCGGAGACGACTCCTCCCGGCAGGACGGGCAGAGCCCGGCGGCAGCCCCGCGCCGCAGTGCTGCCTCTCCCGGCGTGCCCTGCGGGGCGAAATGGCCGACCGGCCAACTGCGTCTCCCAGCAGGCCGCTGGAGCCGGAGGGTCACCCGGGAGAGGCCGTTCCTCCCGCGCGGGCCCTACTCCGCCATCGCTCCCGCATCCAGGGCCTCTTCCAGGACCTGCCTGCGAACGGCCCCAGAGTCTTGGGGAGCTCCCGGAGCCCCACAGTGGGTAAACCCCTCCCTGGGGCACCCCACCGAGGCACTTTTTACTGAGTGCAAAGGTACAGGGACACAAATTGAATTAATAAAACAATTATTTATTAATTAATGCATACACACAACACCCAGGAGCGAGTCTGTCACACGAGGAGCCGTTACCAGATCAGCAGTAGGGAAGGGTCAGCTCCTGCTCCTGCCCGTGATGTGGCAAGAAACTAAGGAGCTGCTGGCCTCCCCCCTGCTTTTTCCTTCTGGGATAGGATTCAGCGCTGGTATTTGAGAGGAAAAACCTCAATTTCCCCCTCTCTGTACTTCTTCCCGACCTCCAGAACGGAACCCTGCAGGGAATTTTCACATTTTTACAAAATACAGTAATAAACTATAACCCCTGCATAAGAAACCATCAGCTACAAACTCAAAGCAATAAACCGTAAGTGAAGGACTCTGAATCCTCAGTTTTAAGCAAGAAACACCAAAGCGGGAGCAGGAAAACGGCAGAGAGGAGGAGAGGAGTTTCTCTTCGCATGGAAACAGGGCCGAGCCCTCAGCAGAAAGCTCCTCACTGAGGCTACCCACAACACTGAAAGCACTGATATATCTGCCTTGAGGACAATTAATTTAATTTTTTCCCACCCTAAAGACTAACCAGAAAATGCCTCACAGAACAAAGGTGGAACACTGCAGCTGGGGGGGGGATATTTTATATAAAATAGGCTTTTTTGGCCCATTCCCCACATGATGAACACCCGTAGCTGCAGCGCAGGGCCTGCCCGGGACTCACACCCCGCTTCGCCCTGAGGAGGCCGAGCTCCCGCAGCCCCAGGGCCCCCCCAGCCCCGGCCGGGCACAGCCGCCCCCGGCACCCGCAGCGCCCGGGGCTCCGGGGCAGCGCCGGCGGAACCTTTTCTCGGGCCGCGGCGCACCGGCGGACTCTTGGCGGTGGGCGCAGCTCGTTGACGGACGGCAGAAGCAGCCAGTAACAGACGAGGAACAGCCGGGCAGTGGCTCGTCGCACCAATGAGCGGCGGAGGAGGGCGGGGTTTATCCCGGAAGTGAGGAGCGGTGCGGGGGGCAGCTGCTGGGTAGCACCGGTGGTTGGGGGCGGCCGCAGCCATGTCGGAGCGGAAGGTGTTGAACGTGAGTTGGGGGGGGGATTCCCCAGCTGGGGGGGGTGTCTCTGGGGGTCCCCAGGCCGGGCTGGTCCTGGGGAGGGTTCCCTGATCGCTGAGGTTGGTCCCCAGGCCGGGGGTGCTGGGGAGTTCCCTGGTCGGTTGGGGGGTCCCTGAGGAGGAGAGGGGTCCCTGAGGAGGAGAGGGGTCCCTGAGGGGGAGAGGGGTCCCTGAGGGGACTCTGTGGCTGAGAGGGGGATGGTTGGGGTGGGGATCCCTAGGCTGGGGCTCCTGGCAGCGCTTGGAAGGGGCTGGCAGGGGCAAGAGGGTTAGAACCTAAAATCATGCAAGGGTTAGGGGCCCTGGGGCAGAGGGCGGACAGACAGATAGACACACACACCCAGTGCCTGGCTCTGGCGGGGAGCACTGGAGGGGGTGTTTGGTACTTGGGAGCGTACCTGGTTAGCAGGGGCTCCTGCTGTGTGGAGCTGATGTCTTAGGCTGATGCAGGGAGCCTGCCTGCCATGGTTCATGCTCCTCTGGGTGACTCTGCGCCCAGTGCACACACGTCTCTGCTCTGTCTCTGTAGAAATACTACCCGCCGGACTTCGATCCTGCTAAGATCCCAAAGCTCAAACTCCCAAAGGACCGACAGTATGTGGTGCGGCTCATGGCCCCCTTCAACATGCGGTAAGAGGGGAAGCAGATGTAGAAGAGATGAGTTTGCTTAGGAACTGGTTTGCCTCCATACGCTGCAGGGGAGCTGCTGCCAGCAGCTGTTAGAGGCGACACAGACCAGAAGAAAAGGGGTGAAGGAGAAGGAAAAGATGCTGTGGGTGATTTGGGGGTTCTTTGAAGAGTAGGCACTGAATTTCCAAAGGAGAAAATAACCATTGCTCAGAACCTGGGCTGACACAGCCTGAAAATCACTTGGACTTTTCTTGGTCTGTTTGTTCCCTTTTTTTGATGCATTATGGACTTTTCTTTCTCCTTTTCTAGATGCAAGACGTGTGGCGAATACATCTATAAGGGAAAGAAGTTTAATGCCCGTAAGGAGACTGTTCAGAATGAGGTGTACCTGGGACTTCCCATCTTCCGCTTCTACATCAAGTGCACACGTTGCCTGGCAGAGATCACTTTCAAGGTCACAAATGTTCTGTATTTTCTGCACTGTCGCTTTCCGGGGAGGCTGTGCAGTCTGTGGACACGACCGGGTGCTGACCCCATGGGGAAGGGGTGTCCCAGCAAAGACCTAGTCTGAGCCTGTGCTTTTTGGTGTATCTTCCCTTTTCATGGCCGTTTGTAGTTCTGAAATGTCTCGCCCATCCGTGGGCTGCAGCACATCAGCTGGAGCAGAACAAAAGGCCGTGGGTGATTGTCTGCTCTATGATGTGAATGAAATTGGGAAACGTTTGCATGCGGCTCTGGAAGCAGCCACAGGATGGCTGGGGCAGATTGCCCCCGTGCAATGATTTTGCTGTCTTGTTTCTTCCTTAGACAGATCCTGAGAACACAGACTACACCATGGAGCACGGTGCCACTCGCAACTTCCAAGCTGAGAAGCTCTTGGAGGAAGAGGAGAAAAGAATGCAGAAGGAGAGGGAAGAGGAAGAGCTCAACAATCCCATGAAGGTACGAGAATGTGCCCTCCTCTGCAGAAGGCAAACCTCTCTCCTGCCTTGGCTGGCTTTCCCCAGCAAAGCGGGTGACTTTGTAACCGTTGGTTTAGTTCTTCAGGCTCCTGAGGTATTGCTGTGCTCTGGGCAGGTGGGAGCCAACTCTCTGCCCTCAGGAGGTTTCCTCCTGTGCTGGAACTTGTGACAGGCTGCATCTTGCCCCAGTTTTTCCTCTCCTATTAAGACCCAAAAATGAAGATGATGATGATCCTCTTAGTGCTTCCTGCCCTGTACTGGGTGGGGAGGCTGTGTTCAAGATTGCTGGCAGGCTCTGCTACCTCACGTAAGCCCGGCTTCCCTCTGGTCACGCAGGTCCTGGAGAACCGAACCAAGGACTCCAAGCTGGAGATGGAGGTTCTGGAGAACCTGCAGGAGCTGAAGGAACTCAACCAGCGCCAGGCAAACGTGGACTTTGAGGCCATGCTGAAGCAGTACAAGGAGTACGAGGAGGAACAGAAGCGCAAGGAACAAGAGGAGGATGAACAAGAGATGAAGTGAGTGGGCTGGAAGCATTCACGGGCATGTGAAATCAACCGCGCTGGTCCTGGCCAGGCAGGGCTGTGTCTTGTTTGTTCCTCAGCACCCCGAGAGTGCTTAAGAGAGGGCCCTGCCTGAGGGGCCTGAGTTGACAGGAGCTGTGTGGGTGGGATGTAGTCCTGAGCAGGCTGCGAGGAGGTTGGGGACAGTTTGTCGTGGCAAAGTGCTTAGGGGGGTGGAGGGGTTTTGGTATCACTGGCCCGTCTGGTGGAGAGATCCGGGCTGCTGCAGGGGCCTGACTCCCCCTGAGAAGTGTCCTCGCGTGGGGAGAGCATTTCTGCACCTGGCTGAGGCTGCAGATCTCAGTGCTATCAGCCTTCGGGCACTGCTTGAACATGACTTCTTAAAAAGCACCTGAGACGATGGATCCCATTGCACTGCTGCTGGATTCCAGCTCCCCTTTCAGCAAACAGTGCAGGCATGGTGCATGGCCGGTGCTGCTCGGCACGGTGGTGGAACAGAGCCAGCTCTAACCCTTTGCACGCGGCCTCTCTCCTTGCAGAGCTATGCTGGAGCAGGCCCAGAACCGGCGGCTGCTGGTAGACTCCGACTCTGATGAAGAGCCTGCGAAATCGCGGACAAAGCCTGCGGCAAAAATTAAACCTACGGACATCTTGCAGGAGGTGAGCGGGGACAGAGGCTCTTCCACCCACCGCACCTCTTCCCCCAGACCAAATCCGCTGTCCTGGGCCGCGTGTTTTCTCTTCTGTCCCTGCAATGCTGGAGCCCTAATGCCTGTCACGCATGAGCAGCTCAGAAAGCCTGTGTCCCTGTGCACTGAGCTGAAAGGAGACAGGGATCAGTTGGTGATTTTAGACCGCGTCTGCTGACAAAGGCTGGGAGGGAGCTGCCCCTGTCCTCGCTCAGGACGTGGCTTCCCTTTCAGCTCGAAAAGGGTGGGCTCGCCTATGCCTTGGTCGTGCTTCAGGCACGATTTCAGCACTCTGAAAATTATATCAATGAAACCGCGGCCTGGGACAGCCTCTCCTTTGGTTCTGTTTTGTCCGTGTTGGAGACTCGCAGAACAAAAGAGCTTTCAGTGCCCGACTTGCAAGGGAGGGATTATCCCCACAGACAGGCCTCTGCACTGCTGCTCTCCGGTGTCGATCCGTGTCTCCGGGGACCTCTGTCCGGTTGGATGAATCAAAGCTGCCATGTCTCTAAGCCAGGCTGGGGTTAATCTGAGAGATGTTCCCTGGCCCGGCACTAATCCTCGTGCCCGGGGGAGTTTGATTCAGTGGCTGGACCACCTGCAGGCACGCGGTCCTGGCTGGCAGAGGTTGTGCAGCCCTGCGGCACGCATCTGGCTCCACATCATCCCAGGGCCAGCGCGTGGCTGCGCAAGGCTGGATTCAGCTGTCACAGGCAGCGGGACATTTGTCTCCAAGCCTGTTGTTTGCCTAGCTTGTGCCAGTCGCTGCGGGGGGAGAATACCCCCCTTGGCTGCTCCGAACAGTATCCTCATGCCTCTTGTGCTTTGTGCTGCTGTTTTTACCACTCCTTCTTCTCCCCCATCCCTCTGCCTCCCCTCCAAGGCCGGAGCATCCTAACGCCCCTGCTCTACTCTGCAGGATCCTCAACCCCAGAGTAAGAAGCTGAAGACTGAGAGCTGGGAGCGGAGCGTGGGCAAATTGAACACCAAGCCCCAGCTGGCCGGGCTGGTGACAGTGAGGAAGCAGAAGCCCGGTCCTGCCCTGGGTAACGGGACAGAGAACCAAGGCAGCACGGCCAACACCGGTAACTGCTCATGTGGGGATGGGGTGGCCTGAGCTGGGGTCTGGCAGCACCCAAGTGGCGTTTAGCTCCGTCTTTGGAGCCTGAATGCTTTCATGCTTTCAGGTCAAGTCCTTGTTGTGGGACAGATGGGGCCGTGATGGTGTAAGAACAGGGGGTTGTCCCTGTTTCCAGGAGATGTCCTGATGGAGGAGAGGTTCCTTCCTGGCCCTTGGCAGTAAGCCAGGGCCTTGGAGACAGACTGTCAGGGCCAGAAGCTTCAAAACAGCGTCTCAGCGCACAGATACGATGCTGGGAACCGTCACAACAGCGAGATATGAATGGAAAAGCAAGAAGATTGCTTTGGTTTGGGGCCTGATTCTAAAACCTGCCAAACTGTTGGAATTTGGAAGCTTTAAAGAAGTGGTGAAAACAAGCAGAAAGGCTTCCCAGCACCTCGTAGTTCACTGCCCCGTGAAGCCAGAGGATTTGGAGAAGGAGCTGATGAATCGATTGATTCTGGGCTGATTGGTCCTAAGCCTTTGGCTTAGTAAGTCCCGCTGCCCTCAGGGAATCCCTGGGGAAGGGCAGCTCTTGTAGTTGCCCCGTTTTCGATACGCTTTCCCCAGCCACCTGCTCCCGGCTGCTGGCGGGATCTGTTCAGCCAAATTATGCTGGAGGAGCTGCCCGTCTTCCAAGGACTCGGGGCTCGCTGCCCGTGACGCTGCCTCGCGCTGGCAGCTCGCGTGGTCAAAGCCGAGAGCTGGCTCCTCTCTTCCTTCCCAGTGGCTGAAATCTCCCGGGGGGTTGCGGAGGGAGAAAGGGGTTTTGCAGACCTTGGGCCAACCTTGCTGCTTCTTCCCGTTGCCGCAAGGCGGAAGCAGGAGGCTCCAGCCGAGGGGGCGCGGGGTCTCCTCGTCCACCCGATTTAACCTTGCTGTCCTCATCGAGATTCAGGCTGGGGGACGAGGCACCGCTCGGGCTCCGGCTGCCTTATCTCCAGCTGCGAGCAGCCGCAGCGGCGAGGCAGGCTCGTGTTTCCGCGCGGCTGGTTGCGCCGAGCCAGCGGGGTTTGCCGGCAACGGGCAGGGCCTTACCTGATGGTGTCTGCTCTCTTGCTCGCCTTCCAGGCTCGTTACCCACAGCAACGGGCACCACGTCCTCTCTCGGCTTGTTGGGGGCGTATTCAGACAGCGAGGACAGCGCGAGTGACTGATGAGCGACCGAGCCAGCCTGGAGCAGGGATGGCGGGCTGCTCCCCCCTCCCCGCCGACAGCAGCTGCTCTCCAGAGCCCCAGCGCAGAGCTGGCGTCACAGCCCTCGGGCCCGGCGGGGTTTCCAGGCCATCTGGAGTCCCAGCGTCTTCACCTGCCCAGCCCGGGGTGTGCGTCCGTCCCTCCCTGGCTAACACCACCAGCAGACCGAGCCCGGATGAGCTGGTTGAGAAGCGGCTTCCTCGGAGGAGGGTATTGCTGCCGCGTTGCAGCCGGCAGAAAGCCCCGACGCCGTCCCAGGCTGGCTGTGCCCAAACCCCGCTCCCAGCCGGCCCCAGAGCACCACGTGTCCCAGCCCTGCACCCGAAATGTGTTCAGAAGCGCCGGGGCCGGCCGGGACTGTATTGTTTCTCCGTTCTGGTGGTGCCCGCTGCCCTCACCCCCACACCGGTCATGTCTGGGCCTGGGTACGTGACTCGCCAACCCTCCCGTGGCAATAAAGGGACCTCAGGGCCTTCTTTCCCTGTGTCCCTGCGGGGAGCAGGGGGAAGGCAGGAGTTCAGCACCCCTCTTGCCGCGGGAAGAACCACCAGCAGCACTTCTCTGGCCCTGGGTGTCTCCTGACGCCGCTGTGGGGCTCAGATCCTGCCTTTGAGCCTGAACCCCCGGTTGTTTTGCCGTTAGAGGTGACACATTCTGCAGCATGGACATGTCGAGCCCCACGCTGGGAACGGGGCTGTCCTGGCTGGGCTGCCACAGCCTCCTTCCCCTGCCCGAGTCCTCCCGCGCCCCAGCCGGCCCCGGCAGCTTGGTGACAAACCCCTCCTCACCGTTCAGAGAGCAATTGGGTTTGCTTGGCTCACCGGCAGCCACAACCTGGTAATAAATTGGATGTGTCAGAGCCAGTTGCCTCTTCATCTTTCAGAGCAGGAATTTGTACGCAGGCGGTGGGTCCCGCTCGCGTGGGTCGGGCAGGGGCAGCCCCGAGGACCCCCACCCCGATGATACGGGTTCACCGCACCCTGGGGTGCCCACCAGCGCTCGGTCTGGGGTTCTCCCTCTTCTCCTCACCTATATCTCTTAACTTCTTCCTTATCAAGGCACCCACCTCTAATTGATGAGCAGCTTCTTGCTAATTAACCCTCTCTCAGAGCCTCACAAATGGCTCGGCAGCAGGGGCTCGTGGGGCATTTCGGAGAGCATTTTGGAGAGCTGGGGAGAAAAGGCAGCTCCCCCTGCCCCAATTAGCATTCCTCGCACGTGCGTCGTAATTAGCCTCTTCAAATATTAATGCTGGCTATCGGGCTCGGCCCTGGGGGTTGCGTGGGATGGGGTCTGTCAGGAGCCGCTCTGGGGGGGGCCGGCAGGGCTGGGGGGGGCCCGTAGCCATGCAGTGCCCCCAGCCGTGTCCCACTGCCGTGCCTGTGCCCCCCCGGCACCAGGCCGGGATCCCGGGAGAGGGACCTTTGTTCTGGGAAGAGACAATACAAGGAGCCAAGTCGGGGCATGGCTGGGGGGTCCCCGGCCCTCCTGCCCCCGGTGGGGTCCCTGAGCCCCCCTTGCCCCCTGTGACGAGCCCCCGGGGGGTGTGGGTGACCCTGCAGCGTGGGGGGCTCCATTCCCCCCCCCAGACCCCCGAAGCCCCCGGGCTCGGCTCCCCCCAGCCCTTTCCCTGTGCCCCGACCCCCCCAGGGACCCCAGAGGGGTGGGGGGGGCTATAGCCGGTGTCTGGGGGTCCCGGTGACCCCCCCTTCTCCCGCTGTCACGCTGGGGGGGCCCGTCCCGGTGTCACTTGGGGGTCCCGGTGCTCCCCGTCACCGCGGGGGGGGGTCAGCCCTCCCCTCCCGGTGCCCCCCCTCCTCCCGGTGCCGCCTCCCCTCCCGGTGCCCCCCCCCGTGGGTCTGGCCCCCCCGCCGTCCCGGTGCCCCCCCGGCGAGGCGGGCGCGGGGGGGGGGGGGGGGCCGGGGGCTCCGGTCGGCGCCGCGCTCGGCGGCGACACAAAGCGGCTCCCGGCGGCGGCGGCGGCGGCGGCGGGGGGGTCCCGGTCCGGTCCCGGTGGCGGTGCCGGGCGGCCCCGCCATGGCCAAGTGGCTCCGGGAGTACCTGGGCCGGGGGGCCCGGCGCTCTCCCCCCCGCCCGCCCCAACCCGACTACAGCGGCGGCGGCGGCGAGCGCCGCCCCACCGGTATCGGTACCGGGAGCGGGGTCCCCCCCGCCGCTGCCCCCAGCGCTGCCCTCCGCGGCCCCGCTGCCTCCCCTCGGCACCGGCTGGTGCGGGTGGGGGGGCGCGGGGCCGGGGGGCGGCCCCCGCCGGCTGGAGCAGGTAGGAGCGGGGGGCACCGGGGGCAGCGGGGGGCAGCGGCGGGTACCGGGGGGGCAGCGGGGCAGGAGCCGGAGGGAAGCGCGGGCACCGGGGAGGGCGGCGAAGGGAGCGAGGGGTGCAGTGGGGCAGCGGGGGGGGCTGGGGAGGGGGACCGGGGGGCACCGGGGAGCGGGAACCGGGGGGGGACCGGAGGGGTGGGAGAGGGGTGGCCGGGAGAGAGCGGGGGGGCTGGGGAGCGAGGCCCGGGGGGCACAGAGGGGATGGGGGGAGATGGGGACGGGGCCGAGAAGGAGCAGGGGGACCGCAGGGGACTGGGGCCGGGGGACCGGGGAGAGCCAAGGGGGCGGGGGGCACCCGCGGGAGGAACTGGGGTGACTGGGAGAGGGAACTGGGAGGAGGGCTGGGGGTGGCGAGGTCACTGGGAGAGGGGGAAGGGGAAAGGGGTCGGGGGACAAAGGGACAGGGTGGGAGGGAGCGGGGACAGGGCTGGGGACACCCGTATCAGGGACCTGGGGGAGCCCGCAGGGTCCTGGGGAGGGGACCCAGGGACTGGGGGCCTGGGGGGGCCGGGGGGGGTCCCATCCCACCCAGGGCACCCACCCGCAGGGCCCCAGCGAGAGCGAGTACTCGGAGCCCTTCGAGGGGGAGCAGGACCCAGCACCCGAGGGTGGCTGCGAGGAGCCTGGCGAGGCCGCAGGTGGGTGACACCCTGGGCACCCCGCAGCACCCAGCCCCGCGGGGGTCCCGCGGCCAGGGTGCCTCCCACCCGTCCCAGCCTTGCCACATCTCCCAGCCACCCTGTCCCCAGGGTGCCCGCGGCAGGGCGAGGACCGGCGGGCGAGGCCACGGCGGGGACCCCAACTCTACGACACCCCCTACGAGGAGTGGGAGACGGCAGGGGAGGGCCCGGGGGTGCCCGCTACCAGAGAGAGCCGCCTGCCCCGCGACGACGAGCGCCCGGCCGACGAGTACGACCAGCCCTGGGAGTGGAAGAAGGATCACATCTCGCGGGCTTTCGCAGGTGACAGCGTCCCTGGGCGCTGGGTGCCACCCCGGGGTTCCCCGGCCCCATGTCCCTCAGCTCCCGTGGGTACCACTCCTGTCCCCCACCCACCCCCAGCCCCAGCATCCCCCAGCACCCATGGGTGCTACCCTGGGGTTCTCCAGTCCCATGTCCCCCAGCACCCATGGGTGCCACCCTGGGGGTCCCCCAGTCCCACATCCCCCAGCACCCATGGGTACCACCCCTGCGTACCACCAACATCCCCTGTCATCTAGGGACAGCACCCCTGGGACCCCAGCATCCCGTGGCACCCATGGGTATCACCCCAGCCCACTCCTGTCCCCAGCATCCCCCAGCACCCATGGGTCCCACCCTAGGGGTGCAATGGGACACCATGGCAAGGCAGAGCCGTGGTGGGGACATCTGGGACATTCCTGAGGTGGAGACATCCCCCCCCAACAGCAGGCAGGGGTGCTGGGACCCTGCAGTGGGGTGACACCCCCCCTATTTGCCCCTGCAGTGCAGTTTGAGAGCCCCGAGCGCTCCCCCAGCCTGTCCCGGCAGCCGCCGCGGCCCCCCCGGCCCCCCGCGGGCACCCGGCCGGGCGGCCCCCCCAGCCCCAGGCACGTGGACACCTCGCTGCCCCTGGAGAAGCAGGCGTGAGTCCGGGGATGGGGCCCCATGATGTTGGGTGCCCCATGGCATGGATGGGTGCCCATGAGGTGGAGGGTGCCCAATGGCATGGATGGGTGCCCATGGCATAGAGAGTCTTCATGGGGTGGAGGGTGCTCCATGGCATGGCTGGGTCCCCATGATGTGGAGGGTGCCCTGTGGCATGGCTGGGTGCCCCATGGCATGGGTGAGTCCCCCTAGGGTGGAGGGTGCCCAATGGCATGGATGGGTCCCTTTGATGTGGTTGGGTGCTCCATGGCATGGATGGGTCCCCATGATGTGGAGGGTGCCCAATGGCATGGATGGGTCCCTTTGATGTGGTTGGGTGCTCCATGGCATGGATGGGTCCCCATGGGGTGGAGGGTGCCCAATGGCATGGATGGGTGCCCATGGCATAGAGAGTCCTCACGGTATGGCTGGTCCCTTTGGCGTGGATGGGTGCCCCATGCGGTAGTCGGTCTCCATGATGTAGAAGGTGCCCCATGGCACCCACAGATCCCCATGGGGCAAACGGGCCCTCATGCCGCAGAGGGCGCCCCGCGTTGCTGATGGGTCCAAGTGGTGGGGACGGTGCCCCATGGCACGGAGGGTGCCCCATGTGCGGATGGGTCCTGGGGCCCCAGTGCTGCGTGGTGGGGTGCCACTTGCCAGGTGCCGGGGTGCCACACGCCGGGGTGCCACGTGCCGGGGTGACGCACGCTGCCGTGCAGGTGGTACCACGGCCCCATCGGGCGGGCGGGCGCCGAGACACTGCTGGCGCTGTGCCGCGAGGGCAGCTTCCTGGTGCGGGACTGCGAGACCAGCCCCGACGACTACTCGCTCTCGCTCAGGTGAGCGTGGGGCCGGTGGCGGGGACACGGGGACAGCCCCGGGGACAACGCAAGGGTGGGGTGGTCACGGGGGGCCTGCCTGGGCAGAGGGGCTGGGCTGTGAGCACGGTGCTTGCATCCACGTGCTGGCGTGTGTTTGCGTGTTCCCCCGTGATCCACGTTGATGTGCACCTGCCTGCGCAAGGGTGGCCAGGCCGTGCGCCGCGTGCCTCAGTTTCCCCTCCCCGCCCGCAGGAGCAGCCATGGCTTCGTGCACGTGAAGCTCACGCGGACACGGGAGCAGCACTTCGTGCTCGGCCGCGCCGGGGCCGCCTTTGCCTCGGTGCCCGAGGCTGTGCGGCACTACACGGCGCGGGCGCTGCCCGTCCGCGGCGCCCGCCACCTCTCCCTGCTCTACCCCGTGGCCGTGCAGCCCCTGTGAGCCCAGCGCCGCCGGGGACCCCCAGCTGTGCCCCCCCCGGCCCCTCAGCGAAGCACCCCCATTAAAAGCCGATGCGCAGCCCCTGCTCGCTGTGTGCTCTGCGGCATGTAGGCATGGCGACGCTCTGGTCCCTCTTGGGGCTCAACTCTATGGTGCCTCTGGGGGAAGGCGCAACACCCTTGGGCAGGACAACGTGGTGGCCCTGCCACCGGTCCCATCCTGGTCCCACCACGAGGGCTCCTGCCCTTGCACCCGCTCCCACCCACCAGGAGCCCAGGGGTCCGGGCGAGGCGGGGTGTCCGGATGCAGCCACTTCCTCCGCTGCAGGACCCGGCCTTGGGGACAAAGCGTAGCGGTGACACTAATCGGGGTCACATGCCATCAACCACACACAAGCTCGCCCGTGCGGCGGGGGGAGGATGATGGCGCTGGCCCCCCCGGGGGGTCCATGCCAGGGGGAGCGGTTGCTTCCTGCGCGGTCAGCACAGCCCTCGCGTGCCGGCGCGAAACGAGGCCACGGGACCGCAGAGTGGCTTCCCTGAGGGTGGGGGGCCCAGGAGCCTGCTGCCTCCCGGCCAGGCGCTGCACCCCGGCACACTGAGCACCAGTTGCCCATGCTCGGCAGGCCGGGCTGGGTGCGCCGGGGGGGGCACCGGATGGCGTGGGGTGGGTGCCGCGGGCGCCGCGCAGAAGAGATCGAGCGGGGTGGCAGGATGCTGCAAAACACCTTTTTGGGGGGGTTTTCCTGCAGAAAGGCAGAGCTGGGGGGTGGTGCACCCCCCCGGCCGGGCACTGGCGGCACAACCGGGGCACGGATCCTCTCAGGGCTGGGGGGCAGCAGGGGGGCCCCGTGCCCACTGCGGCCCCTGTGCCCACCGTGGCCCCGCCTGGTGCGTGCTCTCCTCCATCACCTTGGGGGGTGGCAAGAGCTTCTCGGGGGCCCGCGCCGAGGCGGGCAGCATGTTCACGTAGATGCCCGTGTCTAGGGAGGCAGTGGGTGTTGGAGGGGCACAGGGCTGGGCACGGCCAGCCCTGTCCCCCGAGACACGGCGCGGTGGCTGGCACAGCTGGGGGACCCTCTGGGAGACCCCTGGGGGGACCCATTGGGTGCCCCCAGCCCCGGGAGGTGCCTGGGGTGAGCCCTGATGAGCAGGCAGGGTGCAGTGGGCAGGGGGGGTACGGGCACGGGGGTACGTGGGGCAGGTGGGCACGGGGCTATGTGGGCATGGGGCAGGGTACAAGGGTAGGTGGGCATGGGGTATTTTCGGGGGGGAGAGGGGCTCAGGGGTGTTTGGGCATGGGGTAGGATGGGCACGGGGCAGAGAGGCACAGGGGCAAACAGGGATGGGGTATTTGGGGACGGGGTATTTGGGGACAGGGTTACCTGAGTTCCTGTGCCAGCGCCAGTGGCCGAGGAGGGCCAGCCCCAGGAGGAGGCCTATGGCCCCCAGGGCCCCTGCCAGCCCCCACACCAGCCCTGCAAGCACACGGAGCTGGGGCCACCCCCTCGGCACCGCTGGCACCCGGGCACACGGGCGCCGGGAGGGAGGGGACAGTGGGGCCAGCAGGAACGCACTTACCCGCCTGATGTCCTCCATCAGTTGCTGCTGGCGAGAGGGAAGCAGAGTCAGGGTGTCCCCACCCTTGTCCCCATCCCTGTCCCCATCCCCATCCCTCTTGCACTGTGGCCATCCCGAACCCTCCGGGCATCTCCCTCCACGGACCCCATCGACCCCCATGGTGACGCCACCTCCCAGGGACCCTGACGCCGTGTCCCAGGGTCCCCCCCAGGTACCTGTGCTGACGCTGAGCAGGGTGCCGTTGCCGGTGGCCGTGCTGTGGTGGGGGATCTCAAGGGTGACCCGGCAGAGATAGCGCCCGGCGTCGTCCCTCTGCGCCTGGCGGAGGCTGAGGGTGGCACGGGGGGGGTCCCAGGCCAGGCGGAGGCGGGGGGTGCAGGGAGCCGGGGTGGCGAGGGCGGCGGGGTGCAGGCGGGCGGCACACAGCACCCCGTGCCCTGTGTCCTTCACCCACTCGAGCCGCAGCAGCTCCCAGGGCTTGGCCGCCAGCACCTGGCACCCCAGGGCCACCCCGCCGCCCTCCGTCACCTGCACCTCGCCCGGATCCTGGCTCACCCGCAGGGCGCCCGCTGCCAGGAACAGCGTCGGGGTCACGAGGGGCTGCCGCCTGCCACCCCGGCGGTCCCCAGGGCCACCCATGGGGCTGAGGGTACTGGGCCACCCCAGGGACTGGGAGCCATGTTTGCTGCCTGCTTGTCCTCCCTCACCGCTGCCTCTTGCCACACACCACTCTGCGCGTCCCTCTGTCCCCACCCTGTCCCCACCCTGTCCCCCTGTCCTCATCCTGTCCCCACACATGCTATCTGTCCCCATCCTGTCCCCTCCCCGTGTCCCTCCGTCCATCCCCACTGCCTCCGTCCTGTCCCCCCACCACAGCCATGTCACCCACCTCTGTCCACCCACCCCATCCCCATCCTGTCCCCATGTCTGTCCCTCCCTCTGTGTCCCCAACCCCTCTGCTGTCCCCCCTCAGGACAGATGTCCCCAGCAGCCCCCCCTGCCCCGACCATCACGCAGGGGCCAGCCTGAGCCCCGTGCCCCCTCGGTGCCCCCCAAACAGCCTGTCCCCAACCCTGCAGCCTGGCCATAGGGACGCAGGCACTGTCCCCTCTGTCCCCCCTCTCCCCCCCGTCCCCCCTGTCCCCCCCAGCCAGCCCTGTCCCCCCACTCACCGCCAAGGAGGGGGATGAGGACCCTGAGCCTCCACATCCCCACGCCAGCACCAGCCCAGCCACCGTGCTCTGAGGGGCTGCGTCCCCAAGGGGTCCCTGTCCCCGAGGGGCCCCTGTCCCCAAGCTGTCCTTGTCCCCCACAATGCCGCTGTCCCCGAAACCTCCTGGCCTCTCGTCACCCAGGCTGACTCGCTGTGACGCCACGGCTTCCTGCCACCGTGCTGCGCAGCCCAGGGGAGGGCGACGGGGATGGGGACAGGGACAGGGGACAGCGATGGGGACAGGGATGGATGGAGATGGGGATAGGGATGGGGATGGGGATGGGGACAGGGATGGGGACAGAGATAGAGAGAGGGATGGGGGACAGGGATGGGATGGGGATGAGGGACAGGGATGAGGGACAGGGATGGGGACAGGGAGGGGATGGGGATGGGGACAGGGATGGGGGACAGGGATGGGGGACAGGAATGGGATGGGGATAGGGATGGGGACAGAGATAGGGGCAGGGATGGGAAGGGGGACAGGGATGGGATGGGGATGGGGACAGGGATGTGGGACAGGGATGGGGAACAGGGATGGGGACAGGGAGGGGATGAGAATGGGGACAGGGATGGGGGAAAGGGATGGGGATGTGGTACAGGGATGCGGACAGGGATAGGGACAGGGATGGGGACAGGGATAGGGACAGGGATGGGGATGGGGACAGGGATGTGGGACAGGGATAGGGACAGGGATGGGATGGGATGGGGATGTGGGACAGGGATGGGGACAGGGATAGGGACAGGGATGGGATGGGATGGGGATGTGGGACAGGGATGGGGACAGGGATAGGGACAGGGATGGGATGGGATGGGGATGGGGACAGGGATGGGGATGTGGGACAGGGATAGGGACAGGGATGGGATGAGGGACAGGCATGGGGGACATCATCTGGAGCGAGGGCAGGAGATGGCACCTCCTCAGACCCCCACCCCGGGCGAGGGTCCCAGGTCGACTCCAGCCTGGCCCCACCGGCGGGGACGTGCCACCCGGGGACCCCTGCCAGGACCCCCCGGAGGGGGACACATCCTGACCCCGGGGCGGGCTGGGGGTTGGGGGACCCCCCTTCCCCGGGGATGATGCTGTGGGAGGGTGCCCTCTCCGGGGGGGGGGGGGTCTCAGCCCCCCCCATCTCCCAGCATGCCGCGGGGCGGTGCCCAGGGCTGGACTACGTTTCCCGTCGTGCCCCGCGGCCGGGAGGGGCGGGGCGGGGCGGGGGGGCGCCGCTCCCCCTTTGTTGGTGTCGGCGGGGCCGAGCGGCGGCGGGGCCGGCCCGGTATGGGCGACCAGGTGGGGCCGGGCCGGGCCCGGGGCGAGCGGGGCGGGCAGGGGGGAGAGGGATGGAGGGAGGGGGATGGAGGGATGGAGGAAGGAGGGAGGGGGGATGGAGGATGGAGAAGGGGGATGGAGGGATGGAGGAAGCAGGGAGGAGGGAGGGAGGGATGGAGGAAGAGGGGATGGGGGGATGGAGGGAGGAGGAACAGAGGGATGGAGAAGGAGGGATGAAGGAAGAGGGGTTGGAGGGGATGCAGGGATGGAGGAAGGAGGGATGCAGGGGTTAAGGATGGCAAAGGAGGGAGGGAGGGGTACAGGAGGGAGGGGTGCAGGAGGGATGAAGGGGTGCAGGAGGGATGAAGGGGTGCAGGAGGGAGGGGTGCAGGAGGGATGGAGGGGTGCAGGAGGGAGGGGTGCAGGAGGGGTGCAGGAGGGATGGAGGGGTGCAGGAGGGAGGGGTGCAGGGCTGCAGGAGGGGTGCAGGGTGTCCCCCCGCGCTGCCCTCGCTGCTCTCTCACACACACACACACTTGCCAAGTCATCCCGCTCCCGCCATGCCAGCAGAGCCCCGGCCACGGCTGGGTCCCCGCGGCGCCTGGCACGCCTGGGCCCGGCAGAGACGGGAGCCCAGGGACAGCCGGGGGGGCCGGGGGGGGGCCGGGGGCACTGACCGCGGGCCGGGGGGGCCGGGCAGGAGGCTCTGCGGAAGATCATCACCACCCTGGCCGTGAAGAATGAGGAGATCCAGAACTTCATCTACTCCCTCAAGCAGATGATGCAGAATGTGGAGGTACCGGGGTCCCTGCCCTCCCCCTGGGGACCCCCACCCCACCCCGGCACACCGGGGGTCCCACAGCCGGCTGGGGTGACACCCCGCTGACACCCAGGCGTTGTGACCAGGCCAACTCGTCGCGGGCGCAGGAGGACCTGGAGGGCGAGTTCCAGTCGCTGTACGCGCTGCTGGACGAGCTGAAGGACGAGATGCTGATGAAGATCAAGCAGGACCGCGCCAGCCGCACCTACGAGCTGCAGGTCAGCGCCTGCCCTGCGTGGCCCCCCGCCCACCGGCGCCCTCGCCCACCGCTGCCCCTCTCCCCTTCCCACGCCAGGCCCAGCTGGCGGCGTGCGCCAAGGCCCTGGAGAGCTCGGAGGAGCTGCTGGAGGCGGCCAACCAGGCCCTGGGGACGGCCAACCACCACGACTTCCCCCAGGTGCGTCCCCGCCGGCGTGGGGGGATGTCCCCCTCCGGCTGCCCCCCACGCTGGGGGTGTCCTGACCCCCCCCTTGCCAGCTGGTCAATGCCACCCCAGGGCTGCGCTCACCCCGGGCGGGCACCCTCCTTTCTTTCTGCGCTGGGCACTGGGGCAACGCTGGGCTGGCTGTGCCCGCTGCAGGGCTGGGTGGGAGCATGGAGACCCCCTGGGGATCCCCACCCACCCAGGGCTGCCCGGGGTCCCCTTTCTCCCGAGACAAAGGGACACGGGGGGACTGGTGGGTGTATGGGGTGCTGTGCCATGGGGATGCTGCGGCGGGGATGCTGGGGTACCATGGCAGGGATGCTGTGCCATGGGGTACTGCAGCAGGGATGCAGGGATGCTGTGCCATGGGGTACCGCGGCAGGGATGCAGGGATGCTGAGCTGCTGGGTACCGCAGCAGGGACACAGGCACACTCTGCCATGCTGGCACCGGAGCAGGGGTCCGGGCACGCTGTACCGCGCTGGCTCCTGGCACTGCTGTCTCACCTGCTTTTTTGTTTCCTCCTCTTTTTCTCTGCGCTCGCAAGGCTGCCAAACAGATCAAGGATAGGTACGGCTCCCCCGTGCCCCCCAGTCCCACTAACCCCCACCCTCCTCCCAGCCAGGGCCTGGCAGCGGGTGGCCCCGTGGGTGCTGGTGTGGCTCTGCCCGCCCTCCCCACCTCCCCACGGCCACGCAGGGCAGGGGGTGAGCAGTCAGGGCTGGGTGGGTGCCTGGCTCGCGGCCCCGCTGACCCTCGTCCCCGTGTCCTCTGTGCAGCGTGACGATGGCACCCGCCTTCCGCCTCTCGCTCAAGGCCAAGGTGAGCGACAATATGAGCCACTTGATGGTGGATTTTGCCCAGGAACGCCGCCTGCTCCAGGCCCTCGCCTTCCTGCCAGGTATCGCCCGCAGGCAGCGGGTGACGGGGACGTGGGGACACGGCGGGGACAGGGCACGGCGGGCGGGTTTCTCCCAGTGCAAGGGAAGGGCAGTGGCGGGGGCACGGAGGGCTGTGCCAGCCTGGCAAGGGGACAGCGCAAGGGTCGGGGTCCAGGGTTTAAGGGGTCCGCTGGGTGTCAGGGGATGGGGTGAGGAGCTGGGGGGTGCCAGGCCTGGGGCACCCTGCGGTACCCCAGCCAGAGGGGCGAGACGGTGCCAGGGGTGGCGGGATGAGGGGGGTTGGATGCTGTGCCTGGGGGCGCAGCGGGTGCCATGCCCAGGGTCTCTGGGATGCCACACATGGGGTCCCTAGGGTGCTGTGCCCATGGGTCCTACGGGCGCCACGCCTGGGGTCTCTGAGGTGCCGAGCCCATGGGACCTATGGGTGCCCCGCGGGTGCCCGGGGGTGCTGGGGACACCCCGACTGGCAGCGGGGCTGCAGCGGTGGGGGGACACTGGCATGGCTGCTCCCGCGGGCAGTGCCCAGCACCCCCGAGATCGACCTGGCGGAGTCGCTGGTGGCCGATAACTGTGTGACGCTGGCCTGGAGGATGCCCGACGAAGACAGCAAGATCGACCACTACGTGCTGGAGTACCGCAAGACCAACTTCGAGGGGCCGCCCCGCGCCAAGGAGGACCAGCCCTGGATGGTGGTCGAGGGCATCAAGGGCACCGAGTACACCCTCTCCGGTGAGGGCACGGGGGCGAAACCGGCCCCAAACGTGCCAGGCTGGGAGCGGGCACCGCGGGTGGCAGGGGTCTGGGGCTGTCCCAGGGGGCTGGGTGGCAGTGCCAGGCTTTGTAGGGGACGTGGGGGCCGCGGTGTCCCCCCCGTGCCCCACTTTGTGACCCTGCTGTACCCACAGGGCTGAAGTTTGACATGAAGTACATGAATTTTCGGGTACGGGCATGTAACAAGGCTGTGGCAGGCGAGTTCTCCGAGCCGGTCACTTTGGAAACAAGAGGTGGGTACCAGGGGGGTGGCAGGGCACCCGTCACCCCCCGTGCCACCCCGTGCTGCCCCTTCCCAAGCGTGCCAGGGGTCCGCAACCCCTCGGTGCCAGGCGAGGGAGGGGGGAACGCGCTGACGGTGGCTGTCCCCAGCGTTCATGTTTCGGCTGGACGCCAGCACGTGCCACCAGAACCTGCGGGTAGAGGAGCTCAGCGTGGAGTGGGACGCCACGGGTGGCAAGGTGCAGGACGTCAAGGCGCGCGAGAAGGACGGCAAGGGAAGGACGGCCTCACCTGCCAACTCTCCTGCCAGGTAATGTCACCTCCCCTTGTCACCCCAGCATTGCCCCCGCCCCGGGTAATGCCAACCCAGCCCTCCTTGCCACTGTCCATCTGTCCTAGGGTGGTGCAGTCGCCCAAGAGGATGCCCTCGGGGCGCGGGGGCAGAGATCGCTTCACTGCTGAGTCCTACACGGTTCTGGGTGAGAGCCGGGGGCACCCAGTGGGTGCTGGTGGGGACCCTGCAGGCACCCAGGGGTGCAGGAGTGGATGGGGGAACAGAGGGGAGAGGGTGACCCTGAGGGTGCAGGGGTGATGTAGGTGGGCATGGGGCACCCAGAGGGACCTGGCGGGGCTGGGGACAGGGCAGGGCACCCCGTGGGTGCACCAGGCAGAGCCGTGCCCCGTGCCCACAGGTGACACGCTGATCGATGGGGACGACCACTACTGGGAGGTGCGGTACGACCGGGACAGCAAAGCTTTCGGCGTGGGGGTGGCATATCGCAGCCTGGGCAAGTTCGATCAGCTGGGCAAGACCTCGGCCTCCTGGTGCCTCCACCTCAACAACTGGCTGCAGGTCAGCTTCAGCGCCAAGCACGCCAACAAGGCCAAGGTGCTGGACGTGCCCGTGCCTGACTGCATCGGCGTCTACTGCAACTTCCACGAAGGTGGGTGTGGGATGGGGTGGGGATGGGGCAGTGCCGGGGGTGGGCGCAGGGACTGTCACCACCATGGGCATCGCCACCACCATGGGTACCACCATGGGCACCAGCATGTCCACCATGGGCATCGCCACCACCATGGGCATCGCCACCACCATGGGCATTGCCACCACCATGGGCACCACGGGCACCATGGGCATCGCCACCACCATGGGCATCGCCACCACCATGGGCACCAACATGTCCACCATGGGCATGGGCACCACCATGGGCATCACCATGGGCACCAGCATGTCCACCATGGGCATCGCCACCACCATGGGCAGCAGCGTGTCCACCAGTGTGTCCACCATGGGCTTTGCCGCCACCACGGGCACTGTGCTGGGGGTCTGCAAGCTCCGTGCCCACCTGTGACCCCCCCCTGTGCCCCCACCCTGTGCCCGCAGGGTTCCTGTCCTTCTACAACGCCAGGACCAAGCAGCTGCTCCACACCTTCAAGGCCAAGTTCACACAGCCGGTGCTGCCTGCCTTCACGGTAAGGGGCAGGCAGGGCTGGGCAGCTCCTCCGGGGCTGCCAGCGGTGGGGTTCGGCCCCCCCCAGCCCCGTGCCAGCCCTGCCCGCCAGCCCAGCCGCGCTCCTGTGCCCGCAGGTCTGGTGCGGCAGCTTCCACGTCTCCTCGGGCTTGCAGGTGCCCAGCACGGTGAAATGCCTCCAGAAACGCAACAGCACGGCCAGCAGCTCCAACGCCAGCCTGCCCTAGAGCCGTGCCCGCCCCCGCCGTGGGCACCCCCCAGGCAAGAGCACTGAATGTACCCCGAGCCCCTCCCCAAATCCACCCCCCACCACCACCCATACGCTGCACTGGCAGGGCTGGGGTGCACCAGCACCCATGGGCCCGCCAGCAGACCCCCCCCCACCTCCGTGCCACCCCGCCATCACTGGCACCGGGCTGGGCACGTTGCCCCTCACCATCGAGAGCTGCTTCTGGCCTGAAGAATAAATTGGGATGTAGGTGTGACGCGGCCGTGGCTGGGGCACGGGGCGCCGGGTGGCACCAGCCCGAGGTGGGGAAGGGGGTCTTGGGGGGAGCGGGGGTCCCGGTGCCACCCCTGTGGCGCGAGGAGCCAGGACGGGGCTGAGCGGGGCAGTGTCTTTATTGGGGTGGCGCCTGGGGTGATGCCCCCCCAAATATGCGGGTTGGGGATCCATTGCTGGCCCCCTCCCCGGGCTGCACCCCCCTCCCCAGAGCCACCCCAGCCCTGGGGGGTGCCCGGGCCAGGGGGACTGGGGGCAGCTTTGCCGGGGGGGGGGGGGGGCACCGCTGCCCCAGCTGGTTCCTGGCACAAAGCGGGGGGGCAGCTGGGCCCCCCCTCCCCGCGCTGGCACCCGTCAGTCCTCGATGAGAGCTCGGCGCAGCTGCAGCTTCTTGGCGAGCTCCTCCGCCATGCCTGTGCCGCGGTGGGGGGGTGACCGCCTGGCAGAGCACCCCGGCGTCCGAGCCCCCTCCCTTCCCCAGGCAGTGACCCCAGAGGGACCGCTCTGCTCCACCACTCGTCCCCATTGCCCCCCCGAGCTGGGGACAGGACCCAGGCACCCGGATCCTGGCACCCCCCCGGTGCCCCCCCCCCAGCAGTGGGACCCAGGCATCCGGACCCCCCTCACCGTGGTCGTGGGGCGGCAGCAGGGCACGGCGGGGGGCAGGACGGGGCACCGACATCTGGGGGTCTCGCTCACCTACGGAGAAGGGCAGGGGTCAGCATGGGGGTGCCCCTCCCTGCCTCAGTTTCCCCAAGCCCAGCTGGCCTCACCTTCCTCGTTCATGTAGGTCTGCTCCTCCTGGATGGTGCCAAATGGGGGGGGTCTCCCGGGCCCCCCCGGGGGCTGCAGCGCAGGGCGATGATGGGGGCTCGGGGACGGCTTCAGCGCACTGAGGCCACGGGGCTGGGGCGTGGGGGCAGCCGGGGGGGGCTCCCACACCCCCCGGGTCACCTCCCCGCTCTCGCCATCCGTCTCCACGAAGTCTGGAGCAGAGCATGGGGGGGGCATCACGGACCCTCTGCCTCCCCCTGACGCCCCCAAACCCCCCCAGACCTCCAGCCTGCGGCACCCCAGCAGCTCTGCCCCCCCCCACCATCCCACAGCACCTCAAGTCACCCCAACACCCATGCAACTCTCCAGCAATCCCCAAGCACCCCAAAGACCCCCCAGATGCCCTCCACCACCCATAGCTCCTCCCAACACCCCCAACACCGTCCTGCAAGACCCCCCCAGACCCCGCTGAACCCCCATAGCCCCCCGCAGCACCCTGTGCCCACCAAGCCGCGGGCTGTGCTCCCGGTGCAGGGGCTGCAGGCTGCCCTTGCTGCTCTCCACGAAGTACTGCACCACCTCGGCCAGCGAGGAGCAGTGATGCTGGGGGGGACACGGTGTCATTTGGGGGACACCCCCCCCTCCATCATGGGTCCCCCCTCTTAGTCCCCAATTTCCTGCCCACAGCTCCTGGGTGCTGGGGGGGGTCCCAGCCCCTTGGGTCCCAGCCCTTTGGGGGGTCCCAGTCCTTTGGGTCCCAGCCCTTTGGGGGTCCCTGTCCTTTTGGGGTCCCAGCCCCTTGGGTCCCAGCCCTTTGGGGGGGTCCCAGTCCCTCAGGGGTCCCAGTCCTTTGGGTCCCAGCCCTTTGGGGGTCCCTGTCCTTTTGGGGTCCCTGTCCCTTGGGTCCCACCCCCGTAGGGGTGTCCCAGTTCCCAGGGATCCTGGCCTTGGGGCATCCAGATCCTTGGTTGTCCCAGCCCTTAGGGGGCCCAGTCCCTTTGGGGGTCCCAGTCCCTTGACTCCCAGCCTTTTGGGGGTCCCAGCCCTTTGGGGGTCCCAGTGCCTTGGGTATCAGCCCTTTGGGGGTCCCAGTCCCTTTGGGGGTCGCAGTCCCTTGAGTCCCAGCCCTTTGGGGGTCCCAGTTCCCAGGGTTCCTTGCATTGGGGGGGGTCCCAGCTCCTTGGGGGGGCCCAGCCTTGGGGTTGTCAGACCCCATGCGTGCCAGTCCCTTGGGTGCCAGCCCTTGTGGGTCCCAGGCCCCAAGTGTCCCAGCTGCTGGGGGTCCCAATCCCTTGAATCCCAGCCCGGGGGTCCCAGCCCTTGTGGAGCCAGTCCCAGGGGCTCAGGTGGGTGCCCGGGGGGGAGGTCCCTGTCCCCAGGGCCAGCCCAGCTCTGTCCCACGTCACTCACCGGCGTGTCCACGTCGACGACGTAGCCCTGGTCTACGCAGTTCACCTTGTAGTGCTTCAGCAGCACCGTGCTGCCGCGGGGGCTGCGTCAGCGGGGGCTACACCCCTCTCGCACGGGGACCCATGTCCTGGGGACACCCCTTGCACAGGGACCTGCACCCTGGGGACACCCCTCACATGGGGACCCACGCACCTGGGACACCCCTCGCATGGGGACCTGTGCCCTGGGGACATCCCTCGCACGGGGACCTGCGCCCTGGGGACACCCCTTGCATGGGGACCCTCGCCCCAGGGGGACACCCCTCATATGGGGACCTGCACACTGGGGCCACCTCTTGCACAGGGACCCTCGCCCTGGGACCACTCCTTGAATGGGGACCCTCGCCCTGGGGGGACACCCCTCACCAGGGGACCCACGCCACGATGCCACCCATCCCTTGTCCCCCCACCGGTGACCCCCGCTCACCCGTTGGTCTCCTGGCGCGTGGTGACGGAGACCCCCCGGCCGTGCCCCCCGGGGCGCAGCACCATGTTCCCCCTGCCTGCGCTCTGCTCCAGCAGCCGCTCGGCCTCCGAGCGCGTCACCTCAAAAAAGCAGCTGGGGACAGCCCTGCCCTGTCACCCCCAGCCATGGTCAGGCCACCCCCAGCCATGCCACCTGAGCCATGCTGGTCCCCAGTGCATCCCAGTGAGGACGGAGACCCCCGCCACGGCCCCCGACCCACCCGACTCACAGGGGCAGTGGTGGCTCGGGGGGGGCTGGGGGTGGCGGGGGACCCGGGGGTGGCGGGGGACCCGGGGGTGGCCCTGCGGTCCCGCTCCTCGCGCAGGGCCTCCGAGAGCTGGAAGAGGTGGCCGGGCAGCAGCACCAGGTCAGTGGGCATCTTCATCTGCGGGGGGGGCACGGGGCGATGGGCACGGCAGGGTCACTGCCACTGGGACCCCGAGCCACCGCCACCGGGACCCCCCGGGGTCCCACCTCCACCATGGTCAGGATGAATCCCCGCCACATCTCCTGCGCCTCCTGGCTCTCCGCCTGCCAGGGACAGGGGGACATGAGGGTGGCCTGTCCCCTGCACCCCCATACCCTGTCCCTTGTGCCCCCCCCAAGCCTCTGCATCCCCCTAAGCCTGCCGCTGCACCCCCTAACCCTGTCCCTCTGCTTCTGCACCCCCTGTACCCCCAAATCCTGCCCCCTGCATCCCCCAGTGCCCCCCGTCCCCAAATCCTGCCCCCTGTGTCCCCTGTATCCCCAAATCCTACCCGCTATGCCCCCCAGCACCCCCCCAGTCCCCAAATCCTGTCCCCTGTGTCCCCCAGTGCCCCCCAGTGCCCAAACCCTGTCCCCTCTGCCCTCCACGTCCCCCAGCCCTGGCTGTTGTGCCCCCCCTGTGTCTCTCTCAGCCCCCAGACCCTGTCCCCTCTGCCCCTCCATGCCTCCGTGTCCCCTTCTGTGTCCCCCCCCCGTGCCCCCCCCCCCCCATGTCCCCAATCCCCCAGACCCCCCTGTCCCCCAACACCCCACCAAGGACACCAAGTCCCCCCCCCAGCCCCCCCTTCTGCCCTGCCTGGTGGCTTCCATGTCCCTCTGCTACCCTGTGCCCCTGACGCCCCCCGGTGCCCCCAGCCCCCCTGTGGGGTGCCCCTCACCTTCAGCGTCACCTGCCGTCCCCGCAGCCTGAGGACGAGGCCCCCGCCCTTGGCCCGCAGGGCCACCAGCTCGCCCAGGTCCAGCACCTCCAGGGGCTGGGGGCACCCGAGTGTGGGCCCCCCCTGCCACCACAGACACGAGTGTGCCCGGCCTCAGCCCCCTCCAGGCCACCCCCGTCCCCCTGCCCCAGGCTGGGCTCCCACCCTCACCTCCATCGGGGGACCCAGCCTGGGGGACCCCCCCCCCAGCATCACCCAAAGGTCCCAGCCCAGGGGTCCAACCTTGGGGGTCCCAGTCCTAGGGGGTCCCAGCCTGGGGGTGCCCACCCTGGGGGGGTCCTGGCCCAGGGGTGTCTCTGGGGTCCCAGACTTGGGGAGGGGTCCCCAATCCCGGGGTCCCAGCCTGGGGGAACCCACCCAATCCCACCCAAAGGTTCTTGTCCTGGGGGTCCCACCCTGGGGGTGCCCACCCTGAGGGGGTCCTGGCCCAGGGGTGTCTGTGGGGTCCCGGGCCCAGGGGTCTCAGGCTGGGAGAACCCACCTGGTGCCACCCAAAGGTTTCTTGTCCCGGGGGTCCCATCCCAGAGGTGCCCACCCTGAGGAGGTCCTGGCCCGGGGGTGTCTCTGGGGTCCCAGCCTAGAGGGGGGTCCCCAATCCCAGGGTCCCAGCCTGGAGGGGTCACAGGGGTCCCACCCTGGGGGGTCCTGGCCTGGGAGTCCCACCCACGGGTGCCATCCCAGGGGTCCCACCCCGGGACATCACAGCGGTGCCAGGCTGGAGGCGCCCACCCTGAGGGGGTCCCAGCCATGGGGGTCCCACCCGTGGGTGCCCACTCAGAGCGGGGCCCTGCCCAGGAGTCCCAGGGGTCCTCTGGGGCCCCAGCCGGGGGGGGGGGGGCCGATCCTGGGGTCCCACCTCAGGGGTTCCAGCCCCAGGGGATCAGGGGGGGTCCCAGCCTGGGGGAACCCCCCGGTCCCACCCAAGGGTGTTCTGTCCTGGGGGTCCTGGGGGTGCCCACCCTGAGGGGTCCCGGCCCGCAGGTGTCTCAGTCTGGGGGGGGATCCCACGGCGGGGGAGGGGGGGTGTCACAGACCGGGAGCGTCGCAAGGGTCCCGGTCCGGGGGTCCCGGTCCGGGGGGTCCTGCCCGGACACCCTACCCCCCCCCCCCCCCGCCGTACCTCGCAGTCCCGGGGCCCCTCGTAGAAGGCGAGCGTGAGCCCCTGTAGCCCGGCCCAGAACCTCCGGTAGCCCTGCGGGACGGGACGGGACTGAGTTCCGGCACCGGGCACCGGCGGCTGCGGGAGCACCGGGACCGGCGGCGCACCGGGCTCCGCGGGGGGGACGCACCGTCACGGCCCCGGGCGGCGGAGGGGACCGGGGGGTCGGTCCCGGGGTGCCGGGGGTCGGTCCGGTGGTGCCGGGGCTCGGTGCGGGGTTCCCAGGGCTCGGTCCCGGGACCCGGGGCTCGGTCCGGGGGTGCCGGGGCTCGCTCCCAGGACCCTGGAGTCGGTCCCGGGGGTGCTGGGAGTCAGCCCCCGTCCCGGGGGTAGCGGGGCTCAGTCCGGGGATCCCGGGGGTCGGTCCCGGCCCACCTTGTCCCGCTGCTCCCGCTTCTCCACGAAGCCCTCGTAGCTGTGCCGGGGCCGGGGCCGGGGCCGGGATCGGTCCCGGGGCGGTGGCACCGGCCGGGCCATCTCCGCTCGCCGCCGCTGCGGGAGCCGCAGGTGCCGCCGGGCCGGGCCGGTCCCTCCCGGGCTGCGGGCACCGGGCGGCCCCGCCCCGGGCCGGGGCGAAGGGCAGCGGGGGGGTCCCGGGGGGTCCCGGGGCGGCGCGGCCCCGGGGCGGCGGGGGGGTCAGGGCCCCGGTGCGGGTCTGTGTGTCCGTGCCCCCCCCGGTGCGGCAGGTGCGGGGCTGCCCCCCCCCCCCCGTGCCGGTGTCCCCCCCCCCCCCGGGCGGGGCGGGGCGCGCGGAGCCGCCCCATCACGTGGCGCCGCCGCCGCGCGCACCGGGAGCGGCGGGAGCGGCGGGAGCGGAGCATGGCAGGTACCGGCGGGCGCGCGCCGCTCGCACGCGCGCACCGGGCGCGCACCGGGCGCGCACCGGGCACGCACGCACGGACACGCGCACCGGACACGCGCACCAGGCGGGCACACGCGCACGCGCGCGCACCCCCCCCCCCCGCACGGCGGGCACACACGCGCGTGCACACACACGTGCACCTGCGTGCACGCACCCCCCCCGCCCCCGTGCACGCACGTGTGCACCCGCGCGTGCCCGCGCCCGCACGGGGAGTCCCGCGCGCGGCGGGGCAGGGGCACGCGGGGCGCTGGGTGCGCGCGTGCGAGCGGCCGGGCGGAGCGGGGGCGGGGCTGTGCGCCCCGGGGGGGCTGACCCCCCCCGCGTCCCCCTGTCCCCCTGTCCCCATGTCCCTCTGTCGCCCGGCCACATCCCCATGTCCCCATATCCCCCGGCCATGTCCCCCTGTCCCCATGTCCCCCTGTCCCCTGACCATGTCCCCATGTCCCCCTGTCCCCATGTCCCCCTGTCCCCTGACCATGTCCCCATGTCCCCCTGTCCCCATGTCCCCCTGTCCCCTGACCATGTCCCCATGTCCTCCTGTCCCCATGTCCCCCTGTTGCCCGGCCACGTCCCCATGTCCCCGTATCCCCCGGCCATGTCCCCCTGTCCCCATGTCCCCCTGTCCCCTGACCATGTCCCCATGTCCTCCTGTCCCCATGTCCCACTGTCGCCCGGCCACATCCCCATGTCCCCATATCCCCCAGCCATGTCCCCCGTCTCCCTGTCCCCTCTCACCACGTCCCTGTGTCCTCACCCCCCCGTCACTGTCCCCCACCCTCCTGGCCCTGGGTCCCCTCTCCCCCATCCCCCTGTCCTTGAGTCCTCCTGTCCCTCCGTCCATCCCCGCCGTGTCCTTCTGTCCCCTCTTCCTGTGTCCCTGCACGCTCGTGTCCCCATATCCCCATGTCCCTGTGCATCCCTGTCCCCGTGTCCCCAGACACAGGGGGGGATGACCCAAGGGCGCTGCTCCTGGGGGGACACCCACGGGTGCTGCCCCCGGCCAGGACCCGCCACGGCGTCTCCCATCCCGCAGCGCTGGCGGCCGCCTCCCCCGGCGGGGACGAGTGCCTGGAGGAGGACGAGGACGAGCTGGAGCCGGGGCTGGACGAGGCGGAGGCCGAGCCGGAGGCCGGGAGCGGGGCGAAGGCGGCGGGGGGCTCCCGGGGGGCCGTGCTCACCCGCCGCGGCATCACCCTCCGCGTCCTGCTGCGCGACGGGCTCCTGGAGCCGGCCCGCGGCGTCCTCTCCATCTACTACCTGGTGAGCCCGGCCGGCGCGGGGACGCGACGGGGGACAGGGATGGGGGACAGGGGACCGACGGGTGCCTCCCCGCTCACCCCACGCTCCCCAGGGCAAGAAATTCGTGGGGGACCTGGGGGCGGACGGGACCATCACCTGGCAGGAGACGGGGCAGGTCTTCAACTCACCCAGCGCCTGGGCCACCCACTGCAAGCGCCTGGTGAACCCCGCCAAGAAGTCGGGGTGCGGCTGGGCGTCCGTCCGCTACAAGGGCCAGAAGCTGGACCAGTACAAAGCCGCTTGGCTACGCAAGCACCAGCCCAACGCGCCGCCCGCCGAGGAGGTGGGTCGGGACCCCCACTCCAGGACCCTTGGGTGCCCCCCGCAGCGTGGGTGGTGGGGTGGGTGCCAACCCCGTGCTGCCCGCAGAGCCTGGCCAGCGAGGGTGAGGAGGAGGAGATGCCCGAGGAGGAAGAGGAGGAGGTGACGAGGGAGGGTCGGGCGCCCGTGCCGGAGCCGGCGGCTAGCAAAAAACCGGAGGAGAAGAGCAAGAAGCAGCAGTGCAAGAGCCTGGCGGAGCCGGCGGGGACGGGTAAGGTGGCACGGGGGTCCCGGGGGAGCCTGAGCAGCCCGGCAGCGGTGACGGGGCGTTGTGCTTCGCAGATCACGGCCCCCCGGGGAAAAGGCTGGAGAGCAAACCCCGGGTGCCCGTCCGCTACTGCACCCTGGGCACCCGCGACTCGGCCAGGTAGGGTGCGACGGGGACGGGGACCCGATCCCCGCGGTGCCACCGCTGGCCCCGTGGGTGCAGGAGGGGCCGGGGGCGGCTGTGGCAGCGGGGCTGCGGCTCTTCCAGGAACCCCCAGACCCTGGTGGAGGTGACGTCCTTCGCCGCCATCAACAAGTTCCAGCCCTTCAACGTGGCCATTTCCAGCAACGTCCTCCTGCTCCTGGTGCGTCCCCTCCCCGGGGGGGACAGGCTGGGACATCTCTGATGGCGCTGGGGACACCCGCAGGGATGGGGGGAGTCCCCGGCATCATTTTGGGGCCAAACTGTTGATTTTAACCTTTTCCTTTAGGATTTCCACAGCCACCTGACGCGGAGTGAAGTGGTGGGGTACCTGGGTGGGCGGTGGGACACCAACACGCAGCGTAGGTAGTGGGGTGGGTGGGTGGGTGGCCCCCCCCCCCAACCCCCGGTGGAGCCACCCACCCCTGTGCCCCCTCGCTCCGCAGTGCTGACGGTGCTGCGAGCCTTCCCGTGCCGGACTCGCCTGGGCGATGCCGAGGCCGCTGGCGCCGTGGAGGAGGAGGTAAACCAGTCCCGGGGTTGGGGAGGGAGTCCTGGGGGTCCCGGGGGACCCGGACCCACAGTGTCGGCTCGTCCCAGATCTGCCAGAGCCTGTTCCTGCGGGGGCTGTCGCTGGTGGGCTGGTACCACAGCCACCCCTTCGGCCCCGCGCTGCCCTCCCTGCACGACATCGATGCGCAGATGGATTATCAGCTCAAGCTGCAGGGTAGCGGCAACGGCTTCCAGCCCTGCCTGGCCCTCATCTGCGGTAAGAGCCCGGTCCCCGCGGTCCTGGGGCGCTGGGGCTGCCGTCAGCCCCCGCGTCAGCCCCATCTGTCCCCCCCCCAGGACCCTACTATCACGGCAACCCCGGCGTGGAGTCCAAAATCGCGCCCTTCTGGGTGATGCCGCCGCCGGAGGTAAGTGGTCGCCGGCCCGGCGGGGGGGTATTTGGGATGGGGGTGGCCCCGGTGCTGTGGGGTGACCCCCTGCTCCCCCGTCCCCCAGCAACGGCCCAACGACTACGGCATCCCCATGGAGGTGGAGGTGGCCTACATCCAGGATGGCTTCCTCACCAACGATGTCCTGCAGGAGATGGTGAGCGTGGGCTGGGGGCCCTAAAAACCCCATCAGCAGCAAGGACAACGATGGGGGCTGGCTGGGCCTCCGCCACCCGTCCCCATCCTGCCGTTAGCCCCGGTGACAGTGGCAACCTCTTCTCCATCCCCGCTGCGCTGCCGAGGTCTCGGTGCCGCAGGGGTGGGGGGGCCACGTGCCCGGGGCAGCCCCGGTGCCTGCAGCCCCTCTCTCCCCCACCCCAGACGCTGCTGGTGGAGTTTTACAAAGGAGCCCCCGACCTGGTGAAGTTTCAGGAGCTGTGGAGTCAGGATCAGACCTACCTGGACAAGCTGAAGGTGAGGAGGGGGCTTCCTCCACTGGGCTGGGTGGGGAGGGGGCTTTAGCCGGGGCATCGCCTCCAGCCACCCCACTGTTTTAATGAATTGGGCTGTGTCCCCCTCTCAGGGCTCCCTGGCCTCCCGCACCCCCAAAGACCAGAGCTTCACCCACGTCCTGGAGCAGATCTACAGCCTCCTCAAGCTCAGCAGCTGAGGGGCCGGAGCCCCCCTTCGACTCGGACCAGGTGCCTTCCCAGCAGCCAGGGCTCAGCTCGGCAGCCCCCCAGCCCAAGGGGCTCATCCAGAGCCAGCGCGGGGACACCGCATCGCCCGCTGCTCCAGGGAGCTCGCCCGAGGGGTCCCGGCCCCCCGCCGGCTCCTGCCCTGCCCCGGAGCGGCTGCCTGGGTGCCCTACGGCTGCGCCGGCCCCGGGGAGGGTGGCGGCGGTGGTGGTGGGAGTCTCGGCTGTAAGATGTTTGTGGAAGTGGTAGTTGATTAAAGAGCAGTTCCTGAGAGGCGGCCAGCGTGCAGCTCCGCCGGCTTGGGGACATCCAGCTCGTGCTGCGGTGAGGGACGGTGCCGGCGGCCTCGCGGGCTGCAGGCGCCATCCCGCTGCCTGGGTTTGGGGGCTGAATTCGGGGGACGTTCATCCGGGGCTGCTCCTCCATCCCGCCGCGGCCCCCCGTGAGCCCGGTCTCACGCTCACAGAGAGGACGCAGCCGTTAGAAAGAAGAAAACATTTAATACTTTCATTCAGAGATACAAGTCGAGATTTGTGGGTCGTCTTTTTTTCCCCTAAAAACCAGGAGAAACCATTACAAAAAAAGGTCTAGCAAGTCGTCCCAGCTGACAAAACGCATTTCAATCCACCTGAGCAGGAGCCAGCATTCCCGGGATGTGACCCCGGTCCCCGCCAGGGAGGGGACAGAGGGGAGGGTGTCGAGGACACCGGTGCCTGGGGCTCCCTGCGCTGCTGGGAGCGAGGGGGAGCTGCCCCGTGCCCCCCGCGTCTGGGACCGGGGTCAGCCCGCTGGGAGCGCAGCGCGGCAGGGGATCGGACAAACATCGACATGCACGGTTAAAATCATTAAAAAGGGGCTGTGTAACTGTAACAGGAGCTGGGAGCAGCAGGGACAGGGACGTGCTGCAGCACGGGCCCGGTGCGGAGCTGGGGCTCGGAGAGGTGCCGGAGCCCGGCCAAGGCCGAGGAAGGGTGGGGAAGAAACCACTTTTCTAGCATGAAAACCCACGGAATCGAGTGAGAGACAGGGCGAGTGCTGCCAGGCCCCATCCTGACCCCCGTGACAAGGAACGCGCGGGGAGGCCGGGGGCTAAGGGGGAGCAGGAGCGGCGCTGAGCTGCACGGTGCCTTTTCCCACCAAACCCAGCGGCAGAGGGGCACGTCGCTCCCCCCGCAAGGAGGGCGGCTGCGGGGCGGGGGGGCTCAGGAAAGGCACCTGAGGATCGGCCGAGCTCCGGCCCCGCAGCCGCGAGCCCTGGTCCCGCAGCTCCCCGGGGAGAGTAAGTGCAGAGCCAGGACCTGCTCTGCCCCGCCATGGGTAGACCCCGGGCCATGGCCCAGTTCCCCCCGCCTCAAATTATCCGCCAGCTCTGATGGAAAGTTTTTTGTAGTAGGAAAAGCCCAAGGTCCAGAAGCAACCTGGCTTAAAATACTTAAAATCAAGGGCAGAAGGGAGCAGCCACCCCCTTTGGAGGGGAGCTCTGCGGGGAGGGGGCAAAGGGCTAACAGGAGGCAGGGGACATCCCTGCTCCGTCCCTCCGGGCGGGGAGGGACAGCACAGAGCCCCAGGCAGGGCTCAGGGCTCAGCACCCGCGCCGCGGGGCTGGCTTAGTGTTTGATGGGTGTCGTAGTGTTGCTGTGCCGCAGCGTCCCTCCCCTGAGCCCCCGGGAGCGGGGAGAGCTGGGGTCCTGCATCGGTGTCGGGCTGTAGGGAGGCTGGGCATCCGCAGGGAGAGGGGTAGTGTTCAGTGGGGTGGGGGGGTCGAAGGTTTTGCCCCCCCACCACTGGGCCGTGTGTCTCCCCGCGCTGATGCTCAGCGTGAAGGATGCATCCTGGCTCTCCCACCTGGCTCATCCGGATGCTTGACCCAAAGGAAAGACAAAAACTGGACAGGGAGAGGCCTGCGACAATCGTACAGCCGGGGGGGACCTGGCAGGGTGCGCAAAGTACCGAAGTTCAAGCACCAGAAGGACAAAAAAAAAAAAACAACCAACCTAAAATAATGAAATTCACGGGGGGTGTGGGGGCCGTTCGACCCTTCTGGCTTGTTCCCTGGTGGCAATCTCGCCCCGAGATGACGCAGCGATAACACGGCCCCGCCGCCGGAGAGGGCCAGTGTCAGGATGGAGGTGGAATGGAGGCTCGGCCCCGCGCGAGCGGAGGGGGGACGGGAGCGATGCCGTTTCACTGAGGTAGCGGAACCAGCACTTCCACGTAATTGAGGGGGAAGAAGCCCGACTGGCCGTTGATCATGCCCTCGTACCAGTTTTCGTCGATCTGGTTGGTCAGGGTGATGATGTCGCCTTCCTTGAAGCCCAGCTCGCCGTCGTTTTCGGGTTCGAAGTCGTAGAGAGCCTTGCAGCAGGGCTGGTCCAGGGGGGCTGCGGGGAGAGGCGGGGGGGAGAGGTGAGCCGGACCCCCTGCACACCCCCTTCCTCAAGCCCCCGGCTCTGCCGCCGCCGGGGATTCCTGCCGCTCACGCTGGCGGACGCCAGATCGGGACGCAGTGCGGGATCGTCGGCTCTGCCAGAGCCGGGGCTTGCACAACTGGTTTCACAACCCGGCTCTGCCCTGCCCGGGAGGAGCTGGCCCTTCACTTTGCCCCCGCGATGGTAAAGCATTAACTCAGTTTAAATTCCTCACTGGGTTTTTGCTCACTAGTGCCTCTGCCATCCTTCTGCAACCATGTCCTCCATGAGCTTCTCCCAAAGCAGACTCCCACCTCCGGCACCCCGTGCTGCCTGTTCCTGCCTGGACCTCCCCTGCTCTAAGCTAAACTCCAACCTGAATTAGATTCAAAAAGCCACATTATTCCTCCAGAGACGAGAAGCTGCCGTGCAGTTTGTCAGTTAGTCACCGATGGGGTTGGACTTCAGTACGTGGGACCCTGGGGGTCCCTTTGGAGGGGTCACCCCAAGCCTGAGGGTGACGGGAGGGAGAGGACGGCGCCTGCCTCCCGGGGCAGAGGGGTTCACATCAATTCGCAGCTCGGTGATGTGTGCGAGGCCCCCCCCAAAAGAGGGAGAAAACCAAAGTCCCTTTCCTACATCTTGGCTCCATGATTTAAGCACCAGACCTTTTGATGCAGAGGGGGTATTTTTATAGCAGGGAAAGCTGCTGCTGGCTCTGTCTATGCACTGATGTTTTGGGATGGGCAGGCGCTCAGCTTTGCAGCTGTAGGGATCCTGCTGAAAAGGGACCGAGCTAACAGAGACCACCAGGGTCTGCAGGGCCCCCGTTCCCCTCCCAGCTGCTCCAGAGCCTGCCCAGCTCCGTGCTAGAGCTCTTCCAACCAGGGCAGGGGGAATGGCACGAAGGGCAGCCAGCACATCTGGTCTGCTGAACATCCACAGCAAGAAAGGACCCAGCATTAGAAGAGAACTCAGAAAACACCGAAAGCAGCAGCCAAGCAGGTTCATGTTTTTGAGACAACTTCCCAAACTACCAGGCTGGCCCCACCACCACAGCACCTCCCCTGCACCAGGCTCCTCAAGTCCTCCTGCACCGCCACGAGCTTTCCCCAGCGCAATGCCTCCGAGCCACAGACCCAGCCTGGCCCCGGGAGCCCAGCGGGACCCCCCCGGTCCCTTCAGCAGGAACGCTGACCTGCAGACCCCACAGTCACAACCCATCCAAGGCTCCTCGCTGCCCAGCTGGGGCCACAAAACCCTCTCAGCGTGCCTAGGCTCTACCCGCTCCCCCTGGCCTTCAGCAGTGGGGTACGGGGAGCCAGCACGAGCAGGAGTGGGAGAGATCCAAGCTGGGTGCTCGTAAGGAGAACGGGTAATCCTCAGGATGTCTGATACCTCATGGAAGAGCATCTGATCCCTGTGGCCTCACACAGGACATGCCTGCGTGACGATAGCTGCTACAACTCCTCCGGGTGAGCAAAGGCCCCAGCTTTGGGGTGGTAAATACCAATATAGCGTGGCTGTTTTAATTTGGGGCTTAGCTCAGCTTAGCTGGGCTGTTCTGCTGGCCAGGCTCAGCACGGAGGTATTAGCGGCTCCAAGCGGCAGTGGCACAGAAGGAGGAGCGAGGAAGGATGGGGAGAGATGGTCACACATCATGCAGTGCGGAGGGAGGAAACTCACGGATACTCCTGACGGAGGCCCGGGACGGCTTGTCGGATCGGAAAGAGGAGGAAGCTGCTTCCAAACAAAAAGAGACATGCTTAAAACAACGTGAACTGGAGAGAGGGAAAGGCAGGGCCCAAAGGGAGGATCTGTTAGGAGAAACAGGGCGGCCCACATGCTGTGTTAGAAACCCGCCTGCCTCGCCGGGACCAGGGAGGGACGAATGCAGCATGATGGAAGACGGGGAAGGAGCGAGAGATGCTTCATTTTTCCTGTCTGCCACTGCTGGCGCTGACTGGGCACTACAGGCGAGTGGCCCGGGCTGGAGACCCCGCTGGGACACCCCCAAAGCCAACGTAACGAAGGCTGCTGGGCCCCAAGAGAAAACAGCCCAAGTCTAGAGGCATTTCTGACTTTTTCAGAGCCCGTGCAGGCACATCCAGCACACCAGAAACACCATTTCCAGGCATTCCCCTCCATCCCCAGGAGGCTGCTCCGGAGGCACCTGTGTGCACACACACAGGACAACTTTACCTGAGACTTTGGGGGTAGGATTGCAAGAGAAGCCCCCATTAGATTGGTCAGTGTCTCCGAAGTCGTATGTCTCCCTGGGTTTGGGCTTGTATTCCCGCTTGGGACGCGAGGAGGCCTCCCTCATTCTGGAAGAAGGAAAAGAAATGTGGATAAATTGAAATATGAAACAGAATATGAGGAGATCAACATAATATTTATTCTCCTTGGTGGCTTCACAGGGGAGAAAATTGGTTTGTAGACAAGAATCTGCGCAACCCTCTGGGTTTTGAACCCTCGGGCGTTTTGAAGATGGGTCTTGCCTAGGGTTTGGGACCTGGCCCTTAGCGAGGGCCACATGCCCCGGGCTTTGCTACGGAGGTGTCTCAGGCAATTCAGGCCAGCAGAGGACACTCGTGCTGCAGTTCGACAGCTCCCACTTGGCAGGATCCTCCCAGCTCTTCTTAATTCAAACCAGACACAGGATCTACTCAGCAGTTTCTTCTACGAGGAAAGAACAGCAAGGCAGCATCGCCAAATGGCCCGGAGAAGCGGAGAGGCTGCCCTGGCTCTGTCCAAGCCACCCTGCGCCAGGCTGAGGAAGGCACGTCCCCGGCTCCGCAGGGAAGCCCCAGATGCAACGAAGCCACCTCTCCTTCCTTGGCCAGGGTTTGGGGAGATGCTTGCTCAGGTGAGACAGAGCAGCAGGAAGAACGACTGTGCAAGTCACGGCAGTCATGTGAACCAGCTCGCTCGGTATTTCAACAGCACCTCTGTGTTTCTTGGCACCTCGGCAGCAACCACACATTCCCCGGGGCCGCTGCGGAGGTCAGGCACTCGAGCAGGAGGAGGGAGAGCAGCAAGACCAGGCAGCTCCACGGCTCTCCTGCTCCTGCGTGCCAGACACCAGACACCACGTGCCAGGCTTGCGTGGCTCAGAACTCCAGAGCAGACGCGGCAGTGCCACATCTGCGGCAGGGTCCACCAGGGACCGCCATGTAGACAGAAGGGAGAGTAGGGCTCGCTGGAAAATGAGGGGTCTGGCGGAGGGCTCACAGATGGCTTCCTTCAAGGAGGTGATGTAGGTGGTGGCCACAGGCCGGTGGAAGAGCACCTACGTCATCCCTACCACGCTGCGTTCACTTTCTGGTCCTCAGAGCAACTGGGAACACTGGACATGGACCTTTCTGGACTACAACCACGGCCAGTCTCCAGGTCCCCTCCTTAACCACAACTGAAGCTAATGGCACAAAGACTCTAGGCTAGGCAGTTCCAGGTGACAGAGGGTGCCAGGCATGTCCAGCTCGTGACATCTGAGCCATCTGCTCACACAGCATGATGCAACCTCTGAATCGATCCTGGGCCTGGCCAAAAGGCACTTCTTGGGGGACACTCCCATGCTCAACGCCGCAGTGCCAGGAGCCGTGAGCCCTGGCATGAAGGGTGTTTCACCCTCCTCCTCCACCCCTGCCAAATTCAACTCCAGTCTCCCTGGGAGCAGCACACCCGATTCAGGCAGGGCTCAGCCCAGCAGAGACCAGCTACCCGCAGCACAAGCACAGAGGCTTTGTTTCAGATGTCAGAACGCGCCCATCTTTGAAAGCGGGTTGTGTAGCTGCCATCGTTCCCTCCAACCTGGAGGAAGTTTGGATTGAAGCTCTAGTGATTGAAAGAAGCAGCTTTAACACCGGTGGATAGATTTAGAGGGAGAGTCAGGTATTTACAGACACGTACCACAGGGACAAACTGTGGCTGTGAAAACTGAGAGTGCTTACAGCACCCTGGGACTCACCTGCGTTTCAGTTTTTCGGCAAGCTCGTCCAGGATCTGCACTGCCTGCCTGTGGTAGTCCAGCTGGGCGTCCACCAAGGCTGAGAGCTGGCTCACCTGCTCGATCTGCAAGAATCACATCAAGGCGGGATGAATGGCTCTCCCCAGCTGACAGGAGACGCATCGCACATGGGGGCCAAGACCATGCTGGGGAATGTGTACAAAGGGCAGCTTCCCCAGGGAGACGTGGAGAAGGTTTGGGATTTCAGACACCAGAGGTCAGGCACTGACCAAGACTCAGCAGGACAGAGGACATCTCCTACCACTCTCTGGGCTTCGCTAGCTGTTCAAATCCTTCCCAAGTAAGCTGCATTACCTGCCCAAACTTACTCCCACCAGCACACTGAGAAGAGACCTGTTTTGGTACAAGCCACAGCCTCTCCTCTGGCCAGGAGCTGGATCAGGAAGAGGGGCTACAGAAAGAATACGAGGCCCGTCAAGCCACGTGCTGGGCACTCAGATCTGGGCATTCAGAGGGCAAAACCACTGTTGCAAAAATGAGAGTGGAAATTAGCGTCTAACTTCTGCGTGCCTCGAGAGATCCCACCCTCGTGTTCACAGAAACACGCAACCCACCCAGCTCTCAGCCCGGGGCAGAGGAGCCGGCGCTCGCCCCATGCACTCACATCGGTTTCTAGGAGGTTGTGCATACTGGTCTCCGCTACTTCCTTGGACTCTTCAAATTTCTCCATGGCCTGTCGAAGTTCCTCATCGGGGATTTTGCCCTGTCGTTTCTTCTTGTAGTCAAAGTCCAAGCGTCTGCCTTCCAGCTTCTTGAGATGGTGCTGGGAAGAGGACGGTTATGAACAGTAAAGGAAAAGAAGGAAAAGCCGGAGACTGGGAGCAGCCAAGCTCTCCGGCGGGGAAGGCAGCGCCAGGACAAGTGCATTCGCCTCAGAAACCTGATCTCGGAGCACTCGCTTCTGCGGCTCCCACCTTTGTTCAGACTGCAGGACACGAGAGTGGCGAAGTGACAGGGAGGAGTGGAGCGTCCGAACTCAGTTTGGCAGAGGATAACTGCCGTGGCTGCGGGGGGGCTTTTTACTAAGAAACAACCCTCAACAAATTGAAATGGCGATGTGATTTCACCCCCTTCCAGCTGAGAGCTGGAGGAAAACACGGCAGGGAGCAGCCTGAGTCTGTTCCCCATGCAAGCCTTTCAGGAAGATGAAGAGTTGGCCTGCTACTTTCAGCTCTCCAGGAGCGACGGGGATCTCTGGAGATCAGGAATTGGGATGCAGGTCCTGGGCACTGCATCCCCTGACTGCTGAGGGCACGGCTGTTTAAATTAGCTCTACGGCAGCCTGCAGAATTGGAGTACAGATAAGTAGTGAAACAGTAGTTGGCAGTTATTTTATCTGGGACACCACTGCAAGCGAAAATTCACTTGAGAACACTGCCTTGTGAATGACAGGCTGGGATGGATCCTATTACAAAGCCTGGCTGTGCCTTGCATGGACTTGTCTCTGTGGTTGCACACGGGAGCTACCAAGCTCCACGTCTCCCAGCGAGACACCGAAGGGCCTTCTTGAGATGCTGTGTAAGAGACCTAGAGGGAAGCTTGCTCAATAGCTTGAAAGTTATGTTACAGGATCCAGGCTGCTAACAGAATAGAGCCAACAGCTGTAAAGAACGCTGTGAAGTTTAACGCCAGGCAGCCCAAAGGTAACACGGCTGGGAGCTCACAGCACAAAGAACCAAATTCAGCAAGTCCAGAACGCACGTTGGGACGTACTCCCACAGCATCGTCCGTAAAACATGGTAAATGAAGAACCATTCAGACCTGCATCCAGCCTTACGAGCTGCTCAGGAGCAGTAGCCGCAGCGGTGCTGAGCAGGGAGGAAACACTAGTGAATGTGGAGAGAGAAAGCACGCACAGTGCAGGGGAACAGACCCGATGCCTATGCGAGTCCTTGGTTCCCACCGTGACAGAGCAAGCGGTTCCATGCACTAATAGCCAGGGGAGGCCAGAAACAAAAGGGAAAAACATCATTGTGTTTACCTGGATCTCTTTCAGGTCTTTGTCACACAGGTTCTGGAGGGGATCAATAAAATTTTGTTTGACTTCAATATCCAGTGAGTCCTTCACTTCAGCCAACCGCTTCATAGATTCGCCAGCATCAAGAAGCGCATCGCCTTGGAGTGAGAAAAGGAAGGGAAGAGAAAGGGAGAAGGGAGAAGGGGCCAGCCAGTTAAACAGAGCCGAAGTCTGTGGTGGCTGCATGCAGAGCCATTCTGCCAAGACACCCAGCGTGTGCAAGCTCCGTCCCCCGCCCAGCACCTCCACATTTCTATCTGGAGCAAATCCCCCAGCCTGGCAGGGAGCGAGCGGTGCCCGGCCTGAGCAGGCAATCGCCTGTTGGTACTGACACCGCACAAGACGCTTCACTAACTTGTTCAGTTTCTTCCTCTGAAAAACAGGAACAATCTCTACCAACTACAGAGAAGGAGGAAAAAGTAAAAGCTTTTTTAAAGCACTATTTTTAAACTCCCTGTTAGCTCAGGGAGCCGCTGAGCTGCTATTTGGCCATGCAGTGCTTTAACCTTGCTCTGCTCCTTGGCCACTGCTGGCGAGAGAAGCCCGGGGCAGAGGCGCGTGCGGTCTGATCCAGCCTGGCCATCCTTTTGTTCAGACGATTTTAAGCCCAGAGCGCTCTGACCAACTTTTCAAGTTGCCCCAGATGCTGGCAGCAAACCTGCAGCCTTTTATTCATTTTAGACACTAACCTCTACCAGGCCAACCTTATCCCTTCCCCTCCCCTCTCAATCAGAGAGCTCAAAGTTGCTTATTGAAACCTATTTCGTTTCAAGCTTTTCTCAGGCTCCCACCACAATGACAGCTAAGCCAGACGGACTCGCAGCAAAGCATTTTTAGTCTTGGCTTTTTATTCCAGTGGAAACCATTTATAGATTAAATTATTCCTGTGCAGCTTTGGCAAGCCAACCATTTCAGCACTACATTAGCACAGGAGAATATACAAGTGAAACAGAGGGTAAAGTGAAAACATCGCTCTACTGTCCATCTGGAAAAATAAATATACAAGAAGAGTTATTTCAATTGCGATAACTCCAGATAACCTGTCCTAGGGAGGGATGCAGTACTAATGTAGAAATGTATCAAGTTAAGTGTTCTTTCAAAGAGAAGCTATTAAAGAAAATCAGGTTTGATGTATTCTAAAAACTTCCTTCCCCCTTGCTCTCTGTAACCACTCCAGTTCCTGTAAGCCAAGAGAGATGCGGGGCTCGGAGTTGGCCAGAGCCACTCTCGAGAATCTTTCGTCACTCTCACAAAGCAGCCAGAGCTTTTTAATTTTCCTGAGGCAAGAAGGCTCCTCCCCGCGCTGGAAGCCATCAGACAGCTGTGTACTGTACCAGGTCCGTCACATGCCCAGGCTGATGTTTCAGTGGATTAAAATTGATGTCACCGAAAGGCTTCACCCCCCTCCTCCCTGCAAGTCACACGTGGTTATGACAAATCGCCACGCAAGAAGATTTCTTGGCACTCCGCATCTTGCTCAATCTAGTTTCCACGTCACCTTTGTTCAGTTTAGAAGCTAGGAAGCATTTTTTCCTACATGTAAATTTATCTCAGTGTTTAATAAGAAAGCATTAAGAGGTGGTTTTGCACATAATGCCACGGACTGGGGTCCAGGACACTTGAGCTCTGCTCGCCCCTTCCCTGCCGCCCTGGGTGGAAGCCTTCAAACCTCTTTTAAGAGCCCCCAGTACTGTTAGGTGACACAAAGGGTCACACGGCCCTTCCAGAATTTACGATAACAGCTTGGAAATTTGGCAGCAGCCTTCGCCATCTCATCTGTACGCTCCTAGGGGGAGCTGGCCCGATGGGACACTCACCGAAGTTGGAGTCCTCGCCCAGCTCCTTGCCGTATCGGATCATGCTCTCCCCCAGCAGCCCTTCCGACTGCGGGTAGCCGGGGTTCTTCACCTGCCCGCGGATCTTCGACATCGTGTTGAGCATGGTTAGCTTGGCTCTGGAAGCTGGCACAGAAACAGCCACAGCCGTGTTTGCAATTACTTGGACTTGCCAGCAGCTGCTGGCCACTGCCAACTTTTTTTTTTAAAGCTACACCCAAAGCCAAGAAGCCCTATTGTCTTCATCTACCAGAAATATCATTCGCTACGAGAAGAGAAGTTTCTTTTCCAAGACAGCAAGCAAAAATAGTTCCCCACAGCTCACCAGTGAAGGCCAAAGGAGTTTCCCCAGCCCTCCCAGAGTCCCTGGAGTGCTCTCTGAACGAGCTGGCTGGAAGCACGCAGGACAGCGGGCTCCAGAGGCAATGCCTACAAAGCCAGCCACCCCTTCCCAGCCCAGAGACGCCACTTTTTCTGGACATCCCAAGAAAAGCGGCTCCCCTTCAGGGCCTCTCTAGGTCCAAGGCAAAAGATGTGTCTGTTCTTTCACTGTTCAACAGCAACAGCAGCATCTTACAGCCCGGGAACACAGCACAGGGCAAGAGGGGTATCTGGAGCTTTATCTGAGTCGCAAAGCACCAGCGCGCCAAGAGCCAGACCCCGCTAGCTCAGCCAGCGAGGCCAGACGACAGCCAGATGTACAAAATGACCCAGCACACCTCTGGTCAAGGGAGGCAGCATGCCTGACCTCAAATGTGGGCTGGCAACCAATATCGCAGGGCCACAAAGGTTCTCTCTGATGTCTCTCTGCCCCCTCTGCCTCTTTGCCTGGAAAACTGGGGGGCAGAGGGAAGGGGACAGGAGAGGTCCAGGGACTCACCTGGGTTCGGCTGGAGGTACTCTATTGTTCTGGTCAGTACTTCTGTAACTGCCTTGCTGGTCAGGTCCACTTTCTGTAGGAAAGACAAGATGACCCAGCAGCAGTGAAGTTCAGCTCAGGGCTTTGGCAAGGTGACAGAGGAGTTAGATGGGCTATTTCAGAGCTTTCTCTTGTTCCCTACTCACCTTTTCCATTTCCTTGAAGTCATCGTCAAGCTTGGTCCCTTCAGCTCCTCCAACCTTCTCGCTGACCAGCTGCAGAAAAAGAACAAGGGAGGAGGAATCAGGCACGGTAGCAGCTGACCGCTTAAAGCTCCTTATACCTCATGCAGTAAGTCCCTGGGACAGAAAGGGAAGAGGGGTGGTCCAGGCAGCACCTGCAAGAGAACGGAGGTGGCAGAACAGCCCAAAGCACACCAAAAAGACGTGCCTCTTTGCTAACACTGCCCCACTAAGAATCCAAGCATCTCTTACCCTCCCAAAGCACGGCTCAGGATATTCCTCAGCCAACAGAAGCTACACAGCTCCTTAAATCACACCACACGGCTCCAACTCCAACGCTTGCTGGAAAAAGCAAGCAGCAGAATTGTCTCTCGACTCCATTTTGAGCCAAAGCTTCAGTTTCACACACGGCAAAATGCAAGTAAACAGGGAATGAACACACTCTGCTCACAGCAGCCAGCGCAAGAACAGAGTCTGGAGAGAGCAGAGACCTCTCAAAGCCCTAAACCATCGCTCCTGGGGGAAATGCTGGAGGACCACAGGATCTGGAGCACGGGGGTTTTGAATTCTTTGTAAGCAGAGGATAAAGAGATCTGCAGAAGCTACGGTGAAGTTTTCAAATCCATTTATCAAAGCGTCTCTGACGCCTGTTCTAAAAGTAGTGAAAAGGTGAGATGTTTGACAAGCTGTAAAGACAGGGCTGCTTTTGGCTATTTGTGTGAAGGGCTTATCAGCTTTCTCCTAAATATCATTTTGTCTAAGAAGAGACCCCTGCTCCCTAAACCTCACCATTCAACTGCTTGAGCTGAAAGATAATAAGTGCCTTATTAAATCCACCTAAAAGCGTCCTTCCCTGCAGCCCAAACGGAGAGGAACGTTCCCTTCCCAGCCCCATGCCGGTGTGGCAAGGCAAGTGGCAGCGCCTGGCGATGCAGGACACAGGGATTGGCTAAAATTAGTAATTATCTTGCCCCAAACTGGTCCAAATGGACAGCAAATTACCTACACAGACATCAAAAGTGGTCTGGGAAACAGGCGCTGACTCCCAAGCACTTGATGCCTGCCGCAGGACACTGCCAGGATTTCTCATGTTTGTAGTCAAAAATCCAGTTCTGGAGGAACAATACAGGTTTGTTTACTTCAACATCAAATATTTGATTTTATCAAGACTTTCTTCCTCTGGAACCCTCCTGCTCCCATGAGGATTCAAAATGGTGCCTTACTTTTTTGAGGAAGAGAGGGGGGAAAAAAAAAACGTTTAGGTAATCATCCAGTTTCAAAAGCCCTCGGAGACGCCATGCCAGCCACTCTGCCCTGCGTGCCTGCACCTCCCCTGCAGTGCTCAGCCACTCCAAATCAAATCACCAAGCAGGGCGTGCAGAAAAAAATGCTTGTTATTACAAAGAACGAGATCTTCAGTGTTTCAGCAAAATCCCATTTCCAGACCCCAAAATAGGGAGGAGAAAAAAAAATAACGCACATATTCAAAGACCCTCGGTAGGCCAAGCGCCCAGCTCTGGTGCTGAGCACAAACACCACTGCTCAGAGCACAGCCACGGCTGATGAGCTCCTTGCATCTCGGTGGGGAGACATCAGCACATCAGTTCAATGCTGCCGAGGCAGCGCAGACGTTGCGGAGGAGAGGCTGGGGAGCGCGGAGAGCTCTGACCGCCCAGCACGGAGCCCTGCAGCATCAATCACTGCAGGGCCAAAACGAGGGTTTGACGAGGTTGACAAACGAGGCAAGAGCCTCTCGGGGCCTCGCTGCACCAAGGGAAGCCTTTTTTTCCTCTTTCGGAGGAAGCACGGTTCAGCAGAGGACCGAGATGCCAGACAAAGAGGGATTGCTGTAGTTCACCCTTGACATTTAGACACCGGGGGAAAGGAAAGGGTTGCTGCTCTCCTGGTTTGCCCAGCTCAGCTCTGGATTTCATTCTCCTGCTTAACCCTCAGATAAAGTCTTCACAGGGCCCTGCAAGAGCACGGCAGGATGGCCCAGCCCTGCACCCTGCCATGCCGTGTCCGACGAGCACACAAGAGGCTCGCAGGGATATTATCACCCCACAGCCGTCTGCAGATGGGCAATTGATCTGACCTCGATTTCTTGCTTTTTTTGGACTCCTGCTCCGTGCTTGGGGTGCCAGCACACACCATGGCAAGCTGGCTCTGAGCTGGGGAGGTGCACGTTCCTCTCTAGACACACCGAGTCTAGGAAAAAAACCCACGAAGCAGTTGCTCTGCCTGCCAGGGCAAGCTCAGCAGAGCAAAGCTCGCTCCCAGCTGCTATCGCCTGTCCCCTGCCAAAAGTCCGGCAACCTCCACGGCCAGAAAGGGGCACGGATCGCTTTCGCAAAGGTCGCACCTCCGGAAACCTCCTTTACTCGTTAATACACCTGGGAAGGTTACAATTATCCCAAGCAATTCCATTCCCACTTTTCTCCACCCACCCACCCACGGATTTGCAGCCCAGAAAGCTGCAAATAACCCCTCTGGCAGTGAGCTCTGCTGTAATCAGGGACTGCATGCCATGTCAAAGGCATTGATCACCACAGTGATTTTGGAGGCTTAACACCCTCCCAGAGAGCCAAGAGAGATGTGAAGGAGGAAAAAAAAACCCCCCTCACTTGCAGACTAATTTAATCCTCCTTTTGACGTCCAAGAAATGCTACTGGTGCCCTGCTGTGAAGGAATAATAAGATTGAGGTTCTCTCCCTGCTGGCTCTAATTAAACTGGGAGGCTTCATCACGGGAGGAAAGAAGGAGGGACTGTGTGCCATCCGCAGCGTCTCCATCCCTATCCCCGTGCTCCCGAATCTGTCGGGCAGGAAGACTAACGCAGATTCCCCCACGGCGCTAGCCGAGACACGAGCCAGGAGAAGCCCTCGCCGGCTCCTTGTTTAACCTAGAGCTTCACGACACGACTGGAAGCCAAGTTTCCAAGTGCCACATCGTGCAGCTCGCCACGCTGCCTGCAAAGAGCCTGCGAAGGCTGGCAAGCAGGCAGGTTGCCTTTCTCAGGGGAGCATTAAGTTCACCAGGAAGCTCACCCTTTGCTTGCAGGACAGGAGAGGAAGGAAGCATCCACGCGTTGCTTCTGGCATCCAGCTTGGCCCAAGGAAACCATAAAATGGTCGGTGAAATGCTGCTGGTGCACATCCCAGCACAGCCGCCTCCAGGGAGCGGTTCGGGGGCTTCTTTGAGGATGCGGTGACAATTCTGCTGCACTTTTATTTCTTGAACAGCCAAGAGAAGACTTGGGACATCTCTGTCTTCCCCTAGTTGGGGACCTAACCACGCACAAAGGCTGCAACCAGATGGATGTGAAGCCAAGGAAGGGACTGGCAAGGCAAGACATGGAAATCCTTAACCAAATTCAGTGGCACAAATACTCTCTTGCAGGCTTATGTTGAAGCGCATCAGCTGGCTCGGCGTGAAAGGTGAGAACAAGTCTATACTCTGATTTCTTTAATCTCCCAGCCCTGCCAGGATGGGATAGACACTAAAACGTTAAACCTGAAGCAAGCCCTGCCACAGCTCAGAGGCGGGAGCAGTGACAGAGCAAAAGCCCTCAGCTGCACTGCCACAGCAGCCGAAGCCAAATGCTTCCTACAGCAAACATTAGCACAAGGCGATACGGTTGGGCGCCACGGCCCAGCGAGATAAAACTGCTTCAAAACGGGATGGTTGTTTACCTGGCATCCCAACCAAACCACGCCGCAGGGTGGGGAAAGAGGGCCGAAGCCGACGGTGCACGCAAACGCCAACAGAGAAGCCAGGAATCAATCCCTCGCTTCCCATCCATGTTTAATTAAAAGGATACTGGCAGTTAAAATACGCCCTAGATAGCTCCGACCTGAGATCAGAGGGTAGGGAGATGCGTTTAATTCACGGCTGGTGCAGGGCTCCTGCGCCGTGCTGGTGTGCAGCAGCTCCCACCCCAGCGAGCATCACCAGCAGCACGGGATCCAGCCTGCTTCATCTGCAGAACTAATCCAGAGGGATGAGATACGGCCGCTTCTTGCCACCGACGGGCTGCTCCCGACCATGCTTTGCGGTTTCTGCAGCCTCATTTTAAAGAGCATCAACTGACGGGGGCTTCCAGCGGTTTCCTTCGCAGGGGCGTGGGAACATGAACAATATCCGACTTCCCCTCGCCGTTCAAAACCCACCGAAAGGCTGCGCATGGTGGAAGATCTTCGGAAATGAAAGACCTATTGTTTAAACTAACTACTGCGGCAGGAGGCTGGCTACGGGAGAGGCAGGAATGGTATGTGTACACAGAGGGGGAAGAAAGGCGCGATGAAGAGGGCTTCTTTTTTACGGCTGGGAGTGGGAGAGAAACAAAGGAGGGCTGTGCAGCCACTCCCAAGTTAGGACACAAAATCCACACACCTCTCCTGAAAACCCACCATTCCTTCGTCTCATCTGCTCAACTGCTGCTCAGCTCCAGGAGAAGCCGGCAGTAAATAAACCTGTGTGTCCACCCCTTGCTGTATTGCACTGGACATCCTCACATGAACCAGATGAATAGGACAGACACATAACAGCCATCTGATGCTGCCCACGCCGTCACCGAAACCTAAACAGATCCCAAAGGCCTGGGGAAGGACCCTGACACAGCCGCTCCCACCCCAAAGCCGCATTTCCCTCCTGGCTGGCTGCAGCATCACCTCCATGAACAGTCCTGCCAGGAGCACAAGGCTGTGCCCAGCACATTTCGCCACTCGGCAGATGCGTTTGGCCAGAATATGCCTGGATATATTTAGGAGCACAGAAGATGGGGAGAGGTTTTGTGAGCATTCCCCGAGAGGAGATGGGCAGTCCCAGGTCGGAGCAATGGGATGGGCTGTTCTGCACCGCGGCCGTGCTGCGCTGCTCCCAGGGGCTGCTGTTGGCAGAGGTGTGCAAGATGCATAGAAAAAAAGAGACTTTTGTACAGCATCATCAGCAAAATTCATGATGAACTGAGAGGGAAGACGCCATCAGCCAAACTTCCCCCAGCCGAGGAGTGCCTGCAAGGCACCTCGAAACCCGGCGGAGGGCAGGTGTGCAGCACTCCCCACCCTGAAGGTCCTCGTCTGCCCAGCCTGCGGATGCGGGAGCCATAAGTCCTGTCATTTTCTGCTAATAAACAGCTTTCCCATGGGACTTTACATACCTGATTTTGATATCCTGCTCTTTAGCCTTTAAATACTTTTAAATGGGAAATTACTCCTAACTCCCTCAGCCTGAAACAAGCAAAACACACCAAGAGAAACACAAAACCGATTTTTTTTTTTTTTAAAATTGCTTTCTTTTTCCATAGCAAACAGTCAGCCCTATTTATAACACATCAAACATACGCCATCCTTGCATTCAAAACAGTTGTCTGCAGTAGAATGAAAACCTTATCCCTGCAGACGCTGGCATATCAAAGCCTTCCTCTTCCTCCCTGCCATCCTCCGCTTCTCAACAGAAATTTCCCTTCGAGAAATAAAAAAAAACCCCACAGATGAGCAAACAGACAAGCAGCTCTACCCCGGCTCCCTTCACCAGGAAAGAACAACTCCAGTGGAAAAAGCAGCCCACAAAATAATTAAAAAAGGTGCTGTAAATGTTTTGAACCCCAGATGAAGAGGGCTTGAGTACAACACAACAGCCTGGTAGAGACACGTAGAAGAAGCAGTTAAGGAAAACCAGGGCTAACTGGGATCACTAGTGGCCAGTGGCACAGATCTATGGGCTGCTCCGTAAACGCTAAATAAAGCCATCACCACTGCTCCAGCTCAGCAAGGCCTGACTCCCTGGCATTAAGTGTAATTTTCAGTCATCTTCACTGGTAGCTTTATCATCACCGTGTCAGGGGCAGCTGGGCGGTTGTCACCGCGGAGCCAACGTGACACTTCACTCTGTTGCTGCGTGTGTATTTAAGCTTCAAAATAGATGGGTAGTAAATGGGTTTAGTCACTCGGCTGCAGTCAGCGGGGCTTGGCAATGGCAGGGCTGCAGAGCCCCAAAAAAGCCTCCTCGAAACGCACTCCGTTCCTAATGGCGTGTCCGGGAGAGGCAGGAGCTCGGCGGTGCCGAAGCCCAGCTGCAGCGCCTGGAAAACACCCGGGGGTCCTCCCCGAGCACCCCGCACGTCTCTGCCATCGCAGAGGCTCCTTGCAGAACCAGCTTCTACTGGGAGGCGTCTCAAGGCCGACGGCAATCCCCCGCGGATGTCTGAGCTCTGATGTGCAGCCTGTCCGTGCCAAAGTGTCTCATTAAAAGTTAATTGTCACCTTCCTGGCGTAATCCTTGGAAGTGAGGCAAGACTGGAAGGTGCTGGTCCGACAGCAGACACCAATTGGGATCCAGCGCATGCGTACGTCATGTCGAGGCCTCACCATTTCGGGTCCATCTCCAGCTCCCGGCCACAAAGGCAGCGAGCACACGGGGCTGGGAACTGGGAAGAGACGACCGGCCAGTTCCCGTGGAGCCGCGGCAGCTGATGCGAACCCACCGAGAGCTTTAATGCTGCGCACACCCCTTTTCTCCCCAGCCAGATTGCAGTTCTGTCTGTTCTCGTTAGCTTTGTAGATCTGACTGTATTCTGCCTCCTTAGAGGCTTTAAGCTTTTTTTTTTTTTTTAATTAAAAATGGAAGGCATCCTTTCTTAAGGCAGGACGCTGCTGAGAGGCAGCAGACACCTCAGTTTAAGGAGAGATCGGCACGCCCACAGCAAAGCGCACGCTAATCTGAGCAACTTCTGACCTACTTTAAGGAGAAGAAAACAGATCTAAGAGTTTATTGTGTGGAATAGGGGATGAACAATTACCACCAGCCCTGTAACGAAGAGGAAGGCACGTTCCCTAGCAGATCCCCACGCTCCGAATTAGCTGGGGGACTGGAGGCACCCAGCAGCTCCACGGTCCTCGCAAGGCTGAGCACCGTGGCACCCACTGGACCTTTTCACCCCAAAGCTGCCACTCTCGGGAGAGAAGACCAACAAGCGCTAGAAGAGGGAAGAGTACGAGAGGAAGCAATTTGCCTGTGTCAAGAGCAGGTTAGCAGCAGAGCTAAAAACAGAAGGTGGATGTGACTTGGCAGACACCGTCTCACCATTTCTCACATCCCCGTTGGGCTGCGGGGCAAACCAGAGAAAGAGGAACAGCAGCCGAAGCTCTCGCCCTCCTGCCCCTCTGAGCAAGACACTGCTGCTGGCTCCTAACATCAGCACTACCATCGATCTAACCTGTCTTGGGGCACTTGACCACTCCACTGGCCACCCAAGCTGTCAAATCTCCCTGCTAAATAGCTTATGGGAGCATTTTTACTGTTATCCAACTCTCAATCTGCTCCTGAACCTTCCTTTCCCTTATTTTTCCCGCTCCCATCTTTGACGACGAGGGTCAGTCCCATCTGAGACTCGCACCCGAGCACCAGCGACGTGCTCCTGCAAAGGCACGTAGAGGTGCTCCGCTGCCTCCAGACACGTGCACCAGGAAAACGTGTCCAGAAACAAACCGAGCTTTCCACCCCCTCACCATCTGAGATGGGATCTAGCCACTCTCCACCCAACGCCAGAGGAATTGCCTTGATTTTGAGCAGGAAGGTCAGCCCAGAACAATGAAGAGCTCCTTCCCTTCCCTCCCGACAAGACAGAAAGCCTTCAAAGTGACCTCAGGTTGTAATCTTATCATACAGAAACCGCAAAGAAAGAGCTGCCGCATGCAAAGACAGCTTTCTAGAGAGCCACCTGTCAAATCACCTACTCAAAGCGCTATCGAATGACTCATCTCCATCCAGCAGATGGGCTCAGAGGAATGAGGACAGCATGAATTAAAAAAAAAACAACAAAAAAAATGTAACTTAAGCAGCAGCCAGCAGGTCACGCTCGCAGAGCTCGGGCCAGGGAAGGGCATATGTATGCACTGCAATGCAGCCGCTGCCTGCCTGCTCGGGGGATTTGTCCTTTCCTCGTCTGTAGCATGGCAGCATTTAAACTCCTGGTTGCGATCCCTGTTTACGAGGCTCTGTGCACATCTCGGTGCTCTCCAAGCTAACTCTTCCAGCAGGAGAAAGACGGCGCCTCCTTCCCTCCCCGAGCAGAAGCCAACCGCTTGGCTTGCCCTGGCTAACGCCGAGCCGGGGACGGGCCAGCTGGCCGAAAGGGCACAACGCTGCCTTAAGAGCAGACTCACCCCGGAGGAGAAAGGTTTTAGCTCTCACCACAGGGAGACACTTGAAACGTTCTTGCTGCGGGGAAGGGGGCACCTCCCAACAGTCAGCAACAGCCATTTGCATGACAGATATTTTCTCCTATTATTAGTTCCTTCTCGCATGCTCTGTACCAAATGAGACATAATTTCTATTCAGCTGGAAAAAAAAATAAATTGAGTCAAGTTAACAGGGAAAACAAAAACACGTAAGGAAAAAAGCAGCAGCTCTCCCCCGGCACTGCCCTTCTCACCCACTTGCAGTGACTACAGCAATTCAGAGGAAGTCCACTAAACCGAGGGGAAGCGTGGAATATTTGCCTTGCATCCAGATTTCCTGCCCAACCTCCCCATGTCCTATCTCGGAAGAGCCTTAGTGAATCACGGCCTGACTTCTGCAAACTGCTGAGCCATCATTCCTCAGCAACTCCACCCGACCTTTGTAGACCCAGGGGAAAAAGATGAGCGGCTCCTCGCATTTTGAGACGTGGAACCGCTCATTAAATGTGATATAAAAGTACAAAGCACTAGAAGTGCCTCCTAGTAATTGCAATCATCGGTTTCCTCTTCTGCAGAGCTTCAATGACAAACCGAGGCAGAGCATCCAGCAGTCCTGTCCTTTGGTCAGCGTACTGAGGATCAGCCCTGACTGTCCGCCTGCATGGCGCTCCTAGGGATTTCACAAAAAGCAAGGGGAAAAAAAAAAAAGGAACAGGAGGGCTCACGACACCTGTACAGCCCTAGGGAAAACACCACGGCCGCGGGACAGCTTGTAAAAAAGCAGCAAACAGGATTTCTGCTCCCCATGCAAACCAAGACGTGAAAAAACACCTCCCCGGGGTGCATGACACTAACTGGCATCACCCAGTGAAAATCTTGAACAGCAACAGAGCCTGGAGACTATCAAGAAACCGGGAAGGAGGCAGAAGAACCTCCGGATTTGCAGCGTGATGAGACCAAGCCAGGCTGATGGGACACGAAGAGCAATTACCTAAAAAGTTTAGTCATGGCTGCATTCAGTTTTGGGTGGCAGACGGCGTTAATGAGTTCAGGGAAGAGTCAAGGTGAGTTCCCAGGCAGGTTTACAGACAGAAGGGAGATCAAAAAAGATGCTGAGCTCAGGCAGGAGCTCAACTCCATCAAAGGGAAGGCAAAAAGCCCTCTTCCTGGCTTGGAGAGGGAGCCCCATGCAGAGCACGTTTAACACGGACGGCGTTGGCCAAGTGAAAACTCCAGCATGGACCTAGCGATATCTCAGCGTACACAAACATCAAAGAGGGAAAGAAATAATTGGGAACACTATAAACACGCGTTTTCCTTGTTAATTTGAATACTAGGAAAAGCTTAGTGGCTATCAGACCAGAGCACAGCATCCTAAGGAAAAGGAGAGCGGGAATGAGTGAACAGGCGTCCATCAGACCGCCGGGAGCAACCCGGCCACGGTGTGCTGGACCGGATCAAACTCCTGCTCCTGCATCAGCTCCTCCAAGAGCTCTGCACGGAGGCCTTCCCCACATCCAGGTATTCTGTCATGCCTCCAGCCCATGCAAGATGATGCTGAACCCATTTTTTTTCTTGTTGCACATCATTAACACTTGATAATACTCATTTCGGAATGGTTTAAGTGGGAAAAAATCCCTCCCAGCACTGTGTTTTTACTCTGCAGAGGACACGATCGATGCATCGCCATGGCCTTTCTGCCCTGCAGCCAGAGCAAGAAGCGTACCAAGAATTCTGGTAGATAACGTTTAGATTATGTTCTCCCTGTCAAGCACAAACGTGCAGGCTCCCTTGGTCTTTAAAATTAATCCAATACAATTAGGAGGAGCTTTACTGTGAGAACAGCTACACCAACATCTGGCGCTCCAGATTTGTGCCTGCCCAATGCCCCCTAAGTCCACCCGAAAGCATGTGCGCCGACACGCGTCAGCAACAAACAAGATGTTTTATAAATGCTCCACCACGGAGCTATACAGCAAAGAAAATCAGAAGGGAAAAAACCCCCAACCTTTTGGCAAGAACAGCACCTTCTTAGGCAGTGGATTTGCTTTGTACATAGATAATAGTTTACCATTTTTCTGCCTTTTTCGTCATGAAGGTGGCAAGATTAAATATAGCTAGTCCTTTAAAGCCAAAACAAATTTGGTCAAGCAAGTGGTTAATAAATTATCATTGATGAATAAAGTCTGGGCCAACAAGAAGATACAGTGTGGTTTTCAAGCTCTAGGATGAATTATGAAGCATTTTCTCAATTAGAAAAAGCCCTTTAAAGCTTTAATCATGCAAATTTTATCTTCTGCCTGAAAGACAGAATTTCATTACAGAGATGCATTTAACTTACTATTTTTTTTTTTGAGCAGAAAGCAATCTAATTAGTGACAGTATCATGAACTTCATTAATAACCAGTTAATATGAGATAGGAAGATTCTAAAATTCCCAGTGGCTTTAAAAGAAAAAAGACTAGTTCTATTAATAAGGTATGGGCAACAAAGCTAATTACACACGCCCTGGGCTAGGCGGCTTTCCTTGGAAGCGAGAGCAGCCCAGACTCTCTCCTGATGGACTCTCCATCTGCTGCAAGAGGGGCAGCAGGGCAGGTCCAGGGCCTCGGGGGACCCTGTGTCCCCGCTGGGACGGCCCCAGCGCGATGGGGACACCCCTGCCCAAGCTCCGGCGGGGTGACGGGCTCGCCAGCACCCCCAGGCTCCATCGGCAAACCCACATCCAGCGATGAAACCACGCGGCCGCTGGAGAGGATCCCAAGAGCAGCTTGTTTATCCCTTCAGCTTGGGTCAAACACGGCCCTTTCCTGTCAACAGGAACCCGTTCTTGAAAGCCATGGGATCACCGGCTAAAGGGATGGGGGGGCCAAGGGGAAGAGGAAACCTTTTTAAAAAAAAAAAATTAATTATCGCTTTTATAATCACAGCGAGAGGCCAAGAGGGGCTGAATCTTGCACTAAGTCATGTCACACAGGAGCTTATGAAAAGAGAAGCTAAGCGATGCTGCGGGGCTTTCCCAGCCTGACGAGGCCGGATCCTTCCCCATCCATGGCAGCAGGGGGACACACAGCTCAGGAGGGAGCAGATCTGCAGGAGAAGTCACCCCCATTGACAGGAACTCCAGCTCCAGGCCCCTGACTTCACAGCTCAGGCTGATGATTTAATCAGCGCAATTAAAAAGATGGAAAGGACGACGAGCGCAGCCCTCTGCAACGCGGGAGTCTTATGAAACAGCACCAGTGTCTGGATGCATCACTGAGTTTCCATGTGAATGAGTTCAGCTGGCATTACAAACCCAAGACCGTCAGGATTATGGATTTATTTTATTTCTGGTCTTTTCGGTAGTTTGGCATCCTGCTCGCGAGCAGTGCAAACCAGCAGCCTTCTCCGGAAGGGACAGCAACACCGACGCAGGCTGCAGCAGGCTCAGGTCTTGTAATAACCCCTCGTACCCCAGTGCACACAAATCCCCTCCCCGAAGGGCACCGTGCCCGCCGAGGCAGCCCGCAGTTTTGATTTTTACATTGGTATTTCTGCAGTGTCGGGCAGGAGGAGCTGCCCTGCTCCCAGCATGGGCTGCCGGCCCTCCAGTTTTACCACCCGGGGCTTGGATAGGGCTGCGAGTCCTGGCAAAAGGCACTGGCATATGTAGGGATGGGGGAGAGAAGGAACAAAAAAAAAAAAAAAAAATGTGCTAAAGAAATGAATCAGCTTTTACAAGCCAGCCTGCCTGATCTCATCCCTATTTTGCTCTTTCCCAGGAGGAAAGTATTGGCAGGGAGAAGGGAGAGGAAGGATTTCCTTCCACCGCATCCAGAAACCATCCCCCTCGGCACCGTCCACTTTCAATAGCTCACCCATAACCTGTGAAAACAGATAGTTAGATAAATAATTTTAGACAGAAAGCCCCGAGGGCAGGCATCACCGCGCAGAGCACGATGACGACGAGGAACCAGCGCTCTGAATGCCGCGCAATCCCCCCCCAGCCCTGAGTCACGTATCCTTCCTGCGTCCCAGATTCCCCAGCTGCAAACGTCGGGTAACACTTTCCCTGTTTGACATTAGAGACGAGGAGGGGAGCAAACGGAGCAGGGTACGGAGAGCTGGACACCTCTGTTTTCTGTCTTTGCGTTCCAAGAATCTGAGTTCTCGTTACTGTTAGAGCCCAATGGCTGTGAAAGCAATCTTAAAAGGAAATAAAAAAAGCCACGTTAAAGTAACTGATGCAGAGACACGAGCCATCCCCTGCCTGCGACTCCAGACAGGCTGAACAATACTGAGAAAAGCTGAAAACTGCTCCATTAGGGGCTGCTCAGCTCAGCTCCGACAATGATTAACCAGTCAAACAACGTCACCGTGCCAGGCGTTTCATCGACGACAAATCGTGCAAGAAAAGGAGAGGGAGTTAATATGGAAATATCCTGCGCGCAGTCATTTTAGCTAGACGTGATGGCAGGCATCTCTGCAAGAGTTCAGTCGTCATCATCACGAAGTCTAGTCCCCTTCACTCAGAGGTTTGCCGAAAGCAGAGAACGTGCGTCCTCCTCCGCTTTTTCACCTGCCGTACGTGGATCTGCAAACACATGCATCACCAAAACACCCATCTCCAGCGACAGCAAACTGCTTGGGGCTTCAGGGCGTCAGGTGAGGATGACGGCTACTGCCAAATACGACTCCCTCCCGGATGGACCCTGGCTGGCAAGCTGAGCAGGCGGGACGTCACACTGTGCTCGAGCAAATCCAGCTTTCCTCCAGCCTCAGGAGCAGATTAATATTGCAAGATAAACTAGGGAGGCTGCAGGGGACTCCAGCCCAGGTTAATATTAATAGAGCAAACACCAGGTGCTGTGGGAGGCAAGGTCAGGAATCAGCAACATCCCTTGACTCCTCAGTCCAAATTCCCATTTATAGATAAGGAACTCAGAGCCCAACACTGCCAACTACCTCCCCGAGAAACTACCTGCTCACCGTGCCATGGCGGCACCCAGTCCTTATTCTGCCTTTGTCATCAAAGCACAGCCACCGCCGTGACGGCAAAGCCAAGGAGCGACCCGCTCCCAGCATCTCCTCCTCAGGCCCTGCCGCTGAGGGACGGGCTGACTCGCTTGCCAGTGGCACGGCACAGGTGCGCAAAATTCACCAGAACATCTCAAAAAGAACACATGAGCCCAAAATAGCACCTCAACCCCCCCCTCGGGTGCCTGGTTCCTCCACTGGCAGCTCTGGGTGCTCTCCTGGGTGAAGTCTCAGCCCCAGCGCACCAGCAAGGGCTTCCCCAGGATCTCACCCACGGACGGGGCAGGCAGCCCCGCTCCCCTGCCCAACTGCTGCCTGCACCTCCCACCTCGGCTTTCTGGGAAAGCAGAAAAGCCACCGCACGGAGCATTTCGGGCCCGCTCTTGGCTCTACTAATTCCTGGAGGATTCAAGGCAAGCCAGCATGAAGTTCGAGAAGATCTAGAAGATCCTAGATATAAGGAAGAAGGACTAGATGACCTTTAAAGGTCCCTTCCCACCCAAACCATTCCACGATTCTGTGATCTCTCTGCCGCTGCGATAACTGCCCTGCAGCACGGCTGGCAGCGGGAGCACGACCCTCTGCAATCCCAGCTCCGCAGTTCCTCTCTGGTTGGACACCATCCACGGTTTAAACTCCGGCAGCGGTGAATTTGAGCGAAAATGTGCAGGCGAACTCGGGGTGTGTCAGGCTCCACCAGAGCAGGAACGAGCTAGAGCTGGAGCGCAGGCACAATCAAAACCATCTGCAGCAAGACAGGACACTGACAGACAAGCTCTGGCCAGGGAAAGGGGCCTCGTGGGTTTGGTTTTCCACGTGGAAGGTTATCCTGCACGCTAGGCTTCTTATTTCTCTTCCAGTGGGAGATCCTGTGCTGCACGGCGCATCTGTGATGTCCTCAGAAACCCACTGCCCAGCCGCGTACAGAGCAATGGCTGCGAGCAGAAAGGCATCTCATGCCTACGAGAGAAAGCCCCAAAGAGCCAGATGCTAGAAGGACTGACTTAACCTCAAAAACAAAAAAAAGGTAGCTGTTAAAAGGTATCCTCTGGGAAAGGGAGGAAAAAAAACCACATTTGAAAGCACAGCGCAAAGGCACGGCAGAAAGAACCTCACCCAAAGAGAAATAAGGGAAATCCCAATCCAGCATGAGCAAGAACAAATGACCACGAGGGCCAAAAAAATAAAAAGGAGAAATGCCATCCCTGCCTGCCAGCTGCACTCTGTCCCCCGTCACCAAACGGTCCCTGTGCAGCGCATCCAGGAGCGGATTCCTCTGCCTCAGCCCTCTGAGCAGATGCCATTGCATCGCAGCACCTGGGCGCCAAGCTGCCGGGAAGGAAGCTCTTAGGGCTCATTAACAACTGGCTGGAAAGCATACATCGCCGATGTACGGAGCCGGGGAATCGCGGGGTCCTTCTGGGCTGAAATGGCTGTCAGAGGCTACAGAGCACATCCCAGGCTCTCAGGCCGGGCAGAAAGCAAGCGGTAGCTATTCATGTTCAAAAATATCTTCAGAAGCCTTGAGAGCAGTCATCAAGCTCAGGAAAAAGCATGCACGTCAAGGGCTGGCTAGCTTTAATTAGCACTCGCCTCTCCCCCTCTTGGAAAATGGCTTTTGTACTTTGCATGTGGAAGAGGAGGTTGCCGGTCTGTGTCTCGGGCCAGGACTCGCCAGGCACAGCAGGGCACGAGCCACCGCTTGCTGCCCTGGTTCCTAAGCCCAGGCAGGCCTAGCAGGGTTTAGGCTTGGACCACACAGGCTTTGGGAGCATGTTTGTCCTGTTCAGGATGACAGCGGCGCCGAAGGCTGAATACCAGCCTAGTTTAAAAAAGCAACGCTGTCGTCCCTCGTTCACCCTTGCTTGGGCTGAGGCCGCTCCCCGAGCCGAACCACTGGCATACAAAACCATGCCTTGTGTCCCCAGAGGGGCCCTGCTGTACCCGAAATGACAGTGTTTGGCAAGCTCAGCCTTGCTGTGCCTTGGTCACCTGCCGAACCACAACTGCCCAGAGCAGAGCAGCCCGGCGGCCCTGCCTGGCAGAGGGGGATGCTCCCTGCATCCACGGGGCAGCACCCAAAGCAGCCGTGCCAGGAGCCACGGCGATACCACACCAACACGGGCTATGGATAACACACCACTCCCTGGATTCGACCTGTCCCCAGCGAGCAGGCTGCATTGCTCCTCCTGCCTCTGCGCTGTCAGGCAGCGTAGAATCCCAGGTAGGACAGTCCTGCTGTCGCAGAGGGAGGGGACGCATTTACCGCCACCGTATCACAACAGCACAGCCTCCACCCTAGGGCTTGTCTCTTCAAACCAGCGGCTGATAAACCTGCCGGTGCCAGGCAGGGCTGCTGCTCTACGTGCGAGCAGCAACAAACCCGCTTACGCTCAATAAGCATCAAATTCACCCAGGAATGGCACAGGCAGGCGTCCCGCTTGCGCAGCCTGCCCTATCCAGTGCTTAATGATGAGTTTTGCAGGCTTTCAGGACTTACACCGGTCTGTATAAAAAGCAAATGGTGCAAACAAAGCCATTTCTACACCACAAAATTCCTGCAAATTCCTGAGTGGATGCTGATGGATCAAGGCTGGATGGCGCTGGTCTCATACCTGCAAGCAGGGGCTGCACCGGGACTTCGCACCCTGCTCCCAGCTCACAACGCTGGAGCTCAAAGCTGCTGCTGTTGTTGTTGTTTCTCCTCCTTCCTTTTGCGAGGATGTTTTCTACAGCTTTTAAAGAACATTTTGCTGTGAACTAGCAAAACCTGTTCTGGACGCACGCACAGAACTGCTCACCATCTGCAGGATTTGCCAGCGTGACTTTTTTTGCAGGATACTATCTCGGCGCTCTCCTGCGTGTGGGCGCCCGGCTGCCTCACCCAGGGAAGACGTGGGCCCGCAGGAATCAGACAACAGAAGCCCACGAGCCAAGCCCTGCTCCCTTGGGCTACCAAGGAGGCTGAACTGGCCCCCTCGTCGTGCAGGGAGGCAGGGGAGATCCCAAACCTGCCGCTCCAGCGGTGCTGAGGTCCTTGCAGACCTTGGTCCTGGCTCCGTTTTCCTTCAATTAACAACAGACGTGGAATGAAACGTAACGTTTTAGGAAAGATCTTCCACATGTTTGGTTTTGGCAGCGTCCGATAGCTTTAAGGGAGCCAAAAATTAACTAATCCTCCTCTCCTTCAGCCAAGGGGCGGCTGAGGAGTGGGACCGGTGGAGGGAAAGGGAAGGAGGGTGGAAAGGGAAGGGAGAGGAGGAGAAGGAAGAAAAATGGGTGAACTGGAACCAGTCACTCTCAGTTTCCAGTTAAAGCATCTCTAAAGCGTAAATACCTGTGTCCCCATCAGCGGGGCACTGCAAAGGGGGTGGCAGCACCTCCAAAAGAGGACTGCGTCCCTCTTGTCCCCGCAAAGTGAAGTCGCTTCACCGATATTGGCAGAAAACCTCACACCAAACCCAGCTTCTTCGGATTAAATCGGCTCCCAAAACCCTGCGGCAGCAAGAGCCCTGAAAGGACTCACGACCCAGTCGCAAAGACACACGACGCAATTGCAAATACACCTTATCGCCCAATTTAATACGCCGCCAAACGCGGTCTAAGCGCTCAAGTGAAGTACGAGCGCACACGCACGAGAGGCGAGCGGGCCACCAAGTCTGCGCGTTGGGCAAGTTACTTCTCCCTTGACAGCTGCGCCGGGTTTAATTTTTGCACAAGGACCCCAAATGGTTCCTTTTAAGGAAAGGACACCTGTAACAAAAAACCAAACCACCACAAACCACATATGATTTCACTTTACAATTAATCCTCCCAAGAAAGGCTTCATCAGGTGTTTTTAAAATGACGTTTTTAGACTTTAGAAACACGCTACTCCTGACTCATCGATGAGCTTTCACCTCTAATTGCCCTGCGACACCACCACGGCACATCCACGCCAGCAAAGTCCTCCTACACCGACTTTTCAGCACAACCTTTCCCCATGGAAGTCGTAAAAAATCCCACGACGCAGAGGTTTGCGCGAAAGGGGGTGGGGGAATGACTTAAGGAATCTGTTCTTCTGCTTTGCTGTTTAAGCAAAATGCTTTTTCGTAAACACGGCCAAGAAAGGAGGCAACACACGTAGCAAACATACTTAGGCTGAGCTTAAAGGGTTTAAACTTTGTGCCTGGAAAACATGGTCTGGTGGTAGATCTGTGCAAAATTCATCTTCAATTTAAAACAGGGGCAGAAAAGCAGCGACCGGGGGAAGCAGAGGAGTATTTGCAATTCCAGAATCGTTCTAAAAATACATTTTAAAAAGTCCCAACTGTTAATTTCAGCAGCATTCACAGGCGGTGGGAAGGATAACTCTGCTCGGGGGGATCGGGAACAGCCGCCCCTCACGCAGCGGGCGAGGGAGATGTTTCCAAACCCCGTTCGAAGCTGATTCCCACGTTTGGGGGGGGAAAGCTGCAGCCCCCCAAGCTGCGAGGAGCCGCACCTAAGGATCTTGGCTTTAGGATGACGTACGCTCGCTGTTTACCACCGGAGCAATCAATTACGGGATCAATTTTCGCTTGGCTAAAAATTGCGTATCTGACAAGTTTTTTTCCGCCGTTTCCCCGGCCGTTTCCCGTGCGGGCCGGGAATCCGGGCTCCCTCGCCAACCCCAAAATCCTGCTGCCGGCCGCTCTCCAGGAAGCGGGGGCTTCCCGAGGTTGGGCTGCAGCTGCCACCCGAGGTTAACGGGGCCGGTGACCCCCAGCCACGGCCTTGAACGGGGCCTGGACGCCACCTTCCAGGGTTTTTCCTCCTAAAAATCCCGCTCGGCTTGGAAAGTTCCAGGACATCTCGGTTGTTGAGGTGCTTCACCGCCATCGCGGGCCCGGGTCCGTGCGCCCGCCGTGCTGCGGACACCGACCGGTTTTGGGGAACGCCGTGACACCCACCTGCACCCGGGGTGCCACCGGCACCCAGACCCCGGGGTTCTCCGGTCCACAGCGGCCGCGTTTCTCTGCTGGTGCCCCTCCAACAGCCCCGGCCCGGGGGTACGGGACCGGCCCCGGGACCCCCCGAGGGTTTGGGGAGCATCCGAGGGGGCCGGTGCGGGCACGGTGGGGGGGGACACGGACACCGAGTCCCGGGATGGCCAGGGCACACCGGGAAAGCGGGGGGTGCTGGGGGGCACCGGGCGATGGGAGGGAGGTGAGAGACCGGGATAACGGGGGGTGCTGAGGCGGAACAGCGCGCACCGCCAGGGGCAACCGGCCGGCGGGACCGGCGAGCGCGGACGGGCACCGGACACCGGTACCAGGGCACCACCGAGGCGGCCCGGGCAGGCGGCACCGGGAAGGGGGGGGGGAAGGCACCGAGGCGGCGCAGCGGGCGCTGCTGAGGGAAAGACCGGCCGCCCCCGGGCCGCGGCGGGAGGGGTGGCGGTTTCCCGGTGCCTCACCTGGCTCGCTTTGTAGAACTGCTTCTTCAGCCCCGCCACCGACATGCTGCTGCTGCCGCCTCCGCCGGCCGCCGAGGGACGCCTGGGGGCGGCAGGACGCCTCGGCACGCAGAGCCCAGCCCGGCCCGGCCGCTGCCGCCGCTTCCGCCGCCGCCGCCGCCAGGAAGCGCGCGCCCGCCCCGCCCCGCCCCCTGCCGGCCCGGCGGAGCGCCGCCACCGGCACCACCGAGAAGAGCTCCGACGCCGGCCCGAGCGCCGCCTTGCCCGCCACGTGGTGCTCCTGCGCCCCCTGCCGGCGGGGCGGTGCCGCCTCAAGTCGCGGCTGAACCGCGGGGGCGCGGGGGCTCTGTCGCGACAGCGGGGGCGACCGGTCTTGTCGTGTCCTATCTCTCACATCTTTCTGCAAGCTGGCGCCCGGCCAGGCTCGCTCGGGCTGCCGCACACCGCTATGCGCTTGCCATCGTCGCCGGCAAAGGCGCCGGTGTCGCGGCTCGGTGTGTGACAGCGCCATCTCCGGCTGTCGGGAGCCCGCTCTGCGTGAGGGGGGATGTGAAAAACAACCGTTGGCAGCTCTGCAGCGGCGGGGCAACGTAACTTTCCACAGGAAAGAGGCAGCCGCCACCTGCATCCTCCAAAATACCGCTGGTGTGGGGGTAAAGCGCTGAACCTGAGGGAACGCGGGCCCCGAGGAGAGGCGAAGAGGAAGGGGAGAGGCGGCAGCCGCGCCGCAGGTGGAGCTGGGGACCCACAGCCCCGGGGGGCCGGGCCCCCACCCCTGCCAGGCTGAGGGGCCCAGCACCGCCCCAGCCCGGGCTGCAGGGAGGGGACAGCGGGTGGGACGCGGGGACAGCCAGGCCGGGAGAGGCCGGGACAGGACGCGGGGCGCATCTGCCGTGGCACCGGGGGGGAACAGGGGCACCGCGCCGCAGAACTACAACTCCCAGAATCCCTCGCGGCAGCCGCCTGCCCCCTCTGCGCCTGCGCGCCGCAGCGGCGGTCGCTCATTGGCCGGCGGCGCTGCCGCCATTTCGCGCCCTGGTTCAGGCCCCCTCGGTAGCGCAGCGCCGCGGGCGGCTCCGCCCCTCTGCCCGGTGCTGCGGAAAGGCCGCACCGACCTCTCCGGAGCCGGCCCCGGGGCCGCACCGCCGCTGCCCCGGCTCCCGCCCGGCGAGCAGGCAGGCCTCGAGCCCAGGCGTAAGGACCCAGCGGCACCCCGCCGGCCCTCACCCAGCCCTCACCCAGCTATCCAATCATGGCCTTCGGCGGGTCAGACTGGCATCCGCTGCCGCCAGTCAGCGACGGCCGTCGCGCTAGCCAATGGGAAGGCAGCGGCGAGGCCGGGCGCCGAGCTTCCCTCCCACCCTCCTCGCGAGACGGGGGCGGGGCGGGCGGAAGGGCGGGTCACGTGGGGGGCGCTCCGCCTATCAGCGCGGCGAGGCGCGGGGTCGCCCCGGCTCCCGCCAAATACGAGCGGGAGCCCCCGGGGCGGGACCGGACGGGACGGGCCGGGACGGATCGGCCGCCGCCGCCGCCGGAGGAGCGGCGGGAGCCGCGGCGCCCGCCGTGGCAGGTATGGCCGACCTGGGGTAGGCGGTGGGGCCGGGACGCGGTGCGGTTTCCGGCGGCGGTTGGGCCGCGGGGTGCGCGGGGCCTTTCCCGGGGTAACAAAGGAGGCCCGGCAGCCGCCGCCGCGCCCCGGAACCAGGCCCGGGCCCGCCCCGCCGCCTCACCCGCCGCCTTCTGCCTGCCCAGCGTCCCCTCCCTCGGCCTGGCCCCAGCGGGGGGCCCGGTGCCCGGCGGCCTGAGGCCCGGCGGGTGCGAGGCTCCCCTCAGCCCCCGGGGTGCCGGCGGGGCTGGCCCCGGCCCCTTTGTCCGGCCTCGCCGTGCCCGCGCTCCGCCCTGGGGAGAGCTGTCGGGCGCCGCCGCTGCTCGGTTGTCTCAGGGAAGCCGGTAGCTCACCGGGAACGTCTCACGGGTGTTTATTTGTTATGTTTTTCCCTTACAGCCATGGAGTGCAGAGACAAAGCGGCTGTTCCTCCACGGAAGCTCGTACAAGGTAAGGCTGTAGAGGGAGCGTCTGTCACCCCGGTGCAGCCTTAGCGCGCTAAGAAGGTGTCAGACCTGATTTTGTGAAATATATTGGCTTTGCAGTAATAAACTGGCCCCGACCGGCTGATCTGTTTCAATTCTTGTGCTTAAGAACTAATAAAACAACTTGATATTGATTCCCCCCTCCCCAGTGCTTTGTGTGATGTGTCTAAAATAATAAAACGTTGTTGTTTCAGCACGGTTGCCGTTCAAACGTTTGAATCCTGTACCAAAGGAAAAATACGATGCAGATTCAGAAGTCAAAAAAGTAAAGAGCTCACAAAGTGGTTTTGGTCCAAGTAAGGATTCCTCCCTAGATGCATCGCCTGCGTCCCTGGACAACGTGGAGAATGACTGCCAGCTGGATTCAGATGTGAATTTTTCTCCGAAACTTGTTAACGGAAAGGGTCCGTTAGACCATTTTATACAGAAAAACACAAAAGGTGACACAAATGAAACTGTAATTGTTATTGACCTGACAAAGGGCTCTAGCCATAGACTAAGCGATGACGTAAACCATGTTAACTTTGATTCAAAAGCATCTTCATCCGTAGCTGTAACTAACGGTACGTTAGGAAAGGAGATAAACCAGTTGAGTTGCCTGAATTCCGCTCAGAATAGCCAAACGGATGATTCAATGGAGACTGACGCGCAGTGCGAAGCTGTAGCGAATAAAGATGAAGATTTGGTAGATGGAATCCAGTCGCGTTCTGGGTTAACAGAGTGTAACAGCGTGGAAAACACGAAGGTAAACCAGGGCGAACTGAAGGATGTCATCTTTGAGGGGAAGATGCCTGTAGTGCTCCTGGAGGATATTATGACTGCAAAATCTCCCCAAGTCGCTTCTCTGGATGGAAGCGTCACATCGGAAAATGAGACCATGGAATCGTCTCATGAAGGAGACTCTGGACTTACCAACTCCTCGCTAAGCTCTCGCTCTGTGAGCTCGCCCGAGGCGCAGCCTGCTGCAGAAACAAAGAGAAATACTAGTCCTTTAGCTGCCTCAACGCCTGTTAGGAAGGTTGGTCTCTTTTCTTGGGCTTTTTTTAAAAGCTGTTGTGTTGCAGATGGGTTGCATGGTTTCCTGCACTTGTGAAAAGGATGAATAGGATATTCACAAAGATCCTGAGAAGTGTATGGAAGGTGGTGTTGATTTATTAATAACATAACTGAATTATTGCCCTTTTGAATCTTCCTTTAAATCCTATAGCTAAAGAATTGAAATCTTGCTTGGTTTTGAGCTGCTGGTGTATTTGCATTGTGTGAATGTAACTTTAAACTCTGTTGCAGGTTCATTTTATATATTTTGTTAAATGAACTGCTCATGAAGTGCATGCCCTGGACTTAGTGTTTTGGTAATTGGGATAAGGACAATGTCCAAAAGCAGTTTTGTCCATTAGGTGATGTTTACAACCTCTATTCTATCCTTGATGAAGCTGCTGTAATTACTGTGAGAGGACGTTACCCCGGTACCTGTCAGTGCAGATACTTTCCAAGTTCTGAACTTCTGCAACTGTGGCGTAGAAAACTCTTTAAGTTAAAACTACAGCGCATCAGTGGAACTGCAGATCTGCGTGTGGGGATGGAGGATAAGTCAGATGAGCCTCTCTCTCTCTGAACTGAGGGTACAGGGCTTGTGCTCTCAGCCATCTTGTTACGGGCGCGCCATCGAGCGTGGGGAGCCGCTTTGGGGAAAAGTTACCGCGCATATAGCGCTCCTAGGGACGCACGATGCTGTTGGGCAGCAAAGGCTGGAGCATGGGAGGGAACACCTCAAAATTAGCTCTGTATGAGCTGGTTCATTGTGGTCTTGGTTCCAGTTTAATACCTCTGCTCCAGCAGGAGACCCCAAAACATTGTGATTTTTGGTTCTGTGTTGAAGGGGAAGCTTCTAAGGACAACAGTATCTGTGCAGGTGGCTGAAACGCTCATGTGGTTCAAATGCCTGTTCACCGCTCAACCATTTTGGGGAAGAGATGAGTGGAGGTGTGGAGTGGGGGTTTCTTGGCGGGTCACAGTCGGCCACGGTGAAACCTGTGAAGCAGAGCAGTCCTGGTGAACGTGCTTGGGCTCTGTAGCTAAGCCTCGACTACGGTTAGGCTGGACTATCTGACCGGTGCCTTTGTTTTGCTCAACTAGAGGGGAAAATGAGGAAGGTATTGAGGGGTGGGTTGATGTTGTGCTGCCAGAGGTGGAGGATTGAGGCTGTGGCTCAGGTAAATGAAGGTGGAGCAGCTGGTAGCCTTCCTGTTCGTGCCATCTTGAGCCTCTTAAGAACAATTTTCACCAACTATCCCCCCGGGGTTTACGGAGAAACTGTCCCACAGGTGAGGAAAAACCTCGCTGGCCTGGAAGAGGGATGGATGAGTTAGCTGGGGCTTGGAGCTCAGGATGTGACAGGTCTTCTGTGTCTTCTACTGCGTGCTTATCAAGAAAAATGATCAATTCTTACACTGTTAAAACTCGCAATCTTTCATCTCTAAAATAAATACATCAACTCAAGCAGGCATGAAGTATTTCCAGTGTAGCAGAGCAAATAAAAAAAGCACTTGACTCCTGATGTAATACAATAACGCAAACAAGTTATTGGTTTCCCGTGGCGTGAGGTAGGGCAGGAACGGCTCAGGTGGTGCTTGCCCAAATGGGAGGTCTGCACCCCGACCTGCACGGCTGCCTGTCCTGGCATGTTTGTTTTCCAAGGTGGAAACAGCCCTGATAAACTAAAGCACCCAGTTGAAAGAACTCTTCTTTTGTGCCAGATAAATACAGAATCTCCCGATACAGCTTTGTACTGTGTAAACTCGAATGTCTGCGAGTACAGAAAATAAAGCAGGTGGTCTGTGTTAGCCTGTTAATCACAGGGATGAACATGGTACCTTGTACTGCGAATAGCCGGGGAAGGAAGACGGGGATACAAGAAACTGAGCCGTAATATGCTGAAATATTGACAAATTAAGCCTTTAACCAGCCAATGAAAAATGCTCTTAAACATAACATACATTATTTCCACCATAAATAACAGCTTTAAGAGAAATGAGAAGCGTGACCTGTTGGGAACTTGGGGTTGATGCGCTGTGCTAGTGGAAGAGCAAGAGGGCTAGGATTACGAGAAGAAACAGTGTTAAAACATGGATAATAGTCCTTGTGTTCAGGAAGTTCTATCTCGATATCATAGCATGAGTAAGTGGTAGGATTAAAAAAAAAAAAAAGCACCCAAACAAATTTAACTCGAAGGAAGTGACTTTGCTATAATTAAATGTCCTCTGTTGTGCTCCCGTGATTTGGAGCCGCTCGAGCTTCTGTTTGTTTTTCTGCACATGATACTCCCTTGCAAACGATACTTTAGAACTGCGTAGACTTGAGGGATTTGTTTATGCAAAACTTGGTAACACAAGGACTTAATGTAAACTGAAGCATTTAGATGTATTCAGGCTTAAATGTAAATTGGGGAGATTAGATATGCTTGAACTGTGTATTCTTAGATCCTCCACTGAAGGAATACTTAAGTTGCTGAATATACTAATCTGCAAGAACAATGTTAATATAATTCAGACGAAGCTTGCTGTTCGTTTAGTGAGAGTTCTAGTGCCTCGTGGAAAGGGAATGATGTGGATCTCTAAAGCTTGCGTTTTGTAATTCCAGGTGTCTCAGAAATTCCACAAAAGTTCGGCAGAGAAGGAGAAGCTGAGATTGCAAAGAGTAAGGCATTTTCACTGACATAGAAAGTTAACCCGCTGTGCTTTTGCATTGAATAGTAAGCAAAGCCCTTTGCGTTTCATCTTAGTCCACTTATAACATCTCTTTTCCCGGTTTCCCTCACTGATGAATATGGAAGAACCTTAATGCATGCAGTTAAAGTACTTGGCTCCTTCCAAAGCTCCTTAATGCATATGTAATGAAGTGTGGGTGGCCTGCACCTCATTTCTGTGCACTTTGGTAAGATATTAAGAAACTGTAAATGTTGCTGACTGCTTGTCAAAATGCTTTTGAGATTTTTTTTTTTCCAAACCCTTCCTGAGAGGGTAGGTGCAGCCTGCTAAGTGGACAGATACAAGTGAAATCTTCAAGAGCCTTCTATTTAAGGCTGGTTCCTGCTTTGTCATTCTCACCCTTCCCCCTTTTTTAAGTCACAAAACGTAGGGTCTGTTCTTCATTAATAAGTGAGGCAAATGGGCCGCTGTGTTTATGGCTTGCTGAAGAACCTGTTGGATGTCGCTGCTGGAAACGCTCAAGCTCCGGTCTCTGTTTGCTTGAATGCAGCTAGTCAGCAAACTCTGTTCTGTAACAAAACAGCGGTGCGATAATTTTGCTGTCCATTCTGCTTTCAGTCATAAAATGCTAAATATAAAGGAGGCTGATGGATCACATGGAGTTCTTGAACAGTGCTGTGTGAGTGGGCTTTGCCTGCTGGAAAACTGGGTGTGTTATTTTAGCTGCAGCTGGGAAGGCCTGCGCTTAGGAATTCTTATTGGGTTTCTTAATAACTAATTTATAAAGTTGTTAGGGGACTGTTGTGTGTTTTACATAAGCTGTATGTGGTGGAGCCTGCTCCCGAGATGCTTGCTTTTTACAGTGCCCCATATAGAAGTCCAATCTGTTGTGTTCTTCCATTCTATATGTAGTTTAAAAATAGCAGTAATGTGAGGGAGCGATGAGAATGGAAGCTTTATTACGCTAAAAACTAAACAGACCCGCCAATCTTGCTGTTAACTTCACACCGTTTTCCAAACTACCCAGTAGTTTTTCACTGATTACCATGACTCAGTTCTGACAATACTGTTTTTTTTTTACCATTGGCACCATTTTGTGTGTTGGTTGCCTTCTGCAGTTATTTGTACACTGTGACACTGTTCAGTAAGTCTTGACGTTGCCAAGAAGAGATGTGAAATAAATAAAACAAAACTGAAAATACACAGTGAGGATATTTGTGCGTCTGAGCACAGACATACCCTGGTTTCCTGGTGAAGTCACCAATGCCTACAACGTAGGGAAGCTGTCTTTCTTGAATTTGTCATTTTTTAGTAAGCATTCCACATTCTCCTTTATGTGTCAGTAGACCCATAACGAGAATTTCAGTTGCCTTGGGAGGAAATACTGTGAACAGCAACATTTTCAGTGTCATCTTCCCCCATAGTGCCCCTTAGATACGTTTAGAGCGCCTGGTGTTGTCTGATTATCTAACATGGACTAACACAAGTGACAGTTTTTTTTGCAGGCTTCGGGTCTTATAAAGCAGCTGCACAATCCAGAGTTTGGAGGCTGGCATTACTGCCTGAGATAGTGAAAAACATTGTCAGAAAATCCTTATGGGTTTATAATGCGAAATCAGATCAAATTCACTTTTCAGACTTATACCATTGTAGCCCTACATTGATATAAAAGCATGGAAGCTTAGCTCGTGAGGTATGTATTGCCAAAGAAAGTATTTTGGAAACAATCTGAAATCTTAAATTAAAAAACAATTTTTTTAAATTCCCATATAACTTTCCATAATGCTACACTGGTAATGAAGATGACTCAAACATAAAGCAAGTAGAATACAAAGCTTTCCTTGATGCTTAGAAAATGGAAACGCCTCCGTTTGTTAGGAGAAAAGAACAATTAATCCCTTCAGAGAGGCAGTACAAGGTAGCTGCGCTGGCTGAGGCAACAGGTAGCTGTGGTTAATAACCTCGTGTCCTGTGGTAGCTGGAAACGATGCTGCAGGTCAAGCGCTGGGTGGGTGCAAGGATCTACTCTAGGAGCTCAGCTGAAGAAATGCAGTCTTTATTTTACTCAAGTTTTTATGCCAGCAGCTATCACTGTGTAGAAAAAGACAACTTGCTTAATGGCTTGTTTCTGACCCAGGATCAGGAGCGCGCGGACAAGCTGCAGAAGTTGCAAGCGGAAAGAGAAGAAAAGGGAAGGCTGAAAGAAGAGGCGAAAGCTGCAAAAGAGCGAGCCAAGGAGGAGGCGAAGAAGAAGAAAGAAGAAGAGAAAGAGTTGAAAGAGAAAGAAAGGAGAGAAAAGAAAGAAAAAGAAGAAAAGGAAAAAGCTGAGAAGCTGAGAGTGAAGGAGGAGAAACGCAAGGAGAGGCAGGAAGCTTTAGAGTAAGTGGCTTGGTTTCTGCAGGTCCTGGGAAGTAATGTGTAACGATGTGAGCACCTTTCCATACCCACCCTAACTGTCCCTTCTAGAGGCTATCCTGGTCAAACAGCATGTGCCTCTGTCCCGAGTTATATTTTAAATGCTTGAAAGACTGTGTACACCAGACCCCAGTCTCAGCAGTACTTTTTGCTTACAGGCTGACCCGGGCTTCTGATTTGAAATGGCTGAAAAGAGCTGTCGTGCTCCGCTGAGTTTTCCCTTCATGACCAGTCTTGCTTGTGCTTTTGCAATTTGCTGGCACTGGTGCCCTGTCTGTTGAGGAAGTTGCTTGTAACTCGATAATACCATAAATACCCTTTCCTGCTATTCAGGGAAACTTGAAGCAGCCTAGCTACTTTGTGGCTAAAACAGGTCAATATTTACTCTAGAAGGAATGAAGAGAGTCTTCTGTACACTTAACCAAGTATGGTCCTTGACTGAATTAATAGATTATCTTCTTGCCTAGCGTGATAGAGTCTTAGTCAAGGTCTGGGGCTTCTCACCTCTTCCCTAATGCAAATAAACACTTGATGATTTGTGACAATTAAAATGAACTTTATATTAAAGGGCAAAACTTGAGGAGAAGAGAAAGAAAGAAGAGGAGAAACGGTTAAGAGAGGAGGAAAAGGTAAATGCTTCCTCTAGCTTGTCTCTAAATTCTTCTGCTATGGTGAAATGCTGTTAATGGCCTCCCTGGCACCCTGCCGACGGCTGCTGAGCCATTCACAGCGGGGCTCCCGCAGCTACTGCGGTTCTCCAGGCAGCGTACCCTGCCTTGGTGCCCCTCGCAAGGTCGTGCCGCTCGGGAGCAGCATGTCCGTTTGGGATGCAGCCTGTCCTGACTGATCTGGTGGTGCTATATCGTGCAGGTTTCATCTGTTACCTTTGTACATGTTGGTGTCTTTGCTTTTACCTGTTAAAGTCTTTTCTGCATTTGTTTTTCCAATGCCTGTGAGTGAACTCTATCCTTTGCCTTAGCAATGACGCTGGAATCCACAGAGGTGTGTTAGAGAAGACAATTTTTTGTTGAGTTACAGGAGCTGGTAGATAACTGAACTTTGCTTTATGCCTCGCTAGATTTGAAGTTGAGTCATGCATGAGCTCACCTTGAATTATAAGGCCTTGTCCTACCTTTGTGTTTATAATTTGCATTTTGATTCTGATTTCAGCGTATTAATGCACAGAAAGCAGAAATTACGAGGTTCTTCCAGAAACCAAAGACTCCACAAGCCCCGAAGGTGAGGTATTGCTATTCCTGTGTTTTGTTGGTCTTTCATTAGTTGTCTAACAAAGACACTGATTTCCTTCTGATCTTAGAGCTTCCTAGGTGGACAAAGCATTAGTATTTCTTACTTCCTCATTTCAAAAGTGTAAAGGATTTAAAAAAAAAAAAAAGTCTGTGACCAGAGCAGAGACTATGAAAGAAGTTTTTGTTGCTTTAGTAAAAATCTCAGCTCTGTCTTGTGCTGCGTTGGCTGTAAAGACCTGGATTCCCTTGAGAAGATCTCCTGGAGTCTCAGATAGAAAGGGCTTAACCTAAATCTTCACTCAAACATCAGCACCTGGTATTGAGGCTTGATGTATATCTTGGATGTGTTGGTACTGCAGTTTCTCAGGTGTTCAGACCCTAACGACCCTCACTTAATATTTCAGATTCTTGCTGGCTCTTGTGGAAAGTTTGCTCCTTTTGAAATTAAGGAGAACATGGTCTTAGCTCCCCTCTGTCGTATTGCCCTGGATCCCGACTTCTTAGAACAGCTGGATAAGCTCCTGCGGGCCCAGAATAGTGAAGCCTCTTTCTTGAGGGATCTAAAGTGTCGTAAACCACGTAAAACTGGACCTACTTTTGTCAATAAGAGTGCTGACATAGTAAACAGGTTAGTCTGTGCTTTGGGGGTTTTCTTCACTTTTTTAGTGTAACGAACTGCAGAATGGTTTCGAGGTAATCTTACTCTAATATTGGAGACGATGGAAAGATGGAGCTTTTCTTCGCATACTCATTTTGTATGAGAATTGTTTCCATGGGGAGCAGTACATTATGATGTAGATTTCCTTCATTCCATACGATGCTTCTCAAATCCTTCCCCGCAGGAAATCTTGCGCTTCGGGCAGCTTGCCTTTCAGCGCTGGACACTGCTGGCCCTTAGTGGTGTTTGTCTTTGATAGTTTTAAAAAGTAAACATACCGATAGCTAAAACAGAGGCGCTGTTCCGGAGGGAGGTGGCTTGTCTGGAACTCATGTTCTTGCAAGCAAATCGGGAGTGTCTGTTCTAATGAACTCAAGCTCTGGGTTGGTATTGTGGCCGAACTGAAGTTTTCTATGTTTTCCTGAGCAGCAGGGGAGTGTTCTGTAAGTACTGAAGACGGTCTCTTGTTTTAACAGTGACGTGGTGGTAGTGGATAACTGCAAAACAGACGCTGTTCCTGAAAGGGGGAAATTTGGTAGAATGAAACTTCTGCAGTTTTGTGAGAATCACCGTCCTGCGTACTGGGGCACATGGAACAAGAAAACCACTATGATCCGTCCCAGGAATCCTTGGTCAAAGGACAGTGTAAGCACCTCACAGGCAGTCTGGTTGGACTCTTTTCTTTCTTTATGCTCTTGAAGTGAATATGTGGTTGGCCCAGTTCACCTCTTCTCTGGGATTTCTGACCCACTTGCGTGTTCCCTCTTGCCGCTGAGTTTTGAAACCCTGAATGGGGTCTGGTGTCGTGCTTTCAAATGACTTACAGAAATGGCATGTTGGCATTTCTTCTAGAAACTACTGGACTACGAAGTAGATAGCGATGAAGAATGGGAAGAGGAGGAACCTGGAGAAAGTCTCTCCCATAGTGAAGGGGTAAGGATTCCGCGTGCTGAAAACTAGCTTTCTCGAGCAATTGCACTTGTCAGTGTAATTTCTAATAAGTAGAGTTTATTTTTAGGATGATGAAGAGGAGGGAGAGGATGAAGATGATGACGATGGGTTTTTTGTACCCCATGGGTACCTATCTGAAGATGAAGGAGTGACAGAAGTAAGTGAACTGGGTGTCACTGGATTTCCATCTCTGTTTCCAATGAATCGGGTAATAAATATTGGCAGAGGAAGAAAGTGTGTAGTCTTGGCAGTGATGTAACTCATCTCAGATCTGCATGGTTCAGGAGCAGACTTCTCTAGCTCAGGGAACACAGTAAAAAGCTGGGTTTAAAAAGCTTTTTTTTCTTTTCCTGGAATGGATGTCTCGAGCTCTTTCTCGCCTGTGGCTTTAGGAGTGCGATCCAGAGAATCAGAAGGTTCGTCAAAAGCTGAAAGCAAAGGAGTGGGATGAACTGATGGCCAAGGGGAAGAGGTTCCACGTTCTACAGCCTGTGAAAATCGGCTGCGTCTGGGAAAGTGCAGAAAATGACAGCGGCACAAATGCGGACCTAAAGGTTCTCCAGCAGTTCACAGCATGTATCCTGGATTCACCTGTTGCAGAGGAAGAACAGCAGATACAGAAATGTAGCAAAAAAAGAGCAAAAGATCAGCAAAGTAAGACCTGAAGGGCTGAATAGTTGTATTTATGCACTGTTGTACTCTGCTTTGGAGGGAATAGATTTTTGTATTGAGCGTCAAATTCAGAATGACGTGTTTATGACAAGTCTGAAATCCAAGGAATCTCTATGAGAGTTCTTGGAAAGAAGTTTTCCGGCATTGCGTCTGGTATGGCCTTAGTTATGCTTTCCAAAAACTCTTGCTCTAGATAATCTAGGAAATAAAGCCAACAAGACTTCAGCAGACTCAGATTTAGGACTGCTTACTGGAAGTGCTCGAGCCCATTGACCTGTTTGCTCGGGGGAGAGGATTTAGTTCATGTGACAGGTTTCAGTACTGAGTATCTCCCGTGCCTGATTAACGCATGGATGTGAATAATGCACATGAAGGCTAGAACAGGGGTTGAAGCTTTCACTTCAGGGTATCGTCATTATTGAGAGTGACTTTTCTACATCAAATTTAGCTCCTGTTACAATGCCTTATCTAAAATTAATCTCAGCCTGTTTGTCTTCTTTCTGGAGCGTGTGTACTGACAGATTATGTCAGCCTGGCTTTTCTCAACCTTTAAACAGTTCTTCCCCACAACTTTTGTGCATCCTTTTTTCTCTGCAGTCCTTGGCCAGCTTCTGCCGCTGCTGCACGGCAACGTGAATGGGAGCAAAGTGATCATCCAGGAATTCCAGGAGTGCTGCCGGCAAGGACTGTTCAGTGATGTGACTGTAGCTGCCGACTGTAGCGACGCGAGCCCCACGAGTCCCCACACCTCCCGGCCGCAGACGCCTGTTGGCGAGGACAGCGGCGTCCCTTCCAAAGCCAGGCTAAAGCGAATCATTTCTGAGAACTCTGTGTACGAGAAGAGACCTGAATATAGGATGTGCTGGTACGTCCACTCGGAGGTGCTGAAGAGTTTTGATCAAGAGCATCTCCCTGTCCCTTGTCAATGGAACTACGTCACGCAAGTCCCTTCTTCAGGGAAGGAGGAGGGTGGCAGCGTGCCAGGCGTGGCTGTCCTGCAGACCACCCCCATGTCGGTAAAGAGGAAGTCCACCGGAAGCATGTCCATCACTAAATTCATGAAAAGGCCTCGGGATGCAGAACAGGTGAGTTCCTTTCGTGGTGTTCTTCCTCGCTAAAGAACGACGGGAACGTGGCTGTGCGTCTTCAGTAGGCGAGCGTCCTGGCATGCCTCCCAGATTGGCCCAGATCTGCCGTGAGCAGAGTCAAAATATTAAGCTACAGATCTTCATACAAAAACCACCCTTTTTGTGGGGAAAGGAGTGAAATTATGTGACTCTAAAGAGATGGGTTTCTTTTGTGCCTCTCCAGCTTGGACTGTCTATTCCATTTGAAATGTTGCTCTCCTGCTGTTCTTCCATTTTCTGTTATTTGGCAGTGATTGCATCCAAGCTGTGAATAGTTTCTGAGTGTCTGCTTGGCCTTGGTTTTACAGCTGTGTATAATTTGTATGCAGGTTTTTATGTGCGTGTATGGCTGCCAGATGTATAGCCCGAGCTGGTGACTTACATCAGTTGCATGTGTACTGATGAAATGTGGTTCCTAAGTGCTGCAACTCAACCCGTAATAGTCTGTAAAGTCTCTGGCTTATGCTGTCATACACAAAGCTGAATTTCAAGAGCTGGGTTAAAAAAAAAGAATTCATAGGAACAAAATGAGATGGATTTGCAGTAGTTTCTACTCCAGCTCTAAGCTTTGTTGTGGTCTTCCTATTGTTTGCTTCTGCTTTTCAGGGTAACCACAGGTAGTATTAAGAGCTTAATCATCCAAAAGGATGACTGAAAAGTATGGGCTCAGTGCTTTAGCTGTGTGATGCTCTGTCGCGCATTTCGGACAGTAAGGCTTTAGGTCCTGAAGCTTGGTGTTATCAACTGTTTGCCTCCAAACCTACAGGGGGGACAGGGTTGACACTGTCAGTGGATTTATTCCTCATTCCCTGTGGACACGGGGGTGAGGAAAGAAGCCGCAAACAAGGCTTTTTATGCTTTTCCTTCCCACTTTATTCTTGGCTTCTTTGGCTTTTCTACTGAAAAAGCTCTGCATTCAAGTATTGATAGGGATCAGAGACTTGTGAGAAGCTGTTCAGCCCCCAAACTCCATCTGCTTGGGTTTTTTCTTATACACTAAATAAAGGCAGAGATAAAAATCTCTGCTTGGCACCCACTGGAAATTCTGCTTAGAACTGACTACTTGAGCAGAAATAGCAAAACAAAGGCTTTTAGTAGAATTACATCACCAGCCTGAATTCTTCAAAGCTTTCAAAAGCATCTTAAAGCTGCCCTTGTGAGGTGTGACGCAGCGCAGCTCAGAGCAAAGGTGTCACAGTCCTGAAAGCCTTTCATGCCTGATGTCTAAATCAGCGCTGCTCAGGTATTGAGATCCTGTCCTCCCTGTCGAGCGAGGCTGGGGCTTGGGGAGAGCGCAGGAGCGATGGGTAGGGGAAGGCTGCCAGGTTCTCTGCCCCTGGCACGTGTTATTCTGCCATGAAGCTCCCGCCAGGACTCGTGTAAGTAAAGGTGCTCTTACATAAACTGTGGAGAGAGAAGAACTCGGTACTGAAGTGGGCAGTACCTGCACACGTGTAGGAGGGGAATACTTAATCTGAGAACTGACTTTAATGAAAGATGTAAATTTAAAATTTCTTCTCTTGGATCAGCTCATAGGGGGTGGGGACCAGGTTCTAGGTCTGAGATTTTCATTCCACAGTTCCAGCTGGGGGAAAAACAAAACCAAAAACACTCACAGCTGTTTAATGTTGGGCAACTCCAGTTTGTATCACTCCTTGTATTGATTTTTCTCAATTCAAAATGAGTAGTTTGTGCTGCTCCCATGGCAGAAAATAGGGTCACCAAGGGAAGAACTGTCGCCCCTCCCTGAAGAAAAGCTAATTGGCAACGATGAGGAGGAGCTGGGGGGAGAACATGATTGAAACTTGACAAGCAAAAGTCATTTTCCATCTTCAGAAGGAAGAAAGCATCCAACCTAATCAGCAGAGGGGGGAGAGATTTCCCTTCCAAAGAAGCCAACAAAACTAAGTCAGATTTCAATTAAGGTTTCAACTGACTTTTCAATGTGTAGGCTGTTCATCGCATTGTGTAATAGTGAAACATCTTGGAGCAGAAGCTTGGCGTGCTTCCTGCTGTACGTGCCATTGCAGATGAGGCCTTTTATCAAAAGTCAGTGTCTGTTGAAGCCAGAGATTGCTTATTTTTCTTCCCTACAAATGTGCCTGACTGATCAGGCTGTGCTGAGCCCTGATCGTGAGGAGCGCCCGCGGTAGCCCTTCACAGCGCTGGCTGTGCGTGGTCTCGCGCGTTTGCACCGTCAGCTTGCTGATACGCGGCTGGTACCTTTTTTTCCTTAAGGCTGAAGCTGCGGAGATGGATGGATTTCAGGCAGACACCGAGGAAGATGAGGAAGATGATGACTGCATGATTGTGGATATACAGCCAGGCAAAGGTGAGAAAATCAATTGATTGCGGGCTTTTGGCAGGCGCTCGCTCCCACAAGGGAGAGTACAACAGCGGGAACAGCGTGTGGCTAAACCTGTTGCAGTTTTTCTGCCACTTCTTTCACCCAGCCTTGTGCTCTTCTCCCTAGATATTTTATTCTAGGTACTTCTCTGCTTTTTATGTTTTATTCTAGATGCTTCTTTCCTATTTACAGTCTTCTCTAACCTGCTCTTGCCTTTTTTTCCCTCCTCCCTCCAATCCACTAAATAGCACAAAGTGCTTTGACTAGCATTTGGCTGCCAGTGTTACCTTTTTTTTTTTTTTTCTGGTAAGAAAAGCGAATGTTGGGGTCAGTATCAGCAGATCCAGTAACTACTGGTAAATGTTGCTGAGCAGGGCAGGTCTCTGAGGCGTGCGTACTTATGTTCAGAGCCCTTCCAGGACTGAGAACATCTGGACCGTGACTCCCTTCTGCTGCCTTCTGGAAGTCTCAGGTGCATGCTGAATTGTCTGAAGGAAATAACATCAGATAATAACCAAGCTCTCAGATGTTTGACGGGTGAGGGCTCTGATCAACACTTTGCTCCAGAATCTAAGCAGTTGCTTATATTTGTGTCCCAGTTATCCCTTGGAAAAGGGCTTTCAAAGCTCCATGGCTGTAGTGTATCCTTTCAGGCTACGGATTCAGAAGCAGTGGGATGAGGATGTGGAGCAGCTCCTTTCATCTCAGCGAGGCTTTAACTATATGTACTTGATCATACAGATCAATGACTTAACACCAACCACATGATGTGCATTCAGCTCCTCTAAACCGCTTTCAAAACCCCCGAGCTCTTTCTTACCACTCTCACAATGGAGCTCTGTCACAATGCTACTGGCACAACCTGAATTAAGGAAAGTGGGTTTTTTTTGTGTTGGGCAGCTCCTCTAATTGATAGATAAGCGCTCATGCATTTTCCTGAAGCCCTAAATTCTGTAGAGTGTTTGACCCATTCTAGGCATATCTGGGTTCTCCTTTCTATCTCAGCTGGTGCTACATTCCTCCTCTCGCCTTCCGTAACAGACAATATAACTGTTTGACAAGAAGCTTTGCATTTAATCTTGAGCTGCTTTTGCTTATTACAAGACTGCAGTGAGATGAAAGCCTTGCTTCAGGTTTGTAACCTCTTGTTCTGAGGACGGGGATGCTATTCAGTAGCTCGCCTCTCTTGGGCTTTGTTGACACACATGCAGCTGTATTTGTTTAAGTCTGCTCGAGTCTAAAGCACTGAAAAGATGATGAAGATCCTTTTTACTGCTGAAGTAATTTTATTCTGGGTTGATGTTAACCCAGTATTAAAACCAGTTTTTAAATAGTATCGAAAAGGAGACTTGCAAGAGATACGGGCAGACAAGCTAAGACAGATAAAGCATATAGTAGTCAAATTCTACTAAATCAATGAGGATATTTAAAACAACCAACCAGACAAAAAAAAAACCCAAACCCAAGACATTTTCTACTTTGCAGATTCTACGTTGGCAGCTACTGAAACAGCTTCAGAATCCAGTGGCACGAGAGCCGCTCTCCAGGACACCGGCATGGTCAGCCCATCTAATACAGTTTGAGACTTAAATGCCTACTAACTTCTCTGTATGTATGTAGAATGAGTTAGAAGATTTTAAAGCTTGTGTATCTTTGAACAAGATACTTGAAAGTATTCCATATTTCTTGTAAAGAGAAGACAGCACTTTGTTCTGCTTCAGACCAGATGGAAGCTTAAATTTTTAGTTCTAGTTTTTAGCTTAAAAAATACTGCATATTAATCTGTCCTTAATAAAGCATTATTGAAATTTTGATACTTCTTTGTAATGGAAGGTATCTAAGTTATCTTTAAAACTAGTGGAGGGATTTTGAAATAAGCTTATTGTGATGCCACTGGGGGAATTACTCTGTTCATAATGTTGTATAGCATGGCCTTGGGTATAAATGATGTACAATTATATTTGAATTTATGCTATCTACATCATCCTGTTTGTGGTCTTACTTGCTACAGAGAACAGCAGCAGGGCTTTACCTTTGGAAAAGGAAAAAAAAAAATGCACCTTGTTTCTCCTACTTTGGGATAGGCCAGTATTAATTACGTCTCAGGGGTAGATTATTGGTCTCCTGTACACATTGCTACAACAGAAGCTGCACATGTAAAGGCTGGCCTCTACCCCACAGAACAACTTTAAGATTGAAGTATAAAGGACTGAACTGGCATCAGACTTGTTTATGTATGTAACAAACTCGCTGGGGCTTTTAACTTTATATGGCTTGTGAGTGGATGATTTAGTTCCCTAAAATGCTGGCTGTAGTTTGAGGTTTAATCTCTCAGCAGTGGGCAGCATAAATAGCTGTTGCCTGTTGTCAGTCCCCTGGTCTGTCTGCAGGTGCTGTGAAGTGAAAAGGTAATGCCACAGCTGCACCAGTAACACCAGTGCCAGCCCCAGCACTGACTGGAGCTCATCTGCATTTCAGACCTCTAAGAGCAATGCAATTCAATTAACTTTGAACAGAACTGTCTTTAAATATTCCATTTAATCAGACTAAGCATAACTTTATCTAAATATATTCTCTCCAATAGGAGTTACAGTGCACACAGAAGCAAAAGGAAAAGCTGAGTTCTAAGCCCAGCCTGATATCCAGGCTCAATCGATTGGTCATCCAGCCTAGTACTAGCACCTCATCCCTCCTCCAAGGGAGGAGAGTGGTGCTTCTTCATGGTCTTGGAAACACCTCAAGCAGTCACTGCTAAACTTGGTTTTTAAAGCCATTCAGAGCAGTCCTGTAAGTGTCTTAGTGGGCAAGACTGCCTTAGTGTATGGCTACTGGAGTGGTGGAGGTGACCGCAAGGTTGGTGTGACATGGCAGAATCTAGACTCCCGCTCTGCAGAGCTAAAACAAAGTCATTTCTGAGGTCACGTAGCTGGAAGCTCCAACAGTCAGTATGGGAAAATGAGGGAACAGTCTAAAACCACCAGCACTGAATCCACTCCCCTTTATTTCATGACAGCGTCTGGACTCTGGAGAGAAGTTCTGGTTTCAGGGGGCTCGCTGGCTGCTCCTCTCCCGACGCCTGGATGTCTGCCATGACTGCTGCGTCCCAGGCCAGAGTCAGGAGGGCTGAGGGCACCTGCAACAGAAAAGGCTGTGTTATGAAGCTATAGCAATGTTATACTTTGACCTCATAACATGCTGTGTATGTTCACAGACCTGGAAAAACTTAGCAAGAGCACTCCAACTAAAAAAGGACAAGTGTGGATTTCTGCAAGAAAGGCCACTTTGGGCTTTCTGTTGGAAGCCTTGTGCTAGAGCAGCGCTTGCCTCGCAGCTGCTGCCTTCCCTCTTTTCCCAGTGTGGACGCTAACCCTGTAACAGAGCTGCTGGCAACTCCTGCGACCTCCATTTGCTACAGGAGGTAGGGCCTTGCAGTTCCTTCCAGACCTCCTGGCCTTGAGCTAGAAGCCTTCAAGCAGTCACTTCTTTGAGCTTAAAAAGAAGGGGCCAGAGCACAACGCACAGCACTGAGAGCAGAAGATGCAACCTTCTCTAAGTTATGAGCAGTAGAGGACTCTGACAACCCAAAGACCCCTGTGGAAGGTACCAGCTATCTTCTTTTTCTTTTTTATACTCACCAGCCCACATTCATTGAAGGCCAAGTTCTCATCAGTCAGTTTGAGACCTCCGGGTCCCAACAGCTCAAAGGGCAGCCAGTCATCTCTGAGCGCTTCTCTCACAAAGTTGTAGAGCACAGATACTGATTCTCGTGCGTAAAAAGTCCCTGCCACGAGAAAACAAGGTGAGAGATTAGATTTGGTACATGCCAGACTCTCAACCTTTTTGCGGTAGGTTTCGTGGGGCTCACACACTGATGAACTTTATGAACTACTTCAGTGACACAGAAACAGCCTTGATTCAGCTGAGAAGTATAAAAGCAGAATCCCCAAAGAAAAATATTACTTCAATTGTTGCAAGCCCCTGCCAGCACAGCTGTAACAAAGAGCTGGGAAAGCCTGAAATGATTCCAGAGTTCTACTGCAAAATTTGAAGGGGATTTAGACTGTTGTATAGCCTGACACCACACAGGCAACCTCACGCTGGTTACTATAACAAACTGCTCTAATGAGTCCGGCGTGCTCGCGGCAGCCTGGGAAGAGCACGCTTTAATTAACAGCGCCTTGAGATTCTTCCCTCTCCACTCAGCCCCGGCTTAGAGTCCCAGCCCTGCGCGGGTGAGGCAGGTGGAGGGCTCGGAGATGGGAAGAGTTCTTAGAGAAACATTACCCTGCTCCGCTTTTTGTTGCTTTATTCTACCAGCTGCATTCAGCACACCTCAAGCCTGCTTATTATTCAAGCTCTTACGCTACAAGTATTCTCCGGAGCTTTTGGGGGTGTACAAAGACAAGGTAAGAAGTCTTTTACCTTGGAGGATGTATCCGTCGGGAAACCGGACTCGCACCAGGGTGTAGTTGTACTTCCGCATTTCCCTTTGTTCTTCTTTCTCTCGCATGGCTCTCGTCCTCAGCATCGAAGCCTTCTCCACTGCTTCTGTCCTTTAGAGAGAAAGCCATTTTTAGCGTGAAGGAAAGGTACAAGACTCTTGGCTGGCACCGCGCAGCCCCGGGCAGTCAGGGCCCTCCTCCGAAGCCTACTCACCGGAGCCGTTGCTCTCGTTTGATCTCTTCCGCAGTGAGGTTGTAAAAGTCATTTGGCAGCTCAAACCGAGCCGCTTCGGGTGATGGTTTAAATACGCAGAGCTGGCGATCCAGCTGGGCTCTCACCGGCTCAGAGCTTAAAAGCTGCTCTTTGTAGTCCTTGAGGTCTTCCAACTTGGTCAGCATTTCTTCCTTCAGCACATAGTACTCCTCTGTGGTCTCTGCAACCAAAGGGACAGGATTTGAGTCTCTTGTTCTTTATGTGAGTAATATAGGAAATATAAGGGCAAGGATTTGTTCATTACAGGAGTAATGCATGAAATATAAGGGCAAGGATCTCCAGAAAATGTAATGTCTTAACAGGGAAACTGCAGGGTGCGCGGCTGTTTCTGTTACAGCCTCGGTGTCGCAGCCTTTGTTGCAGCCTGTGGAGCGCTCTCGACAACCAGCGCTGCCTCCCCTGGGATCTCCCACCACCACCAAACTCCTGACTCCGGTTTAATACGCTTAGATTTCTTGCCTTGTCCTGGAACAGGCAGTGTTTTTGTTTCAAACCCGATAGCCTGGAAAAATCTGTGTATCCCTTCCAAGCAGCTTATCCTTTCCTGGAAGAAAAGGAAAGAATTTAGATGTAGCCTGCTCCAGGCAAGGACGTTCCTAGGCAGAGCACCTGCAGGAGTCTTGACCTCACCTGAAACACTTTGTTCTGCAGTTTGATTTTCCGGTACTTCTCCTCTTCTGGATGGAGATAGATATTATCCAGGTATCTGCAGAAAGAGGAACGCACTGCATGGATCAAAGCAGGCACTTCAGGACACGCTACCCCAAGGTTTAAGAAGAGACTGAAAAACCTCACAGAATTTCTCACAAAGAGCTGAAAAACTGAGGAAAGTAAAATACATCAGTGTTTCATGCCCATGCCGGAGAGAAGATGGGGGTGGCTGATCTCAACCAGCAGCTCCCAAACCCCTTGGACGAGTGGACCAACTCTTACAACATCTCTGAGATGCTGACCTTATTTCTTAGCTAACAGTTAAGACTGTTTGAATGTTCGGCTTTGGGTTTCTTCTGACTTTGCCTGGTCGCAGCAAGAAAATCCACCTGCCTGCTAGCCTTGCAGGGGAAGGACAAGCTACCTGCGCGCTCGGGCCTACTCGCGCAGCCCACGTACTTGGCCACGGTCTCCACGCCCGCTCGTACTTTCTCCCGGTCCTTATTGAAGGTGTGAATCTCCATGATCGAGGCAGCCACTGGGTCTACGGAGAAATACTGGGGGAGAAGGAGAGAAGCTGGTGTTATTCTGCACAAAGGGATGTGCGGGTGGTTTAACCCCAACCAGCTCAGCACCGCGCTCGTTCCCCCTGCAGTGGGATGGGGGAGAGAATCGGAAGGGTAAAAGCAGGGGAAAAAAAACCCTAAAGGCAGTTTAATAGGTAAAGCAAAAGCTGTGCGTGCAAGCAAAGCAATTTATTCACTGCTTCCCAGTTCAGCCATTTCCAGTGTGTCATTGCCACTGCTTTCATCGCAAATCCAAATGACAACCTCATCCCGGCTGCTATGAAGAAATTAACTCTGTCCCAGCCAAAACCAGTACGGGGCCAGAGTTCCCAGTCCCAGCATTTCCAGCAAGCCAAAGGGAGGGCGCTTGGACAGGCATTTCTATATCTACAGCAGAACAGGGTTTCCCTTGGGGAGTCGGTGGAGATGTTAAAGGGAGAAGGCGGAGGGGTGGAGAGGTCGCTGCTGCCGTGCTCGAGGGGACCCGCGCCACAAACTGAGTTCAAACAGGAGGAAGGGAAGCGGTGCAGCAGGCAGACGTGGCGCTTACCGACTGGATGGCTTCTCTGATGTGCTTCTCCTTCTCGTCTTTCCTCACAACCACACCGGTCAACGGGCAAACGAAATAGACCCCTGAAACAGAGGGGGCGGCTGCCCCTTGCTCGTCCGGGGATGCGAGGTCCTAAAGGAGACAAAGTCAGGCACTGAGCTGAGCCCAGGAAGATTTTGTGAGGTTTTTTTTTGTGTTTAAATACCCTGGCACAGTTGCACAGGAGAGGAACCGCAGTGCAGAAGGGTGCTGAGCAGGGAACAGCCCTGTCTCTCCTACCTTTTCCTCCGCAGAGAGCCCCTTCCCGCTCGCGGCCGCCTCAGCCATCAGCTCTTTTCTCACTACGAGAGACAAAGGCGGGTTACGGCGGCGGATGGGGCGGAGGGTCAGCGGATGGCGGAGGGCTGGAACCTACCCTGGTTCTTGATGGCCTCCTGGGAGGAGGGCGCCTTGGCCTTGGGCTTCAGCTCCATCCGGGCCAACGCTGCCGCCGCCGCCATCTGCGCCTCGTCCGTCGGTCCCTGACGGGGCTTCGGCGCCACTTCGGCTTTCGGCTTCTCCTTGGGGACCCTGGGCAGGAGGCAGCAGCAGAGCTCAGGGGATGGCCACCGGGACGGCAACAGCTCCGCCACCGCGCCAGCCTGGACATGGCCACGGACACGGGACGATCGTTACCGGGCCGCTGCCCTCCGGGGAGGAGGCAGGCGGGGAACCGGCTGCCCCGGTGCAGCTGCATCGCTGCCCGGTGAGTGTCGGCCCCCGCGGGACGGGCGGCCTGGGCACCGCGGTGAGCGCCGGCCACAGCCGTCGGTGTCGGCCCCGGCCCGGTGGCCCCCCGGCGGGCGCCGGGCACAGGGCAGCCGCGGGGGCCGCGGACAGGGGCAGCGGGGCGGAGGGGGCCGGCTCCCGCCCGCTGTCAGCCCCGCTCGCCGCCGGCAGCGCCCCGGGACGGCGTCCACCCCCCCCCGCCCCGCCCCGGGCCCACCGTAACCGGAAGGTTCCCCCCCTACCCCGTACCGGGACGGCTCCGAGAGCTTCTGCCCGGGCCCCGCGGTTTTGAACTTCAAGTCGGCCTTGATCTCCTGGAAGAACTTGCGCATGGCGGCGGGGCCGCAGCGGCGGCGGGAGCGGGGCCGGGAGCGGAGCCGCCCCCCCGCCTCACCGCCGCCGGAAGGGGCGTGGCCGGCCGCTCTAGGCCGCCGCCACTCTGTGCCCTCCGCGCTCCTCCGGGGCGGGGGCGCCGGGCCCGCGGCCGGGCTCAGCGGGGCCGAGGTCGGGTTTAGGCCCCGTCCTCGCCCCGGGACGCTCCCCGCTCCCCCTGGGGTCTCCGCGGGGCCGCTGGCAGCGGCCGACTCCGGCGGGGCCTCGGGCGAGCCCGCGCTGCGGCCGGGCCGCGTCCCCGGGCCGGGCCCAGGGGTTGGCGGGGGCCGGAGCTTGCCCTCGGGCGCAACTCCCCGGGGCCCCCGTGTGCCCCCGGGTCCCTCCCCACAGCCCTGGCCCTCACCCTATGGCCCTGGCTCAGACCCTATAGCCCCAGCCACCTCCTTATAATGCTGGCCCTCACCCTGTAGCCCTGTTCCCCCTCCCTGTAATCCCTGGCCCTCACCCTATAGCCTGTCCTTCACTCTATAGCCCTGTCCCCCTCCCTATAGCCCTGATCTATACCCCACAGCCCTTGTCTCCCACCCTATAGCCCTCTCCCACACCTTATAGCCCTGTCCCTCACCCCACAGCCCCTGCCCTATAGCCCAGACCCCCTTCCTGTAGCCCTGATCCACACCCTATAGCCCTGTTCCCCCTCCCTATAGCCCTGTCCCTCACTTTATAGCCCTCACCTATACCCCACAGCCCGTCTCCCACCCTATAGCCCTCTTCCACACCCTATAGCCCCTGTCCCACACCCTATAGCCCCAGCCCCCTCCCTATAGCCCTGATCTATACTCCACAGCCCTTGTCCCACGCCCTATAGCGCTGGCTCTCACCCTATAGTCCCTGTCCCTCATCCTATAGCCCTGTCCTTCAGTCTATAGCCCTGTCCCCCTCCCTATAGCCCTGCCCTATGCCCCACAGCCCTTGTCTCCCGCCCTATAGCCCCTGTCCCTCACCCTATAGCCCTGCCCTACACCCCACAGCCCCGTCCCTCCCCTATAGCCCCGTCCCCCCCGCCCCTCTCCCCACCCCCGGCCCCCTCCCCCGCCCCCTCTGGCCACGCCCCCCCCGCGCTCCCCTCCTCGGCGCCTCTAGCGGCGCGGCCCAATCCCGTTATCTCACCGTGCCCTCGCCTCGCTCCCATTGGGCGATACGGCAGAGCGACGCGGCGCTGAACCAATGGAAGCTGTCGCCGCGGGCGGGGGCGGGACATCCTGCGGGCCGGGCCGTCCCCGCCCCGCTGCCCGGTGCTGCCCGCGGCCTGGGCCTCCGCCGCCGCCGCCCCGCCCCGCGGCCGCCATGCCGCACAGCTTCAAGCCCGGAGACCTCGTCTTCGCCAAGATGAAGGGCTACCCGCACTGGCCGGCCCGGGTGAGACCGCGGGACCGCGCCGGCGGGGGGACGCACCGGGGCGGGGGGGGGGGGGCGCGGGGATCCCGTACCGGGATGGGGGGCCGGTACCGGGATGAGGGGCCGGTACCGGGATGGGGAGTCGCTACCGGGATGGGGAGTCGCTACCGGGATGGGGACACGTACCGGCTCCTGTCCCGGGGTGGAGGGCCCGTACGGGGATGGAGATGCCGTAACGGTACCCATAGCAGGATGGGAACCCGGTACCGGGATGGGGGACCTGGTACCGGGATGGGGGACCTGGTGCCGGCACGTGGCCCGGGATCAGGGCCCGGTGGCGGCATGAGGGACCTGTCCCAGCACCCGTACTGGGATGGAGATGCCATAACGGCACCCATTCCAGGATGGGGACCCGGTAGCGGCATGGGGTGTCCCGTACTGGGATGGGGGACCCATACCGGTATCTGTCCTGGGATGGGGGCCCGGTACCGGCATGAGGGACCTGTCCCAGCACCCGTACTGGGATGGGAAGTCCCGTCCCAGCACCCGTACTGGTATGGGGAGTCCCGTCCCAGCACCTGTACCGGGTTGGGACGTCCTGTACCGGGATGGGAGCTCTGTACCAGCACCTGTACTGGGATGTGGACTCAGTACCAGGACGGGGTGTCCCGTACTGGGATGGGAGGTCCCATTCCAGCACCCATACTGGGATGGGGACCTGTTATGGGAATGGGGCATCCTGTACCGGAATGGGGGACCCCATGTTGGCACTTGTACTGGGATGAGGGCCCAGTGCCGGGATGGAGATCCCCTACGGGCACCCATGCAGGGATGGGGTCTGCACTGGGATGGGGGTCCCACACCAGCACCTATACCAGCACTGGGGTTTGATCCCAGGAGCAGGGTGTCATGCTGGCACCTGTACCAGGATGGAGACACCCAGAGCGGGATGGGGGTCCAGGACTGGAACTGGTGTCCTGTGCTGGCACCTGTACTGGGAGGGGATCCTGCATGAGGCTGGGGGTTCCGTCCTGGCACCCACGCCGAAGGGGGGGGTCCCACACGGGTGCCTGTACCTGGCAAGGGATGGGGGAGACCTGGGGGACCCCTCACCAGGAGGGTGTTTGACAACCCCGAGCAGGGGGACCTGGAACCCCCCCTCCTGTCCCAATGGCACCCAGGGGAGACCCTGATCCCCTTGGGGTGACCGCACGGGGCCTCAGCCCTGCTTCACCCACCAGGACCCCTGGCCTGGGGACCCTCTCTCCTGCTGGGGTGACCTCTGCTGCACCCCGGGACCCTGGTGCTCCAGGCACCCCAACCCCATGGGGGTGTCCGTCACCGCACCCCCTGCCCCAGCACCCCGGACGCGTCCTGCCCCTTGCCCTTCCACCTCATCCTCATCCTCCCACTGCCCAGCAAGGCCCTGCCCCTCCAGAGACCCCATTCCCCTTCCCAGCCTGGATGTCACCCACTCTCTGTCCCCTGCTGGGGACAGCAGCAGGAGGCCCGAGTTTGGGGAGGGGTGGGGGACAGAGCCGTGGTCTGGGGCTCTGTCCCTTGGTGGGGACGGGGGGGACGCACACACTGGGGACAGCACCTGGGTGCGATGCGTGCGGGGGGCTGCGGCTGAGCGCTCGCGAGGTGCGGGATCGGAGGGTGCCGGTGCAGTTTGGGGGATGCGGATGGGGCGATGGAGCGCACGTGGCGGGGGACGACTGGTCCCGCCGGCCGGGCGACAGCGTTGTGCCGTGGCGGTGCCTGGAGGAGACCCGGAGGAGCGGGCAGAGCGGGGGCCGGTGTAGGATGTGCTGACCGGGGGAGCGCGAGGTGGCTCGGGGGCTCGGACAGGGGTCTGTGGTGGTCCACAGCGGCAGCGGAGGGCGAGGCGGGTTCATCTGCTTGAAGGTGTCCGATGGCAAGAGACTGGCAGGTGGAAACTGTGTGGGATCGGGGCCGGCAGGTACCGGGGAGGCTCAGGGTGCCGGAGACGACGATGCTTGGCTGCACCACGCCGTGAGATCTAGGATGCCATCCCCGCGCTGTCGTGGCTGGCCTGGCGCCGAGAGGACTCGGTCGTTCCAGGAGAGCCCTCGCGCTGCCGGCGTCTGCAGCCCCTCCTGCTTTAGCTCGCTTGCTCTTTTGGGGAAGGCTTTCCCCTGCCCCGAAGACCTCCCCAGCACGAGGGGCAGCCCCTGCAGACCCCGAGGCTCCCGCCTGCGGCTCTGCCCGCAGCTCAGACCACATGGAGCAGACAGACGGGCGTTGGAGCCGGCACGTGGGAAGAAGACGGGGTGGCCCACACGTCCCGCTGGCAGCGGGGCTTTTCCTGCGGCCGGTCTCCAGCCAGGAAGGACCCTCAGGCCGCCCCGTCGGAGCAATCGCCCCCCACCCCGGGCTGGAGGGGGCTTCACTCGGGCGTCCCCCCCCGAGGCGGCTCGTGCGATGGATCTCTGGGGAGTAGCACAAGGCCCGCGTTTCCCTGGGCGTTGAGCCCGGCAGCGGAGAGACGACCTCGCGCCGAGCTCTAGCCGTAGAGCATCCGTGCCGGATCCCTTCTGTTACTCTTCTAGAGATCCCGCCGGGCCCCAACGCCGCAGTGGGACTCTTGTCCGTAGCAAGGTCCCCATCCGGGTGCTTTCTTGCCGTGCTTGCCTCCAAGCGGGTGTGGGTGCCGGAGGCCGACGCTGCTAGCCGGGGCTGACGTGCCTCGCAGAGGACATGCTCAAGCCGCTCTCTCTGACCACCTCCTGCTTTGGGTTTCCTTTCAGATCGATGACATCGCAGACGGCGCTGTGAAACCCCCACCGAACAAGTACCCCATCTTCTTCTTCGGCACCCACGAGACGTAAGCGCTGCCTCGCTCCCCTCTCTGGGCTTTGCCCCGCTGCCTCTGCTCCGGGCTCACCTCTGCTTTGTTTCTCTCCAGCGCCTTCTTGGGCCCTAAAGATCTCTTCCCTTATGAAAAATATAAAGACAAATATGGGAAACCAAACAAGAGAAAAGGCTTCAACGAGGGATTGTGGGAAATCCAGAACAACCCTCACGCCAGTTACAGTGCCCCTCCGGTGAGTGCGGCCTTGCGCGGCGGGGGGGCAGCGAGGACGTGGGCTGCCGGCGCCTCCATCTCTCCTTTCCTCCGAGTCGCTCTCCTCCTTTTCTGCTTCTCATTGCTATGGTGCCTACGCACTTCCAGCTCGCAGATGGGCTTTCTCGGGGTTGAAGTAGCTTCCCTTCCCTGCCCTCTCCCTTCCTGAGGGGCTCAACCCTCCTTCTCCTCCTCCTCTGGAGGAAGATGCCTTTGCCCCATCTTCAAGGTGGATCCGGGGATGTGCTTTGTGCCACTGGCCCAAAACCACAGAAGATTTTGCTGTCAGAGCGAGAACTTGAGGCTTGCTCGTCCCCAGCTTCCAGACCTGCACATGGAGCGTTGGGCAGTCCCCCTCTTCATCCATTTCTGAGGTCCTGAGCCAAAAGCCGCTGGGCTGCTCCTTCAGCGGGCTTCAGAGCAGGCCGGGAGACGGCTCTTTGCTCTCAATTGCTTGCGTAGGCATTTCATAACCATAATTGTGTGATACAATTTATTGTATAGCGATCTTCAAAGAAGGCGTCCAAAGCAGCTTCATAGGCAGTTGGTCTGAAGAGGCAGAGGAAGGTTTTTAAGGTGAGCTACAAGGACAAGGTGGTCTAGAGGTAGGCAGGCTCAGGGAATGAGCCCCCCCGGCTGTGCCGCTGCCAGTGCAGGAGAGAGGATGTGGTTTGAGTAGCTGTGGGAGATGGTCGGACCCAAGGCCACAGGCGTAGGGTAAGGTGAGACCGTGGAGATGCTTGAAAACCTGGAGAACAACTTCAGCTTTTGGGCGGGAGGTTGGTGATGGTCAGGGAGGCAGCGCCCACTTTGTCCGGGGACTCAACCGTGAACTCCCAGCAGGGGTAAGAAACCCATTGGTGAAGGGCCTGCTGCGATTGAGGGACCGAGGCAATGCCAACGGCCCCAGCACGGCTGAGGGTTCACCAACGCCAACAGCGGTTTGTGGCCAAAATGCCTGGAGGAGCAGAAGAAGAGACTGAAGTGGACGTCTTTTTTGGTTTTGTGACCTAAATGAAGGAGGTGCCAGGAACGGTCAAGGACAAGGAGAGGCTTTCCAGCAGGAAGGCTCCAGCATTGGAAGAATCCCAGCTCTAGGAAACCCCTTGGTTGCGATGTCCTTGCCTGAGGAACCTCATGATGGGCTGGTGAGAAGCCAGGAGACCTTCCCTACGTGGGAGTGAGGGAGCAGGACACAGGAGATCCCAACTGGGAAGAGTGGTGGCCGCCACGCTGGACTTCTTGTGTGGACCTTTCCCATGGGGAAGGTGTGCAATGTGCAAAGCCGTCTGAGAAGGAAGAGGCCTGACCCGAGTCGAGGGCTGGTGGCCAGCCCACCAGAGGAGAACGGCCGCTCCGTGACACCGGAGGAGAGGCTGAACCGGGCCACCCAGCCCTGCTTGTCTGGCGCCATCAGGGCAGAGGAGGGCTGGGGTCTGCTCACCCAGGAGGGGCTGTCGGGTCGAGGCTTCTCTGGGGGACTTGGGCAGAGCGCAAGGATGGGGACAGAGGGGAGCGAGGCGGCAGCAGCGGGTGGGAGCCGAGCTGGGGGATCCAGAGGGAAGGTGTTGCTGGTGGTCTCGGGGTGGTGCGTGAGGGGCCGTGGGAAGGGGGTGCAGGGGAATTAGAAGGGGGGTTGATTGACATCCTCGTTGAAGGGCTGGTCACGTTGTCCCCCCGCCCCAGAGCCACGCCGAAGGGTTCTGTGCCGGGAGGGGAGGCTGCCCCACGCTCCTCTGCACGCACACCTCTCTGCTCAGCGCTGCCATCCATCGCTTGTCACCCTTCTGTGCCCCTTCTCCTCTCCCCCCTGATACGCCACGGGCCCCTCGGGGTGATAACACAACTCTCCCCTCCGCTGTCTTTAGCCTGCGAGCTCCTCGGACAGTGATGTTCCCGAGAACGACCCGATGGGGGGAAGCGATGCAGGTGACGATGAGGAAGACACTGCCATGGCTGCAGTCGCCACGGAGAAAATGGAAAGCGATGAGGACTCAGATCGAGGCAGTGACCACAGCGGGCTCAAGCGAAAATCGCTGGCTATGAAAGTGAGTGCGGGCTGAGGCAGTTCCACGCAGCGGGGACGGGAGGGTGTCCTGGTCAGGAGGACGCTGGTCCTTGGGTCCACCACTGAGCTTTCGTCCACCATGCAGCATGTCAAACCCACCGTGGCAGGAGGTGGTGAAGAAACCAACTCCCTCTGGATTTTCCGGTGGGAAATGGGGTTCAGTGCATGTCTGGGGGTCTCACAGCTGTCTCGTGTTGTCTGTGAGGTGGTGGGACGGCCCAGACGTGCTGTGGTTTGCAGCCTGGAGGAGAAGCCAGAGCTGCAGATCTCTTCTGAGTGCATGTGGCTGCTCTTGCAGCCAGTCGGGAAGAGTTGGGCAAAGCCCCTTCCCAGCAAGCGTCGGCTTTCTGTGACGGGTGGAGGGGGAGTGGGCTTCTCTCATGTTGTCACTTCTCGGATATCAGATGCCGGTGGCAAAACGGCCTCGGAAATCCTCCAGTGACCTGGATCAGGGCAGCCCCTCCCTGACAGAAGAGGAGAACTCAGAAACATCTTCCGAGTCAGAAAAAAACAGTGACCAGGTGAGAGGATTTTGGGATATACTTGTATGGAGGCTGGCAGGGCGGTGGGGAAAGGGCTGGAGGAAAAGCATCTCCATCTGGGGGGGGGCAACGGCTTGAGGGAACCTGACTGGCTTCTGAAACCGTCGTGAGACTGTTCTCCATTTCTTCCTATCCGTGTTTTCCCCCAGGACTTCACTCCCGAGAAGAAGCCAGTGGCCAGGGCTCCCCGGAGGATGCCGGCAGGGGGGAGGAAGAAGAAGGTAAAGGACCCCCAGTCTGCAGCGCGGCGGGAGGGAAGCTGGAGAGGAGTCTGGGGTCGGTGCTGCCTGGAGGGGGACTGGGGGGTGGCAGGGCTCTGCCATGGGCTGGGTGCGGGCTCAGCGCTAGGCGGGACCTCGCTGCTGCCTCGGTGATGGGTTGTGCCCCGTGCTGCTGTGCTTTGGGGCATGCTGCTGAGCCGCTGCCACCCCCCCGGTCCAACCCCGCTCTGTGCCTGCAGAAAGTGGAGTCCGGCTCCGACTCAGACTCCAAAGTGGACTCAGATTCGGAAATGGGAAATGCGACTGTGGACATGACCAAGTCGGATTCCAACTCCGATTCAGACTCGGATGTGTCTGTGAAGAAGGCTCCGCGGGGCAGGAAGCCAGGTAACACCAAGGAAGCTTCTTCCACCACTGCTGGGCTGCTGCTGGCTTCCTCGGGGGACTGGAGAGCATGTGAGGCTGGGGGTCCTGAGGCTCTGGGGTCCCCTTCTGTTGTGGACGCCTTCCAGCCCCTATCTGAAGAGCCCTCTGCCCCCCTGATTTGGGGCTGTTTTAACAGAGGGACAACCAGGGCTCCTGCTGAACATCTCCCCGTTGTCTTGCAGCTGAGAAACCCCCTCCCAAGCCCCGTGGCAGGAAACCGAAGCCTGAGCGTGTCCCGACCAGCTCCAGCAGCGACAGGTGAGCTCAGCTGGGACACTGTCACCCTCGGGGCTGGGCTGGAGGGTCACCCACCTCCCCTCCGCACAAGGCGTCTAAACGTGCTCTGTCCTTTACAGTGACAGCGATAGCGACGTGGACCGCATCAGCGAGTGGAAGAGGCGAGATGAAGAACGACGGCGGGAGCTGGAGGAGAAGAGGAAGAGAGAGCAGGAGGAAGAGATCCGTCGACTCCGGGAGCAGGAGAAGGAGGAGAAAGAGAAGAGGAAGGAGAAAGCGGAGAAGGGCGAGGAGATGCACTCGGACTCAGACAGCAGCGCAGAGGATGAAGTGGCCAAAAAGGGCCGGAAAGGTCGGGCCAAGGCCCCGTCCTCCTCGGACTCTGAACTGGAGCTGGAGAAAGAGGTGAGTACAGAGCTGTGGGGAGTTGGGACAGACAGCCCATCCTCTCAGGGCAGGTCAGCAGGGACCTCCAGGAGTGGCAGGGACCTGCTGTCTTGGTCTTGCGTTACCCTGGGGTGGCCCACGGAGCACTGGGAAGGGTTGTGTCCGTAGGCACATCCATGCCTTGCCAATGGGAGCTCTTCTCCTGGCCCAGAATGTCCCGTCCAGCTGTGGGTCTCGCATTGCCATGATGCTCTCTCTCCCACCACAGTCACTGGATTTGCTCCGCTGCCCTCCCCGGAGCCTGGGGGAGCATCAGCCAGATTTGGCTGAAGCACAGGGAAGGGTTGCAGAGGGCTCAGAGGAACCGTGCTGCCCGTGGTCAGAGGCGAGGTTGCCCTTTTAGCCCGGCAAGTTCCTCCCTGTGGAGGGGGAGCCAGGAAAGCAGCCCGAAGACCTTGCGGTCTGGAAGGGCGCGTGGGTCTGCCAGTCAGGTACTGCAGGCTGGGTGGGCCACTGCAGGTCCCAGGGTATTTACTTTTGGAGCAGCCCACACTGTGCTGCAACCTGAGTCCTTTTTTACCCCGTGCGGGGGATGCCCCTGCGCCCAAAGCGACTTGCAGCAGTGGTGCAATGGGTGCTGGATCGTGCCCAGCCGGGGCTGTGGCACTGTCTCCCTCCCGCAGCGGGGAGGGCTCTGCTGCTCTCGCCTGCATTGTTCTCTCCTCCAAGGTAAAGAAGCCGGCGAAGAAGCAGCCCTCGGAGTTGTCAAGGAAACCGAATCAGAAGGAGAAGAGGGGCCGAGCAGAGGAGAAACCACGGAACAAGTCAGCATCTCCCCTCCCCGCATCGGTGCTGTCTTCCTCCGAGGACAGGGCCGTTCCCCTGCCGCTGCCCTGCCCTCCCCAGCTGACACCCCGGGGTGGGGATGGGGCTCCCTGTGGAGCCGCCCCTGGGCCAGCAGCACCCATGAAGGGGCTGGGCTGTTTCCTCCCCTCTTGTCTCCTAGAGCTGAAGGGGCTGGAGGAGGTGTCGGGGGGGCACCGGGCTGAGCTTCCCTGGTGTTTTCCATCTCGCAGGGGAAGATCCTTGGGGTATTGCTTTGGGGCTTTGCCTTTCTGCAATCCCGGGAAGCTGGGGCATGGGGGAGCTGCTGCCTCAGGGCTCCCGGCTGCCTGCGAGCTGGGAGCTGTGTGTGAAAGCGTGGGTGGAGCGTGGCAGGGCTCTGCTGCCTGGCTTGCACCGTCGGGCAGGCCGGGGGGGATGCGCCGATGTGTGCCGTCAGCCTTCTTGTTAGCCCAGCAGCGAGTGGGTGGTTTCACCTGAATGATCTTACCTCTTCCCTTTTCCTCCCACAGACCTTTGAAAGTGGAACGAGGCCGGAAGAAATCCGACCTGATCCCCGAAAGGAGGATGGAGAAGAAAAAGGGTGAGAGAGCCGTTGCTTGCTGTCACAGAGGGGAGGAGAGGGAGAGAAGGGATCCAGGGTTGGTTCCCCCATCCCGAGGAAGGGAAGGGATCTTTCCCACAGGGCCCTTCCCAGCACTGCTGTGGTCCCGGCATCGTGCTGGAAAGTATTTACAGGGTGTGCAGAGACAGCGAGCTTCCCTATATACATCGCCTCCCGATCTTGGCACACACCAATCCATCCTCTTCAGAGAGGTCCCTGGGGCTGTGTTTGACCTTGGAGATGCAGGAGGAAACCAAACCCTTGCCGTGGCAGAGGTCCCGGGCTCCGGGCAGTGCCGTGCTCTCCTCCGGTGGCCTGATGCCTCGACCTGTCTCTCTTGCTGCTCCAGAGCCCACAGTCGAAGAGAAACTTCAGAAACTTCACAGCGAGATCAAGTTTGCCCTGAAGGTGGATAACCCGGTGAGTGCCCGAGAGCGTTGGCCTGGCCTGGGAGGTCCCTGCTCGTTGTGTCCTCGGCCACCACCTGAGCCCAGCTGCGATATCTGGGGGTGCTCAGCCCGGCTGAGCTTCCTCTTCCCTTTGCTGGGTGGCATTAGGGGACCGTGCTGACGCAGCGCTGCCCCAGGTGCCCACACCAGACTTCCAGGCAGCTTCTGATCTTGGTGCCATCCTTGCAGGACATCAAGCGGTGTCTGAATGCGCTAGAGGAGCTGGGCACGCTGCAGGTCACCTCTCACATCCTCCAGAAGCACACTGACGTGGTGGCTACGCTGAAAAAGGTAGGGCAGAGGGCCGAGTCCCTGCCTGGAGGGAGCGAGGAGCGTGCTTGGGTCACCCCGGCTCTAAGGGTGTCCCTCCTCCCTCTTCCTGGTGCAGATCCGTCGCTATAAAGCAAACAAGGACGTGATGGAGAAAGCTGCCGAAGTCTACACCCGGTTGAAGTCGCGCGTCCTGGGACCAAAGATGGAGGCGATCCAGAAAGCCAACAAAGCTGGGCCTGAGAAGGACAAGGGGGAGGCGGAGAAGGGCCAGGAGAAGCTGTCGGGAGGGGAGACACGGAGTGAGAAGGGGGAAGAGGAGACGAATGCTGGTAACGCTCCCTGCATGTCTCGGGGTGGTTCCCTGCTCTGTCCGGGCACGTAGCGATCCCAGGGCCCTTCTCAGGGCACGGCACGTCCCGCTGGGGACCCGGGACACGGAGAGGGACATGGCACGTCCTGCTGGGGACTGGGGACATGAACGGGGGTGGCTCTTGGCCTCGGTGGCGGAGGGGAGCAGCAGCCACGTGTGGCACCTCCAGTCCCTTGTTCGCTGAGTGCCAAGAGTGGGAAAGGACTGAATATCCAGCGCTCACGGCAGTGAGAGCAGAGGGCAAACCTCACCACCCACGCCCTGGCTTTGGGTGCCTCTGGGCTGATTTTTGGGCCAGGACGGCTCCTCGCTGCCAGCTTGAGCGCTGGTTCAAGGCACCGGGGAGATGGAAGAATGCAGAGACGCCCTTGGACGCTGGCTCAGGCTCTTGCGCAGGCAGCTGGTGACTGGGATCTTCCACCCTCGTAGCCGGGTCCCTGCCTGGGGACGTCCTGGTGATGCTGCAAGAGCCTTCCCGGAGGAGCTGATGGGGAAAATCTGCTCTGACGCCTGCCTCTGGGCTTGGGGGATGGAGTCTTTGGGGCCCTTCTCGTAGCTGTCAGGGTCAGGCCAGAGCTGGGGTCCCCTTGGTCTCGCCTGGGTGGCCCTTGCCTGGATGGGGACAACCTGTGGCCATGGGTCCTCGGCTTGCCCAGCCCCCCCGTGGGTCAGTGTGGGCGAGGTCTGCCGTGGGGACCCGAGTGTCTGAGCCTCTCTCTTCCCCTTAGACTTGTCGGGTCCTGTGAATGGTGAATCCCTGTCCCAAAAAGCGGAGGGCACAGAGGAGAAGGACAAAAGCCAAGGGCCGGGAGCCGGAGAGCCGGAGGCGTCCGCCGAGGAGACCCACAACAAGTGAGCGTGCGGGGGGGCAGAGCTGGGAGCTCTCCTGGATCTGACGCACGGCCACGCTGGGCTCTCGCATGGATGATTTGGGGGGGCTCTCATGGGTTGTGGCGGGCTCTTCCCGGCTTGGGAAGGAGCCTGGGGCGTGGATGAGGGAATGCCGTGGGCAGGGGAAGGCAGATGGGCAGGGGAGACGCTCACTGAGGTGCCTGTGCTCTCCCCCAGCAGCGTGCAGGACTATCCCAAGGCCGAGCGAGCTGGGCCGGAGCGGGAGAGGGCTCGCGGGGAGTCAGAGGCTGTGGATGACGCGGAGGAGAGCTGAGGAAGCAGCTCCCGCCCAGAGGAGGAGACGGAGGGGCCACGAAGGGAGAGCGGCCTCTGCCTCGTCCCCTGCTTGAGTTACTTCACTAAGTCACACAGTAGCTGATGTCCTAGGTCTTGTCCTGTGCCCTGGCCCTGCGAAAGCACCGACCGCGGGGGGGGCTGTGCTGGTTGTCTGTATTTGTCCCCTCTTTTTTTGTTTTGGTTTGTTTTTTCTTTTTTTTTTTTTTGTTTTTCCCCCTTACCTAATTTCTTGTGATTTCAACCGACATGAAATGAATATAAAGGGTTTTTTAATGAAAAACACAAGGAGCCCTAGTGTCTGTTTCTTGAGGCATCGCTGACTGTGACGAGGGGAGTGCAGGAGCATCCCCCTGCCCGGGGCCGGAAAACGTCCCCACGGGTCCCCCCCTTCCCCCTGGCCCTGGCCCACCCTACGAGCCAGGACCAGGCACCTGTGGGTGTCCCCGCCGGGCCCTGGCGAGGGGAGGGGGACAGCCCAACCCGGCTGCTTTCTGCTTGATTTTAGGGGCTCTGCCTTGGCCACGGGGGCTTCTCCCTGCTGCTCCGAGCCCCTTTCCCCACCATCACCTTCTCTGCGGCCGGAGGCAGCTGCTGGAGCCAGGTCCCTCTGCTCCAGGGGAGGCAGCAGGGCTGGGCACCAGCTTTCGGGTTAAAAACAATAAATATTGTGTATTCTCTCTCCTATCTCAGCCAGGGAGGGACTGAAGCGTGGCAGCATCCTGCCTTGTGCTGGGCAGCATCTTTGTCTGTCTGTCTGTCTGCTCTTTTGCAAAGATTCGAAGCTTTTGTACATGTAAAATAAAGATGTTCCCAGCTCAACCAGACGCTGCGTCCTCGAGTCCTGTTTGTGCCGTGGCGGAGGGAGGATGCCCCGACCCCGCTTTGAGGCTGCTGTTGCCGTAACTCTGCCCTGGGGAGAGGGTTATTTTTTTTTTCCAGGGCTGATTTCATGCTCCAGCCGGCCCTCCGTAAACAAAACCCAAATAAAACACCTCAAAAAAAAGCCCTGCGTTCCTGTTGCCCAACTGTTGGAAGGCGGGAGGAGAGCTGGGGTGAGATGGGTGCTGCTGCTGGGTGCGGGGCCGGGGGCTCAGCCCCATCCTGGGGCTGGGGAGACGCAGGGGCAGCCTGGCCTCCGGCGCTGGGGAAGGTGGATGGGGACATGGGGACGTGTCACTGCACTCCAAGAGGGGCTGGTTAAGCCCTGCACTGCCCCAGCAAGGAGCCCAGGGTCTGTCTGTCCGTCCCCCCCAAACTCCCCCATCGCCTTTGGCTGTTGCAGCCCCCGTGGTCGCGGATGGCAGCACCGGGGGACGGAATAACACCAAGACACAGACACGAATGTGAGCAGAGCCATGTTGGTGGCACCGAGGACGCAGCAGGGTTTCAGGCCGTGGCTGGTTGAATTTGGGGCAGCCCTAGGTCTGGGGGTGCGGTGGGGCGGTGTGTTGTGCCGCTGGGCCGGCATCCTCGCCGGCATCCTTCAGCCACGGTGCCAGCGGGTGCTGGAGCAGGAACACCACCACTGCCTCGCGTCCCTGGGCCACCACAGTCCCCAGCAGCTCTTGCAGGGACATGGCCTGGCTGAAGGCACCGTGGACCTCGGGCTCGCCGCGCTGCCTGCTGCAGCAGGGCTGGCAGCTGCCCAACTCGAGCCTGCAGCTGCACCAGGGTGTGCTGCAGCTGCTGTGCCAGCATTCGACCAGCGCCTGCCCCAGTGGCATCACAGGGGTCCCGCACCCCTCAGGCAGCCTTGCCTGGGTGCCGGGAGAGGCAGGGTGCGGGCAGGAGTTTGCCTGTGCCTGGTTGCCGTGCACCCACGTCTCCTGGCTGTTGCAGAGCGGCTCCTCCAAGCCTCGCTGCACGGCCTTCGTCTGCGGGAGGAATGGCACCGTGGGCACGGGGGTCCCAGGCATGGTGGGGATCCCCCCACCCACCCAGCACCGCGAACCGGCGGCTCTCACCGTGTCCAGGCCCTTCTGCCAGAGCTGCTGCACCAGGGCCACGGCTCGGCTCCCGACGTTGCCGGAGAGGGAGCTGAGGGGAAGGAGGCGGCTGTGCTGGAGAGCCCCGTCTGAAGTTGAATCCGGCCCTTCTGCAGCTCCAGCTGCTGCGGGGAAGAGGGGCTGGAGATGGGGTGCTGGGGGTCCTGGCCCCCAGCAGCATCCCGGGGCGAGGGGGATGTGGGGACCCCCAGCAGCACCCCGGGGTCTCTTACCCGCCTGCCTCTCACCCAGGGGCAGGCAACGGTTCAGCCACCGCTGGGATGTAGCCAGCACCCGCTCAACACTGTGGAGGAAGAGCCGCGCCGCCGCAGGGCCCAGCAGGGCGCGGAGGACGATGGCCACGACCGAGGGGATGCTGGTACCGGTGTCCTCGGGGACCCCTGGCTGCGTGGGGGGACCCCTCGGGGCAGAGCCTGCAGCAGCCTGGGGCGCAGAGGGGCTGCCGTCAGGCACCCACCCCCGGGACACCCACACAGTCCCCTCCAGGGACCTGTGGGACCCCAAGCAGGGGCGCAGCCCCCGGGGACGGGGGACGGGGTACCTGCTGGGACGGCAGCGGGGTGGCCTCATCCACAGGGTCCAGGGAGGCTCTGCCTGCAAGGGGGGGCACAGTGCTGACTCCTGGGGTGCAGGTGGGTGCCATGGAGCCCCAGTGCCATCTCCGGGCCAAGCCGTGCCCGTGGGGGGACCACGGTGCCCATCTCCTTCAGGGTGCATGGGGGGGGCTGCTGGTGGGATGGGCGGGCACCTGGCTCACGGCAGCTGTGCGGGGCGAGGGGCTGAGCCACACTGGGGGGGGGTCTGGGGTCCTGCTCAGGCCCCGGCACTGCAGCCCTGCGCCCGAGGACGGTCCCCTAGGGCCATCATCACCAGTGGTGGGGGTGACAGCCTGGTCTGGGGGGACAGAGCAGGGTGCCACCGCATGGGATGCAGGGCACGGGGTGCTGCCCCTCACTCCCAGCGGGGTGAGCAGGTCCCAGCACCCCCACACTGCCAGACCCTGCTGCCCCGAGCCCCCCGGGATGGGCCTGTCTGTGTCCCCGGTGCTGGGGACATCCCGCTCCCAGGACAGCCCTGGTCCCACCTCCTGCTCCTGTCCTCCCACCCCGGTCCCACCAGGGCAGGGGACAGGCCAGGGGTCTCACAGGGCTGTGGGATGGGTGGGGGACCCGGGACAGGGGGGTCCCCAGGACATGTGGGGGGGCTGTTCCTCCCGAGCACCCCCTCCACTCACCCTCAGCCATGGGCTCTGCTCAGGTGGTGGAGGGAAGAAGCCAGTGTCCTGGGGGCTCAGCACCAGGCTGTCCCCTCCCGTGACTCCATTAGAAGCCCCAGCCCCTGTGAGGTCACGCAGGGCTATGACATCATCACTCCCCCTGAGCCCCTGCTTGGGGTGAGATGCAGCCATGAGGGCCCCCGATTCTTCAACCCCCCCCAGAAGAAGCCTCAGTCCAGTGCAAAACTAACCAGAGTTTATTGCTTCATGAGCCACCCCTGACCCTACAAGGCCAGGGCTTGAAGGCACTGGGGACGAGGGGACATGGGGGATCCAGCCAGGGGCTGGAGGTGACCCCAACAGGCACTTGGGGGGCCCAAGGCACGTTACTGCACGTCCCTGGCACAGGTGACAAGGGACAGAGCTGCGCTGGGGGCAGGCAGGAGAGGTCCCTCATACAGGCAGGCACTAAGGTTATGGGCGAGGTGGGCCAGGCAGGCGTTAGTAGATGCTTCTATGGAGGCTTGAGGGGGGAGGACCAACATCGCCCCACCCCAGAGGATGCTACTGCACCTCCAGGTCCACCATGCGCTGGCCCGAGGGGGCAAAGGGTCCCACCAGCCAGGTCAGGGGGGTGTTGTGGGCCACGTGCTCCACCAGCTCGTCCATCAGCTGGCGGGCTTTGGTGGCACGGGCACGGGCTTGGGCCAGCACGCTGCCAGTCACGTCCTGGAGGGAGGCAGCAGAGGCGAGGGCTGCCCGTAGCTCCTCCACGTTTTGCCGGACCTGCCCCGCCGTCTCCTGGATGCTGGCAGGGAGGCCCTGGAGGCTGGACACCAAGGGCTGGCAGGAGCTCTGGAGCTGCTGCGTCAAGCCCTGCAGCAGGGCCAGCGTGCCCGACTCCACCGGCTGCAGGGGGACAAGGGGGTGGTGAGGGGCTGGGGGGACACCGGGTGACCCCAGAGACCCCCTGCCCTCCACTTACCTCTGGTGGCACCAGGTCCTTGCCACCACCCGGTTGCTTCTTGCTCCATTCCAGCCACATCTGCTGCAGCTTCTCCTGCCCTCCCTGCAGCTTCTGGTCCATGCCCTGCTTGAGGTGCTCCACCTGGGAGGAGAGGCAGAGCCTGGCGTGGGTGGTCTGCCACAGCCCCCGGCTGGCACGGGGGGACACGGGGATGGGTCCTACCAGGTCAAGAGTGCGCTGGAGCTGGGCCAGCACGTCCTGGCTGCTGCTGCGGGCGCTCTGCAGCTTGCCCAAGGAGTGCTGGAGGGCTCGGTGCCGCAGCTTGGCCGAGAGGGAGCCCAGGCGCACAAAGTAGCTCTGCTGCTGCTTCTGCTGCTCCGTTTCGAAGCCCTCCACGGCCGTGGCCAGCTTGGCTGCAGGAGAGGAGCTGCTGAGGTGGCCCCACCACCACCAACCCCATGTAGAGCCAGCATCACCCTGCCCAGGCTCTACCCACCCCTCTCCAAGGGGACCCCCAGGCCATGACACGTCTCCAGGGGGTTGTGATCAGCTCCTTACCCAGCTCCTCATCCGTCATGGGCAGGTAATGGTCCACCAGCTCCTCCGACTTCTCCAGCATGGAGCCCACCCCGCTCACCACCATCTGGCCCACGGTCGAGCCCATGACGGTGCTGACGCCGCTGCTCACCGCCGACTTGGTCAGCTCCACGCTGCCCTGCACGGCCCCTTTGGTCATGTCCATCACACCCGTCACCCGGCTGGTCACCGCATCCTTGGCCCCGGCCACGGTGCTGGTCAGGACATCCTTGGCCCCTGTCACCGTGGATGTCACCAGCTGCTTGGTGTCCGAGATGAGCTGGTGGGGGTGGACAACCCTCTGTTAAGCAGCACTGGGGTGGGGGGACCTCAGGTGTGCTTGCCCACCCCACCCCGCTACCTTCTCCGTGGGCTGCTGCAGGATGGGCAGCTTCTCCTCCAGCTTATCCAGCCCCTTGCAGGCGTATTCGTTGGCGGTGGAAACTAGAGACATGAAAAATAGATGGGTTTTAATACCCTGCAGCCTTGCAAGAGCTTTTCTTGGTCTGGTTTTTGCGGCACCCCAAAATTCAGGGGGTTCTGCCCCTTCCCAGCTTCTCCTCCAGCTTATCCAGCCCTTTGCAGGTGTATTTGTAGGTGGTGGAAACTGGAGATCAGAAAACAGCTTCTCCCTACCCTGCTGCCTTGCAAGAGCTCGGCCAGGGCCAGTTTTTGGGGTACCCCGCAATCATGGGGTGCTGCCCCCCCAGCCCCACTCACTCTGCGGCTCCAGCTTGGTGAGGATGGGCTGGGCCCCGCTCACCGCCGCCGCCGTCAGCGTCTTCACCCCCTTTTCGGCGGCGTCGCAGACAGACTTGACGTAGGGGTGGCTCTCCTTGGTGGAGGTGTAGGCGGTGGAGACCATGTCGTAGGCAGAGCTGACCAGGGGCAGGCTGGCCACCCGCGTCCCGATGCTCTGGGGGTGCGAAGGGGTCAGGATGAGTGTGGGGGTGATGGAGCCCCACATCTCATAGGGGATGGGGGACACTCTGTTCCCCCAAGCCCCCGGGGATGGTTTTGGGGTACTCTGAGGGCTCTCCAAGCCCACCCAAGGGTAAGAGAACCCAGAGCCCTGTCCCCAAGCAGGGACCCCCTGGAGATCCCCACCCCAACCCCCCCTTGCCCCCACTGACCTGCTGCTCCTCTGCCTTGGGCTGCTCCATCCCGGGCTCGCTGGTGGCCATGGCGGAGCTGGGGGAGGGGGGGACACACGACCGTGAGTGGGGTCAGACCCCCCCCCCGCGCCCCCCACTCACCCCCAGGATGGGGGAACCCCAAGTTACCCCCTCCCTGGGACGGGGCAGCCCCCACCCGGCTGCGGACCCCCAGGACAGGGGGGTTCCCAGCCCCCTCCCGTGCCCCAGACACCGACCGGGACCGGGACCGGGACCGGGACCGGGACCGGGACCGGGACCGGGACCGGGACCGGGACCGGGACCGGGACCGGGACCGGGACCGGGCTCACCGCTGGCGGTTAGGCTGAGCTCTGGACCCGCCCCACTCTTTCCCAACCGGCTTTTATAGCCCCGGAGCCCGGCCCCGGGCGCATGTGACCGGGGCCCGCCCTGCCGGGGCCGGCCCGGGGCGGTCCGGGAGCCCCGACCCGCCCGAGCGGCGGGGCCCGCGGCTGCAGCGACCCCTCCGGCACCGGCACCGGGATCCCCGGGGTCCGGCTGCACCGATCCCCCCCCTCCCAGCACCGGATCCCCCGGGCTGGGCTGCACCGACCCCCACGCCCCCCCACCGGACAGAGCTGCACCGATCCTCCCGGGACCGGATCCCCCCGGGACCGGTTCCTCCCGTCACCGGGTTACACCGAGCCCCTCGGCACCCGATCCCCCAGGACCGGACTGCACCGATTCCCCCCCCCGCCCCGGGACTGGATGCCCTGGGACCAGGCTGCACTGACCCCCCCCCCCACTCCGAGACCGAATCTCCCCGGGATCGGGTCCCCCCGGCCGGGCTGGCTCTGACCCCCTCGGGACCAGGTCCCCGGCACAGATCAGGCACTGACCCCCCCCAAAACCCACCCTCCCCCCGGGGGGATCCCCCAGCACGGGGGTCCCGCCTTTCCCCCACACCTGGCCCAGTGGAGAAGGTCAGACTGGTCCCAGTAGGTACCGGTGGCAGGAGGACGGCCAGTCCTGGGGGACCCGGTGCCACCCCGCTGGGTGCCGTGGCCACGCTGCACCTGCAATGCTGGGGATACCCCGGGCCCAGCCCTGCCGCGGGACGCAGCGGCGATAACCGGGACGAAGTTCACTGCCACACGGCCGCGGTTCACAGTCCAGCCACCCCGGCACCCCGCCGGCACCCTCCATCCCAGCACCCCACCGGCACCCGCCCTGGCACCCTGCTGGCGACACCCTCCCCATGGGGTCACCCCGCACCCCCAGCTCTGCCGCCCCTGCCGAGCCCCCCGGCAAGGCCAGCGCGACGCGGTGGCTCTGCCGCAGCCGGTGCTACAGGCTGTGAGTCATTTTAAGGCCTAAAAAGTTGTTTTCTTCTTTAAAGTGCTTTGAAGCTGCTAAGACAAGAAATCCCGACGCTCCCCGGGCTTGGGGACACTGTGGGGAGCCCCGGATCCCGTATGGGATGAGACGGGCTCGGCACACACTCCATCCTCTGTGTGCCACCATCCCCTCCCTCCCCGAACAAGTCCCCGGCTGCGGCATCAGGGGTCCCACGCCGGGTCAACGAGTCCACCGTCACCTCGTCCCCAGTGGGGAGGGGGTTCGCTGCTGCGGGAGGGTGGCTGCTCCCCCAGTTTGGCGGTGCCGGGGCTCAGCGCTGGCTGCAGAGCCGTGGGGGAGCGGGCACCCGGTGCGTCCCCCCCACGGTGATGCAGCCCTCCCATTTGGCCATCTCCACGGGGACATCCTCCGGGTACTCCACCAGCGCGGGGGCAAAGGGTCCCACCAGCCAGGGCAGGGGCGCGTGCTGCCCCACGTACTCCAGCAGCTCATCGATGCTCAACTGCGCCCGCGTCACCGTCTCCCGGCTCTGCGCCAGCACCAAACTCGACAGGTCGTGGAAGGAGTGGGCGCGGGAGAGGGAAGCCTGCACGCCCTCCACGCCGTGCCGGACGTGTCCTGCCGTCTCCTGCACGCTGCTGGGTAAACCCCGGGCGCTGGCGGCCAGGCGGGTGCAGGCGGCGTGGAGCTGGCGCAGGAGCCCGCGCAGCATGGCCAGCGTCCGCGCCTCCACCTGCAAGGCAGCCAGCGGGCAGTGGTGGCCCCGGGGTGCGATGCTCCCCCTGCCTGGCCCAGCTCCGAGACCTGTACCTCAGTGTCCTCCACGGCCATGGTCCCCCAACCGTACCTTGGTGTCCTCCATGGCCATGGTCCCCCACCCTGAACCTTGGTGTCCTCCATGGGCACAGCCTCCCACCCCAAACCTTGGTGTCCTCCATGGCCATGGTCCCCCACCCCCTACCTTGGTGTCCCCCATGGGCACAGCCTCCCACCCCAAACCTTGGTGTCCTCCATGGCCATGGTCCCCCAACCGTACCTTGGTGTCCTCCATGGCCATGGTCCCCCACCCCCTACCTTGGTGTCCCCCATGGGTACTCCCGCCCCGTACCTCGCTCTCCTCCATGGGCACAGCGTTCTGCCGGCTCCACTCCAGCCACATGCGGTGGAGATGCCGCTGGGCACCATACAGCGGCCCATCCATGCCCTGCCGCCCCTGCTCGATCTGGGGGAACAGACAGCGAGGTGGAAGCACACTGTGGGGTGCCGGGCTGGCACGGGGCTGGGACAGTCCCCACCGCATCCTTACCAGCTCAAAGATGCGGTGGAGCTGGGCCAGGACCTGCTGGGCGCTGTGCCGTGCCCGCTGCAGCTCACCCAGCGAGCGCCGCAGGGCTCGGTGCCGCAGCTTGGCCGAGAGCGAGCCCACGCGGACGAAGTAGCTCTCCCGCCGTCTCTGCCGCTCCGGTGAGGCCACCTCGACACCCGCCGCTGCCACTGCGGGGCCAGGGGGTGAGAACCGGGTGGCTGGACCATCCCACGCCAAGCACCAGAGCATCCCGCCACCGGCACTGGGATGAGCCCCTCAGGCTCCGTGCCCCATCATGGGGACACGGGGGTGCCTGGCTGCAGGATGTTTGGCCACTGGGTCATGTGGAGGTGTCACCAAAAAGCCAGGTGGCCTCTCCGGTCACCTCTGCTGTGACACGGGGCCAGCTCTGCCCACCCCTACCCCGTGCCGAGCTATAAATACCCGGGGTGGGTGGTGCACAGGGCTATATTTGCTTTCTGGTTTCCAGGTGAGAGTTCACCCACCGCCACGCTGCGTTCCCCGGCTTCGGGTTCCCGCCGGGTGGGGACCGTCCCCTGCGCAGCGTCACGGTGGCCCCGGGCATGGCGATGCCCTGGCACTGCAGAGCTGCCCAGGCACCGCGGCGGGGGGCTAAGCAGGGGCACCGGGTGCAAGCGATGCCGGGGCGGTGCTGAGCGATGGCGTGAGGGTCCTGGGGGGGCTTGACAGCCCCAAATTTGGGAGATGGTGTGGTTGGCACTCACCCAGCTCCTCGTCCGTCCCAGGCAGGTATCGCTCCACCAGCTCCTCCGATTTCCCCAGCACCGCGTCCACCCCGGTGGCCAGCAGCCGGCCCACGCGGGAGCCCGCCACGGTGCTGACGCCGGTGCTCAGCGCCGAGCGCGTCCTCTCCACGCCGCCCTGCACCGCGCCGCAAGCCAGGCCCACCGCGCCACTGACGGTGGACGACACCAGCTCCCTGGTTCCTGCCACCACCTGGGAGGGGACACCACAGGGACACTGTGTCCCAGCACCTCGCCCAGCGCCGCACCCCCCGTGTCCCCCAGGGGAGACGTTACCCTCTCGGGGGGCTGCTGCAGGATGGGCAGCTTCTCCTCCAGCTTATCCAGCCCCTTGCAGGCGTATTCGTTGGCGGTGGAAACTAGAGACATGAAAAATAGATGGGTTTTAATACCCTGCAGCCTTGCAAGAGCTCTCCTAGGGCCAGTTTTTTGGGGCACCCCAAAACTCAGGGGGTGCTGCCCCCTCCCAGCTTCTCCTCCAGCTTATCCAGCCCTTTGCAGGTGTATTTGTAGGTGGTGGAAACTGGAGATCAGAAAACAGCTTCTCCCTACCCTGCTGCCTTGCAAGAGCTCGGCCAGGGCCAGTTTTTGGGGTACCCCGCAATCATGGGGTGCTGCCCCCCCCAGCCCCACTCACTCTGCGGCTCCAGCTTGGTGAGGATGGGCTGGGCCCCGCTCACCGCCGCCGCCGTCAGCGTCTTCACCCCCTTTTCGGCGGCGTCACAGACGGACTTGACGTAGGGGTGGCTCTCCTTGGTGGAGGCGTAGGCAGTGGAGACGGCGCCGCAGGCACAGCTCACCAGGGCCAGGCCGGCCACCCGGCTCACCACGCTCTGCCGGGGGGGATGCCGGTGAGCCGGGGGTCCCCAGCGATGCCCGCAGCCCCCCCCCAGCCCTCCTTGCACCCCTACCTTCAGCTCCTGCCCATCCTCTGCCGGCGCGGTGTTTCCGGCTGACATGGCAGCGGCGGCTGCAGTGGGAAGAGAAGGATCATGGGGTGGCTGAGCCCAGCGTGGACCCCCGGGGTGGCCGAGCCCCGTGGCCGACCCCTCACCGTGCTGAGGAATTCGAAGCCCCCCAGCACGCCCCTCCACAGCCCCTACCCCTCCGAGGACTGAGACCCGCCAGCTCATGACACGAGTGGGAGGCAGCTGGAGGCCTCCGAGCCGCTCGAGGGGGAGTCCCGGGGGGTCTGGAAGGGGTTTGGGGTCAGGGCTGCCCTCCTGCCCTGCCGGGGTGCCGTGGGGTTGGGTCCCCATCCCCGCTTGGGCCCCCCCATCCCCGTTTGGGGCCAGGGAGGGGTTTTGGGTGATTCAGCCGGAAGCTGGGCTGGATTCGCCTTTCGCAAGCCTGCGGTGGGGACGTGCCACTGGTCACTGTCACCTCGGCCGGGGCAGCCCCAGGACCCACCGCAGGGTGTGGAACAGCCGGTAGCCAGTAGCCAGCAGCCAGTAGCCCCCTGCTCTGCCCCTTGGGGCGTCCCGCTGGCACCCAGCTGTGCCCTGGGTCCCGCTGGGGACAGGGCAGCGTCCCTGCCCTGCTGCCCCCCCAGCCTCGCCCTGGGCACCCCGGGGGCAAGTCCTGGGGGGGGCTTTGGGGGTGTCCCCTTGGGTCCCTGGGGGGCAGGTCCCCGGGGGGGCAGGTCCCTTTGTGTCCCCGGGGGGTCCCCTCGGGTCCCTGGGGTGCTCCGGGGCACCCATCACGGAGGGGGGGGACCGTCAGGGGACCCCCCCAGCCGCCGCTGTCCTGCCTGAAGCCGCAGGGCTCTCAGCAGCCCGGGTGGGCTCTGCCCCCCGCCAGCCCCCGGAGTCCCCCGGGCCCTGCGGGGCCGGACCCGGGGACCCCCCCCCCTGGACCCCCCGGACTCCTCCCGGGACCCTAGGACCCCCCCGGGACCCCTCCGAACCCCCCCGGGACCCCCGGACCCCCCCGGGACCCTCAGCCCCCCCCCCGGACCCCTTTCCGCCCTCCAACTACCGCCAAGTCCCCCGAACGATACTTACAGGGGCGGGGGGGGGGGGGGAATGTGCCTGTCGCGACCCCCGGTCGTGATCACGATCCCCAGTCGCGATCCCCGGCCCCCGCCCAGCGCGGGATTCATAGTTAGCGGCGGGAGCCAATCAGCGAAGGGGAGGGCCGCGCCGCCACCAATTAGGAGGGAGGGGCGGGCCCGGGGGGCGGGCTTTGGGGGGGCCGCCACGTGGGGGCTCTCACGTGGGGCGGCGGGGGCCCGATCCTGCCCGGAGGCTCCGCAACGTCCCGCGGCCCCGGGGACAGCAGCGGGGACACCGCGGCCCGGGGGGCGGGCAGGGGCCCCGAGCCACCGCCCCACGCCCGGTGCCCCCCCCCGGTGTCCCCTGGCCGCGTGTCCCCACGCCAAGTGACCCAACGGCAGGTGTCCCCACCCCAGGTGTCCCCATGCCAGGCATCTCCATGCCAAGTGTCCCCACCCCAGGTGTCCCCTTGCTGTGTGTCCCCATACCAGGCATCTCCATGCCAATTGTCCCCTTGCTGTGTGTCCCCATACCAAGTGTCCCCACCCCAGGTGTCCCCTTGCTGTGTGTCCCCATACCAAGTGTCCCCATGCCAGGTGTCCCCTTGCCGTGTGTCCCCTTGCCGTGTGTCCCCATACCAAGTGTCCCCATGCCAGGTGTCCCCTTGCCAGGTGTCTCCATGCCAAGCATCTCCATACCAAGTGTCCCCACACCAAGTGACCCAATGCCAGGTGTCACCTTGCCAAGCATCTCCATATCAAATGTCCCCAAGCCATGTGTCCCCAAGCCAAGCAGAGCCCCACAGGGTCCCAGGCCTCCCCCAGCCCCTGTGGGTGCTCAGGCCAGGGGACAGCAGTGTCACCCAGGGGTGAGCAATGCCAGAGGGTGGGAGAGGGCGGTGGGCAATCCCTGGGGTGGCCCCATGGGGGACCAGGCTGGCCTGGACGGGAACAGGCACGGGCAGGGGACACCGTGGGTGTGGGATGGGCATGGCCAGGGGACATGGTGCCCATCGCTGCCTTATCCCCGGGGACTTCATAGGACACAGCAGAAAGTGCGATGGCGTCAAGTGACAGTGTTTAATGTGCTCTTGTGGGGTGGGGACAGGGACATGTGCCAGGCGGGATGGGGACGGGGATGTGGGACAGCCTGAGCCAGGTGGGATGGGGACAGGGGCCACTGGGACGGGGACAGCCACACCCCTGTCTCCCTGCCTCAGTTTCCCCAGGAGAGCTCGTCTCGGCTGGGGACAGCGTGGCAGGGAGGGAGGTGACATGTCCAGGCTCCTGGGGTGACACCAGACCCCTTGCCTAGGGGTCTGGCAGGCGCTGCCCGTCCCCCTTGGCCTCACAGCCCGTGTCCCCAGCCCGGCTCACGGCGGCCACCTCCTGTCCCCGGAGGCGCGCAGGGCTGGCGCAGAGGGTGTCGCGGGCGGCGGTGAGCTGCGGGGCCGCCCGCCGCAGCAGCGCCAGCAGCGGGCACTCGCAGGCCCAGGGGTTCCCCGAGATGTCGAGGTCCAACGCGGGGCCGGGGAGGCGGGGGGGCAGCTCCAGCACCCGCAGCCGGTTACGTGCCAGGTCGAGGACGCGGAGATGATGGAGGGGGACAAAGATGCCGGCGGGCAGCGCCCGCAGCTCGTTGTCCTGGAGGAAGAGGAGGCGCAGGGCGGGCACAGGCACGAAGGTGGTGGCCGGCAGCGTGCCAAGCCGGTTCCCCTCCAGGTCGAGCTGCTCCAGTGCCCGCAGCCCGGCCAGCGCGCCCGGCGCCAGGGATGCCAGGCGGTTGTGGGACAGATCCAGGGTACGCAGGGAACGCAGCGGACGGAAAACCGCCGGTGGCACCTCCACCAACGCGTTGGCAGCCAGGTTGAGCCAGCGCAGCTGGGGAAGGTGCTGGAACCAGGCGGGCTGCAGCGCCCGCAGCCGGTTCCCCCGCAGCACCAAGTGCTGGAGGTGGCCGGCGGTGGCGAAGATGCCGGCGGGGAGGTCGGCCAGGAGATTGTCTGTCAGGTCGAGGACGCGCAGGGTGGGCACGGGGCGCAGGAGGGCTTCGGGGAGGGTGGCGAGGCGGTTGGAGGAGAGATGGAGCTCCCGCAGCCGGGGCAGCCCAGCCAGGGCAGTGGGCGCGAGAGTGGCCAGCGCCGTGAACTCCACCGAGATGGCCACGGTGGTGGGGGGCAGCCCGGAGGGGAAGGTGCTCAGCGTGGGCTCCGTGCAGACGAAACGGGTGGCGTTGGGTTGGGGGGAGCACGGGGCGGCGGGGCCCAGCAGCGGCAGCAGCAGCAGCAGCAGCAGCGGGGGCAGGATCCGGCCCGGAGGCATCATGGTGCTGGGCTGCAGGCAGGCGGCCATCGTCACTCGAGGGTTGTGCAAGCCCTGCCGCTGCCGTCCCACTGCCGGCTCGCCACCCCGGCGTGGGCAGGCCATGGCTGCAGGCAGGGAGATGCCCCGACCCCCATGTCCCCCCCTCCCTGGCCCCACTCCGAGCCCCCCCAGCCCTGCCCTCACCTTCCCAACCGGCCGGCGAGGCTCCTCGGGGACTGTCCCGTCTCCTCGGTGGCTGTCACCCCGGGCTGGGGTTGGTGGCCTGGCCTCACGTGTCGGTTGGGAAATCGCTGCCTTCGCTGCCAGCTCGCAGGGTGCCAGCATCCGGGGCAGGGTCAGGGCGCTGGCGTCCCTGTGTCCCCGTTGCACCCCGCGGCTCTTGGGGGACACAGCACTGACACCCCCCTCCCACCCTCACCCCTCTCAGGGACCTTATGGGACCCCAGCACCTGGCACGCCATGGGCAGCACATGGTGCTGTACACCCGTGTGGGGGAAACTGAGGCACGGCGCGTCATGGGGGGCGGTGGGACCCCGCATGGCACCCGCTGCCTCATGGCAAAGCCCCGCGAGTGGCTCCGTGGCACGATGGGCCGTGGCCAGTGGCTGCTGCAGGCTGAGCACGGAGGAACTCATTGCATGGGAGAGGGGCTGGGAGTGGGTAGGTGGGGGTACTGGGGGGGTGAGCGTGGGGTGTGGGTGCCTGGGGAGGGGGTGAGCACAGGAGGGGTGAGTAGAGGGGCGTGGGTGCACGGGGGGGATCCGAACACGGGTGGGTGGGTGCACGGGGGGAGGTGAGCACGGGGGGGGTGGGTGCACAGGGGGGGGTGTAAGCACAGGGCATGGGTGCACAAGGGGGTGTAAGCACGGGGCATGGGTGCACGGGTGGGTGCACGGGGACTTTGCACCCCAGGGGTCCCCAGGCAGCCGGGCCCCGTGTCTCCCTCCAGCCCCGTGCCCCCCCCAGCACCCACCGCCAGCACCCCCGTGCCCGGCCCCGGTGCCGCCCCCCGAGGCCGGCGGGTCCCGGGTTGGGGGGGGGGAAGAAGGTGCCGAGGCAGCGGCGGGGGCCTCCGGTAAACGGGCGTTTATTGGGGCCGCGGGGTACAGACCGCGGGCGGCCGCATGCATGGCCGCGGGGGGGGGACACCCGCCGCCCCCCACCCTATTTACAGCCTGTCACCCCCCCGGGGACCCGCCACCCCGGGGCCGGGCAGGGGTGGCACCGAAAGGGCACCCTTTGCCAGCAGAGAGTGGGTTCGGTGGGGACCCCCCCCCAGCCCCAGCGGTGCCCCCGCACCCCGGCTGTGCTTTCCAGAAGGGGGGTGCTGGGGGGGGGGGGGATGGATGAGCCCCCCCAAGCTGGCACTGGGCAGGGGTTGACCCCAGGTCGGGGGGGGTGAGCGTGACCCGTCCCCAGATAACACACACATTTGGGGGCCCCCCATGCCCCTGCACCCCAAATGCTCACCGTGTCCCATCACCGCAACCAACGCACCCCGCTGGCACCCCCTGGCCAGGGGTCCCCAGGGTGCTGGCAGCACCCACAAGCCGCCCCGGGTGCCCGGGCACGGCCGATGGGTCCGAGGGGCTGCAGGATGGGGGGCACAGCCCTGCACTGCCTCGGCTGTGCCCGTGTCCGTGTGTCCGTCCATCCTGCTGCCTCCCAGGGATCCCCCTCCCAGGGTGCTGCGGTCCCTGGGTCCAGCCTGGGGAGGGGACGGGATGGACCGACCCCCTGGGATCCAGGCAAAGCAGCTGGAGCGCGGGGCACTGCCCCACGCCAGCCGGGGACACCCCCAAACCCCATCCAGGGGCACCCAGGGGTGCCTGTCCCCCCTTCACCCACACAGCACCTCACCCCATGCCCACAGCTCCTGCCCGGCCACCCCTCCCTGTCCCCAGGGAGCTGGGGGACCCCATGGGTGCCCTGGGGGGGGACACGCACACATGGTGGGACCCTATTTTCCCGAGGGAGTCCGCTCCACGCCGTAGCGCAGGAGGTGGTGCAGGTCCGTCAGCGCCCGTGGGGGCCCGGCACTGGGTGCCCGGGGTGCCGTGCCGTGCCGCCCGTAACCGCCCGCCGGCGCCTCGCCGCTGTTGAATGTGTGGTTCCTCTTGAGGTGGGCGCCGGGGCGGCCCGTGCCGTTGTTGGCGTTGAAGTTCAGCTGCTCGGGGTGCCAGGGTGGCCCCTCGGTAAAGTCTCCCCCCTCCCCGCCGGGTGCCGAAACCACCCGTCGGCGATCAGGGCTGGGATGTGGCGTGCCGGCGAAGTCACCGTAGGAGCTGCGGGGTGGGCGGCGGGCGCCGGCGGGTGGGTGCTGCCGGGTGCGAGGACCCTCCTGGGGGTCCCGACACCAATGCCCATCACCCGAGGAGTCGCTGAGTTCGGCCTCCAGCTCCTGGTCCACCAGGATGGTGTGGCAGGAGAGGGGGATGCCGCGAGCCGGGCGGCTGGAGCCGGCGTGCAGCCGTCCGGCACCGGCGGCGGTAGTGCCGGATCCACCGGGGTCCCGCAAAGCGGCGTTGATGATGTTGTGACTCTGCTCCCAGGTGCAGTTTTGGAGGGCGCCGGGGCAGCGTTTCTGCTGCAACGGGGTCTGCTCCGGCGTGGGCAGGACCCCCGAGTCCAGGTCGTGTTGGGTGACCTTCCCCAGCTCCTTGGGCCAACCGTTGGGCATGAGCGGGGCCAGCAAGGCGCCGGGTTGCCCGCCACGTGCCCGCCGCTCGCCCAGCCGGCTGACGCTCACCACCGACTCGCTGTGTGCCAGGATGGTCTCCTTGTCCTTGCGGCGTGCCAGCTCCTTGCGGTCCCGGTGGCCGATGAACCAGCAGACGCTGAAGCCGGAGATGACGGCGCCGATGACGAAAGCAGCTACGGAGGAGATCACCAACAGGTTCACCGACACCAGCCCGTCCGGCTCGTCCACGAAGCTCTCCGTCACCAGCCCTGGGTGATGGCAGAGGGGGGACATCAGGGGACGGCTGCGGTGGGGACCTGGCAGTGCCACCGCCATGTCCCCGAGCCCCATCCCTGCCCCGCACTCACCCTCGCACTCGCCCAGGTGGGACGTGCTGCCGCCGGCGATGTCCTGCTCGAAGGCCACCCTGGGGGGGTACAAATTGTGGGGGGATCAGCCGGTCCCAAGTAGCCTGGCAGAGGGCTCCCAGCTCGCTTCAGCAAGCGATGAGTTTGCTGGGTCTCAGCGGTAGGGGGGTTGCAGGAGCTGATGCTCTCTGGGGAGCCCCTGAGACCCCGTTGTCCCCCCGCCCCGTGTCCCCCCCGGGCCTGGCAGCGTTACCTGGGGCTGGGCTCCAGGAAGACGCAGGAGCCCTCAGGCGTCCAGCCGCAGTAGGGATCCCGGCTCCCGAGGCAGTTCCTGGCAGGGAGCAGAGAAGTCAGGATCAGCCCTGACACGGGGGGGGACAACACCTCGGCCCCCATGAGGTCCTGCACCACGCCGTGCCTCAGTTTCCCCTGGCCGTGCTCCCAGCCAGGCTGAGCCCTTCCCAGCCGGATCGTGGCACAGGACAAATTCCCGGGATGCGAAGGTAACCCCTCTCTGCTCCTCACATGCCCCCCGCAGCGAGCCCTGCCCACCCCGGGGGCGGCTGAGACCGGCACACTCACTTCATGCAGCCTGAGTGCTGCTGGCAGCGAGCCACGGGCACCCTGGCCACGCACGGGGGGAAGGCCAGCAGCAGGGAGCCAGCCGCCTTGTCCAGCTCCAGCCCCAGGAGCCGCCGCTCGTCCTCCGTGTCCCGGCCACACCTGGGGACAGGGCAGAGCTCAGCGTGGCCCCGGCCCTGGTCCCCGCCTGCCCACCACAGAGCTGGCCCCAGCGCAGGCTGGTCTAGAGGAGGGCATCTCACCCGTGTCCCCCCCCACATTCACCCACCCACCCCTCTGACCCACCCACCCAACCCTTGCATCCCTCTGACCCATCCCCTCCATCCATCCACCCATCTTGCTCATCCATCCATCCCCAACCACCTCATTCATCCTCCCCTGTCACCTTGCAACCATCAATCAATCCCTCCCTAAACATCTCATCCATCTACCCACCCCCCCATCCATCAATCCAACCACCCCCCACCCAGCCAGCTCTCCAACCACTCACCCACCCACCCATCCATCCGTCCATCCATCCATCCACCCATCCACCCACCCAACCGCCCAACCACCCACCCAACCGTCCAACCACTCACTCATCCATCCATCCATCCACCCACCCACCCTCCCTCCATCCATCCCTCCACCCACCTGACCACCCCCACCCACCCCTCCCCTCCCTCCCGACACCCCAGCACCCACCTCCCTGGGTGGTAGGTCTCAAACTCCTCCAAGAAGACGCTCTGGCTGCCGGGGGGGGCGGGCGCGGAGCTGGCGCTGGCGTTGGGCTGGATGAGGAACTTGAGGACGGTGCCCGTGCTGGAGCCCAGGAAGACCACGGTGTGGTTGCCCCACGGCCCCGCCGCGGTGTCCACCACGATCTTGCGGAGCTGGTACCTGCGTGGTGGGAACGGAGCCGGCGCTGGGGTGTGCGGGAGCCCGCGTGTCCCCGGGGAGGGGGAAACTGAGGCAGGGTGGGGGGCTGGACAGGCTGCGGCTGGCCCAGAGCAGGGTGTCCCCAGGGAGCGCGAGGGGCCGTGCAGATCCCAAATGGTAACTAATCCAGATCCCAGTCAGGACCCAGTCCAGATCCCACCCAGGAACCAGCCAGACCCAGCCCAAGTCCCACCCACGACTCATCCCAGATCCCACTCAGGATCCTGCCCACATCCTGCCTGGATTCCACCCAGATCCCAGCTGGGACCCAGCCCAGTTCCCACCCAGGAACCAGCCCAGATCCTCCCAATCCCTTGGCAGGATCCCAGCTGGTCCCCAGCCCCACATCCCCATCCCCAGCTTCATGTCCCGGTCCCCAGCCCTGCATCCTTGTCTCCAGCCTTGTGTCCCCATCCCAGCCTCGTGTCCCTGTCCCCAGGCTCATGTCCCTGCCCCCAGCCCTGCATCCCTGTCCCCAGCCCCATATGCCCACCTGCAGACTTGTGTCCCTGTCCCCAGCCTCATGTCCCCAACCCCAGCCTCATGTTCCCATCCCCACATGCCCATCCCCAGCCTCGTGTCCCCGTCCCCAACCCTGCAACCCTGTCCCCAGCCCCACACGCGCCCTGGCTGCCCCCGCCGGCAGGAGGCTACGGCCCGAGAGCGCCGCTTGATTAATTCTCCATCAAGCAGCAATTAAGGCAGATTTAATTAGGACGAGACCATCTCGACTGCAAAGTTTATGAGATTTATCAGATCTCCTGGTGCTCTCCCGATGCTGGCACGCATGCGCAAGGGGCTCCAGCCAGCACCCACCAGCACCCACCACCCCCCCGCCCCTCCCTGGGCCCGATCCTGCCCCGGGGCGCTCACCGGCTCATGGTGCGGAGGATCCAGGGCGCGTTGCCCAGGGATGGCACCGCCTCGTCCATCAGCGGGTGTGTCTTGACGAAGTTGAGGATCTCATCGGGGAAGGTGCTGGAGGAGTTGTAGCGCATCCCCGGGGACGCGCAGCACCCAGGCCTGCGGCCGCAGCACAGCTCAGTGTCCCCTCGGCCACGCTGGCCTTGTCCCCAGCCCTGCCACTACCAGCCCTGCCTGTCCCCAGCCCAGCTGGTACTAGCCCTGGCTGTCACTGTTCCTGTCCCCATCCCCATCCCCATCCCTGCTGGTACTGGCCCTGGCTGTCCCCATCCCTGTCCCCATCCCCATCCCAATCCCCATCCCCATCCCCTCTACCCTCCCTGCTGGTTATCAGCCCTCACTGTCCCTGTCCCCATCCCTGTCCTTGTCCCCATTCCTGTCCCCATTCCTGTCCCTACCACTCTCCCTGCAGGTACCAGCCCTGATCATTCCTGTCCCCAGCCCTGTCCCCAGCCCAATCCCCATGCCCATTCCTGTGGGTACCAGCCTGGCTGACCCCATCCCTGTCCCCAGCCCAGCTGATACTGGCCCTGGCTGTCACCATTCCTGTCCCCATCCCCATCCCCTCTACTCTTCCTGCTGGTGTCAGCCCTCACTGTCCCTGTCCCCATCCCTGTGCCCTTCCCCATCCCCACCACTGTCCCTGGTAGTACCAGCCCTTGCCAACCCTGTCCCAGTCCCTGTCCCTGTCCCCATCTCCACGACCCTCCCTGCAGGTACCAGCCCTGATCGTCCCTGTCCCTATGCCCACTCCCATTGCTCTCCCTGCAGAGAGCCCTGGCTGTCCCTGTCCCCATCCCTGTCCCCATCCCAATCCCCATGCCCCTTCCTGCAGGTACCAGCCTGGATGTCCCCATCCCTGTCCTCACGGTGTGTCACTCACCGGGGCTTTGGCACCATGTCCTCAGGCACGGGTGTCCAGATGGATTCGGGTGATTTCTGCTCCCGGAAACGTCCCTCGAAGACAGCGGCCACTTGGGTCATGTCGAAGGCGCAGACGGCCGAGCCGGGGATGCTGGGGGGACATGGGCACGGGGTGAACACCTCAACACATCCCCCATGGGCACTGGGGCGCACGGAGGGGTCCCAGCCCAGCCCCGGGGGTCCCAGCAGGGCACAAGAGGGTCCAACCTGTTGGCAGGCGTGGAGAAGACGGCCAGCACCACGGGGCGCCCGTCCAGCTCCAGGATGTCCGTCACGGCTTGGATGACGTTGAAGTAAAAGTGCGAGTCGCCTGGCACGGAGCAGTTGAGCCGGGCCTTGAGGAAGGAGGTCCACTGCTTCTCCAGCACCCGCTGTGAGCCCCCCATGTCGTTCTTGCACACCCGAGCCACCCGGGACACCACCACCTACGGGATGGACAACATCACCATGTGGTACCCAACCCGATGACCATCCCCTTGTCCCTGTCCCCATCCCGGGTGTCTCCCACCTTCTCCAGATAGTTGAACTCCATGGCGATCTCCCGGAAGAAGAAGTAGACGTGGCTCCTCCATTCCACAGCATGCACGAAATAGGGCTCTGCGGGGACAGTGGCAGGGTCAGGGATGTCCCAGGATGGTGTCAAAGGGGACGGGGACCGGTGCCGTGTGGCACATGGTGGGCACCACACCACGGGAGGCACCTTTGAACCATTTGGAGTCGTGTTTGACAGTGCGGAGGGTCGGGCTGTCCCCCAGGCTGCGGTAGATGACGGCATCGATGGCCAGGAAATCCGTCACCGTGGCGGTGAAAAGCATCCCCCCTGCGCGGGAAAGGGGCGTCAGCTGGGCGCGGGGCAGGGGACGGCGGGCAGAGCGCCTGGCACGGCGCCGGCAGTGCCAGCACTCACCTGTGAAGAGGGCCACGTTGGCGTGCTTGGGGTCATAGGGACACCGGGCCATGCCGCTGATGTTGTCCCCGATGGGCTCCAGCGTGTCCATCTATAGCGGGTGAGACAGGGCCGTGAGCGATGCCACGCAGGCAGTGGGGTCCGGGCTGCCTCGGCGGCGCAGGCAGGAGCATCACCTGCCCGTGGAGCCAGTCACCCGGACACAGGGAGGGTGACACGTGGGGTCCCAGGTGTCCCCATCCCGGCGTGGGGTGGGTGACTCACGCTGTAGTTGGCGCAGACGGGGTTGAAGGCGTTGGTGCCGCAGACGAAGAGCAGGCTCTCGTTCCGCACCAGCAGCACCTTGACGAAGTTACGGCACTCTGCCTGCGCCAGTGAGAGGGGATCGTCACCCCTCGGCACCCTGTCCCCCCACCCCACCCCTGGGTGCTCCCACCCAGGCCCCCATCGCTGCGAGGGTCTGGCTTAGGGGGTGTTTTCACCCCAAAATGGTATTTATAGGACCTGGAAATTGGATTTCTGGCAGATGCTGGGCTGTGCCTGCTCTGATCCATAGGCCCAAAATAATTAATTACAAACCCAATTATGCAAGATGCCGATAAATCACGGAGACACAACCGCTGGCAGGGAGCAGGGAGCCGGAGGGTGACACTGCGGGGGGGACGGGGTGGCTTTGTCCGTGTGACACGGGGTGCAGAGGGTGCTCGGTCCCCACCCGGGGGGATCTCATGGGGTGCGGACCCACCCACCCCGTACCTCGTGTTTCCCCTTCATCCGGCAGATGCTGATGTCGTGCTGGTTCGAGCGCCACGTCAGCTTCTGGGGGGGGGAAGAAAACCCAGCGCGGGGCCGGGGTGAAGCTGGCAGCCCCCACCAGCACCCCCCGGCACCCCCGGCACCCCCCGGCACCCCCTGGCACCCTCCGGCACCCCCCCCAGAACCCCCCAGCACCCGGGGGCTTGGCACTTACCCGGTGGTAGCGCATCTCGCCGGCACCGGTGGGCTCCAGGCTCACGCGGTAGACGTTGTCCCTGGGGAGGGGGACACCGGTGTCACCACCCTGCAGAGCTCCCGGCTGCGATGCTGGGGGCACCCCGGGGATGTTGCGGGGGGGGTGGGATCCACCGCCACCCCCCTGGGGAGATGTGGGGTGCTGGGGTGGGCGATGGGTATCACCGGGGCAAGGGCAGCCCCACCAGAGCCCCCCGGGGTGCTCCAGGACAGGTAGTGGGGTCCCTCCCCAGCAAAGAGGGTTGGGGTGGGTGTCGGGTGCCCACCCCCATCAGGGGGAGGCTTTGGGGTGCCGCGGTTCAGACCTGTCCCCGATGAAGAGGGTCCGGTTGACCTTGAGGATGCGCTGGATGTTGAGGCGCTGGGTCCCCCCACCCTCGGGGCCGGCCGGGCGGCTCGTCCCGTGGCCCACGAAGACGGCGTAGTGCTTCACGTCTGGGGGGGACACACGGGGGGGTCACACGCTGTCGGGGCACCCCCACCCACCCCACTTCCCCAGCCAGCCAGGGCAACCACCCTCACCCAGCCCTGCCCATGGGTGCCCCCCTCCTGCCTTCACCCCAAAGCACCCCAAAAACCCTTTCCCATGGGTGCCCCCCTCCTGCCTTCACCCCAAAGCACCCCAAAAACCCTTTCCCATGGGTGCCCCCCTCCTGCCTTCACCCCAAAGCACCCCAAAACCCTTTCCCATGGGTGCCCTCCTCCTGCCTTCACCCCAAAGCACCCCAAAACCCTTTCCCATGGGTGCCCCCCTCCTGCCTTCACCCCAAAGCACCCCAAAACCCTTTCCCATGGGTGCCCCCCTCCTGCCTTCACCCCAAAGCACCCCAAAACCCTTTCCCATGGGTGCCCTCCTCCTGCCTTCACCCCAAAGCACCCCAAAACCCTTTCCCATGGGTGCTCCCCTCCTGCCTTCACCCCAAAGCACCCCAAAACCCCATCCCCTCTCTGTGCCAAGCCGTGTCCCCCCTTGTGTATCGATGCAGCACCCTGACCCCCACCCTGCACCCCCGGGGTGGGCACTCACAGTCCTCAGGGGCCACAGTGATGGGGCCAGGCTCCTCAGGGAAGGTGCCACGGGCCGTCCTCTCCGCCGCGAGCAGGAGCAGCAGGACGAGGGGGACACGGGGAGGTGGCCCCATGGTGTCCCCCAGCACGGGTGGGCACCCACCGCACCTGTGGGCACGGGGAGAGGTGGGAGGGGGACAGCACCCACCCGGACGCCTGCATTCCCTCCCCATTGCATGCCACTGACCCCCCACCCCGTAGCACCCGCACCCCAAACCCATCACCGGTGTCTGGGGGGTCTCGGGGGGTGGGTGGGAGGCTTAAGGCGCCGGTGCTGGGCCGGTGCCAGCGGCGAGGGGCCGGCATGGGATGCGGCTGGAATCCGGGATAGGGAAGCAAGTCCTTCCCCGGCTGAAGAATTTCAAATATGCTGGGAAAAGCGGCCCCCACGACCCCGCTGAGCCGCCCCCAGCGCCTGCGCAGCTCCGCACTGGGGCTACTGGGCCCAAACTGGGGCTTTATCGGGGGCTCACCATCAACCACCCATGGGGGAACTAAGCCAGTGCATGGTGGCATGGCAGGGCTGGGGACATGGGGACACGGGGAAGCCAGCGAGACTTCTCCCATCCAAAATGCCACCGGGATGGCTCGGAAAATCCCTGGGGACACATCGGAGCACCACGTGCCGTGGCACCCCCGCCACCGGACAGCCCCAATGCCACCGTCACCGTCCTGCCACCCGTCCCCATGGGGCAGCAGGGAGGGGGGCCGGGCTGGGTAATTAGCAGCCAGGCAAAGATTTAATTGATTATGAATTCCCTGAGAGCGGGGAGGGGGTTCGATCGAACCGTCGCCCTCCTGCCGCCGCGTCCCCTGCGGGGAGCCAGGGGGTGACATTGCGCGGGACTGGGGGTCGCGGCGCCTGGATGCCGGGCGGTGCCAGCAGGGAGACTCGACCTTGTCCCCTCTGCGGTGTCACCAGCCCTGGGTGAGACCCGGCACTGTCCCCATCCTGGTCCCCTCTGCGGTGTCACAGCCTCCGGGGACATCTGACCCTGACACCGCTGTGTCACAGCCCCTGGGTGGGACCCGACCCCAGTGGGACCTGACCCTGGTGTTACAGCCTCTGGGGACAACTGGCTCCATCCCCACGGTGTCATGGACTCCAGGGACATCCAACAACGTCCCCACGGTGTCACAACTCCTGGGGACAACTGACCCCATCCCCACAGTGTCACAGCCCCCAGGGACATCCAGCCATGTCCCCAGGGTGTCATGGACCCCAGGGACACCCAACGCTGACCCCACAGTGTCACGGTCCCCAGGGACATCCAGCCATGTCCCCAGGGTGTCACTGTCCCCAGGGACACCCCTGCGGCGGTGAGCTGGGCTCAGACGGACTCACCTCCCCGGTGGGGACGGCCAACACCACGCGGGGATGGGATACCCCGCCGTGCCTCAGTTTCCCCACCTGCCTAAGGAGCAAACAGCACCGCCCCTTATTCATTGCTTTAATATATTTCTATTAAACATAACCGATGGGGCCTGCAAGAGCAAACCATGCCTCAGAGCCCGGCGCAGCTGAGCCGGTGGCACAACCGTGCCACAACCACAGCAAACGCCAAAAGCAACCCAGAGGTTTGGTGCTGCTGACGAGTTCATGCCGAGAAGTGGGGTGGGGGGGATTTTTCCCAAAAAAAGAGGGAAACGAGCTGTTTCTGGCACAGGCAGCTGCCGGTTTGTCACCCCACAGCCAGGATGGGCCCCATCCCCTGGGTGCCAGCCTGGAAATTCCTATTTTTTAATCTATTTTTTGTGCCTGGGCTGTTCTATAAAAGCCATTAACAATTTAATTGCTGTAATTAAAGTCTCAGAGGCTTTACCACCTGAGCTGAATGAGGGCTCCCCCAACGCCCCCCCCCAGCTTTCCCTTTAGGGGGTGCTGGGGGCTGCGAGCCCAGCTTCGTTATCCAAACGAGCTGTCCCGCTTGGGTCACGATGTCCCTGCGCTGTAACCCCTCCCCATGCCGGCCAACACCCACAGCATCTGAAAACCACCAAATGTAAGCATCCCCATGGGGTCCCCAGGCACCAGAGGGAGAGGGGACCCCAAAAAGCAGCCCGAGGGAAGGGCTCAGTGTATATCAGCCACCTGAGAATCCACCCACACGGGGTGGGATTTGGGGTGCGGGGAGGTCGTGTCGCTGCCTCGGGCGCCTGTAACTCCAAGCGGGGGGTCCGGTGTCACCGTCCCCCCAGCCTGCGTGGTGACAGCGAGCGGGCGCAGGGTAACCGGAGCCTCCGGCGACATAAATGCCTGCGATTGTGCGGGCAAAGAAAAGGCAGCGAAGGCAGCGGGGAGGAGGGGGCTGGGGAGTGGGGGGCCCGGCGGGGAGAGGGGCACGGCGGGGAGACGGGTGACAAACAGGGACCCATTCACGGTGGTGACGGAGGAGAGGGGACGGTCACCGTGCTGGTCCCCGACATGGCTGGGGGGAAACTGAGGCAGCGGGTGGGGAGAGGGCGGCCGTGCCGGGGATGCGGTGGGTGGTCCGGGGGGGTGGGGGTCCCCAGCCCGGATGGCTCCGACACTGAGCGCCTCAACAGCCTTGGCCACGTCCCTTGTCCTTGTCCCTGCTGGAGCCCCCCTGCTCCGTGCCTCAGTTTCCCCATTTGAAAGCATGCTCAGCCCTCACCCTCTGCACACAAAGCTTCGGGGGGGGGGCCTCACCCTGCCCTTCCCCCCCGCAGCATCTCCCCCACCCCTCAACACGGGGGTGATGGGGCAGGAAGGGGGGCAGCCCCCCAGCTTTGCCTCCCCCATGCCATAATTTCCAGGGGCTGATAAAGAGGGACTGCAGTGATCCCCAAGCACAGTGGGGTCCCTGTGGCCCCAAAGAGGGGCTGCCAGCCCCCTCCCCGCCTGCCGGGGGGCTACGCTGCCCCATTCCCCTCCTGGGGATGGGAGCCCTTCCCCGTGGCGTCTGGGCTCCTGCCCCCCCCCACCCCGGCACCCCACTCTGCCCACCTGAGCTCCGCCGGCCGCCTCTGCCGCTGGCCCTATGGCAGGGCCGCCGCTGTCCCCACCGCTCGGAGGGGGGGGCCCGGACGGCTGGGTCCCATAGCTGGGGGTGGGTGTCCCCCACCCCCCCCCAGGACGCCCCAATGGCGCTGGGGGCTCCGGCGTGGCGCAAGCGGCTCAGCTGTCACATAACCCCCCCCAGGGACCCCCAGGGAGGGGGGCCTGTGCCCCCCACCCGTGCCAGGTGGGAAGGTAGGGCTGATGTCACCGTAACTGGAGCCACCACCCCCCCCCAGCAGCTGTCACCGCAGCCGGGGACTGGGGGGGGGCTACCCACGGGACACCCCGAGCCGCACCGCGGCGTCCCAAACCATCACGGGAAACCGCCGGCACGAGCCCACCCGGTGACACCCCGGTGAGACCCCCCCCAAGCCGTGGTGGGGACAGAGGCACCGCGGTGTCCCCCCCCAGTCCTCACCGGCCATCGCCGCACCCGGAGCTGATCCCAGCTCGGCTCATTCCCATGGGATCCCCGATTCCATCCGTGCTGGCTTGGCCTCACACCATAAACCCGTCAGAAAGGCACCGGGAAAGGGGGGACACTGGGAAAGGGGGGGACACCGAAAAAAGGGGGGACACCAGGAAAGGAGGGGGGACACCAGCCCTGAAATCCCTTAAAATACAACTTTTTTGGGGAATAACGGCAGCGGCGGCCCAGCACGACCCAGCCACCAGCCCCTAATTAATCAGGGTTCGTTAGGAGGCATCTGCCGAGGGGCGCGTTATTCAACCCCCCCCCGTCTGGGGGGCACCGAATTATCTCAATATCTAAAGCCCTCCCCTTTCCACGGGGCTAATGCCGGATTTTATTCGCTGTTTGGGGTAATTTCCTTTAGAAAGTACCCAGCGCCAATAAGCAATCAGCAATTAGATATGCTAATGAGGCCCTTATTAGCAGCATTAAGGAAAATGCCCCCCCCCGCCCGCCAGCCCCCCGAAATGCAGCTCCCGGTCTGCAGAGCACCCCTTGCTCTGCGGGGTCACACGGGGGGCACCCCCATTGCCATGGGGAGGGTTTGGGGGTCACCAGCAGTAGCCCCCCCCCCCCCCCGAAATGGCTGTGGGGACCCCCCCCACCCCAGCTGCCGCTGCCGCCGGGGCTGGGGGCTCGGTCCCCCCCCGGGTTTCCGTTCCAGGGCCGGTTCAGATGGCAGAGCCAGGAAGCAGCTGTCCCCACGGCGGGGACGGAGCAAATGTCACCCCGGCCACCTGGCACCGCGGGCTGGCCCTGGCCCTGTCCCCTGCCATGTCCCCCCTCCCAGACCAAGCAGCACCTCCCGGGGGGGCTGCAGGCCGTTAGCACCCCAGAACTGGGTGGGGGGCAAGAGGATGGGGGGGACCCCAGCGTTGGGGGGTCCCCATGCAGGTGACAGGGATGGAGGGCCACCGGCACGGGGGGGGACACACACAGCACCCACCATTTACCTTGGCGCTTCCGCGGCCCCGCCAGCGGCTCAAATGTCCCCCCCGGGCCTCCCGCTCCGGTTACCGGCTCCGCTTACAGCTGCCGTTTATAGCCCCCGTCCCCATCCCTGTCCCCTCCCCATCGCCCACCACCCCCCCCGGGTGGGGACGCAGGCGTCTGGGCCCCCCAGGACATCCCCAGGCACCAGGGGGGGTCCAACCCCCCAACACGGGCTCTGGGGATGGTGGGGACCCCGTGGTCACTTTGGGTGGCTTTGTCCCTGCACCCGTCACCGACCACGGGTGCCCAGGGGTGACACGAGCCGCTGGGTGCTGTCAGCACCTTCGACACCCGCTGGGTGACACCCGTGGGTGCTGGGGGCTCCCGGCACGTCCCTTCCACCACACCAGGGCAGTGCTGGTGGCCAGCCAGAGCTGCATGGTCATTTGCATATTAAATACATACTCATCTGCATATTAAGGATGGTTTCCTATCGAGGAGGCGTCACGCTTCGCGCCAAAATAAACCCCATCGCGGGGACAGTGGGGTGGCAGGTGGGGTGCTGTCCCCCCCAACTCACAGCCCTTGTCCCTTGTCCCCAAGCACATGGCTGCCCTGTCCCCTCCCAGTTCACAGCCCTTGTCCCCAAGCACATGGCTGCCCTGTCCCCCCCCAGTTCACAGCCCTTGTCCCCTGTCCCCAAGCACATGGCTGCCCTGTCCCCCCCCAGTTCACAGCCCTTGTCCCTGTCCCCCCAGGGCACATGGATCCCCCTGTCCTGCTGGTAGCCCCAAGGCACTTGTCCCTACAGGCACGCATCCCCTCATGTCCCTCCTGTCCCCCTCAAGACTGTCACCCCCCTTGTCCCCAAGGGCACTCATTCCCTTGTCCCCAAAAGCACTCATCCCCCCTTGTCCCTACAGACACATGTCCCCAAGACAGCCATCCCCCTTGTCCCCAAAGGCACTCACCTTCCTCATCCTCCCCGGTCTCCTGTGCCACCCCAGGGGCTCTGCACCCTCGCCGGGTCCCCTCGGGCTGTCAAGCCTCACCCCGGCACCCCGCTTTGGCACCCGCACAGCCCTGGGGCCACCCCGGCCGTGGGCGGCCGCAGACAGGTCCCGCCAGCAGGAGCAGGTCCAGCTGCTCTGAGTCACGGCTTCCGGCCTCGTGCCTCAGTTTCCCCTCGGCGTGGGAAGGGGGAACCCCTTGCTCCCACCCCGAGCCTGGCCACCGCTCCCGGGAGCCTCCACCCACCTCCCCTGTGCACCCCAGGGTGCCCAAGGAGCCCATGGCCCCAAGGATCCCTGTCCCCAGGGAGCCCCCATCCCTATGGAGCCCATGTCCCCAGGGTGCCCCATCCCCAGGGAGCCCTGTCCCCAGGGTGCTCTCATCCCCATGGAGCCCATGTTTCCAGCGTGCCCCGTCCCCAGCGAGCCCTGTCCCCAGTGTCCCCTCATCCCTAGGGTGCCCCCATCCCTATGGAGCCCATGTCCCCAAGGTGCTCCATCCACAAGGAACCCTGTCCCCAGGGATCCCAATCTCCAGGGATCCCTGTCCCCAGGGCGCCCTGTCCCTGAGCGGGCAGAGGGACGCGCAGCTCCAGGTTCAACCCCAACAGCCACAGGCAAACCCAGCTCCACATGGGAGACCCTACAATAACAAACCAGCGCACACAAACTCCGCTCCAGGTGGCAACCCTACAATAACAAACTGCCGTGTTTACACCCAGCTCCAAGCGGGAACCCTACAATAACAAACCAGGGCATGGAGCCCCATCATTAACCAGGCGGGAGGTTGCCGTACGCACCCGCACCCATCAGAAACAACCCCAAAAAAAACCCAAAACAACCCCAACCCCGAGAAAGCAACCCTACAATAACAAACCCACAGATCCCAGCAGCCGAGGAGAGGCAGCGGAGCCGGAGGAGGTGCCGGGGAGGCCGGGAGCGAGCGCTCAGCCCCTCAGCCTGCTCATTTTTTAAGCCTTAATAAAGTTTAGTTGTTGGTGGTGGTTTTTTTATTTCCATTTTGGGCTCCCCTGCGCCAGTCGCGCTCAGCTGCTCTGCTCCGGTCGGGAAAATGGGGCTTTTAATTGCTCCAAGCCCAGGCGCCGGCGCCTCGAGTTCAGATTTCTACGCTTCAAAACACTTATTTGAAGTTAAATAAGATTAAATATCCGCTCGGTCCAACAGCGCGGAGAGGGGCGAGGGGTGTGGGCGAGCGCTGGGGGGTTGCAGGCCCCCGGGATCCCCGCAGGTCCCCGCTCTGTCACCGGCCCCAGCATCACGCTGTCCCCGAGGTGATGGTGGCCCTGGAGCTGCCACCCGGGGTGCGTTCCCACCCAGGGCACCCGCTCTGCGGACCCCCCTCTTCCTCCTCCCAGCCACCCACCTCCTGGGGACACCAAGGGACGGGGACCTCCGTGGGGACAGGAGCCGCAGCCACCACCGGCAAACCTGCTCCCGCCGCCAGCGGCTCCCGGCACAGCTGGTGTGCCAGGAAGGTGGGCAGCAGCTGCCGGTGCCAGGGCGTGGGCCACGGCACGTGAGCCCAGCCGTCACCCGGTGGCTTCCTCCTCCTCCTCCTCGCAGCGAGGCTGCAGGCTCGTGTGTGCTACTGGGTCCTGCTCCTGCGATGGCCGGGGACAAATGGGAGCCATGGCGGGGTGACACCCAAGTCCCCCGCTGCCGCGAGCCACCAGCACCCCGGCACGGGGGCACCCTGAGCCCCGACTGGGCTGTGGGATGCACCGGAGCTGGGCTAGCGTGGGCGCCGGGTGCTGGCACTGCGGCTCTGCCGGGGTGTGGGATGGGATGTGGGATGCGGGATGGGATGCAGGATGCACGGTGGGATGTGGGATGCGGGGTGGGTTGTGGGACGCAGGATGTGATGCAGAATGTGGGGTGGGATACAGGATGCAGGATGGGATGCGGGCTGGCATGCAGGTTGGGATGCAGGATGGGATACGGGATGCAGGACGGCATGCGGGTTGGGATGCGGGCTGGGATGTGGGATGCAGGATGGGCTGGGATGCGATGTGGGATGCAGGATGCAGGGTGGGATGCAGGGTGGGATGTGGGCTGGGATGCAGGATGCGATGCACACTGGGATGCAGGATGGGATGCACACTGGGATGTGGGATGAAGGCTGGGATCCAGGCTGGGATGCAGGATGCTCGATGGGATGCAGTCTGGGATGCAGGATGCAGGATGGGATGCAGGACAGGATATGGAATGCAGTATGGGATGCAGGACGGGATGCAGGACGGGATGTGGGATGCAGGATAGGATACAGGATGCAGGACGGGATGCAGGCTGGGATGCAGGATAGGATACGGGATGCAGGATGGGATGTAGGATGGGATGCGGGATGCCAGCGGCGGCGCGGAACAAAGGGCCATTGTTCACGGGTGCGCGCCCAGCGCCACCGCCTCCGCGCTCGCCGCCTCGCCGGAAGGTCAGGTGTTTCCTCGCTGCCCTCGAAACAGCTCCTTGTTCTCCTGCCAGCGCTGGCAAAGCCCCCTCGGCCGCGGGCACCCGCCAGGGCCCCCTCCCCACCGCCACCGCGTGCTGCCGGCCTCCAGCACCGCAAAGCTCATGGCAGGGTGGGTGACAAAGGTCCCTGTCCCCTGGGTGGCTCCGCCAGATGTGCCGGGTGTCGTCTGCGTGCGGGCGGGTGTGCATGGGGTGTCACGTGTGCGCAGGTGTGCGTGCACCATGTGTCATGTGCGTGTGCAGGTGTCGGTGTGTGCAGTGGGTGTCATGTGTGTGCCTGTATGTGCGCCAGCTGTCATGCGTGTGAGGGTGTTAGCAAATGCATGGGATGGCATACGTGTGCAGGTGTGTGGGCACCAGGTGCCATGCATGTGTGCCGGTGCCTGCGGACTGGGTGTCATCTGTGTGCAGGTATGTGTGCACCACGTGTCATTTGTGTGCAAGTGTTAGTGTGTGCACCGCTGTCATGTGTGTGCAGGTGTCTGTGCACGGGGTATCACGTGTGCGCAGGTGTCTGTGCACCGGCTGTCATGTGTGTGCAGGTGTCTGTGCATGGGGTATCACATGTGTGCAGGTGTCTGTGCACCGGCTGTCATGTGTGTGCAGGTGTCTGTGCATGGGGTATCACATGTGTGCAGGTGTCTGTGCACCGGCTGTCATGTGTGTGCAGGTGTCTGTGCACCGGCTGTCACGTGTGTGCAGGTGTCTGTGCATGGGGTGTCATGTGTGTGCAGGTGTCTGTGCATGGGGTATCACGTGTCTGTGCACCGGCTGTTGTGCATGTGAGGGGTGCGCAGGGCCGGGGGTGCACAGGAGCGGTGTGTGTCTGTGCACACAGGGCTGGTGTATGTGCGCACGCGTGTGCGCGGGGCTGTCACGTGCACGTGTGGTGCGTGCAAGCAGCCAGGGCGGCGCAATGCACCCCGCGGCTGCACCCCGGCTCTGACTGGGGTGCTGCAGGGGGGCGGGAGCCGAGCACCCCCGCACCCAGGCGGTTGGGCAGCCCCCCCCGGCCCAGCCAGGCAGGATCAGGCCCCGGGCTGCGCTCCCGGGCTATTCCCAGCGCTGACCTCACGCTGCGCCAGCTCCCCCCCCGAAAGGTGAGATGAAGGATGGGGCGCAGCCGGTGCCGGGGCAGCTGCCGGGGTTATTTGCAGCTCCGCGCTCCCTACCTGCTGCCCTGGGCAGGATCCGGCCCTGTGCCGGGCGAGGACGGATCCCGGCTCCCAGCCTCCCAAATCGCCTTCTCAACACTTCCTAATTTTCCGGCGCTTTATCTCAAGGTCCCCCGGCGGGAGATGATGGATGGGGCTGATAATAAAAGCCAGTTATGTTCCCACCGCCCAAACCAGGGCCGGATCCGGTCTCTCCAGGGTGCACGTGGGTGCTGCCACCGCTGCCTCTTCCCATCCCGCCCTCCTGCGTCACCTTGGGTTTGTTTTCGGCGCTGGGAGGGGGGTGGCTGCCACCCCCCTGTCCTGGTCCCCAGCTACTGCAAAGCCACATGCTGTCCCCCGCTCTGGGCCTCAGTTTCCCCACTGATGCCCGAGCACCCCATGGGCACCTGCAGCCCCATATCGCCCCGCCAAGGACGCACCCGCAGCTGCCGCTCCCCCAGGGCCACCGTGTCCCCCACCCCCAGATCCATCCGGCACCAAACCCGGCACCGAGCTCGGCCGCGGCGCTGCTGGGTTTGATGAGATTATCCCGGCGGGCAGGATTACACAGGGAAGAGCCGGGGATTAGCCACGGAGCATCGGCACACCGCTGCCACAACCACGGCCACGGCCAGCCTCGCCGCCAGTGGGCCGAACTGGGAGGAACTGGACCAGAGGTGGGACTGCCAAGCCCTGGGGCTGGGGTCCCCTGGGACCTCCTCCAGAGACCGGTGGCTTCACCAGCCGCTCTTTAATTAACCGGCTGCTGGGAACCGGCACAAAGAGAGGAGAGGGATCTTTTTTCCCCCTTTTTTTCTTTTAATTTGACAAAATTGTAATTAAATAGGGAGTAAAATCCTGTTAGCGCAAGGCAGCCCCGCTGGGATCTCCTCCGCGCCAGACGATCGCTCTTCCTCTCTCTCCCGCCTTCGCGCAGGGAATCGAAACCTCCATCACCCCTTTCGGGGGACGCAACCCAAGCCCGAAGGTCCCCGGGGATGAGCCAGGGGTCCCCAAGGCCACCGGGTCCCCTCTGCAGTGGGGCTGGGCGCTGCCGGGGATATGGCAGCATCCTTTTGGGTACCACGCTCCGGCAACCGCCTCCATCACCATCCTGGGGATGGAGGGATGGGAAAAGAGACCCCAGAGCCCCCCGGGATGCAGCACCCACGACGCCGGCGGCGATCGGGTGATGCCGACGGTAATCGGGCGCAAATGGGTTAAGCAGGCGCAGCGGCACAGCCCAGATGGAACCGGGCTTGCTCTTGGTTTTCTTTACTACTGTTTATGTTGCCGAACGCACACCGGATGCCACCGCGCCGGCACCACCGCGAAACCATCCCATCCGGGCTGGTGGCAACCCACTCGCCCGGCACAGCGAGAGGTGCTGGCACCGGGAAAGCCACCAGTCTGCACCCGGTAGGAAAACCTCACCGAAGGCAACGCCGGGAAATAGATACGGCTGGAGCGGCCCCGGCGCGGGAGATGCACCGAGGGGCCGGCGCAGCTCAGCCCACTGAAAAATTAAATCGCATCCAAACTGGCAGGTTTAATTAAAAATATTCGAGCTTGTCTAAGGATACAAACTGCGTCCGGCACTGCAGCAGGGATCTGCATCCAGCTCCGGTACCCGGCGAGCATCGCGCCGGCACGGGCCTCGTGGCCGGGCTGAGCCCTCCCAGCGCTGGTATGGCAGAGCTGGTGGGGAGGGAAGAGCCCTCCCAGGAGTCACTGGTTTAACTGGGAGCCAAACCATCACGTGGCGTGTGCAGAGCAAGCTGCAAGGGATGCCGGCTCCGAGGGCCGAGGGGGCGTGCGAGGGGGGACGGTGACACCCAGCCTGGCACGTCACCACCCTGCCCCGTGACTTCGGGCTCCTGGCAGGGCTGCAAAGCCACCGAAAACCTCCCGGGTTAGGGAGAGCACCGGGGTCCCTGCAACCCCCCCCGCAGCCGGGGGCAGCTCTGCCACGGGGAGCGGCACACCCACACGCGTGCACATGCGTGCACACGCGTGCACACGCGTGCACGGCCACCTCCAGCCCGCTGCGGTCACTGGGCAGCGCGGTCTGGTTTGCCGGCGGCTTTGCCGCTGCTGGGGGTTGAATTTGGTGATTTCCCTTTGTTTATGGGAATGGCAGCGAACAACACCTTGGGAAGCGGCTGCCGGGTGGGGGAAAGGAGCCGCCACCCCCACAGCCGAAACACCGGCAGCACCAGTGCTGCTGGCGGGGGCTGAGCTGCCCCCCAGCATCCTCAAAGCCTGAATCCCCCCACCAGGGACCATCTCCAGCCCCCCCCCCCCTGCACAAAACCTCCCCACCACAGCCACGTGCCCCGGTGACAGCGGTGACCCAATTCCCGTGTCACCCCGGGGACGCTGCAAAAGGGGCGTCTTGGCGGGGCTGGGAGAGCATCGCTGCCCGCGCTGGCCTCAGCACCTGCCTGGATCCGGCCCCCAGCACCCAGTGAGGATGCACACCTGCAAACAGCACCCCATGGCTCGGTGCGGGGGGGTGACACCCCACTACCAGGGTCCTGGCACCCAGGGCCGGATCCTGCACCGTCCGGCTGTGCACGGAGCTGGGAGCTGCCCTCTAGTGTCACCAGTTCAGGCCCTAAATTGTGGCTAAAATTGCCGGAGGGGGGGACACAGAGGGAGCCCCCCCAAGCCAATGCGCCCCTTCCCCACGGCTGTCTCAGCAGGATGGGATGGGGGGCTCAGCCACCCCCCCAGTGCATCCCCGGAGCAGGATCTGGCCCCACTGGGGCACCCCCAGGGCCAACCCGGAGCCAAAGAGATCGGGGTGCAGGCACTGGAGTGGGGACCTGGGGGGGGGGACAGTGGTGCCACACGTGCCACCATCGTCCCCACCTCTCCCAGGCGCTGGGGACAAGCAGAGGTGGGTGTCCCCGAGGGGGGAGCACTTGTGGCAGGTCCCCCCCACCTTGCTCCCTAGGGTGGGTGGAGGGGTTGGGTGCAGCACCCAACACCGGGGGGGGGGCTCCCCTCTGCACCCCCCTGCGGCTCATGGCCTCGTTTGGCAGAGGGGAAACTGAGGCATGGCGTGAAGCAGCGCTCACCCAAGGTCACCCCGAGCTGACGGCACAGCCCCACGGCCCCCCCACTCCCCAGGGGGGTGCTGGGCCCTCCCAAAGCCTCCCGTGCAGGGATGGGGCTCCCCACTCCCTCCCGCCCCATGGGGGGGTCCGGAGGGGCCGGCCAGGGCAGGCGGGGGCTCGGGGGGGCCCAGCACCCCGACTGCTCTGGGTTACATGGGAGCGAGGGAGGCCAGGCCTGGGGGGGCCAGGGGTGGGTGCTGGGGTCTGGGGGTGCCCGGGGCACCCCGCAGTGAGGGTGATGGGGCAGGATTCGGGTCAGGCTCAGCACCCCCACCCTGCGTTATTTTAGGGTTACCCCCCCCCAAATCCGCAGAGAGCGCGATGGTGCTGAGCCCCAAAAGGGGGGGACGGGGCCCCCCCAGCCTCACAGATGCTGCCTGCATGGGGGTCCCCAGCCCTGCCCTGATGCTGGGGGGTGCCAGCCCCCCCCCCCCGGGTAGTGCCCCACTTCTGATGGGTGTCCCCCCCCATCCCTTGTCCCCACCATGGGAAAAGTTATGGCTCCAGCGAGACGGAGCCAGGCACCCCCCCAGTTTGTGAAGGCTCTGCCCCCCCCAGCCCTGCGGGGTAATTTGGGGGGGGCCCTACAAGCAACCCCCCAGGCTGAGCCCTCGCCGCTCCCCGCTGCCCTTTCAGGGGCTGCATTGGCCGCCCCCCCCATTTCAGCCCCTCTGCCCCCCCCAGCCCAGCAGTGGCTGCATTGGGGGGGGGCACAAAGCGGCCCCCCCTTTTCCTGCCCCCCCCCAAAAATAAGCAGCCCTGGCTGCTTCCCAAAGAGGCGGCGGAGGCAAAACGGAGCCCGATGAAGCAGAGACCCCCCCATCTCCATCCTCCCAGCTCGGGGGGGCCCCCCCCCAGCACCTTGTGCCCATCACTGTGTCCCGGGGCTGGGGGGGGTCGGGGTGCCGGCCCGGAGAGCTGATGGGTGGGATGGGGGGCGTGGGAGGGGTGGGGGGTGGGATTGGGTGCTGGGTGGAGGGGATGGGGGGGGCCGGGTGCGGGATTGAGGTGCTGGGGGGGGGTCAAGGGTGCGGGGGGTGGAGATCGGGGTGCTGGGTTGGGGAGAGGGCTGCGGGATCGGGGTGCTGGGGGGGAGACGGGGGTGCGGGATCGGGATGCTGCGGGGGGAGCAGGTTGCTGGGAGGGTGACAAGGGTGCTGGGAGGGTGACAAAGGTGCTGGGGGGGTGGGCTGGGGGTGCAGGATCGGGGTGCCGGGAGGCTCGCCGGGGTGCCGGGGTGGGCTGGGGGTGGGGGCTGGAGGTGCGGGGGGTGCCCAGGGGGCCGGCGGGGACCGGGGGGGGGAGGATTGGGGTGCCGGGGGGGCCCCCCGGGGTGCTGGGGTGGGGATGGGGATGAAGGATGGAGGTGCTGGGGGGGGGCGCGGGGCAGGGGGGTCGCAGGGTGCGGAGGGGGGGGCAGAGGGGTGCGGGCTGGGGGTGCTGGGGGTACCGGGGGGGTCGGGGGGGCCGGGGGGGCCCCTCCAGCCCGTGACCCTTCAAGGTTCCGCCCGCTCCGCCCGGAGAAGCCGCTAACAAAAGCGCCGCTTCCCAATGCAGCAGCCGGCGGCGGCGGGAGGGGGGAGGGCTGGGGGGGGGCACCCCCCGTTCCCTCCCATCCCCCCCCCCCCCGGGAGGGGGCAACCGATGGGGAAAGGGGGGGATGCACCGGGGTGGGGGGGGGCACCGGCCGCGCTCTTACCTCGCCGTCCCGGGGTGGGGGGGTCCGGGGGGGCCCGGGGCACCGCGCACCTGCGCCCGCCGGCAGCGCGGCTCGGCCCGGCCCCGCTCCGCTCCGCTCCGCCGCGGCGGGAGGCGCCGGGGCACCGGAGCCCGGGCGGGGCGGGGCCGCGGGCGGCGTGGGGAGGGGGGGGAGCCGCGACCGGAGCCGGAGCCGGAGCCGGAGCCGGGCCCGCCCGGTGGCTGCGGCTGCACCGGGGCCGCTCCGGCAACAGCGGCGCTGGAGGAGCCGCCGCCGCCGCCGCCGTTCCCGGAGCGGCTGCGCCCCCCGCCCTGCCCCCGCCCCGGGGAGGCGGCCCGGCCCGGCCCGGCCTCGGGGCCCCCCCCGCCCCCGGCGCGGAGAGGAGGGGGGATGCGGGGGAAGCCGGCCCCGCCTGCCTCGGCCCCCTCCCGGCAAAAGGGCATCCCCCCCCGCCTTTACCGGCACCGGAGGGGCTGGGACCGACCCCCGCCCGTCCCCTGCCTCAGTTTCCCCCCTTTCCCTGGTACAGGCAGGCGGTGGGACCCCAGCCCCTCTCCCCACCTCAGCCTCGCACTCCCCCGGGAAGGGAGGGTCCCCCCGAGCACATCCCTGCCTCAGTTTCCCCCTGCGAAAGGGCTCCCCCCTGCCTCCTTCCCCTCCCTGGCACGACCATGCCCCCGGCCCCCTGCCTCGGTTTCCCCTTGCACCGAGGGCTCAGAGCTGCTCTACGGCCCACAGGTGCTGCCCGACCGCAGCGAGGGGAGGCCAAACCTCCCCACCCCAGGGTGCAGGGGGTGCCAGGGTGGGTGCCGGGGGGGGGCACCCCAGGGTCTAGGGGCCAAGTGCGGCGGGAGAAGGTGCTTTGCTTTCACTGCTTCCATGCTTTACCACCATTCCCCCCCCGCCATCTGCTTCCCCAGCCCATTTTAGCTGAACTTTCCCTGAAAAAACCCAAATCAGAAGTAAACCATCTGCACCCCCTGCCCCAGGCAGGCGCTCGCCATGGGAAATCTCAGCTCAGACCCCGAGGTGCCGGGGTGCGCCGCAGGCGATGCCACCGACCTCTGGCATCGGTGCCACGGCTCCGCAGCCGGTTGGGTTTCCGGAGAAGCAAAGCCCAGATCCTGCAGAGCCGCCGGTGCCGTGGCAGCACGTCTCCTTCCTGCCTTGGTGTCATCGGTGCACTGAGTTGTGCCCAGTGCTCAGCCCGCCCTGGCAAGCCAGAGGTTTCTCACGCTGCCAGTGATTCACCTCTTCCTCCCTCTGCTCCAGTCCCTCCCGGTCCCAGAGCAGGGAAGGGGACAGCCACCCCCGGGGGGGGACACACTGGGCTGCCCGTGCCGGAAGGGGGGTCTCCAGGGGAAGGAAACCGCGGCCGTGACTCAGCGCCTGAGTCACCGTCCCCAGGGGGACACCGAGGGGACACCGCCAAGCCCCTTGGCCTATTCACGCACATCCCATCCCTCAGCTCCCCACGCTGGCCAAACTCGGGCTAATTAAGGCCAATTAACACTCCTCTGAATTAATTCCTCCCCAATTCTCGTCTGTCCTCCAAGCATCGCCGAGGTGCTCTTTGCTGAATATCGCCAACATCTTGCGGCATCCCACGATACCCCAACATCCCATGGCACCCTAATATCCCATGGCACCCTAATATCCCATGGCACCCTAATATCCCACAGCACCCCAGCATCCCACAGCCGTGATGGTCACAGGAATCCTCCCGGATCGGGATTTTGGCTGGCAATCTGGAAAACCGCGGCTCGGGGAGGGCTATTCTCGTCCACAGCCTCCGTATCGAGATTTATTTCCCGGCTGTGGGGTTTATTTGACCTTTCGGAAATAGAGCGAGTCGCAGAGGAGCTAATTGGCTCGCCGTAAATCCTGCAGCCACACGTGCGATGAGCGGTGCCGTTCTCTGGTGCGGAATGGGGGGGTCTCCCAGCTGGCGGGAGGGGGGCTCGGGGAGGGAGGTCGGCCCCGTGTGCGTGCGCCCCGCCGGCCTCGTGCATGCCGAGCACGCGGGGCAGCGCGGGGTGGAGCTGCGGCCCCCAGGCCTGTCGCAGCACGCCTGCCGCGTCTGGCACGGCACGGCACGAGATCCCATGCCACCCCCTGGCTCGGTCACCCCCGGCCCCCCCAGCCCTGCTGGGGCCCAGGCAGGGGTTTTGGGGAGCGGTGCCTTCACAGCAGCCCCCATCCTCGCTGGTGGACCCCCCAGGTCAGGACCCTGGCGGGGTCCCCTCCCCAGGACAGGGACCCCCACCCACATGGCAACATACCCCCGGCAGCACCCTGCCCTCCTGACTCCCAGCGACCTCACAGAACCTGTGAGAAGGCCCTGCCTTGCCCAGCAGCCCTCTTAATGGGATGGACTGGGCAAACTGGGAATCGTACAGCATCCTCCCAGGCTAACCCATTTCTCTCCCCTTGGCTGGGTGCCCACAGCACCCAGTGCTGGGTGCTGGCCTGGGGATGCTCCAGGCATGGGGGCACCCAAGGGTTGGGCTGTGCCATGACGGAGGCTGGGAAGATAAATAAAAGCTGGAACAGAAATAGGAGAGGGACAGAGAGAAGGGGGAGATGATTCCCAACAAGTTGTTCCCTTAATTCCGCCTTATCCCGGCCCAGATCTCCCGGATCCAGGAGCAGCAGCTGGCCGCTGAGATAGGGAGCAGGGTGGGGGGGTCAGCCCTGCGCCCACGGATTGGGTGCTGCTCCGGAGGGATGGCTTCCATGGCCCCTCCGGAGTGTGGGCACCCTGTGGGTGCTGCTGGTGCAGGGCAGGGGTTTGTCCCCCCTCCCTCGTGGTGCCTGGGTGGGGAGGGTGCGGGGCAGCGCAGGCACCCATGGGTGCTGCACGCGGAGCGAGGTGGGGAGGGTATCGTGGCTGGGAAGGTGGGGAAACTGAGGCACAGGAGGACCCAGGGACGGGAGCAAGGCGATGGGGCAAGGCTGAGTGCATGCGTGCATGCACGTGTGTGCGCACACGCACGTGTGTGCGTGCATGCCTGTGCTTGTGTGTGCATGTATGCACGTGCGTGTAAATGTGTGCATATGTGCATGCGTGCGCATGCATCGTGTGCATACATATGTGTGCGCACGCATGCACATGTGCAGGTGCGTGTGCATGCCTCTGTGCGCATGCACGCACGTGTGTGTGCACACATGCGTGTGTATGTGTGCGTGCATGCGTGCGCACACCCCGCAGCGCAGGGAGCGCATCTCCCTGGGCCTTCCAGCTGCACCGAGGCTGCTGGGGCGGGCGCCCGGTGCTGGCTGGCTGCCCCTGGGCTCTGCGGCGCTGGGTGCCGGCGGCGAGGCCGCGCTGGCAGCCCCGGCGGGCAGGCTGCCCGCACACAGGCCTGCCTTTCAGGCACCCCGCGCTGTGCCAACGCCACCCACCTGGGCCGGGAGCTGGGCACCGCACCACAGAGCCGCCTTTGTGCCGCCGGCCGGGCGTGCAGGGATCTGTGCACGCGTGTGCACGCGTGTGTGTGTGTGTGCACATGTGTCCCTGCACTCGCTCGGCTGGGAGCATCGCGATCGCCCCTCAAACCTCCCCAGCTGGCTCTGGCCCCCCCAAAATCCGCCGCTGGGTCCCCAGCACCTGCCGCCGGCCGTGGCTGTGCCCGGCCCTTCCCCAGCACGCCGTGGCGCTCGGGGGAGGAAGAGTGGTAATTAAGTTAATTTGCACATGCAAATCATCCGCAGTTTGAATCTGTTAATTTTATAATTTGATGTTTAATGTACATATCTGCTGTGTTTTCCCAGCCAGCAACCCAACATTTTCTGGGTGCTAATGATGGGGGCTGTGCTCCGGGGGCGGGGGAGAAGGACCCCACGGTTGCACAGATGTTGATGATGCACCAGAGATTAATCACCACTGGTAACGGGTGCACCCAGCGACGTGGGTGCCCGGCAGGGCCGGGAGAAGGGGCTCACCCAGCACCTGGTCGGGCTCTGCCTTTTCCCCACAGCCCTCGCCTGCCCGGCGCGGCGGCAGCAGCTGGGGCCATGCCGCAAACCGGCAATTTGAGTTGGGTTTTAAATATCTACAAATCACTACCTGTCGGCGAGGCTGATGCCGTCAGGGAGAAGGCGATGAGCTGCTGGGCACGGCCGCTGCTGGTGCGAGGGAGGGAGATGCTGGGTACACATGGGGCAGACCCCAAAATGCATGAATTTGCCCCATTCCAGAGGCAGCACGGCTCCCTTCCGTCCCTCCTGCCAGGGAGGTGCTTTGGGATGGGGGTGGTGGTGAGCTGAGACCTGGCAACTCGTGTCAGCCAGCTGCCAGCCTCCAAGGGACAGAGGGACGAGCCAGCCACCGGAGCGTCCCCACCCTGCGGGGCCACTGGTGGCATTCACAGCAGCACCCTGGGGAGCCCAGCACCAGCTGTCAGCACCTCGAACTGCAGGGCCCATGGAGGACACAGCGTCCTCACCCCTTCCTGTCCCATCCCTGAGAGCTCTGCCGGCTCCTCCCCATCCCCAAAAATCCTGCCTGAAGATGGGGGACTGCAAAAACCGGGGCTGGGTGGGGTGTGCTGAGGCTGAGCAGCACCCCAAGGCCAAATATTGCCCTGGGGCCGAGCATCAGCCCAGGGCTGAGCATCATCCCGTGGCTGAGCATCACGCCGAGGCCGAGCATCACCCTGTTGTCAAGCATCACCCCATGGTCGAGCATCACCCCAAGGCTGGGCATCACCCCAGGGCTGAGCATCACCCCGAGGCTGAGCATCACCCCAGGGCCGAGCATCACCCCGTGGTCGAGCATCACCCCGAGGCTGAGCATCACCCCAGGGCCGAGCAGCACCTGGAGGCTGAGCATCACCCTGAGGCCAAATATTGTCCTGGGGCCAAGCACCTCCCCAGGGCCGAGCATTGCCCCAGGGCTGAGCATCGCTCTAGGGCTGAGCATCACCCTGGGGCCAAGCATCACCCCGGGACCGAACATCACCCCGTGGCCAAGCGCTGCCCTGTGCCAGCCATGGGCTGGCAGCGGCCAACAAGCCCCATCCTTGTTTATCTGCGGTGCCGGCTGGGATTTTGCATACGCCGGATTTGTAGGTTCGCTTTGAAGCTCCTCCGGCTGCTGCCGGTCCCTCGTCTCTGCCTTGGCGGAGATAAAGCGGTTCCCCACAGCCACCGAGCTTGAGAAGGATGTTGCCACCCGCCTGCCTGGGGCTGGATCCAGCTGGGTGATCCCCAGATCCCCAACGAGGCAGTGAGCAGCCCTTGGGGAGCAGGGGAGGGTGACGCCACCTTTCTAATGAAAACTAATTGCGATTAATCCCGTCTTATTGTTTACTCAGGGCTGATTTAAGCACATTTCAGGCTAGACTGAGCAGTTGAACATTTCTAATGTATTTTTCGTTCTGCTTTAACGACCTCGTTCCTGCCACTCCGCTGCCATCTCCCCGCCCCGGGAGATGAGTGGTAACTTCATCAAGTTCATTTGGAAAGAGAAAAAACCCCCGTGACCACTCCGGGGGTGGCCGGGAAGGAACTGAGCCCCCTCGCCCCATGGGGACCCGGCTTGGCCTGGTGCTGGCCGGGGCAGCCCCTTGGCCCCATGAACATCACCCAGCCATGGCCATCACCGTCGCCGGGCTCTCCCATCCAGCTGTTCCCCAAGGCCAAATCCAGCTGTTCCCATTGCCAGCCCTGCACAGCCCCTCCGGCTTCTCTCCCCATGATCCCAGGGCTCTCCCATCCAGATGTGCCCCCACCACCTGCTTCCAGCTGTTCCCATTGGCACCCCAGGGCTCTCCCATCCAGATATGCCCCCCACCACCTGCTTCCAGCTGTTCCCATTGCCACCCCAGGGCTCTCCCATCCAGATGTGCCCCATGACTCCATTCCAGCTGTTCCCATTGCCACCCCAGGGCTCTCCCATCCAGATGTGCCCCCCATGACCCCATTCCAGCTGTTCCCATTGCCACCCCAGGGCTCTCCCATCCAGATATGCCCCCCACCACCTGCTTCCAGCTGTTCCCATTGCCACCCCAGGGCTCTCCCATCCAGATGTGCCCCATGACTCCATTCCAGCTGTTCCCATTGCCACCCCAGGGCTCTCCCATCCAGATGTGCCCCCCATGACCCCATTCCAGCTGTTCCCATTGCCACCCCAGGGCTCTCCCATCCAGCTGTTGCCCCCATACCCCCAAACCAGCTGTTCTCACTGTCACCCAGGGCTCCCCCATCCAGATGTGCTCCCTTGAGCCCAGTCTCTCCCCATCCAGTTGTTCCCCCCCCCAGCCCCTTCCTCCCAGCCATCCCTGCACCCCAGCCTGTCCCCGCGTCCCCCCCCAGTCCCTCCCCAGCCTCCCACCGAGCCGGGGCTATTTTTAACCTCCCCTTCAGTGCTCTCCTGCTCCACGCAGAGCCGGTGACTTTCCCAACCTCCTTTTTCCAACCCGGAGACTTTCTGTTCTCCTCCCTCCCTCTGGCGATGAAACGATGCCGGGGGGCGCAAGGAGGTGCCCGTCTCCTCAGGTCCCTGCTGAGGGGCTTTGCCACACTCGCCTTTTCCTCGGAAGAGCTGTCGCCCGTCCTCGCTTCTCCCCAGCCTTTCCCCTTTCTCCCTACCAGCACAAAAGCCTTCAGGTTTCCATATCCTGCTGAGGAAGAGGAGCAGAGCGAAGGCTTTCGGGATGGGCAGGGGGGGATTTGCCCACTGGGGTGAGAGCGAAGGAGCGAAGGAGCCTGTCCCCCCCATCCACCTTCCAATGCCATCCTACTGCTCCTTTCCCTGTGTCCCCCACCTTGGAAACCTCTCGCTCCCACCCCGTGCCTCAGTTTCCCCATCACCCGATACATTGTGCCCAACAGACCCCCCCAAACCCAACCGCCGCCACCAGCACCCCCCAACTGGCCCAGCCCCATGGCAGGCAGCCGGCACGGATGCCACCGGCCCCCCGTACGGATGCCCTTTGGCAGAGCGGCTCTTGCCGGCGAGGAGCCAGCCCTGGCAGCAATTGTGATTTTCCCCTCAAGCGTGGCTAACGCCGGCGCTCGCCGGGCGGCACAGCCGAAGCCAAAGCATTTTCCCCCCCCTCACGGGGTAGCTCAGGCAACACCCGCTGCAGAGATGAGACCCGGGGGGAGAATCCCCTCCCACCGCTGGGAGAGAAAAGAAATCACAAGAATTTCAAATAAAGGCACAAAATTGGAGCAGGCTGCTGAACCCATCCTGCCATTTATTTCGGGGTTTTTTTTCCCCCTCCATCAGCTATTTTCCAGCTTTCAGCCCAATCCTGAAGCTCTGATGTCCCCTCTCTGAGAGGATAAAACCCCGGGAGCAGGGGACACGAACGAGGCTCTGTTCCTTGGACAATAACCAAATTCACTAAATCCAAGGACAATCAGAGTCGAAGAAGCTGCTTTTTAGAATTATTATTTATGTATGCTATTATTACAGCAAGTTAGTGAAAAAAGGTGCCCTCCCAGCTTTGAAGTGGAGCAAACAAACCGCCCTAAATGGTTAAAAAACCCCAATTAAATGGTGAAAATCCTGCCCTTCCTCCCTGTCTCAGGACCAGAGTTAAAGTCAGCTCTTTCTTTTCCTTAATCTGTGATTTTTTTTACCTTGATAGCAATTTTCCCTGGGCTGCCAGCTGGTTGGTAAGCGGCCTCTTTTGTCTTTAGCCCTTCCTTTCTTTTCAGGAAAATGGAATCCTATTATTTTTATCAGTGTGTTATTTATACGCCGGGGGTGCGGTACCCAACGCCACGAAACGGGGCGATGCTCTGGTACCCGCTGCATCTCAGGGTGGGGGATAAACCCACAGCGGGTGCCATGGGAGCAGCGGGGCCGGTTGCTTTGGGCATCAGCCCGTGCCTTGTTTAACGTCCCCGTCTGTCACCGCGAGCGCCCGGGATGTGGTCCAGCGAGCGGTTTGCGGCGGTGAAGTGCCAAGCCAGCACGCCGCGGGTGCCTGGCAGGCGCAGAGAGCTTTTGTCGACGTTTCCCATGGCCAAGCATCGCGTCGTTGCGTGTCCCCAACCCCGGCACGCTTTGTCCCCAAAGGGGTGTTTGTGTCAGGGGGGGTCCAGCACTTCTGTGGGTCCATCGCCCCGGGAACGCTCCCTGCTTTGGCTTCCAGCCCCCGAGGCTGGATCCTGCATCCCCCTGCCCAGGGAAGCCTTTGGCCTCGCTGCCGCCCGGGGCTTTGCTCCGATCGATGCTCCAGCCTCTCTTAACACCTCGCAGGGATCGATGGACAAGGCAGGGAATTGCCTGCACCGGAGGGACATGGCTAATCCCCATGGCAGGGCTCTGCCTGCAGCTGCTTGCCTTAACCCTGCCCATGCCGTGGCGGTCACCAGGCTCTCCGGCAGCGTCACCCACCTGGTGCCCATCACCGTGGCCTCTGGGCACCGCTGCAGCGCTGCATCCAAGGGCTCTGCCTATTTTAGCCGCCTGCTCCTGTTTCTGCCTCTCCTCTCCTCCAGCTGCAAAGAGCTCCCTGAGGACACAACCACCGAGAAAACACCAAAATCCACTGAAATCTCCCCCAAACTGGAACCTGCTGGTGGCACTGGGGCTGCAGGGACTCCACTGCCAGCTGCTGACCTTCCCCTGCCAGATCCCCTGCCAGATCCCCTGCCAGACCCCACGCCCCATTCCACAGAGCAATTTAATCACTAAAAGGTAGTTTGGCTCCTTAAAATCAGGCTCTGCAAATGGGTGCTGGGTGCCAATGCTCCCACAGAGCTCCCAGGTGGGTGCATGTCCCCGGTGGCGTCCAGGGGGCTGGGAGGGGGCTCCCACGCCGCGGGGATGGTGCTATCCTGCACTGCCCATGTGGCCGGAGCACCGGAGCATCCTTAAATGGGAGTAGAAACCAGCTCAGCCAGTGCCAGAGACCCGCTGAGCCCTGTCACAGCTCAGCACATGCATGAGTTCATCACACGTGGGATCCAGGTCCCCAAGGGGTGGCACAGCCGGGGATGCTGGGGACCACGACGGCCCGGTGAGGAGCTGGATCCCGTCCTGGGAAGTCGGCTTTCGAGGAAAAGCGGTGCGGGGAGAGGGAAGAGGAGGCTGGAAAGGCTCCAAGATCAGCAGCGCTGATACGAAACCATAAATTATCCTCCCGGCTCAGCCGGCTGCGGGGAAAGGCAGCCCCTCCGGAAAGCCGAGGAAGCAGCACAGCCGGCACGGACCCCGGCATCGCCACCGTCTCCCTTGGCTGTGGCTAAATCGAAGTGAGCCGGCTGCCATCGTTAGCAGGAGCTGCAATTTCTCATCAATCCAAAGCGAATAATTAATGGGCGCCGGTGGCCGGGGCTGCTCCCTGCATCCATCACCGCACATGGCCCCGGGGCTGGCAGGGTTGGTGCCGGCTGTAAATTACCGGCATGGAGGCTCTGTGCCAAGGCATGCCGGCCAGCAACCCCGATCACCAGCCCCCCAGCATGAACCGGTCCCTTGGTGGAGCAGGAACCCCCCAAATTTTGCAGGGGGCCGGGGAGCAGCCCCGGTGGGCTGGGCAACACCGGGATGCACCGGTTGGGCTGGGGTGGCTCTGGTTCCCTTCATTCCCCTCCAGCAAGCGTTAACCAGCGCCGCTTCCCGGCATCCCCGCGATCTAATTACACCCAAGATGAAGCGGGGAATGATACCTTGCCTTTAATTAATAACTCGGCACAGCTGAGAGCATGAATGCCTGGTGCTGGCGGTTGAGGGTGCCCAGGTTTTGGGGTGCAGACCCCCTGCACCCCACGGGCATCCTCAGAGCCCAAATGGGAAACAAGAGCTGAAAAACGACATTTAAATAATAAATCCCAGCTATTAAGGGGAGGCCATACCTGGGAGAGCCGGCCAGCGCCGGCGGCCAGCCGGGTAATTAGACCGTGGCTGAAATGATGAAAAGATATTTGCAGGCTTTGAGGCCGAGGCTTTGAAGCTGTAAATCCTATGAAGACAGCATCCCCGCATGCACCCGCCGGGAGGTATTTACCCGGGACCTGCTTTCCACCATCCACGCCGTGCCCAGAGCCTGGAAAGAAAAGTCCCCCCTGGGGAGATGCTGAGCCCAGAGGGATGCTCCTGGGTTCGGGGCGCGCGTGGGGCTGGGTACCCTGAATTCTGAGCATCTTGCTCCGGGGAAAGGCGGCCCCAGTGCTGGGAACACACCAGGGACCGTGATGTTGTGGCAGTTCAGTTGGAGGTTAAGCCGGTGCTGTGAGCGGGGCTGCCTGTGCCGGAGCCTTGTCCTGTGGGGAGCCAGCGGGAATCAATGAGTGCTGGTGCTTCTGGGATTAAGTAAAATGTCCCGGTTCGAGGCAGGGGATGGATGGGCTCAGCAAGAGGGAGAAGCGCTGCCAGGGAAGGGTCGGCGTTGCGGGGGGTTCCCCCAGCCTGGCTGGGGCTGCTCCTCTGGCACATGGAAGGGCCTTGACTTAAAACACCCCCACATCGTGTTTGCGTGTGCACACACCCACGCACACACAGACACCCCTGCACGCGCCCGTGCGTGCACGCACCCACCTCTGCATGCGCCCGTGCATGCACCCGTGCCTGCACGCACCTGTGCATACGCCCACCTCTGCCTGCACCCATGCATGCACACACCCCTGTGCACTCACACCCCTGCACCCTCACACCCGCCCTGCACCCACGCCCCCTGTGCTCCCCAGCACCCCACGCTGAGCAGCAGCGAGAGCAGCACAGCCCCGGCCGTGGGTGCCACAGCCGGACACACAGACAAGCTCCTGGGGTGCTGACACACCGCCCCACCCCTCCCTGGCCATGGAGCTGCCTCCGCCGCACTCACCAAAGCCGAGGCCGCGTGGGGATGGAGCCCATCCCTGGGAGCTGCCGAACGGGCACCCTTTGGTCCTTAAACACCAGCCTGGCTGCGCCATGCACCCAAAGGGATGCGACCAGGTCCGTGGCGGAGCCAGGAGCATCCTGGGATACGGGTGCCAGAAGGCGCCTGCCCTCGGCGAGGGCACCCGTATGGGAAGACCCTTGGATTTGGCCTCCATCCACCCCATAAACCCATGGCAGAGGTGTCTCAGGCCAGCAGTGCTGGGAGATGCCGTAAGGGATGCGGGTGGGGTCCGTACGGCTGGGCTGGACAGCCGGACCCTGGCAGTAATGAAGCAGCAGCTCAGCACAGGGGTAATTAGCAGCTTGTGATTCCAGATCCTCATTAGGGGCTGGCACCCCCCGCTGTTGCGCTCTGTGCAATTAGTCGCTAAGTAACATGCAGATATTTATACCCCGGCGAGGCACTGGGGCGGCACGCTGCTGGCATCGCCGGGATGCTCCGGCTGGGGTCCGGCCAGCATGGGGACGGTGACATTCTGGGACAAGCGGCCGGTCCTTGCGGGTCAAGGAGCTGAGATCAGGGTCCGAGGGGCACCCTGGGGTGCTCAGCGGTGGGGCAGCACCCTAGGGTGGGCACCCAAGGGGCACACATGACATTGTCATCCCAGGGAAGCCACAGACCTGGCACCACCATGGGGGTCAGGCTGCTCCAAGAGCCATTTCTACAGGGAAGATGTTTTATCTTGCCTCTCACTCCACCCTAATTAATTGTTTTAATTAAGGAAATGCCACTTCCACTCCCGACTGCCATTTGCCTGCAGAAACGTTGCTAATTACGGCGAGGGAAATGCGCTGTGGCTTGTTAAACCCGTTCGCAGGCAGCTGGGAGGGGGGTTGCGTGCGTGGGGGGGGGCCTAAAAATATATGGGAAAGGGAAAATAAACCAGCTCCAAGATGCAAATCACCGGCCAGGGAGCGGAGGGGCTTGGGGGGTCCCCTGCGAGGGGGACCAGAGCTGGCGGGTTGGTACCTCCACCCATGCCCTCTGCCCGGCAGCGGGTGGGCACTAACAAAGCCTCCTTCGTTACCCAGATGGAGCCCAGTTTGAGAATGGGGATTTAACCCTCAAATCTGCAGGTGTACGGAGCTGTCACCAACACCTCCTTCGCCGGCTTTGTCATCAGCAGCCAGGAGCTTGCGCTGCTTTCTGCTTTTTAACAGGTTTCATGAATTTTAATGGGCAGTTGCTGCCGGGTTTCTCCTTCCCTTCCCGTTGCTTTTCCCCACTCGCAGCCCTTCAGGTGCCCCTTCTCCTCCCCAGGGCATCAACGGGCTCACAGCCAGCCCTTGGCATCCTCCAAGCCCCCCAAAAACCTTCCCCAGCATCCCCCTGCCGCCCCTGCAACGGAGATCTCACCCCAAAGGCACAACCACCGGCGCGGGGTATTTGCCGGTACAAGGGTGCTGCTGGGTACCTCGGTGGCTCTGGGCACCTTGGTGGCTTTTCCCGAAATTCAATGGCTGTAAAGGCTCCGGAGACGCCACTTCAGAAACATCCGTCTTTATTAGCAGCTGTTTAACACCTCCCCGAGGGACCATAACGAAGGGAAGCAACTTAATCACCATCATGCAGCAAAGTGCGGGTAAGCACGTCTCTCCCAGCTGCCCGGCCACGGCCGTTCCCACCACCCGCGCTGCCGCTTCCCCGTGGCTGCGGTGTCCTCAGGTGCTCCCACCTGGTGACAGTGTCCCTCCTGGTCCCACCCAGCTCTGTGACAATGGCCCTCCTGGTGTCCTCTGGCCCTCTGACGATGTCTCTGCTGGCCCCATGCGACAGCATCCCCTCCTGGTTCTGAAGCCTTGTCCCTAATGGGCTCTCCAGGTTCTCCTGGTCCCTCCTGGCCCTGCGATGACGCCCCTCCTGGTGCTCCAGCGATGCTCATCCTGGTCCTGAGCAATGATGCTCCCTTGGTCCTCCCAGCCCCCTCATGATGATCCCTCCTGTCCCATGCAGCAACACCCTCCTGGTCTTGTAACCACGTCCCTCCTGGCCCTGTGATGATGTCCCTCCTGGTTCTCCAGCGATGTCCATCCTGGTCCCACGCAACAATGTCTCTCCTGACCCTGAGCAATGATGCCTCCCTGGTCCTCCTGGCCCACTGATGATGGTCCCTCCTGGTCCCCTCTGGTCCCTCTTGGTCCCATGCAATAACATCTCTCCTGGTCCCACAGTGATGTCCCTCCTGGTCTCTCCTGATCCCTTCTGGCCCTGTGCAACAACATCCCTCCTGGTCCTGCAACCATGGCCCTCCTGGCCCCATGGTGACATCCCTCCTGGTCCCTCCTGGTCCATGGTGCCATCCCTCCTGGTCCCTCCTAGTCCCATGCTGTACCCGGGCAGGGGATGCTTCAGGACCCCCCCCTGCAGCCCATCTCCAGAGCCCGCAGCCGGGCCACCCCCAAGTTTCTCAGGAAGGGAGGCCAGATTCTGCCTTTTTCCCTGCGGGATTTGGGGCGTTGCAAAGCGAAGGGGTTTGGGTCTGTAAGGGAAAAGCCATGGAGCCACAGCTCCCCAGACCACCTGCCCAGGGGTGGGGACACTGGGGCTGGCTTGTCACCAGGGTGGGTGGCACCCCCTGAGCACCCACCGCGGTCCCGCAGCCGGGGGATGACATGGGGGTGTGGATCCGGCCAGGCTTTTTTCCTTCCCCATCTCCTCTATATTTGGGTCCACTTCCAAACACAAAGCACTGCTTCGAAACAACTTGTGGTTGCCGAAGTGATTGAAATAACATTTTCTGGCGAAGATTTCACTTTGTTTTTTTTAAAAATACTGCTTAGAAATCGCTCGGTGCTGTCGGTCCCTCCCCTGCCACTGCCAAATCCCCAGAGATTTTGGAGCTGATCCCATCTGGCTCTGAAATTCCTCTTTTTCTGGGGGAAATTTCCCGGCTCCATCCCCAGCCCCCTGCCGAGAGCTGGTGTTGGACCCAGGTGAGTTTTGGGAGGGATGGAAACAAGCCCGGGCAGCCGGCGGCTCCGCTTGGCTCCCTGGGCTGGGAAAAACCTGTTCCAGGAAGGGTACGTAGGAGGGGGGAAGGAGTGGGAGAAGCTGGATCAATCCTCCCCGGAGCTTCTGCCATGATGCTGAGCCGGGTATCGCTGTCCTGGCATGGTGGAGGGAGCGTGGTCCCACCAATAAGTGTCTGTCCTCCTGTCCGTGGTCACTGAACTGCCCTGCCTTTATGCAGGGCGATGGTGGTTGTGGTCATGGGGAGATGGTGGTTGTGGCCATGGGGAGATGGTTGAGGTCATGGGGAGATGGTTGAGGTCATGGGGAGACAGCAGTTGTGGCCATGGGGAGATGGTTGAGGTCATGGGGAGATGGTTGAGGTCATGGGAGATGTTGGTTGAGGCCATGGGGTTTGCATCAGGTGCTTGAGTCTGCAACCAGCCGATCCATCCCTGAGAGGGCAGGATCAAGGCCCCATCTCCTGTTTTGCAGCCTCCATAGGTGAGGCAGGGTGAAAATGGGCCAAAAGGGGAAAAATGGGAGGTGCAGCAAAGGGAAGCTGCTTGCCCACGGTCCCTTTGCCAGAGGATGCAGGTATTCCCTGCGCTCCCCATTGGCCCTCGCCAGGGACAATCTCCATCACCCCTAGCCCTGCCTTCATCCCCTTGCCCTCATCTCCATCACTCCCAGCCTTTTCTTCACCCCTCATCCTCCATCTCCATCACCCCCAGCCCTGCCTTCATCCCCACCGCAGCATCCCCACGCCTGGCTGCTGCGGCTGCCACCAGCTCCCGCATCCCCGCGAGGCGAGGGAGATGGAGAGGAGCGCAGGGAACTGGCGCACTGAAGATCAAGAGGAAAATGATCAAAGGAGGGATGTGGGTGAGCGCTGGCAACCCCGTCACCCTGGAGACGGGAAGCAAATATTTGGGCTAATAGCGCTCTCGGGGAGCGGGGCCGGGCGCTTCCCATTGTCAGGCGACAATAGCGATGGGCAGCCGCCCCGCTGATCCGCTGTGGGCCCGGCTTCATTAGACATCACTGGTGTGGGGGGGGATTTGGGGTATCGGCAGGTTTGTTAAGGGAATTGGCCATCAGCCAGTGCCGGGTGCTCAGCCGGAGGGATGCTCTGGCAGAGGGATGCTCGGCCGGAGGGATGCTCGGCCGGAGGGATGCTCTGGCAGAGGGATGCTCGGCCGGAGGGATGCTCGGCCGGAGGGATGCTCTGGCAGAGGGATGCTCGGCCGGAGGGATGCTGGGGGCAGCGCGGAGGGCGACGGGGCCGCAGGGATGATGCTCTGCTTCGGGGGCACCATGCCACAAGACCAGCAGCAGCAGGGGTACCACCAGCCCTGATCTGTCACCTCCCACGGCGTGCGGCTGCCTGTCACATCCCCGAGCTCAGCCTTTCCCCACCAGCAGATCTCCCAGCTGCAGCGAGCCCTCCTCCAGCCTTCCTCCCGCAAGTCACAGCCTCCGGTCCTGCTTGCCCAGGGGATGCTCCTCCTGCCTACCCGGCAGGGAAACTGAGGCACGGGGTGCTCAGACAGGCAGCAAGCAGCTGGGAAGGGGCTGCAGGAGCTGCTCCAGCCCGCTGCGGCCGCATCCTGCAGCCCAGCGCCCCGCAGCCCCTTAGTGCAGCTGCCCCCCGCCTGCAAACCCCCAGCCGGGCTGGCAGGATGCGGCCCCCAACCTCCATCTTCTCCCTGCGGGTGCTGGGTGGGGATGGGGCCGGAGCAGCCCCAGCAGCAGCCATGCTGGGGGACCAAATATATATCTATATGTATATATATACACACACATAAATATATATATACACACACACTTGTATGTATATATATATAATTTTTTTAATATTATATATATTTTTAACAAACTCAAGCATCTGGTTGAACACAGAGAAGAACATTTCTTTTTAAATATAAATATATCTCCATACATCTCCAGTTTGAGCCTGACGGTGCCCTTGTAGCCCACATCCTTAAGGCAATGGGTTATGGAGAGCAGCCAGGCTGCCATCTCCCACCCTCCCGCCTGGGGACACCCCACGGAGGTGACAGCACAGCCCTTGGTGGTCCCGGGCCACCCGCCTGCTGGCAGCTGTGCCAGCAGCAGCGTGGGCACCCGCGGGTCTGACTGCACCGGGCAAGGCAGGGTGGGCACGGCCTGGAGTGCCGCGGCGTCCTGGGGGGGACAGGAGGGAGGTAATGGTTTCAATATTAATATTAATAATAATATTAATTATAATATATCTATAGGTGTATATTCTGTATTTATAGTATAATAATTTATTTATATTTATAGCCTTTATTTTAATAATAATATAGCAATAATGGTAATAATAATAATAACCATTCTTATTCTTGAGCTGGCAAAGGGCCTTTGGCTCGTGCCAGGAGCGGAGCAGTCCCCGTCCGTCCCCGCAGCGCGGTACCTGACGTGCCGTCTGCCCGCCCTTCCAGGAGCACGATGGAATTGGAGTGACACGGAGGAAAATCAATCTGAATGAATGAGGTCACCTGCCTTATAAATAATTCATCAAAGCTGCGTGTTAATACACCTCTCCCGTGTGCCACGGGGGGCAGGCGCAGGAGCTGCGCAGCTGGGCTGGGTGCTGGGTGCCAGGGCTGGGTGCTGGTGCTGGTGCAGCACAGCCGCATTGGGTGCTGGGACTGGGTACTGGTCCAGCACAGCCGTGCTGGTGCCAGTAACTGGTGCCAGTGCAGCACAGCCATGCTGGGTGCTGGTGCCGGTAACTGGTGCCAGTGCAGCACAGCCATGCTGGGTGCTGGTGCTGGTAACTGGTGCCAGTGCAGCACAGCCACGTTGGGTGCTGGTGCTGGTAACTGGTGCCAGTGCAGCACAGCCATGCAGGGTGCTGGTGCCAGTAACTGGTGCCAGTGCAGCACAGCCGTGCTGGGTGCTGGTGCTGGTAACTGGTGCCGGTGCAGCACAGCCGTGCTGGGTGCTGGTGCTGGTAACTGGTGCCAGTGCAGCACAGCCATGCAGGGTGCTGGTGCTGGTAACTGGTGCCAGTGCAGCACATCTGTGCTGGGTACGGGTCCAGCACAGCCATGCTGTGTGCTGGGCGCCAGGGCTGGGTGCTGAGTGGTGGTGCTGAGTGTTGGTGTTTAATGACAGTGCAGCACAGCCATGCTGGGTGCTAGGTGCCAGGGCTGGGTGCTGAATGCCAGTGCAGCACAGCCACGCTGGGTGCTGAGTGCTGGTGCAGCACAGCCATACTGGGCGCTGGCATTGCACAGCCGTGCAGGATGAGGCCCAGCACCAGTGAGGCTCAGGGCTGGGGTGCCACACTGTCCCGGGGTGCTTGGCGGGTGCTGGGCCCTGGTGCTGCTCCCAGTGCCGCAGCGGGAGAGCTCGGCACAGCCAGAGACGTGGCCGTACCACCGAGGCTGAGACCTGCAATTAGCTTCAGCAAGGGGAACGGGGCCAGATCCTTCCCGCAGGCAGGAGCGTGGCAGGACCCCGACTTGGCTGGAAGAAGCCACGAGGCCTCTGGGTGACCCCCAGCACCCGGCTGCTGCCGCCAGCTGCCGTGGGCACATGGCCCCACCGCCGGCAGCGCTGGCAAAGGGGCTTTTGTCCCCTGGGAGCAGCGGGCAGGTGATGGAGGTGCAGGCAGGAAGGGCAGCACAGCCAGGGATTACAGCGGGAAGAAAGCGATGTGGTGTGAGGCCAGCAAATGTTTTAATTCCCTTTAGTTCCCCGACTGCAGCGTATCCCCGTGCTTGGCCACCGCGGCCAGGGTCATCGTCCGCCCCCATGCACACAGGGCTCTTCCCAACCTCCCTCCTTGGAGCTGTTTCAGAGGAAGGGGAGCGAAGGAGCCCGGCAGCACCGAAATGTTGCAAAAGAACATCTTGAAGCCATTCTGCCATCTGTTGTGCTTTCAGCGCAATTAAGCAGGCAGCAGCCGTGCCAGGCAGCGGGGAGCATCCCTGCCTGCAACATGCGTCCCCCCCGCCAGGCCTGGGAAATAACCCCGTGGGGCTGCGGGTGGCTTTTTGGGTGCTGGGCCTCCCTCCTGCCAAACCCCGGCTGGTGCCGCGGTGACCGGGCAGCTGGCTGGCAGCCGGGAGCCAGCGCAGATGCCCGGGGTTTGGTTGCTCGGTGGGTGCAGGCAGGGCTGCCTGCAAGGAGGCAGCTCCGCTCTCCCGGCTCGCGAGGCTCGGTGCCAGCCCTGGTGCCCCTCACCGGGGGTCAACGGGGTGCTCTGGGCCTTGAGGGTTCATTTTGGGGTGCAGGAGGGGAGCAGGGGCTTGCGGGAGGGGGATGGCAGCAGTGGCACCCCAAGGGATGGTGTTGCCTGCCGGGGGCTGCGGCACCCCAAAACCTCCCCTCCTGCCACTCTCGGGGCCTGGGAACACCCGGCCGACGGACCCGGCTGTGCAGTGACACCACGCACCCAGCGAGGCCACGAGAAGCTGCCACGGATGGGGCTCGGCGCTGGGCTGAGACCTGCCCAACTCATGACATGAGCCCCGAGCCCCTGCTGCCATCCCACCAGACCCCGAGGCAGAGCTCGGCAGTGGGATTCGCCTCCAGAGACGCGGCTGCTGCCGGCTCGGGGCTTGTCACCGCTTCCCTCGGCTGCTGCCAGCGTTAACTTTCCCGGTAACATTGGTTTATCCCCTTGATCTTGACGGGAAATGGGGAGGCAAGGGAAGCATCCCCGGGGAATCGCCGCCGCACGCGCCAAGCTTTAATTAGGGATGGGAAATCTCTGCCGACAGCCGCGCGGGTAAGCGAGGCTGGCGCTGGAAGGGATTAGGTCCAAAATTAAATCGTCTGCTCCGAAATAGTGAAACAAAATGCTCCCAGCCCAGATCCCGGTGATGCCGTGGGACCGGTACCATGGGTACGGATTTGGGGAGCAAAGCCGCACCCCCCCGGCCGCGGGGATCTTGGCAGATGGCTGAGACAAGGCAGCGAAACGCGGGATGGATCCGGCAAACGGCAGCAGCTGTGGTGAGGACGGCTCTGGCGTCAGCTCAGATGGGGCTGGAGGAACGGTCCCCAGCCCCCTCTGCCTGTCCCCGATCCGGCAGGTGAGCGGCCCCCGGCATGGCCCCACCGGGACCCCCGGGTTGGGCTGGGGACAGCGGGGACGAGGCCACGCGCGTGGCCTAAGATTCTCTACTGGGGGGGTAACGTCCCCGCAGGCCAGGTCGGGGTGATGCACCGCGCAGGGCTGGGCCCCAGCACCCTGTGCCCTCCGTGGCACGGCCACCGGTGCAGCGGTCCCTGCAGCCGGGGACACATGGCACCGGTGACATGATTGTCACCTCCACCCGCGTGGCCCAGATGGCACGGAGGCACGCAGCAGACGGCTGCACCGGGTGCCCAACCACCGGCCGCCCGTCCTGGAGTCCTGTGGTGACACCCACCAGTTTTGGGGTGAAATCCCGCGGGTTTCGGGTCACCAACAACAGGTGAGGCCATCACCCGAGCCCCAGGGACGGCAGCATGGATGCAACCATTCCTTTCCGCCGGCAGCGCGATGCCCTGGGCCAGTGCGGGGGTCCTGGCATGGCAGCACGCCGGGGCGGCGGAGGCGTGGGGCGCAGTCGGCTTCAGCAAGCGTTTCGTCTGGTTAAATCTGCGATTACAGCTCTCGCTGCCGCGGCGCTCTCCTGGCAGCCCCGGCCTCGGCTACCGACCGCGCCGCGATAACAGGCTCTATTAGCACAAACACCGGGTCCGAGCCCAGCCGAGGATGGGGAGGATTAAGCAGCCGGCTTCTTCTGCTAATTAATAATCCACTTGATTAGGAGTTGTCAGTCAATGTGTCACCAGCGCAAGGACAGGCTCTGCGGCCACGAGCTGGGGATGCCGCTCCATGGGGCCGGCATCTTCCTCCTCCTCCTCCTCCACACCCCAGCCAGCCCCTGTGCCGCTCCAGCACAGCCTGCCCGGACCCCTCTCTCTGCCCCCCTTTTGATTGCCACCATCTGATGTCATGGATCGTGCTGATGATGTCATCAGCATTCTGCCTGCCCCCATGCCCTCTGTCCTCGCTGCCATCACCCAAAAGGCTGGGGCTCCCTCCGCTCGGCAAAGAGACATAAAAAAGGCCCCCTCTGCCTGATGATGTCATTTGTCACGCAGGCTTGTGATGATGTCACAGGCTCCCACATTCACCCCAGGTGCCACCTGAGTGGGATGCTGCTGGTTCCCACTCGACGGGTTGGGCCGAATTCGGCCATGAAGCATCCCGAAGCCTTGGGGTGCAGCAGGGCACCCCCAAAACGTGGGGGAAAGCCAGATCCCCCCCCAACACTAAGGAAGAGCATCATCCCCACCGTCCCCAGCAGGTGACATCAGGGACGCAGCATCCAGCCAGGCCGGGGGCAGCGGGTTTTGGGGGGCAAGGGGCTCCCCCCCTCCCAGCCTGGATCCCCCCAGTGCTGCAGCAGAGCACGGGGGGCAGGCGGGGAGGGGACGGTGTCCCCCAGGGTGGCTTTAGCACAGGGAGAGCACGGCGGGGAGCGATAATAGCATCTCCCCCGGCCCCCGCGCAGGAATAGAGAGCAATTAGCTAATTGCAGCGGGAGGCTGCGGTGGGTGCCTGCCCCGGCCCCCCCGGCGTGGCCAAGGGGGCTTCGTGTGCGGCAGCCGCATTGCTTTGTGCTTAACCTACATTCGCTTTTGTCCTGGCCAGCGCAGCAGAAGCATGCCCGGGGCCCTGTGTTCACCTCGGCATGGCATGGCATGGCATGGCATGAGGTGGCACGGCTCGGCATGGCTCGGCGTGCCACCTGGCACTGGGGTCCCTCTCAGCAGCCCCCAGACCCATATTAAGCAGCCAGGGCTCAGCCTCGCTGCTGCTCGTGAGGCTAATGAGCTCGGGTAAGCGGGTCACGGAGGCAGTGACACGGTGACATGCCATCAGGCCGCGGCATAGTGTCCCCAAGGTGGTGTTTCTCCTCCTCCTGGGGGTTTAATCACAGGAGCCCCTTCCCCAGGGTGCCTCCCCTGGAGCATCCTCCTCCATCCCTTCCCGGGAGGATGGGAGCTCGGCAGCCTCCCAAGGAGCAGCACTCGCTGACGACAGCTTCGACTGAGCTTTAATTATCTAACGAGTCTCGGCGTTCGCAGCCGCTGTACTGTGAACAAACAGGCAGAAGGCGCCCGCTCCAGCTGTGGCACAGGGGCCAGATGTGCCGTGGGGAGGGGGTGGCAGGGGGATGCTGCTCAGCGGGGACTGCCCTGCTCGGGGACGTGGCCCTGGGGACCCATGGGGGTCCCAGCAAAAAGGAGCACCAGGAGCAAAGGGGTTAAATCCCTGGGTTGGGGACCGGTGGTGACAAGGTGATGTTGGGGTGCAGCTCATATGGCCGTGTCCTGCTCCACCCCTGGGGACACCCATCAGCACCCAGCCCCATCACCCTTCATCTCCCATCGGGCTGCACCCACCACCCCAAAAGATGCCCCCCGAGCACCCTCAGTGTCACCGCTCCGGCTCAGCGGCTCCTGGGTCCCCATTTAAACCCCATCCCTGCAGGGCTGCACCCTCCCCTGCCGCTGCCTGGATCCAGCCCCACAGATGCTGCTGCCCTTGCAGAGCTGGTCCGTACAGCGGCGGCTCCTTAAATCTTCCAAAACCAAAGCACGAGCCCTTTGCGGGGGCTCGCTGGGACCTAGCGCACGCTCCCAGCCCCAGAAGGGTCCTGCTGGGGTGGCGGCTGGTGACACCGATGCCACTGGGATGCTCGTGGTGGTGCTGGGCTCTGCCTATTTTTATTTCGTCCTTGATGAAGTTTGTTGGGTTGCTTCCATCCCCGGAGGGTTTAATAACCCCAGATGGGATCCGCAGCCTTTCAGCAGGGTCTGTGCTGGCGATGCCCCGGCTTTGTGTGCAGCAGCACGCAGCATCCGGAGGCAGCGAGGAGAGAGCAAGTGAGCCTGAAAAATCCTGAAAAATCACCTCCAGAGGCTGCGGGAGCCGAGTGCGGGGTCATGGCAGGGAGAAAACACATCTGTGGGTCCCAGGGATCCTTATTTCCCCCAGCAGACTCTCTCCCATGGGTGCCCTGGGCCAGGCGGGGATGAGCCATCACCCACCCGGTCGTTCCCGGGATGCAGGAGCTGGATGGTCCTGCCACGGCCCCAGCCTGGCCCCACAGCTTCGGGGCAGCCCCGTGGGCTCACCAGCCACCCTTTGGGTGCTGCACCCACAGCTGTCAGCACCCCTAAGTGACACCTCTGCACTCCCTTTCCCCCATCCAACACCAGCTAAATATCCCAGTGCATCTCCGGGATAACTGGTCTGGTGAGTGCCAGGGAGAGCATCGCCGCTCATGGTTCTCCTCCGGAGCCAGCGGCCGCTGGGATGGATTTTTTTTTTAACAGGGATGAATTTTTCCACCTCGGTTGCTGGCGGGGAAAATCGGCACTGGGGAAGGGGCCGAGGCAGCGCAGCCGGCACCGGTAACGCAGCAAGAAGGGGCCATTGTGGCGAGGCGCAGCTGCGCGGGGTGCCGGAGAGGAGCGATGGGAATGCAAAATGCCGGCGACGGGAAGGGCTTGGGGGATTCACCACCCCCCGAGGGTGTTTCCCCACCCCGCACGTGTCCCGGTGACAATAGGGGCTTTATGGGGAGCGAGGCTGTCCCCTGTCCCAGGAGCTGCTGGGCTCCGGCATATGCCGTCCCGATGGGGCTACGTGGGTGCTGGGGACACCCCGTCCCCACCTTGTCCCCCTGCACAGCCACGGGCCAGCCCCGCTCACCAAAGCGGGGTGGTGGTGATGGGTGCTGGGGTGCTCCCAGGGACCTGGTGCCCTTGGAGCCCGGGCTGTGCCACCAGCAACCTGCTCGCAAGGCTGATGGAGATGGGTCCCTGAAGCAGCGTGACAAAGGGACGCTGGGGACAAAGCGGAGGACAGAGAGCGGCTCCGTGTCCTTCCCAGCAGCGACCTGGCAGGCAGCAGCTCCTGTTTCTCTTGCTGAGCTCTCGTGAATTATTCAGGCGCTGCCTCTCCGAGGCTGCTCCCCCTTCGCCCGCAGCGGAGCCCCCTGCACCCGGCCGGGGCCCGCAGAGGTGGGGAGCAGCCGGGGTGGTGCCGCTGGCCGTGTGCCGGCCGCTGAGGCGGGATGCGCCGTGCGAGAGGGAGCGGGATGAGACGCGAAATCTCCCCGAGCACGGGGTGATGCTCAGCGTGCGGGAGAGGAGCCGTTGCAAACACCATTTCATTCCATTGAAAGGAGAAGAGGAGGAAACGGGGGAGAGCGACAGCACGCGAGCTGGCCTGGATCCTGTTTCTTCTCTTTTTTATTCTGTTTCTGTGCAGCGCCAGCTCTCATCCCCCACTGATTGGCAATGGCTGCTCCATCCACACCGGCAGCGCCCGGTGCCCCCCGGCAGGGATGGGGCTTTGCTGGGGTGACCCCCGGCTTGGCCCCCAGCCGAGCACCCACCCTCAGCCGCTGCTGGGACCCCAGGAGGGTTTGGGGTCCGGCTCTGGGGCTGGGAGTGAGGTGGAGAATTGTGCAACGCAGGGGACCGTCCCCGAGATGCTCCCGGGAAGGGGCTGGAGACAGGGAGTGGGGTCTGCATGCTGGGCATGCTGGGGGTGTACTGGGGGGAGCAGGGTGCCTCCCACACGCCCAGCCCATCCCGTCACCCTCCGCAGCACCTTCAGCAACGGCCTGAGCAGGGTGAGCAGAGCGGCCGGGGCTGCAGGGGTGCCCCGGTGACGAAGAGACGGGACGGGACAGCAATGGGGATGAAGAACAGGGTAGGAATGGGGACATGGGACAGGGTAGCAATGGGTGCGTGGGATGGGGCAGCAATGGGGACATGGGACAGGACAGCACTGGGGACACAGAACCAGGCAGTGATGGGGACACGGTGCCGGGCAGAAGCTGGCCCTGCCAGTGGGAAGCCGCCACGTTCTGCCAGTGCTTCCCCAGCTCCATTCACCACCTCCCCCCGATCCATCACCGTCTCTTTAGCCCGCGCCGGGGTGCTCCCAGCCAACGGCTCGTTTCCCATCACTGCAAGTGGCCGCCAGGAACAGATGAGCCCGGGAGGGTGATTTATGCTGGGCAGGTTGACGCCACAACTGTTCGGGAGAGCGGGAACAGCTGCTCCGGCACAACGTGGGGCCGGGAACAAATCCTCGGCGGTGGCAGGAGCGGGGGCTCGGTGTGGGCGATGCCCCGGGGGTGTCGGGCATCTCCATGGGGTGGGGGGACTGGGGAGGATCTGGGGGGGCTGAGGTTCACTTCCCAGCCGCTGCGTGAGACCAAGATTCAAGTCAAGGCTCCGGTTAATCCAGACTTTAATGCACTCTAAATCCCACCTTTAATCTGTTTAATGCCACCTTTCAGAATTAGGATCCCGCGCGGTGGCTCCTTCCCACCGAGCCGGGCGGAGGAAGAGGAGGATGCTCCGACAGCCCCGATGCTGGGGAGCTCGGGATGGGGGTGCAAACCTCGGCATGGCTCGGCGGGACCGTGGGGCTCGTGGGGTCCCCAGCGCAGGGACGAGCTGATGGCCATGACCCCCCCCAGCTGCTGCACCCCGGCCTAAAACCTCCCGCGTGTGGCTGACATCGGCCGGGGTGGGGGGTCCCCGCGATGCCCCGGTGAGAAACCGGCCCTGCGCCCAGCGTGGGGGCTGCCGTCACCCGCCGCCCACCACCCAGGCCCCCCGCTCCCCCGGCCAAGCGGAGGAGACGCCCGTCCCCGGTTTGTGCTGGCGGTGGTGGCTGGATTGGGGCCGGGGGGGGGGTTAGGGTCTGGGGGCAGCCCCCCCCCCCAATTCCGCCCCAGAGCCCCCGGGCAGCAGCCGCCTGCGCACCCGGGCGCGCTGCTCCCGGCGAGGGGTGGGAAAGGGGCCCGGTGCGGGGCTGTTGGCACCGGGGCAGGCGTCCCGCGGACCCCCACGCCGTCCCCCCCCTTCCCACGCGTGTCACATCCCCGTGGGGCACCCGGGCCCCCGCCGTGGGGCACTTTGCGAGCCCCCCGGTGCTGCCCCCGCTCAGCCCGGTTCCTGCTCGCAAGCGCGGCGGCCGCCGGCGGGATCCCACGCCGCTCCCACGCGTGACCCACCCGGCTCCCCGTCACCCACGCAGCCCCGTACAGACCCGGGGGAGGCCCCGGGCGGGGCAGGGCCGTGCCGGGCCCACGCCGCGCTAACGGGACCGGCCCACGCACGCCCGGTGCGCACCCACGGGGCCGCTCCCGCTCCCGGCCCCCCCCCGCCCCGCCCCGTCCCGTCCCCACCGCGCCCTCCCATTGGCTGCTTCGTAGCAAGCCCCGCGCCGCCATTGGCTGGCACCTCCCGCGGGTCCCGCCCCCGCCGCCGCCGCGCCCGGCCCCGCTCCGGACTTCGCCGCAGCCGCGGGCGGGAGGCCCGGACCCGCCGGGCACCGGGCACCGGGCACCGGCTGCGGGGGCACCGCCGCGCCCGGGCAGGGAGAGGCGCCGGGGGAAGGGAAACCCCCCGCCCCGCCCCGTCCCGCCCCGTCCCGTTCCGCCCCGTCCCACCGGGGGCACCGGAGCAGCCCCGGTCCCGGCGCCGCGCTCCCCCGAGGCAGGCAGCAGGTAAGGGCCGGCTGGGCTCTGCTGCCCGCCGGTGCAGCGCTGCCGGGATCGCCCCCCCCGCCCTCCCCGGTTCCTCCTGGTTTCCCCGGTCCGTGGGGGTGGGAGCTCGGTACCGGTGCTTCCCACTCCGGGACCGGGGCGAAGCCGCTCGTCCCCAGAAGGGAGCGCACCCCCCTGCAGGGAATCGGTCCTGTCTCCCCCCCCCGGTGTCACCGGGCACCGGCGGCCCCGCCCGGCCCACGGGGCAGCGCGGCCCCGGCGGGGGACACCGAGGGTTTGGGGAGCCCCGAGGGGCGGGAGCTGCAGAGCCCGGGGCTGCCCCCGGGGACCCCTCGCCGTGCCTCAGTTTCCCCAGGTGGGTAAAACACGGGGAAAGGGGCGATCTCCCCCCAAAAGCGGTGGGAAATCCGAGGGGGGCTCGAAACGTCACCGCGTCCGGTGGGCGACGGCTAACGGGAGCGTGGAGAAGGCGCCGGAGCCCCCCCGCCACGGGGACGGCACCAGAGCCCACGTGCGAGGGCAGGGCCGGGTGCCCCATGGCAGCGCTTGGCTTCGCGCATCCCCTCGTCCTTCCTCCGCACCCGGCCGCTGCCCGTCCCTGGGCTTTAACGGATGCAATTCCTCCATTCCCGGAGAGACGAATCCCTTTGGCGAGCCCGGATCCTGCTCGGAGCAGCAGAGTTGGGTGGAAAACTTCCCAACTCCCACCAACCAAAGCTTTATCGGCTCCGGAGCGGGCAAGGATTTGGGCCATAAATATTCTTTGCCGACCCCAAGCCCAGCACCGGATCCGAATTGTCCCGTGGAGCTTTTCTCCCTTCCCGGAGCGGCTTTGTCCTCGCCGAGCCCCGGGCAGGAAGCATGTGATGCACCAAGGCCCCCGCCGGCGGGACAGACAGACACACGGACGGCGGTTTGGGCTCTGTTTCCCCCCCCCTCCCCGATCCATTTTCCACTTCCCCATGGGTCTCCTGAGCCTCTGTCTGCTCCGAGCGAAGGAGAAAGGAAGTTGATGCTGGAGAGAGCGGCTCGATGGCAGCTTGGTAAAGAAAAGGAGGAAATAGAAGGCGAGACAGATGCTCCAAAATAACCCCCCCTTCCTCCTCCTCTTCCTCCTCTCCGTGCTGCAGCTGCCTCCCCACCGGGGCACGGTAATCCCGGGGGGATTCCTTGACACGGCGCCGGATCAGCTCCCCCATCCCGAATCAGCACCGGGCAGCACCCCGAGATTGCACCACGGGGTATCACCCCCCCATGCCAGAGCACCCACAATCGGCACCCTTCCATGTGCCAGCATCCCGTTCCCACGCGGTGCCGGCAAACGGGAAGCGCCGGCAGGATTCACCACCCACGCCCGGGGCTGGCATCGCCGGAGCCCCCTCGGATCGGCCGCCCGGCTCTTTGCACAGACATGTTGGAGTTGCCGGGGCAGATCGGCGTTCCCAGGCATCGGTGCGCACCGGATTTGGTACCAAAAAGCTTCTGCTCCTTCCCGCAGGTGCCTGCACCAGGGCTGCGAATGCAGGGCACCTACAGGAAGGAGATTATGAGATAGGGGAGTTTAGATCCCGGTGCCAGACATGGTGGGGACAACGATGGGGACGTGGCCGAGCGCTTGGCAGTGCCGCTGGCACGAGTGCCAGGAGCGAGCGGAGTAAGGTACAACCACCCGGCACGGTGCGGTGCCCGGCTGAGGCGATGCCAGCGTTCCCCACAGCATCCCCGGACCTCGAGCATCCCCGAGGAGCCGCAGCAGCCGCAGTTTTTTGCCATCCGTGCCAAGAAATGAGTTTTTCCTCAGGCGAGGTGTTTACTCAGTGGCTTCCTCTCTGGCCTCACCCCGCTTGGCACACACGCGCCGGACCCGGCGGCTCTCGGTGCTGTTTGCACCCATGGCAACGTGCGAGGGACGGTTATTGCAAAAGGCGGCGTGCGTCCTTCCTCCTCCTCCTCCTCCGTCGCTCCAGTGCTGGTAAAATGGGTCTTGGGGGACGTGGCTGGAAGCTGGAGGGGTCACGGCTGGTGACGGCAGTCGGGCTCTCCGGTTACATCCCCGTGCCGCGCCGGCGTTCTGACCCGTCTCCTGTAATCCAGCGCAGCAACGGGGTTTAATTAATTAATGGGGGTTGGAGGCATGGGGAGCTGGTGGAAAGCGATCCCGGGGGACTGAGAGCGGAGCAGCGGGATCCCATCCACCCCCCCGGCGTTTGGCTGAGGATTCGGGGGGGACCGGGGATGCTGGGGTGCGGAGCCAGGGTATTTTCCAGAGCAGCAGGAGGAAACAGCAGATGGGATGGAGGGAAAACCGGGGAGATCTCCACCATTAAATGTTTGCTTCTAGCGTTGGCCCTGGCCGGGGAGATGATGCTTCTATGTTGGAGGAAACTTGCAGCAAGAGGAGGAGCGTGGGGCTTGTTAATATGGCCCTGGTGAGGAAGAGGAGGCGGAGGTGCCTCTGCTCTCAGCTGGAGCTTCGCGGGGCCCTCCCCTCGCGCCGCACGCGTGCTCCGCGCTGCCCCATAAATTATTTAAGTGCTTTTGCTTTCCTGCATGAAATATTCAGCCCGCAGCCGAGGGAGCTGGGGGGTTTGGGGGGGATGAGCACACGGAGCCGCTGGTGGGTACCTGGTGATTGGGACGGTCGGAGAGAGGGATCATTGGGGCAGGTAGAAATAACCCTGGGACGGCGTCGCTGCTGGATTCGACCCTTTTGCCGTAAATGAGCTGCCAGCCGGCGCTCACACGGCGGCTCTGCCGCGGCATGTGCCAGCGCCACCGGCCCCGGTGCTGGCAGGATGATGGGGTCTCGTGTTCCCTCCCGCTGCAAACGGAAGCTTTAATTGATGCTTTTTAACGAGAGGGCCGGACTCTGCTCTCTCTCGTGCCCGCCGTGGTGTAGGAGATGTTTTACAGAGGGTCCCCATGGGGTGGGGGGATGAGGTTGCAGCCGGGTGTTGGATGAGATGCTCGTGTGTGCCAGCCCGGCGGGGAGGAACGCCAAACCTGCCGGTGGAGGTGGCAGCGGGGCTGCCTGCCCTCTGCCAGCGCTGGATTTGGCGCTCAGCTCCCCTGCCCTGCGGCGGCGCGGCTGGGATGGTGCTGTGCCCTGGCGCTGGCACGCGTCTGTCCCCAGGGGAGCCCGCGGCAGGGACTTCGGCTGTGTCACCGCGTCCCCACCTCGTGCAGGACATCTGGATGTCCCAGCCTCGGGTTAAGCCCTCAGACCAACGCTCAGGGCTGCAGACCCCTCCCCGAAACCTGCAAAATGGGTGGAAAAAACCCCAAACCAGGGCTGTGACTGTCCCCAAAGCCACCGTTGGGACCACAGCCCCGCCGCGCTCTTCCGGAGCAGGGAGGGACTCAGTGAAAGCAACACCCGGTTGCTCTTTTTCAGTGGAAGAAGCTGGTTTTCGAGGGCGTTTTCATTAAAAAGAAGAAGGAGGGGGAAAAAAACAAGCCCTGAGCAGGGCTGGAAACTTCAACGACAGGAAGGAAACGGGGTGGTTTATTTCAGTCTTGAGTCTGCTCGTTGGGGCAAGGCTTGCCTCTTCTGTGCGCCGATAGCAGCCCCTCCGTGAACAATGGGGTCGCGGGGCCCTTCCCGGCAGGAAAACGGCTCGTTCCGGTGAAATCTGCCGATCGGTGCTGAGTCAGCAGGTCCTGGTGGGACAGAGCGTGGTGCAGAGGGTGCCGGGTTAACCGGCCCGGTGCTGAGCGGGAGCGAACGTGCCGGGAGGTGAGCTTGGGTTTTCTTGGGGGTTGCAGCGAGCGACCTGCAAAACAGCCCATGGGCGGTGGGGAAGGAGCAGGTCGCATTTTGGGGGTCCAGGAAAGATCCCCCTGCCACCGCTTCGTGCCTCAGTTTCCCCCCACGAGCGATGCTCATCTCGCCGGTCCCCGGCAGGAGAGGGCCGCGGGGCAGCCAGGTGTTATTCAGTGCCGGGAGCGGAGGGTTGATCTGTTATTACAGTCGCTAATTGGGAGCCGTGGGTGCGTGGGGCAGCTTGCAAGAGCTGGCGCTTCCTATTTTTTATGGGCTTCGTAGGTGGAGTTTGCACGCATTTTATGGCTGCGGTCACCCAACAGAGAGCTCAGGCGTGGGAATTCCTATTTATCCGGGCACCGGTCCCGGCGGGGAGCCCAGGGCACCCCATAACCACCACGGGACGCAAGGGAGGGGACTTCCAGGGTGCCAACGCCGTGGCAAAGCCCTGCTCCTTCCGAAAGGAGCAGGTCCCCGTGCACAGCCAAGGGAGAGAAGATGGAGCCGCGCTGCCTCTGCCCGTCCTGCCCGTCCCTCCGGGCTCGGCTCCGGCAGCATCTCGCGCACGTGGCCGTCGGCATTAAATGAGCCCAACCCGCCTGGGAGCTGCCGATGGCTCTGCGAGAGCAGCCTCTGCTTTGTCATTTCTGTCTTATTAAGCGCGAGAGCCTCAGCTCGAAGCTCACGCTGGCAAAAATCAATGTTTTCACATCGAAGGAAATACTTACAAACCTCTGTGTTTTTCCTGAGGGCTGTAAATAACGCCGCATGCAGCAGCTCGCATGGTGACAGTGGCTCCGCTACCGCTCACTTAATTCACGCCCTCGCAGAGCCTCAGCTGCCCCTGGGTTCGGGGAGCCGGCGGCTGGAAGATGCCCGGGAAACCGGGGCTCAGCTTGCACAATCACCCGTGCACCATCGCCCTTGCACCGTCACCCGTGCACCATTGCACAACCAGCTGCAGCGAGATGGAGCCTGGGCCGCAGCGGGGTATCCGAGCCCCGCGGGAAGCCGGGGTTTGCTCCCGAGAGCCCGGTGTGCGCTCTGTGGTGGTAGGAGCGGGATCGAGGATCCCCGGAGGGGGTCCAGGACTGGGTGGCGGCTCGGCCGGGGGGTCCGCAGGGCTGCACGCGACGGAGATGAACTTGGTTCTCCTCTAGAATAACCCTAAACCTAACTCTCCTCTCCGTATCCATGGCCAATTTATCCCCATCCATTCTCACACCAGCAGCATCCTTTAGCTTAAATAGCTCTTCTCTCCTCCCTGGTGATGTATTTATAGCGTGATCCCATCCCTTCCCCACTCCTGCTTTGCCGGGCTGACCGTGCCACGTGCAGGCTCTTGCATAAGCAACCCCCGGCTCTGCCTATCCATCCCGGTGCGGGAGCCGGTTGTTATCACGCCGTTCTCGCCTCCCTGTGATTTGTAGCTCTGCGATTTCCTGGGGCAAGATGCATCTCCAGGGTCGGTGGCGTTTTATTCCTTCACAGCAGTTTTTAAAGCCGTAATCTGCCTGAGATGATTGATTTGGTTCTGCCGGGGTGTGGGGAGTTGGGCTGTAGGTGAGCGAGGGGTGAGGTTTCCGGCTCGCTGAATTATTCACCTGTGTGCAATGCTCGTGCCGGCTGTGGAGGAAGCAGAGATGACGGCAGAACAAGTCTGAGCTCCGACGGTGTGGGCGTACCGGGGCGGGCAGCACAGGGGAAAAGGGCTTCAATGCACATCAGTGGGTGCTGCAAACCAGCCGTGCCGTCCCGGCCTCGGCGGCTGCCGGGCTATACGCCAGCACGTGGCTGTGCCGGCCGCGGTGGGTGACTCAGCTGTCACCTGGGTCGTCCCCAACTCACCCTGCAGGAAATGAGTCAGGTTTTAAGGAAGAAAAATGTCAAAATGATGGGGCAAGAGTCCTTCCTGCACGGGGAGGAGGGTGGCGCCGATCGCAGGAGGGAGACGGGGAAGGAAGGTCACGGGCAATGCTCAGGTATGGAGACCTTGCTCCCCTCTGACGCTGCCCGTCGCGCTGTAGCTTCTCCCCAGAGTTTGGGGGAAGGTGGGAACACCCTGTAACTCATCCCCCCAACAAAACCCAGGGCATGAGCTCAGCTCACACCTGCCTTGGCACCCAGGAGCTCCTTGTGGTCTTGCTGTTGGCCGGAGATGCTCTTCCTCCTCCCAAAAGGCTGCGTGGGGAGGAGAGGGGACGGGGCTGATCCAGGGCATGGGCTGAACTGTGTGCGTGCCTCTTCCCCCTGCAGAGATGGACACCTTCAGCACCAAGAACCTGGCCCTGCAGGCCCAGAAGAAGCTCTTGAGCAAGATGGCTACCAAGACCATAGCCAACGTCTTCATTGATGACACCAGCAGCGAGATCTTGGATGAGCTCTACCGGGCCACCAAGGAGTACACCCACAACCGCAAAGAGGCCCAGAAGATCATCAAAAACCTCATCAAGATCGTCATGAAGTTGGGCATGCTCTACCGCAACGGGCAGTTCAATGCCGAGGAGCTGCTAGTGATGGAGCGGTTCCGCAAGAAGGTGCACACCTTGGCCATGACGGCCGTCAGCTTCCACCAGATAGACTTCACCTTCGACCGCCGGGTCATGTCGAGTGTCCTCACGGAGTGCCGGGACCTGCTGCACCAGGCTGTCAACGGCCACCTGACGGCCAAATCCCACTCCCGCATCAACCACGTCTTCAATCACTTTGCGGACTACGAGTTCCTCTCGGCTCTCTACGGGCCATCCGAGCCCTACCGCACCCACCTGAAGAGGATCTGCGAAGGGGTTAACAAGATGCTGGAGGAGGACAACATATGAAGTTGGCCAAAATGGGCCATTGGCAGCGACTGCCGGACTCTGCCTCCTGTGAGACCGAGGACAGGACGTACGCCTGTTTTGACCATCACCAGGCTTGATGTCCTCTTCTCTGTTGTGCTAACTCATTTTCTCCTCGTTTCTACAGAAGACTGAATCTCTTGACTTTGTCTAACCCTTGCCTGGGGTCTGCAAACCCGCCCTGCGCTGGACTGAGTCCTTTCCAGGTGCTCCTGGGCTCCTGCTGTACAGTTTGATTTCCTTTGCCCACCAAGTGCTCTTAGCTCAGAGTCCAAGGAACTGGACTCCTCACCTTGAACTCTATCGTAACCCTCCTGGGGGAAAACCAAACCAAAGACTCAGGGTGTGTAACACCGCTAAGGTGTTTCTGAGCGGGTGGGCAGTTGGTTGGATGAACGGTTGTGAGACCCTGTTACCGGAGGGCTGTAGAGCCCCGTGGTTGTCTTTCAGCAGCTCCATGACATGGTGGGAGCAAATCATGGTCCAGACTTGTGCTGCCCAGGGTAGGAAGGTGCTTCTGCACCTTGGAGGCTAGTGTGGGCTTTGGCCTCCTAAAAGACAAGTCCTTGAGACCAGAAGGATCCCACCTCGCCTGGGCGAGCGGCCGGCCCTCGGGGCAGGGAGGGAGCTGGAGGGACCCGCTCCGTCCCTGCATCCCAGGTACAGCCCTTCATCCAAGACCCAACTCCCCCCGCCACAGCACCGCTGTGATGGCTCCGACGCCTTCCTCGGTGGTTGTGCAAAGCTCTCCCTAGGATTTCAGACCTTTTACGAGTCCTCGACTGAGTTATGGTTGTTATTTTTTAGCAAACTCTGTAGCCCTGATGAGTTATTTAAATAAACTCACCTGTTTGGCCTGGGTGCTCCGTGCGGTTGATACAAAGGCAGTTGACAGTGATAAAATGCGTGCCGGGGGCAGGCGGTTTTGTCTTTTAAATGGTGATTGCTCTCTGTGACCTGGGGTTTTTAATCTCCATCCCCTGGCATCGCTACCGGCCAGGCTGCCTCTGCTCCGTGGCACAGCAGCTCCGGGCTTTGCACGGCCGGCGCTGAACCGGTGGGAGGAAACGTGGTGCAAAAACCCAGCGCAAACCCATAGCAAAGGTCTGGGGTCCCGGGGGAGCAAATCCTGCTCCCACGCAGACACTCCCACGTGCTCCTCTGCATCCCCGCGTCCCCTCGCTGCACAGGAGCTAAAAAAGCACAGCCCTGATAGCAGAAAGCAAGGGGCAACTTTGCAGAATTTAACGCAGGCGTGTTGTAAAAGCGTCGTGCTCTCAGAGCCTGGATGCACCAGCCGTGGCCTGCTTCCAACGCGCTGATCTCGGCTTTGAACACCGAAAATTGCCCTTTTAGCATACAAGACGCTGCACAATCGCAGCCGGCCTTATCTCTGCGACCTTCTTGTGCCTCCTGTTCCATGGATGTCTCCAGGCACAGGAGGCTGCCAAGGCTCGTGGGCAGAGAGCGGCTCCGCAGCTCCTGCTCACTGCTCCCTTTCCACCGCTGGCTCGAGGCACTGATAACTTTCAGCCTTAAAGATTAAATAAAAAAAAAAATAAAGTCCCTATCTCTGTCATTTCACAGGCCTGGCTCCAGCTATCACAGCTAATTTAATTGCGCGACGCAGCTCGGGGTGGGGGGTAAAGCACATTTACAGGTGTGCGTGGAGGAGAACGCAGCCAAGATCCACCGAGGTGTTGGTCCCTCGGGGAGGGCAGGGCGAAGTCAGCCTTTGGCACACGGCATTTGGGAGCAGCCGTTCCCGGCCCCCCTGGGCTGGCGGCAGCTGTCAGGTACGTGCTGAAGAGGAGCCGGAGCTGGAAACGGCTCAGTGGAGTTATCGGCAGATGCGGTAAGCAGGCAAAGCGGAACGGGGCTGATGGATGTGGCGGTGGCGGCTGCTGCGCTGACAGCCAGAAACGCTTGGCGGTTCTGTTCTCGAGGTGTGTGTCGGCACCAGCTGCGAGATGCTCCTTAATTGCATGAAACATCGCTGCTCAGATGAGCCCCGACTCACGGCTGTTCCCGTTGTCCCCAGGGTTTCGTACACCCCAGGACCACACTTAACCCACCAAATGCCTGGCACCAGCTTTCCCGGCACACAGGTGGCTAAGCCGAAACTTCTCCCCCAACCAAACGCCCACCTCGTTCCCAAACTCCTGCCTTTTTGTCCCGGGGAAGCCCTGCAGAGCACACACTCTGCTAGAAGAGCCATCTCGTGGCCTGGGTTTCCCATCCCAACCCTGGCTGTACGAGTCTGGGAAATGAGTCCCTTCAGCTCCCTTTGGTCTGGTTCCCTCCAAGAGACTGGTTAAAGAGAGAGAAAGGTCTGAGACCTGCAATGTCAGCGCCCTAAATGCAGCTTGGAGGTCAGGTAGGAGCACACTGGGGACACTCCTGGGCCCCGCAGGTTATCTGCAGATCCAGAAGGAGCCACACAGCAGAAAAAGCAGCATTTAGGAACAGCCTGGAAAACAGAGCTTGTAAAATCCCCAGTGCAAAGCACCCCAGACTGCCAAAAACCAGGGAACTCCCCCCCCCAAAATGGGCAAAGCAGCTACTGACGACCACAACCATCATGGGGCATCAAAAGCGCTCGTCACGACAGTGCTGGGTTATGCAAACTTACAGCTGGAGTCTTGCTCTCACGTGCTGGGGCTCCTCTCGGGTGGGGAGAGCCCCCCTAAACCCTCTGCAGCCTCCAAACTCCCGCGTGACATCTTGGTCGCGCCACTCGCTGGGCATCCAGTTGGAACGGGCAGGAGTCACAGAGCAGAGCAAGCTCAGGCCAGAGCACGATGCTTTATTTCTTTATTTGTGTTGTATTTACACAGGAAAGGAATTCCACATTCCCTCACTGTTATTACTCTAGATAAGAAAAAAATCACTTCTGTACGTAGAAAATAGTCCTGCAGTTGTACTGAGACACGATTGATTCCTGGGTTGTGTCAGAATAAGCAGCTCTGCCTTCCCCATGCCAAGTTATCCCACGCTCTGCCCTAGGGCAGGTCCAGAACGTCCTCCCCAGCGAAGCCGGCGGTGATCTTCGGCAGCCGCACTCAACGAGGAGTCAGATAGCTTTGGCCAACATTATCCCTTCCTTCCCCCCACCCCCAATTTAATTATTTCCTCCTGTCATGCTTGCGGAGAGAGAAATCCTGTCTCCCCTCCAGAGACTACAGAGTTAACAACTTTCTTTTAGCAAACCCCGTTTAAATCCAGCCGCTTATCTTTCTGCATTGCTCTCCCGAGCAAGGGAGATAAGGAGCCCCCGTTCGAGGGGAGCTTTGCCATATTCAGCAGATCAACCAAGCAGAAAGCGGGCGACAGAATGGCTGGCTGCAGATCAGGAGTCTCAGAGGAGGTTTCCAGCTGCAAAGCACATTGTTACTCTGACACAAGACAGAATGCATCTGTCTTAACACCTCCAAGTCCCACTTGTGTTGGACCCTAGCACATTTCAATATGGAAAACATAAAAGGTTTGGCCAACCAAAAAAACCCGCCGTTAACAAGTAATCCTCTTTATCTGCCATGCTCTTCTGGCCAAAACGCCCTGCCCGACACCGGCCTTAGGGTCACAGCTCGTCACGGGGTGTTTTTGCTACAATCATGAGTTTGGACAGTTCAAAACGGAACTTGCCTTCCCTGTGAGACACTAGAAAGAGAGAAAACAAGCACAGGATAAACAGATGGTAAGGCATGAACAAAACAGCCCTGCTGGTTCCTTTCCAGGATGATAAAGCCAGCAAGTCGGGCATTGCACTTCCTTTTTATGCACGCGACAGGCATGTTGTGATAAACCCGTTCTTCCCCCATGCTAATTTAACATTTACGCTGGAACGGGACCCACAAAATCCTGCTGCCAGCTATGGATCGAGAGCACCATACCCCCGACTCTGTAACACGCACTGTCCTCCTATACGTTGTCACCTATCTGCATTAAGCTTAAGTACTCGTCTCCTGGTAGACAGCCAGGCTCGTCGCCCACACCAGCCCCTTTCTCGCATAGTTCTCTCGGCCACAGACCTGTTGTTTCGGTGATTTCAAATTCTTCCTGTTTTAAGGGGACGTCGCTTTGTCCACCCACTGCAGCTTGAGACTGAAACGGGAAGGAAGAAGGTTTAAGCAGCTGAGGCAATCCAAGAAGCTCCTCTATTTAAAGCAAGCAAGCAAGCAAACAAAGCACTTTTTGAAGAATGAACTTGTGTTTTAATAATGTGGAGCGAAAGAATAAAAACCACAACGGAAATCTGAAGGAAAATCTCTGGCTATTTTTCCATTTCCTATTAAACCACAAACTTGTGTCCTTTGGGTGACTGAAAGCCTCACCACTGAAGACTGGGAAACGGAACAATAACCAAACAAAAGCACCAGCAGAGGTTTTATTTACTTTGTCACATGCGATTTGTTGAGGCAAACCGAGACTCCCCTTGTGCAGTGCGCCCTGGCAGGCTGGTGGTGTCTTTTGGAGTCACCGACGCTGGCAAAGCCAGCCGCAACCCGATGGCGTTGAGGGAGCAGAAATAAAATGGCGCAGGAGAGCCTACCTGCGGCTTCTCTCCTGACTGCCACCACTCTCTAATTAGGGACGTGATGGAGTTTTATTGGACAGATGTCTAATAAATGTTTTCCACGTCCAATTCATGTGCTATAGCAGCCTCCCACACACCTGCTTCCAAGCGATCAGCTGGGACTTACATAAGCCATGGCATACTCTATCTTGGCTCCCTTCACTTCAGCTTTAAACTGGGTAAAGAAGAGATAAGACTTCCCCTGGGGCCTGAAACAAGAAAGCAGAGTCTTTGACATGGGCAGAGAGGGTGGAGGTGCAGAAGAGCTCAGGATGCATGGCTCCCTCCCTCCACAGCCACCTCTGGCTCTCTTGTGGCTCCACACAGAGCAGGGGGGGGAAGAGGGGAACACGGCATTTATCAAACACCGCCTGGCTAAAGAGCCCACCCAGAGTCACAGCCTCTCTCGGGAGAGGAAAGCCCTCCGGTGCTGCCCTGCAGAGGCAAACCCGGCCGGGAGGCAGGGTCCCTGGCCCACATCCCACCTGCCTTGTTGTCGCTTTTGCCTCAGAGAGTTTGGGGTTAAAGAACACACCTCCAGACAGAGCAGGAGAAGAGCAGGTTGTCTTCACTGACTCCAATGTTCATCTGCCATTGCTGCAGAGGGGAAAGGTCCAAACGGTTAACGCGGGTAGGAGCCTCCCACTTCCCGCTCACCCCTGAGGCCAGTCACCTCCCCTCTCAGGGCAAGTTTCAACCATTCCAAAATAACACAACGTAACTACGCAACGCTTGCTGATGGCCCCTTTTACTTTGTGTTGCACAAAGCCCAAGGCCTGGTTACCCTCTCCTCTCCGCAACTTCATCAGTACAGTTACAGGAAAGAGTTAAATCTCATTTCTCTTTGCACTAAAAGAAAAGGATCTGATTCTAACAGGACTTGCAGATAAAAAGTACAAACTGTGTATCTGCACGGCGCTTACTGCAGCAGCAACACGAGCTGCAAAAACCTTCAAGCCTCCTAAAGAACACGGGATTTACTCCTACGAGGTCCTTCCTACCAACTGGGGTATGAAAACGTCACTCCCTCTTCTCCAGAGACATCCAGCCCAGAGATTTGTTAAGCCTTACAAATGTCACGGCCTCGCGAACCACGGCACCATTGCAACACACGAAGGACGCTTCCGTTCAGGAAGCAAATCCAATAAGTTACTTTTGCAAACACGCAGCGTTGGAAACAGTGCAACCACCCTTCTCACAGCTCCCGGTCCCTGGAATCAGCTCATCACAAACGAAATCATCCTGAACAGCTTCTCACTCTGTGCAGCTGTAAAGACTGAGTGTAAGGGAAACACTTGAAGGTTTGCCCAACTCACCTCGTTCGTTCCTCCCTGAGCTGAGTATGTGAAAGTGCAGGTGTAATCCCCCTGGAAGAAGAGAAGACGACAATGAGCAGCCTTGCTCGAGCAGGACCTGCTCTTTGCTCACCATCAGCCACTTCTCGGTGATGACGCAAGGAAAAAATTTTTCACTCTGAGGGTGGTGAGACACTGGCAGGGGTTGCCCAGAGAGGTGGGAGATGCCCCATACCTGGAAACATTCATGGCCAGGCTGGACGGGGCTCTGAGCAACCTGATCTGGTTGAAGGCGTCCCTGCCCATTGCAGGGGGATGGACTTAGATGGCCTTGAAAGGTCCCTTCCATCCAAAGCATCCTGTGATTCTACGATCTGGGGACACCTGACAGCATTACCGGGGCCGCGGCACGGCGCAGCCCCCGGCAGTCTCACCCTGGGGTGACCGAGGAGGAGCACGCAGCACGGCCATGTCCGGGCCTCATCGGAGCGCAGACAGCGCCAGGGACCGTGCAGCGCTCATCCCCCGGGGGGGCCAGCAGGACCCCATGGTGCTGGGGTGGGGACCCGTGTTCTGGGGGCCCCCTTCTCCATAGGGCCCCTTCCCCTTCCTGAGCCTCCTTCCCGCGGGGACCCTCTTTCTTCAAGACCCCCTTCCCCCTGGCGACCCCTGCCTCCCCTTGGGGTACCTCCTCCCTCGGGGACCCCCTTCTCCTCAAGGGCCATTCTCCACGGCAAGCCTCTCTTCCTGGGGACCTCCACGACACAGAGACTGTCCCACCTCGGGGAGCCATTTTCCTTGGGGATCTCCTTCTGCTGGAGACCCCCCCCTTTGGCGACCCCTTTCTCCTTGGGGACCCCCCCCCTCTCCTTGGGGACCCCCTTCTCCTTGGGGACACCCTTCTCCTTGGGGACACCCTTCTCCTTGGGGATCCTCTCTCTCCTTGGGGACCCCCTCCCTCCTTGGGGACCCCCTTCTCCTTGGGGACCACCTCTCTCCTTGGGGACCCCCCCTCTCCTTGGGGACCCCCTCCCTCCTTGGGGACCCCCTCCCTCCTTGGGGACCCCCTCCCCCCTCGGGGACTCCCCCTCTCCTTGGGGACCCCCTCCCTTCTTGGGGACCCCCTCTCTCCTTGGCGACCCCCTCCCTCTTTGGCGACCCCCTCCCTCCTTGGGGACCCCCTCCCTCCTCGGGGACCCCCTCCCTCCTCGGGGACTCCCCCTCTCCCTGGGAGCCTCCTGCCTTTGGAGATCCCCCCTTGGGGACCCCTTTCCCCCTGGGGACCCCCTCCCCTGCCCCCGTCAGAGCCCGGATTCCCCCCCCCCATCTCGTCCCGCCTTCCCTCACTGGCTGGCAGCCAATCCCCGTGGCGGGAGGCAGGAGCGACGTGCCGTGCAGCCAATCAGGGAGAGGCGCGTACCCTCTCCTCACCCTCTCCCTCCTGCCCTCTCACCAGGCTCCGGGAGAAGGAGTGAACCTCCCCGCCGGGCCGCACGTCGAACTCGGCCGTGCTCGGTTCCTCCGCGGCCCGGGCCGCCAGGCACAGCAGGGCGGCGGGCACCAGGGCGGCCCACAGCCTCCGGCCGCTCCTCCCGCTGGACGCCGCCATCTTGGAAAGGAAGCCCGGACTACGGCGGGCGGGAGGGGTCAATGCGGGCTGCGGCCGCTCAGGCGGCGCCCCGGCGGCCATCTTAGGTGTGGGCAGGGAGCCCGGGCGGGTTAACCCTTGGGGGGCCGCGGTGGGGACAAGAGACGGCGGGGACGAGGGGCGTGGGGACACTGGGACAAGGAGCCAGCGGGACGTGGGACAAGGGGACATGGAGACAGCGGTCTCCCCGCAGCCAGTGCCCCTGGGGCCGTGCTCTGCTCTGTGGTTGCTCCCACGGGGGACACGGGGCAGCTGCGGGACGTTTTGGGGAGCCCACGCTGCCACGGCCCCGCTCCCCTCGCACCCCAGCCTGGCCCCGCTCGGGCTGCTGGGCTGCAGCTGGCACTAAATCCCTCAAATTATTCAGGATGGGGGGGAAATAAAAAGCAGGATGGGGGGAAAGGTGCGTTTTGTGCCTTGTCACGCCGGTTTAATGGGGTCAAGGCCTATTTTTTAACGGCAGCGTTGCTGGCTCAGCCCCCGCAGGGTTGGGCAGAGCTGCGGCCGCAGCCAGAAAATCCATCCCTGGCTGGTGGCCTTTGGGATTCAGCTGGAAGGAAAAGGGGCCGCGGGAGGGGAAAGAAGGGAAAGAGACGGCCAGGCTGGGAGGAAAGGCACGGAGAAGGAGCCTCTCGCCGAGCATCGTGCGGAGGGAGCTTTGCCTTTCCCACCAGGAAAAGGACCGGCTGCATCAACCGTGCCCCGGCCACCAAACCCTGCCCGGCCACCGTTTGCAGGCGCAGAGCAATTAGCTGTGCTGCTTTTAATAGCTTCTCACCGCACACGAACAAAAGCCCTTTTCCAGAAGGAAACAGCCCCGGATCCGCAGCCAGGGCAGGGAGAGATGCCCGAGGAGGGAGGGACGTCCTCTCCCGCCGCAGCCCTGGCTCACAGCGCAGGGAAGCTGGCCTGGTTGGCCACCCCGCACTGGTTGTTGGCACCCTTCAGCAGGCGGATGTAGCCCTGCTCACCCCACGCCTCCGACCAGCTGCAGGAAGAGATGGAGAATGAGCATATCCGCATTCCCACGCACACGGAGACCTGGCCCCGCTCGGGACAGGGATGCTCCTGCCATGCAGCTCTGACCCCAGCAGGAGCAGAAGGGGTGGCAGGTTTGGGGGGACACCCTCAGCCCCTACCTGTTCTTTAAGATCCAGTAGCTCACGTTGCGCCCGTTCTCCTGGCTCGTGCCGTAGCCCACGGCCAGCATCCCGTGGTTCACCCGCTGGCTGCAAAACGTGCTGCTGAAGATGCCTGGGAAGAGCAGAGCCGGAGTGAGCCGGGGGCAACCCCAATCGCTTCTTCTCCGGGTGAAAGCAGGCTGGTGGATCCTATTCCCCTGGGCTGGGTGCCCTGGGGAAACTCTGGGACTCAGCAGCCCACCCCGCCACGAGGCAGCCCTGCCTCAGTTCACCCATCCACGCCACGAAGAGCGAGACAGTACCCGACTTGTAGAAGTGGAAGTGGAAGCTGCTGGCATCCACCGCCACGGACACGGGGCCCACAGCCGCCACCGCCTGCTCCAGCGCCGCCTCGCTGCCCTGAGCCACCAGCCAGATGGTGGAGCAGTTGGCCGCCCTGTCCTGGGGGTTGTATCGGCAGCTGGAGGTGTCCTGAGAGGAGGGAGAGCGCGACGCTGGGGCTGGGACCTGCCAGCACTGCTCTGCCGTGTCCCCAGGGCCGCCTGCTGTCCCTTACCGTGGCCATGTAGGGGTAGACGTGCTCCGAGTTCAAGCCACCATTGTCGCGCACGTACTGGAAGGCGCGGGTCATGTAGCCGCCGTGGCAGCCGTTGTTGCCCAGCTTTCGGGAGCAGTCGATGAGGTTCTGCTCGCTCAGCACCACCAGCTTCCCCGTCCGGTTGAAGACAAGCCCCTCCAAGGCCCCTGTGGCACTGAACGCCCAGCACGACCCACAGTGCCCCTGGGTGAGATAGGGACAGCGCCGGGGTCATGGCATCGCCCCAAAACCCACCAGAGAGGGACGCTGTGACCCCCTCAGCGCTGCTCTCCAGCTCCTCAGCTGCAAAACTGCAGTGGCCAAAACTGTGGGAGCTGCTTCTTGGGGTTGCCCAGAGGTTTTTTGGTGCTTAGGAGGATGCTGCTGCTTGTTTCTGCTGCCCAGGCTCCCAGCACCCATCACGCAGCCCCGGCCGGACGCCTGCCCCGTGCCCACCTGGTTCTTCACAGGCGTCACGTAGCCCTTCGCCCGCCAGTCCACCTCCGCCGGGGTCTCCAGGGCTGCCGAAGCCTGGAAGAGCAGTGCCGGCTCCTCCCGCTGCGCTGGGGTGAAGCCGTTCAGGAGCCAGTTAAACTCCTCGTCCGTCTGCAGGTCACCAAGGGAAAACTCGTGTGATGCCACCAGCGCCCGGCCGGCACCACCGCGGCTCCCCACCGGCCGGCCGACCCCGGGGGAAGCAGCCCAGCCCCAGGGATGCCTGCAGCTCCCAGCGGAGCGGGTTGGGGGTACCCGATCCCTGGATCAAGCCCTGGGTGCATCGAGGGGTCCCCAGGCCCCGGATGCAGGGAGGGGTCCCCGGGGAAGGTGCCGGGTGTATCGGCAGGTACCAGGTCCCCGTAGCGGTTCATGGCCAGGCGGAAGGCGTGCTGCCCCTGCGACTCCTCCCGGTTGTGCTGCTGGATGCGCCGCAGGTTCTTCTCCCAGACCTCCCTGCGGGCAGCCTCGGCCTCCTGCCACGGGGCAGAGCGGCAGCGGGATCAGAAACGTCCCCGGGAGCACGGGGACATGGGACGGGGTGGGTGCACACGGGTGGCTCTGGGTGAGACCCCCCGGAGCCGGCCCCGGCGTGTGCCGGGAGGCCTGGGGGGAGCAGGACCTACCTCTGGGTACTCCTTGGCATGGAGGCTCTTCCACCCTTCCCAGGCCTCCTCCAGGGCAGGATCCGGTGCGGCGGCGCAGCCCAGCAGGGCCAGCAGCAGCCCCAGCGGCACGGCCATGGCACCCGGCTGGGGGGAACGGCGAGAGCGGGGTCAGGGGGGTCCCCGGGCTGAGCCCCATGGCTACCAGCTGAGGCCACGGGCTGGGGGCAGGACAAGTCCTTCCAAACCCGAATTAGAGGTGAGGGGGAGGCAGAGAAATGCAAACAGAGCGGCCGAGGCAGAGGAAAGCGAGCCACGTTGGTTCCTTCGGCTGGATCAGCTTTTGCGTGGCCGCGCTGCTGGTTTGGCAGGAGCTTTAGGAGGTCTTAGCCGTCCTTTGGGTGGCATTTAACTGTCCTTTTTAGGCTAGGAACAAGCAGCTTCACGAGAGAGCAGAGCCCGGACGGCAGAAGGAGGCAAATGCAGACGAAAGGGCAGCGAGAGCGGCGGGGAGGTGCTGGCTCCCCCCCTCCCTGCCCCGCTGCGCTCCTACGGCCTCTCCCCGCTCTCTTTATTTGCAAAACCCCGCTGGTTTCCCTGCCACCAGCCCAACCCTCTCTTCCCCCTTCCCACAGCAGCATCCCCGTCCGCAGCAGCTCTCCCTGCACCACCAAGGAGCACAGCTAACCGCCCCTGCTCGGGGGCTCAGCACCCAGCAGGATCGAGCCCCAAGCAAAAGGATGAGCGGGGAAGGCAGGATCATATCTGCACCCCTCCGGAGCCAGGCTTGCCTCTTGGCTGGAGACGCCTCAGCCTCTGAGCTCCAACCCAGAGCGGCTTTGGGACTCGAGACAAAGCAGAAGAGCCCAGCGGAGCAAAAGCCGCAGCCGCTGGGCCAGGACAAAGCTGTTTTCACTTGAAAGCCAGCGGAAACCTGCACCAGCAGAAACCTGCAGCAGCCTGCGAGCAAGGGGCTCGAGCTGGAGCGAAGAGGTTTTTCTGCAGAGGTGGGGAGGTGGAGGAGCTGCTGCTCCACGCCGATGACTGAAACCTTGCATCTGTCCCGGCACGAAGGCAGGATGCCTGGGCGTACACGCTCCACCAAAATCCCTCTGTGAGGATTTTCCAATATCAATTTACACCCTTTCTTTTTGCCAGCATCCACACGCAGCCCTCCCCCAGCCCCCGTCGCCGCCAGCCCCCCTCCACCGCAGCCATTTGTCTTCCTCACATCGCCGCCGCGCGTCCTTTGATGGACCCTGGTATTTCTGAGCAACTTCAGTTATTCTGGGGTGCTGCTCTGCAAAGCCAGGCAGCACACGGCCGGGCCTCGGCAGAGAACAGAGATCAGAGGCCCGGGACACCCCTAAGCACCCAACACGGTTTCCGCTGACGTGGCTTTCCAAGAGCGAGAGCCGTCATCGCACCTTTATTCCGCACGCTTTGGGAATGGAGATGGCGGAAAGTTTTCCATTCGAGCATCTTTCAGGGTGAGCGGTGGCTTTTCTGAGCTAATTTTGTAGCGCGAGCAGTGTTTTTGTTTTAAAAATAAGTCATCGAGAACATCTGTTCTCCCTCCGCATCCTCCGCCTAAAAATAAAGCCCCACACGTTGGGTTTTCGTGGGAGCAATGCCTCCCAAGCCGCTCTCATGCTTAGTCCCAGTTCTTGAGGAAGAGTCGATTCGGCCGGTTTCCCGGCCCCCGTTACAACGCCCGCCGCTTCCCCTGGCCGTTACCGCGCGCTCAGGAAATGAACTCGACTTCAACTGCAAATCCCCTACCCGAAAGCGATAGCAGGAGCCCGGCTGCGCCGCGCTCCGTGCGCCCTTCCCGCAGGACAGCTGGGTGCGGGCCTCCCACATCATTTGTATTTCGATCCCCGGCAGAGCCTCTTACATATTGAAAAGCTCAGGATTGCGGTAGGTGATTTCCCAGTTAATGCCGCTCAGGATTCTCAATCCTCAAAAGAAGAAAACCGGCCCCGTTTTATGGCGTCAAATAATCCTACAGCTTCAGAAGCAAGCTCGGAGGATCAAAGGAGCTGACAGATTTGTAAACTCTTCTAGGCAAGAGCGTTTCAAGAGTGCACTGCAGACATTTTAGGAAACACTTGCTCTTTTGGGACAGGAAAAAGCAGTTTAAGACTGAAAGGAAACAAACCCTGCAAAATAAAGCTCCTTACCATCCACTGGCACACACCCGGCTCTAAAGAAGGCAGGGAGAAAGGGGAGCAGCTTTTGTCTGCAGATTTATCTCAAGGAACTTGAGATGTGTGCAACTTCCTCCATTACGTCCCCTTCCGCCCCTCCGACCTCAAAAGCTGCACCAGGGCTTGCTCAAAGGGGTGCGCGGCAGAAGCTAAAACACGACTGCAACCGTCGGGACAATTATTTGGGCACAGGGATGAGAAGGGAGCAACAAATGCAGCCGTATTCAGAAAACAAAATGCTCCAGCTGTAAGATGCTTTGCATTTAAAACAGCAGCCTGCAGCTTGCATCCTCAGGGCATTTAACAGCAGTTTAATTAATGCCTGACTCTCACACAGAAAGGGAAAGGGCAAGGCCAGGTTTTGTGAGGGCGAGCGTGGGCAGGCCCAGCACCTGCAAAAAGCAGCTCTGTGTGTCCTAGCGTGGGATCAGAGCTGCGAGCGCTTGGATCAGAGCAGCTGCATCCCCCTAAGTCATCGGAGGGAGTCGGGGCGCCGGGCGCGGCACCGACCTCCAGCGCCGAGGCCGGTCCTCGCAAACACGGAACGTCTGACTTGCTCAAGGTCGTGCAGCGCCTTAACGGCGGAGCCAAGAACACGGTCCAGGATTCCCAGCCCTCCACCCTGCATCTTCAATTGCCTGGATCATGCTTCCCCCGAGGAACATCAGGGATTTAATATTCTCTCCACTGCTCGGCACAGAAACCGAACAGAGCGCTGTGCTTTTACCACAGACGCGGCTTTGGCTATCGCGAGCCAGCTGCCGTTTCCTCCCCAGCCCTCTCCTGCGCTCCAAACCAGGCACAAATGCCAGCCAGCGTGTCTCTTCCCAATATTTTAATGCATCGCTACATCTTACACTCATAATTATAAAAGAATAAGAATCCATAAAAATATTTTCTTTTCATAATACGCACTTAAAATACTCCAGGGCAAGTCAACGTGGTTCATTTGGGTGGGTTTTTTTTCTTTTTGCCCCTGGCAGAACCCTTGGCTTGAGGGGGGTATGTGCTCCCCTGAGGTGCGATTGCTCAATCCCCCCTCCCCAGAACTGCAGTTCCTGTTGAGCAGGTAAATAAAAACCAGAAGAGAGCATTTGCTGAGTAGACGGGCAAGGGGAACAGTCACTGACCCGCAGAGAACTGAAGCACAGCCAATTTCAGTGCACATCTGAAAGCTCAGGGTGTCGGGGAAGGAGAAGGTGGGGTCAGGAGGCAGCACAGAGAACGGAGGGAGGGAGGATTTGCATAAATATCATCCATCTTGTGGTGCAAAAACCCAAATGCTGCTGTGATCTCTGGAGAGATGATCTCTGGTTGTAGCCAGCTGCTTCAGCTGCCACGCTACCTGTTGGCACAACTCTGCTTGCGAGCGGCCATTAGAGAAAGGTATCAGAGGACGCCGTTACCGACCCCAGCCACCTCCTCCATCTGCTCTGCAAAATTCAACTGAAAAATAGAAAAGGCTAGTGTTGCATGCTTCTGTAGAGCTCTCTTCACATCCCAGGGCTCCACATTGTCGCAGCAGGGCCAGGACGCAGCAGCAGCGATCAGCTCCCCTGGGGCTTAACATTAGGTAGTTCTCTCTTCCCTCCCGCTCCTGGCTTAAGGCAGCTTGCTGATGCGGCTCTTCCATTTCCAACGCAGGCACTGAGTTCTTGCAGGTAAGAGTACGGGAACTGCAGAGGTGCAGCGGAAGGGGAAAAGGATGGGGGAGAGAGAGATGGACACAAACCTCAGCCTCGGGAGACAGACCACTGTCCATTGATTCCCAGGATAGAGGGAGTAGCAGCAAAAAAGCATTAACAGCCAGGCCGGAGGAGAGGAACAGGACGAGCAGCCGAGCAGGGGCAGACCTCCAGCTTGGAAAGTGAAAGAAGGTGGCACTGTCCAAAGGGAAGGTGCCCTCCACGCTCCCCCCTCGCTCGGGGTGGGGACGCCCAGCCCGACGCGGGCACTCAGCCGCTTGTGCTCTGGGTTAGATGGCTGTCGAGGGAGGCGGCAGTGGCAGGGCACAGGAGGGGGAAGGTGAGCTGTCAGTGTCCAGTTTGCAGAGGCTTGTGCTCTCAGAGGTATTCTTGTAGAAAGTGCAGCAGCGTGATTTCATAGTGCTCTCCCGACTCAGGGCACCGAATACTGTGTCTCTCGTTGGGGTAGATCTGTGCAGAAGCAGAGAGACGGGGTGGTTAGGCAGGAGCAGCTCATTCGGCATGGGCAAGCCTCCCTCACGTCAGCCCTTTTCCCTCAACCCAGTCTCCATCGGGACAAAGAGGTGCCAGGAAAGGTCCAGAACAGCAGCTCCCCTCCCTCACTGCGCTGGCGTGTGCTGCTAGCCCGCTCGGCGAGTCGGCCCCCTCTGCTGCCGCCAGCCCAGTGAGACAGCAACACTTCAGCCGAGAAGGAAAGTTCCAGGCCTGAGGGCAGGAGCCCTGTTTGCAAATGCTTTTAGATACAGGCCACATCTGCCAGCCATGAAACAGCCACAGTGCCACCTCCCGGCCACCTCTTGGGAGTCAAACTAGGCATTTACTGTCATCTACATTGCAACGAGATGTGGGAGCATCTGCCTCCACCTTCTCCCGCCCCCAGAACACACAGCAGAAAACTTTTTCTCTTTCCAGATTTAAGGGACCTTCCCACTTCACTCTTGTTCCTCCTACCTGCAGCTGGTAAGGTTTTCCAGCCCGGATTAGCTGTGATACCAGGAAGTTGGTGTGAAAAAAGTGCACATTTTCATCCAAAAAGCCATGGAGGATCAGCAAACGATTTGGCCTGGAGGTGGGATGAGAGAGAGGATGAGAAACCACAGAGAGCTCTGCGGTGGGTCTGAGCAAAGAGCTGCCACTCTGCAAGCCAAAACTGAGCAACGGACAGGCAGCCAGAGCAGCGTAAGGCCACGGACGTGGTCCTCAACAGCTCCGTGGCAAAGGGGCTGGGGGTCCAATGCCCCAGCTTGCTGCAGTAGGCAGTGACCAGCCACGTGGGTTACGATTAAATGGGATCAGAATCCATCCATTCCTTTGGGATTCAGCAGAGGTGCAACTGGTGGCACCAAGCAGGACCCGGGAGCAGGTTTTTAGCAGATCACTCAACCCCACGGTACTCACTCATTGGGAAGCTTTTCTACGTGTAATGCCACAGAGCCAGCCTCGTAACCTTGCTGGTTGTTTTCTGGGATATCCATGTACCGCTCAGTGTACCCGGTGTCATATGCCATCCAGACTGTGACAGGAGCACCTGCTATAGCAATCTGTCAAACAAATAGGTGGCAGGAGACAGCCTCAATTATCATGTGCTAAAGAGTTCGAGCGTTCCCTGTTTTCCTGAAGAGGCAGGAAAAACAGGCTCTGGACTGTTCTGTCACTCAGACCAGGATTCTTCTACAGCAAACCCACATAAAACCCAGATTCCTCCTCCTGCTATTCCTCTTAGGGTCGCAACGGGGCAAATTCCTGCATACCAGCACTAAAGGCTTCCCCTTTTCAAGGAGGACTTGTGGAATGATCCAGAAACTGTGCTGGGGAGTTGGGAAGGGGATTAGGAATAGCACATCAACATCTCATTGGATGCTAGGCTAAGTCCTCTGCTGGCAGTCCCTGGGGAACGACCCCATCCTCATCAAGCCTCGGACAGGTATGATCTGTAATCACACTGTAGCCAGGAGCTAAAGGTGGGACTGAGGGACATTTTCACCCATCCATCAGAAACATCAAGCCAAAAAGCCAACTCCAGATGCCACGAGCTACAGAAGCTGAGAGCGCTAAGTGTCCCAAGATGGCAGCCCCACGCCCAGACTTACCTTGAAGACGTTGGGTTTACAGATAAGGCCCATGAGGGAGAGAAAACCCCCATACGACCAGCCGTGTATGGCTACCCGACTCAAGTCGATGAACCCGTATTTTTCTGCTACATAATGTAAACCTTCCACCTGGTCCTCTATCTCCACCTGACCCTAAAAGGCAACACAGAAGCTCAGGTTAGGGGCTTTCTAAATCTAGAAACTTGAGACAGAAAAGACAAGAGCAACACTCACGCAGGAAACACACAGCCAGGCAGCCTGAGAAAGAACACATGAGCAGCAATTCATCAACAAAAGTAGTACATTACCATTTGGTTTTTCAGGGCCCCTTCAAATTTGAGTCCTCGCTGGCACGAACCCCTTCCATCAATCACCACCACAGCATAGCCTAGGGATGCTAGCGTGTTTAGCCGTAAGTACTTGATTCCTTTGAAGGAGTTATTCACTAGCTGCACCTGCAGAAGGAGGGAAGAAAAGTTTCAGAGCCAAGCAGCTGCCTTCCAGTACCTTCCTCTGTCTGTCCCACTCCGTAGGATCCTGAGCTGGACAGCAGCCACTAACCGAGCTATCAGAGCCACGGAACTCAGACTAAATGCTGGAAAAATCACCTGAGGTTTGAAGCAGAGATCAGAATAGAGATCCAGTGCTCAGTGCTAACCAAAGCATAAGTCTTGATGCATGACTGAGCTACGCAGAGCTCTGCCCTGGACAGCAATCCCATGGCCAACACCAGCACTCCACAACCTGGATTATTACCTGAGGGCCTCCGTACACAAAGAGCACTGTGGGATGCTTCTTCCCAGGCTGGACATCGTGAGGTTTGTAGACCATTCCGTAGAGCTCGACGTCTGACTGAGTGCGGAAGTGAAAGATCTCGGGGGGGATGTAATCTGGGGGACAACCTGCAGAAGCAAGTTCAGACGCTAGCAATGCAGTAACTGGCAGCAGGCTCTGCCTCCGGCCCCGCCTGAACTAGCTCACTCACCCTAGTCAGGGCTCTTTCAATACCAAACCGTACCGAGCCTTAGCAATGCCTCTCAGAGAAGCCTCTCCCTGGGAAACAAACAGCCTCTATCTGCCTTGCATAGGGCAACGGGCCGTATAAAGAGCGAAGGGATCACCCAAGAAAACATCGTCAGCTGGGTATCCTCAGACAAGGCATGCTACGCCACAACAGCAACATGCGGAAGGTTGAGAACGGGGACAGGTCAAATGGAGAAAACATTTGCAGGAGGGGTTCGTGTGCTGCTGTGAGCTGTATCTAAATCCTTAAAGGCCTTGGAATGAAGTAGCTGCTGCATCCCAGATACCTGCCCCTCTTCAGACAAATCATGAATAAAGCAAGCCCTAAACCCACAGCCATCTAAACCCTGCACCCTGGCACACTGCTTTCACCCAAAGCATGAAATAATAACATCTTAAAAGCCCATATGCCATTTCCTGGATGAGCTACCCACTAAAGATATCCCCCCCCCAAGATAACACAATTCATTTTCCCGTAGAGTGAAGTTACTTGGGCCACTTCCTTCTCCATCGCCTTTGGCTACCACTGGTAGGGAGAGTATCACAGACCTAACCTCGCGTTGACACGTTCTACGGGACTTACTGGCTGCCTCCATCATGCTAGCCCAAAACTTGGGCTGCTTGTGGAGCGGGTCATCATCGGAGCCACTGAGCTTGTAGACGTGCACGCAAGGCGGAGTGCTCACGCTGCTGTAGTGGCTGATGAACATGTCAAAGTTCTACAGTGGGAGAGAGAAGCGTTAGGGGAACGAGGTCTTTCATTTCCCACATCTAATCTCCTCCATGCAGTTCCCAAGAGCTCCCAAATCTCAAGCAACCAAGACAAAGAAGCCCTCAGGACTCATTACTGGTCGTGATTCATTACCATTCCCAGTTAGGATCCCTGTCAGTCAGGAAACGAGGGTGTCTTGTATCTAAGAAACAACAAACCTGGCTCATTGAACAGCTGTGCGAGAAGCCCGGAGTGGTGAGTCGCACGATTTCTCCGGGAGACTCATAGCTGACTACGTAGAGGTGGTGCTCCAACGGGGTGTCCTTTGTGCCTTGGAAATACACCAGCTTCGTAGCCTCATTCACCCAGATCTATGTGGAGGAGAGAGGGCTCAGCAACAGAAGGATGACAACTACTGCTCCTTTGCCAGTTCAAAAAGGCAGGCCCCAGGCAGAGTCAGCTTAAAACACAAATAGACCATGACAGACTGCTCGCGGCATTAGGGACTGTACACAACGCCTGTTGATACCACAGGCTAGAAAACACAGACACAGCACTTGGAGAACTGAATATAGTCCAAAGAAGTAACAGAAAGCGGTCACTCAGCTTTTTTGAGAGACTCAAAGCATTTGCTTACTAAGGAGCATAAAAAGTTGGGCTCTGTTCCCCATAGGTGAAACTAGGAAGATCCTACGCTTAAATATGCCGTCTTCCCGTAGTATGACTGCATTGTAAGGGTACACATATATTTTTTCCAGCAATCATGATAATGAATTCCCATCTGTGGAAGGATCAGGCTAAAAGCTCTAACAGTACCAAACTTCAAGCCACATTAAAATATGTTTTTAATGTCCAGATAAAGCTGCTTCTAAAAACCACCTGGCCAGCCAGCAATAGAGACTACAGCTTTTAAATACTGCATTGATCCAGCAACAGTAACTGAACTGTTTTCCACCTTACAGTTTCCAAATGCTGAAGCCCAAATGCTATTTCTGGCTAACCCACAGTTTGAAGACCACTGTGGACAGCAAAGGGAAAAAAAAATAATCCAACTCAATTGGCCAGGAAAACCGGGCAGCGCCCTGTGGAGCAACAAACGCATCAAAATAATGGCTGCTAACACAATTTTAGCCATAACACATGCAGGGAAGAGCTGTGGCCAAAATCAACAGCATGTACAGTGAGAATCCACATGGGGAGGAACAGCAGGTTAATTGCAGATTGAGGAAAAGCAGCAGAAACCAAATGCATGGAGCTGTAGGCCTTTTAAAAAGCGAGAAGTGAAAATCCAGATTAATTGGAAATGAACAGACAAGGTCTTTATTTTGACAGAAATCACCTGGGAGCATTAAAGATCAGACTCAGAGTTAATTCCTGAAGCAAAAATGGAACTAGGTTTCTACAAGATTAATAAAAATTCATTTCTGGCTATTCTGCAACCAATAACAGACACAGTTTCTCCATATTCTAAATCGCTTTATACTCCCTAGCTGCCTTCTTCCTAAAGGCTCTACTGAGGGATCAGCTGGAGACCAGGAGTTCACTTTAAGCGCTAGAACATATTTCCAATGCACCACTGCTCATTGGGGTTAAAATGCTTCGGCAAAGGCAGCAATCCCAAGCTTCTCCACAAAACAGATCTTTGTTGCTCTTGAACCTCAGACTTGTGTCCTTTTTTATGGTCTGACTCACTCATGGGATTTACCTAAGGAGCAATCTGAAGTCTGATTAAAAAGGCAATCAGTTCAATGTGCACTGGACTACAGCACTTCTGGGGAAAGCAGAGGCAGCAATAAAAGGAGAAACAAAATGAAGCTTAAGTAGTTCTAGCTGGTCCCAGGCGTAACAGAGGGCGTAGGCCGGGACTGTGGGCAGACAATGCAGAGCTGTAACACTGCAAGACAGAATAAAAATAACCACTACCTTCGATCCATGCCTCGCCAACACCTCCCAGTCCCCACCAGTCAGGGCAATCTCCTCTTTGATAGGACACTTGAAATCATCTAGAAGAAATAACATGAGAATAAATCACTGCCTTCCCCAAAAGACAACACAAGCAAATCGAAGAGGGAGCTCCCAAAGCTGAAACGCTGACAAAGTGCAGCACTTACCCTCACTATGGACATATGGCTGCACCCAGTCATAGCTGCCTTGCTTTAGGACTGCTGTGACTCTGTACAGGTGACAGAAACCTGTTTTGCATTCATTGGCTCGGATAAAGCAGAGTTCTTCCTCCTCTCCCTCCGGCTGGATGAAAGGATAGAAGATATCGTGAACCTGTCACACAAGGCAAAAGACCCATGAGTGATTTGTACTGAGACAGCAGAGACATAGCCAAGGGAGTCAGTGCTAAACTACCGGGCTTTCAAAGGAACGGAGAGGGGGAGAAATATCTCAGATGAGCAGCTAGTGGGAAAAAGCCATTCCCTACTTTCCTATTACCACAAAGAAACTCCGGGCCCATGCAGAAGACCATGTGCTCTGGGCTCTCCATGCCTACCACCGAAACCAGCACCAGCCTTGCCTCCGAGCTAGGCGTTTCAGCTACGCGAGTCCCACAGGGTGGTTGTTATTCCAGCACCTTAGGAATGCCATGGTGTGAACTCCAGGCCCCTTCGTCACTTCAGTACCAAGATGCTTAATCTTAAGAGACTGAAGTTTATTCCCTGTCCCCTATGTCCATTACCCATCTAAATAAATACGAATTCCAGGGATTAGGGTTGCTCATGCCTCAAGAAGCCATTTAATCCTGTAATAAAATAACCCCAAAAGAATGGCAGTGTTACATCCAAAAGCATCAGTGTCCAAAATGCCTGTGTCCACCGAGAATGTTAGCAAGAATTAAATGAACAGCTCCAACTGCAAGGAGATGGCAGGATCCTCATCTCTTCCAATGCTGACTGCATGAAAGCCCTTCTCATGGCTTTATCAACCCCCCTGAATTAACACCAAATCTGGCACTACTGAGTAGCAAAGCAGTCTGCTGGACTAAACTGGACACACAGCCAACGCAAAAATGGTTAACTGTGGGGGAGGAAGGGGCAGCCCGTGTTCTCCTCCCAGCCCCGAGCCTCTTACATTTATCCACACATCAGTGGTTTCTTCATAGATCACAAATGGCTGGACGTTTTCTGGCACAGTTTTGGCAAATTCAGCGCGCTGCTCCTCATTTTCTGGGACTGGAATAAAGAGGGCTGGAGGCAAAAGGATTAGCTGCAGCCGCTGCTGAGGTCTGTCTAGGAACATAGCCCAGGCACTGGGGAAAGAAGTTGGAGGTGAATGTCAGTACCACAAAATAGATGTCCCTTTCTAACACTCAGAACATGCAACCCTTTTTCCCCCCACTGGCAGAAAGGATTTAGGCATCTGAATGCAAAGCTTTTCTAATCATTGCTGCTTTCTAATCTCCTGGAAGCTTTGCCAACAAACATGTATTGCCAGACATCTCTGGTATTTCGCAGGGGTATCGTTCAGACAAGACGTCTGACAGATTTGCCAGAGTGTCTCTTCCAAGGGAGCACTGTTAACAGAACCCTGTCTCCAGAACGTAACTCTTCCTTGGACAGCCCTTCCATCAGGAAGCACTATTTGTTTTCTAGCAAGCTCCTAACGAGCCGAAGCGATCACTTCTAAAGTGATCCATTTGTAGCTTCCTCATTGCACGCTGCACTAGCAGGGAAAGGCACAGACCTAAGACAACTGCCAAGTGAAGGAGTCGCTTCAGTCTCAGCCTTGTTCCTCTCCAAGGAGAGTCATTTGAAGTGGTGCTGCACTGCAGGCCTCTCAACATGACAGATGGCAAGCCACCGCTGCATAGTGCGGCTACCCCAAGGCCTGGAAGTGCATCAAGGGAAGTTTCATCATTAAGACAGACTTTCAAAAGAGCCAGTTCTCCCTAGCATCTCAGTGACTGTGGATTTCATGAACTGATATATTCAGCACATTTAGTTAAGCTCTGGTGCAGAACATAAGAATCACCTATGGGATTACCTTCTGTAAAGCTGTATGAATTTAGTTTCCAGAGCAGAAAATTAATGATGAGTTACAGAATGCAATCTTCAAAGACAGCTAAGTCACCTTATCTGGACAGAAACTAGTTAACAGTCAAGCAAGCTTTTGAGGGGAAAAAATTAAGAGCTTTAAAATTTCAAACCAATCAGATTGGGGTGAATTCTGTAACTCTTGAGGCAAGGCTGGCCAGCACAAGGGTGTGCATCACATTCAGAGCAATAGCAAGCTATGGGAGCACACCAGTCACAGAGCAATCTTTCCCCTTGTACACACTGCAGGAAGGACTTAGCACCACGCAAACTGCCCACTTTCCCGTGATGCATTTGCATTGATCACAAACTGGACCGATGAACAATGATAAAACTGCTTACAGCACGTTCTCATTTTCAGCAGGAAGCACACTGTACTGATGTTAAACATCTTCAACGCAAAAGAATTCCCTAGGACTGCCCGCTTAATATATCAATGTCATTTAACTGTGTGATTGCGACTTAAACCCCACAGCTTGTCACTCTGGTCTACATTTGATTAATTCCTACTTTTAGGATGTTATAACACCGAAGAAGCCAAATACTCATGTGCCATTTCTGACACTCATGGCTTTAAAACCAGGCCATGGCTACAATCCAAAGCATGTCGAGGGCCTGCAATAGTTCAGCCAGGGAAGCCCTTGGGAGAGTTAGTTTGGAAGAAAAACTTATGTACTATTTGCCATCTCGGGTCCATCCGGCACGGGCAATGTACTCCACAGTCGGAAACAACGCAGCAAACGGTTGTACCAGCTCCTTGTCCTGAGCACACACGATCTGCAGCAAAAGGAAGGTTTGATATCAAATCAGACTGCTACCAGACCTCCCCACCTCCTCCTAGGGAAGCTCAGTGGAATGGGAGAATCAGGAAGTTTAACTATTGGCATCAGCAAGGGTCAGGCCAGGAGAAGCAAGGCTTTCTACAAATGGCAGGAAGAGAAGGGAAAAAACAAGCTTCAAAGCAAAATGATTTTGGCATTCAGCCACAGAAAAGGATACAGCCAGGGACTGAAGCCCAGGATTAGGTCGGGCTTCATCCCTCCTGCTCTGCTACTGACAGTGTGGCATACCAGGCTAACCCTGCTTCTCGCTTCCCTCCCCTCTCCCAGCTGCCTCTCCACTTTTCTGCATTTGAAAGTTTTCCTGTTTCTTGCATAAATACATTATAGAACCAGGCGTTACAAGAGGATGAAAACAAAGGCTAACACTACCTAGGAGTTCTTAGTGACCTTGTCTTAATTCTAGGGAGCTTCGGAAGCAGTCGACCCTCCTGCGCAATATCCCATTCCGAGTTGTTATCACTTACCTTACCCTTGCTGTCTGTTTTAAATTCGGCCAGTTTTAATGTAATCTTGGGGTTTTTGCTGCCTGCAGAGAAGGAGTGAAAGAATACCAAGATGACCAACTTGAACACTCCATGGTTATACACAACGCAGCTTCTAGAGAAGAACTGACCCTGGTCTTACTAAAACGGCTGTGTCTGAATGTACAAATACCAAATTATGTATGTGAGCAAACACCACTGTAATCACAAGAGTCATTCTGGGTATGGGAAAAGTTTGCTTTTGCCTTGCCTAGTTGGCTGTGCATGTTCTCAGGAGGGAGAGGAAAGACAGGATTCAAAATGTATTCCACTGTATGCCACCAGATATATTCCATTTTCTCAGCAATCCTTTCATTTAAGCTGAACTTTAAATCCCATTCCTTTCTTGCAGTAGGTTTTGGGCTCAGAGACTCCATTAGGCCTCAACATTTACAAGCAGATTCTACATCCTAGTAACTACCCAGATTAATCATGCAAAGTTTATAGCACAAATTCCACTGCTTCTGCCAGCAGGAGTCAAGAGTTGCATTAGCAGCCCCGCGGTATTTCACTTACCTGTCCTGGGGTACCGATAGGAGTCTGTTTTTCTCTCCTCCAAGGCAGGTGAAGGAACATGAATTATCTCCACCTCTGACTCATCTACTTCCTCATACAAGATCCGCAGTGTTTTTAAATCCTCTGAACCTAGGACAGAGAGTAAGCATGTTTGCTACAGTGTTCTCCAGCTGTTTCTGACTTGCCTGGAGCACTGCGGCAGTACGCTCTGGTGCAACAGAGCGTACATCTCCTGTATAGCCGCAGCTCCTAGTGACCACCTGCAAATACTCCTCGGAGCACAATTATAAGCCCTCAGTGTTTTGTTCCTCCAGGCGGCCTCCCCAGGAAGAGACCAAACCCAGGCCAAAGGAAAACCTTGCTCAAAATATCATTCATAGCAGGGCAGCAGTTACAGCGTCAGAATTTGATAATTTGAACACTGACCTTCTGTGGAAGCTGTGGGACACCACCAATAGCCCGTGAACCGATCAAACTCCTCCTGAATGACAAAAGTGGCTACACCAGCAGACTTGGGGTCATCAAGAACATTGGATAAGCCTGGAGAGGAACAAAGAGGCTACATTTACACCTCCTGGAAAAAGCTGGTCCAAAAGAAGAATGTACTTGTAAGAAATAAGCCGTGAAGACATGAGCCCTTCCAGCTTGAATCTGTCAGAAGGAATTTCCTATTGAATCTGGCAAGAAGCACCAGTTACCTTTATGGCAGTATGTCATCCGCTTCTCCTCTCCCGTCTCAATATTCGCTACCCACAGATCATTGTTATTAATGAATGAAAAGAAGGCAGGGTCGGCAGGGCAGATCTTGGGATCCATTCGTGGCCCTGTGCACTGAGTCTTGATCTCCAGAGGCTTCATTGGAGACACCTACAGCAACAGACACACAAACAGCTCTGTACCAAATCAGCTTCCAGCTTCATTTAAAGGCCGAAACCACAGACATGGTACAGTCCATGAAATGATGGCAAACGTAGCCCTGACAGGACACAAGAGAAATGACCATAACCAAACGGATGCAGACGTGCAGCCATCTCCAACCAAACCCATTAAGTCCGTTTCAGGTGATATTCATAAAACCACTAGCAGACTCACCATGAAACCATTCTTGCCCCCATCTCGACAATGAAAGAGGCTGTTGCTGGCCTGGAAGAGGAACAGGCCACTCTCACTGTGGAAATCGTAAGATGTTATACCAAAGACGCCAAGTCGCTTGCGTTCCCTCAAGAGTTCCTCTTCTCTAGAATACATCCCATGGTGAGGGGTTGCCTAGTATTGAAGGAAAGGAAAATCTGAAAGAATCTGCAAGGAGAGAAACTTTCACAGAACAGGAATGCTCCAAGACTGGCACCAGCTAGTCTGTGAATGCCCAAAATACAACATACCAGCCAAAACCAGCCAGCAGTCCTACCATACAGGTCCATAACTACTGTACTGCAGGCTACAGGTGTGGTCTAGGGGGACTAAACCAACCGCACGCCCCGAAGTTCCCTCTACGTGAGAGATGAACTGCGAATCTGTCATTTCTGCAGTTGGCACTTCAGCATCAACTGAGGACAGCTGCACTTGCTCTGCTTATGCAAATCAGATGTAACCAATTAACTTAATGACATTATCTACAGCCTTCACAAACAGTTTCCATGTCAGACACTGCAAACAAAAGCTCTTCCAGGGATCTTGAATTACCCTGAATGGGACTAGCAATCCAAATGGGGTCAAGACAGCTAAAGTCTTTTCCACCAGGAACCTTTTTAGTAGGGAAGAAAAACCAATACCCTCCACTCTCTTCATCAATGTTGTTAGTGACAAAGGACATTAAAATACTGAAATCAGGGAGGGGAAAATTCACCCCCTTTCTGGTTTGCTCACAGTAGAATGTAGGGCAGAAGCAGCAGTTTAAATTCAACTTCCCTGGCTTCCTCAAAAGCAGGAAAGATGAGACAGGCATTCCACTGAGCACATCAACGAGCATGGCAAGAGCCCAGACAAGATACCCAGAAGAAAAGTGCACTGTCCTGATCTCTTATAATCTGAGGTAGACTACACGCTAGGTTACAGATTCCTCTCTGCTAGGTCAGCCCTTTGCTTGCCACATCAACTGCTGTTTCGTACTCACTGCCAGCTTCACTGCACGTGCAAGTGGCTACCTGGCATTATGAAGCAAAGCAATTCTCGATACAACATTCCTATCAACAGCATTCTCCGTGTCTTATACGCTGCCACGCTATTAGCTCTACGGTTCAGCAGAGTAGCACCCCCTGTACCAGCCTCACAACATCAGCCAGTTTTCCCAAACACTGTCAATCCCGGCTCTTCACACTTCGGCTTACCTGAAAGTGATCCAGCATCTGTTTCCATGACAAGAGTAGCAAGGCCTCCTTCCGTACCTTTTTGGGAATCTCTGAGTAAAGAAGGGAATTCTCTCGGCTACCATATGGCATTCCTATTAGGAGGACAAAAGCATCATCCTACTTAAGATTAGTTAGCCAGGACAAAGAGGACCAAGAGCAAGTTGAAAAAAAAAGTCTTTGCTAACAGAGGGGTTGGGGCCATCCAGAGGCTTTTACCAGCTGTCATTCCCAAGCAGCTCTCAGTTCCATCACAGAATAATATCCAAATTATTTAAATTTATTTATTTAGAAATTTCCCTAAGCAAGATTTAACACTAACCAACCTCTTCAGAATTAGTTGCGTCCAACTTTCCTCTCTGTGGACTGTTCAACCCACGCCCTAGATCCACTCTAAAAAAGCCACTCCCTGAATGGGTGACTCAACATTACTCTCCACATTTCTCAGCCAGAAATTTGCTACAGGGACCTCATTCAGGCCAACACACCAGCCTGCAAGAGCTGGAAGAAAAAGCTAGGAAGCTCTAGAGAGCCCATTCAAATATGAAACAGTATACCACATAGTCAAAAGACCTTGTCATTTCACATAAGCCTTTCACTGTGGTTATCAAATAAGCCATTGGCCTTCATCCAATTTCCAAAACAACCATGAAAAATAAAATATCCTGACACACAATTTTGGCAGTTTCAACAAAAATCAAAGACCATGACCTTGCCCTCTACGTACCCTGTAGAGACTCCCTAGATCAGAATTTCGCACAGGGAAATGTGCCCTGATATTGTCTACTCTGCACATATTCTGGGCAGAACAGAAAGGTTTCTGAGCTGGTTGACCCATCAGCACAGTTACTTAAAATTAAAACTTAAATATTAATAAGTGCTCAGGAAGCAAAGCAATATGTGAGCATATAATCCTCAGAGATACAGAAACACCAAAGTGCTGAGCATGTGGTGTTTAATATAAGCAGCATCTGCCATGATACAACATAAAATTCTACGGGGACAGCCCGGGAATGATTTAAGATGTCCAAACAGAAAAAAACTGCAGATAGGAACAAATTACTACATATACACACATTTGACACTCATGCGACTGTGACCTGGACTTCCTTTCTCCTTATTATATTACCACTTTCTACAATGACCTCAGGCTGACTACAGTCAATCAGCATTTATGAGAAAAATATTGCCTTCCTCCCCAAAAGACATTATACTCTGCTCACAAGTGAAGAAAAGTATTCAACTTCTACAGCAAAGTTCTTCAGAATTCTTCATCCTACTCCTCGGCATACAGTCACTAGCAGCATTCACATAAAAACTTGAAAATGTTATTTAACATTGGGACAGTAATAGCACGCTGATGTTAAACACTTATGAACTGTTGAAATGGGTTCTGAGTATTTAACAGCACATGCAACTCCAAAGATGCTCATTACAGCAATAGAAAGAATCAGCGTTCAGCCTTTATTAGGAATGCCTGAGAAGAGGTACCCCAGTATTACCTGGCGGATCCTGACCTTAAAGGATGGATCAATCTGCTCTATGCCCTGTACATTTCCTTAAGGAAGAAAACACTGAAAAGACATTCGTGTATCTTTATTCCTGGTTCTGGCTCCTGTAACAGTCACAGCCATGCAGAACACCAACCAGTCAGTAGCTGGCCTGGTTGCCATTTCATATAATAGAAGAACATTTTTTTTTTTTTAAATTAACCACTTAGACCCTTAGTTCTTTAGTCACCTAGATCAAAAACTGTATCAAAGTCAACTTGGCCTTGAAATACATTCAGCCTTAAATCAAATCTCATTGTTCAGACTCAACAAGAAAAATATGCTAACTCTGGATACTGCCCTTTATAGTAGCACTTGTGTCATAAGAATGTATAAGGAACTATAACAAATCAAGTCACTGACACACAGGAGCTGCTGGATGACAAAACAAATCAGTCCCTCAGATCCAGCACCCTACATCCTACAGTGACCTACACTCAACAACTCAAAAAAGAAAAAAAAGCAGGGTCGCTTCAGGAAAGCAGTCGCTGTATGGAGTTGCACATCAGGCAATTTCTTTACTGGCCCAGTAACGATCAGCTCATGCCCCAAAGCATAACAAACTCTTTATAGTCTATAAAGCTTCCCATGTTACCACCCACAAAATTATCTGGTTACTAAAATCCAACCGCTCTGTCACTAATTACATTGTGGCTCCAACTATAATGAGGGACCGGTACAACACAGCATTCTGCTGTCTTTCAATCCTGCTGTAAGGAAGAGGATATTTCCCTGTGAATACCATTAATAGTTCATTCCCACCTAATCTTCCCCCCCCTTGGAAGTATTCTACCTACACGGTACTTAATAAAGCAGGGAGACACCACCACCCCACCATTAATACCTAGAACTTGCAACATACAGTTAGTAATTACTGACAGCGAATTCCTTGGAAAGTCCGTCTGGTTGATCTATCGAGTAAATTCCATTTCTGCTAAGCTACAGAGGCACAAGACAGTCCTGAGTTCGAGGAACATCCCCTCTCTTGCCTCATCACCTGGACTGACCTGGGTTGCAAAGAGCACTGCATTCATACCTCCGTCACGAGGTAGGTCTGGCTAGCCAACGCTTCCCCTTGTCGCTAAGCAGAAAGGCTGTGGTTAAAGCGCTTGGCTGGGACTGGAGAGGTCTCTGCTCAGTTCCAGGCTTCGCTACAGATCGAGCGTGCAAACCTTGAGCAACAGTACTTCATCTCAGTTCCCCCACCTCATAAACGGAGATACCTCCCATCCCTTTCCTCGCCTGTTTAGATTGGAAGCTCTCCTGTAACATATTCATACCCGGCATCTGGCATGCTGGCTTACCCAGGTAATAAAGACGATGAGAGTGTGGGCTGGACTCTTCTGTTTTCCGGACAAACTGGAAATCATGGGGAGCTTTGTTCACTATCATGCCCGAATACTTCCTGCTGCTGTGAATAATGTCACGCAGCCCATCCCAAGAATGCTTTTGCACCTGGAATTGGGAAGGCACATCCTCCATCTCGACCACTTCAGAACTGTCTGATAGCGTGTCCACTGCAGTCATCCTCTCTTCCCCTTCAGAACTGGACAAAAAACTGAGGGAGGAGTTGAAGGAGAGAATTAAGCCGTAAAATCAAGCAGGCACATTTTGTTGCTTAGAGAAAGCTCTAAGCATGCAACAAGCTTAAGAGAACAGGCACTCCTTAAACTACAGATCCTAGGATTCTCTGCACTCAAAGATTACATTTTAAACATACATCGACGCATTGAAAGGAAAAGTCCATCTCCCATCCCACATCGAGTCCTGTAAATGAAGATATTAACCTCAGAAAACTCGCTCTCCCAGGACTAGTTCTAGAAATAAGCTGTTAAAGGAAGAACAAGCAGCAGATTCTGGTGCAGAAAACAATCAGCTTGACTCAAAGGAAAACCACCCCAGGAATTTGGATGGATAAGTCATCAAAGCTATGACCTATCGTAAAGGCACATAAACTCCTGCCCTGGAAGACCACAAAAGTGAAATCCCCTTCCTGCCCTAGAGGAAAGCCTGCTCGTCACTTAGAGAGGGAGAGGTTTAAGCCCAAGGACAGCATCTCACTTACCTGAAGAGCTATTGCAGCCAGGAATGAAGTAGGAGAGATGGCAAAACGGGAAGAAAACAGTGAGATTGTCTTTGCTAACAGAAAGAAGACAGCAGTAACAGACCCTGGTCATATCCTGCAAAATGTGGCACGCATTCCTCATACATTTCCAAGCTAGCAGTTATTGAATGAGAGTCTACAAAAAACGCCTCCACAAGCAACTACAGCAAACGTTAATTTGAGGAGAGGTGGACTAACAGACTTGCCCAAGGTCAATGATGTAATCCATTGCAAAGCAGGAATAAGCCTAGGACTAGGAAAACCAGTTTTTGGCACTCCATTCGAGAAGCTGGATTTCCCTCCATGAGGACATTTTAGTTGTTTTGGGGGGTATCTGGAAGAACGTTACAAAGAATTTTAGAAGAACTTCAGTTTACTGAAAAATTAGGCTGGAGAAGTTTGCTCCATGAAGACAGAATCGCTACCTTTGACACAGCGTCAAGAGAGCAAAACAGTGACTAAGGATTACACCAAAAAAGGCCTTGTCCTCAGCAGCCCCAAAATTTGCATTTTCAAATTAGATGTTTCTTGAATGCTGCCTGTCATTTGGGACAGCGACCCGCATTCTGACAGGAGAACAGCTTCTGAGATGAAGGATTAAGCAAGAATTACACATAAACCAAATCTTGAAGACTTCAGCCTCAGTAAGATGCACAATGAGTTCCTTCCCAGTGGAGGGAATCAGGGGAAAGGAGAAGTATGGTTATTTATATCACCACAAGAAAACACTCGCCTCTGCTCATTTTCTACCAGGAATATTTTTCAGGAGAACCCCGAGTGTTCCTTGAGGATTCCCCACCAGCCTGCATCTTCTAACAGACTCTCTAAAAGGAAGTCCTCACCTCGTTTGACATCTTATGCAATTACGACAGGAGATGAGCAAACCTAAACCAAAGTACATTTGGACTTCCTAAAACTACAGGCACACCATACAAGGGCTGTAAATATAACCATATCTTCAAACTGCTAAGTCCCTAAATTGTGCAGAATGTGCAAATAATAACACCAGAACAAGCTCCTGAAATAAATCTGTAGGTAGTCCTGGTACTGCCCAGCGGTAAATCCACAGCTTGAAAATGAATAAAGAAGAGTATTTTCCAATCAAAGCCAGGCAGGAAGCCCATGTGAAACCACAAAAGAGAACGTGACGGGATGTTCTAAGACTGCGAGTGTGTCTGCGGCCTCTGCTGCCTATATCCAGGGTCTCCATTACAGCAACTAAAATCACATCCGAAGGCAGAATTGTTGCCCATCAGAAACACATGACAGGAAGACCATAAAAGCCCATAAACTGGGTACAATTCTCCCAACCCGATCCCACTGCAGGTCAAGTCAGCCAATTAAAATAATCTGGCTTCGGCTCAGGATGCCTGACCTTTAGGTTACTCTCACCCAGCTTGTGAAACCGTCTTACTCAGCCAGCTCGACTCCTCACGAGGGAAAGTTGCACCTTTAAGGGCTCAAAACAGTCCACAAATGTAATACTGGTAACTGTCCCAAACTGAACTGGAGGCTAGAGTCCCTTCCAAATTATACTGCCATGATTTTATGATTCGCTAGGGAAGTGAAAGGCACAACTTTTAGTTTGGTACTGCTCTCATCCTGGTGATTTTGACACTAGAAGAGAGTGGAGTAGTGGGACAAAGTAGCCATCACACAAAGTTACGTGACAGTGTTAGGAAATATCACTGTCATAGCTGGAGTGTGGTGGAGTCTCACAAAACTTAGGTCCTGACATGATACAGAGTAAGAAAAAAAAAACCCAATTGCTTCATCCATCACTACAGCCATCTCTTGGACAAAACGTAACAAGTATTTGGCAACACCATACACGTAGTAAACAAGCATAAGAAGTAACTTATCTAACTGAAATTGCAGAGTGAATTTTGGGATTAAATTATTCAAAGGTGAGTTGGATCAAGACACCAATCTTATTCTTAGACAGTCTCAAAACTTCGCCATCGATATAGCGCATCTCAGATTTACACCTTACTGGAAAAAGGCTGTCCTTTACAGTCCTCACGCTGAGGCATTGATTTAGACGATTCAGTGCTGTTGCAGAAGCACTGCTAACCCCATTCCCAAAAACATCTAGCTATCTCTTGGACATCTTTTTCATGCTTTTTCTGCCCTGCCTGGCCAGGTTACATGGATCAGGCACACATCCACCAAGCCCTCCCTTCAGAGGGAATGCGTTAGTGTGAAGACAACAAGCAAGCACAGGTGGGACATCAGCACAGGAAAAAAATTGTAAAGCTTGGAATTGGAAGTCAGTGAAACAAGTTATCTTCCTGAGTCACTTCCTGACCCACAGATCCCGACACAGAGCTCCCCGGGCAGAATTATATACTTGGGATTCTTCAGAAACCTCATTCACTCCAAGAAGTGCTTATTTCTCTGTCCCACACAACCTAAAGGTCAATAAAGGCCCTGGGAGTAACTGGGACACATACCTTCTCCAACTTCCTGCAGTCTCGTTTTCCAGACGAACCCTCTTTATCTTCTGCATTAACTACTCAGCGAGCTGGGCAGGACAGGAAACTAGGAAGGAAGAGGAAAAAAGCAAATTTCATATAACTGCAGCTTCTCCCATCATAGGAATAAGGCTGTATAAAAGCATTCTCCATAGGTCACATTTCCAACCGAGCGCAGAGGCACAAACAAAATCCTTGCTTTGCACTTTACAGTCCAAATCTGTTCCACCAGCACAGGCTGGATATTAACGACCCAGATAAATCTGAGAGACTTCTTCGCCTGAACAATGGGACCCGGTGAACTCTGTGGTCTGCCTCTTTCTTTCCTACAAAATTCTTCTTAAAACCTGAGAATCCTCCGTACTGACCCTTCCTTTAATTCCCCTCCCAAAATCCTAAATTCTCTGAAGTATCAGGTACTAAGAATTGAGGAAAACAGAGGTCTGGTCCATACACTTACAGGCAAGAGTCAAACAAAGGACACCATAAGGAGCCGGGCAGAGGGTCAGCAGCCCCATTACCAACAGCGTCACAGTCCCACCTGGGACATAAAACCCACATTTGTCTTCCAAGCCAGACTGCTGCCTCCCTCTGCCTCAGCCCGAGGAGGAGGAACGTTGGCTCACCACGCAAGCCCATTTTCCACGAGCGTAAGAAGGCGCTACCTTCACTATCGTCCTCTCTACCCAAGTAGACTAAAGTACAAAGATCTTTGTCTCCTCTTCAAGAGAGCTCTGAATCACAGACACACCCGAGACCTGCCACTATCTTTTGCAGAGGTCCCTGCTCTGCCCGAACAGCCATTTCTCCACCGACGCTGCACTCACAGAGGATCAAGAGACAAAGCGTCACAAAGAAGCGCCAGCAGCGAAGCTCCTGAACTGCAGAGGAGAACAGAGAGGGACAAGTAGCAGCAACCAGTAATTTAAGGGCAATTTTTGATGCAAGCACGAAGGGCAACAGGAGCGATGCTCAGGAATGCTGAGTAACCTGGTCTGATCTCACAGCTGACCCTGCTTGGAGCAGGGGGTTGGACTAGAGCCTTCCTGAGGTCCTTTCCAATCTCAGTTATTCTGTGATTTTAATGATTCAGAGGAACACCTCACCCTCATCCCACCCGCCACAGCTCACACAGAGAAAAGGAACAATAACACCCTCCGATGTTGAAGCCAGAGAAAAAGAAACTGAAAAAAACAGACACAAGACATCAGAAACCCGGCATGAATCATTTGTCAGCGAGACCCCGAGGGGCCTGCTGGTGCATTCAAGAAGAGCCAAAGCAACACAGTCACCTAGAGAAACCCTTATAAATGTGTCCCTATCACGGCTGGGAGCTTTAAGACCTCCTTCTCCAAAAATAAAAGCAACTGGGGGTGGAATAAACCGGTGGGGATTTCTCTACAGAGGGACGGGCTGCCAGCAGCCCGTGTCCATCACTGCACCCCGGCGAGCGGGGCTAAAAGCCCCGACGGGGAGCTCCTGCCCTTGCTGCGGAGGGAAGGCCGGGCCACGGGCCGGAGGAGAGGGGGGAGCCCAGGGGCCGGAGCACCCCGGCCCCCGCTGGAGGCGGCTCCTTGCCTGTGGAAAGAGAGGAGCGAGGGAGCAGCTTCATCGCGCACCCGGGCAGGGCAGAGGCTGCTGGGGGGGACCCCCCCTCCCAGGGCAAGGCGTCCCGCCCCGTCACCCCATCCCCGGGGGGCACGGCGGGGGGGGAGTGAAATACAAACACCCCCCTCGGGGCCCGGCGGCGCTCCCGCGCCTGGAGGGCAAACGGTGGGGAGAAGGGCCGCCACCCCAGGAGAAGGGGCGGCCGCCCCCCACACCCGGCGGGGACGCCGAGAAGCCGTGTGGGGGTGAATGCACAGCCCTCGCCCCCGAAGGCACCCCCCGGCCCAGGGGAGGGGGGGAACGCGGCCCACACGCCTTCCCCGGGGATGGGCCCGCACCGCGGCGCGGGGGGAACCCCGCCGGTCCCCTCCTCACTCACCCCGGGGCGCGGCGACCTCCCCCTGACGGGCGGGGAGGGGGGGGGAGGGGGGTGGCTCCTCAGCGGGAGGGTGGCGGCGGCTCCGTCACTCCCGCTCCATGTCCCGGACACCGTGGGGCGGGGGGGGCGCGGGGGGGCGGCGGCGGCGGCGGCCTGCCACAGCGCGGCCTTTCACCCGGCGGCGGAAGCGGCGGGGAGGCGGCGGGGCGGGATGGCGGGAGCGCGCGGAGGGCGGGGCGGGGCGGTACCAAGTCGTGGTGGGGAGGGGGAGAGAGGCGGCTGGGAGGAACCACTGCGGGGGGGGGGGGGTGCCTGCGGGAGGGCGGAACTATTCTTCCTAGTGAGGGGGGGAGAGAGAGAGAATTGAAGCTGACGGAGGGTAAAGAAGACACAAAGAGAATATTCTTTCCCCGCCAGGCCTCCGAGACGAGCCCCTAGTTCAGTACCTATTGCCGCCGTGGGGCAATTGTGGCGCTAGTCTCGGCGCTCGCTGCGTGTCTCCCCCCGCCGCTGCAGGATGGTTGAGTCCAGGCAGCCGCGCTTGCTGAGGCAGGCCCGGGAAGTGCTTTTCACCGAGCGTTGGTGGTATAGTGGTTAGCATAGCTGCCTTCCAAGCAGTTGACCCGGGTTCGATTCCCGGCCAACGCAGCCTTCCTTTTTCTCTATTTATTTTTTTTTTCCCCCCGCTCACCACCGATTCCACAGCAAATCCCGCACGCCCCGCGCCCGCCCGGCTGCCTTTACCCACCCGAGCCCAGGCAGGCGCGGCGAGGACACGGGCGCTGCCCGGCGGTACGGCACATGGTGCCGTTACTTCTCTTCCAGCTCGCGGCGGGGCCCGGAGCCGTCGGGGGACGGTGGGGAAATAAAGAAAATCTAAGGATAAAAGAGAAAAGAGAAAAAAAGATGGCGGGAAAGAAAGTTAAAAAAACAGGCAAAAAAAAAAAAAAAAAAACTGGTGTTTCCGCCCGGGATCGAACCGGGGACCTTTCGCGTGTGAGGCGAACGTGATAACCGCTACACTACGGAAACCCGCGCTGTAACCATCCTGCGGGCGGCGCGTGGTGTTCGCGCCCTCCCGCGCGGCCGCCCCTCCGCGCAGCGCCTCCCTCACCTCACGGCACCCTCACACGCAGAAACGCCGCGCGGGATCCCAGGTCATTAGCGTTAATGAGTAATTAGTGCTTCCAGAGGCCCACTCCCCTCAGAAGGCGGCTGAGGCGGGCGTCCCTGGGCCATGCCCGGCTGCGTGTCGGTGGTGCCCCCCTCAGAAAGGGGACAGCCCCGAAAGGAATTTGCCGCTTCCCGCTGAAGGGGAGCAGGAGGGGCCGACCCCAAACCAGCACGGCCCGGCCTTGCACCCTGCTCCAAGCCATGGGGGCTGCCGGGAGGCCCGGGGCTGGCCTCACCCTCCGGGCCCGGCCTCGCCCTCCGAGCCTGGGCTCCGCATCCCCTGGCCGAGCCCAAAGCCCAAAGGGGAGGCCGGGCGCAGGTTAAGGAGGAGGGCAGGACGTGCCAGGGCTTGGGCCGCTTTGCAAGAAGCATCTTCCTAAGGCAGCTGCCACCAGATGTCGGTAGAATAGTGGCAACAGGGAGTGGAGCTCCCTGCAGAGCCGCTCGGGAGGGAGCGGATCCAGCTGGAAGAGGACTGGCTGTTTTCTGAGCAAAAGCACAGACCCTCGGTGGTCCCCCTCCACCGGGACGAAGGTTTCCCTCCCTGCGAATGAAGCTTCTCTAACGCACAGCGGGCCAGACCCTGTTCCATCACCGCTGTCTCTCCCAGGCTGTGCGAGAGGATGGGACAGGGCAAGGTGATGCGATGCCAGCATCACACCGTAGTGAGTGTCCCATCACTGAGGTTTTGGGTAAAGTCCCTCTCCATGATCCCAGATAGTTCTAGGAATACGCTAGTTCCTCTTCTTTTATCTTAATGCAGTGTTAACAACTCATACACCCATGGCAAGCGTTCTTTTTTTGGTAAAACCTCAGCCCTTGGAATCAGGTGGTAATGTGAGAATTATTTTTCCTGGATTGTTTTGTTTGCTGAAGTGTGTTTTATGCTCTGCTGCCTGCAGAGAAAAGCTTAGAAGGGAGAAGTGAATCATAAACCCAGATGAAAGTGAAAGGAACCTCACTTTTAATAAAACTTCCTTTTAATAAAACTTAATTTTAGAATTTTGTAGCTCATCTCTTGATTTGGGGCCAGAAGGGACAGAGAGGAGGTTGTCACATCTCTTTGAACTCCAGGACTTGCCAGGACTTTGTTCTGATCTGACTGGCGATAAGGATTAGAACATTACATTAAAGTCCATGACAAACCTGAAGCCTTGGGACTTGTTTGCTTCACGTTGCTGTTAAACATCCCGGTGTTGCACTCTTTTTGCCTGCAGCTGGCAGAGCCGGCAGGAGAGGACCCCGGTAGCAACCTTTGCACTGTGCATCAGCGGAGTGTGCTGGGGGCAAACCTGATCGATAGCTGGGGGCAAAGTCCTCTCCCTAGAGCAGGAGGAAGTAGATCTGTAAGTGACCCAAGACCATCAATGGAAAGAGTCAAATGCTTCGGTTTTGTTTTCTTCCACAGACCTCTTTCAGTCTTTCGGTGGAGAAAGGAGAGCTGCAGACCAGACAGCCCCAGGGAGGAAGCTCTTGGAAGGTACTTGTGGGAGGCAGAGGCAGAAATTAGACAAAAGACCTTGTGCTGCCCCTGTTAACTCCCAATTATTGCGCTGGTCCTTCGTGAAGGCAGCACCGGACTCTGGTAGCCTTGAGATAGACTGTGTAGATGGGTCGTGGGCTCTAGATCCTCCTCGCATGGGCAACTCTGGCTTTGAGGGCCCAGACAAAGCTGGTTGCCGCTTGCTGGAATGGCTCCCGGGGATGTTCTCGCTTTTCTTACAAAGATCCATTGTCAGTGACCACTCAAACTTTACCCTGCAGGACAAAGAGACTGGCAGCATTTCAGTCTCCCCTCCAGCCCCTGACTTATCCCACTTCCTCTGCTCCCAAGACTTTACCACCCCTGCGGCACCGCTGGTGTGTGCGAGAGCCCCCTCTGCCTCTCCCCCCCTCCGCAAGGCCAGTCTCTAGAGCGCTAGGATGGACTGTCACGTAAATACCCAGGAAAAAAAAAGCAGGGGGCTTATTTGAAGGTGAAGGATGGATATTCTCTGCTATTATCACCAGCATCTGCCCTCTCTGAGCAAGGGAACCCTCCCCCAGCCAGTCCTTCCACCAGTGCGCCGAAGGCGGCCATGCTCTGCTTTGTTTGCCTGACACGCAGCGATGGCTGCGGAGTCCCATTCTCCCCTGTTCCTCCCTCCGCTCCCTCAACAGCCTGCATGGCTGTTACAAGAGAGGGGAGCTCGGAGCACTGTCGAGCAGGAGAGCTGACAATCAGGGCTGGGAGACAACGCAGCTTTGCACAATACCCCCCCAATTAGCCATTCATTTCTGCTACCTCTGAAATGGGGAGCACAGCCCTTGTGCTGGGAGATAAAACAAGAACGGCTTCAATAGCACTGATTTAAATTAGGTCAGGCTAGCTTTTGTGTGGCGGGGACCACACAATAGCAGTCACACGACTGTGGAGGGGAGCAGCATAAAGGAAAAGAGGCCAAGCAAGTGGCACAGATGCTGGGAGTTGGTGGGTGCTGGGAGATGAGGGGTGTATGTACGCGAGCGATAGCAGAGGGGCAGACACTCCAACCAGCGCGTGATGCTAATACAGAAATGGGGGCGCAGGGGACGGAGGGGTCAAATACTGTCTCTGCAGAAACAAAATTATCAGCTAGTTCTGCCACACCAAGGGGTGCACCAAGGGGTTAATTGGTCTTTAATCATAGCTGGTTATCAGGCAAAGGGGTAACGGTGATGTTGACCCATAACATCCTCCCTGAGCACTAGCGCAAGCCCTGTCGATCGTACGGGGGGAAGGGGGCAGAGACCCTCTGGGGCCTTTGTACTAAGGGACTTACTTCTTGTAGCTCAGGCCCAGAGATACTGCTCTTCCTCTTGGCAAAAAACCCCAAATTGCAAAGGGACAGTAGTTTTTTTTGGAGCATGCAGCAAGTCAGGGTATGATGAAGCCCCAGACCCCAGCATTGACCAGGGGTTGCAATTTCTTTCCCCTCATAAGTAAGTTCATCAAAAGCCCACACCCAGCCTCAACACCTGATGCGCTATGAAATCCTACACTCGCTTCTTTATCGATTGGTGGGTTTGGGGAAAAATCAGCAACTCCTTCACAGCGATCACTTAACCCAGGTTCTCAAAGACGTCTGAGGGTCTGACTGCCCTCAGAGAGAGCGCCTGGAGACAGTTGCCCAGGGGAATATAAGCACTGGACACTAGTCCCGCTTCTCACCCCGGTGTCATTAATATTAGTATGGCTGTTATTACAATGGTTATGCAGATGTTCGTGTTTATCTGGCAATGGGAGAACATGCGAGCAGCATGCTTTCTTTAGCAATAACAGTGTGCTCAGAGCTATCAATAAGAGCCTGATCTTTTCAGGCCGGGCTGAGCAAGCTGTTGTCATGGTCTAAATGAGTTTATCCAGGGAAGTCCCTATGCAAAGGAAGGTCAGGTAAGTTTAAAAACGAGAGTTCACCCCTGTAAGTCTCCCAGGCAGAAATGTCTCTCACTGAATGGTCTTTTATCACCCAGATTGGACTTCTACAGGTAACACTTTGCTACAGTTTCCCAAAGAACTACCGATGGGAGAAAATATGGGTGTGGAAAAGTTGAAAGACAGAATCAGCCATTTAATATGGTGTTCTTCAGCCTTTTTGAACCAAAAGACAACCTGGTATTCTTGGGCAGTTGCAAGAAAAAGTTGTAAGCACAGACAATACTTATTGTTTAAGCAAAATATTTATTCATAGAATCATAGAATCATAGAATCAAAGAATTGTTAAGGTTGGAAAAGACCCTTAAGATCATCAGGTCCAACCGTTAACCTACCACCGCCAAGTCCGCCACTAAACCATGTCCTCAAGCACCACATCTACCCGTCAAATCCCTCCAGGGATGGGGACTCAACCACTTCCCTGGGCAGCCTGTGCCAGGGCCTGACTACTCTTTGTATTACAAAGTCATAATTTTCTTGCTAGAATTACAAGCATTATAATTTCAACTACTGATAGTAAAAAAGTGGGTGAGCCAAAGAACTGAGTGTGCCAGCCAGTGCCAAAAGGAGAAGACTAGGTTAAACTTTGAATTATCCGTTATTCATATTCTCCTTCATTTCCCTGTTCACATATGAATGACTTTTTTTAAAACCCAGGACAACGCAGAGTCATTCTGTGGGCCATCCTCTGACCCCCAATGGCCTACGCAGTTCACAGGTTGATTTAAACATACCGCTTCCTACGTGCATACACAGACAGTAGAATATTCAGTGGCCAGAAGCTGATATTGGCTAAATATCAGCTAAAATAAGTTGTCCTTTTTTAACAGTAAGTGTAATTAAGCACTGAAATAGTGCCTGTTGTAGGGAGGTGGCCCCGAAGGCATCGAGCCAAAATGAGAATGTTGCTAAAAGGTACGTTCGCGTTCAGCCAGATGGTCAGAGCTTTGATGCATGAAGCACCAAGTGAAATCATCTACCCAGTTTATGTAGGAAGCCCGTCTGGAGCAACCATAATAGCCCTAATTTCTCTCAAAATACAAATATATGGTTGCTAGTTTTCACTGCTTTACTGCTATGCTATTTGGCATATTTTTAGCCTTTTAGCCTTTTAGTTGTGAGAACACAACCAGAACAACAAAGTCCCACTTTGTTTTTCATTTTGGTTTCCTTTCTAAAGCCCCTGTCCACGCTGCAGCAAAGACTGGAGGTGCCCAGACACCAAGAGCCGTTTAATTGTGGTAGCACAATGATCTGTGTTAGCTGATTACTTCTGCTACTTCACTCCACTCGCTTGCTGCTACCTCTGATGCCTCTCCCTGCACATGGTGCAATACGGAGACAGAAGAGGCAAGTCTCCCGCCCTTACAGAAAACTTACAGATGTGATCCCTGTGGGTTCCAAACAAGAAGACATAAAAATTATATAAAATCATGTTAATAGTACACACATCCATATCTATAAAAAAATCAGAACTATAGAGTTAGGTATATATAGCTAGAGGTCATTTTTCTCAAGCAAATGGCATGATCTGGGATGTTCCTGAGTTGCGATTTTGTAAATCCCAGTATTACTGAGATGGACTCTGTAACCCGAAATGCTCATTTGCGTCCTTCAGTTCTCCAGCAACCCAAAAACCACTGCAGAAACAAATCTGTTTTGCAGAAGGCTGGTTTATTCCCTGGATATTTATTTGCTGGTTTGGGTTGGGGTATTTTTTTGTTGTTATTATTATTATTATTTGTTTTGTTTATTTCTTCTTCTTTTATCAGCTCCAGCTGAGAGAGGAGAGGGTGGGAGGAGGGTTTTGTTCCTCTGGAGATAACAGGAGGCTGTGTCTGTGCAGCCATGGTGACAAGATCCAGGGCGCTTTCTGGCTTCCAAGCAATTTGCTCCCCACCCCTGGCTCCCAAGTAAAAGTGGGGCAGAGAGAGAGAGGAGCTTTTGTTTCTCAAGTGCTTCAGCTGTTGCTACTAATTAAGCAAAGAGCTCTAGTGCCTTCCCACCTCCCAAGCCTAAGGAGGATCTAGTTGGGGCGAAAGGAGAGTCAAGAGGCTGCGCTGCTGCTTCTCAGCACCCTGCTCTCACTATAAAGCTCTTCTGTTTCATCCTTGCTCTGCCACAGCCTTGCTGGGTGACCCATGGCCAACCCTGTGCCTCAGATTCCCCGGCTGCAGGGGGGGAGAAATGAGAGAGACCAAGCTCAGCACGAGGCCAGATGGAAACTACCACCCTGCTGTTCAAGGTGTTATTATCGGTTTAATGCAATATGTTCCCAGCTTCTCAGACGTGCTGACTATCAGCAGATTGCTCTTTCCTTCTCCAGCCTTCCCTGGATGTCATCCCCTTCTCTCCCTCTCTCTCTGAGATGCCAGCCTCTTCCCTGAGCTCTAACAGCATTTCTGCAACTTCCCCAGTGTGCCTCTTTTTAACCCCCTCCAGCGTCACCAGAATTTGCTGGAGAAGCCAGATGAACTGTCAACAGCCAGGTATCAGGCTTTTGCAGTGGGCAGTTGTGCTTTTTTGGACAAGGGGAGCAGGGTGGGTAGAGGTGAGGGCTGCAGGGGAACTACGCAGCCTCTGCCCAGTTCTGCAACAGGGAACACACACTGTACCAAGGCGTTGCACGCATGTGGGAAGGACTGCAGAGAGGAAAAGAGGGTGGAGATGTGGAGAGGAAAAAAAAAAATGTAGGGAATAGGAACGCTGCAGGCATCCAAAGGCCCACAGGTTTGAGATCTGAGCCCTGGCTCAGCTCTGCAGATGCCCAGTCACCAAGGACTGAAGTAGCAATCAAGGTCATGGCTGCTCCCCTGTGCCTCTGCGCCCATTGAACTCTGTTGGATATCTTCAGCCCAGGAGCTCATAGGGAGAAATTTAGGGCCTCGCTGAGGAACAGATGGTCTCCCTCTTGGGCCCCATCTGCCAGGCAACGCTGGAGCAGTTGATCTCTGCAGTGCTGAGCAGAATCTTGTTAACTTTCCCCTCATGTCAGCAAGGTGACACGTAGGGTAACCAAGCCCTGCTGTTACAGGCCTGGATTTCCAGGAGTGGCCAGGAACTCAAAGGTGCAAGAGCATAACCCAAAAGCCATCTTTGAGAGGCCCGGCAATGTGGCAACAACCAGCCCTGATCTACCTCAGAGTCCAGCCCGAGAACAGGGCTGTAGCTACGAGGGGTCAGGATGTTGTTTGGGAAGCCCTTGATTCACGTGCAGGAAGAAAGCACGGGGGCTAAAGGAGAAATCCGGAGTGAAGTTTCACAAGGGGCAGCCTGCAGGAGAGGTGCCAGGAGCAACAGGCATGCGAGCCTTGTCCATGATGAACTGGTTAGTGCTCAGACTGCTGAGAAACACACGGTGTGTTTGGTGGAGGTCTTTGGCACTGACCTTACCCGGAGCAAAGTTCTGAGCATGCATTCACGGTTCCTGAACGGAGGGGGAATAACAAGGCAGCAGCCTGCCTTCTAAGACCCAAATAAGTGTGATTTTCAGGGTGTCTTGGTCATCTGGAAGCCCCAGTGAGCTCAGCTCACTCAACCTCAGTGTTTCTGGCCAGGCAGAAAGCTAGCAGCTGCTCTGGAAAAGCTCAGCCTTAATGCTCAGAAATCTCTAGCAGAAATCCTTGTCAGCAGGACAACCAGGGCTGGCCCTTGCGCTGGGCTCTTCCCTCACCAGCTTTCGAAGGTGAGGCTGGCTAGGCAGAAGGGGTTGGAGAGATGGGCCAGTACCTTACAGCTGCTCCATCTGTCCCCGCGCAGGGCACAAACAGTCTCCATCCGCCAGAGATGTGGAGAAGTGTCTCTAGACACCATTAAGTACACACAAAAATAGCAAGCGAGACCAGCTCCCTTTTAGCAGCACCGGCCAAATTTGCTGCAGAATGGCTGATAAAAGAATTTTACTTATTCTTTTCTGAAGCCCGGTATCAAGGACTGCAGAGGATATCACGCATCCGTGCACTAGCGCATGTTTTGCAGAGACCTTGTCCCCAGAAGTCAGGCTGGTGAGGTCCTGCTCTCTCAGGTTGCCAGGTTAGGCAGTCAGTACTCTAATGGTGCTTGGTGAGCAGAGGGCACGGAGCATCGCTTTATCCCCTCCCCTGAGGGTTCCCATCCGTAGAGGCTCCGGTGCAGGTTGCTGCCTGTGTCAGCTCCGCAGTAATCAGCCCAGAGGCAGAAAGTGGAAACTTTCTGGTTGCAGCCACTTAGTTTCATTAGAAGCATCAAAAGAGAAAACAGGCCTCAGGTGGGGCAGTGAGAGGCAGAGACAGAGGTGGGGGAGAGGGGATTTGCAGCTTTGTTTTACATGTCAGCTAGCAGGTAAGCTTCAGCTAAGGACTGGAGGAGAGAGGGAGGAGAAGAGGGGCAGAGAGACAGCCTGAAGCTAGGGCCTGGCACCCATATTGTTCAGAGAGCTGTCAGGAGATCATGCAGCTCTGTAAAACCTGCCCTAACTCTGTTTCACGAGACCAGAAATAGGTTTGAGCAGAAGTCCCATTCTGCTGCCCTAAGTCTCCTTCCCTGCCTCACATCCCTTCTGGAAGAATTTTGTCTGAGTTTCTTTTTCAAAACCTTGTGCACTGGAAATTGTATCCCCTTCCCAGTGCTCTGTTCCAGGACTTAATTGTTCCTATCACTGCAAAGAATTTTGCCTGATGTCTAGCCTAAATCTTCCTTGTTCAGCACAAACATGATACTGTTCAGAGGTAGAATATTAAGGGCTGGAGTCGCTACCGCAATAATGTATTGATTTCAATGAAGCTGAGCTCAATGGAGAGGAGTCCGTCCAGCCTTGCTCTATCCCCCTTGTACCCCAAGAGAATGTTTTGTGTTAGACTAAATGCCTCTGTAAGTGCCTCTCAGCTTTGCACTCAACGTGAGCCATTCTGCATAGACACACTGAAGCAGCCAGGGCACGGGATCAGGCCTGCAATCGCATTTCCTTTGGGCAGTAGGTATTTTATCGGCCTTGGTCTCCCTGGGCAGTTTGAACGGTCTGGCTGTAGGCTCTCCCGAGCAGACCTCATAGCCCAGCCCGCCTGGAATTCTTCCGCCTGTAGCAGCCCTCTACCCCTCGCCTCCCATTTCATTCATGTCCTCATCCAAGAGCAGAAATGAGTTCAACTGCACACCTCTAAGCCCTATTTCCTTGCTTAGATTTTTCACTAAGCCATCTCAAATAAAGCAACACGTGCACCCCAGTGACTTTGGGAGGGCTTTGGGAGTGGGACAGAGCTGTGCACATCTGGTAGTGGTTGGAGGTCTGCTCGGTGACCAGAAGCAGCAGCTGGGACCTTGAATCGGAAAAGATCCATCATTTGATGACTGTCTCTTGTGGTTAATTCTGCCCCACAGTATCTCCAGAGCTGAATCCTGCATCCAGCTCCCCTTCCTCTGTGCGTAGCAGCATCTCTACCCTTCTTTCCAGCTGGGAAAGGGATCCCTGGCTAGGAGGGGAGCGCAGGTGTTAACAAGATGCTGTAGGTCATAAAGACCAACATTTGCATCTCTAGTTCTCACTGCCTCTGCAACAGCTTTCCATAAGATTGAAAAGGAGAGCTGAAGGTTTGACGATGGCTGTGACATAGCAGAGCTGTGACTGAGCTTGTAGTTGAACTAGAATTACTGAAATAGAAGGCAGGGCTCAGAGCGGGGTTGTGAAATACTGCAGCAGCTCCTGGATTCTGCTCCTGTTTCCACCAGTGATCCTGGTCAGATCCTCTTGCCTTTATATTTCTCTTTGTTCTGTAGGAAAGCGGGGATCTGCAGCCAGGGAGCAGCAGCTATTTCGATAAATAAGGCAGGAAAAAGTGACCAAGAGGTCCCAGAAGAACAGATCCCAGATTCCTGAAGTCCCACTCGTGAAAAAGTGGTGCCTCTTGTTTCTGGTGCGTGCCTAGTTTGTGGACACAGATGTTCTATTATTCCCACATGGATGAGCAGTTGTTTTTATGTGAGCTCCTGTCCACGAGCCACGCATGTTCTGGTTAGAAGGGTTTGTTTGTTAGCCTTGGAGATTTCAGCAGAAATAATCATGTTTGGAGACACCTGCACCATTCTCCAGTGAGCTCTGCCCTGAGATAAAGAGGGGCTTGGACAGGGAGCCCAGTCAGCCAGGAGATGGAGCAGCTTGCCTCCTCAGCGTGGTGCAAGCAGGGGACAAGGGAGAGAAAGCCTGGGCCCTTAGCAGGGCTCTTCTCTTTGATGAAGCAGATGCGCCTGCTTTTTTATGCCACAACCGCTGTGTGTTTGCAAAGAAGCAAAAAGGCTCACAGATTTGTGGCTCGGGGCTGGGACACGGGGCCTTTCATTTTCTTCAAGGGCTCTTGAGGAAGATCTCGTTGTACCTGCTTAGAATTAATTCTGCCAATCCCCGGTCTGATCAGACTCCCCATGCTGGAGTTCAAGAGATGCCTTCCATTTTCTTTCTTCTGTCTGGGACAATTGATATCCTGGGACGGAGCTGCATCAACAGCCAGGACCTGGTTCTAGCGAAGGCTACACGGGCCTGGCTTGGAGCCTCCGAGAAATGGATTCTCCAAGTCTCCCTGCAGCAGCTGCTGGCTGACAGCTTTGTCCCACTCCCCGATGCACATCCTTGTCCCCCAAACCACAGGATCCCCTCTGTGCCCCATCAGCAGAAAGTGCCGTTCTGTTTGGGGCTACCTCAGAGCTGCTGGCACAACAAAGCTGTTTTGTTTTTGGCTGAGCGCTCGGCATCTGAGCTCTCATGTGGTTGGAGCCCATTTTTTTGCAAGAATGAAAACACTGGATTAATGAGCTGCTTGTGGCTAATGTGCAGGGTTTCTCAGAACTGGTGCTATTAGAACCCAGCGTCATGTAGGAGGTAAATGGCAGCACATGGTGAATAAAGCAGTGATATAATAGGTTTAAGTAGTCCATTTCCCTTTGGAGTGTTACTGATAACATGCCCAAATGCATACAAGACCATTACCTTAATGAATAAGACCGCTCTCTGGCAGAGCACACACTGCAGCTCCTCACAAGGGGTTTATTTTTCATCATTTTCATCCAAAAAAAGGCTTGGGTGTTGGAGTTGGAGTGGGGTGCAGGGAGGGCAGGACAGAGACAGAGGGGAAGAGAAGGGCAGAAGAGAAGAAATATGGATGAGAGTAGAAGGGGAAGAGAAATGAAGAAGGGACATGAATAAATGCAGAACAGGCATGCTGTGGTTTGGACCAATACAGTCTCCAGGAACCCCGGTAAGAGGAACTCACACATACACACACAGAGAACAATTCCCAGACATTTGATCTGGTAACTGGAAGGGACACATCTGTCTGTGGAAGCAGCATTGCCCACTGCCAGAAGTGAAGTACCACAAGACATACGGACATCAACGGGCCGCTATTCTGTTATTTAGGTATTCAATGACCAAGCATTGCCATTTGCTTCTGCAGTCCCAGTCAGTTCAGAATTAGTATCAGTTTGTGGTAATTCTACCCACATCAGTGGCGTTTCTCAGGACTTAGCCTCTCTGATCAGCACTGTGCTTGCTAATTGCCAGCCCAATTCTGCACTAGTTAAGCATCTTCAGCTTGTTGGAGATACTCCATACTGACACTGCTGCATGTGAAAGCAGAATTTGCCTCTACACCTTTCCTCATACGCAGTTTACTTTCCTCCTGGGATGGGCATGTGGAGCAGCATTGCCTGAAAAACCTCTTCGAAGCACAATGACCATGTTTTCTGAATTTGCTTCTAATCAGTGTGGTGGGATCTGAATTGGACTTTGTTGCACAGTAATATGTGCTCTTGTGCCAACTAAAGCCTTGTTTTCACCACCTTCTTCTGGAATCTCTTTGCAGAGGGGACACTGCGTTCAAATCCAGTGTCAAATAACCCTAAATTAACTGTTTGGAATTCACCATACGAGGTGAGTTCCACAGAGGTGTAATTCTGTTAGGATCTAGGGGCAACAGCATCTAATTTGTAGCAGAATAGATAAGCTGAGAATCACTAAGGATCAGGGTTCCTAAATGATTGATTATTAAGATCCCTCTGAAAGCCTAAATTGGTGATTCACAGTATGTTTAGGAATATAAACGTGGTCTGACTGATCCACAGAGGACACGTCCTTATCCCAGTGTCCTGGCCCTGGTAGTGAGTAGAGGAAGATACTTAGGACAGTGTATGAGGGTATATAAAGAACAAGGCCTCTCCTACCTGTAGTTTCGTAGCTTCCAGCAATCTGCGAGGACTGCCTGGACATTGCATCCAGACTATTAAGTTTAATCGCCACTGATAGACCAAACCTCCATAAACTTGTCTAAAACCTTTTGAACCTATTTATACTTTCAGTCTACACAATATCCTGTGGCAAATGAACTCCAAAATTTAATTATGTGCTGTGTGAAAAAGCACTTCTTTTTGTTTGATTTAAACTTGCCTGGTAATTACACTGGGACACCAACTCCTCATATTGTGAGAAACAGCATCTAAAATGTCTAAGGGACATAGAATCCCAGATTTTATTGAAAGGTCATGTGATTTTGACTTCAAAGTGTTAAAACCACTTCTGAAAATGGAACACAGGTTCTACTTTTAACGCTTATGAAAATATTGCCTCCAGTGCTCTTGTTTGCTCTTGAGCTTGTTTTTATTTATTTTATTTTCTCCTTTAACCTCTGCTTACAAGCTGCTCTAGCCCCTGACAGATCCCATTCTCAAGCTTCTTGTTTACTCAGTTAGCATGGGCTTTATTTTTACAATATTCTCCTTTTAACTGCTTCAGCAGCTGAGAGTCTGTTGCTCGAGACAAACTCAACCAAGGACAGGCAAGTTTGTCTGAATGACCTTTCTCCTCATTATATTTATGATGGTCTTAATGTCACGAGTTCAAGTACATGCACATGGGGCTTAATACAACACAGAGATAAAGGCAGGGAGATAGATTTCCACACTCTCCCCTGAGGCATGAACATACTCTGCCGCTACTCGATTGTGCCTTTTGCAGACACCTCATTAAAAGTGTGTTCATTACACATAAACATACCCTTGTACTTTCGCAGGCATGCATGCTCACACACATAATTTGAACACGGTGAGAGACAGCTCACCCTGACACAAATATGTCCGATTCCTGACGTATGCCCGTACAGAGACCTTGGCTCTAACAAGCAGTTGTTCATTCGTAGCCTTTTCTGCCCTCCATGGCGTCGTATCTTCCTGGTTGCATTGTTAACTTACGCTGTCTTACGTGCAGTTTTGAACATGCCTCCTCTTGCTTAAGCCTTTGAGCTTAGTCCAAATAACATTTCTTCTCAGTCCGATACACCTCCTGTATCAAATGTTCTGATGTGGTGTAAAACTGAGCTAAGAGGCAGAGGAACCAGACCCTTTGAACCTTTCTCTTCCATCATGTAAATCCAGTTTGCTACATGAAGCCATTCACATCTTATATTCTTACAGGCACATGCTCTAGTCTGGAAGATTAAAGATAGTAGATAAGCATCTCCTGAAAGCAGTTTGATCCAGAGAGTTAGTGAGGATGCATTACCTTCCTGGGAAAAAGGGGAAAGATTTTGGAAGGTAAGGGGTGCGAGGAAACCGAGCATGTTTGAGACGTTTCCCTGAGTGTTCATGTCCTTCAGCAACGCAAACCATTGTGTCAGCGGGCATAAATCAGTGTTGCTCTACAAAAATCAGTTGAATGAAGCTGACTTTCTGCTGCCAAGGATCAGGTGTATGTGAGATTTGAATGGAAGGTCTGCTGGCACAGCACGGACAACCTCTGGAGCCTCATTGCGGCTAATGCTTACCCCATGACTAACAAAACTGGAGCAGCATTAACAAGCTTGGGAAGTTACCGTTAGAGCGCACAGTGCAGATATAGACCCTGCATCATAGTGAAAGGGAAAAGAGGGAAGACAGGCTGTTGTAAGACTGCCTAATATATTTGGAAGACTGGCATTACAGAACAGCACTACTTGCCAAGTCAACTGTGTTTGCTAGTTCAGGGATTTTATTTTTACTGCCAAGAACTGCTGGCCTGTGTACATGTGTATAGCACATGCCAGGCTTGTGAGACAATGCAAGCCCTGCAGCTACAAGGAAGGGGAGAAGGGATGAGGGGTGCACGCTAGCAGAAGGCCCTGTCGGAGGTGTCGGGGTGTGCTGGTGGACACTGAATGTATAATTATGGGTGCACGCACAGAAAGCCATCCTGAGCCGTGCATCACTGGCTGCGTGCTGAGGGTGAGTGTGCAGATTGCGGGGAGCGTGCAATAAAAGTGTGAGTGTGTGTGTGCATGCGTAAGGGTGTCTCCGTCTGTGTGCAAACAAGCAGGAACGCCTACAAACAAGGGTGTGAGTGTAAGCCTGCAGAAGTGTGTGCACAGAGGGAGATGCCTGCAAGGAGAGCGGAGTGTGTGCATGTGTAAGGACGTGTGTCTAGAGGGGAGGTGTGAAGAGCGGCTGTGTGTGTGGAAGCCGCCACGCCTGTGCGTAGGCAGCACTCTGGCTGTGTGTGCGGGGAGAGGGATTTGGGGGAGGGAGGTGAGATTGGTCTACGTGGGAGCTCTGTGCCAGTCCACATAGGTAGGCTGGACCTGTGCGTGCAGCGGTGGAAAGCTTTCTAGGGGATTGGATCTCTGTCTGTAAAGGTCTCTGTAATATGAAAGAGAGTTTTTAAACACACCTCAGGAAAGGGGTCTCAAACGTGTGCTAGAGCTCCTCTGCAAAAAAGAGGAAAACACAGGGGGGCTGGGAGTGTGTCTCTGTTAGCACGTAGCTGTTGTTTTGTTTGCGATGTGTCTTTGGTTTGATGGGGCGTATGTAGGATTGTGCATGAGCGATGCGTGCGTGGGCTGGGATAGGTGTGCAGCAGCTACGGCTGTGTGCACAAGGGAGGGTGTGCGGGAGGGGACGGCGGGGAGGGCTGAGCAGAGGCAGTCCCGTGGCTCGGGGATTTGAGCACACACCGCAGGGCTCTGCCCAGAGGGCTTTGTCCGAGCTGCTTTGCTGCGGAGCACTAAATTCAGTGCAGGCGCTTTCTATTTTGGGTGTTTCTCCGTACACCTTTGCTCCCGTCTTCCGCCCGGCTGGGCGTCAGGCCCTCCGAACTGCGGCTCTCCCGCACTTGTTGAGGAGCATCGGCAGGAGAAGGAGCGGTTCCCTTGGAAACCTCTGGATGCCCAGCAACAAGTCGCTGGCAGCTGCCATGTGACCAGGTGCATTAATCAGACATGTTGTATGAATCAGGTCAGTTGGGGCCAAAGTCCAGCTCGCTCCCCCTTCGCTTCGTTGCTAATTACCAAGCTGCGAGGGCTGCTCTGAGTAGGGGGTGGAAAACAACTTGAAATAATTAAATAAAACAGTGACCTTTCCTGTTGTGGCTTCTAAGTTCACTTTCTCCACGAGAAAAATCTATCCAATCCTCTCTTCCACTGAAACGAACCTCGAATGCAAATAAGTGAGGCAGGGGAGTCTCCCAAGGTGGAAAAGCCAGAGAGAATGAATCTGCTATAGACACAGTGAGTTTCCAGGTCTCTTCTTGCAATGAGCCCTGCATTTCAAATGCATCTTTTGAATGAGTAGCTCAGGCTTGAGACAGTTTGGGCTTGACTCAGGTACACCTCATGTTCACAACTCGGATCCCTTTGAAAATCCAGTTTCTGAAGTCTCAGCTGAAATTGCTGGCCAAAATTACTGGTTTGATGGCACAGAGAGGACTTGAGTACAAATTCCTGCCCGATACCTCTAAAAGAAGAGACTACAGCTCTCAGGAAAACAGACAGTGCCTGTACACTTGTCACTTGTGGACTCACCAAGGCTGCAAAATGGCTGTTCTTCGTAGATATGCAGCTGGAGGGTTTATTCTTCATCATTCCTTGCGGCCCACTTCCTTAACCCCAGTGGGGTCCTTCTCCATTTGACTCAAGAGCAGAGGACTCAAAGGCAGGAGCTGGAGGAAAATCAAAGATGGTTTTGTAGCTGCAGCTCTGGGCCAGGGGATAGCAGCAGTTACCACATTAAGACTGAACTGAGAGAAAATGGGGAGAGTCCTGGTGAGCAAATGAGGCAAAGGGAGAATTAAGGATGAAGAGATCCAGCTGGGGTAATAACAGCCGTAAGCACTGGCCTCGATCCCTTACTCTGGGCTTCCTGCCTAGTAGGGTTTTCTGAGGGAGTTAGGTACCCAAGCCTCGCTCTCCTTTTGATGTGTGTTGGAGGGACTTAGGCACCCCTCAGCATTTTCCATAAGATGCCATTTACAGTTTCAGCTCCTGTCCTTTTCACATGTCCCCCAAATTCCTGCTTTGCCTGGATAAAGCCAGAGCAAAGGCTTCCAGATTTGGCTCCTGAATGAAAATCTCTCTCAGACACACGTTCAAGGCCAGGCACTAGCAAGACTGTAACATCTTCTTTTACCCGTACACCCGTCTACATTCTTCGTGCTGTGACTAATGCATTGCAAGGTCATCGGGTACTGCTCGATCTCCATCTCCTCCTTCAAGAGATCAGCGTTTGAGCCTCCCAGGATATTCACTGATTCATGTTGAACACAGGTATATTCTGCTCAAAACCATCTTTTATCTTAGGCAACAACAAAAATGTCACAGTGGCTGGTCAGATTCTCAGCTGACTAAGCCAGCCAAAGGATTTGGCCCATCATCCACAATGGGACTGAAGACCAGAAAAAAAAAAAAAAAGAGTTGGAAACAGAGTGCCTGGCTTTATTCTAATCATGCTGTAATTTGAATAGCATCCAATGCCACTTGAAAATGGGCTCCCTTCATGTCATCTGCTTTTAGATCCAGATCTTAAGAGCCCAGTATTTACCCGCAGGAGATCTGTTCGTAGCAGGCAGCAATTTCCCCAAATCAGATCTGGATGGGGATCTCAAGTATTACCCAGACCAAGCCTTTAACTTTGGACCACTTTGACTTCTATCTAATTAATGTTACAATCACTCGTTATTTTTCCTTTGGTATGATGTGCTAATATATGCTGTGCACAGGATATGCCAGAAGACAAAGCTTTACCTCACCGTACCGACCATCTAGGACAGTCTAGGGCAATCTTGAAGAACTGATGTCTGCAACCTCTGTATTTGCAATCTAAGAGGCACAACACAAACCCGTCCCAGCTGACACCCTCCAGTCAAAGTCAGAAACATGTGCGTGTTCCTGGGTGTAAGGGTTAGGAAATAAATTTGTTTTCACTGGCGAACGATTTGTTCTTTGGCACACTCAAGGGAATAACGGTCCGACCTCCTTGCTCTAGGAAACTAAGAGAACCAAATGGATGCTAGATGCTCAGATCTGACTCTGCAATTCAGCTCAGTGTCTCGGGGAAGAAATGGAGGGCTGGGTTTTTGTGTAAGCTGCAAAAACAGGATGATAAAGGCTGAGAAGTTTAGGGTGAAACTTGGCTCATCCATCAGGCTGGGAAATCAGAGGGCATGAGCAACAAAGGCTGAGAGACACGATGGTAGGATGGAAAGAATGGGCTGTTTAGGGTTTGGTGCTGGGAGATGCTGAGCACCTTACATCCACAAAGCCCAACACACAGGTCCTTGCTCAGACTGAAGCACAGGCAGGCTCTCGTCGGCTCTGCCGGCAGGCTGTCCCACCTGCGCACACGCAAGGCATGTGTCCCTCTCGGGGACAGCTCCGTCACCCACTCCCCGCCACTGCCCTCTTTCCAAGGGGTCCAGGCGTCGCTACCCCAACAGACAGACCTGTTGCTATCTGCCATCACTCCTCCGACCCGCCTTTACGCGAGGAGGAGACTCTTACACTGAAGCGCAGGCAGCTCTCCATGATGTAATCTGTGCAATCTGTGCATTTGCAAGGAAAAGCAGCCTCCCGTTGGCCAAAGCGAAGAGTCCCCGCCTGGGTGCTCCTCCCGCCGCCCCCCCGGTGGCTCATAAAAGCCCCGAGGCAGAGGCAGGGCAGCTTTCCCAGCCCCTCGGCTTCCAAAGGTGACCCGGGGACAGGTGAGCTCCGGCGAGGGTGCGGAGGCAGGCTCGGCCGAGGGCGGAGAGGGCTGGGCTGAGCCGGGGATGCTGCCGGTGCCCCGGGGGAAGGCGAGGGGCACCCTGGCCACCTGTGGAGCCGGTCCCAGCTCTGCCAGGGAGCCGGCCAACTCCTCCAGCGGTGGCTTCGGCAGAGGGACCCCGGCCAGGGTCCTGGGGGGCTGCGGTGCCCGGGGGGTGCTCAGGGCCCTTGCCTCGGGGGCAGCGGGGAAGGGGAGCGGGGAGAGGAGGGCTGGGCGGCCCGGCCGCCGATCAGCACCACGGACAGGGCCCGAGCGGCGCGTCCCGCCCGGGGCCGGGGCGGGCACCGGGCACCGGGCACCGGGCACCGGTACCGAGCACCGAGCACCGGCACCGAGCACCGGCACCTGGCCCGGCAGGTCGGGGCAGCACTCCCCCGGGGGGAGCGACGCCCGGTCCCCCTCCCAGAGCCTGCGAAGCGACGCTGGACCGCTCACCGGGGCCAGGGTGAGTCCGGTCCCGGAGGGGACAACAGCAAGGGGTCTCTGGGGGGAGAAGGAAGGCGAGCTGGAAGGGAGAGCGGGCACAGCCCCGCTCTGCCCGCAGGATGCCTGGTGCCGGGGCAGAAACGCCTGTGCCGTTTCATGGTCCGGCGGCTGCCCGGGCAGGTAGACACAAACGCTAGGAGATCGCTCCACTGCGCTGGGAAGGGGCATTGGGGAGGCTGCAATCGGGAAAGTTGGGATCTGGCCCAGAGCCAAGGGCTGAATGTGGTGGGAAGGGAGATTGGAAAAGATTCAGCTGCATTTTCCCGAATAGCCCTGACAGCCCCAGGTCAGATACACCCACAGCTGCAGGTTTGGGGTAGGGCAGGGGCTAAAATAATTCAGGAAGCCAAGAATGACTACATGAATCTGAATGTAATCTACGCTGTCCACATACTCCAATATCAAAGCCGAAAAACTCCAAATTATTGTTTTGAAAATGTGGCTGACTGGTGCATAAAGTTGCTCTTAAAATTCTATAGTTTATAGGAGAAATAGGATATTTCACCAAGATGCTGTTGGGAGTAAATTCTTCAGTGAACAGTTATTTGAAAATATTTTTCCTCAGTAGTTTATTCTATCTGAGTACTCAAAATTTGTCTTGCTTTAGTGGTACATTTAGGGTCCATTGAGAGATTGTCTTATATTTAAGTGCTCAATGGCTATATCATAGTGGATTTTTTTCACAAAATGCTTACCCCCCAAAAAAATCAAGTGGGATCAAATTCAACAAAGTTTTTCTTTTTTAATTTTGACAAAATTAAAACAACAAAGTATTTAACTCTGGCTCAACTCAGAAATTGGAACAAAGCTGAAAGACAACATTTTTTTCCTGTTCAGATTATTAAACCACAGATGTAATTTAGAAAATAAAAAATATAAAATGTGAAAAGTAAAGTGTTTGAGCACTTTGGGAATAAAGCATTTCATATCGCTATTGTCAGATGAAGTGATGTGCTGCATTTGTTTTATCTCCATTTTTGGAAGCTGAGACTATTCATTAAATGAATCCCTATACATTGAAAATTTCACCCAGCTCTGTTAAACCTGTGTTTAAATACTTTGCTAATCCGAGGCTCAACAAGGCAATGTAATCCCAGGCTCAGACTGACCCCCTCTCCTGTCCTTACACCTGTGTTTTTCTTAAGTAATGTTGGTCTCCAAGAGGAAAAGAAAACAAGCTGTTCTCCATTTTAAGGAAACCCCTGTTTGCTGTTTCAGAATTAAATATTTGGGAAAAAAAGAAACACACTTGAAAAGAATGTTGATATTTCCTTTAAGGCCTTGAATATACACACAGCCTTCAGAGACAGACCTTATATACATTGAACATGCTACTGCTGGAAATGCTGCCTATGGAATTTGAATGGAGAGGTATCTTTCTGTTATCTATCTGTAAATCTTTTAACATCTTCCATCAGTTCTGTGTCTGCACAGTGACTCAGTTTGTGATCTTTCTTCAGTGCAACCTAATGCTGAGGTTCAGTTTTTGTAATGCCTTGTCTCTTACAACATCAATATAAGGTCTTTTCCCTTTGAAGTTCAGCTGTAAAATAAGGGCAAGAAATCATGTTCTTTATCTCCTGCCCCAACACAGACATGCAAAAGAACTTGAGGAGAAGCCAGAAAATTATATTGCACCAAATACTATTCCTGCTTTTAGGGGTGTATCTCCGCATTCTGGGAAATCGCCTAATCAGATTTCATATTTAATATAAAAAAATATTAGGACAGATGATATCATATCCTCAAAGCTAACTAAATTTTGCATTGTGCAGAGTGTATTGCTTAATCAAAGTCCCATTTCAATTTGTTTAGGGTATATTTTGTCACCTTTTTTTTACTAGCAATTTTCTGTAGATCTCAAAACAAACACATCTCGTAGAAGGATACAATCCTGTCTCTTTTCTGAGAAATCCGAACACAGAGGTCTCTGAAGAACAGGGGATTCAGGGTAAGATCTGAACTTAATTCAATTTCATTCCTGACCCTTAAAGTATTTAGTGAAATGCGTAACCTGGAAATCAATCTGGCAGGAGGCTACCACATTGCCTGCTAGAAGGAAACATTTTAAGTTTTACTAGAAATAAACACCGTATAGATTTTTGTTATTTAATTTTGCTAAAGGCAAGATCCTCCTTCCCCTTTCCTCCTCCCATCAGAGAGACAATGTGTTCCAGTCTCTGGGCTCTGTATGCCTTGCACAAATATTTGTCTGTGCGTCGCCTGCCACTCCAGTAATGAGCTGCTTTTCCACTGCAATCATGGCATCTGGTAGGGTTTCAGGCTGTGAGTAGCTGGGAGACTGGGAGGTGCTTGGGAATCTCAGCAGGAAAGAGAGAGTGGATTGCAGACGCAAGATCTGCAACAGCTTTTGAGCTTGGATAAACACGTCGAGGTTCTTCGCTCCTTGGCAGAGATTTGTTCCGCCCCAGACACCTGAACTTGGCGTGCAGACCTAGGCACTGCGCCTGCTCCAGACACCTGCATTCACATGCAATTTTACATTCAGTCTCTTTCGAACACCTGCGTTCATGCGCATTAAACGTGCATGTGTCTGCGTGCGCCATGGGCCACTACTGCACTGCGACACACGCGTGGTCCTACCTAACCCGATTCTCTCCACTGGACAACAGGAGACGAGGGGTCTGGCTCAACAAGGCATTTAAGCACACGCTTCAATTTAAGCACACGCTTCAATTTAAGCACCTGCATCCACCCCCAGTTCAGCAGGATTTAGGTATCCAAGAAATCAGGGCCAGAATGAGATCTTAAGGAACAACTCTGAGCAAAGAATTTGGCTTTTCTGCTCACTGAAATCAATAGGAGTTGCCTCCGTTAAGATACTAAATTCAGACCCCTCCAGAGCAATCCATTACTAGGAAAGCAAAAGAAATAAACCTCCTGTGGAACTACGCTAAGGTCCTGATCAGGACCCGAGGCACAGAAGAGATGAAAAGCAGGTGATGAAATTGATGTAGACATTCTGTATAGGCAGGCCTTCCCTCAAAGGCTGTTCTGATCCTTGCGTGGCCTCAAAGTGCGTCATTGTTTAACGCCTCTTTAAATCTGAATGAGTTTAGAACAAACGTTAGCATCCTGGTGGGATTTGTAAAATGAGTTAGCATACACCTCACCTGGAAATAAGTAGGAGTAGGGTTCCAAATTCTTTGGTAAATTCTGTTAAAATGATGTGTCTTTAGATGCTGAAATATCTTTGTAAATTGTGTCCTTAGTAAAATAGGTACTGGGATATTAATTTAATAAAATTTCCTAAATTTAAGCCTAGAGATGAAATAGGAAAAAGAAAAAAATAGCTAAGGAACAGTTAATACAATAGTCAATATTGGTATTTATGTTTGCATATCCTAAGGCCGCCCGGGGTATCTGGAGTCTTCAGCACTTGCTGAGATTAAAAGGAATTGCCCTCCAAGCAGCTTTGAAAATCCCAGCCATAGTTCACCGCTGACAAATGAGGACTGAGCACGCCTCATCCCCGCTCCTGTACGCACAGAAAGCATCCAACCCTGCCTTAAAAGAAGCTCAGTCCTGTAGTTATAGGTTTGACCCTGCAACAGGAAAAAACCCCTTAGCCACATTTTTATTTGACTCAGCAGAGCCTTAAGCACGCTACTAGCTTAGTTCTTGTTACACTACTCGCATGAATAGGGCTATTCACATTCTACAATCATTACACGCTCACGCCCTGACTCCAGTAGCCCTTATTTACAGAGACCAGATGGCTCCTGCGAGTTTCGATTGTGAGATATGGCCCCCTTCCTGGCGTTTAATGAGTATGGAGGTTTTAGTTTTACCTTGTTTATAAACAGACCGCACGGCTGTGTGTGTAGTAGCTCAGCTAAGGGTCAATACCAAGATTTTGCCTTCAGCAGCCTCCGAGCTGTGAGGGGAGGCTCTAACAAGTGTTGCCAAGCAAGGATTTTTCAGATGGGTTGCTGATTGACAGGGGAGGAGCTGGGTGGGTTTTGTTTGCATGATCACTTGTTTGCTTTTCAAGTGCATGTTTGCAGCCATGCAGAATCTTGCATTAATTGGAGCCCTACAGCTACATCACCGCGGTGGGCAGCCCCGCCGCATGAGACTGTAATCTCTTTGGGGCATGGACACTTTGTTCTGTGTTCACTGAACACAGGCTGTGACTCAGGCTTTGGGTTTTTATGAAGTGCAAAGAATAGACATTTCATGGTACAGTCTGTGGCTCTGCCTGCGAATGCATGGACGTGCAGAAAGTCGGCAACACCTCTGTGTCCTCCTCGGCATCACACTCTGGGAGAGAGGGGAGAATTTTGCCTTTTGTTTTATTTTCATTTGGAGGCTGACTCAGGAATTTTCATAAAACAAACCTACAGTAACTTACACGGTATCAGGCCCCACTTCAGGAAAATACAAATACGCTTGCAGAAACTTCAGCAGTTAACTCCCACAGGAATCAAATACATGCCTAAAGTTAAGCACTTGGCTGAAGTGAGGATTAAAGGATGTTTCCATAATGTTATGCAAAGATCTTCTTTTTATCCTCTGTTACTTAAGGCTGTACAGTCTTCCCAAGTCGTGTTCAGAATCAGCACACCCCACTAGGATTTTCCAAAGCATTTACTGTTTTCAGGTGCCCAGCATGACATATTTCAATTAGCCCTGATTTTCAGGGACTGCTAAGCACCTGCTTCTCTTGTAATCGGTCCCCTTTCAAAGTGTCTCAAACACAAATAGAAGGTATCCAAAATTGCCAACTTCTTTTGAAAATCCAGAGCCATGATGAACAGTCCACCTACAAGATTCCAGCCCAGATGAAAATTGCATGGATTCAAGCCCCCCGAATCAGAAGCAATAGTCAGTCCCTGCTCCCATAAGATGACAATACACCCTGCCATTACAGTAAAAAGCAGAGTTTCCCTTAAGAAAAAGGAGAAAATTGTACAGTTCCCAGGGAGAACAATTGCAAATCTTTTCAGTTAAACTCACAAAATTATTAATGTTGTGGTCTGTAATTCTGTCTAATCAAATATTCCGTTGCTCCGTGTTGCCAGCTGAACGTACCTGGAGAAATCAATGACACAAAGCGATAGAAAACTTTACTTAGGACCTCCCGCTCGGTTAAGATGTCACCCTCTGGAAGGCAAAGGCTCCAGAAAAGGGCCCAATGCCTTGCAGGCTGCAGACTCGGACCTTGCACCGAATCTAGCAATTCTAGGGAAATTCCCCTGAGCAAGGAGAGCAAAGGACAGTTCAGACAAGCCTTCTCTGAATTCAGAAAGTGCCATCATAGTCCTGAACATTTGATGAGCTTATCAGTTGCTCATATAGGTTGTTTAGATTTGCTCAGAAAGAATCTATATTCTGAAAGCATAGGGGACAGTAGGAAAGTTACCCTGAGCCCATCGCCAGGTGCAACCTCTGCTCTCCAGCCCGCAACACGATGAGGGAGCAGGAGAGCTGCACCCAGCCCTGAAGGCGGCCTGGCTCTTGCGACAGCCGCTGTCCCCAGCTGGTGACGGGAGCAGGGACACACTCTGAAGGAGAGGACGAGACTCGCTCCCGCTCTGGCTTGGCTGCGCAAACAGCGTGGCAGAGGCGAGCTGGGAAAACACGGCTGTAGCTCTCTGATTTTGCCAGCTTGTCTTCAGTGTACCGCACTGCCCGAGGCACCGTGCAGTATCCTGCCTAGCTAAGAAGCAAACCAGCAAAAGAGAACAGTTTGGTAGATTTTTGCAATCCTCATCTTAAACTTAAACCTATTCCTAAGTAATGCACCTCAGATCACTTTTCTGTAAAAATGGACATTGTGATACCCATTTCACACGTACCAGAAGACCAAATTAAGTGGTATTCGTAAAGCTCTGGAGATCCAAGAGCAAATGGAACTAGAGAAAAGAACAAGGTTATTATCTTGTCATGTTTGGCCTGGGAGGAAGATTATCCATCTATCTTGCCAGACCTATTTATCGTCTTATTTTCTCCTAGCTTATCTTTTATCATCTTTCTAATCTGCTCCATCTAATTCAGCCAACATTTTATTTTAGCACAGTTCTCACTACATGCTGATGAAGGTGTGTTTGGCAACAGAGGTATGTGCAGATTTTACACAACCTGACAAGGTGCAACACAGGTAGGTAGAACAATAGATGCCAACTAGTGAGTTCACAACTTTTAAAAATAAATTAGCTGATTTTTTTTTCTAGAAGACAGGCAATATATTTTTCTGCTGGCCTATCAATGAGGGAACGGGTTTGAAAGAACTCCTTTTCCTGAATTTTGACAGAACGGACTCCATTCTGTGTAACGTACGCTGATCTAAATAATGCATATGTGTTCTGCTCCCCGTGACGTGTGCTTGATACACATGCACACGAAAAATATGTATTTAAGGGGATGTAACATATGAAATAGGTTTCTGTGATGAGAAGTACAGGGATGCATCATTTTAATCATGCACGATTCTAAGATAAATTCGAGGTGGACTATGTTTTTTAAGTATTGCTTATGATTTGACTGAACTGACTCAGAGAAAACAATGAAGTTCAAGGGCTTCCAGTCCCTTACAGGGTTCAACAACCAAATCACAGCATGCTGGAGATTTTTCTGAATATCAAAGCCCCTTGCATTTTTCCTTTTCATCTATAATCAAACGGCACTTTCCCCCCCTTGTTGCTAGTGAATGCATTAGGGTCTAAACTTTATAATCTCCAGAGCTGTTTCCTGGAATAGATGCAAGCAGAGCACTTGGTTAGGGACAGCCAGGAGGCTGGGAGAGATGATTACCTTCAGGCAGTCTCGGTGGAACGTCCCAGGGTTCCTACCGGCACAGCCTAATGCGGGACTTACGATGCTGAACAGACTTCCATTATGGGAGCTGGCTATGTTGATGCACATCCACACATAGAGAGCTCCTTGTTAAAATGCACACCAGTGGCTCCAAAATACAGCGGCTCAGTCGGGGTTCATTAACAGCCAAATCATTCCAAGGGACATTGTTTCAGAGAGGAAAGAATTTCATTTCTGTCAGGATTGGTTTTTAGTTGCACATAGCCTGGAGATTTTGCTAAGGATCGTGTTGAAAGTCTACTTAGATGGAGATTGGAGCTTGGTTGCGCAGCCATGCTGAAGGCTTTAGTAGGGTTAACTTGAGATATACATGCAGCATCTACCACAGCGGGACCCCAGCTCACATGGGGGCACGTTAAAATAAATTTGGATTAAAGAGGTGGCTTTAAAGCGTGTGTGTACTACAGGAATCAGTAGCTGATGTGAGAATTGCTCAGCTATGTGTCATAGACTCCGCACTGCTAATGGAGGATCTCTGCCCATGACAGTAATGGGAGAGCAAGCGTGCTTTGTTCTGCTCTCAATATTCCCTTTCAGCAGGCACGCCAGCAATTGCCCCAGACCTGTACAGCTTTTGAGATGGTGAAGGGCTGCTGTGATGAGGAAATCTTAGTCCATTTTAATCAGCAGGTATTAAATAAACAAAAGAATTACCACTAATAGATACAAATGGGTTGCTGCACAGCTTGAGTGTCAACTTTCTCTTACTTGTTTACCAGGGACCATGCACCGGAACACACAAGACACCTAATGGTTTAGTAATACACTGCAAGTAAACACCTAATTACCAGGTCTAAGAGGGGAAGGAATAAAAAGCAACTAGGATGAAGCTATCAGTCATCGTAGCTTTGATTTCTTGTATGGAGGCTTGCATGAAACGTGCAGGTAGCTCTCATCTCACATGTATGCCACTGCTTCTCAGGAATAAGTCTGGTGCCTGTTCATTCAAAGCTCAGCTCTATTTTTAAAATCTACTCTCTCTGAAAGGGCTGTCTTTAAAAAAAACCAAAAAATTGTACGGCAAAAGGGACAAAATTGCTCCTCAACAAAGGGGCCTATCAACAGCCTGTCAATAATGTGCCAAAGGCCAGAACCTGCCTTTCAAAGAGGCTCTGCAGTCTCAATGTGTACTTTGAGAGCAATTAAGGGACGTGAGCAACATGATGATTATCTCATGGGTGACATTTTCATTGGCTCTTTGGGAAAGGAGAAAGAGGGGTTTGAGGTGGCTGTGATCAATGTTCATCCTAGTCCCACATAAATGGCAGGAGAACATGTGGTAGATGGGCCTGGAAAGCAAAATGGACAAGAAAAGGAAGGGGAGGAGGAACGGACGCTGAAGACAGAAGGATTTTAAAATCCCAGAAGCTGAAAGAAAGAGCTACAGTGAGAAGTAGAAGGACACAACCTGAGAAATGAGAGTGGGAACGTCAGGAGGGCTGGCAGATCTCCAGAGGCTGGGGAGGGCAGGAATAGGAGAGGAAAGGACTGCAGGATTCCTGGTGGAGAAGTACAGGAAGAAGAGGGGAACGGATCCCCCTGAGCGAGGAGAAAGTCCAGAGAAAGTGGCACAGGCATGTGGTGCTTGCACAGGGAGAAGTGTCTTGTAGGCACATCACCGTGCCTCTTCCTTTTCCCATCACGGACCCTGTACCCGCGGGCAGCGTTGTCCCAGACCCAGCCCACGGTGTCACGCACCTCGTTCCTTTATCAGGTCACGGTTGCACTCCGAGCCTAAGGAAGGAGGAACAGAACATTCCCAGGCAGGGACTAAAGTGATGTTTTAGGACAGAAGGGCAATTATGATTACTCTGCTTTTTTGCCAGCAGATTCCCATCGGTGTTGCCATCTATCCTTCCTTCACCTCTTCTGTCTTTGTGCTGCAGGTGCCAACACAAGCCCAGAGCTGGGAGCGGACAGGAGTGCACAGAGGCAGTGCTGGATGAAACGAATGCCATTCGGGTGCAGAGACACGACTACACGTAAGAACCTCAGCCCAGCGTCTGAGTCTCATTGCATGGTTACTAATGCCCAAGGGATAAGAGGAGCCTGGATACTAACCCAGAAATACAGGCTGGCTCAGTGGCGTGACTGCAGAAGAGCTCAGCGCAGGCTGTCCCCTGCAGAGCACGGCCCTGTATTCCCCTCCGGCACGGACGCTGGTGCATGCACGGGGACCAGTACAGAAGCGAGTGCCAAACAGAAAGCCAGATGTTGCATATGCCCAGCTGTTTTGGAGCTAGGCAAAATGTTTCATGGAAAACACGTATGCAAAAATGCAGATTGGGTTACGCTATTTCCCCAATTTGCTGAATTGCTTGTTTAGGAAAACAAACCTAATTTTGGCAGAAGAAAATGTTGCTTAATTTGCTATAAAACAATCTCCTTCCTGCTTTTCATTTTATGAAAAAATTTAAAATGTTAACGTTGAACAAAAGCAAAATTATTTTTTAAATATTTGGAAATCTTCCCTGTCCCAAAAGATACTGTTATACTTCCAGCTCCTGTATTTCCAGCTCCTGTCTTTTCCAGGGGTGCATGCATCGGCACGTATAAGCATGTATATACATTTCTGTGTGCACCTCCATCTATACACCAGTGCATGCTCACATGCTGTGCAAACAATTTCAAGCAGATTCGACAGACGTAGGTCTCTGCTCTGCATTCTCCAGGATTGTCTTTTGAAAAGGATCTTAATAATAAAAATAATGTTATGTTACTAGTTAAACATTGGGAATAACTCTCCATCATAGGCAAACTATACTGAAGACAGAAATCCACTGACATGTTCACTCTGGAGGAATCTCCCGGGGTACCAGCAGAATGCATTAACAGTGCATTTCTCCGGTGAGCTGTGATGGGAAGAGCATGGAGCAAAAAAGAAGGTAAAGTGGTTAAAAACAACTCGTATTTTTAGACCCCAGTCTCCCACAGAAATCTTTGGAGATGCTGAGCTCTCCACTTCTGAAAATTGGGCCTCTTATTTGCAAGCAGAAATAATGTTTTAGAAGCGCAGCTGAGGCTCCTGGTTTTTTTAAAACTGTCCATAATCTTTTTCTCTAGACCAATTTGCTGTCCTGATAATTAATGTAGCTAATGGCCAGGGTTTCTTCCTTCATCAGCAGTTTTGCTTTTTGTTAACACAAACAGAGAGAACATGAAGAAACAATCTCTCGAAGGATACAGACTGACAGCAATATTGCCATCTGACTAAAAAGAACTCAGACATACGCATAATCCTCGGGAAAATTCATCTCCACCCTCCCAACAGAGCCTGGTGAGAGCCCTTGAAGTGGTAATTAAAGTCTATTGAGTGGCAACTGCACCTGTTTAGAGAGGAGAGTGTGGGTAAGAGGTGCACAAAGGGAGATGAGCAGCGCCGAGGGAGCGCGGGAGAGAGGAGCTGCTGGAGGTGGGCAAGAAGGGAAGTGGAAAGGAGGAAAAAAAAAAGAAGTGTTTGTTGGAGAAGTCAATCCAATAAGATGTGCATTTCCCATTCTTCCCTTTATTTGCTTTCTGCACCCCTTCACGCACGCAGCTGGCTCCTACCCCGCTCTCACACCCACTGATGGAAACTCCGGGGGGTTTTCCCCAGCCAGCCTGAGCCCTGGCCCAGCTGCTCTTCTGGTGTAAATCACCAGAGTTTCACTAAAGCCCTTGCGGACTTACAACCAGCTAGTGCTCATTTACGCCAGCTGAAGCTCTGTCCCAGTGACACTCATTAACAGCCACCGGCTCCTCAGACTGGCAGCCGGGACATGCCAGTTCTTGTCTTTTCTCCCTAGAAGGGAGCACATCCCTTTGTGTCGGCTTTGTCACCCCAGTGCAAACCCTACAGCATCTGGGAGGAGTAAAGCAGAGATGTTTCTAGACTTCGGCAGACGTGTCTGAGAGCAGTCTGGGCAGAAACTGAGGGAAATGGAAGAAAGTAGAGAGGTGCAATGCCGTGTTACCAGTAAGGCTGCTGGTTTTGCATACATGCATGGCTCCCAGATGTTCTGACCCAGTGTCACCTCAAATGTCCCCAAGATCTATAGGTGAAGGCATGCAAAATGGACTTATTCATAAATACTACTGGTAGCTGTGGATCTTTCCATGCCCTCGCAGACCACCACTGACCCAAGGACCACAACCGGTGAACCACTGGTGTGTCCAGTGAATTGACGCTTCGTCGACAGACTTGGGGGCCAAATTCTGTGGTACCCCAGGAACAGGGCACTTCTGCCAGCTTCCACAGACCAGTGCTGACTTGTGCCAGTAGATAATTGCACCTTGGTTTGCTACTGGCACAAACCAGCAGACTAAGAGGTAATACAATGTGGAAAGAAGGACGCACAAAGTGGGAGAGGGAAATCCTCCAGTGTCTGAGGAGGACAGTAAGAAAGAGAGGGCATTATATAGGAATATATAGGAATCTGGACCGCCCTGGCAACCGTGGAGCCAGAGACCAGCACCGCGTAGCGACCTAGATGCATGGTCTGGGGAAATTGTCATCCCGCGACCTGCAGACTGACAGCAGAGATCCTGGCTCCTTCTGCCATAATCCCAGCTTCATCCCTGATGCCAGTAAACAGGGTTCCGTGCTGTTTGCCCTACGGGGCATTTCAGATGAGGCTATAAGAACTTAGTCAAAGACCCAGACAATAGCTTTTTTTTTGTAGAAGTAAATAATCATCCCTTACACTCTACATATGCACACGCACTACTGAAGCCTACTCATTTAATTCCCTTTATCCAACCTAAGAATGGCTTCCTTTCTGCGGTACTACGCATTTGCAAAGGCGCTGGAGTAATAGAAACTGTCCCTTGTCACTGCAATTCTATATGTGCCCCAGCAATCAACTGGACAAAACCAGGATTCCTGGGGTGAGAATAGAAGAGGAAAGAGGTTCATCCTGAGAGCACCCTGAGGCTGAACTGAGCAAATGATTCAGGCAGAATAATTTGACTGGTGCTTGCAAAATTTTCTGTCTCACTGGACCTGATGGCAGCTAGTCCCCTGTGAATCTCTGACCTTCATACTCGGCAGGCTGCCTGGGATGGCTGACATAAACCACGGGACTTTTTTTCCTGTTCCCCGACTGTCAGAGCACACAACAATTCTGGTGTAAATGTTGTTGCATCTGCTTTTGTCGTGGTTTAACCTCAGTCGGTGACTGAGCACCACACAGCCGTTCGCTCACCCTCCCCCCAAGTGGGAGGGGGGAGAGAATAGGAAAAAAAAAGTAAAACCCATGGGTTGAGATAAAGACAGTTTAATAGGACAGCAGAGGAAGATAAAATTAATAATAATAATAATAATAATAATAATAATAATAATAATAATAGTAATGGTGATGATGATGATGATGATGATAAAAGAATGTTCACAACAAGTGATGCACAATGCAATTGCTCACCACCCGCTGAATGATGCCCAGCACGTCCCCGAGCAGCGATCGCTGTCCCCCGGCCAACTCCCCCCAGTTTCTATACTGGGCATGACGCCATAGGGTATGGAATAGCCCTTGGGCCAGTCTGGGCCAGCCCCCCTGGCTGTGCCCCCTCCCAGCTCCTTGTGCCCCTGGCAGAGCAGGGGAAGCTGGAAAGTCCTTGATGAGTGTAAGCACTGCTTAGCAACAACTAAACCATCAGCGTGTTATCAACATTATTCTCATCCTAAATCCAAACCACAGCACTACACCAGCTACTAGGAAGAAAACGAACTCCATCCCAGCTGAAACCAGGACTGCTTTCTCCAAACACCGTCAGCAATGCCTCCGTAGCACGCCCTCCTGATAGCTGTGCCAGGAAATGCCGCCTCGCGAATGAAGATAGACAGGAACGTGCGTTCAGCAAAAGCCAATTCCTTTGGCTGTTATGGGTGGGATTTGCAATTCGTTGGGTATCTGATCCAACCATTCAGCTACAGTGAACGGAGACAGACAGATATCTCTGGACAGCAAGTCAACCTACCAGTCAAGTCCTGTCTTAGGGTGAGATTAATTTTCGCACTGACTGCAAAGGGAGCCTACATGACTCACTAAAAGCCTAACTGTGAATAAGCTGAAGTTACAGGAGAAGAATCATACCTAAAATGCCTTGCTTGCCTCCTAAATTCTAGTCTTGTGCGTTAACAGAATCATTGGGTAGATGGATACCATGTGATATATTGCCTCATTTCTATCTTCTTGCTCCCAAACACTCCTCTCATTTTTCCCTTTCAGCCCTCCCGTTCCTCTACCTTTTTCTCTTTCCACCTTCTCTCTGATTGCTGAGCAGCTGTTTGACTTTTCCATCAATAAGTCTAAAGAGCATTTGGACCACTCTGTTCCCCCCTTCTCTCCTCCCTCCAGTTCCAAGTCAGGCAAGCTCATCGATCAGAGGAGCTCAGGAAATATCTAGTGTTTTGTTGTCAGGATGATAATAACATTGCAGTTGTGAATGGGCTGCTGCAGGCCTGATCATGGACACCTGCAGGGTTTGTTTAATTGCATTTAATGACAAATCCTATACAGAGGAGCATTGCCAGAGAGATTTATTATCCACCAAAGAGGCAAAGCACAACAGCTCAAAATATAATTTGCACTGAGCATTTTTCCCCCTGCCTCTCTTTAAACCATTGTAATAAACAACAAATTGGGTAAAGTGGGCACCACCAGTCTGAGAAAGAGGTGGGGGGCAGAGGACAGAGATTGAAACCAAAGGAAATAACAGCAATAAGGCCACACTGTTCTTTCTGCCATCCCTGTGGTCTGGTATAGAGGAAATACTGTTTGTTTAATTTACAGCCTGGAAGTGCAGCTGGGGATCTCTCCGTGATGGGCCAGCCTCTTCTAAGATAGCTGGAGGCTAAGCTCTTGAGTCCCCACTCTTTCTAACCAGGCTTTTTTTCCCCATGTTCTGTAGCTAAGTTTAGATCCTATCTATATAAACAATTACGAAGAAACAACAGCGGCCTCTCAGCGCCATGGGGTTCATCTGCCACGGTTACGAGGAGCCATAAGCTTCCACATTGCTGAAATCTCTGGGACAAACTAGAAGCGGCAGATCCCATCCTGAAAAATATCACATTGAGAAATATGGCCCTACAGAGACAGATCATGCTATCTGAAGTCTAGACAAAAGTCTCGCACACCTCTGAGCCTGGAATTTATGTTTTCTACTAAATACCTTGCTCCAAAAAGGGAATGCACGTGTGTAAAACCAGCAGAGGACCTCATCCCTTGCTCAAGCTGAGCAGTTACTTCTTGTGGCTTGATTATTAGGTGATTGTCTAGCGGTAATTTGTGGCAAAGCCCTTCCTGGACCTGGTGTATCGCTGTGCTGGGCAGCGTCGTTCCAGAACAAGGACTGTGAAGTGGTCTTGCCACCCGAAATTACAGTCCAGGTTAGCACTTCCCAAACTATCTTCTCTCTCTCGAGGTCATCCATCTTTACAATTCATTCCCTCTTCTAATTATCCTTGGCAGAACACGGAATTGTCCTGGGCAGCTTATTTCTAAAAATTGTCTTGCCCCCCAAAGCGTTTTCGTTTGAGAACACTCTGCGGTAGGGCAGGGAGGAAAATACGCCACGGTTTAGAGGAAACGCCGTAGTTTAGGAAATCCAAGCCCAGGCCAGGAACAGGCAGGTATCAGAGTAAAGCTGTATTCAGCGTGAGCAAGGCGTGCGCGCTCACTACTGTTACAGTTTGTATTCACATTAAATTTCACGCTTTAAATGGAGCAGCCCGGGAAGCTGGGGGGGGACGGCAATCTTGTACGAGAAAATAGCACCCTTCTGCAGTGTTTGGTCTCTATTTTAATGTAGGTAGGGATCGGCAGCTGGCAATGTCATTACACAAACAGGGTGTAGGGTAACACCTGGACTGCAGTTTTATCTGATTTCCTGGACAATGGCAGTATCACTAATACCCCTGTCAAATAAGACCACCTGGACATCTCCCGGTATCAGCTCCAGCTATCACAAACACACCTAGGCAAGCACAATGCACTGTTATCTCCTGAGCAGCACAAATCCCCAGACTGAAACAACCCATCTGGAGTTTGATTAAAGTGTCGGTAGAAAGCACATATGTTAAAAAAAAAACCAGAGAGAGGGCGGGAGGGACTGGAGGGCTCTCTGCGAGCTCGTGTGGGGCACAACCCCTGTCAGCAGCAGCGAACCCGCTCCTTTTGCTGAAGGCTCTTTCTCCTTCTGTGAAAGGAGCCTTTCACCGCAGCAGCTCTGCAGAGCCGAGACTGTTGAAGGATACTTTTGTTTCTGTCCCTTTTTTTTTTACAGCTGCTTACAAAAGTACATTTAACAGGCTAGGTTTGAAGACGGGAAGGATGCTGTCCCTTGTTTGATTTCAGCGGCTGAGGTAAGTAAGCCTCGCTCGGACAACAGCGGCGGAAAGGAATAAAGTAAGATCCTTTCCATGGATGTGAGCCAGCATTGTCCTTTCACACCTTATTCATGCCATATGCGAGGTATTAACAGAAAAAAGCTGGGTGGTGGAAGCAAAGCTAAACCTGGGGTGAAATAAAGATTGCTCATCAACAAATTCAGAGAGAAGGAAACAGCAAAAAGGTTTTGTTTTTCTTGCTTAAATCAGTCTCTCAGTAGGATTCCAGGAAACTCAGCACTATCATTATCTTTTTCTTTGCTAACCGATTCCTTTTCTCTAGCATTCCCGAGTATATATTGCATTTGCTTATTTTAGTCAGACCAAAATACGACTGAGAGATAGACAGGTTGACAGAGTGCTCCTGGAGCAGTTTATCACAGGGTAAGGAAAAAGGAGACCCTGCTGAGTCCCGATATCCCTGAAAAAAACATTATCCAAATTTTTATAGCCATATATAGTCTCCTGAGTGAGAAAATGGAACAGAAACTCACAGCTACAGTCACAAAATTGGACAGACGATTACAGTGAGATTTGACACAGTCTCACACAGAACACCGGGGTTTTTTTTGCACTGCAAAGGGCAGATCCATCCCTGAAATGAGAAACACGTGTGGAAAGAATGAGAACAACTGAGGGAGGACAACAGAAGAAGACGTGAAGGAGGACGTCCCTACGGAGGAAGCGCTGCTCTCGGTGGTCTGGCTCTGCGTGGAAGACTAGTGATTTTGTTGTTCTGATTTATAAAGGTGACAACAAATCATAGCCTGCCATACAGCACAGACCCGTGCCCGCGCTGCAGGGGACGGGCTGGGCCACAGAGCGGCGTTCCGCTGCCCACGGAGAGCCCTGCCTGCGCTGCAGCCACTCCGGACCCGAGAGCTAAGTACGTATTTAAGTGCTTTGGTGTGGTGGAGGCCGTCTCGTGACTTATTCTGCTCCTCGTTTCCCATCCCCTTGAAGTTAACCGAATTTGGGCTCTGAGTGAAGCCACAGAAGTGTCTGTGAAGAACCAAGCGGTGGGGCTCGTCCCGCAGCCCTGAGCAGCCCTCCTAAGCATGGCTTTAACCTCAACGCAATTTCACATAGACATCAACTATCATTAAGTTAAGTGTCTTGCTCAAAGACCCCAGAACAAACCTGTGGCAGAGTTAGGGTTCAAACTCCAGAGCCGAGAGGTCTGCTGGGCACTCCGAGACCCTGCTTGTACCTCGGTGCCCGGAGGGGATTGTTTTGCAAGTCTAGCCCTTCGCTTCCAACAGGGTTTTAAAACATGAAAAGAGCAAATTTTCAATACCACCCAGAGCCTCTGTTCTCAAAGGTATTTAGGTGTGAAAATGAATCCTGCCAAGGCCAGTGGTAAAAGTAAGTACTGAAACGTCTTTAATCATTTGGGTTGCTGGTGCTGTCGAGCATTTTCTTTCTCTCTTTTTTTTTTAACCTAAAGAGGACACGCTCAGCATTGCACACTTGTCGTTGTCATTATGACATATGTGATTTAGGAACTTAAGTCCTTTTGGCTTTACCTTCAACTTGGTCACTTCGGTTGAAAACAGAACCCTACTTGGGCAATTATCTGTAGAGCTGGCGCAGCACCAGAGCATACTGCAGCAGACGTCTACATGGCAAAGACAGTCCACCGCCCTCCAAATCTCTGTGCTTTGTAGTTTACAAACATCCTTTACAGCCCTTGAAGCCAGTCGATAACATCCAGGTTCTTAGTGGGTCCTAATACTTCTTCCTTTGCAGCTGGTATTGAACGGGTTCTATTTCCTACGAGTCTATTGACCTGTCGCAACTTCTTATGCCAGTCCCTGCCTCATCTGGTGCCTCTGCAAAAGGAAGCAGTGATTCCTGCCTGTTAGGAAGACGGCTAACTTAGTTCTCCGTCTATCTAGAAGTCCGTATGTCCCTCATCGCTTTTGTATCTGAGTGCTTCATCCCATCACGACTCCTACGAGGTAGCCGCGCGCTACACAGGAGAACTGTGGCAGGGGACAGAGGTGATAACTTGCCAAAAGACACAAAGGAAAGTGGTGGCTCCACAAAAGCAAACCGAGCCTAAGGCTTAGGTCCAAATCTGATGCTCGTGCTACCTTGCTGTTTGCCTCAGAGCCAGTCTTTTGTCCTTTCCATTCGGGAGAGGGAGGGATCCAAAGATACTATTGCTATTATCGTCTTAGATAATCTGTGAGGCAGGAGCAGAGCAATGCTTATCCCAGGAAATGTATTGCCAAAAGAATTTAACAACTGTACAAATTGCTGTCCTTTGATGAGGCATGAAAGAAAAGATCCATGTATCATAAGCAAGAACGACTCGCACTCCCCCTCTCTCTCACTCCCCCACTGATATATTAAATCTACTAAAATTCAGAGGGCAGCAGTGCACCCATTAACGTTGAAATTGCCGGGCTGGTGTCTAATGTAAATGAAACTACATTGATTTAGTGTTACCCAACGTGCCTCCCCTGCTTGTTCATCTTCTGCAGTCTGATCAAAATCCTTCCTTCCAGGTAGCTCTGGCCTTATGCCCTATATAAGCACAGAAAATAATGTCATCACAGGCCTTAATGATGAAGGTAGTTATAGGACAAAAGCCCCTGCAGCAAGTTGGGTATTGGGTCATTGTTCCTGCTAATGTCATGGTGCCATTTCTCGCTATTTTTAGAATTGTTCCCTTTCTACAGCAAATTTCTCATGTAGTTGCTTAACTACATAGAAGATCTTGTCTTCGCTGCACCTAGTAGCAAGAAGCCACCTTCCTCTGACTTCTGGAAATCAGACAAACCCCTAAAAGCTGAAGAGATTGATAAAAACTTGGTGCACAGCTGCCTGCAAACCTGAATTTAAACTTTGAAAAAATGAGGATCTCGACTCAGTCTGCTGCTAACCCTTAAAGCAGTGACAGACTGAGCACAAAGACCTTGCGGAAAATTTTGCAGGCATCTAAATTATCCGCTCACAGTTTCAGAAGTAACTCGGGGATTCAGTAAATCAGCATGGACTTAGTTCCTAAATTATTTATGTGGTTTTGGAACTCCCAGCACAGATCCAAACCTCTCTGCATTTTGAGGGAAGAGATGTGGTACAATGGATGAGGAACTTTTGAGCCTTCCGTGCCTAAAATGTTCCAAACTCTATATCCAAGCTCTTTTATTGTTACCTACTTTGTATATTATGGTTGTCTCAGACGCCTTAGCACGAATTGAGGCTCTTTGGCTTTGGTTGCCCTATAAGCACAGAAGATGCAACCTGTAAATTCCGAGTTTGCAGTCTAAATAAGCAAGACAGACGAAGCCCAGTTATTATTCCCATGTTATTGGCAGGGAAATAAGACATAGGAAGATTAAATGACCGGCCCAAGGTCACGAAAGGAGTCTCCAGCAAAGGTGAGGTCTGAGCCCAGATTTCTTAAGTCTCTGCCCAATACTTCAGCCATCCATTCACTTGCTTTTTAAGTACCCTGTCATTATTTCTGTGAAGAAAATTATGCAACTCCTCCAGCAGCCAGTACTGTGTAATTCAGCTTGTCTGAAAGGGAATATGAAATGGCAGTTTCAAAAAAAATTAACCCTCCTGCCACACAATCTGGCAGCCCTGTCAAAACGTCTCATTTTTTATCTTCTCTTCCTCTGGTGGGTATTTAATTTCCCTCTATATTCTCAGAATACCGGCTGGGACTTTAGCTGCATTACCCTGCAAAACCTTCGCGGGAGTCTCCAGGGCCTTGTGGAGGACGTGTTCTGGAGATGAAGGACGCGATAGTTTTGAGCCCTTCGTTTCCACCCCAGGTGTTCAGATCCCCCCCGCGTTACTCATAGCTGTCACTTGCACGGGAAGGTTCCCGGCAGCTTCTCCAAGCAGCAGCAGCTCCAGCTCTGCTGTGGACACGGGACGCGCCCCGGCCCACGCTCGCCCGCCGCAGCGCCGCGTCGCTCAGCTGCGCTTTCCGGTGGGGTGGTGCACACTGGCAGAGCTTTTAGTCCCGATTGCCGTGTCGATGGAAGTAGGAGCTGCACCTCTGAGGGCGATCTGGTTCCGGAGAGCCGCCGCCTTCGGGTGACGTCTCCATCGCCCTGGTGCCCTGGTTTGGGACACTAATTTTCGGTGGTGACCTCAGTAAGAGAAGCCAGAGGACGCAGGAGAACCAAGGTGACAAATTTGATTAGGACAAACCAGGGTGCCTCTGGCTTCTGCCCCTCGCAGAGTCAAAATCCCGCCCCAGACCCTTCTGCGCAGGCCGATGCAGTTGCAGCCCACCTGCGCCAGGCGAGCAGCGCGGCCGCCCCCCCTTCCGCTCTCCTTGGCTCCCCAGACCAAACAATCCATCGACAGCCAGGTCGGGGGCGAGGTACCGAGCCTCCAGTACGTTTGGTATTCACAGACCTGCGGGGGGGCTGCTGGGACACTACTCCTTGTGCTCTTTATTCTCTTTCTCATTACTAAGCAACTTCTTTATTCGTGGAAAAAGCATTTTCATCAGCTGCACTTCCACCCTGTGATGTTTCTGACAGCCCACTCAAGAACTGGGGGCAGGCTCTGATGTAAATTTGGGACCTAAAAAGCCTACCTGGTGTTCCGGTGAATTCCATATGCATTCTACGGAGAGGAAATTAATAGGAAGCTTTAGTTAATAGATACTTCAGATAAAAGTGCGAGTGCATCTGATCACCATAGCAACATGAAAGAGCCAGCAGGGAGAGGAAATGTCACCGTGTCTGTGCCTTGACCCGCAGCATAAACAGCCCAAGCGCTGCGGATTTCACACATGGATGTTCGCAAGCGGGGACGGAGACGCGCGCAGGTGCACGGCCCCGCACGCACGCAGCCCGCTCACGCGTTCGCCGTTAGGTATTTGCACGCAGTGAGCTGGTGCACACAGACACGCACACGAAGGCTGACCCGTTAATATTAAAACGGACCACATGTGCCCACGCTCTTTGCTGACAGCTATTTACTTACGAGAACACAATTTTTAGCTTGTGACCGGAGGTGTGTATCCGTACATGTGTGCAGAGGGGGCACGGGAACGCTCCCACCTAGCAAATACCCCAGCACACGCAGCCGCTCCTCCCGTCCCGGCGTGCAGGAAACCGCACTCCCGCAGCACGGACACACGGGAGATGCTCAAAACACCTTTGCTCCTTTTCTTATCCAGCGCGACGCCGCTGCGTCCCCGAGCGCATCGCACGTGTAGATTCCACGCTCGCATGCACAGTCAGACCTCGTGCGGGAATTCTGCCACGGACACTTTGGCTCCGGCTCTCAGGAGCGCCGAGCACCTGCTGCTCCCGTTGACTTTAGCAGCTGCTGAAGTGAAAATTAGGCCCACGCTGTCTGTTATGCAAAAGCAGTTTCTTAGCAACAAAAATTATATTCTGTGTGAAGGCAACATGCATTAGCAGGATAATCCTAGGTAATTCCAGACAAGACCTAAATGGGTAGATGGATGGATGGACTGAATAATAATAATGACAGACAGAATAATAATAATGGAAATAATGAGGCTAATCTTATTTCCCTGGAAAGGAGACGAAACAGCTATAAATAAAATACAACAGGAGAAACCCTGTGCCAATTCCCCATATAAAGATCAGAGCCACTTAAATTCAACTTATGCCCTAAAAATAGGTCCTGGTAACTAAAGCTTTGCTCATCTAAGCTGGGCTATTTATTGCCTTGAATATTTTTCCCTCGCTCCAGCCATGTATTATCATTCAGGAACGGAGAACGCTGTACATCTTGTCCGATGGCAGGGATCAACGGGAACAGATCGGTGTTTGCTGTTATGGACGGGGCTTGGCTACCGCTGGACCATCTTCTCCCGGGCAGAAACGCTGTGCTTTGAAGTGTTCTACCAAACCCAAACGATTCGCTACAATTAAAACCGCGTCAGACTAACGCTGTACCAGCACGCTGCCTGAATTGTGTTTTGAAGTTCCATGGGTTCCAGGGATTGAACAGCAATAAAACCTCCCGTGAAATTCACACACGCTGCAAAGTTACAGAAGAACTTTTACAGCCCGGGTCGCATCTGTTCGCGCAGACAGGGAGACCCCGGGCCGTGCGGGCGCCCCGGCGCAGGGACCAGGGTCCTTCCCCCTCCCTGGGCCCCATCCCGCCCCTGGCTCCGCTCCCTCCCGCCCCGGGCCCGAGTCCCCCAGGCCCCGGAGGCAGCCGGGCCCGAGTCCCCCAGGCTCCGCGGCGCCGGCCCGGGGGTAGCCGGGCCCCGGGGGCAGCCGGGCCGCGGGTCCGGGCCGGTCTTGTTCCCCTGCGAGAGCCGCGGCCGCCCCGGTACGAGCGGGGCAGGGGAGGAGGGGAGCCCTGGGCCCCCCCAGCGCCGCCGCCGCACGGCGCCACCCCGCTCCCCGGCAGCCCCTGCGCTGACGCGGCGCGGGGCGCGCTGGGAAACGCAGGCCCGGCGGCCCGGGGCCCTCGGGGAGGGGCCGCCGGCGGGGGGCAGCGGGACTACACTACCCATCGTGCCCCGCGCCGGACGGCGGCACGGCCGGCGGGCTCCGGCTGCCGCCCCCCTCCCGCTGCCTGCCGGGAAACCGAGTCCCCGGGGCGCGGCTGCCGCGGGGCCGGCCGGGCCGGGCCGCGCGCCAGACTACATTTCCCGTCGTCCTCCTCCCGCCCCGCCCCTGCGTCGCTCCGGGCGCCATTTTGTTTCGCGTTACAACCTAAGATGGCGGCCGGGCGGAGGGACTGAAGGTTGCCGTGCGGAGGTGAGGGCTGTCTCGCCGGGTGCCTCCGGCCCCGCAGGGCTCCTTCCCGTCGGGGGGCCGCCCTCGCCCGTCCCCTGCCCCGGGCCGAGCTGGGGGCGTGGAGGAGCGGCCGGTCCATGGCCAGGAGGCGGCCGGTGCGGTCGCCGCGGCCCCCGTCGCCATGGACCTGCGCACGGCCGTGTACAACGCGGCCCGCGATGGGAAGCTGAAGCTGCTGCAGAAGCTGCTGGGCAGCCGGAGCCGGGAGGAGCTGGAGGCGCTGACGGCGGGGCCCGGCGGGGGCGATGGCCCCGGGGGAGGGAGCACCCCGTTGCTGATCGCGGCCCGGCACGGGCACCTGGAGGTGGTGGAGTACCTGCTGGATCACTGCGGAGCCCGCGTGGAGGAGGGCGGCTCGGTCAACTTCGACGGGGAGACCATCGAGGGGGCCCCGCCGCTCTGGGCGGCCTCGGCTGCCGGGCACCTGGGCGTGGTGCGCAGCCTCCTGGATCACGGCGCCTCGGTGAACCAGACCACGCTGACCAACTCCACGCCGCTGCGGGCTGCTTGCTTTGATGGGCACCTGGAGATCGTGCGCTACTTAGTCGGGGAGCGCGGGGCTGACCTGGAAGTAGCCAACCGGCACGGACACACTTGTTTGATGATTTCTTGCTACAAAGGGCACCGGGAAATCGCACGTTACTTGCTAGAGAAAGGGGCTGATGTCAACCGCCGGAGCGTGAAGGGGAATACGGCGCTGCATGACTGCGCTGAGTCCGGCAGCCTGGAGATCCTGCAGCTATTGCTCCGCTCCAAGGCCCGCATGGAGAAAGACGGCTACGGCATGACTCCTCTGCTAGCCGCCAGCGTCACCGGTCACACCAACATCGTGGAGTACCTCATCCAAGGAGGGCTGCAGCAGGAGGAGGAGGAGGTTGCAGGGAGCCAAAATGGGACCTGTGCATCAGGTGGGAGCCATCAGAGGTGCTGCAGCGCTGACAAGGAAACCCCTCAGGGCTGTGACGAAGAGGGGTGCGGGAGATGTTGCGCCGCAGCTTCCAGTCAGGATGAGCAGCAGGTCCCTAACGTGTTCTGCACTCGAGAGGCTGCTGTGGAAGCACTGGAGTTGCTGGGTGCGACATTTGTGGATAAGAAACGTGACCTTCTGGGAGCCCACAAGTACTGGCGAAGGGCGATGGAGCTTCGCTGTGAGGGCGGGCAGTACCTGCCTAAACCTGAGCCCCGGCAGCTGGTGCTGGCCTACGACTATTCCCGGGAAGTGAGCTCGCTGGAGGAACTGGAAGCCTTGATTACTGATCCAGATGAGATGCGCATGCAGGCGCTGCTGATTAGAGAGCGCATCTTGGGGCCTTCCCACCCAGACACTTCCTATTACATCCGTTACCGAGGGGCAGTCTATGCCGACTCCGGCAACTTCGAACGCTGCATTAACCTGTGGAAGTATGCTCTGGACATGCAGCAAGGCAACCTGGAGCCTCTCAGCCCGATGACTGCCAGCAGTTTCCTTTCCTTTGCCGAGCTTTTCTCTTACGTGCTTCAGGACCGCTCCAAAGGCACTTTAGCTACTCACCTGGGCTTCTCTGACCTCATGGGAGTGCTGAGCAAAGGGGTCCGGGAGGTGGAGAGGGCGCTCGTGCATGGCAAGGACCCCGTAGTTGACTCGGCGCAGTTCACCAAGACGCTGGCCATTATCCTCCACCTCGTCTTCTTGCTGGAGAAGGTGGAGTGCACCCCGGAGCAGGAACACCAGAAGCGCCAGACTATCTACCGCCTGCTAAAGTGCAGCCCCCGGGCCAAGAATGGCTTCACTCCTTTGCATATGGCTGTGGACAAAGATACCACGACAGTGGGACGTTATCCCGTGGGCAAGTTCCCGTCGCTCCACGTTGTGAACTTGCTTCTGGAGTGCGGGGCTGACCCGGATAGCCGCGACTATGACAACAACACCCCGCTGCACGTTGCCGCCCGCAACAACTGCCCGCTGATCATGAGTGCCCTGATGGAGGCTGGAGCCCACATGGACGCCACCAATGCCTTCAAGCAGACTGCTTATGAGCTGCTGGATGAGAAGCTGCTCACCAAGAGCATGATGCAGCCCTTCAACTACATCACCCTCCAGTGCCTTGCTGCTCGAGCCCTGGACAAGCACAAGATTCCCTACAAGGGTTTCATCCCCGAGGAGCTGGAAGCCTTCATCGAACTGCACTAGGGCGGGAGAGCTGAAGTCCCCAGCCCTTCCCGTCACCTCTTTCACCCCGCAGAGGTAGTGCAGCCTGAGATCCCAGGCCATCCTTGCCTCGGTGCCGAAGGCCGTCGCCGCGCTGAGACGGGCTGCGAGCTTTGTCCTCATCTGTCACCATCAAGCTGGCGTGCGCAGGGGTAGGGGAGGAGGAGGCTCGAGAGCTCATGGCTGTCCCTCATTGTTGTCACCTTCAGGTACCAGATATCTCCAGTGCACTGTATCCAGAGAAGGCCGCAGCCCCTGCCCTTTCCCATGCCAACCGTCTTGTCCTGAGAAGGAAGGAAAACGGAGATCCCTGGGACCTGCTGCCTCTCCCATTAGTGCTGGATTAACTCAGCGTTAAGCTTTGGAGCAGCTACACATCGCACATGTGCTCTAGCCCTTCCCATCCCAAACACCAAACAGATAGAAATGCAAGTGAGGAATAAAATAATCTTCCAACTAATTCTTCCCCCACCCCCTTCTCAGATTTGGTACAGTACGAGTCTAACAGCCGAGTGGCTTGTGCTCTGCTGAGGTAGTTGCCTTGCATGGCGGTAGGGCTGGGTATGCTGAGGACGGGTTTTATTCTCCCTTAGTTGGCCAAGTAGCAAGTGGTGTTAAAGGCCTGAGATTCCAACGATTGTGCATAAAGCTGGGTTATTTTTTCTCTTTTAGAGCCAGGCCCTATCTATGCTGCAAGACTTCTTCAATCCTGTAAGATATAGTAAGGTCAGTTCTGGTTATACAGTTTCATCAATAGATGTTGGTTTTTATGAATGGGGAGGAAAAACTGCTACCTTAAAACCAAAATCCTCATGTGGCGTTCAGGCCCTTAGCTTGCCCGTTCTGCACACGTCCGCTCCCCTCCCCGCGCGGAGGTCCTTGAGCTCCGGAGGTCAGCAGGGATTGAGCTGTGCAGGGTGGATATGGCCAGGTTTCGGAGCCAAACCGGTGCGCTTTGAGCCATCTTTGAGGATGTGCTCCTGCAAGCCCTCTAGGACGGGAGGTGCTCGTAGCGTGGGTGGTGCTTGTGGGGTTATTAAAGCAAGTGAGTGTTGGCGGCGTGTTTGCATGAGGGTGGTCTGAAGGAAGAAGCAAGAAAGAAATGAAAGTTAAAGGTGCCTTCTTCTGAGGTTTCTTAGTATCAGCCGATTGGGCTCTGTTAATTATCCCATTCTGAAAACCTACGTGGAGCAGGTTGTTAGCATCTGGTTTTGGCTTTTGATTCTTTTTGCAACTTTACTGAGGACGGTGCTGCTTCAAAGATTGAATTTGAAATCTCATTTGGCTACTATTTGGGCAAGCTCCTTTCTTTAACTAGGATCTGCACACAACTTGCTTTTTCTCTTTAAATCCACAGTCTCAGGGTAGGTATTTGCCTGGGTTAGCAGAACCCTCCTTGGTGGTAAACAGTCCGTGTTGGTAAACATGATGCTGTTCCAGCAGTTTATCTTCTTGCAGGGGGAGTGACGGGGCTTTGGCAGCCTGTGGCTCATTTCTTGGCCCTGGGCAGAGTGGAAAGCACAGTTGGGGGTGAAGCAGCTGCCTCTGAGATTTGGGAAAGGTCAAGGCTGGGAGAGCAGGACCCTGACAACCAACCATGCACTATATGCTACTGAAGCTTCTCTACTTGTATTTATAAGCCAGCATATCCATACGCCTCAATAATCCAATGCTCTCTGCCCCTTAAAGATATTGTAGGTCTGCCATTACATTTTTGCAGTGTTAACTATAACATTTATTTATAAAGCAAGGAGGTTTAACTTTTATTGAGATGTAAAGTGCAGAGTTAGTTTAGCTACATTCTATTTTTTTTTTTCCTTTTGGCTGAAACCTGAACTAAACTGCAGGAATGGAATTTGTTAATTTGTGAGCTGATGAGCGCTCTTAACTTTAAATAATAAAACAAAAAATGGCTGCTAGAATGCAAATGCCTTGGACTTCTTGCTGGTAAGCCTCTATTTTCAGCTTGTTTCCTAGGGATGGTACGCTTGCGGGTACGGAAATACTGGGCATTTGCAATCAACAGATTGATTGTTTCATTTCATCTGAATTTACTCCTGGGAAAAGCTAATCTGTACTGCAATTGCAAACATTTCCCCTGAAAAAGGATAACGCTGACACTGAAGCGACACCTCTCTTTATATACTTTGCCTTATCTTTTGATGTAAATGAAACGGTGTGAAAGGGTGCTGCTCCGTTGACTCGGATGTTGCCTGCCTTACGTACAGCTGGGCCTCGGGCACAGCAGGCAGAAGGAGGGATGCAGTGTGGCTGTCGTCGATTTATGTTTCTCAACCCCAGAGCTGTCAGTGGGAGGTCAAAGGCAGACAGAGGAATTAAAGGTGCTGGAGTTAGTTCCGCACACGAATTTGGATTTCAAAAACGTGCTCGGCCTTCCCCAGGGAGGATGGGAGCAGATGGATAAAATATTTGAATGTTTGTCCCTTCATTGATTGCTCCATCCTCAAAAATAATTCTTGATGGTTTGAACAGTGTTCCTGCCTTCTCTTTCCTTTGAAAGTGCTAGGCACGACGTTAAAGCAGTGTCTGCAGTTCTGTGGGGCAGGCTTCTCCCATCAGAACGCTGCTGTGCCATAGGTGGTCTGCAGGTCCGTAGGCGAGCGGCTGCCACCGCAGGTACAAGGAACCGGATAGCCTCGGGACCGGGGCAGCGGCTGATCGTTCCTGCGCGCGGTGCTCTCTGACTGCAGTCCCATCCCGAGAGCTGCTGGGAGGAGAGAGGAGAAGGGAGCTCTGCCGCAGCTGGGATGGGGAAGCTGCTCTGGAGCCGCAAGCTTGCGAGCAGGTAGCTGGGGGATCCAGTCACGTACAAAAGCCTCAAGGAGGAGAATACTGTGTGTGATAGAAAAGGGCTTGAATGTTTTTCTTTTTTAACACATAAATAATCTGTAATTACATAGTAAGGACCCAGCAATTAAATGTTGATAGTAATTACTGGGTGGGAGAAATCACTGCGTGAATTTAGGGGTAATTACAATGAACAGTATTTATTGTAGGTGTGGTCTGGGCCAGCTCCAGGATGTGCAGCAAAACACGGAGTTGTGGGGAGCAGTGCAACCTTTCAGTGATGATTCTGCTATCTGAGTAATTATCTTGGACAGAGAGTGGAGGTTTTTCCCTGGGGTGGCTGCAGACCCTCCCGTAGCACACTGCTCTCCAGGAGCCCTTCTGTACACTGCCACGAACAAAACGGCTGCCTTTTATTCCCTTCTTAAAACCTAAGATGTGCTTTTCTCTCTCTAATGCTGGTAATTGGCCCTCTTGACAATAAAGCCTCCCGTACAGGTTTCTTTAGAAATGTGAAAGTGGTGAGAAATGCACGGGGTTTTCTTGGAGCCAGTTGCTGGTGCCCTGCTATGGACTTTGGAGCCTCCTAATGCCGTAAGATCAGCGTTTACAAAGAAAGTGGCCTAGAGCATAAAGACAGGGATACCGGGTCAGCGTTTCCCAGGTTCCCAGAGGAACTGGGGAAGAACGAGGGGGTCGCAGGCACACGTGGATTCTCCTGGTGCAAACAGGACCCTGGTGGCAGAGCTCCCGTTCCAGGGTGAGCAACAGCAAAGAGGGCCCTGACAACGTGGGAAGAGCGAAGCTGCTGCCGCGGTTAAAACAGGGCTGTGGCTCTCAAGTGGAAATTGCTCCCAATAACCTTTGAGCCTCTCGGCCCTCCACACACTGTAAGCTTAAAAAAAAAACCCCAACCCTGCGATGTTTTACAGTCTGCTGCCGTCTCTTCCCTCTCCCTGGTCCAAGCACACTTGATGTGACTCTGTAAAGGTTGTTTACAAGCTAGAGCAGCTTCCCGTTGACTAGGTTTGCATGACATTTATTTATAGAAAGCAGAGGAGCTGGGAAAGGAGTGATGTATGTGGGGAGGGCCGTCCTGGTGGCTGCACAGCAACTGCGGTGTGACAGGCATTGCAGTAACACAACACCTATTTGCACAAAGGTGACGCAGAGGAGAGAAAATAGGGAAATAGAAGGTATCCAAGCACTCGGAGGATTCCAGCAGACTCTATAAAGAGTAAATGAGTTAATCCATTGTTACTGGGTCCTTCGAAGTTAAAAGCCAAATTGTTTCAAAGCTGGAAGCCGACAACTGATGGCAGCTTTTAAATAGCAATGCTTTTATGTGGTTCCTGTTCTGCTCAGGACAGAGAGGGCTTTGATTTGTCTGAGCCTGGTGTCTTGTGCTAGTTCTCAGCCAAGGAGGTCCAGGAGGAGCTAAGCCTCCTTGAGGTGGCGGGGAGGGAGGCAGAGAGACCTCCTGTGGCCAGATCCGTGAGAAAGGACCTGTGGCCTCTTAAGAGGAAATTCTGTGGGATTTAAATCCAAAATCGCGACAGCCACTGCGCTGTTGCCGTTTAAGAGTAGGGACACGTCAGCTCTCAGCTCCTACATCTGGTGGTGCCCAGGAGCTCCAGAGCTTGCACCGAAGGTCGGTCAGTGCCCAGGCTCTCCAGCATCATCCTGCAGCCATCCTTGGCCCCTCCCGAGGGGCATAAGCTGCTCGAAAATAAAAAGGCAGCAGTTGCAGTGTTCAGCACGGGGCAGGTGGAGGGGACTGTCCTCCTTTATACTGTTACCTGCTGTCCCTGAGGAGCCAGGACTAAGGAGGGGCTCCCATTCTGCTCTCTCCTCCGTGCTGGGGATTCTTGTCTCAGCAGTGAGCTTTATTCAGTCGGCTGGTACTCGTTTGGGAGGCCGTGCTTTGTGCGGAACGAGCTTGCGGTAGATTGAGCCAGAGAGGAAGAGTGAGAATGGGACGGTCTTTAGCCCCGTGACCAGAGTGCTCCCCGAGTCTCTTCTCCAAGGACTTATTGATGTCTTTCTTATGCAGGTGTTGGTTGTAGGGCTTGGATGGTTCTTAGACAAAGACTGTAATCCAGAATTAGGCCCCGTGAGTGCCCAGCTTGGGTAGTCCCAGGTCCAGGATGGCCTGTGGGAGTCCTGCGCTTCGGTTGCCAGGCCATGCTGGCTCCTCTTGATTTGAAACGCACTGGGACAGCTATTCAGAGTGACACGAGCTCACGCACATCTGCAGAAATACCCGAAATGGGGTCACCTCCCCTGTATCAATCACACTGGCCCTCGAGGCCCAGCTTAATGAGGGCTTGGCAGCTCTCGGGCTCCTTCCTGGGGTGCGGAGTAGGGCGAGCGCTGCCTGTGGCTCGCAGAGGCCCTGGCATGGGGTGAGTTGACTCTAGAGCTCGGTGCAGTTGGCTGGGCTCTGGTCCGCAGAGCGAGCAGTCCCATTTCTCGTCGTCTGGTGGCTTTGGGCTGACCTCTGCTGACAGAGCAGGCAAACGGCCACAACAGAAGCCGTCAGAGGAAGAGTGTAGGGTCTGGGGCTTTGCTTCGGGTGCCCCGCTTGCGTTTATAGCTCAGTAGAGATCTGCCTGGTATAGCCCTCACCCAGGTCCTGCAGAACTCACCCAGGTCCTGCAGAACACCTCCCCCGTTCCTGGCCTTTCTCCACCCCTTCTGTAACGCTCTGCTCAATGCTTTTGTTTTTCCGTCAAACTTTTTCCTCAAGGGCAATAACATAAATAGGTGGAGTAATCTCCTTAGGGGTCGTTTCTCTGTGCAACAGCCACTCTAACGGGGCCCTGGTCCCCTCTGACCTTTTACAAGCAGGTAAGAATGGAAGAGCAAACACTCAGCTTCTGCCTCCTTGGACTTTCTCCGCATTTGCCCCCTCTCATTCCACCATCATGAAGTAATTTTTGTTTCCGAAACACAGCTTTACTGTAAAGATTCTCATTTAGCCTTCTATCCGATGTGTAATCTCAGTTCTTTAACAGAGTTTTCTTAAACACAGAAATACTTCCCCTCAAGCCGTGCCTCCAGGGCCATATGGGAATCTTGTCTTTCACAAACAAAAAACTTCTCTCTCTCTAGTTTCAGAGGGGAACTAGGAAAAGTGATCTTTTGATGTCTCAGCCCAGAGGCCTGCAGCTTCTCAGAAGGCTGCGACGCTGGTTTTCTGCACCTTCCTGCGTCTGATGCGAGAGGCCTGGGGGGAAATGGCGCTGCCGGCGCGCCGCAGCAAGGGGAGCGGGCCGTGCACACAAAGCCGGCGTCGGCGTGAAAGGCCGAGAGGGTACCGTGCAACCCTGAGCAAAGAGGACTGCTGGGAGAAAACGGTGGGACCTCGTGGTGCTTAGCACCTTGACAGGAGGCCACAGCGACTCCCCAGAGCATCCCCTGAAGATTTTCCCTCAAAAGATTTGGTCAGCAGCAGATGAAACAGAACCCCGGTGTGCCATCTCCCAGCCCCCTCCGCCCCAGAGGTACAGACATGCAGAACAGTTTTCCTGGTAATCCGCTTTGCTAATTCTACAGGAAAGAACCAGAGAAACACAAATAAATTAATTAAAATTTATTTATAAAACCTTCCGGTGGCCTCAAAAAGTCGGGAAAAGAGTTTTCTCAGTTACTTGAAAATAAGCACAAGGAGAACGGTCGCAGGAGATTGCAACCCTTTTTGTCCAACAAAAAAGAAGGTAATTTTCTCCTGTGCTCCAAGAAAGTGGCACCTTTTATCCACAGTGAAATTTCAAGAATAGTCCCGATCCCAGCAGAATCACTATAATCTAGGGTTTGAACGAAGTGTGAGGTCCCTGGCCTTGGCTGACCTGCTGCATCTCTGATCAGGCATTCTGCCTGGTTTCTTCCTCGCTGTCCTGCGGACCCGGCGTGACAGTTTCTACCTGCATCACGTTGTGGTTCCCAATCTGAACCATTCGAGCGTGCTGAATGATGAGGGGCGGGACGCCTCCTGGACCTGCCATCATGTTGTAGTGGCCTGAGGGGAGGTGAAGTTGGAAAGGAGAGGGACCCATCTGAGCAGGCATGGGGTGGGCAGCGGCGGGAGGTGGGTATGCGGCAGGAGGGACAGTCGAAGCGGGGGGGCACCACTGTCGGGGTGGCTGCTCCAGCAGCTGCGGCCGTGTTGCTGATGGAGGCATCTGGGGAAGGGAGCCGAGGTTCAGAGCAGCGAAGTTCTGCAGTGTTTGATACCGTTCCTGATACAGCTGGAGTTTCCTTCTCTGCATCGCCTCCCACATGGCTTTCCTCTCGTTGATCCTGCTGGTGGTAAAGGTGTTCCGCACTGTCCTGGAGAAGCCAGGAGAGTTCTCATCCAAGGGCATCAACCCGCCGAGCGTGCTGGGAATCTGACTCCGCTCCAGCGGGTTCTCCTTGGGCACAAAAGGGATGACTGAGTCGCGCTTGGATGGGTTCAGGATGGACTCCATCAGAGCGGTGTTTGTCTGAAACATACACAGGTTGCATGGGAAGTTCTTGGTCAGCAGCAGGATGATGAAAGCAGAGTTTTCCATAGCATCCTGGAAGCAAGTCAGATGGCTGCGTCCGGCAATGGAGAAGTCCTCGCAGAGTGTGGCGCCGTTGGGAACCCCCATCTTCTCCAGCAGGTCCTTGACTCGATGGGCAATAATCTCATCTTCGCTAGCGTGCAGGACAACAAAAGTGAAGAACTTTTCACCATCTGGCTCTGATGTGGGCACTGATTCTCCAGTCTGGAGAGGAGGAGGCCAGGCTGGAGAGGGGGATGCATGGAGGGGAGGGGGATATGAGAAGTTGGAAGGAACTCCCTGAGGAGGAGGGGGAAGGGTTGAGGAGGAGGAATAGGGAGGAGGAGGAAGGGAATAGGCTGAAGTGGAAGGAGATGCAGAGTTAGAAGGAATGCCTGCTGGAACATCGGAGTCCTTCATGGACTTGTGGGCAGGAGCAGTATCCACTGTAGCTCTTGAGGCAGGAAGACCTGTAGGTAATGGCTTTTCATCTCGCTTTTTGTCTGTGTTTTCTTTTGGTGTGTGAGGTTCTGCTGCCACTGTGCTGGAAACATCGCTGCTTTCGGCAGGTTGGTTCACAGCACCCAGCGCGGGCAGCCGCGTTTCAGGAATAGGGAGAGCTGGATGACGTGAGCCGACCTGCAGAACCTTCTCCGGTCGGGGCACTTGGGCACCTGTGTCCTGGCCGGGATGAGAGCTGGGTCTGCTGGCCCAGCTTGTTTCCTGCGGGCCGTGGCTCTGTCCGTCCCCGTCAGGCTGTCCAGCACCGCTGGTGCTCCCTTCGCACAGCCGGCTGGGCGGGGGGACACGCTTGTGGGAAGAAGGCTGGGTGTGAAAAACAACTGTTGGCGATGCACTGACCTCAAAGTGACTGGGGAGAGAGGGACTCCCCGAGGAGCACAAGGTCCGTGGGCCTGAAAGGTTTGAGTTGCCTCCAATCTGCACTGGGGAGCTTCTCGCCACGTGGGTTGGGCCGGCCGAATGGAGAAATCTTAGGGCCTCATCAGATCTGAGTGTCTGAAATTCATCACCCGGGCCTATGCTGATAGCAGAGCCGTGTTTTTCCTGGCCCTCAGCTGGGATGCTGTTGGGCGCATCGCCCTGCGTTTCCTTGCTGGCTCTGGTGGCAGCCTGGCAGGCTTTGTCCAGGGCTTCGTGGCTGCACAGTTTTTCCTTCGCCAACACTGAGTAGATCTGTGCCAGAAGCGCCATGGCACCTGCATCCAGCTGGGGAGGCTGCAAATCCTCCCCGTCTTCCTGCACTCCTGCAGCGCCCAGTTTGGTCTGGTGGACGTACTGGGCTGCCCGGTTATCCCTCAAGGCATCCAAACAAATTCTTGCATCCGCTTCTTGCCCCAGAGTAAGCAGGACCATGGCTTGCAGTAATTTGCTGCTGGGCCCAAATACCAAGTGCTTCAGTTTATATTTGAGGTTAAGGAGTTTATCTTGTGGGATCTGGGACAGAATATTAAAAACGTCCTCGAAGCTTGGCTGGAGCGCAGCGCTCTGTGCCATCTCATCAGCTGGTGGCCCAGATGACGGACTGAAGCAGCATGGATGGAAGAAGCATATTACGGCGCTCGGAGCGAAGGTTTGTTTCCCCGCGGTGCTCTGCGACGCCCTGCTCGCGCTTCCCAAACCACACAAGCGATGGCTCTTTGCTGCTCAGGGGCTCATCTCCGAACTGGGATACCTCCGTCCCGAGCACCCTGCGGGAAGAACACAGGACAACGTTCAGAAATAGCAATGTGGGGAGCTGGGGGGGCCCTCGCAAGGCTGGCGGAGCTCCCAGGCTCTCCCTCGCAGCTCTCGAGTATTTTTGCATCGATTCAGTGCTTGCAGGTCTGCCAGCGCTCCACGCGTTATTCCAACTCCGTTATTAAGCAAAGAGCAAGTTCTTTGCATTCATTTCACATTAATTACAACTGTTTTAAAATAATTGCTGAACTAATAATGTATTTAGGTAAATCCAAGCGTCTGTCTCCTCCAGGCAGCTGGTTCCAGCGGCCTCGCAGGCTCCTTGCCACGGGCAGTCGAGGAATAAAGCGTGTTTAGAGGAAGCCCTTTCAAATTGCTCATGCCAGGAGGGTTGATAACCCACACGCACCGAGTCAGGCTGCCTAATGTAACTGTGGACGTCCACACCTAATCCCTGAGCCCTGCTTAAACCCTTGCACTCACCAAAGGCCTCTGACCGGGGTTAGATGAAACAGCAGGCCGTGTCCGGAGCAGGTGCCCGGAGGGCCCGCAGCAGCCAGGCGGGACACTGCTCGCAGGCACCCACTGAGCCTGCTGGAAAAGCCTTCCCTATTTAAAGGGAGCACCAGTGAATGCCCCAAAATAGCTCTCAACTGGGGAAAGTTTATAATTTCAAATTGTTTTTTTTTCCTCTATCTCATAAAAATCCTCTAATTGCCTAATGAACGAGCTGGAGCTGAGGAAGTTGCCGGCTCTTCCCGTGAAAGCCTCTGATGCAGTGAAACGGCGACGGGAGGGCCGGGAGGCGAGGGCGGGCGCCCGAAAGGGCCGGGACCTTCGCCGCCCGCCGCTGCCCTTCCGCCCGCCGGCCCCGCCCGGCTCCGCGCCCGGCCTCCGCCGCCTCTCCCCGGCCGCCCGCCGCCCTCCAGCGGGGCTGGGCCCCCCGGGAACGGCTTCCCCCGCTCCTCCCCCCCCCTCGGCGGGGGAAGGGAAGGGGCCAGCCTACCTCCGGCCGGTCCTGCTCCGGCCTCCCCGCGGGAGGGCTTGGTGCGGCGGGGCCGGTTCGCCCCGGTGCCCGGACCGGGCGGTGCTTGCCGTGGGCCGGGGGCAGGGGGACGCGGGGCGATCGGGGCTGCGGCGGGCCCGGGGCCGCGGGGAGCGCCCGCCCGCCCCGCCGGAGCCTGCGGGCACAGGAGGAAGCGGCGGGGCCCGGCAGCGGCGGGGCGGAGCGGAGCGGGGCACGGCCGGGGCGGAGCGGAGCCGGGGCAGCCGGGCCGGGGCCGGGGGGTGCCCGGCGGGCAGGGCTGACCCGCCCGCGGCGGTGCTCGGGTGTCCGTGGCCGGAGCGTCTCGGCCCGGGGGCGCCGCCGGCTCCCTCCCGGTGGGGAGGGTCCCGCTGCCCGGTACGCGGCCGGCTCCCTCCCCGTGGGAAGGGTCCCGCTGCCCGGTACGCGGCCGGCTCCCTCCCGGTGGGAAGGGTCCCGCTGCCCGGTACGCGGCCGGCTCCCTCCCGGTGGGGAGGGTCCCGCTGCCCGGTACGCGGCCGGCTCCCTCCCGGTGGGGAGGGTCCCGCTGCCCGGTACGCGGCCGGCTCCCTCCCCGTGGCGAGGGTCCCGCTGCCCGGTACGCGGCCGGCTCCCTCCCGGTGGGGAGGGTCCCGCTGCCCGGTACGCGGCCGGCTCCCTCCCGGTGGAGGAGGGCCCGGCGGTGCACTAGCCCCGGCCCCGGTGTCCTCCGCAGGAGCACCTGGAGGCATTAAAGCCGAGCTGGTGCGGGCAGACTCGGCCTAGGAACCGACGTTTCCCTCTAGTGAGAGGCTGTTGGCATTACCAGACACGCAGGGAGTCAGATCTGGGGGTAGGGTAGCGCTGGAGAGCAGGAGCGGAACAGATGCAGCTCAGCCTCAGCGGTGCAGGCAGGAGTCTTAGGGACCAAATACCGAAGACACTTTTCTACTGAAGACTGAGGCAGAACATGGGACCCGCTAAAATAATTTATTTTTCTTCCTCCAGCAAGATCAGGGAACGTGCAAGTTGCCCAGAAAAGTGATTTGTTAAATACAAGCTTCTTACCAACTCAGGCTAAAGGGACAACATCATGTTGCAGCTTTAGGTATACACAGGAGACATATTTCTTTGAACGCAGGTCACACTTTATTCTGAAGTCTGCTTGCCATTCTTCCAGCCTTAGCACAGGGACCATGCCAGGACAGGAGTTACCAAAATAAGTTACATTAGGAATGACTACAAAGCGCTGTTTGCTGGGAAAATAACCAGCACCTATCATCTCCCCTATTTTAACGACAGGGCATCCTATCACCATGGCAGAGTAACTCCTGGCAAAAGCTGCCTCATTTGCCGGCTTCTTAATGGCGGCAAAAGGTTTCGTGCATGGAGTTACACACAAACAGATAATCCCTGAAGTCATTTCTATGACTAGGAAAGATAATCCCACTGCAAATTGGCATGCTTAAAAGAAAATCCCAACCTTGCTAAGTGTTTCTCTATGAAAGTAAAAGTGTTTGGCTGATCCATAAAGAGAAATCTCTTTTTGAGAAGCAGCCTCTTGCCCCGAGCTGTTCCTGGTCTGCTGCAGGGCTGAGCCTCTCCCGAACCACAACAGGAAGAAAGGAAGTCCTGGCTGTAACACACATTTTTAAATTTTTAGGAGGGAAACGGTATCAAAGGTCAAGTGCATCATCCTCTCAAGATCTCTGCAGCTGGGATGAATTAAAAACAAATCCAACTTAAAAATAAGTTGAGACCACTTCTTCTCTCCCACAACTTGTCTCAGCAAGAATTAGCCGTTCACACATACAGCTGGGCTGGCTTAAAAAGCTGAAGTACAGATCCCCATCTTCCCTTTCAGTGCAGCAGCATGACTTAAAAAATAGTAAATCAAGATACGGAATCACCCCACCTTGGTTATCCAGTCTCCTTGCAAACTACATCTTACTGTAACCTCAGTCTGGGACGGTGAGCGAGCGGGAGGCAGTCTTAGCATGACTGGCAGTCGGACAGGCGATTAAAAGATAAAGTGCTGTTCTAGCCAGGGAGCCCTGGCCAGAAGAGCGGGACTTTGTCAGAGATCTTTCCCTGGTGCATTAGTTTTCCTCTCCTCTGCATTAGTTTTCCTCTCCTCTGCATTAGTTTTCCTCTCCTCTGCATTAGTTTTCCTCTCCTCTGCATTAGTTTTCCTCTCCTCTGCATTAGTTTTCCTCTCCTCTGCATTAGTTTTCCTCTCCTCTGCATTAGTAGTTTTCTCCTCTGCAGCCAGTGCCACCTCTGGGTCTTTCTCTGCCTTCTCTTCCAGCTTCTCTAGCACTTCACACCCTTCCCCTGGAATCCTGTTTGCTCCCTTTGGTTCTTCGGGTATCTTAGCCACCTCCTTTGATGATGTAGCTTTTTCCAACACGGGTGATTTTATATCAGTCACCTTACCTTTCTTCTCCTGCTGCTTTCTGCTATCCTGTGACACTTTAGCTATCGCCCTGAAGGGACCCACAAGCCAGTTTAGCGGGGTGTTCTGAGTTACATACTCAAGCAGGTCATCTAGGGACCTTCGGGCTTCTGCCACACGGACCTGGCTCTGGGTCAGGGTGGTGCTGGAGAGGTCCTGGAAAGACATAGCGCTGGAAAAAGAGCTGTGGAGCTTGTGGATATTTCGAGCGGCCTGATACACAGCTTCTTGGATGTTGCTGGGGAGGCCTTGGATGCTGGCTTTCAGGTTCTCATAAACAGGTTGTAGCTGCTGGGTGATGATATGCAGCATAGCTAGAGTCCGTGACTCTACCTGCTGGGAAAGAGATATAGCTCAGTTACTAGAGCAGATGAGAGGTACACCATCCACCAGAGGCCTGATTAAATACGCCCTTCTGGGGATACCTCTGGATGGGAGGCGGTTTTAACTTGGTTTCCTTTGGGTTGGGTCAGGCTCCAGTCCACCCACAGCTGATGGAGCTTCTCCTGCCCATCCAGAGGCTTCTGGCCAACCTCTTGTTTCACGGATTCAATCTGATGGGAAAAATGAAAGGAAGAGCTGTATTGCAAGCACACACAATCAGAGCAGCATGAGTGCTTCCCTCCCAGGGAGGGATCCAAGATGACATGCAGCTGGTGCAGGATGGAGGAAGAGCTTCCATCTGGATAGCAGGGCAGGAAGACAGGAGGAAAAAGGAAAAAGCATGTTTGTACCAGTTTTATTGCCTGCTGTAGTCGTGAGAGAGTATCCTGGGTGCTTTGCTTAACGCGCTGCAGTTTGTTCAGGGAGTGCTGGTAGGCTCGGTGGCGGACTTTGTTAGAGAGGGAACCCAGACGCACAAAGTAACTCTGTTGCTGTTTCTGCTCCTCCACAGAAGCCATACCAAATCCCTCCACGGCAGTGGCCAGCTTACCTGGAGGAAACAAGAACAGAGATGCAGCTGTGCTCCACTCCCCCAGGGGGAAGAGGTAAGATCACCCATTGAAAAACATGAAGGCCGAAGCTTGCTGTGTAAACAGTAGAGGTTTGTAGTTGCTCAGATATTAAAGGTAGGCTAGTCCCTGCTCAACGTGTTCTCTTCAGATAAGCAGACTTGACAGATAGGTTGAACCATGCACCCACGTGTTTATTTGCCTTGATGCTGACAGGCAAGGACCGGTTAGAAAATGCTTGAACTCTGTCCCATACCATGTGGCAAGTCAGCGTTAACAGACAGCCAACTTGGTGACATTCAGAGCTACCTGTCTACTTCGGAAGATGCGTCTTGCAGCGTCAGGTGCTCTCTAGTCACATGGGAAAGGATTTGCATTTACAACCGCCAGCTAAGCATTTTCTCACCTAGTTCCTCCTCTGTCATCGGGAGGTAGTGATCCACCAGATCTTCCGATATACCCAGGACAGATTCCACACCGCCTGCCACTGCTTGGCTCACTGCCTTGGCTTTGCTTATGCTGTTGGTCACCACTGAATTAGTCATCTCCACACCCTCCTGGATAGCCTCTCTGCTCTGCTCCAGAGCTGTATTTATTTTGCTAGCTATGGTGCCATATGCAGCATCCAGAGCTGTATTGACTGTAGAAGTGACCACCGATTTGGTCTTCTCAACACCATCCTGAACAGCCCCTTTGGTTAGGTCCACTGCTTCAGTCACTGTGTTGGTGACGAGATCCTTGGCACCCTGGGCAGCCCCTACAGCAGCAGTAATAGTAGAAGCAACTGCAGACTTGGTCAGTCCAACACTGTCCTCCACAATGTGTTTAGTGAGATCCACTGCCTCTGTCACCTTGTTCGTCACAAGGTCCTTGGCACCCTGGGCAGCTTCCACAGCGTTGACAATAGTAGAAGCAACTGCAGACTTGGTCAGTCCAACGCTGTCCTCCACAATGTGTTTACTGAGGTCCACGGCTTCGGTCACCTTGTTCGTCACAAGGTCCTTGGCGCCCTGGGCAGCCTCCACAGCATTGACGATAGTAGAGGCAACTGCAGATTTGGTCAGTCCAATGCTGTCCTCCACAATATGTTTACTGAGGTCCACAGCTTCAGTCACCTTGTTCGTCACAAGGTCCTTGGCACCCTGGGCAGCTTCCACAGCATTGACAATAGTAGAAGCAACTGCAGACTTGGTCAGTCCAACGCTGTCCTCCACCATGTGTTTAGTGAGGTCTACTGCCTCTGTCACCTTGTTAGTGACAAGGTCCTTGGCGCCCTGAGCAGCCTCCACAGCACTGTTAACGGTGGAGGTGACCACTGACCTAGTCAGCTTGACACTGTCCCCAACAACATTTTTAGTGAGGTCCACAGCTTCAGTCACTTTATCAGCCATTGCTTCTTTTGCCTCACAGGCAGCATCCATAGCAGACATCACTTTGGTAGAAACCAGCTGCTTGGTGTCTGAGATTACCTACAACAGGGAGAGGCAGAGAAAGGGACATTTTTTTTTTCTGAAATAAGTTTTCCCCTCCCTGAAGCTTTTCCTTATGGCTAAATCATGCTTGCAGTCTTGTGGGAGAGCTGGGGAAGTCAGTACACCTGTATTTACATGGACATGTTCGCTTCCACATGCTGAAGGCATCTCTCCAGCTTTCATCAGCTAGCAGTGCCTCCTCTAGCCCGTACCAGGGCTGACCTGACAAAGCAGTGCTGCTGAAGTTTATTTCCCCATATTCTTCTGTACCCATAACAGTTCCATCAAGCAGGAGATCAAGTCATGGCTTCCCCAGGAAAAGCCTTTACCTTACCTTATCTGCTGGCTGTTGAAGAAAAGGCAAGCTCTCCTCCAGCTGATCCAGTCCTTTACAGGCATATTCATTTACAAGGGCAACTAGACAAGACAACAGGTACCAGTTTATTCTTCAATTTGGAGAGGGGTTTTTGACCCTACAGTGTCCAATTCAGTGACACACTCATGAAAGCAAGCCAAAAAAAAATATTACTCTGGAATGGTGTGCGTGTGTGGGTGTCTTGTTAAAAAGTGAACAAACCCTACAATTTGGCAGGTTCAAATAGTCTCCATTTTGCCTTCCCAGCTTTCTAGCTATTGGCAGCACATTGCTCCAGCTGGAATGTAATACTTGCCCCTGGTGCGTAGGGCGATTGGTTTAAAGGGTTGAAAAGTGTTGGGATGAGACAGACTGAGCTGTATCCAAGACGGACACTGCTACTGCCAGTTGGGATGCTCAAAACTTGCAGTGATAGAGAAAAAGCAGGGAGTTTTTGCTTAGTGACTTAAAGAAACCACAGGCAAGAGGCCAAACTTTGTTTCTGCTAGTAACAGTTTCGTGTCCATGAAATTCAGGGGGTTCATTGAGCAGCTGGGAGCTGCTGAGGGGAAGACTCAGTGCTACAGTTAACTAGAACGATGTGCTGTAGGTGATGGATAACTCCCCTCCCCACCTATTCCTCTGTGTAGAAAGGGTCACTCCAGCCTCTTCACTTACTTTGCGGCTCAAGCTGGTTCAGGATGGGCTGTGCCCCACCAACCACGCTGCCTACTGCGACAGCAGCCACAGTCTCGGCCATGTTGCAGACACCACTGAGGTAAGGATGCGTCTCCTTGGTGTGGTTGTAGGCAGATGAGACCAGGTTGAATGCGGAGCTGAGCAAGGGCAAGCTGGTTACCCGATTAACAGCACTCTAAAACCCAAGAGAAATAAGTGACGTTAGAGGCCCCGCCTCAAGCTGGTGAGTGAATACAAGCCTTGTGTCTATCCAGAAAGGTCCTAAGGGGACATCCAGTCCATCTCCTCATCCTTCTTAAAGTCAGAGTTGAAGGGACTCATCCAAAGACCGCTAGCAAAGTCAGTGACAAGCCAGGATTAAAAGTTCGAGCTGTGGGCTCACCAATTCTGAGTCACACCAGGTTTCAGCACCAAACCCAGATGTGGAAATAGGGCCTATAACAGCTCATGTTTCAGAATTACTTGCATTACTTGAGCCAGCCCTGAAGTTCTCTTGAGCAAAAAAAAGTTAGCTTCTCTATTAATTGAGTTTAGATTTAGCCACAGCTTCATACGGTTAATCTTTCTGCTACTCGCAGCCTGGTTTTGGGGTGCTGACAGGAGTTAGTTTACCAGCAGGTAGTTTAACTGTTGCATCTTAGAGTACTAGCTGCCCTGGCACCTACCGCTTGCTGCTGTTCCTCAGCCTTCAGCAGATCTTTTTTTGTGGTCTTTTCTGATGCCATACTGAATTCAACTGCAGCTGAAAGGAAAAACAAGAGTATAACAGCATGAGTACAACTGAATTTCCTCCAGTGAATTAAAGTCTTAGCAAAACTGGTGAAAAGCAGAGGGCAAAGTTGGGATGCGTCATTCAGCATGTCCTAGGAACATCAGTGTGGCGTCACTAATCTTTCTCGCAAGGGTGTGAAGATATTTGAGAGGCTCCGTGATTTATGATGTGCAAATATTTATGTAGGACAAAGACTATACTCAGTCACCTCCCTCAATCCCCAAACAGCCAAATACTTTAAACTAAATAACCATCCTACTTATTTCATTGCTGATAACATTGGACTGGCTTCAAAGGTGCAGGTTAGAAGTAGGCGATAACTGTCTTATCTGTTGTGCATTTTCTCTGCTAGAGATGCTTCTGGTTCACCTTCCCACTGCACGGGCTCTCTGCTGGCCAAGGACTGGAACGCTGGAAGGAAAGACGCACCCTGCAGAAGCGGGGCTAATGGTGGGAATCATTGAACGTCTCACTCGACCATGGCAGGTTACTGTCCTTCTAACAAACCCTGCTGAAATGCAGCTGCAGCAGGGCTTGTTAGGACAGTAGTATAAGTCATTTTTTAGTTTTACTTTTCAAAATGTGGCAAGCTTAAACAGTTTCATAGTGGAGTTTAAAACCAGAAATATTTATTTTGAAAAGAGAGTGTCTGAACTTGCTTAATACCCTTTAAAGGGGAAAAGCCCTCAGATTTCCCCCACTTTGTCTGAAGTAGAGACGGGTTTTACAATGGATTAATCCATTTAAAAAAAAAAAAAAAAAAAAAGACTGGCAGGACTTCAGCTCCCCTCCAGCAAGGTGTCAGGGCCAGAGACTCAACAGAGACGCTGAAACAGCAATAGGCATATTTTACCTTCTTAAAAAGCATTCAGTGTTCATAGCCCCTTTCCTCCGAAGGCTCATTCTGGAGTATCCTTTGCAAGGGACATTGAGATGAGAGTCATTTTAGAGTAGTCCCACTATGCCTGTGTTCATCGTGGGGAACTTTTATCAACTTCCCCACCACTGCCAGCTCCAGCATCACTGGCACTCTCACAGCTCTGGGAAGGATATGAAAATCCCTCAGAGTTTACCTGGAAGAGGCAGCCAGGTTTCACGGCTGCAGCATTCAGGCTGGCTACCTTGAAGCTTGCGTTCCCATCCCACTGACCAGCTAGGCGGAAAATCTCCCCTCGCTTCCTGTGAAACCAAGTCTCAGCAGTATTCTCGTTACATAATGGGATGAATGAAGCTCAAGTGTAAGACTTACGCAATATCTTGAACGTGTATTGGCTTCCCTAGCCTAGACCTAGGTTGGTATCTGGACACTCCAGTGTTGTGCGATAAATCCAGGATTACTTCCCAGCCTTAGTCAGGCCCAGCAGGGACTTCAGCGTATTTGTTCTTCAGCGCAGCATCCGCTTTTCTCTCCCTTGCCAGTTAGTGCCTGTTCTTACAATTGCTGTGGCATTTTCCAATAGAAAACCCCCAAACCAAAATTCCTCACAAACTGGATTCCCAAGCCAGGCACTGCTCCAGGCTCACTGGCAGACTCTACCCAAAAAAACTTGCCATCTGATTTGTGACAGAGACCATTGTCTTGTTTCTTGTGTTCTTTGACTTGCGTAAGGTTTTTATTTTGCTGTGGAAATAGGAACAGAGAGCTGGGGAAGAAGCAGTGAAACAAGCATTTGTTAGCCCTGGACTAACTACGGATAGAGCTAGGAGGTAACTTGGCAGGATGGCAAATATCGCTGTATTAACTGTGCGATTAGTCGGCATTTTAGTGAGATTCAAGCAAGGCAGGGATGCAGAGTGCTACATGTCTACAGCAAAAGTTGGGACCTCCAGCCTCTCAAAAAGCCCAGAGCCAGCGCTCTCCTGCACATTCCTGGTAACCACCCTGCCCGGGGGGCTGCCTGATTTAACAGCACAGCAAAAATACAGCTTGAACTTTATCAGCCCGGGAGAACTTCTGGAAAACTGCTCCGGACCAAAGCAGAGCTTGAACATAAAGCCTCAGTCCCAAAGTCCACAGGGTTTGCTCAGTTAGTGGTTATTCTTCTCGCACTGCTTTAGGGCAAGTTTGTTGTGGGTTTTTTTTTTTTTTTGAAGCCAAATAGGCTGAATCAGTCCGCAGCCCTGTCACAGGGCAAAGCACAACTATTTCAACACCATTACAAACAACCTCTTTGCTCAGTTATTTTACTTCTAGACAGGGGGGGAAAACTCAAACTGCAGAGTGTCTTACTGGCGTTGGTGTCAGGGTTAGCACGCAGACACTGCAGCAAAAAAAGAGAGGACTCTAGTTGCTAGCATAAGTCAGGAGTAACTCCTTGGCTGATGTAAAAACTAGTACAAGGTTAGAATCAAATTCTGAAATACTGTGAGCCCATCTTAATTATGGATGCAGCTGTGTCAGTGGCAATCCTTGCAGCACAGTCATGTTAGAACATGGCTTGCTCTCCTCCGTGTAGGAGGAATCGGGGTGTGTTGCAACACCAGTATTTGTGGTGTGGCAAGTCTTTAAGAGCCCACAGCATGGTTTTATTTTCTCTTTCTAGTCTCTCCCCTGCAAAAGTGCTGAGCAGACCTTGTTTTACTTCAGAGACTGCAGGAAAGCACATTGCTTAGCAGCTCTGCGTCAGTTGTTTCAGAATCCTTTGGAGAAAGGCACAGCTTCAAGCCAGGGGAGTTGCAAGTCGGAGTCCCAGCAGGCAAACCCCATGCATGGGAATCACCAGGCAGAAGAGCAGAAACAGCATCACCGTTTGCTCTGGTTACGGTTTGCTTTGCATGAAAGTGACGATTTCATCCCATTGCTACATCAGAAACATTAGGCCACTGCTGGAGAAAGTTCTTGAAACAGGTAGTTTCAGAACGAAGAAACTCTTCAGTGCACATTTCTAGTGTGGCACAATAGCTTAACTGCTGATCATTGCCCAATTTGGCACAAGTCTGAGCTCAGTGAAACAGCAAGGGCAACGGCACCAGACCTGCCAAGCTGCTATCCATTTTCCCTGCCTCGGTCAGGCTGTCACAGCCAGTGCAACACGCCAGCCTGGCAGAAGAGCCAGTACTTTCCTGCTGGGGTAAGCACCTCCCTTGATTTCTGTTGCTCTGACAGTGACCAGCATTCATAAAAGTAGTTCTTTTACTTGTGTAAGGTTTTTATTTTTCCTGTGGAAGGAAGCTCTGCCCCATGAAGACAGCCTGCTGTTATGTTGTCCTGCAGAGAGGTAGGATCTTGTTGTTCAGGAAGCTTTTCTCCCCTCCAAACGTGCTTTACCTTGGGAAGACAGATTGAGCCATAGCTAGCGTGCCTGGTTCAATAGCTTAACTGGCAATTCCTTAATGACCATTTAGGAAAACAAAGCTAAATTTAGTGCTTTAGATATGAGCAGGGAGGGCTAATCAGGGCAGAGGTATTAATTAGTGGTTGAAGCACTTATTTACATTCTTTTCGAGATTTGCCACCGATAGCCCAGTTACCATAAACACAGAACTGGGCCACAGGATGCCTGCTGCAGTGGGGAATGGCACTGCCCGCAACCGAGGGAGTCGTTTGCAAATGCTCCGAGGGCAGAGTTAGTTTTAGGAGGAGGATCAGATGATTTTCAGCTTTGACCTTAGGACATTAGTTTCAGAATTGCTGGCAGAGGTGCCCATCTAACCTTTCTGGAGAAGCCATCAGCATTAGGGAACCTCAAAGATTAAAGCCACTTTTGCAGATGGAGGCCAGGGTTCCCCCCCCACATCCAGTGGAAATTAAGCACCACAGCCAGCGGCCGTTACTAGGTCAGTAACTCCTTGGGGCAGTGAGTGTATAAGCTATCCAAGCTACTACAATCTGGAAATGTTTTAGGAAAGAGGGGAGGGAGTTTAATTAAAACAGCTTCTCAGCTTTCGAGTACTTTCCATTTACCAATTTCGCCGTGAGGACAGACCTCTCAGTTTCAGACAGAAGCTGTAACTTGCAGAGCAAGCAGCGTGCTGCAGCGTCTTTAACGCACATTTTCGTCTGGAAGTTTCAGCAGAACCAGCTTTAGTAATTGAAGTCCTTCCCAGCCATACAGTTTCAGGTAGTCACAACCACATTTAAGAACCCTGTTAGTCTTGAGAAACATGAAGCTAGTTTGCCAAGTGCTCCCTCCAGCAAGCTGGCAGAGCCATGCATGGCTGCAGCCTCCGCCTGCAGAGACACGGTGCTCTTGAGCAAGAGAGAAGTTACCTTGTCACTCAAGCCACCCCCTTCGTTAACGCTATTATCATGCCTACACCAAACGATCATGTGAAATAGCTACAGGCAGGTCTGGCAGCACTGTCAACAGGAAGGGAATGCCCAGCTGATCCGTCTGCCTCCTGAGGCACCTACCGCTTCCCCCAGCGTCAACGCAAGTCGGCGGTGATGCCCGGGGTGCACATCACGCGCTGTCCCTGCGTGGCTGGGTGGGAGAGCCACCTCCTGCGGACCCCCTCAGGCAGCTTTGATCTTCTTCGGGCAGTAAGCTGAAAAGAGCTTTCAGACCCAAAGCTGCTCAATCACGAATCAGAGACCCGTAGTGTTACCAAGTCATCATCTCAGGGCTAGGAAGAAGCCTTTAGGGAGGGATTTGAAGGCTTTCAGCTCTTCCCCAAGGCACAGCAGATGCAGCGTGACACCATAAGATGTCACCTTTGGCCTCAGAAAGCCAAGACACCCCCACCCACAGATGGGGAAAAGCAGCAGAGGGACAGCACACAGCTCTGTGCTTTCCCAGGGAGCTGGAAAAGCCCCATGGGCACTGCTGGGGGAACACGGCCCCTCAGCAGGTACATTTTAGCCTCAGGGCTCCCCAGGGCCAGGAGCCAAGGGCTCCAAGGATGGAGCCAGCTACCCTCCATCCCTGGGAGGGCTGCAGAGAGCCACCCAAGGCAAGGGGCAGCCTTGGGGAGTCCCCTCCGGCCCCAGGCCAAGCCACAACCCCCATAAACGCCTCCCCCAGCCCTGCCTTACCTGGCTCCTCCGCTCCCCAGCACTGGCAAGACACGGGGTGCTGGGCCGCGCCCCACATAAATACCCCACAGGCCTGATGAGCAGCTGAGGGAGCCAATTGGGACGCTGCAGGTGCTGGCCTGGCCAATGGGGAGAGGGAGGGGCGGGAGGCGCGTGTGGGGCAGGGTGAGGGAGGCAGGTGAGGGGCTCGGGGACCCCTCAGGGACCCGATGGCCGTGGGGTGGGGGGTGCTGCTCTTTGTCCCCCCCAGGAGGGACGTGCGGGCCAGGGCACCTCCGAGGGCCCTCTCGGAGGGCGTCCATCCCCCAGCGCTTTGGCCTCGGGGCCATGCCCTGCGTTGCCCTGCAGCAGCTGTGGACAGGGATGCACCCCCCGGCATGGCGGGGTGCTGAGGGACACAGGCGCTGGAAGTCTATGGGGATCTGCCCCGTGGTTGTGAAATGGGCTCAGCCCATCAGCCTGCAGGCACCGCTCCGGTTCCCATGCCCTTGCATGCCTAAATCTCTGAGCCGGGCCATCCTGCTTGCCACCGCCTAGGCCCAATGCACTGCCTTGCTTCGGGGAGCCAAGACAGGCCTGGCCAAAGACTGAGCCATTCCTGCAAACCCTGTAGCAAAGCCCTGCTCCCGAAGGTATGTCTGTGCTACTAGGGAGGCGGATCCAAGCACGGGCCTTGCCCGCCGTCCGCGGTGTGGCTGTGAAACACGTCCTCAGCCTGGGTTTAGCCGTAGCACTGGAGCTGGTTGGAAGGAGGGTGCTGGGGCGGGCGTTCGGCCCCTGCTCCCCAGGGCAGGGGACCTGTTCCCCACGTGGGCACGTGCAGGGTCAGCCAGCGCCAGCAGCCAGCTCGTGCCTGGCTTTTTCCAAAGAGCGGCTGCGTTAGCAGCCCGTAGCGCAGTTGGAAAGTCCGTGCGTGGGTGGTGGGGCTCAGCATGCTTACGCCTGCTCTTGGGCTGCTCCTTGCATGGCGTCGCAGACGTTGTCAAGAAGCCCCGGAGAAGCAGGACGTGGGGTCTGTGATGTGAAAACATCACTCAGCCCTGATGTTTTCTTGGCAAATCTCTCCTACCCTGCAGCATGGGTGCTGTAACTACCCGAGGAGTGAGACATGTTCTCCCGCTCTCAGCCCTTGCCTGGCTACAGCAAATACGTGATGGTGAAACGTGCTGCTTCTCAAGTTTTCTGTGATTTTCAAGACAGGGGTTGCCTTTTATTGTTATACTTGCAGAGGACCCAGCAATGCGGGACTCAGCCTGGCTGGGGGAAGTTTTGGCTCTTTAATAGCAATAACAAGTAACGAAAATTTTAGTTAATGCTTTGCTTTTCCATTTGTGCCTTTTCATCTTCAGATCTCAAAAGCTGGTTTGAAACCATCAATTATGCTTCCTGTTGTCTGTTTTCAAGATCAGTGGGGGAGGAAACTGAGGCACAGGTAAGAATTATCTGAAGTCTTCTAAAGCTATTAAACTGATTGAGTCACCTTGTTTTTGGCCAGTGAACGCAGGAGACCTTGGGTCTCATTTCTGTATTGCCCACAGAAAGCCATGAAGGCAGTGGGAGCAGGAGGTTGTCAATGGTTCTTGAAAATATGCTGTTAAGCTGACAAAAATGTAGACAATTATCACTTCTCAGCTTTGAGGTTAAAAGGAATCCCCCTCCTTTCTTGAGTCCGACTTACCATGGAGTCGTTGGCTGAACAGACCTCTGGAGCTCAGGTAGTCCAACCTGCTGCCTGAGACAGGACTATCAGTGATGCCAGGCCAGGTCAGCGGTGGGCTTTGTTGAGCTGAGTCTTGGAAAACTCCCAGGGATGGAGATCTCTCATCTGGGTATTGGATCCAGTATCGCATTATGCTCCTAATGAAGAAGCAGTTCCTAATGTCCACTCTGAACTTCCCCAGCTACAAATTGTGGCTTTTGCCTCTTGTTTTACCACGTGCACTGCTGAGAAGACTTTTTGCCTATTTGTCTGTGTGACATAAACTTCATATTCTAGCATCACCTGGGAACCTTTCATCTAACAAACTCCCTGGCAGTGCACAGTCCCTCCTTTGATCTCGTTCCCTTCACGGGGTAAACTGCAGTTTTGAAGTGTTCAGTGTCTTGTACTAAAACTTAAGCTGATTAGCAGGTGTCACATGGTGGCTTTTATAGGTTGTGATGTGTGTAGGGGAAAGAATGGATGCTCTTCTCTGTCCTCTGAGTATCTGATGAAATCTTTTTTTTTTTTTTTTCCGCAGGAACCAGGAATCAAGAAATTAGTCCTACGTTCTTCTGAATCTTGGCCTGTATACGGACAGTGGCTGCGTCCTCAGGTAAAGTGTCAGTGATGCAAATTGTCAGTTAGTTCATGGGTGTGAAGTGCCTGAGTAGGCCAGGCCAGTTGTGGTGGCAATGGTGAAAGTCTCATGAGGCAGGTTATATTTCATCACCTAAGTGGGTAAAACAGCACTATCTGCACATACACCTTCATGTGGCTCGTAATGTGGCACAGATGAGTGTGAGCAGAAGTGGCAAGTGGTTTGCATGAGATAACCGGTAATTATAATTAACAAGCCAATGTTTAATGTCTAAAGCGCGGCTTTAGATACTAGGCCATGCTTGGAGCTCCTGCTCAGTGGTAGACCTGACTGCAATGTCAGAACACGGAAGATTTGGAGATTGCAATTTCAGGGCAAAGATTTGCATGATCATTTCTTTGATTCTTGTTACTGTACAAATGCCACATACTTAAAGCTGAGATAAAATCAGTTCTAAGAGGTTTGGTGGGCGTGGGAAGGGTGTAGGAGGAAGCAGAGAAACATGTTTGGGGAAGAGAAAGGGAGTGTTGGCTGGAGTGAACGAGCCCTGTGGCACTGGGCAGCGCTTCCCACAAAAGGCAGCATCGCGTCAGTGACTGAGGCCTTTGTGCAAATGCTGCATCATCAAGACATGGGGCAGAATCCTTCTGGTCATCCCCAGACGCAAACCCCGTCTCCCGTGCCCGTTGGCAGCCAGGACACCCTGCTCCTCTGCAGCCCTGCTGCTAGCGTACAGCTCTCGTTTCAGCCGTGTCCTGGGGCCTGCATGTGGATGAGGCCTCGCCAGCTACATGCGTCTCAGTTGTCCCAGTCCTGTTTGGATTTCTGTTGAGAGGAAAGCATGCCGGTATGTGGAGGATTTGGAGGATCAGGCCCCTATGTTGAGTCCCCGCTGTTAGGCCCAATTCCCTTCCCTGCTCTGTGCTGCGTCACAGCTCAACATCGTCTCGTTGGGGACCAGAGGCCACATGTGACACTGAAGCACCCCATCTGCAAGTGTTCATCTGCTGCAAAGGAAATGATCTTGTTGATCTTCCATGGCATTTACTCCATTAGTAACCTGCCACGATGCCATGGTCACCTTCCCCGGGGCAGACGCAGGCACGAGAAAAGATGATTCAAGGGTGAGGCATGACTTGCTTTGATTTCTGTTCCTCGGTTAAGTCAAGCAAAGCCCTTGGGCTTCCAGCAAACTGCTTGAGAAGCTCTGTACTGTTGAGCTCAGGTGTTCGTCTTTTAGGAGGTGCAGCGCAGTGTTGTCTGGAGCCCACTGAGGGGACAAATCAGCCTGTGGTCTTTGCCATTCATTGCTGTGCAAGGTCCACAAGATGTCTGCTGACAGCCCCGTCTGTCTCCACTTCCCGGAGACCCTGCTTCCTCATGCTCCTGTCTTCCTCTCCTCCACCACTTCCCCTTGCTGGGAGTGAGTGGTCCTTGGGGTAGCACTGGCAGAAAGAGTTTGAGCTGGTCACATCAACTCAAAGCACTCTTTCCCCCTCACGCTCCAGCTTCCCGTCAGCTGCAGCAGTTGTCGGTGCTGCTCACAGCAGCCTTGTCCAAGGCCGCAGTCTGAAGGAACGTTGGGTGTCCTCGAGCTGGTCCTGCAGCACCGGGTGTCTGGATCCAGAGCAGACTGATGGAGGCAGGGCTGTGGCAGAAGACGACTCCTTGATGGATGCTGTCCTACCCTGCCCATTTGTTAGTCTCTTTCACCAGTCTTTGCATGACAATCTCCAAGGGTAATGGCCTTCAAAGTGCTATGGCCTTCTGAAAACAATTCTCCAGTGAGGTACCAAAACCTTCAGCCCAGCTCTTGCCTCCCAACCAACCCCCCATGTCTCTCCAAGTCTTCAAAGCACTTTCCTAGTTCAGGGCATGCTGCAGCTCTCTGCTGCCCTCACTCTGCATCAGCAGAAACAGGACTTGCCCGTCTCCTGCTGCCTGCCTGCCCGTCTCACCTTGAGGGTTTCCCAGCGCCTGCTTCCCTACCAGCAGCTTACCTACCCTGGCATATGGGCAGGCGGCGGCAGCTCAGGCAGGTTCCTGCCCTGAGCCCCAGCCGGCTTTGCCCTCACTGCAGGGAACAGCCCGATGGGTTCCTGGCTGCTCTCCCGGTCTTCCAGTTCACCTTTCTGCTGGTTTTCCGACTGCAGGCTGGTTTTCTACACACCCGTCTGCTTCTCCCTCTGCTGCTGCACTCTTGCCTCCTACCTTAGGCAGGGGTGGGTTAACATAATGCTGGTTGGTTTTTGATATATGAGAGGGTGGATGTCATCTGGGCCTGCTAAGTGCGTCCTCTCCATCTCAGGCTATTGCTGAGACCCCTGCTCTTGCTTCCCCAGTAATCAGAAACACAGGCTTCCTTTGCGCTCCCCAGTCCTGGAGTCTGGCTAGCTTTACCCCAATTGTTTTGGAAATTGTAGGAGCATTAAGGAGGGCAGCATTTGTCCTGGACTCCAGCATCATCTCTTTCATTTTGGTCTTTCAAGAAGTGGTGAAGATCTCATACAGGACAACTGAGTGCAAAATAAATAACGTGTTCTAAATGTATTTGCTTAACCTGTTGTCAGTATCGATTGTGCAGACAGTGGTTTCACCAAGGGCAAATATGAAGCAGCAGAGAGAAACTGCTTCTTTCAGCTTCCATCACCAAAGAGCCTTGCATGAAGGGAGAGGAAAATGAAATCTGGTGAGTTCCTGTTGCTGGGTGCAGCATGACTCTGTGTCATCCCACTGCACGTGGAAATTTGAACACACCCCCTGAGACCGCTTGACCCTGCTGTTGAACCTAGGGGAAAGTCTCTCGCTGTGTTGCATGTGACATGACTGAATCATCCCTGGTCCTTGTGAGCAGCGACACATAGAATACATATTTGCACACGTAAAAGCATAAATGTTAGCACCTGCAAGGAAGGCCAAAGAATGGTTAAAAGCAGTGTGTTCTAGCTATCTTGATTTTCTCTGACCAGCTGTCCCAGTTCAGGGCGTCCTGGCTCTCAGAACACTTCCTACGGCCCGGGGTTAAGCCATACAATGCATCACGTGCTAGAAGAGAAACACAGTGCAAACCCCAGGAGAGAGATGGCAGAATTTAGCTAAGGTGTCACTTGAACATGGAGAGGAAGAAGGTTCAGCAAAGTGATGGAAGTTCGTGGATGTTGAGTGGTAGGAAGTTAAGGCCCTAGATGAGAACACGAGCCCCCGCGTCCCCAGCTCAGATAGTTTTGCTTTGGGACCCATGTTTTCCTGCACTGGTTTCCACATCCGAGCATTGATTTCCAAGCTCCACGAAAACCAAACTATTAGAAAAGGTGGAAGACAGAATTAAGTTATTCACACATCAGACAATGATTTTTTTATGAGGACTATTAGTGATGGGCAAGCCATTGAATAGCCAGCTGGGGCAAAGGGTCAGGTCTCGGCATTTTTTCCACCTGTGCCAGACAGAACAGTCTGTTTCCCTTACCTGGTCTTGCATGCGTCCTCCATGATTACCAAGGGATTCTTGCAACAGTAAATGCGTCTTCTCTGTAGCTGGGATGATTTCAGAGCTGCAGCAAGTCCCTTGGACAAAGCAGATGTGTCCCCTTTAGCGGGTGAGCGTGGAGGGGAGCCAGGGAGGCGAGCTGAGGGAGAAGTCAAAGGCGCACGTTCCTGGACCCAGCCAGCCTTCTGCAAGCTGAGCAACTCGCTGTTTCCTTGAGCCTTTTAAACATTTAGGGTGTTTGTACCTCTTGTGGTGCTTCTTGTGGCTTTATGGGACCAGCCCCCCCGCTGTTTTTCCCAGAAAGTGCTGTAAAGGCATTGTAAGGGATGGACTATGAATCATGGCAACTGTAATGGGGAGACTGTGCTGCCTACCCAAGGATACATTTGGCCCCCTCGGAATTGGTAAGACCAGCTTCTTCATCCAAGACTTGTTTTAATGATGTTTATCAGCTGCTAGTTCTTATGTACACGCCTGGACTTTCGTTTCTCCTAAAACCTTGGGCCAAAACTTCACTTTGAACAGTATTACCGTGGGCTAGGAGACTGTTAGGATTTTGTCTTGCTAACTGCATCTTTTTGCAGATGAATTCAACAATGCTTTAAGTTTTCATAAACTGAACTGGATATCCCTGCTGGCAGGAGAACCGAGATATTGTTTCCTCACAGCATGGGGCGTTTACCAGATGGCAGAAGTGTTTTCAATCAGAATTGTGACTCTGAAGAAAAGAAATGCCTCAAACAATCTGAAAGGGAGGAAACTAAAACTCATCAGCCTCTTGGATAACTGCAATATGACCAAGTCATGTTCTTTTTTCTGACAGCCTGTGGAAACCTGATGCTGCCAGGGCTTTATCTCACTGACACCAAGTTCTCTGTAAGTTACTCTGGCAATGTCCTTGTTTTAGCAGAAGAGAGCACCTTAAAAGGAGAGCATATATAATTTAACCTCTAATGAAATCAATGTTCCACTACTAGAATGATCTAGAATTGAGCCTTATTTTCAGTGATTTGTAGACCCAACTGAACAGTGTGTAGGATGCAGCACAGTTTTTGCAGTTTGTGGATTCACTGAATGAGTAAAAGTTTCTCTAGAAAGTGGGCTTCTTGTTTTCTGACTCTGATAGTCCTAGGGATGCTACTAGTCATATGCAGCGACTGGCTGGAGCCTTTTCCTTGAACAGTCCCCGTCTTACAGTAAGAGTGCGTTCCCTGCGCTGTGATGGGAACTGCCGAGGGTAAAAGGACGTACGTCCATTACGCGCTTGGATACATATATATATATATAATTTTTAAATGGACATGAGATGGGACCTTAATGGGGCATATGGTAGGGTCAAATGCAAGGCAATAAGGTGCTATCAGAACCATATTTAGCATCCGAGCGTGTGTGAGATGAATAGCTAATTGTTCAAATACACCGTCCTTGTACGCCAGCTTAATGGGACACGGAGCACTCAAGGAAAGAAGGTCAGGTCTGTGTCTTAAAGTGGCTTTTTTTGAGCTTTTTATGGCACTTCTATAGAGATGTAAGGGATGCTGAAAAACAGTCTGAAAGAGGGTAGTGAAAGTCTGTCATTCAACTGTCCTGCGCCTGGAAGTCGTGAGGGATGTGGGTTCTCCACTCCTCTGGAAATGGGACTTAGGTCGGTGACAGAATACGGATCCATGTGTGCTGGTAAGCAACACTAATTTGAACTTTAGGCTAGGAGATCCAAACCTGAGCTGCGTTAGACAGGCGACCTGTCCTTATACAGGTGGAAATAGTTTTTCCAATACTCAGCCTTTCCTCCTGCTCCCTGCCGGGTCTGTAACATCTGAGAACCCCCTCAGCTGTGGGAAGGGCTTGCTGCTGTGGTAGGTCAAGGTTAAGACTCCAGTGCATCTACAGGGGGGAAAAATGACTTTTTGGCAAGGCAAAGCCTTCGGATCCGGGAGGAAATGAAGCCTGACTGCTGCAGGTCGCAGGTCAGAGTCAAGGCTTTTGTGCACTGACACATGCCTAACCTTTGGTACTAACCTAATCTAGGCCAGCGACTTCCAATCGGCCATCGGTGGCTGAACTGTGGGATCCCGGGCAGATCCTAAGCAAGGAAGGGAACGAGGAGGCGGCGCACGCCGCTTAGGAGGCTTTCGCGGGCTGCGTGCATTCTCTACAGCAGGCTGCAAATCAGGGGGGTTGGGAGGGTGCTACGTCCCTCGGATTTCGTATTTCTTAATGTGAGAGGTTAGCTCTGTGGTTGCAGGGGGGATATGACACGGGAAATACTGTTTTGCATGTATCTTCAGCGCGCCTCGTGTTCTCTTTGTCTGTAGAGGCAGGACAGCGGCTCTGCGGGGCCTCGGCAGGTTGCAGTGTCGGTGGAGCCGTTCTGGCAGCGCCGAACCCGCCGCCATTCCCGCTTTCCCACCGCGGGGTCGCTCCCCGCCAACCACCAATTTTCATGCTTTTATCCTTCTTTTGAAGCTGACTCTTCTCAGAAACCTCTCGGTAATCCCCTACTTACAGTTTATTCCATCCGATGGCCGCCTTAAGCAAACTTTATCATTTTTAATTTCCTCGTAGCGTTAGTAGTTTGGGGGAAAAATGTCCTCCCGGACCAGCCCTTGTTGTCGGCTGACGCAGCCACGCGCGCGGCCCTGCCGTGTCACCCAGGCCACGTTTTCACGAGCGGGGCCGTACACAAACCCCAGAAGCGACCCGGAGCTAACGGCCTGGGGAGTTAGAGGCCTCTTGCGGATTTTGCGGATTATTCGGATTATTCGGGTTATTCGCATCACAGCAGGGCCTGGAGCTCCCGGGGGGACGGGACCCTCGGTGAGGAGGTGCGCCAGGAGGGCGGCTGTCGGAGGGGGAACCATTCGGGTCTCCTCTCCCGCAGGGCTCTCCGTGGCCCGCTTTTAGCACAATAACCGGCACCGTGGCCGTGGTCCCGGAGGGTGAGCGGCTCTCCCGGTGGCGGGCGCCTCGGGAATTTGGGGGGGGGGGGCGCCTCCCCCCCTCTCCGCCCCGGGCAGCGGAGCGGGGGGCGCAGGGCCGCACTGCCCGCCGGGGATCCCCGGTGCCGCCCCCGGGGAGCGCCGGTTCCGGCGGGTGCCCCGTCCCCGTGCCCCCCCCACCCCGTCCCCGCCACCCGGGAGGCGGCGGCGGCCCCGCCCCGCCCGCTCGTTCCCGCCAGCGGCGGCCAATGGGCGGGCGCCCGCCGCGCACGGGGCTTTTCCGCGCCAAACTCCAAAGCCCGGGGAGAGCGCGGGCGGCGGCCGCGGGGCGCAGCGCGGCACCGGCCTCCAGCACCGCCACGCCGGTGAGTCCCGCCGGGCCGCCCCCCGCAGCCCCATCCCGCCGCGGGACGGGGAGCGGCCGCTGGCACCGGGAGGGGGAGGATGGCGGGGGGGCGGAAGGGGTCCCCCCCGTGTCCGTGGCGTTGCGGGGAGCGGCGCCCGAGCCGGTGACAGCTGCCGGGGCGCGGCTCCGCGGCTCCCCCCCGGCCCGGGTCTCCCGGGGGGGGTCAGCGCTCCGGTGCCGCTTGGCGGGACGCGCCGCTCGGGGGCTGTGGCAGCGGGACCGGCCCCCCGCCCCCGCCACGGGACCGCGGAGGGGGGTGTGTGACCGGGAGCGGCGCTGACCGGCGGCGCCGGGGAGCGGCGGCATCGCCCCGCTTGGCTTTCGGGGCTGATGCGGCCGGGGCCGGCGGGGGCCGCTGACACCCCCCGTTCGTTCCGCGGTCAGAACGACAGCGATCCGCGTGTGTGTGTCCCCGCCGCGGGGGGGGTGTGCGGGCCGCGGGGCTGCGGCCGCCGGTGCCCTCCGCGGCGCGATGGGCAGCCCCGCTGTCCCCGGTGCCCCCCCCCCCGGGCCGCGGTGGGAGGGTGGGGGCCGCCGGCTGGTGACGGCCCCTTTAAGACCTCCCGGTCTCATTTGCATAATCTCGCGAGATTTGGGCCGTCGGCGGGGGTGGGGGGGAGCGTTTCAATTGTGGCGCGAGATACAGTTGGCGCGCGCCGCCCGCCCGCGAGGCGGCAGAGAGGCACGGGCGCAACCAAAGCCGTTAGGCGCAGCGTGGGAGTGGGCGGGACTAAGGTGCCAGTTAACCAATCGATGTCAGAACCGGCCGGATTGTCGACCAATAGAATGGAGGGGGTTAGAAGGGAGGGCGGGGCCGGCCGGCTGGCTGGCGGGCCGGGCGGCGGGCCCGGGACGGCGCGGTAGGTTGAGCGGTCTCATTGATAGGGTGCCCGTTTCGGCGGGTACCGTCGTTAAAAAACACCGTTCGTTCTCTCCCGGTTGTGACCAGGACCGGCGCCATGTGGATCCAGGTACGCACCATGGACGGGAAGGAGACCCACCGCGTGGATTCCCTTTCCAAACTCACCAAGGTGGAGGGGTTGCGTCTACGGATACACGAGGTTTTCGGTGTCGAACCTCACCGGCAACGGCTCTTCTACCGCGGCAAGCAGGTACCGACGAGACGGGGGGGACGGTTGACAGCAATGGCCCCTCAGCAGCGGGGGGCGAGGGCGGGCGAGGGGGCCCGCAGCCGCCTCAGCGGCTGCGGGCCCCCCCCGCCCGCCCTCGCCCCCCCAACCCTGTCCCCCGCCAGCTGGGAAGGGAGATTTTAACTTATTTTTTTTTAATTGCTCGAAAATGGCTTGTTTTGCTGCCATCTAGTGACTCCCGGGCTCCCTTCCGCGCTGCTGGGTCTGCAAGGAGAGGAGAGGCAGCAAGCTAAGCTTTTTTAACTCTCAAAGTTTGTTTTATTCCTTATTATTTTTCACCTAGCTTCTTGCTTTTCCATCTTGACACCGCCTTTGCGAAGTCTGTGAAAATCCAGATATTACCAAGGGGTTTGCGGGCTTAAACTTCTCGAGCCTTGCGGGTTTTACTGCTCTGAACGCCGTAAAGATCCCGTTTCCCGTTTTTTCTTTGTAAATTGGGACGGCAGCTCGTGGGTTTGAGGTTCTTCTCTTTTATCAAAATCTCATTCGGTACAGAACTCGCTGTAAAACCTTGAGTGGCTCAGTAGCACGTTACGTTCTCGACAGTATGTTTACGGTCGCGGTTGTACGACAACTATTTTCTTCCACATGAGTTAATAAAGTATCTAAATTAGTACTAAAGACAACTGAAACTGTTTTCAAATGCTTTTTCCACCTCCTGCATAGCACTGCACTGCTAAACCTTCATGCTAAAGAAACTTCTGAACCGATGGTTGGTTGTTGCAAGGAATTAATTTCAGAAATAGCGGGCTACTTCAGGCTGCGGTTGCAATAGTGTGAGATGGGTGGAGTTAGACAATTTCTTCTAGTCGCTTTTTTCCACCTTTCCCTCCATTTTGGGATGACGAGAGCTAGCTGTACGTTATAATTAGCAGGTGTGACAGTAGGATGTGGAAATACACCTGGAGTAGCTTTAATCTAACAAGCTTGGGTACCAGTAGTAGTAAAAAAAGAGGCTTGTACACAAAGGACTATGTAGCATCTCTGAAGGGCTCGTGCCGCCTCGTTTTTCTCGCGTTGGTGTAGATTCGGGTGCAGTAATTACCCATTTGTGGTTGTAGATAAAGCGATAAGGGAGGACTGGTCCAGGGTGCTACCGACTGTCAGCCTTACTTACACTGAAGCCTGTGCAGTTAACTAAGGTTAAACAGATTTTCAGTAGAAGCGATAACTTTTTTTCAGTAAGGATGCACTTGCCTTACAGAGATAATCCCTCTCTGTGTAATTCCAGTAGTTCTTAGGTTAGGCGTGGTTTTTAGACATCCAGTGCGATGTGACCTCTCTTAGTCATCGTTCCCCTGCTGCCCTCATTTGTGCTTTGTCTGGCTTTTGAATCATTAGAAACGTTCACATTCTTATTAGTTAAAATTCTAAAATGGTGTTAGGAAAAACACTCGTTAATTAAAACCCCTGCCTCCTTTGTTAGCGGTACATCTTCAGATGCCGGCGCTCCTTTCAGCCTGTCCTTTGAACTCCTGTGGTTTCATGTCCTGTTCGCGTTCTCTGCTTTTCCATTTCTCTCTGCACCTGTTGTCACTGGTGTTCTTGGTGATAACTACTGTTAGTAATGATATCCCGCTTGTGATACTGTCTCTTTGTTAAGAAGAAACAACCGATCTCTGGTTTGTTCTTGCGTATCTCGATGAGTTTTCATCTCTAAACCAGAAAAAGTCCAGATCGCTTCCTGTACAGTCAGATTTCCAGGGATTGTTCCATAGCCATTTTATGCCATAAATCAGAATTGAATTATCATAGTGATTCCTGTGAAGTGTAAATTTTTGTGGTTTTGCTCTGTTTCCCACTGATAGAGAACAAAGCTCTGGGGATTGCTTTTTCTGGTGGTTTGGGCTGGAAGGGGATGATCATTTCCTGTATAATTTCTTAGTCAGACCTTAAATATGTGGTGAAGCTTGTCTAAACTTCTAACTGCGCTGTGGTCTTGAGTACTACATTTTAACTCTAAAATGGTAGCGCTCCTCGGAGTTCTTGAAAGGTAATGGAGAGCCCTGTTTGGTCCTCTGCGCTTCTCCTCCTTTTTGCAGGGGTAGGATCTTGATTTGACTACGTGTGATGCCAGACTTGCAAAATAAACTCTTATAGTTAGAGAGGGTGTGAAATTAGGATGTGCCTGGCTGTGCTAAAAAGTGATTGGGTAGTTTCAAGTTGAATTGAATCTTTTTTTGATTTTACTTTCAATGGAAAAATCGTGTGTTTGCCCAGAGAAAAGTAGGTGATTAACTCTTTGGCTTCTCTTCAACACCGCATTTAAGAGAGCGATGCTGTAACAATAATTTGGAACATACACAATTAGAATATAAAGACCAGTTTGTGTTACTGTTTGTGTTATGGGATGTGTCTGAATTAAGGGAGAAAGAACTTTTGAGTTTGTAGGTAATGTGGAATTACCTTTAAATCCCGATAGGAACGTGGGGGATCTGTAGTCCTTGAAGTCCTTCTTCCCAGAATGGATATTTCTAGGGACTGTACCGCAAACCTTTCCAGATCTCCTAGAACACAGTGGCTCAATCTGGGTAGCAAGTCCACCGCGGCATGGGAGAAGTCTTGTTCCTCTAGCTTGTGGAGTCCGTTGAAAAAAGAACATTTTAAATAGTAAGAATAACAGTCTATAAGTGACTGCGATGCTGAAGAACTGCCAAGTTCCTTGATTGTTAATGGTTTTCAAGCAATGTGGTCTTTCTTGGCACATAGCGACAATTACAGCATGATGGGTGGTTTTGAATTGGAAAACCTCCGTTGAATGAAATAACCAGATTATTTTGATGCTTTCCCTGTAGATGGAAGACGGTCACTCCCTTTTCGATTACAGCGTCGGACTCAATGATATTGTTCAACTCTTGGTCAGACAAAGCCCAGCGGTGCTTCCTGCTGTTAGTAAGGAAAAGGATTCTGAACTCTCCGACACAGACTCTGGCTGTGGCTCAGGCCAAAGCGAATCTGACAAAAGCTCTCACAATGGAGAAGGTGCCATGGAACTGGAGGGACAGCCGAGCACCGCGGCGCAGCCTGACTGGACTGACCCGGGCTTTGGCCTCTATAAGGTGAGTCATTCAAAAACTGAGATTACTTAAAGCTGCGCTTCAGGAGGGGAGTTGTTTCTCTGTAGTTGAGAATTTCTGAAAATCTTTCATGCCCCAGTTGTGTGGGTATTTTTTTTTCTCTTAAACCCTCCAACAACAAACCAAAAAATACCAACCACCCACAAACCAACATGTTGTAGATCAAAATATTTTATTTTTCATTTTATCCTTTCAACTAAAACTACAATACATTAATTGATTAAAAAAAAAAAAGGCATTCAGAGTGCCTGTTTTGATTTAAAAAGTTTTCCCAATATTTTTGCTTGGAGTCACTGCATTTGTCAAAGCTGAAATTTTCTTGAATGAACAAAAGAAAATCTCAACCAGCTGTTCAGAATCCTTTCACTTGTCTGTTTCAATGGATATTATTACAGATCTAGTGATGTCTTTGCCAGACTACGAGCAAGACAGTTCTGAAAGTCTGTTCTAGGCTAACTAATAATGGTTTGTACTAGATAAGAAAGCTGTTTGTACACATCTTGGCGTAGAATGGGTTTTTGGCCTTAGAGGTTCAACCTGAGAAGACCATCAGGGTGCACAATGGGATCGGGAAGGCAAAGGAAATCTTAATTTTTAAGACTATCTGTTAAATATCTTGATAATGGTGAAGTTCATGAGATGGTTAAATCTTCAAGTAGAGTTGGAAATGAATGCTTAATTTGAAAATCCATTTTGGTGAGCTGTATGCTTTGCTTTCTGTAGATCAATGACTTGGTCGATGCTCGAGATATGAACATGGGAGCATGGTTTGAAGCCCAGGTTGTAAATGTAACCAGAAAAAAACCTACAAATGAATCGGCTGACAGTTGCACAGATCCTGATCAGCCGACAGCCATTCCTGAAGAGGATGTAATATACCACGTGAAATATGAAGAGTGAGTTTTGTCACCTTCTTGGCTAATAAAGTCGTTTGGATCACGATGTTGATGGGAAATTTTATTGTAGAGATCCATAAGGTAGAACAGAACTGGGCCGACACAGCAATTACATTACTGAGCCCTGTTAACTGTAAGTTTGTCTTACAGTTGGAATTCTAACTCTCTTCCAGTTGGAATTCCAGTGGGCTGGAATCATCTTTTTAGAAATATAAAATGCTGTTATCCGAGTTTTAAATGGGATACAATAGTAGCAAAGTTAGACTGCCCGATGCTGGCTGTGTCTGTGTGGGAGAAGGAGATTCTTGATGGTATTCCTGTATGTGGCGCTGCATCGGTTCTTAAATCGACCTGTCTGGATAAAATCTATCACTTGTAACAACTTTGACGTTGAATCTGATTTTTTTCTTCTCTGTCCCTCCGTGCCTCCCTTCTGCTTCAAGTTATCCAGAGAATGGAGTCGTAGAATTGAGTTCGAATGACGTACGGGCTCGTGCACGGACTATTTTGAAGTGGCACCAGCTAGAAGTAGGACAGGTGGTGATGGTCAACTATAATCCCGATGAACCAAAAGAGAGAGGGTTTTGGTACGATGCGGAGATTCTGCAAAAAAGGGAAACGAAAATGATCAAGGAGATAAATGCAAAGATCTTACTTGGGTAAGCAAATTCGTAATGTGGAATAAATTGAATTCCCCAACTCTACTTAAATTTTCATGAGGTCTGAGTGACTCTGCTGAAAAAAACGATGCAACAAAAATGGTGCAACGGAAGTGCTGGGGAGAGATGAGAGCTGGGCTGCCCTTTTGGGGGCATTGACTTCGTCATACTGCGCTTTTGATGAACTTCCGCTGGAGGAATCGGACGCTTTAAGGAGTCGCAGGGCACGCTGATCTGCGGAGTCACGTAATGCTGGGAGGATGCAAAGCCCCGTATTTGCTAAGAGGCGACGAATTGTTTGCTATGTTAACTGTCCTTAACGGGTTTTCAAAAACTTTAGTGTAATATTTTGTGCTAGATATGATAATGTAGACTGAACTCTCACTTTATAAAGATGATGAAAAACTACTCCAGTTCTCTCCTAAAGGAGAAAATGAGCCTATGTATAAGGCACGCTCCTTCAGGAAAAAAACAAGTATATATATATTTTTTTTAAAGTTGCAGATAAAAGTTTCACAGGGTTGCCAGAATATTCCCCCTTTTTCCTCTCACCATAGTGATTTTGAGTTTTTAACTATGAAATCTGAGACGAGCTAGTCTGAAAGAGGGAGAACAGTTACTCATGACAAATTGAATGCTACAAGTGCCTGGATTCTCACTGAGACAAGAGGGGGGACGCTTTCATCGCATGCGAATGGTGCGATTTGCGGTGGTGCTGTCATGCCGCTGTCCCAGATCGTGTGATGCTATAACGGGTTTCTTGTGATACAAGACCCAACCAGACCGGTCTGCATTACCGATGCACGAGCACAGCTGTGAATTCATGCTGTATGATACTTTCAAATTAGATCTTTTTGACTTTTATCAACTTCTCCTTATAGGGATGCTGGGGATTCCTTGAATGACTGCAGAATTACATTAGTGGATGAAATTTATAAAATTGAAGAACCAGGCAGTGCTTGTCCAATTAGTGCCAGTCCATTAAAACGTGAGTCTGTTGCATAATTCTTGCATGTCTGTCTTACTGTGTGATGTTCTGCTAACGGGCTTTGTGAGGATCAAAGGTCTGAGAGCTCCAAGACACTCGTAGCTGTGACTCCTCTGACCAGTTCCAGTGTATCTTGGCACTTTGTGGAGTCTGAAGTAGACTGTGGTTTCTTTTTGCAAACAGGACAAAATGGACCTGTGTGTAAAGCTTGTAAGGACAACCCCAACAAGACCTGCCGAATTTGTGCTTGCCATATCTGTGGAGGTAAACAAGATCCAGATAAACAGCTAATGTGTGATGAGTGTGATATGGCTTTCCACATCTACTGCCTCAACCCTCCCCTTAGTAGTATACCAGATGATGAGGATTGGTAAGTTCTAAGTATGCGTGTGTGGTATCGCAATTACCATCTAATTAGGAGCAGGAAGTGAGGTCTAGGCCTTCATGCCATCCTTAGGTGGCAATATTGTGACTGTACGAGGTGAAGAGATGTTTGTGTGGTTTTGGGGTTTTTTTTTATAGGCCTTCATAGCTTTTATTGAGCGTCAGTTTAGTGAGAGTATGTTTTAAGCCAGTGGCTGTCAAACTTCTCTTCCTAGTTTTGGGATCTATGTGCCTATTCAAAGAGAACTGGAGCTACCTATAAACCGAACGCAAACCTGGTGCCAGGAGGCTTAACTTGTGTAATGGTTTTATGGGTCACTTACAGGTAGCCCACAGGCCCCAACACCATATTGGGCTGGTGGCATATACTGTTTTATATATGAAATATACATGGTGATAGCTATATAGAGATAGTGAAATATATCCATCTATATACATCTAGATAGTGAAATACACTGTTTTAATCCTTGTGTCCTGTTTCAATATTTTATACAATGATTTTCATGGTACAGCTGATTTCCTGACACATCTGCAATGGCTTAGGAGACTGTGCAAGGACACTAGCTAATACAGGCCTAAGTCCGGTACGGAGAGTTGTTTCGGTGTCCTGTCTGGTTTCACATGGGGAAACTGTAACTCAGTATGCTTTGAGGAAATTCTCTTTTAATTTAAGGCTTTGCTGCTAGTTAATTTTCATTGACTGGTGACTTTAGGTATTGCCCTGAATGTCGAAATGATGCAAGTGAGGTGGTTTTAGCAGGAGAGAAATTAAAAGAAAGTAAAAAGAAACAAAAGATGGCATCTGCTAATTCATCCTCGCGGAGAGACTGGGGCAAGGTCAGTTCAAAAGCTGTTTTATTTTGAAGACTAGCATGTGTTAGTTCTGTGTAATTCTTGGCTGATCGGCCTTGCTCTTTGAAACAGGGCATGGCATGCGTTGGTCGCACGAAGGAATGCACCATTGTCCCCTCGAACCACTATGGACCAATTCCTGGGATTCCGGTTGGCACCATGTGGAAGTTCCGCGTGCAGGTATGAAGCTGAATCCTGGTCTGAGCCACTGTAGGGAAAAATGGGAATGATCCAGCTCTTACAAGAAACCTGAAACAGTTAATCTTGGAACGTATGTCACTGGATATGTAAGTGCAGAAAGGAAAGCGTTCTGGCTTTGTCTAGACCAAGTGTTCCATAACTAATGCTGCATTGTCCAGCCGTTTCAAGTGTTTGGTTTTGGTTTTTTTTTTTTCCCTCTTTAGTGCTTTTTTTTGGTAACTCAAAAACCCCAACCCAAACCTATTTGTTTCCAGCAGTTTGTCCTGGAGATGTGTCATATCTCCTACTTGTTCTCCTGGTAAGGGTCTCTCTCGAAAACCTTCTGTTTAATATATCCAGGTATTCTCATCCTGTTAGAAAGTTGGGGAAGAAAAAGCACTGACCTATCCAGGTCTTGTTTTCAGGTATTAGCTGAAGGTTGCTATTGCAAGTCTTTCAAAACCATTCCCTTACACAAATATTTAATTTTAATATCTATATTATTGTTAAATTCCTGGAGCTTTTTAATAAGCAATCTCAGTGAGAAAGATCCAAATTTCTAAATTCACGTCATAAAAAATATCCATGCGTTCAATTTACTGAAATATTCAACGGCTTATTTTTTAAAAGCGTTTTTCTTTTTCTTTCCTCTACCTGGAGCTTTTTGGAGGATAATGGTGAGAACACAGTTTCACCCTGTAATGCATGCAAACCAAATCTGAAATAGCACCGTTAATTAATTTAGTCCCAAGACCACCAGCAGTCATATTGACAGCAGTTGCTTAGCAAACTTTTTTTTTTTTCAGGTGAGCGAATCCGGCGTTCACAGGCCGCATGTGGCAGGTATACATGGCAGAAGTAACGATGGCGCCTATTCCTTGGTTCTGGCGGGAGGCTACGAAGATGACATAGTAAGTGAATCTTGATTATTTATGCCTGAGAACCAATCTACCTTGTAGTTAAAACAAAGACTTGGCCTTAGTTACTTTTTACGCTCTGTCAGACGTTTCCCCACCTTGACGATACTTAGGTAGAAAACTAGTAAAGGAAAACTACAATCCAGTAATGTGTGCCAACCTGAGAAACAGGCTCATCTAAATTAATATCCATATGTCAGCTTTTAATCCAAGAGTCCTTAGCTGCCTTTTCAGGGCCTCCCTCGCATCCACAGTTTGAACAGAGTCTCATGGTGAATGCTGTGTCGGAAGAGCGTTCAGAACACAACTAGGGACAGAGGTCCTACTTCTGAATATAGCGTTTGGTTCTGCCAGCCAAACCTAACCCGTACCACGCTGCACCAGGCTCTACTGCTCGTTCTTCTTGCAGCTCACCGGTGCGTTACTCGCCCGCACCCCCTTACCCTGAAAGCCTGTTAGAACTCAGGTAAAACAGGTAGCCACGAATCTCAGTCGTCGTTCTAAGTCTGAATTCTGACCGCAAGGTCATGCAACAGTGTAAGTACGGAGGCACAAGTTACGTTATCCTGATCTGGAAGATGCCCCTGCACGTCCACGCAGATCCTGCGCGAGCGGTGTGTCGCTCTCTTGGCAGAGGCCTCTGCACTCTTAAGGTGTGTGACAAGGGAACGGTCGTCACCCTGGCTCTTCTCCCTTGGCGGTACAGGAGAGGACCACGGGCTGAGGCTGGCAGCTTAAATGGAGGAAGCCTCTTTCCTTTTTTCAGGATGCTGTATTAAAGCTACTTGATTAAAAGACTCTTCTGCTTTCATTGAATTATTTTTGTGAATGTGTCGAAACCATCCATATACGTTTCAGGATCATGGAAATTCCTTCACATATACAGGGAGCGGAGGGCGTGATCTTTCTGGAAACAAACGCACGGCGGAACAGTCTTGTGATCAAAAACTCACCAATATGAACAGGTCGGCAACATTCGCGCTCCATTCCTAACCTCAGTAGCTGGCAATCTCTCAACCTGAACAATTGTTCTGTTTGTATCAAAAGAAACTGGCTCAGTGGAAAAACTGTCAAACTTAAGTTTTGACTGTGTTGTAGGCTGCACATCAGTTGCGCAATGGAGATGCTTCTTACAGTGCACTATAAATGAAACAATTGTAAATGGTATTAGTCTCACATTTAATATGGACTGAAACGTAAGGAACAGAGTAGTAAATCAGTGTAGAAGTTTTCATACTCTCTCCTGAAGACCTCGGCAGCCACTGGTTGCCTTGGGAGCCCAGATCACTTGTAATTCGCAACTGTTACTCTCACAGATAAGTGTGGGCTTGAGTGGAGGAGCTGGTCCCTGCAATTACGTTAGGGTAATGTAGTGAATAATCAGCGTATTTAAAATGTGGTCCCCAGTCAGGAGGCTTACTTACTATCTCCCAGAGTTCTTAATGTTATGCAAGATACTTGAAAGTGTTACCATTTAAGACAAAAAAAACCCAAACAAAAGCCTGGCTACATCCTTTTTCTTTGGAAGAGATTCAGAAGGGGCTCCTTCTGTATCTGCAAAGAGGTAGTCGCTTCCAGTTTTTTGGTAGCCGTCGCTGTGGTTCAGCACAATGCCAATATGCTGCTACTCTTAGCATCGTACTCAGCTGTATCAATGCATTGCTGTGAGTAAAATACTGTAGTTTAAATGCATTACTTCTTAGTAGCTGGTTTACCATGCAAGCTTTGCTTTGCTTTATCCTCCCTCTGGTTCTGAAGAGTTCTGCCTGGTAAATCCACTAAGTTGCTTGGACTTTTTCTTACAGAGCTCTGGCTCTGAACTGCAGTGCCCCCATCAACGACAAAAATGGAGCTGAAGCCAAGGACTGGAGAGCTGGGAAGCCGGTCCGAGTGGTGAGGAACGTGAAAGGAGGCAAACACAGTAAATACGCTCCTGTAGAAGGGAACAGATACGATGGAATATATAAGGTAAGAAGGATTTGAATTCGCCTACTGAATCAGGGAAAGATATTTTGGTTATGGCCAAGGGGTTTTTATAGCGTATGATGGACTCGCATCTGACTCTTTTAGGTTGTGAAATACTGGCCCGAGACAGGGAAATCTGGATTTTTAGTGTGGCGTTACTTACTTAGGAGGGATGATGAAGAACCTGCTCCTTGGACCAAAGAAGGGAAGGACAGGATGAAAAAGCTTGGCCTAACAATGCAGGTACTCTTTTGGAACATCATCAGGGTGATGCTGGGCAATGAACTTGATGGGTAGCAGGATTTTTTTCTATTACATGTTCTTATTGAGGATGATCCTTGCGTAAGAATCAAGACAGCCGCCCCTTAGACTGAGGGGAACACAAGTGCTTTCAGTCTTGTGGGTCGGTTGTTTTCTTTTTACATCAGGAGGCTAAATGGACAAAACTCACTTTCTTCTGTAGAATTTCTATAGCCTGCATAAGTGCTTTGCCAGAGCAGGGAGCTATTGCTTAAAACAGAGAACCCCTGGAGCAGTTCTCCAGAAGTCATTCTGACCTGCAATAGTCCGTAAGTCTATGAACTGCCGTGTTTGCATCGGATGCTTTTTGTTTTGTGTTTTCCTGTAGTATCCTGAAGGGTATTTGGAAGCTGTTGCAAACAAAGATAAGGAAAAAGAAAATAATGGAGATGATGAGTTTGATACCCCGGGGAAAGGAAAGAGGAAAAGGAAATCAGCAGGTTTGTGGAGTAGGCAAGTGGATATAGAAAGCCTTGTAGGTTTTTGTGCATTTTACCTCGCTACTCTTCTGGTTGCTTTTTGTTTGTTAGCTTAAAAAGTTGTTCTGTTTTCTTTCAGGTGGGGAGGAAAAACTCATTACCTCTCCTACAGGGACTCCAAAGAAAACTAAAGTTGAGCCATACAAGCTGACATCTCAGCAAAAATCTCTTATAAAAAGCGATGAAGCCAATGAAAAACTGTGGAATGAAGTACTAGAAGCTCTCAAAGACGGACCGGTATATTGTGCTTTTTCCCCCCAGTAATGAAGTGACAACTAACTGTTGTACTATCCCTAGGCACAAACCTCTTGGCTGCATTAAAGAAACAGCCTCAGAGCTATAGCGGTTTTTTAGTGTAGACATCCACAGCATAGCTTTAAAGCACTGTACCTGAGGTCAGTAAGAAGACTGTTATCAGAACTTGTTTAATGTAACTATTTTTTTTCTTGTTGAGCTTTGTAGAAAAACTTTCGATGACTGAAGTAATCCCTTGCAATTTAATTTTGGGTTTTTTTCTTGCTGTATCTTTCAGGGGGTAGCAGCAATAAGTTGATTCAAATGTTCTCTTTACAGAAATTTCTAAATAAAGTTGAAGAGGCCTTCCTGTGTATCTGCTGCCAGGAGGTTGTGTTTCGGCCGGTCACAACTGTATGCCAGCACAATGTGTGCAAGGTGAGTAATCGATACCGCTCTTCCGTCGAGTTCTGTTGAGCCACCGAGCCTTGCGCTGACTTGTTGAGTGGTGAGAGAGAGGTGGGGGGTGCCTGGGGGGTTGGTTGGATTGGGGTTTTTGCCAGTAGTTACTCTTTGTCCTGGTTTCGGCTGGGTTTATATGTGAAAATTTTATGATTGGATGGAAGTTCTTTGGCATGGAAAAGTCTGTGCTTTAAAGAAGGTTCCGCTATTGTATTGCTACTATCGGCTCTTGTAAAAGATGCCGAGAGCTTCTCTGCGGGCTCGGTGACACTGATGGATTCGGCAGCGTTACAGTGTATGGGGTTTGGTTTGGTTTTTTGAAGAATGATGTGTTTTTGCAGAAGCTCCAACAGTCTTTAACAGCTGCAGGGGAATTCTTAATCTCTAGAAATATAATTGAATGAGATATCTCTACCATGTACCCAAATACTGCATCCGTGAGGAACGTGCTCTGGGGAAGCGCACGTGCTATTGCACGTAACGAAGGCAGTGTCTCTCCAGCTGCAGCCTTGCATTGCTCTCGGCCTTTCCCAGCTCCTGTCAACACCTGGGTGAACTAGGATATAAAAGGAATCTCGTTCTCTCCACTGGGGGCTTTGTAGAATAAGCCAAACTGCACATCTCCTTTTTAACCAATTATTTTTTTTGTCCTTCACCAGGATTGTTTGGATAGATCCTTCAAAGCTGATGTCTACAGTTGTCCAGCCTGCCGCTACGACCTTGGCAAAAATTATACCATGCAAGTGAATGAAACACTGCAGACCATCCTAACTCAGCTCTTTCCTGGATATGGCAATGGACGGTGATTCTGTAAAGCACTTCTAATTTTCTTTTGTTCAAACTTATTAATGGGTTTTCAATGGGCTTAATTTAAAAAAAAAAAAAGTAGTCTGTGTTCTCCCAGACCCCTAAAAAAGTTTAAAGTCTTCCTTGTTTTTAAAAAAACTATAAACTTCAAGGAATATCCTTTTGTATGTTTGTGGGTTTTGTTTTTGTTCTAAATGTTGAACTTTGCAGTCCCCCGTCCCGCCTCCCCGCCCCAAACTGCCACTCATCAGCACAGAATTTTTTTTCAATGGACTTACAAAGTGCTTCCGGTAAGGCTGCTAATGATTTTGAAAGTTCTTAGAGTGCCCCCTCTGCCCCCCCCCTTTTTTATTTTTAATTTTTTAATTCAAAAAAATGGCTTGGTTGCTAGAACAATCTTCAGCGTTTGGGGATTTGGCCATAAAGGTAGACTTGTGCATCACCTTGGCAGCATTTTGACGCTCAATTTGTACAAGATGGTTCCTGGCTTACGATCTTTTTACCACAAGTGGGTATTTGCTATTTTTTTTAAAGAACTTTTTTATACATTCGACAAACCTATCAAAAGCCATTTCCTGCTAATTTTGTATATCAAAAAAACAAAGCTGCTTGCGTATAGCCAAGTGGTTGGAGCGATATGAAGTACTACCTCAGTTGGACTTCTTTCTTATTAGGGAACTGTTTGTTCAGCCAGGTGCTGTCTTCTATCCAGAAATGCCATTGTGGAATATTCTAAAGCCATTCTTAAGTGCCTTTTGTCCTTTTCTGAAAGACTGGGCTCTGAACCACCATATATATATTTTTCATAAGCACTGAATTGTTTAAACTTGCCAACCGGATTTTATTCTTTGGATAAAATATAACACTGTAGCTGTATATGATTAGCATGGATTTGCAAACTTTCAGGTTTCCTCCTAATGCTAGGTGTATTATGGTAACATGACTTCTTTTTCCTTTGTTTCGCTGCCTTTCTACCTGGAAATGGAGAATAACCAATTCTGACTTTTTTATGGAACATTTTGGTTATTGTACATGACACCGCGAAGGCTTACTCTTTTGTGACTGGGTTGTCTCTTTCTAACATTACCAAAGTTTGCAGTTTAATACCTCAACAAGACAGGGAAGTTTTTAATCACACTTTACTGCAGACAGACTGGAACAAATGTGCTATTTTTGGTTTTCTTAACTCTTACCCTCTTTAAAATTATAATGTTAATATGTTAGGAAAACAAAAACAAAACGTTTTATAGGATTTTTGCTGAATTTGTCAATTTTTTTTGTACAATGTGCAAGTTGAAGTTCTCAAAATAAATATCTTTTCAGATGAAAGTGGTGACTGTTTTCTTTTAATTCTTTTTACCTGAAGCAGGTTTCCGGACCTAATTGCTTGTGCAGGAATTTGTAGTTATGTTCCATTATGCTAAGCCTTTTATTTTCTCAGGCCTATTACTTTCATTATGGTTTTTCACTACAAAGAAATTGGGAAAACACTAATTTGATATTTTTGTCTTCAAAATATTTGCTTCGAGGCACTAGTGAAAGGCATATGTTATGTTCAACTGAAAGACCAAAGATTCCCAAAATGTCTCTCTTTTTGGGGCATAACTTATGTTAGATTTCCACAGTACTAAAATCCAAATATCAACCGGCAATTGGAATTGCCTGCACGTTTAATGAATAAGACCAAAATTGTTGGAACTGCCATGTCATGCGTCGTATTGTTTGTGTTTATAGCAAGTAGTGTGAGCCTCTTCATCAACTTATCAAACCAGAGAAATAAATTAAAACACTGAGGTTTTCATAAACAAATGCAGATGAAGTAAAAGAAGAAAACATACAGGCATTTATGATGTTGAAAACAAAAGCTGTGAAATTGTGCAACTGCTGCTTAATCTGCCCTCTGTAAGTTTCTTTCAAGGTTAGTGTTAACATTAAACACTTTCAGGTATTTAAATTTCATTGAAAATGTCCTTCCGCTTTTATTCTATATTGTGATGAGACGAATTTGGGGTGAGCGGGGGAAATTGAGGAAATGTGTGTGTATTTAAATTGAAAGAACCTATTGCAATGACTTCCGTAGTCTATTGGTTTTGTTGTTGTTTGGAATTTGGAAAACAAACTTTATTTTCCCACATAGATTTCAGTGTACTGTTCTGTGTTTGTTTACTGTTCTGTGTAGTCTTTACTTAGCATGAATTAGAATTTCTCTGCAAATTAGACACTTTATAATTTGGGGCTTGCAGATCTCAAGGTAAAGCTCTACCAGGAAAATTACCGTGCTGTGAAGTGAGCTGGTGTGTGGCTTTGGGTATGGAGGGGTTGTGTGTTTTAATGGTAGACATCAGTGGCAGGATGATGCTTCATTTCCTGGACATACTTGTGTATGTTTGTGTTGTGAAATTCTGGAGTAAATATCCAATATGCCGTTTGGTAAAATAAGTGTTTTGTGGATAAGGAATTGGGAAGCAAGAATAACAATGTTAAAAAAAACAACCCCAAAACCAAAAAAACAACGCAAGGATCTTTCTTCTATTTTGGGAATTCCCATCTTGCTTCCCAGCAAGTGTACAGAATCTATGGTCTGCACAGTTTAATTGAGCACAAATTAAAAAATGCCCCTGATAGTTCTTCATCCTGGCAGGCTTCCACGGTCCTGTAATTGCAGCCAGTTGGAAAAGAGTTATCTGTTGTGCAGCGATGGTGGCTGCTGGAGACGGGGCTGCGAGGAGAGGAGCTCGGGGTGCGGGTGCAGGTACTCACCGCGACTCTGGCACCTCTGCAGCCTCTGGGTCAGGTCCTCTGGCAGGAGGATGCCGCCCACCTGGGCAGGTCGCCATGACAGAGCAGTACCGTGCTATCTTCTGTGGGGGAAACTGGAGCCAAGTGTAGGTAAACCCTACTGCTTTGAAAGAATGAACTGGTGGGGAGAGGGGAATCCACTGGCAGTAGCTGATGGTTAACTTTTTTTTTTTTTTTTAAAGCTCTAGCTCCTCCAGTCATGAGATGGGGAGCCTAAAGCATATTGTGAGAGCATCTAACATCATTTTTATGTTCATTTCGCTCATCAGGTGCTGTGGTTCCTCAGGTCCCCTCAGGGCTGATGGTGGCAGGCAGCAGGGAAGGTGCAGGGCTGGTGATGAGCTTGCTGAGGAAACCCCAGGCGCTGTTGGAGATTGACTGCCTCGCTGTGAAACGTACGTATGCCATCCCTAACACCTTTGTGCTACCCGCGCTCCGGCCCTTCACAGGGGCAGAGCGCCGGGGGCCGCAGCCAGGGGCCTGCGCGGGTCCGACCCCCCTCAGGCTGCGGCGCCATGGCCCCGAGGCCCGGGGGCCGGCGCTGGCGGGGAGCAGGGGCAGGTTAGCACCGGCCCCCCCGGGCCTGGCGGGACCCCGCGCCCCGCTCCCCGCCGCCATGAGGCCGCCACAGGCGGGGGGAGCGGCCCCTCCCCGCCCCATTGGCGCAGGGCGGCCGCAGCCCCCCCGCGCGCTGCTGTGCGGCTCCTCACGTACTCACCGCCTCGCGCCCCCGCCGGAGCGCAGCGCCGTGGGGCGCTGACGGGCACCCCGCGCCGCCTATCGAAGCCCGCCTTGCTCCTCTCTCGCCCAATAGCAGCCGAGGGCGGGCCGCCGTCTCCCAACGGCCGTGTCCTATTGGCGGAAAGCCGCTGAGCGACGGGAGAGCGAGCGGTTGCCCCGCCTGTTGGTGGGCGGAGCGTTACCCAGGGCAATCCGCCTATCAACGGCTGCTCTCGCCTTGTTGTTCGCTGAGCGGCTCCGCCATGGGCAGCACCCGCCGCCGCTCAGCGGCGGCTCGCCCAATGGCCGCGAAGGCGGTGCCGGCTGCAGCCAACGAGCGGGGCGAGGAGGCGGGCGGCAGGTGCTGGCCGCGGGGTGCTGCGCTCTCCTCACGGCCCCCCTTCCGCTCTGCCCCCCGCGCCGGGCCGCTCGGCGCTCCGCTGACGGGCAGCCCGGGGCCGCCGCCGCCGCCGAGGGGGACCGCCCGCGGGCTCAGGTACGGGGGCGGCCGGCGCCTGCCCCCCTTCCCCTCTCTTCCCCCTCCCTCCCCGCGGCGGGGGCCTGCCGCCGCCTGCGGCTCCACCCCCGGGACCGCGGCGCCGGAGCCCCCCCGCAGCTCGGTGCTGCCCAACCCCCCGGGGCGCCGGGCTCCGTCCCGCCGGCCTTTCCCTTCCTCAGCGACTGGCCCCGGCTTCGCCTCTCGTTTCCGGACGGCGGCCCCGCCGCGCCTCCCTCCGCCGGCCGGCCCTTCTCCTCGCGGCCCGGCCCTCGGCCGCCGCCGGGCCCCGGCCCCGGGGGGGGACCGGCCTGTGCGGCCAGGGGACGGGACGGGCCCGTCGCGGCCCGCTCCTCCCGGCCCCGCCGCCCGCTTTGTCTCGGGGCGGCGCAGTGGGAGCCCCCCCCCCCGCCGCCCCCGTACCCCGCCGTGTCCCCCCGCCGCCCGCCCGCCCCCGGTGCCTCGGGCCCCGGCCCCGTGTCCGCGGGAGGCTCTGCCTCCGAGCGCGGTGTTTCAGCGCAGGGGTTTCGGTGTGGAGGATGGGGGAGGCCCCGGGTGGTCCCTTACCCCCCCCCCCGCCCCGGGGTACCGGCAGCGGGCGCCGTCTCGGCGGCGGTTGCGTTCGCGGCGGTTGCGTTCGCGGCGGTTGTTCACCGCGATCGGGGTACATCGTACATTCGTACGATGGGTCCTAAATAAATCGGCGATGTGCGGCGGGGGTTCTGCTGGGTGAGGTGAGATGTTGGCGACCGAAAGCTGCCGATGGGTCTGTGGTTCTGTGTTTCATCTCACGGCGGTGTGCAGCAGGCCCGGCTCTGGGAAAGCCTGGCGACAAGAATATGACACCGGCATTTTTTTTCCTCTCTTCTCTTTTTTTGTGTCGGCCCCCCCCCAGACTGTCAAAGTCTAGGGCCAAAACTAGTTTTTTCCTTCTTTTTTTTGTCACACGCCTGACGTGAATAGAAACCCCCGTGGTTACACGCAGAGGTCCTTCCTCTCGGCCCTGGCCAGGCAGCCTTGAGCACAAACCTTGCGGCACGAAAAAGTGAGATGACCGGCTCTGAAACAGTTGTGGTCTGCAGAAATTGTTTGTCCGGTCACGCTTTGGTGACTTGCCCTGGGTTTTAGCTGCTCAGTTTACCCCTTTTTTTTTTTTTTACAGAAATAAATAGAAGCTGTATTAGGCCCTTTTGGGATGTAGTGTGCGGTGGAAGGGGAAACTGTTCAGGAAGCCCTTCATCTGAAGGTGGCACTTGGCTTTCCTTGAAAGCTGGCTTTGATTCTTGTTCTTGGAGGTGGGACGTATGGCTGCTTAGGAGATAGGTATACTGCAGAAAGACTGGTTTGGACCCCTTTGTATTAAAGGGTTAAAGTCACAAGTCAGATTTAGTTTTATACATGTTCTTTAACTTTCATACTTTTTAATAAAAGCTGCTGTAGAGAGCGGGTGCTGCTCAGGGGCACAAACTGCTTTTGTGTTGCTGTTAAGGCCTAGAACATTGGAGTTTTGCTATGTGACTCGGTTGTCTTTGTGCTGGGCAGTGTAAATACATTATTGTGTTGTATCAAGCTTGACCCTTCCAAAGTTAGGTTTCCTTTAACCAAAAGGAGTCCATTTTATGGAACCCTGTCCATCAGAAACCTAATAGCATATTTTTTTTCCCCTTTTCACACACAGTAAGTCATTTCTTTCTTACTGACTTTTCCTCTTTTCTGTTTCCCTTTCCTGCTTTGTTAAAATTCACGTAATCACTAGGAATCCTAAGACTAGAATTTAAAACTTACAGTTACATTTCAGCAATTACATAAAGTAACTGTTGGAGTATGTAGGGGTAATTGCTTTTTGACAGTAGGTTCCTAATTCTTAGGTTCTCTTGTAATAAGTGAAAGAAGTTGAGGCAGGTAGACTGACTCCTCCAGTGCCAAAAGGAATCGCTGGCTGTTTCTTTCTCATTAGTGGTAGGAGTTAACTCCTATGCAAAGTACCTGTAGGTGGATACACTTGATTCCTTGTTACAGAGCTACTGCTCACGTGTAAGATGCTCACTGAAACATCTTTTGACAGAAAAATGCTGTCCAACACTTAGTAACGTATTATTCTTTCTCCTTTTTGTTGCTCCTTGAAAAGAGATAATTCACTTAACCGATCCAGTGGGACCAGAACATATATATGGTCTTATACATTAGAAGTTAGTTTTCTCAGTATGTTAGAACACATGGGCGACAAAACAAAGTACACGGGTCTGACGTTCAGAGTTTGATGTCAGGGTGAACACGGGCTTTTGTAAGTAAGACCTGAGGTAGTAAAGAGGTTTCGTCAGCTTTTGATGGGAAGTTGATAGCGAAATGAGCTTTCAGGGAGAATCCCACCTATTTCCTTCAGATAATGCTGGTTATTGGTCTGAGGCAAATACGGTACTTGGAACCACTTACCGGCCTGTTAAACTCAACCGTTGGAGCAAAATGAAGTGAGAACTATTTCTGGTGATACCATCAACTCCTGTCATTTAGCAGATAAAGGTAGAATGGTTGTTTTACAGATCTGCAGGCACTAGGCGTTTTAAATGATCAAAAATACAACTTCTGAAAACTTTGAACCATTTCCATGTAAGAGTTCTCAAGAAGAGAAAGAAAGAGTTGGGAAAACCAGTTTGTCCAGACGTGCTGGATAAGCGTGTTCGCTATATGGGGCTTTTTGTACATTTATCAAGAGTTATGTATTCTTATTTTCTACTAGGATGTCCAGCTGTAAAACAATACCGTGTTGGCATTCAGGTAGCTGTAATTAGTCTTCCAAGATTACATCTAATTTCGATGAATAGGGAAGTTCACATATAAGTAGAAATAATAGCTCTGTCTTGCTGCAGGCCGAGACAACCATGCATCAGTTAACACGTTATGAAAATCTCTTTGCAGTCATAAGAATTAGAAACTTATTTCCTTTTAATTAATTCTAGGCAATATAGAAGAACTGTGGACTGATGAATTTTCCACCCTTTCTGACTCACTTTTTAATGTTTTACCGTGTGCTGTTGAAAAGGATTTGCAACGCCTTGTTACTGTCTGTCCGTTCGTTGTCTGCTTGCGCTATACGCAGCGTTACTTGCAATATAGCATCTGTTAATATCAAAGATGGATGACAGCTAAATATGTCACTGCAAGTGAGGGATTTGCTTAATATATTTGGATGCCATCGGGATTCTCTGTGGCTGTGCAAGGCACTGTTTGAAGTAATTATTTGTCATCTATTTAAGAATCAAAAGATGGTTTGTCTGATGCACTAGCAAACCGAAATCCTTGAGTACTGCGAGATATTGGCAGAAATCTTGTTGTCATACATAGATTTAGTGATATTAATGTTGTGTTATCGTTCTCGGTATAAAATCGTTGTGGGATAAGAAGGGCGTTTTTTCCATTTTCAGTGTTTTTCAGTAAACTGATCATTGCTTAGTAAGATATTTGTTTTTTATCTTTGTTTTGAACCAAATATGTTCTGTCTTGTCACAACTTAGGGATATAGTCGCTTATTACTTAATTCAGGTACTTATTTATATTTTCATGGAGTACCTGATTCTCTTCTATAAATTAAGCAGTTCCTCAATTATGTCCTTACTGGATGGCTGCTAACATGGGAGAACGCATTTGTATTCTGTTCTAAGATTTTTGTGTAGTATAAGATCCTTACTTGGTCTGTGTGTGCCTCAGTCATAGCAAAAATGACCTGCAACTTAAGTCTTTTTTTTTTTTTTCCTTTGCTGTTTCAGAAGGCTCATGAACAAGCCGCAGTTCGCAATTTCTTGGAAAATATAGGGTTGTCCTTTTGTTTCCTAAATCTATTTGATAAAAATATTGTATTTGAATATGGCCTAAGAAGACAATATTGGAAGTTGGTGGTGCGTTAAGATGATTTCCTGAGGTGTTCTGCTATTCCTTTACAGTTTCTGATACGCATTCAGAGTAGTGGGGAGGATTTTGGTGTGCCTCTGTGGTTCTATTTGTTTTGTGTGTGTGTAGATAAGTTTATATGAAGTTTGCCGTATTTGTTCTCAGTTCAGTGTTGGCAAAACAAGCAGTGCAGCTTTGGCTGTGATGTATGTGTTAAGGTTTGGAGCTGTAGCTGCCAGAGAGAAGAACTGGATAAAATTGAGCTGGGAGAGATTAAAATTGTCTGATGTTCCCCTGAAGCTGATGTGAAACTAGCTTGGTTTAATCCCAGGTTTTGCTTTAATTTAGGTTTTAAATTGTCCCTTCTTTCAGTTGCAATTTTGGTTAAGAAGTGTGAAATGGAGATGAAATATGAAATGCCTAACAGAAGACTGTGGGGTTCCCCCCGCTTCTCTCTGCTGAGGAGGATTTTAAGTCCTTTACCGGTGCAGCTGAGGATAGGTGTTCCTGCTAAAGGGCACTTCTGGAGCTGCGTGAGCTATGCTGTGCTTCTTGGTCCTGTTCTTCCGCCTGCTGGCTTTGCCTCTTGCTCAGTCTCTTCCTGAGTAGATAATTTTCTGGCAATGCAGCTGCTCTTAAGTCTGGAATCTGGGTCAGTGTGTCGCACCCACTCTAGGCAGGACCTAAAGCACCTTGTGCAAAAAATGCAACCAGGATTTTGATTTTACGTTGGCAAAATAGTCAAAAGCACTTCCAATAATCACATTTGTTGAATTCTGTTGTATAAAAATCTGAAGCAACCTAGAGAAGAAGTTGAGCAAGTTACTGAGAACGTTGCTGCAGGCTTGTAGTTTCTGGCAGGTTTGCTGAAGGAAGACTGTTGGGAATTAGTCCTCATTAAGGTATTAATCTGATGTAGGAATTACCTTTTTGTACAAAGCGGTGCAGTAGTCAAGTTTTCTGAAATGCATACGCTTTCTGATAATAATAATAAGACTATGGGTTACTTACAGGATTTTAAGGTTAGCAGCACTGCTCCCTTGGATTCAGGTGTTGTGGGTTGAAACTTTGAACTCTTGTTCCGACTGAACAGGAGTACATAAAAAAGAAGTACTTTTTTTTTCCTCAACTGCTCCAGGTCTGGGCAGGAGGTTTCTCCTTTCACTGCGGTCTTGCAGTTCGAAATGGTGAGCTCCTAAATGCTGTTCTTCATATTCTAGCACAGTGAACCCAAAGTAGTTTTGTGTACCTGGCATCAGAGATCCAAAGTCACAGTAGAGCTGCTGAGAAGAACCAGTCCAGATGAAATGCTTTTTTTTTTTTCTCCTTTTTTTAAAATCTGTAGCCTTGCAGTAAATATAGTGAAGATAATAAAAGACGGCAAAGATAACAATTGTGTCATACAGTAAACTGAAGTTTATAAGATAACCTGGTTATAGATTCACGTCTCAGTAGTGGTATGCTTGTGTGTTTTTAGTATGAGTTTGTCTTGCATATTCAGTAAAACATTGAATTTGAGGGGGAAGACAGTTGGGTACTGATTCTGAATTTAGTCAGAAATAAACATTACAGGAGGCTGTTGACTACCTTGCTTCAGGCAATAATGAACTGTTTTAATTCCCTACAGATTTATTGCTCTTAAATCTAAACACTTCTGCTTTTAAATGCTGTTTGTGACTAAATAATTTTGCTGCAGTTTGAAGAAATGTATGAGTAACTGTACATTTATATAGCTATGAGGATGTTTGGAGGGAAAATTTTATTTTGCTTTAATGAGCTACATATGCTGCTTGATTTCAAGTACAGGAGAATCTGGAATTCTGGAGAAGCCTTGTGGAGTGTAAAATTTAATAGAAGATACTCTAATTTGTCAAATGCCAAGCACTGTAGATCTTCATCCGCTCGGCTGGTGGGTACTCGCCGTGACTGTATGGGAATGTTGTCTCTCTGTTCCTCTTTCTCAAATCTTCTCTTATATTTACTTAGGCCTGATGAAGGATATACAAAGCTCAAAGCAATTCAGAGGTTAAAAATGTAATGAATTGAATATATAAATAATTTTTTGGAAAAGGTGTTAGTTTTAAATTCTTGCTGTAATCTTACAGTCATTTAAAACTGGGCTGGGCAACACCACAACGAACTGCAAACTTGAAAATTCACACTCTCTTTGTCTAAATGCTGTAATTGATTCTCGGGAAGAAAGGAAAGCTGTCGCAGCTATGCTTGCAACACCTAACTTCTCTAAAACTAGTGATACATAATTGCCTGTTTTATATAGTCTTGATGTTTTGCAAAAGTTTGTTTTTTGTTCTACTGAGAAACTTTTGATAGTGCCTGATCCGTGAGAATCTAGATGTAAATTTGAATATAATTAGTTGGCTTACTGAGAAAGGAAGTAGGTGGACATAGAAGAATCTGCCCTCTAAGTCCCAGCCCAATTAATAAAAAAAAAAAAAGCCGTTTCAAATAAACACATGAGGTTTCCATTAATATTTACGCTCAGTACTTTGTAGTCAAATAATGACTTAAAAGTAAGTTTAAAGAATTTTTTCGTGAACAGAGTTCTTACCTTATAGTATGTGAAATGCCTCAGAAATACTAAGCGAGTCAGAACAAGAAGTTAATTCAGGTGCATTTTAAATCTGTATTTTGTTGGGTTTTTGTTTCATTTTGTAACTTTACAGTATTTTCAGTTGAGGGTCAGCTTATTTTTTTTTTTCCCCCTTAAACTGAACTTATTTTCATTTCAAGTTTGCCAGGGACTTGAAGTAGACTTGGGCAAAATTCACAGACCGCAAGCTTTCCTATTTTTTAATCCTGAAGGGAGCCTGCAGCCCAAGCCCAGGTCCAGGTCCGAGCCTGGGGCTGTGGTTCCTAAGGCAGAAGTTCCCCTGTAAGCATTTCTCAGAGCCCTGCTGGCAGAGAGCAGAGGGAGGTAAAAACTTGCAACAAGGCTGTGATTCCTGATTGCCTGTGATGCTACTTGGCTGGCTGATTGACTCTGTACAACATGGTTTTGTTTTTGCTGAGAACAGTGTGCGTTACTGCAGGCAGAGGGAGGCTGCTCTGCCTCCTCCCACTCTCCATCAGTGCCCGGCTTGGCCTCATCTCCCTGAGAATGGGCATAAAACCAACCTGATGGACAGTTTAATTGAGGACAATGAGAGAAATGACCACGTTTAAGTCCTTTGTTCAGTTTTTCAGTTTTCCAAGCACTAACAGAAGTAGGTGTGTTAACGTTTTGCCCATGCCTGTGGGGAAAACTACCATGCCCTACCAGGGTGATCTCGCTTGAAAGAGGAGCTCCGGGGAGAGCTGCAGGGACAGGGCACTGTGAGGTAAGCGATGAGGTAAGGATGGATTTCCAGCGCGTTGAACATTCTGCTGGAGTTTCCAGAGAGCGCGCGGTGGTAAATGCGTGGTAGCTTGCTTCTCAGTGATGGTGAAGTAAGGCACGTCGTGTTGGCTGGTGGGGACCATGGCCAGGTAATGAGGAATTCGTAATATGCTGTCCAGCCTGCCCTAGGATGAGGAATCCTAGGATGAGTCAAACCTCTCTTTTTCTAGTTATTGGAAGGGCAGGGGAGGTTTAGTGGATGTATTTGGATCAATAGACATGAATTTTCAAGGGAAATTGCCAGGTAAGGCAAGAAGACAGAAGGCTGAACAATTTGGGTGTTGAAACAAGATTAGAGAATTTGTTACCATTGGTACTCAGTTTCCCGTTGCGTTACGCAGTACTGCCAGGCTTTAATTGTGCTGTGACACATCCAGAGAGTTATTATGAAAAATGGAGGGCAAGGGACGTTTTAAGATTTTGTTGTTATGATCTAAAAACCTTGCTTAAGATATGGCATCTCTCTTTATCTTTCTGAAGTATTAAAACAGTAAATTATTTGCCTGATAGCAGCTTCCTCCACTCAGGAGTAGAATGCACTCAGAATTTCTTCCCCAAAGAGTGAGCTGCTATGTTTTCAGCATTGAAATGAATAATTTGTTATATATTAATGATTTTGGTGCTTTGTGCTGGATACATCTTCTTTATGTCTTCAATTATCTAAGCTATTTAGATGTGCCTCATTTAGATCTTCTCATTATATGTCCTCTTTTTTTTCTTCCTCAGTATCTGGGACTTATTACACTTTCCTGCCTTGGTTTGGCATGCATTGTCCTTAGACGGTCTCCTGCAAGGGTGTATAATTCACTGTCCTTACATAGCGTAATGAGCTGTGGAACTTAATTTTCTTAACAGCTAACAGCAGTTTTACTGGTGTTACACAAGTGCAGTGATGTTTGTGGTCTGCATTGATTAGATTAAGAGTTAGTAGGTTCAGTGTTCTGTAATAAAAGGGCAATTCGATTGAAGAGCACCAGTAACCCTCAATCCGTTTTTAGGCGTGTACAAACTCCAATTTATGTAGGAGATAACAAGCTCTCCTGTTTGGGGAAGGGAGACTATGTTGTGGGAGGAGAATTTGTTGTAAGCGTGCCTTCTAGAAAAGTTTAATCCACTAAGACTTTTTGTATAACTGTTTCAGGTGTTTGAAACTCTCTTTGTCGCGTGCTGAGGCTGTGGTTTGAGACGGTGGCTTTGCACTATTGCCGTAAAGGTCCTACCTCTGCAGCTACACGCTTATTTTAAAGCACAGCCCTGTAACCAGAGTCGGCTCCCTGATAATTTTGCACTGTGGCACCACAAATCATCATATTTGGCACAGGAGAAGAACAAATGGTCGTGGATAGGAGCTCAGTAGTTATCCAAGTTGGTACTGCTGTGAAATTTCCTCTTGCTTCGAACCGTGGCCAGCGCTTTGTTTATTCTGTGAGGTTTTGATGGCTGTGGTTCTTTTTCCTTCAGCAGGGTGTGATACCGGTGCCAGCGTGTGTGCCCACCACCAGTGCACGCGGGCTAACGTGTGTATTTTCTGCTCTGAGTTGGCGGCAGGTTGCAGGGTGTGCTCGGGAGGATATTTCCGTGTGTCTTTCCAGCCCCTTCCAACACAACCCAAGTGAAATCTTGTGGAGTCGCTGTGGATGCTATATATCCTCTTCTCACAAAGTTATTTTTGCTGCCTGTGGCTTCCGTGCAATGGTTTTGTCTACCAGATTTTGAACGCCTACTTTCTCCTTTTTTGCTACAGACATATGTTCCAAAGGACATTTTCCTTCATCGTTTTGAATTTTGGTTGTCTGGCTTCAAGGCCTTTGGGAAAAAGCTAGCAGGAGTTTTTGTGGGGTCGATGGTGGAAAACTGCACTGTTGGAGAGACGGGAGGTCGTTCAAAAGTGGTTTTGCCAGTTGTATACAGTGTAAGGTACACGGTAGTAAGGGCATACATCACTTGGGTAGAAGTTTCCCTTTAGGCCTGGTGCCTTCTTTAAAGGGCTCTGAAGGTACACGCGTTCTGGTTTATCAAAGAAACTGATAATCCCAGAGAGCATATTAAGTTTGTTTAGTAAGATTAAAGATGGTCTTCTAGTGTTACTGTATAAACAAAGTGAGTCCTCTGTCATAAATTCTGCCGTGTTTTTACTGTTCAAATCCAGATTGATAACGGAGGGTTTATAGCAAACCAGCAGGACTGGTTTGCTATATGTTTTCAGGCGTACGCCCTGGGTGTAGGTACCGTATTTAGCTCCAGCGCTGGCGCCTAGAGGCGGGTTTGTTTCCCCTAACAGTCACTACCTTTAGTCCAAGTTACCCCTGACTCAAAAGCGGAGGAGAATGAGCTGGCGTTATCCGCTCCTCCGAGATCAGTAGCAGGGGAGCAGCGGGGAACTACTTGCAAGTCCCAAGCCTTTCCCTGGACGAAGGATTCCCAGTCCTGTAAGTCCTTTAGCAAGCAGAAGTCATTGATCTCCGCTGCGTTTCTTGGGCTTTTTCTCTGCCGTACAAAGGTTTCAATCAACAGGTGTAGGATTTCAGTCACAAAAGTGTCTTGGTTCACATCAATTTTAGAGGGAGAAGTCTCATGTAAATGTCATTGAAATGAAAAATTCAGCTGTTTGTGTCCACCAAGATCATCCCTCTGGAGACAAGTTTTAGTGTTTCCTTACCACGGTTGCAAATTAGGAGGTTTTCATAACGTTTGTTACTCTCTCTTACAAAGAAACAGAATGCACCCAGCTGAGAAAAATACCTTAATACTTCTTTTCAAGAACTAATAGGGAGCTTAGACTCTCTCTGCAAAATCATCCTTTTCACTATTAATAGTGAAGAGAGAAGAGTTTGTTCACGTCGTCACCATCCACCCCGCTGCATGGCAGAGCCGTGAATTAAAAATGCTTTCAGTGTTCTCAGAATAGTCAGATTCTGCTGTGAAATCTTCCTCAGTGATGCTGGCGAGCTTGTTCCAGCACTGTTTTATTGAGGCTGTCTCCTGAAAATCCCATGAGGAAGCTGCAGCGTGGCTTGTCCCACTGCCTTGGCCTCTTGTCCTCTGTGGTACCCGGAGCTGGGAAGGAGGTAACAGTAAATACTGCCACTATTTATCCAAAATACATTAACACTGCTGTGTGCAAAGTAGTTAAGAAGGAAGTTCTTTTCTCCCAAAGCTTTCTCTGTGGCTTGGGCATTTCGAGCTCCTTGGGGCTGGTGTAGGGAAGCACGTACCAGCAGGAGCTTTGGACACCTCTCTAACTGAAGTAGTTGAACTGATTCTCCTTTCCCATGTGCTCCGTGGCTATTTTTTTTAATAGCTTAATTAGTTTGATTAGATGAACATACAGCAAACATTATCTAGGGTAGGTGTTAAGATGTTCCTTAGAATAAAGAGATGGGATTAAACGTGGAAAAATCTGTTGTGCTTTGCTGTCTCTGCACTACAGAGTTCTAGAGTGCTGAGCGACGTTGCTTGCATTGAGGCAGGCAGACCCTTTAATTAATTGATTAAGCTTTGCATGAAGTTCCACCCAAACCCTCCCCCCCGCCCCATTATTGGAGCATGTATTTTGACTATTTGCTCCCAATTCATAGAATAAAAATTGGAATTGCTGGAGATGATCTTGAGGAAAAGATTTTTGAGGATAAAACCTGGCTTTGATTATTTTTTTTTCCCCTGGTTGTGGGTAAAGCTGCAAATACTGGGAAGGCATCCCTGGAGCAGATGGTGCTGGCACGGCTCCTGCTCAGGACGGAATTCAAGTTCCTTTCCCTGAGCCAGATACTCCCGATCAGCCGGTGCGCAGTGCCGCTGCAGAGCGTGACTTGGTGCTTCCCGCTCGGCTGAACTTTCGTGGCATTTCTAGACCTGGTATAAAAATAGCAGAAGTATTCTCAGTACGATTGTGTTGGAAAAGAAGTTTGGGGATGGTTTCCGTGTCCCACTTCTCTAACAGTCACTTTTTTTTTTCCCCCCAACTCTTCACCAGGATCAGCCATATTTTCCTAGTGAACAATGTTTTTCTTCGGTAGTTTGGAGGAAACCTCCGGCAGATGGATGCCCGGAGCTTATCAGCTCCCGTGGTTCATCTCGCGGACGGGAGATGCTGTTTCCTCTTTTTGTATTTCTGCAAAACATTTGTGTAGTAACTTGTTCTTATGGATATAGATGAAGTATGTTTCTTATCTTAAAGTGCTGACCCTGAAACATAGCAAGTATTTTTTTCTGTATGGCAAGGCTGGAAATCTCTTTGGGCAGGGCCACCCTGAAGATGGGAGGGGCTGATTAAAGGGCCTTTTTTTTTTTTTTTTTTTTAAGACTGCAACAATTTCTGTTAGAAATGCAGTTATTAGAGGTATCTGTCAGGGTGAGGGGAGTGAAACAATATCTTTTTCTTCAGCTGGTTTTGCTCTGCGATATTGTGCAATATTGGGGTTTACAGTTTGATTTTATTATGGAGCATGCCTTGCATCTCTGGCTCCTGGCTTCTGGCATCGCCTTTAGTTTAGGGGTGCAGTGATGCTGTGGTTGAGGAGGCACCAGGCAGATGCTAGAGCTTAGGACGAGCATGTGAGAGGCTGCGATTTTATGCATGACATTCTTTTAAAAACAGACTTGCAGACCACTGTTTTGAAATAAATTTTACATAAAAGTTACTCTGAAAATTTCTAAAATTTTCTATTTTCTAAAATTGCAAGTCAAAACTGTTAATTTGCCTTTGAGGTGAAAAAAACCTGTTTTACCCAGTTAAATTGTAAAGGAAGCCTTGGTGTCTTGGGTGAGCTGGGTGTTGAGTCTGTCCAAATCAGTGTGTGGTGTTGTTTTTCATTGTAGGAGGCAAGCGAGAGTATCTGCTGTCTCTTTGGAGAAGTGTGAGTTTTGTGCCGTGCTCACTGAATAAAACACTGATATAGCAGTATTTCTCTGTTCTGTTTTGTTTTTGCTAACACAAAGAGTACTTTTAGTAGCATCTGGAATACTTCTTGGCTAGTTCGAAATCAATTTAAATCCAAACATGCTTTGCTTGTGATTTAGAAGTCGCATTTGACGTAGTGTTGCTGCGCCTTTTATTCCTTAAAAGCCCCGTACTGCCCTCTCGTGATAGCTTGAGCATATTGTATGTGCTCTAGCTGCCTTTCTGACATGGAGAATATTTTCATTAGTTATGTTTGCAACTGAAATGCCATTAAAACATTTTGTTTGCCTTGTAAGTTTCCAACATAACCTTACAAAGGTCCATTTTAAAAATCGTGATTTCATCCTGAATGGTTTTGGATTTTTTTTCCCTGCAGATTTTGAAGTAAATTGAGCAATTTTGCATTTCACATTGAAAGATGTTTTGAAATTGTGCATCTACATTTCTTTTAAGAATTGTCTGACCATTTGTTTTGTCTATGTACATTGCAAATAGAATCAAAATGTGATGAAGCTACATTTTAAAAAAAATAGTTTTATGATTTTTAGTGTAGCCTGGCACATGGAAAAAACAGAAGAAATAGTAGCTACTGCGTTGGCCAAAGCTGTTGGTTTTGTAACTAAATGTAGAAAAGGATCAAGCGTTCTGGTGGAAGACTTTGAGAGGCAGGTAGTTCCACGCAGGCACTGAATAGATGCTGAAGGTAGTGAGAAGTTTGTTGTTCGTGACCGCCATTCTGATGCGACACAATTTCCTACGATGAATGGAGGGGGCGATGTTAAGTCTGTGATCTATATTTAGGCCCTATCTCTCAGCTGATACTGGTGTCAGGAGTTCCCTGATACTTGACCCTTCTTAGGGCCCTGCTAACAAATAGGCTAAGTGGATTTTTGGTCGGAAGCTCTTCATATCCGTGTTAGAGGATAGTACTTACAAATACTTTCTTGGGGGAATAGCGGAGAGAAATGAAAAATATATCCATGCCTTTCTGTGACATTCATTAAAGCAAGTAGAAAGAAACCAAAGGTTTTTAACCAGTATTTTTTTTCTGCCTCTGATTTCTTTCTCCCTTTTTGTTTCCCCTCTTCAGGCGCAGCCGTACTAGAAATATGGGGTCAGAAAACCCAAGTCCGCAGAACCCTGGCTGTAAGATCATGACCTTTCGTCCCACCCTTGAAGAGTTTCGGGACTTTGGGAAATACATTGCTTACATGGAATCGCAAGGAGCTCACCGAGCGGGGCTCGCCAAGGTGAGTTGCCCCAGCTTGGGTAGCTGAAAGCTTCCTGAAGGCTGCCTTCCCAAGGCCCTGCTTTATGTCAGGAGTCTATGAAGTTGTATCACTCAGAAGCAGTTTGCTTTCATCTAGTCAAGCAGAGTGTGTTTTTGAAAATTGTACATGCTATCTCTGTTTCGGTTTACCAAGAGAGGAAAGGCAGAGGAGTTCCAGGCCTTTCGTAAGAGTGAAAGAAGGATGTCTCTTCCTGATCCCTAAATGGAAAACAAGGATGTTCCCAGCCCTTGCAGGGATGGGTTAAGCGTATTTCCAGGTCCTGACTCTGTTCCTGAGGCTATAGATAGTGGTAGCCATGGTCCTCAAGGGCTGGAGGCGTGAGGTTTTCAGTTCCCCCAGAGTGCAGGGTAAAGGATCAAGCTTTTGAAGTCTGCTTAGGTTTGGATGGGGAAGAGGGCCTAAATCCTATATATATGGATGGGTGCAGACTTTTTACTCTTACCCTTTTAATGTTTTGGGCTACCACCTTAAGCTGACTTGAATCTAGACCTGTCAACGTGTCCTGTATGCGTGTGCGATTCCCAAAATACCCGAAAGACTTTTGACCTTCGGGAAGCAGTTCTCCAGCCAGCTCTAAAACATCTTTTTGCTTCCTTCCCGTCTGCATCTTTCTACTGAAACTGATGAAACATTATGAGAACTCTTCACGTGAAGCTTCTAAATTCCAGTACTTGACATACAACTGCTTGGAAAGCATCAGGACTAACTGATTAGAAAGAGCATTTCTGTGGCTGTGTCATGTTGCACAGACGTGACAGCCTGTTGCACAGGCTGGGAGAGATCGTTTGTTCTGACAAGGTGGTTGTTATGTATGGTATTTAGCAGAACTTAATAAAGCACAGCAGAGAAATAAAGCTGTTAGGCATGAAATAATTCTTATTTCTTCTAAAACATAGGTCAATTACTGTTTTTATTACAGTTCTAAATAGAGCTGGGTATTGATAAAAAGCTCTCTGTGAAATGTTTCCTTGTCCACTCAAGTGTACTAGCAATTACATTCCGTGAGTCTGCTAGGGTAGATTATTTTAATAAAGGTTGTTGGTGAATTCCAGATGTTGAAAAGAAATTACTCCACTTGTAGGACTAAATCTGAGCATTCCAAGTTAATTTTTGTGTCTCTCTATTGCAACTGCAGTTCAGAGCCTTGTAGTGGAAGTAGAGCTCATCATATCCTGGAGGAACCATGCCCACGAAAGTCAATAACTTGTCCTCCAGTTCCCGTAACTTTTTTTGGTTAATCCTTACACCAAATTAGATTGCAGATATTTTATTTTTCATTCCACATGCCCACTGAATGTCCTACTGATTGTTCTCTGATCTTGAGCCTAGAATTGTTGGCAGCTCTTCTGTTTAAAATTACAGCTTTTCCTTCCCGATTCAGCACTGCTTTGCAGCAGTTTTTTTGCACAGCCTCCAAGAGTGAGGAAAGAGTTCTGGACGCGTTCCCCAGAGTTTTCTTTTGTTCTTCGTTACCCCGTACCCCTTTTCATTTAAGGAGTCCCCGATGTGTCACCTACAAATACAGAAACATCAACAGCAATAATGCAACAGGATTTTGAGCCTTCCTAGTTAAAAAAAACCAACCAACCAAAACAAAAACCCCACCCCCTCAAGAAAACCCTAATGTAAGTGATCTTCTGGATGGAGTAGTTGTTTAGACTACTATAAAAGGTTATGGACTTGTAGAGATACAACATACTGATAAAGCTGCTGGAGTCCTCATGCAGCTCTGTGGAATGGTAGGTGAGAGAGGAATGCCGTTCTGGAGGGAGAGCATGTGTGGGCCTTCTGGCATGCAGCGTATTTCCTTGGCATAACTATATATCTTCTTATCATCACTGGCCATCTTCTGTGACACTACTGATGGGACTGCTGGCAGGCAGGCTATCGGCCCTCTAACCATGTCAGCCAGTCCTGCGCTTCAGCAGATGCAGAGCAGGTGTCTTGCCATATGTGCTGGTTATTTGAGATGCTGCTGTTATCCGATAACCTGCAGCAGCAGGATGAAATACCTTCCACTTCAACAGTTTTTTCTTCAGTAGAGGTTGCGTTTGCCTGTTGTGAACATGTTTTTTATTGTTTTGTTTTTTTCCAATTCCAGGTGATTCCTCCCAAGGAATGGAAGCCCCGAAAAACTTATGATGACATAGATGACATGGTTATCCCAGCTCCTATTCAGCAGGTGGTTACTGGACAGTCGGGGTTGTTCACCCAGTATAATATACAGAAGAAACCCATGACTGTTGGAGAATACCGGCGTCTGGCTAATAGCGAGAAGTATGTTTGTGTTAAGTGATGCGCTTACATTGTGAATGGGGGAGTTGTGCAGAAAGCTTTTCTTTCTAGAAACAAGCTGAAAAGAAAACGCAGCCTTGTTAAATAGGAAGCATTTTTGAGGAAACAGCTTTTCCCTGAAACCTTACATCCAGAATCTCAAACAAGTTTGTAACTTGGTGGCTTTTGGTGTATGTTAGGTCTTTTCCTGGGAGTTGGTATAGAAAGATTCTTCGAAGTCGGTATTTGGCTAAGGATGTGCCTGAAAAGAATGGCTCGGGCCTCAAAGAAGAGCTCTCGGTGTATTAGTGGTTATTCTGGGAAATGTGTTCCATTGCTGAGGTAGAAATACAAGTATCTTGGAGCGCCTGAGCTAATATGGATAAGTGTCTTCCGAAGTGACTGGGGACTTGTGGAGCACTTCAGTTAGCTGGGAGAAGCCAACTGATACAAGCTGCAGTTGCATCCTTTTTCCAGACTCACTTTCCCGGAGCTCTGGAGTACCTTGGGTTTTGACTCGAGTATTACTGACATCATGCAATCAACTTTGAAATATTGCTCCTACGGCGTATACATGAGTGCTTTCCCTGCCTTCAGCTCCCTGCGTAATAACTTGCCATGCATCCTTAGGATGGGGATCTGGTGCTTCACAGAAGCGCACATCCTGTCTGTCAGTATGCACTAAGAGGTTTTGTAGAAAGATTTAAAAGGCAGTAAATTATATGAATCTGAGTGGAATTAAAAATGAAATGCACCTTCAGTAACATCCTGAGTGTGCCTGCTTTGAAATGCGTGCTTCTTTTCAGTCATTTATCTGTCTCTGATGAGTGTTCCTTAGGACTTCTTACATCCTTCTCTTGTCCCTGTTCTTACCAGGTATTGTACTCCACGCCATCAAGATTTTGAAGACTTGGAGCGCAAGTACTGGAAGAACCTCACGTTTGTCTCACCGATTTATGGGGCTGATATCAGTGGCTCGCTATATGATGCAGTAAGTGAAATGCTCCTCTTTTATTTATTTTAAATATGGATACTGACTTCCTTCTTGCTGTTTTCTCATTAAGGAACAGTAATTCAGAATTTATTTGATTTAGCAACCTTAAAAAAAGGCAAATAATATCTTTATTTTTCCCTCATTACAAAAGTGTGACTAAACTTCCTGCCTTCCCCAGAGATGCAGGATAATAGAGTCAATGGCAGCTGTGAAAAGCTTAGTTTTACTAGAAAAATGAGGAAAAAAGTGATTTAAATGAGTTCTTACACAAAATTTTCGGCCAAACACTTCATATAGCTTGCAGAAAAGGTTGTTAAAGAAAACTGGACTGGTATCATAATGATATGCCCAGATATATGTGATGGTATGCAGGTAAATTAAAAGTAAGCTACTGATCCTGATCTCTGTCATGTTAGGGGCTGTGTTTTTTTCTTTTTCTTTTTTTTTCTTAAAATCTTTTTTTTTTAAGGGGAATAAAGTAGAGATTTCTGCTGAAGCACCTTAGAGAGCCAGAAAAAAGCAGCATTTCAAGGAACTGAGTGCTTCATCAAAAATAATTTTTTTGATTCTTAACACAACTAAAATATTTGGATTTTTTCTTTGTAGGCAGCTATATACAATGCACTTGTGTTGTATTTTTTTATAATTTAAATTATTTTACAATTCAAATTGTTTAAGCTTTTCCTTGGTGAAATTGCTTCCTATGCTTAAAGTAATTCTGTTGTGGTTTCTTCTGCTGTAAATGATAAAAGTTGCTTATCTTCTTGCTCTGTTCAGGCAGCTACTCTAAAGCAGTGCCCTTCTCTGTAGTTTTCTTTTGAGTGGAAAGTGGCCTTTTTTTGGAGTGTTGCCTGATTGTCTGCAGTATAAACTGTGTGTTAATGTAAAAGTGTCTTTATTATCAATATGGTTTAATACGGAATTAATTGGAATAAACATAGATATCTGAGGCCTTCATAGCCACGGACATCAAAGTTATCCATAGTATTTGGTGCTTTGAGGAGAGTATCACATTCTTGCCCACGGTGTGATCAGGGAAGGTGACATAACCAGGCACGAGCACAAGCTTTAGGAGAAGTAGCTCCTGCAATGTACTGAACAGACATTGTGTTTCCTTCAGTTTCCTTCAAGTTCCTATAAGCAGAAATGAAAAAATTGAATTACCAGTCACACCTAAAGAACATTTCCTATTGTCCAATTACTGACACTGCTGCAAGCATCGAGGTGTCAGAGTCACGAAAAGCACTCTCCCTCTGCACTCCTTTTCATCTCGCTTTTCAGCCGCTTCCTTTCTTCAGCCCTTTCCTCCCTGGCCCTGTGGGGTTTTTTCAGGTTGATTTAGAAAGTTTCAAGATTGAACAGCCTGAGTTTCACTGTCTTGCAGTTACTCCAGCAAGCAGCGTGACGCTGGGATTGCTCGCACACCTATCAGTTCCTTCCATGCATATTAAGTACACTGGGGAAAAAGGGTGTGAAGGAAACTGTTCCTTTCCTTTTGGAGATTGTATTACTCTTCAGGCAATCCGAAGGTGAAAGATTTGTACTGGTTTATGTGACTTTTTCTATTTCACACTGAAGTAGAGAAAACCAGCTATCAGATTTAGAGCTTCTTTTTATTGCTCTTTCTGTTTAAATATTGATAATAACAAAACTGCCTTCCCTATTCTTTATCTGAAGCACTGAGCTGATGTAGAGGCTTCCGCCGCTTTGGCCACATTGAAGTCTAGTGTTTCTCATCAGCTGTAGATGTTCATCAGGTGAAGAACGTCTCGATGGAGTAGTCATTGAGAGAAGTGTGTTTTACCCTTAGTTTATCTTATGTTTATTAGAACTGTTACTTAACGGTAGAGTATCACATAGTACAAGTGCCTCTTCAGAGAACAGATTTAGTGAGAAGCTAGTAATCAATCCCATTGCCACAAAGTAGTGGTAATGCATCCTTTTCATGGTTATTGATGAACACTGAAAGTAAGCTTTCTGGAAGCAGGTGGAATTAAATTAATTCAGATAACACTAGGATCGCCACATTTTAAGGCACTGGAAGGAAGCTGTGGGCTATTATTCTGCTTAGCAAGTCCTGATATGTTCCAGTACAAAACGTTTCTTTTGAATTACAGGATGTGGCAGAATGGAATATTGGCAATCTGAACACCCTCTTAGACATGGTGGAACACGAGTGTGGCATTATCATAGAAGGTGTAAACACTCCCTACCTCTACTTTGGGATGTGGAAGACAACATTTGCTTGGCATACAGAGGACATGGATCTCTACAGTATCAACTACTTGCATTTTGGGGAGCCAAAATCTTGGTAAGTGATAGAGTACGAATAGATAGTGGCTACGTACCTTTGCCCTCACTAAGAGACCACTGCAATAACCTTTTCTTCAGGTCTACCTAATTCCATCAGGCCTAATGAGTCTCTCACTTCCCATTTTTTCCCCTCTCCTACTCTACATTTGAAAGCAGTTTTACTTTCTTTTGTGCTGACTTGCTCGGAGGCCTAATTCCTGACTTTCTAGAAAAGTAGCAGAATTAGAGAGACTTGTTGACATGACAAGTAAAAACAGATTTCAGCACTTCAGGCTTTTTGCAAACGAATGCACAGGAGAGCACTCCCACTAATGTGGGAGAGCAAATGGTGATGGGAATGTGTGGATGCTTCAGATGCACTTTAATAGTGAAAGACTGTTGTTCTTGCGTTGTGCTGTAGGCAGGAAACATCTGTTACTTTAAAGTTTCCATTATTTAAATATGTAAATATGCTTACAACTCTAGGGACAAGGTAGGTCAAAGGGTTACTTTTTCATGGTCAATTCTTAGAATAACGATAAGCATTTTTCAACACTGTTGATGCATAGACTGGTTGAAAATAACTTTCCACAAAAATAATCGATAGATAAGGATGAAATTAAGAAGCTAGGAAATCTGGAATATATTACCAAGAACCAGTCTGTCATCTTTTTTTTCCTCAAGTCTCCTGTTTAAAAGTATAACCAGAGAGACTTAGCAACCCAGAAGAGCTTTACTGAAGATCTTGATGTGACTAATGTTGACATTTGCGTGCAAATTAGAGCTTAAATGTCACTGTGAAGCTGCTGTCACTTTGCCCTGGCAGTGGCAGACAAGATCCTCCCATCCCTCTGCAATATGACTCCCCGGTGACACCAAGTATCTCCAGGCTGTTGGTGCCTGCGGGCATATAAAAGCTACCAGCAGCAAAAAGGCTGTAATGAATGGCTATAGTGTTCTTTTACAGCCTTGAAAAGGTGTGGAAGGAGGGGCTGAATCTGTAACATTCAGCTATAGTCTTAATGTGAATTTTTTAAATCTTTCCAACATGTCAGAAAATCTGCTTCCCCAGCACACCTGATACGTAGTCTCCCTCTTTCAGGCAGACGCGCAAGGATTTTGCAGAATCTCTTATGATACCTCTGTTAAGCGAGCTTGATCGCAAGAAACATCTCTCTGGATTATGAATGAAATGTGACATGCTTTCATTTTAGATACTGTCAGTTTTTTCCTTCATCTTCAGCAGCAGTTGATCAAAACCCTTTATTCGGTCCCCATCTCCAGCAGGTGGTGCCACCAGCACACGAGAAGCACTTGCTCTCTGCCCACGCAGCGCAGTGACCACCAGCAAAGCCGGTGCCTTTAGCGTGGTGGTTTCAGCACATCAGCACGCAAAAGTTGGCTGCTCTTAAGAGTCGTACAGCAGCTGTCCTGAGGTTTGCGTTAGGGTCATGCCATCACGGCTGTCCCTGACCGCTCCTTTCATGCCTGCGTGTTGTCAGTTCTGCCTCATCTGTCTTCCGCTTGCTTTCTGTTCCGCGCCCAGAATAGAGGGTTATCGCTTTCAGAAAGCAGAAATAAGAACAGATTACCTTGAAAAGAGAAGCTGGTTACGGCATGAAAATAATGGCTGTTCCACAAACTCTCACATTGTGAGCAAAAGGTAGAGAACGGATGTGAAATGAAGTCTACGCTAAGTATTTGTAGCCCAACCTAAACCGTTTTTCTTCTTGCATGCATCTTAGGAACTTTATACTGTTGGGTTTTTTTTTTTAGGTTTGATTTTGGTTTGTGGGGGTTTTTTGTTTGTTTGTTTGTTTGGTGGGGTGTTACTGGTGGGGAGGTTTTTTGAGGTTGGTTTTTTTTTTTTTTAGTATCGTAGATACAATATGTGGATATCCACATACTGTGTGTATCATAAGGATGATAAACTCATTGCGTGAAGCTGTTGCCTCATCTTTACTAAACGGTGGTTTTTCTTTATGTCCTCATGTTTGATGTTGTTTCTGTGGGAAATGGGGATTGCATAGTAGAGAAACAAAACAAAGCTCCAAACAGTAAAACCTGAAACACCTTTGTGTAGCATGTTTGTGTGAAGAGGTTAAGAATCAGAAAGAAGTGGAAATTGTGGATGGAAAATTGTATCTGGCAAGTACCCGATCTTAGAAGTTCTTGGTAGCCTTTATTTCTGCCTAATCTTCTGAGGATTTGGGGGAGATTCTGGGGAACACCTACAATTCCCCTAAGAGGGGTTTCAGTTGTTGAAGAGTTCAGTCACTACTGCTTATAATTGGAATAGAGAAGAGAAATCATAAAATCTTCTTGTAAACGAGCTCAGGTGTTGCTGGTTAACAATCAAAGGAGGAACATGCTCTGCACCTGGTTGGTTTTTGGTTTGGTTGTTTCTTTTTTTTTCTTTTTTTTTAAAAGGTACTTTTACCCCACTTAAAAAGGAGGGGAAGATTTTTATCTAGGCATTCTGTGTTTGTATAGTTCTTTTATAGTAACTCGTTCTATAAACCTTACACGGTTGGGGGAAAATAAGGATTTTGAGGACAGACCATGTTTTGGGCAAAACGTTTTCCTGTTCAACTGAGTTTTCTTATATAGATGACAGTGTGTAATGCAAAACTAGATGTATTGTGACAGGATGCCACTGCTGGTTTCGCAGGCCCCCCTGCTGTTGCCTTAAGCATAAAGCAAGAGTATGCCACTTGCCCAAGTCATTTCTTCCTTGTTCTTCACTGTGACAGCTTCTGTTAATGAGTTCTCAAGCTCTTCTGTGATGTGAACATGCATTGGCTTCTGAGGAGTAAATCTGAATACCCCTTTGAGCAGACCTGGAACATTCCAGGTACCTGAGCGATCGCCCATCTTCTGGTTGGGATTGCAGTCATCCCAGAGCTCAGCTGGGGGAGCTCTTGGACTTCAGTGATGCAATTCCAGTGGTGCAGCCTGGCTTTACTCAAAGATGGCTAAAATGTTAGTTCTGTTTTGCTGGCACCACCTCGGTGGAAATTTCCCAGCTTCCTTCATCCTTTTTATAGACTCTTTGACTCTGACAGTGATCATCTTAGAAGCACCTCGGGGAATAGCAGGAGTGTGGAGAGTTACGAAGTCTACCGGTTTGGGGTTGAGCTCTGAAATAAGAGGCAGAGTTATTGTTTGGCTGTCAGAGATATTTATATAGTGAAACCAAGGACTCTGTATATTGATAGTATTCTACCTCAAAATTGTCTGTTAAAACCCATAACTCTTTCTTCATGCCTCTCATAAACGATCTTAGGCTACTTTAATCCAGGCTGTGCAACCAAAGCCCTACTTTGCAGGGTAGCGCGTAGGAGCAGTGAGAAGCCACCAGCTCTGTTTCCTTGTGAAGGCAAGGTGAGAAGGAAATCGAGCTGATTGAGGTTGCCTCCCAGACCTCATTCAAGGGGGTGCTACAAGAAATCTCTATGTTTATTTGCTGTGGAAGAGGTGAAGTAGCTTCTCGGGGAGGTCTGGATGATATGTTCAGACCCTGAGAAGCCACCTCAGTGGACAAAGCTAAGCTGAGAAAGGAATCGGTCTCATGGGTCAGGGAGGATGGTTACTGAAGTATTATTTTGTATGTGTCTTTCTGTCTTTGAAATTTCGGGTTATACCTCTTACAAAACAGGTGCTTTGGGGGCTGTTGGGGTTAGAGTTAAATGTCTATGGTTCAACAACTGAAGATGGCTTCTTTGTACAACCCGATGAGTATCTGCATGGTCATACAGCTCCTTGATTAATGTGTGTCTCTGTCACTGCAGAGAAGTCCTGCTGCCAACACTTTCCCGTACTGTTTCTTTTCCATAAGCAGAGTAGAACAGGCTGCGGCAAGATGAGTTGTCTACAGAGTTGTGTCACTGGGGATGCAGGTTAAAAAATTGTTCAGCGTGAAGTACTTGAGCAATAAAGGGTCATCCAGTGATGAGGGAGAGGAAGGCGGGTAATGGAAGTCAGCTTTTTCCTGCTTCCAGTCTCATTAAATGATTTATCTATGCCTGCAGATTGCAATGCATTTATTTCTTAAATTCTGTCTCGTTGTACCGAGAAGAATGAGCACTGTTACGTGTCTTCAGCCATTACGATTGCTGCTGCTAAGATATCTGTACTGCCCTTTTTGGGCTATACTTGCTTCATATCGAAGTTGATCATCTCTGATGTGCTGTTTCTCAGGTGCACGCATCTGTTCTACGTTGTAGTCACACTGTTGTTGTTTTTATCTGGAAAATAAGCCTGACAGACTGCAGAGGTAGTGTGGAAGGTGTGGGCTCTTCCATCAAACGTACGGGGAATCGGGAGCTGTTGTGTAACTTCACATGAAGCTTCTCAGGCAGGGAGCTGCCAGATTAAGTCTCTCGCTTGCTTGTTTCTCAAATTACAATAAAATGTCCCTCTCCCATTAGTAGTTTAATTACAACCTTTTCATAGTCTGTCTCCATTTTTTTTCAAAAGTTTGAATGTATTTCATTTTGCAGCCCTATATTAAACCTCTTGCGGTAGGAGTTTTTACTGTATCAATTATACATATTATGTATAATTACCTTATACATTCATATGCTGAGATCTAAAATAGAGCATATTGTCAAACGATGCTAACAGAAGACTGATTTTTATAATGACAGAAGCAACAAAACCGAATGCCAAGCCTCATACTTCATGGTTATTATGGCATTTTATTGAGGAACGTATGCATCTCAGCCCTTGCAATTTCAAAAGCCTATTTTTAAACCCTGCGATACTCCGCCATCGCTTCGTTCCGTCTCTAATGGAATGTGCAATACCTACCTCGAGGGCTTCCTGTGGTAGGGAAGTGCTGAAGGTAACTTTAAATCTCAGTAATGTGAATTTGATGGATACACTTTGGAGGTGTAATGTCTCTATCTTGTTTTGTCAACACTGTAACACCTGACTGGGTAATAAGGTTATATTGCTCAGATATTTTGTGACTGATCTTGCTGCATAGCAACAATATTTAACATACCTTCTGTAAGTCTAATGGGATGTTATACTGTATTCTCAGAAACTGCAGGTGTTAAACCAGAGTGACACTGAGGACGGTAATTGATTTTTATAAAATGTCCCTGTTTCCTTATCATGATGGATGTTTAATCCCCTTTAATTAAAATAGGGAGCCAGCTGTAGCTTTTAAGTTATATGGTCTCCTCTCCAAAACGTTCCCTTGCTGAAAGTGGATCATGCCTAATCTGTTTGACTTTGATATCACAAAGTACGCTTTATGCCAGAACAGCAGTTTATGTGGAATTAAGGACAAATTACCAAAGGAACTTTAAAATAATATAATTAGTTGAAAGCACTGGTCACAGATACAATTACGTTTTAAAAAACACTTCTGGAATTCTGTCTCGTAAACGTCTTAAGACTGCTTACTTGAAAGTACATAGAGTTACCTGAAAACTTTGTTGGTTAAAGTATTTTAGAATTTCTGCTTTCTTTCCTCCAGGTGCCTAGCAAGTTCCCTGTGTAGGGTAAGCCTGTCTGTAGGAATTGAGGAAAACAAGTCCATGGGAGGAATCGCTTGTAACATCTACAATTTAATAAATTTGTAGTATTTGTAACTGATGCCACCATCAATAGGGAAGCCTTATGTTTTCTAGCAGCGATATGATGGGGAGCTTTAAAGCAAGACATGATTGTTCCCCGGGAGAGGATTGTAAAAGGAGCCCTCTTTATTCTTGGCTAAAAGCATATACTAAAGCAGCTGCAGATATGAAGTGCTGAGGATCTCACTGCTGATTTTATTTTTCATTGTTGTCTTAGGGAGCATTGCAGCTGCCTTAGTCAGAACGGCTGTCTGATCCTCCCCCCAGGACAGAAAATATTAATCCCTGGAAAACTATCTTGGGGGAAGAAAATGACCTAATACGGTCACGGAGCTTAACTCTTCCAGCTTCTCTCCTTCATCGTTTCCATGCAGGATGCTGGGTCCTTATCCCCGTTTCCCCCGTGTGGTATTCTGCGCCATCCCTCTGCTTTAACACTCTCTCACATATGTTGCGCTTTGTTGCGAGCTTGATGTAATCTCATTTAAAGCAGCTGGCTTTAATGTTTGATACTGAATTGTATGGCAGCAGGGGGGAAGGGCACTTGTCCCTTGCATCATTTATTGCCTTCTAACTATTACATTCCCTTAGGGGGCCATTGCACAAGGCGCTTGCATTGCTGAATTGATCAGATGTGATTATAAGTCTCGATTATTGGGATCTCAGTAACCCTTGCACCCTGGAGATCTGTGAGTTTCTTAAAGCTAGATTAGCTGGAATCACATATGCATTTTGTCCTCGAGGGAACTGAGGACTCTGAATTTGTAACACTGTGGCTTTCCATTTTGTTCCATACAGAGAATTTTTTTTTTTCCCGAGTTTTACTTTTCCTATTTTTTGGCGTTAGGGAATTCAGAAGAAGATTCTGCAGCCTTTCCTCCCTCGATCCCCAAGGTCTGCATCAGCCTTCCATGCAAAGCGTGTGGGGTTGCCTTGCTCTTAAATGTGTGCACACGTTTGTGGTTTGTGTGTTCCACTCCTGACCGTAGAGATTTATAGGCTCGTTGGGGTGGAGTGGGGGAGAAAGGAGCGGCAGGGAAGGCCATTTGGCCGTGATGGGCTCCTTGCAGCTCACAAATTTCCTTCCTGCCTCTGCTATCCCATGTAATCTGTTTTACAGCTCTGCAGTTTTGGATGGAGAAAGAGTAGAATTTATGGTGATGGTTGATTTATAGATTAACTGCAACACCATTTGCTCTCAGGCAGATTTGGCAAAGCGAGACCCTTTTCTGTTGATAAAAGGGGCAGAGGAAGGAACAGTGATATTCATTAAAAGAAATAAAAGGAAAGTGAGATAAAGTATGGCCAGGCAGAACAGCTTTTCACTCTCCTACCTCTTCCAAAACTGTTAGGTAAAAGCTGCTTTGAAACAGGCTTTCTGCATCGAGAATCCATGTGCATGTTGATTTGCTCTGAGATTGGTGAAAGGAGTGATATATTGAGATGCAGAGTTGCATCCCCCTGTAATTCACTGATAAATGAGAGCAGTGCAGCAGTGAGTTATTAATACAGCCTTTCAAGCTTCATATACCGCAGTCATTAGTTAATCAATACAAACCACGCTGTGCTACTAATATTCAAACAAGCCTTCCTCCAGGCTCCCCTCGGGTCTGAGGGGTACTGTTTGTCCTGGAGATGACGCTGTGGGTGAAGGATGATGTAAATCTCATTAGAGAGGGAACAATGCTAGCTGATAGGCTGCTTTAAAAATCCAAGGGACCGGCGAATTGTGCAGAGACTGAATCTTGGGTGACTGGAGTCATTTTAATGTGGTTAAGTCGTCAAACCAAACTATATGAAGAGTTATGAGCTCTAACTTGTGTTATGTGGGTTATTACCAATCAGGTGCCTGCAATTGGAATAGTGGAGATTTTTCTTTTTAATAGACTTAGATTTTTGTTGTGTTTTATTACACTGTTGTAGACAGATTATTAAAAGATAATTTTTCCGATGCAGAGGAGGCACGGTATTCTGGGGAGGCAGGACTCGCGTGTGTTGCCTTTCTTCCTTCACCCTCATCTAACGTTGAGAGGAAATGCCAGGAGATCAAGCCAGACTCTTGGACTGGTCGGATCAGCTAGGGAACTTGTCCGAGGGGGGACCGTTGCTCTGTAAGAAGGGATGAAACGAGCTCAGCCAGCCAGCTGGCTGCTCGTACCCATTCGGCTCCTTCCTCCTTTCGCTCAGCTCTGTTCTGTATCTGTACTTCCCCCTCCAAAGTCCTCTTCTCTTGCTGTTCCTTATTCTTGTCTAAATCCACTGCAGAAGACGTGGTATTAGCATGTACTTTGCTGCCATTTTAGTTTTCAGTCTGTGCATTGTATGTCCATCTTTACTGGGTCTGTTTAGTTCGTTTGTTGAAATTATAAACTCTTAGAGGTTGGGGCTCATCTGTGAGTTGTTGTAGCTAACCTAGCAAAGTGGAGTTCCTTCCCATGTGTGGTTCGTCTCTGTACCTTTCCATAATGATCTTGGAAGGTGGTAACACTGATCTGTGATCACATCCTCATTTTTACAGCAGTGTCTTCAAGTGGGCTCCTGCTCCACTGACACAGTGTTTAATGTGTGTACTGCTGTTTCCGCCAGCACTAATAATTCATCACAGCTCAGTAGTCCCAGTCTGGATTGAGAGAAGCATGTCTTTGATCCAAGAAGGCTCTTGCTGCAACTCATTCTTGCGTTTTGAAAGTGTCTGCTCAAAGCTCAGGCCTGATTTGAAATGAAGATCTATGGAAGTCTGACAGGATCACAGATTGGTTTTAATAACTGAGGCTTTTGAACAGGGCACTCTGCCACTGAGACAAGATGGGAGGGAGATGTGCCTCCGTGCTTCATACAACTCTTTCAGCCTGATCTGACTTGGGCCCTGTGGGAGAATGAGCTTGCGAATTCTGGCTTGGCACGGAGCTGAAAGCAGGGGTTGGAAAGACCAGAAGGAACCAACGGTGGTACTGCAGGGCTTTGTCTTTATTCACATTTTGTTAACACATTGGCAGAAATCAGCGGGGATTTTTTCTTTACTCAGCAGAGAAAATTGACATTGGGTGATGCCAAGTGCAGTACAAGTGTAGTTTAAAATAACAGAAGCCTATAGTAATGACAGTACTTAAATAGCACTCTGCGTCGTCTGAGTGCTGTGCAATTGTTAACTAGTTAATGGTCTAAGTAATACATGTGCTGGGTTTCTCTCCACTTCGTTTCTAACTGGCCAGTCAACATGACAAAGGGAATCAAATGGAAGAAATAAAGGAAACTTTACAAACTGTGTCACTGATCTTTATCAAATCTTAGCTATAGCACTTCTAGCTTTGATGCTGACAAGATCATAGGCGCTAGCTTCAAAGTAGTAGCTGTAGTTTGAAACAATGCAGCTCGATGGATGAGGAGCATTAAACCTTTGGAATGTTTTTTTTCCCCTCAAAAAAGAAAAGAGTGTGTGTAGAGGCATTGCACCTCTAGCACAAGGGATTTCCTAATCCAAAAATACCTTTTGTTACTAGCGAGCAGATTTCTTTTGTTCTGCTGTAGGCAATTATCTGTATGTTTTTCCAAAAGCAGTGAGCAGGAGCGTACGTGTGTCTGTGCCCAGTAAAGCAGGCAGCTCTCACAGGCCAGTTGGTACAAGATAGGAACATCTGTGATCTCCCCTGGTTACCTTTTTCCTCCTTGGTTCTTGAGTTGCAATGAGGTATTCTTTTAGAATATAAGGTCTTTGAAGCATAATCTTCACTTTTCTTTATATTCATACAGTATCCACTACAAAAACCAACCAGTAATTAATAAGCTGATTGCCAGTTTTGGGAAATAAATCTGATGTGAACAGGTTCTTCAAAACAAATAACGGAGAATGGCAAGGGGATGAATATTGTAGTCATTCATCTCTGTTGAATTGTATACTAATTATCTTCTTGGCCAAACTGAATGAATGAATGATTTCATAATGCTTTTCCCAAAACACCTTTTCTTAGTAAAATATCCCCTTCATACAGCTCATTCACTGCATGCAGAAGCAGGCTATGGGTTTATTTTGTACGCGTGGAAGGAGAGTCACTCCAATGTGATTTGTAATTTTGTGCTTTGTGCCTGGTGTTTGTTGCTGTGAAGCTAACTGGACTGGTACATTGATAGTCTTTCCAAGAGCAGATGGTTGTTCATATTAAACTCTCTGTTTTAAAATAGTATTTAAAAATTGCATTTGAGTTCTGGAAAAATCTCCTTTTTGTATTCGTTGAATTCTGGGTTAGTGAAACACTGTGGAAGCAGCCAGTTGCTCAGTTATTTTGTGCAAATCTTGTAGTTATGAGTTCAGGTGTACCTCTTGAAAATTCATATTGCTTTAAAATCAGAATTTTAAAAAGCTGCTGCCTAATGTCACTTCTTGAAACTAATGCCTCTTTAATACTGTTTCTAGCTCACAGCAGCTTTAAGGGTTAAAGAGTCTTTTAGCCGTATGTGATTGGCACAAGTTAGGCTTGACTCTAATCTTCCAACAGTCAATCCATAGGGATTTGATCCCAGCTCCAGAGTGGCCTGAGATACTGTGCCCATCATTACTGGAAAACAAATGGAGAGTTTGTACTTGCACAAACTTTAGTTTCTTAAGGGAAGGAGGAAGTTTCTCGTCTTGCTTACTGTTCTGTTAGCAGCAAAATTGCTTGCCATTTCTCCATACTGTGCTTGGCAATGGGGTTGATAATTAGGCAGCTCTGCGCATGGGAAAGAGATCTTACCGAGTGAAATAGGCCCCGTGGAGTAAGTGTGGGAATGCTCACTGCTACCCAGGCCCTTTCTGAGCAGGGTTTGTCCTGATTTTCTTCTGCGCTGGTTCCCAAAGGATTGTATTCGAGCAGCTGTCTGCAGAGCTCATTTTTTCTCCGAGCGTCAGAAGACAGGTTGATTTGGTGTGTTTGTGTGGTTGTAATCTTGTTCTGTCATTACCTATTTACTCCTTATTATGACTTTTTGAGCAGATACTCCCCAGCCTCTGTGTTTATCTTCCTACCTATGTGTATTTCAATAAAAATGTCATTATTTGAAATCATTGACACTGCTGGTTAAAGATACTGAATTCCATCATCTATTGTCCTGTAAAATGATCCATTAAAGATAAAACTGCAGACACTCGATAAAGGTTCTTTCCTAGGAACAAGGAGCTCTCTGATCCGTGTGCGATCTTATCTCCAGAGCACGTCTTTGCATTCTTGATGTAAAGGAGCCACGACAGAAGGGGACAGATGAGGGAGGCCAGAGATTTTCCTTTCCAAACGGTGATCTTGAGAAGGGAAACTGGATACTTAGCGCAAATTCACTGTGGGGTAACCTCAGGTATTGATGAGGAGGAGAAGAAAGGGAGTTGATTTCTGTCTTTTAGCAAACTGGGAGGGAGAGAGGGATGAAGGTAGGCTAAACATGGAGGAAAGTAAAGGTGTGGAAAAAGAGGTGACCATGAAAGGGAGGGAGATGACAGCGCTGTCGATGAAGGAGCAATCCGTTCTTCTTGCTGAAATGCCTTTTTTTTTTTTTTTTCATACAGGCTGCAAAACAGCTTAAAAATAGTGTGGAAAAATGACTTCTGTTGCTCTGAGCTTTACTTTGACACTGCCAGGAGATGCAGTATTATAACTTCTTTACCTTGTAGAAAAATTAGGCCTTCGAAGCAGGATATGAACTTTGCAAATGAGGGACTACCCTGCATGTAGTGGTGGTTCTTAATGGCTTCTATTGGGTGATAAATATTCTTGATAGACTAAGGGGTTTTCTTTGGAGGCATTGCTGCTGTCATGGGGGTTAAAGATGTTGAAGGTCAGGGTTCAGATTATGCATTTATGGACACAGTTTGTCGTATAGAGAATGAAATAATAGCTTTCTATTCTGCCTGTCATGACTGAGAGTAGGTTGGCATTTGAATCTTCAAAGGGTCAGTATTCTTGGCACAACTAAATCTGCTTTGAAGACAGATAACTAACCCCCAGCTTGACACGTGGTCTTAGGCATTTTAAATGTGCTGTTCTCTTCGTTTCTGTTCCTTATTTCAGTAATTATAGCATGTTAAACTGTGTGAGGCCTGTTTGGCCAGACCTTGTGCAGACACTGTGAAATTAACTTTCTTACCTTCTCACATGAATCGGACTGAAGTGACATTTCCAAAGCCTTGTGGTTGAACCTCCTCCTGCCCGTGGTGCCCAATCCCTAGTAGAGAGTGGGTGCCTGAGATTTAGTAATCTAATCACTGCTTAATTGCTCCGTGTTGGTGCAAGGAGAGGCTGACATGTAATGAGGTGGGGAGGCAAGGTGTTGTAACTATCAAAAACTCTTGTGTCTGTGTGTGATGACTGTAGCAAGAAAAGGTCTTGGAAGCCTTGAGGGGAGGTTGAACTAAGGGACAGAATGGTCTGGTCCTCTGCCAAAGCTAGTGATAGCTTCAGGTGAGAACAGCTCTTCTTGGATGGAGAAAGAAACCAGCAGAGGATTAACTTTGTTACGGATAAAGTTTTTAATAGCTTTCAGTGGCCGAGAAGACAAAATTGAATTGCACCCCCTTTGAAGAAGCAGTGGTGAGGACAGAATCTGAGCTAGACTGGAAAGTCCCTGACGAGCACCTGATGCTGGAAACTGTCGCTGCTGTAGTGAATTCCCTGTTATGTCATCCTTTAATGGCTTCTAAACTGGTCCTTGTATCCCAGGATGGTCTGCCTGCTCTCTTTTACTGACACACTCATTTAATTCTTAACTCACAAGACATTTGCTTATTTATTTCCATTGTTCCTGATAATAATTCTAAGCCATTAGAGGGGAAAATTGTATTCAAAAGTGCTGTTTCACACTTTATTTGTTTGATGATTTAGAGCGATAGAAAATAGCACATTTGCTGGCTTTTATAGTCTGATAATTATCCGCATCCATCAAACCATTCCAGGGGAATAAACAAAACACCAAGAAAATTACGCTATTAATGACATCCTTTATGGCAAATAGGAAGGATCTTTCTTTTGTGTTAAGGCTAAGAAGGGGACCGTCCAGTTAAACTTAGGGTAACCAAAGCAAACTACCACTGCAGGGCAATGATTACCTAACACGTTTGTAGCTTTGGGGCAAATACCTTCTGGGCCTGTGACCCTGATGTCTGTTAATTACAGTCAGAATCAGCTTTGAAGGATACTCAAGAAGTCAGAAAATTACACAGAAGTAGAGATCAGAAATGCTGGAATTAGGTTTTGTCAAACAAATTTGGAAGCTGAAAGTCTCTCAGGTAGAACAGCGAGTTCCATATTTGTAGAAGTGATACTTAATCCATTTCAGGGACCTGCTTTTGTTTTGGTAGAAAGAGTAGAAAAAGGTAATTTAAAAGGATCAGTATATTACTTTCAGATTGTTGACTTCGGGGTAAGATGACATTTGAGTTATATACCTATAACTTTTTTTTATCTTGAGATTTTTTTTCCATTCTGTAAATCTTGTGTTCCTGGCAAAGCAGCAAGACATTATTCATGCTGTAATCCGACAAATTGCTGAGTGTCAGGTTTTCAGGTTAAGCTTGGCCCTTTGTCTTGGTCAACCACTGCAAGGCTGGCCCTTGGAAGTACGGACTTAAGGCATTAGTCTCCTGGTTTGTTTGCAAGCCCAGTTTCTTGGAAGTTTGATATATCTTAAAACAGTTGCTGGTTTAGCACTATTTACGTGATTTCGCTTTTATTGGGGAACCAGGTTGAACCAGAAGGGACAGATTCTGCACTTGAAGCAGTGGCTCAAGGGCAGCTTTTTTGGCACTGGTGTGTTTTCTGTTGGCTGTTGCAGATGTTTCCTCTGAAGCAGTAGTGGTCTATAAAAAGATGGCTCTTAAGCAGGGCTGTTAAAATATTTATGCTGCCACCACCACTTCTCATTAATTTAGGTTGTTTGGGGCAATGGAAAATCCTTGCTCCATCTTTGCTGTGGTTAAAAGAAAGTGTCTGCTCAAGGTTGGATCAAAGTTAGTCCTGCTCTACTCCTAATTCAGTTTTCCCTGGGCAGAGGGATGTCACGAAACTGCTCCTGTCAAGAGGGGTGAAGCATCGGGCAGTTCTCAGTCCGGTAGTCTCGACACAGCCCAATTCAAGATCTTTTGTGGATACCATAGTCTATTTTGGCCAGTTGATAAAAAAGTGGTATTTTGCTTGTTCTGTGGTTTTTTCTTCTCTTTCCTTGTCTTTGTGGAATGCATTTGTACTATGACCTGAATGGGACAGAGAAGGGAAGCAGCTTTACATGTGTTTTGATTTTTTTTTTTTTTTTCTCTCTTTAAGATTTTGGTAGGGTGGGTTTTGGTTTTGGCATTTTTCTAGAGGAAACCTACAACATCTAGTATTTGGGCTGGGGTACTAAAGGAAAAAGAACCGTGCTATTTGATGAAACAAGTATTCAAAGTGGTGCATAGAGAAAAGGAAATTACTGGATACGCTTTGCCATGCATAATCTTGTCAGTTGTCTCTGGAATTAAAGATCTTTTGCTGTTGATCTGAGCCCCAGCCTGCGGGTGCGAGAGGGATGGTAACAAATCGTACTGAATGACAGTCTTGTGTCAGTTCCCTCTGTCAAGGGTTTTTGTCCCCAACAAGTGCCTGGCCGTTTTTCATAGTGAAGGCAGGAGGATTGGTACCATCAGGTCGGACACAAAAGCCAGCCCTTCGTGGATGTTTATATGCTCAATAACAGTACTCCTTTGATTGCAGCAATTTCTAATCTTTCCATGTCGCCTCCATTGTTATTCTACCTTGTAATCAATCATTTTATGTCTAGATTGAGCTAGCTAGCTCAATCTGTGCAATACTTGGCAGAAGCCTTCTGTTTCTCGTACTGGTTTTAAATAGCAGCCCAAATTCTTTCTTTATTGCCTATCTTTATGTAAATCAGTCAGATTTGTGAGGGTAACTTAAAGCAGAATTTGACCTACTTCTAATTCTCTTCTGCAGTTAATTTTTTGAATTCCTAAGAATAAATGTATAAGGATGTATAGGCTCTGCTTCCTAAAAGACTGGCCCAAACAAAAAAGTAAATTTCTAAAATTGGAGTCAGCTGTTACCAAGAGGCTGTTCTGTGGTAGGGTATTCTGATTTGTACGTTATTACATATAGTTCTTTTTTGTAAGCTGGAAATTCCCCCTCTGTTGCTGGTTTCTATCCAAGCAAGTCCTTTTTCTTTGTCTCTCCGTGGACTGTTCTCTAAAGCTCAGCTTGGCTTTTTGCAGTCTGCAGTTTTCGATAACACAATAACCATGTTCCAATGTATTAAACTTTTAACATCCTCAAGATTCAATTAATCTTATCTTTACAACTCCCAATTACAGGCACTAATTAAGTGAAGGTTGCATTGTAGACTGGGGATATTACATTAATCATCAGCAGCCTTGTAGCCATAAATTAGTTCTTTCCCAATCCTTCAGCATTTTTCCCAGAAGAAATGGAATGTCTCATTTCCCTGTTTTAAGGGACATTAATCCCACAAAGGAGCTTTGGATCGGGATTAGTTTTATCACATTTATGTAAGTGATGAATGGTCTTTGTAAAACGAAAGCTACTAGCTTTGTCCCAGACAAATGAATTGTTTGATAATTATGCAATTTAAGGCACTGTCAAACTTTGGTCAGAGAATGTTGGGAGTCCATTGCTATATTTATTATTTTACAAGATTAGGTGCTACATAGTGTTTTTGCTTAGATTTTTTTAAGCCATCGGTTTAAATCGGCTTAATGTCTAAATCTTGAAGCATCCTGTGTATGATTTCTGTCCTTTGTTATCCTTTCTAACCTGCCAGACCACAATAGGTAAATTTTGGTTTTGTACAAAAGCAATACGGGTTATGACTTCCGTCTGTTTCTCCTTACATTGTAGATAAACTTTAGACTTAAATTGAGAAGGGGGCTGGCTGAAAGTCCTCTAAAATCAGGTGTATTTCGAGAAGTACAAGTACAGCGATACTTTCTACCTGTTGTTGAGATCATGCGGTTGCCCGCTACAATATCCTGTTTTCAGCTTGCTGTAATGAGACATGATGGTTTTGACATCTTTATTGGAAATAACAAAAATAATGCATTTTTTATTATTCACATTGAACAAAAGTTGTAGCTGGCAATAAACGTCATTCTCACAAATGTAAATTTTCAAAATTCTCTGTTACAAAAAATGGTATGAGAGCCACATTTAATTTGATGCAGTATGTAAACAATAATTTACAAAATTCCATTGACATTATTATGTGTGTCATCATGTTAAACGTGTTTAAGTGCATCAGGGTATTTAGTTGCCTCGTTATAACCTGAACACATAAAATCTTTGTCACCTGATTTTTTGCTTCTGTGAATACTGGGGTAGTATAACTTCAAAGCAGTAAGGTAACTGTCACCTTTCGGGGAAGAAAACCAACTGTTTGAAACTTTCCTGCTTTTTAAAAATAAACATCACACAGAGCACTGTTTCTGCAACTATTAGAAGCTTTTTTGCAATTTTTTTCAAGTTGTTTCTAATGTCTGCATTGCATTAAAGCACATTGAAGTGTCCAAATTGCCTGTAAGAAAAGAGAAATTTTCTTGTTCTTAACTTTCTGAAGCAGACTGAGCACGTATGCAGCAGTCATCAGCGGCTGCACACACGAATGAGCTCAGTGGAAGGCTTCAAGTGGGAGAAATGAATGGTCTTTGTTTTTCTAGAACCTAGCATATTATCTCTTCGCATGGCAAAACTGTGGTAGGAGCAGGACTCCGCTGCTGTTTTCCAGTGGTCACAGGAGGATATCGCAATTAGGCTTGTGTGTGACTTAGGCAGTTGATTGTTTTTCCAGAATTATGTTCAATACTTTGCACTTGTGGGGAAAAACCCCATTTCAGTCAAATTCTTTTGCACTCTTTTTGCCCCTAATCATACAAAACTGTCTTTTAACAAGCGTAGAAGTTGTTCTGTATACCCTTTAATGTTGTTTTCCTCAGAAGACCCTGCTTTTTCATTCACCTCATCAAGAAAATTATCGAATAGTTTAATTCTGTTATTTCGCATCAGACAGTACAGTCCAGCATAGATCTAAGGACTGACTACTTCAGCTATTATGAAGAATATTTACTTTCTTGAATAAAACCAAAAAGAATTGCACAGAGTTTTCTTTGGAAAAATTTGTCTTCCTTCTCTGTAGATATGCCAATATACACAGGCCCTCTTTCACACCTTTTCAGCCTATCCAAAATTTCTTGCATGTTAATCTTTATCACAGCCTCATGGCTTTATTTTCCTGGTATCTTTCCTGCAGAAAATATGCCTGCTGTTCCCTATACTGATTTATTTCTGTTTTTTCCAGTGCTGTATCATCACTTTGCCTTCTTGGTTCTCCTTTTACCTTGCAAAGTCCTTAAAAAAAAATTGCAGGAAAATAACACACATCATATAACATGTCTAAGGACTGTCATTAAAATACTGGCTTTCTCCATGTACTATAATCATGTGTTACTGATACCTTCCAGACTTATATTTCAGGTTATATTTCCAGACATTAATTGTAAGTGTGCTGTGCTAAAAGTTATTACCACGCTTGTTTCTAGCCTTCTTTTTCTTTCACTGTTTTCAGGTTATAGTGTGATTTTAATTCTTTGGTGTTAACTTTCTCCTAGGTATGCCATACCTCCAGAACACGGCAAGAGATTGGAACGCCTGGCGAAAGGTAAGCTTTGCTTCCTCCTGTGTTTGGAAAGGATTTTGTGTGTTTTGTGTGTTCTCAGTGAAAACTGAAGCATCCCAGGGGAGAATCCTACCCTTGATTTTTAAACAGATTGATAAAGAATTGACATTGAACTGGCTGCTATAACTTAATCTTGCAAGAGCTGCTTGATGAACCTGCATTGGTATGATAGCTTCAGAGTCAGAAACCTTGTCCCCTTGTCAGTAAATTTTCCTACTAGTGCAACTGTTTTCTCAAAGCCTTGGTCTTCTGACACACCATGACCGTAACTAAAATTGATGGAAAAAACCCCTTGAATTTTGAGGCATCGAGACCTGATGCTTCCATTTCTGGGAAATGGGTTTAATAAGAGACCCATCGTGCAGCTCCGTGTGTAATATGAGGTTTGTCACGGTGAGGTGAGAACTGGTTGTGTGGCCTGGGGGGTCTTCCTGATACCCCCATATACGCGTTCTGCAGAGAAAAAGGGTGGTAGAAAACTGTTCTTTCTTCCTACACTATAAATGGCAAATATACAGTATTAGCATTGATTAATACCAGTCTTAAGTAGGAAAGTGCTTACAAATTCAGCAACAGCATTCATGAAGAATAGCTGGTGGAGTCCTCATGTCCCTCTGTAGTGATGCACACTGTATTCGGTGGCTTTCCTTTTATTCCAGCCTCATCCTCCTTCATCTTTACAGTGCAATAAAGGCCATCTCAAAAAAAGAAACAAAAGAAAGAGCAAGGCTAGCTCGAGCTGTGGTAAACTTCCACCTCTCACCAGGCTGTCTGTAAATTTTTGGCCTCAAAAATTTACAAGCGCCAGCCTCAGCTGCTGCAAACCTTGTGTACGAGTTCTTGCCTGACTACCTGCCAAGGTCGTCCGGTGAGCGGCCGCCCGCCCACAGCACGAGCGGCGAGCGCAGACTTCAGCGTCCTGTCCTTGGCGTTTCTGCTGATTTCCAGTTGGTAACGCTGGAAGCTGCAGGGAAGATGTCTGACTGCAGAAGTATATATTTTTTAATTTGTTGGTGTTGTGTTTGGTTTTTGCTGCTATTTTCATTCACTTGCAAATGTTCTAAGCGCTGCCCAGCTAAAAAAAGCTCCTGTCCCAGAATAATTAACTCAAAATCTACGTGTTCATCTTCAGTGAGGCATACTTTAATGATTTAAATCTGTTGTTGAAGTTAGTGCAGCAGAAGCAGGCAGGAAAATCTGGAAGACTCTATTCTGAGGCAAAATAAAAAAATGTTCTGATAGTGTTTTTCCAGAAAATAGACAAATTCATAGTAATGGCATTTTTTGCCGATAGTCTGACGTTCTATTGACTGTTTCATACTTGAATAAAAAAGGGGAGGGTGTTGAAGGGAGCGAGCAACTGGTTGTGTAGGATAAATGTAGAATAAATGGGTATAAATGTCCTAGGGCATGGTAGTATTGTTTTCCTGTGCACTGAGCGCCATGATCCCTAAATACAAATAATATTGAAAATTGCTGCTCAGAAATGTCGCATTTCAAAGCTGCAGTTCAGTTTAGTTATTTGCCAGGTTTTATAAAAGTTACTTTTTCATCTCTTAAAAAGCCAGTAAATCCAGATGACCCATGTCTGTGGAATCTGAAATACCACACCAAAGTCTGACATAAGTAATACTAAGTCTCTTGCTGTTTGTAATGTAATTTTACTGATGATCAATTTTTGAGACACGTCGATGGTTGGCAATGTATCAACCAGAAGGAAATCATCAATGATCTCGGCTTTATTTTAGTTTTCTGTTGCTTAGTACTTTTTGGAAGTTGGGCTGGGTAATGTTTTGAAATATTCTCCCTGCCCTATGCAGCAGTGGTCTATACTATGAAGAAGTGTACTGTGGAGAAATGAGTATGCAATTAATATGGAAAATGAATAGCTGAGCTGTAAATGGGCTCACTGGGAGAGCTATGGAGCCCATGGAGAGAATGTTAATGTGTTGCCATGTTATTGGTGCTAATCACTTAAAATGTGCTTCTTTATTAGTAGCTTTAATGAGAGCCACTTAAACTGTGCATTAAAAAGAGGAACTGCAGAGAGGGACGACAGACTGGGTAGCAGACAGTCATAATTTTAATTGAAATGCTTTTAGTACAAAAATATAAGAAAATCTGGAATCCAGTAATCCTTTTCGCTTTCTGAAACCCCTTCCATTATGTCTCATCAATTAGTTTTGTTTCCAGAGCTTGGGTTATTTATTTTCCTAAATGGTGATGCTTTTTAATCCCTATAAACACATAATTTGTTATTGAATCACCCACTTGGAGTGGAACACATGGTCTTGAAGAAAATGGTGTTACATTGGTTGAGCTGACATTTCTGGGAGCAAAGTGCTGATGACATCAAGGGGCTTGTTCAGTTTTCACCACAATTTTAGTACTTTTTATTAATTGTGATTTCTTTTACTAGCTCAGCGTGGATCTTGTAGCTATGGTAGAACTTAACGCTTCATAGTGCTGAGATGCTGTCAGGTTGTACTGTCTCTGCCAGCCTTAGTGACCAGAGTGGCCAGTGAATGAGTGTCCCTCCTTCCGCTGCCTTCTGATCGATGCGTTTTGTTTCCTTTCTTTCTTTTGATTGAATATTAACATCTACATGCTTATTTTTTCCTTTAGGGGGTGGTACGTGGGGCAGATCGGTCTGGGATCTATGAGTTGTATTGCTTTCCCAGGAATAATATAGCTGCCCATCAGAGAAGGTATAAAAAGGACATAGCAGTGCTTGGAGTAGATGGTGCACGCTTGTCACTTTTTCCTTGTCCGCATTCAGCAAACGGATGGCTCAGGGTTTAGGGTACTAACCAAACCTGAGACAGACAGGTTCCGTTTCTTAATTTGCTAGGGTTTTACTGAGATTTTGCCCAAGTTGCTTATCCCCAGACATAGGCGGCTTAGATGCTGAACATGCGAGTTTTTGTCACAAAATTTATCTGGTATTCTGAACAATGAGGGATGTGCTAATTGCCGACATCTTCAGTTGTATGCCTATTGTTTTGATCTATATAAAGTATTGAGGCAGGTTTTCATTTTCTCAGCTTGTCTCTGCTTAAATAACGATTGGATGTAGTATTCCTATAGTGATCCTCCTTTTTTTAATGTCTCTACAGGATTTTTTCCAGGAAGCTCTCAGGGATGTGATGCTTTCCTCCGTCACAAGATGACCCTCATTTCACCCTCAATCTTGAAGAAGTATGGTATTCCTTTTGACCGGGTACGTACAAAGGATGCATTGAAGACAGTGGCAAGTTGTGAGGTGCACAAAGCACCACACCCCTCTTTTAAGGAAACAATTCATTGCAAGCCGCTGGGGAGCAATTTGCTTAATTTCTAAATGCATTATTATGCTAAATGTATCCTATCGGTTCAAACCAGGTGGCTGCCTCTAAGTGAGGATTTGTGGTTTGGCTAAGACACTTTCTGTGAAGTGCTTCTCTTCAGAAAAGCTTTCGCTAGAACTAACTTTGGCAATTAGGGAGCCTCTCTAGGTAGAGAGGGACAAACTGTAATACAGATGCTGTGGCTTATCTATAGGCAGCATAACTCATTGGTAATTCTTGAACACAGACTTTTTTTCTCCTGGATGCGGTATGAACCAAAAACTGGAGTTAGACATGCTGGTTCTCTGTTGTGTAAGCATTCTTTCTACGCTAAGCCAGTAAGGATCCATGAATCTCTTAAGTCCTCTTATTTGAAATGAGAGGTCATGTTTATTTGGTATGATCATTTTAATATGCTTATTCTTAAAGTCTTCTGGCAAGAAGTAAATCTCCTCAGCCAAGCATGCTTACCACGGATTTAGTATCTGTGCAGAATCCGTCAAACAACTACTGCTGCTGCGTGTTACCGGCACCCAGAGCCCGTCCTGCCAGGACGGCCAAGGACAGCCTTTGGATGTGGGGCAAGGAATTGAGTTAGAGGCACCAGGACTCTCCAACTCCAATGGGAAGTACCAAAAGATTGCCTGATGCAAACTGATTGCATCCTTCCCCATCCCCTTTGCACCATCATCTGTAGATGTTATGGCCGTCTTTTTCTAAGGAAGAACTCTCAGGTTCTGATCTTCTTGGGGTTTTTTTAAGCATGGTTTTGCTAGAGTTAGTCCACCTGAGACAAAGTGTAGCACCTATTTGATGAGCCTGGTGATTCTTTGAGATGGAAGTAAAAGATCTTGGCTCTTTTATAGCATAAAAACTATGAATTCATCCAATTTACTGCTCCAGAGACCGTTTCATTTTTCCTAGTGGAAGGCTATGATGAATGAAATTTGAAGTGTAATCATCTGGCATGTCAGATGAGCTTGCTGTCAGTGCAGGGGAGACTTGCACGAAGCAATGTGGTGCTTATGGTTCAACATCAGTGGCTGGACTTGGCGTAGTTTGCACATGATGGTTGATACTAAATTGTTCATAGAGAGCAACAAACCGTTTTTCTTGTAATTCTATCTGTGGAACCTAATTCCCAAGTGTGAAAACACAGCTACCTGCTACACATGGTTGAAAATAATAATGAAAATATCTAATTGTGGGATCTGAATGTTTTGGTAAGGGTTTTCACTCTACAAATTTCAGGAGAGTGGATATGTGGATTGGAATATGGGAGGCATCTCAGTTTAATGCATAGATGCCCCCCCGAGAAATGACTTTTGCTGGAGGATAAAAGATGTTCTCCATCCCGACCATATTCAGAAAAGAGTACAAAATCTGTAGCCACTGCAAGCCCCTGAAAAATCTGCCTGACCTTATCTTTATTTATTGGCCTAAACTGTGAAGTTTAAGGATTTCTTATGCTGCTTTCTGCTTCAGTATCAGCTGAATGCTGTGTCTTGCTACTTCTTGCGGTGTTTTCCTTATGAAGTTGTTTTGACTAGAAGCCATAAATGGTGCAATAATTGGCTGAACAGAGCCTAAAAAGTGTGCGCTGCTTCTCTAAAGAAGCAGCTGAAAGTAAGAATTTTACAAGTACCTGTTGGTGCACACTAGCCGTTCTCAGTGAAGTTTGCCACGTGATCCTCTGGTGACGTGCAGTCGTCCTGCAGAATGGGGGAGAATAGGAGATGGGAATGACTTTCTGCCATTTCCTTCAAGCAGCAAGCTGGGGCAGTGCTCTTGGGTCTGCCAGGGGTCAGAAAGCGAAGGAAATTCTTGCAGGACTTCAAATTTTTGAATGTTGTAGGTGGGCATATTTTTGTCTGGAATAATACATTGTTATATGTTTGCTTTTTTATCTACTTAAGGAAAGTGGCATTGACTAGTAATTATATACTAAGTGATTTCTGATCAATAACCAAGCAAGTGGAGCAAAGGAGTTTGTAAAAAGGGAGTAGAGGAAAACTTTCCTTCCAAGCTTATCCCAGGTCAGCTGTGTGGTGATAGGGATGAGATACAGAGTGGTTTAAATAAGGGAGTTTCTAATTTATTGCTTGGTAAAAAGTCTTTACCTGCTTAGCTAGGCTTCTCACTATGAATCTTCCCACTATCATGTGTGACATGAAGGTTTTTTGCAGATTGATGTCTGGTGTCTCCTTCATACTCAGTGTATGTAGAAACCTTTAAAATGTGCACTATCTGAATGCGAAGAACCTGATTTTTGTCTCCCTGTTTTTTACAAAAAATAGAAGAGCCCAGTGTACACATAAAGGACTATGTTACTGTCAAAACCAAACTTTTCAAAGGAAGGGGGATTATTAACACATTACTTAAATATAACTCCTAACCCTGATTTACAGAGTGTGGGGGGAGTGTGTTTTTTATGATAGCTTCTCTCTTCTCTCTGGCACTCACTGGAAGGATGTTTTTAAATGTAAAAAGGAGGAGCAGCTCTTTAGTCTGAGCAGCCTCTATCTGAATGCCTCCTGTCCTGAAATAGCAGCTTTTGAAGGAGGATCACTATTATTCAGAAACAGTGAACGTGTGCCATTTTTCTTTAGAAACAGAGATAGGATCCCTTCGTCTAAATTCTTGGCAGATTTCAATGAAATGAATAGGCACGCATTTATAAATCTCTATAATGGTATTTACTTCTGGAAAAAGAGAAACAGATCAATACTAGGGCTTTTTAATAATTAAAAATGTGTATTTCTGTAATCTCCTATTGATTTCTCCATTTATTCTTCAAGAGCTTGCAGAAGTCAGTAAATTTAGGGCTTTCTCCATGAGTGGCAGTTTGTGCTGGCTTTCCTTCAATAGTTATTACTTTTCTGCATGGCCTATCCATCATCTTGAGTGCTTTCTAATTTATTGTAGGGATAATGTTGACAGCAGTGACATGGAGGACATACACTGTGGGCTTGAAATGAAGACACCAGGATGTAGATTTCCTGACAGAAACATAATCTTTCCGTCTTCCGAAGTTAGCAATCTACCACTCTGCTTTGATTTATGGAGGGGGCTGGATGGGAGGATGCTCTGTGAAGCTGGGTACAGGCCGGACTTCAGCACCTCTCATCCAGAAATGCTGCAGAAGCGTCTTGTATTATCATAGCAGCTTTTATTCGCCTTTTTTTTTTTATTATTAATAACATTAGCAAGTTTAGGTGTTAGCCCAGCCAGCTGAGTAAATGTTTTAACTTCTGCCTGTTTACATTTTCTATTTGGACCCATCCTTGTGTTTAAAAGTGTAAGTTCTTTGAAATCTCTGTAGGGTCTGAACTGCTGTGTTGTGAGTTACTGCTGGTGGGAAGGAATCCAAATGGAGTTGCTTGGCACGTGACTGCTAGGAAAGGTCTGTCAGCACTTCTGGGTTGAAAAGACAGGGAAGGTCGAAATTTTCCTCTGTCCTAATCTATAGAAGGGAGGTGCTGTTGCACGCTTGCTAAGCGAGAGAGCTGGACTGGACGGATTGCTCCAAGTGTGCTACATCCCTGCCAGTTGCTCTTACAATCTGTGCCATACTCTAAGAATTAAATTCCTTTTTTCCCCAATATCTTCTCTGCATAAGATTTAAAAAGAGGATTTTCTAGAAGCATCACAAATTGATTGGCCTCTGATTACAGCTGTAATCTGCAGAGTTTTTAAACCTTACATTAATAATGTCCATAATGCTTATCGTTGTTTTAATTTTACTTAAGTAGACAAATGGTGGGCTGTAATTTTTAGGTTGTTTGACTTATGGGTGAACAAATGGGAGTAACATGAGTGGGGAAATAAATACAGTGAAAGGTAGCATGTACTTCAGTAGGACCCTGCAATGTAGAGTGCATGTTAGGAGGGAAATCCAGTTTTCTTGGCTCCACTAGCATGGTGGTGGGAGTGTAGATTTGGACTTCTTACCATGAGCTAGGCTAGTCACCATCCACAGATTTACTGATCCTTTAGAATGCTGCAGCCTGAGACCTTTCTTGTAACTGGAGCTTGTCAGTCTAAATAGTTCAGATCTTGTGACCCCTTCCAGCCATTGTACTGTCTGTTTTCCTTTATAGAAATATTTCAGTATTTCTGGAGTTAACAAGAAATTGTTCTAGGTTTAGCCAAGAGTTGGCAATGACTGTTCTGCCTACCGTCCAGTTGAGAGAGAGAGATTTAACCCATGAATTTTTTATAGGCCTGTGTTCTCAAGGTGCTGTGTCAACTCATCTGTGGGGTATCTCTTCCTTTTATTTTTGTTTTTCAGATCACCCAGGAAGCTGGAGAGTTTATGATTACATTTCCTTACGGTTACCATGCTGGCTTCAATCATGGCTTCAACTGTGCTGAGTCTACCAACTTTGCCACTTTGCGATGGATTGACTATGGAAAAATGGCAACCCAAGTAGGTGTCTGTTTGGATGAAGGTTACTTAAAACCACAAGCTCATGAAATACAAAGGAAGGAGAAAGAACAAAATGGAAAGTGCCATTGTTTTGACAGTGTGCTCTTCCATCGTGCCGTGTTGCTGTTCTATGCCTGCTCATAATTCCTGTCATTTTGAGGGCATAGTAATGACTTTCTCGCATACTAGATGTTACATACACCTTGTGAAGAGGTTGTTTTGAGACTAGTAAGTTAGGATTAGTTTTCCAATGCATCTAAACTGCATTTCACAGTGAATACGGTGACTGATGTAACTGAATGCAATTCATTAGGTACACATTGAAGGGGAAGGAATAAACTGGAAATACTTTTAAGTTTTAATAAGACTATGGTAATAACCTTCTGAAAATATCTGAATTTATGCACTGTACGAAAGCGCTCAGTTAAGTCTGAAGAGGAGAGTCATGCTGGAATGGCTTTGTGTGGCTATTTCTCATTAGGGCAAATTTCTTGTATGTTTTGTTACTTTTGACAGTTCTGAAGTCAGTGATGGTTTTCATGGCAGCACGCATACTGCATTCTCTTGTTTTTAAGTGTGAAGTATAACTGATCGGCTTAACTGATTCAACAGGATCTGTGACTGTTTAAATTGGGGTTCAGTTCCACGCAAGTCTTCGGGGAAAGGAGAAATGATTACAGTGGGGTAGCAGTTTAAAATTGCCTCAGATGTTCCTTTCCAGAAAGGCAGACGTAGTTTTCACTCTAGAATAGCGTTAATAATATCTCCTTCACTTACTTTTCTTCTGTCGACTCGGTTTGACTCTGTAACTTTTGTAGTGCATCCTAATGCTTTGTCCTGGGCAAAACCAACTGTTCAAAATGAACTGCAAGTACATCAGTGTCTCAGTCTGTGGAACAATGTAGTGACGTTCGTTTTTCCTTTACAAAGGTTTGTATTCTGAGAGTAGTAAAAGGTAGATGATTACTGAATGGCGTCATTCTCTTCTCGGCTTTGGGATCCTGGGGTCCTTGACAGCGCCCTTTTTCACCCTCCACCATTTTGCTGTAATGCCTTCAGCCATTTTTAAGCCAAGCTGAAACTTTCTGCGCAGAATTATATTTGGCAGCGATCAATGTTGTGTGCTAATCAGCCTGAGTGGCTGCTTTGTGACTAATGTGAGTCACACTTTTTTGCTTCTGGAGGCTAGTGCTGTTTCTGACCCTGCAGGCTTCAAGGGATCGTGTAGAATCACAAACCCCCCCATGCTGTTTCTTCCTATTTTTCCTTTTTAATAAGTGAACATCATTAACCCAACTAGAAAAAGAAGATGGTTCTCACCCTACAGGAGCTTTTTTCCTGCCTTTTCCCTTCTTTGGTATTCTCTATCCTCCCCCAGCAGCTGCAGACAGGCAGTCTTCACCTATCCAGTGGCACCATGCTCTGTGTCTGAGTTCATCCCACAGAAAGCAAGCTCAGCCCTTTAGGTTCCTGAAAGGTGAAATGTCCGTCGTCTTTATTTTTTTCAGTAATATCCACCCCATAGTTTCAAGGAGTCTGCCATTAGGCCACAAGTTTGGGATCTGAGCTCTCTCCTTTTCTCAAAGAAACAAATAGATTTTATTGTTTCATTTCTGAAACTGCAGTGATGTAAAAGCATCTTCCGTTAGGCAGTGTCGTGAAATATAAAATACACGAACTCACTGTGCCAGTGGGGTGACACCCCAAAATTGCTAGTAATGGCAACTGAAATGATTCTCATAACAGAGAAATCCTCCTGCTGAAAAGTTATGTATTTGTCCTCTCCGTCCCCACAATGTTCAAGTAGTGAACCCTGTGTTGGGGTTTGTAATCTCTTCATATCCCACCAAGGCCAGACCCTGCGGCAGTAATCGCGGCTCCAGGGCCAGGTGGAGGCTGGAGTGGGAGTCGTACATTTGAATTTGTTCTGGATCGGGAGGGATGGTAAGAAAATCCTAAAACCGTAAGAGGCCTCAAATCAGCGTTAAGTGTCTTAAACTCAAAAATAGCCAAGCAAACTTCGTTTGAAAATTTTAAAAATCGTGCTTGTCTGCTGTGACCTTGTATACCAGGTTTATCTGTGGCAAATGGTCATGGTATTACACCCCAGAAAATGGGGTTTATCGTGGAAATTCTGACAGACCCTTAACTACAGCAGTGCCAGCAGGCACCACTCTAATATTAAAAGCAATTTTGGGTTCAGCCATGTGTTCACAAACAAGTGACATTTGGGAAGTGCAGTTTTAGATTGAGCCTCCATGCTTACATTGTTAAGCAGCGTAGCGTGAAATTACTGAACAAGCAGCATAGAGAGCTCTGAGCAAATCTAGGGAGAGAAAGTTGAAGTGTGGAAGGAGACGCCCAATTTATTTCCATTGCACTCAGTGACACTTGTCTGTTCAGAGATTTCCATTTAATATTGCCTAAACCACGCACTGCATACATGTTAATTAACCCTTAGATACCTTACTATCAGGTTCCAGATGAGGTATGAATGCTGTTACACTGTAAGGGCAAAAGGTTTGTTTCAATCTCATTTTAAGTTAAACAGGGACTTAATGAAATATCAGCTGACGGTGTACACCCGCCCTGCCTGCACGTTTGTGGAGGGAGAATTTGTGGAGAGAGACATCCTGGAGTGTGTGAGTTTTGGAGAACTACTGCAGGTTTACTAAATTTAAAAAATGGCTGTGTTGATTTCTGTGCTCTCAGGCACAATTAGATTATCCTTGCCCACATCTGAGCAGGTTGGTTTTTTTTTTTCTTATCACATACTCATTTATAAAGTTCCTGGAAACTCTAGACTGGGCGGCACTCTGCAGGTGTAGACTCGTACTGCAGTTGGCTGGAAGGCGATTCTTCTCCTTTCCTCAGGTTAGCAATATGGCTATCTTGTCCTACCAGTACTCATGAGACTGGTGACAAGGTAAGGTTCAAAATTAGCCAGTTGTAACGTTCTCCTGGACATTATCCTGGGGATGAAATTTGGATTCCGCTCTACTGAGAGCGATGTATGTCAATGGCATAGCGCAAGAGAGAGCTCACATAGGAAGGTAATGGCTCACCTCGGAGAAACACAGACAGAGCCGTGCTAATTGCCTGCCAGATGGATGAAATGTTCTGCTAACCACAGCAGAACCTGCCTAGGCTGTAAAAAATACATAATAACCAGACTGAAGTTTAAAGATCAGCTTCTTAGACGCTGGTTCTGCTCTAATTGTAGAACAAGCATCAGCATTAGCAAGGAAAAAAAAAAAGCAATGGCTGTAGAGCTGTGTAGGAAATGAAGAGTGGGTAAATATGCTTGTATCTGTGTAAACTTGTAACCAGGATGAACAGATGCTTAAAAATTCAAGAGGAAGTTGATTTGGTGAATACCCAAGTGAATAAACTAGCTGTCCTGTTCAGTTCAAAGCTTTTTGAGACCCTCGTGAGAGGTTTGGAGTCTCTTTCAGAATGGCTTAGAGAAGCTGATGTGAAGGAACTGGAAGGGTGTATGTATAGCGGGAGCAAGGGTGTGATGCTGGGTTTCACGTCTTTAGATGGAAGTTGTAACCACTGCTGACAAGTAGCCTCTTACTGTAAGAACGTACTGACCAAAACATCTTTATTGACTGAACATAGGGCCAATACACAGAGAGAAATTTGTGTCCCCATCTGTATCAGATGTGTCCGGTATCTGTTTAGCATGTCCCAGGCTCAGGTGGGCAATCCGAGAGCTGATGGCTTTTGGCACGTGGGTTACCGCAAACGTTCAGCAGAATTCTCTGCTTTCCCTCTTTAGGTTTTCCCTGGTCTTGTTTCAGCTTTTTAGTTATAGCAGGTGCTTGCTTCTCAAGTCTGATTTGCTGATCCTTCTAATAATTGCTTCTCTAGCCGCAGTGCTGAGTGCTGGTATGTGACAGACAAAATTCATGTCATCTCTCACGATGTGCATAAATCCTCAGGACTGATTGCTGTCTGTTCTTAGCAAGTGTCAATCTCCTTAGATTGAGAGGAAGGGTATAACATTCTCCTTTACTTCATGTCTTTAATTATATGGTGGTGTACCGCTGGGAAATAGATGTCTTGCCTACAGCTGGACATTGTGCCCAGAAGTGTAAGAATTAACAGCTCTTTAACTGTTATCCCCTTTATTGTCAATGTAAATGTCTCCATCTGTCCTCGAGGAACCTTGTGTTGCAGCTGACTTCTTTCCAGCCAAGGTGACTTTGAGGCCAACCGCAGCTTGCCTCTTCCACCTAATCTCTGCGAAAAGCTGTGGTTGAACAGCACATCTGTCAGTTCCTTGTCTGGGGGGGAGAGAGACCTTCAGCTAATCTTGGGGCTCCCATAGATAATCCTGGTGGGCTGTCACTAGGTCTTTCCAAATACGTGATGGGAATTCATTTCAGCGTTCTGTGCAGATCAGACTCTGGCAGGGAATGCTCTTTTTAAGATACAGTCCTATTTGACTAACATGAGTATCGGTCTGTCACAGTGTGCAAAGTAAAAAGAGATCCAGAAGAAATGGGTTTAAAAGGTTTTTTGTAGCATTGGAGATGCTGGCACAGTATCTCAGGAGTCAGCTGTGATCTGAATACTCTGCTTTAGACCTTAACATTAGTGATTAAATAATACGGTTGAGTAGGGATGGTTTTATTTGTATATACTGTAGTTAATGCTTACCTGCATAGGCAGAGCCTAGAAAATTAGGGAGAAATCTTTTCCTTTGTACTCCATAGTTAGAGTTCTTCAGTCATTTGTCTTCCATTAACTCTTTGTCATGTTCCTTTTTCTGTTTGGTTGTCGAAGAAGGCCTGGTGCATGAAAGGCAGTGAGTGAATGATCGTTTTCATTCCTTACCATCATTTTTTTTCTCTTTGTTTTGCTACATGAGCCTGCAGTTCCTTTCCGCATTACTGTTTTGATTTGCTTTGTTTCTGAAAACTCTTGGATGTAGCCATCGACAGACAGAGGGTTTTATTAGCTGTATATTTGACTAAACAACCCTTTTAAAGCCAAGTGTTTTAGTAAAGTGTCCTTCCCGAAGTCAAGGTGGCCTGTAAGCCTCCTGGTATTCAAAAAGGCACTTTCAGCATGTACAATTTTATAAGAAATTCAAACGTACTGCACAGGTTGGCTTTTCTATTTCTTTTGCAAACTGGACTGGAAATAAGTGGATGGGAGGGGAACAATTTCTTGCACTTTCCTTTATATTAATAGCAGACACTCCTGGATGGTAACGTCTGTGTTACTATCGGCTGACATTTTTATACCTTCATTTTATCTCCTGTTTACTCCAGAGATCGTGCTGAAATTATCTATCTCAATATAAAATGGGGTCAAGTTGCCCTTCCTTCCCAAATCCTACATTTTACCTTCTGAAATAAGCAGCCCTCATGTCCCCCTGTGCAGTCTTCCCATTCCCATACAGACCTCCGCTCCGGTGCGGTTCAGTCTGCTCCGCTGCTCAGTCATTTTCTGGGGGGGGAAAGGGGGGACAAGGAAGACTCCTCTGTTTGGATTTTACTGATATATAAAGGTGTCTTGGAGAGAGGTGCCTGTTGGATCTCAGGCTGGACTTTTACAGAGCTTATTGCTTCTGAACCCTCTCCTGCCGTGGGTTGTTTTTTTTTTTGGTGTGATATTGAAAGAACAGATCTCAAATTTACATTTGGAGTATTTGTGATTTAAAGTTGTCTAGCATATAATTTTCGTTGTAAAATTGAAGCTTACTTCTTATATTCAGATATTAGTAGGTTTTCTCTTAAAACATGCTCCTATTTTCCAAGTTCATGAGGTTTTGGCAGAAACTGGTAATACTGTAAAATTGGTCTCTGAAATAAGGGAAATCAGAATTGTATTTTTGCAGTACTTTGTATGTATGCCTTAACTGACTCTAATTAGACCCTTTAAGCTTAGAATACTTAAAAAAAAAAAGACTAGTAAGGAAAACCATTTCCATAGTTTATTTTTGTAAGGCAGATTCAAAAATTGCTCTTGTACAAAATCTTCTGCCTTTTTTGTGCTTATTTTTTGTGTTATTTGTAAACATCCCTAATACTCTCCACAAAGCACTAATTCTGTGCAATAAAGAGGAGTTTTTACAGTGTTTTTCATGCTAAGGTGGAAAGGAGGCAGTTATTTTCCTGAGACTGTCTTGGAGCTTTGTTTTATCAGTTCTCTTCCGAGATGCCCTTCTGAAGTACTGATTGGAAGGTTGCTCATCATCATTTTTGTTAATGAGGGAAGAACACTTACAATTCTGTCAGTGGTAAAAATACACCCTGGAGGTTTCCAGGATTTCAGTCCTCGGGATGCCCGGCTGCCACTGGACCCAACGGCTGCTGCCCGTGTGGATGGATGGGTGCTAAGTAGGTACCTGGCTTCCCCTTCTGGATGTCCTGCCCTTGAGAAGGGGCATCTGAGAAACTAATTTTAAATCCAGAATGTAATTAGAAACTGTTGAAGACTTGAGTCACACAGCAAATGGGACATTTTTACCTCGGGGCAGGCAGCTGGGGGCTGGGATGACTTCAGGCAGCTCGCCTCCCTCTCTGCTCAGTGTTAGGTGTAACCTTCGAGCACTGAACTGGAGAGGATCTGGGTTTTTTAAACAGATTTTTTTTTAATCAGGCTAGGCCTATCTATGCTACTTGGCCTAATTTACTTTCAGCTTCATTACTGCAAGGTGTAAAGCATGCTGTTCTTGACTTTTTGAATGCTGCTTAGCAGTGACTTTGCCAGCTCAGGGTGACTCTCCAGGAGCCCGCGATGGAAACTGCCGGATCTCTGGGATGGAAAGCTGCCCTGAACCCGTGGAGTCCTGATGTTGCTGGGTTGACACAGTCTCCCATTCTCTCTCTGCCTTGCTAACCCTGTGATTTATAGTGTGGAGGTTGTGGTGTGCTTTGTGGCCGCAGTAAATAGCGATGTGAAGAATGTGCTCCCTGCAGCTTATTCGTTCAGCATCTCTGTCACACAGGGGTCCCTGATAAAGTCTACCAGCCCCAATCGTTCATGTGTCAGTGCAGAGGCTTAAGGGTCATCTGGCTTTGGGGATGCTAGTATGGCAAGGCCATCAAAAATCCCTTTTAAAAGCTGCCTTAGCATTGTGCGTTCCTGTGCAGCTGGTGTTGCTCCATTGGAATTGCTTCAGGGGTGACGCATGGGGGCACAGATAGGAAGAAGGAAGAGCAAGTCTTACATTCCACCTAAGAATAAATAACTAAATAGTGCATTCTGTTCAAAAATTACAGAAATGGTGATGTTGGAATTCTGAAAGGCAGTGTGAAAGTGTGAAGTAGCTGTGAATTGACATTACACTTTCTCATCAGGTACCTTTCCTTTTTGATGTCCTCCACAGAAATTCCCTCAGTGTACGGAAAGGCAACGTTTTTTACCCTTCTGCCTCTTCGCTTTGTGCATGAAGAACACTTTAAAAATAAAGCCCACTTTTTATTATAGTGCAGTGAGAGTAGATTGCTTATGAACAGCCTCTTCTCATTTTTTAACTCCATTTTGCTTTATTATTTGTCTTTCCCGATAGCTGTGCTTCTAATTTCCTTGCAGCTTGGTTCCCTAGTGGCAGTTAGTGGTTTCAGGATTTTCGTGGGGTGGCTCATAGCTGGGTGCTTCCTAATCCCAATCATCGGGATTCAGATCTTGCTTCTGCTCTGTACTCACCCGACTCTCCAGCTGCTTCGAAAATACGTGCAGGTGGGTTTAGATTATTACAGGAAAGAGACAGAAGTGCTTCACTTGGTGTGCAGTTTTCAGAGGGGTCTTGATTGCTGTTTCCTTTAGGATTGATATACAACATCTTGCCTCCTTTATTTATACATCAACCCTCCCTTGATTCCAAGTTGTAGCATTTGGAGTTGCAAAAAAATATATTTCCAGCTTCATATCCATTTGAAAAATGTTACTGAAGAATACTCGCTATTACCAGGGGAAAGAATTTCATAGTGTGCTAGAAGCAAATCTTGGGTTGTCACTTTAGATACCAACACTTCATATTCCAGCAAACATAATTATTCATGTTTCTAAAAACTGCCTCTAGATCTTGGTTGTCGTACATGGGGTACAAAATGGTGGATTTTACTCCTTCATCTGTTGGTTTACAGGTGTGTAATACAGCACAGCATCCCGCTTTCTTTTAAAAAGAAATGAGTAAAAAGATGATCAAACAGGAGGATGAAAGGATAACTTTACTCACTTAGCAAGAATTGTCTAGTGTGTCTGTCACTTCAAGCTGTAGATCTTCACCAAGCCATGTCAGTTCATGCTCGCTGCTTGCTTAATGCACGAACACAGGGTGCCGACCTGCTGAAATGACATGTTTCTGCAGCCGACAGTGGTCGGTGGTAGACTGCCTTCGCCAGCTTGCAAGTCCTATGGTGCGGAAGAAATAATACCTTGAGATAACCTCCAAATGATGTTCACTATAGACCACATCGTAACCACTGGATGTCTTGTTGTGTTTATCCCTTGTACTGGAAAGAGTCTGTCAAAACAGAAAGGAACTGGTACTTCATTGAATCCCCTTCTTGTAGTGCTGCTGAGAGCAGTGAATTCCCTTCTCTGTCCTTTCAGCCTTACCCAGGACATGTCACTCAGGACCCCGCTGCGGGGATCCTGCCCCCGACGGACCTTTACCTGTGGTTGTGTTCGTCTTGCAGGAATGAGGATTGCATATATTTGAGATTAGAGTTAGGAGTAGTTGGCATCCTTACAGGTGTAGTCTACAGAATAGTAAAAGATAAAAAAAGAATTCTGGCAGAGGTTGCAAAATGGCTTTGCCAAAAAAGAAAAAAATAAACAAACAAACAAAAACCCCAAAACCTCCTTGTAGCGTATCAGCAGAAGCCTGATGCCAGTTGGGATGTGTTATTATTTTATTCGCTTAAAATGAAGCCTGTCACATAGCATTTTATATTCTATCTTGAACCAGAATCCTCTTATTACAAATGGAGCGGAGCGGGGTAAATCTGACTCCCCAGCTAACACCGCTTGCCACTTACCCAGCTCTTCTACCCACTAACATCCGCATGGACCATTACGGAAGCGAGTTAAGGAACCACACGAGGAGGAAGCATGCCCTGCAGCCAGGGACCAGGGAGAGTCCTTGGAAATCTTTGCCTAATTGTTTTGTTTATGAAACTCTGTAGAGGATCTCCAATGGGTTTCCTAATGAACTGGTTTGTTGTTGAGACTTACGGCAATGCTGGTAATTACACTAGAAACAGGGGGTCAAGACTCATCTTCTTTCCCACAAGCTTTCAACTACCAACCATTACATGCACAAACTATGCATTTTAGGTTTTTCTCCTTCTTCTCAAAGTTTTAACTCCTCATTTACTTGCAGAATACCTGCCGCTCATCTTTCAGACACACACTTGCAATTTATGTGCCTTTGTCCCTTTTGAAACCTTGGCTCTTGTGAGAGCATTGCTGTACGGGGTCTGAGTGGAAATGCGGCTTTGGGCTGAGCGGAAGAATTAAACTGGAGCCCAAACTAGTTAATTTTGTCACGTTGGATGAGCATTAACTAGATCTCAAGTAACCCGTCTGTAATCCGATAACAAATTGGATAGCTGTTTAAGAGTATTACGCTGGGAGGACTTTGTGTTTCTCCCAAAAGCTGAAACTTTATACCTTGTCCTGGAAATTTATGGAGAGAAGTTCAGGAGCGTTGTCTGCGTTAGCAATACGTGTTCCTATAATATACTGCAAGAATTTCTCAGCCGCCTTTTGAACATAACCATCTTTCTTTCCCAGTAACTTGCTTTTAGGCTTCATTGTTATGAAAAAGCAGATGCAAAAGCTTTAAGCAAAGATTTTGGTCTGGCATTTAATGGTGGCGTAATAGCTGAAAGAACTTCAATTTTGAGCGTGTTGGGTTTTCTTATATTTAAATTTCCATTAAGGCAAAATGGGAGGCTAGCTGAGTCTTAAACAACTGTGCAGTGGGCCATGATTTTATCTAAATGTGAGGGGCTTTTCCGTGAGAATCAGAGGTGCCAGTTTAAATATATCATTTTTGTGACTATTTCTACATAAGGAGAAGGGTTATTTTACATTAACTTTTTATACGTTACGGAACAGATGGGGTTCAGTTTAGTGTTAATAGCTGGGAAGGGAGGGAAATATCCTTACAAAAATGACGCTGAAGGTTGAGGTTGAATGAGGTTGCATTTTTCCATATATCATTTCATTTTATTACTGTGAGGAGACAGTCTTTTTATTTGACTCTTATTTTATATAGACTTACTAGTGTTTTTATTTTAAAAAATCGAGCAAATAAGATAACGGTTACACATACAGTAGCCACAAATTTCCCACTATCAGTCTTTGAGTTATAATTGATGAGACGGAGTTCCGAGCGTGGTCAAATATTTTACCAGAGTCTCCAACTTTGAGTAGCAGATAATAATAAGTAAAAGAAAAATGTTGGTTTTCTCTGTTTGAGAAGTGCTTCACTCTGCATTTCCTTATAGTATTTTTGCACGTGCTTAGATTGCAAGTTGCCTTTGCATGTTCTTATCCTGTATGGGTAGCAAAGCCGTTAGCTTATGAAAAAGCAGAGATGGGGCTAGGAAAAGCCTTCAGAAGATGGAACAAATTAACTTCTTGCTGATTTGGTGAACGTGGAATCTCCTCTTGTCTTGTTGCTGTTTTGGGTCTCAGATCCCCCATAACCAAAGGAAAAGAGCTAAACCTAAAACCGTTGTGATTTTTGTTTTGGTTTTTTCCACCCTAATTTTCAGGACTTGCAGTCAGTCCTTGGAGATCCAAGTTATGAATATTCTGTTGTTTGATCTGTCGCTCCGACAGCCTTGCTGTTCCCGAGCAGTTTGGTGTGGCGGTCTGGCTACCAAACGGGGGAACGGCAGAGGAGAGACGGGAAGGTATTTGATGAGATCTCAGAGTTCCTTAAATTCCTCACCTGTCATTTTGATGCGACAGGCGTATCCTTCACGTTGCCATTTAGTCATGGTCTGTGCTCTGGGTGACCGTATCGCTCTTAAATCTTTCACAGGGCTACTGGTCGGTAGGAGTTCTGTGAATACCCGAATCGGGGCTTTGTGGTTCAGTTTTGGCTCACATAAAGGAAATGAGGTTTTGTATCAATCCATAGCGGTGGTGCTTAAGTGTAGACGTGTTCTTTTTTTATTGTTTGTTTCTATAAAGTTTAATAATAATGGAATAGGAAAGTGTTAGAATTTGAGGGGGGAAATGGAATATGGAAGGATATGTTCTGCAGAAATTGGGATAGGGAGAGACAGAGGTGGGGGGTGTGGGCATATCATCTCTTAGGAAATACATGTGTTTATTACCACAATTAAATACTTTGAAAGAAATATGACTGTGCATATGGAGGGGAGGCAATACATGGAAGTGGGTACCATTGACAGGGAAACACCAGCTTGCTATTTTTGTCCTGCTCTAATGGCATAGAGCAGGTAATCAATTGCAAAGGAAATTTCTTGCCCTTCTCTACCCGCAGTCTCCTCCTCCGATCTCCCCCGTTCCCCTCCCTCTCCCACCTCTCAGACACACATGCACATTCCCCTTTGCAGTTCTATTGGAAGCATCTGCTGTATTAAGCCGGATCTCGCTGCTGGGTCTGAGGGAAGGGTGTGGAAAAATACCCCGGCCATTATGCGAATGGGAATGTGTCACAACTGCAGCAGCTGAGGAAATATAACTGTATGGTCTGGAAGAAGCCCCAGAGGGAAGAGGCTTTGTAAATTATTCATGCTTGCTAGTGTGAAAGCAATAAAATTAAATTAAAATTGAAATATAAACATACATCATGTTAGATTTGTGTAAAGGAAGGAACTTGGCTACTGCAGGCTTCTGGTGTTGTGGTACGCTGGAGATTGCAGCCCACAGTGTCATTTCTCTGAATAGCCGTCTGAATAGCATCCAGATAGCTCAGTATGTGGATTCTTGATAATCTGTGTATACTTTACATTTTTGTGAGACTCTTTAAGCTGACGGTGGCTGGAGACCGTACTGGAGACCTTTAGACCTGGCTGACTTGGGATTTGCTCCGCTTGATTTGAAGGAATTGACATCTGTGTGCGGCAGCATGTTGGTTCCAGGTTAGGATCAGAAAGTGGACTGTTCCCCTTTTAAGCCATTTTTCATACTTTGTAAAGGCAGAGGAGGTCAATCTCCATAGCTCCTTGATGATGTGTGCTGTGGGGTGCTCTTCTGTATTCCTCTTTGTAGCAGTGCACAGGTGCTTTTAAAATTTCTTTAGGAAAAGTGATTGAAAATCGGCTCAATACAAATCCCTTAAGCCAGTATTGATGGAGAAGCTTCTGCCTGGCCAGGAATTTGAAGCATGGGTACCATCTGCGTTCCTGCCGTTCTTTGGCCAAATTGCATTTCCAGCCTTTCTGTCCCGCACTATTTTTCATTAAATGAATTGAGTTTTCCTGAAGGTGCCTGTCCATAAATACTCCTTCCCGCTCAGCACACTCAGGTTATTGCTGCTCTCCCAGTCAGAGCAGAGCAGAAGGTAGCCAGCGGTCTTTGCAAAATGAAAAACAGGAGTTGGGAGGGAAGTGGGATAGCTGAGAACTGTACAGAAAGACTCTCTCTCTCGGTGGCTTTTGAACTACGGCCATAAATCTTTTAATAATGGTAGTGAAAAATGAACGAAGAAAGGGGAGAAGCAAGTGCAGTTTCATGCATTTCTGCTAAGAGAAAGGATAGAATAGTTTTGAAAAGGTGTGGAGTGAGGGTGAAACAGCTTTAAAAAAAAGAAGTCCTGCAAAGTGGCTCTAATTACCTCATCCTCAACTTGACATTGAAAAGCAATTTAGTGCAAGTGCAAGCAAAGCTTTGCACCTTAGAGCAGAACTAAAAGGGGGCTCAACTTTTCACATACAACAGCAAAGCTGTGGTTGCAGCCTCCGTGAGGCAAGCGGGTACTGGTGCATTGCTGTGTCCTTTGCAATCCTGTACCTTCTTTTGAGTTAGAAGTTGATAAAGACAACATGCTCGCTCAGTCTGGTATCCGTGTCCTGGGTGGGTGAGAATCCCATTGCTAGACTCAGACTGTTAATTCTGTGCTTCATCAGAGCAAATGGATATCCAAGTAAAAACGCCTGTAAGTAGTCTTTGTGTAGGCATGTACAATGGCAAGGATGTAATTCCAGAGGTTACTTTTAATGAGCATATGCTAGTTGAAATGAATAACGCACATTTTCTTTGGCTTAAGCATATGTGGTTTAGATGCAGAATGTAGTTATTGTTGTAGCCTTTTTTATTTCTCTACAGTCTTGTGAAGGATTTATGTGCAACGTCGTAAAGTATAATTATGAAGTTTAACGGCCTTGTTCGCTACGTTAGTATTGTGTTCCTTTAAGGCTTTTTTCAGTTATGAAACAATATTAATAATCTCTTTCCAGCCTGAGAAACTCCACAAGAGACTGGTTTATGGGGGAAACGTAGGTTTGAGATCAGACTCAGACCTGGTCTCCATCGGCCAAAGTTATTACTGTCTAAAGACTGTAAGGCAGTAGATGAGTGGTATACAGGGTGTCGGTCACCGGAAAGTTTTGGCTTGGTTGGTGGGCTTAGAAGGAGAAGAAAATCCTTGGGAACAGAGTCTTCAACTACCCTCCAAGAGTGTGGCAGCTTGTGCTGCCTCTGGTTTTGCCAAGGGCAAGTAGAGTCAATGCTTTCCACTAAGCTGAAATACCCACGTATACATCAGTGTGATTCCTAGCACTGACCCGCTCTAGTAACCCACCGTAGGCCTTACAGACAAAACGGGCAGAGTGTTAGTTTGCCTCTGGAGAAAGACAAACTCAGCTGATGAGAAAAGAAAATGTCCCTCTGATCTGATGTGGTGTTGGTGTCTGGATCTCTCTTGCAGTGTACTTGCCGCAAAGACATGGTGAAGATTTCCATGGATGTCTTTGTGAGGGTTCTGCAACCGGAACGTTACGATTTATGGAAACAAGGAAAAGACATTGCTGTCCTGGACCATATGAAACCCACAGCTCTGACTAGCCCAGAACTGGATGCCTGGAATGAGACGAAGGCAGAGTTGAAGGCTAAATTGCTTCGCAGGTAAAGAGAAAAAACAAAAGAAAAAAGTTGTGTCTGAGCACTGTGTTTGATTTTAATTGCTAAGATTTTAAACACTGTAATTCTTATTTTGGGATAGTTTGAACTCTTCTTTTTTTCCTTCCCTTTTTTTTTTTTTAACACTTCCTCTTGTAATTTTTCTTGGGTGATGTGCTCCCTCATTGTTCTGTTTCCTTTAAATGTTACAGAAGCACATGTTTTCTGAAAGTAGGACGCTGTGTGCCCCCTCACATCTCATCTCTTATCCTGGAAGACAAAAAATCTATAGTAAACATTTATAGCTTCACTTATCAGAAAGCAGGAGGGAAAAAAACCCTATCAATTGCAAAAGGGATTTTATGCATGCCTTTCTGTGCTTCCTTTGATCTCTGTATTAATTTTCTACAAGTTTGTGGTTTTTGTGTGTTACAGCATGCTTCAATTGAAAATTTGGCATGCTAACCTTTTACTGTTGGAATCTTGCTTTATAGGATAGGAGATGAGGAAGAGGACAACAAACACCGGTATGTGACTTCCCTCATCAACTTAAATGACTTCATTCTTTTTCCTGTCAAGTTTCTTAAAATAGTAACTCTGAAAGTGTTTTCCTTTTTCAGTTAGTTTTTTCATGTCTGCTTCCTTGAAAGGGCACAGAAAATCCTTGGGCATCGAGGTTTCTCAGACTTCATCTTGGTTTTGTGTAGTTTTCTGAGATCTCTTGCGTCGTTAGAGAAGCTCACCTATCTCATGCCTGTTCTGGTTTTCCATTCTTGGGTGTGCAGTTAATCTACTGAATTAGTACTGATGTGTAATGATTAACTGGTTGTGGATAAAGTTAACTGGTCACCGAAGCAGATAGTTAATAAAAAGCTGCCACTGTTCCAGAAAGGGGACTTGAACTAGAGTGTTTTAGACATGGGCTGCTGCTGGGAGAACTGCCCTTCCTCATCAAGCTTGCTTGAAGCATGAGACTCTATATTATAGGAAATCGAATTATCATAGGGCTCTAATGTACTCAGATGGAAAGTGTGTGCCCTTCCGTATGCTCCCTTACCCTTTTTTCCATCCTTCTCCTTCCTGCTCTGCCTGTTACCAAAGTGCTTGCAGTGTCGCACACAGAGCTTACTTCTTTTTCCTCTCATCTCGTATTTATTGAATTTCTGGTGTGAGTGTTGGCAGTCTCTGGAAATAGTACTGCTTCATCCAGATGTAATATTCTGCTTCTAATTTCAGTTCTAACATTACTTCTTTGAAATCCAGGGAAAAAAGCTTTAAATAGACTTTTGGTTTCTGGGGCCATCTCTGATAGGGACTTTGAGTAACAGTTTAAAAACTGTTGACCTAATAATTTGATGATAGCTGATTTATTTAGGCATTCTAGGAAAGAAAAAGATAACATACTAGTAAGTGTCTCTCTTTCTCTAGCACTGGTCTTTATTGTCTTCCAGGAGTTTTCAGTCACCTGGTGTTGCTTTGGACTGGTGGTCCTGTGTCTTGCCTGCTCTACGTGAAATGATGTGTCCGTTATTTTACAAATGCTGAAATGGGATAGTGTGTTCCCCATTAAATCCATGCTCCCAAAGACATAATAAATAGGATATTTTGGCAGATAACTGACCTCTGCAATGTTGCTCCACTCCAGAGGTTATATTCCTAAAATGTTTTCAGCTATTCCTTCCAGAGCGAGCTTCAGGAAAAGCAGTGTAGTCGGAGAGTCAGAAGTTGCGGTTTATGCTCTGTGGGCAATGACTGTCTGAACTCCAGTGGGTCCTTGGATCTTTTTCTTCCACATCTGGAAATTGGGAATCTCTTTACTGCCTATGGCTATTAAGGGTTACTTAGATATTTGTAATGTTTGCATACGGTAAGGTACGATAGGAACACCAAGGATTATTTTCCCTCTTTGAGCCTATTGCTTAGAAGAGCAGCCTCTCTCTTAACCTGAGCTATTGCAAAAGATCCAGGTACTTTTCTCCCCTTATCTGTTCATTGTTTCCTAGATTATTTCAGTCTTATCCTGAAGCAGTTTTGAGGCTGTTGAATACCTCTTAGCAGCAGTCTCTCTCCTATGCTTATGTCCTGGAAAGACATTATTTTACTTGAAGGCTGACTTTTCTCAGCAGGATGGACTTCACTGGAAGAATGGGATTCACCTCTGCCCGAACCTCTTCACAGTTGTATCTACTTAATTTAAATCACTTTGTGGTCTGTTCTTCAAAGAGTACAAATGCTGCTTTTTTGCCAACTCTCTTGGAAAATGTAGCTTTTAAACTCTGCAGAGAGATATGTTATTTCTTCTCTAAGGTCATTCATACTTAGTTACCTTGAAAAACTCAACTTTGTTTACTTTATGGCTTCAGCAAGAGACTGTTTTAGTCCACAAAAAGCCCATTTCTGGTATGTGAATTATGTCGGATACAGAACATCTTCACTTCTGGAAATGCACAGCCTTCAGCTTGTGGTTCTGGAAGCACAGTTTCTTTAAATGAAGTGCTTTCTCCCTCTCTTCATTTTTCCACAACTTCAGAGTGAGAAGAGCACTGCAAAAAGATCTTTTTTATCTACTGTGAGTATAAAGCTTTGTGATTTAATTTTTGCCTGGCATTTCTACACCACAGGAATAAAACACACACTTCACTAAAAATAGCTTGTGATACTTGATTCTACTCCAGTGCTTTCTTCACCAAGTATGGAAAGTTCCAGCTGCAGTGGAAGCCTTACAGGTTTATCTCCTCCTCCCACCTTGCTCTTCCCCCGCAGAGAAGGTGATGTGTTCTTAGAATATGGGTGAAGAGAAAAGTTGATCCTTCTGGGTTGAGCTGTGTGTTCCTGCTAATGAGTGTCTCGCAGGTGCGAAGTTAACATCTATACTTGGAGGGCTACCATATGGTTAGAGTCTAGCAATTATAAATTCCTGTGCATGTAGATAAACTTTCTTTTTTATTAATCATTCATCTCAGGTTGAATTTTTTTTCTTCCTTCTTTGTTGGTTACCTGATTAAGGGCTCTTAACTTCATTGTACTCCAGATCTAATTAGTAGCTGAGTTTCTGGGCTCTGAGGATGGGAAGCTGAATTTCAGCTTTTCTAGAGTTTGGGCCCGATGAATGCAGTGCGATTGCGTTTTACAGTTTGTTACACGATGGTAGATGCAAGGGCCTGGAACAGGGAGGCCATATGGAAGATGCTGCTTTAAAAAAAAAATCTCTGCATGCTAAAAATGGTGTAAAAAATGCAGGTCTCTGAATCAGCCTCTTTTGAAAAAGAGAGCTTGTTAGACTTAAACCCAACATTCAAGCAGCTATTTGATAGATCCTGTGAAGAAATTGTACTGGGTCTGGCTGGGATGGAGTTAACTGTCTTCATAGCAGCCCACGGGGCTGCGTTTGGGATGTGAGGCTACAACAGTGCTGATAAGGCGCCGGTGTTTTGGCTGTGGCTGAACGCTGCTTGCCCAGTGTCAAGGCTTTATCTTTTTCCCACTCTGCCCCGTGACTGGGCTGGGCGTGGGCGAGAGATTGGGAGGGGACATGGCTGGGACAGCTGCCCCAGCGTGGCCGAAGGGATACTCCATATCGTGTAACATCACACTGAGCAATAAAAACTGGGGCAGAGAAGGTAGAAGCGGGGGTTGGCTTCCAAGGTGGCCGTTGTTGGCTGGGCAGTGGTCTGCCTGGGGGAGAGGGTGAGTGCGTTTCCTTTGCTTGTTTCTTTTGTTTTTTTTTTTTTAATTATTTCCTCTTTCCTTCACCTATTAAACTGTCTTTGTCTCAACCTACAAGTTTTCTGGCTCTTGTTCTTTCTGTTTTCCCTCCCTGTCCCACTGGGGAGGTGGGGAGTGAGCGAGTGGCTGCGTGGGTGCTTGGCTTCTAATCCAGTTCCTAACCAAAATACATTATCCCGACTTCTGAATTTGCATTTGTCTTTGCATTGTGGCTGCTGTAATCTCTTTGCCTTAGTGGCGTTGACTCTTTAGAAAGAACAGCATTGCTATTGGCTTGTTAGTATTAGTCTGATCATATTAATATGCACTTTTTTTAGTTAGACTTCATAGGCCTTGGACCCTGTGAATTATACTGCTGAAAAATCATAGACTGCCTATTGATTATGCTATAAGCGTTCATTATATTGTGTTTTTAGAAACTGGCAGTGCTGGGTAATGTTTCAGAGCTGGAAGATGATGCTTTGCAGACTTCCAGCAGTTTGCCAAAGGGAAGCACGTACGGAATGAAAAGAAATGATAGCATGGAGGCAGAGGATGAAAGGAAGATGTATAACAAGTTCTCATCTATATTTTGAAATACAAGCAAAATAGATTTAAAATACAATTAAAATGGTCTTAACTGCAGCTCGTGAGCTTACATTAGTAATGGTGGGGAAAAGCTCTTCAAGAAACCCGGACAATTAATGGCTGCTGTGAATGGATCTTAAATGTTGCGTTATGCAGGGTTCATCTGTTTCCTTTCAGATATCTGTTTTGCCCTGTAGCTATTGTTAGCTACCTTGTGTTTTCTCTCCAAAGAAGATCCTTTTGGTTTTTATTCAGCTTTTTAAGTCAGTGATTGTTTTATATATTGAAGGCTGGTTTTTTATGTCAAATCACACTTCTGTACTTCTAGGTCTCACAGAAAAAGAAGTCAACCCAGAAGACACAAAACAGAGGATCAGAAGTCTCTTGGGGATGTCATGGCTATTGAAACTGCCTTGGAAGATGTGAAAGTAAAAGAGGAGCTGAAAAGAGGGCCAGATCTAGAGGAAGAGGAGAGAAGCAAAGTGATGGAGGGCGCAGAAGGTGAGGGCCCTGCTCACTGAAGGCAGATCACTTCAGTGAAGAACTGGGGCAAGCGATCGCTCTAAAACACATTCGTAAATAACTTGTCTGCTGTTGTTTATTTCTGTTGAAATATCAGTGGAATCTTTCCCAATATTAAATCTATGCTCACTGAAATACACCATCATTTACAGCAGCAATTGATTTTTCCCCCTCTTTAAGGATTCAGTCCAAATAGCTTTCTTGGCAGGGCTTGAAATTTCTGCCAAAACTATTACAGGTTTGTAAAAATATATATTAGGGAAGGAATATTTTTAAATATTTCACCGAGAAACAAATAAATATATTTTGTTCACTACTCTGAAAAGGAATGATTTGTGCACTCCCTTGTGCAATTAATCTTTTCCCCTTTCCCTTCCTTCCTCCCCATTTCTTACAGCGACTGAATAAAGTCAGCCTTAGGTTGTGTGGGATCCACAGCTGCTGCATGAGTGCAAGTTGCAGGTTTGGTTTTCTTCAAGTCGGCTGTAGGAGGGAAGCTTTTCAGCTTTCTTTGCGTGGCTGAAGTTAGTACCAGTCCATGACAACTCCCAGTCCTTTATGATTTCTTCTGCATAAAAGCACAGGTTCCAAACTGTTTAGGAGAAGGCAGAGAGGAATAGGAGCTGCTAAAACAACAGAGCTGTTTTCCACAAAGCTGTGGCTAAATTTATGTGCGACCTTGGATACGTCACTTAGCCTTTCTCTGCTCATTGACACATCCGTACAGTGGACATAATATTTTTTAATACCGTGGTCCTCCTGTAAGAAACAGTGTCTGTAAAATTCTTTGGAGCTGTTTGTTGGAATACACCATGACTTAAGGCAGAATATAACCGAAGGCCTGTTGCAAAACCAGAGAATGTCTTGGTTTGTGTTTTTTGTGTGACATGTTCCTAATACATATGGTTAGTCTAAAGGCCTGACCTCAGCCATCTTGCTGGAGGCTTTTTTTTTGTGATACTTTTTTTTTCTTGGCTGTGGATGAAAGGTTGCAATTCTTGCTGGGAGTAAACTGCTTTTTTTCTCGTAATGTGCGTGGTTAAGTAGTTGATGTGTCTATGATGCACTCTCTCTTTGAGGCACTCTCAAGCATTTCGTAAACACTGGTGAATTAATTTTCATATATTGTATATATTCAGTATTTGTTTAGCATTTGGGGAAAACTGATGCCACAACCTGTTTAGAGAACCTTGATAATGATCTTAAAGGAACTCTGTGGAAGCTCTTGGGAAAAGATTTGAGGTCTTTGTTCAGTGCCAGAGTCTTTTAGCTAGACAGTGTATTTTCGCTTTTCATGGGAAATAAGGAGTTTGGAAATCATTGTTGTACAGAGCAGGGGTAGCACAGTGCCAATAGTTAATTCCTATTGCCCTAAGTGTGGAAGCGTCAGCAGTGTGTTAAATTGTGCGCTCCTAGCTCTTGTACGAGTTTAACAGCTGATGCTTGTAATAAATGGCCCGAAAATGCTGATATCCCTTTGGAGACAAGAGATAAGTGACAAGGACAGATCCGAGATCCTTAGAACGGCAGAGGAACAATAAAGGCTCTGTTCTAGCCGAATAGGTTCCAAATCCTACACGTAGACTACGTTAAGAGCTCTTTAACTGTTAGCACAGGAGGGAAAAACTTCTTTTCAGCACCATTGCAGAAGGCGTCACTAGAACTAGACTATTTGCAGTTTCTGAGGGGTCTAGTGCTCGGTGTGGCTGTTAGCAAATATACAAGTTTCTTAATGCAATATAGCAATTAAATACCACGGAATTCTCTAGTTTTCTACATCCTACTGTCTCACAAGTGTCTTACAGTTTCATCTAGAAAAAGAAAACAGCATCTGTTCGGATGGCCCTGCTCATGGCAATTTAGCTTCCCCCCGCCTTCACTTTTTCTTTTCCTCTGATTTTCATTTGGCTTGATTTCCTACTTACACCAGCAAAGATGACCTTGAGAAGGAGGAAGAATGAGATTTCAAAGTAATCATTGGTAGTTTCAAAGTAGGTCTTATGCTTCATGTTATTATTTGGACTAGCCGAGTATTAATAACTTGAGGTTTTCAGGATTTCTGACACAGATACCTTAACGTGTTGTTTTCTTTTGGGTTTTATGACTCAGCTTTATATTCATAATTTATTATGTTGCTATTAATGCATTTAGAACTCTTAGCAGGTTGTCTTGGGACTTGAAATGAAAAAGGAGAGTCTTTAAGCTCTGCTCTTCTCTGGGCGTGCCAAGCAGCAGAAATATATCCTGCGAGTCTGCAGGTGTTCGCTGCGATGCTGTGCCCGAGTCCTGCAGGCTCGGGCTACCAACCATGTATCTTACAGGAGGATTCTTTTTTTGCCTAGCTGCAAAATAGTTGTGTGTTTATTTTCTACCACATTCATTAAATGGCATTCCCACATATCCTCTTGAGCGTTGCAATTGTAAACTAAGTACATAATTACATAAAGTAATACTGTGATCAAGGTGCCAGTGAACCAGAACTGAAAACTTTTCTGCTGTTAGCTGTATGTAATAGCAAATGGGTGCATAACTGACTTTTAGATGACCATTTGCTACGTGAGGATTTTACTTCGGGCAAGATCTCAAGAATTGGCCATTAGCCACGTGGCTCGTGGCTCGCTCATTTTTCTCCGGTGTTGTTTAAGCTGGCAATGTGAAGTCATTAAGAGACGAGACTGTTTAATGTGATGGCAGCATTATCATGAAACAACGTCGTAGCACAAGAGTTTGTCCAGGAGACTTTGTGGACCTTTCTGGCACCATGTAGAGAAAATTGAGCCTTTTCAGAAATCTGCTAGCCGTCGCTGTGGCCATCTACATATTTGTAGTACATGCCGTATGAAGTTCTGGTAACAACTGAGAAGACACAACCCCTAGAAGCAAGCAGAAGGTGTTTTCCTACCACTTTGGCTTTCTGCTCTTGTATCAGTCATGTTCGCATATTCTGTTTAGCATAGGTGCTGTACAGGATATAAACACCGAGCACGCAGGGTTTGCTTTAAGGTAGTATTCTCTTCCTAGAAGTAAGTAATGCTGTTTAAGTGAAAATGTGAACTCGGTGTTTAGGAGGAACTTTGGCATGGTGGAATAGTCTTTGTGATTCCTTCATCTACTGCACAGTCTCCCACGTGGATTGAAGAAAAACCCTTGAGTGCAACTATTACACAAACACAGACATCTTGAAGGGTGCAGTGCCGTATTAGAGGGACGTGCTGGCAAAATTCTCCTGCTTTTTCCCATGTTTAGGTTCAGCTTATCTCTGTGCTTGTGCTTCTGCTAGATTAATAAGTCTAATTTACAGTTGCTTTTTGAGCTGTTGACGGTGCAAGTTATTTAACTGAAGTTGTGGCTAAATTACTGATGCTGAAGGACAGCTGATAGGCATCCCTCTGTTAACCTGCCGTCTTGATTTGTGCAGAAAGATCCCTTTCCTTTCTAGAAGTATTCATGATGGCCAGATAGGGCCTTTGAATTTTACCTCGCTTTTTCCCGGCTTCTGATTTTATAGATTCGCTTGCAAACTAGTTTGTTCATCTTAATGCAAAAACTTTTAAACAAAGTTCTACATGCCAGCTGCTGTCAAATTACCCATTTAGAAGTCAATAAAGCTGGTGAATGGCATTTGTTTTGTTGTTGGGTAGAGAATTCTCTGAGTGTATAGAGAGTAAATATGATCTGGTTTTGTGCAACTGGGGAAAAATCCAATTTGCCTTTCATTCAATATGTTTGTTTCTCCAAGGAAATTCAATATTCCTTTCTCTGTGATAGAACAAACCAGTTTATCTGAGGGACTGCCTACACAAGTACAACAATAACTATTTGGGCTGGACTTGTTCCCATTTTTATAAATTAGTGTAAATAAAGTCATGAGACCAGACTTCTGGGAAGTGTCGAGGTTGAGGTATCCCCTAGAAGATTTCAGCAGGGATTTTAGCACTTTATCTTATTGTGGGATTATTCACCTTCTCTTTTCAACCCTTCCTCCTGCAGATACCTCGTTATTGTGTGATGGATTATGTGATTCGCTGTTCACGAGGTTTGGCTGGTCAGCTTTGGTTTAGTCCTTAATGCAGGGCTCTGAGTAGGTTGGGATTGGTGAGGCATCGTTATTAGGGTGGATAGTCTTCCTCTGTCTTTCGTTGTCATCAGCCTTCCTCCCCATCCTGTTAGTGGGAGAATGACCTTTTGCAGCAGGGTCGTCTAGTCATAGCATCTGCAGGTGAAAAACAACCTCTTACGGAATAAATTGAGCACTGGCATCTGTCCGCGGAGCATCTATTATTTACTTACCTTTGAGTGAACTGATAACTTCATTCATGAAGTGGGGGAAGAGTTGGGCAAAGGGAACATACATCATTTTAGTTGGAATAAGGCAAGATGTGAAGGCATCTCCTGTCCTAACCTAGAGACACTTGCTCAATGGCCAGTGGGAATTTTAATTACTGCTGTAAAATCAGACGGTGTGGATACACAGAGTTATAGAGTCTTTAACAGAGTTATATTGGGAAGATAGGTGGGGAAGACTTTTATGGGTTGTTACTGCCTCTGGTAAAAATATTGAGACGTCTAGCTGTTCAAGAAGTGTTTTTGTTGTCACAGCCGTGTAAGAGACCTGCAGCACCATGCAGATAAGATGAATGACAGTAAGCTAGGAGAAACAAGGACAAATGGAGCAAGTGTTAGGAAAGGATGTCTCCATAACCAGTGCTGGCATTGTGTCTGTAATAGGCTGTTCAGTGCTGTACTTGATTTATGCTTTAAAGGCATCTTTTTAAAAGACCTTACAGTAGAAATCTTTTGGTAATAATGATTCAGGTGTCTTTGTTCAATTCTTCATTTCCTAGGGCTGTTGAATGCATTGACACGCAGTAATACTCAGATAAGAGCTGTGCGTGCAAATGGAGGGAGCAGTAAATGGGGGTGGTCCAGAGGTTAGGGCAAACTAGTGATACGGAACGGTGGTCTCCAAACGTTTTTGATTGCACCCCCTTATCAGCAAAAATATTATTTTGAGCACATGTCCCGATATATGTATATTTATTTATAAAATCTATATATGTATTACTGTGCTAAAATATTATGTACATTATAAAACATACACAAAAATAGACATTTTAAAAAGATTAAACAAACATAAAGTACTATTTTAAAGATATATTTTATTTTCTTTATTAATGGTACAAAAATATTTCCTTCCTGCACCCCAGTGGATGGTTTTGCACACCCTACTTCAGAGGCTGCTGATACAGAAAACTTGAAATACAGAATTAAGGCTACCGTAATATATTACATGTTGTTTGGCACACTGTCCGGTTTCTTAGGGGTTTAGATATTTTTCCCTCCAGGCAACATTCATTTTGGCAGACTTTCTGTTCCAGTCAAGAATTAAATAGTCCATAGAAACGACACAAGTCTTTTCTTTCTAAAGTGGGCTGCGCTAAGTCAGTGCTGAAGTACAGCTGAATATGTCTACAGCTTTCAGTCTGCCTGTTTGAAAGGAAGAATAATACCATAATGTAATACGTTAGCCCAGCATTGGAGCATTTTGATAAAAGGAGAAAAATATTAAATGCCCAGAAATCTTGGCATCTGAAGCTATAATGTTGCCTATTATCTTGACACAGGTGACTGCAAAGTAAAGGCCCGTCCTCCAAAAGTAAAAGGCGAGAGGAAGAAGAAGCACCTTTTCCATCAACACCAGCACCATCTGCAAGCGCCTCAGCCCCCTCTGCAGCAGCAGCCACCGCTGCCACCGCCGCCTGCACCACAGCAGCAGCTGGCAGAGGACGAGGCGCCAGCAGCACGGCCACCAGTACCCCCAGCAGTACCCACGTCATCCACAGCAGAGAAGAGCTTGCCCCCAGCTCCCCTGAACATTGTCCAGCCCTCGGAGGCACCGGCTGAGGAAGATGACTTTAAACCTCGGCCAATCATTCCCATGCTTTATGTGGTTCCACGGACCAAAAAGGTGGTGTTTGACAAGGAGCGCATGTCCTGCCAGCAGGCGTTTGAGCAGTTTGCCACGCAAAAGAGTCCAAGTTGGCGGGAGCAGACGGTCCCTATGGAAATCCCTGTGAAGGAGGAGGAGAATGCAGAAGCAGAAAATACCGAGGTCGCCACAGAGGTCAGTGATTTACAGGTATGCATGACCAAGGAGGTGACTGTAAGATTTGCTAGTTTTAAGCAACAAGTTGAGGACTAAACTTGGAATGAGAGGAGTCCTGAATTGTGCCTGAGCCTCCAGTGGAATAGTGCCCTGTTGGAGAGCCATAGAGTGCTTTTACAGGAAGAGATTGATTGTTTTCTCACCGTTCAGTCCATCATTGCATTGATGCTGGCTGATGAATCAAACTTGGTTATTGTCTTCAAAAGATAAAACAGAAAATCTCTTTTCCTGCTACTAATAGTACGGATAATACTGAAATGGTCATCCCAAGCCCTAGGCAGGAAGACCCAGCACAAGCAAATGGCTGCTGCAGAGCAACTATTCCGAGAATGGTAAACCCAAACAATCCCAAGGGGGACTTGGATCACACCAACATTTCGATAATGCTTCCCCCTTGTTTCTGACTTCTCCAGCTGATAGCATGTGCTTTATGCTTCCAGGTGTTGGCCTGCTATATAGTGTTGCCTAGGGATCTTTTCTATCATGTGATTTAGAACTGGAAAAGTTGGCAGAACTTTTCATGGACAGTACAGTTTATGGCATGTAATCTGTCACAGGCATCTCTTTTTCCTTGGAGAGTGCTTTCCTGAGGACAGTCTCTAAAAGAGGAAGGAGGAAAATGTTCAGGAATTAGCAGCAAGTCAGAGCAGTATTACGTAGCTCTATTTTCCTGCATGATGCTGCTGAAAGAGCCAAGAGAATGGCAAAACACTGTTAGAAGTTACGGGGATAGGGGGAAATGTGCATTGCCACGCCGGCATGGCACAATTAGCATACCTTTCATGTACATTTTTCTAAGATAATGACTGCAGACTAGAGAAGAAAAAAACGCTGTGCTATGATGGGCAGCCGTAAGCACCTTCACCTCTGCTCACTCCTGTGTAACACGGAATGTACTTGGATTTCATTCTTAATGCTGCAGCACTGCTGCTTGTCCTCATGTTTGTGAACCAAAGCACGTGGTACTCTCGATTCCTAGTGCAGAGGAACTCGCCTGTAATGCGTTCAGTGCCCATCACCAAAGAGGACTGAGAGCCCCCGTGATTAGGATGCACGCAGTGTTTACAGTGTTGGATGATATACAGGGCAGTGGGTGCAGTACGATATAAATATACTTGTCATAAAATGCGCTGTAATGTTCTAGTAAAATGTTTCTGGTCCTACATGCTCTGTACCTAATTTTTGTGCTAGAGTTCCTAGCTGTTTACGTGATTGACCAGACTTTTCATAAGCTAATGGAATTGGCAGGCTTGAGGCTGTTCTGATTTTAAGAAAAAACACTGTAGTTTACCTTTACCCAACATCTTAAGAGATAGCATTGACTTTATCTGCCACAGTAATTGGCTTGGGAGGCTTTATTGATTGCAGCCAAAAGGCAGTGAAAAGTTTGCTGTATAAATTCAAGAATTCTTTTATGACAAGGATTCTGCCTCCGCTGTCCTGTACTCTCCCTTGCTTGCCAGGATATTTTGGGGTTCCCATCTAGCTTGTTCTGGTTTGTTACAGACTGCTTCTGCTTTTTCAAAAATGAAGATGGAGATAAAAAAGAGTCGTCGCCATCCACTGGGCAAACCACCAACCCGCTCCCCATTGTCGGTGGTTAAACAGGAGACCTCAAGCGATGAGGGTGAGTGCACTAGCATTAAGAATGCTTGTATGTCTTGTCTGATCTGAAAAATTGCTGAAGCCGTTAACATAACTGGATGGCTTCAAACTTTTTGTGTTACACTTAACTGATAGAAAATGCAGCATGTTCCCATTTTGATAACCCAGCTGGAAACAAAATTCATCTGTGGGAGGTGTCCCTTCTCACCTCCCACCCTTTTTTCTGTCAAGAAAAATATTTTGCTGGCTGCAGAGTGAGGCAGCATTTTGGGCAAAGAGAAAAAAAAATAGTTCACAGAACATAACATCTTAAAGTAAAAGCTCCTTCTTAGATATTGCATTAAAATGAGATCTCTTCACCTCGGAGGGTGGTGGAGGTTAGGTCTGCTGTTATATGTGTATGGGGAAAGTTAATTCTAACTTTTTGGTTGGCTTTTTAATTCATGTGAATGTTGGGGTCCAGCTTTTCTTGGCAGATCCAGAAATGAGAATTAGAAAGTCTCTCAGTGCATAACTGTACATCGCTGATTTTTCTTTTCCCACATTCCAGTCACTGTGAATGCCGTAACAGTCTGGACCAAGGGAAAAAAAAAAAACAAAACATCTTACCTCTCACTTTCAAGATACTTAGAACTTTGCATTCAAAAGGGCAACATCTTTTCTGTTCAGTTTCCTTCAGAGAATATATCCATTGATTTTAGAGAAACTTTGTGTAGGAAGGGGATATTCTGTACATACATAGCTCCGTTTCCCTACCAAGGCTGAGGTATTCGCTGTCTTGCATATGTGTAATGTGGAGTGAAGCGTTGAAGGGCAGTTGAGACTAGTTATCTTGTTTTGGTGTGAGACCTTGCAACAAACTTTGCGCTGAAGGATCCTCATTAGACAGATTCTTTTCACTGTTTTGACTTTTTGGATGGTGTACGGGGACTTTGGCTGACTCAGGAGCAACTTTCTGTGAAAGCTGGCATTTCTTGGGGACTGATTTACAGCACTGTTGGGCAAAATCTGATCAAACAAATTCTTCTTTTCCCCACCAGGGAATAGAAGCAGCTCTCTGCACTCCTTGCTTTTTCAGGGCTAATGTGTAAGGATGATCTGGAGGCTGCAGTGAGGAAGAGTGAGCATGCAAATTAAAAGGATGCATATGCTACACTAAGATTCAGTTGAGAAAAATTGTTAGCCTTTTCTACTTGTGTATAACTTGCTTGAAATGTAGGAGCCATCCTGAATGCTGTGTCTCACCTAGAATCCATCCTGGGATGAGTGAAGGTGATGATAACATACAACAGCCATTTCCTTTTTTCCTCTCAGTCTATCACTCTGCATTATGGTGCTGGTTTCGTTGATCTTACTGCTATCCTAAATCCTTGCCTGTCTCCTGATGTGCTTTGACTAAAATTTGGAGAAACATGGTTTAGTTTTTGGCTCATGTCTTAAAATGTCATTAAAGGTGCTTGGTTTCTTCAAAAGGTGAGTGGTGAGTTTGGCTTTGAAAGTTACAACACCTTGAAAGTACCAATGTGCACACCCAAGGTCACTGGTCTTTTTAAATTCTGTCTGTGCCTTACAGGAGGTGTGGACAGGTAAGCACGTTTAGCTGAAGTTAAGGCTGTAGAACGTGTCCGTGTAAACCTGCTTTGTTACGAGGGCCAGCTCTGGTCTGACACACGCCGAACTGGCCGTCGGCTCCTGGCGTGAGCAGTATCTTCCTTTAGGAAGGAAAGCCTAACGCGCCCGCTGGCGAGGCTGTTCCTGTTTGTCCCCTTTCCAGCAGAATCTTATGCAGTGTTGTGGAAAAGATGATGGTGTTAGCAATTATTGTTAGCCTATGGATACCAGTTTTAGTCCAAGATAAAAATAAAAATACAGTAAGAAAGCAAATACACTTTTTAGGAAGCAACCGTCATTTGAAGCATGACAGATATACACAGACGGCGTTCGTCATCTCAAAAAAGGACTGATTAATTAAACACAATAAAATTTCCCACGTCATCTGGCAAATATATATCAGATTAGTTGGGGGGAGCATTTAAAATCCGAGATGTAAACTTAGCCATTAGTGTTCCTTTCATCCTTTCTGGTACCCTAAGAGTCTGAAAGTCTTAAAAGGGAGGCAGAAATGGGGAGGAGGCTGAGGCTTGTTGAGAGCAGAACATTAACTGTGTATTTCCAGTAATTAACAGTGAAGCAGTCAACAATTTGGTTTAATGTGCTGAGCTCTGGGAATAATGTTCCACTAAGATGTTTTTGACTTCCCCTGGCCAAAGCTGTTCTTTTGGAAACTATGCAGATTGACAGCGCAAGGAGTGATTTACACTTAGTCTTGTGTGGAAAATTTAACACTTAGAGTGACTCAAACTTCCTTAATAAGGAATGGTAAGAAGCTTGGACCCCCAAACTGCCACAAATGGATTCTGCGGTGGTTTAATCATAAAATGCCAAGGGCCTTTTAAAGGTTTTGTAAAAACAAAGAATTAGCAAACTAATTAGCACAAGCAGTTCCTATCGGAGCTCTGGCAGAAGAAAAGGTGGTGGTGAATACAAATTGAAGGCTTAGTGGTGTGTGCTTGATGGAAGTAGCTGTGAAGCAGCGGCAGAAAAGTAAAATGAAAACTTGAACCCAGAATATTCTCATGGCCAAGATTTGTGTTTGCAGAAACAGGTATGGGATGCGCTTTGGGAAGGTTGAAACAGACTTGCTGCTGACCAGTGGGAACTGGGAGCTGGCCTAACCAAACCAGCACGAACTGCGTGCACGTCTTCCAGGGACTGCAGCTCCCAGCTGGAGAAAGGACGGGGATTTCCTTGCGCTTGCATCATGCGTTTTGAACTTGGCTTCATTAAAAGGATGCTGTAGGTTTGCACAGCTAGAAAGTGGAGAGTTACGAAGGCAGTAAATCTAGATTCTCTTCTTTCTTCTTCCTCGTGGCCAGATCCATTAGGTCATCGGTGTCTCAGTCTTGTCTATCCTACCCATAAAGTGGAGATTATATCCATTTAGGGAAGTATTTGAGGCATACACATATGAGGAACCACGGACAAGTTGAATGTTCTTATTTAGCGAACTTCTTGTGTTGTCGAAACATTAGCTGTGTAACCCTGCCTTACTGCGTTTTGCCTCTACTGACTGTCCATTGTTCGGGGATTTTTTTTCTTTCTAGAAACATTTCCATTTTCTGGGGAGGAAGATATGAGTGACCCAGAGGCTTTGAAATCTTTACTTTCCCTCCAGTGGAAGAATAAAGCACATAATTTCCCAGCTGAAAGGAAATTCAATGCAGCTGCTGCCCTGAGTGAGCCATACTGTGCTGTCTGTACCCTCTTTTACCCGTATAACCAGGTAATTCCTGATACTGCTCAGATGGACGCGTCAGTGGTGGGTACTGAGTGGTGGCTACTGTGTAAGTTAGGATGCAGACCTTTAGAATAATAAAGAAAGAAGGCTCATACAACTTTGCACACCAAAGAAGTGTGTTTGGATTTGGCAGAGGCAGTGGATGGAGCCTTTTTTGTTATCTTTCCTGGCTTCTCTGGCTTTCTCAGCTTTCATTTTTAAAATCACACATGAAGAGCTTTGTACTGCAAACATTATTTCACGCAGAGAAACAGTGCCATATTGGGCATGTGATGGCTCTTGTTTAGAGATGGGCCCGCACTTCTGAATATATGCAAACAAGCAGCAAAATAAAAATTTACTGAGTAAGCACATACATCATTTTTTGGAAACTACCAATATGCTTTGGGATATGTTATGAGCAGAAAGGCAAAATTTATCAGATGAATTAGTTATTTGCCCAGTTGTGTATTGATTTGTTCCTGCATGTTTATAGAGCCAAATCTGGCTTTGTGTGTCCACTAGGAATACGTGCCTTAGATGCATATATATGTGTTGGAAGCTTTTTCTGAGAAAAGCAGAACCCACCTCCCCCTTCAATAAAATCTCTTGATTTATTATACAGGCTGAAAATAAAATATCTGTTCTGATTGCTGGATGTTGTTGTATAATGGTTGTAAGGAAAACTGGGTACAGCTGGGCTGTTTTAATCTATTGGTTTTAACTCTGGTCCGCTACCAGAAACCTTGAAATGTCCTTCTGGAGAAATTCTTGCAGAAAGAGCAGGGAAGGATGCCAAAAGGATGGGAGAGGGGGAGGGAAGGTCTTGCTTTTATTAATATTTTCCTTTTTTTTTCCTTGGTGTTTTCAGCTGCAATTTAGGAATTTAGATTTTTACTGAAGAAAAACAGAGAAAGCTTCTCATTATTCTAATGCTTCTTTGAGCTTTCAAAATCAATTACAGATCCCAGTACAGGCCTAAGGAAGAGAGAGATGAGCAAAAGGCAGGGGTGGGGGTGTGCATGAGAGGATGACTTTTTTTGCAAGGGGAGTGCTCTGACAGTAAGGTTAAAGTTGTTACCAGGGAAGAGGCGATTCCATATGATGATATTTTCTCTTTAAGTCCTTACAGATGGATAAAGAAGCTGTCCCAGTCTCTGTAGGGGAGACCACCTCTTTCGTCCACCTTTCTAAGTGCGGACAAAAGACCAAGCCTCTGATCCCGGAGATGTGCTTTACCTCAAGTGGAGAAAACACAGAGCCTCTTCCTTCGAATTCATACATTGGAGAGGATGGAACCAGTCCCTTGATATCCTGTGCCAAATGCTGCCTGCAGGTTCATGCTAGTGAGTGTTTCCTTCTTCACCAAACTGTTTTGGGTATTGAGAAACTCCCGAGTTCCTTTGTATGTTGCCTGTGTTTGAATTCCTTCTGGGCGTGCTTGCTATACCTGTCACTCCCACTTTTTCATTTTCTGGTACTAGTATGTGCATATATTCCAAGTTCATCTTGGCAATCACTGGTCTTAAAAATACACACAAATACTCTTTTTACTGTTTGTTTTGTTGGCTGAGTCTTCTCTGTCTCGCAGAAAAGATCCTTTCTTTTGTTATCTTTCATTTTTTGTAACAAAGCAGAAATCAGAAAGCTGATCGCACTCTTTTTACTTGTTCAGATATTGGTCTGCTGGGTAAGGTGGTGGTGTTCTTGTGTGCATCAGAGATTATGGAGTACTTTCTGGAGTATATTTTATTAGTGTCTGTGTTACTGTTTGTAGGAATGGCACTTGATTACAAAAAGGAACATATGTCTGTTGCCCTGATAGTTATGTCTAAAAGAAGATCTGATTAATCCTGGTAGAGTGTACCTTCACTGTGGATTGTACGACATCTAGTTAACATTTGCACTCGTACTAGGAGATGTGATGAATTACTGTTCAGCTGTTTCATCTTGACAGATGGGAAAACTTATTTGACTTGCATCATCTGGAATTACTTTTGTTGTTCCAATTTTAAAGTCCGCAGGTCACCGTGCAGCTCAGCATGACGGTCTCTTGTGGAGAACTAGAAGGCAACTTTTATTTCTGCACTGCACCCATGATTATGGTCACTTCTGGCTAATAAGAGCAGATGATGCAGCGTGAGTGTGAGGATAAAGACTGCCTTCTTACTTCACAAATTGCGATCTCTGTAGCGATCGGAACAGAAGGGCTGCATCTTGTACATCCATATGTCTTCAATAGACTAGTCTGCTGGTTTCAGTGGCCAAATTCTATTTAGGGATAGAGGGATGTGGGCAAAGTGATGTTAATCCGCAGTCTCAGACAGGGTGTACAGAAATTAGCTTTCTATTTTGGCTGTGCTCTACCCTTGAGGATAGGACAGAAGTTAAATCTAGTCTGATGCGGTCTCCAGTGTCTTGTTGTTTCCTTGTCGCTGTTTGTACTTCTAGACTGTGATATCCCTTTGACTTTGCTGCAGAGAATCCGTTTGCTTTTATTATAGGATTGCAGTGTTGAGGTGTATTTTGGTTAATCTGGCAGCATGCTGTAAAACCAGTTGGCAGTCTGCTTGTTATTGAGAAGTGCCCTCACCCAGCTGTGCCAGGTTATGACAACAGCAAGGACGTACAGAGAAGAAAGCTTTTGTGAAGGTTTCTGGGCTTTTAAGGTGTTGACAAAATCCATCAAAAGAGCAGACTTTTCTTGTTCCGTTAGGATCATCGGTACGGGACTGATGTTCAGTAAGTGCGACTGTTTCTCCCCTCAGATTCCATAGTCCAGCTACCTGTGGTTCTGAAGCAAGAAATCAATGCTGAAATTTCAGCCTCTTCTGCACCGTTGTGAGCTCCAGCAGTATTGCAGTGAAGGGTGTCTGTTCTCTTTCAGCTCAGTTTCCAGATCAGTTTTTTAGACTCAACACCCCTGCTCATTTTCTAGGACTGGGCTGAATCTGCTTTCTTGGTTTGCCATATGATGAAAAGAGACTTCAGATGGGGAAGACAGCTGCGGATCTATAGTATTGACTTTTTTTGACATAATGTTTATCTAGTTAAGTGGATGATTTTTATAAATCCTGTTATTGTGGCAATCTCAGTGCTTTCTGAATAACTTCTTTTAAGTTTAATTCAGTAATTGGAGACTCTCCAGCTGAAATTTTATGTTCGGTTTTGTTAGGACAGGTAAAGGCCATGGGATGAACTTTGTGTTAGCTAGGGTGCTGGCCAGCAATTTGTGGTATGTTTAATTTTCTGCTACAGGCTTTCTTTGTAAGCTTGCAGGAATCACGTAGATCCAATTTTTTCAAAAGTATTTGTATGTCTTGTCCCTGTTGTCTTCAGTGGCAAACCTCGGTGCCTTTTACAGAATTTTAAGAGCTTTTTTGGTGTTATAATGAGTATATTTTTGGCTTTATAATGAGTATAATACCACTTTCCTATTTTGGTGCTGCAGAGAAGTACGTAGGAGGATTTGGTGCTTGTATATAATAGTCATTGACGCTCTGTAAAGTCAGATGTTTCTAACACATCATATAACAGGAAATTATTATTAGTTTAAATACTGTTAGATATGTGAAATGCAGGTATTTCATTTCCTTGCAATATTAGTGGTTTTGTCCTTCCTCATAATACCACTTAGCAAAGATGACTGCTTCAATCATGGTGAAATTCAGTGGTCTTAACTGTTTTGATGTGTGAGTGCGTTCCAGCAGTAGTAGCATCGCTTTTGAGCCCCGTTCTTGCCTGAAGGATCAAAGTACTACTATTTTAGTTCTTACAAAAGAGAAAAAAAAATGGTGAGGGTTACCTGTGTGTGTGGGTTTTTTGTTTGTTCGGTTTTAGACTTGCTCGTCCCAAGTTCTGCCCCCCTTCCCAAGGATGACTTTCCTTACCGCTTTTGTCTGAGCCTAGACTGTTAAATAGTTATTCAAATGCTACACCTGATTGCAAAGATGCTTCTGAACTGAAAAGTCAACAAGTCAATACTACAGATATGTTAGCAAAACTCTGAAGGATATAACTTTGTTTCTTTCAGGCTGTTACGGAATACGTCCAGATTTGGTGAACGAAAGTTGGTCTTGCTCACGGTGCTCAGCCAATGCATGGGCAGCGGTAAGCGTCTACTCTTCGGGAGACAAAAGAAAACTTACTGTGGGAATTAATTAGATACTTCAACAGAGATGGGTGGTGGGAGGGTACAGTTTGCCTTTGCATCCCAGATGTGGTGTAGTCATTTTTTGGGAAAGATAGGCAGTCTAGCAGAATGTTTTGGTCCAGCTCTGATGGAGTTTTGTTCCTGCAGGAATGTTGCCTGTGTAATCTCAGGGGAGGAGCGCTTCAGATGACCACTGATGGGCGGTAAGGGATGATTTTAAATATTTTGTCCTTCTGTACTGCATCTAATGTTCTAGTGTTGTGAGTTTGGTCTTGATGCTCAGTGTGACAACTGGTTTTGGCATTATGGAGGTAACTGCTACTCACTAATTTGGCAGGAGGAGCTTGAAGAACTGTACTCTCCCACTCTGCACCAGCCTTCTCAATAGCAGAGGGAGCATGGCTCTGAACACTTAAATTTGGTTTATTCTCCGAGAAAAGTATTTTCAGAGAATGTTTAGTATCATGCAAGATCAGATGCATAAGAAGGTTGATCCCTGTTTTTCCAGAGACATTTACCTTGTACGACCGTGATTAACAATCAGTTGGTAATGTTGCCAAGGCTGCCAACCACCATAAATATGCCTTGATACTGAGGGAGTCAGAGAAATGTTAACTGCCCTCTTGAGTATTTAATTCAAATAATGGTAGACTCTGATTTCTCTCTTCACTTTTTTTTTCCAGGTGGATCCATATAATCTGCGCTATTGCTGTCCCCGAGGCCCGTTTTCTCAATGTAATAGAGCGTCATCCTGTGGATATCAGTGCTATTCCAGAGCAGAGATGGAAACTGGTAGGTGTCTCTTACCTGTAGAGAGTGTTGGTGAACAAGAGACACAAAAAAAAAAGAAAAAGGCTTTAACTAGACAGAAAAAAAATATGTGTGGGATCATAAAGTAGCTGAGAGTGGAGGCGATGTTCTCGCTCTTATTTCCAACAAATGCCCCAGGAAGCTGTATCATTTGGATGTCTTCTGAGGTGCTGTCTCAGTGCTTTGACACACAAACAAGTTGTGATTACCAGATCTGCCTTTACTCTCTAGGAGTGTGCTCTTACCCTGGGCAGAGCCTGGGACGCTTACCCACCGGGCAGTCGGGTCGAAACTACCTGAAAGCTTCCCTTACTGAAAGTACTGCATGGCGGGAGGGTGAAGGGACGTGGTAACTAGAAAGAAGCTGACATATTGCTGCCTTGTTCAGCTGTAATTTGATTCATCTTTCTTCACAATATTTCTCTTTTTCTATCAAGAAATCTCTTGTAGAAATTAATAAACATTTCTTTGTGGCCACGGCTGCAAGGCGAGACTCTGCAAAGATTTTAATAAAAGTCCAGCTACAGCTTGTTACTTAGTTGCATAGCCTCATCTGAGGGATTAGTAATGGATGATTCATTAGCTCAGAGCAATTAATCTTAATGTTAGTTAATGCCCCATCACTATAGTGTGTTATTGCAAAATAAATTGTGCTTTTGCTGCTTTTTTCGTACAGAAGTCAGCTTGGCAACAGTTGGGAGTGTGGTACGGGGGAAGATGATGTAGCAGCGATACATCGGTTAGCATTGATGTATTTGTTAACGGCGCAGCTATTTAGTGCAGGCAGCCCAGCCAGGGCCTGGATGAGAGATTAGGAAGAATGTCTGTCTGCTTCCAGACTTATTTCTCTGTTGTGCAAATGGGTTTTGTACACAAATGTGAATGTAAAAAGCATTCATTATTCAGGTGGAGTGATGGAGCAGTGTGTTGTGAGAGTGATAAATCTTGCAGCAGTGGTTCTTTATGGATCATCTGACATTTCCAGCATGCATCCTCTTCATTACCAGCACTTGTAACGATGGACTAAAAATCCTTTTACACAAGACTCACTTTTATTGCTTAATGGAGCCTCACAAGGAAACATGACTTAATTCTTTAACTCTTCTGTGGCTACCTTACAATCCTGTAGAGCCTGGGCAGTATTAACGTACGTAAAACTCTGTTGCTTCATTCTGCTCCGAAGCATTGGCTATGCCATCCAAAGCCTCTGCACAGACCTACTACACATCTTCCCATTTCGTTCCTGAATTAAAGCTTTATGGTTGTGTTGATTTCTTCAGTGTTCTATTCCGTTCGCACCTCATGTTTTCTTCATGTCTCAGAAAAGGTAGAGAATTTTTATATGAAGTACCTTGACTTACACAGTCTAATGATGTCATTTACAGGCACCCATTCCTTACGTTGAAGTTAGCAAGAGCCTGGCTTGTAGCTCAATTCTTGTCAAAGCCTGGCTTTAAGCACTTCACTTGGAAAGTGTTAGCATGGCTGGTGCTGCACACTGCTTCATCGTAATCAGAGTAACTTTTCTAGAGGTGTAATGCTGTTTTATTTCTGCCAGGATCTGTCATGACTGGCATGTTGGCTAGTCCAGGTAGCTTGGGACACAGGTTCAGGTCTTGGTCTTGAGTTTCTGTCAGCATGCCAGTGTGATCCCTCTGTAAGATGCCTGGTGCCCCTATGCAGCTAGCTCAACTGTTAGGATGTAAGAAGTTGACTTTCAGCCTCATTACTCTGTGTTCGAGAATGTCATCAGGTAAGTATTGTTGTATTTAGACTGATTATAAAAATCTTTCTGCTCCATTGGTCTGTGCTTGTGAACGCCTTTACAGTGCGTATGCGCGCACCATCCGTGTCTGCTGAAAACAGTTGGTGTTGTCGCCACATACATCGTGGCTTTATGAGTGTCGTTTGCTACAGAAAAGAAAGCAAATAAATTATCTTGAGCTAAAATCGAAATGGGTTTTAGAGTTATGAACTAGGTAAAGATTAAAAAAAATTAATTTGGATGGCAGAATGTAAAGACAGTGGTGCTCATAGCAGCAGTGGTGGTGTAGTGTGTGAAGAAGTACAAAGGAAATTTAAATTGGATAAGATTGTGTGGAGAAACACACTCACGAGCCATCGTGGGGAGTTTCAGGATTCTTTATCGGACTTGGCAGGTCATTCATGGAGCACACGAGGAGTCAGTGGAGGAGTTGGGGGGGTGTCTGTTTGTTGGAGGTGTGCAGCTGCATTTAGGAAAAGAAACTGAAGGTGACTAAAAGGTGGTGGTGACGGATCTGATGACGTTGGCAATGATGGAGTTGATGCAGTACTAGATAAAATTGGAGAGATGGCCTTTGCTGAAAAGGTTGGAAAAGGAGAGAAGGGATGATGTGAATGTTGAGGAGAGTTGAAGTGAATGGATGAAGGTAATGAAGGAAAGAAAGGGGTAAGGGTTATCTGTGATTTTTTTAATATGTTTGTATTGTTTTAAGTTACTGTGGGAGGGCTGAGGTAACAAGCAATTGCAGCGATCTGTTTAAAGAGTACCCCCTGTTCTTTGAGCATGCACCAGGCCGCCCCGTTCAAGCACAGACTTTTCAGTCCATTTGTGGGTATTGCATCACTTTAAAGAATGCAGTTTGCATGCTTCCTGATTAATGGTGTATTAGGGGCCTGTGTGCGTAAATTATTTATGACGTGGAAATTTGGAATAATTAGCTGTCATTCCTCAGTGGAGTAAATGAATTGCAGTGTTCATCATGCAGGAGACAGCCCATTTCTTACTCTCAGCTATGACCCGACTCTCCGGTATGCATTTATTCTGAAGATTTTTCTCCTGTGCTTTAGACCTTCTCTCTTCCTGCTGCCTCCCCTCCCACAGAAAATGGCTTTAAATCTACGTGTGCTGCTTTACCACAGCACTTGGCACCGGTGCTTCTGTCCATCCCATCTCCCACACTTACAGACCTTCTGCATTTTCGCTCCTTCCACCATCTTCTACATGTCAGTCTCACCATAGCTCACATTTTTCTTTATCCTTTGATCATATTTGCACTGAATATTCCGTTGGTGTAGCTCTTTTGCCTGTCACAAGGAGTTTGTCTTGCCACTGGAATGGCACTCGGTGCATGCTAATCCTTCTGGCTTGGAAGAATCCAGTTCGCATCAATAAAGGCAGATTCCTGATACTGGAGGGTTAATGCTCCCTCGAGAGGCAGTATTGAGCACGCTGTATATCAGCAGTTGTCCCTGCCGGCGGGAGAATTAGGTATTGACAGTTTAATAATGAGATCTCATTGCTATTGACTTGCTTTCAGTGCCGTGTTCCTGCTGTGCACTTTGCTGTGCTGCTTATCTAGCCTTTGAACATGGTTTACAGAGCGATAAAGGCAGAGCTTATTAAATACTAAAAAACGCATTCTGGCAACACTAAGGCCCTGGCTTTGAATTTCCTGGCTTTTGTTAGTTTAAGTAAAAAGGCCAAATTAATCTTGGGTGTAAACACCCTGACTTCAGTTAATGCGCAGGAATGAATTTGACTTATTCCCTACACGTGCGGGGCAGACCCCAGTCAGGAGGGGGGATGTTGCACAGAAATCGGGAAGAATGCATCTCTTTTGCACGTTTTGCTTTCAAGGAAGAGAGAAATGCTCTTTGGAGAAGGAGTGGTCTTTTATTTGTCTTGGCAATGTGCTGTAGCTAGCACAAGTGGGGCCCGGGCTCTTAGCTATGGTAACACAAATATAACATTGACATTTGGCAATTCTTATTTTACAGGTACTGGATAGTTTATAATATGATACCACTCTAAATATTTTTGAGGGTACACTTTTAAGTTAGCTCAGCCCTAGAAGCAGAGTGAATTTGTACTTCTGGGGGTTGTATTGGCTTATTGTGTGATATCGGGCAGCTTACGTTACATTTGTAATCCCGTGGGATGTAGTAATTCATACGGATCTTAAAATTGAGGTCACGTGTTCTGGAACGTTGCATACTTTGAGCACTGCTTTAATGGGAGTGAGGTAACCCAGAGGCCATGAAGAGTGAAAGAGGGGAAGAAGGGCTCTGTTTAATATCAGGCGCTGCAGAGAGAAGAAGAATCTGTCATTCATAGTATCGTAGTATGTTTATAGGACATTTATGTTTAGGTGATGGATTGGGAGGGAGGCAGGTGGCCGAACCGGGGGGGCAGTGGCTGGAGCAAACCAGCGTAATGTGCTTTGGAGACGGTCATCTGAAATGGGCACTAAAAATTACTGCTTTCCTCTGTTCCTCCTTACGTGTGGAAATTATTTCTTTGTAATAAATAAATTACATAGCTGCATAGTCAGATTCATGGGCATATAATATCTCTTAGGATTTTATTTATATGAGCCGTTCATTCTAACAAGTAAAATACATGTTCATCTCATGGGTGTGATATTAATTTTTCCCTGATTTGCCTTGTCCAAGCCTCAGCTAAGATAAAGAAGCTGCCATCGATCAGTGACAGATTCCCTAGACTTAAAATGTTAAAAGCTAAGAACGGTGTTTCCAGACAGTTCCCTGGAAACATTACGCAAGGGTCCAACTTAAATTCCTTTAGATTGAAATTCTCGAAACCTGGTCTTCTGTATTTCTGAGGGGCTGGAACCAAGAATTTGGTGCTGTTAGGGAATAAGGAAATGTATCTTGTTTCCCACTGACACCTAATGCTTGCTGCCAAGCCTGCAGTGCCAAAAGGCTTATGATTTTTAGCTTTGAAAAAATTTAGATTTCTTTCTGGAGTAGTCACACATCCTGAGTTGATTACCTGTCCCCCCTAAGTGCTGTCTGATTAGATTAGCCTAATAACTGGATCTGCTTTGCAGAAAGTGAGTTTAAAAAATACTGAAACATTTCATACCTTTTTTTCCCCTGTAATAGTGGTGCTTGGTACAATGTTTTTATTTCTTCTGTTTGCAAAACAGTGACTGAATTACCTACAATAGCTAATCTGACATGGATACCAATAAAATATTTACAGTTGATATGTTTATGTGTGTAAAATAAACATGCGATATTTTTGTTCCATTATATAAAATTATATTCTATTAGATATAATAGGTATGATGTTCCATTAAATATAATAGAACAAATTATTGCACAGTTATTGTGTTCTGTTCTTTCAAACAACGAAAGCATTATTTTCTAGCAGTGTATCTGTGAAGATCCAGCTGCTGTTTGAATTAGCATGGGTACATTTTGTATATCTAAGGAGGATGAGTACTGAGCTGTAGCAGTTCTCTAATAACATCGATGTGTGTGCGCCTGTTTTGCCCTCCCGTTCTTGCAGCCCTCCAGTGAGCACAGTCTCAAATTGGATTTAAGTCTGCTTCGCTGTCCAGCATGGTTCTGGAGGGCTGAGTTACTGGTAGATGTCGTCACATTCAAGGGAATGATAAGTTAGTATCTGCTGTAGTTTCTTGCCTTACGAGTGATTCTAGATAAGTCTATATAGGCAATTCTGGGAGTATTGGACTTGACCTCTCAGCAGCAACCATCACCATTTTTGGCTGTGGCTTCTGGGCCCTAGACACAATGATACAGGCTTTCCCACCGCGTCAGCTAACAGGGTGCCGCACGTTGCGTTAAAGCTGCTGTTGACTCCTGCATAACGCTGACCTGTGTTTCTTTTCAGAAATGCGTGTACTGTCGGAAACGGATGAAGAAAGTGTCGGGTGCCTGCATCCAGTGCTCGTACGAGCACTGCTCCACATCCTTCCACGTGACCTGTGCACACGCAGCCGGCGTGCCCATGGAGCCAGACGACTGGCCCTACGTGGTGTCCATCACTTGCTTCAAACACAAAGCAGCTAACCAGAATGTACGTATTTTAGTTTGGGTTTGGGTGTTTGGTTTGGTTTGGTTTTTGGTGGGGTGTTGGGGGTTTTTCGTTTGTTTTTGGGGGTTTTTTTGGGTTTTTTTGTAGAACAGTTTCTCCACGCCTGTATTTTTGTCACAGCTTTTATGATTGCAAATTGCAAATTATTCCCTTTTCTCTATAACGCAGATTCAGTTTCGAAGGGAGGTGACCCTTGGACAGACTGTGATTACAAAGAACCGGAATGGACTCTACTACAGATGTAAAGTGATTGGCATGACAACACAGACTTTCTATGAAGTAAACTTTGATGACGGTTCATACAGTGACAACGTTTACCCAGAAAGCATTATTGTAAGCAGCTCTCTGTGGAGACTATTACCGTTATACATGAGTACAAAGTGTAATGCGCGCATTCCTCTTCTCTGTGCTTTGGTGTGGAACAATGAAGTAAAACTTAAAAGAATTAAAAAGTAGAGTTGCTGCTTGCGTAGAAAAACTCATACTGCTCTTCATTACTGTTCTTCATGTTTATGACATTATCTCATTTCATTTTTTTGTTCCTTTACAAAGATGTGATTTTGCTATATGCAGATGACTTAACAGAAAGCAATGTTTGTTTTAAGTTGCATCCTATTTGTTTTGCGGTTGAATAATCTCTTATTTTTCAACTGACAAGTGTGATTCATGGGGGAAGCAGATTGTCTGTAAGCACTTCTGGTTCAAAACAGGGAATTCACTTAATAGAAGGAACGTCTAGAAGAGGCTGACTTGTCAACTCATGCAGTCTCTTCCTGATTGTGCCATTGATTCACCATGTGAAACAGAGCAAGTCACCCCGCTTGTTTTTGTTGATACAGGAGATCTGATGTTTTGGGATTTGTAATGGAAGTTTCCTAGAACTGAGTACTGTCACCAGAAGGAGGTGCAAGTGTTTATTTCTGGTCTCTCACTGGTTAATGGTTTTGTTTGAGATGACTGCAATTAATTACAAGTGCAGAAACTTTCTTATACTTAATTACAGTGTTACGTAGCAACTTCCTTGAGCAGTGATTTTAACACACCTCTTTACCTAGTTCTTGAGCTTTGTTGGTGTTGGCTGGCTGACCTCTCTCACTCTGTGTCTTCAGAGCAGAGACTGCATCCAGTTGGGACCCCCTCCAGAGGGTGAGTTGGTTCAGCTGCAGTGGACAGATGGAATCGTCTATAAGGCCAAGTTCATTGCAGCCCAGATCAGTCAGATTTACCAGGTGAGTGTGGAAGAATATCCACGTACTTCATGTCAACGTGTCTGATTGTCGCTTGAATTGTATAGCTCACTAGTGCTGAATGCTTGCTCTGGTCAGAAGGGGAGATTTTGCCTTCTGAAAGTTATACTGCTGGTAGTCTAAAGAGAAATATAGTGTTAAAATAGGATCAGGGTAAAGGTTTTCTGTGGCAGATTGTGGATGTATGGATAGACATATGTCTACACTGTATCTCCTTTTAAAATATAAAATAAATTTGCCCTTTTCCTTATAGCTCAGATCTGACTCAGGTCAAAAGTGACCTACTTGAACTACTCTCTGATGGCCATCCTGTGGCTGGAGCTGAGCTCGTCATCCGTAGTTCCCCATGAGTCAATATCTGCATAATTACAACTTTCCTTGACACTTTGAGAGGGAGTAAGGGAAACGATGGGTCAGGAGACTACTTCAAGGAGGGGAATAATCTGGTCACAGGAAGGTACTTTGTGGAGCAGCAGCAGCGTGTGGCCATAGTGTCCTGCTGCTGTTGTGTGGGGAATTAGAAACCTTCAATCTCTAGTCTCATTCGCTGTCACCATCTCTGTTTTTAAGGTGAGAAAAACAGCAGCCAGGTTTTTTTTTAATCTTTGAGTCTGTTCCACATATGGGATTTTTGTTTGTGAAGGTTGTCACAGTCAGTAAAGGAAGATTTAACCTGGTACACAGTGTTAGTATTTCAGCACAGAAGGTTTTATAAAATGCAGCACATTCATTTGAATACATCCTTTTTAAATGGTACCAAGAAGTTGAAAATTATAGTGATTTGCAAGGTATACTTTGTGCACATCCTTTTGAAAAATATAGGCTGAAATTTGCATATAATTGGGTTTTTTTAAGATATTAATGCCTCTGGACAAAAGGCAAAGGAAGTCCCATATCTCGTCTTTGTTTGAAATGGGGTTCTGATTTCTATCCTTCCTGCACCAAGTGTTTCGTATCTGTGTGCAAAGAGCACACGAGATCCACCTTGTCAGTCAACAGTCTTTGGTGGGTATAATGGATGTTAACTGCTTCAGAGAAGATGTGATCTGAGGTGACCCTGGTTATGAACAAGTACAATATATAGTTCATAAAGATCTATTGTTATGCATGCTTTCCAGTTTAATCACAGTACAGGAAATTGTCATTGATTTCTCGAAGGTACAATAATTTGAAATAGGCTATTCCACTGATAGTGCCAGATGACAGAAAAATATGCATGAGGAGTCTGTGTTTTTCAAATCCTGCAGTTACCTATAAGTAAAGCTCTGCTCCGTGGGGAAAATAGCCTGAATAGCTTTCCACATTGATTCCCTGCGTAGATACTTCTTCAGCACTTGTGGTGCATCTCTTTTGTCTGTTTTGGAATACGATTATATTTAAAAACACAAACAGTTTTGTTCTGAAATAAGTGTGTTCATAGGAAGAGAGTATGGATTAGCTTTTGCATTTTAAACTTGTCTTATTTTGCAGTAGCTTCCCAGTCCACATCTCTAAGTCTGCATTTTGTGTGCTAAGATGAAATGTGTATACTTTTTAAAAAAATTGAGCCAAATGACTGTCTTGTAACTTGCTCTAATGTCTGTTCATAACAGGGGTCTAACGCATATCAGTAATTGGGAATTCAAATAAACAAGGTCCAGCCACTCTCTGATGGTTTGAGATGGCACTGCCCTCAGTTGCAAATCCTGCCTTTCTACTAGAGGTTGAGCTCGTGTCGTGGAAATGGCAGGCAGCAATTTGCTTGTGCCTCGGCTGTTAAACTTCGTAATTCGTGTTCCCTTCTGGCTCCATTATGGTAGCGATGCTCTGTAAAACCAGAGAGTAAATGGGACCAGTAGCATCTTAAACCACCTCAGCAGAGCTCGCCTTTCAAAGCCCGTTCTCCCACCTGCGCAGTTACTCCAGCTGAGTCTGCTGCTCAGTGGAAGAACCTCGGCAGGCATCGCTGAGCCTGCGTGACTGATGAGCTGCAAGACCTGGGCAGTGCAGGAGGAGTTCAGAGCACAGATGCTTTCTTCCTTCTGAATTTGTCCAGTCTGAACCTGACATCCCATATTAAGCTGTGGTGTACGTCCTTCTGCATTATCCAGAAAAACGCAATAAGTCTTGAGCAAAGGAAATGAGAATCTCTTAAAAACTTTTAATGGTTTTAACATTTTTATATGCACGTTTCCATGAATAAACATTCCTGTAACGTCTGATGCATAATTCATGATATAATCAGTGCTTAGCAAAAAAGGTTTGATGTGAGGAGTTACCACCGTTTTTTGTACGTGGCTGACTATTTCTGCTTGTTAAAATACAAATGTATTTTAGTAGCTGGAGTTGTTTCCTTATGACGTGTGAAAATGCTTTGTTTAAGATGAAAGAAATTCTTATTACCATATTGCCTGAATACAGGGCTGCCTTTTGTTGTAAGTGAAAAGCTTCTTTTTTTCAGGACTTGAATCAAAAATCAGTGGAAATCTCTAGTGCTCTGACTGGGAGGAGGGAGCAGAGGTCCCGCTGTAGCATAGACATTTTAGGATCCACAGGAGCACTGAATGAAACCACTTGGGCCAGATGAGACAGGGGTGCCTGAGCAGCACTGAAACCAGCACTTTTTGGGTTCAGCATCCTTAACACAGCTTAGGGATGCTCATGCTACAGCAGTCCTAGAGACATGCAGTGCCAGGAGCAGGGGATTCCACGGGAGCTGGCCCCTGACGCTTCCTTGGTGTTCCCATGGAGGGACCGTATGTGGCAGAGTCTGGGAATGGACTGTTGGGGTACTGTAAATGCAGAGGTCAAGTTCTTATTTCACCTTCTGCCTGCTCCACAGGTCGAGTTTGAAGATGGTTCCCAACTAATGGTAAAGCGTGGTGATATTTATACCTTGGAGGAAGAGCTTCCCAAGAGAGTGAAGTCTCGCCTGGTGGGTATCGAAGTACCAGAAACTGTAGAATGGCTGTGACTTGCAGTACTCATTCGCATTTTCTTAGCGTATTGTTTAGACATTAGCTGAATGCAGCCTCCAATTTTTGTTGCTGCAAAACCACTTGTCATTCGCAAAATATGTAGAGTAGATGAAATCCTTGATATAAATGCTCGAGAAGCATTTAAATGATTTTCCCTTTCACATGTTCAGATCTGAATTTTGTTTTCTCTGGTTAAAAGATTATGTTCATATCATTTTACACCATATGAATGTAGTTATATGGACTGCCATTCTGTCTGAGTGCTGCCTTTCGTCAGAAGCGAGGTGAATTGGTCTACAGCTAAGTGGTTTCTGGAGAACTGATTAGCAACATGGGACCAAACCCCCATTTCTCACCAAATACGAGATTCAGAACGTAGCTCTTAATCTAAAAGATCAGGCTGTCTTTAACTGCGTACAATGGAATTATTGAGCCTAGAAAATATGAGGGATTTATTTCATAGCATTTTTGGTTCCAGACTTGCTGCATGTTTTCAAACCTGGTGCTTTAACCTTTGAAGCCATCTCATTTAAACAAATGATGAGACTGGTTTCTACGCAAATGGGAGAATATACAGTTTTCTTCTTCATTCTAAATGTCTGTTCTGTGAGCCGCTGCAGGACAGGGACGGATCCACAAAGTTAACCTGCGATAAGGTTGTGGGCTTCTGTCTCTCTTACGAGACAAAACCTTCCCTTAAGAATATATGAATTGCGGTGCCAAGTTAAACCAGCGATGCACTGTCCCTGTGAATCCGCGGCCGCTAGCAGATGTGTGAGATGCACATCGTCAAAAATGGGCTGGGGACAGGCAGTTCTGTGGAAGAACTGATGGCAATTTGGAGGAACTTCTGTTTGCTTATGCATGAAATCTTCAAGGACTTTACCCAAAAACCCATTTGTAAAATGATTTCTGTCATGTAACTCTGGATGGGTTCTCCATCTTGTTTGAGGTTGTTTATGTCAATACGACCTCATGGCATAAATTTTAGAGGTTAATAATAATTTACCTTGTTATCGTTGAAAGACGGGAGATGAAGTGAGGGGTGGCAAAGAAGCACCTCAGAATTAATTTCGAAGCTGTGCACAATATTCCAGTTTATTTAAGCTTGTCTAATAATAAAGACAACATATTGGAGCCCTGAAATACAGGATTTGGAAAGAAACATATTCTCTGCGGTGGAGACATCAGGCTTTATAACAGTTCCAGAGAAAGGAATGCGAGCTGGGAAGTGAATAGAAAATTTCAAGTCTGGTTGAAAGCTAAGGCTTTTCTCATGTACTTTCTGCTGCCAGAAGTGTTATTCTGTGCTCTGTGGAAGTGATGCTCACAGTGCTTTAATATAGAACAGCAGAACAAAGGAACAAAGCGATAGGAGATAATAATTTCTACCAAGAAATGCATCTCATTTGAGAGCGTGAGAGCAGGATGAACAGAAGCAGTTGTTTGTACAGTGATCCCCAAATGCTTTTTCTGGGAAGCCCCAATTTCCTCTGCGCGTTCTACCAGGAACGAATAACCTGAAGAGGCAGAGGAGGATAGGAGTAAACAGAATTGGCAAGGCAGGAGCTGAAGGGAAAGGTATTCTGATACAGAAGGAAGGCAACTCGAGGGTTTCTCTTTCCAGCTGGGTTTCAGAAGCCCAGAATTTTTCATTTCAGCCGCGTGCTTTGCATGTTTCGGAGTTCATTTTTTCTACAGAAATACTCAACCAAATTATTCACTTGCTGTCCCTGCTGTCTCGTTAGGCAGGCATTGTCCTGCTGTGCCTCTAATGATTGTGCTTTCGTGTCTCCTGCAGTCCCTCAGCACTGGGGCCCCTCAGGAAGATGTATTTTCGGGAGATGAAGTGAGAGCAGCCAAGCGCCCCCGGCTGGGGAATTCAAGAAATCCCGAAGAATACGGACAAAACCCAGATTACTTGGCCTTTATGGAGAGCCTGTTGCAGACACAGTACCAGCCTGGAACTCAGAGCAACATGTTTTAACCAGGATTAATTAAAAATATTAAATTAACCCTTTTCAAGCCTGTGGAAAAATAAACAGAAAACTGTGGAATAGAAGACTATCCTTGTGCAATAGCCTGCTGTGAATTCCTTTCATCTGCTCTTGGTTTGGACGGCAAGAAAATCCTGTCTGGCTGCACGCTACCTCTACTTTGCCAGACGTTGCTGACCAGTAGAGTAGGGAGCTTGAAAAACCTTCAGACAGCGTTTCACACGGAGACTTTGGAAGAGTTTGTACTAACAGGGCTTTGTGACTGGCTCCTTTTTATGAGGCTTGGAAAGGGTTAAAATTTGACAAAATGACTTTTTAAAATATGTCAAACTCTTTTGTCTTTAAAGGTGCTATTACATTGACTACTGAAGCAGCCTTTGGAATTGTGTTTTCTGTACATAGACGTCACCTTTGTGAAGTTTTCTATAAATGAGCATTATTAAAAAAAAAAGCAAACAAAAATAGGAAAACAAAAAGTTTCCACAAAACATTTTTCTAGATTATGGCTTTAAAACAGAAAACAAACAAAATCCTCCCCCCTCCCCCAAATGAAATGTGACTAATATTACAGCGGGGAGAGAGCGAGCGAGAGCAGATGTCCTGGAAAGGTCTGGGTTCTTTTTTGTAAAGAAACACTATCTTCTTTGTAAGCTGGGGAAGATGGGGAAAGAAATGTTTCATAGCTGGGCTGTTTCTTACCATTAGTTCTCTTACAGACATGTGAGAGATATGTGCGTTTCTGCCATGTCACCAGGAAGGGACTTAAGGAAGAAATGGCCAGGTTTTGGTCATTCTTGTCATCTTCCTTCCCCATCTTTGCCATCACAGTTGCTTTCTAGTTAAAAATCAGCATGGCTTTCAGTTACAATATGCCACTCAGTTTTGGCAAGTGTTCTGTTGCTGCTTCTTGTGTTAGTTCCTTTACGAGCCATCCCCCTTCCCCACGGCAGACTAGAGCATCGAGGGATTGCTCTAGCTCTCTGGTAGGCATGTCTCCCATAGGAACTTTTTTCCTTTAATTTGTCTCCTTTTTTTTTTTCTTTTTTTTTTTGTTTTTTTGAGTTGTGCTCCTTACAGTTGTGAGAATCATTCCATGACAGAAGCCTGGGAGGTGTTTGTATGTTTTTCTTTTATCCTATTAAAGAAGAAATTCCCCAAACGTCTTTGATTGTCGTGACATCCTTTACTTAAGTAAAGACTGAGCCTTTGAGACACTCCTGGGGAAGAGGAATGCAAGCCCTTCATTTGATTGGACTCAGTTCACTGAGAATTGAACGAGCGTTAAAGGCAAAAACAAATCCTAAAGTATTGAGTGGGCAGCTCCCACTTGAACACTTGAAAATCACCTCCGGTCGAAGAGCTGTTATGGAGCAGTGTTTTGTAAAAGAGCCTGATCCCAAACCCTGCTGAAGTCACTGGAAAGTCTTCCCCTCTCTTTGGAGGACCTCTGTCAGTTCAGAGGGAAAGAAAAAGGCAGCCCTAGCGCAGAGGTGGGAAGGGGACGTGGCTTCCACGGTGTCTGGGTGAAGGGGGGGCGAGGGCGCATCGTACCGCTCACCTCGATGCCTTGGCTGGCAGAGGCCGCTGTGAGATAGCAGAGCTCTCCAGAACGCTGCACAGCAATCTTTTCCACTTAATTCCCTGAAATTACTGGACAGAAAGAGACAATATTCTTTCTCTCTTTTTTTTTTTTAAAGCCCCTTTGCAAGGTGGTCATTGTTCTGTGGAGAGGTTTTTAAGCAACACTATAGCTGGATCTTTAAGGGAATAAGTGGGAAGGATTTGTTGGCTAGCAGATGGTAGATTAGCATCTTGAGAGACTCGATGGGTATTACACTGTCCTAGTGAAAGAGTGGAGATAGAATAAAGCAAGTTTTTTTTTAATTTTGATTTTTTGTTCTCCCTTGAGAATTGGAGTTCCCTTTATTTCTTACTGCCTCTGCTACGGGTTATTTTCTTTGCGTGCGTGTCTGTGCGCGTGTGCACGCGTGCGTGTTTGTAAGACGTTTGAAACAGGGTTTTTTTATTTCTGAGTTTTTGACGTTTTCAATAGATGTCTCCAAGAATAAAAACAAACTGAGACTAATAAAAGTTTTAAAAATTGGCAAGGTTCTTAAAAGCCTCGGTTGTTACTCCTACATAGCTGTCTCCTGTCGGTTAAGACATGATTTAGTAGAAAACTTGCTTGTATAAAAGAATAAGAATGTTGCCAGGCCACAAGAGAAATATTTAAAGCAATTGAAAGAGAATTTAAACAGCAGAGGATTTTTTTTTGGAGGTGGGAGGGGAAGGGTGGGGTGGGATGAGTGGTTGTGAGCAATGGGGGATTTCCTCTGCATGTTCAAGTCCTGACTGAAATAGCACCATTACTGTATTCATATGTAGTACCTTTTAAAAATACTATTTATATTGTAAAAACAAAGTGTGTTTCCTCACCCCATATTCAGATGCTGAGTTATGTTTAAACGTGAACCTGGAACTGTAGAATGCCTTCCCTTGTTGCAGGGGTTCTCCCTTTTTGTTTATTTTTAAATCCCTCTTTTTGGTTTAGGAATGACTTGTGCAGATTATCTATAATGACCATATCGATGGCCTCTGTGCATCAGACTATTGAAAAGGAAATAGGAAATGCACATTCCTACCCTCCCCTTCCTCCAGTGAAATATATTTGTAAGTGTCTGATTATGTGCTATAAAAATAATGATTTTTTTTCTCCCCCTAGATTAAGGATGTGATGTATTTTTTGCATATTTTTTCCCTCTGCCTCTAGGTTCATAATGAATTAAAGGCTGTTGAGCACTTCAGAATTACACTTTTTGGGGGGCTGAAGTCTCTTCATTTCTAAGTTTAAAGTCTTTTGTGCTGCAGGAGGAGGTGGCTCCCAGATCTGGTTGGTAAAGCTGCCTGATAAAACTGAGCCAAGCGAAGCTGAGACTGATGAAGAGGTGCGTGGTCTTTTCCTTCCTCTGTTAACCACGCAGGAGAAGAGGTCTGTCGTTGCACCCCTTCCCAAAATTAAGACCCAAGCTTGCAATGCATTTTTGTCCAAGGTCCGGGATTTGCTCTAGCTGGCTCGTTCACGAGAACCGTGGTTGCTAAATAGCCAGAGGTGGTTCTAAAATCCTTTATCTTTTATATTGCCAGTTTGCTACTTCCTTTTGGGGTCTGCTTCATCGCCTTCCAGTAGCCTTTCTTTCTAGCTCTTGGAGGTTGTGCTGACATTGAACCTCTTAAAATAGCATCTTCCTGAACCTTCATTTAAACACCTTCATTCCCCAGCCTGAGCCCTGACTTTTCTACAAATTCCTCTCCAATTGTTGCAGTATGAGGCTAATGCCACAGATTACGTGAAAGAACAGAAATGTCCAACTTGCAGTCTTTTGCAGCTTAATAGTTTTTCTTGAGATAATCTGAGGAATCATGCTAGTGGGAAGAAGCTGGTTATACGAAGTCCATTGGAATTTACACCCACACAAAGCTTACCTTTTGAATTTAAGGTCTGCTATATTGCTGTAATAAGAGCTAGTATAATTTTAAAGATGTCTTAAGAAGCAGTACATACTTCCAAGTAACTGCCTGGATCAGTGATCAAAAGGCAAGGATCAAACCTTTCCATCGCTCTGTCAGAGCCTCGCAGGTGGAATAGACGTTTCCACGCAACCCCCCCGCTAAGTCGCCGTCGGTTTCTGTTACTTGCTGAGATTACTACACTAAAATACAGAAGATACAGTGTTATAGGAAATTATGCTGTGCCCGGGGAGTCCTCAGGGAGCCAATGTGACTACTACAACTGCTGTAGTGAAGAGCTTTGCTTCCCATGCTTTCCTCTGTCCGAGTACTCTTTGGGGCTGGATGAAAGACTGTAGATGAGCACAACTCATTTGCCTTTTCTTCTAACCTCTACATCCTATCCCCGGAGAAAGCGTATTTGTGTATATCTTTTAAACCCATGCAGCTGAGCTGCACATCTTACTAAAGCATGTTTCGGTTTCCTTTTGCTTTGCCACGTTCTCCATCTGTGCCAGCCCCATCCCTTGGCGGCCCGGCCGGTTTGCCCCCCTCCGGCCCCGACAGCCTGTCCATGCTGCAGCTCCCCCCTGCCTGGCGCTTGCCTCTGGTCCTGCCCTGCAGGGCGCTTTGCTTAGGACTTGGCCGTTAGCGGCCCCGAGTTGCCAAGGTAGGGACGAGGTGCCCATATGTCACGCTTGGTCTTGCGCAAAGGACTGCAGTTTCTTCTTGACTGCCTTGCACAAGTCCAGCTCGCTCGGGCTGGCCAACAGCAGGGTGCATTCACACAAGCAGATGTTTTGAAACCTGTAGCATAGAAGCTGATAAAACTCCCTGAGTCAGTGTCACCAACTGTCACATGCACAATAAAGTCGTTTTGTGATAATTGCTGGCAGCAATGAGAAGCCGGATCAACAGGCTGAGGCCAGCAGAGAGTTTTGCCGTATGCCTGGAGAGCGGAACGGTGGATGGAGATTCATTAACTCCTGGTCTGGTTGGAGAAAGGTCTTTAGCTTGGTGAGAAGAAATGGAGGAGATGTTTGTTTTTTCTTTCTATAGGTCAGGATTATTTAGAAAACTAAAACCAGCAGTGCTGTTCAGTGCTGGGGCTGGACGGACAGCCCCAGCTTCCATAACGCTTGATGAGATGTCTACCACTTTGTCCTTTGCTGGGTCATCTCACTCTGGATGACTTCTTGTGAGAACTTCTAGTCCTACCGAAACAATTCTTGCAGATGCGTTACTGCAGATCTCCAGCGTGCAGATCTGTGTGTTCACACAAGGGATTTTGTGGCTTTTCCATTCACAGCCTCTCCTGGCTTCCAGCTTCGCTGCTTGTACATGGGAGGAGACCACGGGCTTTCGGGCACTCCCTCTTCGGTGTACTCGCTCCTTTCCCTTTTTGCTTTACTTTTGTGACTGTTCAGTTTAGAGAAAGAGCAGATGATGGAAAAAACCTTGTCACATGCTGTAGACATCTGTGCTTTGGCCAGTTTTGCAGAACTTCTATTTCTTGAGGTTATTCTGTGGGGATTTTTCTCTGTTCCTCTTCCCTCACTGCTCATATTAGTTCTTCATCAGTAGTTCTCCTTCAGCTTGAACAAATTGCACCAGTTTAATAAAACTATTCATTAAACAGGTGCAATTCCCTTCTGGAAGAACGCTCTGGTTTTGGTTGGAGTGGTTTACGCAGGGAGTTTTAGCTTAAGGTAATCAGGAGCCGTTGTAAACTAAACTTTGCTTTGAATCTAGGCATGCTATTTTAGTTTAATAGCAATTTGAGTTGAACTAGTGGAATTTCTCATGAGAGCAGGTGGTCTGTGGTGGTGGGCATCGTTCATCTGAGGGCTCAGAGGAAGACAGTGACAGCAGCACGTCTGGCTTGGATTTCTTCACAGCGTGAGGTGAAGCCTTTCCTGCAGCGGGTTCCTTTGCTAGTGCTGCAGTAGGCGAGTCCTTGTTAGTTTTCTTGTTTGGGCTTCTTTTCCCTGCCCTACGTATAGCTAAATATGGTCTAATAAACTTTTTACACCCTTTTTGAAATAATTAAATGATTGCAAAGTCCTGACCTGCAAATAGACCGAGTTGGAAAGAGTGCAGGTTTGTAGAAGAGCTGTTTCAGGCATGCGATGGTGCTTTGACGGATTAAAGCAAGGAGCAACGCTGCCCGCATGGAACCCGCCACGTGCCAGAGCTGCCCCTCTCGCAGGTAGGTGTGATAACGGCTACGTGCAGCTATTTCCACGCTCCCCCGTTGTCTGACACCTCGCTGCTGCTTCCCGGGGCGCCCGCCCGCCCGCCTGCGCGGTGCACGGCGGAGCCGCGTGACGAGTACCTCTTGCGACCCTTGTTATTCCCCGTGGCATTCGTTTCGTGTTTCCTGGGTTAGAAGGACAATTGGTCCCTTTATCTCATTACAGGTTAATGAGGAGACCCCGTGAATGAGTTCAACCCCGTGAAATTTAAACACTGTCTGCTTCAGAGTACCTAATCCAGGTGATACCTGCCAGCGCTCCTTGAGCTTGCCAACAGGAATAAAGATTGAACAGATTGCTTGAGATCCCAGCAGAATCGCTCCGAATGAGTTCCTGGGGGTTCCTGATTTCCAGCCCCACCTTCGGGTCGTCTCTCTTGCTTCTGGTCCCATGAACAACTGCACTGGCACACACACACCCACAGAAAAAAGGCAAATCAACTTTGGCAAAACACCAAGACTCGAATGAGCTGGAGATGTTTAGCTAGAATTATTTGGCAGCTTCGATAGCAGAAAAAGATAACTACTCGGTTTACTTGCACACCAACAGAAAATTACTGGGAGTTATTTATTCAGCATTAGAGGAGCAAAACAATTAAATTTTTTGTTTCCAAGAGGGGAAACGTAAAGGTCACTGTGCAAATATTGTTTGGAATTACATAGCGACCGCAGCTTAACCACTTTTCCTGTGGAATAAATACGAATTTGGCTGTGTTTCAGCACAGTTGACTTTGGCTTACCTCTATACCCTGGCCTTGCCATTTCAGATGCCAGCTGCTAATATCCCCCAGCAAATGAGCTCGTAGCCAAGCTGCCTCTGAAACAGGAGTGATACCCTCCCCTGTGCCCCAGATCATGGTTTAAAAATAAATAAATGGACAGATCCACTGCTCATCTGCTTCATTTAACGGAGCCATCTCTCGAAAACACAGCAAATTTTCTTTGATTAGGAATGAATGGTCAGCTACCCGTGATGCAAGCCAAGATGCTGCTGCCATTTAGAATAGCAGGGGTTCATCTGCCTGGCTAAAAAGATCAAATGTGAGTTGATTGTAGGTACAGAAGGGTCACTGGACAATTTTCTGCGTGGAGAAGCAATGAGATGGGGAGAAGGGCTGTTGCGCAAGTCCGATTTCCTTCTGTCTCCACTTAGAGCTGAGGTTTATTTTCTTTTTGTTATCTTAATAGCTTGGAGCCACTAGAGGATATCTAGGCTGAAGAAGTGGTGCATCTCATTAATCTGGGATTCAGATATAACATGGAATTAACACTGCAATCCAGTAGCTTTGTGTCCTGCGTTGGGTGATTAGCGCGAGATTTTTGTCAGCGTATAGTGAAAAATCTGCCTGATTCCAGCTGGTTTTGTGAGATCCCACTGCTTAGGGATGCTTCTGTTTTACAGGAACAATTTATCATAACCGTTTTTACTACTTCAGAGCATAGACAATTGGCTGCTCATTAAGTGCTATGATTTCTCTCACTTCTGTGATGTTCTCAAATCAAGGACCTGGTCCATTTTGGCCAAATTAATTTCTCTGCGGTTTTTCTCAGTAGTAGGAGACGCCCTCATTTTTTTTTTATTGCTGGAATTGAGATGTTGATGCTCAGGCCTGAGTGGGTCAGTACCTGCAGATGACATGGTCTCCGTGGGGCTCTGCGATGAGCAGCAGCACCCTGACTTATTACACCGAAGCTCCCTTTTTTGAAAATTGCTCAGGGATTTCCCAACAACCGTGTGATAAAGCCGGGAAGGGAACCCCGACATCGAGCCTCCCCACCCCACTGCGGTTTACGCTTGTAGGTGCTTGCCTTGACTTCGGACATCGTTTTATGTTTTTAAAAGATTTACTCTCAAAGCACTGAGACCAGACTTCATGTCTAGTTATAGCACTGCTAGAATCACTGCAATATTTCACTCTCAGCAGGTGATTGACTGCAAAGAGGGGAAACGAAACGCTAACCTGTTTCCTTGGCGCGCTGGGCTTTTCCTTACGCAGTTTCCATTGCAGCCTGGGCTCTCTCGGCTGCTCCTGGTATTTTTAACCTCACGCTCCTACCTTTCCCCCTCACCAAAAGCCCAATACAAGGGAGCATCCCTTGGGTTTCTTTTGTCAAGACCACAGCACGATTGGGCCTTGGCAGTCCCCCGATGCAATGTGAATACAGCCTGTCAGTGTCTTGTCACCTCTCTAATGTGCTTCTATTTACTGCCATAATCAGCACCCCTGAAAGGCAAGGCTGAGCCGCCGCTATTAAGTATAATTGTCATTGTGACAGGTCCATTGTGGGGGAGAAAATTTGTGCCTTTCAGAGCTGTCTCTCCGATAAAAAGCAGCAGCAAAATCTGAAATAAATCCCCTGGCGCAAGACTGACGCGGGGATCGAGGGTCGGCACGGGCGGCTCGGGGCAGGGGCTGCGCTCCCCTTGCCTTCAGCTGGGGTCTGCGGAGCCATGGCCGCTCCCCGCAGCCCCCGGGCTGCAGACGAGTTTTCTTTCCTTATCCCCTGTTTGAATCGAGAAAGGCAGAGCATTAACCATTCTGTTTACTCCTCTCCGCAGATTTGCCCGCCTTGGATGCGCTGTGTTCCCGCGGGGGACGTCCACGTGCGCACGGACCCCGGCTCCGCGCAGGGCAGGGACGACGTCTAGGCTGAGCCGGGACCGCCGGAGGGTGAGCTGGCCCCGCAGAGGTGCGCACAGCTCCGGTCACAGGTAAGTTAGTTCTCTCCTGCCGCCGAGCTCCTGGGGGATCCCATTTGGTTGCATCTGACGGACGTTCCTCACTGAAGAACAGGAGGAACCCGTCCTCCTCTGGGGACCTGGGCTGAGGCCCTTCCCTCCCAGCACGGCTGTACGACCTCAAATGATGGCGCTTAAAGTAAAGGCGCATTGCCACAGGCTCTCGGTAGTGCTAGTGCTACCAGAGCACTAATTAGAGTTCCCTTACATCCCCCTTTTCAAGCTGTTTATTGCTACACAAGGAAAGTAGCGTTGAAGCGTCTTGCGATCTCAGGTATCAGATGTATTTCGGAGACAAAGTTAGATGAAAATCAATTTGTCTGTTGGTTTTCCTCTCCCAACTTCTGCCTGGATACAGCTGAGCACAAAAAAACCCCTCAGCTGAGAAGTTTTTATAGTTGCACCTAAAACAGTTTCTCCTAAAATATTCGGGCTTAGTCACCCGTGTGAAGGAATAGCGAACGTCTCCGCTTCGGGAGCTGCGTGCTGACACAAACGTGCAGAACGCCTCCAGCACCGCACCTGGGACTCGAAGCCCTGTCAGCGCAGGGGTGAAAACGAGAATAAAATCAGGTCCTGGGAAGCCTGGCCGAGCTCCGGAGGAAGCCGGGCTGCCTGCCCCGGGAGCTGCCGTGTCCCGACGTAGTTCCCTGATGCCGATGTTCGCCCTGCCGTTGCCTTCTGCCTTAGGTACAGCATCTCGCTCCTCTGTGCCTCAGCTCCTAAAGCTGTACGGTGATGGTTATAATCCTGCCATCCTTCTCCTTCTCATTTTTATGTCTGTTCTCAGTAGGGGAAGTTTCTTCTTGTGAACAGCCTTGCTTTCAATTTAACAGCTCTCTGCTTTCCTGTAGAAAATTGCAAATGGGTTCCTCCAGCTGCTTTATTCCTACACCAGGTTAATTTCTTTCCTCGGGACTTGGCTGCACCACGTTGGGTGAGGAGGAGGAAGATGCCTGCCAGGAGCAGGCTTTCGGTGCTGAGGAGCTCCTCCAAGCTCCTACTGTTCCCCTTAGGGCTTCCTCCAGTCCAGAGCAAGGCAAAAAATGTTAAAATCGAGGTAGCGGAACCCAACTCAATAATTTGCACTTGTTTTTTATTTCAGTATTTTCATGATTTATTAACTCCAAAGTAAATCAGGGAAATTTATTGCACTGCATTTTTGTATTACAGTAACATCCTGCGTACACGATTGGGATTAAGACTGTATGATATCGGAATAATAAAACACAGTTAAGGCAGCCTTGTGCCCTGGAAATGGTTTGCAGTCTCTGTCGGGGAGATACCACCACTCTGCCTAGGACACCGTGAAAAAGGATGACGGTGAAAGTAATGGGAACATGCGGTTTGCTGTCCGTACGACAGCGTGTGCAATTACCAGCCTTCTGGATATTTTATTTTAGTGATGCAGCAGACAAAGAAATAATAAAGCATCAATGAAAACTTGAGGCAGTTTGCCACTGCTGATGTGGTAGTGGTTACTCTTACAGAAGGATTTGAAGTTTAGGGTTTCAGGGTAAATTTGGGGCAAGAAGAAAGAGTATTACATGGTATTTCTGCCACCCTCTGCAGCTGCCTTCTCGTAGTGACGCGCCCAGCAGTGGGGTGGAATGAGATTATGAATGGGTAAATTTATTCAGAATGCTTTATTTCTTTAAAGTGATTATTTGTTTCCAAATCATCTCTGCTGTGCTCTAAACATACACTGCGCTTCCAAAGAGGTGGATAAGCTCAGAAGAAAACAAAATAAAACAGTGAATTCTTTTGGCATCTTGAATGTTCTGCGAGTCGGATGCCGTCTCAGATGTTATGAGCCGAGGTGTAAAACCAGCTTTGGCGCAGATCCAGCGTCCCCCCCCCAGGAAAGGCATGAGAATTACCCGTGAGAGAGACATCAAATGCACAGCCAAGGCTGGATCCTGCTGCCACTGGAATTCTCCGAGAGAGAAACCATTTTAGATGGTTTAAAAAAAAAAGGCAAAAAGTAAAATCCCTGCGCATTATGTAAGGCTCCTTTAAGTCTCGGAGGGAGCCGGCGTTCATTCTGCATCCCTCCCTGGAAAGGGGCCGCGGGCGAGAGCCAGCTCCCGCCGCCGGCAGCGCGAGGACCGGGGCCCCGCGCGGAGCAGGGGCCGCGGCGATTTCGGCGTGGCGGGAGCCAGCGCCTGGGAGCTTCACCCGCGGGCCCCCGCCAGGGCCTGGGGAGCCGCTGCCTCCCCCTGTAGCCGCGGGAGCAGACAAAAGCCGCCAAGATCTGATAATAAAATCTGTTTGGAACAGCTGTCTGCTGACAAGTATAATAAACTGTATTAATGGTGTCATTATTATTCCCTAATTAAAAGCTAATAACTAAGAGTTAATTGCCTTTAAAAGATGAAGCAGGGCTATGGCAGGGATTTATCTCTGTTTTTCTTTGCTCGCCTGGCTGTGCTGATATTTTCAGGCTAATTAATTGAATCAAATCTTACTGAAAACTAATAATCTCTCTGTGTTGATTCAACCAATTGAATTAAAAGGTGTTCGCTCTGTGCTCGGTTTGAAAAAATATGTGTGTGCTCCTTGCAACTGGTGACTGTGAGTGACGATGGTCAGCAGGGCTTAGCCTGGTACAGAGGCTCTGGGTGGCAAAATGTTTTGGTGGGGAAAACTTTCCCCGATGCTAAGAGGAGGGATCTGGAGCATCGTAGGAGCTGGAGGAACCCCACTGCCTCTAACTCCATTAATCCTGAATAACTGCTCTAGTGTAGAGGGGCACGAAGCACCTGCAGCCTTAATAAATGGATTTCATCCAGAGACAGCAAAAAAATAAAATACAGCTGTCGTGAGATTTTCTCTCCAGGTGTTGATTCAGATTTTTGCGGTCAGCGTGGGATGAAGCGTTGTGTTAGGGTCTGCTCTTTTTCCATCTGATGGGCGAGAAGCCATTTGCGAGTCTTTGTAAGTCTTCCCAGGGCCGGGGCCCTTTGCAGGTGCGGCGGTTGGTTTCTGCTGCCCCCGTCCCCTCCCGCGCCGCTGCCCCGGCTGGGGCTGTGTGCTGGGGTACAGCCGCCGCCGAGCTGCGCCGCGCTCTCGCCTCCCTCAAAACTCCCATCCCTGCCCCAAAAAGCAACACTTCAGCGTCCCCCTGCTAAGCTCCTGACGGTCGTGCGATGCTAATTGAAAGGAACCAAATGTTCTCTTTGGAAGTTCACTTTATCAGTGTTAATCTTCTATGTGGAGTAATTTTATTAAAGTTCCCCAAAGAGCAAATTGTAAATTCATTAGTGCCCATTTTGGACCGCACCCTCCCTCATTTTGGGTAAAAAAGAGATTAGAAGTCATCTGGGCTCCGTGATAATTAAAAAGAAGATGCTCAAACATAATTCTTAATTAAACAGTAATGAGATAAGAACTTGTGTAGTCTGCTTTTAGTCTGTTGGAAAGATGCAGAGGTTCCCATTGTAATTGTGTGATTTATGATCTTCCACACAAAGATGTAATTAGTTTTTTCCCCCTCTTTTTAAAATTTAAACATTATTTAGATAAAAAATTGTGCAGCAATTTGAATCTGCTTTTCCTGGTGGAATAGTAATTTGTTTTGATTTATCTTTAGGTTTCCACCTAAAAAATTCCTCCATCGCGAAGAGGCGATGTCCTAAAATACAACCCGAGAGCCCTAAGGAGAGGGAGGCAGGTTGGTGGATGCGGTGGGATGGCGGTGGGAGACGGGGAGCGAGACATCTGAGGCCAAGACATTGTGAAAGCTTCTCTTCCTGCTTAAAAAGGTGACATTTGTGTTTCCAGGTGACGCCTGCGGAACGCTTCCCCCTCTGATGCCGATCTGCCGTGCTAACCGGATCCGTCGGGGTTTGTTTCTGCCTCTCTCATCGGCGAAGGGACGGAGCGAGGCCTCAGTGAGCTTCTGCAGATCATCACCGGGGCGTCCGAGCGCGTCTGCCTCGGTGGAGTCACGTAAATATCATGCATAGAGCTGTACGTTAGATGGCCGCCTGCTCTGCGGGGCAGCACGCCGAAGGCGAGCAAGTTGTTTACAATTTCTTTGTTTAAGCGCCCGTTTGAGCCTGCTTTTGAAGCTCTGCTCTCTCAGACAAGCATTGCCCTGGAGCTCGTCTTTTTGTCCCAAATTCACCTCATCGCGTTCCGCTGCGGTACAGGCCGTGCATACCAACCGAGGTGGAAAAACCACCTCGCTGGCACAGCAAGAACGGGCACGGTGGTTTAAGATTGGTGCCTGAAGGGAGAACCTGTGTGGAAAACAGCGAGAAGAGCTTGAGGGCCCACCTCAGGTCAGAGGCGTGGGATTTCTAGACCTTGCTTCTTCGCCAGAGTAATGCTAAATTGGCCTTAGTAAAAATAAAATAAAATCAGACCAAGTCTCCAGACACTGTGCTGTGCATGGCTTTTGTAGAGGTTTAGCTTGAAAGGACAAGGATTGGGGCAGAGGTGTTCATCATGGAAACGCAGAGTGGGATTTGGTCAAAGGGCTGTTGCTGGTGTAAGACTATTTTAAAGAAGAAATTTCTCATATATTGCATCATCGATGAGTCACGAGGTCCCACCTCCCGCCCTCCTTGGCGGTGGCACAGGTGTTTATATCGTGCCCTTTCCAGCCTAACCTGGCCGACCGGACCGCGCTGACACGACGACCCCCCCTCCCAGCACCTTATTTGCTGCGGTGCCACGGCCGTGGGATTTCTTCAGGCGCTTCTGGCACTTTCTTAGCTTGGCTACGAGTATTGTTTGCAGTCATCGCCTGGTCACCTTTGAGTCCTGTTCTTCAGGGGGAGCAGGGACAGAAGAGGCGTCCCCCCTTTCCTGATAAACACCAGGGCATCTCCACCTGCCAGACAAACCGTTCTGTAAGTGTTGTTAAAGCATCTGGGAGTCTGAGCAGCATCTTCTGAATATAAGAGCCTCCACAGCTGAGAGCATGAGGGTCAGCAACCAGTTTTCTTTTCATTTTGGAAGTTGGGTTTTCTGGGAATTGTATTCCTAAACTTTTTTAAGATCCTTTCTTTTGTGTGACAGCTGTAGCAGATTTTCTCTTTGCTTCTCTTTCAGACAAAGCAGCAGAGAGCATTGGCTCTTTTGTCCGTGGCCAGGAAGGGGCCGTTAGTGCCACCCAGGTGCTCGGCTGCCCAAATCACACACCTGATGCCACTTGGCAGGACTCAGGCTCCTAATCATTTCCAGTCCTGCTTTGCTCCAGCTCGCTGCTTCATCCTGCACGTGCTGATCCGGGGCCTAGCGGGTCCCTGGGCAGGGGCTCGGCGGCACCGAGAGGCTTCGCCTTCCCCGTGGATGGAGGTAGGTGAGCTGGTACGGATGAAGGTTGGTCGTGTTTGTGTTGCAAGATGTGGTGGCTCTGCAGCTACCGGTACTATCGGTGTTTCAGCAATGGTCCTCCCAACTTGTTCTGCTTTGCTGTTAGTCCCTTGTCCCTCCTCCATCTTCCCCCAAGACATTTTTGCCCTCCCCCTGTTTGTCCCACTGGTGCGGGAGAGCTGGGAATTGAAATGTCTGGGTCTCGCCCCCCAAATCGATGTTTGCTGGTATGAAGCGCCTGGCACCGGGGGCTGTAAGGGGGTTTGGTGGTGGGGAAAAGCTCATGTAGCTCCAGCTCTGTCCCGGAGGTGGTGGTGACCCCATGGCATCCAGGGAGACCCCCAGCACCCCCCACGTCAAACTCAAGTCAAATAGGGCTGCCGGGAGGAGGAGAAGCGGGGCACCGCTCGCCCTGCCTGCTTCTTGTGGCTCCCTGGGAGCTGGCATCCCTTCTCCCAAGGTAACTCTTCACGTCTCCTCCCCAGCCCCTAAAAATATCCCGTGGGTAGTATCTGCAGGGCCCACGGCGGCTTTTTAATCATTTGCATTTCTTTTCATTTGCATTGTACTTCTGGCTGTGTGATTCAGCGAGGTGCCGTATGCCTCGACTGTCATCTCCAGGCCAGTCTGTAGGAAGGATTTGCACCTCACCCCCAAGGCAAATGCTCCGCGAGCTTCGTTTCATTGTGCTGTTTTGGAGGAAGTGAAGATGGATGCATATTATACTGAAATATCACCATCTCTTCCTCCCCCACGTTTTAGGAGAATATGTATAAATCTCTGCTGTGGCCTCTTCTGTTAAATGTAGCGGTACGGAAAATGTTATTTCAGTTTTTTCTATTTTAAAAATGATCGTATGGATTAACAAACGAAGCAGAAGGTCTCTGCTGCTGTTTAACTTGGTGTCACTACGTCCTTTTGGAAGACTCGTGGCCGCAGGTCGCTGGCAAGCACTCGAGCGCTTCGTTTGTGTTTCTGCTTCCCCAGATGCTGACGGTAACGCTGGAGGTGCCAGTGCCGTCCTGTTTGGAGTAAGAGCTTGGTGGGGTTTGGAACATAGTGGAGATGCCTTCCAAAAATCTGGCCTTGCTGAGATGGCTTGATACGATTGTGGCACGATGAGTTGTGTTAGAAAGCCACGGTCACGTTTCGTTAAGGAAAGTCCCTTCGGTGTCTGGCAGAAATGAGCCAGGTTGCTGTAAGGGACTGAATTAAAAATAGGAACCGCAAACGCACTTTTCCAGTGGATTGCTTTGTCCGTCCCTTGTTGTTGTCTGGGTTTGGCCAGGGAAAGTGAAGGAAGTTGCTCTGGTCCGGTCCTGGTGCTGCCGTGAGGGTGAGGAACAGCTGAATCCAAACCAGGAGCTCCTCAGCAAAACCAGACGCAAAGCGTTTGAGATGGGTTAAATAAACCGCACAGTGGAGGTCTCACAGCTCCCCTTCACCCACCCCGTCTTTAAATGTGGGAGATCTACTTACTTTAATGGTGAATCCTGGAAACGCAGGAACTAAAGCGGAGCCTGGGAGCTCTGTGGGCCCTGGGCCGTGCAACTGGGAGCTGCCAACGTTGATGCCTCCTCCAGGCATCTCCGCAGAAACGCACCAGGCCCACCCCACCTTCCTTCTCCGGAGGCTTAACACATAGACAGGCACCTCCCGAGCCTTAACCAGGGCATTTATGGTCCTAAATACATTGAATGAGCCTGGCTCGTTCTTCGGTTACGGGAATATCGGTGTGCCGTCCCCAGCCGTGCCGTGGGGCCGTTGGTTACTCGGCCAGAAAGAGATGGGAGGAGGGGCCGGTGGAAGGGGAACCTGAATTAGTAATGTTTAGCAATTTCCTGAACACCACCTTACATGCAGCTCAGGCAGAATGTTGTGTATTTAAAGAAAAGAGGTTGTTTTCTTTTTTTTTAATCATTTGGACACAATTTTATGTTTTGGAGGGGTTTATTATCCTCAGTAAGCCTGGGATAAAGCCCTTGTGTAACCTATTAATCTAGGATTGCCATCTGCATGTGTGCGTGTGCCCGTACGTATGCGTCGCCGTATACACGCACAGATGGACGGAGCCCCAGACTCTCTTAATCAGGAATCTCTCTTTAATGACTGGAAGGGAATTGTGCGTGTCGGTCTTTGGAGAGATAAAGGCGCGATGAGATAGCAACAGCAGCGTTTGATCCCTGTACAAATTGCAAAGGGATCTGGAGTTATCGCTCTAGTGTATAGATGGACGGACAGATAAGTAGACAATAGAAAAATAGGCAAATTAAAGCTGGACGGGGATGAATACGTTAAATGGCTGGAGAGAGCGCGCTGGTAATAAATAGAAATGTAGCGCTGCTGTTCAGGCGTCAGCCATCTTCCTGGGTGGGAAGCAATGGAGTAATTTGGGTTTATTGTGAAGAGTTAATGCAAGAGGCAGCCACGGCTGTGTGCTCGGGTGGTTTAAAGCAGTCACGTTCTTGTTTTGTGGCTGCATGGTCATGCCCTGGTTAGTCACCAGGACGGTGGTTTCTTCAGCTTCTTCATAATTTTGTGTTCTTTATCTGCTGTATCCTAAATGTGACTTTAAGATATATGCCCCCCCTGCCACTCCAGAGGTGTTTTCAACGACAGCAAAAGCAGAGGGGCTGCGCCTTCCCCCTCCTCCCCGGCCTTCCTTGCGCGCTGGTCAGGGTGCGAAGCTGTTTCATACCTCCTGTACCATCTGTAACAAGAAATTCCAGCTCAAGCGAAAGCAACACTTGGGATTCAAACTTAGATTTGTCTTTTGGATCTCCACTGCTGGCAGAGCGAAGCCCCAGTCCTGCTGTGAGCCGAGGTCGGTGTGCACAGAGTGAGCCAGCTCTTATCGTCTCCGCTTCCCTGGTAGAGATGGGTTTGGTGGTGGGGACGTGCGGTGGATCCATCCCGACTGAACCCGGCCCGATTTGGCCAGTGCAGCACCATCGCTGCCTGTCAGCCCAACAAGGGAGCGGCCAGGGCACCTCGCTTCTGTGCACTTGGGTGGCAAGCCGGGGTCCGAGGAGCTCGTGGAGTCGAAGGTGTCGGGGTCCTGCTTTTGGCATGCCAGTGCAAGTAGGGTTTCGCTAGGGAACAGGGCTCCTCTCCAGGCTGACGGGGTCTTCGGCTTTATAGGAAGAGCAGCAGCTGCCACGTGGATCTGGGACGGCTCCGGCTGTGCCGGGAGTCGCTGTTGGATCAGCTGAGGGTGGTGCCAAGAGCGGGAGGGACGTGAGCGCTTGGTGGCAAGGAAGTGGTAGCCAGGGGCGAGGTTTTCCTTCAGGCCCTGCAGAAGTGACGGGAGCTCGGAAGTGAGGAGGGAAAGCTGGGACGGCTGCGGCTTCCGTCGTGCTCCAACACAGGATTTGCTCCTGAAAGGGGAGAGAGGGTTTTGTGCAGCCGCGGGCGCAGGGAAGGGGCGGTGGCGTGTCCGTTCTGTGCCTGTGACACCGCAATAAAAGTGATTGAGCTTGTTCTGGTTTCCTTCTTAGGACGTTTGGGAGCAGTCTCCCTGTATCCCTTTCCCGACGGATGAACTTGTTGAGATAGTAAGACAATTTTCTCAGCGCCTACGAGGGTATTTACTTTTTCCATTTCGGTTCTACATCTGTTCAGTTACTGACTTGGAATTTGCAACCATCTTATTTAGGAGAAGGAATTGATTTCTCATTCTGTTACTGCTTCTCTTGGTATAATTAAAGCATATTGCAACATGAAGAATTTCTCCTGGCCTGGGAACTGGTTTGCCACTTGGGTAATTCTGTAAACCAAGAAAGGCTTTTCCTTTTCCTCTGGAATGTAAATTACAGTTACATCTACTTTAAAGTCTTTGTTCTGCTGCAGGGGACTGAAGGGGGCTCTTGGTTTAGGTTTGTGCAGAGGCGTAGGGGCTTTTGCAAATCAATCCCTTAGTGATTTGGCATCCAGGCCGTTGCAAATTAAGGCTGATGCATGAGCTGGTTTTGCCCAGTGTGGTGTAAATGAGAACTGGGACGAGCCTGCTCCCTCCAAGCCCCCGAGAAGGGCTCTCTTCTGCCGAGCGCCGCCTCGCTGCTCCGAGCTGACCCGCCGGCCCCTCGCTGCGGGAGCTGCGGCTTCGTGCGGGGTCCGGGTGCCCCCTCTGCCCTCGCGGCCCCGGCAGGACGGAGGGACGGACACGCAGCATCGCCGCTGCCTGGGGCTGGGGGTGAGGTGGGCAGGCTGGACCGGGCAGGGTGGGCTCGCCATGTGCCAGGAGGTGGCCTGGGGTCTGCAGGTGGCCCGGGGCTCGGTGGCCTTCCAGCGGCTGTGCTCGAGCGGAGAAAGAGTAATTCAGAATTGACCTTTGGATGTAGCATAGATAGAGAGTTATGTTAAAGGGAGGGAGGGCTTGGAGACATTTATTAAACTGTGAAAAGAATCGGTTCAGGATTTGCATATAAATGATGTCAAAATGCCTTGAGATCGGCCTGCTGCCGGAGAGGCTGCGCGGGGCTGGGCCTGCAGCGAGGGGCTGGGGTTGCTCTGGGGCAAGGCGGGTGCTCGCCCTGGGGTCCCTGCTGGTGGGACCGGCGCTGGCCGGGGTCGGCTCTGAACCCTGCCGGGGCTGCTCCTGGCCGAACCCGCTGCTGCGGGGTGCTGCGCCGCGGAGCAAACGTGGAAACGTGCCCTGGGCACTCTCCCTGGGGAGAACCTGCGCTGTAGGCTGGTCTGGAGGGGTGGATTAGGCTCTGTCCTCGATGCCTCTCACCTTTAATCAAAGAGGGCTCTGCAGCTGAGATTCCCTTGTAAAACCACTATCTGTGCTTCAACCCCGATTCTCTCTACGGAATCGTATCAGTGTAGGTCCAGAGCCCTGGTGACAGACCTTGTCTGTGAAAATATGACCTGCAATGATTTACTTCTTCCACCGTGTGCTAGCATTGCTAATAAACTTGCTGTCAAAGCTGCCTGTCGGAGCTCATATTAAAGAAAAAGAAGAGTGAGACAGAGAGATTAAAAAAAGACAGACCCTTGGATCAATAAGAAACAAGAGCCTTCCCTACTGCCCTGCTGCAAATGGGCATTAATGGACCATCACTTAGTGTTTAATTAAAATAAAAGGAAAGTCAGCTGCGTGCCAGGTCTCAGGCTGGTGCTGGCTGGCAGAGCCGGCCCTTGAAAGGCTGAGCTTGCAGCAAGAATTTGGATTTTGTCTGCTCTTTGCAGCGCGACCGGTGCCGCGGTGCAGCCGGGGTGGGCCACGTGCATCCCGGAGCCCAGAATTATTTATGCTTAATCACACCGCTGGCACATCGCTCTATCGCATTCAGAAACCACAAGTTAGAGTGTAATTTCAGCAGCTTATGAGCAGCAGTAAAAGGCTGCGTCAATGGGACTGCGAGGTGCAGAGTTTTCAATGCGCCGGTGGTGCTCGGCTGAGGCTGTCCTGGCCTAAAGCGGAGACGGAGGCATAAAACCTGCTGGTTATCTTGTGCGATAAAACGAATCTGTGAAAAGCTTTGCAGTATGAATTACATTGAGCTAAGTCAAAGGAGCAAGTGTTCCAGCTAGGAGGTTTTTGTGGAGCCGAGATCAGGTCTCTGCAGGTCTTCTGTTATCCCTCTTTGCCCTTAGGAGCTTGTACGTGGTATCCGCTGTTTGCTTTTCTCCTTTTGGCTTTTCTGCTGTGAGCAGGTATCTTTAGGTAGCTAAAAGCGCACGGACCGGTGCCGTTTGGCTCTGCTGCTCCGAGTCAGGCCCTGAGCGATGCGACCCTTTTTCCCCAGACCACCGAGCACTTTGTTCTGGTTACCCGCGGTGCGTCCCGGCCAGGTGTCCCGCCTGTTCTGGCAGCAGGGGACCACAGGTATTCATTGGCGATGGGCATCTCAGCTCCCTTCCTTGTCAGCGGGGGTCTCTGGGTGGCCAGGACACCTCAGATGGGTCTTCTGTGCCGGAATCGTTCTCTGGAGCATCCCGGCGTGTCCGTCGGCTGAGGACGGAGGGCTCTGCTGCCTCTTCCCTCCCACCTGCTCCTCCTGGGGTTGTGCTGTGAGGAGCAGGAGGGAGCCGAGTTTGCTACTGCTGCTACAGCCGCTGCTTAAACGTCTTCCCACGTCTTTGAAGTTTTGCATGGAGCGATGCAATGGCAGTCAGAAGGCAAAGATGGTAATGGGATTGTCCTAGCAATGATGCTTGTGTTCCTTGACCTTCCAAGAGGAGCTGCTGTAGGACCATCGCCCCTGCTGTGGTGTCAAGGCAGACTCAGTGTCACTGTAAGCCTTCGCAGCGGTTCTAAGCCTTGCTCTTGCGCCGAGAAGATTTCAATTTGTATTTGCTTCTCTAACAACTGGCTTCCTACTGTATTGGTTGGGGTTTTTTTGTAAGATTTACTTAGTCCCCAGCTGTTGTTCCAGTTCTCTTTGCCACTCGCCTTCCTGGGCCCCATGTGGTATCTATTTCTGTTCTGGAAGGGTTTTTGCATCTTCAACGCGGGGGACGGTCACGCCAGCTCAAAAAAGGATAGACTGAAACTAAGCGGCTGGAGCGCGGTGATGAGCGTCACAGAGCCAAGAACAGGGTGGCTGAGAGGGCAGGGCCAGGTAGGCCTGGGACGGCGGCTGATGACCAGAGCTTAGAAGAAAAATCAGTTTTTCCTTTCTATTCTTCACTGATAAAATAAAGGGCTCATTAAAATCAACATCCTGATTGATGCAAGGTCGATGAAGGGTGCCTGTCCTGTGCGGTGCTGCTGAGCTGAGTTCAGTACCACAAATTACCTTTATGAATCCAGGAGATGATTATGAAGAGTCAGAAATCATTACTATTCATGTAACTGCCCGGAGGAACTCGCGTACATGAGCCGTAATTGCAAACCAGGAGTTGGTGGTTTGGGTTTTTTTCTTTCTCCTTTTTTCCCATGCCATCAGGTTGTTGCTGTTTGATGGCTGCTTGGCTCCCCACCTGCTCCATCTAACAGCGTTTCGAGGGCGATGCAGTTCCCTGGGTTCACAGCTCACCTGATGGTTGATCACAGTTCTAGGCTCACTTGCTAATTTTTTTTTTTTTTTCCCCTTTAAACTTGAGCCAAAATGCTGGTGGTGGGGCCATTCTGGTAAGGAGAGACGGTTTGTGCTGGCACAGCCCATCTGTAGAGGGGAGGGAAGAAAAACCCGCCTGATACAGAACATTGCCATCATCCCGCTGCTGCTGCTGAGTCCAAAAACCTGCGTCCTCGCCCTGCTTAGCGCCCTTCTGCCTTGATGTGGATGAAGTGGGAAGCTCAGGCCGGACCGAGCCTCCCTGGGAGCAGGTACCCTCGTGTGTGTGTGTATCTAGCGCTCTCTCTATGTATCTATCTCCATCTCTACTCCATCCGCAGTAGATACCACTGTTAGCACAGACCTAGTAGACTATGGTTTAGTTTATTAGGCTCTGGCTCAGCTGGACAAAGATTTTTAAGCGGCTGATGTCAGCATTGAGAAGGCAGCTGCGTTTTCTGCTTTCACCATTGCCACCCCGTTGCGTTATAGGTTACGGCAGCGGGGGAGCTGTGAGCTGCCTTCTCTTCCTGGGCTGGTCCCCGCAGCGCAGCCGCGGGAGCCTCTGGCAGTGTAAGAAGGGAGATCTCTGTCTGCGGGGCCAGGAGCTTCAAATGGGACCTTTGGCTTTCGCCGCCTTCTGCTTTGGGTAAGTGCAGAGCCTTTTCCTCCTTGCCTGCAGGCTTGGAGCCGTCCTCCGGAGCCAGGATGGCACCTGGGCCGGCTCAGGGGTGCTGGCAACCCTTCCCCGGGCTCCAGCCTGAGCGGGCAAGGGGACGGGATCTGTCCCACACACGGGAAACACAGACAAGTCAGCAGAAACGGAGATCGCCGAAGGTTTTACACCTGAAGGTAGGCATAACCCACGCACCCGCGGCTGCTCGGCTGAGCCGTGGGCCTGGGTGCGCTCGTGCCGAAGTCCGCGCTGCTGTGCCTAACCGAGCAGCGAGCTTACGCCTGTGCCACGGCGGCTTCTTTGCAGCCACGTTTGGCTCGTAAAGGTGGCCTATTTTTAGAAGGAGCATAAGCACAACAGAGGGAGAGCAACCTGCTACCTGGCCTGGGCGCCAGCAAAAGGTTCTTGCAGTCGCTGCGTTACGCAGCCCGGCTGCTTCGTTCCTGCCCGCTCCTACCAACAAACAGGTTTGCAGTCAGGCCTTTCAGACAATCTTCCTTTAATACAAAGTCAATATATCTACATACACAGTGGTATGAAAACCACTTACTGTTTCAGTTTGAAATAACAGTGTGAAAGCAACAGCACTTTGCTCTCATACAAAGAAAAAAACCTCCCCCCTCCCCCCGACTCGTCCAGTAAGATTTTGCTGCAACATACTTAGAAATTTGGGCGACTTTCACACAAATAAGAAGTAAAACCTTGAAGAAGCCTTTCGATTGTTTCTTTTTTTTTTCTTTTTTTTTTTTTTTTCAGTTAAAGACAGGAAAGAGGTTGGTGGGGGGTCCTCTGGGTAGCACTCGATGGCCATGATTACCCCTTCTAGAAAAATAAAAAAAAGGAAAAGTCACAGGCAAGCAGTGTTCAGGGCAGTGCGTCTTTTCCAAGACATGCTGGCCTCTGTGCACTTCTGCAAGACAACTCCTCGTCACGTACACTTGCAAGAGCATTATATCTACAACCCCGCGCACGGACAGGCTCGGGCCGTTACCTACAATACACCTTCGACGGTAAAAACCCCCCTGTGTGCGCTGATGTGCGCCACGGCTCCGAAATCGCTGCCTTTGTCTTCAGTCATCGTAAGACACTGGATTCGTTTCATCTCCCAGTTCACCCCTGGCCCTGTCACGACGGGGCAACACGGCCACAGCTGAAGGGGAGCGGGTTGGCACTGCCGCCGTCTCTAGGCCTGCCTGCTCATCTCACACCCTTCCGGAGACACGTGATATGTCTGCGATTTAAACAAAAGAACCCAAAAAAAAAAAATCCAGAAAGGACATTTTGTTCTTACATGAGCAAGTTAAACCTTTTAAATGGTAGAAAAGCAATATGTAGAAGTAGCAATTTGCACTGCATTTTTATATATCACAGCCATTACACGTAACATTTCTACAGTGAAAAAATAGACTGTCTTTGAACATAATATGAACAAATAAGCAAATTTTTCTTTTAAATTCATTGACTGATATTCTTTGTCTTTTTTTTTAAAAAAAAAAAGGAAAAAATACACTATTTAAAAAAAAGGTAATGTCACTTGTTACAGTTACATCGATACTTTAAAGAAAGCCACTCACAGTATATGCCACTGAATGCCTCTCACTTGATCTTTCCCAGTTATTCATACAGCTAGGGCACGTTCGTAGCTGTGCCAAGGGGCTTGGTGCCAGGTGGCACCGGGACGGTCCTGAGAGCATCTCTGCATCGCTCCCGGCGAGCCGCTGTGCTCAGAGGTGAGGGGGTGGCAGCGAGAAGCGGTTGGCTACTGGATATGGATTTCTGAAGGGCGCTGCGCGGGCTCCTTCTGCGGCAGGAACCGGCGGGGGCGGCCCGGCTGCTCGCGGCAGAAGTGGGGTTGTGTGAATGTGCAAAGAGAATGGGAAAGGGGCTGCCTTTCTTTACGAGTGTCCCACCGCTGCTCAAATGAACGCCTCGGTGTTAGCTGGATGTGCTGAAAGGGGGAACGGAACCAGCAGTCGGCGAACCCAGCCCGGGGGAGCTGCCACCTCTACCTGTCCCACCGGCGTGCAAGGGGAGGGGGCCGCACCACACAGCCAGGGCTGGGTTTTATCTCTCTCTCTCTTTCTCTATAATTTTAAATATCCTAAAAAATAAATTTTGGAATTAGAAGAAATGAGGAATGTTCCAAGTATTCAAAATGTGAGCTATAAAACCTCTCGCGTGGCAGGGGCATTCAGCGAATGCTGTTGTAAGGTGCGTGTCAGCCCAGAATCATCCCACTGTTGACACTGAGGTTATTAAGACTCCAGCTAGAAGAACTCCTGACCCTAAGTTTGCCTAAGTGTTGAGATTTAGTTCCTTTTCTTATCTTTTACAGAACACCTTCAATTCTGCAAGTGACTTCCTTTAAAGACTGCCAACTATATTAGTAAATAAACTGAACTCTAATGATGTAACCAAAGTCGGTTTCCTTCCCTTCTCCAGCGGTAACGTTTCGCAAGGTGTGTTTTAGCTTTTGGATCTGTTTCACGATGTCCATACGTCCTCCACAGCGAACACCACTTGAGGTAACAAGAGCAGTTCACCACTTAAAGCAGTCCTTCAGCATCTCCTGAGCTGCCTCTTCACGGTCCAGGTTACAACATGGAGTTCCTGAAGGGGTGTTCCTCTCAATCCTTCCCCCTGCTCCCCGATGCATTGTCCAGATGAAAAGGTACTTCTTCTGATACAGTTTTGTAAGTTCAAGCGCTCCTCCTGGGTCAAAAGAGGCCTTCCAGGACTTAAGTGGTTGGTAGAGTCTGCACAACGGATGGCTTTTTATGTTGCATAGTGATCAAAACTTCCCAGATACTCCAGAGCTGCCTGGTAACAGAACTGGTATTCATCCTGCAAACGGTAAAGAGAACCAGCTCAGAGGTTTGAAACCGCTCTTCAGGATCCCTGCCCTGCTTTCCGGCTAGCACAGACTTGGGCAGGAACCACGCGCAGACTCTTTTGTTCTCAAAGAGCTGCGAACTCCTGGGAGAGGAAATCCCTTCCCTTTATCGTTCGGTCTCTACGAGGGGCAGTCATCCCACCGCTAACCTTGCCGGCTCTGCAGCCCGCGTGGGCTGCGTTGAGAGGCAGGGATGAGGGAGGACTCAGGGCTGGCAGACTGGTGAAATCTTTAAGAGACTTTATAACAATGGGATTTTTTTTTTTTTTAAAATAGTTAAATAAAATCAGCAGTGCAGCCTGGGCTTGCTTACGCTTCAGGTAAGGCTTTGCTAGTGGTCGGAAAGGCAAAAAGCCCGCTCCCCTCAGGGCAGCCGAGGGACAGGTCTGCAGCCGTGGTGCTTTGCTACTCAGCCCTCCGAGCTGTGGGTTCCCCGCCCCCCTTACCTCTGTTTGCACCATAGCAGGTCGTTGTGTTCGCAGCATCTTTACTGTCTGGAAAATATCTACAACACCCTCATAACGCATTCTTTCCAGGACGATACTCAAGGTGATAAACACTCCAGTCCTGCCCACGCCAGCACTGCAGGAATGGGAGGAAAAAAGGGAAACTGTACATTACAATGTCCAAATGCTTTCCTAAATGCTGAGGTTACGGCACGGCTGAGCTAAGGGCCCTGCCCTATGAACATGTTAGAACTGAGCGCCTCAGTCAGTGCTCCAGGAGGTAGGAAACAGTAAAACTGCCAGAGCATGCGACCCGAACGAGTGTTTGAGAGACTGACATAAAAAAAAAGAAAAGCTTTGGGTAGTGGTAAACAGCATCCAGTGTGAAAAGTATTACTAATATGTAACATTAGGCTTTTTAAATGAAATAATTTGAAGAATGCATTATCCTCTGCTGCCCAGAGGTAGGAAGGTACAATTGCTATCAGCAAGCACAAGCCAGTAGTGTTAGAGGTGCAGAACTGGTACAAAACCACTTCTAATTCTGCAGGTCAGAATAACATTGATTAACATTGTGGTGCCCGTTTCCTTCAGAGCATCAGCATTTCATAGCTCTCCCCTAGACACAAAGGGTCAAAGGCTTTGTGGGCAGCGCCCAGGTCTGACGGGAGATGAGTTTGGTTGGCAGAAGCGACCGTGTTTGGCACCCCCCCCTCCAGCCACCCCCAAGAAATCTGCCTGCAAAGATGGGGCGGGAAAGGAGGGAGAGATCTGCAGGATTTTAATTCCTTCCGCTCTTTTGCATCCTCAGATGATTACGTGTTTCCATGCGCGCATGCCTACCTGCAGTGGACAGAGATGGGGCCGTCCTGGCCGAACTGTTCCTTGGTCTTATGTACCTGTCCAATGAAATCGATAAAACCTTCTCCTGATTTTGGCACGCCTTGCTCTGGCCAGTCAGTGAACTGGAACTGCCGAACGGTTCGTGACTGACCGTCCTGGGGGAGAAAAAGGGTTTAAAACATCCTGCATCTGTGGTACTAAATACAAAAGGCAAAAAAAGCCCCTTTTGTTGCTAGTTCATAAAGGGGCACAAAAAGTTGCGCCAACTTTGTGTTACAATCAAGCGAACCTATATATTATATATCTCGATATAATGATGCAGCCGCTTGTGTTGCAGTTGACGTTTCTGGAGTCAGCTTGTCAGTACCGATCTGCGCTCCTGGCTGAAAGCTCTGACCACTGCAAAGACTGCACAGATGGAGTCTTCAGCAAAGGAACATTCAAGGTGAGGTTATGGCCTCTCTATCAATCTTGAGGAAGAGTTGCCGTAGTGTCAGAATTACAGCTGACAGGCAGATAAATCTTGTTCGACCAGGACTGATGAGGCATCCTCCTTTTCAACCTTGCAAATAGAATTATCAGGTTCTACAATACTGGTAACCTCAAAAGCAGAGGACTCCACTTTGAGACCGAGGGTTACATTTGCTAAACAAATTTCAGAAGGTACTGAAACGTTCCTTCGGAGGAGAAATCTGACATTGGATCCAAGATTATTTGGGTGAATGTGCCCCTTCGAATATGAGTAAGGGCGGTTCCTCTTAAAGCCAGAGGAGAAGTGAACATTTTCTGTAGGGTGCAGCGTATCCCTTGCAGGTCTGGTTTTTCATTAGCTGTTGGGGAGATGCTATTTTCTGCTTTCATCTCAACTAAGCTCCAAGTAAAACCAGAAGCTTGGCACCTCGCTAACAAAGTGACTCACTACTGTCATTAGAGAGCAGAGGTTAGAAAACTACTTTCAATTTGTAAGATGATGTATTCAGGTACAATCTGTGTTTGTGTGTTCTGTTCCTCATCACAGCTGAGCTCTCCTCCACTGACGATAATCCCGGACTTTCACAGAAAAAGTGTTTACATCTCAGTCTTTCTTATGGGAGCCAAAACACGGCAAACTCCCTTTTTTTATGTACACCACCTTCCCCAGTGCATGGGTTTGAACTGCCCCAGCTACAAACCTTGCAAGCACAGACTGCCCATCGTGCAGCACCTACCCTGGCATCGGTGACCTTGAACTCTCGCAGGATGTACTGAGGCATGTTGTATTCAGCCATGGGATCTACTACGAAGTACTGGTACCGGGCCGAGCGCTCCGCTGGCCAGTACTGATGGCACTTTTCCTGCCAAGAGGAAAGAAAGGTCGCTGTTAGCCCTGGTGCCGCAGGCTTCCCGCCAGCTTGTCCTTAGCGCGCACTTACCCGACCCATCTCGCGAAGCTTGGTCAACATCACGACAATGGTGGAGTTGTTCTCCCATAGCATCCGCCAGAAATCTTCAGTGGTCTCTGCCAGCGGCCCTTGAGTAGCGATGTACGCCTTCTGTTGTCTGAAACAGAGCACAAACCCAAGGGGTGGGTCGAGGCGGGGTGGAGAACGGCTTGGGCAGAAGCTTTGGGAAATGCACACAGAGGCTGCCGAGTAGGAGAACAAATGGAAATGCTGGGGAAGAACTCAAACGGTGCAAGGTCTAAAGGGGCGGGAGGTGACTTTGGTGCTAATGGCCAAAAGAAAAAAAAAAGGCAATGGTGAAGCTTTCTCTAAATACCATTTCCAAGGGGTAAATCCAGATTACTCTAGCATGCTGCTCTGTATGAAGAAGGTGTAACATGCTGCATGCTGGATTCTTGGAACCAGAATCCACGTTTAGTTGAGTAGCACCAAGAATTCAACTGCCAGGCATGGAGATGCCCTAACCCTGGTGCCACAGCCAGGGCCAGGGCTGCTGCACGCACCCAGAGGTGAGGAAACGTGCGTGTGGGGCTGCTTTCTTCCCTCCGTTAGGGCTCAGCTTTAGCTGGCCAGGCTCTGAGCACACCAGCGGAGGGCTGCAGCTCCTAGGGCTGCAGCTCATGGCACGTATAGCCTGTGGGAAGCTGTCAGAGCTGCAACATCCCCAAATCACAAAAGTAATAAAAAGGCTAATCTGTTTTTAGAAACCTCCCAACGGCAAAATCCACCCCCTCACTGACACTCTATGTTTAGGACCTGCAGCTGGAGAAGGGTTTGGTTTGCTTTAGGGGATAAGTAACTTTAAGACCACAGAGAATAAAGCTTATCAGGAGTCCGTATTTGAGTCTATGTGTGGGTTGCTGGCCATCAGCAAGAGGGAATTTCCCTCTAGCACGGCACCACTGCGTGCGGTACAGCTAGGTGAGGGGACAGAACAACAGACTACCCCTGTTAAGGCCTAGTCCATCCCTCAGTACTTCTGCATCCTCAGACTCAGAAAGCTCCCTGACCGCGGCGGGGCAGCGAGGTGCTGCTTACCTGTAGCCATCGATGAAGCTGGCATTGATGTAGTCTGACCCTTCCACTCCTCTGATGGGCTGAAGGCAGACCCGCGTCGTCTCGTATGGCATGATGTTGACAAGGCGATTCTTGAATTTGTTGCATGGGAGGTTGGCGCTGATGAACCTGGAGGTGTGGGCTTTGGAGTTGGCGAGTCGCTGAAGGCAAAAGCAGAGTCACAACTTTTTTTTTCTGCTTGAGCCCTATGCCAGCCCGCTTAACTTGCCCTCCATGTTCCACCATGTTGTTCTGCCTTGTGTGCCCTCCTTTTTTTATTTTTTCAGGTGGGGACAGAGTCTGAGACCTTTCCCCCAGCAAAACTTTCAAAGAAAAAAAAAAAAAACCAAAAAAAGCTTAAAAACCCAATCTAAAGAGTGAGCAAATTCAATCTGGATTTGAAATGCCCAGACAAGCCTCCTGCAGCGGCAGGTAGGTCTCCCCAGGGAACTGCGGTAGCGTAAGTCAGAAAAGTAATTACTTCTCTAACATGGGACCAAAAAGTTCCCATCAGCCTTATAAAGGCTCCCTGTCTGCTACAGCTGAGTGCCAGCACAGCAAAGCTCCTGCGAGGAATACAGAGCCTTCCCCAGTGACTGCTGTCCCCACTCAAGCGTCTGCCATTACCTTGAACTCCAGCTCCATGCCTGTCACGTGCTCTCCGACTTCAATCTGTGCCAGTTTCTGGATGTAGGTGTAGAGGTTCCTAGCTGGGACCTCCGTGTTGCCACAAGCAACAGCCTCAAGCAAGGCATCGTGGATAAAGCTGTACTGGTCTTCTGTCTGTACCATGTAGTTGCGCTGTGACCTCATGAGGGTGACGTGCCCATAAATGTCCACTGTCTTCTCATGTTTTATCCTCTCTAGCATGGCGTCGATCACAATGAAGCAGCCGGTCCGTCCAACACCCGCACTGGAAAGAAAAGGGGAAAAAAATGAAGTGATGGACTATTCTGCCACTGAAGGAGGACATTCCAAAAGGAGCGAGGATGTTTCCACTGCCGCAAACAGCAGTAACCACAGGGCAGAAACAGACGCACAAGGCGGAGAGTGAACAACAAATGCACCCAGTGACTTGGAAGGAACCGAGGCCTTGTGAACACAGCTACTGACAGACCGAGGCAAAGGAGAGCTTGGCCAACGAGCCAAATGTGTGGGCCCAGCCGTTTCGTGAATTTTGTTACAGTAAAGGAACTTGCCTAATGGAACTGGTGCTGGTAAGCGCTACTGCCCACTCACCTCGTGTTGCTCTTGATTGTGTTGGGGGGTTTGGGACAGTTCTACAGCGTGCAGAGGAGGACAGCGGTGACACCAAAGGCACTGGTGCTCTAGCACGTGAGCACAGCGCTGCACTGGGGCCAGTAAAGCCTGCACCGGAACCTAAAGCTGTTTGTCTGAGCTCCGCCTGGGCCAGTGCTGCCACAATGGCAGGGAGAGGCTCCTGGATCCGAGCCAGCGGATGGAAAGGTCCCCGCATCTTCTGTGTCTGTACGCAGAAGTACTCGGGCTTAGACCCAAAGAGTTGGCAGCATGCAGAGGTTTGTTTCGAGTCTTAGCGCAGTTTAGCAAAAACTCTCACAACCGCGTTTGGTCTTATGTCACCCAAGGACGGGACAGAAGATGAAAAGTTGCCTCTGGTGATGCACCTATTGCCCCTCCATACTGATCTGCCCCGTGTCTCCTGCCTCTGCATCTGTGGCATCCCCAGGACGAGCGCTCTCCTGGCAGACACACCATTATGACAATTCTAGGTAGGGGCTCTAGGCTTGAACAAAAGGCTGGCATGATCTAAGGGCTTAAAAAGCACATTTCATCACTCAGATCTTTCAGCAGCTGAGAAACTACTGATGTTGTAATGAGTAACATGCGTCACCTCTTTTCCTAAATGTTTTTGTGCATCGAGGTAACACCAAACTTGCGTGTAATGGCATTTGTCAATCAGCAGGGGTCTGTGGGTCTATGCATTTGCCACTGCTAATAAAGGCTTTCCTTTTACTATTCCAGTGCAGTCCCTTTTTTCATAAAGCCCCCTTGATCTCTTTTAATTAGACTGCCTAACACCTGAACCAAGCAGGTGACCGGAGCTTTGGCACGAATTTAGCAGCTGATCTGGGAGCCAGTTCCTGCATGTTGTGAGCTGACAGCTCTCTTTATTCATCTTCTGAGAGGTGCACGATAATTGCCATCTGCAAGGTTAGTGATAAGTTGCCCACTCACAAAGACTGTTTAAATGGCATCCTCTAGGAGAGGCAGGATTAGCTTCCCCCAGCAGCCTGTAAAATTCAGATGTCTCTCCTCAGTGCCGAGGGACCTGCAGGCTCCTCCACACCCTCCTGAGGAACACAGGGATTTATCTAAGTTGAGGCTGCAAGCGTTCCTCGTCGGGTTGTAAATTGAATTAGGGAACGCTACCTGCCCATAGGGGCCTTCAGTTTGTCAGTACCAGAATGGCTGCAGCACTCAAATAACTCCCTCTTTCAATCACTGTCAGCTCTCCCTTTGACAGCTGAGGCGACTCTGCCTCCCAAACACCCGATGCAGCCGCACCAAGCCGCTTCCGAGGTCACCCTCGATCTTCCTCCTTTCCTGCTGTGACAAGAGACAACTCCGACACATAAAACCAGACACCGGTACAGGACAGAGTGCCTCCCATTGCTAACAAGGCCTGAGCGATTTGGTGCAAACTAAACCACTCATCATCTCAGGAAATTCTGTGCTCAATGAAAACCCAAGTATCCTCCTCAGATGCTGGCTGGGAATCCACTTTACAGGAGAGCTCTCGCCTGCTGGATACTCGCTAGGAGACTGTACACATCTCCTCGGTGCAAGTCAACACCCTGAACTTCTGCCTCGCTTGCGGATGGCCCCGTGCAAGAGTTAGGTGAAGGAAATTCATACCTGCAGTGCACCACAATGGGACCAGCGTCAGGGGGGTTGCAGGTTTTCACCCGTCTCAGAAAAGCCAGGAATGGGGTGGGGTACTCAGGTACGCCGTGGTCAGGCCATGCTGTGAACTGGAACTGGCGGACCTCCCGCTTCTCACTGGAGCCATTCTGCAAAGACGAAAGGGCACCATGAGCAATGTGAGGTACCAGCACACTGCCATACCCTGCCCGTGCTGTAGCCCGTCACCGGGGAAAAAACAAGAGCGGGAGAAAGGTTACCTTATGAAGGGAGAACGTTCGAACGCAGAACGTGGCCAATTCAATGGTATCCAGTAACGTCACTTGAATCATTCCATAGGTGTCTGTACCTCGGCCTGGCCAGTACTGGTCACACTTTATCTGGAAGACAGGAGGCATTGCTCAGTGCTGGAACAAACCCTACGCAGGAGCAGCTCAGTCTAGAACTGCCCTGATGTAGTTACAGGTGAAGCTGGCCAGGTCGCAGAGGGGAGGGAAGGTGCAAGAAATGTCTTTCCAGAGCACCACGATAGGGACGGACCCGGCATGAAAAGCTCCTGCTGACTAAGCACAGGCTTTGATGCACCACATCAATCATGGAGACAATAGACTGGAATGATCCTGCAGATTAGAGCGAATGTACTGGGGCTTGTTAAACAAGAGAACTGAATGTGAAACTTGCCACATGAGTGACTCCGAGACAGACCTACAAAGCATGCAGTGGGATTGAGCGTCCTCTTCTCTTGGAGTTGCAAAGGAGCCTGCAGCTTTCCAGGGTGACTGGTTTGCTTTTTTTTTTAAAAGCAATGAATCACTGAACTTTCAGGGTGCTGGCAAAGCAGGCAGAAATCCCCCACTGACATAAATGTGGGCTGCAGATCAAAGGGATTTGCTGTTCCCCAACCCTACCCTCCAATCCCCCAGGATCATGACTAACTAGTCATCCCTCTCATGCATCTTACCCGTGATTTCTCCTCCAGCTTAGTCATCATAACAATAGTAGCTGAGCGCTGCTCCCACACCATCCTCCAAAAGTCTCCAAAGGTCTCTGGCAGCGGCCCCTGCGTGGCAATGTAGGCATTCTGCTTCCGGTAGCCATCGATGTAGTTGGCGTTGATGTAATCGCTGCCCACAATTCCTGTATTAAATCAGCAAAACCAAGTTAGTGGATTGTGCAGGACTTTATATAGTTGGAAGCATGAGGAGATCTTTGCAGGAATGCTGTTAAGAGATAATTCCCCTGCAAAAACACCAGCGCCTTTGTGGCTTGGTGGGTTAGAATCACAGCTGGGAGTAACAGGCTCTTTGCAAGTTCTTCCCAGCTAAAGCTCCTGCCTCGAAGGTCTGCATTGCAGGGAGACAAATAACTTCTTGCAAAAGATATTAAAGAGACCGAATATCAAGCCTTGAAACCACGGTCTTCTTACTGGTGTTGCCAATAGGAGCAGAAGTCCTGGCCTAAGGCTCTTGCTTCACTGGTCTCAAACAGGACAAAACCAAGTCCTTGTCCCAGAACGCCCAGAGTCTGGGCAGCAACTGCACCTGGCCGATGCGCTGCACAGCCCACAGTCTAATCCCAGGCAGCGAGCTACAGCTGGACAAAGTAAGGAATAAAACCAGGCTTGATTCAGCCAGTAAAGGCTTTGAAATTACAGGCTTTGACTTGCTTTAAATTGTCCGCTGTCATTTTTAGGAGTGGTTTTTTTTTTCCTATTCGCATGAGTTACAGGCTATTGAGTTACAGCTGCTTGCCTGTGTCCTTGCTGAGGGGTTTGATACGAGTGGCAGGAGGTACTGCCAGAGCGAAGAGGGTGATTGGGACATGGCAGGAGAAAACCGCTCTGAAGTTAAAATGGACACTGGCAAGCGCGGATGTTCAGGTTCAGCTTTAGAGCCTCTGAGATTGGCATGGAGGATCCACACTGTTTGGTGATTTGGCCCATTCCTAATTACAGCAGAGCGGCTGGCAAGGTTGGCAGGCTTCTGCTAACCTATGATTAACTGGGTACAGAACGCTTAACTCCTGTCTCAAGGGGGAGCCAAGGGTGGGGAGCAGAACCAATATGAAATTGGGTTGCTAGTCCTCATCCTGCTGTAGCAATAGACATTGCTTCTTCTGTTGGCGAGGTGCAATCCACGCTGAATTGCCTGCCAGTCCTCAAGGGTACTTGGTAATTTCAGCTGCTGGTAGAAATGGCTTTTGATTAAATTTCTGGAGGGTTCCCTGCCCCCATTCCTTCCCAATCTGAAATTTCAGGAGGGAAGGCGGCTATGCAGCAGCAGCAGGAACGTGATCAAGGCTGAGCTTCCGGAATTAATCTCCTCTCCAGCCCCCTCGGGTCCACTCTGTAATTTAAAATGGTGGCCATGAGCTCCTGCAATGTTTTGCTGTGTGACAGGCCCAGTTACAGAGAAGTCACGGAATTAAAGCCACTACTTCTTCCTGACCAAGCAGACGGTGACAATCTGCAGCCTTGACAAATCCAGATTTAAAACAAAGAGAAAGCAACAACTAATTTCTCCAACTCCTTTCATCTTCCAGCCCTCAGCATAAAATACAGCCTGGTAGGATGTACACACCAGGACCTACACACCAGCCAAGACATGTCAGAACCTCTCAGATGCTTGAAAATTAAACCTCGGCCCGTCATACTTGCACCGTCGGTCCCTCACGATGCCACCCGGGCAGAGTCAGGACTGCTGCCTGCATCCAGCCCCGTGCTTCTGCTTTCCTAAGAGCCGAGACCAGCCCAAAGCGTCCTTCGTTCCTACACTTGTGTCCTTCTCTCTTCCCTTGCATGACAAGGCAACTTGTAAAAGACTTTTCTTTCCTTGGCTTGTACAATATTAATCTCAGAAATAAAACAAGCCAGAACAGAGTCATCTTCACAATGAGAAATGTTGAAAATCCTCTAATGGCAGACAAGACCAATCCAGATTTGTGCAGCTTTTTGGCAAATCACCATGATCTGTTGTTAGCCCAGGAACAGCTCTTCCACTTCCCTACGTCCCTCGGAGTTACCTCAGCAGAGGGAGATTATTCTAGCAACTCCCTTCTCAGGAAGGCTTCTGAATTAACCTTTACATTCACCGGGGGTTAGTAGGACATCCCCTAGCCTCTGCTCAGATGATCAGCTCTTGGCAACGCAAGACTGGCCTTAAATACTTTATCTGTACTGCAACAGCCACACACAGCCTGACACGACGAAACTCGAACACTATCTCGGCAGCAGCGACCAAAGCAGGTGCCCTGTTAAACTCCATCTCTTCTCCGCCAAAAGCCCCTCTTATCCTAGCGTGCGCCAGAGCAACTCTGTCAAGAGCCACGAGTTGTGAAATTTCATGTAAATTTTCCGACTGCACCATCACTCACATAAGCAGCTCAGGAAACAATTTATGACCTACCAGGCTGACACTAACCCCTTCTTATTCTTAGCCTTTTAGGGGCCAGGACTGCAGCAAGAGCTGCATATCAAGTAATCTTTACATCTGTACAACTCGGCAGCCACATCTTTGCTATGTTGCTGACACTCACATTTGTAGAATTAGCCCTGTGCTTACTTCTCATTCATCCGCTGTACAGATACACTCCACATGCATTGCCACCCCCTGCCCTGTTCCCGCTCTCTCTAAAGCGCTATGTGGTCTGAATTCTTCAGAATTCAGTCAGAAATGTATCGAGCAGGGATCTCCAAGTAAAGGGAAGACAGGTTCTTGATAAACCAGCCCTTGAAATGAGAGATTGCAGCTCCAGGGAATATGCCAGTCATCAGAATTTAACAAATGCGTGGTTTACGAAGGTATCTCCTGCTTGCTAACTCCCAGGGAGATGCTAAGAGAAGAATATAAATAGAGGGTAACAGGGAAGGGAGAAGAGCGTGTGCAGTATGTTTCCCTGCAGCAACTCCAGCCTAGCACTAACGCGTAGGAGTAGAGATGCTACAGTACCTTCGATGGGCAGCAGGATGACGCGCGAGTGGTCGTAGGCAATCACGTTCGCGTAACGGTTTTTGGGCTTGTTCACTTCGAGGTTGGAGTGCTCCCAGGTGAATTGCTGGCCAGGGTCAATGGACTGGAGGAATTGGGAAAGAAAACAGAAGAGTCAGAGAGGAGAAAAGCAGCAAATCAAGCTCCGAATACCTTGTTCCACATGGGACAGATCATGGCTCGGAAGATCTAGCTGAGGAACGCAGCATTCGCCGTTTGCTTCCCTCAAGAACTGATCTTTGCCTTGGAAAAGCCCCAGCCCGGTGGCACAGCGTGCTCAGGTCCCATCTCCCCAGCGCGATACCTGAGGTAATTCCCCCTCTGGCACGATGCAGTGCAACCCGGTGGCAAAAGCATGAGTGCCATTTCAGGCTGCAATACAGAGGCCTCGGATCGCGCTTCTGCCGAGGCTGCCCTGGATTAGTTACAGCCCTGCGTTACTGACACTGATAAACAGCCGGCAATTGGGAGGGAACAGGAACAATCACATCGGGACGTATTTATGAAAGGATGAAGAGGCTAAATCTGTGCATGGTTAAACTAAACAACGATTAAGAAGGCATAAATATACCAGTGTCTTGGTGAGCACCAATACCTGGAGAACAAGATATTTAAGCTAGGACAAGGTTTATAACCACGTGTGCAAGCAGGACATGAAACATCAGGGAAAAACCTTGCTGTCACGGGCAGCAGGAGGGGCCCAGGCTGCTCCATGAAGAGCAGGGACGGCACGACTGGGCACCACAGACTCGGCGCCGAAGGTCTCCCAGGCGCGAAGGGGCAGAAAGCACCAGGGGAGAGCGGCAGGGGCAGGCTCCGCAGCACGGAAGCGGGGCAGCTCCCCGGACAGGGAAGGGGTACGGACCCTGGCCCTAAGGAACTGAATCAACACGGCCTTTTCCTAGAAGGGATGAGGGAGTAAACAATGAAATGCACTGGAGAGAAAAATCCTCTCTGCCTATCCTGATAATTTATGCCAGGTTTGGTGGTTGGGTTTTTTTTCCTAACGTCCAGCTGTCCCAGATATGGAAATTAGGTTAATTACGTTTACCTCTAAATCCTCAGCCAGAGAATTAAATAAAACAAGGGCTTAATTCCTTCATCATTTTGCAGAGCCCTGGGGGTTTGCCTCAATTGGAGGCTTGGCAGGAGCCTGCTGAGCTGCGGTTCCCGCTGTTCGCTCTCCCTCTCCCTGCCACCCCTGGCTGGTGGGGACAGGGTCCCGCGCACGCCTGCCTGGGTTCGCCCCTTTGAGCCCGCAGGGGTCTGCCCTTGCCAGGCACCCGCTCCCGCTGCCCTCCCCTGCCTGTGCCGACCCCAGAGCCCCCCGGCACAGCTCAGCTCCGGTAGTCGTGGCAACACTGGTGCAAAACCACCCGCAAACGTCCTCTTGCACTCTCGCTGCGGAGCATTTCTAACTAATGGGTATTTATACTGTTGTAATGTGTCTGTCTGCTCTCTATCCCTCTAATCTCGCCTCGCATTCATTTCATTAGCGATGTTTGTTTAGCTCTGGCTCTCCCACTAGAGGAGGTTGTGCTGGAACGAAGCCAGGGCACTTGGGATATTGCATTATGCAAATCAGTCTTTGAAATCTGGATGGAGCATATTAACAGGCTGCTGCTCCCCCCGCGCCCCAATGCGGGGTGAAAGACCCCAGCAGAGCAAACGCGCCTTCTCCAACGCGCAACCCCCCTCCGGGGGTGCGGAGCCGTGAGCACAGAGCCGCTTCACGCATGCTGATGTTTGCAAGCCAGACCAGGAGAAAGCATCCCAGAACCAGCCCTTTGTTCAGAAAATATCCCCTCGCTCTCTGCCTGCAAACAGAACTAGGCAGTCTAGACTAGATATTAGTCTAAAAATATTGGGGCATTTTATGTCTTTGAACAACAGCAAAAAAAATTCAGTCATATGTTCAATCTGCAATGAAAGCAACCCACCTACCGATGGCCCCGGCAGGACCGGGCGTTTGCACGGGGATTTCACCGGTGCTGATGCAGCCACAACACCGCGAGCGGACAGGAGCAGGTTTGTGCAAGCACACAGCCCTTCCCTGTCTGGCGACAAGGACACCATGCTACGTAGCGGCAGCGGTAACGTGGGGGCTATGATGCTCTTCACCTTCCCCCCTCAGTCTGCCCTGGGACTGGCCCGACCTGTCAGCCCCAGCAAGGGGGGAATTTTACAGTCTGGGATAGTCATTTGAAATGCAAGTCCAGCAGCCACAGCTGGTCGCCTGCAGGAGCCCATTTGAGTAACCAAACATTAGCAGGAAGGAGAAAAAAGAGCATAAAAGCCCCAGACAAGACAAGAAAGGCACAAATCCTCCTGTTCTCTCAGCTTTAGCCCTGTGGCTGCTGATCATCTCAGCTGCGGAGGACCTACTGTTCACCTCGCCTAACTTCAGCTGTCTCAAACTGGGTATCCCATTCCTTGGCTTGGTCCTCTCCACGTTCAGCAGCGAGACACAGGCACCCCCAAGGACAACAGCCCATCCTATCTGTCCAGCAGGCGTCTTCCAGAAAGGCATCCCCCTTCACGAGGGGAGCTCAGACCCCGTCCCAGATGCCCACTCTTTGGACAGGAACGGCTCATGAACCAAGCCTCCTCCTTTTCTACGATCTGGAATTGAACCTAGCAATATACCGAGCAAGTACTTAATTTTAAATACATAAATAGCTTTTTTATTTCAACTACCCAGATCCTTAAAACGAAGCTATGTTTGTTAGGATGAGGGCTTGTCTGAATTTCCTAATTCCCTGGCTCTGCAAACCCATGCACAGCACTCACTCTTGCTCATACCTCATACTCTTGGGACAATTTCAGGTTATCATTAGCTTTGAGATGCTCTGTGTGTTCAGCCAGCTCGGAAACGGGGATTGGTGGGTGGCTGAGCATACCTAAAAGACAAGACAGCAGGAAAAGAATCTCATTTAATAATAACTAAAATTCACAACTGTTGCACATTTTATAAGAAAGAAGAAACAAGAAAAGAAAAAAATTACAATGTAAGATCTGCAATGAAAGTAGGGAGGTTAGAAGAGAAGAATTCAGGGCTCGAAATTGTGTCCTTGGAAGTAAAAAATAAAAATCAAGGAAATCAAAAAACCAGTAAAATGAGAGTGTTCCCGTGATGGCCCCATTTTCAATGTGTAAATCAGAGCAAAATAAAAAGGAAAATCCAGAGCAGATGCATGTTAGCAATTCCAATAGTGGACTTAAAATGAGCAAACGCTGCCAGAGGAACCTACGCAGCAAATGTTACAGCACCCGCAATGATCATAAACAAACTCCAACACAAAAGAAGGGAAGGGGCAGGGATCCAGCCAACCATGGTGATGTGGGGCAGGGGAGGGGAATGCAGATGGGGGGAAGCAGGGGAGGCTTTTCAGGAATTGTCCTTTGCGCAACATTGGCTCTGTCAGCTTCTTGGTGAGCTCACGGATGCGGCGGTCTAACCTTCACCGCTCCAAGAGCGCAACCAGGTATGGAAACGTCAAGCACTGGCTCCTCTTCCCGCTCATGGCCGGTGGGTGATGTTCCTTCTAGAGCACAGCCCACAGATGGCCGGCGCCGCTCTGTCCTCGCCCTCCCTTTTCCACCTGCGGGGCAGGCTGTGCCGACCCCGTCGCAGCCTCTGCTGGGGATGTCGTTACCTTTTGTGATGGAGAGGCAAAAGATCCTCCTGCCCCTTCTCAGTCTGGGGGATGGGAAACAATTTGCTGGGGAGGCCGATGCCTCACGACCCTGGTTCACCTGCTGCCCTTGCAATTCTCACCGACACTTAGTTGTGCTTGTATCGAGGCAGACAAAACTGCCAGAGAACAGACTCGATCTTCTCTGAGATGTACTGGTAGTGGAAGGGCCACGCTGCATCAGACTGAAGGCACATCTCGGCCACGAACAGGCTCGGCAGGCTTGGTTTTCAGTCTGAAGCATGATTTGCACACGTTGCTCCGAGAGGGGCAGCTGGAGCTCTGGGAAGAGCAGGGATCCTTCCCCTCCTATCATCTCAAATAGCTACGCTACAAATCGAGGTGGAAAAGCGCTCCGTGCTTTGCTCATCTGCATTGGATTATGTTTTTCCAAAGGCTTCCCATGCTGTCTGCCCGCTGATCCCGCTACGAATGGCAGCGGTCAGGCGAGGAGAGCAGCGTGCTGAGAAGCCCTGGTCAGTGCCCCCAATGAGAAGGACAGGAGTGGAGAAGAGATGGAAGCCAGGGAGAATTTCGAGCCCCGTGGGTGTTGGTGTGTGACAAAGCAGCGGCGGTGGCAGCAGCATGGTCAGATACTCTGAAAACTCAGCACAGAGATGGCAAAGCAAGCATGACATCCGCAGTTTTACAGTGACTTCTAGAGAGATGCTGCCTCCCCCAGGCCTGGGGACAGGACGAGTCTGCCACAGAGTGGGGATCTGAGCCACCACTCCAACAGGTTTCTCCTAAGCTAACTAGACATCTATTTTCAGCACAAGGAAGTCTGGCTGAAAATAGAAGCGGGGGGAACAGACCAAAAAAGCTCACAAAAATAACCCCAAAGTATTCCGGAGGCTGCGCTGGCTCCATCTTACTCTGGTGAGGATCAAGGCAGAAAGTCTCTCCCAGCTCCTGGAGGAAAAGCTCCTAGTTAGTCTCTTGCTGTCCTGTAGTCCATTGCACCTGGAGAGGATTTCCCCTTTGCTTCCCACCCTGGACTGGAAGGTGGCTGCCACCCACCCCAGTACCACAGCACTGGATGCAGACTGGGGGTGTTCAGAGGAACTGGTCCTCTCTGCCCACGTGCGATGGGAAGGCCGCACTGGCTGAGACACCCAAGATCAGAGACCAAACCAAGTTAATATTATAAACACTTTTCTCAACGTCTGTCCTTCTGCCTCTGAAAGAAAGGGCTGAACATACCTTGAGCCGTAGCTTAAGAGCAAAGCTGAGCCCTACTCAGAACAACTTCTGGCAACTCAATAAGCTGTCTCCAGATCTCTGCAGGTCACCCCCTCACTGACTTCTTCCCGCCTGGGCTGGGAGGCAGCCAGGCAGCTCTGGGCCCAGCTGCCACCGCCCAACTGCTGCAAAAACCTCGAGATTATCTGCCGAAGTGTGCTTAGAAACACAGTGCCGTAAATGAAATCCCAAATGATAACACGTAGGTTAAAAGGAAAAAAAATAACCATCAGAAACCCCAGTAATAATGAGCAAGCAAGGAAAAAAACCAGATTCTCTTTGGCTTAGAAGTCATGGAGCAATATGCGTCATTCCCCCTGAGCAAGTGGGCTGCATGGGAAAGGCCCACTGTGCCAATCTGGAACGAGAAGTCACATTCCCCTTGAAGGCATTGGACAGGTTTCCTTCATAAAAGCTCCAGGAAAAATCCTCAGTGTGACCGGCTCCTGAACACCAGCTCTGGCTCCTTGCTGGGGAACACCCTGCCCTCACCTCCACCCCGCTGCAAACAGGCACTGGCTGAGAGCATGTGGGAACTGGCCTTGTTTTGCTGCTGTTAAGGACAGAAATCTCCTTGTCGGATCGATTTCTAGGGCTCTTTATAATAAAAGGAGACCGGAAACCTCTGCAGCGATAAACACTTTCCTGGTCAAAATGCCAAGTGCATCGGGGTTCCCATTAAGATCCAGGAGGAGTTTGGTATTAAATGAGCCAGGAGCGGTACTTCCCAGCGGTACCAGCCGGCACTGCTGCGTCAGCCGCAGCAGCTCCTCTTTTGTCTGCTTTAATTCAATAACTCTTATTTAGACATGAAGGGAAATGGCTCGCAGGTTCCTCTGCTCAGCGGCCTCCTGGCTACCTGGGGGGCTGCCAGCCAGGGAGACCTCCCGCAGCGGCAAGGGTGGCAGAGGGAACGCTGCCGTGGGCTGAGGCTCAGCCAGGGATCCGTGTGGCTTGAAAAAAACCCACCCGAAGCCCCTCTGTTACAATAGGGGAGGTGGCAGGTGGACTGGGACAGTATGGACAAGGGTATTTGATACCAAAGAGACCAACATTTGCATTAAACTATTCAGAAAAACGTCCCAGCCCTCACATCTCTGAGCACAAGCAGCATTTGTGACTCTTCACATTTGTCAGCTAAAATCTCACATCTACTTCCCTGCCCAGCATAAAAAAAAAGATAAAAAAATCAAACCCAAAACCCACCCAGCAAAGCTGGGATCTTGGCTTCTAATGGGGATGAAGTCTTTGAGAGCCAGTCTCATCTAACATTTCAATCACTTGAATCTCTCTAATCTTATCACAAAAGACTTGATTCTCTGTGCACCAGCCAACTCGCCAGAAACGTCACCCTAACATCTGTTACACGGGCCAGAACCCATTTATCCTTGCAAAATCACCGCGGCTGGATGGCACTCCGCATGAAACCCAGGGGGTGGGGAGGACCATGGAGAGGCCTCTGGTCTTTGTGCTCCTGGAACGAGCGGATGCCAAGGAACAGACACCTGCCACAGCTGGGCAATGGCCCTTTTCCCCGTCTGACATGAAAAGGTGCCTGTGCGGCTCTCTCCAAAGAGCGCGGGGATCGTCAGCTGCAGCTCCGCTTTTCTCTTTCCCCACGTTATGAAGCAACGAACACAAAAACACAGGCACGCACACATACAACGCTCGCACACCGGTGCACAAAAGATCGCTTTCCGCCCATGAATAAGTACGAGGGACATTTAGCCAAGCTTCAGAAATGAAACATATTTGACAATGGGGAGAAAAGGAAGCCTTGAAACCTAGGGCTTTCTCCTGAGACAGCAGAAGAGCCACAGACGGACGGACAGTGTCCCACGCTGCTACCGGGGGCTCTATGCTGCTGCCGCTGCTACCCTTGTCTTGCAAAAGGCCTGTTAGTTGATACTGTAAAACTGGAAGCGCAGTTCAGACAAACAGATGGCACAGAAAAGGGATGAGATGAGCAAACACTGCAGGAATACAGCGAATTCGGCAAAAAAAAAATAACAGGAACGAAACAGAATTGGAAAGGAAAGCGACAGAAGAGAAAAAATAATAATGGGGGGGAAATGAAACCAACAGGAACAAAAACACACAGGAACTAACTTTCAAAGTCAAACTCAGGGTCACTGAGAGGGCTGCTCAGACCAGAATCTGCAGAAAACAGTAAAAAAAAAAAAATAAATAAAATATACACTTTTTTAAAAATTTCATGCTAATAAAAAAACAAAAACCAACATAAATCTAAAGAGGAAAAGAAAGTTATTTTTTGTGCTGATTAGGCTAGGACAGGATATCTAAGCTCTGCTATGCTTTCCCCTCTCCGAGCTGCACAGATGCTCACACGCGCTCCCATTCCCACGTCCCCCCTCTGTTCTGCTGCTGGGGACAGGATAGAGACTCTCTGCTTGCTGGAGCCCGCGTCACCTGGCTGGAGAAGAGCCTACAGGCCCTCTTCTAAACCACAATACATTTAATTCAAATGGCTTTAATTCAGACAGCACCTATGGAGTCTTCCCCTGCAAACTGCACCACAGTCTCTCCATCATCACCAACACACTTCAAGCTCTGATTTTCCATCCATTTCCATTTTCACCCAACTGTTTGCAAAATTCTGTGGGCGGCAGGTGACCAACTCTCCCAAAGCCTTTAAAACCTTTTACTGCTTTACAAACTACATAGCAGAATGAACTAGCTAGATAAACTCTTTGGCTAGATAAACTTATAAAGAAAAGGTGGCAGCATCTTTCTAAAGCTAGACCGGTCAAAGCCAGGCAGCCTTTTGAGATCTGCAGACCTTTGCCTAGCAGAGCCTTAATGGCAGGTTTGCACGTCTTAGCTACCTTTTACAAGCCTTTTAGACCAAGAATTCAGAGGTACAGCATGACCAAAACAGCAGGGTCAACGGAAGACGGACTCACTCATCTATCGATCACGTTAACTGAAGCTCGGAAGCGCCCTTAGCTGACTCCGCTATGCTGGGGGGACAGGGAGAAACACCCAGTAAGGGCAGCACACGAAACAGCACTCCCAGCTGCTGCTTAGCACCCAGGCTAAGCTGGATGGCCACAACCTTTTATCTTTACTTTGATCCCAGCACAGGTTTCACATGGGGGAGTGCAGCTCTCTCTTGGGTCTCACAGCACCACCTGGAGCACCCTGAAGCCAACCTGAACGCTCCCAAAGGGAGCTCCTGTTTGCACCCTGTCTATAACACCGAGCCCAGACAAATGCAAACTGCTGCTGAGCTGCAGCTGAGGACACTCACAAGAAGCTGCTTATACAGAGGGAGAAACAGTTGGGACAGCAGGAGCCTCTCCAGCTTTCCTAGCAGTGCCCTGCTCAGTCCCTCGCATGCTCAGAGACGGCAGACTGCTCTCCTGCTGCAGATCTCAAACACCTTCACTCTCCTGCGAGAGCACCACTGAGTAAGAGCTGATTTAGGGACCTAACTGAAGCTGAACTGCTCTGCATTCAGTCCCTGCATACTGGATTAAACCTGCTTCCATCCCTCAGCTGAGACTCAATCATTCCTAAGCTTGGGCTAATACCAACGGGTTGTTCCTAACTCTTTTTGATATGAAACCCTCGGCTCAGTGCTGCCTTTGTGATTCCCCAAAGACCCCTGCCCTCTGGGTACCTACTGACTTGCCAACCTCACCCTAAGAAAACTCAGACAATGCTAAGGACAGGACTGGGATGGGAGGGGGAAACAGGAGCTGCAGAAACATTACTAACAAGCACAAAACAGCAAAAAAATACAAACAAACTGAAAACAACAGCCAGCCCCCAAAAAGCACAATCAATTCCCTTCCAAATCCTCAAGCACCAGGAACTCCGAGGCAGGTGTGTACCAGTGCGCAGGCACTGGTCAGCGTTGCCGAGTGTCTGCGTGAGGACGTGCCCGGGGCGGGCCGTGTCAGTGGTGGCTTGCAGAGGTGCCATGCAGGCAGCTTAGACATGCATGTACATGGGGACACACGTGTACAGGAAGGAGGGTGCATCGAGCTTCTCTCGGGATGGGGTCTGCACTCAGCAAGGAGACGCTGCCTCGTCTGCGCGAAGCAACCAGCCGCCCTTCTCTCTCCGCACAACCCACGGGGCAGCCCTGGCTCCTCCCGTGAGTGTTTTGCCACGTACGCAGAAAGCGCCAGTTGCACGTGTGGCTGGAGCAGTGCGTGCTGGGCAGCCCGCCACGCTTCATCTCCACCGCCCCTGGGGATCTCCCAGCGCGAGGCACGGCGCTGCGCGGCAGCATTGGTGGTCTGGCAAGCTTGGCACGGCCACGGTACTTGCAGCTGCGTACTCAGCCCAGAATGCACCATTTTAGCTGGGTGTCCAGGAAAGCCCTTCCTCCTGCCTCGCTAGCGGCTGGGTAGAGCCTGCGCAGAGGTTTCCCAGCAAAGGTTTCTTTCAGCAGTCTCACTTAGCACAGACAAGGCTTTGAGGTTCCTTGGCTGCATCCTAGGTTAGCGTTAGGTCTCAAAGGCAGCGCTGCGGCAGCTTCGCGCAGGCAGGAAGGGGCTAAGGAAAGGGCAGTTGCTCCACGCCTGCCTTCCCAGTGAGAAAGGCTGGTTTGCAGCCGGTTACCTGGAGTTTGGAAGTTGATGCGCCTCATTTCCACAGGGTCCTTAGGGTGGTGAGGGGTGATTTCAGCGTTGTTCAGGAGGCACTTTGTCCGTGGCTCTGAATCTTTCCGTTTGCTTTTTTTTTTAAAAAAAAAAAAAAGAAACGAAAAAACAAAAGACAAAGCATCTTAGCTTCTGGGCCTTCTAGTCTTTTCAGCTACTCAGGCCATGTTCAGATCTGAGTACAGCTCCCACCAAAATCCGGGCCAGGTGCAGCCAAGGATATAAGTTACATAAAATGCATCAGAAAAGGGACGAGGGACGGAAGGTTTTGTCAGTGCTGTATTTGATGGGTTTACCACGGCCCAGCAGCCCCTCAGCAGCTTTCAGACAAGTCTGGAATTCCCCCTTCTCACAGCAGAAGGACAGGCAGGCAGCAAGGAGCAGCCGAGGTGCTGTGAACTCACACCTCAGCCTCCCGGCACAGACAAGCCTCCACTGAACTCTGCAGAGCTCTGCAAGCAGAAACCTTCCAATTTGGCCAAGGCACTTTCAGCCTGAGAGAACCAGAGCCAACATAATCATTTGGAAAAGTACAGAATCTCCTGGCCATGACCTTGGACATAAAGTACTGATATTGCTCTGTTGGCTTGTTTAGGAGCTCTCAGTGCCTCGCTGCAGACAGAGAAGTCAGAGCAGTGGTTTTCAACCTTTTTTGATCTGCAGAACCCTAAAAATCTGGGTTCAAAAAGCAGTGCAGACACATCCTCTCCCATCACAGCTGTGCCTGCTGAGATCTGTCTCACCTCCTTGCCAGAAGCTGAAGCCCGCTCCAACCTGCCAGCTGAGCTGCACATGTAAGTGCTTCCTAATATATTTTGCTCAAAACGGGTTAGGTTAGCTGAGGCAGTTGAAAAGTCTTTGCTGACCTGGCTCATTCTCCTTGAAAAGAATTTGGAAGCAAAGCCCAGTGCTGATCTGAAGATGTGATAACCTCTGGCAAGGGAACAGTGACAAGCTGCTGGGAGCAGAACTTCTCCAGAGGGCAGAGAACATGTACCCACACCCTGAGGCTTGCAAATATCGTCCTAGCCCTTCCAGCAAGATGGCTGTAGAGCTCCTTGCCTCTCCTGCTTGGGTTGCACAGAAGCCTCCAATAATATCCCTGCAGCAATAATGGCAATTACATAGGCAGAGAGGAGGTTATTCAGTACATTTTTAGCTGTCTCTTAATGTCATTAATAGCTAGAAGAAGTGGCATGAGCCCTGCCAGCGCTGCATGGGGCAGTATTTTGGAATTACACCACTTTGCAGTTTGGGAGTAGTTTATTTTTGCCACAGTTCTGAAACTGCTGTTAATAGTTCATTGGCTAAACCCGTAAGTTACTTCCAGTGAAAGCTCTCCCAGCCTTGGAAATGGTTCGAAATAAGTCTCATTTTTGCAGTCATAAACGAACTCTGTTTGAAGTCCCTGGCTGATGGGCAAGAACAGCTTTTGCAACGGGGCGAGGACAGCTCAGCTGGTGAGATCCTGCTTCCAGTATGCCAGTGGCTCAGGGACAGCCCGTATGGAGCAGTCAGACATGGAGAAAACCCACTTTCACCTCTGACTGCAACACAAATGGGTGTTTCTCTGCTCCATTAACCCAACATTTTATGAGCCGTTTACTGTCACTGCTGCTCAGCTTGAGAAAGGGCCATTATATTTAGGAATGGAGAAGCAGGAGAAAGCTGGGCTTTCTTTGCTTTTTCTACCCTGATTCAAACATGGTCCCGTGTGCTAGTCTGACACAGGGAGTCTGTTAGGAGAGATCCTAACAGATTCCTAGGTAGGAACCGTACCAACAAAGCCCCGTCACCACAGACAGTAAACACTGCCTAACACACAGCAAGAAAGAACCTAAGTAAATGGCAAATCTGGTGCTCTTACCTGTCTGGCTTGCTGTCCAGGAAAGCAGTAAGTGGAGAGAAGACAAGACAAATGTTCAGGTTAGAAAGGACTTGCAGAGGAAAGGGGAAGCATTTGCTCAGCTCTAACCCTGGTAACACAGGTGGAAGGTGGGGCCAGCAAAGATTACCCATTTAGGTCAGTGCTAATGAACACCAACAAGGGCCACCTGAGTCCCTGACCCCACAGCACTTGTGTGTCCAGCAGCTGGGATGCAAAAGACACACCCATGTGCAGATGAAAGACAGAGCAGGGTTAAGGCAGCTCCCTCCATCCTGGGTACTGGATGTCCCAGCTAAGGACACCCCTGCACTGGCCATAGCTGCCATCCTGCCCCTTTTCTTGATCTGTTTTGCTCAGCATCTGCTTCCTTTCCTGTCCTCTTTCATTGCACAGTGTGGCCTGTGTGGGCTCAAGGGGCCCCCATTCCCATCCACACACCATGAGCCGCTCTGAAAGCCAAGGAAAAGGGAGAGATTTCCAGGGGTTGTTCCCTCCTCGCTCCTGCAGACTCACATTACACCCCTGCTGCTGCTGCTGCTCTTGTCTCCCAACTCCAACTGAAAACCAGTTTGGGAACAACGGAGGCCTCTGCTGATCCAGAGCACAAAGGTGCTGTCTCTGCATCGCCCCCACTGTGCACACACGTGCAGAGCACGGGAAGGGGAGCCCGAGGCTGTGGCTGTGAGCAGCTCTTCAGGAGGAGACAGGCAAGAGACCTGACAAACTCACTGCACACATGCCACAACAGACTGTTTATAGACAAGCACAGCTTTACTGAGAGTGCCATGGGGTAGACTCTGAAGCAGCAAGTCCCTGCAACCCACTGCTAATCTCTCCTGTGCCAGTCAGACCCTTCCATTTCAGCATTTGTGCCTCAGGGCTCCTCCCTGTGGTGCTGGTGGAAGGATTTGTCCTCAGCTGACAGCTACAGGACCAAGGAGGAAATTCCCTTTAGGGGCTAGAGCTGGGGACATTCAGAACAGTCACAGATCCGGGCAAGAAGCATCTCTTACTTTTTGTAGAGTAGAATGGCAATGACAATGCAGATGATGAACACCACGGCCAGGACGGGCCCGATGACCCAGATCAGCCCTTCCTCTCCATCAATGATCGGCTGTGGGTCAGGGTTGTCCAGCTGGATGGGGTCGGAGAAAGGACTAGCAGCAAAAGTCTGGAAGACACGAAAGATTGTGGAACAGAGCTCAGAGATGGAATGGGGACTGAAAACAATGGGCAAGCATACAGTATTCCACAAGAGAAACTGCTAGAAAGGATGTGAGCTCTCTGCAGCACAAACCAAACAATAACAGAGAAAATGCCCTCTTCGATCTACAGAAAAACCTCTGTCTGGGAGCACCTATGTGACAGGCATCTTCCTCCTCCAATGCTCCAGGCAAGAGAGACCGCTGAAAGATCCCATGCACATGAAGCTGTAGACTGGCTCACGCCTATGGCTCACATCTAACCTTGTAGCCAGGAAGGTGCTTTTAGAAAACCAGTTGACTATGCCTCTGTTCCACCACATCCCTGAGCCCCCTCCACTGCCACAAACACTTTCTCCAAGCTCTCACGTAACCATCTGGATTTTGACAGTCAGATGGGATTACAGAGAAAGAGGGAAAGGGATTAAAACAAGAATTAACGCTTAGAAACAGTCTGGTCTGGTGACTGAAAAAAACCAACCCTTACAATTAAATATAAATTAATAAAATGCAATATGTCTCCTCTGCTCCCTCTGCAGTGAGCTGCGCTCGAGGAGAATCAGAGGCACATTCAGACCTAACTAATGGCATTGCCTGCTTGTTCTCATGAGTGCTACAATCTCCCCACCCCAGGAAGGCTGCATTCCCTCCCATCCTGCACGGAAACTACAGAAACTAAAATGCACAGAGGAGAACCGGCATGCCCTGGTTTGAGTGAGAAGTCTGGGACAGGACAAGAACAGGAGATCTGGGCTCTGGGTCCTTGAACTCTATCAGCTCTCAGCAAGACTGAAACACTGCTACATACTTGGGAGCTGCTGTGAATCCAGGCTGTTGTGAGCGAGTATGCAGTACCTTGTTCTAAAGCAGAAATTACCACAAGCTGCAGTAATCCGATTGAGAAACCCATTCAGAAGCGTGTCAGCCTAATCCTTTAATATCAAATACACAACTAAATATTTATTTGGGAAAAAAACCTCTGAAAATCCTTAATTTCAAATAGCTCCCTGCTACAACTCCATAGGGGGATTTAAAAACAACTAAGTATTAGACTGCTTTCTGTTGTGCATGAGGGAGGAGGCAGGTAAATATTCAAACAGTTGTTTTCATAAAGCCAAACACCGCACCACTGAAATCAGCAGAGGTGCTGAAGTGGTAAAAAGAGCAGAGAGCACATGTAGTTTTCCATAAAAAATGCTCCCCTCTCTGCTTGGCGGGGAACTTAGTAATGACCAGGGTGTGTGACATGCTGCTCTCAAAGCAGGACATCTAGGGTCACTGCTCTAAGGAATACAAGGACAGCCTTTACAAGAAATTGCTCTTTGTGAAGGGGTTTGACCTAGGGAACTCGAGTGTAGTCCTGAGTGGATAGTTCAGTACTCCCCATTCTGGACCCAAATCAGGAGCCACAAGTGTAGCAAGTCCTGCCTGTGAAGACTGGCAAAATGCAGCAGCAGTGCACAAGGTGCCTGCGTCGCTCGCCTGTCTGCTTGGAGGAGCACGTTTGCTGCAGGCAGACACAAGCGCAAACAGCTCCAACAGCCACATGCAAAAGCTCCACAGCTGGACTGGAAGGTCCCTACAAAGGAAAAAACCTCAAGCTCTGGCATCTGGTGGGAGTTACGGAGAATGCCAGGAGGGCACCAGGGCTGCTGGCAGCTCGCGAGGGAGCAGCTGCCGTCTCTGGTCGATAATGGGGACAGAGGGGCACAGGCGTCTGAAGAGGGCAAGAGAAAGCAGGCAGCACTTACGGCCTCAGGTTCCTGCAGCACTGCCAGAATGAAGATGACATATTTCTGCCCTGGCTCCAGGGCTCTGTTCTCGAAGTTGTCGTAGTGCTTCATGTCCCCCAAGATGAAGTGGGAGGGGAGGGAGCGAAAACGGGCAGCAATGTAGGGTTTGGGGAAGTCCAGTTGTCGGGAGTGACGCAGACTTCGGCGTCGGAGCCTGGCAATGTCCTGAATGAGCTGGAGGAAGCAAAGGAACACTCTGAGCCCTGATGCCTTCAGCACCATCAAGGGAGCAGGAAGGAAGGAGAGCCAAACCATCCCACTCACACTGGCCACACCTTAGCTACTCAGAACGCGGAGCACAGATCCCCCAAAACCACCCTTCCCAGGGTGCTCTCTCCCTGCAACTGGCTTCAGTTTTACCCACACTCACCTCCTCCAGGTCCATCTCCTCAGGGCTGCCCAAGGGGTTGAGGAACTGTCCTCCCCGGGACTTCCTTAGAGGCACCACCACAATGTAGTAAGCCCTAAGAGTTGGGAATAATCAGAAGAAATAGAAGGAATTAATCTCCTTCTACGAGCCACAGAAGAAGAGAGTGCACGCACTGATGTGGAAGGCTAGGTTTGCCCAAACAGCCCCACTGGCCCAACCCAGCAAGCCCCTGATTTTTAATTTAGCACAGTTGTTGTTGCTGCTCCTGGAACGAGCCTGGATTCAGTGGCAGCCCCGTATGACTTGTCTCCTTATTTACCCCCTTTGCATTTCTTCAGCATCCCCTGTTAGCTCTGGGAAGTAGCTCCAAAAGACAACAGTAAGCAAGGCTAAAAACGTAGGGAACACAAACGCCTGCCACTGCCCTTGCGGGTTTGTACTGTGGACTCCAGCCATCAGGGCTGACCCCCGCAACATAAACTGAGCACCCCACGTCTGCAGTTTAACAGAAACTTACTGGACAGGCACAGAGCTCTTCACATCTGGGAGAATCACCACCATGTTGCCATCAGCATCAGGCTTGTGGGTCACCTCTGGCTTCTTTGATAACATGTCAGCAGCGGTCCAGGCAGCGACGTTCTGCTGCAAGCCACCCATGCTATTGTCCTGGTTCATGAGAACAAAGTTGTAGAACGTGCGGGGCCTCAGGTTGGTGATGAGTTTCTTGGTGGTGCGGCCGTCCACATCGACATTCAGCCCGTTGTACTGGATCTGTGGGAGGCGAAGAAGCAGCAAAGTTGTACCATGAGCAAGGCCGATACTGCTCAAGCAACCGAACTCCTTCCTCCCCATCGCTTTGTTTTGCGGAGAACACGGGGCACACGGCTGTGCCGTGCTCCACCCAGCTCTGCCAGAGCTGGTGCAAACACAGGAACAGAAGGCATTTGAGCGGGGAGCTGTCTGTCTCTTCTGCCCACTGCAGGGTCCCCAAGCATAAACACAGATGCAGGACAAAGCCTTGAGACTTTTCTGGGAAGAGAAATTTTTATCTGGGAATGGGAAAATTGTGGTAACTTGCCTAGGGAGGCAATGATTTGGTAACAGAGGTGGGAATGCAACCCAACAGCCCTGATTTTCAACCCATCTCCTTGATCTACTGATTAACCATTATCTGCCCATATCATATTCCAAATTTGTGCCTCTTTCAACCTCTTATTCAAACCAACAGACAAGATTCCCAGGAAAATGAGAAGGAACGCAGTTCTGACTCCTCCCTTCCACTTGCCTTGTATGGGGTGGGAGAGTTGTAATTCTCAGGGAACTCCCAGCTCAAAAGGACAGATGTCTTTGTCACCATCTTCACCTTGAAGTTTTTGGGTAAAACTGCTGAGAGAAAAGTGAGGAGGAAGGGGAGAAAGGAGAAGAAAAGGCAGCAGAGGGAAGGAAGAGCAAGAAAGAGAAGGAAGAGAATGTCAGGCACTGGCAAAAGGGCCTGCCAGTCTGGGTCTGGCTGCCGCTGCAGGAATGGAAGGGCTCGCTCCCTCCTCCACACTTTGCTTGAGTTTTGCCAAGGTCCATCTCCCAGTGCTCCCTGTCCCCAGGCCTAACCCCAGGGCGGGGTGAGGGAGGGTGCGTGGCTTTGCCCACACATTTATGGGTCTGGGTGGCTGCTGCAGGAACGAGGTGCTGGCTTTCTGAGCATGCTCAGGTGAGGAAACCCATCCCAGGTCACATTTTGAGGTTTTTTGATTTTTCTGTTTTCTTTTGGCTGTTTGCAAAAGCTGAAGAAAACGCTCTTCCCACCTGTATAGCGACTGGCCCCCCACTTCAGGTGCCAGTGAAAGAAGGGTGTCCGGACTTAACTTAGAAGAAAGCGGTAAAAGGGACTTACCTGGCACAAGGCAGAGAGGAGCTGAGGGACTGAGTGTGAAACCAGACTGCTTTGCATTTACTCACGAGCCTGGCTGAGCCTGGCTTGACCTCTCCAGCTCTCTGCCTCCCGGCACCAGCCCCGGTTACAAGGAGAGAGAGGGAGGAGAAACCGGTAAGTCCTACCTTGATCCAGCTGGAATGTCCGATACTGGACGGTCGGGCTGTACGGCCCGGGGCCTTTACTGGTGTGAGCACGGATTTTAACGTCATAGGCGGTGTTGGGTTTGAGGCCGTTGAGGGTGTACGAGTTCTCTGGGGAGGGGGGCAGGTCTTTTTCCAGCGGGTTGCCGGGAGAACCGGCTTCCCGGTAGGCCACGGTGTATTTGACGATGGCTCCATTCCTCTCGGCCAGCACGGGGGGGAGCCAGCCAAACTGGACCGACATGGAAGTGATGTTGCTCGCCTCGAGGATTTGGGGATAACCCTTGGGGATGTCTTCAGGGGTGGTGAGTTCCTGCACAGCTTCCTCCCCAAAGCCAGCCCGGCTTTTCACGGCCAGCTTGAAAACATACGTGGCGCCCTTGTGGATGCTGGGAGCGGTGTACTTATCCTCCAGGGCCGTGAACTCCAAGGTAGCCAGGGGGTCGACATCCTTGCGGCCAAACTGGAGCCGGTAGCCCATCACCTGGCCTTCCGCATCCAACGGAGGCTCCCATTTCACCAGAAGAGTGTTCTCCTCCGTCTGGTGCACAGAGAGGATGGGCTTCCCTGGGACTGGGAGAGAAGAGGGACACCTTCAGTCAAACGTGGGACAGGGTGGCTGATGAGGAGATGCAGAGATTCCTAAGCTGCAGCAGCAGGTTCCTCAAATCAGCGGCAAGGTTTCAGCTTGACTCTGTGTACTTTAATGTATCCCCCTGTAAACCGAGCTGCTGCTGCTACCCACCCGCTGTACAGGTGGATGGTCTCTATCAAGTTTAGGAAATGAGGTGCATTGCCAACGTGTCAGCTGTGAGGTGCTGACACATTTCTGGAATTATTTTCTTCCCCTTCCTCAGGATGGAAAGGTGCGCGCAGCTCCTCCCTTATCACTGGATCACATACTCTCCCACAGCCAGAAAGAACAAACTCAGGAATCCTGACTCCCAGCCTCCTATCCTAATCTAATCCCGAGCAGATTGCTTCCCAGGGCAGGGAGGAACGAACGCAGGAGTCCCCCAAACTCCTGTCCTCTCTCTCTCCATTACACAGCACAACTCATGCAGAAAGAGACTGGAACAGATTGGCTCAGGCTGGGAAGTCCAGAGCAGCTGAGGGTGAAGTAATGAAGGATGGGAAAGGAAGTCTGGGCAGCCCCAGGTCCTGAGCAGCAGGCACGAGGCCAGCTAAGCGAGTCTGGCAGGCATCTGATCACCCAGTTGGGTACAGAAAGAAGGAATCACACAGAGAGTGGAAACAGCCCAAAATCTGTGCGAGGCAGAGGGCAGGGAGAGTTGCTGCTTTCTCTGTGCGGTTTCTTTCCTCTGGAGGAAGGGAAAAGACAGCTGAGTGTTGGTGTGTTTTCAGTTAGCTCCCTCTTTAACCTGTCAGTTAGTTCCTCCACATTTGGGGGGATATTGTAGGAGCTCAGCAGTGCCGTGCCTCTGTCTAATGAGCCCTGGCACTGCCCGACTGCTAAGCAAGCCCACAGCCACAGTTAAATGACATGTGCAGGCCCAGAGGTTCCTGAAGCCGGAGAAACCAGAGCATTAATTCCAGCAGCTCACGCGTCATTTACACTCAGCTCCACTATTAGAGATCTAATTTCCTTCTCTCCGCCTTGGTATTTCTTCTGGTTGAACAGGAGGAGGAGAGAGAATGGAGTTAGGAGAGATCCCATCCCACTCTCGCAGCGCGAGTCCGACTGAGGGTCGGCAGGTTGGAGAGCTGTAGTGCGGCTAACGAAGCGGGCAGGCGGGAGCCGGCAGGGAAGGATGCTGCCTGCGTCAGGGATCCCGGCAGAGTCAAACTGGGGAAACCGCTCTGCCTGCTGCATCGACTGACATCTGCGCACGGGGATGAGGGGTTGTCTCTGAAACAAATGCTTTATTCATTTCAAACTGCCAAAGAATGGCTAGGGAACAGTGCTGGGAGAGCCTCCCTTGGAAATGCCAAAGAAACACATTAAAGAAAAAAAAACAATGCCATTACCTTTATGTTTCAGTTTTTATCAAAAATGGTATTATAATCAGCTGAGCTTGAAAATATTACATTTGCACAACAAATATTGTTTGGAAGAAAGGTGAGAAGAAAGCGCAGAGGGGGGGATAAGTGTTTTATTTTGCAATTGGTTTGGACAGTAAAGGAGAAAATTGGATGTATTACTGTATTTAAATTCAGCCCCTAGCCCTGAATGATAAAGAAAGAAATCTCTCCTCTCAGAAGGTATATTGACTCAACACTGCAAAGAAGATAAGAATGTTATAGAGCCATTTGAAAGATTTTTTTTTTTTTAAATAGCTATTTCAAGTTGGGGGAAATTGAGTTTTGGGTAATAGCTGCTGTACTGGAGAAAACATCCCTCTGTGACTGATCACCTGCACTGCAAATCCTAATGGGGAGAGATGAGGGAGGGTGACAAGAGAGAGTGACAAGGGAGGGAGGCAGAGAGAAAGGCTCCGGGAGAGAAAAATGAAAAGGGTAGAGAGCCTCCGGGAGAAGGAAACAAGACGAAAGAACCAGGGAGCTAGTGAGAAGGAACACGGGCAAAGCCGGAGCGGGAAGGAGAAGAGGGCGAGTGAAGGAAAAGGCTTCTGACAGTGCACTGACACTACAAGGCGTGAGGACAGGAGCCTCAATGCTGACATCCAAACGTACCCTGCTGTAACATCTGCAAGAGCTGGTGTCCTGGAAAGCAACCTTGTTCTCTTGTGTACCGTTCTCTTATCTAGGCAGAAGAGGCAAGAGGGGAGAGAAAGGCTGAAACCCCATTCACTTGTCTGAACAGAAGAATATAAAATGAGATGAAGATGTGAGTTAGGACAGGGAAAAGGCAAGGGCATGGAGGACAGCAGTGGCTCCAGCCCTGTGTCTTCCAGGCCAGGGGTCCTGAGCTCTCTCTGTCCTGTGCACTCGGCTGAGTGTCTGTGCCGTCTCCAGAGCCCGAGCAGAGGTTTCCAGGTTAATTATGCTGCACTGACCAAAGGCCTTGGATCCCTGCAGAGGCAGAGAGCAATATTCTTCCAGAAACAAGGGCTGATGTCAGTTTATGCAGCTGCTACACAGGCAGGGTAAAGACGACTGCCCCAAAACTAAGAAGAAAATGAACAGATAGCCAGGGCTGGGAAGTCAGTAGACAAAGAAAAGAAATTAAAAGGGGAGAAAGCCATCATCTGACAACAGGAACAAAAGAGCACGAGTAAAATGGGAGAGAGAAGGTAACCACAGCCCAACAGGAGACGGGCTGGACGAGGGACAGCTCCAGGTCTAGGCACCGTAGTCTCCCTCCACTGCATGAAACCCTTCCCGTACTGCAGAGCAGTGGTTTAGCCATGAGAGCAGAAACCACAGGAACGCAGATGCTGAGAGGACAGGGGGAGTGTCTACCTCTCCTTTCTGCCTGCAGTGCCGCTGTCTGGAGGAGCACAGGATACCCTGTTGCCCTTTGTCGTTCCTCTGTCTAGGCCCTGCCATCCTAGCTTGGCACCGCATCCTCCGTACTGAGGCTGACAGACACTTCGCCACGAAGAATAGGTCAAAGGGAGGACTGAGCCTGGGTGGTATGTGCAGAGCCCAGGTCCCAGAAAGGCTTGCGAGGAAAGGTCAATACTGTCAGTGCTTTTCCCTCCGCTAGTTCTGAGCAAAGAGGGGACGTATATTCAGACACGATATTAGAAGAAGAGAAGAGTGGGCACTATAAGCCACCACTGTCTTCCTGCTGCTTTTCAGATCTTTGCAAGTCAACGCCACGACAGCAGACCTCTGGCTCTCCTGTACCTGTGTGCGCCAACCATCAAAGCTACACAATCTCAGACCAGGCAGATTCTATTTACTTCTGGTGCACTGGAATTTACAGCACGAGAGATTACAAGCAACGAATGCATCCTGTGTTGCATTTCTGGGTGTGTCTGGGCTTTCTGCAGCACTGGACAGAAAATTATGCCATTTAGTGAGGGCTACCTGTGAGGAATGAAGGGGTTTCTGCCTTACAAGAAATAATTTTGTCTTCGGGACAGCATGGCATTTGTTTCAAGTCTGTCCTTCATGAAGGGAGTGGGATGAAAGAAGCAGAGTCTGGAGAAAGAACTTGGCTTTAGGCAACTGGTGAATCCCAACGGTTAGGAAAAGACTCTTACCTGCACCCTTCGTGGTGACCACTTTCGGTTTGCTGCGAGCACCGTCTCCCTTCATGGTGTAGGCGGCTACGGTAATGGAATATGCAGTCTCAGGCTGGAGCCCAGCAATGATCATTTCCTGTTTGTGAGATTCCAAAGGAAAATCATGTAAATATTCAGGTTCATACACAGGGGCAGATCTCTCCTCCTTGCAGGAGTCTCAGCCCTTTTCTAGCATGCAGGAACATTCACTGAATCTCAAACCACGAGACAGTCTGGGGCAACTGGGTAGATGTGGCAACCGGCAGGAGGATGAGCGAGCGGCACGCACACCCCAGCTGCAAACGGTCCCTCTGTAAACACGGCACGTCTCTGCAGGGCCCTGGTTCAACGCGTTCTCTTCCAGATCTACCTCTCACACATTCCCTATCTCAACACAAACTGCTTCAGCCATCAAAAAGCTGTTGCGCTCTTCAAAGTGTTCCTCTTCACTACGCTGTCTCAGAGGAGGTCTCAGCGGTTTCAAGGAGATTACATTTTTTTCTCCATTACCCCCCTCCCTTCTCTCCTCAGAGATATTTTTTAATGCCTTCATAATATTAAAGGGATTGCTTTAACGCAAAGTGCAAGACGACATTTTCTGCTTGCATGCTAAAGCGCTCTGCTAAATCCCCAACACCCTCCTTCCTCCACCCTCTATCAGCCGCACCACACCTGGCTCCCAAGAGCTTTTGTTAGAAGACTGGCCTCAAGAACAGCCCTTTCCCATGAAGTATTCAGCCCTTCCAAAGGGCTGTGTTGTAAAAAGGAATACCCGTGCTAAATCAAACAGGATGAGAGCATATGCAGCAGGGTTTTCTCCAAGGCCCTGAAAAGGAGGGAGATGTGAACGCTGTGCACGTTTTATGGCCTTCCTCTCCCCTCACCCCCCACTGCCCCTTTGTGCTTTCAATATTAAATCTCAGGGCAGCACTTGGGAAGAACGTTCTGGTCCCGAAAATATCTGTATTGCCCCCAAAGCTGAGCAGGGAGTGGAAGAGCAGAACTTCAAAACAGCGGGATTTTGATCAAGTTTGGAAGCCCTTAGCTACAGAGACAGTTCTGTCTTCTAGAAGTCAAGAAACCTGTTCTGCTTTCACACTTGCCACTGAGTTTTATTAAGATTTCAGGCAGGAGACTTTGCCTTCCATGTGACTCAGTTTCTCCATCTGTAAAAGAGAGGCCCCTCACTTTAGCAGGGCACTTGGCAATCTCGAGGAGACATGAACACATTCAGTTTAGTAGTGCATTATCCTGGGACCCTGCCATTCCAAGAAGGAAATGCGTTCTCCTACTGCTTTGTAGCGGGAAGGTCATGGAAAACATTCAGCATTTTAGCAGAAGTAGCAAATGCCAAACAGCCAAGCTGATTTTAAGGTCTACTTAAAAGGTAAAAGCGCCAATAGCGATTCAGTGCTTTGTATCAACGAGTATCTAAGAGTCTTGCCCTTTAAGGGCACAAAGTGTTTGCTCATGCCCTGACAGCTTACAACTTACGGGGCTTTGAATATCCAATGCTTTTCAGCCTAACTGTGCTCTTCAAACACAACCCAGAGGTGCTTGCAGACCAGCCCATCTTTAAGCATCACGGTAGTCCCAAATTCAACATCCCCACTGCTTCCCCACGGAGGAGCAGCAGACTCATCTTTCCTTCAGAGCCGAGGGGAAAACCCTGCAGCGTTGCTGCGTGCTGACAAACTACACAATCACACAGGGTTGCAGAGCAAAGTGAAGAGGGCAGGGACAATGCATGGGAACACCAACAGGCTTTAAAACAGGCACACTGGCACTGCAAAAAATAAAGGGAAAGGAAAATATCACACCACAATAGGAAGTGGGAGAAGGGAAGGGAGAGAACCAGGATGGGAGGATTTTTACTTTTTTACTTACGTATTCAGCAGTGTCATCTGTTTCCCACTGGGCAGAGAACAAGAGAGGTTTTGCACATGAGAATACAAGAGGGGAAAGAAGGGAAAGACAGAGACACAGCATGAGGAAGGAGTCCCTGAGCAAGCAGCCACGCAAGGTCAGAAGTTACCAGGCCAGCATGAAGGAAGAAGTAGAGTGGGAGAAATTAGTAGATTCCACTGTGGCCTTTGCCTGTCTTAAAAGACTTCCCAGACACAGGGAGGATGGATGGCATTTAGTTCAGTGCTGGGACAGCAGTTCATACTCTTCCACAATAGCTATTGTCTGGGAGTGCAAATGAACTGCAGAAAGACAACATAGACCTTGTCATAGAGACACTCATCTACTTTCTCCAGCATTACGTTGCTTGGGACGAGACAAGGCAGCTGGAGCACCCACCCCCTCAAACCTTCCACGAGAGGCGAGGAGATTGAAGTAGGAGGCGAGTCCTTACCTGGGCATCAGCCAGCATGATATCCTTGATCTGGGGCAGCCCCCTGGCCTCTCCGTTCTCCATGCGGACATAGTGGACCTGGTAGCCACGAATCTGGCCATGCTGGCGGTTCTGGACTGGAGAGCGCCAGAACACTTGGATTGCAGTTGAGTTCAGGACCTCCACCTCCACTTTCCGAGGCGGCGCGCTGGGCACTGCGAGGAAGGGAAGAAAGGGCTAAGAGTCACTTGGGGATTTCTATCTGGAGCCTGTCACTTCACCTACGGGACATACGCACGCTGAATCTACACCCTGAAAGGAGGGGGAGACTTAAACCAGATATCCCATCATGTCACTGGCCTTTATTCAGTGAAACAGGGAAGCAGTTCTGGGGGATCTGATTTGCATGGCTTGGAGATCTGCATGGCAACAGGTCCATCTCATAGTCCAGCCCTTCTTCCACAGGCTCCTTTGTCCCCAGTTTGCTCAGATGGAAGAAACCATATAGTTCCAGATCACATTCTGAGGGCAAAGCCAATTTCTAATGAGCCAGAAAAGCTCTGGTCCCGCCTGTGGGATGTCAGGGTGGAGAGGATGCGGAGGGGGACTTGCCCTTAGAGTTCCCTTGTCTGTCCCGCAGCGCAGGTGGGTCGGTGGTTACAGCCCCTGCGTAATCTCACGGCAGGAAACAAGAGGTGTCTTGGATGGAATTTGGGCTGAATTTTTGGAAATAATAATAATAATAATAATAATACAGTGCATGACAGCTTCATCTGCAAGAAAACCATACTTCCTCTGAGCAAGGTATTCTGTCCATTTGGATGTGGGCAGATGCTCAGGGAAACAGGACCCACACTGGGGATAAACCTGCTGTTCTTTTTTAAACTTCTTTTTATTTGGGATGGAGGAAGAAAGCCCGAGAAGTTTGGCATTTACTTATGTTATTTACTTGCCCTATACTATTTGAGGCTCTTACCTCACCCTCACAGTGAGGGTGCTCTCCCTTCATGCACACATTCATGTTTTTTTCTGGTTTTATTTTACTGTAGAAATACCAGGAAAGTTCAAGTCTCATTGTCCGTGTTGTGCTAAAAGCCTCCGAGCTGGGCCACTCAACTGGAGTCTAAACCGTTTGTCACTGAAGGTTTTCTGAAACTTTAAGAAAGAGATTCTTCCTTTTTACCACTAAGCAAAACTTTGACTTAAAGAGGAGCTAGTAACAAGGAATGTGTGGGAAGAACTCTTAGTATTTTAAAACAGTTTCTGGCAGCAATCGTTTCCTCTTCTCCAATTTCATTTCCTTGCTGCCTCAACTGCTTCCCTGCTCAGTAAGAGCACAGAATCAGAGAATGGGTTGGGTTGGAAGGGACCTTGAAGATCATCTGGCTCCAACCCCCTGCCACGGGCAGGGACACCTCCACCAGACCAGGCTGCTCCAAGCCCCATCCAGCCTGGCCTTGGACACTTCCAGGGATGGGGCATCCACAGCTTCTCTGGGCAACCTGTTCCAAGGCATCTTTTCAGGAAAACTGGTGCAGTCAAGGCTCAGAGGCTTGACATTAAAAAAACCACCCAGAAATCCAAAAAACCAGCCCTAAAGCAGGGAAGGACAACCCTGCAGACCTCAGGGAGATGGCAGCAAAGGATGCCGCACGTCTGGGACCGGAGGCTGTGCTGAGGCCCCATTCAGGCTCTGCTCTTGCACCACCCATCAGCCACGAGAAGGGACTCGATGTGTCCTCCCCAGCGTGGGAAAAGCCCACTCCAGGGACACGTATTCACCAGGGGACTCGGGAGAAAACCAGAAAAAGTGCAATTACCATCTTCATCTGTCCGGACGATAACCGGCGAGCTCTCTGGGCCCGGCCCCACCTCCGTATGAGCCACGACAGTGATGCGATACTCTGTCCACTTCTCCAGGGACTCCAGTAGGATCTGACTGGTGGTTGGGGGGATATCATTCACCTCCTTAAGCTCCGTGTCCTCAGAGTCCAGTGCTCGATAGAAGACGCTGTATCCAGCCAGGACGCCATTTTGGCTTTCGGCCGGAGGCGGCCGCCAACTTACCAGAATGGCGGTGGATCTGGTGCTGACGCATTTTACGTCTTGAGGGGGGGCAGACGGTTCTACGAGGGGGGAAAATTCAGGAGGGAAAGGGAAGAAGGGGGAAAAAACAAAAGATGGGAAAGATAAAAGAAAAAAAAAAGGAAAATGATAACAAAAAAATCTAAAATAAAACATACAAAAATTTGGTTTAGGAAGATAAAATTAAAAAAGAAGAGAGCTTTTTGTTGTTGTCTTTTTTTTTTTTAAATGAAAAGAAAAAAAAGCCAACGGAAATGAAATGGGGCATCAAAACTGAAATGTTATAAAGCAAAGGACTAAAAGAGCAAGCGGGCTAGCCAAGAGCGGTCCTGCTGCTTCGAGTAAGTGTGGCTGGCACAAAACTAAGCACCCAGCTTTACCCTATAAAAGACCTTTCCTTTAGCTCCCTGTTTTACAGCAGTCTGGCAAATCCTGCCCTGGCTGGTAAAGCACTTGTTTCCAAACTGCAGTCTCTGGGATCTTGAATTTCTTTGAAGAGATCTATGAAAAGTAAGTAAGAAAAGCAAACCTTTTGCCAGGAGGCTTAAATTTAAGAGTCTGTACCTCCAGATGGAAGTTATTAGTTGTCCACAGACTGAAGGAGGCAAAAAACCATGGTGGTAATGCCCAGGATATTGCCAAGCAATGAGCCCACAGTGTGTTTAGATAGGAGGGTTTTAGAGAAAAAGACTTGCAAAGGAGCGAGGCAGCGGGTTTGACAAGGTATTCGGGTACCCAGCGGGATTTTCAGAAGCAGCAGCAGGTCTAACTCCCATTGCAATCACTGCCTAAACTACGTCAAGGTATTTCTGAAAGTCCCGGGAGGACAGCTTTGGAAAGGTGGCCCTACGCAGCCGCATGTTCTCACGGTGGCAGCAGACAACTGTCTAAGGGCTGATTTTCAGGAGATGGGGAAGGTGTAAACCACAGCTTTCTTGTGCAGGGCTGCTCACTTTACTGAGCTGCAGTAGGTAATTTTTAGCATGGTCTGCTCCGTAGGAAGCAGGATGCTGACACCAGCTCCGGCAGACGCTACGTGCCGGGGCGCACGCTGCTATGCCACGGCCGTGCCCGGAGATACAGGGAGCACTGCAAGAAACACAGGTTTGTCGATGGGGTCTGAGACCTCTGGACAAAGAGTCTGCCACTTCTGTGCCTCAGCCGTAACCTGGGCACTTTGGGAAATCCTAGACCAGACTTCTTTCAATCACTAATTATGATCAATTAGCCCATGTAAGCAGAGAGAGCGATACATTTTCAAGGCAAATCTGCAAATCCAATCTCACCCAATACAGTCAAACTGCAACAAATAGCTTTTAACTCTCTGCAGACACTGCCAGAAACTGGGGTGTCCTTATAAGCCCCCAAAGCATCACCTGCAAGAAGCAAGGGAGTAGATAAATGCTGGTCACCATTTCTCATTTCTCTGTTGCTTTTCAATCAACAAAAAGCTCTTTTACTGAGGAATGATTTTTTCAAACCTCTTACTCCCATCCCTGAGTCACAAACAGATGTTTAGGCCCAGCTTGCCTTGAGGACTCTGCTAAATCAAGTCACACTTTTCCCAGTTCACACTGGAGTGAAAGCCACGTGCTTTGTGTATGCCTCCACCAAAGAGAAAGCAGAGGGTTTTGCAGAAAGCGTGAAGATAGTCCTTACACTGCAGTGCTGAGCACGCTGTCCAGTAGGACATTTTGAGTCTTGTCCTCCTACTTTCATGCTTTATTGCTACGCTTTGGCTGCATTTAAAATGGCAGAATGAAACCCTTATCCTCAGAAACCCCCGGCCATGGCTAGCCACGCAAAATAATACAAAGTATGTCAAACAAAGAAAACTAAAAGTAACAAACTGGAAAATAAAACATAAATCAAGCCAGTAATTTAAAATAAAAAAAACATCAGAAAGGAAATCATAATAATAAAATAATACTGATATAAAAAGTGACTCCTTCCAGAACACTCCCAGTCTGTTTACCTACCTTCCAAGCTTCAACTGCTAATTTATAAGACTTTCTTACGAGAGAACAAGAGAAACTGAGCTACGAGGCCAGACCAAGCTCCTGGTGGGTTTCTGCACATGACTGGCTTTTAAAAGGCCACCCTGCCCCACCGCTAGCTCCCCCCACTGAGGTACTGCCCCGCTGCCAGCCGAACCCTAGCTACTGCAGTAATGCCAATTTTGGACTCGATCTGTTCTCTTTCGCTAAGCTACCTGCACAGAGAGCAGAGAGCAGGGCGGCAGATTCCCCTTCCCCCTGTAGCTCTCTCCATCTGCTGTGATCGATGCAGCACCAGCATCTCCAGACTGGAGGTGCACTGCTCCTTCCCACACCCCAGAAGCAACTCAAGTCCCTTTCAGGGTATGGAGGAAAAGACTCAACCCTCTTCCAGTGCCTGCCATGATGCTGTTCGCTTCTCTTTTCTCCCCATCAGGGGCTGGTAGTGTTAAAAGCCACCTTTCCTGCTTAGCAGTCCAGCCAAAGCCACCACGGCTGAGAAACCCACTGCAGAGAGGGTCTGACCTGACCTACCCTTTCCATCCTGAAACTCATTATGAAAGCCCCAGTAAGCAGAGCCGGAGCTCCAGCTGGCACTTGGGTTCACTGTTTGCACTGGCAGCTGCTGCGCGTGGTCACGCTCGCTTGCTCACTCACCCTCTACGCTCCAGCACAGGGACCTACCGAGAGGCCCTGGAGTGAGGCCTCCTTTTGGGATGGTTTGCACTTTCTCTGGTCAAAAAGGCGGGGTGGGTGGGTGATGGGGGAGAAGGCCCAGATCCCACCCGGACCCCCTCCCCGTCACTCTCATCGACTACAGCACCTGGATGAAAACAGCCACCAAGTGCTGGCTGGCCATACTGGAGACGCATCTGGGGAGTTCATGGCACTGTGAGTTTCCTTCACAATCCAGCCCAACCTGCGTGACCCTGGAGACGTGCGTGTGGGGACAGCATCGAGGAGGTGCGAGCTGTATGCAGGAGGCAAAGTACTGCAGCCCAAACCGGAGGCTGTGACCTCTGCCACAAGCCCCTCTGCTGGAAAGGGAGCCGCAGCACAGGCAAGAGCCCCCCCGGCCAGCAGATCATCATCTCTGTCCGCTGGTCTCTGTTTTCACCAGGCAGACAGCGCTTTGGGAACCCTCCCGGCCCTCCAGGACATACATGGGTGTGTGCAGATCCACGCACGTGTGTGTGAGCCTGCAGCGACAGGGTGGACTGTATTTGTGAATCCGCTTGAGACCAGCCAGTACTCACCTGAACTGCATCTTTTACATGCTTTAAAGTTGACTGTCCAAGCCACAAGAATGACCCTTACTGACCTTGTACAATACAATGTTTTTTAACCCTTTAGGTACCATAGACTTTGTATAAGTTTCGTTCACTTCATATACTGTGAGGAAGGGGGAAGGGAAGGAGAGCAGAGCTAACGGGTGGGGGAAACATCCTTTCTTAGGAAGGAACAGAGGGTAAGAAAGCCCCGTTGTTCCTCTACACCTGCACATGCAGCCTCACAGCACCCACCCTGCCACCCCTGTCTGTTGACGCATGCTTTGCACTCTGAAATTTCTGAGTAGGAGAGTTGCCAAGGAGCCCTGGGAAGGTCACGGCTAGTCAGAAAGGGCAAACAGCTTCCTCCAACCGTGAGATTCTGTTATTTTTACAATCTACGTCTCTGGTACTTGAAGAGTTAAAACCCAGCTACTTCAAGAAGAAAAAGATACTTTACCTTTAGTTTAATGGATTTTACTTTGGTTATGATGCTCAGGAGGAGCCACCCTGACAGGGAGGTGGAGGGTGTTGTGCAGAAAGGCGTGCAATGCAGGGAGGGCTGCGGCATGCAGGCACATGCTTGCCAGCTGAGCTAGGAGGGGAAGAGCACCGAACGCCTCGGCAGGCTGCAGGAGGACGAAGGAGGCTTTGCCGTTGCAGAGACAAGATGCCATCGTGGTGTGAAACCGCCCAGCAAGAGACAGACAGACAGAGAGCAGGGAGCTGGTTTCATCGGGCTGCGAGAGCATGCAGGCAGGCAAGCAGACAGCAGAAGAGAAAAGAAAGAAGAGCCATGGAGCGGGCCAAGGAGGAGCTGAACGGAAAAGGAGCTGCAGAGGGAAGACACAAAAGCCTGTCCCGAGCCAGAAGGTCTGTGAGCCGAAGGATGTCGCCCGGACCAGGGAGAATTGACTCGTTCCTCCAACAGCCAGCCAGGAAAAAATGTTTCACCGTGTTACAGGACACTGACAGCTCCCAGCTGACGTTCTTAAGAGCGTTAAATCAATGAAACTACCCCTATGAAAGCTGAGCTACAGAGAAATAAACCAGGCCTCATTCTGGGCAGGTGCCAAGGTAGAAAAAAGCCCCAAAGCCTTCCCCTTTCCCAGATCCCCTTCTCCTCACCCTTTAGGGAAAAATTTTCAGTCTCACTAAGCCCTACTGCCATCAGCGCCCACACCCCTCTTCCAGCCTGTTTTTATCAAACCAGAAAGCACAAATCCCGGACCCTCTTTGCCTCCCATCCCCACGAATCTCAAGGAGGGAAAACCCCTTGGAAAACAGAAGCAGAGTGTGAGTAAGTTTGACACTTCTTTTTCAGGTCCTTTCAGTTCATCTTCCCCCACCCCGCAGTGATGCTCCCTCTGACAGTACCATACTGGGATCAGAACCAGCAGATTTGCAGCAGAGTCAGGAAAGGATTTTCTTTAGATATGTAGAGAGAGCAAGAGAAAAAAATAAAAGGAAAAAAGGGGAAAAACATTTGAAGGAAAGAAGAAAACAAAATGTCTTTGAACGGACTGGAGGCCTGAGAAAGCCCCAGTTCGGAATTCTGTCTGTGCAGAAACAGACTCCCCTTTCCTCCCACTCCCGGGGGGAGAGAAAGAGAAGGAGAGAGACAGGGGAAAGAGAGAGAGACAGCAGGACGTGACAATTAAAACGGAAAGATGGGGCAGGCGCCCAGCCGAGAGCCCGCTGCTCTCCCTTGTTAAGGACTCTGAGAGATGGGAGCAGGCGCTCTCTCTCCTCACACTGGTGACCAGAGCCATTTCTGAGTTAGTTCTGCTCCCGGCTACTCCAAACTGCAGCGGAGTGATTTAGTAGAGATGAGAGGAGACAGAAAACACAAAGAACAGCTGCCACAGCCACTCATGCAGTGAAAAAACACCTCATTTAAAAGCAAAGATCTGTGAAAAGCCCAGGTTGAAATATTGCCATCCAGGGTTATCGTCCCCAGGGCAACAGTGAAGGGAGACAATCCATTAAACTAAAACCAGCACATTTTGGTTGCATACGCTCCATCCTGGTGTCATTAATATCTCCCCCACAGCCTCCACATGACTCCTCTCTCCCGCTCTGCCGGAGCCCAAATGGGACCATTCCCAGCGCTCGCTGGGCCAGCAGGCTTTCCTCCCCACGGCTACGAAGTCGCTCATGGAGAAGAGCACGAGGACTGCTTTCCCAAAGGCTGGTGAAAACGTTGGTTTTGATTAATCACCTTCCCTTCTCCTCTTCCTCCCGATTCCCCCACCGTCTCCCTGCTCCATTGCTTGTGCCCCCCTTCCGGACAGCTGCTGCTCAGTTTCTGCTGGCGGACGGGCAAGCTGCTGCGCGCCGGTGGGGTGCCGTCCTCCCTGAGCATGCTCAGCACCAAGGGCCAGCGTGGCCCATCAACAAGCTCTTCGCTATTCCCCACCCCATCAAGTGGATGGTGCTAACTGGCCTCCCATCGCCCCCCCAAAGCATGCACCAGCTCTGCTCTTCGTTCCCATCTCATCTATCTGGGTCAGCGAAGGGAGAAGGCAGCAGGTCCCAGAGGTGCCCCCCGCCACTGCCCGCCTCCCTGCAGAGGAACCCCAGAGGTGTGAAACGCCGCAGCACCGCGAACGTCCGCCCCACAGCTCCGTACCCCTGTGCCCACCATCTCTGGCTCCCTGACTGTCTTCCCCTCAGAGAAGGGTGGGAAAAGGAGAGACACCTACTAGACTGCAAGGTGCGCTCTCTGACCTCCGGGGTGAAGGCCCCCAGGCCCAGAGCCGAGCGGGCTGCCAGCCGGAAGACATACTCAGTGTTGGGCTTCAGGCCTTCCACAGTGAAGGAGGTCGTTGGGTCGAAGTTCTTCGGCACCTGAGATGGGCGAGGGGGGAAGAAAAAAAATAAAAACAAACAAAAAGGAGCAGAGGCGAGCCCTGCCCAGAGAGAGACACCTGCCCTACTCCCCTCTCTCAGCCACCTTGGGGAACGGAGGGCCGGGATGCTCCTCGGGGCCCCAACCCTTTGCGCTGCTCCTCCTCTGGACTCACCTCCCTGCCGCGGTCTCCTTCCTTATAGAGGAGCTCATACTTCACTATGATCTCCTGGCGGGGAGGGCTCCACGACAACACGATGCTCGTCTCCGTCTTGGCTTCTGCTTGGAAGTTCATCGGCTGCCCAGGAACTGACACAGAGAAGGAGCCAACGGGGCAGAGGAGGCAAGATGAGAGACAGGAGAAACCACATTAACTTGGCTAATTAGAAGACTCCTACCCTGTTTTCTTCAAAGCCTGTGCGTGACGAGCACGTCAGCAGCAAAACGCCATGCTGCAGAGCGGGCAGGCCCTTCCTTTAAAGCAGTGGAGGGTTAAATACCGCTGCAGGACTCGAGCACGTCCAGAGCTGCTGGAGATGGAAGAGTCCTACTGGATCATATGCCTCTTTCTCAGCAGTGCAGAATACAGCCCTTCCCACTAATCCCCAGTATTAAAAGATTCTGGAAGTGGGAAGCCCATGAGCTGCCCATTGAGGACGCACGGTTTCCTCACCAGCATAAACAGAGCACCCGAAAGCATGTTGGGTGGCAACCTGTGATAAAACACCTTTTGTTCTTAGCTCAACACATCTGCTGTGACAATTAGGGCTTTGTTTTGCTCCCCTTTTAGAAAAAGGCAAAATAAGGCTCATTCCCCACTCATCCCTGAGAAGGTAGTTTCTGGGTACTTTAAGAAGAATTACGCTTCACCATTGCCTGGGCAGCGAGGGTTTTTAGGTCTATTAAAGACCTTTAGAAACTGGAAGCACTAAGATACCTCACTTTGAAACATGGCACAGCAGAAATAGATTCTCTTTGCATAATTGCTTGCCTCACCCATTTAAGCAACAACCTTTCCGAGAAAAAACAGACCAGAAATCATGCACCAGGCCCTCTGGCCCCAGCCACTGGACTGAGCTTCTTCCCAGAAGGTTACTTCTGTTTTAACCGAATTGAATCAATAAAGAAAAAACCGCTCTGGCGGCACGGCAGCCACAGCTGGATAATGCTGTAAGCCAACGCCTCTCCCTCCTGCAGCCCAAGCACCCAAGGTTAGTGACACAGGTGCTCACCTCCTTGCTGCGTCTTAACCTGGATGGGGTCGGAAAGAGGCCCGTCTCCCACGGAGGTGAAGGCCAGGACCCGGACTGTGTAGGTTTCGTCCTCAAGAAGGCTGCCCACCGTGGTCAGGAGGCTGTCGTCCACGTTGTGCTTCTGCCAGTTGCTGACGGGTTGATCAGGCTCCATGGTATAATATACACGATAGCCACGGATCTGCCCGTTGGGCTCCACTGGTTCCTCCCACTGGATGATCATGGTGGTGCTGCTCAGCATCCGTCCCTGCACGTTACGGGGGGCACTGGCAGGAGCTTGTTCCCCAGTGCGAGTGACCACTGACTCGCTGGGAGGCCCCTGCCCAATGCTGTTGACTGCAGAGACCCAGATCTCATACTCAGAGTTGGGGCTGAGCCCCCCAATACTGTAGCGCGTGGTGGTGATGTCCTCTTTGATCTGATATGGTCCATCCTGGCTTTTAGACTTGTATTCAATGACATAGTAGGACACAGGGTCTGGATTTCCAGAGTCCCAGGTGATGGTGATACTTGTTGCTGTCGTCTCTGTCACCACCGGCGTCCCAGGAGCCTTGGGGAGTGCTGAGAATCAGGAAGAACAGACATTTAAAAAAAACCCACATATGCTGAAATGGTGCCTAATTGGGCTAGTTAGGGCTGTAGGAGCCAGAGGCACAGTACCAATCACAGTGCGGCAGTTCAGTAAAGTGCTGCTGAAATATTATGAACCTAGTTATACACTCTATTATCCTCCTTAAACTGCTCCATCAAAAGGAAAGTGTTCAGCTAAACATCTGGAATCATTAGCACAGACTTCAGCTGCACATCCGCCGGCTCACATGGCAGCAAGAAAAAGCGGTTTTGCAAGAGCTCCTTCCGAGCACGTAATCAGATCTTCTGAAACAGCGCTGGCAGCCCGGCTCCAGCACTGCTGACTCTCTCCACGTTTAGTGTGCAGGTAACGGTACGGTGAGGACTGCGCTCTCCAGAACTACAAAACTGTAAATACCCGGAGTGCTTCCTCTCAAGCCACAAACGTGTGTTAGTACTCATCTCCCCTGTCCCTCACCCAGAAGACTACCTTTGGAGCTTGCTGCAGGCTGCGTGCTAAACGTTGGACACCTTTAACAGCAAGATTTATGTGTCTTCCTCACTACACACTTTAGACCCTTTCCAACCTCATCTTTTCTAGACTTGAGCACCTCTAAAGCTCTAACTTCTCCTTTCATCTTCTGACTGGGAAAGACTGCAGATGCTTACAGGCAGGAACATAAGGGGGAACAGAATACAAATAAAATGACAAAAGGCAGAAGGTACCAGCAAGGCAAGATTCCCCATCTGAGGAGACAGGATAGTTGGAAGCAGAAGCAATGTATCTTACACAGCAGCTTTTTAAACTGATAGTATGAGACAGGGAAAAAGGGGAAGGAAGAAAATACTCAGGAAAATAAAGAGCACCTCAGTCCAGCCCCAGGCATCCTTCTGCTAGCGCATGAGCCCACTCCCTGTGCAAAAGCTCAGGACGAGTGTCATGTCAAGATTCACTAGTCCCTACTCATTTCTATTGTCAGACCTTCCTTAGTTGGATGCACTGATACAACAGGACTGTTCTTCTTTAGCCCTCCCCTTCTCCAAAGTATTTCTCCTTCTCTCCCCCACCCGCCCGCATCCCTTCCCACCCCATCTCCCCCCGGATCCCTCCTGGGCAACGCCAGCACTCAGAGCAGACACCAGCTCATACAAAGAGCTCTACACTCACCCAACCACAGGGGCATCCCGCTTGGGTTTTAATACTCCCCTGCTGAGGACAGAATAGATTGAAGATTGCACCCGTGCTCCTCTTGGGAATGGCTAGCTGGAAGCTGGGGTTATTCCCCCTCTTGCTGAGGCAACAACGGCCACTAAGATGCTGGAACTAGGCTCTACTGCAAGGGCACACATGCCAGAGATCCTCAGGGTTTTGGCCGAATCTCTAACCTTGGAACAGGATGGCATGCAGGCTTCAAGCCATCCAAGGCTCCTTGCAAACTGCCCAGCCAGCCTCATATCCCAGGACAGAAACAAGCATGCAGGGGCTGGAATCAGAGTTTTCTTCACAACAAACAGCTCAGTTGTCCTAAAGCGAGGAAAGGTCTCAAGCCACCAGCTTCCCCTTCGCTGTGGATTTCTTTGTGTGTGGGATCCCCAAAGACGCATGCACAGATCCCAGCACGTGGCACTCGTGGTGCACAACTTTGTCTTCCTGCTCATGCTCACATACCTGTGCGTGTACATACGGGCTCGTAACAACACGGACTTACACACATGCAGTCAGGCACCCACATGCCCATACAGCCACGTTGCTCCTTCTCCCATGCGCACACACACTCATGCACGACGACCTTTTTACATGCGTAATTGTGTCCCCACACTCACGTGCAGCTCAGGCAGTCCCAGGCTCACCCCATGCAGACAAAGACACAAGCAGAAACAGGTACCCACACAGTCACACAGTGACATTCCCACTCATGCACCGGCGAAGGCTGACAGGCACGACCACGTATCTACAAATGCTCACATGCATAAACATGACACGTGCCCACATCTGCTTTGCACACATGCGCAGACGCTCTGTTACAACCGTGCGCCCAGCACGTGCCTTGCACATATATACACCCGTGCGGCAGCTCACACGCTCCTGCGTGCACGCTCCTACAAACATGCACAGTCGGGGAACCCACGCACTCGCTCACGCAGGCGTGCTCACACTCTCTTACATTTCACCGTGATCTGAGCAACGGCTTCTATGACTCCCAGACTGGACATGGCCACACACGTGTAGTTGGCTGAGTCCTTGACATCCGTGAGCTCCAAGACATTACGGCCCACAGGCATGTCATCTTCAGGCGTCAGGTCCTCTGCTCCCTGCATCCACTTGACGTATGGCATGGGCGAGCCCACGGCCACGCAGGTGATGTTGACGTTGCCACCGGGCATGATTTCATGGCTGACGGGTAAGATGGAGAAGCGAGGGGCCACACGGCGAACTGTGGACGAGACGCACAGAGGTAACAAACAAAACAAAACAAAACAAAAAAAAAACAAAACAAAAAAAAAGAAAGAAAGAAAAGAAAAAGAAGAAAAGGGAGAAAAAGAAAAAAGAGCAAAAGATAATTTAAATATAGATGGGGTTTGTCATCATTTATTTTCTTCCTTCATTAAAAACAAAACAAAAACCAAATAAATTAAAAAATCAAAAACCAAAAACCAAAAAAATTAAACTTCAAATAAATTTTTACTTCACAAACAATATATAGAATATAGACATAAAAGCGATATTTCATAGCAACAGGGTTCCATTGATCAAGATTAGACCCATCACAGCACAGATAAATACACAAAAATTTATTAGCAATTTCTCATCTTTACTGGCAAGAGCTGGCATGGCGAGCGTCGAAAAATCTCCTCCACAGGCGCTGGGGCCCCCAGCTCCCCGCTCCGCGCCCCGGGAAACCTGCTCCTTCCCTTTTCCAGCGGAGTCCGACTCCCACATCACCTTCTCCCACGGCAAAACCCAACAGCCCCTCCGCCACCACGGCCTGGCACGGCCCGGGCGCCTCCTTCGCCTCCGGAGAGCGGCCCTCTCCCACCGGCCGCCCCGTGCCTGAGCGATGCTGCCGAGGTGGGGTGGTGGCGAGGAGAAGGCTGGGATGGAGACGGAAACTTCTCAAGATTTTGCCTTGTTGGACCCAGAGAATCCAACAAAGAGAGAAGTATCGCATCCCCAAACGCCAGAGAGACACCACTTGAAAAGTGAAGAGGCAAAATATAGAAAAGGGAGGAGAGGGAGTCCCCGGAGCGGGACAGAATTTAGGTAGTGTCTGCGTGTGAGAACCGTCCAGGGGGAGGCCGTCCCCCTGGAGCGAGAAGGAGTGTGGAAAAGATGAGAAACTCTAATGAAATTTTTGTGGTTTTCGGGTATAGAAACCCTAACGAAGCCTCTTTAAGATCTGACACGGTTCCATCGATAGATGCAGCTCTCAGAGTCACAAACATCATGCAAAATAGGTAAAAAAGAGAGAGAAAAAGATAGAAAGAGAGAGGAAAATGCAGAGAAATATAATTTATGGGCGGCTAGCAAATGCCCACATGGATACTGAATAGAAAGAGAGCGACAGAGAAAGAAAGGAAGACAAGGAGAAGGAGAACAAGGAGGGGAAGGGAGAAAGAAGAGAGAGAAAGAGAGGGAGGGGAGGGGGAAACCCACTTTAATGCTGCATACTTTTTCTAGCTGATGTGACCCAATGTGGTGGCTCACATTGTCACATCTCAGCCCTGGCGGAATAATAAATAGAATAGAATTAATAAGAAAAACAAGGTAATGAAACTTTAACGTTGAGAAAACAGTGACATGTTCTGTGCATCTCCTTAGCAGAGAGGTGGATGCAGCTTCCAGACCTTACACAATAAGAACATGGACGCAAAGGGGAGGGTGCGGTTTCCTTGGCTCCATTTTCTGAACTAACTGGGCTGGCTGGGTAGCTGAGGTGGGTGCTCGTCCTTAGGGGTGAAAGCAGGAGAACGGACAAAGGAGAAAGGTACGGGGGTCAGGGGGGCCCTAGGGAGGGAGCGGAGGGCAAGGTCCCATCCTGCAAGCAAGGACAAAAGGATACAGACCCCGAGAAGTTGCAGGCACAGCAGCAGCCTAAGGAGAAAAGGAGCGCGGGATTCCTCCAGCTTCAGAGACAGGTCGGGGGAGCGAGGGGGCAGGAGAGTTAGGAGTGCTGGGGGCCTGAAAAATATCTGTCCCTGCTGTACCATTCCCAGGTAGCCTCTCTGAACAACCTCTCTAAAAAATCAGTGGCGATTGTATCCATGCAAAAGCAATGCAAAGGACATCGGAGCTTAGCCTGCCATCGCTCTTCCCAAGTCCTAGTGCCTTCAGACGTCCCCCGGAACTGATGTCTTGGGTTTTTCTAGTATTTATCTTCCAGGCCATTTTCCTGGCTGCCACCCAACATTACGGATCTTTTCAGATGGGAAGGGCGCTGCCAGGAGAGGTGGTGGCTGTTTTCCATTTAGCGGGGCTTTCTTGATCAAAAGCCAATTATAGCCTCTGCCTCCTCCTGCAAGTTGACAAGATGTCTTCACAGAAAGGTGTGCTCTTCCCATCATGCTATCAGATCCTTTTCTGCACGGTTACCAGTACCCAGGAACCAGTACTGAGAGGCAAGGAAGAGAAGACTTCCAGATTTGCAGCATCAGCAGCTCAGAGATGTCAGAGAATTCCTGCATGCATGGATTTGCGAAGAGAACGGATAGCATGCCCTCACCTCCAATGCAGCTGGGGAAAGCCCTGGAGCGTGGAGGGAAAGACTGCAAACTCACCTGGACACTAACGCTAGGAGACGACTTTCTGCGCAAGAAAGGCGTAAGGAGAGTACCAAGGTATTTGCACATCCTCAGGCACCAGCACTGGCTCAAGAGAGCAGGCAACATGCTCCTGGCTCCCTCCTGTCACACCGCTATGGAAGATTTTTAGCCCTAGACGTGAGGGTATGTCCCTGTCGCCTACTCCGTCCTTCTTTCCACTGTCTGCTCCAGGAGGTACCGCATTTCAGAAAATGGAGCCATGTGAAGACCACACCGGTCACAATCTGAGACAAGATGGAGAGAACTTGAAAAGAAACAAGTGGGGTCAACATGCAGACAGATCTGGGGTGGGGATGACTCTTTTGAGGAGGGGCTGATGTGTAACCTTCTGGAGAGGGGAGGCAAGGTGGGAAGAGGTGAGGAGAAATGGGGAGACATATGCCGGACAAGAGCCGGTCAGCAAACAGCATCAACAGCAACAAACAACGGCAGGTGGGATGCAAACACTGAGTTGTCATGGAAACAGAACAAGACAATTAATTCAAACTGAGGCTAATCACAAAGAAATAAAACCGAACTAAAAGAGAAAGGAAAAAAAAAAAGAAAAAAAAAAGAAAAAAGGAAGAACAAACCAGAATTTACTAACTGAAAAGCATTATTTGATGTACGGTGGAGTGCTGAGAATCGGAGTCTGAAGGGAACAGACCGCTGCTGTCTGCATGGTTCTGGGCAGGGCAGGGCTGAGATCCACTCACAAAACACAAGCTCAGGGCCCCGGAGCCGTGCAGAGCACGCTCACCAACGCCGGCGGAGCAATGCTCCCCACCCTCCTCGCAGCACCCGGGGTGTAGGTCAGCTTCCTGGGCTCTCAGGGCAGCATTACTTTTTGGCTGTTCTAACGGCATTTGTCACACTTAACTAACGGGAAGCAACCAGCGCATCTGGGTGCCAGCCCAAGACAACGCGCGTTCTGCGAAAAGGGAGAATTTGGATGAGGGTTAGCGGCCCGCTAATGCAAGACCGAAACGGGCAGTAGCACTTCTGTTGTGCATCCTGGTTTAAAAAAAGCTAGGCGGTCCTGTGTGCGCACAAATATACAAACATCCACACGCCAGTCTAGGATGTGACAATAACTCCAACGTTCAATGCCGGAGACCTCAGAGAGTCCCTAGATACATCCCTGCTGTGGCTCAGGGCTGTGACAACCCCATTTACTGGTACAGGAAACACTTACAGGGCTCATCTCTGGACACCAAGAACCATCATGCTGCTGTTTATTTTAATTGCTCTACCACTCTGATTTGGCTGTTGACATGAGATTTCTCAAGCTGAGAATCTCTGGGTCAGCGTTTAGGTCAGGGCCTAGGAGGAGAGCAGCGGTGGGAAGAAAGCTTGAAGTGCAGCTAGAGGTTGAAACGAGAACATTTTCAGCTCTGGGTCCAGCTGGGTTTCACACAGAGCAGCTGAAAGAGTGAAATTTTACACGGAAAAAATGCAACAAGGAGATTCCTTCCATTTTGCTATCCAACACATTCAAAGGACTGGAAAGAAAAGAATAACTGCCCTCTCTGGAAAGGAAAAGTTGGGATGGGGCAGTCAGGTCTCTACTTTGTAGACACTTCTCTAATACTTTTACCAATTTCTGGTTTCAAGAAGCACCTTCCCTGAGTTTCAGGGATGTTTGGTTTCCATGACAGACCTGTTTTACGAAGCCAACCTCGCATGCATACACAGATGTGCATGCTCCATGTGCATGTGCAACATCTCCCGATATACACACACAAGCAGGCACACACGAACACACATTTTCAATGGCCAAAAAACTCTCAGGAGCTTTTTTCAAACAAGGATACAGCTTGTTACTGATAGAACCAGATTTTAGAACTGGAGCTGGACATTTGTGATGCAAGTCAAATTACTTCAATGCAAAGAAGCCATTTCTGAGACACAGAAAGATTTCTTAAGTGCAGTTAGTTATGAGTCTGTTGGATAAGTATTTCACACAGGCAAATCTGCACCCCAAATTCTGCTTAACATTAACCTTCACTAGAAATGGCACAGATCCATAACTTTTCGCACCCTTGTAAAGCCAATTGGTTTTGTTGCTGCTCACGGATGCAGTCGTTAACCCGGTTTGTGTTCTGTGAGTGGCACTGTCGGTGCGTTATTCTTTCCAGCGAGAAGGTACCAATCAACATCGCTAAGGTTCCCCACCACCACCACTCAGTTACAAAGAGAGCTGGGGTCCACAAGGCGAGAGATGTTTTTTAAAGGGACAGATTTACAGACCTGATCGGAAGAGACACTGGGAGATCCAGGGTTGACTTTTGCAACACCAGAATCCATCCTTAAAATGGGTTCCCAGGACGCTGCTAGTGAGAGAAATCTGAGGACCAACCAACCAGTTTGTGCTGAGGAAACCCACCGGTTCCACTTTTTAAGCCCCTTCCAGATTAGCTCAGGGAGAAAAATGTTGGAGGAGGAGTGAGGTGGGGAAAGGAGAACGTACTAGACAAGAACCCGTCACTTCAAACCCCGATTCACATTAAACCAACTAAAAGATAAACATATTTTATATCTTAAAGAAGAAATTAATTGAAAAAGGAAAGAAAAGAAAGTGAAGTGACTGGTTGAAAGCACCAAACAAAACCAAATGGTATTAAACATTTTGACACTCAGCAAGCTGCTGCTCCAAATGAGGTGAGAAGGCGGACATTATTGGCCATTTTGGTGAGACAGGAGTCATTCCGTCTTGCTCCAAAATGAGGAGGGGTAGGGGAAAGGGTGCCAAAATAATGTGCAGCCTCTACATTATTAGTGAAGCTTAGATTACACCTGTCCTCCCCTCCCAAAAGGTGGTCCGTCCCTGCCCCTCTGCTGTCCGTGCAGCCGCCTCTGCCTTCTCCCTCTCCCATTCCAATTGCAAGTTCATTCCGCTGGGGCGAGACGCTGTTCGGGTTTGGATTTCCGACCTCCGTCCCTCCAGAGGACGAGATACTCCCCTCCTCGTGCCCATCTCCTTCCTAATTTCCTTCACGGTAAATGAAAATAAATAAGCAAATAGGTAGATAAATAAAGAATGAGACCAAGGCTTGGATTTGGTCTGGAGGAAATCCATTACCTTCCCAATCATTGTTACTTTTCCACTTAAAAAAACACATTAGTTGAGTGACAGGCTGGCTGAACATCTCTGGTCTTTTGTAATGCTTTTTTTTTCTGTTGCTTTTTACAGGATTGAATATAAAATAATCTGCACCCAATTGTTTTTCAAGCAGCTCTGTAGCATTAAACACAGACTTTACTATTTTATTTTTGTTATTTTAATTTGACAAGGTGTAATCTAATTTTTTCCCCTAAAACAAAGAGAACAGCGATGCAAAAGGTGTAAGAGACACAGGCAGGCAGAGATTTCGAGATCAGTACAGCACAGTGTTCCTGCAAAGTGCCCTCTATAGAGAGATATACATATATATATACACATATATATACAGGTTTGCTTTTTTTTTTTGGTTTGGTTTTTTTTTTGGGGGGGTGGCTTTTTGTATCCATTTCCTGATACCCTTGAGAAATCCTTCTGCAGAAACACAGCAAAGTTGCTTGTTTGCTTTGGTTTTGAACTAGAATTTCAGAGCTGAGGACACCCCAAACACAGACAGGGCGCTCCCCCACCCAGGGAAGTGCCAACGTTAACGCTTACAAACCGTCGCAGAACTCCCTCCCTGAGCTCCAGCGCCTGGCGAATGGCACTACAGGGGCAGCTGTACCAACCAGCGGTGCTTCTGCCTCCCTCCTTTTCCACTGCAGAATTTATCAATGCTAGTCTAAAAAGGTAATAAAATTCCTGCATTTTAAAATATCAGTGATTGTTCTGACCTTGTGGCTATTTGTTACATCTATAGTGCAAGTGAAATGATTTTCTTCTAGCCTCTACGTGGCATGGAAAGCGAAAAGCTTAGCAACCGTTCCACTCGTCTATTGAGGGACGGGCTGAGCAACCAGCAGCTCTGGTTTGACCGTCAAATTACACGAGCCAAACTTAACCCAGGAGCGGGCTACAGGCTAAATTATTTGTTAAATTAGTCACATTTTAATATATTTTGAAGCTTTATTTCCTGAGGTCCTAGGCACACTATTTCTGCATTTTCTATGGTTTTTATTTTAATTGATTTTAACTAGTTTTGCTATTACGTCTTTACCCCTGGCCTGTTTTTATCTTCGGTCTCTCAATGAGTTGAGGTTTTCCAGAGAGCCTTGAAAAATATTTGAAACATTCTCAGCATGACCTGGGCTGCAGAACCTGATTCTGGGTGACTAAGCGCTGTACTTGACTCCCGCAGCAGAAGAGGCAAGGCCTAAGCAGGCACAGCGAGTGCACTGTGCTGGTTTCAATGCCTGCTGAACCATTTAAAACTCCCTGGGCTTGAAAAGAGCAAAGCAACAAGAAGCTCGAGCAGAGGGGAAAAAGGATTATCCCTGCAGCACCACAACTGCTGCCTTTTGTAACTCCTGACAGGGCACCACTGTCTGAAATAGGGGAAAATTTTTAATTCTGGTAAATTCAACCACGACAATTTGTCCTGTACCAACGGCAGCAGCTCTGCATACTCAGAGGTTGCTAAAGCTCAGCCCACACAGCTCCACGGTGCATTGTTCGTTCTTCCTTTCCCTTTGTAATATGGGAGACCATGCAGAGACACTCAGTCCTTACATACAGTGCTCTGTCTTGAGCCAAGCAGCTGGCTATTTGGATCACAACAGAGCAATTGAGGTGGAAGTCTGAAGCTTTCAAAATTAAGAGGAGAGCTACAAACTGCTCCATTTTGAGGGGGCAAACCAGCTGTGGCCATAGATCCTGGAGCAGCAGACATATGCCCTCTCTAGGGCAAAGACCAGACCCTGCACGTGTTGACTCACTGATGCTTGGAGAAAAATACCATCAGGTAGGAGTTATTCAACCTGGTTTTATCCACCGAACTGGGGTAAGCATCTCAGCCCTTTTGGGCAAGATGCAAAGCCTCTTAAAAATGCACCCCTCTGCATGGGTGCCCTACACAGACATTTGCTTTCTGATGAGCTGTGAGAACTGCCAGGCTCTCAAGCCAGCCTCCCTTGTCCTAAGCAAGTCCCCGTCGCCGTGCAAGGAGAGGCAGGACGCTCTCAAACACCACCACTGAGACAGACATCTCTTGATACACAGCACTTTCCTTTCCTGCAGTCCCTATGGGCCAGAAGTTTGACAGTAGTTGTGTCCCTAGGGATACAGAGAAGCATCCAATGAGACTTTTGAAAGCCAGGTGAGTTGTATAGCTCCCCCAAAAATCAGCATCCCCCTCTTAAGGTGTGCTGCCTTGCCTGCTAGAACTGTGTCTTTTCACTGCCTACAGGTGAAATCTGGACAACTGGCTCAGACTAGAAACGTTCATAGACCCTAGGCTGGTGGCTGAATGCATCTCACCTGCTTCTGATCTGCTTTTGTGGGTCTCCATAAAGGTACTCCTGCATTTGACCTTGGAAGTCCCCTGTTAGCTCTGTTATTTTGGACCACGGCATGATCTGATCTGTAATAATACACAAGGCAAACCCTTAACCAATAATGTCGAGACCGTGCCCGTAACTTCTAGCAAACCATATGAGCTCTTTTAGCCAGGTATCCAGTCTCTAATTCCTCACCCAGTGTCATTCCAGCCTATCATGACTACATCCAATTTAGCTCTAGTTTATTGCTGTTGATATTATTATTATTTTTATTGGCTCTTAAGGAAGAATTTAATCTTAAAACCTTCTCAGATCACAAGAGATTCTGGCAGCAGCAGTGCAGGTTGGACATGTTAGAAATACTTTATAAAAGATAAAATAAACAAATAAAAAACAATGGTGTATAAATCCCTTTTTAATTTCACCTAAATCCTGAAACTCAAACTCCTATTCATGAAGGAAAATCCTGTAATTAGTAGTGATTATCACCTTTTAGTCCTTGGCAGGAGGGAGGTGGGATGGGAACACCTCATTTCAAATACTATTCCTTCTCTCTTGCTCTTTTTAAATAGAACAAGCCTTTTTTTCTTCCTTTTTTTTCCCTTTTTTTTTTTTCCTTTTTCTTTAAATAGAGCATTGGGGCTGGGGGATGTCTTTTGGCTATTGTTGGCATCGAAGTTAGAAGAGCCACAGCTGGCTGCTTCAGAAAGACATTACCAACAGTGCAGCATTTCGGAGTGGTACCCTCATACCTAAGGGGAGAGGGAGAGAGACTTGAAAGGGGGAGGGGGGATACCAGCACTGAGGGTCCGAGCACTGAAATCTCAGCATTTTAAGAAAAAGAGAAGGACAGACAGAGAGAAAGAGAGAGATAGAGAAAGAGAGAGACAAGTACTGTGTCAATACTGCACTGGATTTCTCAAAAATCACACAGCTTTAATACCTGTACACTAGGAAAGCCACTCCTTTGGTAGATTATTGAGTAGTGAGGACTGATGGGCAGAGGGAAATGCATCAACAGGGAAAGGAAGGGCATTCAATTCTGCAACGGGCAAAAGCACCAAGCACCAACGGTACAACTAACACACTGCAAAAACCCCACCTGTTTACTATCCCATGTGGCTCACCCACTCAGGATGCACACATGGGAGGCAACAGAAGCTTAATGGGGATAAACAGGGAGATGAGAAGAGGGAAAAGAGGCATTTTCAGCTAGAATGTAACTTGTCAGACTTCTTGTTGCTGTTTACACCAGAGATGCAGCTGCCAGATGTGTCCCAGCAGCCTCTTTTGTGCCTACCACTGCTGCATTTCTCTTTCCACGCTCCTTTAGAAAGGAGGGCTCTACCTTCTCTGGACCTGGCTGGTTTTCAAGGTGCCTGCAGCCAGGCAATAACGGCTCAATGCTAGGGAAGAAAGAGGGCAAATGGGGAGAGGCAGAGCCATGAGACCCAGCTACCCTTCTGCCGAAGGCGGCTGGCTGGCTGCCCTTCACTTCCAACGCTGCAAGGACGAGGCATCACCCTCCTACAAGGGAATCTGCCAAGTTCTGCCGGTGAGACAAGGCGCTGCCTGGTGACGGGGCTCTCCATGCAGACACGGGTGCTAAAGGAAAGACAACTGCGTGTGATTCAGTAACACAGCAGGAAGCTTTCCCTCTCTCCCCATGCTGGGCTGAAGGCAGATCAGCTCCCGTACGCAGTGTCTCAGGTGCTACTGGAGGGAAATGGCCAGTTACTGGTGAGCGAGCTCTGCCTCGCTGGGGACGCCCTTCAGAGCAGGGAGCAGGGTTTTTCTTTGTGTGCAGGATGTGGAACAAGAGCCACACCTCCAAGAAATACATAAGTAATAACGTGACCCAGGGGCTGCTCTAACTCTTGGAACAACACCCTGGCTTCTTACCGTCTTTTCCACTTCCCAGATCCCTCCCTCCCCCCAAAACAAAGGCTTGTCCCAAACAGCAGGGCTTCCATGGACAGGCGTTAGAGCTGTGTGACTCCTTTCCTCCTGGAGGGATTGAGGAGTTCAGTTACCACCGGGTGGGCAGGAACACTGGCTTCTCACAATGCGTTTGGAATAAACTACAGCACAGCATAACCAATCCAAACTGAAACAGGAAATCAAGAAAAAGCAAAAAACCCAACAGAACAAAAAATTTAGAAAATAAGAGTAAATCCACTTCAAATAAACCAGAACTGTAAAAAAAAAAAAAGAAACTATACATATTTATATATAGAAAAAATAATTCAGAATTAATTTAAAAAGTGGCATGCAAAGAAGATTGTTACATTCTCCTATCATGCATCAGGCCCAATGTCCAAACGGCAAGGTAACCATGACGACAAAAAAGTGCAAGAACTCAGCAACATTACCAAAGGATGCATAGAGAGGCCCACAATGCAACTCAACTCATCTCTGCGAGACCCGGGAACGGGCGGGTCTCGCTCATCTTAAAGATTTCTTGCTTTTTCTCTTTTTTTTTTTTTATTTTTTTTATTTTTTTATTTTTTTCTCTTAAGAATGTAAAAATGTGGGTAAAGAAAGTAAAAAAGAAAAAAACCACACCAACCTTCTCGTAGCTCTGAGGGATGTTAAGGGGGTTTGATGCGGAACACAATGACATGAGGAGAAGAGAAAAATAGGGGAAACACAGAGAGAGTAAAAAAAGGCCTTCTCAAGGCTGTCAGCTGCAAATTGATTGTTTTTTTCTCTTAACCAAAACAAAAAGAAAGGAAAAAAAATGAAGATAGTAACGACCCTCCTTGCTGCCTTCCTAGCTTTCCCCCTCCCATCCAGCTAGGTACCTTTTGTTTAAGAACAACCAAGCTCTGTACAGCGGTCAGACTGTGAGCAATCCTAATTCAGAATCAGCACCCGACAGAGGTGCCAACCCCCGAAAGGAGCTCTCACTTCTTTAAGTCCATCTGCTCTTTAGAGAAGGGGGAGCGGAACCCGTACCAGGCAGAGAAGACCCGATACAAAGGAGAGCCCAAGCTGGAAATCCGCTCCCCCAGCCCGTGCTCCCACCAGCCCCCACACCCGGCTCTGCTGGCGCTAACTCCACAATGGGACTGAATAAGGAAAAAGAAATAATTAGAAGAAGAAAAGAAAAGCAAAACAAAACCAAAACATTTCCTTGCAATGTTAAAACTTACAACTCCTATCCCAGGTGTTCTATAGAGACAAGCATGTTATGGGAGAAACAAGTCAATTGGAAACACAAGAGTGTTCAAGACTCTTTTAAAACAAAAAACGGGAAGAAAAATGTGCATGAACTTTCCCTCCCACCAAAGCAAATCCGTTTCAGAAATTTGTTACCTTTCCACGATATTAACACACAAGAAACAAGGAATTAAACAGCATGAAAAACACCCAAACCACAGGCCGAGCTTGCTTACACGGCGTTTTCTGCACTCTCTCGGCCGGCTAATGCTGGCTTTGCTTTTCAGGCAGGCCTCAGGTACACACAGGCTAACTGGGATAGAAAGAGGGCTATCCACCTGGAGCCGACTCTTATCCAGGTGCGGAGACAGGCAACTCCATGGTTACAACCTTTGTCTCCTGGGCAGTTTCCGAGTGGCCAGAAAGGTAGCGGAAATTTATAAATAAAAGAATAATGAAAAATCCCCACATTTTTTTCCTGTTTCTTTTTTTTTTTTTAAAAAAAGAACCCAAAACATTCCAGCTAAGCTGTCTGCGAAGGATTTAGCCCTGAATTAGTATCAGATCCAGATTTACGTTCCCAAAAGAAGAATTTCGGGGCCCAGGCGACAGGGCAAAGGCAAATTTCAAACGCAATTTTCCAGCTGGCCACAAAAGGCTATTTAAAAATTTAGCTTGGAAACATTAAATTATTAAAAGCCTTCTCTCCATGTGCATGTGATTTAGTGAGCGTGAGACACGAGAGAGAGAGAAAGAGAGAGAGAAAGGAGTGCACACAGGAGCATGGCTCTGCATTTGACTGCAGAGTTAACGTGAGTGTAGGTGGGAGGCGCTTCCTCTGTCGATGGGATGGAAATGGGAACAGTTTGCTGGGATGTAACTTTTCTTTTTTCCTCCCAATGGTATTTTTCTTTTTTTTTAAAAAAGCGAGAAGGACCAGCCCTGCTCTCTCATTACCAAAAGGGTTTTGCTGTGGAAAGATATTAAACCAAAGCTACACACAAAATATTACAGGTCAGAGAGATTAAAATAAGGTAACAAAGAAAGCAGAAAGGCTATTGCCCCACTGGGTGTGAGAACATCGAGGGGGCATCAAGCAGAAGCCGGTCCCCCTGTCATCTGTTCCTCGTGCTACGTAGGGGAAGGAATCTGTCCGCTGGCCATCTCCAGCTTTCTGTGAGTCTGTGCCCACGGCCAGCGTTCATGCCCACGGAACCAGTGACAAATTACTGCTGGCAAAGGGAAAACCAGCTGGGACTTAGGCGAGAAGTGGGAATGTACCCTCCTGTTGCAATCTGCTAAGATCCAGGGGACGGAGAGCTCAGTGGAGGGGGCTGAGAGGGTCCTCCCCTCCTCTCACACCCGCACCAGCAGAACTGAAACCTTCCCCCTTCCAGAGAGCAGGGATCCTTCGGGAGAAGAGGGGATTATGGCCTCTTTGCAGCCAAAGCTGTTCATTCCCCTTTGGGCTCTGCGGGCTGATGCTGGCAGATTCTTGGGCACACTATTTTGGGTGACACTTGACTTCACTGAGGGTGACACAGCCGTGTGTTGCTGCTCTGCAACTCTGGCGCGGTAGCTGGAGCCACCAGCAATGGCGAGGAAGTCGGGGTGCACCAGGATCCCCCTGCGAGCTCAGCAGCGCACTGCAAGGATCCAACCGATTAACACCGGTGCTTCCCCTGCGCTCAGGGACAGGATCGAATCGAACAGCTGGGGACAAAGGAAGGCCATGGGGAGGGAGATATTTGCCAGTGTTGTGAGCCGATGCGCTCCCTACCTCTCACGTAAAGGTTAGCAGGGGAGGAGTAGCGCACTCCGGCGCTGTTGCTGGCGACGCATTCATACTTCCCCTGGTCCGTCTCCTCGCTGCTTTCAATCTGCAGGCCACCTGGGAGGAGAGAAGAAGACCGCAGCAAAGACACGATCATCACCATTTTGTTTTGTTTTTAAGAGAGAGAGCAATAGCGGCAATGTTTTGCTTTCTCCTCCCCTTGGGCTAATACACACTGGGACGCTCCCTGGGGGTCTTGGGCTACGAGCTCTGGAAGTGCTGAGCCCTCTGCCGATACCGGCTAACATCTGTGCTCAGCGTTACGGCTGGACACATAGGCAACAGGAAGAGAAAATTTAATACCCCCTCTCTATACGAAGTGTTCCTCTCCATACTGAAACGATCAGCAAAAGTATCAACTTTTGTGGCTTCTGCAATGCAGACATTCTGCACCAGAGCTCATGAAACCAACTTCAATAATCCATATTACTGTGATCCCCAGAAATCTATCAGAAGGCAGCTGACTTTCCCTTGCTCGATTTGAAGCAGTGACCATAAAAGCGAAAGCCTTTGTCACCCACTGCCTACGATCCCTGGAGCATTTTTATCACCGCTGCCTTTGTTTTGTGCCTAAAATACCTGATTCACAGGAAGCCTGCAGGAGATAAAAGTCAGTGTGAAAAGCACCTTACTGATAGTGAATTTTACCAAGGAAAAACCTTGTAAATATTGCATTGGAACTTCAAAATTGCCTGTGTGGTTTACACCGACTGGGCCAAAAGGATTAAGGTTTTTCTTAAACCTGTACATTACTGCAGCCTATCAGAATATATGCAGAGCCCATACTAAACACTCCTGTAAGCAAACATGCAGAGATATGCTGCATGTAACTACATGGAAGAAAATTGCCTCATTTACCTCAGAAGGCTTCATCCCTGCAAAACTCCAGTTAAAATACATACTGCATAAATAATTCAACAGGCTATCAAATGTTTTATGTATTAGGAGTACACGATTATACTACAGATATGGACAGAGCTCACATGTGGTAAGATTCTTAACTCCCATCTCTGGAAAAAAAACCTAAATATGAAAACCAAACAATTCCAGCTCGGCGTAATATTACTGATAAAATCTTAAAGTGAGAAAAGTGCAAATGATATCAGTGTTGGTTGCAGATACAGCCTCTTCAGGAAGGAAAAACCAATGTGTTCACATGAGGAGGACACGGAGCTCATGTTCCTCTGTGTGTGCATGGGTGAAAAGGATGCTGCGTGGGAAGACGTGAGGCTGTGAATTTATGACAGGGATGGGGTGTGACAGTGCGACTCCCGCCAGCATCCACTGTGTCTGATAGCTCCCAAAGGCAGAACAGAGAGAATTAGAAAACCAAAAAATCCCACCCAAGCCACTAAACCAAACTAAATTCATTTCAAAAGAATCGGTGGGTATTTCAGTATCACAGGAGTTAGAAACCAAACAGACTGAAGCTTCACACTGAGACACCAGCTGAGCATGTTTCATACTGAATTACAGCTCGAGCATGCTCCACCATCTGAAAGCTCCACTTTGGTGGAGAGCTGGTCAGTGAGTTTTCCTAGAAATTTCTGTTAATTTGGACAAATCTGTGGGTTGCTTCCACTGGTTCCAGACAAATATTTTGTGCGGCTCATGAGCATTGCTTGTCTGAGCGTACACCAGGGGAGACGAAGCCACCCTGCAGAGCAGGAACAGAACCATGAACTGCAGGCAAGCAGCTTCGCCAGGGAAATAAGGACTCACCCCTTTCATCTTGACCACTGCAGCTTTGCTGGTGAATGCAACGGTGGAAATCATGCTGCAGAGAGGTCAGTGAGTTTTCAGCACTTGTCAGAAGCCAATAGAGATGATGTGTGAAAAAGTAAATCCCACCTACAGCACCTCCTGTTGCTTTTACCAGCAGAGAATTATGGACTTTTAAATTTGCCGGTGTAGATAAAACCAAAGCAGTCTTCCAAGGGCTGCACACCCAATTCCTGCTGACTTTCAATGACAGTTTGAGGTCTAATATCTTTTTGGCTCCATTAAAGAGACAGTGCAGAAGCTACTTACCACGGGTATCTTTCCCAGAAAAAGCTAAGGGTAAGAGAGTGGGGAGGAAGGGGAAAGAAGGCTCTGAAGCCAAACAAATGAGTACGCTGAGACGGTAAGTGCTGAAGATCTGACTGAGCAGAGGACTGGAAAACTTTCACCACCATCAGTGGCTCGGGAGCGCTTTGCACCAATCAAGAGAAGGCCCTAACTATTTACCAAGCTTTGATAGCATTTAATGCTCAAGATAAACTTCAGTCCTTCACAGTCCTGGAGAGATTAGGTCTTAAAACCCTGCCATAAATCTGAGGCAGCACAGCCTGAGACATCATTAGAATAACAGTATCAGTATTACCAAGTGCACCCAGCAAACAAAAAAGGACATTATAACCATATATAAAATAAAGACAGGTATAAAAAAGAAATATCCAGAGGTGAAGCAGGACAAGAAAACATAATAACAACAACAAGAATCTGTATTGAGCACAGGTCAATGAAACAGGAACTGAGTGGAGAGAAGTGTTTGGAGAGTGGGTGAGTAAGTGAGTTGGGGGTGTCTTACCTCGGATCGGTGTACCTTCTGCAAAGAAAACAAAGAAAATAAGTGAAAAGACTGTAAAACCCCAAACACCTGGACCGCCCGTGGGAAAAGGACCTGAGTCAAGGAAGACAGTTCCCAGTAGGAAACTTCCTGCTCTACCTCATCTTCAATTATAGGGACAGGCTGAAGAAGGGTCGGGGTACTCAAGGTGGGGATGCCCTTTTTAAAGCAGTCCAATTCAGCTGGCTGTTTACGGAGCCCCCACGGCACTTGGCTTGAAAGTCTTAAGACTCGCTCCATTTTGTTGCTAAGAATGCAAAGAAAGTCTTCAAGCTCTCAGCTAACATTACTAGTAGTTTGCTACTTGCAGAACATGTGATGAACCTGCATTTACCTTCATCGCTCCTGGGGAAAAGGGTCGGCATTATGGCCGTGCTAGCCCAGACAAGGAAAGAGACATCCAGGTACCTTGCATCACATTAAGAGTTGCAGGTTTGATCCCACCTTTGCTAGCAAATTCCCAATTCCAAACTTAAGTTATTGGCAGAGATGTGCAAGGAATTCAATGCATGTCCTTATCAGGACCTTCAGTTATCCTTCAGGGGCTCCACATAGAGACTGAAGCCAGATGCTTGGCACTAAAGAAGGCCATGCTACTGCCCAAGTGCAAGGGCTGCCTCACACAACTGCTCTGGAAGCCTCCCTAATGCCAGTGCAGGAGTGGGGTTGTATGGAGAAAGAGTCCTGCTACACTTGCCTGTTGACTGCATCTCTCTTGGGTTATTTTAATTCAAACCCCCTCCAGTTGTCTCTAAGTGCCTAATGTAGCCTAGGCAGGTCTCACAGATGAGAGGAAGCGACATTGTGGCTGGTGAACCATGCCACAATCAATGGTAAAATCACTGTCCCCCCGTTTGACCTCCTGAGGTTGCAACCATCTTCCTTTGAAAACACGGCAGGTCCTTTTGCTCACAGTGGCATTCCAACTTGTCACACAGCTTATCAAAGAAGGGGTTTTAGTTGGTTGGTTTCTACCCCAATCCTGAAAACAGGGCAGATACCGCAATTACAAGTATTGCTTCTTACTAGGGAGTAATGCAAGAGCTTCTCTGCAACGGTGACAATGCTGTCACTCTGCAGCACCTCCCAGCCAGGGCTTGCATAGCACATTACATGATAAATATCAGCCTTACACGCTCTCCTCTCCCCCAGTGAGGTACAGAAGCATTACTACCCCCACTTCACAGATGGGGAAGTCGAGGGAGAGGTGAAGCACCTTGCCCAAGGTCCCAGAGGGAAGTCTGTGGCAGAGGCAGGAACAGGGGTCTAAGCCTCCTGCGTGCCAATCTTCTGCCTTAACCACCAGAAAACCCCTTCCCTCCTTATCCTTCAGCCCTGCTCATCCTCGTGCTGCGGTTCAATCCTCCATTTTCAGGATAGAAGGTAAAAATATATAGATACTGATTACGCTTCACCTTTATTTTTGAAAGGAGATGAGGGAAGACAGGTATTATAGTGTTAGGATATTAGATTCTAGTTATATTCAGCTTCTAGTTACGAGGTTAGGTTATTTGCTAGAGAAGAGTTAGCATCTAGTTAGGGTTAGGAACTAGCTAAGGTTAATAAAGCAGGCTGGTTAGCTATCAGGACAAAGGTTGGAGAGACAGCGCTTGAAAGAGGAAGAGGTGGGGGGAGCGTGTACTTGGGCAGATCTCCACACGGGAGATGGCAGGAAGGTTTTAAAAAGCGAGAGAGAGAGAGAGAGAGAGAGAAAGCAGCAAAGGGTTATAGTCCAATTCAGTGGAAATAAAAACAGCCTCTGATACATCCTTCTGTCTCAAAACTGGAGTGAAAATCTGCCATCTGTGGCACAAATCTGGAACAAGGCTAATGGGAAAAGGGCAGAGGAGGGGAAGAGACCCCAACATCACCCACCGCTACAAAGCTGCTTTGGCCTTGGCCGAGCCTGGCGATTTCCTGCAAAGGTTCCCTCTAACTGACAGGAGAAACTCGCTGGAAGTTAGAGCTATGTAAGCGTAGATACAACAGTAGCTGTTACCTTCTTGTGTCATTGTAGGTTAGTTATTCCCCGTTCCCTCTAAGCGTCAGCGCTGCCCCTGGAAATAGGCTGTCAGCAGCTCTCAGAGACAGACTCTTGGAGAGCAAGGTAAGCCAAGCGATGCCACCTTGGTCTTTCCAATTCTAACCCTGGCACGCAGGACAGAGAGGTGAGGAGCAAAACGTGTTTTGCAAGATGCCCCACACCAGGGATGGAGGGGACAGAATTTGAATCAAAATGAGATCAAGTAACTCGCAAGGAAAGAACAGTAGTTTGAATGGCGGCAGGGACACAGATGGTAGATTTTCACTGTTGGAGTTTCACATCTAACCAGCTTCATATTTAATACAGGGGCAGCAGGAAGGTGCTAGAAGAGGATAGGAAATAGATTAATTATTCTGAAGAACTCTGACAGGTCCTGTAAGATTTGATAGGGGGCCATGGTGGTGGAGGGGAGGCACCTGTGTTCAACAGCTGGCTTGCCTGGTGTCCTAAACAGTGCACGGGTAGCACACGGCTAACCACCGTCTAGGGCAGAACACGGGCACCAGCTTTGCAGGAAAACTAAAGGAGGAAGAACTCACACGGGATGCTGACTTTCCGAGCAAAAAGCTGGTTTTGAGATGCCACGTGCAAACTGTTCATCTTGCCTTCCCCAGCCTCCCAGGATCTGGAGATCTGCCTGTTTAGGGCAAATTTTGAGGCTACGTGAGCCCAGATGGCCAGCCTAGTGTTTAGCAGCAAAGGCAAAAGGCAGCTTAAAGGACTTGCCTCTGGATTATAAAGGACCAAGATGGTGCCAGGCAGAATACCACGTGCAGGTGTCCCCCTCTGTCACAGAGGCTGGGATCTGCTCTTCCACCATCCCTTCCTCTGCCTTCCCACACAGCAAGCTGCCTACGGATTCTCCAAGCCTTGAAAACAGGGAGAAGAGGACAGTCACCATTGCCATGGTAATGACCGAAAACACATCCCCACCTTCTGTCAGGCCACGTGTGAGAACATGTGTGTGCTATGCTCCTCTCCCGAGGGCTGGAGAGAGCTTTCTATTCTAAACAAGCAAGCAATCATCAAGGGTCTTCTGCAATTTTAAAATGCCGGATCCTGGCTGACAGCTGCAATTGCTACATCTCTAATAACAAAAGGGGACTTGGCACACGGAGGGAATGTGACGTGAGTTCTGCAGACAGGCTCCTGGCTTCGCAAGGGACAGAGATGCTCTGGAGGGGGGGCTTTTCCTTCGCTCAACCCTTTCCCATAGCCTGTGATGTACAGCTCCAATTTGAAAACGCCGCACCCCCACCTCTCCCTTCTGAAAATGCCAATAACCCTGTTAGATGTGAAACTCCAAGACCTCCCGCAGGTGTGAACACAATTATCACAGTTCCAGGGTACAAGCTATTGTGTAATTGGGGAATTCCAGGACAACTGTTGCTAAGTTACAAAAAAATCTATCCAATGTTAGGAGGTTCGTATTTAGCTGTTATCTCTTTATACAGATATATTAATTAGGACGATTATTATTCTTTTTGTAGCCTGCAATACCCCTGCAGAAATTCATTAAGAGGGCAGAATATCCCTACTGAAGGAGTTAGTAGAAGAAATGCATAGCATGCCTCTCAAGAAGCTGTTACAAAGGAATTAGTTTAAAGGGCAAGGGTTACAAATCTGGACATTAGCAGGTTTGGGGTTTTTTGGTTTGATTTTTTTTTAATTTAAACAAACTTACCAAAGGTCTCTGAATGTTAAAAAAAGGTGAAAAAAAGAAAGGAAAAAATAAGTTTGTTATAGCCAGTTATTTAGAAAACAGAAGACAACAAGAAGACACAAAAGGTTTCAGTGTTTCTATGATGTGGTTTCTGTAATGTGGCTGCAGGCTGCCTCCCGCTATCCCCCCTAGGTGGCACGGCTGAGCAAAGGACATTGGCTTCTACTTTAAATGTCCTGAGACTGCTTGCGTCGGGATTAAGCAGAAATATCCGTTCCTCTTCCACCACCAAGACCAGTTAAACTCTTAGACAACCTGGGTCTCTAAGGCTGAGATGCTCATGTACGTCTAAGGGAAGCCGGAGCCTAGGCAGAGGTTCTTCCCGTTCTCCTCTGACTGACAATTCAGCTTTTCATTCAGTCAAAACCCCCAAGCGTTAAATGATTTCCAGTTGCTTGGAAAGTTTATCTGGAGATGGAAGGAAGAAGAAATACTGGATAGAGAAAACCCTCTATGCTTAATGAGATATCACCTGTTTCTCAATTACACTGAAGACCCATAAAATAATGGGTCCACAGGATGATGTGAATATAATGACCAGTCTCGGAGGTCCATTTATATTGCCAGCGAAACATTCTGGTTTTTTAATATAAATGAGAACCAAATCTGGACACGGCTACCCAATTTTGCAGAGCTCTGTGTATGACATTTCACTTGTACCTTTTAATGAGCTCATTTGCATGTTCGCCACTAACTCATACATTGATATAAATTCAGTTCTTAACACCCTTCGTAATAAAGCAGCATGGCTGCTATCCTGATGACTTTATCTCCAAGAGAGAATCTGGGGGACTGTCCTGTCCTGCTGCTCTCTCAGCCTGTCCCAGTCTCCATCAGGGAGCAATGCACCGCCAAGGCTTCAGAGACGACACAGGCGCTGGCTTCTATGCTAAGCCTGTTAGCACAAAGTGCAGAGGTAAAGCTGTGATTTAGTACCAGGGTCACTCCTCCTCCCTGCGCTCCTATTCACAGCGGGCTTGTCAAACACCCCTCAGCTGGGTGTAATTGTTAATCCCCAAGAAGCTGGGCTGGAGTCATACTGATGACCTGTGGGTGAAAGACACTGAAGCTCATTAGTAGTGTCCTGAAGCTTCCAGCGCCCTAATGTGTGCTAGTGCCACACTTCTGGCAGCAAAGTTTGTTTTCTGGAAAGATAAATGTATTAAATTAAGTTCTGACTTTAGCAGCAGTCGCATCATCAGCGCTCAAACAGGCATCGCCTTGCACATCACACTCGGGTTACAAATACACACTTGAATCTGCTCTGCCTTTGTCTTAAAACAACTCCTTTCCACTGACTAAAATAGTGACACAGCAGAGATGACCCTAACGTTAATACGTGTTGCATTTTCACAGGCCTTTGCATCACAGGACATGCAAGTTTTGAAAGGCCATAGAAGCAGATGAAATAGGGGAACTCAGAAGTCCTGACTGTCCAGGAATCTGCGCTCCCTTTCACACAAGCAACAGGTTTCCGCCCCTAAGGACAACAGGGATGCTTCAGGGTTTCACCAGCTTACTAATTCAAAGCAGCTGTAAATGAGATTAATTCTCAGCAGGTATCTTCTGATTTATCAGAAAGGCCAAGGGTTCACTCTGAAGCTAACCAATTCACTGGAATAAAAATGCAGCACTCAGGTGGCTTTAAGGAAAACACCAGATCAAACCCAGTTAAAGAGTATAAAGGCATTCTAGCAAGATGATAAATGTATTAAAAATATTCTGCCTGTGCATTACTCACACTTCAGATCATGGTCACAGAGCATGATATAATTCTAGTTTACCTCTCATTATTTATGCTGAGTGATTTTTTTTATTTGCATTTGCCTCAGCTGTAACTATAAAACAGGGAGGTCAATCTCATCTGTGTTTGTGGGATTCAACAATCCATTCTAATTCAACAAGCGGTTTAAGTATCTGCTTGTAAGTTTGCTTCACTGAATAAGGATGCATTTATGCAGGTGTATAAAAGCTACACTGAACTGGAACTATACTGAATCTTTGCCACTGGTGGCCCATAGAACTAAAAATCTTTATATAGAATCTCTGCCAAACAAGGCAAGAGAAAAAGCAGGCGGTGACATTCTCTGATGTTCAGATCCAGCATTACAGTAGTCCGAATGGCCTTCTTCAGAGCCAGCAGGGCTCTGGGCAGACGTAGTCGGCTATCGCTTGACTGGCTGACTTGTAAGATGTCTGATACAAACGGAGGCACCCCAGCTGCTTCACTGAAGCCTCTGCTTTCCCTTTGCCTACAACAATGCCACGCTTTTGCCAGAAAAGACTCCTGAAAATGCTCCATCTCGCTTGGCCAAAGGAATGTTCTGAGTAGTGAAGTGACGCTAGCGCTTGCTAGGTCCAACCACACAAACATGTTTTCTCTAGGCTGGGTCAAAGCACTCAGTCCAAGCAGTATTTGAAAGGGATTATTTCTCGGGTTAGTTTTTGTCAAAAGGTAAAACTTCCAAAGCTTGTTTCATTTTTGCAGCCATCAGGGGAAGTGCTTTATCAGTAGTATTCAAAAATAACTACACCTGTGCTCTCCTTGCACACATACGCACATTCTCACACAGTGAGCCGGCAGATTTAACAAGTATAAAAACAGCTCCTGAAACGTGAATATTAAGAGATGTCACATTGACACACACACAAAACAACAAACATAAAACAAACAAAAGAGACAGATGGACAAGCAGATGGGGAAAGACGAAAAACCGACAAGAGCCACGGAGCTGGGGTACATCTGTTCATGGAGATCCACTCCATGGGCACTGCCGCTGAGCACCAAGGGGTCACTCCAGAATGCTCACAACTGCTCTCCAGCGATGACTGCAGGGACTTGATGCCGGACAGATCCTGCAAGAGCTGTTCTTCAGCGCCAGCTTTGAGAGGCTCAATTTACACCAACAGGATCATGTTTTGACAGTCAGAGGCTGCCTGAGCTGTGGACCCTATACCAGATGCATGTGGCCTAAAATGCCATGTCTGCTGCAGTGGTTTTCTTCCTTCCTCACCCAGTTCTTGGTCTGAGGAAGAAACCCTCAGCTCCCATCCAGTCCCCAGTTTCCTCTGCGCTGGAAGAGCATCATTATCCAGTGAACTAGTTACTGCGTCTCCTGGATGGGAACCAGCTTCCCTGCTGTGATTCCCGTTATGTCAACTAGGCTGTAGGGAAGGCCAGGAGGATGGGTTGGAGGGGAAAATACTCCAACCACTCCCTGAGTAAGAACATGAGTCTCAAAACCAAAGAAAAGCTAATGCCCCAATCCACGCCAGTGGTGACCGTGTCTATCAGCCCTCTCTTCTGCTTCAGAAACCTCTGAGCAGCCTCTTCACATCTCTATCTAGGTCTCAGTTCCTCTAGTCTCACACAGAGACCTTACCTGATCTCAGTTGTTTTATCCTCCCATTGCTCGCGCTGGGGTCGACAGGCAGGAAATCTTTAAACCAAGTGATCTCGGGGTCGGGGTTCCCACTGGCCGCACAGAGCATTGTGGCTGTTCGTGTCCGCTCCACCACTTTCAGCTGGGGCCCCATATCAATGTTTGGGAAGCCGGGAGGTAACTGGTCCTCTGGTGGTAGAGAACAAAGGAAGAGAGGTTAAACACGTACCAGGGACCGGGGCAGCTGAAGGAGCTGTTCAATGGAATACACCGAAGAAAGCATCAGGCAGACTTGCTGCCCAGTACTCTCTGCTATGCAATTTAAAACAAGGCTACAGTAAATGGTCCCGAGATGGTTTGTGAAAACACATTATACAGAAAAATTTACCAGCTTGTCCGTTTGGTGTGACTATGCTAACCTGGGAGATTCTACATTTAAATGCAATCTATTAAAACCCTTTGGGGCATAGTCATTTCAAAGTTTCTCCAGGTCTTGCACTGAATCCCTCTGTCAGGTAAGCGACTCACGCTTATTTGTTTTTCCAGCAGAAGCTGTGCACACATATGTCAAAGATCCCTGCACTGCAGAGTACACTCTACAGACAGTCACATTTAAGAGGAGTGGTTCATCTTCCCCCTCCAAACCCCACAGTACGAAACAAACTGCACAGGAGAAATAATAAAAGCGACTATGTGAAAAGGCCTGTCAAAGACACAGTGGAAACTAAGAGCGAAAGGAGAGGAAAATACCATCCAGCTGTAGTTACCAGAGGGGACACACATAACAACAATAAGCCAAGTGCTGTCAGACAGGGTGTGATTTTTAGATTTATTAATTCAGAGTGCTGCTGCCCTAGAAGAAGAGGGACGTGGCACCAGCACCTAGAAGACAGGCTCAGCCCAGCTTCCTGCTTCCTCTCGATCTTGCCTTTGCCTTCGCTAATGAGGGTGAGGAGGGCAATCCTAACCGATGCCGACTAATTTGTGATAACTAATACAAAACCCCAGTGCTTCCCCCATAATCTTTGTCACGACCTCCTAACTCACGTGGAAGAGAGCTGTCTTCTGCTGGCTGATACAGCTCAGGAACATGCTGTTTTTTTCCCCTGGAAAATCAGTCTTTGGGGGAGGGCAGCCTGGAAGGAGGATGCGGGCACTAGGGTGAGACTTTATAGGGATTCGCCGTCATTTCAAATGAGGCGTGTTGAGGAATCACAGCCTCGGGAATCTATGGCATTGAATCCATCCCAAAAGCAGGTGAGGGAACAGAAGGGAAATAGCAAAAAGGATTTTAAAAAGGTGGGATTTTTAAAAAAGTAACATACATCACAATCAGCCCCCCACTGAAACCAATGGGAGCTCTCAAACGGCAGCAGAGATGGGCTCCAAACCCATGTCTTGGTTGGGAAACATCCCTGCCAACTGCAAACACAGCAAGAGCTCATTTCCTACTGTTGGCACATTACGTATCAGAAGCAACGGAGCCAAACTACGTAGGGTTGAGCCCAGAGACGGGGAACAAGAGAGAAACCCAGTGGCCTTGCGATGGTGGGTGTCTTCCTGTAAGAGCAAAGCAGAATCGCCAGATCCCAGTGCTGCTCTACGTGAGCTCCAAACACACACCATTTGGGTAAGAGCTATTCCACACTGCTGTGCCTCACGCTCAACTTCTAAAAAATCTGTGAAGATCACGAAGGTAGAGCTAAAGGTTTGTGCGGTGCTCTGATACCCGAGGCCAAGAAACTCTTGTCTAATACCGTTATTAGCAGCGTAGAGCTACCGCAGAGAAGAAAAGGGTTTAAATGCCTCAATTGTGTGTTTAAAAATGTGCATTGTTTCCTTCCTCTGACGATTGTTGAAGAGTTATAAAGGATCTATTGTGACTCACTGGAGAGTGAAATGTATTAACCACACCTCTCCTCATATATCAAAGGAAACTGAGCACAAACAAAAACACGTACCATTTTACAACTGCTTAAGTAATACAGATCTCCTAGGATGGACAAACTTACAGTTATATAAAGGCGTAGTCATTTCGGTGCGTCTGAAGCACCTCTAAACCAGGATATTGCCTTCTGAATAGAAACATAAACACCTTTAACTAGGGACTGAACCAAACCTTGGAGTTCTCCGTTCACCAGGCTGTGCTTGGGTATTGCAGGACTCTGCAAACAGTGCGTGCTCTTGCAGATCACGTGTGCTGCCAAACCCTCGCCCCCCCAAGAGTGAGCTCAGGACAGAGGGGCCCTGGGAATTGCTTTGCCTTTGCACAGCTTTCAGCCAGGCTTTTAACGTCTTCTCTTCCCTTCTGCTATTTAACCAGGCGGTGGTGTGCTGTTAAGGAGCCGCGGAGCTGCTGCCGCATTGGCTGCAGATGACATCATTATTGATTACTGCTTTTATCCTGCTCCCTGGTGATGCTACTCCACCTGGCTCAAACCCGCGTCCGTTAATTTCATGAACCAATTAACCCACAGAGAGAACAGCCCTCTTGACTGGCAGGGTGTGTGCGTGAGTGTGCGCGTGTGCATGCGTGTGTGTGTTGGGGGAGGCCTGGTACAACTATTATTACTGAGTGTTTCTAATTAAACAAAAATGTTAATCTTGCAGCACAATGTGCAGAATTCCTCTGAGTTTAATTAAAACAACTGCGACTAGAGGCGTGATCAGATTTGAGGATCAGATCAGCGGAGGAAGCATCTCTGAACATCACATATTGCACTGATTCAAGTGCTCAGATTCCCTTCCTGCCAGGAAAGTGAAACTGCCTTCATCCCCTAACAATTGGATTCCCTGTAATAATGCAATTACAACCTCAACTCAATCCCCACAAGACATGCACACACATGCCCTGCCACCCTCCCCATCAATCCCCAAACACCAGCCCAAATCTGTTACCAAATAAATAAATAAGAAACAGTTTGGATTGTGAATTCTCTTTCTAACAGCAGCCCAGACAATTGCAAGAACAAAAGAACCAAGATGCAAGCTGAAGATGCTTCAAGGGCACATCTGGGCAGCTACCTGCTGTTGAAATCATGCTAGCTTACGCAGGCAAACGTTTTCACATGTTGCGCTTGCCATATTAGCAGAGCATCCCAAACGCCTCATTCATACCTGCTCTTAGACAGAGTTGTTTAAAGGCCCCCCCGATGAAAAGCTGGTGAATTATCTCAAGGCCACTGAACAAAGGAGGGTGAGAAAGAATAGGGGAGGAGGGATGGAGGGAGGCAGGGAGAAAAGAGAAGAGCACTTCAGCATTCATTTATAATAAATCCTACCGGAGGACACGCTCTGTGCTGGGGGACGTGCCTCGAACCAACCTGGGCGCATGCGCTGACACACACACGGTCGTACAGCAAAAGCAAGGGTCACCAGCTACAGCAAAGGGAGACACCAGTGCTCGCTGTCTCCTTGCTGCTCTAGAAGGTGGCAGCCCTGTGTTTAGATAATTAGCTGTGCTGGAAATGAGGATGATAAAGAAAGATAAAGCGCTCTTTTTCCCGCAGGGTGTGCACAGTTGTTTAATAATTTAGAAGGAGGGTATGAGCATGTACGGACGTGCTATGTATTGAATGCAGAAAGCCACAATGAGAATACTGCTGAAGTGAAGAGGAGGAGTAATTTTTCACTCTTCTCTGGAGATATGTGGCCCAGCTCACGGATGCCGGCTGGTCTCTAAGCAGTCAACTATCCTCACTTCAGGGTGGAAGAACCAAGAACACAGAGATGAAGCAGCCTGAGTGACACTAGTTTTAAGCAGGATCAGGATCAAAATCCAGCACTCCTGAAACTCATCCCTTTTTGTTACGTTTATGAACACTTACAGCTGCTCCCTCCCCAACAGGTATCCTGGCGTTATGCACCTTGTGAAATTACATCAAGAAGTTATTTCCATCAATGTGTACGTCCATGTGTCTTAGTTAACTGTTATTTCACAGCCAAAGACAATTTTAATACATGGAGGAGTCTCAGTAACATGCTCTGTCTGATGATTCCATTTATTTTGATCTGAAAGTTTTACTATGAAAATACTAATAGCCTAACAATGTTATTAAAAATTTGCAGGCTTATAGACAATAAATACACACTTAGATACGTGTGTTGGACCCCGTGACAGTGCAGGCAATACACTGCCTTCCCCACACTAATGTGTCCCCATGTACCCTCCTTATAAAGGCATCCGAGTTAAAATCGCTCTGACATTATTCATAAGCTACAGAACTAATCTGCTTTCAACGTGGCCTGATTTTCAGGTCACTACAAGAAAAGCAAAACAAGTCAAGTTTGAAGAAAGTCTGCCAAGAATTTTTCAAGTGGCAAGGTAACATTTCAGAGGGGCCAGCTACTCTTGAAGATGTGCTCCTCTGGGACGCGATGCTTTCTGCTGAGTATCTAGAACTGATTTTTGTTTACCTTTTGCTGATCTAAAGCCAACAATTACAAAAAACAACAAAACAGCAGGGATCTTGCCAGAACTTTATACAGGCCCACACCAGATGTCCTCTTGGAGTAGGAAACATATGAGGAAAATGTCAGGCCAGAATTGTTAGAGAAATGTACGAACACTTCATAAAAAAAAGAATCAACAGGGAATTACTATAAAGAAGTTCTGAAAGTCTGTCCATCGCAGCCTGAATCATACTCTGGTAGTAAGTACCACAGACCTTACATGTCCAATAGCCAGTTCTCCTCAATTTTCCAGAACGCAGTAATCCTCAGGAAAAGATAGCATTGGCCAGTATGCAGCGAGCGATGTATCAGAGCACAGTAAATTTTGTTCCATTACATCCAACTGGACCAAGCACTGGATTTTAGGGGATCATGCTGCATTTACTAATGACTCACAAAGGGTAACCTCCGCGGAACTCTCTCTATGAGCTTCAACAAAGCAAAGAGCTAAGCCTGTCTGGGCTCTGCTTGAACCCCAGCCTGTGCTGCTCCCAGTAGCAGAGGCAATGCAAGCAGAAAGTTGCAGCCAGGCCCCCCTGTACCCTCAGCCCACTGAGCTGCTGACAGCACAGGACAACCCTTCGCAGCACGAGAATATCTGTCTCAGGCTACTAACAAAGTGGAGGGAAAGTACAATCTATATACAGGAAGCAATAATAATAATAAAAAATATGCGTATCTTTCCTGGGAGTGTGGAGCTTAGAGAAACTATACCAGCTGGGAGCTGGGGTGCCTGTGCCAACTAGTTTCCTTTCTGCCTCAGTTATAATGAAAAATGACAGCAGCTGGAGTCAACAATAACTGGAAAAATCTTCCCCAAACCACTTTCTCTCCTCTTCTCTGGGCTCTGCAGGAATCAGGTTTGCAGGCACTATGTCTAGCCAGCTGTGGAAAGAACAGCAAGTCTCCACAGCCCTATCAAAACTCAGATCCCTTGAGAAACAGAGCAGGAAGGACAAGCAAGCCAGCAGAGCTGGCGCTAAGAGACTTTGTGTAAGTTGAACGGTGTCCATCACAAGCTCTGCTTCTCAGAAGCTCCCAAAGGTTTCCTCTCCTGCAGCTTCCTGCTTTTAAGTGAATGCATGTGGATTTCTATGAGGGTTTGATCCAGGAGTAGTCATGTGCATAGGCAAAAAGGGGTTTACTCTCAGTCCCTTCAGCAGCTGCATCTCGTAGGGAAGAATGTATTATTTTTTTTCTCTTCTGTTCATGAGACTGTCTGCACTGGTGTTAGGGAAACCCCGTAACTGTTCGTGCATGTGTATAGCACGAAGGTACACACATGTATTTCTAACAGCGATTACAACTGCACGGCCAACAGGCCGCAGAATCGCTACAAAGCCCATCCCGCGGTTTGTGACAGCTGGGGCCCAGGTTTCCGTACTCCACAGTACGCCAAGGTAACAGCTTCTGCAAATGACAGCTCACATTCATCTCCAAGCTGTGGAGCAGCCCCCACCTTTATGCTAAGCATGAGTTCTGAAAGTGAGAGAAGAGAGACGGAAAGGAGGAGGAGGCCTTGCAAGGAAAGATAGAGAAAAGACAAACAGGAGAGTGGGTGAATGCAGAAGCGGGGAGGAAAAAGAGAGGAATAGATGCCAGCATGCTAACTTTGTCATTGTGGAGATTAGCAGGTTTGTGCTTGGTCCTTTTAACTTTCCCAGCACTTAAAAATGCGGATAAAGAGGAGACAATCTTTGCTGTGCAAAAGCTAAGGAAAGATTAAGGATGGAATAACTTCAACTGAGCTGGGAAGGGGAGGGTATGCTACAAAAACTGCTTCCTTGATGCTCTTCAACATCATCTTGGCCCAGGCCTGCGGCTCATTACTGCTCCTCCACATTTCATGAACCGGGCAGCCTAAGCTGCTCTTCCACAGCCAGTTAACGAAGCTACCGAACGGGGTCCTGTTAGGCAAACAGAACAGGAGCGCTTGGGAAAGCAGCACAACACAGGAGCAAAGCACACAGCAATAATGTTCTGGTGGGATCAGCAAAGTGCGTAATTAGTCAGGCAGTGGGGAGATGTAGCTCCTGTTCTGTCATCTGTCTCTCTAGCTGACATGTGTATGATGCCGATACCGGAAGGAAGAGCTGCAAAAAGACATGTACAAAGAACCTCGGTCCCTAAGGACAGTCACTGAGCTCAGCTCGTCATTTCCCATACACTGCAGCTTTCTTTTGGTGGAATGTGCCAAAAAAATGCTGTGAGAATCCAGGAGATTTGTGAGGGCAGCAGCTGGAGGACAACCTTCTCTCTTGCCACTGCTTGTAGCTAAATTCAAGGGGTAGAAATTTTGAATATGATTGCAGGGGCACTTCTCCCAAACTGTCACAGCTCCCAAGGAATATATGGGAATCAGCGTGAAGAATAAGGCTCCCAGCCCTCTGGGATAACCGCAGCTAGACATACTCTTGTCATAAAGTGCTGTTCCAATCTCCTGACACATACATCCCACCATGTACTGCTAACAGAAGGTTAAATGCCGCGCCAGGCAAAGGAGCTACGCAAAGATTTAAGTGCACCTACACAAATCTGTCAGGCATGACTGGACCATGGGCCCGCATGCTCAAAGGCAGCCAGCGTCTTGACAGAGCCTGGGCAGCAGAAGGGATATTCCCCGCTACAAGGGGAGGTCAAGGGCTTTGCCATGTGCCCTTTATGTCTGGCCTTTATTTACCGCTGTACGTTGGGGATTTGCACACAAATTTCGCTCTGCACTGTTAGGGATGTGCTCACTGTCTGTTCAAACAAAAGGATTTAAGATGCTTTTGGAGAGAACACTGAAATTGCTGAAGAAAAGGCAATTGGCACAGAGGCAGAGCTACCACTTGGCTTTACAAGGACCACACACTGCCTGGAGCACCTAAAACTGTTGTTAGCAATGCTCACTGCAGAAGTAATGGCTCTTCCTGCAAGTACCCCAATTCAAAAGCCCATGGCTTTTCTAGAGCACCTCCTGCTGATGGCTTCATCCCTAGCCAATGTTCCCAAGCTGAACTCCCTTCAGGAGCTCTCAGGCAGTTACCCACCACACTCTTTCTGCCAGGATCACTTGCGTTGCCCTGTGGTTTGAACAGAGAACACCACACATCTTTTCCCCTAAAACGGGTCAGTTTGAGCAAGCAGCCTAGCGTAGCGTTTCACATAGAAATTTTACAGATCTCCAGGGTAATAACAGCAAACATCCAGAGGCATCCACAGCAACAGCATATTGTTCCCTCCCCCACATCAAGTTCAGGGAGCATATTTCAAACAGATGACATGAAGGAGGCATCCATGTAAACATCCTCTAATAGCGGGGACAAGTGAAAAAAAGAACCAGAACAAAATGGAGAGGGGAACTGTTTTTCTTGGAGAGTGCACGGAGCAAAGGATCTCTGGAAGGAGGGAAGATGCCCACAAGAAAGGCAAAGATTGGTATCTTGCACAAGGGAAGAGGCTGGCATTGCCACCAGCTGTGCAAATACATAATCATCTTAGCCTCAGCCCATTAAGGGATTCCTCAATGATGAAGGTTTTCTGGGGTGTCTGGATGAATGGTGCCACATTTCTGAGGAGAATGATGAGGAGTTTCTGGTCCTGCTCATAAGCCTGGGGAAGGAATTTTTATTGGAGGGGAGGGAAGATCAGAGAGTCCTAGAATAATTCGGGTTGGAAGGAACCTCAGCACATCATCCAGTCAAATCTCCTAAAGTGGTCCAGTTTTAGCCTTGTTTCTTACATAGCAATTTTATGACTCTCTGAGCTGCTAACAGCAAATACATCTGACAGGTCAGAACAAACTGAAAAAAGAGGACTTTGTGCCTTGGCCATGCATTTTGTGATAGCCTTCCCACTCATCTGGAGGAAGGGAGAAGCTGAAGGGTCCCTTCTACCCTGTGACACTGACGCAAGGCAGACAAGCATGCTCTTTACCTCGGAGGACGGTGAGCTTGGCATGGACGGTGACCTCCCCATGTGGGTTTTGAGCAACACACTCGTAAATGTTCTCATCCCGGGGAGTCCGAAGGGGCTGGATCCTCAAAACAGCACCTGCACTTTCATCAAATTCGATTGTCTGTGGGATAAAGGGAAAGAGAGACACACACGTAGTAAGCATCCTTGGGTTGCAAGTAGAAGGTTCGTTCCTGCTTCTAAAGGAGGCACCAGCATATATACAAGCATGCACACTAACAAACACACTTCAGCAGCTGCCCCACAATCCCCTACGCATAACCGACATGGTCAACTTGTCCCTCCACTGACCTCAAGGTGACAGAGAACTGTCCCATGCCAAACCCCGTCCCTGACCACTGACCCACCGAAACCGCTATGTACATCTCAAATGCTCTGAAAGAACGAGCCATGGTGACGGTGTGTGTGGCGTGGGTGTTCAGAGTACAACTGTGATGAAGGAGGAAGAAGCAGACCAAGTGAGAACAAAATAAAAATTAATCCCCGCCTTGTTCATCCATCTGCATGGGCAGCTGACACCACAAAGCTCCTCTCATTACACAGCTGCCTGGCAGGGCTGAGTCCCACAGCAAATTCCACAGGATGACCTCCTAGTCCTTGTTCCTCCACTCTCATTTCTATCTAAACAATGCCAATTGCTTGCGTCTGGTTGCCAGCAACTGTAATGTTTACTCCAGGCTGTCCCAGGGTTAAAATAATGAGCCATGGATTGGTATGAAAGGTGCATTTACAGAGCTGAAGAAGTACCAACTTAGTTGGGGTTTCTTAGGGAAGGAAGAAGGCAGCTTTATATTATATCCCAGGAGGGGAAAAAAAAAAAAACAACAAAACAAAGGGAAAAAACTCCAATAAGGTAAGTGAGCCAAGTTCTCTCTTGCTTTGGAACAAACCCAGCTGTTGACATGGCCAAGAGCTTGCATTTCACTCCTTCTGCTGTTAAAACTCCTCCCCTTCCAAACCTCCCTTTATTATCAGGTCTGAGAATGGCCAAAGAAGAGCACTAGCTGCTTTGTGTCAGTCTCTCTCTCTTTATACATACACAGACACACATTTCAAGGACATCTCTTACCTCAAACCTCTGAGAGTTCACTTTCTTCCCTTTCTTGTTCCAGGTGACCCGTGGCTTTGGGTCTCCCGTCGCTTGGCATACAAAGGAGGCCACCCCTCCCGACACACCAATTTGGTCCACAGGTTTTTTAATGAACACAGGGGGACCTTTAAGAAAAAAAGAAATATCATCATTGGCACAAGGAAAGACAAACTCTAATAAACACTGTTTGTCATTAGTAGTAGCGTTATCACTGCTATTCTCTAATCATCCCAGATGAAATTAAACCTCTTGGCCTTTTAGGAACAAACAGTCTTTACCTCCATTTTACATATGAAGAAACTCCAGCACAAAATGATTAAGGGCCTGATCCTACAGAGAGATGTCAATGCGATGATGTTGCAAAGCCTCTTTTACTTCTGAAGAGAGGACTTTTACACTGTTTTGCACAGGGGAAATTGCCCTTGCAAAGCCCATCTAATGATCATCATCAAAAGCTGGTAGAGCTGAAAACACCATCTAGAAACACTGAATTGCACTCCCCAGATCCTAGCAGATGACCAAAACACCAAGGAATGGGGCAGATTTATAGGAACACACCCAAGGCGTGTAAAAGGTGGGAGAAGGACCATGAAATAAGTGGAGCAGGAACTTGGCACATGGAGATCTTGTGGATGATGGTGTGAAAGAGGCTGATACCAGTGGCTTTAGGATGTGAAACCTCCTTGGCTTGTAGTACCTCTGTTTTCATCTGCGAATCTTTCCTCTGGCCCTCACTGGTACATTTACACGGCAAAGGGTATGCCATCCTTTGGAACAGGCAAGTTGACAGGATACAGCCCAACAAACGAAAGTTGTGATCATTTCAAAACAATCCAGTTGTCAAGATCAAGAGCATGGCAGCCAAGTCTGCAGTCTGCTCCTGCAGTTCCCCCTTCCCCTCTTCTCATCATGAGACATCTGAGAAAAACAAGGAATTCCCACTGCTGAAGGAAGAAGCCAAAAGCTCCTCAAACTCCGCTCATAACCAGATGCTCAAAGGTGCAGTGATGCCTGAACAAACACACTCAGAGCCTGGGGCTGCATTTTAGCCAGCCTGGACCCAAAGGAACACCACTTGAGCTCGTGGCACCTCTCCCTCACCCCCTGCCACTGATTTCCATCCATGTCTGACTGCCTTCAAGAGCACCTCTGCAAGGAGGGGAGAGGATGCTGGGATGGGCTTTCTGACCAAGGAAGGTGTCAAGGACCTTCTGTGAGAGGAAGGCAAGGCCAGGAGTGTTCGTGCAGAGCCCATATTGCCTCTGCCCTCAGGGAATCCTCCTTCCGTGCTCTAACCTGTTTTCCCTGCACAGTTTCCTCTCATCTTGTTAGTTTAAAATTTATTGAAATATTTAAATCACAAGGCCACAGCTGTGTTCAAATAAAATCACTCAGATCATAAAGTTGCCGTCTGTTTTTCTTGAGAAAAGTAGACCACATGACTCTGAAATGTGTGTATTTATACGTACATACTCAGAGTCTATAAAATAAGATGTAAACAGCCTACCAAAGAGCTTAAGAAGAGGGCAAATGGTAGCTAGACAGAAGTCTCCAGGGTCTTTTAGGGGTCGAAAGACAAAAGGAAGCCTTCTCCCCTTCCCTGCCTGGTGTGGCCAGCAGTATATAAATAAAAGCCACTGAGCAAGCTCATGTGATGCAATCAAGCATTTGTTTCCATGCTGGAGGTAAATACAATTTGCTGGAGCTGTTTATGTCCCACTGAATGCTGTGTGTACAAAGCATCCGATTTATAAATATCCGAATCTATATTTAGAGGTCAGAGCCGTCTTTGCAATGTTACAGCTAAAGGTTATCAAGCAAGTCCCACTGGAGGTACTGGCACTGGGGAACCTGTCTTCCATCTGAGAAAGGCAAAACCAAAACTTTGCTTCAGGCTAAAATATAAATGCTCGCTCTGCCCGCAACCTGCCTTCCTTCCTCTCTTCTCCTCAGCTCAATATCTGAAGAGTTTGCAGAAGTCAATTCTGAAGGTACAGCCAAAAACATCCAGGGCTTTTAAGAACGCTTTATTGATGCAAGTTCATTTCCTAAAATAAAAGCCCCTAATAATCCTTAATGTCACATATACATTTAAATGGGTGCAAGCAGTATGATGAGAGCACAGCTGAGGAGAAAAATAAGGTTCTATTTCTGTCCTGAAGAAAGGGACGATGCTTAAAAAAATAGTGAACTTGGAGTCATTGCTCAGCATCCCTTTTTGGGGACCTCTGTTGACTCAGTGTGTGGTACCGGGGAAGCTGAGTCGGTCTGTGAACACTGCTTTCCCGAGCTCACCGCAATGCTGAACTGCCTACGATAAAGTCACTCTTAGACAGCAAGAGACAAAAGAAAAGAAACCAAACAAAAATCCCTATCAAACAATCTATTAGATTTTGCTACTCACTTGGAAAATCGGTGAAAATGAAAGCTAAATTGTTGATTTTAAAATTGCCCAAGCCTCTGAGCTCCAGACTTTGATTCTTCCCCCCCCCCCAATCACCCATCGCGCTCTCCACCTATGCACCCCTAGTCACTGCAGCACTTGTCACTCCAGCCCACGCCAATCGCAGAACAACCCTCTCCCCTCCAGGAAGGAGAAAGCCAGCGCTATCGCAGGCAAGGTGGTGATGATACAAAGCTGAAACAAATTCCTACGTGCTGCGTAGGACTGCCACAGCTCTGCCGTGCCAGGTCCAGCTTGCAGTGAAACATGCAGTTAGAATTCAGTCTTCAGCTCTGCAAATGGCTTTGAAAGCCTCCGAAAACTGGAACAAGGTGCCATGTGAAACACTATCGGCCCACTCAGAGGGGCTTATGTGTTTCCCCTCATTTGCCAAGATTGCTGGACCTCGGTTTCAAATAAATAAATAAAAATCAGAGACAGGCATTTTCCAGATGCCATAACTTGCAATCCAGGAGATTTTATATCACTTCACCAATCTTCCCTCATGGAGAGCTGAGAACAAGTCAGTCTTGGAAAGACCGAGTTTGAGTTCCACCTAGCTCCAGTGGTCAGGGGTTCTTTTTCCCCTTTCTCTGCTTGCAAAGTAGCAGAACCTGTTTTTTTTCAGTATCAAAACAGGAATGGAAAAACCTGGAGCTTAAAAGAATTTTCCTGCTATGAGAGGCTTCCTGCGGGGTCTGGGTCTCCGGAGAGAAGGCTGAAAAGACCGGATGGCTGCTGTGTACCTGTGATTCTTCTCTACAGCTTAATGGAAAGCCATCAAGTCAAACTGAACCTTTGAATCCTGCCCACCGCCTACGCACTTCCCAAAAGCAACAGCCGGGGCAAGAGACACACCAGATAGTTTCCACAGACTGTAAGGAAGAGACACATATTCACCATCCATCCCGTGCTCTGTAATGGCATCCGCAAAGACGATCAGCGCACACGCTGTCTGCCCCCTGACCCAACCTCTGCCACCCCTTCCAGACAGCTCTGCTCCTGCCCTGCATCCCTGACTGCTGTCGAGGGCAGCTGATGGGACCACGCGCTCACCCTCCCGGTCATCCCTATGCAGACAACCTCCAGTTGGCTTCACTTTCCAAAGCACAGGCCTAGAGAAACACAGGCGGCGCCGGCATCTGTTCAGAAGGGACATGACGCACATTTGCTGCTGGGATTTTGTGAATTCTCATGCAGACTTTGAGAAGAAGCTGCGAGGTGATAAGGGTGGGGTCTCCTACTCATCCCCGAGGCACACGCACTAGAGGAGCGCGGTACGACATCAGCCCACGTACGAGGGCTGCGCACCAAGGCAGCTTTCCTCGCAGAAGAGGAAAATGTGGCTGCCTCACCTCTCCTTCTTTCATGTGACACCAAAGCAGAAAAAGTTCTTCAAATGCAGTCATGGAAAAAAAAAAACAACCAACATCTCCCTGCTAATGATACAGAGATGACAAAACAGCCCAAGAAGCTTTGCAGCAAGGAAGCTTGAAAGATCTAGGAGTGGGGAAAAGCAGAGGACACCTCACCCTTTAAACCCAAATGTCCCTCAGGAACTGCTGCCATGGTGAATAGCGGGTGATGGACGAGGAGCAAGGAGACAGGCTGGCCACCATATGCCTGTCTGAAACATCAAAAGCCAAAGACAGAGAAAGGGATGGAAAACCCAGAGGTGGTTTGAGGGGTGGGAGAGAGGCAGGAGCACAAATAGGCTTAACGTATCTGAGCTGGCAGCTGAAGGGGAGGCAGCGTGCAGGGAGGAGAAAAAGCAAAAGCACAGTTATGAGCTTGCACCACAGATCCTTCTTCCATGCCTCCTGTACGCCTGGTCTCCAGACCGAGATGGCTGCCAGCACTGCAGGTGGGTTTTTGGAGGGACAAGGAGGTCAGGGATGCATTTAGCCTCCCAGACCACACCACAGGGTAGGAGCAGCTTTCTCCACACTACCCCAGTGTGCTCCAGCCACAAAATGGGAGAGAGAGCCTGAAAAGCTGAGGGGAAAACTCGTGCCGGCTCAGCTAAGGCAGGCGAATGAAGCCCTGGCGGTGCAGAGGGCTCTGTAAAACCAGTATGGCAGCCGCCAGCCCGCTTCCCATCTCTCGGGGTAGTTTCAGGGAAGGCCAACCAGCGTTAGCCCAAACGAGGGGAAGGAGAGAGGCAGGTCACGGTGGGGAAATATTGACTCCCCTGGGCCTTTCTGAGACAAAATTGATTCTCAAAGCATTTTGTGTCAGCCTGCCAGATCGATACCCTGACATCCTCCCAGCCGCCCTCAGCCAAAACGCCCTGGTGCTGGCTCAGGAATACGGGACAATTTGGGACATGTATGGGGTTGGCCAACAAGGGCAGACTGAAGACAGCCCCCTGCCCCTCCAGCCGGGGCTGCACGAGCACACACACACGGCCAGACCCTGCCCCACGCCATGAAGCTCTTGAGGTAAAACCCTCCGTCCCGTTACATGCAGGACTGGCCGGCGGCACGCAGCCCTCCACCTCTCCACCATGGGGGAAGAGAAGACCCCACGCACTTTGCTGCCAAAATGGCTGGGAGACCCAACTGTGACCTAAATTCCCTCCTGAGCTACAGCCCACCAGCTTTGGGGCAGATCCAAGGCAGAAAGCTGCTCCCACAGGGAGAGGGATGTGTCCACCATGTCCTCTTCCACCTGCTCCCCACAGGGGAGGCCTGGAGGCGCCACCGCCATAGTGACAGCCCTGTCTCCCCGCCTCGGCGGAGGCCCAACTCACAGCCCCTCAGCCCCACGGTCGCCAAGGAAAAGTCCTGAGGATGGTCCCTGACCACATTACTGTATTATTTGCCCCAGCTTTGGGTCGGAAATGGGCAATGTGCGTGTAAACCATCCCCTCGCGCCGCAGGCTCTCCCCGAGGGGGCTGCAGACAGGCGCCTCCACGTCTCTGCTTCCTCCTGACCCCCCAGCTCTCTCCCCTCATCTCCAGCCCCACAGCGGGGACCCGGTGCTGATTTTAGATGGCAAAATTCACCTCTGTGCTTAACACCCCCTCCTTCTGCAGCCCCCTCCTGCCACCCCCAGGAAAGCACCTCAACAATGGACCACAAATAAAGACAAACCACTTATTCTTTCATCTGGCCCCAGCACAGAGAGCAGCGTGAGCCTGGCTAAAAGGGCCCCTCGCCCACAGCAGCAGCAATCCATGGAGACAAAAGAAAGCCAGCTACAAAACGCGTGTTTTAAAAGGTTTTGCTTCCATTTTCAGTGCCCCCGGTCACCGCTTGGGGCCCACGCGCCGGTGCCGCTGACCCATGGCGCCGGCACACGAAGCGCCGGGTGTCGGCTCCTCCATCGCTGGTGAATAAACACCCATTATCCCCACCCTGGGGGACGGAGGGGGCTCTCCGCTGTACCTGCTGTACCTGAGACCCGCCACAGAAACTAAAGCAAAAGCAAGAGCACAGCAGGCAGGCCATTTTCTTGACATTTGGCTGGCTTATCATAGCCTTCCTAAATGCGTATGGCAGCTGTCCTTTCGCTCACCGTTCCCGGTCAACCTTCAACAAAGGGCCCCGTGGTGCTGAGCCCGACATTTCCCTGCGGAGCTGCCCGTCGCGATAGCGTGCCCACGCTACAAGAGAGATTCAGGCCACATTAGCCAATGACAACCTTTATCCTAGCTCAAAAATACCGAACAGATCAAAATTCACCCTTTTTTGTGCATATATATACACACACATATACGCACCTCTCCCTTTCAAGAACAAAGTGAAAGATGAGACCATTAAGCCATTCGTGGTCAATGTTATTTTGCTGTTAGTGTTAGCACACCCCAATCTGCTCTTCCAGGCTCCAGATGATTCCCATAATCGGGATTCAGATCTCCGTCTCTGACGCAAATTCGGCTGACCTTGGGCACTCTCCCTTCCCTGCACCTCAGTCTGCCACACGGAGCGCGGAGGTGACAATCCTCATTTCTCACACCTGCCTGCCTGCCTGCCTTGGTCTAGACACTACAAGCAATTTGGAGCAAAGGATGGTCTCAGAGCAGTGTTCAGCACTCAACACCCTAGGTGGTATTGCACACAACTGCAGCCTTTAAATACTGTAATACAAACAAAAGAAAATAACCACAAAAAAATCAGTAGAGAGAACTCGGAGACCTTCTTCCACATGTACTTCTTGGTGGGAGAAGAAGATAGAAAACAAAAGCCAGACAAAAGCTTTGCAATCTCCCAAACCCCAGGTCATGTTAGCTTGAATGGGGACAACTCTCCATTATTTCTCACCTCTCTCTAACTTCAAGAGCAACCAGGAAGGAATCCGATGGTGTTCTCGCTGGCATGCAAAGGGTTAACCCCCCCTTCTCCTCCTCCTCCTCCCCTTTGGTTTTTGGGCTGAAACTTTCTGCTGATCTAGTGAAACTCCATCTCCCTTTTCCACAACTGCTGACAGGCTCACAATCGGAGAAGGAGCACAAGGTACTCGCCAACTACAGCCCTGGGCGGCAGCGCTTTCATCTCCCCTCCTAAAAACCTCTCCAGGAATGTGAGATCCGGGTCCAGCCATGCACTGAGTGTTTGTTTGCTGGTTTAGGAAACGTGTTTTACACACATGTGCTGCTGCGGTCTGCTTGCATGCAGCAGATGCATGCCCTGCATTTGAAGGATGGGGATGGGAGAGCTGAGCAGCTGGGGACAGCCTGGGAGGCACGGCCAGAGGAGCAGGGGGACAGCTTTGTCACACCAACGAACGGGGGAGCTAAGGAGGGGAGCGATGGGAAAATCAGCGGGGATAGGGAGAAATCAACAGGGAAAATGCAAGAGAAGTGGAGCAAGATGGAGAGGAGGGAGGTGTTCAGAGCCAGAGCAAGGAAGTGAAGATTAGACAGAGGAGACAAACCACGGAGCAGATGAAAACAGGAGAGAGCAGCCAAATTTGAGACAGATGGAGAGTGGGGAGCAAGAATGCGATGTTTGGAATGGGTACGTATTTCAAAGCAGCGGCATTAGGGAGCGGGGGAGCTTGCAAGAGGGGTAGAGGCAAGAAAGATGGCTCCATAATTTACATTTTTCTTCAAGAGAGGAGTCAGAGCTGCAAACTGGGAGCGGGACTGATGCAGGCTGTGGGGAGGTCTCTATGGAGACACTCGGTAAGATTGAAAACACCCCTTGGAGAGGTCCTACAGAGACTCCGGTCCCCTTGAAATCCAGGGTTTTACTGACAGATTTTGCACTTTTTTCCAAGGGTTGTTTCTCAGTGCCTCACAAATAAAATTAAAATGAGGGTTTTCTGACAGAACAAACAAATACGGAGTGAATTATATTCCATTTCCCCGTCAATAACTTCTCCCCAACCCAGTCGTCTTATCATCATAAAAAGTCCATTAAGCAGTAATTGGGGAGGCAGTAGAACGCAGGTCTGGCCCATGAAACAGAAGCACGCTTGCTCCCCAACTGGCCTTTTCTGGGAAGGCAGACAGGATAATTATAGGCTTCAGACAGAGACTTCCTCTTACTGTCAGCAGCTCTTGGCTCCCTTCAGGGAGATGGGACCGGCAAGGTTGGGGAAAGGAGGGTAAAAAAAGATCGAGGACGTTTTTTTAGAAGTGAAATACTTCCACCTTGCTATTCCCCTGCTGATGATCCACCTAAGCCCTTACCTGACTCAGAAAAGCTGGGCAAATGCAGGCTTTTCCCCTGTTGGACACGGGGGAATGTCACTTGAAAGATTACCCCCTCTCCTTTCTTGCAAGGCCCCAGAGAAGGAAGGACAGTGGTGAAGGATGCGACACAGTACAAGATCTAACACAAGCAGAAAATGGGTGAGAAAGATCAAGGACTCATTTCATACACCTTTACTACACTGGCTGTGCAACAGCCCCAGCACCTGCTCCTTTCCGACGCCTGCCTGTGCTGCCAGCTCCCACCTTTCCCCTCCGCCAGGACGAGGCAGCAGACCCTTCGTAGCTAGCACCATGCCAAGCTGTTCTTGCCATGAGGCTTGTAATCTTGGGGATCTGGCACATCCACAGAGCCTTCAGGCTCCCATTTGCAATGCACTCTGACACAGACCCTTTGCAAGAGGAGGTACAAGCCTGCAGCAGTGGAGGCAGGATGAGACTGAGGCTACCAAAGATCTATTCCTAGTTCTGACACCCAAGGTGAGAAAAACCACGTTACCCTGCCTGCTGGAGGGGAAGCATAATCCTTCCTTCTGGTCTATTTAAACTGCTCGTTTTCAGGGATGGGACCGTGTCTTATCGCATGGGAACAGCAGCTAGTATGAAGTCATCCAGTTTCGGCAGGACTTCTCCAGGCTACCATCGTACATCTGTATGTATGGAAAGGATCCACCTCTCTCCATAGCACAAAGGGTGTTTGTCACTGCCACAGATCAGTCCCAGTGACTGGCACCCTGATACAGCCAATGAAAACATTCTTCCAACTGTGATTTATGCAGATGTGTAGGGAACGTTGTAATGGTACACATATATAGGATGCAAAGTGCTCTACAGGACAGGACAGAGAGCTGTCCCTGTCCTGCAGGGAGTGGGATGCTATTCTGGACCTTCTTCTTCCCTCCCTCCCTAACACAGGAGAACGGGTATCTGGTGCGGCACGCCAGGTAGTGTGCACACACCAGGAACCTCCCACCCTGTGAGAGCGGTGGCATGGGGGAAGCCCGGAGCACCACATGGGCGTCAGTTTAAGGAATGAGAAATAGGGGATTAACACTGGGGGTGAAGGGACCTGTTCTTTGGCAGTAAAGGACAGCAAATGGGGCAGGCAGCTGGTGCCCAGCATCAGAACGGGACTCTGCACATAACGCAAGAAAGGATGGAAGAAAGGCAGCATTTAGCAGCATATGCAGTATGTGCATGAGGGAATGTGATCTAGAAGATACAAGACTGAGTTTGCTTTTCAACACATTCGGTGGCCTCACTCCACAAATACCCTTTTCCTGTGCCTCAGTTTCCCCACCTCCCTTCTCTTACCAATTCAGATGGAGAGCGCTTCAGGTGTACTAACTGCTTCTCTCTCTGCTTACTGCCTGCTCCCCGCACAGGGCGGTTCTACCCTCCCTCCCTGGTACAAATCAAACTGAGGGGCAACGGAGCAAGTCGGTGGTAATGCAGATGGACTGGCCAGGATTTTCGTTCACCTTCTGGCACTACAGTACAATGCCAGGAGGAAAGTTGCTCCTTGTGACCAGCAGGAGCTGAAGCAGACAAGCAATGCTGTCATGTAAGATGGCAGCCCTGGTATCAGCCACTGAAGGGCCAGCAAGCACAGGAGCACATGCAGCCGCAGCAACGTGGCCAGCCAGGACCCTGGGGGTACACAAGTGCTTTCAATCAACTGTAACAACATCTCATTCCGTATCTGTCCGCAAGTCCTATAACAAGGCATAATAACCCAGAGCAGAGCAAGAGCAAGAAACCCAAGGAGCTATCCTGGCAACTTAATGAGGGCCCCTTGTCCATCAATGTCATAACAGCAACCCCAGATTGTTTGCAATCAGAAGCTTGAGGCTGGGAGCTCTCCCTCCCCTTGCCATGTTGCTAGGACAGCTTCTACTCCAGCCGTGTCATCGATATTGGCATCCCGGAGAAGCTCGATTCATCCCCTACCTAGAAAAGACACAGCTAGAAAGGACTTGGCTCTTTACTCAACTTCCACTGCTCTGAGTCACTGAAGAATCAGAGTCTATGGGGGATACCAGAATATGAAAAACCACCTCCTATGGGACAAGCCTGAAAGCAGAAAAAGCTTAACGAGCAAGGATCCCAACTCCCAGGGGGCCATGCCATCTTAATATAGCCCAGCAGAGGTCCTGAGCCACCAAAAAGTGACAGCAGAGTCAGCAGCAATGGGGAAAACAAACTGCTACAAGCTTCTGCATCTCATGGTCTTTCAGAGAAAGCACAGTGCTAGAAGCCCCAGGGATGCGATCAGGGAGATCAGTTCTGATCCTTGGTTTAGTGATATGACAAAGACCTTTGCAAAATGTAAACACACAGCTAGGTCCCCTGTCTTGCATCGCCAGCTCAGAAGGGGCTGCAGCACTGCAGTAGATGAATGATCCCAATCAAGATTTGCTAGCTAATACATGCATGTAGGGATCATTTGGGGATGAAAGGCACACTAGATAAATAAAATATCGTCTGATAAAACTCTGCTCTTTTACTCCTGTAAATAAAAGCTGTATTACTTCCACTTACTAGCTGTTGTCTGCTTCTTTCTTTCAGGAAAGAGAGGAATTCTCCTGGTCTACAGAAAAAGGGTAAGGTACAATTCCTAGAGCACAGAATTTTCGGTATTTTCAAAAGCTTGTTACATCATTCCTATCCGACCTCTGGTAAAAGACTTCAGCCCACATTTTCCATGGAACAAAAGAAGATTCTGGGTATACAAGCTTGAAACACCTTACCCTGGGTCTTAACAGTATATTGGGAGCTTGTACTGTTTATCAGTATTGAGACTGGGATGTTGAGGGAGCTCAAGATGGAAGATCTTGAAAACAAGAAACCAAACCTTAATAAAGCCATGACTAATGGATGAACACAACCTTTAACAATCATGAACTTTGACTCCTACCACACGAGTCATTCCAATTTCTGTCTCTGAAGCACAATACTCATCATTCAGATTTGTAGTGGGCATGTCAACACAAAAGAAGAAAAAAAGGGAGAATCCAACAACAGTGCTGAGAACGGACAGCAGTGGGAACCTAACAAATTCAGCTTTGGGATAACTAAAGATTCGGTGAGCCAGAAAAGCAGAGCAACACACGAGCGAAATGGAAACATGGAAAAGCAGCAGCAAGGACCCCTTAAATTCTTCTATCAAAGACAGTAATTGAGGAAGGTGAGGTTTTTTTTCAGTAGGACAGGTTTCTGTTTGTGTTTGACCCCCGCCAAGAGACGCAAGGGATGGCTTCTTATCAGAAGGCTGCAATGCAGCCCCTCCAGGCACCAGGGCAGAAGATGCCTTCCCCTTTCAGGGGAAGGCAGTCCCTCAAGCGGCAGCTACTGGAATTAACCACAATTAGCAGATCTTATAAGGAAAGGGGAGTATTATAGCATCCATAAAGAAAAACCACACACACAGAGAGCCCTCAAAACCAAGCAGATCCTACCCATACAGATAGACAAAGAAAAATGAGAGCTGAAGGATCTTCCGGGCTCACTGGATGATCACATGAGAGCCAGTCTCAAGGTGATCTTTAATAGCTGAACTGAAAAAAACCTACAGTGTCTTTTAGAAATTCATTCAAACAAATCAAAGTCCCGGCTAAAGATTTGTAAGTGTCGGCACTCTCAACAGCATGCTCAGACTAATTTATGAATAAATCCACAAATTCTAGCAGAGGTGAGGGAGGAAGAGGATGTAGCCAAATTAATTTGACTTTATTAATTAAAAAAACCACCAAGTTTTATCACCCCACCACTCTTTAGAGGTTGTGTGAGAGTGGGGGGGGAGTTATGCTCATTAATTATGCAGAAAATGCAAAACTATCATCCTCTGAATGAGTTTAAAATAAGGAGAAACCCTTTCAGAATGGGGAGAAATTACTCCCCAAGGCAGCTGAAATTTCTCTTGCAACTTCAAAGGACAATAAATTATTCAAATCGCTCGCGCCACTCTGCACGCTCTCTCACTCTCTCCCCTTCTCAATTTTATGCTCCTGAGTCAATTAAAGGTTTGGAGGACTCGGAAAAACTTTGTAGAATGCTAAACCAGTTGCAGCTCCTTCTATTTCTTTTTTTCTTTTTTAAAGCTTTGCTTTTCCTTTTGGCCTCAAAAGGCAACAGAAATGATTCTGTGCATTACAGATCAAACTAGTGGCGTTGGTTTTAACCAAGCTCGTATGAGACAGCAATGTTTCAGTCTGCAACAAGCAAGATGGGACACGCTAAAAATTCTCTACGCAACGATTCTGTGAAAACAGGTCAATCCATATTCCTTCATGTCAACTGTTCAAATCATTCACTGCAATATCCCTTTTCAAAATCTTAGCAGTAGACGTCCAAAATGTATTTATAACGCTCTCTCCTGGCAACCTTCAGGTCTAGGTTAGCTGTGATCTCTTCCATAGTCACGCTGTTATCTGCTGTGCCCTTGGACGGAATAGGTGGCTCCTCTGCCAAACCGTAACATGAGTATTTAGCGTTTGCAGTATGAGAACCCCAAACCAAGACTGAGACTAATTACACCGGACAACAACATGGCAAGAGCAGCCCTTGCTCAGAAAAGCAAATCTAGACAAGCAAAAGGAGAGAAGGAAGGTTGAGAAGGTGCGTTCACAGAGCAGGAACACTCCTGACTCCTGAGCCCGTACCCAGCCGCAGCCCGGGTGATGGTTAGCTCCTCCACACGCAGCAGATGGCGTAAAACGTGACTGTTTTCATGAACTTTAACAATCCCAAAAAATTAAAGGCAGCTGCAGTGCAGGGAACATCATAGCTTTCTAAGGTGGGAACTGGGACCAATTATGTTGCAAGAGAACATCCTTGACTGGAGGGGAAGAGTGGCACAGAGTAAATAAAACTGTTCTTCAGAGATTGTGTCTCACAGGCCAACTCGAGCCCAGATTCCATCCCACGCACACTGAAGAACGACATTCCTCTGGTCGGGCGTCCTTGAAAAACACTCTGCTTTGCCTTCTAAGAATAACATTGGGCTTGCCAGGCCACAAAAAGGGTGGGAATACCCTCGCAGATTCCCTTTAGTGACCCAGGAGATTCGTATCTAGTTGGTCTTGAAAAGACACAACCGCACAGACCTTGCGAGACAGACGAAAAGCTGATGTGAGCCAGGGTCTTGGTGAGATACCAGAAAGATCCTGTCCTTGCTGGCAGCATGTGCAAGAACTGCCTGGGTGAAAAGCACACCCAAAGGGGAAAGTCACAAAGAAATAAGTATTGGCTTCCCGGTAAAGCCTGACACAGAGCTAAAGCCCTAGTTCTGGCATCCAGGTATGGGGAAGACATCCATTTTCTCTATCACAAATACTATGTAGATGACATTTTCACACAAGCCACTTGTTTACACAACAAACAGATGCTCTTTTCCCCTAACTTAGCCATCTAATGAAGCTGAGCAGCAAGAACCTCTGGATGGGAAAAGATCCTTTACCAGGAGACACCCATGACTGGGTCCCAAACACCCGTGGCTGCTGCTGTCCCCAGGTGCTCCTCAGCAGAGATTAATCTAATAAGCATTCGCAGCGTGGGGCACAGCTGAGACCTGGGAGGTGACAGCTCCCCCTGCCCCCAAGGAAGCTCTTTCAAAAGATGATTTATTTCCTCTCCTGGTCCTACAGAAGACACAAACTTCCCAATTTGAGTTTTCTAAAAAAAAAAAAAAAAAAAAAAAAAAAGAAAAGGACAAAAAAAAAAAAAAAGAGAGATGCATCACTCAATCCAGGCAGGCAAGGTTTAATTTAATCAGGCACTTAAACGAGGTGACACAGAAGCTTAACTCGGTGTCCTTGAGTGGGACAACTAGTCCAGAACCCTCAGCAACCGCAGGCTGGATTGCAGCTGGCAGACGGAGAAGGCGACAAAGGAAAGGGCAATTCAGAAACAAGGACAGCAAGGTGTCTCCTTGCCTACAAAGGCAACTGGTGCACGGGGAACACAAGCAGCAAGTGGATCTGGGGGAGGGAAACAGGGTTCGCTGCCTTCTGGGGGGATGCAGTTTAGATGCTGCCTCCACTTGCACACCGTTAGACTCTGCTCACTGAAGGAACAATGGGCAACACCAAGTAGAAAGTCCACCACCTACCAACCGACCACACAACCTCCTGTATGTCCCCATCTTAGCTTCTGCTGCCCCTCCAGCCCACACCCACCAAGGGGAAAAAGCCTTTCTGCAGCATCCCCCCGGCTCCTCATCCCCCAGCAGGTACACCGCCATGTACCTGAACTGCTTGTGGGGCAATTCAGCCTCACCATGTTTCCACATCTTCCTTCTCTCAGGACAGCGCTGTCGCGTTGTCACGAATCAGTCTCAAACACTTACAAATGGAGCAGCTTTCTCCCAAGGCAGAGAAAGATTCACTTCCCATTGATGTCATCCTAACTGTCTATCGAGTTCTAAGATGGAGCCTCCTTGACTTTTACTACCATCTTAGCTGACGACTGCTGTCTTGGCCAACAACAGATCAAAGCTAGGACCTCCAGAGCTAAAAGCTGCGAGCTCTGCTGCAGAGGCTAATCCTCTGTGGATAAGAGCACGGGAGGGACCCGTCAGAGGAGAGGAGTCAGCTACACCTGCAAGTCGCTGTGCTCTGGATCTCAGCGAGAGGAGCCGTGCAGCCAGCCACCAGCTCCTACATCTCGCAGCATGGAGCACACACGTTCCACGAGCCTTTTTTCATTGCGCCGGCTCCCAAAACGCAGCACCGCTCTGTCAGCCTGAACGTGGACCTACACAAGGTCCTCTCCCAACCCACCGCACATGTTTTCCATCCTCTCCGCAAGCCCCGCGCGCGTGGTGCGACCCTTGCTGCCATCTGCTGCCAGCCTCCACGGATGCACTGCGGCTCATGGAGCGCGAGAGCCCCCCACACACATGCGCCCGGCATGAATTACTGTGTTCTGCAAATTAACGATGGAGCAAGGGCAATTAAAAGGGAAGAAAGCCAGGGTAATGCATCATAAAAGGGGCTTTATTCTTTTATTTTGTCAATTGCAATTTAGATTTAATTATTTATGGTAATACTTCAGAGTGTGCTAGTAAGCGTTCTATAACGTGATTTATAAAAGGAAGGAAACCTAAGTAATAAGTAATGTTCACTACTGCATCTGCTATTAAATCTTTGCTGGGGCGGAGAGCCACACACCAGCCTTCTGTGTATGCAAAGTACCAATTAGCAAAGCACTATTGTAAAACGTAAAGGTTTAATCAATGGGAAAAATCCACTTGAAAACAGCGAGCATGCTGATTTCAGTTATAAAAATTACCACATTTCTATACAGTAAGTGGCTTTTTATCTGCAACCGAGGAGCACTTAAAGTCGGCATGTTGTTCCTTCGGGTAGCACAGGAGGGCAGGAGTACCTGACCGCTGCCCTAAGCCCCAGTCAAATGCAGCTGCACGCTGCACAGCGCGGGCAGGAAAACATCCTGCCCGGCTACAGCCGGCGAGACGACGCTAATTTTGCTATGCACAAAATGAGATGTTTTAAGGTGCTCGCTGCAGAGATTTTATGACTCGGGCTGGGGGCATGACCGGGAAACAGCAAGGCTTGGTTCTGTGCCCAGGTGCGTCAGCAATTCGGGAAACTATTCCCCTCCCCGGACCCATATCCAGATCTCATCTGTCTGTCTGTGCTGTCTGGTTTTCTGTCGGCTCTAAGGGACACGAGACCTGCCTCTTGGCTGTGCAGCTCATCAGGGCACAGCTCCTGGGGAAGGCCTCCCCTAACTCACCGCAGTAATGCCGATCAATGTCACTCGTACAATCAGCTCAATCCTTAACAAAATGATAATACGTTCCATTTAATGAGAGGCCATTGAAAATAATCATGGAGTTAGCAATTCCCAGTTCTGTGGCTGCCCTTGACCATACAGAAGAAACAAAGAAAGTGTCCATATGCAACTGAAGAAAAAGAGAAGAAACAGGTCTGCTTTATACCTTTCAATTATTATCCTCTTCAGCTTCACAAGGAAGAACAGCAGGCAGAAAGCAGTGTGGTGCTTTGGTTTTTTAATTTAAATAGCAGTTTCCTTTAAATAGAATGTTCCTGCCATAGAAAGATTTAAATCACTGACTGAGATCAATTAGCCTAGGAAACAAGTGAAGTATTTTAATGGTCCTTTGATTGCAGAGGCCGCAGCTCCTCCAGCACTGCACTGGAAGAGGAGAAAAGTTCAAGCTTTCAGCCCCACGCTTTGCTGCAAGGGGAGCCATTCCCCTGCGAAGCCGGGAAGATGGTGCCCTCCGAGAGCCAGCGTCCCAGGGGTTTCCTACCTGCGATGTGGGCTTCCACCGAGGCAGGGGCACCACCCGGCATCGTCGCCCTGGGGGCTGCAAGGCCTTGGCAGCCCCTCTGGTGAATTAGGGCAGGAAATCGGGTCAGCATCGTGGCAAGCGCCCGCCAAATGGAAGCCGGCCAAGGGATTACGCGAGAGGCAGTGTGACAGAGCCCAGGGCCATCTGATGGGAGAGGACGTTGTCAGAACAGAGTGACAGCTCCTCTCACAGTCTCTGCAGTTGTGACAGACAAAGCTGTTTGCTGTTTGCATGCCTCAGTGGGGAGCATTGCAGACCAGCTCGGATGCTACTGACTGGCCTGGCACAGGCCAGGCCTCCCCAGGCAGAATTCAGCAGCCCCTCCAAAATCAGGAGCTATCAACTCATCATCACCAGGCAGAGAGCAACAGCCGCAGAGCAATTCAAACAACCGGCGCATAAGGGGGAGCATCCCCAAGGGCAAACAGGTCAGGCAGATGCTGACACGCTCTCCAGGTGAGGAGAAGAGACAACGCCTGGCCCAACTTCATCTGCACATCAAGCAGGGAAGAGCAGCCCTGCCCCGGACACCGAGTCCTGCAACCTGCAAAGTTCCCGTATGTACCTCTGTGAGCAGCAACAGGAGAAAAAGCACAAAACCTCACAGTTCAGGATCCAAGGACACTGCAGAACTACAGGAGAGAGAAACTTGGCTGCTAGCAGCGAGGTGTCTGCTGAGCAGTGACAGGGTTTGGGCCACGCAACTGGTGCCTTCTGTGTCTGATCAGCATCAGCCCTTCCTGAGGGCACATTTCCACCAAAAGTGCTTCGTAGCGGTCAGACAGCACGTGGGATCTCCCAGCTCTGCTGGAATCTCTAAGCAAATCTCACCCCACAGAAGACAGGGACAGAAAAGATGCTCGTTTCTTCCCAGGACAACCAAAACCACAGAAATACTGAAGTCACACAGCCATGGTTTTGAGAAGCCCTGATTCTGCAGAGTGCCCACTCCCAGCAGTGAGCACACAGGGCTTGGTCTACACTTAAAAGAAAAAAGAACCCTAGTTTTCACAGGCACTCAGGCATCACAACAGATGAATCAGGGCTCTACTCATACAGAGAGGCACTTGCACACACATGAACTCTCCATCTGTGCCTGCAAAGCTTTGAAAACAATAGGACAAGGCAATTTGGCCAGGAGTGTTACAGCAAACCAGTGGAGGAATGGGACCATGGAGCCCTGACATTGGATTTTCCACCGCAAGCATCCCCTCCTCTCCTGACTCTATTGCACAAAGAGCCAGGAATGGAGTTTTCCGCTTGTCGTCTCCTGCTTTTGCAGGAGCCAATGCAAGTAGCCGCCCACCTACCACCAGTGCCCACTTTCACAAGCCAACAAGGCCACCCTGAGCCCAGCTGGAACACAGCAGCTGGCTTTAACCATCTGCCCTGGGTGCTCATAAAGAACCTACAAGAGCGTCGGCTGCAACATCCACGTAGGACCCTGGGTAAGTAGGACCCTGGGTAAACACTTGGGCAAAGGGCTCGTGCCAGGTTCCTTGCTGCCAAACACCGCACCGTTCCTGCTACTCAAGGTAGGCAGCTCAAACGGAAGCTTGGGTATGGCTTTATGAATACCAGCGGCACTGTCCGAGGTAGACTGACCCACAGCTACGCACCAAAAAAGTGGCCCTATAGTGAACCTCCCGCAGCCCGGCTCGCTTCCCAGGCTTATCAAATAAAAAAGAACGAAAGGCAACATTATCTTTCTGCACATGAACATTTCTCCCTGCACAGAGGGCCTAAGCATGAACCGAACAAAACTCAGGAGTGAGGCAAGGGCAAATATATCCCCAGTCGCCTACTGCAGAGAAGAGAGAAAGCACCGTTCAAAAAAACTCTCCCAGCAACAAAAGGTCGAGGATCCATTCAATCCCCGGTGACCGCGTCATCTTAATAAACCCTGATAACGAAGCGATTACGTTAAAAGCTGTCAAGGGCTACGCTGACCAGAGCAGCCCTCTCACCAGCTTCAAGCAGCTTTGCTAGTGAGGAAAAAAAAAAGTCATAATTCAATCAGCTTGGAGGAGTCTATTCCCCACTGATCTCGAGTGATCAGCCTTCATGTCGAAGGAACATTACATTCAAGTTGCTGAAGATTTTCACTTTTTTTTTTTCCTTCCCCTTTTCATTTTTTAAGGCAAGAACTGAAAGGCAGCAAAGATAAAAACGGTGTTAAACTGGAACTGGTTCACTCAGGGGAAGGAGAAACATAATACTCTTTCTTCGGATGCTGTTTTGAATCCAGCCCCAGCGAGTAACATGACAGCGGTCACTAGTGTCTGACAGATGCCTGAAAGGCAAGAGCAGGAGAGGACAATATGGGCGAGCTGGGTGGAGATGGGGCCAGGGGAAGGGGGAGGAAGGCTCCGGCACGAGCTGTCAGGCAGTTCCCTCTCCTCTCTGGCTTTTTGGCAGTCTTAGGGGCAACCCTAGATTCAAAGCAGGCTGCGAGGACCTAGCTGCCCTATAATGCTCCTCCAAGGTGGGACTGGGAACAACAGGAAGGCATTGGTGGAAAGCTAAAGATGCTGGAAAATTAAGACACATGATCAGGTACTGAGCACTTCCTTAATGCTAAAAAGGTGGGGATCCATTTGCTGGCTCTAAGCACTAAAGCCTGCTCCTGCTGTCCTCTCCAGGGGAGGTGAGGCATGGGTGAAAAAACGGGGCAGGGGGAGAGCGGAGTCACTTACTTTCAGCTACGCAGCCTATCAGCAGCACGGAGAGGAGGTTCACGAGGGAGACCAGCGAAGACATCCCAGGGCTGGGAAGGATCCTCATCCTCTGCAACGGCCTTCAGCCCCAGCCGGGAAGGCTCCGGGTCAGCAGGACTCACAGCGTCTCCCCAGCGTTGTCAGCACCTGCGGATGCACAAATGCAAAGGGGAGAGCACTCAGAGAGAGGAAGGAGAGCAGCCGACATCGCAGAGGGAGGGGGCAGCCAAACAGAGCCCGGAGAGGCAGCAGGGTCCCGAGAAAGCGATTGCTGTGCCTGGTCCGTGCGGGGAGGCCAGGCAGCCCTTGGCCCTGATGCCACCAAGGACTTGGTCAGCTCCATCGCCAAGCAGACTGGCGGGGGCACGAGTCCAGCCTGCTCCAGCCTCCCTGCCTCAGCAGCTAATGGCAAATTTCCGTGCACGCACTCGCATCACACAAATGGAGGGAACGGCGCAAGAAAAAGAAGCGTAATCAGGAGGCACCAACCGCGCAGAGCCCGTGTTTGAAGTTTCACACCCGTCGGCTTCTCTCCCCTCCCCAGCATGGGAGAAAGGCAGCGCTGGCCGAGCAGCACACGAGCAATGAGGTGTGAAGGGATCTGACCCGACAGGGCCCAGGGACCCTCTTAAAGGGCGATTTTTCCACAAAAGCGCAGGGTGGGGAAAGAAAAACTGAAACCTCACACATGAAAAACCCAGGAAGGAAGGAAAAAAAAAACACCCACAAGAGGGAAGATGAAGCAGGAGATGTGTCCCCTTTCGTTTGCTGAGTATGCGTGCAGCTGGGGGAGAGATTTCTTTCCCGCCCAGGCAGGCTCTGTGTTGTGCAGCGCTCACCCCAGCACAGCAAGCCTGAACCTCAGCCCTGGAATCAGTGCGGGTGGCCCAAAGCCCCTCTTGCAAGGCAAACGCACGCTGGCGAGCCTCCCAGGCTTCTTACCAAGGCTGGGATTACAGCAGCTATTCCGCACGTCTGAGAGCCCCTACCCCACTCGATGCCTCAGTTTCCCCACCTGCAACACACGGAGGAACCGCATTACTGCACTAACACAAAAGTGGAAGAGACAAAAGCTGGAGCAGGGGGTATCACGGTTGATCCTGATGGACCAAAAGGCGCAGCAAGCAAACACACACAACCTCCAAAGGACGCGGGAGAGATTTTCTCCTGACCGCTTCTGCCCTGGATGTGGCAGAACACGGCTGCAGGACAGCACCAGCATATTTGCACGGCTGCGACAGGGGAGAGCAAGCTCAGCACCAGCCTGCTCCCCTTGCCCTGCCGGCACATTTCCATGGAGACAACTCCTGGCTCCAAACGGAGCTGCCTACTTACAGCTTTATCCTGATCCCTTTGCAAAGCTGGAATGGCATTAAGGGAGCTGTATTCTTAGCAACTACCCCAGTCCTATGTGTCAATACTAGTAAATGTTTCCTTCAGTCAGAGAGGCGAGCTTTGCCCCAGAAGGGCCAAAAATAGAGGAAAGAGACAGTGAAAACTGCAGCCACAACCTCCTCGTAGGGTTGGCGGCTAAGAGGTTCCTCCATCAGACAGGCTCTGATCACCAGAATAATGGGCCAGTTGTGTGAAGGATGCTCTCAGATCTGTACAGATTCCTTCCTGCTATCGGTTACCCCAATTAAAAATCAAAACCGGGGTTTATCACCTTTTGGAGAAAAGCCAGGTAGGAGATATTGTACAGCGATCAAAGGCTTTAAAAGGACTAAGGGGATAGTGAGGTTGCTTAAGCTTTCTGATACACATCAGGGTACGGACCATCGGGACAGGCAGTGTGAAGGGGCATTTTAATCTTTTTCTGTCCCATTAACTCTCCAAGGCTGAACTGTACAGAATTAAAAGAAAAGCCAGGATAAACAAGAAGTCCCCATATGTACTCGGCCCTAAAGAGCAACTTTTCAGAGAGAAGCTTTGGACTTGCACTTTGAGGATTACAAAGCCTCTGCTGTGTGCTGTGTGCTCTGTGCTAGTCTAGATCCATTGTGCTTCAGTGCTGGCTTGTGAAAACCCAGCATCAATAGCGATACTATCACAAAAAAAGAGAAAAAATCTGGATTATGCCACTGGGGATCTCTTCAAATGTTTGTTCTAGACGCACTTAGAGGAACACACAGAGGCTCCAGACAGACTTAACAGGGGGTTCGCAGGGTTCCAGGGTGCAGAACAACACGTTGGGGTTTCTTTTGTTGTTGTCAGAGGCGAGCAGAGACCGGGAACATTATGAATAGCTGCGATGGTAGCTGTTAATTAAACTGGCAGTGTGGTATCAATGCCAGCACAACAAATGGAGCTGAGCTGCTTTCGCTGGCTCTCCCTTCTCCCCGCTTCAGCCATGCAGCTCCTAGTTCCCACCAGCGAGGCTGGAGGGGGAGAGGGCAGGAGTCGGAGAGAGCAAGCACCCCCCCAACCATTTCAGTTCTCTATATTAAAAATATGGCTAGCTCAGCCAGCATTTCACAAACTCTTGTTTTACTTTATCAGAGCAATATCCCCTCCGCAGTCCCAGTAAATGCCACCAAACATCTCCTTGAGCCCCGCCTGCTCTCCAAATGCGGCACCAGCGACCTTCCACAGCTCAGAGAGCCAAGAGGCTGCGCTGCCCCATGCAGCGTGCCCCCAAAGTCCCCTAACGCTGGAGCCAAATGCAGGCATGTCAGGGAAATGTTCTCTCTCTGAAGAGAGAGGCCTGGCAGCTCCGCTCTCCCACATCTAGCACGGCTTTTCATGCCATATAACGGGCTCCGATAGAGAAGGTCTGGTAAAGGGGATACAGCAACAGCTCCAAGATCAGAGAAGGAGATGCCAGAGGGTGACACTTCCGCTCCGGTGCTAATGTGCTTCCCAAGCCCTTGATGGAGACAGAAAGCGCTGGCAGAGATATTAGGACATGTCAACTTCAATCCAGCAACTCATCCTTCAGAGCAGGTACGTCACTGGCTGTCTCCCCCTGGACAGGGGATTTTCAGGACAGTAAGATGTGCACCCGCCTGGCTCCCCTGCGGGTATCAAGGAGAGACTGGGACAGGAGTTTGCTCTGCTTTCGTGGTGGCACCCTGGCAGTAGGGAGAGTGGAAAGAGACTCTTATCCTCTGCACGATTCCTGCCTACAATGCAGAACACGCAACATTTGGAAACCCAGCTACCATGCAACAAGGCTCTCCTGCCCTCCCGGCGGTGCTGAATTCAAGGGGGAATTGCTTTGATGAATGCTCAAATCACAAGGGTTTCATCATCCATCCTCTCCCCTCCTCTGCATGCGCACAGCTTACCTTGTCTATGCTCTTTGAAGCAGGTTTGCATCACTCCTCCTGCCTCTCTGCTGAGCACCCAGCCAAGCTCCTGGCACCATATAAGTAAACATAATGACAGTTTTCCTGCGCTGCTCCACAGACCTGCAAACCCTCACTAAATTCTCTGGCACAGGATCTCCTGCAACACAAGCAAACCACCTAATAGACCTCAATCCTTGCTAAAGAATGCAATTAAGCGAAGCCATGGCCCCCAATGGGGTCAGATTTGTGCTAGATACGGTCACATTTCAGGAACAAGATTAATTCTTACAGTAAAAGAGCTCCTGTAAGGCATTCATTCTTGTGCACCGCCTGATCTCTAGCTCTAAGTATGTACATGTGTGCATCTTGTAAGCGCTGAGCACAGGGTCTTGAAGAGTATTATTAAAAATAATAAAACTGAGAAGCGTTTGCAAGAAGCAGCCTCCTGTTGTGGCTCCTCCAGCCAGCACTGAGCTAGGGATCTCCAGGGACCCAAGGGAGCTAGGCACAAAGGGCAAAATGCTCAAAAGCACCTACATTTCTTAAGAGCTTAAGTTCCATTGAGAGTCAAAGGGACTTAACCTAAGCTGCTAAGATGCTTTTGAAGATTTTTCCTCCCAGTAACTCCCATTTCAGAGGGTGCTGGACATCTAACTCCCTTAAGCTACTTTGGGTATCCGAGGGGATACAGGAGGAGGGGGCTTTATCTACAGACCAGTTTGGCTAGCTTGGTCCCCGCTGCTTAAAGAGGGAGCCTGTGGGAAATGCTGCTAAGAACAAGTGTCTGCACAGTTACAGACATTGGGATGGGGCAGAGCTAGGCAGGTATTTTGCCATTTGTTACTTTTTCTTAGCCCCCATGGAGCTGGTGATTGAAACGTTTGTTCTGCATTTAAAAGAAATCCAGGAGGGAGGGATCACGCCTTCATTTCAGGTTCATTGGAATATAACAACTTGGAAAAATTTCACAAAAATGCATTTAGGCTTCCCTTCCGTTTCACCTGCACGAGAAAAGGAGAAGGGCGATTTTGAAGAAATTCTCTGCAAAAAGTTCCACACAGATCTAGCGATGATTAAATATCTTCATTTTCAGCAGCTGCTGCGGGAGAATTACTCCCATTAGACATATCAATCGAAGCAAACACCTTGCAGGCAGAGGGCTGCACCGAGGTCTCTTTTCCTTCCAGCAGCACCAGCTTAGTTTGTGCTGCGTATTAACAAAGGTCAGTGGGCCACTTCATTTCCTCCCAGCAACCTCTTTAAAGACAGAAAGAAAAGCTTTTAGCACAACCACTAGCTCATTTGTCACCTCCCCTGGGGAGGGGAGAGATGAAATTTAAATTTGCCACCCCACATTTCTATCTTGCTCCTATCTAACGCCCTGCCCTCGGCAAACCCAACCCCACCGGGGCTGGGACGAGGATGCCGGTGCTGGTGGCTTGTGCAAGGTGGGCAGCTGCCTGCGGGGATCTGGCCCAGGACCCCACCGTGGGACCTTCCCTGTGGGTGCTGGGGAGCAAGGAGATGCCAACATGCAATGCTGTCCCTGGAAGCCCACGTGGCCCATGTCTCCACACTCAGGCTGCTCTGCTGGCAAGTATTAGCCTCTTTTCCTGGGGAAACAGAGCATGAAGACATGAGCTTCAAAGTACGTGTTTCTGACACTCATTTCCCCCTCCCCACCCACTAACATGCTGACCAGCTGAACCCTATTTAATACGGGGGGAGAGACCGCAGCCATCATAGTTCCCTATCAGGCACCTGAAAGCCAGTGTCGGGGCAGAGAGGGAGATGCTGCTGATGCCTCTGCTCAAAAAGCAGCCACTCAACCTCAAATCCTGGTCAGAGACAGGAGAGCCCCCGAGGAAGCTCACCCAGAGAGCCAGATCCGCATGCAACAGCATCGTTGCTGCTGCTCACAGGGTGAGCTCAGGGGAGAGAAAAACCAAACCAACCTGCCAGCCACAAAAGGAAAATGCTGGAAGTCCCACATCCCACATCCTTCCCCCACAACAGGGAGACTCCGAACGCTCTCCAGGCCTCCCTGTGCCTGCTGAATCACGCTCATCAGGCCAGCAAAGCCCCCAAAATGACTTTGCCTTCTGGGCCGCTTCATCTCAGCAAAGACGCCCTGGAGACACGGGAGCCCGTTGCTGCTCAGAGGACCACTCTCTGCAGGGGCACGTGGAACTGCCATGCTCCCGTCTCCCACAGGACCCACCTTCCCCACAGAGCTTCAATACACCTTAATAAAACAAATACAACCTCCGTCCACCAGCAAAGCTCACCTCAAGACTACCTGGTGGCTTTAGATGCCCAGCTCTAAGGGCTGTGCAGAAAGGACTGATCTCAAAACACACATGATCCCACCTGAAAAATGAGGTGCCGGAGTATTTCCAAGGCAGCCCCTTCCCCTCCGAAGCTGCTGGACACAGTTCCTCCTCTGTGCTTGAACGCAACTCCCCAACCCACTCCAAAATGCAGGCCACGGTCTTGGCAAACACAATTAGAGCAGCCAGTAGAGATCTTTCAGAGCTAAGCATGACTGTTTATCTATCATGGAGTTACTTAGATCTTAAAAAAAATATTTACAAGAAAGAGGCAGAGTATTATCTTCCATGGGGAAACAAACACAGATGGAGAAAAAAGAGCTTTGATCAGGACTCTCTTGGTCCTATACGCTGCTTTTCATCCCCAGTTCTCCGAGTGCTTTAATATGACAGTATTATCCCTTCTTACAATGTGGGAAACCAGAAGAAACTGCGCACTAAGACAGTGCTCTGAGCATGAAGTCATACTGCCTCTCGCTGTGTTTGCACGCACACACACACATACTCTTTTTCTTTCTTCCTGCGGCATTCCTGGTCCTGCCATGCGTGCAAAGTGCCCAGCGCTGTCCCCAGGCAACAGGCACCAGGGGCATTTTGGGGTGCAGCAGTGCAGGTGTTGCAAGAGATGCTACTCCCTGCCCGGGGACACGATGGCACGGCGAGGGTTAAGCCGTGGTCACTGCAGGAGAAATGAGACAGGAGAGCTCCGAGTTGGGTTTGAATCGTCAGGAGAAATTAATTTCCCCCCACCACGTTCCCCGCAGTGACAGCTCTGACAAGCGGTGATGTATCTGCGGTGGCTGGGTAGGGTTCAGCAGGTGCAGCACAGCACGGACAGGGGCAGAGGGGACATCGCCGCAGCCAGAGGCAACCAGCAGCGAGGGGACGAGGAGGAGGAGGAGGCACAGCTCCCCTGGCCGGGCTGCACCCCTGTTAAGCCCAAGCCCACCCACGCTGTGGGCTGCTGTGGCCGCAGCCCAGGGAGGACCCCGAAGGACCACCCCTGCTGCAGTGAGGGCAGAGCAAAAAGCCCGTGCCGGTGGCAGCACCGCGGCATCGCCAGCAAGAGGGAGGCAATGCTGGAGCAAGCAGAAATCCCAGGAGCATCCTCCCGGACCCAGCGCAGAGCTGGGATGAAGACGTGGCTTTGCCTCTGCCTCTGTGCATGCAGGGCAGGAGCTGGGCTCTCCTTTGGGATGCACAATGGTGCGAGGCAGGGAAGAATCTGACCCAGGGCCACGTTCCCCTCTGCCCCATCCCCTTCCCCTCCCTCGCACGCAAACACACACCATCCTTCAGCATTTACCAACAAACCATTGCAGATCTCCACTGAGCACCTGACAGCATCAGCGATTGTCAACAACTACATTTCCTTGTGGTTCAGGGTAATACTTTGTGTTTCTTTTTTCAGGCCTTCGAGCTTTATTTATTTATTTAGGAAGTCATTCATCATTAGCCCCAGCTTAGCTGCCTGACAGACTGGGAGTTCCTTGGGGCACAGACTGCATCTTGTCTCCGCACTCGCCACGCGCACACCGACAGCGCTGGGTAAATAATCGTCCGTCAGCCTCATCTCACAGCATCCTCAGCACAGCGCACCAGCCAGCCTCCGCAAGGGGAATAAACGTGATCTTCTGCGAGAAAATAACGCTGAAGAGAAAATCACCAACATCTCCCTCCCAAAGCACCCGCGCCCCAAGCCGGGGAGCCGGGCAGATGGGTGACGGCGGGTTATTGCAACGTGCTCAAGACCGGTGGGGAAGCGCAGGTGAGCAAAGGAGCACACAGCCAGCACCAAATCGCTCTGGCCTTCGGGACGCTAAGGCACGCTGCCAACTAAGATGACATACGATCTTAAAAAATACCAAAATCTTTTTTTTTCTTTGGCCCGAATGTTTTCAGCAGGTAGGGATTCCTGAGCAAGTCTGAAGAAAAGGGATATATGCCCACTTCTGACCTACAGCAAATGCACCAGGCTGCAGTTCCTGCATATGCACACCATCCCTCACAAGGGACCTGACATCATTTATAGTCATGTTGGTCGCTAGCAGCCTGCAGGTCTGGGTCCTCGCTCCAAAATTCCTGCGCTGGCAGGAGCACTAACACCTCTCCCCATCACAGCCATCCCTTCTCCGACCTGGGCAAAGTGGCCACAACCATCACTGGACCTTTTCCACATCAGAGATATCAAGCACCACTCAAACAAAGCAGAGGAAAAAAGAAAAAAAAGAGAAAAAAAAGAAAAAACTCAGCAAATAGCCCAACCAAACAACAGCCCACCACCAGCGAAACCGCAACAGCTTTTCTCATGTCTGGAGTCCAAGCTAAGAAAAAGCATTCTTCCTCCCTGATCAAATGAAGGTTCAGACCAGTGCTCCACCTTCCTGGGGAGGAAAGGCTTCCTGGACTCACATCTGTGTGTGTCGAACTAAGAACATATGAGAAGAACACTGAACAATGAGGAACCGGTGCTTTTCTGGCTCGCAGCACGGCATGAAGATGACCTGTACTGGGAAGAGCCCATCCAGATGGCATCTGTCCCTCTGAGCAGGCTAATCCCTCCGAGCTCTGGCTTACTGTTCCCTCACACAGCAACTTGGATGCTGCCGCACCGTGCAACCCTCTCCACCCTCCAAACCGCTCGCCCCCTCTGCCAGGTCTGCACGGGGACTCCCTTTGCCGTTAGCAGCGGGAGGGAGTGATGGCCACCTCCTTCACCCCCAAAACCCTGTGCAAGCAGGGGGGGTCAAACCCCGTTCCTGGGGCTGACGACGCTGCTTCTCGCTGACGGCAGCTCAGCTGCTGATAGAAACCTGTCTGGCCTTCCTCCAGCTCCTACACAGCTACCCTCTGAGGGCAACTTAAGCTGCTTTCTCACAAAATAGGTGGTTGTTCCCAAAGAGTCTTGTGCAAACCCTCCCCTGAGGATAGCCCGTGGGTTCCCAGCCCCAGCAGCCGTGCCAGCAGCATGGGAGGCCAGTCACTGCCCCGCAGAGCTCCATTGCTCCGGGGCAGGACTGCGGCCGAGTGACGCAACCTGCCCGCCTATTGCTGCTATGACTTTGTGTCCAAGCAAAGCATCTTTCACCAGCCTTCGGCCCAAGCAGAAGACAGAAAAGAGATGAAAAAAAGAAACAAAAAAAAAAAAATTAAAGAAAGTTAATTAGGAGCATGGGGGTACTTTATCAGTTCCAGCTCAGAGTGCTGGACCAGTGTAGGATGTCACCAGCCCTCTCGCAAGAACGACCTTCTCATTACAGGCAATTGCTGATCGATTGCCTCCATTTGTTATCTTCATCTGCGCCCGGGCTCCTCGGAGCTCTCTATCGAACCCGAGCACCCGGGCAGCTCGACGGCCCCGCGGGAGGGTGGCGGTGGGACCCTCCTGGTGCTCCCAGGGGAGCTCACCACCCGGTGCAGGCACCCCTCTGCCACCAGCATCGCCCCAGGGAGGGGAGCACTAACACCCCCAAGCTTTATCCACTTTTGCATCACTCCTTTTTTTTTCTCCCAGCTAGACACAGTCCCCAATACTATGAGCTACAACAGAAATACCCCCAAAACCCCCCCAAACTGCATGCACGCACACCTCAGGCCAAAACAAAACAACAGAACTCACTCCAAACGCAACACCCTGGAGAATTTCAATTAACTGCTACAAATCAGGCAAGGACCCCGCTCCCTTACACCCTGCTGAACCCAGAGAGGCTCCTGTTGACTATCGTGGAGCTGGTCTGGATTTACACTGGAGCAGAGGAAAATTTAATCCCCTGCTTATCATTTTTAGGGTCTCCCATGGCCAAGAGATGCAGAGGGACTGCCCTTGCTTTCTCATTCACGAAGATGCAATTAAACCCCAGAGGCTGGAACAGCTCAAGCCCACATACAGGCAAGCCAAAAGCCTCAGGAAACAAAAAAGGAAAGAAATACATTTCCTTCTATGGCCTGTACGCGACATGGCCACTCTTGTCTGCAAATCTCTGGGTAGCCAGGCTGGAAGACGACACGGGAGCGCTCCGGTCCCTGCGTGAGGATGGAGCCGCCTGCACACACTCCGCTTATCGGCAAAAAACAAATGAGAGGAAATAAAAGTAGTGAAGCAAACAAGCAAAGTTTAGCCTAATTACTATTTGGTGGTAAATGAAAATCATTGTGGCAACAGTGCAGCTGATGATCTGTTTTGTTTCCTCATATCCCATGAAAAAGGCACGGTTGTGCTTCAATTAGGAAGGGTTAGAAGCAGAGATGGAAACAGGAGGGTGAGCCGGGCTGCTCCGCGCTCCGCACAGCACAACCGTACCAGCAAATCCCCCAGCAAGCGAGGACGGGGATCCTGAGCCGCAGTAAGAAGGATAGAGAGGCTTGTCTTTCTCGGTCCATACCCTAGAGCTGGCTTTGCCGCCACGGCTTGCATCTTGCTGATTAGTGATCAGCAAGTAAAGCTAATCAAGGTTATTAGTAAGTGCTGTCTTCCCTGGGTTTTGTGGCCGCCTGCTCGGGTGCCCTGCATGGGAGGACGTTTACCCAACCTCTGCGCACCGGGGATGCTCCACCCTGCCACAAGGACCCACTGCTGGCCAGCACACAGGGCAACGTGGCTCCCACAGCCACGGGCCCATCAATGCCCCCATACGTGTTTCTTCCACCCCAGGATCAAGCATGCCGCAATCGAGACCAACAAAGAGTGCAGCCCTTGGGCACTGAGAAGTCATTCCTGGCCCTCCCCTCTCCCTAGTTCAACCTGCCTTTTCCTTCCGTATCTCTCCCCCCACCATTTCCTTGCCAGGCACTCCAGCCCTGCCAGCCAACGCAGGGGGTTAAACTCCATAAAGAGGATTTGGTTTTGAGCTTGCAAGACAGAAGATGAGCAAATCCCTTCCCTCGCTCGGGCAGGAATCCTGTGTCTCAGACCCACCAGCCAGGGGAGATTAAGAAAGGAGGAGAGAAAGGAAAAAAAAAAGCCCATCCATCACTCACTGCCATGATCTCATCTGAATTTAAGAGCTAAGCTGGGAGGATGCTAGGTCACTGCTTGGGCTGGTGGAGCCCTGCAGACCAGCAGACACCAGAGCAGACTGGACAGTCTTAGGCTGCACTGCTCAAGGTCAGCAACAGGGCTAGGAAGCTGCGTCCACACTCCATGCTTGCCTTCCCTCTGATTTAATTCTGGCCCGTCTGTCTAGGGAAGCCTCTGGCTCTTGTCACATCCTTGTAGAGAGCCCCAGCTGTAGCGGGTGCCTCCAGGAGTTACCTTAATGCATTGAATGAAGCCCCACAAAACACCAGCGTGCAGCAACGCCTGAGTGGTGCAAGCCAGGAACGCTTCCGAGCTGAGCAGATCGGCCAGGCAGGGCTTTGCTGCAATTTTCATCTTCCATATGAGATGCAAAATTAAGAGGCTGCTAAATAAGCAGAAATTGGGAGTAACATCATCCTCGTGATACTCCCAGCTCCTGCCTGACAGCCTGATCTCACCCTGCTGGGTTACTTCTATTAAATATGATTTTCCTCCCTTTCTGCTCTGAGCAGCTGTAGCAGCGCAGTCCTGCCAGGCTAACAGACATCCCACCCCAGAGGTAGCTGCATTTCATTGGTTACAATAAAGCAACCCATACGCAGCCTGTCCACACCAGGGATGCATCAGAGGCAGCCTAAAACATTTATAAGCATTCGGAGATTGATAATATCCTTCCTACAGCAGGCTGTAGGAAAGGAGCTCGCGAGAGGACCCTGGGAGAACCTACCCATTACCCACGATTCAAAAAGACTCCACCTGGTAGGCACGTCATCTTCTATTTTACTTTGAACCAACATAAGGGCTTTTTTGACAAGCTGGTGAGATCATCTAGGTGTCTTTGTTACCAGTCAATCATCACAAAGATCAGGCAAAGAGATTCTTCCGAGTAGGCTGGCTGAGTATTCACAATAACGTGTTTGTAATGCTGAACAGCACGTATGCGCGCACACGCGCACCCCCCGTGAGAAGCGGGCAATGAATTAAACATGCAATAATATTTACTCGGCAGGTGAAGACCATCAGCATGCAACGGGCTAAGCCTGGCCAGGGAGAAGGATGCTTTTTGTCCTCCATTTTCAGCAGGGCAGGAAGAGCACTGCCTCATAAAAGCAGATTCTTTCACTCTTGATGAGTGCGGCCGCAGGAAGCTTTCCAGAGCCCACGACCCTTCTGCCCGCCCAGCCAGCGAGAGCGCTCGGTAATGACTTGTCCATCTTCGGAGGCACCGAGCCAAACAGGAACGGGTCCAACAACAAATCTCTCCTTCGGACGCGCAGAAGCCACCATATTGCAGAAAATGCTTTTATTCTCGCTGCACCATCTGGAGCCTCCGGGAAATGCAACTTTTTCTGTCCCCATCAATTACTGAAGGGAGAAATCTGCTGTCCCCTGAAAGGCAAAACTTTCCACTTTCTCCCCGCGCAAGGGGAGTGGAGATGGGCAAAATGGAGCTGAGCCCCCTCTGCAACACACTTGGGTTTTATAGCCCCCCGAGCCCCACGACTCTCTGCTTTGAGCTGACCCACAGCCTCCCCATCCCAGCTCAGACCCGTCTGCATGGCTCAGGGGTTCCACCCTGCTGGAAAACAGAGTTTCTTGTGCTCAGATTTCCTAAAGGAAGAGGAGATGAGAATCCCCCGCCCTCTCCCTTTCACCAGAAGTGGGGGACGGTGTGGCGGGGACAACATGGCAGGTCCGGAGGGGCGACACGGAGCATTTCCCAAGGGGAGGACATCACCGGTGCCCCGCGGGAGAGGCTGTGTGGGGCTGAGCCGGCAGCGGGGCCACAGTCAGGCAGCGCAGGCAGCCGGGGAGCACAGCCCAGGGGCGGGAACACCATCGCCGCAGGTTTTTAAGAAGGCCAGGCGTGCATCTGCCTCAAACGACTTCCAAACGCGCGATGCTGCCTTGGGCCAGCAAGAGGGACTAATTGACCTTCCAACCTCCCTTCTGTCGTTACTTTCTGTGATTTTACAGCCTCTAAACGGTTCATTTATCCTGAGCGAATTCCTGCTGCATCCCGCTCATCAGCCAGTTGTGCAGCACCTTACATCGACCACGCGGTGCGAGGGCAAACCCGCTGCACGGATGGCCCCAGCATGGGGCTAGCCCATGGGGAAGAAAACAAGGGGTGGGGGGAACCCCAAAAACCTCCTGCTGAAAAAAAGTGTTAAGAAGCATCTTACATTTCTCAACTTCAGGCCCGTTCATTGGCCTGAATTAAAGCCCAGACCCTGAAGGCAATACCCCGTGGCCAGGGTGGCTCTTGCCTTGGAGGGGTCAGTGTTTCCAGCAACAAAGACACCAATTAAAGCTTTTAACGATGCAAGCCCAGGACCTTGCTAAGCCCAGAGCAGCCTTTGCCCAATGCTCTCTCTGCTAATAACCTGGTGCCGTGGCTGAACGATGGGTGCTGGGCTGCCTTAAATATTTATGACAATCGTAGATTGCTTCTTTCCTCTCCATAATGATCCCCCCGTTAGCGCCCGTCACTGCGCGGGCAGAAAGGCCCGGTCTCCTCCCGGCACACCTCCAAGAGCATCGGCACATCTCTGGAGCAGCAAGGCAGCGTGCCAGGGCGGGATTTTATTTTGTTTTTAAAGCCTCCCCCCAACCCTTTCCCACTACAGCCTCAGCTCGGGTTCTCTCGTTAATCTAATTGTTCTCCTAATGAAGATCTGCAATTCCTCAAACATTAATTACCAACGGCAGCAGCAGCAGCAGCTGTGGAACAAGAGCTCCCTGTTCCTAATAATACGCTTCACACTTTTGCCTGCCACAGCTCAATTTAGCTTTGCGTGATTTGGCTAGGGGGAGATAAATAACATTCCAGCTTCGGGGCTCTGCAGACAACCCCAGGAGGAGGCAATGCTCTCCCCATGCCCAAGGTGCTCTGGAGCACCGTAGATCTTCAGCCGGCTGCTAAAAACCCCTTTTTTATTCCACCTGCAGCTCCAGCCCCTCGGCCCGGGGCTGCGCCTCCATCACAGCACCATCTCCATCAGATGCAGCTTTTAGCAGGTGTAAAGAGCTCTGCAAACAGCTGGACCCCCGCCAGCTGGAAGCAAGAGAGAGGTGCCACATCCACCGTCCCCATCCGTACGTGAAGCACTACCCTAGTGCAAATAAACCAGCAAGAAAGTGAGAGCGCAGGTAGGGAAGAAAACAAACACCAGTAGGATGGGCTCAGGCGGTCGGGGAATGAGTCAGGGGATGGAGGCAGAGAGAAGGGGGAGAGCGGCTGGAGGGAAGGCGAAGCTCAAGCCATTATTTGTTTCACTCACAGTAAAATGGAAAAATAAATGAACGGGAAGGTTAGTGGTGATGGTGAAACTTGAGTAGGACTGCAGGCCTGGAGGCAAACGCTCGCGCACGCACCCTCCCCGGTCCCAGGCAGGCTGCCAGGGCAGGCGCACCGGGAGGGACGACGCGGGGGTTGCGGCATGGCACGCTGCGATCCAGGCAGCTCCTGCAGCCGGTGGGCTCGCGTGGATGCAAGGGGTGTCCCTCACCCCCGGGGCCCAGAGCATGCTCCCATCGTGCCCATAAACCAGCAATGGCTTTGGCTACAGCTATGGAGATGAAGGAAAACCAAACGCACAGGTCCAGAACCAGCACCGCTACTGTCACTACACTTTGGGGGGCAGCCGATTTCTTCCATACCCCTCATCCACCAAGATCCCTAATGCAGTCGTGGAAAAACGCCGTCCACGTTCGCTAAGGTCAACCCCTTCCAATCCCAGCAGCATTGTCACCTCCGGCCCAAGGACGCGCGGAGGGAGTGGGGAGAAAGACGTGCCCAGCTGGAGGAGAGCTGCCAGCCGAGTCCCTCCTTACAAAAGAGGCTCAAAACCATGGGTTAGGAGAAGCAGCTGGAACGACTGGAGCCAGCAAAAGCTGTAGCAAGCCCCTCTCGCCAGCACTGCACAGCCAAAAATACACAAGGGGAACAAAACAACGCACACAAAAAAAAAACCACCACCACAAGAGTTTTCAGGGACAAAAGCAAACAAATAGATTTGTGAATAAATATTGATTTGACAGGAAGTCAGACAAACCCTTCCAAAAACACACGCTGGCACCGGGTCCCTCTCCCAGCACAATGAGCAGCCGTCATCATTTTATGGGTGCCTTTGCACGGTCGGCAGTTTAAGCTGCTTCGCAGGGTTTCAGTTTCCAGGGGGTACCGGTCTCCCCTGGGCTGGGCATCGTCCCGAGAGATTTCAAGAAATAAATGCACGGGCCGCAGAGCCGAGGAGCCTGTGCTGGGCAAAGCATGCAGCACAACGAGCAGAAGACCCACCATTCGTCCCATTCTCTCTCCGGGAGGGGAGAGGTGGCCGGCTAATGCTCTCTGGCACTACAGGCTCAGTTTGTTTGAAAGGAGTTAAATCTTTCCCTCAGCCGAAGCGCAGCGCTGAGTCAGAGAGCCGGAGTCGGGGGGTGATGGGATGCTGCTTCGCATTCGCTTTTTCCTGACCGCAAACACATCTGCACATACCCTGATCCTTCACGGACACACACACACAGGCCTTTCATCCCGGGAAAACCCCCACAGCACTGTTGCTTTGCAAAAATTAATTAATGTGCCCATACGGGGAATTTCAAGACTTGCTTTCCACTACAAAGCAGGAGTCTCCGGGGGAGAGACGGGCACCGTTTCATCGATGGCAGAGCTGGGATAGCGGGGTAAAGCCCAGACCCAGCGCACAGCACGGACCTGCCCTTCCCCTGCCTCGCCCAACCCCTCGTATTGGGTTAGTGAACCTCCTGCTGAACCCCCCTTTGCCTCTCGCAGCCCCCAAGAGCCACATCGGTGCAGCAGAAAGCACCAAGCACCAGCATCGCCCGCCTTTGGTGGTTTCCTACTCAACTCACAGCCTTGCTCTGCTCATGGCCTCCAATGGAGGGATCGAGGTGGCAGATTCCACTTGATTCATCCCCAGAATCATCATGCTAGGGGAAAGAAACCCCACCGGTTTCAGGTCATTGCAAACTGGCTGGAGGTCGGCAGAAACACCCTGGACAAGGTCTAGGTGCCACATCCCAGAGCTCATCAGGCAGCAATCGCGGCCGGCACTCGGCAGACACATGATTTCGGGGTGAGCATCTCGGCACGGATCCTGCATGCCTCCAAAAAAAGGTTTCCTTTGTTCAGCTTTCTCCCAGCACAGCAAAGAAATCCCAGCCCCGTGAGCACCATGAGGGGCCGGTGACGCTGATCACAGCTTTCCTGCTCATTTCTTTTTCAATGAGTGAATTAGCAGGCAGCCAGCCGACTTGAACATCCCCTTATCTCTGCACCAAGCTCGCTGCCGAGGATTTGCATAATTTTAATCTTTCCCACCAATGAGCATGAAAAAATTAGTTTTCCACTATTTTATCTTCTATTTGTGTTCAATAAACAGAGCTGGTGGCTTTGCTCCATGTATTTATACTGGGAACCGTGAGGAAGAAGGCGGGGGGGGATAAAAATCCCACATCTCCAGCACTTGGCCAGGTGGAGGGTTAAACCGGAGGATGGAGGCTGGGGGAAGGCTCTGCAAAACTGCTTCACAAACTGCAGCTGGAGACGGATTTGAGATTGAAGCCCAAATTTCCTTATCCAATCCCAGTTGTTTTCTCCAGAGTCCCTTTCCTATCTCCCAGCACCAGCAGCCAGGCTTCCTCCCATCATCAAGACCTTTGATTCTCCTCTCAAGCAAAGAGTTTGCTTGACTCACCCTGAATACAGGCTCCAGATCCCAAGAACATCAGGTCTCCAAGGATTGAGAGGGAGGTGCCTGGACAACGAGGTCCCACCTGGAGAAACCTCCTTGTCCCTATTAGCAGGGAACCACGCAAATGCAGGGACCGGGTTACCGCAGGTCCCTGCTCGTGTTTCTGCACCTAACGAAGGTTTAGGCTCTCACTGCTGCAGGTACTCAGCTCTGCAAGACCAGTCACGCTCAGCAGCACCCGGCAGATTCAAAGCGCTGCCCTTTGCCGTCCTCCCGGGCGCGCGCGGCGGCAGCCCAAGCTCACACCCTTCTCTTTGTCTGCAGGATCCTCCGTCCAAATTGCTTGTGCTTCGTGGAAGGAGGGAAGGGAGAGTGAACCACATAGAAAATCACTGCCGCCAACGCACAGCTTTGGGTGTTTTTTAATTTAATGCATTCTTTAAAAGAAAAGGATGCAACAAAAATTAAGCTTGTCCATATATAACAGGCACTTAAAAGAAAAAACTCCTGCTTTTGCCCTTTCTGCTGCGGAATGAGAGCATCTTTTTTGGCAGCGCGCAGCGGCAACGGATGCACGCCAAGCCCCATATCCCACACCCGTGCGCTTCTGGATTACACATCTGAAATCAGGGCTGCTCTGAAGAAAAAGAAAATGCAAAGAAAACTGAGGCTCCCTCCTCGCATGTACCCCACTCCTGAGCAGGGTGGAAGGCACAAGCGTGAAAACACATTTTAATTTCTGTCCAGCATATGGAGCCAAACGTGGGTCAGGGCACCCACCGGCTAGAGGCGGGGGGATTTCCACCATCTCCAGTAAACCTGGACTGGCCTTTGTGCCCAGGGAGGCCCCAACGAGGTATCCCCAGAGGCAGGTTTGAAGGAAACTGCCTCCCAAAATGCAGGGACTAACAGCAGTGGGGTGGCTCACAGGACTGGTCCTCACCTTTATGGGGCTGGGGGCCTGCCCAGGCACTTGCTGTGGGGTCCCCCATAAGCACTGCAGAGAGGACGGGGGCACAAGCAGCCCAGGGAGAGGCAGGGTGCAGCCGCCCCGCAGCAGGGCAATGCCCGACAGCCCCGAGGAGCCGGTTTCTCCCTCTCCCTAGCTCTTCCCTCTGATCCCGGCCTCCACACAGCCTCTCCCTGCTACCAGCTAATCTGCACCCGGAGGTGCAATTACCTTCCATACGTTCTCTATTTACGCTCTAGGAACCATATAATTTTCTAGACCAAAAACATAATTAAAGAGTCGGAGCTGCCTGGAACAGAGCCCTCTCTCCTGCCATGGCTCTTATCTTCTCTAAAAATACCCCAGCACGGCAGCCCTGTGCCAAGGGTCAGCTCACGGCAGGGCTGAGCCATGGAAAGAGGAGCAGCCCTGCTGCGATGGGTGCCCTGCAAGGGGAATGCACCCAAAAGCACCCACTCTGGCCCCAGAAAGGGACTGCCCCAATGGGATCCCTGTGCTCTGCACCCAGCCCTGCTCTGCTGCAGTCAGGGCTCCAAGGGGTCGCGTATGCAAGGAAAGGTTAATTCAGATTTAACTTTTAATGCAGTTTATCTAACCAATTTTAAAGCCTTGGGCAGACAGACTAATTGAGAATTAAGGGGACTGATGATCATTGCTCTTCCAGCAGAACCAATCTGGAGTTGCATCCAGTTCATTCCAAGATAAATCCAGCCTTCCAGATGAGATGCAAAGGCACATCTGCACAGGGGAATATCAGACCCCAAAGACACCGGGTTTTTCCTGGACAACAACAAATCAAGCCGTAGCTGCGGTCCGGCCGCAGGAGGAGCAGAGCATTTAGGATCTTTTCCAACCAGGGAGTTTCCCAGGTGCAGGAGGAGGTGCCGACGCCGCGGGTCTCGGGCACAGCTTGCTGCCCCTCCAGCCACCACCAGCCAACGGGGCTCAAAGCACAGCTCTCGAGGTGAAAGAAACCTGGGGCGAGAGACGTGGCTGGGGAACGGGAGGAACCCCAGCTCCACAAATGCACTCACAGCTCTGCACACCCACACACGCCTCCGACCTCCCCACACATTGCTGCGTGCACCTGGCTGGCAACGACACCCAAGCAGCTTTGATATTTGGCTGGAAAGGGCTCGGTGAGGCTGGCAATTAAATAAAGCGGGCAAAAGGCAGCGAGCACAGCAAGGCGCTCTCAGCCACCCATTTCAGCCCAATCAAGCTTCCCTGGAGAAGCAAAGCACTCATGATTTCTTTTGGCATTTTCCTCTGTTCGCAGTCACGGTGTTGCTCCATCCTGAGCCTGACCCCCCTAGCAGCTGGCCCTCGGCCACCCAGCCCCACGTCTGCACCACGGGGACTCGCACGCTCACCCCTCACCATCTTTAAACATGAGGATAATATCCTGCTCCATAGTGGAGCATCACAAAGCTCAATTCACATTCATAAAGCCCAGGACAGACCATGCTGTGGAGGCAGAAGCACTGCCAACCCTCTCCATGCTCCTGCTCGCATGCTCATTTTGGTTGAAAACATGCTCAGGTGGGTTAATGGCAGTCACCCCCAAAGAAAACCCCCTCAGGCGGAGGATGTGCACCCACAAAGTGTCTGTGCACCCCAGGGAAGGGCCGTACAGACACATGGCAGAGGTGGCCACGTGTGTAGGAGCCAGCGCCCACAGGGCAGCTGGGGGGCCAGGGTGCTATGGGTGAATGGCAGGGTGCATGCCACACTATCTTCTCCATAGAATAATGATTTCACATCCTATTTTCACATCCATTTCACAACCAAGGTCATGCAGCAGGGAAGTGGCAGAGCCATGCATCCACCCCCCAGCTTCCCCAGCCCTCTCAGATCCCACTGGCAGGAGCGGCAAAGGAGATGGAGCTGATCGCACTTGCTCCCACCCACAAAAATGGTCAGTGCTTTTTTCCACCCCCAAAAAAGCAAGCAGCATTGCAACGGGGTGCACGGTGCCCAGCAGCTGTGTATAACCAGACCCTCTCCTGCTCAGAGCAGGAAGAGGGAGACGTGCCACGAGACCCGCTGCTCCCTGGGCCTGCCCTGCCCTCCTGCTCCCGGGGGAGAGCCCGACACCAAGGATGCACAGGCCGACAGACGCCAAGGCAGCACAGCCTCCGCAGGAGTTAGGCGCTTTCCAAGCAGCAAGATGCAAAAAGAAACCCTCTCCGCTCATTAAACACGGCACAAACGAGCAAAGCGAGAACTCGCAAAGCCGCGCTGGCGGCACGCACCCAGCATGCCCACCCCACCGAGCCACGCCACGGGCAGGGGGAGCTGGGAGCCGCTTCCCGGGCAGGCAGCGCTCCATCTGCCCGCTGGTCCTGCCCTGCTCATGTCTGCACAGACACGCGGGCTGAAAGCTGGGCCCGGCTCCCCCGGCCAGAGCAGCTGCGCTGGGTCCCGTCCAGCCGTTCCTCTGCGATGGCTCGGGGTCGGTTGGCAGCAGACCCCGCTGGCTGCTGCTCCTTTCCAGCTCCAAATTGCTTCATCTGCTTCCTGCGTGCAAGGCCCGCATCCCCCAGCAAAACCGGACCGCTCCCACCAGGGCTCTGGGGGAAGGAGCGGGGTCCTGCAGCTGCTGCGGCATCGCATGTGCTTGGGGAGGCGGAGGAATAAGAGCAATAACATGGGGGGAGAGAGAGGAGAAAAAAAAAAAAAAAAGAGACATAAAAACCAACTATGAAACAGCCCTGGGGGAGAATCGCTCGCCCGGACTTGCTGTAATTACACTCCTACTGCCGAATACAAAGCTCTTGGCTCAGCCCTCTCATAAAACTGGGAGAAGGAAGGTGAAAGAAGTTTTTTTTTTTTTTTTTAAATATCCTGAAGGGTCAAAACAACCTTTTAACTTGTCAACTAACAAGTTCAAACAGGACTGCAAGTACTGCTTTCCATAGCTTCCAGGGAGAGACATTGAGACCAGTCATCTGAACACGAGTCCTCCAGGCCTTTACGGTTTGTCAACAGCCAGAAAAATCAAGGTAAAGGTATTGGCAATCTACCCCAAAACCACTTCCCGGCAGAAGCACCAGCCTGGACACAGCGCTCCAGCACACGAGAGAGAGCTGCTGAGCTCCAACCCCAGCTCCATCACCCCATGTCCTTGGGCAAATCATTCTGCCTTTCAGCGCACTGGTTTCCACATCCTTCCCTGTAATTATGCCCTTCATCGCCTGCTCTTGCTCTCTGCCTGCGTGCGCTGCACAGACTACCCTGCCAGCACGAAGCCACGCGGCCCTGACCGGGAAGGAAAGCTCTGCCATCCCCCCTCCCCCTTTCACACGCACCTTTGCAAATGGTTCAGCCAAACCGATGCAAATCCCCAATAAAAACACTTACTTTGATTTAAGAAACCTGCTCCTCGCAAACTCAGGGCTGGCACAGTTTTAGCGTGAGCTTGTTAGAGCATCGCCCAGAAGCCAAAGTACATACAGAGTTCCCATGAGCTAGGCAGCGAGTGAAAAGCCAAGGGACCCCACAAGCTTTGCCTTCACTTGTTAATTTGCATGAAAATGTAAGTCTGCTCTGATATAACCTTCTCCTGAGATCACGCAGCCCATACACAGCCTCCAAGTAACCAGCAAGCCATCTGAAGGAGAAAAAACCAGCATCCACGCAGCTTTCAGTGCTAACTTCAGTAAATACCCAGTTTCCTCAGTTCCCCGGCTTTGTGCGCCAGGTCTGTACATCACTCACGCCACCCTAGTGCTGCTGCCAAAACCAGTGGCAGAAAAACTTCTGAAAACTCATTTTTATTGCTTGAAGTGCTGGCAGCCCTCTCTCTGCTGAAGCAGTCCTCATCACCATCCTCGGAGATGCCCTGATGGGGTCCAACACGGGGAGGGGAGGTCTGAAAGTTCCTCCAGTGCAGGGGAGGCTGAAGGATGCTCCTCTTTCTTCGACTTCAGCGTTATTTTAGATGCCCTTAAATACACCAGTAATCCTTCCCAGTCAGAGACTGGATGGGTCCATCAGAAGAAGGACCGAAGCTCCTGGAGGCAGGACCCTCAGGCTGACGAGTCTGGAGGTGCCTCCCTGGAGAGCCCCGACAGTGCTGAGCACCCCTGCTCTGGCAGGCCAGACCTTTAAAGGAGTCACTAATTTGGCTTCAAGGCGGTTCCAAGCGATGGGTTCTACGGGTCTATCCTTGGTGCATCTGCAAAGCTCTGGGGATACATTTACGACACATCCAACAACAAATGTGATTTTCAGCTTCTGAAGTGATTAGAGGAGTGGTCTGATGAGGACTTTTCCATGTTTGTTTTCTGTGTTTTTCATTTCAGCCTCTTACACAATATTTACAAGGGAAAAAAGGTGTCTGAAGAAGCAGCTTAAAAACACATGCATTTTTGTAAATCCTCCCACTTCCAAGATTGTATCAACAAAAGAAAAGAGGAGGAAGAAAAACATAAATAGGAGTTCCACGTTGACAGGGTCCCTTTGAACAATTTTCAAAGAGCTCCGCTACCAGTTCTCGTATTTGATTTTGTTTTTTCAGAATATCTACAGCGTGTTCCTCCATGTACCAAATGACTCCACCAGTTCAGGTCCCTTTTCTGAACTGTTCCTTGAAGAAAGCACCCCGGGTCAGCAACTACCACAACAACCGCTTCAGATGTCTGCCCAGGACCGCGGCTGTGCTGGGATCTATTTCAAGGTTTGCTCAAGAGGGACTGCACAGATGAGGGATTGTACATTGATGCTGAAGATCCAGGAGCTATTCCCAGCTCAGCCGCAGATCTGCAGTGGCTTCTTCCTTTCAAGGCAGAGGTTGTCTTCCACCAAGGATATCCAGCATGGAGAAGAGCTGAGCCTTTCTTTTGGGTGGCATCATTATGAGTGAAAGCAAGTGGGAATCTTGAGCATACACCAAACTTAGGCAGTTGAAGACATTTAAGGCATCAGAGCCCTTTGCTGGATGCCATAACTTTATTTTTAAATGAGTATTTCCAGTATTGACCTACTACACTCAGTGCTCGTAAGGACGGGTAAAGCAAGAAGAGTCCCCAAACCCCATCACAAGCAGGTTGCAGAAACCAGGGAGAAATCACCCCTTAAAATCAGTCATCTACTCCTGAACCAAACAATTTGTGCACCCTCAAAGTCAGGAAATCCTTAATTTATTAACCCAAATCTAAAGCCAAGACTTTTACACACAATCTTTGTGGTGCAGGGGGGGGTCCCTGCTCCACGTCAGTGGCTTCGCCCCTAACGACAGCAGCCAGGCAGCTGCAGCCTCACCCGACCCAGCCAGACGCAGTTTGAGACCGTTTGGAAAAGAGCTGCCGTAGCCCACATGCCCATTCTAAGCAATGCTCAGTCGATACCACCATCCTCCCTCTTTGCAGGAAGCAAGCAGCCCATAGTTCTAGCTACTATGCGGCACAGACAGCTCTGAGCAGGGGTAATTGTAGCAAAAAAGCATCTGCTGCCTGATCTGAAGGTCCCAGGTTGCCCTGGAGGTGCTATCTCCCATCCTTTGCTTGGCTACGTTTCTCCACCTCCAACAGAAAACTAAGTCTAAAAAGGGGAAGGAAGAAGGAGATTTGCCAAGCCCAGGATTTGGGACTCTGTGATAAATAAAAGATGCTGGGGCAAATCACCCAGCAGCCAGACCAAGGAAAGCAAGAAGGAAAAAGGTTTGCTTTCAGGGAAGCTCACTCCCAGCATGACTGCACCAGAAGCTCCATGCCCTTCCCTCTCCTCCTGAAGCAAATTTTGAGGCCAAGGTTGATGCAATGCCTACAGATCTTCCTCTCCAACCTCAGAAAAAGAAAAAAAAAAAAATAAATATCAACCTGCATGACAGAGGCAGCCCTGGGACCCACGCAGCTGATGCTGCAAGTGACAGAAAAGTCCAAGGGACAATCACATTTCAGATTACGATGGGAAAGAAGAACCGCATATACATGAGTACAAACCATAAATAAACAGGAAATAAATCCCATGGATATGGTGACAGCAGCCCCCAGACAGATCTTTACAAATTGCCTTTTTCAAGTAAATAACATTATATCAGGGTTTATGGGCTTCCCTGAGATAGGCATGGGCAGCGCTGCAAATACTGCAACAGCATCGATTAGGCAAAAGGCAAAACCATAAGGATTTTCTTGGTGCCCGCAACACGGCTCTGCTCTACAACGGCAGGACGAGATGAAGAAGAGGAAAGAAATATGGTCTGGCATCCCCGGGCAGTGGGAAGCGCCGCAGGACAAGGACATTTTCCATCATTCATCACGCCAAAGGGTCATGGAAACCCACGCCAATCAGACCCCCACTTTACCCTTTGCGTGGTGAAGGCACTGGCCAGATCATTCTGCCTCAGTTTCCCCCCTGTGCTACATGAATAGAGAATGCTGAAGAGCTATTTAACAACACCAAGTATCTAATTCACTGAAGATGTTTAAGTGCCTTGAGATTTCTGAAGGAGCTGCTATAAGGGAAGGCATTAATTTAAATATCTAGTGGCATAGAACATAATGCCAGGCAGATTTTCTTCCATTCTTTTATAATGGCTTAATAATCCTCAAAATAGTTTCACTGTTAATACTCCTGTTGTGTATTTTATTAGGGCTTTTTAGATAGTAAAGTAAGGTAAACACTCCACATTTCTCTAGCACCTACCAAAGCGCTTCTCAGAAATAATTACTTAAGCTTCACAAACACCCGCGTGGGGGGACCTTTCCTATTTAGATATGAGTGCATCATCCCCTTTTTCATCCAAAGCCACCCAAGATACTCTGAGGTTGAACAGCAGCAAAGTGCACTCTCCTCCCTCCTCCCCCAGAATTTCATTATTAGTTATTGTCTCCTCTCTTTAAAGATCCACCAATTATTACAAACAAAAGGAGCAGCTTCCCGGGCCCTCGTGCAGCCGCCCTCCCGTCAGCCCCCGGCTCTGCGGACCGTGGGCTGGGGCTGCCTCTTGCCCGGCGGCGCGGGCAGGGTACCGACTCCTGACCCCCTCGCAGACGGCCGCAGAGGAGCCGGCCACGGGTAGACAGTGATACATCTTCTGTCGGGAGAGGAAGGAGACAGCAATTTCTTTTTTTTTAACTGTGAAAACCCTGTGGTTATTAAAGACTGCCCAGACGCAAGGAGAGCACGGCACGCATCCCCTTTGCCTTCTGTTCCCTGCGACTGCACGGCTACCGACGCTCCTGTGGCTTTCCACCCATGCGTCCCCGGTACACGCCTACCGCTGCATTGATTGCAGAGCTTCACGACGCTTTGTGCGTCTGCCATCGCACTCGTTATCCCCATCCCAAAGATGCAGAATGGAAGGAACAGAGAAGGCAGCAGCTCGTCCAAGCTCCTGGAGGATCCCTGTGGCATAAGGTGGAAATGGAGGCTCAAGTGCAAACCTCAGTTTAACACACTGTTATCCTCCTTTTGGGTCAAGTTTTAGCTCTTTGCGCTTGCAAGCTGGGAGGCCCCGTGTCCGATACGCCACAGCCAAGATGGTGGGATCTTCCAGGGTAGAGACGTGCTGAGCTAGTAAGGACAAAATAAAAGCTAGCGTACCATCAATTAGCAAACCATCCTGAAAAGCACAGCAAAACCAATGCCATAGCAGGAGAGGAATGAGATGTTAAATTTGTAGGTAACTCTCAGCCTGAGATAGGAGAAAAAGAAAAAAAGAAACAGTCTTATTTGGCCCTTTTGGGGGTGAAAAAAGAAAAATGGAAAAAGAGAGTAGTCTTCTAAGGTCTACACTGAAAATCACCCTCCCCCCCCCCAAGAAAACATACAGAAAGCAAAATGCAGGATCAGCCAGAGCTACTGATGGAGATGCTCCAGGATATAGCCAGTTATTGAAGTTTTGCAACATAAAGCTTAAATTATTTATTATTTTTATTTTTCTAGAAAAAGAGAGGAACAATGCAACTCCTTCCCCAAAAGTTAACAACTGTGCGACATCATCTCCGCATTGTCTCCCTGTTTTATCGCCACAGCACAGCGCTGAGCAGATTCCACCCCAGGGCAGACACAAAACCACAGGGCCACGGTTTCTAATTATACCCTCTATTCTCAGGGAAATGGTTTATTTATTAGCTCTTTGAGCTTCCCTTTCATTCATTCTCAGTCCCAGTCCCGGCAGCGAGGGACTCTCGACAAGAGGAAATTTATTAGGTTTTCTCTGTTCTCCACCTTCCCTGCTCCGCGCTCTCCCACCCAGCCTCTCCCTCCTCTCCCCATTCAGCATTACAGGCAGTCTCATCACTTTTTAATTCAATAACTTGCAGTATAATTACTCCATAATAACACTATTATCTTAACATTTACTTCGGCAGCTGTGATCCCCTTACAGCGAGGCGAGGAGGGAGAGGAGAAGGGATTCTCCGGGGAGAAGTGATGGGGAGAGACGCCTTCCTGCAGAAGAAAGACCCAAAAATAAACCCCAGCCGGAGATGGAGATGCTGCGGCAAGGAATAAGAGAGCGGGGTGAGCGACGAGGCGCTGTGTCTGCAGCCCTGCCCGACTCCGTCCATTTTATCTCCCTTTCATCAGAATCTGGCAGGTTTTGCACACAGAGGAGAGACCGAAGGGACGCTGCGTATGCACAGCTCCGGGTCTGCAATACCATGGAAGCCATTTAAACAAACACTGCGCTTCGTAATCTCCCTGAAAAAGCCCTGCCATTGGGTAAGCGGACTGAAAATGGGGGTAGGCGATAGCAAAAGACCCACTGAAGGATACGACTGCTCTACGCTATAGGAGACGGGATCATCTTCTGCAAAAGTCATCTATTTAAATACAAATATTAACCACACGACGTAACACACTTACACTTTATCCCAGCTATCGCTCGCTACAAAGACTGGTTTTAATTTTTACTCCAGCAACCCCTCAGAAAAAGGGTTTCCACATTTCACAACAGCACTTTTGGTAAATAGGGTAAAAAATTCTTCTAAAGCCATAGACTAAAACTCAAATAACTTGTGCAGCAAATGAGGCGGGGAACAGTCTATTAAATATCAGGCACGACCAACTCCAAGCTTGCCTAGAAAGGCAGAATTTCAACCTACAAGCCTTACCTAGCCCTTACAAAGAGCTCGGGTGTTGGCACCTTTTGCCTCCTTGCTGCGGTTTTATTTTCTATGATATTTAAACAAACAAGCCCACTGCATATTTAGGCAGAAATGTTCCTACATGCACCATAGAAAGAGCAAGTTACTACAGCCCCTGCTTAAGCCAGCATGATTTTGAAGCCTACAAGGTGAGGTCAGGTTCACGTAGATATCAGATCCTGAAATCACACCCGAAACTCAGTACAAATACCAGCGTTAAAGAACAATTCACACTATAATGTATCTGTTTCGTACACATGCTGCAGCACAGGGGTAAACACAGTTTATTTTGATTGATTATCCATCATGTAATGCAGAGCTATAATTCCATCGAGCCGTCAAAGCGATTCGGCAATTATATAAATCATGGGAGGAACATGCGAAAGGTTTGTCGTTAGAAACTCAAAATGGAATTTCCTCATATTATATTGCTGCACATTGGCTTGTTTTTTAATAATACACAGTCAGATTATTTCGGTTTCAAATTTGTTTACATGCCTCTCCCATATACCAATTCACTGCTTACTGCCGATGACAGATCACATCAACATTAATAAGACATTTTACGCTGTCTTCCACTCTACAGGAAATTTCCAAAGCCAACGCAGACTGAAACGCAGGCGGTGTGATGAAAATCACACCCCGTGCCATATAACCCAACCCCTTAGAAACGGCTGAAGCTCAATAATCCCAACCATGCGTAATTCACACGGAAGAGGAGACTTCCCACTTTCAGCTGGGATATGATAAAGGATGCTACAGGGAGCCCTTGATACGGCTCAGGTTTCATTATTTATAACGTTATATAAACCCTTTACTGCTGAATAGATCTTGTGTGTGGACATAATTATATGTATATGCATTATCAAAATTAAATCTACAATAAAATAAATAAGACAGTTTATGATGCATTATCCAGACACTGTTATCGAGATTTTACACCTATTTAGTTCAAATTTAGTAGAAATGACAAGCCCAAGCTCTAGGACATTCCCAATGGAACCAGCTGCTTTTGGAGGTTTAACTCCTTTTAATTCCTTCCCCCTTCCTCTCCTATGTGCGATCCCAAGCACTGGGGCAGAGGAAAGCCCTTGCAGAGATCCCTGAAGCTCATCCTCCTGCAATGCAGAGAAGGAGCAAATCCCAAAATCTGGGCAAAAGGCACCAAATTCGCAGCCTCACTGATGCTGGTGTCAGTGGGCTCTGGCTCCTCTGCTAAGCTCAGCTGCAGAGACCATCCCTATCTGAGACACAGCCCAGCTCCCGCGTTAAAGGAAAAATCATCACAGATTTGTAGGAGTGGATGGCGAACCTCTCCTTGCCCTCAATGAGAGCAGATTTCATCTCACCGCTCTACTCTCCCAGCCCCGCAGGCAACTGCACAGGGAGAACGCCACTGAAGTCACTGTCGTTATTTGAGTTCTTTTTTTTTCTTTAAAGATAAAAATAAATCCAACCACTTTGCTTGAATTGTGGGCCCTAAATCAGTATTTATAACCTCTCTTTTTGAGTTTTTTTGGGGGGAAAAAAGAAAGAAAAAGCCATGCTGAGCTGTGCACTGAAAAGCCACCCAAGATAAACCGAACAAGTGTTAAACATTGTGCCATTAAGTGAGAAAAGACTAGAACTTCGATGTGACACTTGGCTGTTTGCTGGCACTATAAACTATTGCACACTAAAAAAGTTTGTTAAATGCTCCATAAACTTTAACGCATTACTGAAACACTTCGAACCAAGAATTTTATTTGGCTATCCACAAAACCGTGCTTCGTAACAGGCAAAGAACAGAAAATGCATATTTTTCTCTAGAATTTACAGGCATATGTTAATTTCTAGAGTTCAAAACAGTGAAATTAATACAGGTGGATTTAAGAATTCCCTAAGAAGCACCCATGCCACGGCTGCTTCAGGAGGACAGCTGAAGCCCCAAACAGTGATCGAGTCTTTGGGGTTCATCCCTCCACCAGTACCTCTGACCTTTATATTTTGAGAACCAACCGACTCCTGGACATCGGGCAGTGCCAGCAGAGCAGTGAAGCACTAGAAGAGCTCTGCAAATCACAAGGAAAACAGCAGAGAGTGGAGTCCACGCTTCACCTTTGCTACGTATTTGCCTAGACTTGCATTTCCAAAGCTATTCCAAGAGATCTAAACCAGGGTACCAGCCAAGAAGCAAAAGGCATCTTTAAAATAAATCCCCAAATGTTTTAATATTAATGTTCATTCCTCACCACAAAGAAAACCAGGTCTTTCTCATGAGTTTGCCATTTTTCCCCCAAAGCAGGAGGAAGACAATCAACTCCCCAAAGGGGCAATGAGGTGTGAGGCACCACGTGAGCCACCCACAACTCCCATCGCCTTGATCGCCATCAGAATTTCACACCGGACCTCAGACACTTTCCAAAGGCAATTTTTGCCCAAGAAAACTTGCTGAAAAACCTAAAATCCACCAGCTGGCTTAAGCATCATTGGCTTTGCATAAAGCCTAAAGCCACTTTCAACATGTCACTCATCTTCCCTATTAAGCCTATGGCAAACTGTGCGCCGCGCGGCTCCCCGCTCAGGGACAGACGCAGATTTGGATGAGTCGCCCAGAGACAGAGAGGGACCGATACCAAACCTATACCCTGCATCCCTGCACTTCCAGATCGAGACCAGGGACGCAGGCGCAGGGGACAGAGGAGGGCACGGCCACACAACCTCCCAGCCCAGCCCCGTACAACCTCCCTGGCACATGGGCTGTTGCGATTTTCTACTGGTTTATAGCAAGTAGTTACTCCAGCGCTGGCACAAGGGAGAAGCAGGGATAGAAATTCATTTTGAATCACAACTATACCTGGGGCTAAATCATTCGGATGGTGCGATTTACACATTCCCACCTCTCAGGGCAGTGCATAAAGCACAGCGCGGGCACATCATTCATTTCAGGATATTGCTCTGGAACGCACTGTCAAGCGAGTGTTTCATGGCACACGAGCGAGGCTTGCTGCAAGGAACTGGGTGCGCTCAGCAAGTAGCGCTCGGTGCTCTGTGTGACGCTCCACCTTCGGTAAGAGAAATGGACTCCTGGTAATGGACTACAATTTCTTCCCCTCCAGGAAGGCAGCGCTGCAGCCATCAAACACGTCAGGCTGGAGGCAATGGTGATTCATCTAGTCCAGCACACCATTGCTGGCAGCACCCAAAAGCAGACGCTTCAGAGGAATTACCTGTCTGGGTGAAGTGTCTTCCTAGCTCCAAGCCACCACCGCTTGGCAGAGGACCTGAAGCAGGACTGGATCAGTCCGGTGGGGCAGAGACTGCAGAGGAACGCTTGCCTATGGTGTCCTGCAGCATCCAAGACACCAAACCCATTAACGCCGGAGAAACAGCGGCAAACGAGCAAGTTTTCACTCCTTGACGCATACTCAATGCACTAGGTACAAGGCATGGATGGCATGAGAGCACTCCAAGGAGAACAGGACCCGTAAGATACTGCAATATAGGGGCTGGGGAGACCAGAGCCTTCCTGGCTACCGGTGCCCATCTCCAGCAGGAGTTCACCCATCTGAGAAGCCTGGAACAGGCTGAATTTGTGCAAGGTCTCCTCCTGCTTGCACGCCTGGGGCTGCAGCCTTCAGCCCCAGCACAAACACCAGGTCTTGGTTAGTGAAATAATCCTTTGAATTCGAGCAGCTCCCATTTCACAGACCACCACAGCTGTTCACTTCCCTGCACGCATTTTTACAGTGAGTTCTTCCCTCCTCTCCCCCTCCCCCAGATTTTGCTGCCTTTTGCTCCTAAAGTTCAAATAAACACATTTTCAGGACGATAGTTGTAACTTTATCCCTTATTTTTCATTTTCCTTTTTTCAGACCGGTGTCTTAAGGCTTTCCGACTTCAGAAACCTTGCAGACACAAGACTTACTGCATTGCCATGGCCCTTAGCCACCACTTTGTTCAACACAGAGAAGAAATCAAAATTCAAAAGGCAGTTCAACAGCCTTGACATTATGGCTACAGCAACACAAGGAAAGACAAAAGATCCCCCAGTTCAAACCTCCAACACCCCTCGGGTCTCTCTCGTGTTTTGCAGTACCTCCCTCATCTCAGTTCCAAAGTTTCCTTCATTACACTTGAATTTCCTGCTCCTGCCCACTTCCAATTTTCTCAATTTCTCCTGGAAAGGGGGGGAAAATCACCCAGGAGGGCTTATTTTACAACACAAGCACGGAGCCTCCCTGCCTGGCTGGGGCTGTGTCTCTGCTGCACATGGCTCGCGTCTGGCAGGCGGAAAGGAGCAGCGTGCGGGGCGGCTGTACGTCCCTCCCCGCACGAAACAAACCCAGCCCTGAACAAAACCGATGTTTACGGCACACGCGTGTGCACGTGTAGCCCCAAAACATGAATCAAAGGCCCGAACGTGCCTCCCAGAGAGCCAGCTTCTCCGAAGCAGCATTTCCAGCAGGCAAAGCCAGCAGACTTTAAATCTTCCGGTCAGTTTTTACACGTGGACTTGATCCTCAAACACGGCGCTGGTCAGAGATTGGGTTTCACTGTGGCTATTCCTCGAGGTCTCCATTTCGGCCAGTTCCCAGTGGCCCTCGCCGCTATGCAAACCCTCCCGCTCTTGCAGGCAGACAAGGGACAGGGTATTTCCAGCCCTGCACGGACACTCGCTGGCACAGAGAGCTCCAGGAAAGGACCATGTGATGCAACCCGGCAATAACCCCAAGAGTCTGGTCCTACCCCAAGAAAAACAGCAATTTTCCCCTTTCCAGGCCAGAGCGTATTGAAATATCTGCCCTCAGGGGAGGCTTTTAAAAATCAGGATTTTCCTACTCCTTCACCCAAGGAGATCAGGGGCAGAAGATATCCTACAGCCCCCTCCTGATCCAGTGGCTCAAAAGCTGCTGATTCCTGGCGCAGCCCATCTGGTGACCACGGGGAAGGACGGATGGACGGGGACACGCAACCTACCCAGATCCTATAACAGAGCATGGGGAGAGGCTGCCGCTTGCTTCCTTAAGTAAAGGATAAAGTTTTAATTTAAGCTGATCTCTGGGGAGAGAAAGAGGTTATTGAACCCATAGGAAGCAGCAGGGAATGAACCAAGTGACCCCAAGGCCAGGCACAAGCAACCGGGATTCCCAAGGGTTACAAAGCTGGGGGGACAGACGGGCACCAGATTTGCTGTGGATTTTTTTCATCCCCTGCTCCAGACGCACACACATTTCCCTTGTGCTGCCTTACAGAGCAAACAAATGTCATTTCTTTGGGAAAACTGGAAAGACTATTTTCTTCCCAACCCTTCCCCCTCTCCAAATCCTCCCCCCTTTGCAGCTTGCAGAAAAGTGCCCCCTAATCCCCAAATTCTCTCTCTACCTGCAGCAAGAGCTGAAACCCTACCCATCCCCTCCCCCAGCCCTCCAAGCGTGCTAATCCATCAAATTCCCTGGCCTTGCAGCCCACCCCCAGCCCCGACAGCAGCAATCCTGGCACCAGATGTCCACTGACAAAGGCAGCGCCAAGCATCAAAAAGCAGTCGCCCCATCACCCCTGTCCCAATGTGGCCCCTGGGCAAAAAGGGAGTTCAAAGCGCAGTAACCCGCCTGCGCGGCCGAGCATCCTTCTGCTGCTGCACACCCTGGGCACCCGGGAGCCGCTGAGGGACCACAGCCCTCACCGGGGACGTGGTGACAAAACTTAAACGACATCTGAGCCTGTTGAGGGGTTACAATTCCCCCTCTTGGATCAGGGATTTAAAACAGGGGTCACTGATGGAAAATAAAAGGGATTTTATTTAAAAAAAAAAAATCAAACCCCAAGCAAGACATCTGTGCTCTGTCCACATGACGGCTGAAGCAGCATTAGCAGCGACTTTGTTTAAATACGACTGTTGCAAACCTCCTCCCAGCATCCTCCTCGCTGCCTGCCAGAAGGCTTTCGCTAGCCAAACCACGCTCCAGATTAGCCATCTGGATTATCTGTATTTGCTAAACCCGACCGCAAGACCGGCCTTTAAGACAACACACCCATCTCCAGGGATTTGTTCATAGAAAGAAAAGTGGAGAGGGGGATAATGTCCATTCCACCTCCTCAGTAACTTTTGAAACGCACTGATTTTTTTACCCTTTCTTCCCTTTTTCTTCTGTTTGTGGGGGTTTGGTACTATTGCTTCCGGTATTAGGGCATGCTGCTTACATCAGCCTCCTCTGTCAAGTCCCGCTGGGCAGTTTACAGTCTCAACCCCCATCCTTACTTCACAAATGCCATTTCAAGCCTTCCCACATTTCCCGCAGAGAAACAGGAGAAGCAACGTGCCGGCAGGCACAGACCGTCCCAACACCACGCAGGAAGGACAGGCTGTGCGTGCAAAAGCCCCGCCTGAAACCCATCCCCAAAAAACCTGTGTTAACAGAGCCAGCCCAAGAGCAAAACCCAGCCGAATGAGCGCAACGCCCCGCTTCTACAAATAATTATTTGCACCAGACTCCCCGGTCGGCTTTTGAAATGGGTCCAGCTAATGGTTTCCCTGATTTGTACGGGAAGAGCATCTCTCCTCCCTCCCACACCCCGAGCATCACTGCGCCGTGGGGACAGCCCCTGCCCTCCCCAGCCACCCACGCTCCCACCTCCTCCGCAGGCAGGGACCGTACGCAACAAATGCTCGCAAGGCTGGAGGTGCTGAGGCTTAGGGGAAATCTGAACTGTCATTTTCCCTATTACACCCAGGTTTAGTGCTGCTGTTACAGCATCATTTTATTTATGGTATTACTTCTGTCATTATAACGATCCTACATAAATTCCACATACCGATTCCGTAACAATACTTGCTGCTATTATAATAATGATCCCATCTGAATGGCACAGGTGCCATTATCAGAAAATCTGTTTGTAATAGAGAATCAACTGTAAAAAGAGGCATTACGCCCAAATGAACTATTTAAGAATTACCATAAACAGGAGGCTAGCCTCAATTCCCTCAGCTGCAACGCGCTGCTTCCTGCCTTATCGTAAATAGATAGCAAGTCAAAATTAGCAGGTAAGTCATCCTGTGACTTGGGAGCTGATGCTGAAACCGAGCACCGCGTGGCTTCCTCACATGAATAAAACCTACTTCCGCACAATTTTAATAAAGAATTTTTGCAACGCACTTACTAAGTGCTAATGAGAGCACTAATCAGTACACGGAGAAATTGAAACACACCCTTAGAAACCCATTAAAGAGTCATCCACAAATAGAAAGGAAGGGCAGAACAGCTTCTTTAAAAAACCCAAACTCACTCAAGCACATTATGAGCTCACGCAAAATTAAGGCAGCAGTCACTTTGGAAATGACATAAGATGCATGGGAAAAATAAATGTGTTGTAGGGTTCAATTTGATAGATCTTCATCCCTGCACGTTCACAGCTGTAGCATCTCCCAGGTGCCTCCTGATTCAGAAGGTTTCGCCTACCACAACAGTTATTACTCCTACAAAATAGTTCTGGAAGGGCAGCTACTCCTTCAAAGAGAGCTTCTAACAGATGTTTTCCCACTGTCAGCATTTGAACAAACACGATGTCTCACACCTTCCACAGTCCCTAATTTTACCAGTTCGTTCTTCACACCCGCAAACGCGGCATGAAATAAATTCAAATGTAACAAGATTACACTTCCCCAGTGCCACAGGACTCTGCCGAGTCGGACAGCAAAGCCTTGCATGGGAATAAAACATACCTGGGGTTCAAAATCTCTTCAAACAGAGGGCAGAGGATGGCTTGGGGGGAGTGGTAAAGCGAGTGCCTTTCATCTCCAGGTGATGGGTTAAAAATTCAGCCCAGGTGAGCAGCATCTACAAAGTAGTTACTACACAAGGGCTGCACAGAAGCCAGCATGAAATGAGCAAGTGGCTTCAATCCAGCTCTTTGCAGACCGGTGTCAGACAACTTGTCGCTCCTACACCCGGCACCACAGGGCAGCCCCCAAAAAGGCACCACGGACAGGATCGTGCAACCTCGATTTTCTCCTTTACACGTAGCCGGGTGACACTGGCACTGCTGCTCTTTTTTGGCCTGCGCCCACACGCAGCAGACAGGGACGCTCGAGCAGAAATCAGAGATACCGGGTCTATTCCTGGCCTCGCTGCCGACCTGCCGCGGGAGCCTGGGCAAGCCTCACTACTGCTTCAGCCTCGTCTCTTTTTGGCCAAACGACTCGACCCGTAGCGCTTCAGCACTTTTCACTGGTCGACCCTAAAACACTTCACAGAAAGGAGTTATGCATCGCTATTCCCATTTTACAGACAAGGAAGCTAGCAGATTGCCATTTCCCCAAGGCTGTTTTTCTGGCACGCTCCTTAGAGATTAAATCTAGTGAAATAGCTGCGCCGTACAAGAATCTGTACCCACAGGCCAGATTCAACAGCGAGGGTAAAGAGGGTGTTTGAAACTCACTGTGATCAAGGTTAAGAAACATAATAAAACACCGTATCCTGCTTTTCCAGCTCTGCAGGGTAATGAGGGATTTCCTCATATACCTGCTGCAACTGTCACCTTTGCAGGAATTTAGTACCTAAGACTAAATTCACTCTGTCTGCACACTGAACCCTCAGACAGTTTATTTTGGTACCTCCACCTCCCAAAAAAATGACACATATCTCTTCCAAGTCAAAAGCATAATTGGGCCTTCTCTGGTTTCAACGCCTTTGAAAAATTACTGCTTTGCCTTCTGGCTGCAGGAGGAGGTTGCAGAGCAGCCGGACCGCAGAGCAGGAGCCCCGACGCTCCCCCGCTCCTTCATTTCCACTCTGACTGGCAGAAAGATTTGGAACAAGCATCCGCACTTCTCCTGGAGGTGATGTACCTCTTTCTGCACTAGGGATCAATGACACGTTCCCAAGATGATAAAAGACACCTTCCCCTCTACTTGGCAGGTTCTTGGAGCAATAACATGAAAGGATGGTGAGCGTTATGGTTTTTACTCCAGGGAGAAAAAGCAAAAGAGGGAAGCACAACCCCAGAGCTGCCATCCTCTGTGCAGACCCCTCCTCCAGTGCAGCTCAGTCCCTGGTGCAGGACCAGCTCATTTAGCCGGAGCTGCCGTCTGAGCCAGCCTTACTTACCGTCTCCGAGCCCACATCCCAGCACACTCCTCCGCAAGAAGTGAGAGGGCGGCTTGAAAGGCACCAATCAACTCCAGATGCTTGTTACGTTAGAGAAAACGCAAATCATGAAGGAACTGTTAAAATGGCTCGATTAGCTCAAATGCACATTTTTCACCTCCTCCTTTTTGGTGGGAAAAAAACCCAAACCAACCAACAGGGTAAGTCTGTAAATAAATATTAGCCTTGTAAAATACCAGGGCTGACAAGCACCTTTGCAGCCAGAAACAGACCCGCGGTGGATTACAGACACGCACCCAACGAACACCGAGCCAGTTACGAGAGAAGAAAAATTTCTCAGTACAGGTGGTTTGTTATTCTCAGAAAGTCTCTTTTCAGCAGATGTTCCTCTGTTCTGTGTGTGGCGATCCCAGCACGCTTAAATTTGTGACTTCTCCTCCGCTAAGTGACGTTTTCAGGAAAGGGGAAATGAAAGGATAGCAAGATGCAGCTATACAAAGCACAGGCTAGAGAATCCTCTCTTTTTTAAGAGAGGAATCATAATGTTAATGTTTGAAAGTGCTTTTCATATATAGCAATGATCAGCTTAATCTTTACATTTTTTTCCTTAACTGGAGGAGAGTTCTCTGCCAACAAACAATATAAATTTAAATTTAATTTCAAGTGTTCCTTTAACTGCCTCAAGTCACAGCAGCTGCTGTGAATTCAAAGTTAGAGCCTTGACGTAAAAGTTACCTGCAACATAAAAGCATTTTGCCTTTGCCAGAGTGAGAAAGAAATCATAAAGGGATAAAATACAGCCATTTCTCAGGAAAAGTTCCAGCTACTCACTTCCCATAACAAAATGGAGCATTTTTTTTCCCCCTCTTATGTTTCTAAAATTACATATTTTGGACAAATCTGCATTTCGAGCTTGAGCAGTAGTATAACGGCTAGCAAGCAAGTCATATAAAACTGAGAAAGCGAGTTATATTTTAATCCCGAGAACCGAGCACAGAAGTTGTGCTATGTTTACAGTGCATAAATTTTGTACGTTACTCAAACGCTCAAAGCCTGTGTCCTGCCCGGAGCTGTGGAGAGCATCGCGCCGGCGACTGCTGCAGACCTGGGCTGCCTCTTATTCATTAAAAAATAAAAGGCATTTCCAGTATGGGAAAAAAACATGTAGTAAAAGGGGTAATTTGGAGAAAAGGGCGAGCTGGAGAGGCGGCCCATAAAGCGCTCCCAGCACGAACAGGGGTGCTGGACGCGGTTTTTACACTTTGTCTCTTGTTTTGCAGCAAAACGCTCCCCTGAGCCATTGGCTGGAGAAAAAGGGGGAGAAGGGGGGGTCCCCTTCCCAACTCCCAGCCCCAGCCCGCGCTCCCCCTCCATCCCAGCGACGCTCCCCATCGCCCCGCAGCTCGCAGCTGCACCCCGGCCAAGCAGAGCCCCACAGAAACGGGTATTTTAACGCTTATCCACCGGCGGGAGCCCAGAGGGCGGCAGCCCGCCCTCACCCCCGGACCCCCGCGGCCCCGACTCCTCCTCGCTGCTCCCTCAAGCCCGGGGCCCGTCCACGCCCCACGCAGGGAGGACGCGGCGGCGCTGATGCTCCCCTGAGGAAGGCGCTACCTTGGTGGCCCTGTTTCCCCTTCTTAAAAATGAGGGAAAAACCCCATAAATTTGTAAATCAAACCGACTGTCTCGAGTCTCGTTTCGCTGACGGAGGGGCTCCGGGGGTCTGGGGCGAGGGGAGCCCCTCGGCGCCCCCGGGGATGAGGGGGCTCGGCGCGGGGCAGGCACTTACCGGGAGGGGACCGGCCGTCCCACCCGCGCCGCCCTCGGTACGGCGGCCCGCGGCGCCTACGGGCCCACGGGCGCCGCGACCCCGCCGAGGAGCCCGCCGCGGCCCGGGCGGAGGGAGGCGGAGCCGGGGCGGGGCCGGGCCGCGGGGCCCGACGCGATCGGGGGAGCGGGGCGGGGGGAGGCCGAGGGGGCAGCGCGGCCGAGGGGGGCGGGAGGCCCGGGGCGGGGGAGCGCCGCGGCCGCCAGGCCTCGCCTGCGCCCCCTCAGGGCGCCCGGCCGCGGGGTCCCTCACAGCCCGGCCACCCCTGTCTGGTCCCGGATTCCTCCGCCGGTGCCCCCGGAGCCGAGCCTTTGGGGTGCGCCCTTGCCAGGCCTTGGGGTGCCCCCCCTCCAGCCTGGCCCTGGGATCACCGCGGCCTGGTCATTCAGGGTCTCCCCGAGCCTGGCCTTGGAGTCCTGCCTGGCCCTCTGGGGTCCGTCCCCCCATACGGGGTCCGTCCCAGCCATACGGGGTCCGTCCCAGCCATACGGGGTCCGTCCCCCCCATACCGGGCCCTCTGGGGTCCCCTCACACACAGCCCTGTCCCCACAGTTCTCATGGTACTCCCCAAAAATCAAAACGAAAAGCCGCTCTCACCCTGCCATGCCAGGGGAGCACCGCTGCTCCCCCCAGCACCCCCGGCCACACCGTCACTCGCTCATCCCCACAGGGCAGCCGCTCGCTGGCAGCGCTTGCCAAGGGGAAACTGAGGCACCGCAGCCAGCACGCACCCCGTCCCCTCCGGCCGACAGCGCCCAGGCTCTGCCCTCAGCAGCTCCCATCCCGGCAGGAGCCAGGGCTCCCCCCGCGCCCCCCAAACCCCACCAGAGCGCAAAACGCTGGGCACGGGGCAGCTCTGAGCGGTCCCATGCCAGCCCGGCGCAGAGAGCCCAACAGCAAAAGGTGCAGCTGGGATAACCGCCGCCTTGAGATTTTTGGCAATACAAAGCCCAACGCCACTCATCGGGTCCTTGCTACCTTGGGCTTGGCTCTACAATCAGATAAACTCTCACCTCCAAACACTTAACAAAAAAAAAAAAAAAAAGAAAACCCAACAAAAAAAAGCCACAACCTTCTTCATTTATTTTTCATGGAGCTCCACAGACGTGCAAAGCTCTTGCAGCCATCTGTAAAGAGAGAAGGTAATTCCTAGCCTGAGGACTTTATAGTTTAAATAAGACATAACGCAGCAAGAGAGGACAGGGAAGAGAAAGGTGAGAGGGGGTGTGCAACAAAAGGGTTTCTTCAGAGAGAGATTAGGATATCACGATTGCTACAAATACGTCTTTGCATTGACTCTATACAGGATTTCAGAGGAGCTCTGTTATCTCTGGGCAGGAACAAAACACTCTGTACTTGCTCTTCCAAATCATACCAAGAAGCTGGAACCGAACAAAACCCCCAAACAAAAAAATCACAACAACAAAATTCCTTCTCTCCCCTCCCCTCTCGATTTTGACTATTTTTTTTCACAGACATTTTGCCCCCCTTTTTTTTTTTTTTAAAAGCTCAGGGTTGAAAATCCTCCGTCATTTGGGAATTCTCCGAGCCAGTGACCGTAGCGGGGCTGAGCACGGAGAGGCTCTTGGCAGGCCGCAGCGCGGAGAGGGCTGCACTGGAGCATGTGCCTGGGAGAAGGGGGGGACATGGGGGGCAAAGGAGGCCACATACATTTTTAGAAGAAAAAAAAAGAAAAAAAACAAGAAAAAAAGCGTCACCGAGGCCTGCCTGGCGTGCACGCCAGCTCTGGGGGCTGGGAGTGGGGGAGCGCGGGGAGGAGAAACGCTGGGTGGATGGAAGTGAGGATCCAGATTGAAAACAGATGGGATTTTTCTTGCCAACCTGACATCCGAGACCGCGGGAGGCGGGGTAAAACTTCCCCTTCGGAGAGGCTGCCAGCCAAGAGATATGGCGGGGCGGAGCGGGGGGGGCCCGAAAAATCCCAGTTTGGTTTAAAATCCCTTCTCGCTCCCTCTCGCTGGGGCTCCCTGGATGGCAGAGAGGAGCCCGCTGGAGCTGGCTTGTTTTTAATACTTGGAGAGGTTCGATTTTACCATTAAGTGTCTGATTCATCTGTTCCTGCCTGCTGGAACTAAGCCCAGCCTGGCAGTTAATACTTGCCCTAGGAGACATTTTAGGGGCATTTTGCACCCACGCGGATCCCTCTGCATACGCACACGAGGGAAACCCGCGTACGTGCGCAGAAATAACCCTGTGCACACCTTCGCCCTCCCTCACGGCACGCTGCGGCCAGCGTCACCCTGCAGCTAAGCGCCGGCCACAGCCTCCATCCACCCAGGGACGAGCTGGGATGCGGCAAACCCACGCTCGAGTGTGGCTGCGAAGATTTCCACGTAAAGGAGGCACTATGAACCATCGGAGGACCTCACATCTCCAGGTACAGCCCCTGGCACCTGAGCTGGTAGCCTCCAGCAGCCCAAGCTGCCCAGGTTTTAAGAAGCTGCAAACAAATAATGCAACAGCCCTGAAGTGACTTAGCGGGGATTCACCCAGGAGTCAATTTGTGGCCGGTTTGGGGCAGGGCTGAAGCAGCTCCCACTCTGAGTCTCGCCTCCCGCTTCGTCCCTCCATCCACGCACCCCACGCTTCGGTGCAAAAGGGACCGGCTGGTGCAAATCCCACCCGGTCTGCAACAGAGGTGGCAGAGGGGCCCCCGGTGACACAGGGACCCCACGAGTCCCCATGCTGAGCACTGCATTTTGGGATAAAGATCGCCGCAGCAGGACAGCGAAAGGCTCAGGGCACGGACAAGCCGCTACCCAACGTGCATCAAGCGATTGGCAAAACCGCCCCTCCGGCAGAGCGCGGGCGTCCTCCCCGGCCTGGCAGGGACGCGAGGTCCATGCTCCCCCCAGGGATTTCACAGCTACTTTACAAACCAGAAACAAAAAGTTAATGGTGCAGGCTTGACCACATATTTTCCAGGGGCTCTGGGAGACCGGCTCTCCGCAAGCCGGCTAACACACACTCTTTTCATTCAGAGCTTTAAATACCCAATTGTGTCTGTTTTCAGCACACTCATTTTTAGCATTTTAATGATATGGTCCCCGGCTCTCGCCCTCCTTGGATTGGCCACAGCGTGGGGGTTTTTTTCTTTTTTTCTTTTTTTCCCTCTTTTTAACATCTTGCAGAGCGAGAGGGGAAGGGGGTTAGCAAGAGGTCACACATTTCTCCCAACCCAAGTGTTTTTCCAGCAGGCAGGGGGTCCTGCTGGGGACAAAGACAAACCAGCCCCTTCGGCTGCCTGTTGGCTGCAAGCGCTGCACCCTCCGCTGCGGGTCCTCAGCGCAGGCGCGGGACGGGCGCGCTGCCCTCGCCGGAGCGTTTCAGGAAGGTGCACGATCCAGGCACGCTTCCCATGAGAGGCGATGGGCAGCAGCACCCATCCCCACACCCTGGCACAGCCAAAACCTCGCTCACCATGACCAGCCCTGGAAGAAAGGGTTTGGGGTTTCCCATTGCGAGCGCGTTCCCTTCGTCCCCTGTAGCCGGAGCTTTCCTCAGGCCCCATGGACAGGATTTTTCTTGGCTGCACCGCTCCGCTTGTGGCCAGGCAGAAGACCCCATCTACAAGCAGGACGTGGCACACAGCGTGGGCACAGCGCCTGCTCCCAGCCCGGCTCCCCAGGTCACACTTGGGCACCCTGAGTGCCTGCACCCACCTCGCATCCCCCCATCCATGCCCTTGGCCTGTTAGAACAGCTCTACTTTTTCCACTGGAAAGCTCCCAAAGAGGCTTCAGACGTGTTAGAGCACAGCTCAAAGACTCCACCGGGAACTACAGGGAGCCCTGAGACACAAAGGCACCACGGGACCCCCAAAGCCCCACACCTGGAGCTGCCCCAGGAGCCCCCAGAGCCTCCCCGGACGTGGCACCCCACTGTGCCGCCTCCCTGGCACAAAGCAGACCTAAACCAACGTGGCGGCTGCTGATTTCAAATAGCTGGCTGCAAAAACAACCCCAGCTTCACCACCACCTCTAAAGCCACTGGCTACGCTGCCCGGAGCGCCCACGCAGGGGTGCCAGCTTGGTCCTGGGTGCACGGGGGTCCGTTTGGCTCTGCGTCTGCCGTCATTGTGCCGACACAGCAAAGCTGCTCGGGTCCAGGATTGGCTTCGGCATCTCCACCCAGCCCTGCTCCTAAATCAGCTGGAGCACCCTGTGCGCCCCAGTCATGCAAACTGCTGACAGAGCCAAGGAGGCAACAGGAGACTCGCGGCTGCACCAGAGAGGAACCAAAGGTGCAGGACTTGTGCTGTGCTGCCTCCATGCCTTAGCAAACATCCACATCTCCCGCCTTCCCCAAGCACACCCAGCCCTGCTTGCTTTTGCAGGTGCCGCTGCGACCCGGCTCTTGGCCCAGACCAGTCCCGAGGGACGTCCTTTCCTCCTGCCACCCCACGTCAACTTTCAGCGTTTTCCCCATCCCCTCTCCCCCAGCTCTCCAAACACATCATGTCCATATGAACCATCCTTCACAGGGTGCTTCAACATCAGCCGCTCAGCAGATTTTTTTTTTTCACCAAGTAATATCAAAATGATATTTATTAAATTTGCTCTCTAAGTCCCTCAATCTGCTCCATAATACAGTGAATCTGCGAGGTGGTTTCACTGATCCCGCCTCAATGAGACCAGATTAACGCAGATGATCCCGGCTTTGTGGCTCCCTCGTCCCAGGGAGGGTCAGAGGTTGTGCAGAAAGGCAAAACCCGCTGGCAGCGCCGGTGCGGCCGAGCCGGAGGAAATCACGTGGCCTCTGAAAATGATTTCCGAGGTTAATTCCAGGTGGGAAGGAGGGAGCACTCAGCGTGGACACGCAGCAATTTTTAAGTCTTCGGAAAACCCGTTTGACTGTTTATTTCAGCCTCTCTTGCTCTTATCTCCCTCCTTAAGCGTATTGATTGCACCTGCCCCCACCCCACTCCCCAGCAAGAAGCCCATTAAATCTAAAGTTAGCTCCAGAAAGGTTCATCAGATCCATTATCTCTGCATTCAGCTAAATTATGAAAATCATTAAGATAAGGAGGCATGGAGCCTATTAGTTTCCTGGAGAGGATGCTTTACAATTTTTTTCCTTCTGCTTCCACATTTAATTACCTTAAGTTTCACAGTATTTAATTCCATTTATTAAACCTTTAATACATAAAAACAAAACAACAACAACAACAAAACCACTGCTGGTCACCTTTAGGAAGGAAGGGTGCAGAGCCAGGGTACGGAGCAGCATCTGCTCCCCCATCCCCTTCCCCGCTCGGGTCGCAGAGAGGCTCCGATCCCGCGGCTGCGCACAGACCCAGGCAGCCGAGCTGGAGCTGCGCTTATGCGGGATGCATCCGTTAATTAAAAAATTAAGCATGTGGCCTGGGGTCCATGCAAAGGGAAGGGAACAGCGCCAGCCCAGGGTCCTCCCGCGGGCTCCCCCAAGCCAGGCTGGTCCCCAAGCCAGCTGCCGGGAGCTTTGCTACAACTGGGGGGGATGACACAAAAAGCAGCGGGGTTCTGGGAACTGTTGGTTTTTTGTTTGGTTTGTTTTTTTTTTTCCCTAAAATTGCAGGAGCACAGTTTAATCTGCAATGCCACCACGCCCAGAAAGCCCCAGTGGGGACGGTACTCCCACAGGTACAAACACAGGGATCCTTGCTCAGTTATTGGTGTTATTTTTTGGACAGACGCTATTTTAGGAAATTGATAGTGAGCCTACAGAAACAGCAAACCCCCTCCCCCATGCTTCAAGCAAGGTCAATCAGAAGCATTAGCATCTCTCTGGCTGCATTTTGCCTTCCCAGAGATGCTATTTAGCAATCTTGGTTGCTATTAGAGCAGCATCTAAAACCCCCTGATCCTGTAATGCCGAACAAGCTGTAACCCTCACGCCGGGCTGACTCTTTGCCATCTAAACAGGACAGAGACCAAAGAGTAAAAACAAATCCAGAGGCACAGCCGGGAAGAGCTCGGCACAGGGTCACCCACCACGCGATGCACGGAGGGGAAGATGCCAAGCCCAAGCCCAGCTGGTCCCCAAGCCCAGCTCACCAAGACCACGGCATGAGGGCTGCAGATCCGCGTCCCTGTGAGCACACAGACAGTTACGTCCCCATATACAGCATCTCCAAACACCTCCTTGCAGGACATGTCAACATTTGAACAATTCATAGGCTACTAAAACTTTTCCTGAGAAGCTGCAGCCATTCACGGAGCATCTTACGAGCCGTTCGTAGACCCTTCTCTCCAGCGCTTGCAAGGCACGGTTTGCAAACGCCGCTGCCTTCAAGGCCTGTCTCATCACGCATCCCAACAGGGCCCCATGGCTCCAAGCAGCGCAGTTTCTTCCCATCGACATCTTTTACAAGATCAAACCTCAAACTTGGCCTGCATTTTGCATTTGGTTTTTAAATCAGGAATCACTCTGGAAAAGTAGCACCAGGAAGAAAAAAACAACTTGCTAAAGTGTTCCCCAGCAGCATATCCACATACTTTAATATAAAAAAGCTGCTGCTAATTTAAAAAACAAATGTTTAAGCAATCAAGCATGTTTATTTAATTTGTCCTTTCTGTGCCAGAGAAGGCCCGAGCCGCTCGCAGTGGCTGCCACACGGCGTTATCGAGTGTGTTCACGGCAAGGTCCCCACGCGTTGGGGTGGGAGCAGCTTGGAGCCCCAGCCCAGCCACCCTTTGGGGGGAGATCGGCTCCTCCCAGCCCCCAAGAGAGGGTCCCTTGGGACAGTCCAGCCTCAGACCCACCACCCTGACATGAAAATGGACATCTAGAGCCTAAAGACAGGACTCGGGATTCAACCCATTGCTTGCACCCAGCACAAACCAGATCATCTCTCTGTTCCTCCAAGAGCAGAGAAATTTTAGTTCATTTGCCATCACTGCAGACTACTGTTTTTTCATTAAAAAGACCGTGTATTGTTCTGCTTGCAAAGAGGGTGCAGGATGCACAGAGACAGGTACAGGGGAAGCCGGAGCCCCAAAACAAACCCAGCTGGAAAGGGGCAGCCGCTGCCTCGCCACGGTGAGACACTGCTGACCACAGGTCCTTTCCATCCATGGGCTCCCAGGAGCTCAACACCAGCAGCTTAAAAATACAACTTGCACTCTATTTAATTTAAATGCTCTGAATGCAGATCAACTGTTGGTTTAAATATTCATTGGTGCCACAACGGGACCCATGAGCCCCATAAGTGGGCTGGGAGCTTCATCCACCGCCGTGGAGCACACCTTCAGCTCAAGGGCCACTTCGTCCCACCTTACGGCCACGCTCCCCAATTAACGCCAGCCTCAGAGCCTGCATCTCTTATGGCAACAGTAAACTCAAAAGGTACTTTCCCCTCCTTTTTCCCAAGCCTCGCCAGCAGCGAGCTAAATCCAGATCTACTCTTCACACCCACCCACGAGCTGGGGCAACCAGCAAAGGTTCATTAGCAGGAGGAGCCGTGTTCCTCTTGCTTTGAACATGAAAGCAGCCTGAAGGGGGGCATTTTGTGGGGGAGGAGAATATTCATCACAAAAAAAAACCAAAACATGGAGCAGCAAACACTGCCTTCAGCCTCTCTGATCCAAAAGGGCTCCTGTGGACAGGGTTAAGGATGGGGCATTACCCAAACCAGGGCAGCGGGGAAGCTTTTTCTTCTCAAGTCACCTCTCAAAGAGACCTCCATCCACTTAAGCTGTGGGATATGAGCGTTCACCTGCTCAGCTTTCCCTCTGGCTTCCACACAGTGTATTTGGGGTTGGCTCTTATGCTCACAGCCGTATAACCTGCTGTTTACATAGTTAATATACCACGGAGGCAATGCAAGACACACAGCACTAAACCAGAAAATAAACAGCCCTGTTTCCCAGCTGGACAAACCCTCCATCTCTCTTGACACGAGATCCTGCACCGTTATCACCTTTGGCATGAAATATTCCTGAAATAAGTTGGCCAGGAAGAAAGTTTCAGGGAGATGCAATGGCAGCAGCTGGATGGCAGCCCCCAAAACTGCAACGAGCTGCACAAGGTCCCTGCAAGGGTGCAGGAGGAATATTTTGGGTGCCACTGAACGCAGGGACTGGGGAGGGGAGATACGACACTGGGTACTACCCGTGGGGGTTTGCTCTGCAGCAGCAAGACCTGGAGGTGAGGATGCTCCTTCAGCCTTCCTACACCATTAACTCAGCAATCAGGAGATGCTGGATGCTCCCATGATGCAGTGTTTTATTCTCAATGTCTGAAGCCAAATGTTTTTTTGTTAACCTTTGGAGGGCAAACACAGAGTAGCCAATAGCCCTAAGGAGCCAGGTAATGTTGGCTGTTCCTTTGAGCGAGTTACCAGTAGCCCAAGGAAAGCCTGGTCTTCTCAGGTTCATGGGTGTCATGTCAAAACCTGATAGATTCACAATGAGTTGCGTCCTGGGCTCCTGATGAAGGATGGCTCTGCACATGCCCATTTCACAGATGAGAAAATTCAGGAATGAACTGGAAAAACAATGTTCCCTTGGTCTGCAGCAAAGCAGAGAATGGAGCCTGCTCCCAACCATCCTTCCACCACACGCCATGGTTTTCACCGGGCACGTGCTGGGCAGTTTCTGCAAAGCCCTGAAAAGCCTCCGAAGGCCCAAACTCACCAAGAAGTGAGCAATAACCACAGGACAGCGACTCTATGGATAATCCAGATTTCTCATGGATCCCAAAACACCTAAAAGGACCCAATTCTAAGAGCACAGGCAAGTCCCTAGAGAGGCTGGAGAGCCCTGTGCCGCTCTTCCCGACACTGGAAAAGCTCAGACCCAGATCACACATCAATATCTCCTTTCCCACCACGGCACTGTCAGGAACGGCGATGCCTTGGAGAGGGAGTGGGAGCGCAGGAGCGTGAGCGAACCCATCATAAGCAGGAACTCAATTTTGCCCATCATTATCGTTGGCTTTAACAAATAGCTTCTGGGGATGGCAGGTACTTTATTAATTTTTCCCCTGTGCAGCATGCAGGATGATTGAAGAAATCACTGGCCTGTTGATTTGTTTGCCTCCCTGGCCCAAAATAACTAGCTATTTATTTTTAAACAGCGGGATGCATCAAATCCTCAAATTGAGGCGACAGAGCCAGGAAGACGTGCCACACGCATCCATGGCACCGGCGCCTGGGCAGAAGGTCTCAGCCCCTTTTTCCACATTGGGAAAGAAACAGGTCCAAGTCTCCCACTCGCACTTCAGACACGGGAAAACTGAATAAAGGGATTTTCCACCCCACCGGGTTTCTTCTGGCAGCCACGTTCCTGGTGACCCGCTGGACTCACTGCCCACCGTGCCCGAGCTTTGGTCTGCGTGAAACCCAGGGAGGGTTTGGGCACCTCAGCCTCAAATACAGCCCCTGGCCTTGGACTTTGCTGCGCATCCCTGATGTGCGGGGTGGTGGGGATCTTCTGGGTGATGCAGGACAGAAAAAACTGCAACGTGCACACTGGGAAGCAAATAATCTTGGAAGGTGCTTCTCTCTCTAACAGCTCTCCTGCAAAACCACAGCCACAGGAGATACCACAGCACAGGCTCACAGCACTGCAGCACCTTGCTCAGTCCTCCAACACCCTTCCAACACCCAGGCAAGACGTTTGCCACGTCCCTGAGCCCTCCTGGAGCCCCGGAGGTCGGCAGCGAGCTGGGGCCAGCTCGGGCGCCCGCATCCCCATTGGAGCCAGAGCTCCTCTCCTCTCCCAGCGGCCGCAGTTGCTCGTGCAGGAGGATTCAGGATTCACGTTTTGCCCTCCCATGGGATTGCTCCGGGAGCGCAGGAAATGCCCAAAGCAGCAGCTGATGCACAAGGACTCATGCGACCAAAAAAACAGGGTTAATCAGCCCTCCCGAGGAAACACCACGGGAGCTGCCAGCTGGGTGTTTTGGGGGTGATCTCCCGGCGGGGCTGCGCGGGCAGGAGGGAGCATCCAGTCCAATGACATCCGCGGGACGGGCCACCTCCTCCACAGCTCTGCTTCGTAAAGACGTCCCTGGGGTGCAGGGGAAGGAGTTTGTCAAGTCACACAACCCCAGCAGAAATTACGCCAGGCAGCTTCAATATCCCCATCCTGTAGGCCCCTACAGATGACCTTTTTTTTGTGCCTTTTTTTAAGCACCATCTCCATTCTTTGTGGTTACTGAGAGTGTTTTCCATATGAGCAGCACTGGAGAGTCTTCCGGAGCCTGCAGCCATCCCACACTGGAGCCTGCTGAGCAGCCAAGCGAGACCTGCAAAACCCCAACGCAGGCTGCAAGCTGCCACGAGGACCACGTGGGCAGTAATGGATCTACCGAGGACTTACGACAAAACCACTGCTGGGGAAAGGCAAGGCTGAGAAAGACGGCACGGACAGAGGGAGCTGCAGCAGCAACGTGCCACGGCCACGGGGACGCAGGGACAGGGAGTGAGAGCAGCCGGCTCCAGCGCTGCCAGCACCGCTGGGCTGGTGCGGGGTCCCCAAAGTCCCTGGGCAGCGGTGGCTGCTGCCTGCGACAGTTCAGCAGGAGCTGGCTCTCCCCGCACACGCTCACCCGCCTGCTTCCCAGAGAGCCTTTTTTGTTTGTTTTCTTTCTTTAGAAAAAAGGAAAAGGGGAGGGAACCATCTCTGCAATTCTCCAGGGACCCAGGACTCCTCATGCCCATCCCCAGCACAGGGTTAAACTGCATTAAGTCTGAACAGAGCTCTCCAACAGAGCCCGAAAGCAGAGGAAATGACCTCCCCCTGCCCACAGGCTTCCTCTTGCTCCCTGGGGATGGCAGAAGGGACCCGGGGCTGCATCTGCTACCTGCCGTACACACACCCCATCAATAACGTGATATGCAGCACGCTATTTAGAAGCGGGTCCTGTGCAACTGTCGGCCGCACGTTGAGTCATGCCAGGCAGCGGCACGGGCCGGTGCCTGCCTCCCGCTTGGCAAACGAGGCCTGTGCTCTGTGTAAACACGACGGGCTCGTGCCCGGGGCTGTGCACGCCGAGCCTGGCAGCTACGCGCGGCCACAAAGGCGGCGCTGCCCTGCCCAAACACGCCCGGGCGTGGGCTGCGGTTTGTGCGGCAGAGTCATTTGCATTGATCTTGCTTTGCCACTGTAGCGTGCTGGGGTAAATCAGCGTACGGTAGCATCACCTGATTGATGGAGGTAGGTAAAGACTCTGCTTTCCTGCCTTGGGAGAGAGAAACAGCAATTGCCACCTCAACTGGGCTGGGCTGCAGCACCAGTAGCTCAGCTGTCCCATGCCTGATGCAAAGACCCAGGTGTCTCTCTCTCTCTCTCTCAAAGAGACCTGCAGAAATGCACTGCTGAAAACACAGCAAACGTTACACACTACTGCATACCACCACTCCATCCTCCTCCTCCCCCCGTCCCAGCCACGCTTTCCCTCCCCTTCCCACCCTGTCCCATCAGCCGCCGGCTGCAGAGGGGCCCTGCCAGCTGACAGATAAAGCTTCAGGTTAACAAATCCAATTTGTTGGACACAAAAAGCCAAAGCATTTCATTTCTGCTGGCTTTTTCTTTATGAAATTGCTCAGACGTTCAAGACGTGAAATGTCACCGTGTCACTTGGTGGCAGCTGAGAGCTTGGCTCTCTGAGAGCTACCCCTGCTCAGCTTGAAGGGAAGGGGGACAGGGCAGACAGGGCCACCGTCCCCCAGTGGGGGCCATCAGCCCATGCCTCCCCCAGCTGCCAGCCCAATGCTCCCAGTCCCACGAGCTCTCAGCAGAGCACAGAGGGATGTTAACGACCAGTGCTAGAGCACGAGCACCCACTCGTGATTGCACACAAGCCCCTTTTGCTCTCCTTGGCCCCCAAACCCTCCATCACCCTCCCCTCGACTCGGGAGCCAGCTGGAACCATCCCATTTCCCTGAGCTTCCCCAGCGCTCTCTGACCGCCCCGGGGGAACAGAGGGCTCGTTCTGCTCCTGCGCTCATCCCAGGCAAAAAAAACCACAGCCACAATGCTTAGCCAAGCCCTTGCATCCAAAAAGCACATAAAATCAACGTGCACGAAGGCAGATCTGCCCCAAGAGCCAAGAAAGGGCCGTGCTGCCAGCTGCCCCACAACAGGGCGGAAAATCCACTGCAAATCCCTCCCCAGAGAAGGGCAGGAGTTTGCGCCCCTAAAGGGTTTCGCTGTGGGACGACACTTGCTCAGGGCCTGCCAGCAATGCCCCAAGCAGCTCCCTCTGCTCCGGTGGAGACAGAGACTGCTTCTCGGGTGCCTCCTAGCCCCCGGGATGCTGCTCCATTTTACTGCAAACAGCGAAAGCAACAACGAACAAAGCCAAAGGGTTTTTCCTAGGGCCACTCGGGGCATCTGCCATTTGGGTAGGACACCGCGGCAGCATCAGAGGCACCACATTCAACCCGTTCACATCCCACCAGGAGCAGGGAAAGCTCTGGCACGTGCTGGTGAACCATGCAACGGCGCTTTGCCATGACCTCTACCTCCCGCGAGCTGGGCCTCGGAGCAGGGATGTCCGGAAGGGTTTCTGCTGCGTTATCCCACAAGCGGTGCTCAGGGCACTCTGCCTCCAAAGCAGAGGGACCCAAAAGCTGCGTCAGCACAGCAGGAGACGGTCACAGAGGCCACGGGCAGAGACAGGGCTGCGTTCCCCGCCAGGTCACGCTGCGGGGCAGGGAGCGAGAGCTGCAGCTCCTGGGCACCCCTCCAGCCAGGAGGGAACCCGAGACCTCCCTCACGGGTGAATTTGCTGCTGGGAACATAGAGTTACAGACCGGGCGATGCTGGAGGCAAGGCAGAACAGGACACCCCGCGGCGCGAGGCCCAACTATGCAAGTTATGAAAGCGCCTGAAAACAAAAACGGTTGGTGTCCATCCGTCTGCAGGGCCGGAGCCACCAAGCCCATCACCAGCAGCTTCACTGCAGACACCGCTCCAGTTGCGTGTTTAATTGCAGGAGGCTGGGGAGATGATGAGCTGCTGCAGGTTTCTGTGCGTCAGCCCCAGCCTTATCTCAGGGCTGGAGCCTCCCTGTACGTTGCAAGGCTGATGCTGGCCCGAAAGGCATCTCTGCTCACATGCACCCGCGGGGGGCAACAGCCGAGGTCAGCTGCAGCATCTCCCATCCCTCCCATCAGCCTGCATGCAGGACGTTATGGGGATGTCGCACTGTTGGTCAAAGTCTCAGGCTCTGTGCAATGCCCAAAGCATAGCCACGGGATGCAGCAACGTGGGAGCCCACACTGGGATTTCACAGTCCTGTCCCAAAATGCCAAACCCCCATCCCAGAGCATGGCAGGTACCAGGTGGGAGAGCAAAGGCTGCTTCCCACGCCAGCCCGCCATGCTCCCCGGACGGTTCCTGGTCCCAGCAGCAGGAAAGGATCACGAAGATGCACAGCAGGGATGCTGCTTCGGTTTGCCTCTGGGGCACACAGAAAAACAGAAACCAAGAGAAGCACTGCCAGGGGGTCTGATCCAGGCAGCGGTGAGCAGCCAGAGTCCAGGAAGACACATCTTTGGTCAACCTTGGCTGAGCAGCAGCTGCCTGTCCTGTGCCCGGTGCTGCAGCGTCCAAGGGAGACGTGCCACAAGCATCCGCAGGGGCGAGATGGAGCCTGGACTCTCCCGCGGCAGCGGGGAGCTCCCACTCCCACGGCACAGGGCTCTGCCAAAGCTTCAACGCGTCCTCCTGGGAGGGGGCGGCCGTGGCACGGAGCCCCGCCGGGAAGAGCGGCACAGCCGGAGAGGGGGCAGCTGGCACCGAGCTGAGCAGCGGGGCTGCGCGCCCCCTCCGCTGCCAAGCCGCACGGGCTGTTCCTGCACCCGGCGTCCCTTCCACCGCCTTCTTCCTGGCGGCATCCCCCACGCGCCCGTCTGCTGCCGCCCGCTCCATCCGCCCCCGTGCCGAGCGCTCCCAGCTCATCCCATCCCACCTGCCCCAAAGCTTTCCCAAGAGCCCCAAGCCTTCCCCAGAATGGGGCTGCTTGGCAGCAACGTGGGTTTTCCCGGCTCTTGCCCACTTGTGCCAAAGCACATTTCGAGAGACTCGACGGCAAGCAAGCGCGCGCTCATGGCATCAGCCGACTGCAAGTGCAAGCGTGCCAAAGGGTACCTCCGTCCCGCGCTCTCCTGCTCCCGCTACCTGCGTCCAGAGGCTGCAACTGCACGAGGAGCCCCGAGATGCACGTGCAGACAGAAAGGGACGGACAGACAGGACTCCATTTGATGCCACCGCTTTCAGCACTGCCTTGACGGAGGGCACTGAGAAAGCAATACAGCCATCTTGTGACTTAAAAAAGCCCAAACCTGGCAATTATTTACATAGGCAAGATTTCAGGATATAGGGTTCTTTCCCTCCTAAAAGACTAATCAGAAAAAAGTGGGTTTAAAATAAAGCGATTTCCAAACAAAAATCCAAGTTACAAGTTTTGCTTTAATTTTATTCTGAAGATTAAAGCATGCCGCAGAGCGTTCTGGGGGCCCGATGAGAGTCCAGCATCACAAGCTCCTCTGATATTTCCTAGAAAAACCTGCAACCGAGTCACCCGTAAACACTCCTCATGAGGAGGTTTAGAGGGCTCGGAGGAGAGCAAGGCTCTCTGGAGCAAGCACCACCTGAGATGCTGCCAGACAGCCCCTGGCTCGAGAGCATCTGTCCTGCAGGAGTCAGGACAGAGGATGAAAAATTGAGGCATGGAGAAGGGATACGACTCGCTCAAAGACATCGGAAAAAAGTCAAGGGTAAGCCAAGAACAAAGCATCGGGCTGGGAGATCCAGTTACGAGACAATGCAGCCTAATTACAGCCTGGCTCTAGGTGGTTTTTAAGGGCAAAATACAAGCCTACGTGCTCCGCAGGCTGGACCAGCCAGGCCAGCGCTGGGGACGGTGACTCTGGGGCACAGACCCCTCCGGGGATGGCCCTCTGCCCTGCTGCAAAGTGCCTTGCAGAAAGGCTCTGGGCAAGAGCTGAACCGCTTCTCCCCTGGCTTCCCAGCCCACCAGCATGGGCTCGGCATGGGCTACTCCGGCAGCATGAAGCGCTCAAGCGAGTGGCAAGCTCACCCCTTCAAGGAGGCACCCAAAGAGCACAGACACGACCTGCCTGCCCCCCCGGCTTCGCCAGTCCTCTCAACCAGCTCCCCTAGACGCAGAGCAGAGACCCAAACTGCGTCACTCATCCTCGACGAGGTAGGACAGTGGGGACAATGTCCCAGGTCGGTCCTCGTGCACAGCTCTGTGCACACACCTAGACCGGGAGGACCCCTGCCAGCCGCAAATGCACCTCCAGGCACGAAAACTGCGTCTCCTCTCGTCATCCTCTCCTCGCTACTCCTCACCCAGCCCAAAATCCAGCCCCTTGCCAGGCCAGGTGCACACCAGAGGCCCATGGCACCCACCTGAGCCCCCACAACCCACGCTGCACGCTCCCCAGGGCAGCCGGGATGAGAAGCCTTAGCTGCGAGGGCCATTTAATATTTTATGCCCTTTCCTCTCTTACTTCTAAGAAACACTTTAGTTCCTCCCCACTTCCCTCCTTTTCCTCTTTCCAAAGCAGCCTTATGCCTATTTTCAGGTCAGCACACCTTGGGGCTGCTGGATGGGTGCTGTCCCCAGCTCCGACGGGAGGAGAAGCAAAGGGACGCTCGTGCCCTCCACACCGCTGGGGCAGCTGCTCAGCCCGGGGATTTTCAAGCTGCTTTGCGGAGGGAGAGATGGATGGATAAAGCATTGAAGCTGTAGTCCTGCTGCCTGCAGCTCAGGAGCAGATGTTGAGAGGTCTGTGGTCGCTCTCAAAACCCAGACGGCCTCACCGGGATCCCCTTATGGGGACCGGCAGCGAAGCCTTTAGGGCATGCAGTCTGCGAGCAGCCCCGGGGGCCAGACGTGCCACCGGTGCTCCCACGCCGCAGCGCCAGACAGGCTTCTGCAGGTCAGGCTACTAAAATTGAGGTGCTGAAAGGTGATAGGGGCTGCTGGCGGCCAGAGCTTCCTCCTCATCCTTCCCCGAGGAAGCGGGATAACGTCGGAAGGACAGGCAGCGATGGTGGCTCGTCCTCAGACCTTGCCGCCATCTCCTGCCCTGCAACCCAGCTCCGCTCAGGTTCATTGCCATCCTCAGTCTTTGAGGGTGCCCAGGCGTGCTTTGGGCTCCTGGAATAAAGAAATCTTCTTATCAGCATGGCGCAACAAGTCCTTCCAGGAAAGAGTGAGCAGGGAACTTGCTCGGCTGCCCTCCCTGGGGCTCTGTGCAGGTCTCAAAGCAGGGCCAGGGCTCGCACGGCACTCGGGCAGCATCCAGCAACTCCAAATTCCAGGGGACTTCCCTCCTCCTGACAAGTTTTGCAACAGGAGAGAAACAGGCTGCGAATTTCAGGGCCTGGACACCGGAGAGCAACAGAGGTGACAGGAAATCCCAAAACAGAGGAAAATTCAGCTTGTTCTGGGTCAAATGCAGAGGAGGAAGCGGAGACACAAGCGGAGGCGCAGGGAGAGGAAAGCCCTTTCCAGAAGAGCAGCCCAAGAGGTCAAGTCTGTACAAGGCTTCTGGGGACTCGCAACGCTTCGATTTCGATGCCGAAGGTTAAAAGCCTAGAGATGATGAGGGCCCCAAAACCTCTGGGGTCTTTCCCAAAAGGGGCTCAGAGGACGATCAGCCAACAGCTCTCCCTGCTGAAGCGGGGCAGTCCCGATGGCACGCGGGACCAGCAGCCACCATCTCCCGCTGCTGCACAGATGAAAAAAAAAATCCATGCTGGCCACAGCAGACGTCACCTTCGCTTTGGAGCGGGTGGCCGAGGCCAGCAGCCGAGCCGGGGTGCACCGATCCACCCGGCCATGCCGGACAGGGAGGGCAGATGCTGAATTCCCGCGGTCAGAGCTCTCCGTGAAACAGCAGCCCTTGCTTGGCAGCAAAACCCATTATGAGAGGAGCGAGACGAGCAGCACTTTGATGGATGCTCCCCGGCTGCCGGCAACGTGGGGATGCAGATGCCATCGTGCCGGGCGGGGAGCTGGGGCCATCGTGGCTGTGCTGCGGCTCCTGCCGGGGGACCGGGGAGGAGGTGAGCCGCGCCGCTCAGCCCCCGAGCTCCCCAAATCAGCCTGCCCTCCCCGACACCGTGCCGAGCCTGCCAATGGTTGAACTGCTCCCAGGACTTGTGCTGGGTCCTGCCCGCTCCCGTACTTGCTCTGGGCACCACAGGGAGAAGGGTAAAACAGCTCACCTGAACCGTACACAGCGCGGCACGTGCTTTGCCGCATGCGGGGCCATCACCACCCCGGCACCCCACGAGAGCTGGCGTAAAGCTGTATCCCCTCCTGCCGAAAGCACAGGGACAGTCTGGGTTGTGCTGCTGCCAGCCGGGACAGCGGCAGGGATTCACCCCTCCCGGGGTGGCAGGGGCAGCCCGGCTGCCCAGTGCCATGGGGGTTAAGCTGCACTGGGGCACTGCCCTAAGCCCCCAGCCGCAGGCAGGGAGCAGGCAGGACAGGGGCGGCGTTTAAGGGTCCCTTCAGAAATCCCTGGGCAAGAAAACACTGTCAGGTACTAACAGGGACACCAGGTTACATCCGAACCGCCACCATCTTAGAGCCCTGAACAGAAACAGCCACATGCAAATACCACCAATATACCTGGGAAAAACAGATTCGCTTCTTGCTTTATTTATCAAGCGATTCTCCGCACACAGACGGGGTGGGAGAGCAGGAACACATCCCTGAGACACCCTCTCCCAGCTCCAAAAACATATTCATTATCCCCAGGCGGCTTCTGGCAGGGCGGAGAGATCGCTCCCCGATTACAGATGTTTATCAGTAAGCTATAATGAAGGTGGGACACTGACGCCGTGATGAATATTATATTTCAGGAAAATTTAAATGAAATGATCCATCATGCCCAGCAGAAGATCAGCAACACCTTCTGCCAAGCACCCACACCCAGCCGAGCGGCTCCTCGACCGAGGCTCCGCTTCGGAGACCTGCAGTCACCTTGGCTCACCGCTCCAGAGCAAAACCAGCGGCAACAGATAAAGAGAGGCACTTTGTATTTCCAAGCGCACACAGCGAAGCAGCAAAGCTAACCGGCTTGCTTGCAAGAGAGCCACAGCCTTCCCCGGCACGGCAGCGAGATATCCCCCTTGCACGGGCTCCACTGAGCATCGGGACAACCCGTGTTTCATTTACTCGAGCGAGTTCGGGTCCTGGCATTCAACACACCCAGAAATAGAGCGCCCTCGGAAACAGGACATCGTTCGTGCAGGATGCAGAGGGGAAGGGTTACAGAGCGGCTTTTCCCTTAAGTGAAATATTGCCGCCGACTCAATGGAAGCAGGAGGTTCATCCCTCCTGGGAGGAAGCTATCAGAAACCACTCTCCCTCTGAGCACCGCTAGCCCACGTTTTGCTATCTGTTGCATTTTGCAATCAGGCAAAACACTGGAAGAGGGCAAGAAGACATTAAAAAGCAAGAGCGGGTGCAGCGGCGCGCAGGGCAGGGACACCAGAAACGCTACAAGCTGCTGCAATCCAGACACGAATGCATTACACATTCATCTGAATTTTAAATACAGAACATTATGACTGGCATCCTCACAACTGCCACAGCAGCCTCGGCACTACAGCTTTTATGGTAATTCACAGGGAGTTACCCACAAGGCACTGCAGAGATTTTCTTGGCAGCCATCCTAAACTAATTTTTATAGGTTAGTGTACAGTTATACATAAATGTTTAAGAAAAATAAAATGGCGACTCGGAGGGAAGGAGCCGGTCAGGAGGTTTCTGCGCCGCTCCGCTCACGGCACGTGATGGCCCAGTGCAAAATGCCACAGGGCCAAGGTCCGTACCACCGCCAGCGACCCCATGCCAGGGACCAGAAATACCAGTTAATTCATGAACTGGTTTGCACTGGGCAAACCCCGTGCACCAGCCACCACAATGCCCAGCCCTCTGCATTGCTCCTGCACCGGTGCCTCCGGGATTCCAGAGCATCCCCCTGCCCTTTGCAGGGTGTTCGGCTCAACCAGGTCACGCCTGGCCAGGGGACGGCACCGCCGCCACACTGCCCGCTCCCAGGTGGCCCATCGGGTGCCTGCCCGCAGGTACGGGTGCTGGGCTGCGGTGCTCAGCCCCCTTCTTCCCCTTCCCCCAGGTTGCCCAGGGCGGCTGAGCACACCGGCCAGCTGCCTGGAGGAGACAGGAGCAATCCCAGGGGATAATGATTTGCTGGTGGAAACCACAGCATCCCGAGAACCGCCTTTCACGTGCTTTGATGCCAAATCCTCTCCAGCACCGTCCCTGCCCGCCCAGGGTCACCCCTCCGCCCCGGGCACGTCCCCTCCTGCCGGGAGGAAAGGCCGGGTCAGCCCCCACCTGCCTACTCCACCTCGGAGCTCCCAGCGGGACGCGGCTCTGCCCATCACCTTTGCTTTCCGCACGTCCTGAGCCGCGCCGGTCAGGGGTGACACGGGAACTTCACGTGGCGACTGGAAACTGCTGCTCAGCTTCCGACTCCCCTTCGCAGCCGATGGAGGGAAAGAGTCAAAGCCGCTGGCAGCGAGCGACAGCAACACGCAGTAAACAAAGGAAAGAAGCAGCAGGAGGGAAACCTTGATCGGCGCAAGCCAGAAGCAGCACCCATCTACGTTTCACGGGAACCAGAGCCAACACTTGATATCAGAGCTGAAGATTAGTTTAAAAAAATAAATCCCCGGTTCCTGCAGCTTTTGTACGCATGAACACACACGTGCATTTGCAGCACAGCGAGCAGGTAGTCTGTCCATCTCTGCTGTCTTCACAAAAGCAAAATGGAGGGAAGCACGATCAAGACTTTCAAGAAAAAAGAACCTTTCAGGTTTATATCATCTGTGGAATTACTAGCAACACTGATTTGGATACAGGAACACCACGAAGAAGAAAATAATTAAGTAACAGCTCAGAGTGAGAGATGGTGAGATACAACTCAAGCTCCACAAAGAGACAACACGCTGAATTTCAGACGAGGCTGCTGTTTTCCCCGAGACGGGATTATTGCATTTTGAGAAGCCAAGCAGATACCAGCACACCGTGTCCTCCCTCTCCTTCCCTCTATTTGCAACCCCAGCTCAGTGGCTGCAAGCAAGAGAGATCGAGAGTGCTTTGCCTCCAGCCTTGTGCCCTCTGTGCCCAGAGCACGTGGTTACCCTGCGTAACTCTGCATCGCGTCACATCTTTGCTGCCCGCAACAGGAGTGAAAGGGGGGGAAAAATAACCTTAAAGCAGCATTATATAAAGTTTGGGCATTTCTGAAGTTAGGATCTGGTGTATCTCAACTCATCCCTCAATCGGGCATGTAAATCCAGCACCTCCCAGGAACACGGCAGCAAGCGCCGAAGAGAGCGAATCATTCCTGAAGTGTGAGCAAACCAGCTCTTGTGCTCTTGAACTGGCAAACTGGAAGAAACTCAAAAGCGGGACACCAGATACATTCACACCTCCACCCTGCAGACCACATCCGAGGTGCCCCAAGACCAAAGCAGAGCGACGGCATTGGGAGAGGCAGGACCCCCAGGCGTTGTGCTCCCCGCGTACAGACTCACCCGTGAATGCTTCGCTACTCAAACACCAACAGGTTTAAAAATCCCCCTGGAGAGAGAGACCCTCCTTGCAACCACCCGCGGGACCCACCACGCGTTGCAAATCACGGCTGCAGCCGAACCAGCCGTGATCCGGCCAGCCACGCTGCCCACGCGCTGCCGTCCACCCTCCCGCCTCCCGAATCGCACCATTAAAAGCCACTCGACCTTCAGGTTTCCTCCTCCGTTAGGATGTCCCCGCGAAGGTGGGGGCATCCCGGTTGCTTGCAAGGTCACGGCCAAACTGCAACCCTCTGGTCTGATGTAAACCTGCACCGTATAGAGCAATCACCTACAAAACGAGGCCGTAAACAAGTGATTCAGCTGCTGCTTTGCAAAAACAGCCCTGACGCCACGGCAGGAGTGGAGACCTCCAGGAGCTGGGCAGAAACAGCCACAGGCTTCCTACCCTAAACCATCACACAGCCCCAATTTAATCTGATTTATGCAAATGTTAAACCAATTTAGGTGTGCACACTGTATGAGTTGCCTGGCCCAGTTTAATTTGATAGGTTTTTAAACCTGTTTAGACAAACTAAGATCTGCTTTCTAATCTAGAGCAGCCCTTAATTGTGCAAATATTGCCAGGGAACTAGAGCACAGATGTTATTACAGGTCCTATTTGTATGACAACACTCAAGCTGCAATGGCCTGAGCTATACTAACATATGGAAGAGGGCAATGCTAAAAATCCCATCTCTCTCTGGGCTGGCCATGTCCATGCAGCAGGGCTCCAAAACCCCGCTCTGCTACACCTGGAGCTGTGCAAAGGCCATCTCCAAAGCCTTCCGAACCCACGATGCACAAGCCCAGGTGAGTCCCAAGCAGCCCAGGGCTGCAGCAGGCTGGCTGGATCAGGATATGGCAAAGCCTCGCTTTTTCCAGGGCAGGGGACGGAAGTCCCTGATGGGGCCAGCAAGTTCCAGGAGTAGGGAGAAATCCTAGTGTTGGGTCCTGGAGTGTCCCCATCCGCACGAGCTGGGCTATCGTCACCCTCATCACCACCTCTTTGCCTCCAGAGACAGAGCAGAGCATCCCTAAACGCCTCTGAAGATCTGCACCGCCTTTAAAAAGCTCAGGTGTGCGCACTCCTCGCACCCGCACGTGCTCCCTCCTGACGCCTGGACGTCCCCGTGGGACACACGGACCCATCCCCTTCCCCTGCCGCGGCAGCGCCTCCGCCTCCTCCCTTGGCGGCTGCGCCCAGCGCGCGCGGCTCGCACGCGTGCGCGGGAGCCACGCGCCAGCCACGCCTGCCCTCGGGAGCTGGTGGGAGGACGGGAGCCAAGAGGCTTCGTGGATTAAAAAAAAGAAAAATAAAGTTTAAAGCAACTCACACCTCCCAACCAGCTCCTTATCAAGTGATGTCAAGAGGGCAACAGGAGCTGAAAATTACTTTTTTGGATGATGCTGGGGCTGCCCTGCGCGCAGGACACGCGGCTCTGCAAGGGCTTGTTCAGACGAGCAGCAAATAATCCAACAGCACAGGCAGCTATTGCAATGGGAACGCCAAGCTCGATAAATTACTAAGCCAAGACAATGATACCCAGGCTAGAAAAAAAAAAGTCCAAGAGAATTACATTGGATCAGACCCAGAAGTCTGGAGGTTTTACGAGTTGAAGGATGGGAGAAAAAAAAAGGCGGGGGAAGAAAAAAAGACAATTTCCAGTTTGCTAGGCTGATGTCAAAAAAAAAAAAATATCAGTCAAGTTATAAAGCAAACAATCAGAAAGAGAGGATAAGAGAAAAAAAAAAAAAAGAACCTAACAAACAGAGCCCGCAGATTGTTCCAGCTTATTGTGTAATAAACTTTGCAGAAAGGAAGCTGGCCTGAGCTTTGCTACTTCAGGGCTCACGAGTTTAAAATCGACAATTTTTTAAAAATAATACTGTTATAGCCAGAAGCTTCACAGCGCGCCCAGCCTGGTTGTTTTCTTCAGTTTGCAAATATAGGAGAAAAAAAGAAAGTTCTGGGGATCCTGCCTGGAGTCACCAGCCCGGAGCAAAGCCCAGGGCTCCCGCTCCCACTGACCTCCCGCTAGCAGCGGGAAGCGGAGAGCTTCACGGACGGAGGGAGCCGGGCCAAGGGAAGGGATTATTTGAAGGAGAAAGTTAGGCACATTTTTCACGCTGCTGAAGCAATGATATTTAACCAAAGTCACTTGCAGATTTTCCTTTTTTGGGGAGAGAGTCATGAATAATACGCATGTTCTTATCAACTCATATAAGACGAATTTAAAGCTCAAAGTTCAGCAACTGTGGATTAAACTACTTAGCAGCACCTTTTTAATGCAACGGAATAACCTCTCTCCTTACCATACGCTCGCACTGCCCACACTGACTCGGGTTAGATCTGGCTTCACTTTATCTCGGTATCCTATACTCGCAATTTTATCTCTGCAATGCAAAAGAAAAACTGTTTTAGTTGGGAAGGGAGAGGGTTCAAATAAAATCCATGCGCGGTGGCAGGCCACAGGCAACATCTCGCATCCATCATGACGACTCGCCACCCACGCAACCTCATGCGCCACGTGGAAAAGCGGATAAAGAGTTCAACATGCGTTTACTACCTCGAGTTATTCTGCAATGAGGCGAGCAGCTGGATGGGACCTGCGCCCCGCTCCGCGCCGGGTTCAAGCCTGTTGAACCACGGGGGCACGGCCACGCCGGGCGCCGCAGAGGGCATCCACCCCGACCTGCTGCCAGCCCAGCCGACCCAGCGCTGGGCTGTATTTAGAGACCTGAAAGCAGCATCAGGCGGGACAGTCTCCACCTCACAGACAGCGTCGAGGTCTCTAAACATGGCCCGAGCCCTTTGGGCAAGCGTGGCAGGCAGGAGTCGTTCCTATGCTATGAAGAACCACAACCACCACCCCCTCCTCCAGCCTCAGTTTCCCCAGCGTGTGGTCACATCGGACATCCCACCTGGCTGGACCTCAGGTGTCTCGTCACCCTCATTCCCACCTTCCCCCTGCAAAGCAGCAGCAGAATTAAGCTCTACCAAGAATCCATCCTCCTGGAGAAAAAGGCACATTTTTCCTCTTCTCCTTAGGCAACCGTCACACCGGTTATTCTTTAGCATCCAGACAACAGGCAGAGCAAATCTGCTCCCCTCGGGGTGAGTCGGAGGAGACACCCCAGGCAGATGCTGTGTTTACCAAACTCACGTTTATAAAACCTGGAGAGCACCAGGGACCAGGGGGACAGAGACGCAGGGGACACGAAGGACCTGACCCAGTCCTGCCAGCGAGGCCGATGCCAGAAGACAACTACCAAAGGACTGGAGGACCTCCTGCCCCCCAACACCTCCATCGCCCCACGCCCAAGTGTGGGAGCGGCTCCGCTGCGGGGACCCCTCTCCCCCCGCGGGCAGTGCCCCGCATTACCCAGTGGCACCACTTCAGCTGGAAGCTCCTCTCACATTACTCAAAGTATTTATGACTTTTTCCCATTTGAAATATGGGCCCTTACCACGCACAGGAAGGAGGAGGAGAGTGCCAGCAAACTCGTTAATTTATAAGTCAATCTGGCAGGGACAATTAACAGCTTTCCCAGCGTCGGGTTGGCAGGAGGAGGGGTACCTTCCCCAGGGAGGGCAGGAGGGTCCCCGCATCGGCACGCACCCTGCCCTGCCGAACCCAACCGGCTTCGCGCTCAGGACCCAGATGCAACTTTATTTTCCCCCCATCAGGAGCTCCCGCAGCCCGAGGGGAGGAGCAGCCTCATCCCCCGCAGCAGAACCCCCTTCAGGTCACGCCACCAGCTCCCCCAGCCCGGCGCAGGTACACAACCCCCAAAACACGCTTTATAGGGAAAAAATATAAATCCATAATATTTTGCTGCTCAGGACACAGGTCCCTGCCCGAGCGGAGCTGCGAGGCAGCGCTGGCAGCCCGGGAGCTGCGGGCAGGAGCAGAAGTGCAAGGGAACGTCCCCTGCAAATTCAGCAGGGGGTTTGTCTGGGGAGGGGACGGGGGGACGCTCCAGGGGTGCACCCCTCACCCCCGTGGGGTCCCCCGGCTGGAAGGAAAGGCTGGAAGCCTCCCCCCCAACCAAAACTGCTTTTCCCTCCCAATTGCAACGAGCGCTTTTGCAAAAGCGAAGCCTCCCAGGACTCGGAGAGGGCAAATGCCCAAAGAGCGGAGACGGCCCCCGCCCCGGGAGGGTGCAGCACCCGCCGGAGGCACCACCCGTCCCCGCAGAGCCCAACACCCCTCCCATGGGTGTCACCTCGTCACCAGCATTTTTTTTTTCCCGTTATCCCACATCTACACCATTTGCTTCCCCAGGAGGGACTGGAACGGGATCCTCCCCATGAAACACAAACACCATTACTCATTACTCTTATTTTGGGGTCTTTTTTCGCCCTCCATGGGACAAGTTTTGGCTCGGGAACACCGGGGCTCCGGTGACAGCTCTCGCCCGCCGCAGGATGGCCCCAGGGCTCGGGATTTCAGCTGAAATCCCCGAGGGCGGATGGAAAACGGCTGCCGACCCCAGGGGTGTCCCTCGGTCCCCAGAGCCAGCTGCACCTTGCAGGAGGAGGAGGTTTGGTGCAGCCACCCCAGGGGAGGGGACCCCCTCGTCTAACACAGGGTCTGGGGTAGTTTTGGGGTGACCTAGGTCCCTTCCTCGCTGCTGTCACCGTCACCGGGCCACCACACAGCCAGGGGAGTGGGGCGAAACCCACTTCCCGACGGGCTCCGGAGCTGGCGGGGAGGACAAGGCACCCGCGATGCCACCGGTGCTTGGGTGGGGCGAGGGCAGCACCCCGGGGGGACACGGCTGCGTCCCCAGGCTGCGGCATCGCCCTGCCAGCACCGCGGGGAACGCTCCGACATCTCCTCCGGCACCCGCATCCCGGTGATGCTGCTCCGAGAGCGACACCGGCTTTGCCACCGGCGCATCCCCAGCGCACGCGGATGCCGGGAAGCGGAGAAGCCACCGATCCCACCGAGAGGGGACACGGGCCCTCGGCCACCCTCCGCCAGCACGGGTGGTCCCACAGTGCTGCTCGGTGGGAGCGCAGCCCTCAGCACGGGGCTGACACCAGAACACCCCAAATCCCGTCCCGCGGGTCAGCGCCCCGCACCGAGCGCCCGCTCGCCCGGTGGAACCGCGGTCGGGAAGAGGTGGCCGGGGTAGGGGACACACGCGGAGGGACGGAGCAGGGGGAGCGGGGGGAGAGCACGGCGGGGAAACGGGGTTGGGGGGGTGAACCGGGACCGGGGCGCGGGAGGGAGCAGGGCTCTCCCCGGGGACCGGCACCGGCTGCGCCCGCCCCCCCCCCCGGGCAGGTCGCCCCCCTCCGCGGGCTCCAGCGCCTCCCGGTGCCCCCTCCCGGTACCGGTGCCCCCACCCCGGCTCCCCCTCGCATCCCCCCGCTGCAAGTGCCGGTGGTCCAGCGCGCCCCCTCCCTGCGCCCCCCGCTATAGCGCGGCCCCTTCCCCCCAGCGCAGCCCCCCCCCCGCACCCCTCCCATGCGCCCCCTCCCTATAACACGCCCCCGGCTCTCCGGTGCCACCCACCTGCACCCCCCGTGCATCCCCCCGCTACAACGCGACCCCCCCCCCCCCATCGCCAGCCGGCCGCACCCCCCCGCAACCAGACCCCCACGCAGCCTGCCCGCACCCCTCCCAAGCGCCCCCCGCTATAACGCCACCCCTCGCCCCCAACGCCAGCCACCTGCACGCCCCCCCCGCCGCCCTCGCTACACCGCGCACCCCGCCATGACGCGACCCCTCCCCAGCGCAGCCCACCTGCCCGCCCCCCCGCTACAACGCCGCCTCCCGCCGCAAACCTCCCCCTCCCCACAACGCGGCCCCTCAGCGAACCCCCCCCCCGCGCCCCACCTGCGCCCCCCCGCTACACCGCGCCCCACCTGCGCCCGCCCGCCACAACGGGCTGCGACGCCCCCCACCCCCCGCCGCCCCCCGCTATAGCGCGCCCCCCGCCGTACCTGGCGGCGCGGCCGCCCGCTCCCATGCTGGCCGGCGGAGGGGCGCGGAAGGGCCGCGGCCGCCCTCCCTCTCCCTCCTCCTCCTCCTCTTCCTCCGCCTCCTCCCTCCGCCTCCGCCCGGCGGCTGCGCTGGGGCCGCGGCGCGGGGACACTGCGGCGCGAGCTCCCGCCCGCCGCCGGCCACTCGCACAGGTGATGTCATTCCCCGAGCCGCCGCCGCCTGACGTCACCGCGGGGCGGACCCCCCCCCCCTTCCCTCCCTCCCCTCCTTGAGGGGGGCGCGGGGGGCGGCCGACGTCACCGCGGAGGCGAGGCGCGCGCCGCCGGGGCGTGGCCGCCCCTTAAAGGCCCCGCGCGGGCGCGGCGCACGTGGGCGCGGGGCCGCGAGGGACGCGGGGAGGCGGGGCCACGGGCGGCCACGGGCGGCCCTGGGTGGCCCTGGGTGGCCATTGGTGGCCATTGGTGGCCCTGGGTGGCCATTCCCGCCCCCCGCCCGCGCCCTGCTGCGGCTATTTCAATAAATTTCCCATTCTCAGCGTGTTTGGGCGTACTGGCAATGCTCAGTTTGTTTGCCACCGCCAATGCATTTCTGATATTTAACGTATTTCCCTCAGTATCTTAGCAGGATCCAATCCATTTTCCCCATGGCACCTTACCGATATTAACAACGTTCGCTCTGCCCCCTTCTGCAGTGAATTCCCCGTATTCAGCAGACTCCACGTGGTGAATGTGTTGTATTCAATCCACTTCTCATATTTGATCTATTTGCCATATTTAACGTATCGCCAATATTCAATATATTACCTGTATTCAATATATTTCCTATGTTGAATACATACTTGCGTAATATATTCATCATATTTGATATTTCACACCTTCAATATATTCCTCATATTCAATATATTCCCCATATTTAATATATTCCTCATATTCAATATACTTCCCATATTTAATATATTCCCCTTATTTAATATATTCCTCCAACCTTAATGATATATTCCCCATATTTAATATATTCCTCATGCTCAATATATTCCCCATGCTCAATATATTCCCCATATTTAACATATTCCCCGTATTTAATATATTCCTCATATTCAATATACTCCCCATATTTAATATATTCCCCATATTTAATATATTCTCCATATTCAATATATTCCCCATATTTAATATATCCCCCACATTTAATATCCTTCCCATATTTAATATCTTCCCCACATTTAATGTGTTCCCCGTATCCAGTGCCTTTCCCACGCTTCCCCTTCGCTATTTCCCACCCACCGCAGCTCCGGCCGAGGACGGTTTGGCCCCACCACCGCGGCCCTGTCCATTTCTAACCCCCCGGTGCTCCTCGGAGCCTGCGATGCCTCAGGATGCCCCCAGCCTCAGGTGACCAAATGCAAAAATTAGCAAAAAATTGCAAAAATTTGCAAAAAAGGGGCAACGTGAGAGCAGGGCTGGTGGCCGATGGTTCAGCAAAGTGGAAGAACATCGATCGTGGGAGGGCTTGGCTTCCAAAGCCAGAGGAGTGATGCTGGGGAAATGCTCTGAGACTGAAGCACCTTTCAAACGGGGGGAAAAAAAGGGAAAAAAAGAAAAAGGAAAAAGGAAAAAAAGAAGAGAATTTTTTTATCATTTTCCTTTTCTGAAGCTCCTGAGCGTGCCGGGGCCCAAATCCAACTCTCCAGCGAAGCAGCTGGGTGCTCTTGCTTGGAGGGCAAACACCCGCTCCCCCATCTGCTGCTCTGTGAACTTTCCTTGATCCCCTCATGCACCTCCTAATACTGACCAAATGTCAGCCGAACGCTGAGTTTTAACTGTTCTGGGGAAATCCGGCAGAAAAATGTTATTATTTCTGTTCCGGGGGCCGAGAGGAGCCGCTCTGCTGCGCAGCCTCAGGCGCACGCATCGATATGGGATTTTGCTCGTTTTTCTGCGTGACGAGAACCGCCTGTTGTTCAGCCGAGAGGTTGCCGTTGCTACGGCCTTGGAAACAAATTGTGGGCAATAAACCTGCTCTGTTTTCCCAGATACACCAGGAAAACGCCATCAGCTCTCAGCGCCGCTGTCAGAGCCGCGGGTGGAGGTGCCGCGCGAGCCGGGCGGGTGTGGGGCAGCGCCACGTCCCCTCTGCCGTGGGCAGGTGCCTGGAATTGGAGGGGGAACCTAAAATTGATGTAAAAATTACTTTTCCTTTGTGAGAAAGGGCAATTTCCAGTTATAGGAGACCATAGAGATGCATAGGGGTCCACAGGAGTCCATAGGGGTCCATAAGAGCCCATCAAGACCCACAGGGGTCCATATAGACCTGTAGGGGTCCATAGGAGCCCATACAGATGCATAGGGGTGCATAAGAGGCCATAGGGTCCCATAGGGGTCCATAGGAGCACTTAGAGACCTGTAGGGGTCCATAGCAGCCCATGGGGACCCATATGACCCATAGGAGGGTCCCATAAGTGGTCCACAGGAGCCCACAGAGACCTGTAGGGGTCCATAGGGGCCCATACAGACCTGCAGAGGTCCACAGGAGCCCATACAGATGCATAGCAGACCTGTAGGGGTCCATAGCAGCCCATAGAGATCCACAGGGATCTATAGGAGTCCACAGAGACCCATAGAGATCCACAGCAGCCCGAGAGGACCCACAGAGACCCATAGGAGTCCATAGGGACCGATAGGACCAGCTACAAGGTGGCCACCATGCTGCTGCGCGGTCCGGCCCCACCTTCTCAGCTCCTGGAGGAGTCCAGGCTCTGCCCCGGACACTCCTTCCCATCCTTTCCTGCAGCATCTCCTATAAAACAGGGATCGATCGCTGATTTTCTTCCGCATCCGGAAAATATCCGCTTTCACCATCAGCCCAACTCCTTCCGAACGGCTGCGGAGCCTGGTGGCAAACACCACATCGCCACGGCTCCCACGTCCTATCTGCTGCATCTATGTTCTTAATGGATGTATAACACTTTACAGTAATTTCCTCATTTGTCATGCAATCAAATCCTTTGATCAGACATGGGAGAAATGTAAATATCAATTATTAACCATCCCATTCTGGTCTTGCTTGACCGGATTTTTTTATTTTTTTTTTTAGGAAGGAATTGATTCATTTGCAATTCAACTCTCCAACATATTTTTAATTAGGATGCTTCCATTTCTGGATAGGCTATATTTTTGAAGGGAGAGAGATTTGATCACTAGAGCAATCGATAAGCCATGTATATTTTACAGCTGAGAGATGGTTGTGAAGGAAAGTGTAAAATAAGTGGGGGGGTTAAATCCTGTGCATAGAGGGCTGCGATACCACGGTTTAAAATCTCAGTGGCCAAATTTGCTGCTGAACAGTCATTTATAGCCCCTCAAAGCGTGCGAAGCGTTGGCATGAAATGGAGAGGTGGCCAGGAAATTTCTGACAGAATATTTTTCCATCGGCAAATAGTTCTTTTTTTTTTTTTTATTTGAGAGTGAAGCATTTTGTATAAACATGTTGCCTTAGGCAAAAATGGCTTTGGAAATGAAAATAACAACCACAAAAAAAATTAGAAGGGTGACAGTCAGCTGCTTTCTTTTTCACTGTCCATTTGGAAATGGTTTTCCACTCAAAGTTTTCGAAGTTTTGGGTGTATATACAGGCTGAAAAGTCAGGCTGGGGCTGCAACACACATTTCTCTCCTCATTTCAGCATCCACACTCTCATGACATTTTCACTGGTGCCAGTTTTGCAGGAGGTAATCCCCATCCTTCCCCCCCAGAATCCCAAATTTGGCTTAAAATGCGGGAAAGTGGGAGCATTCTCCTCTCAGCCAGGCTGTTTATTTGCTTTCTGGAGTTTTACTGAAGCTCTGAGAGTTGCATTTTGCAAGCTGTCTCCTCCTGAAAGCGAGCAAGCTGCGCCTCTTCCTTAATCATCTGCTTTTGTTTGCTTGAAGGAAAATACCAAATATCTCATGACTTGCTATAAAGCTGTGAATGACTGCAAGGATGCGCAATTGCTGGGTGTCCTCATGACTAATGGGTGAGTTTTCGGGCGCACGTGGAGCCTGCGGAGATGTGCCCCCGAATCCTGCTTGATTTTTTTTTATCCGTCATTCTGCTAAAGCGTATGACATCTTCTCACCAGCCCAGCGGCGGCTGGTACGGAGAAGCTTCTGCGGTACTCCTGTGGTGTGAAACGGTCACATCTAATGCCATCTTGGCATCATGTTGTACCAAGACGATGTGATCCAGCCCAGGCAGACACATTTTGTGGGTCCTCTGAAGTGCAGCAAGACTTTTTGAAGGTGGGAGCATCCTTTATCCTGTAAACCCGACACCCACATCCAAAGGCATCACCTAAGGGAATCAAAGGTTTGGGCTTGACCTTGACTTACAGGGTTTGTGCTGGAGCCAGCTTTGCTCCCAGCTTCTTTTCGAACCCATTTTTGTTTCCACTGGGTTTTAATTCCTCTAAAAGCCGGGGCGGAAAGAGAATCTGCTCCAGCAGCTGCAGCCGCTGTGCCCAGACATGGCCACCAGTGGGTTGTGAAAAAAGCTATTGATCTCCCCCTTGATGGCATTTGAATTCAGTTCTTAAATTAAAGCTGGTAAAACAACAAGTTAAAGAACAAGCGTGGCGTGCGATCGATGCTGGCTTGTCGCCAGTTGACCAGGCAGGTGCCGATCCATGAACGCCATCCGTCGGGAGAGGAGCCTGTGCCGCGACCCCGAGCCGAGGGCCGCAGTCGCCGCGATTGCTTCTGGCAGATGCTGCATGTGTACGTACCTGCAGCCTCGGGTAGACGTGCTAGGGGATAATCGAGTCTGCAATTTCATCAAATTTTCTGTTTAATTTCCATTTTCTTCCAACCAGAGCAGATCAGCGGTTTCACTGGTCACCGGAGGATTTTGGCAGGTCAGCCGTGGGGAACGACCAAGCCCCTGATTTCCAGAGCCCACCTTGCATCCTCCTGGGAAAATCTTATCAGCAGCTGAGAAATCACTCCAAAAAACTCATCCCAGGCTCTTCCTGAGGCAGAAACTCATCTCCTGATCATACTTAAAGCGTGGCTCTCCATCGCTGTCGTCCCAGCAGAACCCGGCTCCTGCGCAGCAGCAGTGCTGGGACAGCGAGGCCGATGGAGCCGCGGGAAGGGGTAAAGCCAAGCTCACCGCTGCCGTCAGGAGGTTTTGCTCCAGTTTTGTGCCCTCTCCTTGCTCCCAAGTCCTTAACATGTCATTTTCCGGAGAAAACTGGTGAGGAATAAATTCCTCTATAATCACAGAGATGAGGGGAGCTCATGTGAATCCGACCTGCACGGGGCTGCACGCCGGCCCCAGCCTCGGCCCCCGCGCTGCCCAAACGCGACGGAGCTGCCAAGGTTGATAAGGAAAAATGAAAACCCTCTCCCATGGTAAGCAAACAGAGCCAGGGGAAGCACTGCGAGGCTTAGCACCCCGACAAGGCTCCAGCAAAGCTGCCGCTGCTTGGAGGCTCCCCAAAAAACATGTGTCTAGGAGACACATGCAAAAGCTCCCTGGGCTGCAGGAGCACGTTTGAGGCACAACTTGCGATCTGGGGTAGTTTGTAATTGAGGCAAATGCCTTCCAGCGAGGTTTTTTTTTGAGGTGTTAGGGTGCCTGGGGGGGGGGGGTGGCAGCTCAGGCTGGAGTGGTGCAGGGATGCACCCAGTGCCATCCCCAGACTGGTTTCCAGCAGCATTGCTGGTGCCTGGGGACCTCATTTGGGGTTAGAAGACGGGCATGCGTCAAACACGTAAGACACGCTTTGGCACTGTCTGCTCCTGCAGAACAATAGTTACTCTTCATGTTAGTTCAGTTACAGATCAAATAATCTGAAAAATTCACAAGTGGCTGCGGATACAAATTAACTTAACAAAACATTTTGAAAACGTCGCAGTACTGGGGAGAATACAAATGTGGCACGCACTGGCGGGAGAGAAAAGCCAAGTGTCTGTACCGGAGTCCTCCACATCAACATTTTCCCCGCGTCAGATAACACAGAAAGCGGCTAAAGCTGGATGAAATATAATAATAATGTGGTCCAAGATGGAGCGATGCCATATGGAAGCCCAGGGAAGTTTTCACTGCTCTTTGCTCCGCTGATGTTTTTCAGCTGTGTCATTGGTACTTTGCTTTATCAAGAACATTACGGGCTGAATTCTGTCTGTGCAGTGAAAAATGGCAGGCTGAATTTTGCTCTCTATTGCACCAAAGTCATTGGTGTTGCAGGAAGGTAAAGGACAGAGGTATTTGGCTTGTGGTCACCGTTTCATAACTGCAGAGTAAAACCTATAAAATCTTGATGAATCTTTTTAGCTTCAAAGCCTAAAAACAGCTCTTTGTGCTCCAGCCTGGCTCGGTGCAGATGCGGGTGCTTTGGATCAAGGCAGCAGCATCCTTGTGCCTGGTGCTGATAGCAACTTGTTACATGCAGAAAGCAATCTGTTGGGGAAAGAAGCCATCAGCCGATTTCCCTCTGGTTTCATTTCCAGGAGGGAAGTTTCCAGCTCAGCTGCTCAGTGGGGCTGGAGTTCACCCTCTGCTCCAGGGTGCCTAAATTGAGATGGAGTTTGGTGTGGGGAGAGGAGCCCGTAGGATAAATATGGAACGGGCTAAATAAGGAAAAGCTGCGTGGGATGCTGCAAACAGCCTCGCCGTGAATGTAACCCACTCTGTATGTAAGGTCCAAACTCACACCCACGCTGGGGTTTGGCTTTCCCCACCACGAGCCAAAGCTGATGTGAAACCGCACCGCGGTGGGTGCCCTCCCAGGGCGACTTCCCAAACACTGGCCAGACCCCGTGGGAGCCATGAGGGAGGAGGGGAGAAGCAATGGCAGGAATTTCCCCCTCTTGCTGCAAACAAATTTTCCTTTTGCAGTGGAAAAGGCGGGTGGGGGCGGGTGGGTCTGCGAGAAGGTGGCACGTCCCAGCTGGGCTGGCCGCAGCATGCACGCTCCCTGGGCACTGTCGCTGTTAGCCAGGCACAAGCATTTCTCGAAGGCAAAGCAATTGCACATCGCTTGGCACGGAGGTAGAGAGCACATTGCAGGGCGTGCCTTGGGGTGTCTTCTTCTGCCCCTGGGCTGGGTCTTCCATGGGCCTCCCGCTCTCCATCCATTAGTTATTGCCTCTTCTTCCACCCCCAGCTGCTAAACCAGGCTTTATCCTCACCTTCCTCCTTCCCTTGGGTTTGCTCCCATGCCACACGCACCTCCTCCCTCCCAGTGCAGAAGGACCCCTGCAGCCGGGGCTGAGCCCCAATCAGCCCTGCATCTGCCTTTCCCCACTGCACCCCAAAGTCCTGCTCAGCGGCGGTGGCCCCCATCCCACCTCCCCTGTGCTTGGGGTCACCCCACGGAGCCGCCAACAAAAAAAAACCAAACCCTTTGGGCAGCACAGCATGAAGCGGAGCCACCCGCGTTACTGCTATTGCTGTTATTATAATCGCTTCTCCCTGGCCGGAGCAGGCAGCAGAGGCTTTTTGTCTGAATGAAATGAGAACAAAACTGGTTGGAATAGCGCGGCGAGATTAGTCATTAGTCATTTCACCTTCTTCGGGAGCCGCTGCTAATTGAGACGCTCAAGCATTGCTGTCACCTGGAAGCTGACTCACTCCGGCCCCAGCGCTCGGACCCCGCTGTGCCGGCGGGGCCGTACTTACGGGTGTCACTCAGCCCGTCTGCGCTTTCCGTTTTGTCCTCATGGGCCCTGGAAGCTAAAAGGGCGGGAAGGCAGAGGAGACAAATGGGCTCGTAAACTCCAATGGGCCATGGCAGAACATCGTGGTGCGGCAAGACGCAACCCGGGGCTGCCGAGGCGGAGGAACGTGCAGGGAGGAGAGGGAATCCCTCTCTGCTCTCCTTGCTGGTGCAGCTGAGGATCTGGCCCCGAGGGCTGTTGTTAACCCGCTGCCCTGCTTTCCTTGGCCGGGGAATTATGGCCAATTGATGCCTGGTATTTATACAGCCCTCATTGCCATAGCAGCCCAGTATCCCAGGAGGAGGGAGATGCTGTCATGCCGGGCGCCCACGTGCAGCCCTTCATCCTGGCTGCTTTGCCGGCTTTGCTGCCTCCGGGTGTTCGCCAGGTCCGCAGCGTTGCTTCACCAGCGCAGCTGCCGAAGTGATGCTACACCGTCACCACCTCCAGTGCCCCTGGTCCAGCAAAGCTCCCTGATGAAGCTGGTGCCTCTTTATGGAAAAGTCCATCAGAAGAAAATGCAAAATGATGGCAATTCTGTAGTCTGAAATATGTATGTATGAGTGTGTGTGTGTGTGCATATGTCCTGTAGGACCTAACAGGGGAATGACCCCTCCAGCATGATCCTGTGGGTAAAATAATCTGGATCTGTCCCCGAGATGGCTCTTTCCAGGTCTGTGCCCCGCTGGAGTGTGCGACTGTGTTGGGGAATTGCTGTGCTTGGGGCAGGGAGAGGAGCTTTTGTTTGGACTGGATTAAATTATCCAGAATATAAAATAGGAAACAGTCTACTAAGGCTGAATGAAATGTGCCGTATGGGACTCTGGTGATCTCTGTGCTGAACAAATGAGGTCTTAATGCTCTGCCTGCCCTCAAGGAGGACGTGAAAAATTTATATTTCTTCCTTCCTTCCTTCCTTCCTTCCTTCCTTCCTTCCTTCCTCCACCCCTTTTCCTCTCGTCCTCTCCCAGATGAGAGCTTGGGAGGACACTGCAGAGGATTTGGCTCCGTGTCAGCCAGAGGAGCCCCCAGAGACCCGGCTGCTGCCTGCGCAAGCCTGGAAACAGGCACCGCACGTTCACACCGGGCAGCAAAGCGAAGGTTTCCCCGTCCTGAGGAAGCTCCCGCATCCCAGGGACCTGCAGGATGGGAGGCTGGACCAACCTCTTTGCAAACATCTCTTTTCCTAATTGAATTTCTCCCCCCCACGGGTCCCTGAAGCTTCACTCGTGCACAGGAGAAGTGGAGTTTAACTGGGAATTTCTGGCTTTTATTTGCCTGCCAGCGCGGGTGGGCAGGCGGGCGAGGCGATTTGGAAGGATGTTTTCCTTTCGTTTTGCAGTCTCATTGGGCAGCTATATTTAGGCCAGTTTCTAATTTTCTGAGCTTAATTAATGAGCTGAAGTTTTCACTCACAGGCACTCAAACAGCTTGGGAAGTTCAGCCTGGTCACTGGGCAGGAAAAAAGAAGTCTTTCTTCTCTGCAAGCGCTGGGAAGTGACCTGCAGATAACCCCAGAGGAAGCATCGCCGCGGGCTCGCCGGGACAGGCCAGCCCCGACCCTCGGGCACCCTGTGCGCAGCACGGGCTCGCACGCACGCCGCCGCGCAGCTCCACGCCACAGCGACACGCGCAGCACCTACGTACCCGCCGACGCGGGGATGTGCTGCCTGCGTTCATGGCATCCATTCGGGTACCAGTCACACCAATCCACAGATCTGCCGTCACAGGCGTATATGATCTTTTCACTGGCATATATGAGCCTACAGGCAGCTGTAGAGGCTTCACTCTGTTTTTTTCTCTCTCCCGAATGGGGCTGGGATGCATCACGGCTGCACGAGCCCCGTGCTGGGTACAAGCAGTCCCGCTTCACCCTGACACGCAGCCCGTGATCATCGCTCTAATCATGTAAAAGGGTTTCAGAGGGCGGACGGCTGTAAATCTTTTGAGTTTTAAGCCCCTTTCCAGCTTCGGGTTGCCACCTGGCTGCTTGCCAAATGGCTTGGCTGATTTTCCTGCGGACGTGCCAGACACTCTTGGAGCAGTTGTCCCTATTACCTGGGCCGCTTTTTAGCATTTAACGAGGGTGCTGTTATAACCCACTGCCAAACGCATAGGGTGCTCAAGGAGATGGGTGCACATCCCGGCTCATCTCCGGGGTCACCCAGCCAGACCCGGACTGGGGAATCAGACCAGAGCCCTCCCTGCCGCCTGCCCTGGGATTTGCTTATTTTATTTTCCAGCTGATCTTTGCCTCGCAGTACCTGCGGGGTTGATGCTGCGGAGCCCCTGCCTGCTCCCTGCCTGACGAGCTGGCAGCCACCCGGCCAGATGTGTTAGGGCCGAGCGGCCCCCCGTCTGCCAGATGTGCCCCCGCGCCCCTCCGCACCCCCGCCTCACCAGGTGTGCTGCGGCGGAGGGGAGCCGCGGGTGCTGCCCCTCGCACCCTGCGTCGCCCACCCACCCCGGGACAGCCCTCGTGTCCTGGTGTAAATCTCAGGACCAGCAGACGGGAGGAAAGGGGCAGGCGCAGAACTGCTGGAGCGCAGGGGCTGGGGGGCTGGCGAGTGACCCTCGCAAAGGGAATGTTGTTCCTCCAGGGGAAAATTGAGCTAAGAAGGGAGGAAATAAGACCTGGAAGGGTTTGGTTTTTTGTGGGTTTTTTTTTTTGCAGTAGCCTCCTTCCCTGGTGTTAACTAATAATAAACTCTACATTTTAAGCTTGCTTTCCTCCTAGCCCCAATCAGGACTGCATTCTTCTCTGGCACCTACGTGGTCATTTACACCAGCTCAAACCGGCGCAGCGAGAGCTGCAGCTCAGAGCTGAGCCCTCCCTCGCTCCTCACCGGCTGCCCCGCAGCTCTCGCCCAGCAATGACTCTCGCACTGGTCCCAGTTTGCTCATGGGGACGTAGCAGGGAGAGCTTCCAGCCCCGTTTCCCGCACCGACAAGGCACCGGGTGCAGGCAGCAGGGTTAAAAAATACAGGAGAGAGGAGAAGCGGCTGGAAACCAGGTGTTTTCTGCGTGACAAGGCTTAATGCCACAGATCCCCCAGCTCCTCATGTAAACACGCTTACTCTGCTTCACTTCCCCCAGGACCAGCACCACCTTAAAATAGATCTAGCTTAAAATAACACCTTGCTTAACCCCAGGCAGATGTGTAGGTTTTCTTCTCCAGCAATAAGGAGGGTTTTTTTGTTTCCAGTGAGAACCTATTCAGCTAGAAATAGGGACCAGGGCGAGAGGCGCAATGGCAGTGGGGCTACAAAGCTGTCCCAAAGCCAGTGGTCGGGTGGCCCCAGGCTGCCCTGCCTGCGCGATGGGCAGAGGCTGCAGCCGCCCGGCCTCTTTTGGGCTCAAATCAGGCAGATTTGTGGGCAAAGAGGGCATTTCTGGCACGGGAGGTGCTATAGCAACCGGGCGAAGGTGCTTGGAAGCAGCTGAGAGAGGAAATAAATAAAATAAAAGCATCGGTGGAGAGCAGAGCGATGGTAAAAGGAGGAGAGGACCCGGCGATCCCCGGGCGCGGGGTGGGGAACGCGGGGCCGAGGCACCAGGGCTGTTTCTCTCGTGCAGCTTTTAAATTTAATTTCTGAAGAGTGGAGAAGCAGCAGGGCCAGTTCCTCCGCGTGCTCCAGCTCCGCGCACCCGCGGGGTCTTTGTCAGGCCCCTTCCCCTCCTGCAGCGGTGGGTGCCATCACCCTCTCGGCCCCCAGCGCCATCCAGCCTTGCACAGCACCCGTATTTTGGGGCTGTCCCTCCTCCCTGCCCAACTTTCAGTTCTAAAGAGAAGCTGAAATTGCTTTTTTGCTGGTTAAAGCTTTGAATTTGCCGGTGCTGGCACATCCCTCGCTGGCGGGTGCCGTGCCGGGAAGCACCGGGGCCCCATCCCGGGCACCCTCCTCGGCAGGAGGGACAAATCCCGCACCCTGGGAGCTGCAGCAGAGATCGAATACTTGCACCCTAAAACGGAGCCACCAGACGCCCTGGCCATGGGAAAAACCACCTTTTTATTAGAACTTTCTCCATATTACATTTGATTTTATTTTTCCCTTCCCCCCCAGGCCTTGCCTCGCTGCCACATTTTGGCAGGATTAATTTGAGATAAAGTTAGCCTGAGTGACGGCCTTTGCTTTTGTGTTCTCCTTGTCTATTTTCCGCCTCGCTGAACCTAGAAAAACTCCAGAGAAATTCTCCGGCTTCCAGCCTTGCCAGGGGGCCCCGGCTCAGCCGACACTCATCTGCCGTCTCCGCGTTCAACCGCGGGGAAAAAAAACCACCTTCTGACAAGGGTTATTTTTATTTCTAATGAAAAGCGAAGCCTGCTGTGCACAGGTGGAGTGGGACGGATGACAGGCGCCGAGGTGCGCACATCAGAATGATTGAGGGCTCGCATTTCTCAGGGGAGTCTTTTTTTGGGGGTAGTGGGGGAGACCCGCCAAGCCCCTGGTGTCTGGTGCCTTTGCAGCCTGAGCAGCGATAAAATACCACGTTTTTATTTGGAAGAGGTGAGGGGTGGAGGGATTGTGGCAGGCGGCATCGCTCCGACAGTGCAAGCTGAGCCTCTGGTTTGTGCTTTGCCGATCCCCTGGGTCGGTTCATGCTGTGACGGCTGCTCGGGGTTGCACAGCCGTAAATATGGGAATCAGCGTAAAAAAGGTGCAAGGTGCCTGAGGGCAACCCAAGAGCCAGGGCTTGGTGCCTCCTCCCTGGCTGTCACCCCAGCCGGGTCTGCAGTGGGTTTTCATCCTTGATGCAAAGATGTCCCAGACGCCCAGCTTGGCCCTGGGGGGGTTTAGGCAGGGGACGGTGGCACGGGCTGAACCTGAGCTGGCGCCGGCACGCTCACTGCGTTCCCATCCCACCAGTTCAGCCCATTACTGAGCTCCATTATTACTTTTTTAACATTTGCTTCTGGACTTGCAGTAATTATTTATCCAGCAGGGTGGAGATTATTAGGATAACTGCTCCCGTGGTTAGTTTAGATTAGTTTAGGATGGAGAAAGGCAGAGAGAAGCTGTTGCTCGGAAGACGGCGTGGTTATGAGCTGGAAAGGGCGGCTGGGGGAGACGGCAGGGAAAGTCCCGCAGTCCCCTGAGGCTGCACCGGGGCTGCTGGCAGGGATGGGCCCGCTCCCAGGAGGGGGCTTAGGGGAGATGGCATCCTTACGCAGAGCTTGGGTGTGCAACACAGACCCAGAGAGCAAAACCCCGTTTGCAAGGCTGCGGTGCTCACCCGCGCCTTGGGTTCAGACACACCAGCATGCAAAGCGTCTCCCTGCAAGCCCTTGACTCCATTGAGCCAAGCTCTGGCTTTCTTTTGCACCCCAGGAAGGTTTTTCCAGCCTACTCCAGACTTACACGGCCGTGCCGCGGAGCAGCCCCGGCGTGGGAGTCGGAGCGTGTTTGTTGACACTCTCCCATCTCCGAGCTGCATTATGCAGCTCCAGTAAATGCCCTTTCCATCTTGCTCTGATCATTAGCCAAGAGTATTCCGCTCCAGAGCTTTGCTATAATGAAAGGCACTGAACTTGGGGATCTCAATTAACTATAGCAAACGCTCTAGATCCTAGGAAAATACTTTGCTCAAATTATATTGCAATAATAATATGTACGTCCATTTACTCCTCTGGAGCGGAGCGGGCATGCGCCATGTATCTCAATTTTGCTTCTCTCTCATGTCATTAGCTTGATGCGTACGTCTTTCCTGCCCAATGCACAGAGTCATTCCTAATTCCTGGGCTCCTCTGCCATCTCACAGAACAAAATTCAACCCTAATGCTGCATGGCACTCCACCTCTGCCTTATAAATAAATTCCAGCTCTTAATGAACAATACCAAGTCATTATAACTAATAAACAGATGCGAGCGCCCGGTCCTTTGGCTGCTCACTCCGTTATTTGCAATGCTGTCACTCCAGCAGCTCAGATCTTTGCAGCTGGAAGGTCACACTCCAGTTTGGGGAATAATTTGGGGAGGGGGGAAAAGAAGCAGGATCTGCAGCCTTTAAATAAGCAAACGTTTCTTGTGGCGTGGCAAGGAAGGAGGCAGTGATGGGGAAGGGTTTGGGCACCTGCATGGGCCCCACCACCACCCCATCAGCCCACGGCAAGTGGTGCCGTGGGGGCAGGACCGGGAGCTGAGTTTATTTTGCCCGTATCTATGTGAAGGTGTGCGGGTGGGGATTGCGCCTGCGTGGGCTGTGACGCTGCCTGCGCGAACAGAGATGTGCTGGTGCCGTTATCCAGCTCGGCCGCTGAACGCTGCTGCCTTCCCAATCTCGCCCAGCCTGCAGGAGTCTAATAAAACAAGTCCACATGTTACAAAATCAATTTCCTCTCTATTAATTTGGGTCTCTTAAGATTTATCATCGTCTTTCATCACCAGATCAAAAGCAATTGGCAAAGTCTCAAATAACCTTTTAATTCTGAGCTGAGAGCCAAGATCCAGATACACGGAGCTGTGTCCTCCGGGGGGGCACTGCCCGAACGGGATGGGGTCCGGCACCCCAATTCCAGTCTGGGGCACAGCGCAGCCCGGCCGCATCCATACCTGCGGTGAGTCTCAGCCTGGCTCCTGTTCGGAGCGGGGCGGCGGTTCGTGATGGAATTAATTACAGTTCTTCCTCTGCCTTCAATCAAAACCCGCACTTTGATATTTATGTTCCCAGTTGTGGGTTGTGGACTTGATTCATTAAGATTTGCATAGTAATTGTTTTCTTCTAATGATCTGGGAGGACGGCACCGTGGGGAGACGTGTCCTGCACATGCGTGCCGGCGGGCTGGAGCGCATTGCTGGGCAGCATCGCCATCCCCCAAGCATCACACCTCTGACCAGGGCCAAAATGGGGCCAAAATGGGGTCAAAATGGGGCCAAAATGGGGCCAAAATAGGACCAAAGGCTTCTGCATCCCCATCCCACCGCTCTGTGCCCTGTCCAGAGCAGAGGATCGGGTCCCCCCGCATCTGCCACAAGCGCCTGGAGGGAGCAGGCGCTCCTGGCATCACTGCGGAGGGGACCTGCAGCTATTTTGTCATTTGCAGAAGTGTTTTCTCATGTTAAAACTCAAATTTTCCGCTGGACAGATCTGATTTCCGCATGTTTCCTGAATTGCACATTTGGTTTTGATGGACAAAACTAGTCTGAAATGATCAAAACTTCCTTTCTGGTGCTTAGAAAGAAAAACTCCCCTGTTTCTCCAGCTTGAGTTGCGAACAAATTCATGTGCAAAGCGGCATAAAAGACAGGAACCATTTCAAAATGACGGAAATATCTGATATTACTGAAATCCTCCACCAGCACTGCCCTTTCCCCTCTGCCAGGCACCCAAACCTTTGGAAAACCTCCTTTTCCCATTAGTTCATGTTAAATGTTTGGCTCTGGACTGGGATGGGGGATCTGGGAGAAGAAAATTCCCTTGCTGGGGCGGGGAGGGAAATAATAAAGATGAAAATCTTGTTTCCTTGCTCAAAACCAAACCCCGAGTCTCTGTGCCCGTCCTGAGAGCTCGGGGAGCTGCCGCTGCCTCCCGGGAGCAGCGCGGGGCCGACGCGCAGCGCCTGGCTCCCATCCCAGATTTGATGGCTTCGCTTCCCCCCGTCCTTCTCCCGCTCCTCATTACATTTGTATATTTGATGATTATTTAACATTCACGCGGCGGCTGGGTCTCAGCGGAGAGCGGCGCCTCGGCGGCACGGAGCTCTGCAGCTCGATCACCAAACGGCCAATTTCTGCCCCAAAACGTAGTTGGCTTCTCCTGCCCACGGCAAAGGCAATTTGGGCCAGCCCGGCCACGTCTCTTCAGTCGTCCGTGAAGATCTCATTGCTCTCAGCCCTCTGGAGCGAGATTCGATACGTGCTGCGTACCCACTATCTGACCTCGGCTGCGTTCTTCTTTTCTAGTTTTTATTTATTTTCTTTTATGATTTTTTTAATAGGAGGGTTAACCCTCTCTGGGAGCCTGGCAGAGCGACTCTGGGGCTGCAATTCATCCATCGCTATGTTGCCCCGCTCCGGCCCCACCGCATCACTTCAGCCCCCTCTGTTTCCAAGTCAGGAAACACAGAGAGAAAAACTTTGCAAAATGCAAAAGCGGAGAAAGCTGCCGACAGCCTCGGGGCTGCTGACGGAGGAGGATGTGATGCACATCCCCGCCCGCTCCCTGCAAACACACGGACCCGGGCACCGCAGGGGCCAAATGCTCCTGGAATTTGTCATTTTTCCTCTTCTGCTTTGCTGGGCGCTGAGTGAGGTGCAGAGCGGCTGCGGCTGGGGGCGTGGGTGCATTTTTCTGCCTGCACCTCATGTGCAAAGCATCAGAGTAGCAGATTCCCCTTTTGCATTTGGAAAAGTCACTTATTTTGGTTTTTTTTATTATTATTCTTTACATGCTTGATCCAGGCAGCCCACAGTGACGTGACCACAGGGAGGGGAGTAGAGACCACGAACCAAAGAGATTTCCCAGGGTTTGATCGAGAAAGGAGCTGCTGCTATGAATCCACCTGGGGCTTGTATCTCACATCTACACACACCCCACAAATGACCCTTTTTTTGCTCCTAAATTCCCAGGAAAAGGGCTGGCCATGCTCGTGATGCTCCCACAGCTCCTCGGATGTGGAGGGGAGAAAACTCCCTGAGTTACTGGACCAAAAGCTATCAGCCCCGAAGCGTCCGCAGCATCGGGATCGCGATCCCCAGCCCTGCCACCCCCCAGTGCTTTGGGAAACACAAACCAACGCCGGGGAGTGATTTATGGGGCGAAGCAGCCCATATCTGTATCGAGCCGCCCTCCCTGTCAATGCCTCTCCCTGGCGCTGCCGCCTCTGTAATTAAGAGTTGCATGGCCAGAGAGGGGAGAAACTGGGGCTGCCAGGGGAAGCACAGCAAATTGGAGATGTGGAAATTTGTTGTTTCTGCAGCTTTTCTTGTGCTCTGGAGCCTGGGGTAACAAGCAGAAATTAAGGTAAAAGCAAGGGGAAAAAGGGCAGCTGGGGTTGCAGCATTGAGTGTCTAATTTCTACATGCTACAGGGGAGGGAAAGGTGAGTTTGGGTGGAGAAGGAGGTGGCCTGAGCATCCCTCGCCGGGCTGCAGACAGCCATGAGAGCGGCGTGCCCGGCAGCTCCCGTGTGCGTAGAGCAAGCTGGAGGAGCTGGCAGCTTTTTGAGAGTGGCAGCATGATCGGGATTGCTGGCGTGAGGTTTGCTGTGACGCCGGTGGATGTAGAATCAGAGAACCAGAGAATAGTTTGGGTTGGAAGGGACTTTTAAAGGCCATTTAGTCCAGCCCCGCTGCCATGAGCAGGGACATCTTCCACTAGAGCTGGTTGCTCAGTTTCGATCCGGTTCTGTGGCAGAGCCAGGTTTCCTGCGTGGATGTGCCAGTTCTGCCGCGGGCATCCTCCCTGGAGACGGAGGGGAGAGCGGTGGGGCAGGGACACGCGTGTCTGCTGGGGGCATGTGTGCGTGGGCACGTGTGAGCTCCACGTTGTGTTGAGACCGAGCAAAGCGCTGCCTGAGCCCTGGAGGGTGGAAGGAGGCTGCGAGCAAGGAGGCTGGAAGCAAATGACGGCACAGCTCTGAACTGACAAGAAGAGACCATTTAAATCCAAAGCAAAGGTTAATGATATCCTGACAGTACCAGAGGATTCGCAGCTTCTCCTTCTCACAGATCTGGAGTGGGAAATTGCAGCTGAGTGACAGCCCCAAGAGCTGGAGGTAGCAGGGACAGGGTTGGGCTGGGACATAAAATATACTGGGGACAGCAGCAGTATTTCAGCTGACAAACCAAAAGGTTACGTGTGGATGACAGATGTTTATTTGTATACTTTTATGATCGAAGGGAAGTAATTGCGTTGGCTCGGCAGGGTGAATGGCAATCGTTTTCAAGGTATCTGCCTCGTCCTTCGGGGCAGGGTACGTAGAAAGAGTCGGAGTCCAGCTCTGCTTCGGATCAGTAGCTACAGAAGAAAGATGATGATGATGGTGATGATGATGATGACGACGACGACGACGACGACGACGATGATAATAATAATAATAATAATAATAATAATAATAATAATAATAATAATTTTAAAAGTGGGGTTTTTTTCCTCATCTCTCTACAGGGATTTCCTAACAGGGGGAAAATCCAATGGGATGGTGAAGAATTCCCGGGTACCAGCTCACCCGTGGCAGCTGTCAGGTGGGTGCTTTTCCCTCTCTGCCGACGCAGAGCAGCATCACAAATTGCCCGGGAGCCCCGCATGCCACCGGCGCCATGGGGACGGAGTTTTGGGGTAGACGCTGTGGCAGCCGTCGGCTGCAAACCAGAGCGATGGCCCAGCCAGGCTGCGCGGGGAGGGGGCACGACGATGCTCCCCTGGCAGGCAGCACCAGACCTCAGCTGACATCTTAAGGGTGATGGAAGCTCCTGGTTCAGCATTAAAAAGAACCGCACTGGCTTCCTCATCACAAGCCCTTTCCAGACCCCTGCCTGCTTTTCCCCAGGCAGGCTCCTGCTCTCCTTCCACCCTCATTAGAGACACGCACCGAGCTCTTCGCAGCCTCTTAAGCAATTCCCAACCAGCATCCCACGGGACCCGAAGCAGAAATGCCTCTTCTTTGAAGGGCCCACAACAAAGCCTATATCCGAGCTTTGAACCTACCGTGTGTTGTCGCCCAGAATAATTCATGTTAAACATTTGCTTGTAGCGGTGCAGGGACCAGAGCTCCCCTGTTCCTGGGCTGTGCAGGAGAGCGGGGAAGGGGCTGAGAGCATCTCGGGCGTGTTTGTGGGGTGCCCATTGGTCTGCAGAGCCCCTGGGGAGCAGCACTGCGCATGGGGTTAATAGGATGGGGGTGTGATGGGTCCTGAGTCCCTGGAAAAGAGCTGCACGGGACCCATCCTGCACGTGGGAAGCAGCAGGCTGGGAGCAGCCGCCGTCCCTGCCATCGACGGTATCGTGTGTGTGTATTTATGATCGCAAAATTGATGCTTAAAGAAGTTGAGTGCAAATTTAGTGGGAAAACAAAACTATGGCTTTGAGCAAACACCTCATCCATGCTTTATGTTTCTTGGGAGCAAAGGAGCATATTATTTCTCCTCCTTCCTCTTTAGAAATAAAAGCAAATAGGGAGTGAAGGCAATGGGATTTCGGACGTGATTTAGGGACGGGCTGGTCCCACCGTGTAGGGAAGGAGGAGGAAGGTGGAGACGGGGACAGAGCTCTGCAAGCAAAAGTGAAAGATGGACATTTATTAAGGCAGAAATCACATCCCGCGTCGGCATTTGAGAACCGTCTGGCTGAGAGTCCCAAAGCGATGCAGGATGGGGAGAGCTGCCCCAAGGAAGCAAAGCACCCGCTCCCCACCACCACCCCGGTGGGACTGGCACCCAGAGGTGCTGCGGGAGCCCAGCCTTCATCCCGCTCACCGTGAAGGCGCAAAAGGAGCTCAGAAAGTCCAAAGTAAGGGATGAAGCATACATCTGCATGGTGCGTTTCTCCTAAAACAATCGTTTTGGCAGGTAAAATACACTGGCAAAGCTGTACCGAGTGCCTTCCGCGAGTCGCTGGGGCTGGGGGAAAAAAATGAAAAAGCAGCAGAAGCAGAGGAAGAAGAATTCAATATTTCTATTTGTTCTTATCCAAATAAATTGAGATGTATTTGTGGAAGTGTCAGAGAAGCCCGCAGGAATGAAACTATAAAATAACACAGCTGCTTCATAAGTCTATGACAGACAGCACAGATTAATGTACCGGCGTTTTTATGGTCTGTTAACAACTGATATGGGTTTTAAATATATTATCTTCCATTGTATTGTCTGTCATTTTAAAAACTGGTCATGTCTATTGTGTTTGCTTTTAAGAGGTGCTTATGGAACAATCAGCCAGTCGCTTCCCGATCTCTCCTCTTCTCTCCTTTCTAGATATATCATTGTCTCGCCCTCTTTCTCTCTTTTTTTTCCCTAGCTAGGTTTTCCCCAGCACTTTCATGGGCAATTTATTCCAAAACCTATTGAGGCCCCCTCATGTTCCTTAATTCCAGCAGCTTTAAAAAGCTTTTCCACCTTCACACCTGATTATCTCTGAAATGTGGATGAGCTGGGGAGAGGGGTCAGGCTGGAGCGGTGATGGGGACAGAGCAGCTGGAGGGGCACGGAGGTGGGAGACAAGCCCTCGTGCTACCCTGGGCTGCGGCGTGGCCGTATCCAGGCCTCCGGGTACCCGCTCGGCTGAGCGTGGGGGAGAGAAAAGGAGCCGGAGGTGAGGCCTGAGCTGCAGGAACCGGAGGACGGATTTTCGTGAATGTGCTTAGGAAGTCACGTAGGGTTTTGAGGTGTGGTGAGAACTCTGTGTTGGCTCTCAGAGTTTGACGGCTGAGCAAAATTTGGGTTTTCTTCTTGGTTGGGAATAGGGGAGAGCAGGACCATGGGAGATGGGACTCCTGGCTGCCCCAGCAAGGAGGATTTCAAGCCAGACCCCCCTCAAATCTCTCCAGAGAGTCCGTTCACCCAGGAAACGCTCCCAGGTAGAAGCTCCCCATGACTTTGCTTTTCCCACCTCCTCTGGGCCACTCACCCCGTCCATGTCACATCTTGCAATGGAAGAGCTGTGACCGCCTCCACTGTGCCCGGCCGGGCTCCCCATCAACAGCGGCATCATCCGTCACTGCTAGCGGCCCCCCCAGCCCACCCCTTGCACCCTTCCTCGCGTGGCAGACGCAATGAGGTCGATGACTGCAGATGGCTCCAGCACAGATGGAGCCAGGAGGAAACATCTGGACCATCTCGCTGGCATCTGGCACGGAGCAGCACTTCCAGCAGAGCATGGGCACACCAGCAGATGAAAATACTGCCCACTGCCAGCTCCTGACTAGTCCCACTGCCCTCCCAGCCCCCGGGGCCATCCTCACACCTACAAGGTGGCAACAGGACCAGAGATGCTCAAGCCCTACACTGGCTCAGCCCCATCCTTCATCTTCAGGCCACACAACCCTAGAAATGTCTTTTTCCTCCACCTTGCACCCCTTAACACCAGGCAGCCCCAAAACAGCCGTGGGGCTCCCGTGGGAGCGTTGCGGGGGGCGGGAGCGAGGGGTGGTAATGGATGTGTGTTTGCGTACATAATTTTCTCAAAAGGCTTGAATTGCTATGTTCGAAATTACATTAGATTGCAAGAACAAAGATGCCCTTTTGATGCTCTGTAGCAGCACTGGAGATAATGAAAGGAGAGGAATCTTGATAAGGATGAAAGATAGCTTCCTTCAGCTTCCCCTTGCTGATAAAGTGCTGCCCAGATGAAGAGAATTTAGAATAAAAAGCACCACAAAAGTAAAACAAAGTAAACACGGCCCGGCATCGCTCTAACAAGACAAAATTACACTGTGGAGAGGAGACAAACAGGACAATAAAGAGAAGCAGTCAAGGTAACGGGGAGAAGGACAGCACGGATCTGAGATGGGAACAGAGACGCTGGGAGTAACCATGAGGGAAAGAGCAGCCGGGAGATGTGCTAAAGGTGTAAGGTTTGGGCTCCCGCTTCCCTTGCTGCCGTGGCCCTTTGCAACGGGAACGGCCCCCTAATGCTGCTGAGACGAGATTGAGGAGAAAGCGATGCCAGGGTCACCTCCTCAGCACGTGTCAGCCCTGGGTGGGAAGGGGAAGGCGCTGATTTTTCTACACCTGTTGCCATTAATTGGGTTTAAAACTGCTGCATCTGGCTGCAGAGCTGGAAGGGTGTTTGTGGGGTGGTGAAGCAGTGCATAGGGTCTTGCAGAAAGCGGTGGCCAAGGAGCTCCTGGGCAGGGGACGGTGTGTGTCCCCTTTGCAGGCAGGGTCCGAGCCCTGTGCCAGGGCCCCAGGCTTGCTCCTCGCTCTGCTCTGAGGCTCGCTGCAGGTTTTGAGCTGCCTTTGACACCCCGTTTGGGCCCCAGCTGTGCCCGGGCCATCGCTGGACCAGCTCAACACGGCGCTCAGCTCTGCCGGCTCCGAGGGATGCAGCGTGCAATCCGCTCTGCACTGCCATGGCAACCAGGGATGCAAAATTGCTGCTTAAAACCCCAAACAAACAAATCCTTCATGCCATGAAACCCAAAGCATCCTTCTTGCTTTGTTCCCCCCAACTTGTTTTTTTCTCTTGAGACCTGATTAGGAGCCGGTGCTGCCTGGTGGCACCCTCCGCACCAGAGGTGTAAATAACTGCGGCGTCCCGGGTGCCTCCATGTGTCCGTCTTCCCAGGCCATATCTCAAGCAGGTACTGTTCTGAGTATATTTATAAAAATAGATAAGTTTTTCCTCCATGTTTTGCACCTTCCTCAGTGCAGAGGTGGTAACGGTCTTGGCCAAAGAGCCACTATGGTTTGTGGTGTGCTCCTTGCCTCAATAGCTTGAGAGGGGAAAATTAAGCCCAAGAAAGGTGTGAAATGGCCGCACACACCAAGACCGAGCGGTTCCTGTCCATGTCCCCGCTGCAGCTGTAGCAGCAGGGGACGATGCTCCATCCCTGAGCCCTTTTGGAGGATTTCAGGCTGTCCTTGACTGTGCACACGAACGATGCACCCCGGAGCACGCAGATGTGTGTGCACGCCTGCAGGATCCTTCGACCCCGCACACAGGGAGTTGCTCAGGACAGGGACGTGCCTGGGGACATCATGCAGCATGTGACAGTTATATGCCATGGGGCTTGGATCTTTGCTGTGCCTTGCTGAGGGTCTGGCCCAAATCCAGTGTTCATATCCATAGTGACTTCTTGGTTGCTTGAAAATTGGGATTTATCTTCCAGCAAGGGAAATATTTGCCTTTTCACCTTCACCAATACTCACCGGCTGGGTCAAAGTCCCCAGCTCAGCCAAAGCCAGACTGTGGCTGCTGCTGTCTCACCGTACCCAGCCAGGATCAAACCTCCCAGCAAAACCTGGTGGTACGAGGCTCCAGGGCTGCACTGGAAGCTGGAGCAAGGGAGATTAAACTAATATAAGTTATTCTCTTGGGAATCACAGCGATCTCTATGAAAGAAATCCTGAGAGACACTCGTAATATTTAATGGGGATAAAAAACAATGGGTGTCCATTGAAATTATACTGTAGGGAACCGCAGCACATCTCCTGTAGGAAACGCATCTGCAGAAATGCTGGAGGATCTGTAAGATGTAATTATGTATATCTGGGTACCTTAAAACCTGGTTCGGTGAAGTGAATGCAGAGAGCTTGCATTTAATTGAGTGCATCTTTGGAAATGAAGGCGGCACAGCAACGAAGTGAGCACAGGAGCCAGAGCATCCAGCAGCCTGGAAGGGGGATACTTTGCGGCTGAAGGACTCTGCGGATTTTGGGCAGCTTTTAGGGAAAGGCCTCTACAAGGCCACCTGGATTCATCCCATCTCTGTTTTGATGGCGGGAGGGTGATGTCCCCAGCCCAGATACCTCCCTTCGGGTGAGATGGGCTGCTCCAGAGCATCCTCTGACAGCAAAGGAGCCAAGATGTCACTTTTTGGGGCAAATGGGGCAGTATTGGGACAGTACTTTGGGATATGTCATCTTGGTTTGAAGCTCCTGCTCTGCTGCCAGCCTCTTTGGCAGTGCTGGGCCGGTCTCCTTGCGGTGGGGGCATTGGGGTGACTGCGAGCACAGCAATGCCGCAGAAGGGAAGTGTGATAAATACCTTCCCAGGCAACTTAAGAAGAAAAGTTCTGAGGAGATTATAGTTTAATCATTTGATCTCCCAGGTAAGTACTAACACTGGAAAGCCATTCATTTTATTTTCTCCAAATACCTGCAGTGTTTCCAACAAGGCAGGATTTAAACCTGTCCTTATCCAGGTCTGAAATCTGCTATCGGTGCTTTCCTGCCAGGATCAAAAGCAAATGGATCTGACATTGGCTGGTAGCTCAGGGAGATCCCAAACCAGCCCTCGATCTCCAGGATCCACACGTGAACCAGTTGGGTTGGGGGACAGCGAGTTGACCAAGGTTCATGTTGACTTCCAAGAGCTGCTTTCTGCTGGGTCTTCAAGTCTCAGGATGCAGAAGGGGAGGTTTACTGCACCCCGAGTTTCTCTGCATCAGGCGTGTTGCACCAGGAGGACCGTGGGTGTCCTTGTTGCTCCTGCTGATGCCACTGGCATCCACCCCAAATGTTGTACCATGGAGAGGACAACACACAGGTCTCACCCTGAGGGATCAGCACCATGGCAAAACCCTCTCCCTCTTCCCCTCTGTCCAAGGCACATGTCTGGTTACAGAGACCTTCGCGAACCCCTACGAAGCCAAAGCAAAGTGATCAGCAAAGTGATGAGCAACAGAGATCCTAAAGAGAGGGACTGAAAACTGTTCCTGGAGAGAAGCGATGCCTCCTCCGGTACCCATCCCCTCCTCACCCAACCCCACGCTCCCATCGCTGCTAACGGGTTTCATCCCAAGCACTGGATGGAGAATGAAGTTATTGAAACCTTTCTGCAATGATTTTTTCAGACTCGTCTTTCTGAAGTCCCTGCGTGCTAGAAAGCATATAAAAATACAGAGGGAATAAACAGCAGAAACTGTCTAAACAAGCCCAAACAGATTGGGAACTCAAATCTCACAAACCGTATGCAGCTTCACGCTTCAAATCACCTTAAGTATTTGCAGCGCGCACCAGGATCGCCTTTCTATCATAATTAAATATGTCTGTCTCCGAGCAAAGGGAGGAGAGCTTAGGGGAGTTGTCACCATCCTTAATCTCAGCTGCCATTCCTCAGCAGCGCTGTCAGGGCAGCGGCAAAACGGTTTTTTGGGGGAAAAAAGTGTCTTCCAGGAGAGACTTTGAGAAATGTCCTGCATCTTTCCATTCCGCTTTGTTAAAAGCGGGGTGGATCTTGCCTGGAGAAGAGCAAGGGGCTATTAGAGCAGGAGGGGTATTTTGCAAAGTTGGGGTTCAACAGGTTGAGTTGGACTCATGGGCATCTTTGGGTGCTAAGGAGGAGAAAAAGGGATGGGGACGTGTGAGCGCAGGGCACTGAGCCCGGTCCCTGCCCACCTCTGTCTAGAGAGATCGTGTCTGGTCTGGGGGAAGGATCCGACCTTATCCACCCGCCGGGGGATAGTGAGAAGAGCTGGGGGCTGTGTTGGTGCCTGGTCAGTCATGGCTTGGTAAAAGGAGCTCCCCAAATCCTTGCATCTGGCTTGGCCCCATCCCTGAGCAAGCATCCATGACCTAACCGTGTTAAAGCCTCCGTCTCTCCTCTGTGGGTGTAGAGGGTCTCATCGGGGGAAGATGCCTCCGCAAGCAGCATTTTCATTGATAAAAATGGGGCTGCTTTTGTGCAAAAATGCCAGTGTGATTCCACCGAACGGGAAATCAATGGGAGCCCAGTATTAATTAACCATGTCTGCAGTGGGGGCAACCAATTAAATAAAACTGAATGAAGCTTTTCAACTGCAGCTGGGGCAGGATTCAGCTCAGCATCGGATGACTCCATCTCTGTTTCCTTTCGCCATCCTCCTCCATCGATTCCTCCCTCTCGCAGCTCCTGTTTCTCCCCCTCCATCCCAGCTCCCACCGGGAGATGCTGGTGAGCCTTTCTGGGGGGGATGGACCAGCAGGCCCCACCACGAGCTGCTGAAGGTCAGACCGACTGCTGCTTTCCAACGGGGAGGCCTCCAGAGAGTAAACAATAATTAACCTTAAATTAAAACTGGTTGTAATCTTTGATTACCCGCCTGGTTCTGCAATGTGCCAAAGCCCATTTTGTTTCTGGTTTCCTTGGAGATACCACCCGGTCTCCCCACCCCCTTCCAGCTCTGCTCCGGCTTTTTTTAAAGCAGGTTTAAAAACAGCTATTAGGAGAGCTTGTTAATCATCATACCAGGCTGCTAATAGCACTCTGGTCAGTTAATCATGGCAAGCTGCAAAGATACTGCAAATACTTTCAGTGGATGTAGTTGCCCCCCCCGTTCCTTCCCTCCACCGCATCCCCCTTTCCTTTTGAGCAGGAGCTTCTTCTCTACCCAAGTTGGGAAATCTGGATGCACGCTGCTGCTTGCTTTTTTTATTTTGCCTTCGCTGATGGTGACACCTCCACAGAGTCGGGGAAGGGCTGTGCTCTGCCGAGCCCCAGTTTGCATTGCAGCTCAACAGCAGCAGCGCTTGCACGGTCAGGGTGTGCAGCAGGAGAGGGGGATTGGGGAGCCTGGGGCCGTGCACCGGGAAACGCAGGGCTCGAGCCGGAGATAAGCCCTCACGGGGGACTTGGATGCCGTTAATAGCGGGTTACAACGGCAGCCGCCTCCTTTCTCTGACATCACGGGAACCTCTTTTTTACTCATCCGTGCCCCGTACTTCAGATGTGCTGTCAGCTGCACTTTTAGCAACCTTCTCACTGAGTAAATAAGGAGACGGTGGTGAAGTTGGAGATAACGTACGCGTTCCTGGGCTGGCTTCATCGCTGGGGCATCCTCCTCCTCCTCCCTGAAGCTCCTCCAGCTTCCTGCTGCTGTAGCTGGAGGCAGGTTTGGCCTCCAAGGCCTCAAATCTGTAAATCAATCCAGCAGATAATTTTTTTCCAAGTTAAGCATTCGCTTACAGACTTCCCTGTACAAGGCCAGAGCATCGGGCTGGTGCCATAATAAATAGCTCCGTCGAGAGGAGAGGTGCGACGTTGCCTTGTGCAGGGCTGGTGTGAATCAGGAGTGGGACCGGTGGGGATGGCCCCCAAAATCCCTGGCCCCTGTAGCGGGTGCTGCGCGCCGCTCTGCCCTCGTCCATCCCATTTAGCGGGGTTTGAACTGGGCGACCCGCCTGCGCGGGTGTTAATTGTGGCTCTGGCTGTTCCTGCTGAAATGACAGATAGGGGACAATCCTGCCGGTTGACAATAATTGTTCTTCTAATTACAGCAATGACATTTACTGGAAAGCCACTGCAATCCCATTACCTCCTTATGCTAAATTCTGCGACTTTAAAATTACATTCCCTGTCTCCTTCCCCTTGCATGAAGCCCTCTGGATACAGGCTGGTGTACTACATCTGCAGCCATGCAGCGTAATGGATAGGCCTGGGGTGCCCTGCGAGAGCCGCTCGTCATTGGGTTTGTGTCTTTTTTTTTTTTTGGAAGGGTGGATATTGATATTTTTTGCATTTCTTATCCTGCATTTCTTAGCCCTTCACCTGGATGGGGGATGCTGGAGGATGGCAGTCCTCCGAGGAGGTGCCGACATCCAGACACTGCCACCCCAGAATTAACCCATCGCATTAACCCATCGCTCCCCCAAAATAACGGGGGACACCAGCTAACACGCAGAGGGAGTTTTACAACAAGATTTCCGCTATTTCAGGTAGCCCGTTCGAGCCTGTGCATCCTCATTCTCCCCCATAACAAGTGGAAGAATCCTGTGAATAATTAATTTCTAAGACCCTTAATATTTTATAAATGGTTGTAATGAGCTGATGTTCTGTTTTGTTTAGCTGTTTATGTGTTGTTAAGTCGGGAGGCTGTGAACAAGATACTTTAATGTGTTGCCCTCAGAAATATCTTTTAATAAATAAAGCACTATAGCTCTTCTCTGGAGAGCCAGAGTTTGGTTAAGTCGGATAAATGATGATGATGATGCTGTCTTTCAATAGCTTCTCCTTTACCACCCTCCTCTTTACATGCTTCACACTAAACCAGCTCAAGTTAATTATTTGAAAGGGGAAAACCCCTAATTTTCAGGATTGGGAAACCCAAAGTAGGGTCATGCCCCAAAGCTGGACTTTCCTCCCAGGCCGTCACCTACCACCACGGTCACGTCCGAGATGGAGTAAGGAAAGGCTTGAAATTCAGGCACAAAACCACTGCAGAGAAGCAGGTCCCTTCCCTCTGTGATTTGGAGAAGTCAAAGAGGTTGGCCTGTCTCCAAGGGAGAGAGGAGCAGAAGCACCAGCTCCTCTTTGAATTATAGTCCTCCTTTTTTCAAAAAAAAAAAGGAAAAAAAGCGTCTTTCTCTCTCCAGGACGACTGCTGGGAGGTGATCATTTTTCTTGGAGAAACTGAGGCTCCCTTATAAAACTTATGCAGAAATAAGGTCATTTGTCAATTCAAGTCATTCTCTTCCATACATAAAAAACATGGCAAGTGCAGCTTTTGTAAAAGCTAAATTGAAAGTAAATAGCAAGCAAGCAGTTCTTGGTGATAAAACCTCCCATTCTGTAGATTTCTGGTACAATATTTATTTTATCCTCTTTATAACTACAAGGGCTGTCTCTGTGTGTTATTAAAGTAATGCATTTACTTAACCTGCACTTAAATTCCCTCCCAACCTTCCCTGATTGTACATCTCACTGCTACATGTTCCCAGCCTGCCGGTCTCAGCTGGACAATTATATTAACTGCTTCTATTTGCAATTACTATGAATCATAAAGCAAGTCTGAATGGATTGTTTTTCTTTATTGAAAATGTTTAAACTTAATGCATCGCAAATGTCACAGCCATGGGGCTGCTCCTCCGCTCTTTGGGAAGTGCCTGGCTGTGTTCAGCTGATGAGGATGGAGCGTTACAGATGAAGTTTGCCCATCTCTTCCCCCCAATACACTGCACAAAAGAACCAGCACAAGCAATTCCCCTGGTATCTCTCTGAGACCAGGGGCTGGGAGGTGATAAAGGCGTCTGGCCCCATCCCAAAATGCCCACAGATGCTGGCGATGAGCTGAATTGCAGAGGAGATTTGAGCCTGAGCTCCTCCTACATCTCTGCCCTCAGGCTGCTTGTGAGGTGCAGTGTTGTGCTGCAGAGAGGTTCTCCAGGGAAGTTTGGAGAACGCCTGGGACAAGGAAAAGGTTACGGGCTGCAGCTGCGGGGAGCAGTCCTCTGCTTTCCATCGTTTTTTCTGGATGCTCCTAAGCTCTACCAATCTTATTTGGGCTTTCCCCTCCCTCTCCCCACTAAAGTCCTCCACCCTGAGTTGGTAGGACAAAGTTTTGGAGGTCTCTGAAGCTCCTGGCGATCTTTGGTGTCTCTTGGCGCAGAGGCAGGTGAGTACCGAGGGGATGATGGATTTTGTCCAGCAGGAATTGGATGATGTCCCACAAAGCACTCTCATTCCCGCAACTCATCTTGCAGCCTTCAGCTGTACTTTGCTTTTTTTTAAGTCCAGCCAGGACAAATTCTCCTTGTGCTGTGGGTCTGGGGTGGTTGATGTCCCTGGATTATACTGGTCTAACTGGTGTAAGAAAACGAAGGTGACCTAAAACCATGGAAAATTGGAAACGAAAGAGGACATTTCTGGTTATGGCAGGGCAGGGAGAGCTGCAGGGCTGGAGAGCTGAGCTTGGAGACAGGCAGGTTGTGCCTGTCCCCATGATTGACAAGGAGCTGTGCTTGGAGAACAGGCTAAATTAGATGACTACATTTGATTTCTTAATTAATATGTTTTAAATGTCACTGCAGGGTGGTTTGTGCCAGTTAGCTGAGAGAGCCGATGAATTGAGTACAGATGGGCCTGACCCAAATCCTGGCATCCCACGTCTCCCGGAAGGTTTGGATTTGGCTGGGACCCGTGTCTAACTTGCTCTGTCACCGTTGTCTTTTTGATTTGTGGAACCCAAAACACGGGGCTGATGATCCAGTTGTGGAAAAAAGCTTTGCTTGCTTGCTTGCGATGGCTGCTCTTGGGCACGGGGCTGGGATGCACAAAGGATGTGCTCCCCTCCAGCCCGTGGTCCCTGGGGCTCTCACTCCATGGAGGAGCACGTGGGAAGCCCTGGGTTGGGCTGAAGGTCTTTGCAAACCCTTTGTGGCCTGGAGAAGGCTTCAAGGTTTGTTTTTCTGCATTGAGGATCTGCATTTCTGACACTGTGCAAGACTTGCAAGCCCGAGGTGGACTTGCGCCAGCTCTGAGCATCGCCAGCGCGGTGGGTAGAGCCGCTCGCTCTGAGCTCACTCTTGCTTATGCCATAAACTGGGAGTAACTCCAAGGACGTGGGAGAGGTTGGACAGTGGAGAGCTGGTTCGGGATGAAGCAAGGCTGGCTGAAAGCCAAAGCAAATCCAATTTTCCTTCCCTCCCTGAGAAAGAAATTTGCAGAGTTAAGTTCAGATTCGGCTCAGTGTTTTGATTCAGCTTAAACTGTTCCCTCTGTTTTAGTCTCGGTATCATCAAAGTCTCCTTAATAAGATTTGTATCTCCGACACATTCGTTTTCAGCATGTTGTTAATGCATCCAAAATGGCAATGTCCTGCATCCCATAATAGTTGCATTTTTAAAGAATTATATGGGTTTTTTTGTTTTTAAATGACTTTTCAGGTTCAGGCAGAGCAAGATAACAGTATAGATGAAATCAATAGCACGCAGAACTGATAGAAAATTACCCAGGCTTAATAAACTTCACGCATGGCTTCCTATTGCAGCTGTATATCAAAAAGAAAACAAATATAGATGCTGTTCTGAAGAGCCGGCGAGGAGAAGTTGGTGCTGGTTGAAATAAGATGGTTATTAAAAGGGTTACAGATGATGCAGCTTTTATCTTTTTCAGGTGGCTTTGTTTCCTCCTATGCTCTTATTACATTCCCGATGGTTGTGGTTTGTATCTAGATCTCTTCTTTCCCCAGAAAGTCCTGCAAGAAATTGCTGCGTTTCTAATAACTGTTTCTTCCTCTCGCGGCTGAGCTCTGCTCAGATGCAAGGTCCCTGTGCCCAGCCCTGCTCTTAGGTATTAAAGACAATTTTGAGGAGGTTGATGTTCATATTCCCCCAAAAAGTTGAGCGACCGTCTCCTTTCGGCAGCCGCGGCATCCTCCGCGCAGGCGACAGCCGCAGAATTGGGTCCCTTGCCCCCTTCTCCAGGGAGATGTGGGAGAGATCAACACACCAAAGCAATTAAAAAATAATAATCACAGACCAGGAGCAAAGGAAAAAGCATAAAAAGTGGGACTAATTTTATGACAAGAAACGAGGCTGTAAAACCAGGAGCAATTAGACCACAAAGGCAATTACAGCCTTTGCAAAAGGCTCAGTGAAATTTATTTACTTCTTCCTTTTTTTTTTTTCTGGGAGGCTTTTGGGGAAAGGGGGCTTTTTTTCCCCCAGTGCTGGCAGGGACCTGGCACCAGGAGTTTCCTTTTTACCTCCAGATCTTAACTCTGTGTTTCAGGAGTTTAATTTTTTGGAGGAAAAAAAAAAAAGGCAGGTTCTTCTCCCTGCAGTGGAGCAGCACGAGCTGTCCCTTAGGGCACGCACCAGCTTGTGAAGGCCTTGGTTGCCTGCTCCTCCCAACACCTCCCCAGGCAGAGATTTTAGGTGGTTCCCCTCCTAAAGGAGGGATCATGGGAGCCGGGGAAGAAATGCATCCAGAGGGAAGCGTGATGGGGGAAAACCTCTGTGGCTCCCCAGATCGTGGGTTGATATCACTTTCCTTTGCACTGTGTGGGTTTGGGAGCCAAGATGTTGGGCTGAAGCTGAGCACATCTGGATTTAAACCCAAGATGCTGCCCCAAGATTTCTGTGGGACATCAGGAAAGCCCTTTGCAGCCAGGAAAGGAGACCTCCTTCTTGGAGGTCTTGGCACCTGGAAGCCGTGTCCTTGAGCATCCCATCACTTTTTTTAGGCATCACGTTGCCAAAGTTACAGCACCTAAAGTGCATCTCTGGATCTCACCCTAAATCCTGGAAAACTCAATAAGTGCTCACATGTTATGATGATGAGTTGCCTATAACTCTCTCTAAATACGTATCTATATATATCTCCATATTCACTTAAAGGATGAAGCCAGCTGACTTGAATATTTATTGCTGTATTATTTATGCCGTGTGTTACTATAGCCCTGAGGTGGAGCAGGACCCTGAGCGCAGCAGTGGGGTTTCATGGTCATTAGGGGAATGTGAAGTCCTCAGTTCTCTTCCACAGCCTGTGATTGACTTGTGGGAGCCTCCAAATGACTTAGTCTGGCCCAAATTTCCCTCTTCAGCTGTGTTAAATGGGGCCACTTAAATCCATCTTGCAGACAAGTGGATGGAGTGCCCCTGTTCCCAGTGAGGTCAGTAAGGGAAATTGGGGAAAACCTGATTTCCCTGTGTTTTAGTACCTCGGTGAGACTTTTTTTCTAGGATTGTAACTTTATTCAACTTGAAAAATACCTTGAAAAACTTGAAGATACCCTGTGCTTTGCTTTCCTCCTCTGCAAAATGGGTCGAGCCCCGTGGAGCGGGAAGACCTGCCTGGTAACATCCGCAGGGCCCCCACGTCGCTGCTTTATTACCCTGATAACGTCCGCTTCCATCTCGGTCAGCAAATTGCAGTGACTCTTAATGGCAAAGAGGCAACATAAAATCACCTTGTTTATTACTGTTAAAACCTGCCCTCTGCAGCACAAACCTGCTGTACTGACTTTGGCAGTCGTCCTGCCCGGTGCTTCTCCCTGCTAATAAAGATGCTGAGGTCGAAAATGAAACTCCAATTAAGAAAGCTGGGGATGCTGCAGGAGATGTTCTCCCAGGTGGACACACAAGGGTGGGTGCCCCTATTTCAGATTCATCAATGATAAAAGCTGAGATATTTTGTAAAGAAATATTCCCCCAGATTTACAGCTGAGGCTCAAACTCTCATTCGCCGCCAGCGAAGAACCTGCTCCGTTTCCTGATGCCCAACCTAAATCTGTCTGAATCTCTCCTGATTTCTCTGGATGATTTCCTGGTTCATAACTAGAAGGAAATGAGGTTTTGAAGAGCCCGTAGCCTGGGATTTATTCTGTTCCTGTTCCCTTTGAATCGGGAACCATCAATAGTCATGGTGTGTCACAGGGTATCTAAATTACAACGCACCATTTCAGCTGCCTAATTGGATGAATGAATTTTAGAGAAAATTAATGAATGGTGAAGAGCTCATTTTTTTTTTCCTCCCCGTGCAAATTTCTGGTGATGTAAATCAATTGTCTGCGCTTGAAATTCATGAAGCATTGAGGGGATCCCCACAGCTTTCCCAGCTCCCTCGTGGCTGCCTTGGGAGCTGATGGATAAATACAGCCAGCCAAAAATGCTGATTTGCTGGAATAGTTTTGCAAATAGTTCTTCGGGACGTTTTCCCTGCTCTGTTTCCAGCCCAGAGAAGGAGGGGCTGTCACCTCCCCCAGGACCCTGCATCGGCCTGAGGATGGGAGCGATGGTGGGGTGCATCGAGCTCTTGTGCTCAGCTAATTGCTTTGGGCTTTTACTTGGTATAAAGTAAGAGACCAAGTATATAAAGTAATATGTATAATATATGTGAGATATATAGCTATATAAAAAATATTAAAAGTAATATACCAAGTATATAAAGTAATATATAAAGTACATGAGTGTGTATATATATATACACACACATATATAAGTTAATATATATGTATGCTGGGGGTTGGAACTAATGATCTTTAAGGTTCCTTCCAACCGAAACCACTCTATGACTCTCTATATATAAAAAAATAAATATATATAAAGAAGCTATGGGCTTTTACTGCATCCATGAAGAGTTAATGTCTTGTTGCTTTAGGGCTGCTGCCCTGCCCTGGGACTTGTTTAGCGGCCAGGGAGAGCAGGGGGGCTCTGGACGATGCTCGGCGCCGCTGAGGGGCGGGGGACGTGGGTTATTTTGGGAGTTTTCTTCAAGGCACGTTTTCTCCTTCATTTATTTTATCCTTTCTCCTGGAGAGAGGGAGACGGTCTGGAGGGAAAGAGAAAATGGGATGGGAATGGGGAAAAGAGGGCAGGTATGGACGGGGCCGGGGAGAGGGGGGCGGGAAGCTGACCTATTTCTCTAGTTATATATGTATTTATACACAGGGCCAGGTGTACTTATTTCCTCTCGGATTTAATGAAGGAAAGATGAACAGGACCCAGATAACTGACCTGGTTTAAACCACTTTGCAGGATTTAACAAAAAAAAAAAAGTCCCTTTGGATTTAAGAAACTTCAGCTGAAGTTTTACCACTTGCAGCACATTTGAACCTCACCAGGTAACTTCATTTGGCTTCCTTAATGAAGGCTGCGCAGCGGGGTTAATTCTGCTTTCTATGTAAAAAGATTAAGTAGTAGTTGGGTAAAACACTTCATCACTGAAGTGATTTTCAGGATGTACTCACTCCGAAGGCACAGATGTAATACCTGCTTTTAAATTCAATTAGCTCTGACTCAGTTGTGTTGCCTGAATACATTACCACAGCTTGAGACAGTCAGTGTTATTCTTTACAGCTGAAAAAAAAAAAAAAGAAAAAAAAAAAAGAAAAAACCCTATTTGGAGATTTCCCTAAATGTGTTTTAATTCCCTCAATATGTCACGTGCCTTAACAGCTCCCGACACTCCCAGCCTGGGTTTCCCCCTTCCCCGGCAGTGATTCCCCACGCCGGCATGGGGACGTGGGGGGCTCTGGGGTCCCAAAGGGGGAACGGATGCGGTAGTGGTCAGATCTTTATATCTCACAGCTTTTTTTTCCTCCTCTTTTTTGACACCCTCGTGCCTTGAAAGCTCTGGTGTTTGGGGTTTTCCCTCCCAGGCTGCTGCTGACCTGCCACGTGCCCCAGAGCAGGTCCCTGCCTCTCCCACTACCTGTTTATTAAATTTTTATACGACATCAGAGGGAAAGGCTATTTGAAAGCTAAATTAATTAACGCTTGTAAAACACTTTGAGATCCAAGGATGAAAGGCGCAATAGAAATGCAATTTATTTTATAATTATTGAGACAACCCTGAAAGACAACGAGGCTCCTGTTGGCATGGGATATTTTATTTTAATTAAATCTGGGGCAGTGACAGTACGTTTCCACACGACGATGGGCAGGAACCTCCTGGAGATGATGTCTGTCCAGCAAAGCACTGCGCTGGTGGTTGGCACTGGGGCTTGGGGCTGCTCAACTGGGAGGACTGGGCCGTGGCAGCCTGGAGGTGTGCGTGGGGAAGGGATTTTTGCAGTGGGTGGAAAGTGAGGGGCTGAACCCCATTTTTTCCTGCAAAGCAAGGAGGAGATAGTGGGGGAGCCTGCTCCTGCATTTGGGATGGGAATAGGCAGAGCCACCACATGCCTCAGGACTGCTGAAATTGAAGAAAAAGGCCAATTCATAGCAATTTATGAATTGAAAAAAAAAGTGTATTTTAAGATTATTCAAGCAATCCTGAACGTCTGGCTTTTGTTGGCTTTTTCCAACACATCCATTCATTGTTTACCTGTTTTTCTTGGCTATAAACCATCTGTTTTATTTTTGCAGTGAACGCGCTCGTGCTTGGGCTGCTGTGCGCTCCAGGTCTCCGCTCCCAAATATTTCTCCAGGGATTTAAACGGCTTTCAGGGACCGCTCACCCTCCTCCTCCTCCTTCCATCTGCCCATGCCCACCGCAGACGGGTTGCTCTGTGCACAGTGGTTTTGCCTCTCGTGGGCGGAAGGTTAATACCTGCCCTAATAAATCCAGATCTCAGCCTGCTCTGGCAAATTAACGACCCTCAGCCAGAGGGTAGTTAAAAAATATAACTTTTTAAATTTAATTTTAAAAATGCCCCTGAAATGCCTCATTCCCTGGGCCAGGGAGCCCTGCTGTGCTTCGCTGTGGGGTGTCCGTCGGTGGCTCTGATCTCAATTTACACTCAGTTTTGTGTTCCTGCAGGGTCGGGGAAGCCTGAGGAGCATGAAAAGCTTCAGTGCTGCTGTCACGGACTTGCACCGGCTCCTCTGGACAGGCCATTTCCCAATATTCTTGGTCCCACAGCTAAGTGTGGTTCTACAGCAATGACCCTACAAGACCTTGAAGAATCCACACTCAACACAGGTGAGACTTTAAATAAAAATATTTTAAAAAAATCACCAAGGCTGCAAAAACCCTCCAGATGGGGCCTGCAGCTTCTCGCACCCCGGTCAAATCCACTGCGAATCCAGACCGGCACTGGGAGTCTCCGTCGGACACATCCCTGTGACGTTGCTGGTAGAGGGCTGAGCTAGGGCTGTCCTAAGGTTTTGGGCCTCATAGAATCATAGAATTGTTAAGGTTGGAAAAGACCCTTAAGATCATCAGGTCCAACCGTTAACCTACCACATCCTCCTGGAGATGGCACAGGTCTGGTTTTTCTCAAAATGGGTAGAATTGCAGACCATAATAAGCAAAACTGGATTTCAGACAAGAAACCAAGGCAGACCCTTGCTCTCCAGCAAGACACCACGGTGGCCACGCTTTGGTCCAGGATTCATCCCAAAGAGGCTGGTGTTGCCAAAAGTACCTTTACACAGGGGAGACTCCAAAAAGTCGAGCCCGTTGCCTCGTTGTGTGCCAAGCTGTTGCCACTTATTGGCTGAAATGGGGTTTTTGAAGCACGCGCTGCTCTCAGACACCGATCCCCGAGACAGGTCCTGGTCCTGCTGCATCCCCCAGGTGCCAAAGAAGAGCTGAAATCACCAAACCCAAGGATTTCTCCTTAAAACGCTGCCTCCAGGGTTCATTTCTGAAGGGCTCCTGCCAGCTCCTTGCCCACCATCCTGCCTGTGCGCAGAGGTGATTTCTCCGCCTGGTTTTCACTATAATGCTGAGGCTGAGATCAAAACGCTGCCCTGCAAACACCCTGAGACAGCCTTGACTGCAAAGAGGGAGGCAGGGCAGAAGAAGAGAGAAGTACAAGCTTATTTGATTGCTGGGGAACTCGAGGCACGGAGAAATTACATGACCTGCCCAAGATCACAGAGAAAACCTTTAGCAGAGACAGGAACCACAGCTGGATCTTCATCTCTTAATCTAAATTTGGTTTTGCAGCCGGGCTGGGTTTCTCTTCCTGGGTCCGAACCTCATGAAAAATTCCAGGTCCATCTCAATGGAGCGAGATACAGTTGGGCTTTTTGTAATCACTTCCATCATCGCTTAACTTCTCCGAGCTCCTTTCTGCCAAAGATGGCAGGATCTCTGGCTGCTGTGTCTTGGCTGGAGGAATTCTGATTAAAACTATTTTAATAGCATGTTATTTTTGAAAGCCTTATGGGCTCCGCACGCTGCATACCAGATCAGAGCAAGGGCAGGGCTTCCTGCAGCGAAAAAGGGGCGCGCGGAGGCTGGAGAGAGACTCTCAGTAAATCCAGCCAGAAGTGCCGCTTCTCCTAATGAGTCTCCCCGGGTTTTCTGACTCTGAGAATCCTACAGCACTAATGACAGAGCGAGAGCCCCTGGTAGCTCTGCTTATCTTAGCAGCAGGCACATTGGCTCATTGATTTAATGCAGCTTTGCTCCATAGATTTTTTATTTGTAGCCGGTGCAGGTCAATCAGGGGGAGCACAAGGCAGCAAAGCCGTCCTGGTTGGGAGAGGCTGGTCGGAGGCACGGCTAAGCGTGGGGCCGTGATGGAGGGGGTGATGATGTCTGGGAGAGACCAGGAGCCTCAGGGATGAGGGCTGGCTGCACCATCAGCCCCACGGGTGACAGTAAATCCCATCTGCAGGGACACATTAGTGGGCTCAGCCGCTGCCATGTCCCTACCCATGGGGACCCCCCCTCACTGAGGGGTCACATCTGCCATGGGGAGAGCTTCAGGCCCTGGCTGCAATTAGCAGCTACTGCTTGGAGCTGTGTGAAGGATTCAAAGACAAACATGTCCTTTCTTGTGCCTGAGCCTGTGGCCAGAGGGGTGCAGGGGATGGTTTCAGCTCTGGATTTTATTCCCTATCATTTTTGGTTGCTTTCTTGCTCCTTGGGGATCCCCTGGCTTGGGGCTCACGGGATGCTCCTATTGCAGCACCCACCTGCCCATCAGCCCATGGATTTTGGCTGGGCCAGGCTTGGTGGGGACGCAAGGACATGCCCTGGGCTGTGGTCATGCAAGGAGAGACCTGGGCCCCCCCAGCACTGGTGTAACTGGGGGAGTGGGTTGACTCATCGGCTGCTGCAGGGGGCATTTGCTGGGAAGCAGCAGCTTTCTCCGCTGTGGAGAATCCAATTAAGCTCTTATTAAATTCATTTGCAGTTTTTTTCCTGTCCCTAACTTGCTTTTAGAGCCTTGGGCTGGAATTTTCCTAAAGGAGCCTCTAATAGTGGGTGCTTTGGTCCTGGCAGAGGTACCCGTTAGCTTCGGCGCTTAAGGAGGGATGTGCATACTCAGTTCTGCGTACAGCAATGCAATGGACTTGGCCACCCCAACTTCAGCGGGCAAGGGGAGAAGAGCAAACATCTGGAGTCTGCTGCTGCAAACGCAGGTGATGGCGATCCTGCAAACGGGTGCTGGGTCAGGACAGCCCCCAGTCCCACTCTGGCGTAGTAGGGGTGATTGCTCCCTGCCTGCTGTCCAATGCATGCTGGAGTTTTTCTTCCACACTCTGCTTTTTTGGTGATTTTGGACCTGAGAAACCATCTGGGTGCAGTTTTCCAGGAAGAATTAATCCCCCCTGTAAGAAAACCTCCCCACCAGCTGCAGGTTTAAGGCCAAGAGGCACATCAGTGCCTCCCGGGAGGAGGTGCGAAGGCTGGAGAAGGCTCTTGTGGAGCCGCGGTGATGGATGAGGGACGGCTATCGCTGCAGACAGAAAGGCGAGGTGGGCTGAGAGGGGCCGGCTGGGGTTACAGAGTCCTCCCGACTTTGCTCCTGCAGTGATTTCCTGCACTTGGCTGGTTTTTAATTCTTATTTTTCATCTGAGCACCTCAAAAATCAATTATCAATATTAACGGCAGCAGAGACATTTTAGAAAGGTGGAAAATGAGGCAGAGGGTGACAAAACAAGTTGGTTGGAGCCACCCTGGCGAGAGCTTGGGCTCTGCCGCCCAGGTGCCCATGCAGAAAGCTGGGGGTCTCCGGGCTCCCCCCACCTGCAGACCCCCCCATTGCACATTGCCTGCTCCCAGCGCCGCTGCAGCAGAGGTCACTTTGAGAGAGGGACAGCCCTGTCCCCACCTCACCCACCCCCAGGGCTTGCTTGAGCCCCCACCTCTTTCCCCTCTGCTAATGCAATTGGGAGGGGAGGATTTGGGTCCGAGCCCCGCCGGCTGGGACAGGGTGTCCCCATACCCTAATGGAAGCGTTCAAAGCCTGGCTGGAGCTTCGCAGGGAGAAATATTTGATTTGTGATATGAGTCAGTGATGTTCCTCTGCCAAAATGCATAAAAGGTACAGGCTGATGAGTCAAAGGCAGCTCCATTTACACAATGGATTTGGTGCCTGGAAGGGGGAGGCAGGGAGGTCTACAAACCTCCCCGGACCCCGCAAGGGAGAGAGATTATATATACATATATATATATATATACACACACACACAAAAATATATTTAACCCAGCATTTGAAGTGACAGTGCAGAACCACAGCTTTTCAGATGTAAGCACAAGCCTTGGGTTTACCCCCCAACAGCCCCTGCGGACCCTGTTGCTGCCGCTCTGACATGCGGCGTGGGACACGTATCAAAGGGTGCGATTTAATCTCTATTTTAAAAATGTAATGATTTTGCATCAGTCTCGTGATTCCTGGGTCCTTTCTAATGATTTTTTTTTTCAAACGGGGATCAGCAGCACTGTGATGGACCTGCCAGCTTTTCTGGTGTATAAAGATTTCTTCTTTAAGTGACAGGAAACATGATTTCTACCAATATTTATATTAATTCTATGCCATTATTTCTTTATTTCTGGGCTCCAAAAGCGTGAAGATTTGTGTTTCATAACCCATGCAGGAAGGTTGAGTTGATATATTGGTTGCAAATGAAGAAAAGCACGTGTGGCGCTTCCCCAGTAGGTTTAATTTTATCCATCTGGCTCAATCATGGCAGCAGATTAAGTAAAAATTTTCAGTGGAGTTGCGTTGGCATAACTTGGATTTTTCTTTTTCCTTAAATATTGAGGTAGTTCCTGGTCTGGGGAGGAATCTAACTCTGTATTTCTTGCCTTTCCCTTTTTCTGCCGGTCCTGTGGGTCCCAGCTGGGCACCCTTGGGTGGCAACTGAATTCATAACCTTGCTTAAAACCAAATCCTGCACCAAAACAAGCTTTTTTAAATCCAAACCCCTCGGATGTGCGGACCTGGGCCTTGGTCCAGCATTGGGCTGTAGGAGAAATAACTCCGCTCCTTTACTGGCACCACTGATGCCGTCGAGCCGCTTGCTTCACCGCTGCAGCACAGGGAAACACTGGAAATGGTAAAACATGCCCCAAAAATGCCCTGGGCCGTCCTGGCCCTTGTCTGTCTGTCCCTAGTTTGTCCTTCTGTCCCCTGGGTTTCACAGAAGGGGTTAAAAATTGCAATACATTTTATAAGTATTTTTGCCAGTGGTCACTATTGGAGCATAGAGCTGGAATTTCGGGATTTCCCTCCGGACTCCGCACAATCTTTTTCCCTGAACGGTTAAAGCACGTTGTTTGGACGAGCTCTGTGGATTATAATATCAAGCCTGTTCTGCATATTAAATTAAAATATTTATTTTCGCATCGGAAGCCAAACCCAAATCACTTAGTGCTGTGGAAATAAAATGCCTCCACGCTACCAAAGTCGAGGGAAAGCGGGGGACGCGTCAACCTTCTTGTTGACGGTTGCACTAAAACCCAGGATACTTTCAGCTTTGCTGGCGCTGTGTTTGCTGGTGGTGGGGTGGCACCGGGGGGGTCCCACGTCCCACCCACGGGGGTCTCACCCTGCTCTCAGTGTTGCAGCGCATCAATAACGGGTGCTGGGTGCCCTTTGCATCCCTCCCAGTGCAGCAGCCAGCGGCAGTCGTGGCTCTGCAGCAGTTTATTGCCTTGCTGGGGGGCAGGAGGATTTTTTTTTATTATTATTATTCCAGCTTCCTTTCCTTTCTCATTTTTGCTGAAAGCACAAAAACTTGTAATGATTTACCTCCTGGCACAGGGGGCCGAGGCCTGCAGGCAGCAGCAAATCAGCAGTGGGACAAGAGTCCATTTGGAGCAGGGCCACGGCCGCAGGACGCGGCCGGCGCGGGATGCTGTGCCCGGGGGCTGTGGGGTGACTAGAGCACCACAGGGGCCCTGGTGCCCCTTTTTTTGCAAGCTATGATCATGTCCCTGCATCTGTCTTGGTTGCACCCGGTGGGTAATTGCAACCCAGGGCAGGGGCTGGTGATTAGCGTGGGGCTGTAATAATAAAAAATGTCTTTGGTTAGCGCTAGGATAAGCCCGACCAACCACCTGCTGCTGTTGCTGGGCCAAATATTCAAGGAGACTTTGGGGATGCCAGGAGGCAGCGAGGAGCGGCAGCGTGCCGAGCTCCCGGCTCGCTCCGAGGACATCGCTGCATCCGTGCGACGTGGCAGGATCAGCCCTGCTGCATCTGGGACCTAAAACAGCCCCGGGCACTGCAGTGCTGAGCCTACCCCCCGCTCGTAGGACCAGGGCGAGCGCTGCTGGAGATCCTCACGCATCAGTTAGAGCAAGAGGGTTGTGCCTGGGAGAGGTGTGTGGCCTTCCAGTGCGTTTATTCCCCTTCATCTTTTTGGCTGGAAAAGTTGATGGGAAGACATCGGTGAGAGCCAGGCACCTGCGGCAGGACGGGCAAAGGTTAATTAGTGCTGAGCAGGGCCGGTCCCAGGAGGATGCTGGGGAGCTGGGTCCCTGCCCAGAGGGTTTTTATGTTTTTTTTTAACCTTCACTCCAGGAAACACAAAAGCCCCCAAGTAATAGATCTTACAAACCTGGGGAGGGTTTAAAGGTGAATGCAACAAGCCCTTGCGGACAGGCCAGGAGGGAGCCGGCCGCCCACTGTGTTGGGGGACGGGCTCTGCTCAAATTGGGACCATTTACCTTAAATTCCTGCCTCTGTCCAGAGATGCAAGAGGGACCATTTCTTGGCACCACCCTACAGGCGAGATAGCGAGCCTGATGTTTGCTTGCCCAAGAGCACACGTGGAGTCTGGCAGAGGTGATTTTTTCTCTGCCTTTCCTCTGCCCGCTTCAGCTCTCTCGGCAGATTTGGCAATTTCTGTATTTATCTGAGCAGCGCGCAGCTGCTGCTGCCCTCGGCCATCGAGAACCACAAAGCCGGAGATGCTCGAGGTGCTCTGCTCCTACCTTAGCACCGAAACCATGGAAGGAAGGAGATTTAAACCTTATTCTGGGTCGGGATCATTCAGCTCTGAGGAGCCTCTTTCCTTGTGTGAGTCCTCAGGCACCCCCATCACCCTGTTTTCCCCAGTTTTGCTGCCTGTACATCTCTCCCGGGCTCCCCTGCCATCCTTCCCCAACCCATTTCCAGTCTGGGCAGCCAGGAGGGAGAGTCGGAGGCTCTTCTATGGGCTGCTACATGTTGGGAGTTAACATTTACACAGAGCCAAGAGCCGCAGGTGGGACCGGATCTGGATCCGCAGCCACCAGTCCCCAATTAAATCCTAACAAGTGGCATGGGAGTCGTCAGTGCCCATCCATCCCCCCCCAGCCAGGCACCGGGACCTGTGGGAAGGGGCGAGCGAGGCAAAGCTGAGCCCACTGTTAACTCGTGGAATCCCCCAAATCTGTGCGAGGCATTTCTGCCCCTGCCCTGCTTTTAATTCCCTCCTGGATACGCATTTCCACATGCACACCTGGGTCGGATCCTGCTGCGAGGAGCGCGGCTGGTCCACAGAGCTGGTGGGATGCACGGACAAGGTTTGGCTTCTTTAAACAAACCCTGCCTAATATCTTTTTAAGCAATATGAGGGGTTTTTACTGCATTTCTGGCTTCATTTCAGTGCTCAGGTGGAGGAGCAGGGTTGCACTCTGCTCCGCGTTACACCACTGCTGCGGTCCTGCCGGCGAGGATGCCTCCGGCAGCTCAGCCCCGCATCCCAAGCTGGAGTGTTAAGAACCAGCCCGAGCCTCGAAGCCTGAGATTTAATGTGCATTGCGAAATGTTTGTTATAATTAATTATGATAACTCTGAAAACTCTTCACATAAATAGACAGGCCCTTTTCTTCCTAATCTCATTCAATTTAGCTGTCGTTCCATAAATTTCACAGTCGTTTTTGCAAAAAGCTGCAGAGTTTCCAGTAGGGTTTTTTTTATTCTTGTTATTTATTCATTTAGTAATCATGCAATTTTTTTCCTTTTTTTTTTTAATCAGTGAACTAACTTGATTCTTAGGGCAAAAAGGAAACCAGATGATGAAAACTGAGCCAGAAACCAGGTGAAAATGCATAAATACAGGGGTACGTGCATGGGGTTTGCCGTCACTATGCAGCGGCGGAGGAAGCTCCTGCCCAGTGATCCCCCAAGCGTCCGAAACTGCCGCCAAGAGCAGGATCTGCCTCTCCCCTCGAGGCTGAATCCTGCTGTGTTGCAGACGTTGTGCTTTCAAGCTGCCCCATCCGAAACGGAGACATTTTTCCCCCTTAAGAACCAAGGCATGAAATAAATAAAACCCTATGTCCTCTACTTCTTCACCCAATAAGTACTGTCCCCCCCTTCCCTTTAAAACGGCTTATTAACCAGCCCCGAGCTGGGACGAGCGAAGATGCTCCCTGGTCCTCGCCTCGCTGTCCTCATGCCTCGTTGCTCGTAATAAATCACCGGCAGCCACAGGAAAGTGGGGGTTAACAATGCGTGACTCCGTCCTCCATCTCCCTGCCCCAGGGCCCCAGGAGTGAGGAATGGCCAGGATTTGGCTGGGAAAAGAAGAATAAAAAGGGAAATAAAGGAGATGGGTTGCTGGGGCGTGTGGAGGATCCCGCAGTGGGGATGCCCCAGCGCTGGGGTTTGTCTCATCGATGCTCTTTGCTGGCCCCTTTGGCGAGATGAGCAGGGAAAAAAGCAGAGATTGAACAAATATCTTGGTGAGTTACCTGGAAAAGAGGCTAAAACAACAAGAGACAATTACAGAAGGAAACAGGGACATGATTTTCCTAATGTAATTTCAGTCACTTAGAACAGCCCTCCTGGCCTGATAAGCGAATCTTTTACTTCTGTTTCAAGCTGCCTTTAGCCACAGAGATCAGATATCTGTTTCTGCTGCTTTTATTATCAAAAGAAGTCTGTATTAGTTCAGTTTTCACTTGGAATTCAAGAAGAAAATGTTTCCTTCCCGACAATTTTATATATTTATCCCTTTGGCTAAAGCCTTTGATTCTGAAAAGTGCAATTAGCAAGTGGCGGGTGTGCAGTTTGACTTCTAACCGGAGAAACTCCCAGTGCAAATGAAAAGCGGGGCTTTAATGAAACGCAACATTTCCTTTCGCCGTCTCTCTGTAATTTATTCCGACCGATAGACACCTGAGCCGGTGTGCAGGCATGCACATGCAGGAGTATATAATAATAATAATAACAGTGTCCTTGTCATCCAGAGCCCTCCAAGCACAATATAAAGCAAAAGCAAATAGTGCAGAGCAGAGACTCATGAAATTGCAGCCCGGTTTAAGGAGAGGTTTCTTGAACTCCAGAGCTACAGATGGGCAGATTTCTACTTGCCTTCAGCTCCGGTTCTGTGTTGCTTCATTTACCAGTGTCCTCATCCTGCCTGATGTCCTGTATTACTCATCAATAAAGTTAACGCATGAATAATACAGCTTGGAGAAAGTCATTCTTGTCCCTGATTTAAGGATGGGGAAGCTGAGGAGCCAGCAGGAGCGGTACCCGACAGCAGGTCCCGCACCGTGCGTCGGCGGCAGGGCTGGGAGTAGGACCGGTGTCTCCATCCTCAGCACTGGATGGCGCGAGGCCTCGCAGACGGACAGCCCTCTGTCTGTGTGTCCCGCATGGCATCTGCCGCCACGTGCTGGGACATGCAGAGGAGCGTTTGGGGACGGCAAAACCTGGGATCCGCGCAGCAATAGCCACCCAGGCCTGAGACTTTATAAGGGCTTATTCTCTTTTTATTCTGGCTCCCGAATAGCCCAGCTCTGCTTTTCCATCCTCTCACTACAAATTGAAAGCAGATCTTCTCTTTTTGCTAAATTCCTTGAGGATCGCCATGGCGGAGCTGGAATGAGGACCGGGTCCTGTGCCCAGGCAGGATTCCTCGTTGTACCACGCAGCCGCTCGGCACCTGAACATCCCGTTTGCTCTGGAAAGGTTGTTCAGTTATCCCCAGTTATTCACCTGAAAGATGAATCCATCCATCCCTTCAAGCGATGGCATGGGCCTGATTCTCCTCCGAAGCTGGCGTCAGTCGGGGTGAGCCCGTGGAGCGGGCTGGCAGAGCTTCTGCGAGCAGGACCAGACTCGGGTCTGCCCCGGGATCTGTCCCTTTGCTCTCGGCTTGTGTGACAGCACGAGGCAGCGGGGCAGAAACCTGCCTGCTGTAATTCCGTGGAAATAGTCAAGTCTCCCTCAGGACGCCCATCTCGCTCGCTCACCGTAGTGATGTTTAAGGGTGATGTGCTCGGTTTAGACCTTTGCCTCCCAGATGGGTAATTCGGAGGGGTGAGATCTCCCTGCACCTACACGGAGCCAGACGTGTCCCCGAAGCTGAGGCTGGCACGCAGCGAAGGGACTGTGAGGAGAAAAACCCTGACAGTGAGCGATGCGAAGAGCTCCCTGCTGAGATTACAACACAGCGTTACCTTCGGGGAGAATGAGGGGCCTTTGATATAGTGAGGGATGTGTGAGACAGGAGCTGACTCAGGTGGGGAGATGCGGTTTGGGTGGGCGGCAGAGCGGAGGGGTGGGTTCCCATCTGCAGCACCGCCGGGTACCACACCGAAACGGCTCTAATAACCCCCGTCTCTGCAATTCCCAGCGCAAGGGGGGAACTGCGATGGACGAGGTCAGCCAGGATGACTGAACGCTCTCTCCTGGCCTTAAATCCAGGAATTTATTGAGCAACTTCAGAGCAGCCGATGCCCGTAGCTCTGGTGGGGTCTCCCTGTAGGCAGTGTCCTTGAGTTGTTCCCTGTCAGCACTGTCAACTTTATTTATGATGTCTACAAATTGTCTGGGGCCGTATCCCTGCATCTTGCGATGCTCGGTGACAGCTGACACCTTGTACCTGGGTGCAGGAGATCTGTGCGTGGGTTTTGTTTGGGCTTTCCTCCAGGAAAGCTCCCTTTACCATCGGAAAGTGGGCGCGTGCCGCAGCCGGGCAGCCCAGCCCTCAAATCTCCAGCAAGTGAGATGCAAACAGTGATTCAGCGCAGCCGGAGGAGGAAACGCACACCCGCCCCTAACCAACACCCGCCGTGCCCACAGACCTTCCTCCCCACACCCCCACACCAACCCTCTCGTTCACCCCACTCAGACCTTTCCCCAGGGCTGTGTTTCATCTCTCCCCAGCTGAGCATCGGCATTAGAGCTCAGCGCGGAAAAAACAGAGGAGCATCCTGCAAGCGGAGCGCTGCCGGGCCTTTGCAAGGGTGGCCAGGCAGGCACAGCTCAGCAGCTGGATACAACACATCCTTGACCACACACCCACTCCTCTCCTGCTACCAAAACCACCTTTTCTTACCTTAAACCACCCCAGCAGAAGCAGCCAGCAAAGTGACTCCCCAGTGCCAGTGCTGCCGTAGAGGTGGGGATAAGTGCATGCAGACGTGCATGCGCACACATGCATGCACACGTGCACACACACACGGACACCCACGTGCACACCCATGCACACACGCACAGCTCCGTGTGTCACTGCAGCCTCCTGCTCCCGCAGCCCGGGAGCCTGCAGGCTGCGAGATGAAGCCGTGCTCCCTGGGGCTGTGCGAGCTGGGTACCACGAGGCTGCCGTCACGCGAAGGGAGAGACAGAACAGCAGCACAAGAAGGAGCTGGAGATAAAAGGATGGCGGCAAGGAGGAAAACATGTTGTTCCTTAATTGAACTGGAGGAGGTGGAGGAAGGCAGCCGATACCTCCCGCAGCTCCGGGTGTAGTAATGCTGGGAGGGAGCTCCCTGCCTCCCTCCGCTCAGGCAAGCATTTGGGGGCTGTTTCTGGTTGACTTTCAGGCAGGCATCCTTTCGTAGGGGAAAGAAGGAGCAAAATCAGAGCCCTGCATCGCATGCACAGTGCTCTCCCATCCACTGCTTCTCAGGTGTGCTCTGATTTCTTTTTTAAACCGAATCCCATCCTTTTCACTTAGAGGAGCAAGAAGCGGGCGTGTACGCCCTGGGTCCAGCATGAGATGAGCCTGGGTGAATCCAAGCCACGACTGAGCTCCTGCAAGTGCTGTTGGCAGCAGGGTGAGGTGCAGAGCCTGGTCTGTGCCGGACCTTGGCCATCGCTGTGCTCAGCAGCTCTGTCCCCTTCCTCCAGCTCGTACCACCGGCCCTGACGATGGGACAGGACCCGTGCAGCCGTTCTCTGAGCCCAGGGGAGCTCCACGGCCAAACGTGATGCTGCGTGCAAAGCTCGGCATGTCCCAGCCTCGCTGCAGAAGCAAAGGAGAGGCTACCAAATGGTTCCCATGAGGTTTTCAATGGGCTGAATCGCTCCTGGACTGGTGACAAGGCAGCCGCAGGCTGGGCAAACTGGCACACACAGCCAAGGACTGGGGATCCCCTGGAGTAAGGCCTTGGGGGCAGAGAAGCCTTGTATAAAAGCTGCGGGTCCTTTTTGGCTGAGAAAACACTTGGGGACATTCCTGCTCTTTGGGTCGGGGTCCCTCTCACCACCAGGCTGAATGAGCTCGGAAATCCAGAAAGGACAAACATTTTGGCCCAGGCTCACATCAACGCCCATCTTCAGCCTTTTCATCCCTACCCTAGTAACACCCAGACCTTAGCAATACACAGCTCGATCCCCTCTGGTCTGCGCTGGGGACTCCAGGTACTGCTGTACTATGACTGTTTTTGTACTGCTTTGGAAAAAAAAAAAAAAGCACTCCTGAAGTGTAAAATACCAATGACTTTGGTGCTTTGTACGAGGCTGCTGTAGCTTAGGTGGGAACAAAGGAGCTGGATTGTTTGCCTCCAGGATGGGAGAGCAGAGCTTGCAGCGGCAGTGACTCAGAAAAGGATTTAGGGGTCATGGGTGTATAACTCCCTCATCATGAGCTCCCAGCTCAGAGCTGCGGGAAAAAGAGAAGTTGATGTGATCCTTGATTGAGCTTTAGAAAAAAAAAAAGAAAAGGATAGAAAAGCCGAGAAGTGCTCTTGAGTCTGTACAGTGCGTGGGGGAATATGGTCGAGCTAATCTGCCCAGCCGTTGGGACCTGCCCTGCTCGCCGTGCCGGCCAGCCCAAAAGGGTAAAGGGGCTTCGATGGTGGTGGGAGGTGAGTGGTGGGGTGGGAGGCTCGGTGAACCCAGGATGAGGTTGGAGAGCGCTGGTGCAGAGGAATTAAACTCCTCTGTGCGTATCGGGCTGGAAACGGAGCCTACAGCCTGTCAAGCAAAATGCTGGAGAAGCCCTAATTGCTGGAAGCTGAAGGCAACCTTGGAAGAGGACACGCTGCAGGGCAGCAAGGGCTGATGGAGAGCAAGGGACCAGGGATTTACTGTTGCTCAGAGCCTCCAAAATGAGATTTGGTATTGCTGCAAACCAGGGGCTTTAATTCAGCTGCTGGAGAAGAAAAATAGCTGTAGCGCACGCATTTGGGAGGAGCAGGGGAGAGAGTCATGGTGGCCCTTCCTGACCTTAATGCATAAATCCCTCCCACTCCTGCCCTCGGAGAGAAGGCCGTCCACTCTGCCCTCAAGATGTTCGTAACACTTGGAGCTCTGTGGCAAGGCCATGAATATAACTCATCCTGAGCCTCATCCAGTTGTCTGCAGGAGTCAAGGAGAAATGGTTTCTCAGGCACACAGCTGGCCAGCTGTGCTCCCAGGTGCTCCGAATCGCGGCGGGGTGGAAGGTGGGATGCTGGATGGGCAGCAAGCGCGGTAACGGGGGTGTTGGGACTCCTTCCTGAGACATGCGCACCCGCCAAGTCTCCCTGAAGTGCTTGATCTGATTAGCAGATTTGGGATCAGGAAGGAATTTTCCACATGTCAGTCTGGCAGGAACCATGGAGATTTTTGCTTTCCTCTGTATCACGGAGTGGAAAACATCTGGGCATATCAATTACCCATGACTGCATGAGACATGAGCATCAGTAACGCCTCAGGCTGCCTGAGACGGATCCGCAGGGGAAATGCACAGCCCCTGAGCTGACTTTGGGGCCCATTGCCCCGGTCCCACGTGGGGCTGGGGTGGCGATGCACCATCCACAGCACCTGGACAGGGTTGCAGGTGGCTCATAGGACCGGAAAGTGGGGGAGTAACCCCGAGGACTGAAGTCATTAAGTCTAACTGGGGTTACTGGGCTCTTCCTTAAGGCTGTGGTTTGACTTCATGGAGCCTGAGTGCACTAATTGGCTTTAATTGCCTTAAGTGTCTTCACCTTGGACCCCCACCCACTCACCCCCGAGTGCTATTTAAGCCCAGGATGGGCTGCAGTGGGGGCATGTTCCCTTCCAGCCTTGCCTCTTCTGTGGACTCTGTTGCCTTGTTTCCAGCTTCATCTCCTGCCTGTCCAGACCCTGGAGCTTCTTCTAGAGATGGCTGTCACCACGCTCAGGTACCCACGATGCGTCCTGTACGTTTGTGTGCAAACAGGGGTATGTTTGAAAACCCCTCCCAGTCACCATCAATATATCTGATGCTAAGACATTTGTTGTCTGTTTCCCCAATTTGATTTCCAGCCAGAACTGATGTTAATTTGGGATAAATTAGCCTCAATATTCCCAGTTCCCCCCAGCCCAAGTGAACGCTTGCCTGCTTGGTCGTGGTGCTCTTGCATTAGTCATCTCATAGCTCAATGAGCACTGGCAAAGATGCAAAGCAAGGAATGAGCTAAAATTTCCGAAGCATCACTCGGAATAAAATGCAACTTGTTAGAAAATGTCAACATGGCTGTTTTGACAGACTTCTTTCTTCTAAGCAGAAGACTTGTCAAAACCAGCCTTCTCCCTACATCTTGTTTTCTGCTTTTCCAAATAGAAGAAGGGCTTCATCACAACAGCTCCTGACCCAACTTTCTCCTTGTCCTGCTAAGTTACTACCAGAGGTCTTCTTGGGCCTCTTGAACTCAAACATTTTTCCTTCCAAGAGCCAAAAATTCAGCGTCAGATGAAAACTTTGGCTCCTGGGGAGGACCCTCCTTCGTATGCTGGAAGGAATAAAGCCAAGCAGAGCCCCTGGGGTCCCCCAGGCCAAAGGAGAGGAGCTGCTCATGCAGGGTGGGGATCTCCAGCTGCTTCCCAGCCTGCAGCTTTCATCTCCCGGCTATTCCCTCCCCTGCCACCCGCCCCCTTCCATGCCAGCCTCCTGCTTTTAATTACGTTGTAGAAAAGTCTCACAACTCAGCAATTCAAGGTGGCATTTGAGAGAAATGATTCCCTTTAGCATAGCTGACAGCTAATTTGTGTAAAGTTTAATTACAGCTAGCATTAATTAACTGGCAGTGTGTTGCGATACTAAAGCACGACCATCTGTTCTTTAAACCGCCTCCCCCAAATTTCAGCCCTAATAATTTCAGTGCCGAGGAGGTTGCTCCGGTGGACCCGGTGTAACCGCAGCCGTTGTGGGAGGGTGTCACCCACTGTTGGTGATGGAGCACCAAGCGCTGCGGGTTGGATCGTGGCTTCGAGTGCTGCCACCACGTAGGGACCAGCTTTGGAGAAACGTGGCTTCCGAGTCCACGTGCTTCCCTGCAATGTCGCCTCCTGTGTGATGTATTTAAGTGGAGGGTCAGCTTTTACCCCCCTGCAGTGTTGCTGCAGAGGGGGTTTCAGTCATTTGGGCTGGCCCAGCAGCATGTGCCCGTGCCCCGCACGCTGCATCACTGCGTGGGAGCATTTTGCTTTCACTGTGTAGGGGAATGGGTGGCCACGTGAGATATGAGGGTTGGGAGAAAGGCTCCGAAGCAGCTGTTTGCTGCCCTGCTGCAGGACAGGGCTGTGCCAGCACTGCTGAAGGTGCACCAACATCCTCACTTCTCTAAAAGCAAAGCTGCTAAGGTCTCCAGCCTGAAAGGAGGACTTGAGTGTCTGCATACAAGCGCCCAGGTCCCCTGGGTGTGTCCCATAAGGTGCATTTGCAGTTGTTCCTGGCTTCAGTCTGTCCAGCCCCTGTGCAGAGATGTGAATGGCCTTCACACGTAGCCAGCAAAAAACGAGCACTGGGAGCTCGTTTTGGCATATTCTGCCAGAGGCTGCTGTCTGGAGCCATATTTAGTGCCAGGAGGCAAGTGGCACTGAGCACCAGGTGCACACAGGTTGCAGTGGGCTACAGCAAATCAGCCCAGCTCATCCTTCAAACAGCTTGGAACCCCCCCGGGCGAAACGGAGATGGGGCAAAACTATACAACCAAATGCCCCAGAGCTCTGCCCTTGGTAAATCCTGTCTAACCTCAGTGCAGCTGCTTTGATCTCATCATGTAAATCCTCCAGATGAAAACAAATGCATATCCAGTGAGAGACGAGCTCGTCCTCCAGGCTCTCAGCCAAGCCTTCGGCTTGAGGGCTTTGAACAGGGCTCGGCAGCTGCTGGTGGGAGGAATTCCTTTGGTCAAACTGCAGCTCCCAGAGTGTCTCAGCTGCTGGCTTCAGGGTTGAATGGAGCCTTTCCTCCCAGTCTCCCAAATTTGGAGGTAACTTAGTCCCTGAACTCAACACTGTGACTTGGGTCCAGCCTTCTCTGTCTCAAGGAGCTGAGTTCTGCCTTTGTGCTGGTTCATGGATCAAATGGGGCTTGCTTGGTGCTGGCGATGGAGCCTTCTGGTGGCCCCTCACAGGGAGGTTCAAAGCTGGTGAGCAGGTTTCGGCAGGGAGCTGATGGGCTGGAGGATGGCTTGGGATACAGCAGGAGCCTGGGATTCGGGCTCTCATCCCCGCTCTGACGTGAGCCGCCTGTCTGAGCCTGCTCGAATGAAACCCACGGGGGATGCTGGGACTGAGGCTCCGCTGCTAACCCAAGTGAAATCCCAGCTTCTTCATCTCTGCTACTTCCACCAGATTCCTTGGGCACCGTTTGGTTTTGATGACAGGAGACATGCGGCGTGTCACACGCTGACAGACGTGGTTGCCACCCACGCTGTAACCAAACGCAAGGAGGGATGAGCTAACCCTGGGGATGGGAAAGGGCAAAACCTTGACTTTGCTGATGTCAGTGGGAATCTTCCATGGATTCCCAGGTGGGAGCGAGAGTGAAATCCCACCTCCTAGAAGCTGTCTACAGCTCTACTTCCACCCTCTTGTAATAAGAGCTTAAATCATGGATGCACGCAGTCACGTTAGCCCAGGATGGGGAATTACAGTGCCTGGCTGCCTGCGAGCTCCCTGCCTGCTCTGGATGCAGAGTAAAATATTAGCTTAACCTCCCACAACAGTTGTTACATGAATGCATTTCACCATACAAGTGCACTGGTGATTCCTGTGGTTCAGCTGATGAGAAACAACTTGGAGCTCTGCTTTTTGTACTGCTTTCCCCCAAAAAAAGTCCCTGTTCTGCCAGGCCTGCTGCAATCCAGACCTCACTAGCATGCAGCCGTGCTAGCCAAGCTGTTCTGCATTGATGCCTGCTGCCGGCATCCCATGGGTGCTCCTCGCTTGCGAGCCTGGGATAAGCTCCCCTCGAGCAATATGATTGCACAGACTCGTTAGGCTGACGTGCCTGGGTACGGAGCGGCGCTAGGGAGGCTGCAGCGAGTACAGCGCAGGGTGATTCCCCAGGGTGAAGGGGATGGTGCAGCCCTGGCTTTGCTCCTAAGGACGCCCCTGCTAGGAGGGGTCAGAACTGGGTTGCAGCAGGAAAAGTCTCTCTCCCTGCACAGCGATGGGGATTGTGGGCAGACCTCTGGCAAGCAAGAGTGTTAATTAAACAAATGTTCGCTAGTGTATAAGGTGTCTTTATGCAAAAAGGTTGTGGTTCTACATGGAGTGCCTTTTGTTATTGCTGTAATAAGCTGTAGGTGGAGAGGAGGAGGCAGAGCTCTGGGTGGGGCCTGTGGCTGTGGCCTGGTGGGACCCAGGAGAGGACGGGTGGTTCAGTAGCTTTGCAGGGTCCCACATCAAGGGGAAAATCAGAATGGCTGGCTGAGAGGCACCCGAAGCTCAAACCCTCTGGAGCCATCCATCCTGACCACGCCACCATCCCTGAAGCCTTGGGCTGCCTGTGCATCCACTCACCTCCCGGTGCAATGGGGAAGGAGGGAAGGGATGAATCCAGCCCTGGAGGAGTGTGGGCAGGGATTCTCACCTTGGCTGTTTGCGGTTAGCTTAATGAAGCGGTTCGTGTGATATTGTTGCCCTCTATTGGACCCAGCCTGAACGGCTCGGTCGGTGCTGATGTCCCCACATTAGGTGGGGAAGGGTCTGGGGGTTTTCCCTGGCTTTGAGATGGGAGCAATGTTTCCCCAGTTAATCGCATCAGAGCTCCTTGGAGAGGGAGTTCTTGCCCGGAGCTATCGTGAGCAAAGAGCCAGAGCTAATGCCAGACGGAGGTAATGAGCCTTGCCGTGGACTTCAGCGGAATTTGGATCAGACCATTTGCGGTCTCTGGGGATAAGCCGGTTCTGCGTCGTCTTAGTGATGGTCTGGAAACGCGCCCAAGTTATTTGCAGAGAGGCTCGCAACTCAAAGGGACTCGTCTTAACTCCCCTCTGCTGCTGTCGCTGCCCCTTTTTAGAGCCAGAGAGGTGTTTTGGGGTGGCAATGCCTAATGTAATATGCTCCATTGAGCATCCTACATCTGCTGGTGGGGAACTGCAGAAAAGCCAGGAGTCCTGGCCAGGTTTCCCAGGCTGTACGGACCCACCGGGAGCACTGCAGGAGCCCAGAGCTGGATGGGAAATGTGCAGGCACCGCTTTCACTTCTTCACTGACCGGCTTTGGGCCGGGCTCTCGCTCCCCACCGCAGATGCTGGGAGTGAGGGCAGGGTGGGTCTGGCTCATGCCTGGGGATGGTGGAGTTGGTTTTGCGGGGACCAAGGCACCGAGGGAGGCTTGGGCTGGATGTCACCTGCAGGCTGTGGCATTGATGGAGGCGTTCAGCAGAGCGGGTTCCCCTCCGCTTGTGCCAAGGCTCCCGGGTGCTGCAGTGTCCCTGGGCTGGCCGAGGCTCGGACGTGGGTGTCTTTTTCAAGCCCATGGCAGCCCATTTCAGAGAGGTGCCTGTGGGCTGGCCCTGCAGGAACGCCAGCCCAATGGAGATAAAAGCCTTTTTAGCAGATTGAGTTGATATTGTTTTTGAACTCTTTCCCAGTGTGGGGAAGCGGTGGCTCACTTGTCAATGACAGGGCCCCGCGCGCTGAGCGCAGCAGGGCTAAACGGCTGCCAGGCGGGACGTGCAAGGTGCAGGCGGGACCAAGCTGGTACCTGAAGTGGTCCTCTTCTCCCCATCTCTGCCTGGCTGGCTGCTCCCGCACTGTCCCACTAGCGGGATGCTGAGGGGTTACAGCACAACTTGGCAGCGCTGCTCTGGAAGAGAAATGCCCCATGGAGCTGGGGAAGCTGTGCTACCCCGAAAGCAAAGGCACCAGAATAAACAGCGTCTCCCTGAATGCTAAATATACGGAACTAGAAATGGCTTGCTTTTCTTCCTTTCTTTTAACTGAGAACAAGTAGGGAGAGTTGGAATAGCTGGGAGTGTTATAAATGATGACATGCCTTTGAACTAGCAGCTGGGTGAATGTCTCATCCCACGCTGTCTGTGTTCATGCTCCCCTGTCATCTGCTTGCGAGGGCTAATAGAGATAAAACAATCTGAGGATGGATTTCCAGCCGGAATGGTTTTGCCAGGTGTCTCCTCATGCTGCAGCAAGGAACTTAAAAGAAGAGAGAGAGGCCACAGTGCCAAAATCTATCTGGTGAAGTTGAGGGAGCTATGCCTGGGGTAAATCTGAGGCCTTGGGAAGGAGGAAATGGTTGGCTTGACCTCGTGCGGCAAAGGCACACACTGTCATCAAAGCCTCACAAATCCTGCCCCAAAGAGGCATGGAAAATGGATGGCTTGTGTCGGGGGGTGAGCTCGGGCGCTGACGGATGGCTTTGCAGTGCCGCGGTCCTGCCTGGCTGGAAGGACCATCCGTGGCACAGAAACACCGTTTGCTTTGCGTCTTGCAAAGACCTTTTTAAAGACTTGAATAAATATTTGCGTGATGATGCTCCTTGGGCACCACGCACCTGCTCTAATTAGACGTAATTTGTTTCATGGAGATTTCATTGTTTCTCTTACTCCTGTAGCAGGAATCTTGGCTGTGGGTGCAGACACCGGACCCCACCAAATCTGTCTGGTTCTGCCTTTGCACGACTGGCTCAACCCCAAGTGCTCCCAGGACACTGCCCTAAATAATCCTTTGGGCCACACCGGGAAGGACTTTGGGGAGGTTCAGTAAAACAGTTTGGCTCTAAACCTCTGACCGGAGGAGTCAAGGCTGAATGAACAGCTTGGTTTTGTTACCTTCCACAGCTACAGAAATATTGGGGCAGTGGCGGCAGATCTGCTTCTGTCAGTCTCTAGGTCCCGTGTCCTGGCATCCTGCTCATCACCAGGCAGTGAATTTGCCAGGGGAAAATTACTGATTTTAGTGGGACCTGAGGATGCTCAGCCCCTGGTGGGGCTGCTGGATGACACTGGTTGCACTGTCACCATGGGGGAAGGCAGTTCAAGCAGTGTGAAGATGCCAGGAGGTAAATGGATCAGGAAAACGGGGCAAAGCAAGATGTAGCTGAGGGCTGGGTGCTGCACAGGGAAAGCCAAAGCAGAGGTGAGCAGCGAGGCTTTGGTGGAGCAGGGGTGCTGCTCTGGGCTTGCTGGAGTGGCAGGGGAGTGCCTAGCTGTCACAGCAGCATTGGGCAGTGCTATTTAGACCAGAGCTTTCCTGGAAAGGTCAGGTTAAGATGAAGGTTTTTATATATATTTCATTGACCAAAGCAAATGCATCTCATACACTAATTAAATGTATGTCATTCAGCCAGTGCTATTGCTAGGGTTATTTATCTTGCTCCAGCGACGAATGTGGCCAATTAAATCAACAGTATCTCTTTTCTTGCATTCATTTTCTCTCTCCATCGCATGCTTGAAGGAGAGCAAAACCAAGCTAACAGTGGAAAGGGTTTTTGATTCTGATGGGTAAAATGCTTGGAGTCTCTCCCTTTGGACTGCAGGGCTCTTGGTGCCAGAGACAGACGCTGCTCTGCATGCACTTTCTTCCCCCTTTCTCCTCTTAATCAAAATCTCCATCCTAAGCCTGTGTTAGCCTGCCTCCAGTCTCCCTGTTTGATTTCTACCTACTGACCTGCAATTTAGCTCCGTGCTGGCCTGTGGTGTCTCCTTACAGCGATGCACAGGAGCTGCGCACCCTGTCCTGTAATGTCGATGGGCTGAGAGCATCTGGCCCCTGTAATCGTGGGTGTCGTCACTTGTTCTGATGGAGCCAGGGCTTCCCACAGCCCCAAACATCAAGTTTAACAAGGTTGAGCCCTTAGGGATAATTTTTGCTGTCCATCTGCAGAGGGTGGATGATTTTCCTTAGAAGGTCTTAAAAAGTGTCGGAGGGGAGAATCGGAAAGATGATGAGGTTTCATCGTATGAAGAGGTGTATAAAAGATGCTGTTCCTGTTAGACCAGCACTGTTAGACCAGCTCTGTGCTGCTCGGGGTAGTCTGGATTGATGCACCCCTCCTCTGCTCCTCTGGGGAAAGGTTGTGCTGATGAATGAGGCCAGAGCTATTTATCAAAATCAATCAGGATTCCAGTTAATTAGGGCAGTTGGGGCCAGGTCAGTTTTTCCCCTCTTTCCCCCAGCCTTGTGGCAGAGGGGCATAAAGGTCAGGAGGAAAAAATTGGCTCAGATCTCAATCCTTAGACTACTACAGTGGTTTACACTTAGTCAATAAGCAGGAGTAATAAGGAGATGGTTTGTGGAATGGGTAAATAGGGAGTTTTGGATGTGCCCCCATTCTCCAAGCACCTCTGTTCCCTGCCTATAAAGTGGTGATTTCTTATCCACATCCCCCTGCTTTCTCTCTCAGGAGACTTTTGGTTTTCATTCACACAGAACTAAGCTGCATTGGACACATTTTCCCAAGTTCCTGGTCCTTTTCTTCCTTCCTTGTATTGGGCAAACTCAGCGCTGGCAGTGGGGCTAGCTGCCCTCTGGGGGCATGGGAGGGCAGGGTAGCTCTCCTGCAGACAGGGCACGGGCAGTGAAAGCACAGAACAGCCTTCCAAGAGGTAATGATGTTGCTGCTTCTCCTCTGCAGAGCCTTTTCAAGGCCTGCTTCATTCTCCCCGGCTGTTTCTCAGTTCCTCCAGACTCTCAGCCTTCTCTACAGAGCCATTCACACCCCCTGATTCCTGGGAGAGAAAAAGACACTTGTCTGAGTCAGCAGAAGACAACATTTTAATATTCATTTTTCTAGGATCGCTGTCACATACTGGTCTTGGCTCTTCAGGCAGGAGATGCTTTATGGTGGATGCTTCCCAACACCTATAATGCCAAGCCAGCGATACATCTGTTCTCCCCTTCCCAGTGCTACTGTGGCTAGTGGGATCTGACACTGGGGAGACTTTTTACCCTGTTGATATATCATTCCTTAAATTTCTGGAGTAGCATCTCTGATTTCAAGAGAGGGGAGAGATTTGTGGAGAAAGAATGTTTTTGGGTCAGGAAAGGAGTCTTGTACCTGATCACGCCTCATCTCTTCAAGGGAGGTGTGGAATCAATCTTTGTGATTAAGCGAGAGAGCAGGTAGCTTGAAGCTCTGAGACTTTGCAGTCTGCTCAGGTCTTGGTGCAGATGCAATGGAAAGAGCTGGGTCTTTATTTTCCAACTATGTTTGAAAGGGAAAAGTACTAAAGAGCAGAATTATTCTAGTGCAAAAGCAAGAGCAAAGGTGTGATCTCTTCTGATAACAAGAAAGGAATAGGAGCAACACAGCAGAGCTGTATCTTGCTCCTTGCTACCTCAGCATGGGACCATCATGTATTTCCATCAGAGTAAGGTGTTGGTGCTCCTGGTGTGGGCTTGACCACTGACTGTTCAGGCCCAGCATTGCCAGCTGTAAGCATCTGTGCCGCAGCATTAGTGTGCAATCAAAGGCTGTGCGTGAGCTCCGAGCCGCTATAGTAGAAGCGGATTTGGTGAGTCAAGCTACTTTTTTTTCAAAGCACTGATCCCATTTCCTTGTATTCTTAAGTAGCTTCAATCCATCTTACTGCATTACAGAAACTGTGTTGATTGTTCTGCTGTAGTGACTAATAACCAGCCGTACTCTGCAGATTACCCCAGAGAGCTGGATTCCTGGCTTAGCTGTACCAGGCTTCCTGTGTGCAAAGGCACCTCGGGGTAACCCAATTTGTTAAGGCAGACATGAAGCTTTCCATGAGCAGGAGAGAAAGGAGAGTGTCATGGGGTGTGGACAAGAGGCAGAAGGGGATAAGGAGATGGGTTGGTGGGAGGGAAAACTGGGCATCAGAACCTGGGGTGGGAAAACCTGACCTGGAAAAGGAGGAGGCTGAGAAATAGACTGGATGAAGGAAGAACAGTTAGGTCCTAGGAGCTATAAAGGGCCCACTGTATGTCCCCATGTGCTCAAGATGTCTTGAGAAGAACAGGGAGTTGGGTAGCGAAGCTGCTTGTGCCTAAAGCACCTGAAGCCCACTGCTCCTGCAGAAGCCCTGAGAGTGAGATGGGGCACAGCTGGCAGAGCCAGTCCCCATCCCTGCTGCGAGGGGGACGGGCAGCCCGCGCCCCAGGCTCGAAGTGCCAGTGGGCACGGGGGTCTGTAAGGAGGGTCCTTTTGGTGAAAAGGAGGCATGGCCTGAGTAATGCGTACGTCACAAGAAAAAACTCCTGCGATACGATGGCATGGGAGGTAGGCGGTATGGCCCAAGGAAGGTTTCCATGCATATTGCAGCCTTTGGGTAGCAGAGACTCCTGGCCCTGTGGGTAGGCACATTCTGTCCTTCATCTCCATCCCAGATAGATTTTGGAGATCAAAGGTAAGGCTCTCTGATGCTGTAATGCTATTGATGTCAATCGGGTTGTGCCGCAGGGAAGTTGGCACTCTCCTTTTAATTACAGTAGGTATTAAACTTGAGTCTTCAAGGTTGAAATTCCTACCTTTGGCCTGTGCAGGATCTATAGATCACTCAAATCTCACTTAAACCCTCAAAGTAGTTCTTTAAATGTTGTTGTCAAGGCTTAGTGCTGGCTCTCTGCGTGGGGAAATGTTTCCACTGGACGGTTGCCCGTAGGCTGCACATGGGGTAATCAGCCACCCTAATTGCTCCCGGTGATCTATAACATTGACGTTCTGGTGTGAAGTCAATAGTTCCCAGTGCTGGGTCATCAGCTGCTTCTCTCTGGGTCACAGTCTGGTGACTCTCCCAGCAATATACTGAACCATGTTTGTGCAGAAAAAGCCTGCAATAAAATGTGCAAGAAACTGCAAAGAACCCCCTGATAAATGAGATCTGTAAGTCATTCGTCGAGGCTGTGCTGGAACCTGGTTATTGCTTAATAGAGTATGTGCACTGGAGCTCGGTTTATGGGGCAGGAGCTTGCTAAAAGGAGAAGGGCTCCTGGCAGCTCATTTAAGCACAATGTTTGGGTGCTCCCCCAAGGCAGAGCTACCAGTGGAGGTTCCACGTGGGTTGTACTGGTGCTTCCAGCCAGCACTGGTGCTCTGATCAAAAATGTACATGTTGGATCATCCTTGGCTCTTCCCTCATTAGGGCTTTGGCTGTTCCTCCAAGCTGTTCCTGGCTGGACCCATGAGACTGCATTTGCCTTCCCCCTCACTCCCAGTTAATCCTTTCTGCACAATGTTTGTCTGAAATATTTCTAGTTATCCTTTTTCTGGTGTGAGTTTGAAACTCTGCACATACAGTTTCCTTTCTGCTTGAGCTCTGGGACATAGAGAAATCGGGGCTCCCTTCCCAGTAGTTGCTGTCTTCTCATCTCTTGCCTCCTCCGTGTGGTTTGGTGACAATTACATTCACTGCCATTACAGCATTTCTGCGGAAGGCGTGAATCCTCCTGTAAGACCTGCCCACACCACCTCCCCACATGGCCTTTTCCAGACCTCATCTACCTGCGCTTCTCTCCTGGTTCACAACCAAACCGCAGCGCTGTTGAACTGGGACAGCCACGTCCCCGAGCTGCTGTAGGAGATACAGGTCCATCACTGTCCGCACAGCCAACAGCTCTGCCCCAGCAGGACCCAGATCCCTTGCCCTCCTTCTCCCTCTCGTGTATTGTCTGTTGTAGTTTATTTTAAATGCTGGGATAGTGCTACCTCCAGAGAAGTTAATAATCCTCGTTCAGGCTACAAGGGCTCAATGTCCCACCCTGGCGATCAGCTAACCTCGCTGCGTTCGGAGTGCCATTAATGCTGGTGGAGGGCAGTGGATCTGACAGCTGTAGGGCTGGAGGTCAGGTTTACTGTGGCACATGTTTCAGATTTTCAGTGTGATAAGCTTTGATAACATGAAATGGAGTGAAGGCCTTCTCTCTTACCCAGATTTTGTTCCTTTTTTCTCTCCTTTTTAAATTAAGGCAATGCAGTGTTGCGTTGTAAGAAGGATCTATTTTTCTACTGACCCATTTCAGTAAAAATTCAACCCATCTAGAGCGTGTGCTGCTTTTGAAGATGGAAAGAAATTCATAGATATTAAGGGCACTATGATCAGCTCATCTCACCTCATGGAAAATACAGCCTGGAGAATTCCCCCTGGGACACTCCTCTCGAGCCCAGCACTCTGCAGCTGGATGACGCCGTGGCTTTTTGCATGATTATCCAGAACCATTTCAAGGTCTGGCTCAGGGGTCTTGTTCAATCACTTCTCCTTCATCCATAGGATGCGAGACACTTGCTGTGGGAGACAGCAGCCTGGTTGTGACCCATCGTGCCACCAGCACACTGAAAATACTGGCTGGTCAACCTGCTCCCTGCACGTTTGCAGCATCTGTGCTTTTTCAGACCTTGGTTGAGGGAGAATGAGGGCAGTGAGAGTGTGCTGAGACAGCAGCCGGGAGAGCTACCGACATCTTTCCTTTTATTCCTTCCCTTTGAGGACCTGGGGTTGCCTATCTCAGTGGGGGCTATGGACCCAGGGGAGCTTTCAGGTCAGCTCCAGATGCTCAGCAGTGGATGAAGAAGGCATTTGTGCAGCTTAGCTAAGCCAGTCCTGTCTCCTTCCAAGTTTCTGACAGTAGAGTTACCTCCAGAAGGCAATTAAAGGCACCTAAATGAACTTCCTGCCACTAATCGCCATCCGAAGGACCTGTCTCCTTCCTCAGATGGAGACATCTGCCTTTGCCTTCTCGGGCACCCTGAGGGGCCCTTGTTCTGCAAAGGAAGTGATTTATGGCTCCCAGGAGGCTGCACACCCTGCAGAGGAGGGTAGTTTTCTTGTGAAATGACTTAAAAATCATTTTTCCCCATTTGTTCCACAAATGAAATGAAACAGCTCAGTCTGAGCACTTGCAGAAAGACTTGTTTCCATCAAGTCCTTGGAAATGCTGTCATGTTTCATTCCAGGAGAAATTGGTTTGAAACTTCTCCACTGCCAAAAAAAATTCTAAAACTGCAATTTCCTCTCTTTCTCCCACCTGAAGCTGTCTGGGTTTCCCTGGGGCAGGAGTGACTGCTTCAGGTCCACTTTGCCGATGGCCATCGCATGGACTCGTGTATCTTTTCCTAACCCTTTCTAAGATATGGGTATCTTAAAGATACCCGAGTAATCTAGGTGCTGTTATTCTCAAAAGTCACCAAGGTTTCTGTGTTGCAGACATCATGCTTCTCAGCTCTGCAGCATGATGTCTTCAGACTACATTTTCTAAACTCCTGGCCTTTTGAGTCTTAATGTAACCACTCAAAAGGAAAATACTCCAAGGCACTAGTCTTATTTGCTGGCGGTAGTTGTGTCGTCTTGTTGCGTGGTCCTAATAGAGTGATCTGATGACAGCCCCCTTCTTGGACACTGCCCATAAGAAATAGGATGCTCTATGTTTAGAGGAGAGCCTTTGATTTGGGAGTTTAGCCTTTGTGCAGCTGTGCAGGTCTGATGTCTTAGTCACAGTATATTAGAGCTGTTCACTTCCTTAATTTTTGGCATTTACTAAAGAGGTTTTATGCCTTTCTTTTATACGAGATTAAATGCTAATAGTGGTTTCATGAGTGTTTCTAGCTCTGTATCCACATATGCAGTTTGGGACTTGGCTGCCTGCCCCATCCACAGTGGGTGTTAGAGCCACCCGTACCAGCCTGGGGAGCCAGCGCCGATTTCCACTCGTGCTCTCGCTGTAAGCAGGATTGGCAATGTATTCAGAGGCTGCCCAAATAATATGACTATACCTGATGTATCTGGAGAAGTGGTGAAGATCTGTTTGCATCATGTTAGTACGTAAATCCAGCTCCCCTTAAGGTACTTAGGCACATTTGGATAATGACCTGGAACAACCTAGGTAGGAGAAAGTTACATGTACCTGTCACGTCAGCCTCTGAGCATGCAGGATTGCCAGCCAGTAGGCAAAAGCAGCCAATTACGCCACACTCAGAAGCGTTTCATTCTTTTTTTTCCATCTACCCAGCTCTACAAAGCGAATCCTGCTGTAAAGACCTCTGCCTCCCGCTGGCATCACCTCCTGTCTGAGGAGATAGTGTTTAAAGTGCCCTCAATATTTGCAGCGCAGTTTTTCTGCCGGTGTAGTTAAAGGCCACGCTGTCCTGTGCAGTGGACCTTACTGAGCCACGCAATGCGTGGGGACAGTGTGTGTCGGTGCTCTGGGTGATGAGGAGGTGCTGGGGGCTTGGGGGCTCTGGTTTTACTGCTGATGAAAGGGGGAGTTGCTTCATCTTCATGCTTTAGTACCCCTTATTTTTTCCCCTCTCTACTTGTCAGGCTAGGAAATGGTTCCTGCTGGCTGCAACACACGGGACAGTTCTCACCTGGGATTTCTGGGCGCTCCCCTTAGGTAACATCAAAAAGCAAGATTCGATGTGTTTTGTGCCTGTGTGCCCATGCACGTGTGTTAGGAGGGAACTGAGGAAGCATCCTAGCACATGTAAACTAGCTCCCATACCAAATGTTCTTAAATCCCTGCTTACCTCCTCGTTTTTGCTTCTCCGCTGTTGCTTTGGCTCAAGGAGTTTTTGGTATTTCCAGCTGAGATTTCATGCCTGCCTTTCATTGTGGGGACCAGGGGAGGAGCCAAAACTGCAGTGTTAATTGCATACCAATAAAAGCTAGCCTAGAGCAAGAGCTGAAGGAAAGCACAGGGGAGACTTCCCTTGGTTTAATGATAATTTATCCCTGTCACAGCTCAAATGGTGCTGTTCTCCAGTGCGTCAAACCCTTCCTCTTCCACTCTGCATGCATCATCTTTCTCCTCTTCAATATATTCATCTTCATGCCCTTCTCTGAATGCATTTTCTTCGTGGTCCTGTTCCTCCTCATTCAGATCTTCGCCAGCCTGCTCTGGCAGGAGGTCACCTCGCCCATAGGCGTTCACCACCTGCTTGCAGAAGGGACATGTCTTCTTCCTGGGCTGGATTTGGAACCACGTGTCAATGCAGGCACTGTGGTAAGCGTGGGAACAGGACAGGATCTTCATGCAGTCCCCTTCCTTGTACTCCGCCATGCAGATCACGCAGGTCTCGTATTTGTCTCCCTGCTTGTACGTGTGCAGCTTTATCTTGCAAGCCCTCTTGTACCAGCTTAAGCCAACCATAACTGAGATAGTGGCAATAATGATGGAGAATATATCCCTGAAATCTTGCTTGATGGAAGTTTCCTGCAGCTTTTTAGTATTGTCTTGGCAAGGACTCAAATAGCGTTTGGGTGGTAGAAGTCTGACGTATATCCCTTTCTCGCATTGCAAAGTCCTTTGTAAGTGGAGGGAGACTGATTGTCCAGTAAAGAGCGATGGTATTTCAATCAGCTGCTGGATTTCTTTGTCATCAGCCATCATGGTAACCAGTTGCTCTGAATCCACATTGTACACAACAGCGGTTTGGTATCCAGCCTGCTGGGCATGAAGGACCTTCCTGACAAAAGAGCAGTCACACCCCTGTATGAGTGCAATATACGTCTCGGAGGCCTTTCTTGGTGCTGGAGGGTTCTCTATTGCATGGCAAGCATTTGGTGGGATCACCCTCATCAAATACCCTGTCAGTCCTTCTGCCGGGAGTCGTGGCCCAAAGCACGCAGGCAGGGCTTTATAAGCAAAGCACTTGGAGCTGTCATTGTAAGCCATGTAACCAAAGACTTCCGCAAGAGCTGTGTTGTAGAAGGCAGCAGCAACCACAAAGTGAAGAAGTCGGAGCTGAAGATTCATGCTGAATGCAGCTAGGTAGCTCTGAATACAGATTTCCAGGCTGGTCCCAAAGGAAAAGTGTAAGAGACAGTCACAGAGGCACTATCCCACCCACGTTTTATCACCATGCCATGACTTGGAGCCACAGCAGGATGGAGATCAAAACCTGTTTCTGCCCTAGAGGTTTCTGCAGGCTTTCTGTATGTTTGGAGGTTCCCAGGATAGAACTCATCTCTCTTTTGTTGCCTCTAGCTGCTAAGCAACACCCTTACATCATCTCTGCAGATCTGTGACATCACCCAGTGACTCTTTCACAAGGCTGGGTCACGGAACACTGCCAACCTGCTTAAACTTCTCTCCCCTTCCTTTTTGGTCTGCTCCATGCATATAACTTTTAGTTTCACCTCCCTGGGTATCAATAGGATGCCGATTTCATTTTGCTGATGATGTGCAGGCAGGATAAGTGAGCCTCCCCATCAGCTACCTGCCCATTGCAGACTGGAATGCTTCATGCTGGTGGCCAAAGCAATTCCTGGAAAACATGGCAGAGTGGGAACGAGCCATTAGCCCCTGCCTGCTGCTGGGGGTGTGTGGCAGCTTGGATTGGTCTGGTGAACACGCGCTTTTTCCTTAAAATCATAATCTTTGAACCAGTACCAAGCCAGATAAATTGCTTAGGATAGAAAGGGTTTCTGATATTTGAAATATGTCAATCAGTAACTGTCAGTCAAAATGGCAGCTAGCAGAAGTTGAAAGTCTGTTTGCCTGTGTGGCCTCACTCTGCCATTACCCAAGCTCCTGAGAGGGCAGATCCACCTTCGAGGCCCCTGATGAGCAGCTGGATTTGCTGAGAGGGCTGATGGGCGTGGGGTCTTGCTGGGGATGAGCTGGTTGACTCCTGTCCCACCACAGTGAGAGTGGGCGGTGGATGAGCTTGGGAGAGCTACCATCAACTTTTGTATTGTGGCTTTTCACTTTATTTACATTAAAACCTCAGCTGCTGGAAATCAAATGGCTGAAAAAAAGACTTTAGCTTCTAGCTATAAAAACTGATTTAAAAATTCTGGTTATGGTGAAAAAGCTGAAAAAGGAGTGGAAAGCATAAGGCACAAGTGTTGTCCCTCCCTCCCAGAGTGACAGCAGAAGCTCCCGTCTTTCAGGCAATTCCCAACTCATATGGTGACTGCTTGGTGCCCGGAGGAATGCCAGCCTGATGGGGATGCGTAGCTCTCCTGTTGTCGGAACGAACTAGGTCTGAATATGCAGTGAACCCAGGTCAGTTCGGAACCACAAATCCCTAAAAACCTGTACCTTTTAACAAACAGCCCTTTTTGTTTAATGATCCACTTGAGAGTAGCCCCGTGGTTTCCAGTGCAGTTGTGTTGGACCTGTAGTTAAAAAAATCACTCGTGTACTAGGCAACTGATTTGTTACTAGCCCCCTTGGGCTCTGCTTGAGACAGATTTCACTGGGAAAAGAGCTGCAGAAAATGTCAGCAGACAGTGTGTGTGTGTGCCAGAGACTCCCAGCAGCTGTGATTTCAAATCGATTTTATTTTCCCCTCATCTAAAGAGTTTTACACTTGCAGGGAGACATTTTGATGCATTTAAAAACAAAACAAGGAAAGGGTTTGGGGAGGGGGGGGAAACCAAATGCTTTCTAGCAGAATGAGAGATGAAGAAGAAAATGGAGGTACACTGGGAGACCTTTTCAAGGGTGCATTTTTGGCTTGGTCTTATGCTTCTTGTGATGGCATCAATCATCCTAGTGTTCTTTAAAATCTTTGCCTCTTTACTTGCACTCAGTGCTTCATTTCTGCCTCCAGATCAAAGCTTTGTGTACTGTCAGTGACCTGCTGCTTGTATAAGGCGTAGGTCTGCCTTTGGGGCTGGACGAGGAGCCGCGTGTCTGTGTGAGCTGTGGCAGACGTGGGACCAAGGAACCATCCCCTCTGTATTCTGTGTGCTGTTATCTCCTGGCTGCTCCGGCACCACCTCTTACATCCTAGAATCAGCAAGGCAGGAGCGAGCAGCCATCCTGGCTTGCTCACCAAAACCCTTGGATAACCGGAGAAATCAGGTGTTTGCAGTCTCCAACCTGGATCTCAGTAACTCTTAGCAGTAACCCAGAGAGATGTGGGCAAAAGGAAAAATCCTCTTCAAGAGAGGCTGGAGGGCAAGGAAGAGAGGAATGGGGTACAGAGAAGGCTCTGGGGAGTGAGGAAAGAGGAAAAGCTGAAGTCTGGATGGGGAGGGGAGCAGGATACCCGTATCCCACCCACAGGCAGTGTGAGATAGGAAACACTAGCCCTTGGCCTCCTTTGAAATCACTGAATGCTTCTGCAGAAGGAAGAAGAGGGCTGAAGAAGGACTTTGGCCAAGATGGTCTTCACTCAAAGAGCCAACGTGGTGCCCTGTACACTCTAGTTCCCTCCGTGCTTTCCATTTGCATCACTGCTGTCCGCCGCCTCCATCATCAGTGCCCTGGAGGCTTTGGATCCCGCTGGCTGAGGTTAAGCCAAGCATCCCCCCATGGTGTGGGGCTGTGCCAGGCTGTCTCCAGCCCCATGCTGCATTCATTATAGCCAGCACCATACTCTCCTTCTCATCCTGCCCTATCCCTGTTATATTCATGTGTTAAATACATTGCAGATGCTCCTGGACGTATTCTTGACCCATTTTCTCTGGAGTCCCTGCAATCTACTTTGTCGGAATAATTGCAATTTATTTAAATGTCAACAAGCCACACATGGGAGACAGCAGTTGTGTGCAAGAGCAGAGCAATTACAGGGAACAGGTCCCATTTTACTACTTGAACAAAGATCCAAGCTAGAAGAAAGGAAAAGACCATTTACCTCTATTAAGCGATCACTTACCCCACCACTCCCCAAGTCCCTGTGTTCCTTTATACTTCTTTGGGGCTATCACTTAGTGCAGGAGCTGGGATATAAAACCAGCTCCTCCTTTTGCTTGCGTTCCACAGAAGTCTCTGCTCAATCCAGAGGAATTTGATGCTGATTTAGACCCACATAACTGCTAGCAAAATCTAACCCTGGTCCTGCCCAAACAGCTTAAACTGTGTAACAGAGACGCGGAGGAGACTGACTTATGTGGACATCATTACAACTCCAACAAAACATGCATTACAGGCTCCAGCATTGATTTAACTGGGGGAATAAGTCTAGATGGCTTTTTTCCCCTCTGAGGTTTTTGCAGCATGAAAAGAGCAGCCTGGCAGTGGGATGATGTGAGTTTGTACCCAATCGGACTTCTTGTCCTTTATCTGTATTAGGCTGGCGTCTGGGGTCCGCAGGCAGTGGTATTGTGCAGACACACAACAGCTTCTCCCTGCCCTCAACAGCCAAAGGCCAGGAGTAGAAAAAGCCAATGGGGGGTTGAATGTTTTGCTCAAGACATCTTGGCAGGTATCCCTGGTTCTAGCTTGGTGCCCTTCTTATCAGGGCATGCCACTCCTTTGGGGTCATGCTATAGGATTAGTGAGGACCAGGCTCCTGGAGCTGAAATACCAGTGACTTGCTGTGAAGGAAGATCTGGGGCCATCTAGTGACCTTCCAGTGAAAACCTTTGCGCTTCCAGTGCTCCCAGTAGCTCTTAAAAGAAAGATATGTGGGACACGCTTACCTCCCTCCTGCTGACTGAGCAAGTCCCCAGCTCCGCAGCAAGCCTGCTGGAAGGCAGACCTGCACCCTTTTGTTAATGATTATTTTTGCTAGGAGCTGATTTAGAAACTGGTGCATGTAACAACCTCCTTTCATCTAGGATGAAAGGAAAGGATGACCCATGTCTTTACAGAATAGATAGCTGAAACAGTCGGACTCGCCACCTAAAATGCAAGCTGAGTAGATGAGAAATGGACTCGTGGGTGCAGAGAGGTTTTGTGCCTCGCTGTTTGCCACCATGGGAGAGGGATGGAGAGCAGGCTTGTGGGAGCTCTGCAAGCCCTGCTGTGTGCACCGTCCCTTACATGTGTCTCGGCACTGTGTGCTCCTGTGCTCTACCAGGTGCCTCTCCTGGATTTCCCAGGGGTCCAGGCAATCTCTCCTCTGTTATTACCAAGTACAAGCATGATAATCTGGGCCCTAATGCATACAGAAGATTATAAAGCAGTGATTTATGGACCTGCTACAAAAGTACCCATAATCTGCTAATGCCCACAATTAAAAAAGCCAGTTGAGCAAATCTGGGCCATTGCAACTTAGTACCCATGTCTGGAAATGGATTCCATTTCCAGCTGTTTGCCTTGCAATGGAGGGAGACATCTTCTTTATTAGATATTGGTGCTGGAAATAATATCTTGCCTTTTCTGGTTTTGGCAAAATGCCCTGCAAACCTTGGACATAAAGTAAAAACATCATCTCCATTTAGCAGGTTTTATGTTCTTTTTAACTATCTGCATGCAAAAAAAAAAAAAGACTGTCGAGAACTGTGCTTGTTTTGTCAACCTAGGTTTTGTGGTAAGAATTAGCTGGTTACTGTGGTAATTGGCCCCTTTGGAATAAACCTGTCTGTGCAGGCTTTTGGGAGGGAGAGCTTAAGAAACAGAGTAGGAGGAGGAACCTCAGGACGAGCCGTCCAGGGGCTTGGCAAGAGCTAGCTGCTGCTTCTGTTCTGTGGTTGTGGCCCTCACAAATCTTCTAGCGTGAAGCAGACCTGTGTGTGATCAGCTGCCCAAACTGGGCAGAGCCAAGGATATGTCTTCGGTATTCCATTTGTCCTTCCAGTCTGTATTCCCTACTCCTACATTTCCATATGGTTGGGTTCTGGGTTTTTTTTTTAATCATGCTTCCTGAGAGGCATTGGCTGGAGCTTGAATTTGTGGGGAGAATGGAAGACAGAGCTGGTGGGAGTGTGTATGGGGAGGTCTTGATTTTTCCAGGAGGGAGTTTGGGTGAGCCTTGCCGGGTTACTTCTGCTCGCCATTGTGTGCGCCAAGGGGGATCAACGCTACCGCGGTCACGCTGTGCAGGCAGAGCGGGCAGGTCTTGCTCCCGGGCTGAGCACAGTGCCACAGGTCGATGCACTTGCCGTGGTAGGCATGGCAGCAGGACAGCAACTTCAGCGCCTCGCCGGGCTCATATGCCTGCAGGCAGATGGCACACTCGGGGTAGTCAGCGGTCCCCCAAACCATGCTGGGGGGAGACTCTGGCCACCATTCCTTGCTCTGCTGTTTGCTCTCCCTCTGGCTTTGGTAACTCTTTATGCATCTTGCAAGAAGCTGGATGCCTGTTATCATGGTGACCAGGATGCTGCTGACCTTGCAGACTGGCAGAATCAGACCATAGTAAAGCAGGTCTAGATCGTAGGTGAGGCTCCTGCAGGCATGGTGGCTGAAGCTCCACTCAATGTCATTCCAGAAGCAGCACTCATCCAGGAGGATGATGGTCCCTTTCTCAGCCCGGCAGGTCTTCCTCTGAAGCCTCACATTCGCCTCCATGAAGGCCACCACGGTCCCTCCCTTGATCTCCCCATTACCTGGCGCCACATCACCAAAGCCTGGTGAGTTGGTGGTGATCTTGTGTGCGCCTCGCTGAGCCGGAGGGGCCTCGGCCCTGCGGCACTGGGGGCTGAGGGCCAAGGAAGCTGTGTGGGCACGGCTGAGAGCAGGGCCGCCCACCATCTTGCCCTCGGTGAGGGGCAGCCCCAGGCACGCAGCAAGAGCTAGGCCACCCGGCCCGGTGCCGTTGGCATGGCTGCTGGCAGCCCACTGGAGGCACAGGATCACGGTGGCTGTGCAGAAAGGGGACAGGAGTGGGTGCCACATGTGGGGACAGGGGCTCTGGTGCCTCAGCCCCAAGGGAGAGGCTCTTGGCAGGCGCCTGAGGCAGCCCCGGCCGGCTGTTGCCTTCTGGAAGCTTCTCCGTCCTTCCACAAGGGCCGCTGCCTCACGGGGCGCCTCTGCCTTCCCCTCGCACCTCTTCCACAGCTCCCCATCTTCTCCCCCTCGTGTCCGTTTCTCTCCTATCTTTATTTCTTTCCTCCTGTGGTCCATCGCAGTGGCAGCCCTGCCAGGGCCTTGCAGGGAGCAATGGCAGCTCTGAGGGGATTGCTTCACAGGAGACCGTGTTTTCCTCCCCTTGGATTGTCCTGGGGAATTTGGGTGTGCAAAAAAGGAGGAGATTTGGGGGAAAAAACTGCTTCTGTCCTGTCTCATGGCTGAAAACAAGGTTTGCCCTTCCTCCATGCCGTGCCAGCGAAGCCCAGCCACAGCAGCTCTCCACACGAGGTTACGCCATGATGGCACACGTGCTCTTCCAGATGTTTCTGATCTTCCCTTTCTCTTTTGTCCCATTTTTTTGTCACTTTCCCTCCCCAATACCCTCTCCCTGTCCCCATCCCATGATGTTCACCTGGGATGTTCACCCCCCGCAGGACCAGGCACCCCAATTTCCCCATGGCTACCAGCTGCACGCCAGCTCCCTTCACTCTTCCACATCTTCCCACCCAAATTTCTCTGTGCATTCATTCCTGCGGCCACATCCCTCTCTCTGGGGGTGCTGCGGGCAGATGTGTGCCCGTCCTGCAGGGCCGGTGATACGGCAGAGTCGGGAGCGTGGTTCCCTGGGGTAATCTGCAAAGTACAAGTTGTTATTACTCACTACAGCAGAACAATCAGCGCGGGCTCTGTAATGCAGTAAGATGGATTGAAGCTGCTTAAGACCAGAGGAAAATAGAATCGCTGCTTTACAACAAGGAGTTTAGCTCCCGCAATCCACCGTTGATGAGTGATGAGACCTGAGCAAAAGCCCAGATTTGAAAATTACTGGATTCGGGGAGTGAGATGGGGTTGCGCAGCAGGAGTCAAAATCAGACCTGCACCTCAGCTTGGCACGGTGGTGTGCCAGAGCCATCTTGTGAAGGCAACGCTCTACATGTGCAGCTCTTTTCCCAGTAGGCATGGAGGGGATCCTGCCATCTTACACTGCTCGGGTGTGATTCATGCCAGCACAGCCGTCCCGAGACCCCCTTTTTCATGACAGCTACACCGTAGGGCACTGGCAGCCTCCTGCAGCCATCCCACCAGGGCAGGTATGGGCTTTCCAGGCTGCTGGAGGAGCTGTGGATGGAGCTTCTCACCACCTTTGGAACTACATGTGAGACCACAGCCAGCAGATCCCTGGGTCAGGATTTAATGATTGATGAGTGATGCAGAGCCCCTTTTGCAAGTGCTATGCAGGTTTGTATGGCTCGAGCTGCCTTGCTCATCCTTGATGCTGGTTTGTCTTAGAAGAGGGCTTTGAAAACCGGCATGGGTTGGAAAAGCAATAAGACACAGCTCATTCAGACTCCAGGAGCCAGGAGAAATGCTGTAGGTATTGTGGGCTTCCTGCAACACAAAATGGGCTGGGGTTTCCCTTCCCGTTGAGATGGGAATGGACTAAAGAGGTCCCTTCTTGGATTGGAGAACTTGCTACTTCAGAAAAGAGTGGGGATTTTAAATGAGGAGGTTATAAATGAGATGGTGCTAGGGTAAAAGGAAAGAGGGTACTAAGAGGGAAGGGGCGCTGGCTGTGCTCGGCAGTGATGCTCAGGGATCTGCACAATATTGTCACCCAGAAACAGTCATCAAGGAATAATTTCCCTGATTTATTCCTTGACAGCACTGGTCATTGGTGTTGGTGTCCTCTGCTGATGTGGTGAATTGGGAACCCTCAGACCAATGCAGGCGCTCAGCTGAACGGGCTCCTCTGTGGCTTTTGATTCCATGTTTGCTGGGCCTGGTGTGCCTGTGTGTGTGTGTCAACAGAGAAAAGTTGCTCAGAAATAAAGAATTGCAGCTTTCCTGGTTACCGGGAAGAACAAGAGGATTAGAGTCGTGCTGCTTTGTTATAAATGGAGGTGCTGATCCTTTGTGCAAAATCAGACTTCTCCACGTTTCTGTCTCAGATACAGGACCTTCCAGCTAAAGAGGGAAATTGCGAAGAAGAAAAAGCAATGAACTTCCACCAGTTTTACAGTAGTGAAGGCACTGATTTCTTCTCATGTGCTTCTAGAGGATTTTAGGTTGTGTAATAATATGATCTAGGTTATTACATGTTTCTTATTTCTTCCAACTTAAGTGTGAGTCTAGCTTTCCTCCTGCCTTGCCTAAGATGCCTCTACTGTTCCATTAAGGCAGCTTTAAAAATATAGTAAACTAGCTATGCAAACCTTTGTAGTCTAGGGCATAAAACAACCTCTAACTGCTTAGGATTAAGGAGACACTTGTCTTAAATTAGCCAGTTATTTTAAACACTTTTCTCTGGTAGCTGTCAGGACTGTAGGCCTGGGAACATCTGGCAGGGAGGGAGTGAAGAGCATCTTGGGGCAGTGATCCCTTCCACTGGCACATCTGTATCTGGAAGGAAACATCTGTTTGACCTGGAGGTGTGATGGTAATCTGGTAGCTCTGTCTGTGGGCATCCATCTGTCAAAGAAAACTTCTCCCCTCTCCATTTAGCCTGTGTTCATGAGCAAGGGTACAGACCATAATGAAGCAGCTCATACCTCTCAGCCTTTGACTAGCTGTGAGTTGTATTTTTATCTGATTTTAAATTTGAACAGCCCTTCCTTCAAATTCAGGCTTGCCCAGGTGTAGCCGTGTGCGTGACGGGTGGGAGCGCTCTCCCCTAGCTGGGTTGCGTGTAGGATGTTTGCATCCTGCACCGGGCTGTGAGCGTGCGAATACACTGACCCATCGCAAGCCAGACTGTCCTGATTTTGTTTTTATGGCTCTGAGCAGATGTTGCGTCCTCTTGAGGCAAAGCAGCTCTGACCCAGTGATGGCATACGTAACCCCAAATAAATCGTGGACAGTTTGCTCATGCTTTCAGATGCCCTGACTGCTTGTTATCACACCGGGGGATTTGTGTTAGACTTCAGTGCCAGACTCTGCTCTGAGACTGGGGCCTGAGGAAAGGAGGAGCTGGGGCTCCCAGTTGTCTCTCCAGCAGCTTGCTTTGGCAAAGGGAGGTGAGTCTGGCGTGCAGAGTGAGGATGCAGGCTGCGAGAACTGGCCTGAGAGACCCTGGGATATCTCAGAGGGTTTCCAGGCTTGCTAAGAGAACATGTGGTGACTGTCTTGCTCTTTCAGGGTAAAAAGAAAACAGGGAGATTTAGCTGGTCATAAAAACAAAAGGTTAGAGAGGAGCAAACAGCCAGGTGCATGCATGCGTGTTTTGAAAAATATGGATTTTCTTCAATGCTAAATTATCACACTTTGCAATAAAACTTATTGCAGTTTAATTTTGCTGGTCATGAGCTCCCAAGAGGATACACTGCAAGCAACTGTGCTCCGCTTGGGCCCAGAGGGTCAAGGCAGAGGTTTTTAGCAGAGAAGAATCCTCAGCTCCGGGGTGAAGCTGGCGAGGGACCTGCCTGCAGTTGGGAAGCACAAGGAAAGGTTTCTGCTATTTCCTTTTCCCATGTCGGCACTCCTTCATTTAAAGACACAAGGTGAAGCCAGTGGCAGGCAGGCTTAAACTGACACCAAAGCATCTGTGCAGAGGTGTGCAGAGATTTAACTGTCTTGGTATTCAACTGATTTAACTGCTGCAACTTCAGACCATTAATGAGCCCCTGGGGAGGGAGCCAGGGAGGCCCAGAGAGGCCGTGATGCTGGCCCTAATCCGGCCTCGACAGCTGAGCTCTCACCCGCCGTAACAGGCAGGGGCAAGGCTGAGCCTGTGCCCCACTCAGCTCCTTGTTTTTCTTTCTGCCTGTGCTTAAACTGGCTGCTCTGTGCTGTGAAAACCAGAGTTTCCTTGGAGCCAGCGTGATTGCTGGCTCCGTGCGCTTCTTGTGTCGCTGGCACTGACCCTGCCGTTGCCTCCTCGCGTGCTGCGAGCAAGCATTTGCAATCTGAAAGCATCGCCTTCATTAGCAGAGGTCCATCTCCTCCCCTTTACCGTTTCACCCGCTGCTGTTGATTAAGTTTCTCTTTGCAGCTCTTCCAGGAAGCCAGGGGCCTGTTGTTTTGGAGATAGCCTTAATTTGTTTACTTGTGCATATGTTCTGTCTTGTACAATGATGCTTCGCAGCTGGTCTCGAGCAGCCTACGGCACAGGAGAAGCAGCAGGTTAAGTTTAAACCAAAGGAAGTCGCTGCAAGTTGGCCTGACGTGCTAATCCAAGTGTAGGTACCCTGAGACTGACGTGGTCAAACACGTTGCCGTATTGGGTTAGATAGTATCTTTACATTTATTGCTGGTTTCCATCACAATACGGACACAATAACAGTTTGCTTGTGCAGAATATCAGTTAAGCTTTAAGATTTAAAGATAGAAAACTCCCTGCCTCTGGTTTTACTATGCAAACGCTCTGAGAAAGGCAGAGAGTCAGGGGTTAAGCTTGAGACTTGCCTGCTGACCAGGACTTGCAGTTGTGCTTTCAAGAACCAGACACCTGCAAAACCTCATGGTTTCAGAAGTGTCATCTGCCCGGGATGTGCTCGGCAGCAGCGCAAGCTACTGTCCCGTGGAGATGCTCACCCTCCTATGAGGCTTGGACCCTGCTAATGCATCACTGGGTCCCTCCTCCACGCTTTCACTGTGTGTCAGGATCCTGCCCTGTCCCCCTGTAGAGGCCAGCTGTGCTTTTGGCTTCCCAGGGAGACATCAAAATATTGGTACAGCACAGGGCTTCAGCCCCTGCAGTGGTCCTGGGGAGATGGAGAATGGCAGATCCATGCTGCTTTCCTGCCCCTATAACCTGCAGAATCTGGCTCTGTCAGAGGGAAAAAAAAATCATTTGGATGTTTTACTGCTACTGTAAAGCTGTTTCTTCTTCCCCCCACCCGCCCTCTAGAAAAAAAAACAAAGCCTTGTTTAATTTGCCAGCTTGCAAATGGCTCCTAAATAACAGAGTTGTCTTTGGCTCAATCAATCGAAGGGCTCTGCCCATGAGAACGGTGACACTTTGCAGTCTCAGATTAGCTTTGTTTCAGAGGAATTGGATGCTTTTTTTGTTGTTTTTAAATGATTCCCTTTCCAGGTTGAGGCTGAGCCAGATAACTGAATGCATAGAATCGATATTTTGCAGAACTGATAGAAAATTAGCTAGGTTTAATAAACTTCATGCATGGCTTCCTATTGTAGCTGTATATCAAAAGGAAAATAAATTAATTGACTGGATCTGCTTACAATAGCATCTATAAGTCACTCTGTGAAATAAGCCAATTGCACAAATGGTTATGTGAGGCCATGCTGATTAGGGTAGAAAGGGATCATGCTCAGGACACCTGGGTCCTGTTCTTGCTAATTTACTCCATGACCTGGAAATTCAGGCCAAATTTTCAGGTATGGCCGTGAAGTTTGTTTTGCCTCCTGTATTCTGGAGTTTTATTTGAGATGCTGAGGGTTTATTCCTTAGCAGCTCCATGTTCTGCCTTCCTCCCCCCGTACCGGGTGAAGTTGCTGGGACCTGGTGGTACCCATTCCCCTGAGACAGCTCCTAATGGTCTTCCCAGATTCATTTTTTCATCGTGGCTTTATTAGTGGTTTCTCTGCTGTCTGGGGACGCCACTGTTCATCTCCCATCTAGGGCTGCTGGAGATTATGGCTGATAAGAGCTCTGAGAGCCACTGCAGCAAAGCAATGGAGAGGTAGGACTAGGTAAAACTCAAATTTCAGGTGACTTGATTTTGGCATCTGCAGCTAAATGCATTATTTTCTGGGATTCAGGTGGAAATTGTAACTGTTTGCCCCTTGCAAATTTTCCTTTGTGATGTTTCCCATAATCAGGTAAATGAACACAGGCATACGGAGCATCCAAGCTCACTTTCATTCATCTTCATTTGCCCTGGCTGTAATGGACAGTGGCCACACAACTGTCCTTTGGAAATTACTAATGCGAGACCGTAACTGCTGCTCCATTGCTACTCCATCTATTTGCAGCGGAGAAACAGTTGCACGTAATTGTACATGGTTTGAACATGTTGCTCTTAATCCTGCGTGCAGCTGCCTACAAGGGCGTCTGGCACGCAAAGGTCTGACGGCAGAGCATGTCGGGCAATGCCACTGACAGAGCCAGGCGGCATCGTGAGGAAGGACGGACGGACCAGACCTCCCTGGGGGACGCTCAGTGCCGGGCAGGATGGAGGAGCAGATGTGTTGCCCTTTTGGATGCATCTAACCAAAGTGCAGTTTGGAGAGGCTGATGTGAGGTATGAGATTAGGTCAGCTCCTGTCTCAGTGCTGGAAAGAACGTGTCCATCTCTGGGCAGAAAGGACTTCTCCAGGACTGAAACTTGCTGCTTATACCTGCAATCGCTGGGGAAAAGGGGTGAGTCCTCTGGGATCAGTCCTCTTGAGGTACACTTAAAACTTAAAATCAGGCTGTCTAAGGTTCTTTTCCATCTGCAGTTTGCAGTGCACATGGGGGCCTTACCCTGCAACGATTCCCCTTTAGCAGCTCTCCCATGGACACTTGTGGTTTTTACCTCATGCCTGAACCCACTACGGATTTTTTTCCTGATGGTTCACATGATACGTTGCAGAAAGTAGATCCACGGCTGGTGCACATCAGCACTGCTCCCAAAACTTCATCGGAGCAACAAGAGGTGGTGCTGGTGGAGGATCTGGCCCCTGTTATTTTTGTTCTCGAGCTGTAGCTGTTTCTGCAGCTTGTTGAATGGAAATGGCCCTTCCTTCCCTGTAATGAGGTGAAAGCTGGAGCAGTTTTCCAGCCATGCATCTGCAAAGGGAAAATAAATGGGGAGGATGAGCAAGTCATGGGTGGGTGTTATTGCCAGGGATGTTAAGCATATAACATAATTTATCGCTTAAGTAACCTTGAAACAGCATTCATTGTGATGGAGCCGCTACGTTGGCACTGCAGTGGGCAGAGAGGGAAGAAAGCTCTGCTAGCGGGATGCGGTTAAGCATGCACCTGCCATCATTCATCATCCAGTTAACCCTGCAGCTAAACTTCGCTCCAAAAATACGTATTTTCCTCTCCTTTCTCTCCCTCTCCGCACCTGCCTGCCACCGTCAGCCGTCAGCATCCCTGGTTCCCATGGCTGCTGCGTAAGCCACCCCGCTGGGTGCAGAGAGGAGGGGAGAGAGGTGCTGGTGAGCACCTGGGGTTTGCTCATGTGTGTGGTTGCCCACTGGTGATGTGTGCGCGGAAAGTGAGATGAGACAGATGAGCGCGAGGAGCAGAAAGGTTTCTGTGTTGACGAACGCAAGGGGAAAGCGTTGTAGCAGACAGCAGAAATGTGTTTGTGAACCACAGACGCGTCCGTGTGTGCGAGTGATGGCAGGGAGAGTGCAATAGGGAGCAGACGGGTGCGTGGGCACGCACATGTGCGTCAGGGACAATGCAAAGCACGTCAAAAATGTGTGCTCTGAGGCTCAGGCAGAGCTAAGAGGGGGATAAGAGTAGTGCACGGATGAGTAGGGCCTGATAGGTGTAAAATTCAAGAAGCAGGGTGTTGGTGCGTACAGGGGCACGAGGAGGGAGGGGTGTGTCCCTCCACGCGCGTGCAGGCAGCACGGTGCAGCAAGGGCAGGGGATCGGGCGCGCTGCCCGCCCCACCACGGAGCACTGCGGGGCCCTGGTGCAGCTGGCGACTGCAGGAGCGAGTTTGACTCCCGTAGCCTTGCTGCAAAAATAGCTGTTCACAGATTTGTGTTTGAGGCAAATCTGTGTTTATACCACAAAAACGAGTGTGGGTTTTGATTTTTTTTTTCCTTTTCCGTTGTTTTTTCTGACTCTGCAATTCCCCACTGCAGGAATGCTGATGGGCAGATGAAAAGTTTGCTGCTGGGAATTCTCCAGCTCAACTTCACAGACCCAATGCATATCTGAGATGCTGTGCCCTGTCTCCAAAACTCATCCTCTGTCTTCTCTTGCTCGATGCTTTCTCTAGTTGCTGCTGTAGTACTCGAGATAATAACAAAGCCTCTGAAACGTTGGAATTTCCCTTTTCTCTTTAATGAAGATCAAGGGGAGAGTTATGTCCCTGCATGTTGGATAATAAGCAGCATAAGTTTACTCTCTATCTGTACACAGTGTGTGGAAGTTAGTTGCTATCTTTGTTTTTCTAGAGGAAATGTGTGAGCCCATACTGTCGAGAGAAGAGCATTTGTCAGGGTGATGCTGTCTGCGAGAGTGGCTGGATCGGGTTCGCAGCTTCTGGCTTGGGCTCTGGCAGAAAATGTCTGATTTTGTTTAACTGAGACTACTCACGAGACAGGCTTTTGTTTTCCCAAAGTTTTCCTTTTCATTTTCCCAATTTGAGCTCCTTTTAACTTGGGAGAAGCAGAAAATAGTTATAAGTTTCCATACTGACTTGTTTCAAAATCTAAAGCATCCTTTTTGGTCTAACATTTTGGCTAATTAAATAGTAAACCCTTTTGTCTTACACATTACAAAACTTCAAGGTCTCTTTCAAACCCATTGGTGTTTTTATTAGTCTCTGAAATTCCTGTGGAATAGAAAAAGCATTTCCCATGCAGCTCTGCTGTGTCAGTTAATGTGTGAGCAATCACAGTATGACATATTCACCGAGAAGCGTATACAAATTGAATCTCTACGTGTGGTTGTCAGGAAACAAAACCTGCTCGATATCTGTTTCAAACACAATTTTGATTTTCAGTAAAGCCTTTGTGGAAAACTTAGCAACAAAGAAATAAAAATGACTCCTGCAATTTGGGAACAGGTAAACAAGACGTATAAAACTCCGTGAAAATACTGTACAGTCATCTCTAGGGATGATTTCTCGCATGCAAACTCATCGTTGCTGAAGGGAGGAATGCCACCAGATCCCACTCCCTGGGATCTCAAATCCCACTGAAGTCACCTGCAATTAGATCAGTCTGGGGGGTCATCAGGGTCTCTGAAGCTGATGTAGGCACCAGCCGAAGCTGCAGCGCTCAGCAACAGCTCAAGTAAGCATCTTTCATCTCCTGGGTGGTCCTCAAGGCAGAGCCCTCATCGCTTCTTTCCCCCTCCTTTCTCGAACTAGGCATTTGCTGATGCCATTGTTTAATCCAGCCAGGGATCTGCTCCATTTTCCATGCTCCAAGGTAATTTTGGCGAGGCTGCTCTGTTCTTGCATGCCAGTTAAGAAACACTCTCAGGCAGGTCTCCTTCTATGGGGCATTTGTAATCCTGTGAGGTTTGTGTGTAATAAATCTCCTTGCCTGTCTGGTTTTAATTCTGGGGGAGGCTCGTGGTGTAAAATCGCAGCCCTTCCTCCGTCTGGAAGCAGCTGACAAACAGCTCTTCTGATAATTCCTTCCAGATGGGGCCAAGCATTTTCCTGACGCAGAGCTCTGCAAATGCCATGGGCCCTTCCTCGCTCTCCGGTCCCTGCAGCGTGGTGGAAGAGGTCCTACCGCTGTGGTACTTCAGAGTGCAGAGAAGCTCTGGGCTCAGCAGAACACAGTACGTGCCGTCGCTGTGAAGGTATGTCCACATTGCAAACACTGTCATGCAGCAAAGCAATCCTGGACACATCCCGAGTAACAAACCCTTTGGGCTTTTGGTGGTCTCCATTCCTCTCCCCACTTGGTAGACCCCCGTAAGCAGGGTCGTGTCTCCCCGCCCTGTCCCTTGCCGACTCTCTGCGTGTGACCAGATCGCAAGAGGCAGGAGGTGGTTGAAAAGTGTCATGGGCAGCTCTTGTATCCTCGTGATGGGACAAGGAGTCACCCAGCTCCATCCGCTCCGCAACAGTGAAGGCGAGCGCCGCACAACCCGGCGGAGCTGACAGCGGGTTGCTATAATGAGAACGTCACACCAGCTTAAGAGAGAATTAATACTCTGCCCTGTGGCTGTACCAGCGCTGGTGTGTAAGGCAGGACATGGCTGTGCTAATACACAAAAAGGAGAATTCTTTACTCAGGCTGCAGGACACAAACAGATGCTGCTGTTTGGTGATGCAGGACAGAAGGGACTGAGTCATCGAACACAGCCCCTGTGGTCATGAGCTTCCAGCCCCGTAATCCTCTTTCAGAAACCACGCTCCATCCTACAGCACTTAAGATTTTGATCCCATTTTATTCCCATGGGGATCCTGGTCCAGAGCACTTGGACTTTGCTCTGAAGTAGGGATGCCTTTGTGTTCCCAGCCTGCATTTATTCTCATCCGCTTCTCTTCATCCAGGCAACACCTTTTACCACCCTTACCTCCTGCAGTGCCCACTGATTAACGTGCTCTGGTCCCCACCTTCATTTCCCCAGGCTGCATGGGCCACACACTTTTCAGAAGTGCTCAGCACCCCCAGGCAACAGCGCTCAGCACCCTGCATCCAAAGATGCCCACCCGATGCGACAGGTGCCTGAAGCAACAAGTGAAACCTGGCCCCGGAGCCTCTCAGGATGTCCCTGAGCATCTGGTCTCCTTGCTCTCGCTTCTGTGCCATGGAAAACCTCTCCTTCAAAGAGGGGAGAAACAAGGATGCAGTCAGTGGCTGGCAACCCCCCAAATATGCTGGTACATAAAACCTGCCCGGCTGCACACGTTCCCCAGCTGTTTGCCTGAAAACAGCACACGGCGGGGTCGAGCTGCCTGCCGTGGGTGGGCTGGGAAGAGGATCCAGCCTGTGAGAAAAACAAAATCGGTAGCAGAATATGAAAAGCTTTTTTTTTTTCCTCCCCCTGCACCCCCTTGGCACAGTGGGCTCTCGCCCCTATCATCTCTCCGCAGCCGAGTTGGGCCGAGGCAGCTGCTGGCGCGTACCCGGCACGCTGCGGTGGGGACTGTCGCCATGTGCTGGGTTTGCCTCTAGCGTGGGTCTTTTCAGGTTGTGAGAAAAGCAGGTCAAGCACGCAAACGCGTGGCTGCCTTTCAGGCAAGCTGTTTTGCGCAGTTCTCCAGCAAAGAGATTTCCCTTTATCACAGGAAGTTACTCGAGTGGCCAGAGCTACAAAGCAAGGATTTAAAAGCATCTATGAGAGTTGGAATTGAGATTAAGTCCTCCTGCTTTAGGGCACACACTAAACTCTAAAGGAGGGGACAAGATGGAAACTTTCCTTTGAGTGGATTATGCTATAACTTCCAAAAAGGGGTTTGATTTGATAGGTGGGGTTTTGCATCTTTGCCTGCAACAGCTGATACCATGGGCTATCGGAGATGGACTGACCAAGGGATGTCTCAAATACCCGCTTTCTGCTGCATGCAAGAGAGGTGTGTTGGGAGGAAAGGGTGGTGCGTGCGATTCATTCATCGGGGATGGTGTGTCAGGGGCCAGCTGGGGACGCAGTACATAGCAGGGGTCCTTTGAGGATGGTTTTCATGAGATGGGGACCCCCCTCTCCCTCCCACCACTGCATTCCTCCTGCTCCCTAGCCCCGGGTACCCAGCACAGCTCCCAGAGCAGCCTGCCTGCCTGCGTCTGCCGTAGAGGCTCAGGGCTCTGGTGCTGCGTTGCAATGGCCCAAGATGCCCAGCCAGCGGGGAGGACGAGACTGCAGCCTCGTGGTCAGCATTGGAGACTTGCCCTGCTCCGAGTCTGGCTGCTCCTGCATCCCTGTGTTATAGCGGGACGTAAGATGGCACAATCTCAAGGCACTTTTCAAAGGCACTTCAGTAATTCTCATTATCCTCAGCGCAAGGACCGCGGGCCAGCTTTCAGCAGCACTTGGCTCCTTTTCAGGCCAAAATTTCAGTCTTCTGTTGATGCTTTCTTTCAGCTGAAGGAAGAAGGAGGTTGAGTTTTGCTTGGATTGTCCCTGGCAAAAAGAGAAAGCGCCCACGCGCTCCATGTGCTTTGCAGGCTGATCCAAAGCCTGGTGGATACATTCTCTTTGACTTCAGCGCGGTTTGAATTTCGGCCGACAGCACTAAATGATATCACTGCTACACTGAATAGCTCGTGCTGCTGCCGGCTTGAAATTGCAATGACCTAATGGTACTGGTAGTTCCTGTGATCTGTCTCATTTGCTTGCATCCCCAGAAGATGATGTGTTCGATGAGCTGTACCTGCTACCTGGAGGTGGGAGAAGAGGCAAACACAGACATAACCCCAACAGGGTCCTCCCGAGCCTCTGAAATGCCTCCTGCCCAAGGATGGAGAGCAATACAGACTCACCCATGCAAATTCTTGCCCTTTAAAGTGTGCAGTTGTCCTCAGGCAACTTGAAAAGTGAATTTGTGATTTTTTTTTTTTTTCTATCAGCTCAACTGCTGGAGATATTTCCTCCCATCTCCAAACCTGAGTTGTAACTTAGATGGTTTTGCTCCAGCAAATAATGAAATGAAGCAGCTGATTTGCAGCCAGGGTGGTCGCTTCTTGCAACGATGCTCCAAAAGAGTCGATGACGTTTGATAACGCCGGAGAGATTTTCTGAAGGGCAGCAGAAAGGACGGCAGCTGCCTTGGTGTTCTTGGCTTTGCCAGCTCAGTTCTCTGCAGGTTTGTTGTGGTTTGTTCCAGCAGACCTCCAGGCACGTTGAATTTCTCCAGGCTGGATCTTTCTGCTTGAAGTGATGGGATTTTGGCAGAGTGTTTTCTTTTGGAGCTGGAGCAAGGCTAGCTGGAGCTGGCAGATAGGACCATGTGTGCCACCCATGCTGTGATTTTCAATGGTGCGGGAGCGATGCTCGTCACGGCCGGGGTTAGAGACAGGGCCCTGCGATGTTTTTCTGTTCATGGCAAGCAGGAGCATATTGCCAGGCTGATTCTTGCCTTGAGCCAGTGTGTGTATTTGTTAGCTTTCAGCAAAGTTATTCTTGGTCTATGCTGCTCTGAGGTGATGAAAAATAGGCCCTTCTGGGTATAAAAATATTTTCATTTTAGAGTGTTTAGAAAGCAGTGCCAAGGATGACAAAAGCAAAGACCCCCCAGCAAAGAAACGCTCTGTATGTACATCTTGCAGAGCATTTGAGCCCCGGGCTGGGCTGAGAGGTGTGTGTTGGCATGAAACCATGGGGGAGGGTGGCCTGGAGGGGCTGTGGGTACCAGAGTCGCTGAGCACAGCTTTGTGGGTGTTGTGGTTTAACCCCAGTCGGCAACTAAGCACCACGCAGCCGCTCGCTCACTCCCCCCGGTGGGATGGGGGAGAGAATCGGAGGAGTAAAAGTGAGAAAACTCATGGGTTGAGATAAAGACAGTTTAATAGGGAAAGCAAAAGCCACGCACACAAGCAAAGCAAAGCAAGGAATTAATTCACTACTTCCCATCGGCAGGCAGGTGCTCAGCCATCTCCAGGAAAGCAGGGCTCCATCACGCGTAACGGTGACTTGGGAAGCCAAACGCCATCATGCCGAATGTCCCCCACTTCCTCCTTCTTCCCCCAGTTTATATACTGAGCGTGATGTCATATGGTATGGAATAACCCTTTGGCCAGTCTGGGTCAGCTGTCCTGGCTGTGCCCCCTCCCAGCTCCTTGTGCACCTGGCAGAGCAGGGGAAGCTGAAAAGTCCTTGACCAGTGTAAACTCAGCAAGAACCAAAACATCACTGTGTTATCAACATTATTCTCATCCTAAATCCAAAACACAGCACTCTACTAGCTACTAAGAAGAAAATTAACTCTATCCCAGCTGAAACCAGGACAGTGGGTCAGGGTACTTCCCGTTTAACACCATGCTGAGGCTAAGTCTTGGTTATTTGGTAACTAGGGATGCGCAGTTGTTGGACCAAGTGACGTGTTGACTGTGATGTGTCTCTGTCTACAGAGTTTGCAAGGACAAGGCTTCTATAATATGGCTTTGTCGTGCTGTCCCGTGCCTGCAAACGCCCCATCAGTCTCCCCCTGTCTCAGTTTACCCTTCCCTCCTACAAATTAGATAAAAACTACCCCAATAAAGCATTTCTATTGACTTCAGCAGGGTGTTTTGAGAATTAATTAACAGTAGGCAGAATGTACTGAGATCATCGGATGAAAGCAGCTATAGATATGCAAAGCAGCATCATTATGCAAAGATAAAATTTAGAACATTTGTAAAATAAGTGTTAAAATTAATGTATCGCAGTACATGCCCAGCTCAGCTCCTGGGCCCTCCCGTTGGATCACCTGATAATCCCAAGGGAAAGGGGAAGAAAATGAGATTTATGGGAGAAGTGTGAAAATGCAGAGTCAAGGTCTTAAAATCAGATTAAGAACAAAAAAAAAAAAAAAGAGAAGCTCTGAAAGAAAAGAACTTTTCCTCCTTATCTCTTAGAGGTCTATAAACTCCTGTGTACACACTATAAGCTGCAACCTAAGGAAAAGCCAGAATCAGGCTTTAGATTACTCACATTTTATTTCCTTTATTTTTTTGCACAGGAAAGAGAAGTTTGTGGGGAAAAAAAACCATGAATTTCAGGTATCATTTAAAAAGAAAAATGTTTGAGAAGGGACACACTCCATCAACTAATTAAATATGTAACAGAGGTGCAATATTCCCAATTAACTACAAAGGTGTGCTTCCACTTCTAATTGCTGACAGTTTCTTTTGGTGCCTGTGTCCGGATTAATTGTCTTCAATGGGTAGCTGGTTAGCTTGATAATGTAATGCTTGAAGTGGTGGTGGTAATTACTTTGATTATGGTTGTTTGGGTTTTTTTTTTTCTCAAAATGGTAGTTGGAGGTTAGGCCTTGGGTTTGGAGTAGCAGCTAAGAAAATGAGAGACAAAGCAGGGGAAAAAGTAAAATTTCTTTTAGGAGTTTAAACTTGGTGTGGTAAAACCTTCCTGTGAGATAATTTCAGTATCTTTGGTGGGGATTGCAACAGCCCAGAGAGGGATCGTGCAGCCGGCGAGCTGCGATTCGGCACTGCCTGGGGAAGCTGCTCAAAAGAAGGTTGGAGCCAGGCTCCCCGTGCATCTCCTGCAGCGCTAAATGCCACCAGACGGGCTGGGTGACAGCCGTCCTCTCCCACGCCGGGCTGGCAGGGCGCGTACCGCCTGTTAGCTGCTTCGTTCGAACGCACTGAAGAGCGAGGGGATGTGCGGGCAGGCGGGGGTGGCTCCGCAGGGCTGACCCCCGAGCAGAGGGGACTGAAGTGAGGACCGTGCCCTGGGGAGGCTGGAGGGGAGAACAGGCAGAGGTGCAGGCAGAGGCATGGGAGGCTCTGCAGCCGCTGCCTGCACCAGGCGCTCAGAGGTGGGCCCCGACGCTGTCGCCGGCAGCAGCCACGCGTGATGGATGGTGCGGTTCGGCAGCCGCAGATGTTCCCTCCATCCTCCTCCCCAGTGCCCCGCAGCCTCCTGGCAGCCGGCGAGGAGGGAGGCAGCGGGGCAGGCATGGCTGTCGGCAGCCGGCTCCCTTCCCAGGCATCCCGCCTGTCACTTGTGCCACTCTTTTGATATTTTTTTTCATTGGCGTGGGAAAGACCAAGGGCAGGAGGCTGAGCTTGCAATTCAAACCCCGGCTTCCCATCTCCCTCTCAGCTCCTGGCAGCTGAGAGCTCTCCTCGCTGGAGCCGAGGGATTCCCAGGCTTTTGTCCTCTGCTGGCTGTCAGCTCTCTGGTATGAGATGAAGTCACCTCCTTCCTTCCTCCTGCTCGGTCCTGCCACTTACGGCAGCCCACCGTGGCCACCCTCTCCCAGGCGCTGTCCTGCCGGAGAGCTTTCCCGAACCTTCCCTCCCTGCTGCTCTCTGTCTCTTCTTTGCTTTCTCTTCTCCTTTCCAGCTCTGGGGCTGTTAGCAGAGCTGAGCCGGGTCCAGGAGGAGCATGTGTAGGAATTGGATAAGGAACAGGATCCACTGGCCTGTGAAAAAACTTGGCCGGTGCCTGTGCCAAGGCTGTCTTCGTTAGAGCGATGCTCCGGCATGCGCCAGGCGGAGCAGGGCAGCGGGACGGCACCTGGGCTCGGCCTCGGAGCCTGCCAGCCCTCCGCTCCCTCCAGCCACACAACCTCACGGTCGCTCCCTGAGCGCTCCCTCTTTCCTCTCCTGCCTCCTCATCACTGGATTTCTCCTGCTTTGCCCTGGGTTTTGCCCTCATCCCCTTGGGTTTCTCCTGCTTTGCCCTCGGCCGGACCGAGAGCCGGGCGGAAGGGCAGCATGTGCGTGCACAGGGCAGGTACCGAAATGAGCCATGTGGCTTTTCCTCGAGAGTTAGATTGCCCTCTTGTCATAATTAAATTGGGAGGCAGGATTTGATTTCCCTGGGGGCAGAGGCTTTGACAGAACCTCTCTATTTGCAGTAGTTTTGAATGCTGCCTGCTGAAGTGAGTCTGGCAATAGCCCAGCCAAGGCACCGTCTCTGACCCATCAGCAAATGATGGGGACACGAGGATGATGGAGATGGGGGGGGCAGGTTAATCTGCTGGAGAAAAACATGGGTTAAGAGCCATGCTGGCGAGGAGGGAGGTTCATCCTGAGGTTTTTGAAGCTGAGGAGCAATAGGTAACTGTGCCAGCAGTCAGGAAGGCCAGATGCTGCCCGTTTCAATTCCTCAGCTGCCAGCAGCGATGGGGTCACTTGGTGCAGCTCTGGGCCCCTCTGGAAGAGGCTTGCAATGGCTTGCACCTCCCAGCAAGAGATGTGCTCTTTGCAGTTTAGATAATTAATGCAAATGGGGAAACTGAGGCACAGGCTCTTTATTCAGCGTTTGCACAAGAACAACCTTCTCTGGTGCATTTTTTCCTCCCTGATTTTTCTTTTTTTCCACCTTGCTCTCCTGTCTTGGGCAGGAAGAGAGCACATCAGGGATTTTCAGGGATGCTTCTTCCCACTGTGCCTTGACACAACCTTCCTGTCCTTCCTCCGGGTCTGCCGTGTCTTGCTGGACTCATAAACCTTCTCAGATGTGGGCTGTAACTTGCGCAGCACTTTGCCTCGTGGGGCCCCAAGTTAAGCACACCCTAATATGAAGGAGAGCGTTTTATGAAGCGAACACTAATAAAATCCTCTCTTTCAGCGATGCATCATCACATGGCTCTTTTAATGTCACAGTTAGGGGAGATGATTAGATTCTGTATTTGGTGGTGGTGCTCCTGTATTTTTCGATTCCCTCTGCCTGTGAAGCTGAGTTTCCGTGGTTACCGGGTCCGGGGCTCTGAGAGGCAGAAAAATTAGAATCATTAAAAAAAGAAAAAAAAAAAAAAGCCTGATCCAAATGATCTGAAATAGCTCATTTTGCAAATCAGGCACTCCCCGTTCTAAGGTCTTCAGAAAGCCTATTGGTGAGGTGTTATCCCAGCTCACCTCGGGGCAGGGCCGAGGTGACAGGGAATCTGATCCAGCACCAAAGCCGCAGTGATGTTGCCAGCTCAGGGCGAGTATTTGTGTTGCAGGGTTTCTGATCGAGGGAGTTTTTCAATCTCTCTCTTTTTCTCTCTTTTTTTCTTTTTTTGTTTTATTGATCTACTTCTTAAGGGAAAGCTATTGCATAGTAAATTTTGCAAAACCCAAACAAAAAGAAGGAAAGTGTGTGTGGAGCAGTTCTAGCCTGTCCGGATGAGCAGCGGCTGGTGGAGTGGGACGTGGGCAGCGGTGCCTGATTAACACAACTCTCACGGCACGGCTCCGGCTCCTGCAATGGTCCCTGAAGTCCCAGGCACGTCCAGCTCCCTCCATCCCAGCTGTCTCCCTTGCTGAGCAGGATGCTGCTGCCTCTCCCCACTCATTGCTTTAATCCTCCAAAGCTCAGTTGCCCTTGCCGGAGCAGTTTTATCACCCCAGGGAGCCCCTTGCACAGTGCGCTTTGCAAAATCCCCCATCCAAACATCCAAACTGCAGCAAACCCCAAATCTCCCCACCACGGGCCCCAATTCATCATCTTGTGTTTGGGTGGGGATGCAGGCGGCTGTGCTTGGCCATACTCCTCCTCGCCCCACGGCTCTGTGGCACTGGGGAAGGAGGGAGGGCTCCTGCTCTCGGACGGATGGGAGGAAAGATGAGGGGCTGGCAGCGAGCTGGAGCAGAGCCTGGGGTTCGGTGGGGTTGCAGCCGAAGCTGCTCGGCTCCTGCCAGGGAAGGCACAAGTGAATCCCCTCCATGGTGACCCCAGTGGCCAGGCCACCACCTTGCCCTCTGGCAAGGGGGAGCATGGGCCTGAGGGCAGCGTCCCCCTGCCCACCCAAGGGTTTTGGGGGTGATTTTGGGCAGAGGCAAGCGGTATGGGCCAGGTTTGGACCCCGTGGCTCTGCTAAAGCTCAGTCACTCGGATGAGAAGCTGGCTGGGTGTGGGGAAAAGCTGCCAGCCCCTTCGCTTCCACAGATCGGCCCTTCTCCAACGAGCCCACGAAGGAGCTGCTGCTGCTTCTGCCAGGAGCAGCTCGGGGCTGTGTTAAGGGCAAAGCTGCTCTCCAGGGCTGAACCTGCAGAGATAAAAGAGCTTTAGCTCTTGCCCGGGGATGAGACTGTCCGGCAGCCCTGGGCCCTGCCAAGGCAGCCCCGAGCGGGATGCGGGGTACCAGGGCCAGCCCTGCGCCCGCTCCGACTCGGGAGTGACATCTCTAGGCGAGAGCTCGGCAGCTCCTCAGCCATTGCCATGGTTTCCTGGAGCATCCTTTCGCCAGTATTAAACGCCGCTGCTCCGAGAGCCGGAGTAAAGGGATCTCACTACAGGAGCCCCTGTGGGTATTTTTCTCCTGTTCTGTTAGGTGGGAAAAAAAAAAAAAGGGAAAAAAAGGCTTTTTTATTATTATTTTCTGCGACATCTGCAGTCATGAATTGGGCCTATAAAACACTGTGTAGGAGACTGTTCCTCCTTCACTTGATCTCCTTTCATTCCCAAGAACATTTTTCTCATCAAAGCTTGCAGATTTCAGACACGCCATAAGATATTTTTAATCATCTTCTGTCACGAAGTTTCCGAGCTAAAGGAGCCTATGCCATGCAGAGAAAAGTCTATTTATTCTCCCTTGTTTAAAATACCCTGGCAGTCATTTTAATTACAATACCTTTTCCCTACCCCTCTTGGGATGTGCAAATGTATTTACAGAATTTACAGTAGAAGCGGTTTCCTTCCCCCATCCCCTCACGCCTTCCCCATCACCTCCCTCTTTCCCCAATCCACGTAACGTGCGCGGTTTCAAATATCACAACTTGGCAAATAAATATTACAAGATTCAATAAGAGGGAGCTGCATTTGCAAGTCTGAGGCTAATTTAATAAATGATGGCAGGAGCTTTAAAACATGTCTCCTATTTAAAGAGCACAACACCGAGCTCTGGAAGGAACTGCGAAGTGGGCTGAATCTTTTAAAGGCTTTAAATGAATCCTTTTCGTCTAAAACTTGGAAAATTAAAATCCTCCCAAGATTGTTTTTGTTCGGCTTCATCAGAGCAGACGTAAGCCAAACCTGCAAATGGCACCAAGCGCACCACAGGCTCCGGGCTTGGCACGGGACAGGAGGTGACGTCTTCGGCTTCATCCTTTGCAGGAGACAAGGAGGGGAAAATGGAAGTAAAAGTTGGGTGGAAGAAAAGCTAAGACCTGCTTATATTGATAGGAGAGAAGAGGTTGAAGGTTGCCTTGCTGCTCACGTGGAGCTTGGAGCGCGGGCGTTGGCTGGTGGGGCTGGTTTGGAGATGCTGCCATATGGCTGCGGCACTGGCTGCAGTCCACCCACCGTGGTGTTTGGTCCCAGTTTGTACTGACAACTGGGACCAGTTTTTGGGGGAAAATGGGGTGATGCGTGGTAGGACCCAATGCAGAGGTCGGGGTTTGGCCAGATCTCCCCATCTCTTTACCATTTCCAAATCCCGCAAATTGCCATCCACGCTGCCTTTATCTTTCATCTCTGCTTGCTCTCACGCAAGCCGTCCAGCCTGCAGGACCTCAGCCACCTTCCCTCCCTCCCTCCACTCCTCTGTGCAGAAACGCAGCTTTAGAAGATTATAATGGGCCCTTCTGGCTTTGAACTCTATTAAGTCTATGCAAGCAGAAGATGGCTTTGGTGGATTGGATTGCATTACACCTCTTTGGCTCCTTTGCTTGTGAGCTATTTCAAAGATCACCTTTAACCAGAGCTTGCTTCCTCTGGAAGCCTGAATTGGTCGAGTTAGGATCTTAGTTGGATTTAATCAGAGGCAACTAGATGTCAGAGGCAGAGAAATAAGTAAAAAAAATTAACGGACTCTGTATTTTTACATCTCTCCTTGCTTCACAGTGGCAAGCTCCCAGCCTGCCGGACACCGTGCCAACGCTTGGTATGGATGGGCATGAGTTGGATGTAGCCCGTAAAACTTGGTGTCAGGCCTGGGAGGATTAACCTCTCCCTGTTGACATCCCTGCTGGGGAGCAGCTTGCTCTGGTCTGGAAATGATTTGTCAGATTATTCCCACCTGCTGTGCAGGCAGGATCTTCCCCAGCAGTGTCACACAGAGACCATAATCTTGTTGGGCAGATTCATGTGGAGAACGGGACAAGAGATGGGGCAGCACCACCATGCGAGCGCAGGAAGCCAACTGCATTTTGAGGCTGAAAGCTCAGATTTGGCAATTAATTTGGCTTTGGGAGAAGTTGTGTGCCTCAGTTTCCCCATCTTGGTTTCACAGTGGCTGTGAGGTTTCCAGCCTTTCCTGGAAGGCATCAAAGAGCTCCCTGAGCCCCGTCTTTGCCCACTGATAGGGAGCAATGTGCTGGGCTGCTGATGGCGGTGCAGCAAAGGTCTCATCTCACAATGGTGATGAAGAGTTGAGTGCCCTAAACTGCCAGGTGGGAAGTTGTAGCTGGTGTTGTATTTGTTCCCCAAGTATATTATATATGTTTATATATTTTATGCATATATGCTTTTTAATGTTTATACAGTATTCATTAAGGGATGGGGCTGGAGCAAACCCTGAAGGTCAGCTGTGGTGGCTCACAATCCACCATACATGCTCCTCCGAGCTGGAGGCTGAAGCTTCCCTGGTGCGATGTCCCCACTCAGGACCCCAATGTCTGTGGGCAATGCTGCAGCCTGCGCCAGGCCCCTGGGCTGGGTCTGTCCAGGCAGGGGAAAGCAAAGCATCTCCCAGTAACAGGGAGGACGCAGAGGACTTTAAACCTTCAACCAAAAGCTGAACACCCATTACTAGGGGGATTCTCTGAAAAGCCTCCTGGGCCTCGACAGCTCTCCACCACTGTAATGTGCCCAAAGGAGCAGTGACGGCCACCACTTTGCCCTCTCTCCCTCCTGTGAAGTCGGGTTATCCCCCTTTCCTCTCTTAATGCTGGCAGAGTCCCAAAACACGTCCCTTCGTGCTTGATTTCTAAACCAGACTCTTCGCTCGGCAGGGTGTAATTAAGTCAAAGCTCTGGTTTGAGCAGTTGGAGCTTGGAGGGCATAGTAGGGTGAAAGAGGACAGAAAATATAAATAAATCCTTCTTCTGTGCGCTCTTATCCACAGTAACAGCTACGAAAAAGCACTTTATGGCTCCAGTCGCATCACATCTCAGCGTGATGCCTGCCACCACGGGGAGACCCACCACACGATGATTTGGAAATGGCAGTTTCTCTTAAAATTTTCAGGGTGATCAGCAAAAAGGAAAGGGGAAAAAGATTCGGAAAAGACCCAAAAGCCTGATGTCATTCTTTGAAGAGAGAGGCCATCAGCAAGATGGCAAGGGCCTGCCTTGGACGGTGGTCGGGACACTGAGGAGCTCCGTAACAAACACGCAGCTCCATCGCCAGGCAGCCATGCTCCCCCTTGGCCATTGCCACAAACCAAACTTCACATCTGGAGGGAAATACCTACAATTATTTTATTTTCCCCCTCCTTCTGCAAGTTCAGACCTTGGAGACCCTCCTATACACCAGGTAAGAGAGGGGGGAAAGGTCTCCAATGAAGCAAAGTTCCTTCATCAGGGTGCACCTGAGTTGTTGGTGCTGATTAATAACATCTGCTCAGCAGCTCCAGCTTCGGCAGGACTGGGGGAGGTTTGCAGGCCCTGGCTGAGTGGGTGTTTGCTGAGAAGCTGAAGAAACCCTCCTGGGATAGCTCCTGACCAGAGGTGAGGAATGAGCCATTTTGCTGGAGTTTGAAAATTAGAACGGTACCACTGGGAAAAAAAAATAATAATTGAGAGAGATCTTGTAAAGAAAAGCAAATCAAAGTACACAAAGTATCTGTCAGTTAGGAAGCCCTGGCATGTCATATTTTAAAATATATTTCTTATTGTGAATTATACTTAGTATTTTTCAGTGTATAAAATGAGGAATAGGAGCCCCAGCAACACGTGATCTGGCTGGATGTCTAAAATGTTAACCGAATTTATTTTCCTGCCCTAAGGATCAGGCAGGAACCAAGACTTCAGCCATTACCTCCAGTGTTTCCTAGGTATTTGAATAAAATTAATGTTACTCCAAAGGATTGTAACAGCTTCTACAAAAATCAGGTTCCCTCACAGGGCTGTGCTGATTTTGGTGGTGTTATCAGTGAGTGGCCTGTAGTGCGAGCGAGGAGGGTGCAATCTGCTCGTTAATCAGGAGTTTTGCAGCCTGGTTTAGTTAAGGACTGCCCTGATGGGGAATTTATGGAAGAAAAGTGGGATCTTTGCTTCTGTGCTCTACAAATGGGAAAGAAAGTGGTGTTCACCTTGTAAAGCTGTCGCAAATTGTTGTTCCCCTCTTCTGCAGCTGGTTGGGACCTTTCCACCGACGCGGGAACTTTGTCAAATGCGGGGGTTTTTGCTGGAGCCAAAGTGTCTGTTTTGTGAAAACGTTTTGGTTTTGATGGTGTTTGCAAAGTGAAGGCTTTTGTGTTTCGGTGGCAATTTTTTAATGGTCTGACCAGGAGGCGTGAGGGGGAAAAAGGGCCCCCAGCGAAAAGCCCGAGGGGCCGAGCCCAAAATAGATGTTTTAACATGATCCTGTGTCACAGGGGCTTTCAAAAGGTTTTGGTTTTGGTCTGCTGCAGAAGTAAACAAATATTGCAATGGTGAGAGGTTCTGGGAACCAGCCTCGTTCCCCCGAGCTGCTCCGAGGGTCGAGGGCCAAAGGCAGATGCCACATTTGTGCTGTTCTTGGGTCAAATTTCGGAGGAGGCTCTTTCCCACGGTGTCATTTTCTGCACCCTCCCTGGAAAGCAAAATGCCACTTTCTGCTCAGCAAAGCCCAGCAATAAAACAACTCCGGTTTTGCGGCTGCCGGGGTTTGATGCAGCCAGTACAAAACCTTTGGAGTGAGCATCTTGGATGGCTGAGCTCCCTCCTCCGCTCCCACCGGGGCTCCCGCTGTACTGGCGGAGCAGAAATCCGAGCAGACCTAGCTCCATCCCTGGTTTCTCTCTTGATCCTGGCTAGGGCAAAGCTTGTATCATGGACCCCAGCTGCGGGAAACCTGCTGCTTAGATAATAATTTCCCCTCCAAGTCAAAGAGATGAGGCTGGAACGATTTCCAATCGCTCACAGTTTGTGCCATGCCGGCACAGAGCCCTGGGGGTGAGAGGTGCGGGGTGGGTTCTTGCCAGGCTCCCGCAGGAGCCGGCTGCGGAGCAGGGAAGGCTGCTGGATGCTCCACCACCACCATGCGATGGTGGATCCCAAAGGAAGGGATTTGCCCACAGCATTAGAAATCTGCTTCTGAGCCCTGCTCCTGCTCTGCAGGAGAGCTCGATGGAGCTGGCAGGGAAGAGAGTCCCTTTGGAAAACAACATCCAGCCGCAGCTGGAGGAGGATGCTTTACAAAGAGATTTGAAGAAACGTTCCTCCCCACATTCGAGCCCCTGCTGTTATCACGTTCCCGCTCCCGTCTGGTGGCCTCCATCGTTTGCTGTACCTGCCACTCCGGCTTTTTCACATCTCTAATCTGATTTAGATAATAACGCCACTTGGTGAAATCAGTGCAGACGAGCCGCTGTGCCTCGTGCGTTGATTCGCCTGCTCCAGATCTGCTCTCCGATAGCAGGCGGGACTCGGAGCTCGGCTGCTGGTGGAAAGGGTCAGATCCTGCTCCCCCACGCGTACTGAGGCAGGTGAGGTCGGCTCCGAGCATCTTCAAGGTGTTTTTTCAATGCTCTGTGTAATGAAAGAGAGATCAGGGCTGGCAGGAGGACTGGCGAGAGCAACAGACTGTTGATGCTCCCTGAATGCATCCAGTAAATACCCATTATTTGGTATGGGCAAAGGCACCCACTGCTCTCTGCTGCTCCAAGGGCTGGTGGCACCATCCTAATCCTGGTTGCTCCATGCCTTTGCTAGGGTGTATCTGGGCTTTCTTGAACAGCTTGTCTTGTCCCCCCAGCCACAAGCTTTGTCAGGGAAGAGTTTGGGGACCTCGCCTGCCTGTGGGATTTCTCCCCGGGGTGTCAACTCGCTGTACGAGCACAGTGGGACTCACCTCCACGGACCATCTGCTTTCCAGGCTTCATGCGCTGCATTTGGTGCTATACGCTTCCCCAACGGGAAAGTCTCGGCCAGAAATAGAACAGCCTTTCCCTGCTCACGGGGCCGTCTCATCGATACGGAGAGTGTCAATCCCTGTGTGTCGGGAGGATCCCTGCAGAAATTCAGGCTTTTTTCCTCTCTGTTCTTTCACTCCTTTTTGTTAAGCCCATCAGCACTGGGTTTGCGGGATACCTGCATGCATGGGAGCAAAACTGAGACCCACCAAACTCGTTGCATGTGTGAGCAGCACAGTTCTGCTCGCTCGTGCCGGAAGGAGGGCTGTGTGGGATGCAGCTGTGGCCTGCGTGCTGCCGGCGCTGTCGTGGGAGCCCTCGGTCCCCCAGCCACGTCATAGGGAAGGGATGGGGCTGGAGAAGCCCAGCGGGGCCAGGGCAGCCGCTGGGACAGGCAGCCCCTGCCCACACGCCTGCCTTGGCCCCGCCAGCAGTGAAGCAAAGCGCGTGTTCGGCCCTGGGGACCCGTGTGTCGAGCGGAGAGATTAAAAGCCCTATCAGCGTCTTTTCATCTACTCCTTGATAACTGCCGCGATGCTGTGACCTGGCCGGTCGGCGCTGCATCTCCTCCCAGCCCTCTCCCTCCCACCTCTTCCCAGTGCCCTGTGTGGGCTGTTGATATATTTTTATTGATCTCTTTTATGTAAAGCTCATCCCTGCCATTCACTCCTGAGTAATAACCAGGGCTCTTTGTTCCCCTGCACAATAGAGTGTCCCTCGGCAGCCCCAGGGAGACCGGGAGATGCTTTAAAAGGTTAATGTCTCTATTAGATTACAAATCGCACCGAAGCGGCCCGCTGTCACTTGCAGGAGGTCAGAAATAATCACCTGGATCCTTTAACTATTAACTGAGCCCGAACGAGAGCTTCCAGTGACGGGAAGATGCTGTGTCGGTGCTGCTACCTCTGGCTAACAAGGGAATGATCGTTTGACTTGGCCGAGCATCTGAGGGATGCAGGTTTTGCTGTGCTAAATTTCCCAGTGCTGCTCCCCTTGTTTGCAGACGGGGCATCAGGGCTGAGACCCTTGCAGGGAATGGGGCACTTGCACCAAGATTTGCAAAGGAACTCAAGGGCTCTTCAGGTGCTGAAATGTGGCTGTGTGACCCTGCGGGTTCTGCCCGTGTGCTCCAGCATCCCGTCGTCGTGCGGGGACGAGGCGTGTGCTGCGTGTTGGACGCGCGGCGTGCCTGACGTGCCGCATGTCTGCTGTGCGCACCTCTGGCACAGCCACGCGTCGTGGCCATGGGTGCTGGGGCTGTTTGAGCACCCTGCGTGTGGTTAAGGGTCTTCCCTCCTCTCTGATCATCCCGATTAGGGAGGGAATTGCAGGTTGGGGAATTAACTCTCAGGGCCAGGAGGAGAGGACGCCCGGCTCTTCGCATTGCCACTTCTCCAGTGATTGAGATCCCAGCTGTGAATCTGAAAAATCACTGTTGCAAGAATTAAAAAAAAAAAAAATCAAACTAGACACAGCTCATGACTTTGGCTTGTTTGGGGAAACAGCTGGACTGTGCTCTAACTTGACAATGAGAAACAAATCTGCTGCTTTGCCTCCTTTCACCTCTTTCCCCGAGCCCCCCGGTCCGGTGGCTCCCAGGCCCAGTATGGTGGGAGCAGGCTTGTTAGCGTTTCATGCGGTCACATATTCTTTTTGTGTGTTGTGCTCTTGGTTGAGTTGAATCCTAATTTGTCTGTCTTCGGGGGATGGCAGACAGCTGCTTTAATGAGTTAACAGTAGGGTTTAAAATAACCAGCATCTGTTCTTTGTGTGAGCAGGGGCTCTCCTACCACAGCTCTGCCTTCCAAAAACAACCTTGCAGGGGAGGCGCGTGCTCGGGGCCCCCTCTCTACGGATGCCTCATCCCTCATGGCTTTGCTGCCTGGATGGGATGAGTTTCCCTTGGCAGCTCCTTCCGCAAGCGTTACTTGGAGAAGCCCTTAGCCGGGGGCGAGCGCATCTCTGCAGCGAGGGTCTTTGCAGGCGGTAGGGATTATCCTGGACTTTGCTAGTGCAGCTTCAATCCCCTTGAGAGCACCTTGCTAGAAACACATACCTGGGGCTTGTTTTCCTCCTGCAGTTTGGATCCCTCTGCCCGTGAGCCTCCAGAGATCCACAGGAGACCTCCTACCTCCCCAGCCCTGATGTGCATGTACTTTTATTCGGGGGCACAGGATGGAGCATGGCAATGCCCACCTTCCCACCCAGCGACTGCGCGAGTCGATAGAGAGGATCTCCTTACACAGCACAACCACCCTTGGTGCTCGTGAAGCCCAAGGCACCCCCAGATCCATACAAGTCCTGCAGCCACGCTGAATCCCATGGACCTTCTTGCGAGCCCAGTCTGGCACTGCCAAGGTGGCCACTCGGTACCCGACGCTCTCTGTCCATCGATTGGTCTTTGAAGCACTTTTCCTGGCCGACACCGGCATCCTCCGCCCTGGGAACGGATGCAGGGAGCAAACTGGAGGTGACCTCTGTGTGTGACTTGGATCCGTTCACTCGTAGGTGAAAGCAAATTGGTGTCAGAGCTAACCGAGCTGGGTCCAGCATTGCAAGGAGATGGCCGAATCCTGACAAGACGCTTCCCGCTGGGAGTGGGACCCTGTGTCCAGGCTGCTCAGCCTTGGAGCCAACTGCCAGCCCAGCTCCCTCCCCCTCTCTTATTTACTGGGTGTGGGAGGTGGTGGATTTTTTTTTTTTTCCCGGATGCACCCAGCACAGCGGTCTCTGCACGACACCAAATTAATTAATGTTGGGCAGGCAGAATGCAATTAACTACCCTGGAGCCCAGCCAAGGCAGGGGGAGCATTCCTCGCTCCCGCGAGAAACAACCCGGGAGCTTTCCCGGGCAGGACCTTGCTTTCGCTGCACGGCTCAAGGGCAAGAGGCTTTGACAGGGACACATCCATCTGGAAATGCCTCCTCCGGGCCCCTTTGCGGCCCTGCACCTGCTCTGGGATCCCATTCCATGTGTGATCCCATCGCTGCCTCTTCCCCGCATCCAGCCCGGGGAGGCGGCAGGCGGAGGGAGGCAGCATCTGCAGGAGGTTGCAGCACAGTTGGCAAAATCCTGGGCAGAAGTAATCAAGCGAGAGGCTGTGGTAGCGTTTCAAGGACCAACTGGCTGGATTTTATTTATTGCTGCCACTCACTGAGAAAATGGACTCGGGAGGAGATTCCTGGGCCGCGGCTGCTGCGCGAGACGGGCAGCTTCTGTTAAATAGAGCATCGCCTGACAGAGCTGTGATTTAGCTGTGGCTATTTAAAGGGGTTTAGAGGCAGCCAATGCAGAGCATCTGCAGGCAAAATGGACAGCTTTGGCAGTTCGGCTACTTTGAAAGTCAACTAAATTAAAAAAAAAAAAAAAAAGCTTGTGCAGAAATACGTGGGAGCTGAGGAGGTGGCTGCAGAAGGGAACGGGTGGATTTGGGGGTCCAGCTGAACCCCGCTCCTGAGCTTTACGCAACTCATGCAGAACCCTGTCCCTTCCCCTGCAGTCCCAGGCTGGCCGTGGGCTGGGCCATCTTATGCATCACCTCTTCTTGCTTTAGCCTTTTTATTTTTCTTGCTGTCCATCTGTGTCTCTGGATGTGCGTAACAGCTTCACGTTTGGGATGTGTGCGCCGTTACCTGAACCCTTCTTGCTCCATGCAGGAGGACGGTTAAAGCCCAGATGGCTCTGAATAATAAACAGGGCTATAAATCCACATGGTGCTTGTGGTATATACAAACTCGTACAGCAGTGCTTGGCAGGACACCTTGCCGATGTGCCCTTAACGGGACCACCCTCCCCTCCCACAGTGCCCCACCAGCCGAGCGGGGTCGGGGAGTGAGCGCCGGAGATGGATCTTGTTGAATCTTAATTCCCAGCCTGGATAAACACCCTATTCCCCACAAGGAGGAAAACCAAGATGGCCAGTTACCTCTGCTCAGCTCCATCCCTGGGCCAGGCCTTCCATCAGCCCGATGTCTCCGTTGGGCGATCCAAACCCCTGAGCTGTACGAGGTCGGTGGCACTTGGCTTCATCAGGATGTCGGTGTTCCACGGGCCGGTGGGTCCCCAGCAGCAGCCCTGCACTTCACACATTATCTTCCTCCTCCAAAGGGCAATTTAGAAGTGTAAGGATCAAGATTAAAATGTCAAATACATTCTTCTTCGTTACACCGGTTAAATGCTTCACTCCGCTGAGGCTAACCTCTCTCTCCTCTCTGGCTTTGATTGCAAACTCCTCTACACCCATCCCCGGTGCCATGGGCCAGGTTCTCCCACGCTTTTATGATAAAACAAATTAAGTTACCAGAAACATTGGATCTGCACCCATTTCGGCTGAGGCTGAGCTGTCCTCCCGCAGCAAGCGGTGCCTCGGCCAGCAGCCGTCTGGTTTTCCCCCCCATGGCTGGTTACTCTCCACCTGCGGCACAGGGAGCTGCAGGAAGCCGTTATCTCTTTTGGCCAAAATTTCGTCTTTGGTGAGAAGCTCTAGATAGCAAGGGCTGGACTTGATTTTAAAGCATCATATTTCTGGGAATATTCCCATCAAATAAGTTATTGGCAAGGTAAACTGGGCCAGAAGTCTCCGATCGGTAACAATTTATATGTGTTCAGGCTCCCATGATAGTCAGAGTCCTCCAGACGATTGCAGTGAACGTGCAGGGAGCTTTTTCTTAAAATCCCCGTGATTCTAGACATTAAAAAGAGCCTGTATCTTGTGGGGCCCCAGCCCCAGCCGAGCTGTAGCAACAGCAGGGGCGGGTGAGGCACAGCCCCGTGGAGAGGAGCTGGTGTAAATCACGGTGTTGCCCCTTGCTCAGTGCAGACACAGCCACGAAACTGCTGGAAATGGCATAAGCGTTCCTGAAGCAGAGGCGGTGTGACACAGATACACGGTTCAGCCCCTGACATCCCCGTCAGGCTCTCCTGGTTGGATGGGGACTGCACGAGCACACGCGTGGGTGCCCTCCACCCTCGGGAGCGTGGACGTGCCGCAGGTTTGCCTTGGGAAGCCCGAGCTCCTGCCTGATGCCAGAGTAATTTTTTATGTTCTGTTCTCCCCCAACAAGACACAAGATTAATTACAGCCATAAAAACATTAGGAGCTTTCTAAATATTTTATGTGAATAAGCACACACAATATGAAGGTTTTACTTGTTACGTTTTCGTAAAAGACATTTTGTTTGTAATAACTGGGAAACCTGACAGGTGATTTTATTTTTAGTGCTCCTGTCCGCTCTGAAGGACTCCAAACACAGAGAGGAGACAAGGGCAATAAAAACCGTGCTCAGAGTCCCAGGGAGGGGATTAAAAGGAGATGGCCGCAAATTTCAACCCAAACCCCAATCTCAGTTGCCTTTGGGAAACCACCTCCCTTTCCTTGCACTGGAGGAGATCTGGCCCTTGTTTAGCTTTGACTGGGAGCACTGGTGGGGTGGGAGGCAGCTCGCAGGCAGAGGACGCTCAACGGCTGCCGATTTGAACGAGAGGTTGCAACCACGGCCGTAGCAGGGGCTCCCCAGCAGCACGTGCCGGCGGCGATGGTTTGTGCCAGCGGTGCCCTGTGCTAGCTTGCCACTCCCAGCTATTTCACGATCTGTAGATAACGGAGGCTACACCAGCGCTGGAGGGCAGATGTTTGATCCCTACTCAGCTCATTGGAATTCAACAGGAGCCCTGTGGGTTGGTGATTTTTCTATCCATCTTAGTGTCCATCTGCTGCTGGAAACTAGAAATAAGGCGGCACTAGTCTGTTTTTTCCTGGGGTGAGTTAGCAGCTAAATCATCCTCTCAATAACAGAAAAATTTGGGGGATGCTTGATGTTTCATCCTGCTGCCCTTGAAGGGGCCCACGCTAAGCACTGCCAAGCGGGAGCACCCCGGTCCGTGGCGTTGCAGGAGGAGATTTTGCAAAGCTGCCCGTGAGGCCTTTGTGCCGGCGGCAGATCCCCAGCGAGGCACCGAGGGGAAGCCTCAAAGCTTTCTTAAGCAGCCAAGGAGGGTTTGAGGATTTGGCTTGTCATCTCTGTGTTTGAAAGACTAGATCTTGCTCACTGTTATCCAGAGAGACAAGACTTTGCAAGCAGTTCCTAAAGCAGGAGCTGGTCCACCCAGGTAGGGCTCGTTTGCTGCCTGGGTTTCTCAGGAGTCAGCCTACATCTTCCTCCTTGTTCCTGCCTGGCTGCAGTCCCAGGCAGAGCAGACTTGGACATCTAGCAATTATAAGAGACAGCACTTCTTTCCTCGCCCTTCCCGACTATCTCCAGCGATCCCAGCAAGCCATCCAATTTCCTGGTGTTACTGTGGCAGCGCAAGGCAAGAAGCCATTAGCGATTGGGTCTCGATGTGTCTCATTCTCGGTTTAAATATTGAAGAGGCTTCGAAACACCTCTTCATCCTTGCAGTTGACCTGAAATGGTATCTGTTGCATCGCGCAGCTGTTATTTTTTCTGTGAGCTGTCATGGTTTCTGATTGCAGTGCGAGGAGATGCACCGCTCCCGAGCCCTGACACGCAGCAGGACTTGGAGTTTGTGCTGAATATTTCATGCAGACACATGCAGACAGAGGCACCAGTCTGTTTTCAATTCTGATTTTCTCTGCTTCTCAAGGTGCATAAATGATGCATGTTGTTTAAGCTTCCCGTTTTCGGAGGGGGGAAGAGTGACAAATGCCTTTGCCATCGGTTGCCTGAGTTTTGGCTGTAGCGGATCTCGTGTCTTCAGCTGTCTGTACAATATCGTAAGCAATTAAGTCTGCTGGTGGCTGAGCCCTGGGCAGCCCTCCTGCATCACCCCATGGCAGTCAGTGCCGAGGGACGTGGGGACCAGGGTGGCCCAGCACAGAGGCAGGGCTCAGCCCCTGTTCAGCAGGATCTGATACCTGCTTAATACCTGTAATCTCCAGCTAATTAGGTGCCTGTTTCAGGCTTTCCAAGGCTTTATCAGATCAAAAACAATGCTGTTTTCATGGTGGTTAATCTTCACTGAGTGACTCCAAGTGAAACACCAGCCTACGCTTGCAGGGAAGGGACATGGAGCTGCTATTGCCCAAAAACCCAGCTGCTGCAGGGTGCTGGGAAATCCCACAGCGCTGTGGGGACGGGAGCTCCCCTGGCCTCTCGTGGACCACCTCGAGCCCGCAGCCCTCCCGATTTCACTCAAGGCTCTGTAGCAGGAGCTGTCGCAATTGCTGCGTGCCGTTGGTGTTCAGGCTTGTCTCGCCCACTTCCATCGGCACAAATGGGAGCCACATTCACGCGTCGGAGGGGCAACACTTGCTTTTGAACAGCAATCCCTGCCCGGAGCAGCGCTTAAACCCCAGAGCAGCGAGGAGTTTTGTAGGACGGTGACAGCACAGTTGGCTGCGGCAGCCGAGGAGGCTGCTTCTCCAACAGCCTCTGCTCATCACCCTGCCTGGACACAGGGCCCTGTGGCTCCCACACTTGCACTTTTTGGAGGTGATAAGAAGATAATTAGAGCCAACCACAGAGTCGGTACTAATTGTGAAATAAGGCTGCCGGAGCGAGCGCGGAGCAGCTGTCAGGGAGCGGAGTTGGGGAGCAAAGTTCAGTTTGTCTTTGGCACAAAGCACGTTGAACAGCTTCACTTTAGGGCGAAAAGAGACTTGGAAGCAGAAGGGTGACGTGTTATTAGTGCCTCGGTGTCTGCCCGGAGCTGAGCCAGCCCCCAGCAGAGGGGTGATCGGTGTATGTCCCTCCCTTCCATGGATGGAATTTCTTTTTCCCGGGGCAGGCAAAGGCTTCGTGGTGGAGGTGTGTTGTCCAAATACAAGTGATGCACCAGCATACTTGGGCTGGGGAAGATGCCCGAGCAAGGACTGCAGCTCTGCAAGCCAAAATGGGGATCAAAATGGGATTTTGCCTCTCTCCCACCTCTCAAAGCATCTCAACATGATTTCTCAAAGCTCTGTGCTCTCCCACCTGCACCTCTCCACCTCTTTCCTCTTTTCCCATATTTTGTACCATTTCCCTGGGGCAAAAGCCTCCACATTCAACCACCTCCTGTTGCTGCATCCATCCCATCCATGGGGTCCATCCCAGCTGCGATTTGGGGGACTCCAGGCAGAATCGATCGCTAACGGTACGTCGGGAAGCGCCGTGCCAAAGCAGCAGCTTGCCACGGGTTTCCTCCTGCCTCCCGATGAGACAGTGTCTATGGATCCTTAGAAAAGTTTCATCTCGATGAAAACCCTTTGTGGTGTTTTCAGCAGCTGGAAAAGAGCGATTAGAGGAATTCCTGGTGTCATTATAGGCTTTTCTTTGTCGAGGCTCTCGTAGGAGCAGGCTGCCCACCTGATTTTCTCCTTAACAACTTACCTGTGATTGACAGTACAAAGCAAGCTGTCACAAAATGAGACAGAAATTGGTTGTCAATTAGAGCTTTTCTTTAAAGGTCAAGCAAAAATTATAATGCAAACCCCAGAGGTATATTTTAGAAGTGATCACCGAAGGCAAAATCTGGGACATTGGCTGCAGAGCTGGGAACGAGGGACGGCTCTGCCCAGGGCCACATCCTGCCCACGGGAAGGGGGCACGGTCCAGCCCTGAGCAACGATGAGCTGCCTCAACCACTGGGGTGTGCTGAGCCCGGGGTGGCTTTGGAGATGGGGACGGGCATTTCCAGCCAAGCAGGGACCAGAGGGGAATATTTTAATTTCTTTTCTTGTTTCTGTAAATAGTCATCTGTGTCTCAACTTTGACTTTAGGCAGATTAACAGAAAGCCCCCCCCACGCGCATCTTTCTATCTGGAAAGGGTTGGGATTCAGTGGCTTTGTATTACTAAGAATTTCTAGAAATTCTGAGTTAATTACTAAGAAAATTCTTAGTATTAGTTATTAAAAATTGCTAAGAATTAATTATTATTCTTTGTTAATTACTAAGAAATTCTGAGCAGAGATCACCGAAGGCCCTTCAGAGCTGACCAACATCTCTCACCGCAACACCTGCAAGGCCGTTCCCGCGTTGGGCTAACGGCTTCTCCGTGTCTTTTACCAGATCAATTTTTGCTTTAAATGATTGTGCAAGTTAATAAAAACCTGTCGGAGTAAAAATGAAACAACTTGGCCAACATTTCTCCAAATTGTTTTGAGGGCTTTGACCTTTTTTTTTGTCCCAATTCCAGGCTTGAAAAGCTCTGCAATACCTTGACATTTTGGGCAGGAGAAGGGGGGAAAAAAACCCAAATTTGCACCTAGATTTTTCCTTAAGCAATGAAGTAATAAAAATGTAGATTTAGTCACCTGGACAGGCTCTGTAGTTCAGCCTTACCTCCTTTTTTCCTTAGGCCATTCCTACCACTACATTCTTCATAAATAATCTTCAGACTTCCTAGGGCCTTTAATGCTAATTAAGTCTTAAAGTAGGCAGAAACGAGCTAAGGGAGACTTATATCACAGGTTCCTCGGTCAGCATTGCGAGTACTTTGCTTCCCATCTTCAAAGCATTTTCAAGGGAAGGTTTTGCAGCATTTTGTAAGGACCAGATTTGTTTAATGATCCTGGAGTTTGGAGTTGCTCCTGCCTAGCTTGTGTAATCCATAATTGCTGGTTTGGGGGACCTATATTGCTGTTTCTCCCTATTTTAAATAATTGAATGTGGGTTTTCCTGTTTGTTTGGGGGGGTGGGTTTTTTATTAAATCCTGGAGGAGCATTGGAGGGCAAAAACTTGTGAGTTAGCGCAGCCAGAGCTGTTTGAGCACCTTATCTGGTACCGGTGGGAGAGGGCAAAACGCTCTCGTAAAGGGAAATCTGCCCTGTGGCAGCATGGAAGCACGTCCTGGGACTCGAGGCTGGAAAACAACATTTCCAGTACGTAATTCTTCATCTCAAAATGACCCTCAATAGCTGACGGGTGCAAACGCCTCAATGAGAGACGCCGTGTGTGTGTGTGAATGGGGGAAAGGACCCTGAAACCTTTTTCTTTTCTTTCTCACTCTGTTTTCAATACCTTCAATGCTAAAAGCCCTCATTAAAGTTTAATCCTCTACACTAACTCTTTACATCCATGATGTTGCCAGTCTCCCAGTAACCCTGGCGTGCATTTGGAGTTACAGAGCTGCCTGCTTTATGGGATTTGCTTTGAGCCAAACGCTGCAGCCACCACCTTCGCAGCAGCGTTGTTCCTTCTTTCTCCAAACGGAGCCTGTTTTAATCTGTCACAGCAAGTTTAGCTTCGGTGTTTGCAATTGCTTTCCAGAGAAGATAGTCTCTTTCTGTTGACTGAAAGGAAAAGTAGTGAAAATAAGTAGTTAATTTAGAAACACCAAGGAGTCGGTGCTGGGAGAGATTTAGACCAATGCCTGGGGAGAGGGATGGTGGTGGCAGGTCTGGAGGGACAGGCTGAGCCTTCAGATCAGAGTCGGACCACGAAATAGATGTGGAGGTTCCCTAACCGATGCGTAGGTTGCATCGGTGTGGAGGGAAACATCATTTAAAACTGACCTGAGATTTATTTTTTGGTGAGTTGGAGAAAAACCAAATGGTTTGTTCTCCACGCGTAGGATTTTCCACCATCTTTTGAAGCCACTTCACAACTGGATGTACTAAATTTCTAGATGAAACTTTTCATGTCCTCACATTGGAAACATTTGGCTTTGGAAATGCTGAGGAAGAATTTTAATTCATGAAAGAACTTTTCAAATATTAAAATGATTTTTTTAACCAAACTTGACCCTGGTTCGCAAAGCTGGGATGTGCATTTTCTGGTTAATTGGATTCTGAAAAAAAACTCACCCAGACCTGGCTAGAGGATAACCAACAGGTAACGGAGGTGAAAAGGGAAGGGAAAAAACTGGCTGGCTTCATCCAAAATCCCAGGCAACTGATGCAAAGTCTCCAGCGGGCTCGAGGCCACGGCCCAGTGAGATGGAGGAGATAAATAGGACAGGTGGATCAATCGTGGGCAAGAGGAAGGAGGACAAACGTCAATATTTTAAAAAAAGAACAATGCAGAGTTAAAAGCTTTGGCTTGACAGATTTGGCATTACAATATCAAAGCTTTTGTCAGCACTGGGAAATATTTCACCTCAAGTTGATGCTCTTCGGCAAAAATAAGAAAGGAAAAAAAATATTTAAAAAAAAAATCTGTACTTTTTTTCCCTGTGCAAAGAAAAAAACACCTCGACAGAAAGATTGCTTCGATCAAAAAGCCATGTAGCATCTTGCCTGTTCCCAGAGAGACCATGGAGAGCACAGCCCAGTTGGTAATTGGAACAGAGCAGCAGATAAATACACAGATCTTTTAAATTCCAGGCATGAAATGGGGAAAGCAGTGAGTAGCGGAGCTGGAATAGCTCTAGGTAAGGCAGACGCTAAGACACAGGTACAGGCAGGGATACGCACGCTGCCGTGCACAGCAGCACCCGCCTCCCACCCTGCCGCTCCCTGAGCGTTCATCCCCAGGATGAGCAAACCTGGTTCTCGCGGTGGAAATGATGCAAAGATTCGCAAAGGAGCCATTTCACTCGCATCTCACCCGGCTTTCTGCATCGCACGAGATGGGAAGCCTTCCCCATCTTCCCCAGGTACAAGTCTCCTGCAGATCTGCAGATTTCGGGTATGAGCTTGCAGGAGGAGGCACAGCAGGGGAGGCAGGCGTGATGGCGAGCCCGCTTTTCTCCTGCTGCCCTGCGCTTGTCCAAAGGCAGCTTCCAAAGTGGCTCAATTAAGCTGCACGGTTGTTATTGATATTAATGAAGGGAGAAAGCTGGCCTCTGAAGGCTCAGCTAATTTCCATGTCTGATGCTTGCATTGTTTGAATATTTGAGGATCTTTATTAAATTCTTAAAAAAATAGAGGCATCAAGATGGTCTTAGCTCTCAGTCAAAAAACGCAAGTGGTGGCAGGATGAGGGGAAGGGGATCTCTTCTGGGCCAATTCTGCCTGGGAGAATAAACCAGCCATTCAAATATGGCAGAGGACCTGTTTAAAAACATGAGTAATTTTAATTTGAGGGGTTTGGAGATGGCTGCCGAAGTGACCTGTTGGCCAAGGAAGCCCTGGGCAACGTGCCCAGTTGGGGCTGGTGGATCCTGAGCAGGATTGATTAAAACAGCCCTGAAGTTTGTCCCTTCCAAGCCCCCGTGGTGTGAGCATTGCTTATGTGGCTTCAAACCAACCTCACCAATGCCCTTGTCCCAAATTTCCAAAGAGATGGCGTGGGCAGGAGCCTGATAGCTCTGCTCAAAGCAAGGTCTGCTCAGCTCTGCAGTGCGATGCCAACGGAGGGCACGGTTTCAGCTCAGTTTGGGGCCGCAGGAATTAAAGGGGACCAGGGAAGGAGTCTCTTGCTGGCATATTTTATTTATCAAACTGCAAAAGGCTGGGTTTTCTCGCCTGCTGCAGCTCTGAGATGGTGGAAGTGCTCCCAATTAGCTCCCAGCACTCCGGCACGCTCACACCTCTCCCGTGAGGCTTTCGGTCAGGTTATCTGGCGGGGATTTTCTCTTTTCCAGCTTGTCGGAGGTGAAAGGTGCTGGTTTTTCTCCCATATAATGAGCTGTTTTGTGCATGTCAGCACTGGCTCCGTATTGTGTCTTCGTTCACGCCTTCATGGAGAATTTAGAAATGAGACATCTCCTTTCTGGTTCGGGCTTTCAAGCGTTTTTAATCCCTGCATGCAAACAATGCACAGCAACAGGAATCGCTTTTTAAATGGGGGGGAAAAGCAGATTTTTCTTCTGAGAACATATTTGCAAATGGCTTTCATCCCCTCTCACCACGCTGGGTCTGAACAGCAGCATGAAAAGGAACAAAGTGTGCAGCATGGGAGGAAAAGACACATAAAGCCAGAGGATGTGAGGGAGCCTTGTTAAACTGACTTTTGAAAGCCCGTGCCACCAAGTCTTACAGATTTAAAAAAAAAAAAAAAAAAAAATTAAGTGTTCTGAGTAGTTTTCCTTATTTCAGGGCTGGTGCGGTATGCTCAGAGTTTGAAAGGACTTGAAGGGGAGATGCGGGAAGTCAGTGGCAGAGCTGGGGATGCTCTCCAGACCCAGGGATGCTCTCCAGACCCTGGGCTGCTCATGAAGTTCAAGCCGTCTTCTGAACTGAGAAGATGTTCTCCTGGGGGATCTTGGGGTGAGTGAGCGGTTCCTGCTACGGGAGCCAACACCACTTCCCTCTGACGTTAGGGTAGGTCTTGATGGGGAAGGTTACAAAGCATGAATTCAGCAAAACCACCCTTTGCTCTTGCTGAGCTGGGACAGATGAGCTCCCAACAGCTGACAGCTACTGAGTTTCCTTCTCACTGTGAACTGAAAAGCAACATCCCGTGGCCACGTACATCCCAGCTGCGTCTTGGGCTCATCCCTCCTTCTCCGCACTTTGGCTGGGGCAGGCACGCCCGGAGCCCTGCGCTGGGTAGGACATGCTGGCCACGACGCCGTGCCTTCCTCTTGCTTGTGGGTCTGGAGCCGTTCCCACCGCTTGGACGTTGCTGCAGGCCAAGTCAGGGTTATTTAAACAGCACAAGAGATTTGTCCAGTGGGTCCAGATCTGAGCTGAACTCCCCAGGAACCGCCTGCTTTCCACCGAGGCCACCCACGCACTGGGCGAGCCCCGCACGGCCGCTTCGGGGGGGATCCCCCGGGGGCTGCCCAGCACCACTTCTATTTTTCGCAGCCATGCTCATTCAAGTGAACCATCTTCAATCTTAAGACCTTCCATATTTAAACATGAGGAAGAAGGTACTTTAGCAGGTTGCATGAGGAAAAGAAAAAAAAATAAAAGGCCAGCTTCTCCCCTTCCTGATTTGCGCCCATTTTGCATGGTACAAATGGCTCTGTTGAACCCCAGGTAGGTGTCGGAGTCGTCCCTGGCAGAGCCAGGGAGGGCCTGGCTGTGTAGGCTCAGCTCTAATCACAAAGCACACAGTCTCAGCCATTTTTCTTCTAAGGAGGTGGGTTTTGTGCTTGGAATTGAGCCTGAAATTAGCCTTTTCACTGGCACGATGGTAGATGGTGGATGCAGATCCTTCTCTGAGTCTGCGGGAAGTGGTCCAATCTCTCGGCTTACGGCAGCATCCCAGAATGACTTTAAAAGCACAAAAAGTCAAACTTTGTGTTAGCAGCTCAGCTGCTTCAAATAACACAGAAGGAGATAGGGGAAGAAAATAAACAAACCCAGATTTTAACAAATATCTTCTGCTTCAAGCCCATTCTGTATTTGTTGGCAAGGTGAGTGCACTTTCCAAAAAGCCTTTTAGGTTTTTTTTGAATGGTGAATTCAGATCTTGTGCTCGCTTGAGGGGGAAATGACAGAAAGCAGGAATGGGGCAACAACCCCCCCCCCCACACACACACACATTTTATATAAATCTAATCATCAGCCTGAAAGTAGACATTAAAATTACAATATAGCTCTTGACTTGTGGTAATTAAAAGCATTTTGTGATGACTCGCTTGATTAAAACGAGATCATCCATTTAAAATGAAAATTCAGAATGAAAATTGCTTTTGTTGCACCGATTATTCTATTTTAAAACTCCTTGCTGTTATCACCCTAATAAAAAGCTGTCACTTCTTCTGTCAAGTAATTCACAACACGAGGCATTTGCATTTCTCCCCGACTTGTGTTTATTTCAGTAATTACAAATGGATTCTTCTTCTACCCCCCCTTCCCTCCATCCTTCCCTCGGGCGCTCGCCCTCCCCTCCCTCACCGCCACAGGGTGAGCTGCTGCCCTTCGTCCTGGGCAAGCACGGAGAAATCCCACGCAGGGAAATTAGGGAAGGAGGGGGAAAAAAAAAAATTATCAGCAGGGTTGGTGCTTTCTGTCTATAAAAAGCAGCGGTGGGGGTTTAACCTGCGGCACCGGGGAGGCCGGGAAGCGCCCAGCGTCACTGCTCGGCTGATAGAGGGGTGCTGGCGGAGGCTGCCCAGTGCTTGAATCTGCAACGTGACAGCCACGTCTTTTTTTTTTTTAAGGAAAAAAACCACAGCCTCTTTCTGTGCTGAATGGAACGATAATTCCCTGCCATTAATTGAAATTTTGATTGACTAGATTGAATAAGTAATGATAAAAGCCAGTTTCATTTAAAGATCACGGGCTAGATTGTGGGTGTGTGTGAGAGAGTGAGCCAGGCTTGGGGAAGATGGGAAATAATTTCACTGCTGCTGTTAGCCTTTCCCTGTCGTGATTCAACTCTCGAAGCAGAAACAGAGCCAGCAGTCCTCCTCCTTCCCTTCCTCCCAGCCCATCCACCAGATGTGACTGTCCCCCAGACGCTGGTCCTGTAGTCCCCATCCCCACCACCCTCGCCTCCGCTCTCTGCCAAGGGATGCTAGCGAGGGCTTGGGGACTGTCACATGCTACCTGTGAAAGGAGGGAAGTAGAGGAGTTAATTGAAAAGGATAATTAATTAAATGGCAGGCAATGGAGGGGCAGGGCGTGCCCGCGGCAGGCGGCTGGGCCAGCCGGGGGTACTGGAGCGTGCTCACCCCCACGCACGGCTCACTGCCATCCGGCTGCTCCCAGGCGCTGCCGCCAGCCTGCCCTGAGCCCCGTCTCCTCCTCGGCTTTTTGCTGCTGCCACCGAGTTTGCAGGAGCAGCCGTGGCCATGGTCGTGCTGTGGCTGCTGTGTCCGTGTGGGCCGATCTCGGTGCTGCGCTGCTCGGGCCGGCGCTCGGACACACGCCGTAGGGAGGCACAAGCATCTGAGGTTGTAGGATATTCCTAGCACTTGTGTATGTGTATATATATGTATTTGTGTGCATGCCTATATAATTGTGTTTGGTATACGTGGAGCTGTATGCGTGGGTGTATAATATATAAATAAATACATATGTTTCAAAGTTCTGCCTTTTCCCATCTGAAAGCCGTCTCCGGCTTACGGCTCAAGACATAAAGGCGCACCAGTCTCTCTCTCTCGGCTTTTTATCTCTTTTTCCATAGGCAGCTGCTACCTCTCTAACCTGACAGCGCCGCTCCATGAGTCTGTATTCCAGGGCTGAGGGTTTTCAATTTATCTGCACAAAGCACTTGTGCTTAATCTGGAAGGCGCAGGGACCTTAGCACTGCCTGGCCCGGGCTGCGCCTCGCAACCAGCCAGCCCGAGCAGGGCAGCGGCGTGGGGCGTGCTGCTCTCGCTGCTTTGCTTTTGCTTTTTCTTTTCCTTCTTCCTTTTGGCTAAACTGGAGCCAAGAGCTTAAAGAAGGAAAAAAAAATTCAGAAAAACAGCAAGCTTTTGAAGGGCAGTGTGCTACTGGTAAATTTTTTTCTCCTTTCTTTCAGTGTATTTTGCTCTAATATTCCTAATTCCCAGACGTGGCATAACCTTCCTCCTTCCACCCGTTCTCCCTTGTGATAGAAGCATCTTGCAAAGCTGTAAACTCTAGGAGAAAACCAAAATAATTGAGAGGAAGAGGGAACAGCAATCCCCTTGTGCGGCCATGCCCCGGGAGCATCGCAGGTCGGCAGTGGGAGGGTGGTGGGATGGAGATGCAGAGGCCACCCAGCGCTGTCCTCGTCCCCGAGCAGCCCTGCCTGGCACTGATGGGACACGTCTGTCCCCTGGGGTGCAGGTTCACGGCCAGGGCTGTGCCCTCGGCCTGGCCTGCCCACGCACAGCCCGGGGTTGATCTGAGCTGCCTCTAAGCTGGGGACTGCCCAGCGTGGAGGGGAAATCCTCGCACCTTGTGCTTTCCAGGTGTCCAGAAAGCTCCCGTCCCTTCCAAGCTCCTCCCTACGGGAGCACCCCAAAGCATCTCAGTCCTTTAGTCAAGTACTGAGGCTTCCTCCTGGGCACCACCAACCATGCAAGTCTGGGGTGAGCCAGACCTGAACATTGAAACACAGGTGAAACGTTCCCCGGCGCTCTTTGATGAGGGTTTCCATTTCAACAGAGAAAAAATTGCCAAATTTGGAGAAAATAATTTCTTTGGGGGCTTTTTTTTTTCCTGCTTTCCTGGGTGCACAGCTCTCAGTGATGGAAATAAAAAATAGCAACAAAAATACTAGCTGAGTCTCACACGTCCAGGTAAATAATCAGGTTGAAGAGGCCAGATACAGCAAAGACACCGTTATGACTTGCGTTACGGGAAACGGGAGTACGTGGTGTCTTGTGTGTTTTCTTTCAAAGAACAAAATCAAGATGTAAGGAACCAGCGAGGGGGATGAAGGGGGCACTTAGCAGGCTATGATTAATCTGCAACCTGCTTAATCGGCCTCAGGATAACTGAGAGTTGTCTCTGGATAATTGAGATCAATGGAGTATCATTAGAGACTGCTTTAAAGAGCACCCGGCTTCAAACGCTGAGCGAAGCAGGAGGAATCAGGGGAGCGAGGACAGAGCCAGGAGCGGAGGAAGGCTGCTGAGCAGCGACGGGGAAATGGCCCTTGCGCTACACGGGGGATGTGCAGGAGGGGAAGGTGGTTTGTGGCGGTTTTGTTTAAGACCAGGACCTGTGGCTTTCCAAGCACCTGATCTCTGCCAGGGGGATATTTGGGAAAGATGAATTTTTTGCTGAACACATGCTAAGGCTGTAATTCGTCCCCATGCTGAGAGGCCAGTGCAGTACAGATATGCTGATGCGCTGTATGTCCCACGTTCACGGAGTGCACAAATCTTTTAATGCTTCCAGCTACAGCTTCCAGCTGTGTGTGCCCAGCCCACGGGGCAGCGTGGTCCGGGGCTCCGGGGACACAGGTTCCTCCAGTCCTGCAGCAAACCCAGCACCTCCTGCAAAGAGGAGCAATTCAGTCGGTGCAGTTTTTGTTGGTCTGACACGTCCCCAAAGCGCTGTGCTCACGGCGTATCAGGTGAGTCCATAGTTACCCCAGATGGGAACATCCAAACATCACCTGAGCTTTGCTGGTACCGTATCTCCAGGTTTGGACCCAGCCCTCCAGGAGAGGTTGGATCAGGCACTCCCATGAAGGTTTTGGTTCCCTTCTGTCTAAATTGTGTAAAGAGAGAAAATGCTTCTAGGTTTTTGCCCTGCCATGCCGATGAGGTCAGGGAAACAGGGTTGTTAATTCCAGAGTTTATAGGAGGAAGCTTTTAGCCATTGGTTTCTGTCCAAGCCCTGGCACAAGAATCAAATACCCAGAAAACAAGACCCCAGAAAGGGAGAAAACTGTCATTTCAGATCAGGGAAAATCCAAGTGCTGCTAGGCACAAACAAAAGGCAACTTGGCAGCCGTTGACTGGGCAGGCTTTTTCTTTCTTCTCTTCCCCAGTGGCTATGGAAACTGCCGTTGTTTGTCTGCCTTCCCGAGGAAGGTGGGCACAGCGGGCATGCGGAGCTCCCCGGGGAAAAGCCTTCGCAAAGCAAAATAAGCCAACACCAGACCTTTGCCTCCACGACCACGAGGGGCTGCAGGACTGGGAGCTGCAAGGTGGCCGGGCAGGGGACAGAGCCCTACAGCCACGTGCGAGGATGCTCGGGGACGACAGGCGGATGGGCACTGCTCCGTCTTCCTGCTGACTCTCTGGGTGACCACGGAAAGGTGCTCCCAGCCCGAGTGCCCACGGTGCCACTGCCCCCCGGGCAGCATCTCCTTTCCCCATTTGATTCATTTTAGTGACTAAACTGGAGATTATATATCTGGATTTTTGAATACTGTTGTCAGCCTCATTTGGCTCTGGGTGGTTGGGTTTTTTTTAAACCCAAAAACCCTTTGCAAACTGCTTTTCACAATCTTGTCTAGCGAGGACTTTTTTTAATGCAAACCCCTTGACTCCAGAAGCTCTAGGTTGAAAAAGGAAAAATAGCTATCATGAGACTTGATCTGCTAGGCTCAGTGATGGGCGTGAGAAGTTTGAGGTTTGCAGATTAAATATCAGAGAAGCTGTCGTGGCTCCAGGGTGGTTTCAGATGAGCGCGTTCAAGATCAGCGGTGTTTACAGCAGGGACCGGTGTGAGGAATTGCTCTCTGATTAGCAAAACAAGGAGCGGTTTGGGACCGTCCTCTCTCTTGCCCTGTGCATTGTAGGTTATGAGAGGCTCCTTCAAGCCCCCGCATGAGCCCTTGCTCCAAAGGAAGTCGTTTTTCAGCTCTTTTGAGTGGTTTGCAAAGGTTAATGAATAAGGAATCAATTAATGGTTTCCTAGCCTTGCACTTTCTCTTTTCATTTAAAGGGTTCTCTTTTTGAAGATTAGTTTAATGTTAAGAATAATCTGGTTTTGCTGAGAGCTAATTAAATGTGGCACCATCTCTCCTCGCCCTGCTCTCACTCCTCAAAGCTGACTGGGACTCGGGAGCTGCTCTCCCTGGGCAACAGCGAGGAGCCACCCCAGCCCCTGCCTGCTGCCCGGGGCCGCAGAGGGGAGCTTCAGCCCCCCCCAGCTTTGGTGTTGCAGCAGGAGTTGCCAAAGTGTTTTGGGGTATTTGGGGTTTAGAGAGCTCCCTGCCCTTTTTCTCTGGCTCTGTCTCCAGCTTGCAGCGGCTGTGGCTGCAGCCCAGGGCAAATGCCCTCACTGATGCTCCGACACTTGCTGCCCAAGGAGGGGCTGGGCACCAGGAATTGCACAGGGTTAAGCTCACGTGCGGGTGGAGGAGCCAGGAGCAGGTTTCTTTCCTGTCTCAAAAGGAATCCAGACTGAGCCACTTCCAAAGAATAACTGGGCATTTCCTCAAAAAGCCAAATACAGACCACAAGCAGTATCCAAGGGGTGTCGGAGAAGCTCACGGCTGTAACCCCCAGTTGGATCCACCAGTCCTGATTCAGGTAGGGCAAAACTGGCCTTGATCCAATTGCAGTGCCCAACGTGACTCCAGCAGTCACAGCTTGCTCGGGACTTTGCCTCAGCCTGTTAAATTCCCACTTTCCCTTATTTAGGCACTGCTTTACCAGAATATCTCCCCATCGAGGAGAGTCTGAAGTCCTCACGATCTTCTGTGGGCTACATCCATTTACCCAAATCCAGAGCCACAAAATGCACAGGCAGCCACCCATGGAGTTCAGCACACTCCGGCTGAGTTTCTCCATTGATCTGGCCCATTTTACAGGACCAACCTCGAAGTAAAACCCTCAGCACACATTAGCAGTGGTAGCAGTAGCAGCCCCTGAAAACTCAGAGTTCAACCTGGTGGCAGTATTTAATCAAGAAAGTGCTTTTATCTCCCTTACCGCATTGGAAACCCATCACACCTGGTCAGGGAGCCTTTTGGTTCGCGCTGCTCGGCCGAGATTTTTCTCTGATTTATTAAAGCAGCTTCCCCTATTACCAAGGCACTGGAACAGAAACACCCATCAAAGGTTTAAGAGCCTAAATGGGTGTTAATTAGCCCAGCAGGGAAGGCAGAGTTTCAATGAGGTTTATCTTGAAACTACTATTAAGTTTGACAATGTAAAGAGATAAATTTGGTACTTAATTCAAGCCTCGCCTAATCAAATAGATTATGCTTGTTACCCGTATCTAAAATGTAAATAATCTTTAACTTCGGGGGGTTTGTTTTATGGAACAGTATCGTATTGATACTTGTGATAAAGCCCTGCTGTCCTCTCTCTCGCCCCTGCCGCACAGCATCCACCACCGAATCCTTCTTAAACCGTTCTGCTTTAAAGGGATTAGGAAGAGGGCGGGATGGAGCGGAGCAGAGGAGGAAGGCAAGGCCCAGCGTAGCATTTCGGTGCTGATTCGCTGCTCGTGGGGTGCAGCCAAAATGCCTGCTGAGCCGGGAAGGGCCCCTCGCCCCGGCGATGGCTCGGGCAGGTGAAGCTGCCTTGAGCAATGAGAGCCTATTTTCTCCTGGGTGTTTTGTACCCGTCTGAGGTGCAGGGAGCGTTACATCTTTTTCTAAGTATTGCATTGATCCTGATGTTTAAAACATGGAGGCTCAAGCTCTACTAGGGCTTTCAGTGGAGCAGAAAGCATCAGGTAGCAGGGAAAATCACTTCCAAGTAGCCCGAGCTGGGTTAGAAGGGACACGCCAGAGCTTCGTGCTGCTCCGTGAGGTATTCGGGTAGGATCCTGGGCCACGTCCCCACGGGGGATTTTGACTCCTGTTGTCCCTGGACACAAGTGTCCTGAGCCCTGGTTTGCACAAGCTCCAGCCAAGCCCCATCACACTGGAAGTGTTAGTTTGGCTACAGCGGGGCAACACTCAGGGTATTTTTAAGGAAAAACCCATTTTAAAGGTAAAAAAAAAAATAAGAAGAAGAAGAAAAAACACCTGCCTAAACACAGATGAGCCTTTTCAAAGACCCCCTTTCTATCTCAAAACTCTTCATAAGGGCCACATCTCTGTGCAGCCAGCAAGGAAATTCTCAGCTTGAGCATTGTATTGGGGAGGAAAAGCCACTTTTCTAAAGCTCTATTCCTTTTCTTTTCCTTTTTCTCCTCTTTCCCCCCTTGTGTTAATCTAATTGCTTTGCTCAGGAAAGGAAAAAAAAAAGGGCAGATGGGAATTTACATGCAGCAGGATTTTCGCTGGGACTTTTAGATATTTACAATACCTCAAGGAATAAAGAAAACCGTACAGATTATGGACTTAGAAACCAGCCTGTGCACTGCGTGTGTGTGCTTGTGTATGGGCACTGAGATATTAGCCACACACACAGAAAAAGAGCGCACAACAAATTTATCTTTACAACTCTTAAATTATCTTTCAGTTGACACTTATTAACCTCCTGCCAAATTCATTATCTACGTGAATAAAACCAGAGCTATCAAACAGAAACGGCTCGTAAGGCTGCTGCCCATGCTTGGGGAAAATTTGATTGTGAACAGGCAAGCCGAAACAAGGCTTTTTGTATTATTTTATTTTATTTCGCTCTAAAAAGCCAAATCCTGGACCTTGCTGAAAGGGGCTCCCGGCACGATGCATGCGGAGAGTGCAAGCGGCCAAATTAACATACAGAGAGCTGTGAAATCCAGGCAGAGGAAATACATTCTGCTCTGATTTACGGGTTTATGTCTCGGAGCAAGGAGCCCTTCTCCCCCTTCCAGGCTGTGGTGGTTGCTCCATGTTTCCTAGGGCTGGTGCATGACATTTAGAGATGGGGAGTGGAGGGGATTTTGCTTGCTAACAAGGAGGACGATTTGGGTCTGGGATTTGCAGCCTCGGGGAAGAGGGAATATCTGTAACTTTATAAATATCTGTTCATTTATCAATGGAAATAAGCATTTCCTTTAGCCAAATAGCACAGCCTCGAGGATTTACCTCCTGGGTCTGGACTAGCATTTTCCATCCTGCTCTGACACTAACCTTCTGGGTGACTTTGGGCGGAAAAAAACATTACAGACACATTTCAAGACAGTTCCCACTAAGGGCACAACGAGCGTTAATGCCTATAAAGACCAAGAGATGAGATTGTTTAAAGGAAAGAGGGGGCTTTGCATACCCCACCCTTCTGGAGAGGAAAAAATCCCCCCTCTCAGCAGCTGCTTGTTGAGCTCTGGCATTTGATGGCTCCAAATTAATCGAATAAACAAGGCACCTCTGCGCAAAGAGCAATTAGAGGCAGCCGAGTCCTGCTCCTTTCCCCAGCTGCCTCTGTGACAGGTTAAAAACCCTTCCCCGCGTCAGTGCCTTCCCGGTAGCTTTTGGAGCCTGCTAAGCACGGCTCGGGGCTGACAGCCAGGGTGAGATTTCCCCTGCTAAGGCAGAGGCCAATTAAGCTGATGAAAAGGAGGGAGACAGAGTAGACGGGGCTTCTGCAGGGGCAGGCAAGGCCTTTTCAAGCGAGGGAGAGGAACAGGCAGAGAGGAGCAGAGAATTTGGGGGTCCCCAAACCCCTGCTTTGTCTGTACTGGTCGTTTGTAGCATCCCTTTCCCCCGACAGCCCTACGGAGAGCAGCATGTGCTATTCCTGTCCTTGGGTTTCCTATTCATGGTTATCCAAGCACTGTCCCCTCCCCGAGATGCATGTGTGTATCCCAGCTGCGATTTCCAGACCAGGGACCCTGCGGCTGTTTGATCCACGTAAAAACATCACTGTGTGTGTGGGATTGGTATTATACCGGTGTCCGTGCTCACACTTTGCACGTAGTTGCACGTGATGGATGCGGCAGTCAGCTCCACAAGCATCGTAGGTGACCTGGGTACGTGTAGAGGGGGACACATGTTGCCTGCAGGCAGCAAAAGGAGAAGAGGAGCAGGGAACGGGAGCGTGGTCATCCCCAAGGACGAAGGTAAGTGCTCTAGGGTGTGCAGGGCTGAGCGCACTAACTGCGATGCGTAAGCTCGCTGCAGCTGGTCTGTGTGCAAGCTGCATTTGTAGCCTAATTGCGTGTGGCCAATCTACGCGACTGACTGTGTCCCCACATGCCAGCTGGCATGCGCATGTGTGAGCCATGTAGCAAATGTGTTTTATCTGTGAACTGAAAATGCTGTGCATCTTCTGCGAGGTCAGTTAATGAAGCAATGTTAGAGATGAGAGGGAGAAGCCATCCCGATGCCAAATCCCCATGCGTTTCCCTTCGTGAATTAGGAAAACTCGCTCAGAGCACCTGCAAAACCAGATGAAAATCAAGCCCCTTCTCAAGCACCCAGCTTTCAGGCTGAGCCAGGGCTTTGTGGATTTCCCCTCGTTAGGCTCTAAATTACTTCCTTCGTTTTCCCCATCACTCCTGGAGTTGTCTCAAGCCCCGGGGCTGCAGGCATGTGCGGGGCTCTAATCCTTCGTGAGCTCTGCTGTCTGGTGGACTTCAGAGACACGCGATAGACTCCAGCGCTCGGGCAGACTGAGGCACCATCCATCACATCCACTTGAGACAGCTGTCAGCAAAGCTAATCATCCGCCGCCCAAGTGATGTTCCCCCGACGTCTGCCTGCCTCTGGGAAAGGCTGGTCCTTCCTCAGTGCCACCAAAGGGAATCGAGACAATTGCTGAGAGCAGAGGGAGCCTGGCAGGAGGAGCGGAGCAGGGTGGCCTGGCCCCAGGGCTGAGCCCTTCCTCCTGCCTGTGCCACCCTCCCACCCAGGCAGCAGTTGGCAGGACCAGGGCTCACCAGTGCTGTGCCTCCAGGAACTGGGGTATTTGCCGGCGGGGTGAGCCCCTGGCTGTGTATTGTGCCCAGGCACAGAGGCTGGCAGAGATTCGCGTCCACAGGAGCAATAATTGCAATCAATGTCAGTTTAAGATGTTAGGCGCAGCCCTGTGCTCCCCTCCGAGGCTGGAAGCACCATAAATAACAGGGCGATACTGTCCCCTGCCATAGGAGAAACTTGTAGATTGAAGTCCTGGCTGTTTCATGTCCAACAGCCTCAGTAAAGAGCTGCCTGTCACATTATTACACATCGGTTTGGTTGTGCAGGGTGTTCCCCAAGGACAGCCTCCCCTTGCTGAAGCCTTGGGGACTGTGCCCAGCTGAGCCGCAAGCATTTTGTGCCTCCCCCGTCCCCCTTTGCAGCACACCCGCTTCTGCACGGTCAGGCATGGTGGTCTCCCCGTTGGGACAGGTAGACGAAGCCAGTGACTCCAGCCCTCGGGCAGCAGATCTCTTTGGGGGATGCTTCAGCATATCGAGGAGCTGGGAAGTCCCCGGGACTGGTCAGCAATCTCCCAAAAAGCCCTGCAGTGCCAGGAAGGTGACATTCGTGGGAAGGGCTTCTGTTGAAACCGGTGGGGTAGGGCACTTGCTGATCCATGCCCTGCCTTCCCAGGGAAGCACCCCAGCATCCGTTCAAGCGGAGGAGCGATCTGCCCTGAGCTGAACTCCCTGCTGAAGACAGATGAGAGATTGCAGCGTGTTTAATTCATGGCCCCGTGCTTCTATTTCTGGTTGCTCTCAGGCCTCGCTGTACTAGGGAGGCACCTCTCAGGCACTATTTTCCCTCTCCTTTGCGTGCTTCTCTCCCGGCAGTGCGTGCCAAGTGCAGGCCTGTTGGGCGGGTTTGGGGTGATATGGGGCCACAGAAGCAGAGACAAGGACAGAGTCCTGCTGGAAGGGGACATCCAGATGCAGAGGGGCGGCAGCTCCAGGGAGGGCCTGTCCGAGCACCGCGCACCTCTCCGCATGGTCATCCTCTTGGTGCTGAGTGCTGGGCACCGATTCCCATTTTAAAGACAGGAAAAGTGAGACACAGAGGCGTCAAGGTCACGCAGGAGCGTAAATTTAAGTTCAGGTTCCCCTGAGTGTGAGATAAGGCTGGGGATGAGCTTTGAAAGGTCAAATCCTGTCTTCAGCCTGGGCTCAACCTCCTATGAGGTTTGCAATACCATAATGGGATGCAGCCACCGCTGCATCTACCCTTCCTCCCCAGCCAATTCCTCATCCATAAGATTATTCTCTAGACAGAGCAACCTGCACAAGGGCAGGTAATTCATGGCTGCAGATGGGCTGTTGCATCACTCTGACCTACGGCACTGCAGTCTCTCCTGCCATCGGCTTGTGCAGGAATTTCCGGGGCCAAGGCAAGCTGCAAGACATATATATTTCACTCTCTTTCTCCCCTGCAAGCTGCTTGAGGGCAAAGTCATTGGCATAGCATAAATAGGGAGCACACTGGGCGTCCGCCGGCTAAGCTGAATCCCCTTCCACCCCCTGCCGTTTCCAATTTGTAGCCCATATTTTAATTCCCTGCCCCACTGTTCCCTTCCTGCTCTCGTAAAAGAGACCGTCCCGCCCGAGCAGCGGCTGGCAAAGCAGCTGCCATTTGCAGCTAGATAATGATGAAGCTACTTTGGTTCTCATTGGGGTTCCAACTGCAGGAGCCTGGCGCTGCTGGCACCAAAGGACAAAGTTGTTTCTCCTGCTTTTATCCTTTTTTCCCCCCCTCTCCTTTAACTGCAGGATTGTTTTTATTTATTTATTTTTACATATAAACTTTGAATCCTGTTCTGTTAGGGATGAAGAAAAGGAAACATATGCAAGGTAGAAACCGTACCAGAACTGCTCGTAAAGCATCCTCGTGCCTCCTCGGGTGGTGGTAAGCAAGGGCAGATCTGGGCTTGATTTAAGAGCAGAAAAGTCCTGTTGCATCCTTCCTCCCCACCACGTGATACAGGATTTGTGCCAAGAGGTAAGCCTCATCTCACCGGCAGTTTTGAAGTGCTCAGTAGATTGTTTTTGCAGGCAGAAATCTGGGAGGGGAGCGAGGGAAGAAAACACAGACGTCACACGAGCCAGAATGGCCACGTGGTGGGGAATGCGCTGGATGGAGCATCCTCTGCCCTCCAGCTCCCTCCGTTTCAGCCGCATTACAAGAACCAGACCTCTCGCACCGCAGCTATACCACTCTGCTCCCCCTGAATGTGAGGGGCAAAGGAAGGGGGAAACCTGCAGACTGGTGAACATTAAAAGTCCAGATGAGACCAGGAAGGAGGAGAAGTCCTTCCCACAGCTCCTGGAGAAGCAAGATAACTCCCTTTTCTTGTGTGGTCGACAGAAGGCAGCTGGTCCTGTGAATCCTTGGCTGAGGGGAGAGAAACATGCGGTGCTCAACTCCCTGCAGTTTTACTCTGTCCTCTGGGAGGGGAAGCAAGACAGGAAAGGCAAAGGGATCTGGCTGGGGTGATTCAACAGTGTCAGACTACCGACGAAATTCTCCTGGTTTCCATCTCAGCTCCGCTAGCCTATCTCTGCCTTAGACAGATGGACAGGCATCAGTGGATGCCCTCTCTTTTTCTTTCTTCTTCTGCTGGCTCATGAGTAAATTCAATAAAACAGTGGGAGATTTGTTAGGATTAAGGTCAAATAAAAAGCGAAAAGGCGATTGGATTTGTTTTATGATTGATTATAGAAAGTGCAGATATTTATTAACAGGCAACAGGATAACTGTCAAAATGATTCTATATCAACAAAAAAACCAGAAGATGAGTCAAATGTTTTCAGCGTTGTGGGAACAAGATTAAACCAAATACAATTGATGCAGCAAATAAAGATGCCAATGTTAACAGCTGCTATATAATTTCAACTGGTCAATCTCATCTCTATTTATTTATATATAAAAAATGTACATATGCACTCTTTTTTTTTTTTTTCTTTTTAAGGAGTCTCTGCCAATTGCAAACGCTGTCAGTGCCTTGGGTCAGGAGTTGAGTCATCTTGTCTGTACAGCATCTGATACACACCAAAGACAGGGAGCAATGGAGAGGCCCCAGTGTCATGGGGAGGGTGCCACAGGGGGCTGGGAGACCTGCTTCTGCTCTGGGTGCTGCCACGTGGCCCTGGGCCAAGGACTTACCTGTTTCTTGTGTCAGTTTTCCTGTCTGTAAATGCCTTTCCTTTTAAAACAGTGCTTTGAAATTGCTGGATGAAACAGCGCTTGGGAGAACCCAGGAGGCCTTGGGTCACGCTGCCTCCTGCGCCCACAATGGCCCATCCCTAGCCACTGCCGCCCCAAAGCGATTTTTCCTCTGCCAGCCCCAGAAAAGCACATCCATGGCGGCAGGGGTGGCCACACAGGGTGCTGAGCCTGCTGTGCACTGGACCACCCAGCCCTCCCTCCCCCAGGCTATTCTGATCCTCCTCCATCCATCTGCAAGTGGCTTTCTATTAGTACAGAGCCATTAAAATTCAAGGTCGGATTTGATTCTATATTGATCATTACCAGGCAAATTAAAGACATCTTTCTTCTCTTCTTCTTGTGTTACAGTGCCAAGAGGCAACCCGCTGTTCGCTTTTACAGGCTGCTGCTGCTGCCTCAGTGTCTCCTTGGATGGGAGCTGCTCCAGCCACGGAGGTTTCATGTTTCCTGTTAAAGAGAGATGCTCCAGGTTTTAAAAAAGCAAAAGTGATTTCAAGTTTGGAAGATTGTTAAGGCTGCTGGTTAAGCAGAGGTCTGAGTTGTAGCTGAAGTCCAGGCTTATTGCATGTATCTCTATCAGAAAGGATTAGAGCAGCATCAGGCATGTGACAACTCTGTCCTGTACAGAGGGTTTGGCTCTTCCCAAGCACAGTGTGGACACCTTGAGATTGAGTTTTTACCTTCTCCCCTCCTAATTCAGCCTAAAATGCAGGGATAACCCCCCCTTCTCCATGGTTCAGCACCTGCAGGTCTCAACCCCTGGTGCACGCAGGAGATCTGAGCTCTGGGCATCGTTATCTGCAGGACTGGAGTGCATCAAAGCCAGACCTGCAACTGGGAGCTGCTGCGTAGACACGTAGCAAGAGACTGTTCCTTGGCCTGAATCAGGCCCAAACACTGCCTGATGTTATGGGTGTTCAGGTGACGGGCCTCAGCTCCGCTCCCTGCCCTGAGAGCTCTACCAGCCTGTGTCCTCCCTGCGTGCCCTCGCTGCCTGTCGCTGCTTTTGAAGCTCCCCTTCTCTCTTAGTTGAGCTCCAGATAACTGATGCCAGTTTTGACCTTACAGGGAGCAGCTGGAGGGGACTCCTGATGCCAACGTGAGATCAGAAGAGAAAGTCTCTGACAAGTCCCTTTCTAAAGCATCAGGACAGCATCTTCCAAATTATTTCTGTTTATACTTTGCCAGTGACTCATACGTTGATGTTCTGTCCTGTAGGTTACTCTAAAAACAGGAATAATTACACTGCTAATTATCATTTGAATTATTCATTTTGTCCCCCTCTTCCCTTCTGCTGGAAGAGGAAGATGCATTGTCAGTTGTGGCTGTCTTTGTACAGTGTGATTAGATGCTCTCTGTGCAGTGACGGGAGAGATCTCATCAAAATCTGCTTCCAAAAATGGAACCAGGATGAAGAATTTCACAGGTTTCAACAAGTTAAAAACCTCTCCCTTTCAGAGACATAAATATGCATCTACATATGCACATGGATACACACATATGCACACACACCCCTTCACCAAGCACGAAAACATATTCACCCCCCACCATCAAAATAAAACCTTTTCCTCAGCTGAAGGAGAAAGCAGTCTCTAATGAGATTGTGTGTGGCACATGTGTTTGCGTGTGTTTTCCTAATTATCTCTTTTCAAATAAGATTAAACATCCTTCGAAGCTGGACATCTTTCCAATAGGTGAATGAACTCCAGGGCTGATGGTAACATGAAAAATTCTCCCTGTCACAGGCAGACAAACAAATTGTGGGTTTTTTTCCTTAGGAAAAACATTGCAGTGAAATTACTGTTCTCTTGTTGTTGCTGGAAACCCAGTTGAAGGGAGCCTGGCTTTCTTCTCACTCAAGCTGGGGCAAATCAGGACAAAGTCTAAAGATGCTTGTGACATGAAGGAGGTGTGAAGCTGGTTTGAAAGGTAACTTTGGCATCTGATTCTTGTTACCAGATGGAAGATCTCAAGGTCAGGGCCCTGCTTTGTGGATACTGCAGCATGGGCTAAGGATGGAGCTGTTCAGTGGGACAGCCTGGATAGCCTCTGACTGAAGAGGTTCCCGAAAGATGCTCACCTGGAGGACATGTGCTGGGGAGAAATCCTGTATCACTCCTCTTTTCCCTTCTCCAAGCATCTTGGTCACCAGAGGTGGGACACTGGGCAAAGCGGCCCTGAGCCATGACCCCCCTGTATTCCTCCTTGCTCTGCAAGCTCCATCAGAAAAGCAGGCCTTGTCCAAAGGCCCAGCTGTAGGTCCAACACCCCTGACAACCCAAATGCTCCTTTGCTACCACCACTGGGCAGGGCTGGGGCTACTCCCATCAGCTTGGCTCATCCCTCACCACCTTCTGCCCCATGCGTGCAGTGATGTCCCCTTCTTCGTCCGCAGAAGGCAGCGCTCCCGTGAACGAGGGCGTGTTTGTGCAGGGAGGGAAGTGCATCAGCAGCCGCAGCAAAGATCCCCATTCGCTTCACGCAGCCTCTCCAAGCATCACCCGAGGATATCCATTAACTTGAACAGGCTTGTTCCTTTATCAAGGATTCCTTAAGAAGATCTCAGCTGCCTGGAAAGCTGCGTGTGTGCTTCAGACAATATGTCTGCACTTCACAGCTTTATTTGTTTAACAGGTCTGATAACAGCTCTGCCTATTGCACCAAGAGCCACCCTATTCAGGCAATGGGTTCGTTCCTTTATCATGCATCAATCTAAACTGATTCCACCCTGGAGACTTTAGAAAGAAGGTGTGCAGTCAGGTTATTCTTCTAACAGCTTTATGTTGATACCATGTCGTTGTTTCACTGTATTTAAATCACCAGGAAAAAAGGACACCGTCTCTCTATATACCATTATCCTTCGCTGAGACAAAGTCTGAGGAATGTGTCAGGGAAAGGATTTATCAAAGCCAACAATCCAAGAGTTTTATTTCCTTCTTGTCAGACACAGGGCCCTTATTCAGCTCTTTTATAGGAACCCTGGATTTGCCAGTCTGGATCAAACCCAATCTCTGTCTCCGACAGCAGCCAGTTTTGTTGGCTTCCGTGGTAGCACACAAATCCCCTGCAGCAGGAGCACTGGTGGTAACCCAGCCAGGCTGCGGGCATCCTTCCCGCCCTCTGGGAAGATGTAGGTGATGTGCTGGAGCAATGAGGTGTATGTCCTTTCCGTAGATTTTAATGCCCATTTTTTCTGGTGCCTTTGCCTCATGCTATTGTTTACTCCAGAGAAAAGCACATAAAACCCTGCAAGGTGCCCTAAAAGGCCGCTGTTCTGATTCAGAAGCAGTTTGCACAAACATTGCACTGGTGTAAATGATGTTGCAAGAGAGCCAACAGGCTCGTGAGGGGGTGGCGTTGATCTTTCCCATTGTGACCACTGAATATTTTAACTACCTACATGTATGGCCAAACATTAATTCTGTTAGTTTTGCTTTGCCCTCAGTCCAAATGGGATTCTGAGACCAGGCTTCCCGCAGGTTAGCAGGGAAGTGCTATGAAACTTTCTTGCCTCGAGACCCATTTCAAAGTGGCTGCTTTTCAAAATTATGAAATATCTCCCTGCATAAGGAGGGCAACTGGTGTTGCTAAGCTGGTTTAAAAGCCCTCTTCCACTTCACTCCCCACCAGCAGCTCTGCAGAGCAGGATGCCAGGGACACACTCCCGGGGCACGCGGAGGAGCAGCAACCTCTGTCCTGCGCTGCCATAACACCCCCACTGACCCCCAAAACGAACGCCAGGGAGCCTGAACCACCAATCCACAGTGCTGGGCTTGGCCAGAGGAGCAGCTAACTGGGACCCACTCAAAATGAAACAGCTGCAAAGGGAAGGGGGTGCGGGGACAAGGAGGGAAGAGGAGGGAGAGCGCTAAACAGATGGCTGGGGGAAGAGATGGTGAAAGAGGAGGGAAGCAGACAGATGGGAGGACAGAGAAGAGCGGGGTGAGTGACACAAGCAATTCTCTGCGCTTGTTCATATTTAATCAAGAATTCGCTGCTGCTGTTATTTGCATTTTGGCATTTAGCTGCTTTACAGCAGCGTCTAATCGGGCCCTGCCAGAGGCCAGGGCCCTGGGAGCTGTGCTGACACTCAGGGAGCCAGGCCTGCCTCCAAGCCCGAGCTGCCGGGCTGCCTTTCACAGCTGGAAGCAGGGCAAGGAAGAGAGATGCCCGGGCACCCATCTGATACCAAGCACAACCCCAAAGCATCTGGACCCATGCAGCCCCTCAGGGAGGAGGCAGGCAGCAGCGCACCCACCCCGGGGCCTGAGCTCCCACAACGCCCCTGAGGGCAAGATGGCTGCTCCCGGGTGGGGGGGGCAGCGCCCTCACTGGCCAATCAGCTGCTGGCACCTGTGCACCCCAACCAATCCCGTCCAGCCCTACCTCACGGCGGGGCTATAAATGCTGGCTGGGCGGGTCAGCCCCTCATAGTGGTGCTGGGGTGTTGGTTGCTGGCAGCTGCTCTGTCGATTTGGGGCAGGTAAGATGTAAAGGCTTAGTCTGAGTTAATCTGGTTTTGCCAGCTGAAAGGCAAAGGCTCTTACAGCCTCCTTTTCCCTGCCTCAGTTCCTGTGCTCCTCTGCCGGTCACAGAGGTGAGACTGCTGGGGGCTTGGCTGAGCCTCAGAGCCTTTATGTGAGGGCTGTGTTCCCTGAGCAGCATCAGGGCTAGCGGGGAATTCCCTTCCTGCAGAGCCAGAGTCTCTACTTGCAGCCAGCGAGATGCTTGGCCTTGTCAAGAGGATGAAGCAGAAGCGAGGGATCCTCAGTGATCCCAGTCCCTGCTGTGGCCAGTACAGACTGTGCTGTGATGGAGCAGCAGGCTGCTTAGGGGTGGTTGCCTCCTTCCAGCCTTTCTGAGCATTATATATGCTGCTGGGAGTCTCACTGTGCAGCTTCACCCTCAGGGCAGTGAAGGGCTTTGTGGAGAAAGCAGTAGGTAAACTGAGGCACAGTGTGGTTACTGCAGGGTGCCTCTGGTCCCACAAGGGATTCATGAGAAGGGTCCCCAGGAATCAGGATGACTGGCTCATGCTGTGCAGGGAATGCACTTGGGGCCTGAGAGGGCAACGCTCCCAGCAGAAAATGTGTTTTTTCAGTCCAGCAAAGGACTTGTATTTTCAGACAGAAATTCCAGCTTTTTCAGAGTCCCACAGAAAGCATAACATCTTGCCACTTTGACATATCTCTAGCTGATGATGTCTTAGGCCAGTTCTAGGAGGAATAATAAGAATAATCATTATTATTTGTCAGATCTAATCCAGCCTTATATCCTGTGGGATCTGAAAGCTTGTTAGCAGAGAACAGGGCTAATTCTGCTCATCTCTGCCACCTGCATCCTGCTCCTAAAGGCAGGGTTTAAAATATGCTGTATAAGGCTGTAGATCTCCTCTGGGTAAAAATAGCCTTAGCTCCTATAGTGTCTTCCACTGCAAATGGGAAACCGAGGCACAGAATGGGTAATTTGCCTTTAAGGAAATTAGTGGTAAAATGCATGAGTTACCAGTCTAGTTTTGCATCTTATTGGAAGTTAATGTTGCCTAGTACTTTATCAAAAGGAAAAAAAAGAAATGAAAAAAAAGAGGGAGGAGGTGATCTAAGGGAATGAGGAGGTGATCTAAGGGAATAAGGAGGGAGGATGGACTTTCCAAAATGAAGCTCAGGCACAATGGTTTTTGCATAACAGTAAGTCAAAACTGCCCTCTCCTCTTGTTTAAACATGTTTTTAAAGCAGTTCTTTAATTTCTGGGTGACTGAAAGACAAAAGCATCTGAAAACCTCTCCAGTTTTCTCTTGCTCCGATTTTTTTTTAATTGTAATTATGAAACTGTCCCATTATCATATTGTGATGCGGAGCCTTTCAAGTAATGAGAAATTCATGTGAAGTCTTGATTACCTCCCCTGAGAACAAAATGTGATGGGGAGGACAGAGGAAGCAGGGGGAGATACAGGCAAGTTTTATAATAATAAAATAAAGAAAAAATTAATCATGGATCCATTAGTGTTAATAAAAATGCTTTATGACTCACCTCAATCATTTTACATTATTTAATAACAGAAAGTCATTATTTCCTGAGAGGATTAGAGGAGTACAGAGAGGCCTTCATCTCAGGCTGGCCAGGGGATCCTCCACTAATTTTAGTGGTCCAGTGTGAGCCAGTGTATCATTCTTCTGGGAAAGTAGATTTGTAGAAAGACAGAGGAGCCATAAGCAGGATATTTTCTGCATCCAGACTGCTTTTCCTCTGCCTGTGCCCAGTCTGCGCACTGCCTGGCTGTGCGATGACATGGGGATGTGTTCCCTTGCAGCTGCAACAGTACCCAGCCCTGTGGGCTTGCGGGCTCCTCTGCGGGAGGCAAGCGAGTCAGCTCCTGGAAGTGGCCTCCTCTGCACAAAGGCTATGTGAGTTATAGAGGGACTGGAGGCATCTCCCAGCATGGGAAGTGGAGCAGCACAAGGGTGCTCTCTACTGATTCAGCTTTTCAGGTTAGGGGAGCTCATCCGCTCCTGAAATGCAGAGGCTAATGGGAATTGTGCCTGTGCTTGCTAGAAGGCAGGTTTTAAACCAGAAGGTTACACGCTACCTGCACACAACCCAGCGAATTGCAAGGTAAAGGGATTACATGCAGCTTAATCTGGAACTCTGGCTCTGTGAGCAATTAAACTCCAGTAATTCCACAACGATGAAAGTTCGGGCTGAAAGTGTTGTATTCCTTGTGTTGCCATTTTGCCTTTTGTCAACAAAAAGGAACATGAATGTTACCTGCGGCTGAAGCCAGCCTCAGTGGAAATTTGCTGCATGGGAAGATGACAAAGTCATCTTTTGACAAAACTACTGCCGAAGGGAACCTGTTGAGGGTCCTTGGGAGAAGGGCTGCGCCAGGGTGCTGGGATAACCCCCTTATTAGCTGCTGAACTGTTGGTCCTGTGTCTCAGGGAGGGAACTCAGTTGACTGACACTTGTGGTTTGGGTGCTCAGGAAGCAGATGGATCCACAGCTGGTCCCATCTGATCCACCACTCTGCTCTTCTGTGCCTCAGTTTCCCCACCTGTAAAATGGGGATAATTAGATCAATACAGATGTACTCTTATGTAAAATGCCATAGCATCTGATTGGAAAGCACTGCTTCTTGAAAACCTATCCTTCCATTTGAAAAGGAGGTTAAATTAAATACATTTTCTACCAAAACCTGTTAAAACAGGATTTCTGTCTCATACTTGCAGAATCCTCTGACAGTGTTGACTTAATAACAGCTTGCAATGACCTTCCTGTTCAAACTGAAGCTGTTTATATGATGAGCATCTTCCTGCCCCCTCAGGTACTGCTGTCGTGGGGTCCTGGGTGCTTTACGTGCTCAGGCCAAGAACCAGTGTCTCCCTTGAAATGCTTACAGATGATAGGCAAAGGAGGAATTGTTCTTCTCACCTCATCAGGAAGAGCTGAAGGTCGGAGGCAAAGGTAATTTTCCAGGGAGCTCAGCTTCTGTACCAGGGCCAGGGAAGGCACTGACTTCTGTGTGACTCAGTCCAGTATTTTAAAGAAAAAAAAAACACCATCCTTTCTATCTAGGGAGAGACCAGCTGCTTAATCCAGCCATGGGGAAACATGACACATAACTGTTTCAGTGAGGGCTGGGGAAGCTGGGAAAAGCTCCTGCCAGACTGAGGGCATCCTGAGGACACCTTACTAGTGCCTGTTTACCTGAGCACTGTAATTGCTCAAGCTATTTGCTACACGAGGAGTTGAGAAAGTGACACAGGCAAACAGGACACCCAATTTTCTGTGGAAAGTTAACTTTTCCAATTGCAGTTGAAAGCTTGGTTCTTTTGACCTAATTTCCCACTCCAAGGGTTAACTGCTCTCTGTGGTACGGCAGGCCCTCCAGTGAGTGCAGCCAGACAATGCCATTTAAGTGAATGTTCCTAGCCTACAGAAGTCCTGGAGATAGCTCCATCTTGCTCACAGTAGGTGTTACATTAGCTGCTCAAACCATATTCCAGTAAATTAGAGCTGGGCTGATTTAGACAATCACTGGGTCATTCTTTCCTCCAATTCCCAGTCTCACACAGAGATAACAGCAGCTGGGGGAAAGCAGGGAGGTGGATGAATAGCAGTTTGCTTGCTTATTAGGGGTTAGATGCAGTCTTGAGTCTGTGATTTGCAGAACACGACTGATACCAGCAACAAAAGCCTCAAAGTTAAATGATGCAGTATTTGTTTCAGGTCTAATAAAGACACTTAAACAAACGCCAGGCACTTTCTTCCTCAGAGGCAAGTCAATGCATTAAAATGACTTTATAAACCAGAATGAAACCTATGGTGAGCAGGAACTTAAGGGTGAAAGCTGGTCAGTCCACAGCTGGCCTGTGGTACGCATGGGAAAGCGTGGCCAGAGCCCTGGACTAGGTGTCAGGCCACCTACTCAGTGGTGTGTGCTGGATGACTCCACACGTTTGTATGCCTCTTCATATCCTCTAGCTATCATAAACCTTTTGCAGCATTTTTGTACATCGCCTAGTGCCAGAGGAACCTGATTTTCGTTTGGCTTGTGAATACAACAATAAAATGCTGTTATTGGAGTGAGTGATCTGACCTGCTTGTGTCGGATAGTGAGTAAGCAAGAGTGCTTACGATCCTTCTGAAGTCCTTTTATGTGATTTGGTTTTTTCTTCAGTCGGAAATGTGTACTATGTTCTTTAGGAACTGGGTAAACTGATACCAGAGAAATGTTATACCAAGGAGTTCTGCAGGTGTTTGGAGGCCTATTTTCAGCCTCCAGCGCTTAAATAGAAGAATCTGTTGTAGGGTCTTGTGCTTGAAGCTGAGCTGCCAGAGTGCCACGCAGAATATGGAGAGGGGCTGATGCTGCTCCCCAAGGCAGCCAAGCCATGACCTCTTTTCCTCACATTGTAATGTCCCTGGTGGTGTAAAAATGCAGCACAAATGCTCTGAAAAGGAGTGACTGCAGGTGTGCTACACCTTCAAGGGATTAAGAAGTGGGAGGAAGCAGCAGAAGACAGGAGCCAAGGTGGTGTGCAAGTGCCTGTAATTTAAAGGGGAAAGGCTGTTTGTTTAGCTCTGGAGGATCGGTTGCTGCTTACCTTGATGTTTTCAGCTCTGGTGTGAAATACTGTATTTCTGAAGGTGTGTCCAAGGCAGAGAGCTGCTCTAAGCTTCAGCATACAAATAGAAAGGGCACCACGGAGAGAGAATTATTTATCTATCTATTCCCATTGCTCTCTTTAAAACTCACTGTAATGATGTTGCTATGACCCAGGCCTCTATAATATGTGCCTCAGGTAACGCAGATTGATATATAAATACCTGGGTTTATTACACTTAAAAGACCTTTTGAAAACTCAGGGGGAGAGAGAAATTGTGGGATCTAATCTACCATCCCTGAGGGAGAAAATTAGCCCACGGGTAGTGCTAAATGATACAGCGGCATTTGGATGCTGAAGGAGAGCATCATTTGTGAAGTGGGTCAGCTCTGTCCTGGGGAGAGGACTGAGACTAAGCGGGATTCAGCTCTGAAGCCCCAGTTCTCAGCATGCTGTCCTCTCAGGACGGCACAGGATCTCCTTAAATCCTGGTTGTGTTTATGTAGTCCTGGGCTGGGCTGCAGCCTGCAGTCCTCTTTGCTCTGATGTCAAGTGCTGTGTGAGATTAGACTAACTTGAACACAAACCTTTGGGAGCAAGTAATCAAAGAGCAATAGGGACTGTGTATCAGCAGGCACAGAATCAGATTAAGGTTTTACTGGGAATAATGTAGAAACCCCTCACCTCCCTACCTGCCTATGCCCTGGGCACTTTCAGGAGTTCAGGGTGGAGACTGAAGGTTTCTCCCTGTTGCCCTGTGCTGTTCTACAGAAAACATTTGATGCAATGACTGTGACAGTTCTCCTTAGCTGCCTGTTCTGCCTGGTTCTGGTGGTGATCTCAGCTAGTCTGATAAATTTTTCTTGCATGCTAAATCGTGTTGTATCCGTGATTATAAAGGTGCTTGCTACTATCTAGTTGCAAAGTTCTGAAGGTGTCGTTTTTTGAGTGATGCTTAAAACTGAAACATGGTCATGTGGTTTGCTTTTGGGCACCAACACTTGTCCCAGGGACTGGCTGGACTATCAGGTCTCCTTCTCTGTTACTCTCCAACTTGCATGGCTGCTCATGTGCATGTAAAATCCTCTTGTTTCGAGCTGGTAGGATTTCATACTCTGTTTTGCCATAGCAGAGACCTGAGGTCCAGGGCATGGAGTACAAACAGCCATTGCTTTCAGTGCTCCTGTGAAATCGGGACCTCTGACCTGTGAGTCACTGCAGCTACAGCAGTTACCCAGCGGAAGATCTCATTCCCCAGGGCTTTGCACAGACATGGACCTACAGTGGCAACATTTCCCTCTGTGCTGATAGCTGAGCCCTGCTACCCCTGGTGAAGTGCTCTGCTAATGGAAGCAGAGACTTCCAGGGGCTGCCATGGTCATGAGGGGATTCTTGGTGGCACAGCAGCATCGATTAGAGACCAGACCTTTTAGCAGAAGTTGGAAGCACAGATGTAGCCAGACCTGCATTAACTGATAAAAAAAAAGTGCTTCTTAACATACTACATAATTACTGTGAAACTCATTGCCACAGGAAGCCATTGAGGCCAGGCACTTAACAAGAGTCACCAAAGGGGTGGACACTGCTACAGATGGCAAAAATATGTAAAAATATGTTAGCTAATGATGATAAATTTTGCTGCAGGTTTATTAAACCATGCATTTAAGCCAGTCTCTTCCTGGTAGAGTCCAGGATGGTATTTAATGTGAGGAGGAGAATGAGCAGACAGACATTGGATCTGATGCAGTTTGGCAGCCCCTCCAAGGGGCAGTGTGTTTGACGAGGACCTGATCCTCATGCCTTTAGCTGGCTCAGTGTCACAGCTCTGTCACTCTGCCTCTCCCCTCTGTAGCAAAGAAACCTGCATAGTTTGTGAACAATAAAAGTGGGACCACTAAGGTGAAACCAGTTTTCTTCCCCCTAAAGAGGAATACATTTCCCAGATCATTACATTTTTGGTTCATGCGCTGAGGGTTTCTCTCCCTGGGAAGTTTTTACAGTAGATTGAATCTGATCGTTGAAAAACTCATCTGGAAAACAGGTTAGATGCAAGTATGAAATGCCTCCCTCCCTCCCTGCTTCCCCCTTCTTTCCTCTCTATACACCCAGAGAGAAAAAGCTGATGGTAGATTTAGCAGGTTTTAATTATCATTTACTGCCTAGGTGAAGTCTCAGGTCTCTTTCTGGATTAATCTCCAGAGAATGGGTCTTAACTTCTCATTACCTGCTTGAGGTGAGTGGGTGGTCAAGACACATCTTTTCCAACAAAAGTTGTGGTTTTCTCTCATGCCTCTTGAGTTTCCAGTTCAGTGTCAGAGGGATGATGAGCCTCCTTTTAATGGCTGGATTTGTCTTCATTCCTGCTTTGGTTATGGATTGAGAATCTGGATTTATGTGCTCCTTCCTCTGTGCTTATCTTTCAAGAGTGTAAAATATCTGTAGAGATTGGAGGGTTCCCATGTGGGAATACAACAGTACAATAATGGCAGTGCAGCAGGAGTGTTACTGGTGGGAGGAAAGAGGAGCCATGCACTCTGAGCCCTCAGGTAGCTTTCAGCCCAGTGTTTGCAATTGCAGAAAGCATTTTCTCCTGTGCAGATACTTCCAGCTATAGCAAGGGCTCCATTTCACTGCTGACCTTTTGTCCCTGTGCTCCTGAAAAGTTCAGCATCCCTGTTTAATGGTGCAACAAGCAGCTAATGCCAGTTCCAGTGTTGGCATGTTGCATTGCCCCCAGAGCCCCCTGCTTTCCTGGGCAGGAGGGGAGCTCACTGCCCTGCTCAGCTGATCTTTCTGTGTAGACACCAAGTAGCAATCTGTACTTTCCCAGCCCTCACTAGTGGGCAGTCTTCAACAACAGCCTTTCATATTAATATACTCAGTTAATGGATACACCCATACCATAAGAGCCTTTTAGATAAAGACTATAATTCATACTTAAAACAGAGAGGCTATAACCTGGGTGTTGACTGAATCCCAGAGGTTCCTGCGCATGTTAAAGCGATCCTGTCCGTTACAGGAACTTGATCTGATCACAGACACACAATGCAAAATGCAAAGACAGTAGACTTCATGCTGTTAATGTGGATACTGGGGTCACCCTGACGCAATGAGCTGAATAAGTGACAACTGGGGGTTGTCCTAGTTGTCAGTGTAAACAATGTGGTGAGCAGAAGTGAATGTGTGAGCAAGAACATGTTTAGCCCTTCTGGATGTGATGGAACCCTGCAAAGGCAGCAAGTAAGAGAAATAAGTGTTTCAGCTAAATGTAGATATTATTCCTGTAAGGTGGATCTCAAACATTCCACATCTTTGCTCGCTTTCACCTAGCAAAAGTTACTGTTACAAATTATAATTATTAAATTTGCTCCTGGAGGTACAAATCAGGACCCCCTGGGAGCTAAGAGGCAGCAGATACCTAAACAGGAGATGGCAGTGGCAGGCCAAGATCCTGACATGGCCTTGCCCGTGTAGTATAGGTGCTGGCAGCAGTACGGACATTAGCGCATGCTCTGTGAAAGCAGGTGAGTCCTGGCAGGAGGAAACTTCTCCTTGCCTGGGTTGAACATGCTGATCTATGTTCCTCGCAGCCAAAGTCAATCATGCACCTCTGTAGGGATCTGCACTGAATCGTGTATGGGCATGTAGGAGATTGTCCCTGCGCAAAGGACGCAGTGGGGCAAAGATGAGGCTTCAGTTGCCAAGCACCAGGGAGGAAGTTAAGTCAGGCCTTGCAGGAAGCTGTTGAAAGCTGCTTGCACACAAAGCCAGGCCCAGCCTGCACCAAAATGCTCTGTAAGAGTGCTGGAGGATGGTTAGAGTTAACATGTGAAAGCTGTCCTGTCAGTGCCTGCTTTTATTCCCTGCACTGCAAACACTTGTTCTGGTTATAAATGGATCCATGAAGAATTTATTTCTTTTGCTGTTTCTGGGTTCTGTATTTCCCTGGTTGAGTTTTAGAGCATAGAGGGATATCACTCTTGCTTTGTGTTTTGCTGTCCATCTCCTTCCTGCGCTCTTTTTCTTTTCCTCCTACAGCAGAGCCATTTAGGCATCCATAAAACTCCAATAAAATTTTCTCTCCCACATACTTTTGCAAGAGCAGAAAAATGTCTGCTTCACTTCACAGACATTTTGATGTGGGGGGAACAGACTTTATATTAAAAAAGTGAACAGTGAGTAAAATAACAAGCACAGAGAAAAAGGGCAGCTTTTGCAGAGCTGATGTACTCCCACCAGCTCACCTTCAGAGCAATTATGCCATGTAAATCTCCCTTTTGCAGAAAGAACCAAGGAGAGCCAAAAGCAACACCAGTCATTTCAGCTTGTCCTGCATGGAGAAACAGCCTTAGTATTAACACAGCTTGGCTGTGGGCCAGATGCCTGTGCATGGAAACATATTTAAACCATTGAATAAGCAGGGTATAAACAAGAATTTTCAAAGTTTGGTATTTTTTGCAACTCCAGGCAATGCGAATTAGAGTCTACAGTTATTAAGTTCCCATCTGGTGGCTTCTTTATGAAGGAATGATATTTGCATGTTTCCAGCAGAGAAAAGCTGTTTTTAGCTCAGATAAAATGGAACATTTTGCGCCGGTATGGGAAATAACAGATGATGCTGATTTTAGCAACTGGGGTTGTAGGTTTCACCAGCTGCCCTTTAAAAAAAAAAAAAAAATTATTTATCTTTAAGTAAGGGGAGCCACTGTTTTTCCTAGTACCCTTAACACCCATTGACTTGGAAGACTTCGGTCAGAGGGCATGATGGCATCTTGCAGAGAAAGGAAACAGCCCATTGGGTCATCTGCTGGATATGTTGGCCCTCAGCACCTTTTTTTTCCTTTTAATTTCAGCAAGGTGCAGGGCTGGTGTAGCCATAGGTTACCAGAATGCAAAAGGGCCTGATTATTTTTTTTCTTGTTAGATAGTGGTTAGCAGGAAGGATTCGCAGCTGCTGCACTGCATTGCTGCTGTGGGGATTGTTAATATTCCAAAACACACAAGGCAGGAGCTGCATGGATTAACCTAGAAGAAAGCCAGTGCCTGGCTTGTTTTGAAATATCCTCTTCCACCACTGCAAACTGAATGTGGTTCTGGAACCAGACACAGCTTTCTAAACCAGCCTGTTCAGGAGGCACTGCCAGCTTAGAGCCTTGAAAACCATAAATACAGCTTGGGCAACAACTGAACCACACCACTGCTCAGACACAAGTGCTTTCCCACCCAAACAGCTGCTCTGCTGTCACAGCCAAGAGCAAGGGGGAAAGTAATGCCCCAGAGGAGCTGCAGCGCTGGGACTGTAGCAGGGGCTGTACCCAGGCTCCAAACAGTGCCAACATCATCCTCCCCACCCTGAATGGAGCTCAGCAAATGCAGTGTAATTCAGGGGGGAAGGCATGGTGTTTTGCACACAGGCAGTGAAGAGTGTTAGCTATGTGTTAGCTTCAGCAATGGACACAGCTATCTGAACGTGTGTTTGCACACCCCATTTGAAGCCTAGCAGCCTAGCCATAACAGCTTCAGTATTGCACTATACTGCATAACTTTGTAAGGGTGGCATTTTTTTATAGTAACTACAGCTATTTGGAGCCCTCTGATAGTGGAGTGCTTTAGAAAAAGGCAAGTCTGCTATTCTCAGAGAAGATCACTGGCCTGCCTCCAAGTCTTATAAGATCAGTGGGGTGTCGCTAGGTTTGAATAGGGATGCTGTAGTGGGATTTGGGGGAAGATTTGTCTTTGCCGTGCTCCTGCTGTCCTCTTTTGTGGAAAGGAAACACACAGCTGATGGTGGGTTTGAGGCTTTTTCCAGTGGCAGTAGTGCCCAAGCAAGCCCATGTTTGGGAACTCCCTCAGCTCCTTTCTTTTGCTTCCATCCTAAAAATAAGGTCAAATCCTTCCTCCGGCATTGAGAAGCCTGGAACTGGCTCTGTGCGCAGTATTGTAGCCTCCACCTTTCTCCAGGACCCTCCTGTGCAGCTGGGCACCAGGCTGGAGATTAGCTCAGCTGGTGGTACCTGGTCCTGGAGTAAGAATGATGCTGCATTGCAGGGCTGCAAATGCATGGCTGCAGGCTGAAAGGGCAAAAGGAGTCAGTTCTCTGCAGCATACTGCTGAGGGCAGTTCAGTTAAACTTTTCTCCTTCTTGCCTCCTCCAAGGTTTTCCGTTCGTGGATAAACACAAGAAGCAACAAGTTTGCAGTTCTGAATGGCCTGGGAGCTGCTCTTTCCAGAGATACAAATACCCAGACGGCATTCAAGAGCTCAGCCAGGTATGTGTGATCTGGACCTTGCAGGTTGCGTCCTTCCAGGTTCTGACCATGGAGAGTCCTGAGCCACTGAGCTTATTTCATTTTTAACCACAACCCAGCAGATCCCACACTTTGCTCGAGGCTGGCTGGGCTGCTCTGCAGATGATCTTGCGATGTTATGACAGTCCAGAGAGCCATTATTCTGAGTGCTTGCCAATCACCAGACTGCTGCCAGTCTGTGTCAAATGAAGCATCCCAGGCCCTGTCACATTAAATCCAGCAACTCTTTCATTTAGAGCAGAGCAGTTTGTTTATTTGTGTTCCCTCCCCTCCTTTTGGGATGCCACACTCAATCATCTCAGGGGTTTGGTCTGCCTGTGCAGAGCCCGTAACCACAGTGAAGCTCAGTGCCCCTTAAAGGGCCCCTCATCCTCTGGCAAGCAATGCTGTTGAGTGTTTTGCTGTGGTTTTGTTTTGGAAAGAGATGGGTGTAATTAAGAGGGAAGGCATGGAAGACTGGTATGGCTGAGAGCGTGGTTCCGGATTAGCCCTTGTCAGTCATTCACACCAGTTCAAGGGCAGGGTGCCTCAGCCTGATGAATCATGCAGCTGCTGTGTTCTGTTGTAAATGAGAATAAAAGATGCAGAGTAGTGTCACATCTGTTTGCACTGATCAAGGTTATGCAGCACCTCTGTGCCTCAGTTTCCTCACCTTGGAAACTGGTGGAGTGAGGAGCAGCCCAGTCTCCGGAAAGGGGAAGATCAAGCCAGGTGGCCTGCTGCAACCATATGGAGGGATGGAAATGAGGATGGTGGGTTGTGTGGCTTCAGATGAGGATACAGAGCTTGCTTGCTTTCTCCGCAAGCATTGGGGTACAGAGGTGAATTTTTCCAAGGTAGTATTGTGAGTGAGCAGGTGCCCTCGCTGTTGCTCCCAAGCAGCTCCTGCCCTCTGCAACCTCTCTGTGCAACACCACCAAGCATGACAGTGCTGCAGCCGTCACGTGGAAGGAGTGGGAGTGCTCTTGGAGCATGGGTTCCATGGCTGCGCTGCTACTTGGGGAGAGATGACTCCAAGTGGAGACTGGCCAGTTCACGCAGGGGCTGCAGGTGGAGGGTGCAGAGAAAGGGGTGTGCAGAATGGAGAGAAGAAGGGAAAAATGATGATGAGCTGGCTGGAAACATGATTACAGGGAGGAACCAGGATCCTGCACACAATATTCCTCTTTCATCAGTTCAGATTACCCTGTCCCTGCAGGAAAGCCTCTTGAGTCAAGTCTCTCTGTGTAAAGGATGTGAAGACTGATCAGCTTCTGTTGCCTTCTTAGCTTGGGAGAACAGGAAGAAAAGAGAAATTTTTTTTTCCATTTATAAGGCATGTGCAATAAGAGGTGGTTCATTTCTTGTCATTACTTGCTTTGGTGTTTAATTTGCCTCCTGTAGGATTTGAATTCAGATGTTATGATGGTTTTTTCCCTTTACAAGAACTAAAAGCAAATGCACAGTTAAAACGCAGAATTCCAGGGCTTCCAATCATTTGACAGAATGAAGTCTGCAAGCCAAATTACCTGAGCTTCCTCATTACTGTTGTCACTTTGCATGCTGGCTGAATGCTCTTGAATTCAGCCCTGATCCATTACAAAAAATATTTTCCTTACCTTTCTTGTAAGGGGCCCCCAAGCCGATTAAAAGCAAAAGAGGTTTTAACTGTGGTCTTTTTCCCCTTGAAGAGTGGCTTTTATCTGTGGCTGCTTGTTTCACAAGATAGTTTCTGGTTATTTCATGGTTATTGTGCAAATTCATGGGGAGAGTTTCCCTATGGATGAATGGAGATCTCTTCAAGGAAGAAGCATACCTACTGCTTTTAAGGACTGTCTTTTAACAAAACCTTACACAAATCCCCATTTGAGGTGTCGCTTCCATACCAATGTCTCTTTAAGAAAGCGTAATGATAAATCTAGCTTCACTATCCAACATATCTGACAATCAGCCCAGTGACATCCTTTCCTTTCATTACATGGAATAGAGATTGACTCATTGGGTGACTCTGCTTTCAGTTGAAACCACATACAGTAACTGGAAACCCAGGGAGACTCTGCAGTCTCCATGGAGACAGCACACTTACAACTTAATGTGATCAACAGATGCTGCAATAATCTTGAAAGATGGAGAAAATGTTTCAAACTGAGTGTTGTTTATGGTGGTTCAGTGGATGTTCAAATTTGCTCTGTTATGACTGGGCTCTGTGTAAACGCACACTCTTTTGAAAACACACAGGCATGTGTATTGAGGGAGAAATCTCTCATGTGGGTAAAGCAACTAGGAAGTGGGCCACTGCTTTTCTGTTCTCAGCATCTGCCCTTGGGGAGGTCACCGTAACTTCCTCTTCTATCCCAGTTTATCTGTAAAATGGGGCAGTGCTAGTCATCCAGTTAATGGCTACAGCATCTTTTATGCTCTGGGGTGGATGACTGTAATGAGATGAAACTAGTAGGATTCTGATGAATGAGTCTCTAATCTCAGTGAATTGAATAGGGATCTCCTTCTGTGCTGTATGACCTAATGTTGTAGCTGACGTCAAGATTTCCAGAGCAGATTTATACTTGTTTCATTTTCCTGTGAAACCTCTAATGAGTGATCATTTCCCACTCTATCTTACAAGCTGTTGTGAAGAAATGACCTGTTTTCTGCCTGCCTTGCTCTGATAACTGGTGTAGCCCCCATTACTGTCACATCAGGACCCCTTGCTTCAGTCCCGGGGTAGGGAGATGCAGTCCTCAAACAGAAGGAAGGACATGCAGATGCTAGTCCCGCGTCAGAAAAATTCCTGGAGCGTAACTATTAGAAAGGATGGTCCAGATGCAAGGGCTGGCTCAGCCTTCATTTCACTGATTGCTGGGAGCTGGGAAGGTATAAATTTATGCTGTACTTGTTTCTTATTCTTCCTCTAAGCATCCTCTGCTGGCCACTCTTGGAGATGGGCTGCTTGGCTGGGGGGACACTTGCTCTGAATTCCTGTTTTGCTCTTAAAATCTAGTGGCTGTGGAGAGTGGAGGATCTTTGTTTTTCCTTGTTCATTGGGTTTTTCATGAGGGAGGATTAATCTTTGATAATACAGTTGCATTTAGAGCTGTGCTAGGTGCTTTACAGACACAGGGGGGAGATGCAATTACCAGCTCAAAAAACGTGAGAGCAGTCTGTAGAGGAAAGATGACCTAGAGCAGTTTTATAGGGAAGAGACTATGGGCTGTAGCAGGACTGCCCTCAAGAGCAAAGGAGGCCGGCCCGGGTGTCTGTCAGTGCCTTCGCTGACATGCTGAGCGAGGTGACGTGAGCTTTCTGGTGTTAGGGAGCACTCAGGCAGTCCCCTCTGCTGGCGGAGTCACGCAGCTGAATCTCTTTGGAGGTGGGCAGCAGTTGGTGACTGCAGCTACACAGCTACATTAAGGAGAAGGCATTTTCCAGTCTGGAAATCACCTACAGAGTCTTCAACAGAGTAGGATGCAGTGCTACCCCCCAGCTGCCCTTCTTTCTTCCCCACCCAGGGCCAACCTTCCTTGCTTGCAAGACCCTTACCCAGCCAGGCTCCTAGGCTGGACTCTTGCCATTGATAAAAGGTGCTCAGCATTGTGAAGTCTCCCCTCCCATGCACGTGGGGGTCAGGAGTTTCCAGGTAGAAAGCATCTGTTGGCACTTTTTGGACATCCACCCTCGGAGAGATCCTCACCCCTGCAGTTCAAGTCAATGGACGCCCCATCCAGTAGCTGGTTTCCATGTCACTGTGCATGTACATGCAAGGAACTGTAACCCGTAGTGCAGCCATAAATATCAGCAAGGATTATTGATCAGGGTCTGTCTCCAAATAATGACAGGAATGCATCTCCTTTCAAAAAGGACAGGAGATGTAATCCAATGAAAGGAATTCCTCGATGAAGTCCCAGATGGGCCCATAAGATCAGCCTGATTATTTTTTGAAGCCTTGGTTGCTCTGAATAAGGCTGAAAATTAAATTAGCTCCAAGAGAGTCAGCACTGGCCAATCACTCAGGGAAGCTGAAGGACAGCTTATTGATTTTCATGTTTCAAAAAAAATTAAATGATATCCCTTTTTGTTATTTAAAATGCTGCTTAAGCAATTTAGTAATGTGATGTTGGAGGCCCAGTTCCAGGCTCTGAATCGGATGAAGGAGGGGGAGATATTTCCCTTGACAAGAGAGCTAGGTGGAAGAAAGATTTAGTGTAATTGCCTTCCCTTCCAAATAATTGATGATGCCAAAAGAATGGCTATATTTTGCCAGCTTCCTCTCCTGCATACCATTTATTAAAGATATAGTAATTAATTATGTAAATAGTTGATTTATAATCAAAAACACTGGTAGTTAATTGATTTTTTTGGTGTGAATTTATATGATGGGAAAATACTGATAAGGTGATTATACTGTCCTGCCATGCTGGAGCACCCTCGGGGAGAGGAGGAGGTGGTCCGGTGAGTCTCAGCAGATGTATTTTTGCTCCTTTCATTGGGAATTTAACCCTCCTTCATCCCTGGAATGAAACTGGTATTTAAGGGATCCCATCTGTCCAGAACAGAGACTCCTTACTCCAAGGTTGTATGGAAAGAAAGCATCTTCCAGGAACTGCTGTCTCTTTTAGTCAGAAATGAGCTCTGCTCAGCTGCTTCAGAAGGGGCTGGGTGGAGAGTGCCAGCCATTTCCCAACCCTCCGCAGTGCTGCTTGGATTAAACTGTAGTGCATGATTTCTCTCCCCCGCTGCCCCACCCCTTCCCTTCATATTGTTTCAGGCAAATCTTTCAGAAACAGTTCTTAATCAAATGAATGTGCAGTTATAAATAAAATAACTTCTCCTCCCCCTTCCCCCCTCCAACCTCAAATCTTGAACCTTTGCCCAAGCAGGAGAATGGGAAATGCTTCAAAAAGCAAACGGTGGCTATAAGGTGCTGTTTCCAAGGGCCCCATCCCATATGGGGAATGGCTTGAGGACATGTGGGTGGTCTTAACCCTTCAGCATGGAGGGAGGGAAAGTTTGGTGTGAGCTGAGTCTCCTTAAGCTTATCCAAATGCTACCAGGGCTCTTTTCACCTACAGTCCCAGTGGTGTGTGCTTTTGTTGGCTGAGGGTGAAAATGCCCTTCCATCCCAGTGGCTGCCAGTGTGGGGGAAAAGCTCTCTGTCTCTTTCTCCCTCTCCCAGTTTCTGCAGTGCTGCTGGGTTTAAGATCAGCCACCTTGAGCTCATCTAAAGCCTCTGGTCACCCTTGCTGGGCAAGAGGCTCATGCATTGGGCCTGGCCTCTCCCTTGTGTGCCACAGGTGATTTGGGAACTTAGGTGGTGTGTAAATCTGCCCTGTGCTGCCTGAAGTTCCTTGACCTTCAACTAAGACCTGAGCTGCCTCTTCTTCGTGATGAGTCGACGCTATTAATTGGAAATCCAATTTTGGAGGATGGCCAGGCTAATGCTGAGCCAGCATCACTTGGCTCTGCAGGCAGGATATAGGACATGCCTTGGTCTATCTATAGCTGGGGAAAGTCAGCTTGTTCTGTCTTACTGCAGGGGAAAGTGGGGTAAATAGGTCCCAGTTCCTACCTCACCAGTCTGGCACCTCACACGGTTTTACTTTTTCCTGTTACTAGCTTGTTGCAAGATGAACTGCACAACAGAACTGCCAAGCAAAGACTTTTTTACCTGACCCCTGTCAGCACACAAGGCAAAATGGCATCAGTCCTCTGCAAGCAAGGCATCCCATCAAGGTCCCTCCAGCGTTGGTGGAGAGCAGTCAGTGAGTGTCCTTCCACACTGAACACTGACCTTAGGGCATGTTCATTTGCCCTCGGAGGGGCTGATCCTGGCCCCCTTGATTGCAGAGGGAGCCATGATTCAGAGCACTGTTGTGAACTGCTCGATGTGATGGCAGATGAGCTGCTCCTTGGAGTGCTCACTGCTCACACGTGTGGCACGGATCATCATGCTCCCGCGTCCCAGATGGGGGATTCTTCAGTGTATCCTCAAAATGCAAAACTGTTGTAGAGCTGCCTTTCAGAGGAGCCTGTTGTGTTACATCACCCAAGGGGTAAACAAGACACGCAGGCCTTGGTGAACAGCTTCTCCAATCCCAAAAACTATGTTTAGCAGAGACCTCGCAGTCAGAAAAGCAGCTTTTATTGACATCTGAGTTGAAGGCTGAGTGACACCATGTGTCAAACAGCAAAGAGCGGGAGGTGAGCAACAGGACAACACTTCTCTCAGCTGAGAGAGGGGTCTGCTCTGGCCAGTGCTTGACTGCAATCTCCAAATGTATTTGTGATCCATCCAGTGTTCCTGTTTCTTGATCCCAGGGTTTAAGCATAGTGCAGAAGAAGAAAGGCAAAGGGCAGGCTGCAGACTGTGATACAGATGGGAAGCAGACAATAGTGAGAAGGCAAAGCTGGACAAAGATTGGCCTGGAGGACACAAGGCTGGTGACAGACATTCACTGCTGCCTCACATGGGACATTTCATGAAAATGCTCTGCCCTCCCTTTTTTCTGCGTAGGTTGGGCAATCTCAGGGATGCACTTCCCATGGATTTGTGCATACCCCATGGCGTGGAGGGGTAGGGAAATGCTGTAGTGGGCTAAGAGGCAGCAGTAGACTGTCCTGACAGTCAGTCCTGGGCTGAGATGCAGCGCAGTCATGTATCACAGCATCGGCAATCAGCGCTGAGATGTGAGAGTGTCTGACAAGGGCTGTGCTAAGCCAGAGCTGATCAATTCCAATCTGATTAATACTAACTGTTTATAAAGTGTGTCAGACCCAAACGTGTATCCAATATTAATTAATCCTCTGAACTGCCCTGGGAAGTAGGGAGGGAAGGAAATATTGTGTCTATTTTTAAAGAAAGGAAACAGTTGGGAGTAATTGATTAGGTGGTGCTTGGAGCTTGTGGGTTATTTCTGCTTCTCCATTTGTCTTGGACATTTATAGGGAGGTTTGGTGGGCAGGGCCCAGCTTTCCACTCCAGTGCTGGGAGGGGGGCCGTTGTCGGCACATTTGGGCTCCACTCCAGGAGGTGCAGAATGACTGATTCATTGCAAGTCCCTATCGAATTGTTAGGGAATTCCCTGCTACTGGGTCTGCATTCAGACAGGGGAGATGTCCCTGGCAAGAGGCTGCCTGTCCCCTGCGGGTGCTTTGTTCTGGCCAACAAGCATGGCAGGGCACTGTGGGTGCATTCAGGGCCACGCAGGCACAAGAAGGCTGCTAATACGTGACCAAGCTCTCTGCAACGAGAGAGGGTAGGGTAGCTAAGGCCAGGAGTTGGGGCTGTCCCTTCAGACACCAAAGCCAAGTACAATGGTTTGAAGGCGAGGGAATCCAGCTCAGTTTGGTCTGTGCCCTTGGGAGAGCCTGGTGCGTTATTGACACAGGCTGAAAAGACCCTCTCTGCTCCAAAGGCTGTTGCCTTGTGCGCAGCCTCTCTGCTTCTTTCCAGGTATTGTTGTGTTATCTCCCATTTTTGTCACATCACTGAAAAGCAGATAAAATTACAAAATCTGGGCCTTAGTTTTAATTTCAACCAGGCTTTTGATGGATGCAATAAAGCCAGTGGAAACCTCTGGTGCAGGCACAGCTCTGTGACTCCCATGCAGGGCATCACATTGTGTGCCCTACCAGCTTTGAGGGTTCCTGGCAACGAGCTTCGAGACCCTGCAGGTGGGAGCAATAACTTTTTCAGCTGCTTTGGCTAAATACAAGCAAGTTCCAGGGCCCTCATTTGGTCTCTGTGTGTAGCCGCAGTGCATTGATGTGGATGGAAATTGATGTCAAAACAGCAGCACCTTAAACAGCCCTGTTGAATCCTCAGGAATCCCTCCAGAGCTTGGGCCAAACCCTCTGCTGCTTGTGACAGCCCTGTGAATAAACAGAGTACTTTCCTCTCTGTGCTGGGGAATCCAGGGCCTTTCACAAGCACGAGAATTTGCATAAAACACTAAAAACTCACATAAATAAACCTAGACAGCCAGATCTTGCAGGAGCTGAATGAAATCATAAAGCTCTGGGTTTTAATTAGTCTCTCACCCTTGCTAGATCAAACGATCATCATTGCTCATGTCAAACCGGTGCTTATTCTGGGATATAAAAAAAAAAGCCTGAGTCCCCTGACAGGGCTGAGGGATGTAAAGGTGGAGGAGGGAGATGAACAGCCATACAGGCCCAAATGGTTCCTGGGCTGTTGTTTCTCTGGCACAAGGCTTGCTTGGGGCTTTCACGTATAGACAGACCAGAGTTTCCCTCCCTGTTTCACCTAGGGGTGGTGGGGACAGGGCAGAGAACTCCAGGGCAGGGCTTGCACCCTCAGATATCCCAGCCTCGTGCACGCTCCCAAGGAGCAGAGCAGGGTCGGGGGCATCTCTGTGCCTGGCGCAGACCTGGCCTGGAAACATGAACTGTGTGGCAGGTCCCAAGCCAGCCCCAATCGAGGGCAGCACGAGGTGGCCTGACGTCCCCTCTGGACACTGGCAGCCACTCGCATCTGGCAGATGAAGCTTGTGGGTTTTTTTTTTTTGCTCCTTTCCTTTTATGCTGCCATCCATGCAAGCACAGGTGGTAGATACAGAGCTGTTGTTAAGGGTTATTAAAGACTGAATTTTTTTTTCTCTCCCTTTGATTGATGCCTTAATAGACCCATCCAGATGTGATAAGGTCAAATTTAAATTTAATCAGTTTTGTTAATTTTTTTTTTTAAATTCCTGGGTGATGCATAAACACACCAGAGTGTTGGGAAGGTAGCAGCAGTGGGAGAGCCTGTGATAACTTTTTCTCTCAGCTTCTGTCCAAATCATTTTAATGACAGGCTGCTGAACTGTGGGGTTCCAGAGCTTTCCAGGAAATCCTGGGCATGGAACCTTTCTCGATCAAGAAATTCATATAAAACACTAGAAAATTCAGAGAAGGTGCTAGGAAGATTCCCAGATGGGAAATCCTTGAGAACTGCTAGACCAGGAATTCTTGGAAAGCACCAGAAAATTCCTGCAAATCTTCCACAGCACATCATCAGATCTGGCCCTAAAATAGGTCTGAAAAAGCACATGTTGTCAAAGATTGGTGCATCCTGCCCTCAGCTCTGCAGCTGCCTTGTGCCGTTCCTCTTTTGAGAGGTACAGGGGAGTTGCTTCAAGAAGGGACCTTGCAGAAATCCAGGTGCCTGGTGTTGGTAACCCCTTTTAAAAGGATTATCCCTAATTTCTGCTTGCCTCAGTTCTTCTGCTTGGTAAAGAGAAGTCATAGCGTGGGAGGATGATGGGTTTTTTAAGTGCTGCTTAGTCATTTGGTCACAGTGACAACTTCTGGGTTCATAAATGTCAGTGAAATGGTGGGGTGGGCAGGACTTGCAGCCAGACTTCAGGTGAAACGAAAATGTCTTAAATAGCAGTACGATGCTCCAAAACACATCTCTCTCTGCCATCATTTCCTACCCTTAAGCAGAGCAAGCTCTGCTGCAGAACTGTGCCGTGTGCTGCTATTCGGGTGCTACGGTTGCGTGGCTGATGCAGGGTTTATACTTCTCATTTATTTGATGAGTTTGGCTGTTTTTCTTCAGTGCTTATGTCTGGAGTCAAGTGAATGCATCAGCCTCAGCTTTCTCTTTTATTATGCTTGTTCTTTTCCTAGTTTTTGCTTTACTGGCCATTCCCATTGCTTCCATCGGGGCAGGGGATGGTTTGCAGAGGTGTACCGCACTGGGTGCAAGACCTGGAGGAGGGAGGCAGGATGGCCCCCGCCTCACCAAGGGCAGCTCAAGGCAGGAGCAGCTCTCATTAGGCTCTGGTTACTGTTATATTAGCTGATATTTTAAACAAACATGTAATTGTTAAAATGCCTGCTCTCTGTGCCTTAATGCAAACAGCACTACAAGAGCAACAGCTTATTAGAACTTGTTTGCATTAGGGATATTTGCAGCAGGTTCGCCACCATGTGTCACGCTGCTGGAGCGTGCTAATAGGGGAGTGTCCACCCTGCAGCTGCGATGGCTCCAGAGACCTGGGGACTTGGTGAGTGGCCTGGCTGTGGCCAGTGCAGGATGCCCTGTGTCTTCGCTTGCCCAGAGTATTTCCATTGCTAGCTCACTCCCTGGCATAGTTTTGGCTAGTCCAAATACCACCGTCCCAGACGACAGGTTGGCAGGGTAGAGGGACTCATCCCAATAGGCACTCTGGCTGCGGCAATGATGAGGGCTTTTGGGGAGAAAGAGGAAGAGTTCAGCTATATGGCAACTAGCCAAACCATGCTATTTACCCTCAGGCGAAAGACCAATCTGTGGCCTGTTTGTTTTGCTTTCCTATATTTATAGCTGCAGCCAAAGTGCCCATGCTGTGGGGAAGAGCTGCCAACCAGCACTTGGTGGATTGGGCTGTAGCGGCTCAGGGCTAATCCACTGCATTTGCATTGGCACTGGGGTGATGAACTCAGCTGCATCCCACCTCCACAGAGCCCAGCGATGGGGCTAAGCCCCGTGTGAACAGTGTGCGTCTGGATCAAGAACAGACTTGGCTCCTACTTGACTGTCAGTGTAGACACATCCTTAGTGTTTTCATTGCTGGGGGAAACAAACCCTTTGGCGTGTGCTTCCCTTCACACCCTGTGCGGATCCAGCTGTCTCTGCTTTCTCTCTGCTCACAAGCAGATGGCGGAGCGAGAGAGGAGATGCCTCAGGTGAGTCGGGCTGGGAGCTGCATGGAGACACAAGTGTGAAGAGACATATCCTTGCGTTGTCAAAATATTGGGATGTCTAGTTAAACCAGAACAGAAGGGATTGCAAAAGCCACCAGCTCCCCTGGTAACAGCACAGGGGTCCGTGTGTAGGCTGGGAGCTGGGGGAGCATGCAAAGGTGGGGGGTAGCGTTGAGCTGCAGGTGCTATAGGTGGGCTGTGCGCCCTGAAGGCACCCTTGCACTGCAGACAATAACAGGAACATTTAAATGCCATAAAGCGCATTTTATCAGGGAGATGGTTTGTACTGAAAGCGGTTGTTGCGCACGATTCCTTTGATAGGTCTCGGCAGATAGCACCAATTATAAAATTATTAACAAATGAATGTGCTCCTTCGCTCCCACTAAATGATAAGAGCCAAAGCAAAGGGGCAGATTTTTATCATTATCAGATTACAGGCCCATATTGTACTGATAATAAAGCAGGCATTTTCTGATACGTTACCTCCAGTATGGCTCCTTAGATTATTGTTTGGCTGTGGAAGATATAAAAAGAACTTTGCAAAAGCAATGACAATGCTGGAAGTGTCTTTATCACAGACCGTCCTAGGGAGCGTAACAAAAGGGGCACAAAATGACTCAGGCCGGTGACAATGAGGATAATAAGAACATCAGGAGTGGGGAGGGTGCCCACACAGCAGAGCACTGGGCCAGAACATCTCAAGTCTGTTGAAGAGATAAAGCCTTAAGAGGGAGTTTGCTTCAATCAGGGAGGCAGTCTTCTGCAGCCTCTGGAAAAGTGAAAAGAGCCACAGGAGGAGGAAGAAAGGAATATTAAAAGATCTTCTGGGGGGTGGGAGGAGTGTTTCTCTCCTATTCTTTTTCCTCCAGAAAGTCGGGTAGGGTTAGGGCTGCAGCTACAAATACGCAGTCCCTCTTTTACTGGCTGAAATCTGATGTTTCAGAGGTGATCAAATGGAATTAGGCAGCGTAGTACTAATTCAGCTGCCATGTGATATGTCGAAGGAGGAGAATACCAACTGCATGGGAGGGGAGACAGAATGAGTTTCCCCTTCCTGACCCTGAAGCAATCGTACCCTAGAAGCCTGGAAGCTGATTTTATTTTCCTTTCTGCACAGGAGAGACAGCAGTTTAAGGAAGAGAGAGTCCTATTCTGTATTTAACTCTCCACCTTGCTATGTGTTAGGTTGTTAGGCTGGTAAAATATGTAGAGGATGTGATTCCCTTCCTGTAGTGGCATAAATCAGAAGTCACTCTAGCTGTGCTGATTTACACAACCTGAGGGTTTGGCTTAACAAAATTATAACAGCATAAAGCTGGTGAGGAGGAAAGGTCAAGCCTGCCATATCTGTCTCAAAGCATGGTGATATCAGCCATGAAATTGTGATCATGACTGATCAGGGAACCTCGTCATTAAGTGATTAATTATTATTAATTATTATTTATTACTGTAGCACCAGGGAGCCCTTGTCACATCTATGTTAAGTTCCCTTGAACCTGGATCCACTCCAAGTTTTCTGAAGTCCTTGAATTTGCAAAGCAGAGCTGCTGATCTCGGAAGAACAGGTCTTGGGGTTTAATACTCTCAGGACCTGCAATTCTCAAAGGAAACGTGCCATAATGCGCGCGTCGCTCGCAGGGGGGCAGTCCTGGAATGAGCCCAGCAAAGCAGAACTGGAAAATAATAATGTTGTGAAAATGGTGAGCTAAAGTTAGACAGACTTCTGCTTAACACAGGGATGGTTCTTTGTGTGTGTATGTGTGGCTACAGGCTCAAGTGCTTCTAATTACCCATCCCTAATGATCAGATCAAATTATCTCAGAGGGCTAATTCCAATGAATTTTGCTCTCATTTTCACTGATGTAAATCACAGCTCCTCTCCTGTCAGCAGAGCTGGGCTGGATTTACACCCAGCGTAACAGAGGTTGGAAAGCATCTGCACTGAATTCCTGCCAGTTCTTTTCTGAGTCTGCCTGCAGAGACTCCAGAAGCGAGTGACATTGGCTTTCCTAGGCATCAAAGGGCCACTTGAAAGGCTAATTAATGTTATCTCTGTGCCAGATCAAGGAGGTAAAGGACTGTTTTCTTGTCCTAATGCAGCATCAACATGTGCAGTTTTACAGCCCCAGCCTGTTGGCTGCTGATTCTGTTCTCGCTCCCTGTTACCCTGCGCACAAAAAGGTCTATTTTATTTATTTGTATGTTTTTGCTTCCCGGGAAGATCTTCAGCTGTGAGCTGAGTCAGCAGGGTCTCTAGTCAAATGGTGAGCCTCTTTCCCTGCAAGACACTGAAACCCCGTGATGTTTAGCCTGACGGGAGAGAACTCTTTGCTTTCAGCGTGCCACATCACTCTATTTCGCCTCCCATCTTTCCCTGCAAGCAGGAAGCAGCCCTCTTGAATATAATTTCTATTGAAAGCAAATGGTGTCTATGTCTGATTAGTTCTGGCTTGAGGCTGTATCAACAAGCTCACTGTTGGTCCTGCATTTGCAGCCTGGAATATTTTAGGGCACTTGAGTCTGACAGATTCATGTTTATTACATTAAACCATTTTATCATTGACTCGCCAAAGTGTTATTCTCCCAGCTGGAAAGAGGCAGTAAAAAAAAAAAAAAAGGCAGCTACACCACTGGCCCAAGTGCTGTCAAAAAGGCCAAATCCTGCAGCCTTCATCTAGACAGAGCCTCAGAAGGCCTAACTCTGCTCTTTTTCAGGGCCTGATCCTGCCTTTGCTGTAGTAAGTGCCAAAGCTGTGGTAGGAGAAGGGCCAGGCTGTTAGGCTCTGCTGATGTTAATCGGGAGAGACACCCCTGAAATCACTGGAATTAGATTGAGGCACGACACTGGGTAAGTGAGAATCAAACCAGGGAGGTTGTGGTCTGCTGTGTGGGCCAGGGGGTCTGCTGGGCTCATCCCCAGCGTGTCCCTGTCCCCATAAAACACAGACAGACCCCTTCTCCCCCTCCAGGAGCTGCAGCCGTTTTGTAGTGCTAACATCAGCAAAACTTCTCTGTGTCAGCAAATAAGACTCGCAAGACAAAGAGGGAGCTGTGAGGGGAAGTGCCTTTGCTTTTATTTTATTCTTTTGCTAAGCCATTTCTGTAACTGCAACTGTACAAACAGAATAAGTTACCTTTTCCCCCCTAAAAGTCCAAGGCCTCAAGGGCAGGATTCTGTTCACATTTCCTCTCTAGGGACAGGGTTTCCATTACACCAAGGCCCCTCTGCTTCACTCTGGCAGCCTACAAAGGTCTTGAAAGGATTGGAAAATGTCCCCTGCCAGCTTCCCTTGCTCAGGAGAGCTCCCCGGCTCACGCAGGGCTGGCAGAAGGCCTCAGTCTGCCGCAGGAGCCTCTGCTCTGTGGGGAATCCCAAGGGGAAGAGCTGTGGTCTCTTTCAAAACAAAGGTATAAATTTCAAAACATCCTGTGGAAGGGAAAATACCAGCTCCAACCAGAAAAAGGTTTTGAAGCAATCAGACTGTTCCATTTAAAACCAACTGGAGTCTGGCAGCCTCCTCCATTATTTTTCTTTCTTGTTTAACATCTAAAAGTCTCCGAGGAATTTCCTGATACATTTGCTCTGCTTCACCACAGGTCTCCAGAGAGTGACTGTAACAGGCAACGTGTGGCCTGACACTTTGTCATTCCGCCCATCCTGTCATTCTGATAGAATAATCAGAATAATACTTAATATTTCCCAGAAGTAACTTTTGTTTAGGACTCCTACAGGTGTTCTACCAATGTTATTGGCAGCTGCACACCACCTCAACAAGACAAGGGAGACCAAAGAACCTCAGGTGCTGAAGGTAATCAGAAGTGAGCTGAAAGTTAAGAATTTTAAGGTGAACTACTTGTTTAGACTTTCCTTGTCAGCAAAGGTGAGAGATACAAACTCCCAGAGTACAGATGTCCTGTGTCTTGGGGGATGAATAGCGTTTTGGAGACCAGAGAGGAAGTGGATGCCTGGAGTTGGTTAGTGCAAAAGGTTGATGCTATTTATCAAGAGCAATTTGGTATGTGGGGTTCCTGGGAACTATATTTTTACCCTCATTTTATAGATGCAAGACAGCTAGAGAAGTGACAGGCAGTGGAGTGGGGAGTGGCAGAGCTACGGTGCACATCAGGCTTCCCGAGTCCCAGGCCAGTTCCGTGTCCATTAAACAGCACAGCCCTCCTTGCTGCCTGCAAATTCTCTTTCAATCCAAGGCTCTGTTCACAGTCCAAGTCATTTGCAAATTTAAAGAACAGACAATAAAATAGATGAAAGCCAATCAGAAACTAAGCAAAGTCCATTAAGATCACACTCGGTAACCCTTCATTTAGCTAACCCGTTCTTTAAAGAAACTGGCTGAACATCTGAAGTGTGTTTGCTCTGTAGACAGATAACTCTGAAAGTAGAACCCGGTCTCTAAAGAGCTTTAAGCTTTCTTAAAAGGGAGCAAACGACCCTGTGTCGTGCCACATAAGACATTAATCTTTAAATGTTACGCAGATGACTGGGGAAAGAGGCCATTTGTTACAGGAGGGGAAAAAAAGAGAGAGATGTGGGGTTTTTTTTTTTGGCTGCGCTGCCAGGAGAGCCAATTCCCATCTGTGGGTTTGATGCATTGTTTCATAAGTAACAGTGTTGGTTTTGCACAGGAGCAGCTCTCAGAAACCATAAGGTTTAATGCAGAATGAAATGTGTTCTAGGAGAGAGTTTTTCTTTGCTATTTTTGCAGTCAGTGGAGCAGGATGTGTCTCAGAAAGGCACTCTCCCTAATGCCCTCTGATTCTGCAGCAAAGGCGTCATCTGGTTTGTGGTCCTCGTATCGAATGTTGCTCTGTGCACCATAGACCACTTCTGGGATATTTTTGTCTTCAAAACTGTTGCCATTGCGGAAAGTGAGCTAGAAAACACATACATTGTGTTGTCCTGGGCAAGAGATGTTATTTTTGTTCTTTCTTCTTTGGTATGTCTTCCTTTGAAAACAAAAGTAATTTGGGCTAATGGAACATGCTGTTTGTGTGCAGAAAAGAGTGTGTGGCACTGAAAGTATTGGAAACTGCAGCTGTTGTTAGGGTCCTGTATTTATGCTGATGTAGTGCAACAAGTTCTGGACATAGAGCAGTTTGCCAAAGGTGGTTCCCAAGACAGGCAGCGATGCCGTGAAACTTGGTCCCCATCCTCACCCAAAAGAGTCGGGTGACCTCCTGGGGTGGGGATTCTACATTTTGCTGCTCGATGCTCTGGCTTCTTGACCACAGTAGGAGATACTGTAGACTGCTCTTGTTGGGAGGAAAACTGGTGCTGAAGTCAAGAATCCTTGAGGCAGTTTTCTTTACATGGATGTAGAGAGGTCTGGTTTTTAGAGCAGGGGAGAAACCCCACAGCCTAAAACAACAGCTCCAAACCTTTTGTACATAAACACAACTCAGAAGCTTGTTCTGTATCTCTGCCTCCCTACAAGACACACATGTTTGTACTTGACTTTCCTTCTCTGCCCCTTTTCTCACTCCCTCTGCAAAATAAACCAGAAATCCCCCTCCTCCCTTCCCCTTCTCAAAGCATTCACACTCAGGGCAGCTTTGCATTTCCTTTCTGTTTTCAGTGACGCATGCACTTAACTGCAGCTATTTTATCGAGGACTAGCAGTTAAAAACATACCAGTGGCAGTGTGGTTTATCCCAACCTATAGTAAGAGTCTGACCTTCCCGTTAGAGATGGCTCTGCTTTGCATGCAAGAAATGTTACCAGAATGCTGCTTTACCCTCTGGCATGCTTACCTCTCTACAGGCATTATCAAAGCACTGGATATCATTGCTATACCGCTCTAGCACAGCTCCTCCTAATGATAATATTTTTCTCATCTTAAAACAACTTGAACGACCATGACTAAGTACCCAGCAGGCCAGTCGGGAATAATCAGGTTTCTGCCTGCATCTTTCAAACAGAGCAAGGCCTGTAAGGCATCTTTGGGTCTCTGCGTCACACACCCAGGCTTTGGGGGAATTGCCATTAATGGCTGGGAACGTGTCTTGGCTTTTCTCTTAATCTCTTATCACAAGATTAGCTAATGTCTGCAAAGCCCAGGAGGATTGGGTAATGATAAGGGATCATCAGGCGAGATGGAAAGATAAGCATTGTTCTCTAAGAAACCAGCCCGGTTGCTTCCAAGGAGATAATTATCTCCTGCTCTCCGCAAGCACTCTGCTCGCACAGGCCCCCATCCCAGAGGCCCTTGGAGCTGCCGCTGACGTCCTCCTGCTTGTGATGGGGCACAGCAAAGCAGCAGCAGGGGAGTTAGTGCCTGGTTCTCAGCAACCCTGCGGAGAGCTGCAGAGTCTTGTGCTTCATGTGAGAGTGTGCAGCTGATGCCCTCCTGCTCAGCCTGGGCCACCTGGGGCTTTGCACAGCCCCTGCAGCCTCTGGCTCCGGGATCCCAAGTACCATGCGGGGTTAGAGACCACCCTCCTTGTGTTGGCATTGTCAGCCCCACTGGTAAAAGGGAGGATGGAAAAGCCACCTCTCTTTTTCCCTGCTCCACAAAGTGCTGGAAGAGCAGAGCAAACATCCTGCTGGATGTCTGTGTCTCAGCACACGGAGTAGCTGGGCAGTTGCAGGCGATGGAGCAGTTTGAGACATTCCTTTCCATCAGCTGCTCGTAACCTGTCTCAGCTGAGACGCAGTCGCCCACAGTGCGCTGCGCATTCCCAGCTGTTCCAGTGGAAAATGAGACTGATTCCTCTAATCCGCCTCTCCCCATGACTGTGTCTCAGGGCTCCCTGGGGCAATTATTTCTTAAGAGCTGATGTTTTAGTGAACAGTAGTTCATATCCCCGCAAAGCAAGTCTCAGGTCTCCAGCAGAGCAGGAAGGGCAGGAGCAGCCATCCAAAAACTGCTGGTGCTGGTGATTTTGAACTGAGGAATTGGAAGTGGGTTCATTTCCTCCACATTTTGGTGGTTGTGGCACAAGCCAGAAAGGAGGTGTTGGAGAGGCACTGGCTCCCAAACGACACCATCCTCAGGGGAGTGTTAGATCTGGGCCATCCCCTCTTTCAGAGAGGACCGAGGACTCCAGCATGTGGGGAGATGGAGGCCAGTCCTGCTGCCCACTTAGCAGCCCCTGGTTCTCCTTCCTCCTGCACTCCTTGCTGTTATGAACATGGTTAGCTTGGATTTACTCCTTTAGAGGCTCTGTCTGTGCTACTGACTATCCATTTCATTATCTGCTTGTAATTGTTTTGTCTTCCCTGATCTTTTGTTCACCTGTGATGAGTGTACAATCAGTTTTGGTCTCCTCTGACATGAGTTACATGCCTTTTGAACCCTGACTGATTAAACTCTCTTCCTTCTTCAAGTAAATTGGTTCCCATAGAGCTGTCCACTAGCGTGACTCCATTCACTGTCTGAATTACATCTTCCCAGCTGACAGATGGATTGCTTGAGGGTTTTGTGGTCATTGTGCTAGGCTTAGAAGTTTGTGGATGATTGTATTCCCCACCTGGTCGGCTTGCTTTTGTTGTTTTCTGGGACTTTTCTTTTTCTACTCTAACTATTAGTGACTGATGTCCAGTCTTCAGCCTGACTGTTCTCATCCTACTGGAGCCCACAGCTGCGAGGGAATATTACTGTTATCTACAAGTTGAGTTGCACTTTTGGGGCCCCTTGCTGGCTGATATTGCATAGTGTGAGGACCTGCCCCCAAACTTCACTGCATCTCGGTGAGAAATGGATGCCTGAATAGGAGTTTGAAACCTGCTAGGCCCTGCACCGTTGCATCTGATAGTTTTTATTTTGTACATAACTATACATAGATAGGTGCAAAACAAAGTGACTTTGAAGGATGAAGCTTGAGAGACTCTGCCAAAAGGAGGAAGATGGCTACAGATGAGGTGAGGGCAATGCCACGCTCCATCCCAGAGTCGTACCTGTGTCCCATGTGGCCTGGCATTCCCTGTCTGGTACCCTCTGCCCTGGCTGGGATGACAGTTCATATGTGCACAGCTCAATGGGGCGGATTAAACTCTGCTTCGTTGTTTTCAGAGGCTTCTGCAGCCCTTGCCTGGCTAGTGAAAAATGCTTGGAAAGTTGGCCAGTAACTATGTTAATTGGCTAGTACGTATGGTATTTATTTGAATGTCAATTTGATGAGAAATCAATAAAAATAATAATTCTTAGTATGAAACTGAATAATGAAGCAGTAGTAGAATTAGTGACATTTTTAGCAGAAAGAAATACTTTTTTATTACTTAAAACAAGCTTAAATTAACAACTGCAGATAATGATTCCCTAGAGCTAGATAAGGGGTTAAGGATCATTGCTCTCAGTGATGACAGGCTACTCACTAAATTTGATGAGTTATGTTTCGAGGTTAAGGTTTATAGCTCAGATATATTGTCTCCAAGTGAGTGAAACTTGGTTGACTGGCAAGCCAAATGACTCACAGATTGACCTGAAGAATAGCATCCCCCTCCCAGTCTCCATTGGGTAAATGATGTTTGGAAACCACCACTTATGTGACAAATTATAAGATTCATCTTATTTGAAGGAGAAGTGGAAAAGATGAGTGTAATCTGGAGACAAAGGATCTTGTGTCCCAAGATTTTGGCAGAGGAGCTGAGCGCTGATGTCGGTTAAAAGGCTGCTGTTGCTCATTGTGGCTTTGGGAAGCAATGAGGCTGACACCTATTTTGGAAAGACGAGTCTGGAGCACGTGGCATCATGCAACAAAGTCCGTGATGACAGGAACAGACTTGGGGTGTCCCTGCTTCTTACTGATCCATCTCATCCCCAAGGGCACACATTGTGCGCTGCACTGACGTGGCCGTGTGTAAAGTGAATTGTGGAATTGATCTGGCTGAACATCAACCTAGCAAAAAAAAAGTTCATTTTTCCTTTAAGCTGATCCACTTTCCCAGCCTGTTTCTCAGCCTGTCCACATACCTGGTTGTGTCAGCACAGCGCAGGGGCCGTGCAGGATGGCACAAGGACAGGAATGAAGAGGACAACGGTGACGCCATCAGCTGAAATTGCTGCTGATGGTTTCATCGAGTGAAACCACACCCCAGTTCTTATTGCCTTGAGCGTGGCTGAATATGCATTAGACCAGCGTGATGCTACCCACTGCTTTTCAGTGGGTTCGGTGTTAATGGATTAGACATGCACTTAGATTAGAAGTTGGGTTTCAGTGGAGTTCTGCCTCACTAGCAGCTTTGTAAGACAAGATGAGAGTCCGTTTGTGATGAAAAGCTAAAAATATCAAACAACTCTGGCAAACCAACAGTGGCCCATTATTGCAAACACTGTCGTGCCCTTTCTGGAGACATTTATCCCAGCACTGAATGCCTGTGGCCAGCCCAGTCCAGGTGCCAGAGTCCAGCTGCAGGGCACCAGAAAATCAGTCACATTTTCATCCAGATGTCACTGAGGGGAAGTTTCTTTCATGTTTCTGTCATATTTAATGGTGTCTGAGCTTAAAATAAACCTACTAAAGGCTCAGCTTCACCTTGGATTGCAGCTCCTCTGTAATCATTTACGCTGGTAAAAGTGGTGTAATTCACATTTCATTTATGCCCACGACACGGTACATGCAGCAGCAGGGGAACGTGGCCTCTTTTCTCGCTGGAACCTTTAAGGTTTCCAGCTCCAAGTGTAATTGGACACTATTACAGTGTTTTATGAGTCTTGTTTGCCTCTACTAAGAAGAACAAAAAGTAGTTCTTAACTCAAGCTAAAATAGCAGTGAAAACAAAGCAATTTGCATTGTAACTTACATTTGCAGTGGTAATTAAAGCAGCCTGGTTTGCTGTGTGCGTGGGGTTGAAGTACCCCAACTAGGTCATGTGTGCACCCTGGCAGCGCAGCCACAGAAAGGGGCTGGGGGCCAGCCGGGAGACCCAGCCGGGGATTTCTGATGGGTCACTGCTTCCACCCGTGTCCATGGGCTGCATGTTACAGGTTGCTTTGCTTGGATGTATTTGTGAGAGTGAACCCTTATCCCTGCTCATATTTATTGGGGTCTGTCTCACTGTAAACATATCCCTATTGAAGCTGGTAGATATAAACCAATTCAGGTAAATCCAGTGCAGAAAAGGATAGACCGGAGAAACATAGACTAAAGCCTGTCAGATTTATTTTTATTTATGTCAATTTCTACAAACATAAAGCAGCTCTGCTAGACTTCGAAGGAGTCAGAGAGATTCATGCTGTATTCCCCCATACCCTCAGGAGCTGCGTGCAAAGCTACACACTGGGTTTTGACAGCAAGGATTGAGCCCACAGCCTCAGGTTAAAGCTAAATTATTTGAGCAAGAGAAACAATCTGCAGACTGTGGAAAACAGCTTAAAGCCACCCATATCTGAAATATATAAAGCTTGAGCCAGAGCTTACTGAAGCCAGTGGTGTGCTTGACTTCACTGGCCTTGTCTGCCAGGAGATGACCGGTTCCCACTGCTGAGCTCTGCAGGTATCCAGGGAAAAGGGGACACAAGTGCATAAGACTTATCTGCAGTTGCATGCCTAAAGCAGAGCTCTCACTCCATTACGTCTCAAGGAAACAAACAGTCCTCATCCTCCTTCCTTCCTCTGCTTCAGTACGTGGAGCAGGAGATGGCTGTTCCAACAACACATTTCCAGTCTTTTTTTAATGTGTGCAAGTGATTCCATTTCAATGAAAGACTACTGGAGTTTTTCCCTGTCTATCAATCTGATGGTGGTGATTTATTGGCGAGATATGGAACTATTTCTGTCTTATCAACTTGAAGCAAAACAATCAGGAGTGGTTGTTTCGCAGTCGGGTTCAAGTGGGTGCATAGCTGAGTGAACCATGGCATCTCCTGGCAGTCTGGGATACTTTTCTGTCCCCATGGGATGCATCTGTAGCTTGTGCTGCTTTGGTTGTTTTGGGTTTTTTTCCAGGCCTAGGACTGCAAACATTTCACATGTTGGGGCAAGAATAAAGACTCTCTTTCTCAGCAAACATAGTCCTGCATTATCTACAGTGCCTCTGACTCAAAATCTCCCCCTCTTAGTTTCTGCTTCCTTCTCCACATCTTTAAAATTACCCAGGAGAGGACCAGTGGGTCCTGGCTTCTCTGCAGCCACCTGGTGACAGCTGAGCCATAGGCTCTGGCTGCCCTGGGGCCCCCAGTGTTGTGGGGGTCCAGAACCCCCTGTAGCCACAAGGTGGGCTGTGGAGGAGCCGGGGACTGCTGGGCGAGCAGGCACAGTGCCAGGGCAAGTGCTGGGAGCACAAGCAGAATGTCTGCGTTCACTGGCTGGTACCCACATTGCCTCTCCCTCGAATCCAATGGCTAATGCTTTCTTAATTTGCTCATCTGTAAAGTACTTAACATCCATCCACTGAATTATGGTTTAATTGTGCAAGCTTCCCTGATAATGCTGTTCGCTGACATGAGGCTTAGTACAAAATGTTGATTTCTTGGTTGCCTGTAATTGTGGTAATGATGCTCTGCAGTCATAGGACACTGGCTGTGCTTTTGGGCAGGAGGCACTTCACCACTTTGAAACCGGAGTTAACACAAACAGGTACCGTTCCTGCCATTGCCAGAGGTGGGGAAATTAGGCAGGGGACAGCTAAAGTTAATGTTAAGTGCTGCAGTCTCTGATTATTTGGGAAGAGGGCTCGAGGCCCTGGGCCTGCAGAGGCTCAGAGCAGCCCCACATTGAAATTAAGTGTTCTGTCTCCCACCCTGTGCCAGCAGGATTATAAATCCTGAGGCTGAGGGGAGGCATCGCTCTGGGGACACATGAGGAAAGTGCCATCAAGAATGTTTTGGGGTAAAGATCTGTAGCAAAGATTCTCGTTCAGAGCATTTTTCTGCACCTCCTTCAGGTCAGGCATCTGCAGACAGCTCAGGAAACCTGTGTCTGTGTCTCTGGGACTGAACTGGTGTTGTCATGTCTGACACTAATGGAGAGGACGTGTTTCTCCATTAGAAGTTTACCGATAATGAAGTGATTTCCACTTTGCTGGTAGTTCCAGTTCCCCTGTGGTTAAGTGAGGACTTCGGAGGTTAAAGTCTGTCAGGTCTGGATCAAGGTCAGGAAACCTGCTTTTGATTCTAAAGATTTTAATTAACTTTGCACCATGTAGAACCTGGGCATGCTTGAAAAGAAATATAGATAAATTTTACATTTAAATATTTGAATAGTGTCTATATCTTATGGCGGCTGTAAAAAAGCCCTGTTCAAGCAGGCTGCAGGAAGAGAGGAGATTTGCATAGCAGAATAATTGGTTTTGCAAATAAATCTGGTTCTTGAAATTTGTAGATTAGCAATAATATGTCTCCAGATGAGAAGGAAAGGTCATGGATGAATAAAGCAACAATTAAACTTTCAGGAGATTATTAAACTAAACACAAACCTGGCTAAATGCGTATGAGAGAATGTCAATAAAGGACAGGAGTGGCCTGTCAGGACTTGTGAGCCTCCAGGATATTAATGTTACTTGGAGATCTTTTCTTCCAATGCAGCTGCTCTTCTTGAAGTAACAGCCTTTGCAGATTCCTCCCTAATCTGGACAATCCATTAAATAACCCAGTTAATTTAAGCCATTTAAATCCAATAAGCCTGGTATGTAATGCTATAAAACTCTAAACAAAATCCTTGGAGTATTACCACGTTAACTGTTGCACTGCAGGCTCCATCCATGCCTGATGCTGGCCAAGTAGGTGCCTAGCAGGAAAACAAGGAGGTCTCGGCACAGCCCGTGCTGAGGAGAGGGAATAGTGAGGTTGTAGAAATGTGGGTTTTGTTTGGAATCTGAAGGAATTTTCCAAATGGGCCATGAAATAGATCTTTTATGACAGTGAGAATGAAGGTTGGGGGGAATTCTCATTTCAAAGTATTGAAAAGTTGTGTCCAGAGCACTCAACTTTTGTTTGGGGCTTTCAGAAAGGTCCTAAAATCAAATGTTCCTGAAATTAAAAGTTGTCCTTTCATAGTACTTTTGCAAAAGTGCTTTTGAAAAAGAAAAGAAAAAATTTATTTCCTTGGAAAAACAATTTAAAAGTCCCAAGCATTTATTGCGGAAAATACCCTGTGTTCGCCTTTCCTCCTGCAGCTCCGCTAACAGAAAGCACAGGAGGCACTGGGCCGACCATGCTCCAGACACCAGCTACAGCTTGTGAATCCACATCTGAGCTTCCTTACACAGCTGGTTCTGGAGGAAAGCAGCTGCATGTGCTGATGGGGGGGAGGACCATGCCCACCTTCTCCTGCCTTGGAGGCTTAAAGAGATCAAAGTTCTGATGCTCAGTAATGCTCCTGCTGCGTGACCAGGAGGAATCGTGTGTGTTCTCAAGCCTGGTGCGTTAACGATGAAGCCTTCAGCAGGAGGTCGTTTCCTGGCTTGTCCTACCTGCCCTCATCTAGCAGAGGACCACAGGGCAGCACTGCCAGGACCACTGCCCTTTGGGTAGTGGGAGGAACCGTGTGGCTGGTGGCACAGGCACATGCCCATCTGCGAGGGAGAGAGGTCAGTGCCTCAGTTGGGAGTGGGAGCAGAGGAAAGGAGAGTTTTCAATGCCTATTTCTTCCCTCTCCCGAATCTCTGGAGGGGGCCAGGAGTTAAGACATAAGGTGGAAATAAAGAATCCAGGAGCATTTCAGAGGACCGAGGCCCAGCCCTAACCGAGCCTTCCCTACCCGGGTGCCACTGGGGTCGGTGAAACTGCCTCTTCCAAGCATATTTTGCCTCTAAATGTCAGGTCTGAATGACCCCAAACTGTGAAATGGCTGCCTGTTGCCTGGTTTCCAAGCAGCTTATCACCCTCACTTCTCTCTCGTAGACACAGAGCGCTGTAGCTGGCTAAAAAAAGCAACACGCACAGGGAGCCCTTCGTCCAGAAACGGAGCCCAGACATGAAACAACCTTGCCAAAACAAAACATGCCACCACATATCTAATTTTCCCTTTGGGGATCATAGAGGAGTCGCATATGACAGAGATGAGTCATGTCGCTTTGTGCAGGTCTAGGAGATGCTCAGATATTACCTTGAGGAGGGCAGGGGAAGGAATTAGATGGAGCAATAACTCTGTGATGCAGCATTCCTCTTCACTAGCTCTGAGGGCATTTTACAAAGGAAGGCAGTGTCGGTATCCTTGTTTTAAAAGGGGCACTGAGAGGAGGCATAAATTCTCCAAGGCCACACAGCCTCCGTGTCAGAGCAAGGGTGAGAGCCTGGGCCACCCAGCCCTGCACTGCACCCAGGGGCCATGCTGCCCCAGTCACGCTCTTGACATTGGCATTATTGCCTGAGCAAAGGAATGCAAAACCCCACAGGCTCAGCCTGTGAAAAATGCGATTTCTCTTCTTTAATTACACTCTCTGCAAATCAGTGGGGAATACCTCCCCCTGCTCCTCAGGACAGGAGCATGGCCACGTACAGGCTTGTTCAGGGCATTTCGTTCCTTGAAATAATTCATTTGTATGTAAAATCATATTAGCCTTTATTGGCTCTCTCCACAGACCCTCCCAGCACAGACAGATCTAAACCTTGAAGTGCCATTAATCTTTGGTGTGCTCTGCCCGCTCTTCCGCATGGTACTTTGTGGCTGGTGACCTTCAACAGAGGATTTTTGTTGTACTCTTTCCCCAGGAGCCCTGGCAACACCTGCAGCAGCTGGTGCTAATCTTCCTGGAGTGGGAAGGAAGGCGGGGGGGTCAAGGCTCCTTCACGTGTACTGACAGCTGAACACCGAGCTGCTTTTCCCCTTGCAGGAGATAATTGCTGAGAAAAGGCCAAGTCCTGGCGTAGCGGGGAGGGTCAGGCAAATTCCGGCTGAAGTTGTTGTCTAAGCCGATGGCGAGCAAGTCGAGGCAGCCTGCGACGGTTGTGTTTGTACGGTGCCTGGCACAGGGGGGCTGCCTCTGCCCAGAGATCGGAGGCACCGTTGGGGGGTGAAAAGATGATGACAAGGTGAGGCTGAGGCCTGGATTTAGGAGAGAGCGGCTGGAAACTCAGTCCTAATTCTACTGCAGACTTGTGACCTAAGGCTCATGTATTGGTACAAGTCAAGCCAAATTCAGGTACATCAATAAATGGGCACGTTTGTGTTAGGTGTCACTGGATCTTCAAAAGAGACACTGGCACGTGGCGTAGTTCTCCCAAGGTTAAAGATGCCTTTTGGAGACCAGTGGGGCCATAATTAACTCACCTGATGAGCAGTTTACCCTGGCAGCTCTGAGGGAGCTGAAGGCAGCTCTGGAGACAGCAGGGTGCTGGGGGGAGGCAACTTGGGAGGGAAATCCGAAGCAGAGCTTGAGGTGTCTTGTCTGCGTGTGGCTCAGGGAAAGCCTGCTTGCAAGGCACTCTCTGGCTCAGTCTCTTCTGGTGTAAGCGTCTCTAGTGTGTAGTAAGGGTTGAGCTGACACTTCGGATTTTCTCTGCATTGTAATGTCTGCCAACCCTGATCAAATACGTATTTTTGCCATATCTCTTGGGGTTTAGCTTCTTTGAGACCTTTGCTTCTGTCAGATTAGACTTGGATTGGCCAGTGAGTTCAAAATTGTAGGGGGATAAGGAAGAAGGGAAAGGATATAGATGCACACGCCTGAGTGTGCACATACGCTGATCACCTAAACCTGGTTTGATAGGAGACCAGGCTAAAAATAAATCTATTTGGCAATTCATTGGCTGTTTTGAGAACAGATGATGAGTTGGAAACTTGCTGTTTTGGAAGGAGGAAAGCTGTATTGTTGCTGCTCACATCAAACCACATCACATCCCCTGCACCTCGTGCTGACACGAGAGCAACACAGGACACTCTAGGCCCGTGTTGTCTGCCAGACATCTCCTGCCTCCCAATTCCTGCCCTCATCGATCGTGTCTTTGTGGGCCTGACTCAGGTTTACTGCGTCACATGGAACCTTTGCAGATGCCAGGGCCCTGGCACTGCTTGCAGAGAGGAGCACGCTGTCTGACTGAATTAAATTCAAGCCCTTGCAGCTCTCTGTTTTACTCAGGCAGGATTGATCTTTTGTAGGGGGGTACCGTGGGAAGCAGAAATAGATGCTTGAGTCTCTTATCATTTGCACCCAAGGAAAGCACAAGTCACACTCAGAAATCGATGGTGCTACACCAGACTTACATTACCATTGCCAAGAACAGTAGCTGGCCTCTGTATTAAAGACACTTATGAAGGAGACGCTGCAGTTTTTCAGACAGAGAGGTGAGGTTGCAGGGAATTATTCTGTGCAAGGGGGGAAATGTTCCTCTAATAATTCACTTCCTGAGTTCTTAGGGTGGGATGCAGAGGCAGAAATCTCCATCATGCCTGAAGAGCTCCTGGAGGAGCCGTCTTGTGAATCAAAACTGTTCTTTGGTTGTTTTCCCCCTTTCTTAAACTACAGTGGATCTGCAGCCCTTATCATTACTATCACTTGCCACTGTCTGTCAGGCTTCAGAAGCTGAAGAGAAAAGGGGATTTTTTTTTCTGCTTAGTCCTTGGGTGAAAGCCATCAAAAAGTAAACGAGGCAGAGCTGGTGACACAGAAGGTGTCAGCACTTGCTTGGTGAGCGCGTTGAAGCAGTGGTCAGGTGTGAAGCAGGGGATTTGGTGGTGAATTGCGTTCCTAGTCCCTGAAGCCGATCTGGAGTCATTCAGAAGGGACCCACACACAGCCCCAAAAATCAGAGGCTGCTTTTAGAAATGTTCATGTGTGAATCGTGGCCTGTTACTGTATGTTACTTTTGCATCAGCTGGGAAACCATAAGGAGGTTTTCATAACCATCATTAGGAATTTGCTTTAGGAAAAATATATTGGGAGTCACTGTGGCTTGTTAGATAGCCAGACTGTGAGACAGCTGGGCTGAGGGCAGCACGGAAATTGCTCTTCTGGCTAAGGACTACAGCTGAGTGAGAAATTTCTAATTTGTTTCGTGGCTTTAACTGAAGGAAACTGGAGTGTGATGTATTTGGGGGGAGGCCACCTGAAACAAAGTTTTTTTCCATTATCCCTTGCCAAAATAGAAGTAATTGGCCTCAGAGAGTTGTATTTGTTCCACACGAAAGCAAAACTTTCTGTTGCTTTCTTGGATGCATTTACCCTGTTATTGCAGTTCTAAACAAAATGCCTTTTTTTTTTCCAAAGTGAAGCATTGAGAAGATTTTGTTCTGGCTTCCTCAGAAGAGGAATTTTCCCATACTGCCATTTTGACCCAAGTGCATGAGCAGTTTTTGCCGACCTGCCACACAAACTGCATTTTTTTACAATAAGTAGGAAAAAACCCACCCAGTCTCTAAGGGATTAAATGTTTGGCCAAGACTGGGCAATTGTTCTATCGTAACGCAGGGTGGAAGATGCTGTCAGAGATCTTCCCATTCTTTCTTTGGCTTGGGTCTTCCCTTTCGTTGTATTTTGTTTTCTTGTTTGTACCTGGGTATGAAAGCAGTGCCCAATCAATGTCAGGGCATTTCTCATAGAGGCTAGTAAGGAGCAAATTAACCATGTCCCCCCCGTCCTTCTCCCTGCCCTGTGTGTGACATTCCCTGGTACGCCCTGGAGCTCCTGATGATTGTGGGAGGCCAGCCAGCCTTGTCTGCGGCTGGAGAGCATGTGCTGCAAGCGGGGAGATGTTTTGGGGCTGGTTTTGGTGAATTTTGCTACCTCTGGGGCAGTCTTTCCTTGCCATGGCTGGTGGAAATCCGCCAATGTTCACCACTGGGCTCCTCCTTACCTTTCTATTTCTTTCTTACTTTTGCAAAACCCCAGCAAAAGCCCACTGTCATGACCCAGAGTGTTTTGCCTGGATGTTGGTGACAGCAGGTCTGACAGCGGAAGGGCTGGAGCACACATTGCTTCTGCTTGAGCTAGCAGAGTGGTAGCGGGTGACGATCCTTTGAAGAGCATAACAGCCTTCCAGGGAAATGGGCATCGGGGCTCTGGATCACTGCCGTTGTTTCAGGTGCATCATTCTCCATTGCATGTTAGCAGGGATCAGTAACACGCAGGCAAGCCCAGGAGCCCAGGTTGACTGTATCACCAAGGAGAGCTTGAAGTCAAGCATCATCGTCTAATTAGTCCATGCAATGCTTAGCAAGGTTATTTTTATCTCAAGCCCTTCAGAAAGTACATAATCGTTCCACCTTAATTCTTTCAAACCTTGGTCTCTGTGGAAGCCCTAATATAAACGACTGCTGTTTCATTTCTGTACATCTGAGCCATGTTGCACTCCCTCTGTGTGTGCATGTGGCCATACATACACACGTATATACATACACGCACAGAGTGACACCAGACTGATCTGTATTCTTTACTGCTGGTCTTCCTCTCCACCCTTCAGATAATAGCACTTGGGTTTTATTTCTTCCGAGCACTGCACGTTTAGATCTGCAAACCTCTAAGGAGTCTCCAAAGCAGGGGGAGGTGGGGGTGGGAGGGAAGGCAGAAATCTTTATGATGCTCGAGCTGATGTTCAGGCCGCTCTTGTAGGATTTGGGGCAGATGCCTGTAGGATGCTGCTTGTGGCTCTCAGAGCCATGTGAATGGAGTTTAGGGTGTGGAAAAGCCACTTTTCTAATAGCCCTCTCGTATTCAAGAGCAATTGTTACTGGTTTCTCTAGATTTCGCTTGTGAACACAAGAGGGCCATGTTTGGTGGAAAAAAAGGCTGACAGCATCTTTGCAAAGGGAAAAGGAGGCTGAGTGGAAGAAGCGAGCTGGGTGTGCTGCGCAGCTCTGCATCGAGTTTAATTGCGTATGGCTCTGAGATCATCGGGCTGGGGGGAGGATGCAGTGCCTGACTGTGATGATTAGCTGCATCTCAGTCACGTCAGCATCAGTCCCTGCTTCCCTTCTGCTGTTTCACCCCTCTGTTAGTCCCATCACTGTGGTAGATGAACACCTCTCAGGTTTAACATACTTATCCTCCCAGCACTAAGGGCTGTCATTTCCTTTCTCTACAGTGGGAAACTGACGCACGGGCAGGTTGCAGTTTTGATCCAGTAAAGGACACAGTCCTTCAAAATTAGCCTTAGCACATCATTTTTAAGCAGCTGACTTGTGGATAGTAATCCGCAATAGGACTGAAGTGCCTCAGCTCTCATGATCATGCCGTGGGAGGATCTTCTTCTCTGTTCCAGGAAAATCTCTGCTTTTTGTAGGTACCTGCCTGGTCTCTGAGCTTGGGACAACTGTGACGTATTAGGGTTATGGCTAAGATGTAGGAGGGGGTTCAGCAGGCTGGGTAGGTGGCAGATGGGCTCTGTAAGCAGGGCCAGCTGCAGCCACCCTGCAGGCAGGCAGCTGTGCAGCCACTTCTACACCATGTAACCGGGAACATCAGTAATGCACTGGGAGAACACCAGCCCCAGGTGGCCCAGCCACCCTCTCCTCTCTTCTCTGTTAAATCTCTGCCTGCTGCTAGCAGGGAGAGAGGTTACTGGATATAGGGTGTGAACTATTGGGTTTGTTACTCTGATTCCCCATGCCTTCTGGAGCACTCGCTACTTCCCTGTACATGCTAATATGAAGGGATATCACAGGGGGTAGTAGAGCTTCACCCTACGCTCATTCACTTGTTAACACTCATGTTAACAGAAGGCATATCGCTTAATGCACCAGGTGGTGCTGCTGAGAAGGCAGTGGGGCTGAGAGCTGGAGAAAACCCACTGAGAATAAAACAGACCTGAATGCCTTTGAGCAGTGGCAGAGGTTATTGTTCCCCAAGGATGGCTGCCTTTTTCCTAAGAACTCCTTTTCTAAACACTTAGCTAATTCCCTGCTTCTCCCCTGTTCTTCCATCCCTCCAGGCCAGCTGAATGGCTGCAGGGCATCGAGGGAGATGCTGGCTCCCTCACGAACCTCATTGTTGCAGTCTCCTCTTTGGAAAGGATTTAGAGCTGCTCCAGCAATTTTAGCTCTGCCCTCAATTCAGCGTCCCATTTGCTGTCAAGTCCATAAGGACCCGGCTACCACCACCCCCAGAAGGATGACAGTGAGGAGTCTGGCCCACTCCTGCAGTCAGAGGAGGAGGCTTGTTCGCACGCTCGGTATAAAAGGCAATTTCATTAGTTTGCAGCCCTGGCTGGGAACCAGAGCTGGCACCAGAGATTGTTTTTATGAATAACACCCTGGCAGAATAGAACTGGTAGCAGCTTGGGTGGGATATATATTTAATTCGTCCCCTTTCATTCTTGGATTGGCAAACTGGCAGGTTGCAGAGTAGTTGCACGTCTCTCACTGTGTGTGCTGTGAGTCACACCAGCGCTTGGGGTGCCCAGCACACGAGCAGGGCTGTGGTCCTGTGCTTTGCACATCCATTGGGTCACCAGCTGGCATGGGGACAGGGCTCAGGGTCTTTTGTATTGCATTCGCTGTGGGCTCCTGGCATGCCAGGCGCTTGCTGACTTAGTGAGAAACCCTAGAAAATGAGAGATCTTTAAGAAACAGGTAACACTGGATCAGCTTCCAATTGCTTTCACTTAATCCACTGGGCTGAAGTCTGTTGGTTCTTACTGCAAAGCCCTACAGAGCTCGTAACTTTTTGTGAGCAGAAAACGTTTGGTCTTCTACACAATTAATGAGAAACTGGAATAACAATGCTGAAGACTTCGTGGAGACATTCAACATCTCAGCATAAACTGTCGGGCTGTGAAGAAATTCTGTTTTGCGCCTATCTCAGGGGTATCTGAGCAGCATCCAGAAATCGCCGCTTAAAGCTCGTTTTCTGTTGTGAGCCCAAATGCCGCTGCTGTCTGCTGCACAGAAACACGGCAGAGGTTAAACTTCATAGCTTGAGCAAATAGTCTCTTCCTTGCCTTCTACTGCTGCAGCAGGCTCAGTTTCTCAGGCTGACTGAACTTTTCCAAGCTGCCAGAGTGATTTAGGAGCTCACAGGCAAGTTCATAGAGTGCAGCAAGTTGTGCACCATCTCTTTTGTGCAGCCGTGCTGCAAGGCAAGGTAAGTTAGCTGAGGTTTAAAACCACTCAGGCGTAGCTTCATTGCCACCAGATTGGGGCTAATGCACTTCTCTGGCCTAGAAAAGGGGGAGACCCAGCATGACTCTCTGCTCTGGCTACATAAACATGCCTTAATCCCACAAAAGCCCTGTCAGCCACAGCAGGATTTCTCATACTGGTCTCCAGTGGGATAAGAGCTCTCACTGAATCTGGCTGGAAGGTTTTTCTTCCAAGAACTTTATTCTGAGTGAGAAAAATGCTGTGCACTGTTCTCCATGGTGGTCAAGGCAAGATTTCTTAATTCAATCTTAAATTAGAAGAGGGGAAATTAAGGCAAGAAATGGGGAAAATGTCCCACAAATCTGGAAACAAGCTTCAGTGATAGGCAGCGGGGTTGGGCCCCACAGTCTAGCGGATGCTGCTCAGCCCTATTTGAGAGTTCGTTCTGTACCATGGGTTTATGGAGTGCGGCCTTTCCCTGTTTACAGAGATGAAGCACTTTCCAAGGTGACTCGTTCACCTTGAATGGGAGACAACTCTCCTCATTGCTCTGCTGGAGAAACATGCAAAGACCAGTGGCCTTCCCTGATGATATCACTCACTAGAAACAGCATCCAATTTCCTGATCCTTTGTTTGAACAACAAACAAATAAGATACGAGCACTGCAGCTACAGGCACATCTTCTTCATAAATATCAAGAGGCACGAGGCTCTTGCTTTAAACACCTAACTCTAAATAATGCCTCAAGCCAGAGTTGTTATCCGCTACCTTGAATACAGCCCCACTCCATCAGCAGGTTAAAATAATAACAAATAAAACACGGAATTATAGCTGTGCAATACTCGAAAATGAGCCTGTCACTTTGCGTCTGGGTTGGAAATCAATCACCAAGTCTTCGAATCAGGTTCTGCTATTAAGGGCTAGAAGCGGGAAAGATTAAAGACATGTCCATGAAAGTCTCTTTCTGCAGGTATGCTGATCTTCCACAATTTTAAACAGATCTTTTTTCTTTCCTTAGCCATGGTTTCTGTTATTGTCTTCCAAGTTGGTGTCCTTTTTGGCAGTTATAATTAACTATTATGTGTTAAAAGGATTTATTTCACAGATGGGCAGGGAAGAGAAGATTGCATTGATTTGACCACGTGTAGATGGTGTAAGAGGCACATTCAAGAGTCCTGTTCTCCTTCACAGCAGTAAGTGGACGAGCTGACAACAAAGCCCCAAAGCTTGTAGCATCCCTTCTGTTGCCTACAATTCTATTGCCTGCATCCCTTCTGCTGAATTCTCTTGGGCTTCAGAGCCAGCTCCACAAAAGGTTTTCCGGAGAGCAGGAAGCACGGCCAGAGCAGTGTTGCGTCGAGAGTACAGCGGTGCATCGGCACACTGAAATCCAAGTTCCATACCCTGACTTTCTGCAGCATTGTCAGTGCATCCCTGTAAAAAGTATTTTGCTTCCTGCCATGGGAAACAAGGCCCATGGGAAAGAGTAAAATATCTTGGGGCAGGAATTCCACTTGCAGGGATTCAATACCTCATTGGCAACTGTTCCTCACGGTCCCATTCAGCACCATCTTTTCTTACTTTCTTCTTCTGGCTACTTAAAAAAGGCTTCTCCCCATCACTCCCATCATCCTGTGGCTGCCACAGCAGAGGAAGGGGGTGCTCTGAAGCGAGCGGGAGGCCGGCGAGCTCTGGGCGAAGAGGCTCCCGTCGCCTTGACTGACAGTAATTACCACTCGCTGCGCTGTGGGTGTCGCGCAGCGCATGCTGGAAACAGAGACGGAGCTGTGCACGCCTCAACAGGTTTCTCCATTTAAATATCTTTTAAGCTTAGAAAGTGGAGTGCTTTCTGCCTTTACCTCTTTCCCCCCCTCCCCTTCCCCATTCGGGTGTTTTGAAAGAGTTTTGTTTTAACTAAACAGCGTTTTACATTTCATGCAGAACCATCATGTATTGCACGTTTGTTTTCCCTCCGCCGTGACAGGCTCTGACATTATTTTGATGAGAAGATTTCTCAGCATTTTGAAACTATGTTCAGTCTTCCCTTGCTTGGGGTTGCTTTTTAACCCTCTGAGTTTCAGCAGCCCTTTTGCAGCTCCTGGGGGGAATCTGCCAAAATCTGGGGGGCTCCAGGGACCAATTCCCTTTTCCTCTTCACTTAGCAGCCTGCAAACTGCCTACGAGATTTTGTCCACACAGGGAAATCCCCTCACATGGTTGTGCCGGATGGATTATTCTGCTGTAGATATGCTGGATTAGCAGCCTGTGGAGCTGAATTTAGTTTGGAATAAGAGTAAATCCTTGCCATACAGGCAAATCCTCCTCATGGAGACACAGTTCATGTCCACAGAAGACAGGAAGACAGCTGCTTTGCCAAATACAAGGAAAACATTGCCTATCTTGGCAAAAGGACCCAATATAAATTATTTCTTCATGACAGGGGCAAAGGTGTGTGAGGAGCAGACGGGGTGCTGGTCTTTGCATGCTGGGGAAGGTGTCTATGGGTGCAGGTAGGGGAAGAAGGGCATGTTTTCTCGTGTCTGATTAACATATGGATGCCAGCAAAGTTGGCTTGAGAGTGTCAGTGCAGGGACTGTTTTGGAGCAGCTTTGCAGCCCAATTTCACACCCAGATGCCTGATTCTGTAGCATTTCCTCTGCAGCAGTTTTCCCCGGTAGCTGAAGTCGCCTGGCAGAATTGGGTGCATGGGGGACGACCCCAGGGCATATCTTTGCAGAACTGCTGATGCCGGAGGCTTGGTGCTTCTGCTCCCTTCTGCTGACGTCTAACTTGTCTCACTCTATGGCCCAATAGGTCCTGATTTACGTGAGGATGCAGTTGCCCATCAGGGTCTTGAAATCTGTCCCAGCAGTCCCAAAAATCAATACAAACCCCAGTCATGGGCTTTTCAGCTTCATCAAATTGTCGGTTGTCCTAAAGACCTGTTTGGGAATGCAGGCAGGGTGTCCTGCAGCCAGCTGCCCTGCCATGAGCTGCAGGAAGGCGAGTGTCCTCCCAGCATTGCTCTGCTGCCGTGAACTCAATTCCCTAAGCTTTGATTGAGCTCAGTAATTTAATTCTGTCTTCCTGTGGGGTGGAGAAGAAGTAGGGGAGGAAGAGAGGGAAGACAAGGAAGGTGCTTAAAGATCAGTAGCAGTGTTTTGTGCTTGAAATTGGAAGCTTTTCAAAGCCTTCCAAAGGAGCTTAGAGGAGTCCGCAGGTAGGACGTGCTTTTAAATTTCCTGGCATCTCTTAATCATTAGCTGCATCCAAAGGGAATTAAAGAACATCAATCAACATAAATTATTCTTCATGGGAGCATCAGCAGTGTGGGCAGTTTTTATTGTAACTTAAGCAGGAAATTGAAATATCAGCATCAGAGTGTGAAATACGCCATTGCAGTGAACTGTTCTTCATAAAGCAAGAGGAGAAATGTAAAGAAGATTACACACTATTAGTCCCACTAGAATTTTGCTCTTAATCTGCCTTAAATTGAAAAATTGTTTGGAAGTGTTGGCAGCTTTCTCGTGCCATAAAACAGAGGGGGTATCACAGGCACATGGCACACAACGGGGATCTTGCAAGTGTTAGGACCGGAGGGATATCAGCACAGAGTAGCTGTGGTCTGCATTTACATAGAAGCTCATCAGGTCACCTTCGCTGTCGCAGCAGAGCAACGTGGCAGTCTTGACTGTGTCACCGTGGCCCTTTGGGGGCAGAATAGTGAACTCAGCAGCACCGGACGGTGTGCTGGGATGGAATGTGGCAGGAGGCAGCGGGGCTGGGTCTCCTTGTGTCTCACGTCTTCACTTGGTACCTTATGGGGACATCCCCGTTCCTTTCAGGCCTCAGAAGCATATCATATTTCATAGCAAGAAGGTAAATCTTGAGCCCCATTAGGGGTGTTTGGTTTGATTTGAGGCACTTGAATGCACAATTCAATTGAATTCCTAATATTGGGGGGGGGGGGGGGGGCTGTCCTTCCATCAGAATAAAAGAATGACATTTGGTAAATACCCAGGGAAAGAAAATTCCAGGAAAATGTCTTCCTGGCTCTGGTGGATTGTTTTGTTTCAATTGCGCATAATCATTTCACCCGATAATGTTGAAAGATTTCATTTGGGCTTTTGATTGTATTAAAATATTAAACATGGAATATAAAATTATAATAAAACGTTAGCATTAATATTTTAATACAATCCAAAGGTTGAAACAAAACATTAAAACTGCAGAGGAAACGTAGGGTGGGGAAGGCAGCCTATAGACAAGGGGGATTTATGCACATCATCAGCCGTGTCTGTCTTCTCTGCATTGCAATTATCTTGACGTGCGTACTATACCCATCGCCTGAGCGTGCATACTGCTTGATTCCCTCTTAATCTGAGAAGCTCCCCCTTTCTTTAGACTTAGGAAGAGACTCAGGCAAGAAGGGAAAAATGCGTCCTCACTATTTTTGTAAATGAATGACTCTTGATCTTTAAGTTCACACCAAAGAGACAGACGCACACAGAGGCCCTGTGCTCCAGGGCACCGTGAAGAATGTCACTGAGCTTGGAACTCACGGAAGAAGAAATTTCCTTGCAGGGAGAGAGTTTATGTCTACAGTATGTCAAGAGGAAAAGGAAAGAGAAAGAAAAGACTCTGGGGGGTGATTTTTATAGCATACATTGAGAGAAGAGACAAACTTTGAAAGCTCCCAACAGTTGACGATCTGTTATTGCTGCACAATTCCTGTTACCTTTCTGCTTGGAAGAATATGAATGGTTTCAGAGCAAATGTGGGCATAATGTTATTTACCAGGCCTGGCCTTATTAGGGACATTCATCCTCTTGCTCATAACCTGCCCTTTTATTTTGAGGGGAGCTGGGACATGGATGGATGTGTGATGAGATTATCTGCTCTGCCTCAGGTGTCCTCAGCACACTCAGGATTTTGGGATCGCACCGGTGCGGTGGTTGCACACACGGCTGGAATAGGTGTGCGTGACCGCACAGGCCAGTGAGAAATCAAAGCTGTGTTTCAGATGCAGATAGTCACGCAGGGGGGGTTGATTTCAATGGGAAGTGGGGCTAGCAGGGGAGCCAGGGTTAGGCAGGGGCTCAAACAGGGGTTTCATTTTCTTTTAGGCATGTCCTGTTTTTACCATTAGTAACTGGCTCTGTTGGGCTGAATGAAATAGGCACTGAAGTTCAGAACTACTCGGGCTATTTGAACCAATAAGCCTTGAACCTCCCCCTTTAGGTGTCCAGTGCTAACAGCATTACGTCTTGTATTACTGGGTAGAAGATTAATGGGTTGGAGAAGCCTAAAGAAATTTGCCTTGAATGTTTCTCTCAGACACAGAATTTGTGGTCATGGATTTTCTAATCTTCACATCTTCACTATCTGCTGTCCTTAGCCCAGGTTTCCTGGTGGGGGGCAGAGCCTGGCAGTTTGTCTGAAACCTCCAGTCAAAGCCTGGGAGTTTTGACCTCTGGTTTGCTCGGAGGTGAGCTCCAGCCATGGAAATGGCGCCTTGGAGAGGCATCATGCTTGGCGGTGGAGTTTGATGCCGTATTTAACTCCTGCTGAGGAGAAGGCTTTGAACAGGGAACGTCGTTTGACCTTTGGTTGTGCCTGTAATGCTTTATTCTCCAGCCAGTGACTGATGGGTGAATAAAAGTCCTGGAAAGTCCCCAAAGCCTCAAAGAAAGCAGGTAGCTTTAAACCAGGGCTACAGACTCTCACAGCAGGCTTTCAGTGAAGTGCTGAGGAGGGATGGGAGGAAGGGACACCTGAAATGCAGCCTGGAAAACCAATAGCAGGTAACACTGCGTCTCCCACATCCAGTCCAGCCCCACGGCTCAGTCTGGACTGGTGCAGTGCCTCTGCTTCCCAGTCAGGCCAGTGCAACTGGTCGCTGCATTGTCCTTCCCTGTAGCCCTCCTCTTCCTCACCTTGACACATCAGGACTGTGATTCAGCACAGGGCTTGCAGGCACGCCTCAGTTTGCGCATGTGCCTGTGGACTTTGGCAGAGGCTCCGCGTGTGCCTCAGAACCTTTCCAAATAGCAGTGGATTAACGAGGGCTGGGGCAGGGCCTCTTGTACCTTCCAAGCTCATCTGCTGCCGGATTGAAAAATCCAGTCTTTGCTGCTGTCTATTAGAGACTCTTTATCACCAGCCGCAGGGGCTCTGTCGTAGTCAGCAGAGGGGAAGGGAGGAGTCACATTATTTCTTGCGATTGGGAATCATAAAAAGGAAAGGCAGGAGAGATGCAGGTAGCAGTGCTGATTAGAAGAGGTAGCCTAGGCTATGGCTTTGAACTGCTATCCCCAGTTTTATGCTCTTTCCTTGGACATCTGCTGTTTTCCACTGCTGGATGTAAGGTAGTAGACTTGCGGAGCAAACCCCCTGTAGCTGTTTAACATAACAATTACCCTTGTCAAATCCTTTGAGACTGGGATGGCAGTTTGCAGCACACAACCGTTGTGGGTTTTGGGGTCACTTTTGGGGTTATGCTGTACCACGCAGAACTTCCCAGGAGCAGGGCTGAGTCCCCACCTAACTCATTTCATACGGAGTGAATGAGTTTGTGCAACAGTAAATGGTGCCCATTTGTCCCTCTGCTCTGGTGCCTCAGGAACTCGGGAGGAGCAGATCAGTTACAGAGAACTGGGATCTCCAGCCCGTTTGTGCCACAACGCCAGAAATCTGCCAGCTTATAATTAGCCTCCATGAATAATTCATTGCAGACACTGCGTCCATCAGATCTGACAGCCGTAATCGTTTTGCCAGCAAAATATGGGGTTTGTCTTATTTGTGAAAATGATTCAGGCAGCATTTTTTTTAATAGAAGAGGGAGGGGTACATGTGTCTATGCCTGTATATAAATATATAAATTATGAACAAATATATAAAAACATATATATATCTCCAGGCACGCACACACACACATATACGCTTTGCGTGCTCACCCTGTAATAAAAGCTATGTTTGTATAGCACGGATCAAACCTATCAGTGATGTAACTGATTAAACCAATTGGATTGCAGCAGGAATGAAGACATATTTATATCTGCTCTCTTTTACAGTCTAAAAATACCCTGTAATTCTGAATGGATGTGTTTTTAGGCAGCTGCATTTAGAAATACCTCCAGACCCAAATTTGGTGTTGTTTTTGGAAAGCAGGCAAGGAGATCAGAGTCTTGGGGTCTTGTCAGGAGCCCTCAGATCTCCTGTCTCTTTAAGGCTCTGTCACACTCCCTCTCTCTGTGCTTTCATTCTTAAATACGGGATGTGTCCAGGCTTTATTAATTTATAACAATAGCTGATGGTGCTGGCGAATGAATGGGGCTATGAAATATCTGACATGGCAATTAGGGCTGCTATCGCAGCGAGGCCTGATTTGTGCTGGAAGGGAAGTTGCTGTAAACCGAGGCTAATTAATTGCTTTTGGAAAAAAAAAAAAAGAAAGCCCACACACAAATGATCTGGGCCAAAATTCTCGTCCTGTCATGGTGTAAATCTGGAGCAGACCCACTGATTTTTGCATGGTTACCCGTTGTATATGACAAAGCCCTAGCAAGCACGCTAAGGGTGATATTGCAGGCAAGGTGTGTGTTGCAGACCAGCAGTTTCCTCAAAAATCAGCCTCCATTTATTGCCGCACACTCTAATTCCAGAGGCACATCAAGCGTGTTGCACAGAATCGCTTGCATTTCTCTCTGTTGTAAAGGGAGGCTGGTGCAGCGCTGCGCGGCACTTCGACTGTCTGCATTACAGATGTCCCCAGCTCGCTCGTGTCCGCACGCAGTCCTTTCAGTCCAGCTGTGTCAGGACGATGAAAAATCATCTCCCCGTTTTCTCCCCTCGTTCTTTGGCAGTTTGCTTTTCTCCCTGCTCCCCTGAGTTGTGCTGTTTAGTCCTTCGGTTGATGCCACACTTCAGTACAGAGTTGGGTTTATGCAAACAGGGCTGAAAAATCTGACAGAGTGATCTCAGGAGTGGAAAGGGTTTTAGTTGGCGGGGGGCAAGTTTTCTGTTCCTGGGCTGGTAGGTGCAAGGAATAAATAGAGTGGATGGTCATATCCTCAACGGGCAAAAACCATGACTGACTGATATCAGCCCGAGTCCGGGGACCTCTAGACCTCATGGTGAGTGCTGTGGTCCTGAGCATCTCGCTGCTTTTCCCCCTCTCTTCTCTAGCTCTTTGTCTGGTGCCCTGCAGGACCAGGGAGAGATGACGTATGGTGGAAGGAGAGAGACTTTGGTCAGCTCCTGAGAGCTGGAACCTGGGTGGTTTTCCATATTCAGAAAGGGTCCTCGGGACAGAGGGAAAGGGAGGGTTTTATTAGCTTTTCATTAGAGCAGACCAAAGCAACCTCTAGATTAAAATGTTTCTCTTCTAGACAGAAGGAGGGAGGTTGGGGGGTGGCCTGCAGTTGGGATGTTTAGAGATAACACCCACAAGTGCAAGCACAGGGAGCCGAGGCATCTGTGGTTCAGTCCCAGCTAGTGAGGTGAGAGCTGCTGATGGACAGAGTGGAGCAGGAACCAGAACGCCTGGGTTCTCCCCCGCTGTAACCACAGTCACCATGCAACCTTGCAAAAATCCATCTGCTCTCAAAGAGCCCAGACCCTACACAAACACATTTTGCAGCAATGTCAAAGGCATTTGACTCTGGACCTCAGAAAGCACTGGGAAACTGGGCCACTGAAGGCCCCAGCCCTGACACAGCATCCCCAGGTGTGCTGGCCCCAGACCAGGGTGGTGGGTACTGACTGCATCCCAACTCAACTTCGCTTGCCAGTAGCTTTAAAACAAGGCATCAGAGAGTGACTTCAGTAATAAAATGCTCTGCAGTGACAAACAGCAGTGGGAGAGGCGCTGGCAGAAGGTCACATGTGTTTCCAGCTCCTTTCCCCATCTCTGCTCAGTGATCCCAGGCAGAGGTGTGACACCACCTGCTAACACACGGCTCAAGATGACTGATCCAAGTAGAAGTGACAGCTCTTGGCAACACATCACAAGCCTGAAAATTCAAACCAGGTCCTCCAAAATGTTCAGCTAAGAGTCAGCAAGGTAGATTCTGGCTGCTGCCCCCCTCTCCTCTTTCACAGAGCAGTGATGGAGAAGGGCCCAGGGCACAACTCCCCCTGATGTCTCTTGCTCTAGTACAGAACATGGCCATGGCCCGTGGGGTTGGAAGGGAGATCTGTATCACAGTGGGCTCTGGAGGCAGCTCTTGGGCTGCTCCTCTGAAAGGACCTATGTTATAGCCCAGACTTGGTGCATAAACCCACCTCTTCCTCCCCATCTCCAGGGCAATGAGAGACACCCAAGTAATCACAGCCATTGGGTTCCTGCTGTTTTGCAGCGAGTGTGCTAGGAGGGATGCAGGTACAGGTACATTGCTAGGGCGAGGTGTAGTTATCCATGCATCCACCCAGCCCAGCAACACGAGGTCTGAGTGAGCGGGTGTGTTGATGCGAGGTGCAGAGGTTTTGGGGGGGTGTAAGTGAGGGTGGAAGCATGTCCATGACCATGCGTGGGGAGCCAGAATGCATGCGGGAGGTGTGACGGGCTACTGAGGTATGTGTGGGATGTGGAGAGGGAGGGCGTGAGTGGTGGGACAGTGTTGTGTCTGCGCAATGGCTTCCAATGGTCCTGTTATAAAGAACGGAGAGCACTGGGACCCCAGTTGTTTTTTTTCTCTCCGCTAGCACTTAAATGCCAACACAATAAAAACCACAATGCATTATTTAAAAGCCACTGTGCTTGACCCTACAAGGAGCTTTTCAATCGCCTGAATGTCAAGGAGAAAGATATTGCTGTTTCACTGATGGTTGGTGGGTTAACCTCCTTCTCATTTACAACGTGACCAAGGTGACAGGCAAAGGGATGCTGAGATGCTTTGGGGGGGAAGGAATGTGTGTGCACAAGGGGATGGGTATGAAACCAACATAGTCACCCACATGGAGCAACCCACGGAGCTGATGCTCTGGACTGGGAAAGCCAAGAGAGAGGCAGGATCAGTCCCTAGGGAAGGAATAAAAGTTTAGGAGCAGTAGCTCTCAGAAGAAGCTGGTCTCAGCCTGTGCTGTTCAGGCCTATCAAGCTGAGTTTGTTTGGTCTTGGTGGTTATTGGTGCTGGCACTGAGATGCCAGCAAGGCTGATGTGTCTGCCCATCTCAGAGCTAGGAGGCCACAATCTGTGGCTGCAGTGCCCAGGGGGGGCTGGACGTGTGCTGGGGCCGGGCCTGGTGTGGTCTGCTCAGAGGCATCAGGTCGTTTGGTCCTCGCTGGCTGGAGCTGCTCCTCAGCAGTATTTCACCTGCTGCCCCCACTGCCTTTTCTTGGGGCAAAGCAGCTTTGGCCATGGGCTTTTTATTGTTTGTTTACCAGCTGCAAGCCCGTCTTGCTCGCTGACTGCTGTTAGCAAATTAAATGTTTCCAACCTCCTGTCTTGTTCTCTGGCTTCAGAAGAGACTTTTTCTTTCTCACAAACTTTCAGTAAAACCACTCGCAAGGCTGCAAGTCATTATCTGTGAATCACTGTTGGAATGAGGTTGTGAGCAGTAGCAAAAGTCAGAAACTAGGATCTCTCTGTAAGCAAAAATCCTCAATCACTTTATAAACAACCAGTGGTATGTCTATATCTAGCAAATGTTGTTTTGGAGATGAGAAGAGGTCACCAGTTGCAGTGGTGGCATTTCACCCCTTATGACCTCATTAGAGGTTTTTCCCAAGTAAGTCACTAGTTTTACTTAGTTAACAATGAGACTGACTTTTTTTCCCTTGTCTGCACAAAATATGCGCCAAAGCATCCTTTGCGGGATGAGATGTACCACGTTAAGAGGAGAGATACTTAGTGCTTAGATGCTTTTCACATTCAAAGCACCTGAAAGGTGGTACATAGTAAAAGTGAGAATTAAGCTGATGGGTGTGTTGGTGATGGGAGAGCATGTTTTACTGGGCAGGGCCGTTAACTCAGGTGCTGGGAGGTTGTGATCACAGCCAGCTTGGATGAGGAGGTACAAGGACAGGTGGTACATTAAGGGATACCGGTGGTGGTTTGGGATCTGGAAGCTGTGCTCCTAGCCCTGCTGAAAGCTTTGGGGTCCCCTGAGGATGCTCAGTGTGCGGGTGCTCCTGCCTTGCCGTGTGGGAGGTGAGTCTGGCACTGAGCAGATGGTGCAGGCGCACCATGTGCCTGTTGCATGGGTGGGGGGAGACCCTGCACCATGTTCGGGTACCTCTGGGTGCTCATGTGAGCAGAACATCACCGGCTCTCTGTCCTGGGTAACAGGGGTGGAATTATTCAAGATTTGGTTGTTAACTAATGAGAGCTGTCTTGGTCACAAGCTGCGTTTTTTATTATTCTCCACAGTGATTTTTGATAGCCCTGAGTAAAGTACCCACAACAGTCAGCAGCACAAGATGAGGAGAGGACTGGCGGTTGTTCGTTCCCACTCATGGGCAGTTTGGAAATACCTCTTAAGCAGCTTGATATTTTTTGGCACCTGCAACGATAGGCATATTTGTGCCTCCCTCTTTTATTTGTACTGTGGAGGGACCAAAATGTCACAACTATAGTCTTGTCTTTGTAAATGCCACAAATACCATATTTCATCTCTCCTATACTGATGATGATGCTGTATCCCTGCCGCCGCAGGCAAGGCTACCAGGTTACACGTGGATGAAAAGTTGCCTACATCTAGCTAGAATGGACTCGGTCTCAAGGTGCAGTAGACAAAAAGTGAAATTTCCCAAGCATTTCAGGAGTAGCTGCAATGTTTTTGACTCTTATCTAGGCACCTAACTCACACAGACTGAAACTCACAGCCAGGCTTAGTCTTCTCACAAAAGCCTTTTAAGACTTGGTCTCGGAATCCAATATGGATTATAAATCATTAGAACAGATGAGGAGGGATCCAGAATGGATGAGGCACCGGTAAAATAGATTAGTTAGGATACAGAACAGATCTGAAAGCATGAACAGCTAGGGAGATTATTAGTTCAAGAAGATGAGATTAGATAGAGCAGCTCTTCTGCTACCCTGGCTCTCCTGTTCAATCTCCCACCCAAAACCAGCTTGTGCAACAATGCCAAAACCCAAAACATGCTTCCTCTAGGCTTCAAAACCAGGCAGCATTTGAATTTGTCCAGAAGTCTGCCTCCATCCTAGCCTGCCTGTCTCTTCTGAGATGAAAAAAGAAAGGGGAGGAAGGAAAGGCAAGTGCTAGCAGTTAGCAAGGGCTGTGGCCCAAGGTCTTTTCTAGAGTTGGGGTGCAATGGGCAACGGCTCACAGAGCTCATCAACTTTAGTTCTCTGGAGCTAAAAAAGAGGGAAAGAGCCCAAGCAGACAAAATCACTCAGTGCTTGGTTTTATTTATATCTCTGCTCCACACCAGCAGTTGCTGGAGTTGACCCTTTGGGTATCTTGCTTATTGTTGCTGGAGGGTTTTAATGTTTGTTTTCCCAGAAGCAATAATTCCAAGGGATGGAAATGCAGTTAAAGCTTCTTAAAGCAATTAACTCATTTGCTTGGGTCCACACTGCTGGATATTATTGTTAACTGGAAAACATTATCCATTTGTTTATATTAAAGAGGAAAAGCGAGAGATTTGCAAAGAGGAGGTCGCAATGAGATCGTTCGGTTCTAGCGGGTTGTAAACTGCTCATCTAACAGGAGTGAGCGGAGCGCTTGCAGACTCCACATGTAAACCGTGTAATCACCTTGTTAACACACTTTCCAGCAGTAACTTCCCTGACTCCTGCCTGCTCTGGAATATTCATGTGCTCGTGCATCATTTTAATGAACTTATCAACACATTCATAAGCTATTAATTAAACATTTATTAGTAATTATGCTTTGGGATCACCTCACGCGTAACTCGTGGTGTTATAAATACGACATCTCACCCCTGTGTTTCACCAGCCCAGTCCACAAGGCAAGACAGACCCCCCTGCAAGGTGCAAGGCTCCTTCCTTCCCATCCTACCCAGCCCTCGCCCATATCTGGCTCAGCTCTTGCTAATCAGCGTATTCTGCTTCCCTGGGCAACATGGGAATGAGCTGGTAGGAGAAAACAGCAGAATTCACTGGGTGATGGCCCACATTACCAAGGCAAATGTGTGCTGCGGGGCAGCAGCATACACAGCCATGGCAGATCCTCGTTGCAAATGTTACAGGGATTTCCAGATGAGAATTAATGGACTTTCCTTGGCTAGCGTAGAAGAAAATGTTCTACGTGTGGTTGTTTATTATTTCTGTTACAGTCACTGTACTTGCTTATTGCTTCCATCTGTTGGCATCAAACTATTGGCTCTTGTCTTATCGCTGGGACGTAAACCCTTCACGGGCAGGGAGCGTGGTTTGGTGAGAGGCATAACAAAAGCGCCTGAGAAATTTAGGTGCTTAAAGACTGCGATGCCTTGGAATCAGTTCCAGAGAGGAACTCAGGTACTTAATTCCCAGAGGCTTCATTCAAGGAGAAATATGTTCGATGGCCTGAAATATTAAGTGCATAAATTGTTACCTTTTAAGTCTTGTGAAGTCATTTGCTCCAGACCATCGTATCTCGAGTTGGTGCCTCAGGAGATCATTAGCTTTGTTGTACATGGCTCTTGGGGAACTGATCGACCCAGACCACGTCCTGCTTAAAGAATACTTAAACTCTTACTTGGGCATAAGTTGTTCTGCTTATTCTTCCTTGCTGCCCCTCCTCTTTAGTGCTGCTAGATTGGACAGGACAGGATCAAGCAGGCCAACTGGGAGATCCAGAATCATCATTAAAAATAAAACTGCTGTCTTCCCTGTTCTCCAGGCTGTGTCTGGATCCACAGCATCATTAGTCAAAGGAGCGCAGACTGATTTAGAGGGAGCCATGGGACCCACTGGCGGCTAGTAGCCTCCACAAGCAAAACTCTCTCTGTCCAGTGCAGGTGAGCGCTGGCTCGCCGCTGCCACAAGGGACCCACTGAATAATCCCGTGCAGGTGGCCCCAGCTTTGCCGCTTATACTCTGCAATTTGGATGAATTGGCAGGAACAGGAGATGCTGCACTAGGTCGTGTGCTGTTTTATAAATTTTAATCCTCACTTTTGAATTTTCCAGCAGAATGGGTTTGGTCTACCTCTGGGCTGGAGGGAAACTTCTTTTCGTTACCCTGGAAACATGAAGACGACAGATCCATCGTTCATTGGCAAGAGGGAGAGAATGAGAGAGAGAAGTAGATGACAAAACGTAGGGGGGGAGGGAAGGCCAAGGGAGTAAAGGGGCCTTTCAGAGGAGCCATCTTCACCTACTGCATTAAGGCTGGGAACGGGGAGTGCTCAGGCTGCCACCAGCGGTCAGGATTTCCCAGCACTTCATTGGATCTCCCATAGCAGCAGACTCACTGGAGCAATTTTGCTCAACTTTGACAGTAAAGCAATGGGTGATGGATTCATGTTAATATGTCCTTGCTCCCTTCCCAGCTCTGGCAGCCTGGAGTCAGCTCACACTTTACATACTTAATCTTTTACCTCATTTAAACCTGGGATGTTGTGTATGCGGAGCACACCCAAAGGTCAAAGAGCCGCTCGGTGAGGAAATGGCCAAGCTGCAGGACACGAGCAAGTGTCTTGATATCGTAGATGGGAACAGGAGGAATCCAGACATGCCCACTTGGAGGCCACCTCCCCTTCACAGGGAGCCCATGAGGACATCAAGGCAATTCACCTGATTAAAGTCAGGCAGGAGTTTACATCTCCTGCTTAATTGGCTTTGCGAGGAAGCCAGCAGGTTATTCTTGTCCAAGCAGCCACAGAAGAAGCTGTAACACCCAGTGTGGGAAAACTGACCGCACACACAAGGCACAGAAGGATAGGGTAGGGATCAGGCTCTGAATGTCCATGCCGCTCTTGCAAGCAGGCAGAAATCAAATATGCCCTTGGCTACAGGTGAAGTCAGGGCATTTCTGGGTGTCGTGTCCCTGGTGGCAGCTTCGGAACAAATCGGAGGAGTTGCCTCTTCTGCATTGTGGGGTCTGGCATGAGCATGGGAGGAACCTGAAGCTTGCCCTGAGTCTGTGCACTGGCATAGCTCCATCAAGATAGACATCCACGCTGCAAAGTTTAAACTTAGGGCAGGGATCTCTGCACTCACCTCTTGAGTTACTTAGTGTCACCAGGTGTCCTGGAGGGTGCAGGGCAAGGAAATCCGCAGTGCCACAGAGTCCCATTTTTTTTCCCCTGTGAACTGAGAGCTCTGGAGAAGATAAACTGCTCTTTAGTGTCTTGGTGAGCTCTGAGCTTCAATTAAAGAGAAAAGAATGCAGATTTCTGCCCTTCCCACTGAAGTTGCAGGAGTTAGACTCAGGAATTATTTTTTTTTCCTTGCTGGAAATTTGAGCGAAAAGCAGGTGAGAAAGGATACTGCGATGCAACATCTAGCTGCTTAAAGTCAGGATATGTAGTTCCTGCCCCCCTGAGTTCCCTGTGCTCACCTCCTGTTTCCATGCCTTGATGATATAAGTCCCCCTCCTGCACTTTGTCTCCCTGCTGCCCTCCAAAGCCCCAGCTCATATTAATCTTCTCTCTCCTTGCTGAGTTGCAAAGTGCTTAAAGGCAAGGGCTCCATTTTCCTGCTCTTATAAAGTCTCCTGTGCTCTCCTGGCACCATGCAAATAAATACATGGTAATAAGCAGTAGCCTCTCATCCACATGGCTCCCAGGGCCACAGGGAGCCTGGGGTTTACCCCAGAGCTTGCAGGAGTGCCAAGGAGAAGGTGTGTTCCCCTTGCCCTGCTGAGCTGCATCCTCCTCCATCTGCTCGCTCTGCTCCTCCCTGGTCCCCCAGTATTGCCTTCATGTCTCCAAGTTAGCACTTGTCACAGCCCCGTGTCCCCCTCTTCCATTGCCACCCTGCACCTCCCAGTGCCACAGCTCTGTTAACGGCCTCAGCTCACCTCTAAAGCAAGCCCAGGGAAGAAGAGAAAATGGAAAGGAAATATTTCCTTGAAGCAAGAAGATTACCAGCGAGGGCCAGGTAAAAGTTGTTGGTTTTGTCAATATTCAAGGAACTGTATCTGCTGAGACTTGTAGGCTGCCATCAGAGGCAGAGAGCTGAGCTGGCTGCATTTTAACTTGCCACTGCCATCTGCGGGGCTGTTGTTGCTAGCAGCGAAACCGGGCGGTCTCAGGAGGATGCTGATCTACGTTATGGTTATTATCCTCTTCCACAAGGAAGTTTGCAGTCCCTTTTCCCTTCCTCACCCTGTTGCTGGAGCAGTGTCAGTGTAGCTGCCAGGCAGAGTAGCGGCAGCAAGAGACAAGTGTAGCAAACACTATTTGACAGTGTGTTTTGGATGTATTTCAGGTGCAAACACAAAAAACCCGAGCGTGTTTGATCCTGGCTGTACCTGCCTTCCATATTCATGTTCGTGCGCCTCCATGTCATTATGGGATTAAAGCATCATTAAGCACACAACGAAAGCCTTTGATAACGCTCTGCCCAATGCTCCTCCTCGCCTTTCTTTTTTGCATTTCTCCTTTTTTTCCCTTTTTTTTTTTTTTTTTTAAATCTAGTCTTTTTCCATCTTCCTTCTTTCTTCTCCCCAGTCATTTAAGGGATGCTCTGGAGTAATCTCTCACCGAGATATGATATGGTTGAAAGGACTGTATTCTGACTGTCCTTTACACCGGTGCGTATCTCAATTTTAGCGTGACAAACTGGAGGCAGTGTCATCCAGTGCAAACCTGTGCAGCTGTATCCAGGTCCACAGTGGCTCTGCCAGTCTGGGAGAGCAGAGGACGTGCTGCAGCTGAGTTGGTGCAAGGAGGGTAGGGAACACAAGCAGGTCCCCAGCGTAGGGTTCTGGCGTAAATCCAGGAGTTATTCCACTGGCGTCAGGGAAGCTGCTTCAGATTTCCACCAGGATAGCAGTGATCGGTATCTGGTGTTCAACATCCACTTTGCAACCTCGTTACTGAGGGCTGCAGAGTTTCACGCAGCTGCTGTAGAATGCTAGTAGTATTTTTAATAAGGGTGCTGAGACCAATCTACTCCTGTATGGCAAACGTGACAGCAATTTAGATTGAAAGCCTCTGTTTTCCAGACAGACACTCAGCCAGTTAGTGCAAACAAAAAGGCACTTGTAACTCCAGTCCTTTAATCTTACTCTTTGCTTCATGATAGATAAGGCGTCTTGACATCAAATTGCACTAATATGGTCCTCTGAAGATTAGCACTGTGGACAATGCTTGTCGTCTGGCTTTCCCTGATATGTTTTCTGAGTGTAGCAAGGTCTAGTGGTCAAAGCAGGGATGCTGGTAGGGAAAATTGGCTGTTCTCATACTCTCCCTGCCTCTGACTTCTAGTCTGCTGGTGGCTGACCTTGCCTCTTGGTTTTTGCAGTTGTAAAATGGGCATAATAGATACTAATTGCTGGGGGGGGGGCTCGTTGGAGGATGGCTAATGATTATTGGCTTGAAAATTACAGAGGAGAGAGGGGAAGAAACAGAAGGAAGGTTTTGCAATGAGTGTGGGATGCAGGAGCTGCTTCTCTAGAGATCTCAGAGCTTTTTTGTACAGATGGTCTCATTCCTCTCATTTGAACAAAGTGGCAAAAAAATATAAGGTCAAGCGATTTGCCCAAGGTCATATGAAAAGTCTGGGAATGAACCCAAGTGTTGCAGGTGCTGGCGGCCTGCTGTAACCAGTGGGTTGTGCCGCCTGTTCACAGACGGGCTGTAAGGCTGTCGATGCACACAAACACCCCACCACGTGCTGCAGTTCCCCGTACTGTGCGTTGGGCAGAGCTGGGAGTGACTGCAGCAGCATTTGAGGGGGAAGCGATGGCCACGCAGCGGCTCTGCTTCCGCGCGTCCGGTGTAAGGCCAAGGAATGTAGAGCCTGGGCTAAATTCTGTTGCCGGTTTCCTTCCAAGTAAACCCAGAGCAGCCTCTGGGAGAGGGGTGCAGACTTGCTGGGGTGGGTGTGAGAAAATGATGGGAGCCTGGAGGCACTGTGTGTCTTCCCAGGCTCAGCAGCATGCTCCCCCCACCTTCCTAAGGGCTCTCTCAAGTACCCCAGGCATAAAAAAAGCAGCCCGAAGCCCACCTGGATCTGCCACAAGTCTGTGGATGAGCCCCTGCTGAGCCCAAAGCCCTGGGCTTTGCTTTTGTTGGTCACTCAGACCACCAGAATGAGGTTGCTGGGCTCAGCCCTCACCCTGAACAGGGCTGCATGGGCTGTTGTCAGGTGGCTCCTCCAGCCCATGGCTCACATCCACCCTTCAAAGAAGCTTCACTGCTTCCATGGAGATGGGCCTGTCCTAGTACATCACTATTCATCCGCCTGCTTGGCTTTGAGTGGATTTAGCACTGAAAATGAAGGAGACTCACCTCCCTACAGCTCCCAAAAATCCCACGCTGTGCAAGATGCCGCAGAATCTCCCTTCTGCTCGGTGCAGAGGGGCCGTACCCTGACCACACTGCCAGGCCAAAATGCAGCATCAGGGGAGGGGAGGCATGAACACCGCTCTGATGCCATACTGCGATCGTCCGTGACTCCATCAGCACCGGAGGAGATGGGAGGTGTGGGAGCGATGTCAACCCAGCAGGGAGCTGACAGCAGCCTCTCTGAGATCAAACTGTAGAAGACTGGGTAAAACGGACAGGGGAACAGAAAAAAGGAGGAAGATGCCTCAAGTCAATTACACCAAGAAAAACTCTGCATGAGGTGAAGGAGCTTCACAGTGGAGCCAAGGCAAAACAAGCAGCTGAAGTCGAGAAGCAGATTAGAGCCCTGTGGCCAGGAACAGCAACCAGCCCCGCATGAGCAGCCACAAAGGGAAGGGTCCAGCAGGCGATGCCAAGCCACGGAGAGGCGAGGAAGGCAGTGGGTTAAACACGCAGGTCTGGGAGAGGACGTGAGGACTGTGCTGTGGGATGTTAGATCCTGAGAGTTCCCTGCTGGGGCTCCCTCCGGAGGGGCCTTGCTCAGCCGACTCGTGGTGGATGAAAACAGCAGTGGATAGGCACCGGGGGCTTGGAACACTCGCAGGTACTGCTGCTTACCCAGCTGCAAAGACTGCTGGATAAAACACCTCTGAAGTGAGGAACCTATCTGCACACTGCAGGCACAAGGAGCTCAGAGGTGTCTTTTGTGATTGACTTTGTCCTGAAAGTTTGCAGTGATTCTTTGCCTGGGCAATGCAGCATGCCACAGGCTGGAGCAGCTGTAGCCAAATCCCTGTTGCACCGGCATTGATAGCTTTGTGCGTGAGTGAGGGCAGTCTGGAGCCAGGCCCTGCTTGCTCCTCGCTCCCGGGCAGCGCTGCTCTGGCTGCCAGGCTCCCAGGAACGGGAGCAGCCCTCTTCCTGCCCGCAGGGACCGGGCTGCGGGCACGCAGCTAGTGCCAGGCATGCCGTACCAAAGGATTCCTGCGCTGGCAAGAGCCTTTTGTTGTTGTTGTTTCAAAGGCTTTGAAATGCATGTTTCATTCTTCCTTGTTCTGACATGACAAAGGACTATTTTAATAGCTATGTATTAAATCTATTCAGGGAGAGAAAATGAAGGACTGGTTTAGCCTGCAGTTCAGGGAGTTGGTCTGTTATCAATAGCCTGTTTCCACCAGAGTTCAGCAGGAGATGGCGTCAGCCTTGCCAGGGTCAGCGCCGGAGCATTCCCAGCCTGTATTCCCCGGGTGTCGATGCTCAGCCTCGAAGGGGGATGTATAACAATGCAAAGGGCTGATTCTTCCCTCCTGTCCCTCCCCTCCTGCTCACAGCCTGGAGATCCCTGACTTAGGGTGCTTCCCTTTGAAATATTTTCATGCCAACATAAACAGAGCTCTCTCTCCAGCTCCTGGTATTCTGGCAAGCAAGGCCCTTGTGCCAGGCTCCAAGGCAGAACAGGCCAATGACACCAAGCTGTCCCTGGGAAATGTGGTTTCGCAGCACTTTCCCTTGGCTGCAGCAGAGCTGTGTCCCACACTGGGACTGCCCACGCCTGATAGAGCTGGCCGGAGGATCGCAGGGCAGGGAGAGAGGTAGGCATCGCAGTGGAGCTTGTGAGGCAAGGGACCGAGAGAGTGACTCAATATGTGAAACTTGACAGCTCTGTGTCGAGGTCTGGCCACAGCACAGGGCCACGGAGGGGAACGAGGCTCATCAAATTGAGCCTGGGAAGGTTTCCAAAACCTTGTCTTCACGAGGCAACAGCGTGCAGGTTTGCATAAATATCTCTGAAATTCATCAAAGAGCTCAAATGAAATACGCTAAGGAAGGAACTTCTTCTGCATTTAAATCTGCGCACAGTTGCTCCCCTGTCTTTGAAATCCAGCGATGCCCGCCCCTCCATCAGCCTAGGAGCAAGGTACATTCCAGATGGTTCCCCCATCCTAAAAAACTGCACTGCACAGCCGATTAAATTCTGCTTGTTGTAATTAAGCCCGACACAATTAGCTGTCAAGCAGGGCACTCATCTGTTTTATGTTGCAATCTCTTCAACAGGCAAGGCTGCTAGACAAGATTGTCACTTTTCGAAAAGATTTTCATTAGTTACCCTGGGCTCTGTGTCAGACTATGAAATATAAAAATGTGCTCTGTAGCCAAGTCAGGGAAATTCTCATTTAATGTTCCACACAGTATTATGAAAGTAATGTACTCTGAAAATGAATGCATTTTGGAACATTTCGGAAGAAATGTAATTTGTCTGCTAAGTAATAACTGCATGTTCATGAATTTACTGATTTTTTTCAATATGCCTTTCGTAAAGTTGGGAAGACTTCTTCTGACCTAAAATGAGAGGAAGAGAAACTGTTGATTTTAATGTTCCTCCTTCCTCCCTCCCTCTCTCCCTCCCTCTTTCATTCTTTCTTTCTTTTCCGTCACTTCCGTGCACCCTCGGTGTAAGAACCAGGCAGTGTCCGATAAAAGTGGAAGCTTGTCAGGGGAGAAATATGCAGCTCAAAATGGAAAAGACAAAATAATTGCGGTCAGTGAGGAACAAGGGAGTTCCATCTTTCTGTGCCTTTAAGAACAGAGAGCAAGAAATCCCCTGTTGCTCCTCACAGTTCAACAACCAGCATCTGTCAGTGGAGATGCAATTACAGTTTCCCTGTTTTGGTGGGACTGTGAATTTTCTGCATTGCTAATGTCAGAGGCTAAGTGGGGGTCAAACACACAGAATGGCAGTGCTTCTCACCACCAAAGTTCAGATGTGCAATCGGAGAAAATAAGGTAATATTCAGGCTGTCAGAGCCTTCTCCTTCCTTTATAAATAGATGTTGGACCATAGGACAAATGCTGTAACCCAGCCGGCGCATTGCCTCCCTCTGCTCCGGTTCACCTCGGGAAGAGCCATACGTTCAGCTCCAATGCTGAAGCGTTCGTGACTCTGGGTTCAGATCTGATGGTCTAAACTGGGGATCTTGCATAGCCAGGGAGAGGGGAGGCAGAGCTGAACAGCCACCCAAATGCTGGCTGAGCTTTCCATCAGAAGAGAAACGGCTGAGCCAGAGTTACTGTGTTCAACCAGGCAGGAATTTGGTAGGGGGCAGAGGGGGAAGAGGAAAATCTGGATTTATGGCAACAGGTTGGAAAAAAAGAGGAAAACAGGTGAGGAACTACAGTGAGAATTGGGACTGTAGTCACAACTGGCATGAGTGAGCTCAGCAAGCTTCTGCCTTTACTTAAGACATGATTTTGATAGTTGAAGGCTGACATGGTCCAGACCTGGGCGAGCCAGCAGAGCTGAGACGGTGGAGTCACTGCATCCCTCCAAGCCGTGGTTAGAAGTTATTCTCCTCTGATCTGTTATTACCCCCACACTTGTGTACTTACAGCCCTGTGTGGCCTTCAACAGGAACAAGTAAAGAGTCGCATATATTACTGTCTTCATACATCTGAACAAATTGGGGTTGGCAGTTTATATGTTGAGATGAAATATACTTTTCAGATCATAAGAAGTTATGTGCTGAAGTTTGAACCCTGCTGTGACAGGCATTACCCAGCTTTGTTTGCTGCCTGTTACTGGCCATTAACTCCCCGGGGCAGGCTCTCTTATTCAGAATTCAAGTGGCTTTAATCAGGCTTCGTTTACTCTCCTTGGGAAGGAATAAAGTTCATTCAAATTAACACCACTTTATCTCCAAGTAGAAGCACCCCCACATGAGGTTCAGTGTGCATTTTAAAGATTTATCTTTTATGGCACACCTTTTCCTCACTCAGATTTCCTTTGCAGCAAGGCCTTTTCTTGAAAAAAGCTCCCATTTTCCCAGGAGCAGTTCTGGAAGTTGTCTCGTTCCTGCCCTGGGTGTCTGCACAGGGCCAGGAGCTCGGGGCTGGAGCGGAGCCTGCTCCATTAGCATTCAGCCGCAGAAGGAAGGGCAGGAAAAACTCCGCAGAAGAATGAGACGGAGCAAATAAAAGCAGAGCGGGTGAGCAGGAAAACATTGTCTCTTAATTGAGCTGGGGGAGAAGAAGGAGTAGTGGTGATTACAAGGCTTGCAGATCTTTGTTTACGAGAGCTGCCTTCCTGCGATCTGTCTCCATCGGACAGAAGCATCCAAGCTCTACCCTTGGGAGAGCATCACACAGGGAGGAACTGAACCAGAGCGGCTGTATGCAAAGCATGTGGGGTGCATGGCTGTGTATGCGCCGTTTCAGTGCTGTTCCCAAATGCTGCAAGCGCTTTTGGTCCAAAACGCAGAGCGCCAGGGCTTTTCCTCTCCAGCATGTTCCCTTGCTTCAGCCAGGGGCAGAATCACCATGGAGTAGTGCAGAATAAAGCTCTCTTATCCCCAAATGCCGATCATAAAGATGGTCACATGCACTGTGGCGTGCACGGATGGGGCAGAACAATGCGGAGTCACAGTTCATTTGCCACAATGACAACCTGCATAAACAGAGTAAATCTAACACGTCTGAGACAGGAGAGACCCAGGGTGTCCGTGCTGGAGAGCTCAGCTGCACATGCATGGGGGCTGTTTGACCGGGTCTCTGGACATCTGCTCTCCACCCTGAGCTACTGCTCCAGCCCAGCTGCCAAAGCTTTCGCATCCCAGAGAAATGACTCACATCTTTTTTTACACTGGGATGAAATGCCTGGGCAGAAAGAGAGGGTCTGTGCAGGAGACACAGATGTATGGCAGCTCCGCTCCAAGTCCTCCAGCCATCTCCTGAGCAGGCAGTGATCGGTCTGGCGGATGCTCCCCTGAACACCCGGCTTCCCCCGCAAGCTGCTCGCTCCGTGTAGGGCTGGAGCCTGCTGTGCGGCTCGGCTGGCACTGGCACCCCCAGGGATGCTGGCTTTGCTGCTGCAGGTGGCCGGCACGTAGCGGGGATGTGCTAGCAGGGACTCTTGGCTTGCTGCGACTTGCTGCTTTATTGTAAATAGCTTTGGCCATAGCTGCTGTGATAACAGTAAAAACCAAACCCCCCAAAATCCCTTCCTGCTCCATCCTTTAGCTGGATCTGCTGCTGGCAGAGGCTTTGCCAGCACCAGGTGCAAGGGGCTGCTCAGGGGGTGCAATGAAACCCAGCTCTGATTTTTGTGTGGCTGTTTAACCCTCTCCTTCCTCCATTAATAGTTGTCAATGGGACTCCCTCCCTTCCTGAGGGGTATTTTCCCCTTTTGTGAGTGTTTTAACGCTGGGAGAAGAGTCAGGAAGAGATCGCTGAAAGAAAAAGACCTCCAGGTACTGGAATAAACCTCCAGGTGCCTCCCTTCTCCCCATGCCGCTGCTGCTCACCACAGGCTGGGATACAGACATAGCCCTGTTTGGGTTCTTGTTTGGCTTCGGTTTGGGACATCACATAAGCAGAGGCCTCAGTATTTACCCCTGTGCTTGCATTGAAGCCCATGCTTAAGGAGACTCACAGCCCTTTTGCTTTCTCCTCAGCATCTCTCTGGCGAGGGCCAAAGAGTCCTGCCAGTCCCATCTGGTTTATCCCACTGGACCATCGACTGCTACGCACTGCACAGCTCCCTGATGCATTCAGAGCCTTCATTAGGTTTCACTGAAACCCCACGTTGGCGAAGGTTTTACCGCAGTGACCTCCTACACATGGCAAACCACAAGTATCACTCCAGTTCTCCGAAAAGAACCTGAAGGGATGCAAGAGAAGCTCTCTGTTGTCTTTCAGGTAAGCAAATTTAAATATGTAACTCTGTCTGACAGTTTCAATTATTATTCTTTTAACCGCACTACAAGAGAGGAAAAAAAAGAGATTTATCACAAAAGACTATTTTGGGGTGGGGGGGGAGGACTGGGGAACTCTAGAATGTTTTATTTATGGGAAAACTGCAAATTACCTTAATAAATTCCTTTACTAAGCTGTGTCAGCTACTAAAACATTGTTCTTTGTGGGTGAATAACTTTTAATTTGAGTGTTCTAGTATTCAGCAGAGTGAGGTAATGGATTAGCAATTGCCTGTATTGTAAATGTCATCTTGGCGTAATTAGGGTGATTATTGTTAACCAGTGGAGTTTAGTATTTATCTGTCACTGGGTGAGAGAATATAACAAAGCCCCAATTAGTTATAAATGGTGGTGGGTGGTGGGAGTGGAACGCAGCCTCTGAAATGCTATTTTTGTTTTAAATTTGTTTCAGTGTTTATTTGGTTTTAACATCCACATTAATGTGATCTCCCCCTGACAAGAGGGATCGCGAATCACGTGCACATGTAGATGCCGTGTGTGTCGGGGCAGGAATTGCAGCGGAGAAGGAGCCAGGAGCGGGAGCAGCACTCCAATTTACTGCACAAAGCATGGGTTGCTGCCTGCCTGTTCCGAGACAGGTATGTGTAAACTGTCCTCCACTGCGCCCAGCTGGGAATACATGAGATCCCTGAATCTGTCCAGTATTGCAGGCTCAAGAAAGCGTAAAAAGGTGTAAAAAACCCCTTTTTTAACTGACTCCATCCTCATTTCTCCTTTCCTGATCCACTCACCTTTGTCCCTTTGCCCTCAGAGTTGTATTTGCCCTTCAAATGGGCCAAGTGAATGTTTGATCCGAGATAACAGTCACTCCCCAAGAAATGGGAGCAGAGAGGCAGTAGAAGTTCACATCAGTAGAAAAGGGATGCTAAGTTGCTGGAAGACAGCAAACGTTACTCCAGCTTACAACCATCTCTGATTGCGGTGCTTCTGCTAGCTCCAGTTCCCAAACATTTGCACCCACTGATGGCAGTGCAGTTTAAGTGGCCTTTCCAAATCCAACCTTCAAAGCAGCGGTGCAGTCAGTAACCACCTGATGGGCTGCGCCCGCTGTGTCATCGTCTCTGATGGACACCAGCATGCCCAGACTCAGCGCCGACGTCAAGTTTTAAGTCTTAATTCCCATTTAGGCTCCTCGCTGCCCATTCATTTCTAACACCACTGTATTTCTGATGGTCAAATGGATACTTAAAGAGGAAGTGGTCCGAGTTCAGCTCTGCAAGGGAAGGCATACAGAACCTTGTTACAGGCAGCTGTGGAGCCATGTCCCCATTGGAAACATCATCTCCTTTCCCCCCAGGGCAGTCAGCAGCTGGCTCAAGGCACCAGGGTTAATGTCCTTTGCAAATACTTATCCAGCCTAATAGAACTGGGGATATTGCTATCACTCACAGATATTTCAAATCCTTCCTCTTAATCCTGACAAGCTCTTGCCCTTAATAACTTCAGTGGGACTTTTGCCAGAGCAAAGACTGTCAAGTCAGATTCTCAAATGAAATGAAAAGAAAAGCAGGAAGGGAAGTTCAAGGTGAGGGGTTTTTTTCCTTGGTGCTTTTTATGGATGTTCATAGCTGGAAACTGGTTTTTTTTCCTTCTGATTATCTAAATGATGGATGAGTCAAACGTCCTGAGAAATGTTTCCAGATCCAGACACAAATGACAGAGGATGAACTGAGCAAAGCCATCAGGGGCTGAGAAAAGACAGAGAAAGAAGACTTAGAGAGCTGATAGGGAAATAAAAGACTCAGTGGGAAGAAAGAAAGAGGTTTCAGAGGAAAGCAGGGATCATGTACTTAATGAAGCTTACACATAGAAAGAGTTTATACATTTTTAATTAATGGATATTTAAGTACATTGTAATAATCAGTTGGTTTAGGCTATCTCAGACAACAGGTTGCTTGTGGCCACAGTGTATTAGGTGGTAGCTCTTTAAATTCTTTGGAAACCTTTTGCAGTGCTCAGCCTCCTGTGACACAGATTATCTCAGCTTTCTTTAAAAATGAGAGGAACATCCCTCTCCATGGCAGAAAACCTAGAAAACATGAAGCTGAGAGCCACAAAGCAAATAAAGATCCAGTTCTTGTTTTAAGACATTCTCTGATTGCTGGAGATGCTCCTACTCTAGGGAGGGAAGAGGCTTGATCGATGGTTTGCAGGGTTTAGGGCAAGCGATGCTGATAAGCAATGAGCCCTTGTCAGGATATGAGCCACGGGAGACAATGAGCAGCAAGAAGGGAAGATTTGAGCTGCTCTTAGGAAGAACTGGCATTTTCCTGCACCCTTTAAAAGCAGGCACAAGGTGCCATGGGATCCCTCCAAGGCACCAGCTCAGAAAGAGGATGGATCTTTCTCTGCCCAGCTCAGCCTTGTCCAGCCCAGCACCATGTGAAGTTTGGGAAGCTACTGTCCCCCTGGGGAGCTAGTATCCCTCCAGGCCCAACCCAACCCTGAACCATTTGTTCTCTCCCAGTGTGCAGCGATTCACCTTTTCACCCAAGGAAGGAACTGATGTTGCCACCTGAAAATCTGCAACATCTCTGGGAGGGTCCGTGAGCCCGCGGCCACAGCAAGGTACAACTGCAGCAGCCAGAGGCTTGCCAATAAAAATAGGATTTGACCTGGTTTGGAGTGGGTGCAACCTGGATTTACTTCCCACAAGACTGCACAGGTACTGCTTCCATTGTAAACTATATAAAGCTTGTAAATACTCAGTAAGCCTAACTTAGATCCCAATTATACCTGAAACAAGCCCATAAATCCAATGTATTTTTTTGCAAATGCAGCCAAAGTTCTGCTATTATTTATTTAGATGCATCTGGGAGCTTACAAATTTGCAACGATTTGCCAGCACAAATATTTTTCAAAAGCATGTTTCCCCCCTTCTCTGTAAATATTCTGCCTCCGGCCTTTGTGGGGAAAAAAGATGTTTTGGCCAAAATAGGAAAAAATAAAAATCTATAAGCATTTTATAGAACTCATCAAATACAATTTTAGTTTAGTTTTACAGAGAAGCAGGACTTTCTATTCTCTTCAGCATCTATGGGAAGGTCAATATTACTTCTATAAAACCTTCAGCAGCAAGATTTTTTACATGGATATTTCCACTTTCCATGGAAAGTCAATAGATACACTCAGAGCAATTCTTGAACAGAATAGGAGGGATCAAAAGGGAATTTTTGAGAGGTTGAGCTCACTTGTATGTACTGAAGCAGAGTCTAATTCCTTAAAGGCTTGATCCAGCCCCTACTGAGAGATATGAAATTGCTTCAACAGAAACAGGACCCGACCTTCACTGAGAGACAAGCCAGGACCTGGAGGAGCCCCAGCTGCTTAACACAGGCACGGACACGCCCGCAGCCACCTCCTCACCCTGCCTCGGTCTGGATTGCAGGCAGTCCCTGGGAGAAAATAGAAATTCGTCATAACGAAGGCTTGGCGCAGTAGCACCATTTAACGCCTGATAATTCCTCATCGCAATTTGCTTCAGTTTATTAGACATCCCTGGAAACAGGCATGATGAAAATACCATGGAAACGTGACAGCAAGTAGAGCTGTCGGTTCACGGCCTCTCCATCGATGGATTCTTCAGGGAAAGCAGAGCTAGCACCACACAGGCACCTCCCTCTCCTCTTCCCAGCTTCATGTCAAGAGCATGAAGACATCCCCATGCTGCAACCAAGAGGGGCACTTTTTCATCAGGTCTGGAGGGAAAATCAAGCCAGCCATGTCCACAACTGTCAGTGCCGACAATCCTCCCATAGTAACAGCAAAAATCCCAGTATGGGCAGAAAGGGGCAGATTAAACTGGCTGAACTAAGCTGCCTGCATCTGGAGACACCAGAGGGAAGTGTTACTTCCCTCCCCCCAGCCCTTACGCTTCAGCATTGCCACTTGGCTCGGATAATTTACTTTTAATAGTCTGGTTACAAATGAGATTGCAAAGGAAGCACGTGACTCAGAACAGGGATTTCTGAGTCACATTCTCATTTCCCCCTCATGCCTCCTAGGCCTTTAATAAACTACAAAGAGACATTAAGAAGACACTAAGAACTCTTTATCTGCTGAGATTCGGGAACTGGTACAGTGAGCAGGCAATAATGGATTCCGTGTATTTGCAATAGGTCCCTGCGGCAGCAGCCAAACAAGGGAGACGGGAAGTTCAAGTGCTCAGGACATAGACTGCCCGGATCAGGTGGCTGGCGGCGGATAGAAAGCGGGTGAGCAGTGTCTGAGGTTGGGTGCACACGCCTTTCCCAGGCAGCCTCTCAGGAGGCTTTCAGCCGTGCCTGTGCCTCATTCCCTGGGAAACCCAAGAGGAATTAAGTAGCTGTCATTTGTGCTTGGAGACATCTCCTACATCACCCCCCAACATGTACTGTATCACTTGGGCCAGATTAAATCGCAGCACGCAAATGGGAAGAGAAAAGGGGCCGCATCCTATCTCTGCCTACGACATCCCTGACTGTAACACCGGTTCAGCAGACAACTGCAGGTAATGGGAAAATCAGGCCTAGGGAATCAACGGGGAAATGTCCCCCCAGGGCAAAGAAATCAATGCAAAAATCAAGTAGAGGTTAAAAACACATACATAGAACTAATTACAGAAAGAGAGCTAAGCCTGGGGTGGATGAGAACCCTTGATAAAGCAAATGGCTCCACCAGGTAAACGGAGCAGTTGGCCTCAATGGCTTGGGTTATTTATTTTATATTTTCTCTTTCTTCATGTAGGTCAGATGTCTTCCTGAGGGGGTTTCTCTTAACCTCTCTCTTAGGATCTCAATTACACACTCAACACAGATTAACAACAACAACAGATAATAGAACAGTTAGAGCAAAAGAAACCTCAGAGGAAAACACAGTGCACTTAGGCCAGAACAAATAGCAAAGGGTTCATGGGGAAGGAAAATCAATGTGGCTGATATTTATTACACTCTTTATGGAGGGAGATGGGACTCAACCAGAGCCCATTTAGAGTTCTGTTCCGCTTGGGTTTTGCCATAAACAAAAATAATGAGTCCAGCCCTTCATTACAGTTTTGTGCCCAGCACATTTTAATTAGGGTTAAGAAAACAGGGAGAAAAAAAAAGCAAGAAAAAATAAAAAGAAAGAAAAGAGGTGAGAAAAATCTCGAGCTAATTCATAATTTAGTATCAGTTCTGTTCAGGCTTCTGTTGGATCTTCCAAAAGCAACATCCTCTTTCATTCGGATTGGATAGTTGCTGTTCAAACGGCCTTTTGATGCCACACATGAAGAGAACTCAAACAACCATGAGCAGGGAGGAGAAAGGGAAAAAAAGAAGGCAAACAATGCAATATGTATAGAATCTAACACAAAACAGCGTCCCACGCTGAGAGGCAAAGACCAGTGGTGGTGACTGTAATTCAGCACGAGTGGGAACAAAGTAGAAAAAGAAAGGGCAGAGGAAAAGCACGTTGTGAGTAATCAAATCCTTCTTGCTTTCACCCACTTGCCTCCCAGCATACACACACGCACAGCAAGGTATTTGCAGACACACTCAGAGCCATGCAGCAGGAGCACCCAGGGAATGCTCCTCTGCCTGTGCACTCACATACACTTGCAGGGGCGTAACCATGATCTCCATGAGGGATTGCATGGCCCCAAGGCCATGGAATGGGGCACGGGAGCACGTGCCATGCTGGCTGATGGGAAGCAGTTTCTCACTCTGCCCCACGCTGGCTTGCATGCACTCAGAGTCAAATATGTGTGTGTGTTTGTGTGCAGGTGACCCACAAAATGTGTTCTCCCTGCTTGATCCATCCTATTACATGACTGACTGTGATCGGTCGTGGTGGAGATTGATAGCATTGAGATCGGACTCCGGTCAAGGAATTTGAAATCTGACTTGAGGTGAGTCCTGCTTCAAGTATAGCTCAAAATCAAAGTATTTTAGTTGTGGCAGGGAGGGGGAAGAGAAACAGAGTAGGTGAAATAATAGCTACTGTCTAGCTAAGATAAGCCAGGCAAGGCAAAATATTAATGCTGACTCTTGTTAGCACACCAAACAGAGAGAGATGTAATTCCATCCACCTGTCCAAATCAGAGAAAATTACTGTCACCAATGGTGCATGATTCAGGGGTGATAAATCATGAAAACCAGGTAGAAATGGTAACGTCCCACTATTTGATGCCATTAATAATAAGCCTGTCTGGGAAAGGGAGATCCTCTGAGTTAGTGGCTCATGTTTCTTTGAGAACGGAGGTGTGGGCAGGCTTTGAAGCTCTCTTAAGGTTCACAATCCTCGCTGATAGTGGAGCACATTTCCAACCCAGACTGCATGCTGACATCTTGCATCTCCCATTGCACAAGCCCAACACCAGACTGAATTTGAGCCATCTCCTCAAGCTCACAGCTATGTCTACCCACTTGCTCCACAGGGTGGATGGGATGACTTCAGACCTGGAGAAGGCCTGAAGATAAAGCCCTGCCCTGCTGTGCTCTGCTTGCTCCCAGCTCCACAGTGATTTGCTGTGTCATCTTGAGCAATCACTCTGGCTAGACACGTCCCCTTTCGTATCAGATGGCTCATACAGGTGTCCTCATTAACCTCATTAACTAATGAGCCAAACTGATCACACGCGTCTGCTGATGAGCCTCACTTTGAGTCTTGGAGTGCAAGTATTGCTCCATCAGCCCACAGTATTCCATCCAACATGATCAAAAGTCTCTTTCCAACATTTGCCAGCACAGCAGGGGTAAAAGGAGATTGGACTGGGCTCAGTGCTTGGAAAACAAAGGTGTTGCAGGTGAAACAGAAGGAGTTCAAATCAGGATTGAGAGGAAACTATTCCCTGCTCTATGAAATTAGTGCATTTCAGAAAGAAAGCACAGCCAGTTTATGGAGCACCCTCGGTTTGTCATTTTCCCCGCTGCTCCAGTCACTTTTGGCTACCCTGGAGGACCAGGGCCGTAATCACCACCAGACACAAAACAAAGACAGGAAGAAAATCTTTAGGGAAGTAGGGAAACCTGTGGCTCAAGCTGTGTCTCTGCAGGAGCTGGAGAAAGCTGCAGCTTTCTGCAGCCACCCAGAGCTTAATTGCCACTTAAAGGAATTATCTTCAGCCTTTATCCCTAAGAAAAACAACTGTTTGTACAGAGCAGACAGACAGATAGGAAAGCACATTGGAAATTGCTTTGTAGACCTGCTTCCCCTCCTTTCCCCATGTTCAAAGTGAAAGAAAATAGAAACAAAATTCAGTCAACAGTGACAGGAAGGAGAAGAGGTGCTGGGCAGAGCATGCGCCTCCAGAAGCTGGAATAGGAGAGAACAGACACTTCCAAGCATCCCCTGGCCCTGCGTTCCTTCCCCAAGCACCTGCAGTTGGTCACGGGCACACACTCCTGATGGACTGGCCCTACATCTCACCGAGGGCACCCTTCTTATGTCATCTCTCAGGGTAGCTTTGGCTGCTTTTGGCGTTACCGTAATTAATGCTTTTTAGGGAGTTCTCCCAGTATTTGATAGCCCAATCCCATCACTGGGATTCTGTCAGGAAGCCTATTTCTTCTCTCCTTTAAAGAAAAAAGGAAGCTCTTTTCTCTTTCATATATACCAGGAATAACTCCTTGCTGAAATGAGCTACTCGCTGTGGGAGAAAGGCACTGCACTGACAGGCCTGAAAACTGACAACTTACTATTAAACTACAAAAAAGTCACCTCCCCAGTGATGGCGGAGGCTTAGCAGCAGGAGACTCTTCTCTTTCAGCATCCTTTTGCTGTACTAAAAGCTTCAGAGGAAGTTGTAAGAAACCAGAACTGGGCAGGTTTAGCCTGATGTACCCAGAGCTTAAACTAGCCCTGGCTTAAACCCTGAATGTTTGGGGTTTTTTTTACCCTCTTCATTGTCATACAGTCTCGCCTCATAACGTCATGTCCAGACTCCCTTCTGAACATCTCTCTGAGCACTTAGTACTGAGGCATCCAGGTCTCCCTGCCATACTGCAGTAATCTGGGAGGATGCTCCACAGTAAGAATGGACTTCAGTGTTTAGGGCTAGACCAAGGCTCCGGGTAGTTATTCTTCCTTTTTTCTCCTTTTATTCCTAATGTTAGTGTCTCATTAGTCTATGGGTGGCTCTCCTTACTCAGAGCTCTATCCCACATCAACCATATGTCCCTGTCTCTCCTTCACCCAAGCATCTCTATACACATCGATCAACATACATTATCTGTTGCATTCTCAGCATATGGCTTTCAAGCACTTCCTTTTAGAAGCACTAAAATCACCTAAAATAATCCAGGCTCTCTCCCATACCACCACATTCTCCAATTCACAATCAGGAGCTATTGCCAAAGGCTTTGTATTTAAAAAACTTATTGTGACTTTTTTCACAATTAAATACTTCAGGTCAAACCATCCAGTATTACCTGCACATCCCCTGGGAAGCAGAGCAGACAGCAGAAAAGTCCTCAAACTATCAGCATAAAAAGGGATTGATTGAAGGGCGGCACTGGGTCAGTAAGACGTGTTCTAGACATTCATATCCCAAATAGGTAAGATTGCCATTTTGGAAGAATCAATTTTTTAGGAAATAACACCTTTCCTGGAGTAACTACTTCCCCGGTCAAAAAGCTTCATACCTAGCAGTTTCTTGCTTTCGTTTTCTTGTCCTTGTTCCTCAGCTCATGTATATCAGCATCCCTTGACAGAAGTCAATAGAGATACGTCTGTTTATGGGAGCTAAAGATCTGGTCCAAGTCTTAGTCTATATTACAAACAAGTTTCAAAGGGATTCTTGGCAAATGAAGAAGGAAAATAAAAGTCTTTTTGTACTGTGAAATTTCCCAGGAATAAAACAAATGCACAGTCAAAACTATTCAAATGACATTTTAGGAGATCAGTCATAGAATCTATTAATGCATTTCTTTTTAAACAGATGGAGTTTGCAAATTCACTTTGGGCTTATAGGCTAACCTGTTCTATTGCCACCATGGCCAAACCTGATTTCTGACATGAGACCCAGATCTGTGTTCACAAGAGTCTCCGTATGCTGAATTGGGTAGGATTCTGCCCAACATAGGTAGGGTTTAATTAGAAGAATAGCTTAGTAAGAATCTTATCAAGGTTGTATCAGGTCTTGAAGCCAGGTTACATGCATATTCAAGTAAGTCAGGCACATACCCACCAAAAATCACTTGATTTTTCAGAATACAAGATCAGAATCAAGCATAGGGTCTCACATCCATACTCGCATAAAGCAGTGATGTACCCTGGGGAAAGCTATTCTGAAATCAATTGTGACTAGTCACTCAGTAAAGCTCTGCACAGCACAGTCTAGTCCACAGCATTTATAGCTAAAGGTTGTAGCTACAAGCTTGGGCCTGATTCCCCACTGCTCAGTGTGAACAGTAAATTACAATTATTCCCACTTTTAAGGTCCTTGCCTAAAGAGTTTTATTCCTATAAAAGCAAATAACTGCCCCCCATCTTCTCGTATTGCTGGAGCAGAAAATGTCTCCGCAATTGTGATTCTCTCCTGACTCTGTATTTGGTGGTCCTATTACACCCACCTCAATATAGGCTTTATTCTCATGTGCACTAGGATCATTTACAGGCAGTGAGTAAAGAGCAGTGATGCTGCTGAGACTCTCCAAGGAGGCTGGCAAATTGACTTTAGCTCGTTCCCTAGGATTACATGTACTTTGCAGTCCAGTGCTGCCCATGGCCGCATATGGTGCATTCTTGCAGAGAGCTGGGATTGGGCTGGGACCCAATTACTTCTCATTTCTGCTTTCTGTTTGCTTCCAGTTCGCATATGCCAGCTTCACCGACATGGATGAAATAAGCCTGTGGTACATGGCAAACAGAGTTATAGAGGCTGTGAGCAATGAGTAAGCTGGAGCTTTTGTTTGTGTATCAACACCACAACGGTCAGGTGCATCCTGGCTGCAGGCATTTATTCCAGGTGATGCTGTAAAGAACAGAAACAAGATAGCAAGACATTGCATGCCACATAGGGTCTGCAGTGCCAGCAATGAGAAAGCTCCCACAAATTAAGCACAGCTGACCTGCAGGAATAAGTGTAAGCAAGAGTAAGCCATAATAATCACAGCTCTTTGAAAGCCTCTGTTACATTAGAGAGACTTTAATAGCTTTATAAAATCAGGACAGTATTTATTATAACAACTTACAGATGGGAGCATAAAGACTCTGAGAGGTAGTGGCTGGTATGTTCAGATGCTGGTTGAAATCCACACGTGCTTTCTTGCTAACGATCCAGCAAAGGGTGATTGTGCATGTCTCAGGTTGAACATCTACGCATTAAAGCAACCATAGACAGGAGCCACTTGTGAAAATCTTGCCCAATTAATTTCCTGAGGATCCCACAGAAAATCAGTGGCAGAGAAACAGAAACAAGGGTTGCTGACTACACCGCTCCCCTAGCTCTTCTCACAAGGAGACTGATTGCAGGCCCGGCTCCGTGGCATTCAGATATCAGGCTCTAGCCAGTCCCTTGAAAGAAGCGTGTCGGGGCAAACAGTTATCCAACTTTCAGAAAACTCTACCTTTGAAACCCTCTCCATAACTGTTATTACCATGTGTGCCTGGTTACCAACAAGATTTGTATTTGAATAATTGCTTTGCCCCTCCCTGAATTTCATTGACTTAGGGCTTTCGTTTGTTTGTGTGTCGTCTTCTCCTCCTCTTGTTTTAATTAAGATACATTTTACTAATTATCCAAAAAGAAACATGAACACAGCTTAAAAACTAAATTATGTAAGAAGCTGGGGTAACTGAGATTCAAGGGAAGGGGCTGACATGGCTGTGCTCTTACTCAGACATTGCACTTTTCCAGTGACTTTCACCCAGGGAGTCTAGTTTGCTGCTCAGACGTTAATTAGTCCTCTTGGTTTCCCTGTGAAGACTGCCCCATGAGCAACGGGCTCCCGTGGCCAGCTGCACAGTGGCACGGCGAGGAGCAGTAACTTGCCTGCGGGAACAGTGTGTGACCCAATTTCCTATTAGATCCATTAGGGAGGGTTACGGCTCCATTCTGACCATCTGACTGATCACAGCAAGAGTGGAAGTATGACAATATTTTGCTTGTCTACTGGAAGGTCTCCTGTGCATCCTAGGAGACAGCTGGCCCTGGCCACTGCTGGTGGGAAGCCGATGAATTTGGCGTGCTTTGGGGAAATCAGAATAGTTGTTGCAAAGGCCTGTCCTCCCGTGAGCTCAATCCTACTGCTCTGCATCATGAACACAAAGGAACAGGAGCAAGTTTAAGCGACTCCAAAACCAAGCTCAGTACTTCAGACTCATCATTTAGATTCTGAAAATGCTAGTGAGAGCAGGGCTCATTTGTTGATGTCTGTTTGCAGGGGTTTGTCTGAAAAGGCTAATCAGCTATCAGGATGCAGAGGCAATTGCTTAAATGTAAAGGAAAAGGAAGAAATTGTTCAAAGCTATTCAGATGAGGTAACATGGTTTGCGTTTTGATGTCGGTGTGCAGCCAACTGACAAATGCTGAGCCACAGTCTGGTGTAAATCCAGATGAATTCCATTAGAATCAACAGACTTGCTTCCAATTTATTCTGATGTAACAGAGAGCATATTTCCATTTAGATTTACATTAGATTTGTTTCCTGTTTTCCATAATTCAGTCAGTTTCCATTGTGTACAAAACCAGCCTAGGCCAGATCTTGATCTCATTTGCATTGGATGAAAACAGTTGTTTCAAATGGAGCTACACTGGATTTATAATTGCATAAATGAGGGCAGAATCTGATCTGTTCTAAGTGAGAGTATCCCAGGGCATTGCCGTGTGAGAACACTCCTGCTGCAGTGAAGTGATCAGGTTCTTTGCTATCGATTTCAATGGAGAATTTTCATCTAAATCCTGGACTGGAGCCCTGAGCTTGACAGCTGCTGCTTCGCACACCCAAGGTGTAGAAGCCCCTCTTCCCTTCAGAAGATGAGCTAACAAGCCAACACCGCCACCATCTCATGACCTAACATACCAATACCACGCATTGGCTTAGAAGAAAGTCAGGAACAGAAAGAGCTCAGCCTTGCCTGGCAGAAGTCTTCCTCAAAAGATATATTGGCCCTGATACATTTCATTTGTCACACACGTTGTTTATAACCCAAGTTCTCCATGTTGCCTTTTGCTGCCTACAGAGCTTCTTCCCTTGAGGCCCTTCCAGCTCCCCTTGTTCAGTTGTAAATGGAAACATTAGAAGCAATACAATGATTCTCTGGCAGATAAGGCTGTCTGGTTTGGTGGCCACGCTGCTAGCGATAGATCGGGTTATTACTAATAACTAATAAGAGGGTTATTCCCGGCAACGTGTGCAATCAAATGGATTTACTCCTCCCCATTGAAGCTGCTTATTTCACTGCTAGCGGGAAAATAAGGCCATTTAGAGTCATTTGTGGTAGTTGCAAAGGCTTTTCTGAGTAGATATACAGGCTATGTTGCCATAGCTTCTAGGAGGACTTTGAACTCAGCTCATCTATCTGGCTTCACAGCCTCTCACTCGTGTTCCTTGCTGGCCGCTAGAAGCCACCATTTCAATGGGACATGAACAGGCATTGCTCTCACTCTGGATCTTACAGGTACTGTACAAGCTCAGCTAACCCTTAAAACACCTGCCTCCTGACTGCCAGCTACAACGCTTTATAAGCCTGGATATTCCACCTCCATTCTCAAAGATGAGTTTTGCTATGAAAACATGCAGCTTGATTCTTTGTTACCCAGGGCCTGGGGAAATGCAAAGCTGATACGCAGTAAAAGCAGCTACATCAGCAGCGTATTGCTTTACATTGATATGGCTTGCCATTTTAAATGAAGACATACCTCTTCTATTTGCATATGCAGGACTCCTGTGTGTTTAATTCCATGGTAACTTTAGGTTCCTTTACAAATTTAAATATTTCTCTCAATTTACAACATTTAGCACCAAACATGGGGAGACAACAATTACAAGAACAACAGCAACGACACCAATGACAACAACACGCTTACAAGGCTATCAGTATTAGGAGCACATTATGTAGCAGATTGAAATTTCAGCATCTCTACGCTTCTCTCACCACGTCATCTCAGCCCTGTGCAGAGAGACTGGAAATTACCCATGGGTTTGGCCTGCAGTATATAAAACAGAGCCTTGAAAAAACAAGGCAATCATCAAATTTCCAGTGTAGGCGGCAATCTGTCTGTTAGGTTTGCACACATACACATTATCGGGGCCCATGAGTGCCTAAAGGCAGTCTTACACAGAGCAGCTCGGCAGCTCGTGCCTATAAAACACAAAGGCACACCAGGTTCTCTTCTGTCTGATGCTTCACAGCGAGCAGTAACTGAGCAGGACCCATCACGCAGTAACAAAGGCTGACATAAATACTTATTTGTGATTTTGTTCCCCACGGTTTTTATTCCACCGTGCAATTTGCATTACAACTGGATCCTAATTGTCCATTTTAGCAGGCAAAGAGCAATCTGATACAGATTATAATAACGTGAGGTAAAGCAGCAACGTCACAAAATAGGTGCTACCAGCCAAAGAGAGCCTTCCTGTCTCCCAGGGTTTTGACACCGGCTGATTAAGTAACTGGGCAGCACTGCCTGGAATTAACATGAACTCAGAAAAAAACCCAGGACAACGCGTGTCGCTTAACCAAAGTAAAAGTGCCATTCACTGGGGCTTCCTGATAGCCCTGAGTATCTGAAGCGATGTAGTCCTGAAAACACCTTTGAGGTGACATGGTGCTACTGTCCTCGGTGAAGGGACACCTGGGAGGTGACACACCACAGGGCTAGTATGGCATGATGGCCTGACAGCCCTGCGAGGCAGCATCGGCACAGCTGCCTCGAGAAAGGAGCCCCTGCGAAGCACCACTGGTCCCGTGACGTTGCTGGGAGCCCCTGGGAGGTAATGAGGCACATTTGGCCTCAGCAGCCTGTCCGAGGTAGCATGGCAGGGCCACCATGGGGACAGAGCCCCAAAAAGCAGCGTGTGGCCCTGAAAAGAAAGCCATGTGGCTGAAAACCAGGAACACCTGGAAGGAGAGCACTTCCAGGAGGGAATGCCGCACAGCTGGCCTTACTAAGAGAGGCTTAACGTGGCACAGCTGCCCTGTGCCAACAGGCCTCTGCAAGGAAATGTGGTGCAGCTGCCATGGATTGGAGAGTGTGTGCAAGTGCTTCTGGGGGAGGGAAATCCATAATGAAGCAGCCTCCAAGGAGACGTGACACAGCCTGCTCGAGACCCTGAGAGCTCAGCCAGCACAGCTACTGTGTTGAATTCTTCTGTATATGAAAAAACCTCTGTATTCCCAGGGCCGCTAGTGCAGACTCATTGATTAGAAGGCAGGGCAGGAAATTAAATGAGGCAGGTGAATTAAAGCCAGACTTCACAGGCTGCATCTGTTCCTCCATTCCCTCTGGGTACAACACTGATGTAACTTTAAAAAGTAAATTTAGTGCTGTGGAAAGCTGCCAGGCTGATGGCCCTGTAAACTGAAGCACTTGATGCATCCACGACTCGGGTACAGGAGAAGCACAGAAGAGCTGCTGAAGCATGCCTCAGCCTGAGCTGCCTTGCTGAAGCACAGCAGCTGGTGGAGATGGCCTGCCTGGGCTTGTCTTCTGCTCATGAAGCTCAGGAGAAGGAGCTGGCTGGGAAGGCCTGGTCTGTGGCTCCAAGGTGGAGGTGAATGCAGCAGTGAACAGCAGTGCTTTTGGTAATCCTGTCTGTGATACCTCATGAATAGCAGGATCCCAAAGGTAAACACTCCTGAGAAGAAGAAATCCCATCCGTGGCGCAGCATGCGAAGTTGCAAACGTCTCCATCTTGCAATGCACCCAGGTTGGTACGCAGACAAGAGCTTGCGCACCTTTCAGCTTTGGTCCTTGGTCTTCTCCACACCTGTGTTCACAGAGAACAAGGGAAACATCCATTTCAGAGCAGTTCTTACTATCAGCATCTTTCCTGGTATTTGGACATACAACAACAGCCCCATACTCTGCAGTCTAAAGAGCCTGGCTGTGTTTTGATGGACCTAGACGAGCAAGGAGAGACAGGGCATCTCAAACAAGAGTCCTATTTTGCCACCTGAGTGGGTGTCCAGAAGAGGATTCAAAGTATGCCTCTGCCCCTTTGGAGACCCGACCTTCTTCTTACCCAGACTCAGGTAAACCCCAAATGTCTAAATTACGTTGTAAAAAGGTGGCTGTTGCCTCTGCTGTGAGCAGCTGAGTGGTGTGATGCCAGTATTTAGCAAGCATTAAGGATGCCTGAAACTAAGGAGTAAGAGGCAGCGTGGGAAGGACAGGCAGTAGAAGAGGCAGTGTAGAACAAGTGAGGAAAAGGGTTGTCCCACTGACTTCCCAGTCCTCTCATCACTGGAGGGTGGCACAGTCCTATCTGCAAAGCATTAAAAAAATCTCTTGAAGGAAAACAACAACATAATGAACAGTCAAAGAAAGAAAGAAAACAGTCAGTTCTAAGAGCATAGCCTCTTTTCTCGTCTATCTTGCATTGGATTATGGCATAGAGGGGAAAAAACAGGAATACATCAAATAGATCCAGTTAGTTTTACCTCTTTTTATGCTGTACCTGTGGTTGTTTCCAGGTGGTTTGCTTTTTTTTTTCCTTCTTTTTCCCATGTGATAAGATCCATCATTTGAAGGACAGCAACCAAACCAGCTCTTCCTGCTCTGAAGAAAGGCAGCGACTGCACTTAGAATAAAAGATTGTCAGGCAGATTTGAAGTGTCAATCAAAGCCTATCTCTGAAAAAAACATTAGTCCAGGCAGCTCGCCACACCACCACAGTTAATTTACTCTTTCCAGATATCCCCCTGAGCTGCAAAAAGCCTTCCAGAGCTGACCAAAGCTGCCAGCTACAGGCATGAGGTGTTAGAGTAGATACTAGACCTAATTCAGCTCAGGTCAGTTTGCCTTTTGCAGAGCAAAAGACACTGATTATCAGGTCCGGAGAAGTAAATGCTGGTCTCCCCGGCTTTGTGAGGCAAACTGCACCTTTCACTAGAAGAGGGACATCAATTTAGGACTCCTGCTGAGTGTGTCCCATCTTCAGTGGCACACCTCCACTTTAATATTATTATTATCATTTAAATTATTATTTATGACTGCAGCTAGGGCTGCACAAGGCACTTTCCAAGCACTCAGGAAAGTACTGGCTCTGCTCCAAGAAACTCATTATTTCAGGACAGACAGACGTGCAGAGGCGCCGCATGGTCAAGTGGCAGAAATGCTGACCCAACAGCGCCAGCACGCTCTCCACTGTGCGCCTAGCTTGTTGTTGACCTTGGAAAAGTCACGTTCCTTCTTCCCATGCTTAGTCCCATCCCACTCTTTGTCCATCTCAGTCGCTTGGACTGAAAGATCTTCAGCTGTGACTGTGTTCACATCTTTGTCTGAGAATCTCTTTCTGTGCAAAGTCCAAGGAAGTACTTGGGAAATATTTTTGTTCTTAGGGAAAAAAAAAAAAAAATGGAAAATGAGAAACTCCATTTTCCATGGCATTTCTTCAAATGCTTTTGTTGGTAAAAAGAATCAAATGTTTTCTTATTGCCAAAAAAGTCCAGAAAGGCATGTTTTTCAGTTGAAAAACAGAAAATGCAGGTTTAGGGGGGCTGGTAAGACAGTTGCCAGTCATTGAAATTTTCTGGGGAAAGTGTTGTAGTGGTTAAAGAAACATCCGTTTTGTCCTGAAAGTAAGTTTGAACCTAAAAATCAAGTTGTTCTATGAGCAGGGGAACTGGTGAAACCCGTTCTCCTTCTGATTTGTGTATTACAGCTGCTTTTTATTTCTTCTTTTCTTAGTGCTCGCAGCTCACTGTAATATCCCCAGGGCACCCTTATCCCCTCCAGGCCTCCCCAGCAAAGTCCTCCGCTCTTGCAACAGCTTCTTGCTTTGCAGGCGAGGGGCCGCAAGCGCAGTAGCTGGTTTGAAGCTAGGCAGGTACTGATTGACCAGCCAGTGTCTAAATGCCAGCTGGTCACCTGGCTGCTGCCTCTCAAAATAGACAGGGAGCAAGAGGTGTAATTACCTTTCCTTCAGAAGGATATTAACTTAAATGTCTCTCTTCTATCCAGCTGCTGTTTTTTCATGAAAATTGCAGGAATCTTGGGTCTGTGAGACCTCTCTCTTTCCATCAAACTGGGTTGAATCAGGTCAGCTGGTTCAGAAGTTATTGCAGTGGGAGGACTGGCACACAGATGGAAGAACAACACAAGGAGGCTTATTGCTTTATAAACCCTGGCTCAAAAATAAGGCAGTTTTGGTATAACAATGGGTCCCTAATGTCAGGCGAGGTAGTCGTCGTAACAGTGACCAACCAGTCTCTGTCCTTTGGCTATATAAAGGCTGTCAAGCTCCAGGACTGTCTGTAGTGTGCTTACCGCTCATTTGCTGTACAGAGCCTTTAACCTAGAAACGAGGGCCCTGCTGTACAGGAACCGCTCAGGAGCCCAGGCAGTCCCTAACCTGAGTCACTTACAGCTGGATGGACAAAGAATGGGAGAAAGGGAGAATAAATTATCTCAGACTTACACGTAGGAAAACAAAGGCCAAGATGAGCAACTTACTGAGGAATCCTGTGAGAGAGTTGGAGGAGTCTCAGATGTCCAGTGTCCCCATCTAGGGCCCTAAGCAAAGTCCACCTCAGCTCCTTCTCGCTTCATCACCCAGGCAGAAGTCACCCTTTCCTGGGCATTTCACTCTGATTCACTGCCCTCAGAGCTGAGTCAGTCTTACCCACGCTTCTCCTTTGGCAGCTGAGACCACACGGCATGCTGATGAGGAAACGTTATTTGTTTTTTTGTTTGGGTTAATTATTCATGGGTACTGTGCTGAAAACACTCGGAGCTGCTTTCTGAACAGTCCTTGAGCTGGCGTGCAGGGAGGGACTTACCAAACGCTGGTGGCCGGGCTGCCTTTCCATGGCCAAGCTCTCTTCCATCTGCTTCCCTTCAGCCCTTGTCCCACTCCCCATCTCTCATGGCTTTGGCTGTGCTCTTTGTCATTATCTGAGTAAGAAAGACACAAATACTTGGAGCACTGCAGACATGCAATCAAAAATGGCATTTGACCAAGGAGGCACTGACCCTGGTGTGGGGAGAATATAAACCTGATCCTCTGACTGTTTTGTTTTTTCAGTCACACTATGCAGCTGAGGATAAGCCACTTGCAGGGTTTCAGGCCTGTTTATCCTTCCGCAAAAGATGCCTTCACCCTCCAGATAAGCTGCAACTGTCTGGAAGCCTTTTTCCCATAGGCAAGGCTCTCCCTCCTTAGTGCCTGCTCCTGGAAATCCATTTTTCATCTCGGAACAGGGCAGCCTGTAGCTTTAGAAGCACTTTGAGGATGTTTACAGTAAGACAGCTTGAATTGCTCTAAACACGCTCACCCGCATGCGTTAGCACTAAATGGTGGTTTTCTGGGCTATGGTTCCATAAACGTTTTCTGACAGGGGTACAGACCCTGCGTAGAAGACTTCAGCTTAGCAAAAGTAAGATTACTTTCTTAGTTACTCTTCTGAAGACCCTTAGAAATCATCTAGGGCTACCCCCTGGGGTCTCCAGAACGGAGGCTGAAGCTCTTGCAGGTTTCTAGGGGTTACCTCTTCAGGGCTAGCATTTGCTTAGAGAGCTCATTATCACGCCTTGGACTGCAACCAAGATCCTCGTGGCCTGTAGGCAGCAGCTCTACCAGGCAGTCACCCCACCCAGCCAAGCCAGTAAGTGCAGGGCTGTCTTTTGACTCCTGTGAATTGCTCTTTGCAATTATGCAGACAAGAAACTGAGCCTGTGCTGCAAACGTTTCATCAGGACTTAGAGAAGTTCAAAGTTTATGGGGTGGGGTTTTTTGTTGGGTCCTAGCAAAGGACACTACAAGTCTACTTAGGCCGATACCAATTGCTGCTTGGGTTTTCTGCAAAACCCAGAACAGGATTCATATTCCAGCACTTACTTCCTCACTTGAAATTTCAGGGGATTGTAATAGCCAAGGATTTGCTGTGAGTCTACCCTGTAGCACATCTGCCCCATAAAACAGCAGGACACAGAAGAGGATATTTATCCCAAGTGGGCAAAATCCTCACCTGGTATAAATCAGCACAACTACAGAGGAGTCCAGGAAGCTGTGCCATATCACACCAGAAAAGAACTTGGTTTAGAATATACTTTCCATTCATTAATTCTTTGCCTAGAGCCAAGACAGACCCACCATGGGACACATCAGCTCAGTTTCATCTACTGCAATCCCATGCAACTGCACAGGAGAGGAATTCAGATCCTATGGGCCATGTTCTCCGCTGATGCAACCCTCTGCTTTTGTTAAATGAGCTTCTTGGGCTGAACAGTAAGTAACTGAGCTAAATACAGGTGTCATTTTCTGGCCTGTAAGCTGCAAGAGGTCAGCAGAAGTAACTGTATCGGTGCTTTCGGACCTTAAAAATCACTTAACTGATTTCAAGGAGTTTACACCAGCAGAGAGCTTGGCCTATCGGTAATATACATAAATACTACCTTCAGCCACAGAGATGAAGTCAGTCCCCCACCTGGCTGTTGCCTAAGTAACACATCTCTAGGAGGATATTATTTAAGCCAGTGTTATTTATCCAGTAGATGGAAGCAGGCCTGTTAAGGCCATACCAGGTCAACATATGTCTAAGCATGTGCTGAAGAACTTAATTAGTTCTCCCTGAGAAGAGAGACTCCCAGTGCTATTTAAAGGATCGTTATCCTACTGTGAGATGCCTTGGAGCCTGCTGTTAGGCCTAAGCTTAACAGGGCAAGTCTGTAGTAGTTGGATGGGAGCGCAAAGTCTCCCCTCCATGCTGAGGAGTAATTGCTGAGCAACCCGAGGAGCTGGAAGGTCAGTGCAAGGAGCAGGCATCACAAAACCACACTGAAACCCACTGTAAGGGACTTAATTAATGTCTGGGCTGTAATGTCGGCTTTCTATCAAACTGTGTAGATCCCATTATTTTTCTGGATTCTCTTTCTAGACACCCAGCATCATCTGCTGTGCTTGGTGACTGCTTCTCAGGCAATTCCAGGGAGAGTGAGAAGGGGTGACAGGATAGTGGAGTAATATAAGCCTGGAGTGAGCCGCTGCCGAGTGTCTATGTCAAACACCGATCCTTATGTCAGCATGAGATTCAAATGTAGGCAGTAGTGTCTTAGCATCAGCTAAACTGGACCTTATGCAAGTGGCTCAGTCATAGTTTTCATGCCAAGGCTCAGTCATAGTTTTCATTTATGAAGCCAAAAATCAGAGACTGTAAACTGAATGCGAATAAGGGAATTAGCCGGGTTCCCCAAAGATGGATGGTTTTGTTATTCTGCCAGGAGGTAGCTCCTTGAGTGGATGGACCTTTGGAAAACGAGGCTGAACAGCCTCTGAATGATAAAGCAGGGTCCCAAGCATATTAAAGCTTGTATAAGCACTGGCACTCACCAGGGACACTGAGGCTGGATTGCAGAAGAGGGAGAATCTGGACGTGCTTATTTTGGCCTAAGAGTGGCTTATACATCACGTGGGACCTTGGTCTGCTCTATGACCTGTCAGGAGTTGTTCCGAGATGAGTTGTTATGGTAACTGCTAATGCACCGAGATAGATGTTTTCAGGTGGCTCCAGGCCAGAAAATCAACACCAAGAGATTCCAGATAATAGACTTCTACTAAACTCAGTGCCGGCATCTACTTTATTTAACCTATTCACCAATGACTTATTGAACTCCATTCTGCAGGCAAGCCATATATGATGACAATAGCTGCGTGGCCTCAGTGAACCTCAGCTTCTAAAAGACTGAGGGGATCCCACGTGCTGCGGCTGAGTCTACGCCAGTAAATTAAATGTGCCTGGGACTTTCTTCTGCATTGAGAGGACAGCTGGCACAGAATGGCCAATGTTTTCATATTAAATTCTTACCCTCCAAATCTGCATGCACATCCAGACGGCCCATAAGGAACAGTCCCTGGCCCATACTAGCTCCTGAAACGCATCTGGACCAGGCCAAAACTGCAGTGCAATACTCCAACATTGTAACAGAGAGCAGTCATGGTACTGGTTAATTTATTAGTACAGCACTTGTCTGACTGACTGCTAGAGGTGACTGCACAAGAAAGGATCCTGAAGCCAACTGCCAAGGCTCTGTCAACGTGCTTGTGCTTATACCATGCCCAGATCCAGCTGGAGCTGTACATCTTTAGGAACAGTCAGTGACAGGCACACAGCACATCTAGGAGTCGCTCTGGATCACCCGTTTCTATCCTCTATTTGAAATAGTTCTTGGGATAAGTGGTGGATTCACCAGTTCAAGACAATATCCCTCCACCTAACATCTAGCATCAAAATGCAGCCCACAAATGATCAACAGGAGCAGCTAATGCCATACACCCGCTATCCAGCACTGCTGCTGACTACACCGTGGGAGGCCTCTTCGGTTGGTGCTCCACAGCATGCAGCCGGCAAAGAGCATTCGGGCGGCTCACTGTGGCAGACGGAATTTGGGAAGAGTCGTGCCAGTTTCAGGAACTCCCACATCACCACCAGACCAGCTGAGCAGCTACCTGGCTCTGGGGCCCTGCACCGCCTCCAGAGCGAGCCAAACAGGTTCTGCTGTGGTGTGGTCCGCAGTGCCAGGACTGATCATGCCTCGGGCATTTGGGACAGCCTGCTGCATGCCCTTGTGCATGCTGTTGCATCTGTGCTGGATGGCTGCTCTTTTCATGTCGAGACTCGCTGGTGGTCTCCTTGCGTTGGGCACCGATGGCTTGAACACCACAGGCTGGCCCAAGGCCACTGAGCTGGGGGGCTTCTCTCTCTGCTTGTTCATTCACATTTCAAGTCTTGCTTTGCTTGTTTTACCCACTTGCAAACCATGTCATTGTAATACGTAGCTCTCTAGGGCAGAAACTGTTTTTCAGCTTGTTCTTTGCTCAGCTTCCGCTGCAACAGGATTGCAATCTCAATCAGTGCAGCAGTAATGTGATTAACAAGCACTGCACAAGGGGGAATTGCATCCTCAGTGGATGTGATATTCCCAGTTCTGGGCTGCCTGTGTGTTTTCCCAGGGCGAGAGGTCATGTTGACTGAACTCCAAAATGGCTTGCTCGAACTTTTGAACACTAAGGTCCAAATAAATTTTCAGCATTAGCTGGCATGCTGATCCCTTTCCTGCCAAGCTGCAGCCTTAAGTGAATTTTTATGACTACGTTATAAACCCCAGAAAACACGAGCAAGAAGTGGAAATGCTGACTTGGCCTTTGCTAAATGCCAATTATCTACAAAGGCATTAAGGGGGGGCGGAATGAAAAATAGGGTCATTTTCATGTTTTCTCTGGTTCAAAGTAAACTGTCCCATGAGCCCCTTGTAGGAACACATAGCATACAGAGTGACCATTAATATTTATAGACACGACACTGAGCTGTGGACCTTGGCAATCAGAGCAACTGCACTTTTGGAATTAATAGAGCTCTGCTTGGCTGGCATCTCAGTACAAAAGAGTAAGTAGGAGACACCAAGATTTTCAGGGAGAACTTAAGCAGCAGATGCTGACCTTTGATGGAGAGGGTCCATACTTCACAGAGTCGGTGAAGTACTAAAACCAACTCTTAAATCCTCAGGGCTGCTGGCCAAACCCAGCACTACGTTCTCTATTCCTCCTTGCTCCTGTGCCTCCTAGACAATCCCAACACTGCGTAGGCTACTCTCCTCCTGTTCCCCAAGGTTGCACACTGTTACCCAGCTGATACAGACCAGCGTATCTCCACAAACACTATTGGAGCAACATGGATTTATAATACCTGAAGATCTGGCTCAAATCTTAAGGCTCAAAATGGTGCTGTAATCTCAATTGCAATGCAGCACCTGCCTTCTCCCACATTGTATTTCCTAATTCCCAGTTTAAGTGATAGAGAGAGCCCTCTAAAAAACCATCCTCTGCATGCTGAGGATCTGGCAAGGTGCTGAGTCACAGAGGCTGCACTCAGCCCAGGACTATGTACCGAGCAGGGTGACGGCTGCCAAGCCACACGCAAGCATGTCTCAGAAATATCTAGGGGGACCATGCTCCAACGATAGCTCAGTCGCCTCCATGAGCCTTTAGAGAACTGTATCCCCAATACCTGGGCATTTATCACTCCTGCCACACAAAATACTTTGGGAGTGGCTGAGGTTGTCACAACCCAATAATCCTTCATGTCCAAGAAGTCAGGGAGAGACGTGATTTCAGGGAGAGGCTGTCCACCCCCCACAATGCACCCAGCCCTGGGAAAAGGAATAAGAGACTGGACAAAGGTGCTTGTTCAAGAGCCAGGAAGGCTTTGATGAAATTCAAGGAGAAAAATATTAGAAATCCCACTCCGTTTTCATGTACTCACAAAAATTGAGCTGGAGCTTTCAGCAGAAGGCTCTAAATTTTCAAAAATGGCTAGTGACTTCACTAGCCTGAAGCGGGCACCCTGAACTCAGCACACTGGGGACAGGATCTCCTAGTGATTTTTGCATTGCTGCAGTTACGCCCCGCTTTTGCAGCATGTGGGAAGGTGCATAACACGTTATGGAAATCAGGCATCTGTCAAAAGAGCGTCAATATATGCACTCCATCAACTGAGTCCCTCAGAATCCTTTTTTACTCTCAAAAATTCAGGCTGTACAATTTAGGAAAATAAACACTGGAAACAGCAACAAATAGAAATGCTCCTGCCATTAAAAACAAGGTGAAAAGGAGGAGCTGAGCCAAGTTAATCAGAGAGCTGAAATGAGATGTTGGAGAAAGGGGCCATGGGTGACCTGGGGTTTGCAGTTAGCTGAGCGATGTGAAATCTCTTGTGTCTGGCTGAGCTCTGAAAGGAAATGCTTTATTAAATCTTCTTTGTGTGAGATTTCAAGCTGCCTCTGAACTGGAAAATAGGACCATTCCAGTATGTGGCATATAATCAGGAACTGAAGTCTTTAGTGCAGGTTTTTCTGCAGAGGAAACTCTGATCAGCATAGACACATAACTCAGAGGGCTCAGGATTCAGAAAGATGAATTAAACACAGTACACCCATGCTCTGCTGTGCACCTCTTCTACCCAGTATCCCCAAATGCTTCACAGAATTAATCATGCTGGCAGCAACAACCAGGCATTAGGAAAGACAGCGCAGGTGGGCATAAATTCACCCCACTGAATCTACACTACCCTGTGGGCCAGTGGGTCTCAGGTCCATTATCTCAGCTTTCATTCCCACTGGAACGTAAGGCTTGCCCTGACTGATCTCCTTTGCACTGGCTATCCTGGAAGTCTCTAGTCTCACTGTACGTAACTGCTGCGATCTGGCCACATTTCAGGAAGCTGCAGCCTCTTGCCATCTCTGTCCAGCACCCATTCTGCTTTGCTGGCAGCTCATAGCTCTTCCCTGTTAAAGCGGGACTGTGCCACCCCCAAATACTTGCAGAAAGTATCTGCTAAAAAGAAATGGAGAGAGCCAGGCACGACAAGAAAGAATGAGGATGAGAGGCTCCCCGAGCGCTCCTCCATGTCGCACAATCTCCCTTGCCCTTTTGCACATCTTGTCTTTCCCTCTGTGTTTGGCCACGTAGTTGGGAAAGTGAGACCTGATCAGAGACAGGACGGGCAGCATCAACCAGATTCCCTCCTCCTCTTACCCCCTTATTTCACACCACAGCGTGTCTGGAGCTGAAGAGCCTTGAATCTGAATCCACCTACTGGAAATTGCAGGGTTCGAGTTCCTGATCTGCTTTCTGCAAACCCCAACAGGAAGGCGTCCCAAGGGGCTGAGATACAGAGAGCATTCCCCTTCCTTTGCACCGCCTCCGCTGCAGACAAACTCCTTGCCTACCTTTTATTGCTGACAAGAAGCAGGACAGAGCCATTCTGGATATTGGCTTCTTTGAGAGTCTCGTGCTCCTCGAGCTGCCTGGAGTTGTAATAAAATGTCTTCTTCCAGGAAGTGACGCCCTCCCGCACTAAGTGAGCCCGTAGGTCCATCACTGTGTCTCTGGGCTTGACCGTCAGGGGCATCATCAGGTCCTCGTCAGCCAGGTGCACCTTAATGTGGTACCTCTTCCAGCGAGAAAGGCTCCTTCGCAGCGTGTCCATCCTCTCCGGCTCCCCAGGGCCAGTGTGGCAGAGAGGAACATCCAGCTGGGAGGTCGGTAAAGCAGGGATGTGGCTCTGAAGAGGCTGTCTGCCGTGAGCAGCTTAAAATGTCCTGCCAAACCTGTTCCTCCCAGTTGCCGCGCTGCATGCTTCACATTCCAGGGAAGAGCTCACCTGGCTCCAAGAGCCTGCTGGCTGGGAAACGTCTCCATGAATCATTTCCACACACCCCTAAATCCCATAATAATTATAACGTCTTCACAAGGTGCTCTTCATTCCAATGACTCTCAGAGGACTTTAAAGCTAGATCTCCATAGCCATTAGAAACGTGGGTGCATGTGAGAAATGAATGGGTTTAGTAACCTCATGTCTCCTGCTCTAAAAAGCTGCCAGCTGTGGAATAGCTCAGTTCAACAAAGTAGGCGTTGAGGAACCTCACAGCTATTTAACATGGCTGTTTTAATGAAGAAAAGTACTCTGCATAGTGAAAAATTCCTCATGGGGGAGAGCCAGAGCACCCTGAAGGAGATGCAGAGCCTGGCTGGTGTGAACACCCCTCATTAGTGCAGTGCAGTTTCCCCCTAGGAGATCTGTGTAGTTATTGTCGGCACACAGGCTGGGACCCTCCGAAAGGGGTAGGACTCACTCGTTGCTTGTCATACCATCAGATATCTAATACTGACTCACACATGCTCCTCACTGGTTCATCATCTTGATTTCCTCTTTCTTTCGGATCCCTGCCTAATTGAAGGACTGATCGTATCCTCCTCTAGCATGTGAGCAGGAACAGCATCACGGGGCTGCAGGCACACCACGCAAACAGGCGGCAACAGAGGCCTCAGAATACCAAGAGGAGCAAGCAATACTTCGGTAAATACAACGATACCTCCGAAAGGAAGGAAGCAATGCCAGCCATGGGCGCCGGCTGTAATTGAATGATCCTGCAAGGCAGACTCTGGCAGTCACAGGATGATACTTCAGAGCAAACATCATCAAGATAAGGAAGTCATTTTTTTTTCTCCTTCTCAAAAAGATCAAGTCACCTTCTTATCTTGTAAGTAATTTCCCGTAGCCCATATTACAGGAATTAATTCCCTTGTCCATTCTTCTCAACGCAGACCAGAATTTTCAGACCAAAGTACTCCAAGATAGTTGACTTCAGAGTCTGCTCTTCACTAAAAAGGGGCTGCTTTTGCCCATAGATAACAAAACAAACTGTCAGATTTTCAGATATGGCAGCAGTCAGCTCCCATTGAGAACAAGAGAGGTGTCCGCTCTCTCATTGAGAAACAAGGAGGTTTCCACTCTGTCTTCACACCTCCCTTCTTTTTCCCTCCCCAGCACATTATGTCTCTGCCAAGAACAGCAGCAAATATCTTCAGTTACACTACAGGCAATGGAGATTTCCCTGTGCGCTTGAGAAGAACTGGAGCTTCTGCTAGCAAGATTTTCTTTCCAGATTCAGTCACTGTAAAGGTATGATTGTTTTGGTGGGGACTGGGATTCTTGGGTCCTCACTCTGCCACTGACTTGCTGCAAACGCTTAAGATGAGTCATGTCATGCCTTCGTGTTTCTGTTTGCTCATCTCGTGATTGCTGCATCATATAACACGTGTCCATTAAGCACCTTGTGGGAAATACGAACAGCTTTTAGCACAGTCATGGTCTGGAAGCATTTAAAAATGCCTGGATCTACAGATATGTCAGTCATCTTCTTGAAGACAGGACACCACCACCCTTACTAGAGAAGGAGAAACTGAGGCACAGTGGTGCAAAGCTGTTAGAACAAAAAATGTCAAAGGTTAGGCTCTGGTCGCCGTATCTAGGCATCTCAGTGAGAGGTCTCATTTTCAGAGACCTACAGAAACTTTCGAGCCTGGGGCCTGGTGTATCCTGCTCCATTGGGGTGACATTCACTTGGGGAGCCAAAATTCATCCCTGGTGTAAAGCCAGAGTCTCAGGGGTAAAGCAAGGGCCTGATCCAATTCCCACTGCCATCCAAGGGCAGACTCTCATTGACGGCAGCCAGAACTGGATCAGGCCCCAGACACACTGAGGTCTGATGGCTCCAGCCAACAGAATTTGCCCAGTGAGTGCCAAGGGAAGCATAAGGCATTCTCATTTCAGCAGAGCCCGTCTGGTGTCAGCGAGTCCATCAGCTCCATCCTTCTAGCATACGTGACAGCCCGACAGCTGCCAAATACCTCCCTCAGACACCTTTCAGACGGCTCCTGTTTATTTTTAGGACAGCTCTTTCCAATCAAGGCTCAGATGTGTATCATTACATAGAAAGGGGGGATGGTGGCAGAAAGAAAATACAGCTATTATTTTTATTTCTTTGCCTATGACGTGGTTGCAAACTTTTCTCATGTACCCCCATCCGCCCATATTGGGACCCTTCATTTTATGAAAAGAGATGATATTCTAGCCTATGAAAGCCAGGATGAGGAGAAGCATAGCAGTGAAGTCAGCTTATGAAATATCGAAGCAGTGAAACCCTCACTGGAACACGTGAATGCCTAATGCCAGTTCCAATTAATTTTGAATTTTTCATTAAACCATTATTAAAAGCAAGAGGACAGCAGAAATAAGGGAAATTGACTTGGGCAGTATATTAAGTACCTTAGTTTTGCTGGAGGATGTTTTATTATCTGTCCAAAGCAATTATTTCACCAGCTCCTGACGGTTTGTGGGCTAAACAGAGGTACAGGATAAAGTTCGAGATGGTCTTTCCTCAAAGTTATTTTAATCTCCATCCCCTACCCTGCGCCTTGCAGCCTACTTGGGTGATGTCTCTGGGATGTCATAGCTAGAGGACAAGACATGGAGTCAGAGTTCTGAGAATCTGTGATAATGTGTCACTCTGGCATTATTTACAAATCAAATAAAAACTTATTGACTTAAGCTTTTCCCCATATTGAGGGCAAACAGAAGACATGCAAACACTCAGAGAAACATTCATTAGGAAAGCCCGAAAAGCAATTTAAAACCCAGGTGGGGGAAGAAATAATGCAACAGCATTTATAAAATGATGTCTCCTGTTCTCAAAGCTTCCTTGCTCTATTGACTAGAGCAAAAGAGAAACACCTGCCTAAATTAGATGCTTCATTAAGGTGCCTCAAGCTGGTTGAGGTGATCCTGGGCCTTAAAATGTCTTCTTGTAATGCCAGAATAGAGACACTCGATTTCTATAGGCTTTTTTTTTTTGGCAATGGCTGTGTTTTGCTGCTTGCTGTGCTGCTCACCTTGCAGAGGACAACAGAGGAGAAGTGGGATGTTGCTCTATAAGGAAATAAAGGTTTCTTTAATTCCTGGTAGCAATCATAGGGAGATTGCAAGATCTGAGGAAAATTTGACCCTGATTCCCCTGGCAGAGCCTGTAAGTCTTTGGGGAAACCACTCTCACAGTGCTGGCCTTTCAGGCAAGGAGATGCTTTGCTGTTTCCTGAAGCCCTCTGATCCCAGGACTTGTGGTCAGTAATGCTGAACACTAAGGATTTTCCCTGATGTTTGTTTGGGGTGCGTTAGTGTTTGGGAGCAGACAGACAGCAAGGGTTGAAGCGTGAGAGATGACTGCCCTTGTCAGATTGACCGTGCTCTACCTGCAACTCTACAGCGCTGGGTACCAAAGAGGGGCTTTGTGTTAGGCTCCCCTAAGTACACGATTCTGCTGGCGGGCACGTTCTCTACCCCAGGATTGTCCTCCTGCTCTGTTACCTGATGGTACAGAGGGAAGGCTGCAGCGTTGGGAGCTCCGAGACCCACACCGGGTGCTGGGGAGCACGGGGCTGGGAAAGGTTTGCTCACAGGGAGTGAATGGTCATGCAGGACAAATCATGAGGCTTGACAGTGATAACTTAAGGTTCGAAATCTCCAGTCCAATATGCAGCCTGCCACCTAATTCATTCAGTGCCCCAGATATTTCAGGTGATGGGGCAGCTTGAGGCGCTAGTACTTCTATTTCTGAAGTACCCAGAGGCCCCAGCTAGAGCTGTACCACCATGTGCCAAGTGCTTTACAGATAAGTAAGATGAGTAAGGCCTTCTCTGTCACCCAGTGCTTTCCTCCTCCTGAGATGTGCTTGGTTATAAAATGACTGGGCTCACTTTATATGTCAAGTTACATCTACAGCAAATGAACAAAGAGCTAATAAATGATTAATAAATGCTTTGAAAAAATGGGTAATTAAATGCAACAGCTTTTTAGAGTCCAACGGATAAGCACAAAATATGTAAGCCCAAGCGATAACACTTTCTCCTGATATAACTTATCTACAGCATACTGCTTACATCTGCAAGAGTGCTTAGGAATGCTATTAACTTCTTGCGCACCAGGAATAAAGAGAGTCTTTCTGTGACGGAGAGGCGCTTCTCCTGGGGATTAGGGCAAAATCCTCATTGTTTAGACCATTTAAAATCCAGAAAAGCTGGAAGGTGCTTATGTTACAATATACAGGAGGTGTGAGTGACGAGAGAAAGTGACAGTCTCTGCACTGACTGTGTCCTGTCATCTGCCTGTCAAGCTATAGGGTCCTGTGCTCCCAGGCCAAATGGCCTTTCTGTTCCACTGAATCCCCAGCCACAATCCCGTCCTTGCCTGGCACAGGGGAAAATGTCCCTGTCATCCTGCCCTGTTCCAGACAACAGTCAGGAGCTCTCCATCTGCTCCGGCAGCATAACAGGTGTTTTTTTAAAAAGATGTCTCAAAAAGGGGCGTTGATCCTCCTTTCATTCTTTTTGGTACATATGAGGACTTCTGCCGCTAACGCAGCTGAAGTTACCAAGCCAGACGGATCCGTCTGCAGTATCAGAATCGGACTCCAAAAGATCCTACAACTTCCCTGGCTAGCTGCCCAGCATCAATATTGCATTACTGGGAGCTGGTGGACTCTGTTTGGCATGGGATTGAACTTAAAACAGGCTCCAGAAAAAAAGCTATGTATATTCAGCTTTGGAGGAACAAACTTGCCTGGTTTTGGAACACAAATGAACCTGCAAGTTTTCTGAGCAAAAGTTGGATGTGAGTTGGTGACATTTTCTGGTGGAAAGGGAAATGTGAAGGGAAAAAAACCCCAGTAACGCACATGTTAAATGAACCAGTCAAGTGCAGACAATGGAAAAGCTGAAAAATGGATATGGGGGAAAGCATTCTGCGGTGGTAGTTATTTCTCACTGCAGTCCTTTCTAAGTTCTCAGATGGGAGATTCATGACCCTAGGAAGAAGTCTGTATCCTCCAGGGTTTGGCCTGCGGCAGCCTATGACTCACTTGCCTACCAGGTTTGGCAGTAAGCTGAGAAACAAGCAAGACAGCAAAATGTCTTGTGGAAACAGCAAAACAAGAGACAAATTAATTGCTGGAAGAGCGAAAAAATAAACCTCTGTGCACAAAGGAGGGCCCTAGATGGAGAAAGAGAGAGCGCTCGCGCCACTGAGGACTCCAGAGGAGCTGGCATCCCAGGCAGCCAGCTCCATTCCTTTGCAGGCGAAACAAATTCAGGATGCCTCAGTCTTAAAAGGTGAGGTAGGCGGAAAGAGAAGATTTGAGGCTCTACCAGCCATTCCACCAGCAGCAAGATGGTTTTCCAGGGGCTCAAGGAAGAAGGAGGATTTGTGGATCTACATTGCCACCTAATGGCAAGGAAGAGCTTAAAGCTTTCACTGTGGCCCAGAAATGGACTATGATAGCAAAGTAACTGAGGGGATGGTCCATACGGATCATTGTCCTTGGTCTAAAGGGAAATCCTTCTCTGCGGCAGAATGGGTCTCACCGGCGAAGGCAATACAGCCAGCCCAGCGACAGGACGGGTAGCCAGAGTCTTGGGATAGAGGCTGCCGATTCCTCCTCTTTTGGCATCCTCTCCACTCCATTCTGTATTAGCCAGGAATGTTAACGTGCATATAGGATGGGATTTGCTTTCTTCTGGTGTACCAGATACTGGCAGTGAGACAGGCTTCCCAAGCAGGTGCGTGTTTCAGGTGCTGAGTGAATTCTGCCATCCTATTCAAAACAGTGCCAAATTCAGCATCTCAGGTATTCAGGACCCACTGGGAAATGTGGATAACCAGGATTATTTAAGAAAAGAGGTAAATTCCCCTTGAATCTAGGCACAGGAAGAGTAGATCTACCATTTTGGTCACACCTAGCCCACTGTCTTGTCTGCATCCATGGTGAGTAATGGATACTTAATGAGAAAGTATCAGAAAGAGGGTATTACAGATTCTTACTGCCCTGCCATACCCTTCACGCTGGGAGACAGCCCTGTACGGAGAACCCACCAAGAAAAGAAATTCAGTGAGATGTGAGGGTTTATGGATTTTGTCATTTAAAAGGAAACACCAGGAAGAGACAAGCTTGATGTTCATTCTAGTGCCACCTTTGCTGCAGTGCGCTGCTAATGATACACCATATTAGATAGTTTCTAGAACAGAAACTTTACAAGAGAGTGGACTATTAGAAGACACATTAAGAAACCGAAGGAAATTTGGTAAAGGATTGCCAACAGCTTCTTTCTTCTGCTTTGAAACGTTTCTATCTGTGACACATGCAGCTTTGCATATGAGGAGCTGAAGCTCAGCCAATGTGAAGGAGAGGCAGGTGATCTTTTATGACCAGGAGTTTACAACAGAGCAGGAGCAGGGGGAGAAAATGGGGATATAAAGTGTCTGCTTTTCCCAGATAGTGAAATGGGACATAGCGTGGATCCCAGCTAACTTCTGGGCAATAAAAAAGGAGTAGGGATTGAGAGCATAGAAAATTTTGAGCCCTGCCAGACTTCAGGCCACAGGTCTGCCCCCCCCCCCAGCCTGTTAAAATGCCTGCTGCGACACGCTTCCCATGCAGCGTGCTGCCAAAGAAATGAGCACACTCTCCAACAATCCAGCTTCATTTCCTTCTGGTATCCTCTCATATTTACACACCCAACCTTGCCAAGCCTTGCTAGGCCCAAACAGTCCCTCTGAAAGAAAAGGAAAAACAAAGGAACCCCTTATAGCACCCTCCCGCCTGCCTGAAAAAAAGAAGTGGTTTGGAGGGCTCTTCTTTCTCTTTTGGTTGCTCACTGTTTCCCAAGCTAATGAAAGCCAGAGGGGGTGAGAGTGATAGGATTAACATTACTGAGAGACCAGAGTGAATTTTTCAGGTATTTCTCTCCAGTTCGTGAAGCAGGGAGGGGAAGAAGGGAATGTACCTCGTTGAAGGGCTACACAGGGTGACATGTTCCTTGATGTTCCTTTCTAAATGTGGCTCTGAGTCATGCTATGGAGTTGGTTAGAAAAATTATCTTCCTGCAATAGAAATACAAAGGCAAGAGAGTCTTGTTCAGTGTTCACTTCCCCAGCTCTGATTCTGAGCCTGCCCAAGCCTGCGGCAGGAGAGGGGCTGGTGAGCTGGCTGGAAAGCCACCTCCGCTCATCTCGGTAATCAGAAATTATGAAAAGGCTGCGAGAGCAGCCATAGAAACAGCTCAAAACGCGCGCCTAAGGCTACATGCAGCTGCAGTCCTGGGGAGAGGCATGCGCGGTCTTGCATCTGCCTCCATCGCACAAGTTCCCACGTGCTAGGTCAGACGGGGCTAACGCAGTCCTTCCCCCTCCGTTTCCTCCCCCACTTTACATGTTTCCAAGGCTGCGCCCCAAAATCTGCTCCTTCTGAAAAAGAGCTACAAACAGGGCCTGTGGCACATCCACCCCTCGTGGCAGGGTGAAACAGGTAAACCCGTGCGGGGCCCGGTCTGGAGGATGCCAGCGACGGCATGATCGAGGGAGGGAAGCCCCGAAGAAGCCATAAAACATGGCCAACTGGTTTGAACACACAGGAGCAGAGTGTGAGCTGGACCGCCAGGTCGCAGCCAGCAGAAGAAAGTTATTAAAGGTGCACGTTGCCCCGAAGAAAGCCAGTGGAGATGGTCACGGCTGCGCCGCACCGGCTGGCCGAAGGGGCAGCTGCAGCATGGCGGTGGCTGCCAGGACCCCGCCTGTCTCCTCGGGCACTTCACTGCTGATCTGCGGTCACCGGCTCTGACCCTAAATCGACACCCAGGGTTGTGCCACCAGCCCAAATCCCCCAAACCCCTGCAGCAACCCGCTGCCCTCGGCCAGGGCTGAGCCAGCAAACTCGCGTCAGAGGAGGGCAAGGGGAAATGCAAGCTGTGATGGTAATCAATAGAGTTTATTAGTTTTTAACGCCATTTCTGCAGGTTCAGCAGCACTGTCAATTCAGTGCCTCACCTCGACTCTTTAAATCTGTTCCCAGGCTCAGAACCTGTGGTTTTATCTTTCACTGTTCAAACCATCGAAATCGGACAAAAAAACGCCCATGAGGCCACCTTGTCGCAGCAGTACCTGCGGGCCAGGGAAGGGGAGGCAAATATGCCAATTTCTGGGGGAAAAAGCACATTTAGCTCTGTGAGGCGTGCTGAGGAGTACAGGCACACACCGAAGCAGAAGGAGCCAGCACCGGTTTCCCAGCAAACACTCAACTTAGCTGTTAAAAATTTAAACCATTGTTTTATATACAGGAAAAAAAAAACGCCAAGCGGCTGAACCTGGGCTTATTTAATTGCCGTTAATGAGGGATGGAGGTACAGGAGGCGCTGGGCGTGCCCGGCCCGGGGCTGAGGAGCGGCCGGCCCCGAGCGCGCACGGCCCCCTGGGAGCTGTAGTCCTCGGGCGCGCCGCCATCTTGGCGCCGCCAGAACACAGCCCCTGGGGGCGCTTCCTGGCAGCCATCTTGGGATGGGGGGGCCGGAGCCCGCTGTGTCAGGCAGCGGGTGGGGCCCCTGGGGTTAAGGTCCTGGGTTTAGCAGCGATGTGAGCATTGTTTTCATTTTGAATCGGAACAGCAGTAAATCTCTCGCAAAAGGCAGCCTGAGCAGCCTAGCGAGTGCTCTGACTGACCTGGTGGTGCTTTGGGGATGGCTTGTGGGGCTCTGGCCCTCCTCATGGGTATTGTGCTGGTATTTGGCTTCGTGGCCATTCTGCCCCTGAGCTTAGATAAATAAGGGGCAGTTTTTCCTCAGAAATCCCTCTTGAAGGCCTTTCAGCGCCGTGTCAGCTCACCCCAGAGGATGGGGGAGTTCCTGGGTCTTGTGTTGAGTCTCCTGGTACCCCTCATGGCTGGGGATGCTGTGAGCACTTCCGAGGGAAGGCCTGGCAGGGTTTGTGAGGGTGTGCAGAGCGTGTGGGCTGTGTGTGGCCTGGGAGGGAGCATGGGGCTGTGGAGAGCAGAGCAGGGGCAGAATCAGGGGGGAAAGGACCATGGGGTGGTTAATGGGACCTGAATTTGGGAAAGAAGTTGGGGAATATGAGGGCATGCAGGTCCCCCTGCGTAGCAAAGTCAACAAGTGCGTTCAGTCTGCCTTGGGAAGTGGAGTAAGTCAGCCCTTGCTGCAGTCAGGACAAAGCAGGAGCCATGGGCTGTGAAGCCAAGCTAGAACATACGGAAGGATGGGAGAGGGCCGTTGTGTTTAATAGGGCTGGGGAAGGACATAGGGCTCATCCCAGCACCGCTGGATGCTCATGTTGGTGTCCTCAGTGGAGCTGCTCCTGATGCTCTTCCCAGAGCCTGCTCTTGCCTTGCCTGACAGAGAAAAGGCGACAGCTTCATACATCAGAAGAAATCATTTACGGTGCTCATCAGACTGCAACTTCAGGGGTATTGTTCAGTTCCCTAAGTATTTAGTGAGTGAAATTTCAAAGACAGGCACTCAGACTCACTGAATGCCTTTGAGCCTGAACTTGGGATCTAAATCTGACCTCTGTTATGTATTATACTATTACAGATTATAGCTAGTTCCTTAGCACCAGTGCTTATTTTCACAGCAAAGAAAACTGATGTCTCATTACATATCCTGCTTCTTTTTATAACATAAATTTAGCTACCTCTTAAGTGTAGATTTTTTAAATTTTGTTTTATGCAAGAGTTTATTTTGGAGTAATCCAAAAAGATCCTTCCCTTTCCTTCATTAGTCCTATGCCATTATTATAAGAAGCCAGGCCATCCCCACAGATCTACTGGGCTGTTTAATTGCTCTGCAAACACAGAGGGGTGCTAATAAGCTTGCTTTCAAGCATGTGTTCGTATGTCAACACTTTTGCTTCTGTCAGAAGCTTAAAAATGGAAACAGTTTTCTCTTTAAGAAAACAGGACCCAAATAAGGAGATGATGGAGTGGTGAAGATTCCTCTAGTGAGTCTGTTCCAGCTCATTCCTTAGAAAGGCTGTGTATGAAAGATCAGAGAAGAGGCCAATAGATCTGGGTTTTGTCCAGGGGTCTCTGGGTTTAAAGCTCTCTACAATCACTTGAGCTCATTTTCCCTGTGACTCGGCTGGGTACAACTTCTTTCTCTGCCCAAGCTGTTAAAAATCTTAAACTTTACCCTTCAGAATTCTTTCAGTTGCGTGACAGATACAACCTATCCCTTAACAAAAATGGAAGCTATCAAGAAAAAGATGCAGATGCTGAAGTTAGACAAGGAGAATGCCATTGACAGAGCAGAGCAGGCTGAAACGGATAAGAAGGCAGCTGAGGACAAATGCAAACAGGTAAGCAGAAATAAAATCACTGATTGTGTATGCGCTGTGGAAATAAGTGTGACAAAATACGATGTTGCAACTTTCTGATTCAGAAAGCAAAATAATTGGAAATCAGATTTTCTGTTAATCTTCTTTTGAAGTCTTTTGCCTTTTTGTGATGTTACACTCATACAGCCAGGGCTAGGTATTAACTTCTCCTTTCAGCCACCTGAGTCTTTGCAAAATTAGCACTATCCACAGATTATTAAGAGTACTTTGCCTAAGTTTTCTTGGATCTTATATAATTGCCTTCATTTTCTTGTGCTTGTGATTCCATAGAAAAGGCCTGACATACTCAAAATCAAAGCTGTATACCTTGAACACCTGTAGGACTAGTGTTAATACCTCCTGAAGAGTCAGCTGTGTCTAAACATTAATGGAGCCTCTCCGTGAAGTCAGTTACTAAAGTTCACTTGACTAGTCCTTGGTATACAGAGTGCCCCTTAGAGGTACCAGCTGTGACCCAACAGTAGATAATGTTGTGTTATTTGTATTACTTCTTTTGTTAAGAATAATCAGAAATATCTTAATTTGAAAGCTCTTCTTTTAACTGAATTATACTGGTAACATTTTCACATTCTTTTGTTTTTCAATGTTCTTTACTCTGGGTATCTACCTCATATTTGACCTATAGTATTTTCAGAACGATCTTGAAGTGTAAGTTGACTACATTCAAGTTTCTTATAGCGCTTCTTGTAAAAAGACCATATCTTTTCCTTTTACATCCTCTAAATGTGGCTGCTTCTGCTACATCTTCCAGACTGCTATAATACATTATTAGCGTTCATTTGGCCAAATTTTTCTTATGTTAGGTTTGAGATCCTGGCTGATAGAACTAAACTTTCAACTGATCATCCATTTAGCTAAAGCAGCAGGAAAAGACGTTTCCAAAATGGTCAGCTGCTACTGGCTTCCCCCTCCACCCCCTCCACCAGGAAAATGACTTCTCTCTTCTCTGTCATTTCTACAAGCTGCACACATCGCCCCGTGTCCCTGTTTCTTTCCTAGCTTCAGAGGTGTGGATCAGATGCTGTTCTGCTGGGCCACAGTTTCCCCAGCTAATCCTTCTGCGCTCAGTAACAGCCTCAGCAGACTGTTACTCAGAGCAGTTAATGGTGACGGAATGCGTGGCCTTCCTGTACATTTAGTTATCAAAGGTCATTTCCGATGGAGTGATAAATGACACACTTGTGGGGAATTTTCAAGTATCCATATGAGGGTAGTTCACAATAAAAAGCTAAAAGAGAAAAATAAATCTTTGATCTTACTCCTCTTCTCTGAATTGTCTCAAATTTTTCAGCTTTTTTTTAATGTGGGCACAGTACTCAAGTCGTGATTTTAATGTTATACACAAAGCATCACCTCCTTCATCCTGCTTACCGTCCCTCTGTTAAAGCACCCAAGCAAGCATATTCAGCTCTCACACTATCTGCTTACTCTGAGTGAAAGTATAGCAACATAACAACGTTCAAGAATAGCACGCTACCAAACATGTCGTTAAAGCTGTCTTTGAAGCTAGAATGAAGAAAGTCAGTGCACTAAAACACAAACTATTTTGAGTGAACTATTTTGATAGACTAAATTTATGTGAAGGTGGAGCTAAATGGTTAAATCGGTTTCTCTACAGACTGAACTGTTTTGGATTGCAAATGAAATGATGGAGCAGATGGGTTTGCAGGCCCGCCCTTATCAGCAGCAAGCCTCCTGATAATGTGAATTCTTCGGGGAGCATGAGACAGTTTGTCATTAAACAGTCCCCCAGCAGGTTATAAATAGTACCGTTCCAGTGTACCGTAGGGATTTATATGGTATGGAGGAGAGAGTCTCCTGGTAGGATGGAGCGTACCTTGTTGGCCCACAATCAGTCAGAGATTAATTCAGGTTGGAAGGGACCCGTGGATGTCATCGAGTCCCGCTGATGGCAGGGGCTGTCGCGGCCCAGACCTTTCCCTCCGCCTTCCAGAGTGTCACGTTTGGCAACAGATGATTAGGGAACGGCCACTTGTTTTTTCTAGCTATACAGGAATGGAATAGTTCCCTAATAAATCATCAGGTGTTAGAACAAACACAAGGATACAATTTTAAAACATTTATAATTACACTGTAGAATTCACTGCTGCAGGGTGTTGTGGAGTCCAAAACAGAAATGAGGTAAAAAAGGGCTTATACCGAGTTATGTATTAAACTGGATCCTGTGTGTGCGGTGGCAGGGAATGACAATGTTTTTAATGACCTTTCCCTGGCAACTGCCACCAGCCCTTCCCAGAACTTTGATCTGGTCTTTGGTGACTTCTTGTATGTTACGTTAGGTTAAAACTAATAGTAAATAACCATATTAAACTGTAACCGATAATGCAGCAGAATGCTCACTTTGTTGGGTTTTTTTCTCTCTTGAAAGGTAGAGGATGAGCTGGTAGCTCTGCAGAAAAAGTTGAAAGGAACTGAAGATGAGCTGGATAAGTACTCGGAGGCTCTCAAAGATGCCCAGGAGAAACTAGAGCAGGCTGAAAAGAAGGCCACTGATGTACGTACCTACAGCTAACGTTTGCCTGTAACTATGCTCTGAGTATCTTGCAGTACGTGTGTAGGACGCTGATGGTAACAATCACTGAGAATTTTTGTATTGCAGCACTTTGCTCGGGGGATAGGAGAGGTGAGCTCGGGCTGGCTGTTCCGCACCGCGAGCACGGCACGCGCAGCTGCCCCGCGAGCCAGCGCCGCTCGGGGCTCGGCGGGCACCCGAGGGGGAAACGGGGGTTTCTGCAACGGGGGAAGCGCTTGCGGGCGGGAATCCTTTAGGAAAGGCCAAATCTCCTTTAATCGAAGTAAACAAAATGGAGATCTTTCAGGGAGGCTGGGACAGCCGCCGGGATCTGCTGTGGCCTAAGGATGCGGCTTGGCTCTGGCTGCCCCGCCGCACACGCGTTGGCTTTGCTGGGCGCGGTTGGGTTTAGCTTCCCTCTCCTCTGCGCGGGCCCGACGGCGCCGGGAACAAAACCGGAGCGCGGGCCCTGGCAGCGGCTCGCCGCACCGCACCTTCGGGGGCCTCGGGGCGGCCCGGCAGCCGGCTTTGCATCCCCGAGCGGTGCGGTGCGGTGCGAGGCGGCGCCCGGGGCAGCGCGGAGCGGGCCGGGGCTGCGGCGGGGACCCCGCGGGATGGCGGGGGGAACCGGGCGGGGCGGCCCCGCGGCGCGACTGTCCCGGCGCTGCTTGCGCCGACTCCTCTCTGCTACGTCACCGCCCCCACCTCCACCTCCAGCCGCGTGACGTCATCGGCCCATTGAAAGGCGCGGGGCCGCGCGCCGCCACGTGCAGCACCTCCGCGCCCTGCCCGCCGCCAGCGCCGCGCCCATGGCCGCGCCGAGCTCCCTGGAAGCGGTGAAGAGGAAGATCCAGTGCCTGCAGCAACAGGCGGATGAGGCGGAGGATCGCGCCCAGGTCCTCCAGCGGGAGCTGGACCTGGAACGGGACCTGCGGGAGAAAGTGAGACCGCCCGGGCTGCCTGCTCGCCTCTCTCGGTCGCTCTCTCCCGGGCTGCCCTGCTCCTTCCTTCCTGTCTCTGGCTCTCTCTCGCTGGGGCGCGCCTGGCTCTCCCCTGCTCCGGGAGGGCGGCTCGGCCGCCGGCTGCCTTCACTCCTCAGCTGTCCCCCCGCCGCTCCGCTCCGCACTCCCTGCGGAGACCGCCGGCGCTGCCGCAGCGCCTCGCCCGCACCGTGCTGCGGGGGCAGCGGGCGCGGCGGCGCCGGCCCCTCCCAGGCGCCCGCTGCTATCGCGCTTTGGGGCCGTTCCCTTCGGAAAAGGCGTCGCGAGCACCGGGCGGCACCGGGAAGCGCTAACGAGTTTAGTAGGGAATGGCCGGTTAATTAGGAAAAAGCGCTGCATGACAACGAGCGGGGAGTTCCCGCCTCTCGGCGCCGCACCGCTGGCTCCGGCACAGCTGGGAGATGTCCGAACTGCTGGAAAATAACTTTCCCTCCTGGTTTTCACAGAGAAATCAGAACTCTCCGCTAGTGTGCGGCTCTCCCGGGGCCGGACAGCTGGTTTCACTTAGATTTGTGTGTGATCAGCCTTCCCGGCATCTTCCTGCTATTTTATCACATGTCAGCGAGTTAGTTTTACCGTATAAGGACTGCGGGCTGCTTCTGGGAGAGGTGGAGCCAGACTCCAGCTTCCCAGTGGCCCCGTCTCCATAGCTTTGGAATCTTGCTTGATTAAAATATGACTTAAAAGTGTCCTGTCTAGCGGAAGGAGTTGCAGACTGCCACATAACAGATGCCAGTTTTCTACACGATTGATGCCTTGTGTGTAAATCGAGAAGTTAAACACATAGCACTGGGTAAAAAACAAATGAAATGCTGGCTAATTTATGCCTAGAGGAATCCTGGGTCAGCTTCCATTTGGATCAGTCACTGAAATCCCTTCCAAGATGGCACAGCTCTGAATGGAAACCACTTCCTCCAGCTCAGGAGGAGCGGTCAGTAACCAAATTTGAGAAGCTGCAGCAAAACAAATATTTTTTCAAAGTGTTTAACATAAAGCATAAAATAATTGCCCTTCCAGGATCTATAGCCCGTAAAAGTGTGTGTGTTTTGTTTTTTTTTTTTTAAAAAGTTAATCTCATACATAGCAATCTTGCCCAGATTTGGGGACAATTAAGTGCACAAACCTGATTAGAGTAGGGGTTTATTTTCCTTCAAATAAGAAGCAATTCAAGGAGCCGTATCTTAATAAACACAATGTATTTCTGGACACCAAGTTCATATTGGCTGTATGCGAGCGTTTCTCCCAACCTCTCCCATTTATTATCTAGTCTGTTTTTTAAACATTAATAGCGTTTCCAATTACTGTGCAGTTTATTCAATAATATATAAACAGACCTTATTATTAAGAAATGCTTTCTGCCTAATTCCTTAAGTACCACAGGAAGCAATGAAAAAGGAAAGTGAACTTCTTTTAAGACCATATCTAATTTTGCCCTATTTATGTTACAAAGAGGACGGACTCTCCCGCGCTGAGGCCGGCTGCATCTGCCCAGCTGACCGCGCCAGATTACATAGCATTTGCAGGCAAAGGAGCCCGTAATGGAGAAGGGAGTGGCTTTAGCTTCAGCAGCGGGCTAGGACAGGATATCGCTGCCGTCTGTGATGAAACCAAGAACATAAAAATCAACTGTGAAGTTTTTGGAACAAGCCATTACGGAAACAGTTCAGTTTTTAACTTTTGAATCCTACGGGTAGATCCTGCCCTGTGAAGTGGTCTGAAAATAGTTCTCCGTTGGCAATCGGTGTCTAAGCCTTCGTTGTATGGCAGGAATGATAAGTACCATTAAAAAAGAAAGGAGAAGCACATACTCCATACCTTGAAATTCCTGAGATGCCATAGTTTAAACAAACAAAAAGCAGAGACGGAAAGGTTCCTAGAGCTTCCCCGCGTATACAAGGAGAAGCCTTTGCAGGTTTGAACATTTGTCAGCCAGCAAGCGGCTTGTACGTAACCTCGGTTGGGGGGGCTGTATTTCACGCAGGCTGAAGGTGAGGTGGCGGCTCTGAACAGACGGATCCAGCTCGTGGAAGAGGAGTTGGATCGTGCCCAAGAACGGCTGGCCACAGCCTTGCAGAAACTGGAGGAGGCTGAGAAAGCAGCGGATGAGAGCGAGAGGTACGTTTCCTCTTCTTTTTCTTTCTTCTTTTGTAAAAAATTGAATATATCTGAATAAAATATTCCTGTATAATTTAGTATCTGCGTGTGCTAATGTGGATTGCAGGTCAGAGACTCGGAACTTAAAAAGCCTGACTGAGTAATTCTGTTAAGGCCTTGAAGAACGCGCTGGTATGGTCATAATGGGCCACTGAACTCCGCTGTAGGACCTTTGAGATAAAAGAGCTAAAACGCTTCCGCATTAACCACACTTGCTTTGATTTCTGCAGAGGAATGAAGGTTATTGAGAACAGAGCAATGAAAGATGAAGAGAAAATGGAAATTCAGGAAATGCAACTGAAGGAGGCGAAGCATATTGCTGAAGAAGCTGACCGCAAATACGAGGAGGTAAAAGGGATAAGGAAGTGATTAAACAGACAGGAGAACTGTGAGCAGCTTTGTTACTCTCCCGTTTGGTCATTTGTTGTACGCTCTTCACTGTGTGACGCTTCGACTTTGGAACGTTCCCAAAAAGGAGTAATTTTAATAGTGACTTTAGCGGCACCTTAGATACTTAATGCTAAGAACGCTGCAAAAGCTAATTTATTTGGGGAAAAAGCCCGTCACGTCTGCGCGCGTGTGTTTTACCCTAATTCCACCATTCAGAAGGAAAGCGCAAGCGTAGCGCTTTGAGAGGAACGTGTAAGAAGTTACAGACTGGCTTGATGCGGCTGTTTTCTCTTCCCAGGTTGCCCGGAAACTGGTTATTTTGGAGGGTGAACTGGAAAGAGCTGAAGAGCGTGCAGAGGTGTCCGAAGTGTGAGTAACTTCAGATACACGGAAGCAGTTTAGAATACAGTAAAGCTCAAAGCTGTGTTTCATTACAAAAATCTACTGCTAGGCAGGCATGTAGTTGGTGTAGAAGAGCTTTTTTTTACCCTTTATACCCAATTTTTTCCTTTCAGACTTAATAATTACTTCATCCCTTCTATTTTTAGACTTGTTGAAAATTAAATTAAGTCATAACAGGGACAGTAATAATTTATACTTTTTTTTTCCTGTAGTAAATGTAGTGACCTTGAAGAGGAGTTAAAGAACGTCACCAACAACCTGAAGTCTTTGGAAGCTCAATCTGAAAAGGTCGGTTCTTTCCGTCAGCTAAGGGATAGGGGCAAAGTCAGAACTTGTAAATCAAATCCACAGAAATAATCCAGAAATACAAAGAAAGCGGAGGGCTTTAGCTGCCTGCCTGTCCAGCAGCGACTGTCTGTCGATACCGCTGGCGCCGTTCCGCCAGCCCCGAGTCAGTTAGGCGATCGTTACCAAACCCCGGCCTAAAGCTCCCTTCCCGCCCCAGGACGCCGCTGGCTGCTCTTGGCTTTCTGCTCGTTTTGGGGGTTTTGCCCCCAATAATAAAAACTGTTAAAACTCTTGATTTCAGTAAACAGTTGTTTCTGGCTGGTCTCAAGCAGCACGGAAGGCTTCGTGTTCCCTTGCACACGCAGCTCTTTTGTGCCGCACAAGCAAGGGAGCCCGCTGGGGTGCGAGATGACGCACGAAGGAGCTTGGACGCCCCCAGCCTTAAAATGATGGTTTATGAACCTGAGGCTGAAGTGCCTTGGTGAGGAGGGGCAAGCACGGAGGGGGTGTTTGCAGCTGCTGCAAAAGGAAAAGTGGTTATAAATAGGTCAGGGTTTCATAAACATTTATTATCGTTGCTACAACTTCCCTTAAAGAGTGTTTATTGTTTTCACAGTACTCGGAAAAAGAAGATAAATACGAAGAAGAAATCAAGATTCTCTCTGACAAGCTCAAAGAAGTAAGTTTATCCATCCCCAGGCTGTATTTTGGCATCATTTCTTAACAGCATCCAGTTACTCTAATTAATTTTTTTTAGGCTGAAACTCGTGCTGAATTTGCGGAGAGAACAGTTGCCAAACTGGAAAAGTCTATTGATGACCTGGAAGGTAGGAAATCACCCGGGTTTCATTTAAAAGCGGTCGATTTCAGATCAGAAAACAAAATTCCCAGCGTGGGTATTAGATTTTATTGGGAAGGGACAGAAGTGCTGCTCAGGCGCGCTGGTGGAGCGGCGGGGTGCGCCCACGGACGCGTCTGTCCCGCCGGCACCTCCTGGCCGCAGGAAGGTTTCCTGAAAGAGGTTCTCTGTAAAAGCTGGTAGCAGCGCCCCGATTTTGGCCAACTCGCAGATACGCGGGCTCAAGGGCTTTTTCTGTTCACAACAAGATCACAACCCTCCTTCATCTGATGACAAAAATCATTTTGAGAGATTAAAAAAAAGGTGTAGGTGAAGCTTCTGACCTGGCGGCTGGGTGGATTTTTTGCTTTCTTACCAATCTCAGTTGCGCATCTGTTCTCTTCTTTTGTTTCCCTCAACCGCTCTGGCTGCTGCCCTCTGACCGCCTTCGCGTCTCCCGCTCCGCGCCTCTTCCTCTGGACTGTTTCTCTGCATTTCTTGCTGAATCCCGCCTTCTGCCCCCGCGCCCGCTAGACGAGCTGTACGCTCAGAAGCTGAAGTACAAAGCCATCAGCGAGGAGCTTGACCATGCTCTCAATGACATGACCTCCTTGTGACAGGCTCGGGGGGCGCGGGGCCGCGCTGCTTAAGCTTTTCTGCCTGCCGTGCCTGTCACTTCTGTGCCGCTTCCACGAGCGATCCTTCAATCTCCTCTGTAAGAACTGAGCTCAATAAAAACAAGATACCTCTACCTTTCAGCTCCGGGGGTTCATTTCCTTATGATTCACCTAAAATACACCAGTAACGACACCGAAAATAAGTTCAGCTCCTCACGCCGGGGACAGGCAGACGCAGGCAGCGCGGGTGCCCCCTCGGCCGGCGCAGGCCCCGGCGCGCTGGCAAACACCCGAATTTCAGCGTTCCCAAGGACGCGCGGAGCAGCGAAAAGCTGTGAGTGTGTTGGGTGCTTGTGGTGCTCCGCCTGCCCGGCTAAAAATTGTCAAGACAAGGAAAACCCGGAGGGACGTGTCCTGTAAATCACGTTAAAACACACGTCTGTCACATTACACATAAAATGAGTCAAAAAACCGCACTAAATGAGAGAAATTGCCAAAAAAATGGCCCCATTGTAAGGATGCGGTTACAGGGCTGTCTGGAACGCGAAGGTAAGGAATCGCTTTTATTTCAAGAGAAAAGGCTGGAGGATAACGTCCGGTCTAACTCGGGTTTTTCTTCTTTCTCACCAGAAAAGCTTGCTCAGGCCAAAGAAGAGAACTTGGGCTTGCATCAGACACTGGACCAGACGCTAAACGAACTGAACTGTATATGAGCTGGCGCAGGGCTCGGCGGCCAGCGGGAACCCCTCTGCATTTACCGCATCGCTCCTCTCTCTCTCTCTCTCTGCATCCAACTAAGTTATGAGCAGCGCAGCCGCACGCGAGGCGCCGGGCGCAGCTCGACGCCGGCAGCGCGGCCCCAGCCCCTCCGGCGCGCTCCCGCCGGAGGCGCAGGGAGCCGGGGCCGCGGAGCCCCCTCGCCTCCCCTTGCGCCGGTCACCGACGGCGCGGCTGCGGCTCTTCCTCGCGGCCGATGAGGCCGTTCTCCGCGCGCCCCGGCAGCAGCAGAACCCCGGCGGCGCGGCCGCCGCGCGCCTGTTCCTGACGTTTCGTATTAAACCATTTCTGACAGTACCGAGGGCTCCTGGTCTTTGTGCGGCGCTTCTGCTCGGGTGACGTCACGAACCAGCGGAGAGTTAAAGACGTGACGTCAGTATTTACCGGCCCGGCCTCGCGGCTCCGCCGCCGCACGCGCCTTCCGCCCGCGGCAGGAAGTGACGCTCGGCCGGGCACGCGCAGAGGGGCGAGCCGCCAATCGCGCCGCCGCTTCCCCGGGGGGCGGAGGCCGCCCGCCAATGGGGCGCCGGCTCCCCGCGCTTCCTGCCGGGCTCGGCCAATAAGCGCGCGGCGGGCGGTGATGGGCGGCGGGCGCGGCCCGTGAGGCGGCGCGGGGGGCGGCGGGGCGGCGCCCGCGAACATGGCGAAGACGTACGACTACCTCTTCAAGCTGCTGCTCATCGGCGACTCGGGCGTGGGGAAGACGTGCGCGCTCTTCCGCTTCTCCGAGGACGCCTTCAACGCCACCTTCATCTCCACCATCGGTGAGCGAGGCCGGGCGGCGGCCGGCGCGACCCGCGGGGAGCGGCGCGGCCTGGGCCCCCCGCCGCCGGTGGTGCCGCCCGGCGCGGCCCCGGGCCCGGCCCCGGGCCTGGGAGCGGCCCGTTCCGCCCGCAGGAGCCGGGGCGCGGCTGCGGCGGGGCCCGCGGGAGCGGAGGGGGCGGGCTCGCCGCCATGGCGGGCGGCTCCGGCGCTGGGGGCCGGGGCAGCGAGGGGTGCGCGGCCCGGCCGTGCCGCCTCGCCTCGGCCCCGGCTGCCGGCGCTGGTGGAGGCTGCTGCGGCTTCACTCGCCGCGGCCCGGCAGGGAGCGGGGCAGGGGCCCCGATCGCTCCCGGCGGCTCCCTCGGCGGCTGGGGGGGGCGGGGTGCTCTGCTGCTGCTCCCGCTCCCGCCGAGACGGTGCCGGTCTGAGCAGCGGCACTGGGGGGAGAAGCGTTGATTTGGTCTTTGGCGGACGCCGAGAGTAATTTGGTTGCTTCTCTTTCCAGGTATTGATTTCAAAATTAGAACTATAGAGCTAGATGGCAAGAGAATTAAGCTACAGATATGGTAAGACTTTGCTTCCAGAGTTACCTGAGTTCATGTCTGATAACCGGGTGTCGCGCGCTGCGGGGTGCTGATGTCATCGTTAAGTTGCGCTCTTCCGCAGTTAATGATATCTTAGAAACGACGAGATCGTTTTAGTGCGTCTAAAGACCGGTTCAGCGATATTCAATTAAAACTTGTGGTGGCTTTGACTCGAGCGTGGCGGCGTAGGTGGTTTGCGCCAACCCCCGTGTTCTGTGTTGCAGGGACACCGCCGGGCAGGAGCGATTTCGCACCATCACAACGGCCTACTACAGGGGAGCGATGGTAGGAGCCGCACGGGTCGCGCTAAGCCTAAACCGGGCGGTTCAGCTTTCACGTCAGCGTTGTTTAACGCGGCGCACGCGCGGCGCGCTGTCCTCGGGCGCGGAAGCTCTGCCCAGCTCAGCGCTTAACGGTCTTTGTTAAGCTGCTCCTTTCTGCTGCGGACGAGTCTTTAATTCTTGCTTAAACTGACGCTCGCTGAAACGATCTATCTCCTCCTTAATCTTTAGGGCATTATGTTAGTCTATGACATCACCAATGAAAAATCTTTCGAAAACATTCGGAACTGGGTCAGGAACATTGAAGAGGTAAATTCTCTCTTTGCCTGCTGCCTGTTAAAGATGCTGGGTTTTCCTCCAAAAGCGGTCGAAACCGAAACGCTTCAGAATCGCTGAGTTTCTTTTGAGTTCAGGCGTGGAGGGGTCCTTGGAAAGTCAATTGAGGGGGAGTCAGCGAGGGGCTCGGGGTGTCCCGGTTAACGGCAGTCGTGGTGCTGGCACGCGAGGGCCGGCGGCGGGGCTGGAGCCCTCTCGCGACCAGGGCACCTACGAGATGGCGTCCCCCTGCCGCGACAGGTGACCCGAGAGCGGTCGCCGCGCAGGACGCGCTGGGCCGCCGGTGCCCGCAGGGAGCCGCTGGGAGGAGGGGTTTGGGGCGCTCGTAACCGCAGAAGGCGCTTGGCACCAGCATCTCCACGTTAGGTCCTTGCTGCGCGCCTCGTCTTTTTGAGGAGCTTTGTCTAAACCCCCCAGCCAAAGGCCTGTGCTCTGTTTCTATCTCAGCACGCCTCTCCGGACGTGGAAAAAATGATCCTTGGGAACAAATGCGATGCAAACGATAAAAGACAAGTTTCTAGGGAGCAAGGGGAGAAGGTAAGTGCTGCGGCTTTAACGTATCCAGCTTAGACTTTTCAGAGTGTAAAGATGGCGTTCGTTACTGTCTGCGCTCCTCGGGTACCTCGGCGGTGTCCCTAAGCGGAATTATTGAGCACCTCCCCGGCTGTAGTTGCAAATCGTTTCCCCACTCTGATCAAAAAATGAGTCTGCGGTAAGAATTCTTGTCCGTTGCCTGGTCGAGATGTGCGAGGTGCAAAGCAGGGAGCTGGATTTTCCCTTAGAAAAAGGAAGAAAAAGCCCGCTAGAGCCTGACGTTCAGGAACCGTCTCTTTGTGGCTGAAAGCCGCTGAGACGAGGAGGCAGGATGGCCTTTTCTGGCGTCACGTTGCTCAGTTGAGGCAGAGGAGGTGCCCTGCGCGCCGCAGGTGTTGCGAGACTGACGAGATAGCTATGCAAGGAGGAAAACTAAAAGACAAAGGAGCAGGTGAAAACGCGTGTGGAGCGTAAAACAGCAGAACAAAGCCCGGTAAGAGCAGGTGCTAACAGGAAAGAGGTTTAGTTCCTAATTTTTGCAAATTGTTCTGCTTGAGTAAATCCCCAGGTTGCTCTGGATGGCGGCGGGGGGCAGATCCTGCGCGGTTTTATTTAGAGCTGTTCCTGCAATTACCCAACTAACCTGAAACCTGCTTTTGTCCAGCTCGCTGCAAGCTTTGGAATTAAATTTATGGAGACCAGTGCAAAAGCAAATATAAACATAGAGAACGTGAGTACTGCTACCTTTCTCTTGTAGTTATCGTCTCGCGTGCAAAGCAGCACTGAGCACCCTCGCCCAGCCCGGCTGGACGCCAGGCTCCGCTGTTAGGTGCCGCGGCCGGGTTACTCAGACGCATCCCTGCATTCCGGGAAGGCGCTGTCTACCCAGCGTTATGCTAATTTATTTAAATTGCACTCGGTGCTTAGAGTGTAACCAAGGGCGTTACAGCAGCACGCCGGAAGATGGCTCATGTCTGCATTCGATAACGTGATTGAGCGCGGGCGGTATTTTGCCGCTCTGAACCCTGGACGTGCCCTGCCGTTCTGGTTTTTGGGCTCGGAGAGGAGGCCGCGGGGTTAGAAAAGGAGCACGGAAACCTGGAGGGGGGGAAAACCTGAAAACTTGGTGTTCCTCAGGAGCTTGGTATATGTAGAAACTCGGGAAGGCAGCTTATCGCTAAACAAAAATGTTAGGATATATTTTATGTGCCGTGTAACACGTAACTGTTTTACTTGTCACAGGCATTTTTCACTCTTGCAAGAGATATCAAAGCAAAAATGGACAAGAAGTTGGTGAGTAGCTTTTACTTGGTCCACGCTGTATGTAAATAGGAAAAGAAAACCCAACCAAAAGCCGAAAGCGAGCCCTGTTTCACAATCTATAAAAAATATTTTGTGGTCTCTTCCACAGGGGATGCACTGAAGGTTGTAGCCATTTAGTTTTAGTTTTGTCAAGCTACGCGCTGACCTTGGCTTATAAACAATCATCTCTGCATTTCAGGAATTAGCTGCAACGGTCGAGGTTTTCTAAATAAAACTCTTGTTTGTTTTATGACAAGTCAGGTGAGCGGTAGAGCAGTTAATGATATTTCTTGCCCTTGCAGTCTGGAAAACGGAATCCTATAAATGAGACCTGTCGGAGGCCCCCGTCGCGCTGCAGGGCGGCCTTCGAACCAGCGTGTTTAAAAATCGGTGAAGAACCAACTGGTTTTTGATACCTTTTGCGAAAGCGTCCTGAGAAATGAGAGGGTTACCTCTTGTCCCACACACAAACGTGTATCCACGTCGGTTCGGTCCTTGTGAAAGGAAGCTAACCGAGGTTCCCTCTGCTTCACTGAGCGTTGCGCCTTCCCGTGACCAGGCGTGCGCCGACAGAGCTGTGATATTTTGGGGCTTGCTGACGATGCCCAAGTGTTTCAGCAAGAGCCAAACATGTCCCGTAATTTATATTTTTATAATCTCAGCTGTCGTTGAGTTTATAGAAGGAAGAAGAATAGGCGCGGTGCACGTTAGTCGAAGGGAAAAGTAGGAGATGCAGTCCCCTGACGCCTCGTAGTGGCTGACGTAAGGCTCAGATAAGTGAGTGAAGACCCCCGCTGGTTTTAGAAACGGGGTTTGCACCCGGCAGGCTTGAGTCAACAAACGAACGGCTGAGGTGTGGATGCTAGCGCTTACAGCGATGCTGGAGCTGTTAAGTATAAATAAGTAACTGAATATTCTTTGCGTCTTCAGGAAGGCAATAGCCCGCAAGGCAGCAACCAGGGAGTCAAAATCACACCAGACCAGCAAAAGAAAAGCAGCTTTTTCCGATGTGTTCTTCTGTGAGGGACACGGCCTTAATCTGAGCGTCTGCTCAACGGAACTGGACTGTGCCTGTTCTGAGTGAGAGCTCCTCTGTCTGTGGACTTAGCGTTTGCAACGTACCTTGTCACTTTGTGACCATCTGAATAAGAAATTGTTTATTTTAGTAATTGTCTGACTCTTCAATTTTGGAGATGAAACAAGTTTATTTTTGTCAGATTGCCACTGGGCACGTGTACTGTCGAGCAGAGGGAGTACAGATCGAACGCGACCTGTGGCACAGCACCTTTGCTGACAGGCTTCAATCGTTGTGTTCCTATCTGTATGTATCCAAATTAGAGAGATTAAGTTATGATCAAAATAAGAAACGGAAATGCCAACATTAATAAAGTACAGGTGTGCGTACATGATACACGTGCATCTCCATGCCTACAGATGCATAGAGAACAATCGCATCAAAACATCAAATAAATGCACTTCGTAAGCAGGACAGGCTTGTACCTTTGCAGAAGGTAGAAGGAAGCTTTCTGCATCTCCACCTCTTTGCTACTACAGAGAAAATCCCTTATCTGCCTGTTACTTAGTTGCGCTGTCCTAGACAATCCACAAGTACAATTGAAGTTTAAAAAAAAAATCCTCCTCAAAGGAATCTCTATTTTTTTAAAAGACCAAAGTGTGCTGTAAATAGAACGGATCCTTACCATCGGGAGTTACGTTATCCACGTGAGGCTTGACCGTGCTTAATTAAGTACGCCAGACCTTCCGACACCTTTCACGGGAGATGATAGCTACAGCGCGGCCCGTGCCAGCGAGCTGGCGTCCGGTTTTAGCGAAGCAGACCCTGGTTGGGGTAGGGCCGCTGACGCAAAATTTGTAACGTTACAATGGGCGGCTTTTTCTTCTCCAGTTGAGAATGACTCCAGATCTGTCATGACGTAGTAGCTAGTTATAAATTGTGACAAGAAATTGTATTGCACTGCTTCCAGTTGTGTGTTCTCATGCACACTTGCTCACATATGCAAATAAATGTTGCACATATGAACACTTTCTGAAAACAAACTTTTTTAAACTGAGATTTGCCTTGCTGCTGTGTATCGATCACTTCAGATGTCAAGCAGCAACAAACCTGTTAAGAGCGTGCATCAACGCAACTGATGTTTAGTCCTCGGTGGGAATATTCTGTGTATTTATTCCTATAATGCAGTCTATGACATTCCGCTGTATGAAATGTAACAGCCAAGTAGAGCTCCCGGGTAGCTGGTTGCTCTCAGTTCAGAGGCCGTGGGCCTGAGAAAAGGCGCCAGTCAGAGCCATCCGCTTCGAAGTCTGCTGGCAAGTGATTGGAATTCCGGTCTATTGAATTCAAACGAACCTATCGGCTGTGTCCTGCAACTCACTGGAATTGTTAACATGCTTTGTTTACATTGACAACTGCACTTAAGGGTAAAATTAAAGCTGATTTTCAAGTTAATGGATTTACTCACCAGTTTTGTTTTCTTCAAGTTTGTGGTAGTATGTTCTGGCCTCAAAGTAGCACCCGTAAGTTGTGCTGTAGTTAAAGATCAGTCAGATTCATAATTAAACTTTATAAATCTGCAGCATGCAATTGGGCTCAACAGGAATATCGCCTGCTGTTCTAAAATGGAAGAAGGAAATTTTACTGTATAAGTTACTGGTTTATAAAAATGCATTTTTTATGCTACCAACCTTTTTTTTCTTTTTACTAGCTAGCAGATTACAACGAGCTCTGTTCACGATTAAAATCGTACGTAAAGCTTTCCTCTAACCAGAAACTTGCGACGGGGTTTTTTTGTTTACTTGTGGCTTTTTAGCGTGAGGACTTGGTGAGCGTGCACCGTAGCGATTACGCGCGGGTGTATTTGTAGGACAAAATCACGTGAAGCTACTGAAGAGCCTTCTAGTCCGTATGTGCTTCCAGGTGTAGTCAGTACAGAGCTATAGGTCGGACAAGCAATGCTTCGATCTTGAGATAAGGATGCTTTTAAAGAAGGACGTTGCGTATGCTTCAAGAAATTACTGAGGCAGAAGTGGGGAGGTGATGAAGGCATGGTCTGAATGTGGTTGTCCTACCAAAACAGATCTGTTGAACGGTTTGTTTCTGGCTTAGTAGTAAATGTGGATTGTCCGCATCCGTCCTTCTCCTTTAATATAGCCAGATGTTGCAGCCAGACTTATTTTTCAAAGTGACTGGAAAAATAAGTGGTCAGTCTAACCTGGTATCGCAGGCTGTGCACCACGACGCTGGGCAGTGCCCGTTGACGGTATCTAAACCGCAAACTCGTCTTGAGATGAGAAAGAAACCCATGTTCATTTCCAAGTGGATAAAACTTGAAGGATGGAATTGTGGTTTCCACTCCTCATTTTCTAAATCTTAAGTTGCTCTTTCTGCGTTGAAAGCTAACGCTTTGTATGTGAATACCTTTTGTTTAAACTTATGCTGGTTGTTGCACATGTGTATGTACCTAATTTATAGCATGATTTCCTTTTACAAAATGATTGGTTTTACTCAATGAACAACTACGTTATTGCCTGATCTCAGGAAGTTTCATACAGTTACTGTGACTACAGTCATCACTGTACTTCTAGGGCATAGAGACTACACAGAAATTAAATCACTGTAAGCAATACGAAACCTAAAATGCAAATGTAAGACAGGAGAAGGTTAAAGACACTGCAGTTGCGTGTATGCTTGGCTACGCATTGCTAAATACAGACAGCAAATCTTGGATAAGTACAATATGTAGTTGATGTTTCCATCCCATAACTAAATTACTGTGGTTTTTACGTATGAACGTTACGGAAAACACAATGATCAAAAGAGGCACTGCATAAACACGAACAGTAGTGTAGTTAAGCTTTCTTTAAGGAGGAAAAAATCTGAAATTGGATACAAAATCTGTAAAACTGAGGAACTGAAGTAGATATGAAAAGTTAACAATGTGCTTACTACACATTCTCAGTGTCTAAATGCCACTAAAATTTCAGGTAATCGCTTAACACTTGGTTTGTAGCGAAACAAACCCATTTTTGAGCACGTTCTCAAATTCCCTTACTTTAACGAGTATCATAGAATTCTGTGGTTGACCTTATTTTCGAGGCTGGTTGCAATATTTCAGAGAGTCTTCACCCGCGCAGGTGTAGACCTGTCAGTAGCTCGTCTGTCAGTACGTGGTGGAACTGCTGTTCTAACGCTTTGCCATTTGAACACTTAGGTTGTCTCGGTCCTTTGCTGACAGGCACATCTAATGTTCCTTGACATCAGAGCCTTATGCCAGCATCAGACTTTCAGCCTCAGATTTATAAATCCTATGGATTATTGTAAGTCTCTGTACTGCTGCTGAAAATTATTTGGTCTCTCCTTTCATGTGAGATGCTAGTCATCTCGCTGACAATGGTGAGGGGGTTTATTGTTGTGGTGGCAGTGTCTTTGGCTGATGATCAAGCTCAAAAGCTACCGTGATTTCTTGTTCTCTTGGACTCGAAAGGGCTGGGCTTTACGCTGGAGAGGAAATGGACAAACAGCTGCGTAGAGGATGGTCTCCGTTTGTACTAGAAGCTCACAGGGGCTGGGAAAGAATGATGACTAACTTCTGTCTTCATTTCTAGGTGAAATAAAGACCTGTTCGATTGAACGTTAGTGGTAATGTGCAGTCTGATTATTTCAGGCTGCCTTATTCTTTGACCCATCTCTTTCACTGATCATGGGAGGTTTTGTTTCCGTAGGTAACACAGGTTTAGCGGGCTGGTCTCTCCAGCCTTCCCGCAGGAATCGTCTGCTCGATGTTGAGCGTGAGTTGGGACTTGGGACTTTGTTTTGAAGGGAACTTAAAGCATCCCAACATTTTAAAAAATAACTGTAAATTGTGTTTTTAGAATGACCACTTTTGGCTGCCACCCTTCCCACATGACAACTGCTTTCTTAAACACTTCTCATTGATTTTCATGTTTGTATTAAAAACAAAACTCTTGTTTATTACAGTATGTATGTTTTTACTCTGTTGTACAGGACCCTGAGCACTGCATAAATAAACTTCTTATGAAAAGAGAATTTTACAAACTCAGTTTGTCAGTCTTGTTCATCATTTGTGCATATATTCTTGTGTGGAAAACGGGGTGTTTCTACAAATGGAAATGAGGGACAGGAACCCAGCGTAGGCTCTGTTGTCCTTTAAAGGATGTTGACTTTTCATTACAAATTCTGCAACGGAGAGCTCTTCTTTGTATTCTTCTCAGAACCTGCCATGGGCTCCTGTGACGCGCTAGGAGAATACTTTAGCAAATCGATTCACTGGGCTGTTCGTTAAGAGTGTTAAAGCTGATCAGAGGCGTCGCTTACGCAATTTTGATTAACCGTGATGTTTCTGAAACTATTTTCAAGGGGTTTTTACTGGATAAGGCATTTTCTTAGGAATTTTTTCAGAAGCTACAATTTGATACAAGTTCCTTTACTACCTGGTGGTGTCTGAACTTTAAAAAAATATTTCCCATCTCACTGTCTAGGCCAGATTTGCTCTGGCTGGGGGGGGAATAGACATTTTGTTAAATTACAGGGAAATCTTGATGAAGAGCTTAATGAATCGTTCCATCTAAAGAAGTAAACAAGAGACAGAGTTCTCTGACTGGTTCAGTTACCAGAAATTGTCCTCTTTGCTCCTCTCATTTTGCTCTCTCATGGATGGTAATCTCAGGTGAAGTAATAGTTGTTCATGGTTCAAGAAGCACTTCGTCTGCATGTTTCACTGGACTCAGATTCGAATGTGAAATGTGCTATTAAAAAAAAGAAGTAATGATCACTTATGTATCCCTCTATTCAAAGGCATTCACTACAATTAATCCTAGGACTGTACAATAAATTGGAAACTTTCTTTTACGAAGCACTTGCAAAGAATAGGTACATTAAATAAATGCAAGATTTGAGTGCTGCTTTGTGCAAGACATGCAGCAGAAACCATATTAAGACTATGTTATGCATTGAGTGAGCTCATCTCATATACTTATCGATAGAGCCTACGTGCTAATATTAACTTTTTAAGTTACAAGGACTTTTTGCCATGTAAAAAGTACATAAAAAGCAAGTCAAGAAGCCTCCACACTTTTTCAAGCATCTGTTTTCCAGTCTTTGGGGTGGGCACCTCTACTAGAAACTGTCAGGGAAGAGTGATGAGCTGTAATGGCTGAGGAGACGTAAAACACGCACTTCAGAGACTTCTGACAACAAAAACTAAGAGCAATTTTGTGTTAGAAATTAAAAGCACGTATTACCTGAGGAAATCTGGAGCTCGTATTATCATATGCTGAAAGTCTTCCAAAGAAAGCTTGCCATCGTTGTCTGCATCAGCTTCGTAAATCACCTTTTCACATACAAGGCTAACTTCTTCTGGCGTAAGTTCATTTCGGGTTAATTTGTTAACCGTTTTCTCTAGATCTGATTTGCATATGTAATCATCATTGTTAAAATCTGTCAAAGGAAACAAAATGAATTCCAAGTGACAAAAGTCAGCATTTTACATGGCTGACTGCCAAGACCTAATAGGAAGGGTTTGGTTCCCAGGCCATAATGTATTTGTATACGTAGAACTTGGAAATCAGAACTGAAGTCTTGCAGTTATTCATATTTGCTTGTATAAAAATTCAATGACAAAATAAAAATCCTGGAATCATTTCTCCTTATCTTACATAAGGGTAACTGTTGTAAATAGTTTAATGGCTGAACACAGCCTAGCCATAATTAAATCACTCTAGCAAATTGGTACTACTGACCAAATGCAAGAAATAGTTTGAAGTTAAAGGAGGAGAATGGGCTGTTTGGTTTTGGTGAGAGTTCACTTTTTTAACATCTTTGCTGAATCATGTACAGTTTAAATCACAAAGAACGTTGGGTTGTTTGTTTGATATATCGTTTGGCTTTAGCTGATCATGAAGAAAATAACTGAAAATGGTACTGTAAAAAAAAAAAAAAAAATCTTTATATTTGTCCTTGGAGAAAAATGCTAGAAGTGTGCTTCCCTGCCTCCCGCCTCCCCCTACCAAAACCACCCTACAGATTTATGGGCGGCCAAATCCCTTGTGCTGCACTTTTCCAAGCAGCCCCTCAGACAGAAGTATTTCTTAAATGCTTATCAGCTCTTGAAAACTGCAGATAATTTCAGGTTGTAAATTTTGTAGTAAGTCCTAATCCTAAATAAGAGAAGAGTAGAGACAAAAGGATAAAGAAGACTGGAAGTTTCTAGGAGAGAGAACAGGCATTCAAATGCAATGGAAATAAAGGTTGTATTAAAAACACACGTAACTAGAAATCATTATGGTGGCAAAACCAAATATTTTACATCCCTACATGAAGCTGCAGGATTTCCCCAAAGTTTATTTTTTATGCATATTTCACTCACCATAAATTTTGAAAGCATAATAAGCTTTCAAGTCTCTGGGAGCCATTTCACTCAGCACTGAAAACATGTCCAAAAAATCATTTAAAGTCATATTGCCGTCTCCATCCTCTGAGAAAACCTCTGCTATCCGCTGGCGGAATGGATTGTCCTGAGAAACAGAAGACAGGAGCAAGGGAAGGTCATCTTTACTAGCATTTATTTCATTGCAGATAAGACGCAATTGGAGCGAGGTTATTTTTGTTGTAACCCCCTTTTTGGCACACACTCCCCTTTCGGCTATTATGTTCTTGCCTAACGTTGTGTCAGAGGTAGACGCAGCTGCAGCCTTTAACCTTTGTGCAATTTCAGGGTGTTTTCAGGGAATCACTAGAAGCTTCCAGAAAGACTTTTTCCTTCAATAGCCAAAATTTATTTGTCTTTCAGCCTCCCAGCAATTAGTACTGGATGAATTATTAAAAAAGGGTGGAATAAACTGAAATGTGTCACTCGATTCCGGTCGTGTTCCTTGCTCTGTACCTTCAGCTCTGGCATGCTGCCAATGAGTTCATAGGGAAGTGTCACGTCTGGTTTATCTGTGTAGTCGAGTGGAACTAGCTGTGGGGCCAGATCTCGGTATCTGTAAAACAGCCTGAAGCAGAAAGAAAGGCTTGTTTAGGGAACAAGTTATTTACACCACTGAGAACAATGTGTTTGCCTTTTCCATATCATTCTTCACACTTTGCATCTTTACCAGATGGATGATATCAGTCGCTGAATACCACTTAGTATGCTCTGTAGTTGGTGGTGGAGGAGACAGTATTAAAAAGAACAACACAGTGTAACTGGTGAAAAGTACAAAGCCTTCACGTTTACAGAACAATCGGAGAAAATGCTTACACGGGTCAGGCAGCCAAACCACTGGATACCGCATATCTGAAAACAGATTTTTACAGTTTCAGGTTTACTTCTACATTGTCAGCAGTGGTATTCAGGCATATAGTGTAGTTATGATTTATGTATTTATAATAACAAGGCACAAGACCTTCAACCTGGAGGTCTGCCTAATCAGTTTCCAAACAGACAAAAACTTGGGGCAAGGTGAAAGGGATCCGTTTTCCACGTCCACAATGAATGTGACCAAAATTAATGGGCTTCAGCTGGAGCATGAAAGATTCAGTTTCAATGTCAGAATAAAACCCTGGATGCCTAAAGCCGTGGGCAGGAAGAGCGATCTGGGACCAACTCTGCCAGGTTTTTATCTGCCCCAAGTATCTTCCTGGTTTTCTACAGAACTCAGGTTCAAGAGACAGAAAATGTGCATGATAATTTGAATGTATTCACCACTTTGTCAGCATGCTATTTGCTTCAGTTCTTGTGCTAGAGTAAGGACCCCATTCACTGCTGTTATCAACAAAACAATAGGAGAGAATTTTAAAAGGGATCCTTATCAATAATAAATGTCTTATTCATTACACAGTTATGGTTCTGGCCTCTATTTACTACCTGGAAAGGCAGACAGATTTAGATTTCAATTATTACAGAACCATTCCTATTTTATCCTGTATAGAATTGAAAGACAGATATCAAGGTTCTAAAGAGGGACATGCTCTGCCCAACATTGTCACTTGTGCTCTGCCCTTCAGGGAAATATTAGCAAGAAGTGTGTGATGGCATCCTGAGAGATGCAGAAACTGAACGCTTCCCTTTCTGTTAACACACCCAATGGTTAGGAAAGGCAAATGCAACTTCAATGTTACATACGTTACTATCTGGGTAAGTATTTTTTACAACAAGCTGAGGTTTTCAGTGGAGGCTCTCACCCCCCCATGAACAGAATACGGAACCTGTCTTTATCAGATCCTTTGGCCAGAGATTAAATGGAGTGTTCGATGAAGCGCGTGAAGGCTTTGGGAAAAATGCACCTTCGAGTACCAGGATAATTATTTACATGAAGATGTGAATAAAATTTGACACAAACATTAAGGTTTTCATGAAACAGGCAAAGTATCGCGAAGAATAACAGTATACTTTGAAGCATTTGTCATAAAACAAGGTGAGGGGAACATGGATGTCACTGACAAAGCATGCACTAAAATATAATTTGTTACATTTATTTCTGATAGAAAGACTGGTACCTTAATACAAAATTCAGAATTCTGGCTCAGTTTAAGATAGATAATATAGGTTTTGTACATAAAAAAACAACAAAAATGTTCAGATTGTCCAAAGGTATTGCTTTAAATTTGTGTAAATCCATTTCAAAATTATTTAAAAAAATACCCCCCCTTCTACGTAACCTGTCTTTATAGCAATCGCTGTACTTTACACACAAAATGCACAAGACTCACCTCAGAATTTCTTTCCTTGTAAAGAATGTGCAGTCCTATGAAATAAGAAAAGATGTAACATATAATGACAGTTTTTAGCATGCATTGGCCCAACTTTTTCCAGTACAGTGACTTAAATGGAGTTACATTGTAATATATGTGGCCAAGCATTAATGCTCTTTCTTTTTGGCATATAATTAGGAGTATTTTATAACCCTTCTTCTTGATGTAAGAATCAAACTATGTTACTGAAGTCTTTCCTGTAATTTAGTACTCCTACTTAGTAATTTTTAAGGAGATTGTTTAAAAAAGCCCTCACCATTATTCAATGTTCTGTCCAAACAGCCATTTAGTTTGTTTTATACCTGATATGCATCCAGTTGCTCTGGAGTGAAAATGGTTTGCTTGTTGCCCATTTCTAGCTCTGAAGGCTGATTCTTGTCCCATCATTCTTTCCTCAAAGGCACCTTTATAGGAGGTCTGGATATTCAGTTATTAAAAGCTGCAACAATGAGGTTCAGGTACAGCAGAGGATCAAGTAACCAGCTTCCCTGTTCCACAGGCTGCAAAGTATCATAAATCTTTAGTCTGGCTACTTAGGGCTCTTAGCCAGCGTCACTCACCTGTCTCCTCTGTGCACAACAAAGACTCACGTTACAGTATTTAGCCAAACAACTAGGAGCTGCTTGTTTGTGCCTTTGAGGGAGCAGGTAGCCTTCAGGGATCGTACTTTTTCATTCCTTCAGATACGGTAAATTACCTGAAAAGTATTAGTAATGTCTTTCTTCTTTAAGGATTAACACCAAACGCTAGAAATGAGTAACAGTGATGGTAACGCTTTGTCCTTTCCTTCTCACTTTTCCCTGCAATACACTAATGCTAATGGTAGTTTTTACTGGAGGTATTATCTATCAAGTTTGCTCACTCCCTTTATTCTGCATTATCTGCTAATACACATTACCACTAGTTAACGATTATTAGCGTGACGTGATACATATATACTGATACATATCTGGCCTTTACACTGAAAATACGTGTATGTAGTGCATACACGTGAACAGAAACGTGATGTTTCAGGCTATGAAATATGAAAAGAAAGGGGAGGAGGAGGAACTGACTGCACAACTACAGCATGTGGCAGGCTGCCTTATTTATTATAGAATCATAGAATTGTTAAGGTTGGAAAAGACCCTTAAGATCATCGAGTCCAACCGTTAACTTATCACCGCCAAGGCCACCACTAAACCATGTCCCTAAGCACCGCATCTCCCCGGCTTTTAAATACCCACAGGGATGGGGACTCAACCTCTGCCCTGGGCAGCCTGTGCCAGGGCCTGACTACTCTTTCAGTGAAGAAGTTTTTCCTAATATCCAACCTAAACCTTCGCTGGCGCAGGGATCACAGGCAGGCTATAAAATGTTAATTTCTTGGTCATTCCTACCACCTGGCAGGGTAGGCCCCTCTGTCCGGTGGAAAATCTATTCCCCTCAGCGAAGGAACGCCAGCCTTGCTCATTTGCCTTCGAATAAGCAAAAAATTATGCAGAATTGTTCTGCTCGGCATGGACAGGGTGCGTGGGGAGGGCTGGGGCCGTGTCTTTCTGGCGCAGCCCTGCTCTCCGGACTGGGCCCTGAGCGCGGCGCGGGCTTGCGGCGGTTTTCCCTCACGGAGGGAGAGGACGCTCCGTTGCCGCGGCAACGGCGCCGCTGCGGGAGCCATCCGCCAGGGGGCGCCGCAGTGCGCCGGGCGCGGCGGCGGGGCGGGCATGGCGGACTACGAGGCGGTGCAGCGCGGGCCGCTGCGGCTGAAGGGCGGCGGGGCGGCCCTGGGGGCCGGCAAGCGGTGAGAACCGGGGCGGGGGGAGCCGGGGAGGGCAGCCGGGCCGGGGCGCTGACCGCCCTCTGCCCGCAGGAAGAAGAAAAAGGCGAAGGACAAGGCGCAGATCCTGGAGCAGATCGTGAGCAGCAAGAAGCAGGAGGAGGAGAAGAAGCGCGGCCTGGACAAGCGGACCCCGGCGCAGGTGGCCTACGAGAAGATGCAGGAGAAGCGGGTAGGGCTGCCCTGCCCGGGCCAGACCCCCTCTGGGGGCTCGGGGGGGATTTAAAAACCCCAACCGACCCCTCAGATGCGGCCCCTGAGGGGCTACGGGTGCTGGAAGTAACCGGCCTCTCTGGTGTCTTCCCCCAGCAAATGGAGAGGATCCTGAAGAAAGCGTCGAAAACCCACAAGCAGAGAGTGGAGGTAGGCTAAATTATCCCGATTTACTCAGGCTGGTGTGTGTTTATCAGCACGCAGGCTTGCTGGGCTGGAGGAACTGTTTCACCCTTGTGAAACAGAAGCAGGGAGGCAGAGGGTCCTGTGGTTGAGTGGTGGCGATGTCGGCACCAAATATTAAAGGTTTTCTTTCTCCTTCTCTCCCCTAGGATTTCAACAGGCACTTGGATACTCTGACCGAGCATTACGACATTCCTAAAGTCAGCTGGACGAAGTGAATGGACTGCTTTTCAAGGCTTTGGATCAGCAGTTGTGTTTTGTTTGTATTGAACAGGGTTGCCATGTAAATCTGTGTATTCTTCATATTGAATGTTTAATATATAATCTGAGCGTTTATGACTTTGTCCTGTCTTATTTCATTGTTTTGTTTTTTAAAACCAAATATTCAACAAAGTCTCTTCTTGGCTGATGAGCTCTGATTTGCATAGGTGCAGATGGCTATGTTTTTTTAATGCTTGTAGAGGGATTAAGGCCCAGATCAGTTGCTGGAAAATGCTCCTTTGTTTGTTTGATACTAACAGTTCTTTTTGGAAGTGAAGAGTCTGACAGTCTCACATAGCCTGAGCTTCTCTTGTAAGTTATAGGAATTGTGTAATTTCTTTCTATCTAGAGTTCTTTCAGAGGTGGGGGGTCTGCTGTAACTTGTAACTTTGATGTAACTTCTTATTAAAATGCTGCTTTCATCCTTTTTTTGGTGCTGACTTGCCTATGGCATCGGGGGCAGCGCGCTGATGAAACGGTTGTGTGTGGAGTTTTTCAGGTGCCTTGCCTGCCTTTACAGTTCTTACTCCCATTGAGAGATGACGTGTATCTGGATGTTTAAAATCCTAACATACCTCTTAAGCCCGAATATTGTTCTGAAGCCCGAATATCGTCCCCCTGCTGTCGCTGGTTGGGCCCTGGGGCTTGGCCTCGGCCTGCTGCTGCCACCTCCGCCTGCCCAGCCCTCCCCTGAGGGCTGCGGCCCCTCGGCCCGGCGCCGTTAGCGCCCAGCCCCGCTCCCGGTGCTCTTTGGGCCCCGTGGGACCATTTCCCAGCGGGAAAAAAGACCCCGGGGCAGCCCACACCGGGACTATTTAACGCTCGCTGAGACGAAGTGTTCTTCCGCTGCGGCGGCGGAGCCCTGCGCGTATCCCTCCCCGCAGCAGCCGGGTCTCGTTTCGTCACTTCCTGCCGGAAGTGCCGTGCAGGAAGCGGAAGTCGGTGTGTCTGCGGCCGGGCGAGACGGCGGCTCGGGCGGGAGGCGGCGGGGCGATGTCGGCCAGCGCCGTCTATGTGCTGGACCTGAAGGGGAAGGTGAGGCCCGGGCCGCGGGGGGCTCTGCGGAGCCGAAGCGGAGGGGCCTCCCTCGGCCCGGGCTGCTGAGGGGGTGGGGGACGCTCCGGTCTGTGAGGGGCCCCGGGATGGCGGGGGTCCCCCGGACTCGTCGGGGGCTGCGGGAGCCGCTCTCCCCTTCCCGACCCTTCCTTGCTGCCAGCCCCGGTTTCACCTGGCACTGCGGGTCCCGGCTGTGGCCTGTGCCTCCTCTCCGCAGTTACAGATGCTGAGGGAGGTGGCTGCTGGTGGCAGCCGTGCCAGCAGGGCCCTTGGGCCTCCACCTGGGGTAATTCATCTCTGCCGTAATTGGAGGTAGTTTGTCTCAGAGGATTTTCATGGTTTCCCATCTTAAAAGCATTATTAGGGCGTGTGCAGCAATAGGTGAAGAATAACTCTGGAAAATATTAATATGTGACTTTACAATGAAAGATGAGGATTTGCGTTCTAATCAGCAAAGTATTTTGGCATTGTGATTTGCATTTATAGTGTGCATAGAGGCTAGAGTGACTTTTTTAAAGCTACTTAAAGAGTAACTTCCAAATATCTTGTGCGTTGGTCTTGCATGGTAGCATTATCTCATGAAAGAGAAAGAATATAAGGATTTTGTTCCTCTCTTATAGGTTCTCATCTGTCGAAATTACCGTGGAGATGTGGACATGTCAGAGGTGGAGCATTTTATGCCAATCCTTATGGAAAAGGAAGAAGAGGGGACGCTTTCTCCTATTCTAGCACATGGAGGAGTTCGTTTTATGTGGATCAAACACAACAACCTGTATCGTATCCTTTATACTGCAAATAGCTCGCATATGCTGATACGCCAAGCGCTGCTATATTATTTTTGTTGTTTGTGTCTAAATGCAAATGAGCGAGGTGACATAAGGAGTCTCTATTAAATAAAGTCGTTTTACGCTTTACATAGCGTAATGTGCACCAGCAGCACAGGGTGCAGAAAAGCGTTTCTATTAATTTTACTCTAATAAATTATTTCCTGAATGTTTATCTTCATATCTCGTTAGACCAGAGGTACTGTTACTTAACTCTTAGGGGGTTTGGCCGCCTCTAATTGCCTAAAGGCTTGTAAAAATGCACTTAGTAAACATTTTTTGAATGGTGACTTTGAATGCATGTTCCTGAACATCCTTTTTCAGTTGTTGCAACTTCTAAGAAAAATGCTTGTGTATCACTGGTGTTTTCGTTTTTATATAAAGTAGTTCAGGTGAGTATGACATTTCAAAAGTAACCTCTGTCGTCTTTTCAGTTCAGTCTAAATCTGATCTAAATAGAAGTGCATAGAGCTTTCCCATTTTTAAAGAACTCTATGGTAATAGCATTTTTACTTTATATTTGATTATTTTGTAGAGCTATCTTCCTAACCACTAATAATGGAATTGATATTTTGTAGCTGAGTAGGCAAAGGATGTGACACAATGCTGTAAGTAGTTGCGCAAGACCTGAGAGCACAGAGGAGAATTTTGTGAACTTGATGCATGAGTAGTGGCATATCATATAGATTCTATGTTTGGTTCATCTGCACCTGGCATGAAAAATATTTTATCCAGAATAAATATTTTTCATAATATTAGAGTCGCTTCTAGGATTCTCTAGCTCTCTTTTAATTGAGGTGGGTTTCCTGAGGCTAATCTTCTGAACAGAATGCTGTTTGTGAATTACGGGGTTTGGGGCTTTTTAAAAATTATTATTTTAGATGCAAGAATACATTCTGAACGTGCATGTCCTCCTTTTTCCCTTCCCTCCTGTCATTTTGTTTCAGGTTTTTTCTGAATATTTCAAGGAGTTGGAAGAAGAGAGCATTAGGGATAATTTTGTTATTATTTATGAGTTGTTAGATGAGCTTATGGATTTTGGTTATCCGCAAACCACTGATAGTAAAATTTTACAAGAGTAAGTATCATTCTGCATCACTTACAAGGCAAACTCCTTGGAAAGTTTTGCGCATTCTTCCATGCGCAAGCAAATGTCTTGGCTTGGTCTAGTTATCAAAAAAATTAATTTCCATTTTTTTCATGCCAATTACGTGGCTGTAAAGGTACATCACTCAGGAAGGTCACAAACTTGAAACTGGAGCTCCGCGTCCGCCTGCCACTGTTACGAATGCTGTTTCATGGAGATCAGAAGGGATAAAATACAGGAAAAACGAAGTGTTCCTGGACGTTATAGAGTCTGTTAACCTTTTGGTGGGTACCTTTTACTTTAACTTGTAATGAGAATTGTAATAGGAAGTGTTGAAAAGGGCTTGTTGTCTGAAAATCTGCAAGGGTACAATAAAAAGTCAGACCGACTGTGGCTCGTGTACTATGATGCTCAAAACAATGTCAGTCATTAAGATGGAGTAGCCATAAGGACATCTAGGAGACAAATAATGCTTTACTTGGATGTATTGCTAATTTCTGATACGTTCTTCCCCAAAGGGCTGTCAGGGCCTGGCCCAGGCTGCCCAGGGCAGGGGCTGAGTCCCCATCCCTGGGGGGATTTAAAAGCCGGGGAGACGTGGTGCTTAGGGACATGGGTTAGTGGTGGCCTTGGCAGTGCTGGGTTAGCGGTTGGACTCGATGATCTTAAGGGGCTTTTCCAGCCTAAATGATTATGATTCCTTTCCTCCTCTATCTGTGCCCATCACCTCCTTGACCTAATTCTACTCGACTGGATTAATTTCTCAGGAGAAAGACATCAGAGAAAGCCTGGGACGTGGGGATGGGGTGGGAGTATTGTTTGATGTCATGACATATCACATCAGCACAATCTTACCTCTCTTTTTTTGTTTAGGTCAGTGCCAATGGCAATGTATTACGGAGTGAGATAGTTGGATCCATTAAAATGCGAGTCTTTCTCTCGGGAATGCCAGAGCTGCGCCTTGGTTTAAACGACAAAGTTCTCTTTGATAACACAGGCCGTGAGTATTTTGGTGATATCTCGGTAATCATGAAAGATGTTATCTGAAGTCTTAGGTTTTGGGATGCTTGAGGTTCAGCTGAAAGGATTTGTTCTGAGATGAAAGAAATACTCTCTTTATCAGTGTAGGAAACCACATTAGGTCTTGTGTGCCGATACCGAGTGAAGATGGAATACATGGTAACCACCTAGGCTTCCTCATCTCTTTTTTCACTGGGACTTCCGTAGTCCTAAAACCCTACAGCAAGCTAAAGAAAGTATTGGCTAAAATGTCAGCAGACAACTACTTTGCTGTGTAACTGGCTGCGATGAGACTTCGGACATAATTTGTGTAGCACCTTGAAATGTGTATTTTCTGCTAGGTGGCAAGAGTAAATCGGTAGAACTGGAAGATGTAAAGTTTCACCAGTGTGTTCGTCTCTCTCGCTTTGAAAACGACAGGACAATTTCTTTCATTCCGCCTGATGGAGAGTTTGAACTCATGTCTTATCGTCTTAATACCCACGTAAGTCTGGGTGTTTGCATTTTTTTTTATATGATAACGTTTTAGATTGTAGGCAGAATCGCTACAAGGCTTTCTCTTGTAATTAAGGCTTAATTACAAGGGCTTAAGGCTTTCCCTTAATTTTTTTTTTTTCTTAAAGTATGGGCAGCATAGTAGTTTTCAAGTCAACTGTTAATAGCAAAGCTTTGTGCTCACTCTTTTTGGAGGAAGTAAGAATGAGTTTAGAAGTAACTTGGCAGTAAGTCTCTATATTTTCAGCTACTGTTGAAACTGTTTCTGAAATACTGTTCCTGTGATGACTTTTTTTTTTAAAGCTAACTACATGATGAAATGTCATTGTAGCAATTCATTGTGCTTGACAACAACAGTGTTTATGTCATTTAATTTTATTAGAGTATGCTAGCCACAGTGATAAGGATGGCTTTCCTTTCAGAAAAGGAAAAATTCCATATGGAGAAGGTCTATAATATGCAACAGGAGACAACAAATGAAAAGTTCAGTATTAACTTTTTATTTTAAGGGCAGTAGTTTGAATTAGAGTTATTTTTAGGGCTTGTCATCATTCAGTCCCTAGTGTGTTAAATTATCAAATATTTTGGAATGCAAGTGTTTGTTATTAGGGATTAATCTGCGACATACCTTTTTGAGCCTATAATTCTTGTAACACTTGGTTGTTGGTATATCAGTGCTTGCTCATTTGTATGGTTTTTTTTTAAATACAAACGCAACTTGTTCGTCATTTCGAACACCACAGACTTTGTTTTCTGTGGGGTTCACGTGTTGAGTGTAGCTTTAGGTGAAGCAACATTTTCATGACTGTGTCAAAGTAAAACCTACAGCTGTGAAGTGTTTTTCCCCTGTAGGTAAAACCACTGATCTGGATTGAGTCTGTGATTGAGAAACATTCCCACAGCCGCATCGAGTACATGATCAAGGTCAGAAGTTCTAAAATAATTATAGCTAATTTTAGTCTTCTCTTTCATTTGTTTTCAAAGCTTGACCAGCAGCATGTGCGTTTTTGTACAAGTATTTAGTCTTTCTCTGGGACTTGCATCTTTTTGAAAATTTCATTTGTAAGTTACAATCTCTGTTACAGTTCTGTTTCTCAGTATGTAGGTTGGGGTGGAGGGGAGTTGTGTGTCTCGCAGCTCTCTGAACTCACTTGCATAATGGAAATATTGAGAGGCCTGTTTTTCTAGGTTTTTTTTCTTCCTTAGGCAAAAAGTCAATTTAAGCGTAGATCAACTGCCAACAACGTGGAGATTCACATTCCAGTTCCAAACGATGCGGACTCGCCTAAGTTTAAAACCACTGTTGGAAGTGTCAAATGGGTTCCAGAGAACAGTGAAATTGTCTGGTCCATTAAATCTTTTCCAGTAAGTGTTACTTTTAGTCTTATCGCCTAATAGTGTAATAATTACTTACCGTTAATATTTTATGAATGTTTAGACTCTGCCTAAAGCAAATTCTAATTGTATCAGACAAGTAGTACTGGCCTCTTCCTCTTTTCCCTGGGATGAAGGCTTGGAACTTGCTAATAGATGTTTGAGATACCTCTGTTTATATTTTTTTCTGTTTTAACTGGGATAATTTTTCAGAACTAGGTTGGAGAGCAGATTTTGGAGCGATGTCTGTGAATGGTGTAATCCCTTGGCCTAGATTTAGCAGCAGCTGTTTCAGTTTGTCAGACTGTGCTTCTTGGGTGGTTCCAGGAGCGTGAGCTCTTTCAGATGTTAATGGTGTGGTAGTACAGCTGTCTGTCACCATTTAAACAGAATGGTCAGTCTTTTGAGTATGAGGCTGGAAGAAAATTAATTATGCCTCAGGCTGGCCCTGATTTGATCTGCATCTTTAAAAAAAAAAAAAAGTTTTTTTAAAATAAAAACAAGTGCTCACTTTTAAGCCCTAGAGAAGAGGTGAAATGAATAGTGGAGTTCAGCAGTTTGACATTAAGAAAGCCACTTGTATCGTTGCAAGGGTTTTTTTATTTTTTTGTTTCAAGAAAAAAAAAATCTGTCCCTTTTGGGTAGGGTGGAAAAGAATACCTGATGAGAGCTCACTTTGGACTTCCAAGTGTGGAAGCTGAAGACAAGGAAGGAAAACCTCCCATTAGTGTCAAGTTTGAGATTCCATATTTCACCACTTCAGGAATCCAGGTTAGTAGTTGAAAACAGAAATACCGGCAAGTTAACATGCTAGGCTCTTAACACACGAGTTTTTCTCATTTTCTTGATGATTCCTGTTCAGTTTTATCCATAAAACATATTTTTGTCTAAAAGAATTTTTTTTTTTTTGGCTAAACGCTGCTTGGCTGACATGGGAGACTTTATTTCTTAACATATCTTTCTTTCCAGGTTCGCTACTTAAAGATAATTGAGAAGAGTGGCTATCAGGCTCTCCCGTGGGTTCGTTATATTACCCAGAATGGAGGTAAATGGAAGGCAATAGACTGTAGACTTCTCCAACTTGCATATTTAGTTTCTCCAGCACACACCTACAGATTGAAACACACAAACCCAGTTGCTCACATTCTTGAGTATTAAACTATACGGTTTAGATACATGTTTAAGATTAAAGTACGCTGCTTTTTTCAGTCACCTTTTTTGGTGTCTTAATGAAAGACCCAATGGGATAGTTCAGTCATGCTCTTCAAGTATTTTGTAATTAAGCTGGGATTGGGTGAGATTTTTGGAATGTAAATTTAAAAAGAAATGGCTCACATGTATCAGTCTGCCAGCTTTAAGGTGTATAAGACACTCTACTGAAAGATACTAGATTGTTAGCAAGTAAAAGCGGTGGGGGTTTTCTTGTTGGTTTTTTTTTCTTTTTATTGTTTTTCTGATCTAACTTTCTGGCATTTAAGCATGACTGCCTGCAGTTATCTTAATCGCTTTAGAGCTCATTATCATGACCATTCTAAGCAAAGATCTGGTTTTATTTCATATCACTTCATCCGAATTTGCTGATCTGCTTTACTACTTTTAGTGAGACAATTTACTAAAACTGTTTTTGGGGTTTTTTTTCACCTTTACAGACTACCAGCTTCGAACACAGTAAAACACCTCACAAGCACCACAGACGACAAAACTTCAGGCCTAGAATTTGTTTGCAGAAGCTTCTGTGGTACTGAGAGCTGTGAATGTTGTTGCCAAGGGTCTTGTTTCTGCAATCTTGGATTGGCAGGAGAAAGATTGGAAAATTACTGTTTTCAATAATGTGTTTGAGCATTTGAACCATTAGTATTGATTGTGTGAATATTTATTTCATTCTTAGAACGTGCTGATCTTGCTGCTAAACGCTAATTACATTAGGAGTAGCAGTTACCTTGAGGAGCCAGGAATACAGAATGAACCTTGAGAATGTCTTGTCAATGCCTTGTCCCTTACATGCGCAAAGTTTCGAGTATTTGTGGGTTAGGATCTCTAAAGACATTGGCAGCGTTATGCTACAAATTAGGGAGACGATTGTGCAATTAAATGAGTGCTGAACACTTAGTTGTATTTAGCCCAAGGTATTTATTTTTTTTCTGGGCATCTGGGTGCCTTAATTCATTCAAAGCTCTGTTAACTTATAAAAATTTACGGAATATGAGTTAAAGCCATCTGAAGTCCAAAAATACCATTTGCTCTTTTTGCGTGCTTTCAAACCAATTAATCTGACAGAACAACTTCAACCGAAGGGTTTGGAAACAAAACCGTGGGTTTGCTAAAGACTAAGTTAACTGAGAACCAGAGATCACAGAAGTAAATGTCTATGGGAGCATCTCTGTGGAAGCACGACGATTGCTAGTTCAAGTCAGCTGAAATGCAGACTGAAGAGTTGCAACCCTGAGGTGCCCCTAGGGCATGGAAGCCCTATGCCACTTGGCTAGTATTTGCCTTTTTTAATTTCTATTCGTAAAACAAGTTCAAAACTGTAATACGTAGGCATAAGAGCTTAGATTAATGATTAAAACGGAGGCGATGAAATTTGGTAGGAAGATTGGGGGTTTTTATTATTAATTTTCCAGATAATAGTAACATACTCCAACTGTTCCTGAAAATTGGTTGTTGTTTATGAAGAGGCCGATAAAAATACAGTTGCCATCTTTCTTCCAGCTTGCCTTTGTGTTAATTTAGGGCAAATATTTCCCTTTTTTGCCATAGTTCACTAGAATTGTTTAAATTTACTTGCCCTAAGGGGGAATGCTTTCTTTCTCAGTCTTTTCCATTTGTAAACAACTATTATAACTTCCTGGCAGAATGGATAACAGTTCAGAATGCTATACTTAAAGGTATTATTTTTTTTTACATGCCGTTTCATTTTTTTCTGAGAAGCTAAGATTGGCATGGGTGTACATAGTTATTTTGATTTTTCAGAAAAATGTTGATGGTTATCAGTATTTTCTTTAAACAATTTTTAGACTGTTTTCATTTGAATTTAGTACTCCTGAAAGATGCTAAACTTAAACCATCCAAATCTAAATAACGTCCGCAAAGGTGATGTGATACACTGTGCACCGGGTTCTCCACACCGCTCTGTGACAGTCCCTGACTCTCCCACAAGATGGAGGAGGTATTTCAGTCGTCGTCCCCACTAAATCCTTGCAGACGATATATAGAGAGATAGCTGTGTATACAGCGTATCCTATTAGCGAAAAATCATCTGCGTTGCCCCGAGGTGCAGGGGAACGTTGCGGGAAGGTCTGCCTCAGGAAGGACCGACACCCAGACGGCAGGTTAGGCAGCGATAGGTGGGGACGTGTGTATTCTGGAGGAAGGTTACTGTATTTGTCACCCGACAAGCTTGATGTTGAAACAAATTAAATCATCTTGTTCAAGATTTTGGTTCCACTGCTCATTTTCATTTGAACAATTAAGCTTATGACTGGACTAAACATTTTTATATTAAAACTGTAACTGGTTGACAAATCACTTTCTGATGACTCTGTTCTTCAAAGTGTTCGCTTTAATTATTTGCCCGTAAAATATGACTCTCAATAGCTTCATTTGTTTTCCTGTTGAAGGTGTATCTTGCGGACCAGAACAGTGTTTTCTCATATTTTGTCGCAATTTGCCTCTGTTTTGATGCCGGGGCATCAGCCGTGCTTGTCCAGGGAGTAATGAAGGGCAAAAAGTCCTCTTTTGAATCGGTTGCACTTCACTCGCTCTTTTTGCAGCTTGATCTACAGCAAGTTGTAGCCTCTAATCTTAGAGCACCCTCAGTTGTTCTGGTACGAGGCCTGGACAAGCGGAACTGGACTTCATAGCAGCTGAAACGATTCATAGTCCTGATTTGACCAAATACTGACAAAATCTTTGCATTTCTATCGTTGGCTGCAAAATTCGCCCATGCACCATCAAATTAGTGCTCATTAGCACCCCCTATTTCAGAAAGCAAAACACCCCCCACCTCTTCATGCATTCACTGGTGGAACGTAGGGTCCCCGTGTGCTTACGCAGGCGCGAACGCAGAAGCAGAGGTGGGATGTTGTTCTAGCACTAGCCCTTGTTCAAGGAGTAAGGGGGTTTTGCTAAGTTCTGTTCTTAGAGCAACTGCTAAATCTTTATTTTCTTGGTGGCTTCTGTTCTCTGCCTAATGTGGAAAAATGTAAATTTGATGGTCTGCCACTATGTTACAGGTAAGTGCCGAATATAAAATACTTTGTAAAGTCAATTTGCATAATTCAAGTAAGCAGTGAAGTGTCTCATCTGTGTTTTCAGCTCGATGTGGTTTCACAGCTGCGTTCCCTGGAATTTGGAACGTTAAAAGACTACAATTCTTAGGTGGATCTGAAAACGCGCATCTGTTCCTAATAGTCAGCCGGCAATGTTTAAATGTCCTCCACAGTCTTGGGTTTATAATAAGCTGGGCGCTGGGCTCTTTTTCTCTCAGCAGGTGCCGTGTTCCCCTGCCCCGTCCTTGCCGCGCTGCCGGCTCAGGGTATTTCGGCAGCGGGAAGCGTCCGGCTCTCCCCATCCCCAGGCGTGCGAACCTGGAGCCTCGTTACGCGTGATCTAATTGCTGGCCGCTCAGATGGCGGGAGCCAAACGGGGCCTTTACTCCCTCAGCGGTGGGTGTCCAGCTGGTTCCCGGCTTGCTTAGGATGAAAGATTGTGACAAACTACTGCTTTTTTTGTTCCTCTGGCCAGTTTTGCCAGTAGATGGCATTCTGAGCACGCTGCGTGCTTCCCATTAATTATCAGAAAGAGCCGCACAAACAGCGTGTACAAAACCTGCCTTTTCATTTGGAAGGTACCTCGATTTTAGTGCCTCTGAGTTCATTTTAAAAAAACCACACTATAATTAAATTATTTTTTTTTTAGCCTTATACAGCATGATTTTTGGAGTTCAGTAACTTCTCAATTTAGTTTGACCATTTTCTCTTGATGTTCTCACTTCTCTGTTAGTCCCCCGCGGGCGCTGATGGCCATGCTGCGAAGCAGAGCGGGGAGCATCACGCGAAGGGAAGGGACGAGCCGCTCTGCGGAGCCACGGAAGCAGCCCCTCGGGGCTGGACCGTGGTGGCGGTGGACATTGCTGGGTCACAACATTAAGACTCAGCTGGTGGTCTGAAAGCTCCTGTTTGATACAACGTATGAGAGTATCTTTTTGGTTTTTTTTTTTCCTTTCCCCACTTGATTACCTCTAGGGAAAACTGGGTTTGTCTCAATAAGAAGCCAGACCCTACCTCCCGCTCAAGTCAAAGGGGTGCATTAGAAAAGCTGCCTTCCACCTCTGTTCCAGCTGGGGAGATTTAATTGGTTTTCTTTTACATGTTTCTACTCTTCCTTCCTTATTGCCATCCTTTTATGCCTGTCTACTGTCTGGACTGCTTATATTTGCTTCCTGACTCTAATCTGAGCTGGTTTTGTCTATAAAACATTCTTACGCATGAAGAGAGACAATAAGACTTTATCCGTAGAGGGTTTGTCTCGGGTTAAGAGATTGCACCTGTTTATTTCTGACTATAATCTGTGACAAGAAATGGGCTAAACCTTGGCACCTCTATCTTTATCTTGTGCCAAAGGCAGTATGTTGCAATCCGTTCAGCACTTTTTTTTCGCCCTCTGTGGTTGACACCCACTGCTGTTTGTAATTTCAGCAGCCCTGGCACCGCGAGGGTTGATGGCCTTGCAGAAATAGCGTGAGAGAGCAAAGTTAAGGGACAATATGAATAATCTTCATTGCTATGGTAATTAATTATACAACAACGTTATTTATGCTACAGGAGAAGTACTGAAATCACAAACGATCGTAAACCTTTTTTTCCACTGAATTTTGTGCAATCTGGAGTGTTATACAAGCCGTGGCCTCCCTATGCACAGATAAAACTTGTTTCTCTTGTAGTTACAGCACGTTGTCTTGACTCAGCATTTATGAAAGCACAGTTAGTCACAGCTCTCGCTGCAGTCAGATGCAGGAGGTTCCCTTTTGTAGTTTTTTCACTTTGTTATTAGCACATTAGTTAAAGACTTTGGGTCCTTCTGTATTTCTTCCCTTCCCGGCCTGGTGAACTGGGCTGGAAGTTTGATCTCCGGCTTTGGCAGCGCAGGGTCCGTGTGCGGATCGTGGCCAGCTCTGGGCTCCTAACGACGTGACCATTGCTCTGGGCAGCAGCGCGTCCGCCTCTGTTCCTTGCGCACCAGTTCCCAAACAGAAAACTGTAATGTGTTTTTAAAGATAGGAGTTGTGGCTAAACTCGGTTCTGTGTTTGTTCTCCTGAAAACGAAGGATTCTTGTTTTATTAGGACGCGTTCTGGGCTAAGTTCCCAGGAACTTGGTGCAAACAGCTATCTGATCTTGAGATCATCCATAGCCTTGCAAAATCGATGGCATTGCACGGGAAGATTAAAGCCACTTTTCCCACTTCAGCTGCTCTGCCGCTCTGTACTTGTTGGCAGACTGGTTGAACCAGAGGATTTGGATAATTCTGAGTTTAATATCAGAAATTATGCCCAGTTTAACCTTATGACCTTTTTCTCCTTCCTCTTCTCCTCCCCGCTTCAAGCTGCCAGCATCTCTTTATGCTCATTCTGGTCTTGTTGACTGCCCTGGCCGTTGCGGCGTTGCACCGATGCAACTTTGTTGTGCTGTAGGTGGAATTACTCTGGGTTATTCTCAAAAACTTACGGACTGGAACCTGGAACTCCAAGTTCATTTGCAGGCTGATGGTCAAATAAATAAGCAGAAACAGGCCTGAATCAAACGATCAGCAACGTGAAGAACAAGACGCTCCCAAAGTCAGCGTGCTGGGCTACAGCCTGTTCTGGAGAAAGTTTTGTAGGCTTAGTTCAAATCTTGGCTGTGGATTTGTACCTTGGATCAAAGTTTTGTTGCAGGCCCTTCTCCAATATAAAGCAAAGAAACGTAAAACAACAAATATCTAGTGAAATCCAAACACAATCTGCTCTATGTTATGCTACAAAAATGAATGAACTCTGCCTCCCACCCTCTCCCACTGTGACTTGCTGTGAATAAGCACTGCTCAAAGGAAACTATCGCAAGAGGTTCTGCCTCTTTCCAGCAGGAATAACAATTGAGCAAGGAAAAACGCTGACTAGTTTTCTCTCTGCTCTTCCAGTTGGGCAGGTATAGGTGAAGAGCAGATGGGGTGTTTTAAGCATCATTGAAAGGACTCGCCCTTAGCACAGAACTAAGCCCAAATATTCAATTATAAGGCTTTAAAAATGTCCTTTGTAAGGAGCATCCTATACCTGATTTGAGACTTTGTTAGACCATCTGAAGCAGCATGGCTGCTGCACCACGGATTGTGAGGGATAGAAGAATATCTAGGGAAATCAGGCAGACGAGGCTGGATCCACAAATCTGTTATTTACGACTCCAAGGGGCTGGGTTCCACGGCCCTGATGTACCTGTTGGATCGCAAGGAAGGCTCCGCAGGGCCCTTCCTTACCGGCAGGCTCTGGGTTGCACTGTTGGGAAACCAGGGGCCGAGCCTATGCTCCAAATCAGAGAGAGGGCAAATCTCACTCTGGGTTTTTCCACTTTAAGCCTTGGTTAAAGAGCTTGTAGAAGCTGCTGGTTCCTGCCCATGCTCTGCTGGGTGTAAGCGTGCTCCTGCACCAGCAGGGAACGAGGGATTCGGGAATCCCGTAAAGGCCAGGGGAGAGCAGAGGTACGGGGTTTCTTGTCGTTTCAAGGTTTAGGAGGTTTTGCCATAAGGGCTTTGTGAGCGGGCTGGCAAACAGCAGTTGGCTGTCGGGTAGAAGATCTCAGCTGTGCATTAGGCATAGACAGTTAAGAGGTAATATAATACCCAAATCCATATTTTCAAGAAGTTCTTCCTTAAAGCTCCCGCGTTCCAGGCTGTGTAGCGGTGACCGCTGCAGCCAGGGAGATGGGACAAAGCGACGCAGACAGGAAGAGTCTGAAGGACCGCAGTGTAAAAGTTGGAGAGAAAGCTTGGGAGAAAGGATACGAATGAGGTCTCTTTAGAAATGCCAATGTTGTAAACCAATGAAACCTGCTTTTTCATCTTCAAACATAAAAAAACAGTCTATAAAGTTGAAAAGGAATATGTTTAAAATTGACAAAAGAAAATATTACGGTGTAAAGTTCCACCTTTTCACTGTATTTGTTTAGAAAAGGACTTCTCAGCCGAGCGCTGCCCCATGCCAGAGGTAGGAACCCTTTGCTACCAGCTGCGCTCGCCTTTGCCTTCCAGCCACCTCTGATCGCTGCCCAAGCAATAGCGAGCCCAGGGCTGCAGAACGAGTGTTTATTTTCTTTCTTGCTTATTTATTAAAACAAAAGCACAAGACAGAGCGCTTCTACGTGTTGTGAACTCTACAATTGTTAAAGTTTCCGAGAGGTCACAAGGGTCCCAGATAACATTAGCAGCTAAGTGCTATGTTGTCCTTTTGCGTTATCAACAGGAAACATCTTTACCAGCACAGGAACTACAGCTTTGTAATTGGCCTGGTGCAAGAACATGACAGTATTTTCTCATCCTATCAGGACTCGGATATTTTGGGAGCTGGTATATAAAGCTCGCAGCACACAGTGTCTTTTGGACATTAGGAGCAGGTTCATGTCAGAAATCAGTGTGCTTTGCTATTTTAGTAGTTGCTATAGTTGCAGCATGAATGATTTTTCTTGCCCTGCGTGGTTCGGGGTGGTATTTCATTACAGTTCATACGTATATTTTTATTATTTGAGTGCAGACGGACACATTTAAAGTAATTAACATAGTGATATAAGTCTCGTAAAGAAACCTTTAGCAAATAAACAACGAATCCATAAATCATTTCAATGCAGGCCTTGTTTAGCTTTCATTAAATACTCGCAGACTTCTATGGTGCAGGATTGAGCTCTCTCCAAGCAAATTTCAGATTCAGTAGATGATAAAATGTTATATTTGGGCTCTGAAATGAGAAGCGTTCCGTGCGCTGAATGATCTATGTGTTGAAAGGAACGGCCCTTCTGCCTCATGCAGTTAATGGCAAAAAAGGTCCAGCAACATCTCTAACTAGTATTAGATCAGAGCAAAGAGCATTTAAGTGGAGCTGTAAAGAGCTGAGCTGGAAGGGGGCCAATATTGCAATTAATATTCTGTGCAGAATTACACCACTCACTGATTATAGCAAACCTCATTCGGATCATTTGATAAAGCTGGAGTGGTTTTTTCCATAGCTGCCGTCACTGTTTTGGTCCAAAGTAACTGTAACTACCGAGAAGGAGAAACGACAACAACAAAACCCCAGCATGATGACAGCCCAAAATTTCTCCAAAAAAGTGCATAATGAGAAATTCTAATAGCTGGGGGTTCATTTTAATCCTTCAGAATAAACAGCACTACAGAACCTTCACTGCACTAATCCATGGCTGCTTGTGTAGAGTTCCCAAAGTCACATTTTCAAACTTCCACTCCTATTACAATTTTTCTTAAACATTGCTCGCCTTCAGAAATCGATGTTATTTCTATATAGCAAATTCTTTGGTAGATATGGCGAAGGGGTCATTTTGTTATCAATCAGACCGACTTCTACCCTAAGGAAAGCCGGGATTTTGTTTTCCTTTTCATTCTATAACACAAAAGAAAACCCTGAGCAGTTTGCAGGCTGGTTCCAGCGCTCGGTAGGTCACACAAGCTTCGTTTGGCACGAAGCAGCGTCCCTCGCCGCTGCTGGTCGGTGCTGCGCCTGCCGGGCAGCGCTGGCCCGGAGTCCTGACGTCTCTGGGCAAAGCCGGAGCCGTGCTGCGAGAGCCGGGGAGCTGCAGCGCTCGAATGGCTCTGGATTGCTGTGCAAAATCACGTCCCCAAACTTATCTCTGTGTATTGTGTCAAATACCAAAAATATCAGGGGCTGATGACAACAGGAGTTATTTCGGAGGGACTGACACACTGCATAGATGGGGCATTGTAAGAGCTTTTTTTCTCCCTCTTGCTCACTCTTGCAACACGCCGGTGGAGGTGGCGGGACAGGAGGGAACATTTCGGTCTTCCTGACTTAAGTGTTTGAGTAACCGAGCTCTCTGAGGCAGCAGTGTTGAAGCAGCTTGCTTTTTTCCAAGCAGTATTTTGTGACAGTATAGCCAGAGGGGTGTAGATTAATGAAGTGAAATTTTTTTGTAGCAAACACGAGATTTTTATTTTTATTGGGGTAGAAACATGAATTCAGCAGAGAAAAGAAACAGCAGCTGCAATGGCTGGAAGTTAAAGCTAAGCAAAGTCAAGTTAGAAAAGAAGTGTTTGCTTCCAGCAGCGTGTGTGTGTTTGTGCGTGTATTTGCTGCTGGAAGAACTGATGCAGGGGAGAGCTCAGAGGTCCCTGCGTGAAGACGGGGGTATCTACCTCCTCCAAAAGATGCCCCTTCTCCCACAGCTGCAGTCCCAGAGCTGCTGCTGCAGCAGCCCATGGCCACGGGCAGGAGTGGGCTCTGCGCCGTGCGTTATAGTAAAGGCGATGCTCTAAAGGACAACAGCGGTCCCTCGCCTCCAAAACTTCAGAGTAATCCTTCCTAGAGGTTTTTTTTCCCCTGCTGAGCTCATCAAAGCTCCTGCCCTCGCAACCAGCCGCACACCTCTACACTCAGCTTAAATTTCCTGCAGGTGCCATGGGACGTCCCCGGCTGAGAGCGGGGCACCACGCGCTGAGTCAACACGCCGCGCGGAGGGAGGCTGGTGCCCGGGTGCCTCCGTGGGCAGCCTGCGGCAGGATTACCTCTGCTCTCGGAGAACTTCTCACCCACGTTTCCTGCACGAATCCTGGGTGAGAATGGCGGTCGTGCGAGGGCACGGGGGAAGCCAGCGGCGTGGGAAGGCATGACGGCACATGGTACGTCCCATCCCGCCTTGCTGGGCAGCTGGTACCAAAAATGTTCTCTTCCCTGCCCTCCATCCACATCCACAGCCCGTTGCTGGAAATACTGCCTCTTTTTTGGACTGAGCACCACGTATTTTCCCCTTTCCCCCTCCAGGACATTGGTTACCCTGTCCTTTGCCATATGGGTTAGAAGCTGTTGGCTTCGTGCTTGCGTGGGGGATGCTGGCCTCGCGTCTCCTGGCTTCTCACCATCTCCTCTCCCCATACCCACAGAGTGAGAGAGAATATAAATGTTACAGCTGCTTTTCCCTGCATCCATAGTGCATTTCTGAAGGGAGGCTCTCAGCATACCTTTTCACGGTCCAACATTTAATCGTGCCCCATGCTGGATCCCATCAGCCACAGCCTTCAGTTCAGAGCCGTTAAAAAGCTCTGTAAGCAGAGGAAAGGTTTCAAGACCGTGTCACGGATACGGGGCCATCTCCGGGCACAGGAGGGATTAGCAGGTGTCGGTCACAACAAATTTCCTCCACGATCTTATTGCTGGCGGTGTGAGCGCTGCTCTCCAGGGCTGCCCAGGTGCTGCAGAAGAGGTGATTTGCACAGCAGGGCACTGCACTGAGCCCGGCTCCTGTAAAGCAGAGCTTAAAGGACTTGGGATAAACCTGCAGGAGCTTGGGCAACGGGGCACGACTGAGCTGTGCTGAGCGAAGGTTCACATTTTGGTGGAGCCTGGCAAAAACGGTTGCTGTTAACTGGAGCTACCAGTGCGGTGTCAGTGCTTTCTACGAAGGAAGCGCGAGTACGGCTGCACTTTGCTCACAAGAAGGGTGAGGCATCCTACTTAGATTTAGCAAACCAAACCTTCTGCAGGGCTTTGAGAGGCTGCAAAGCACAAAGTTTGTAGCACCCTCAGGGTGGCGAGGTGTCTGGGGCTGCGATTCTTCGCCTCTTTTTTTTTTTGGGTGGCTCCGTCACTGCTTTTATCTTGGTCTACAACAGGGGAAGGACAGTTGTAGCTAATTCCCACGGGCCTGCAGAGCATCAGTGAAACAAATTGGAAAAGCTCCTTAGAGAAAGGCAGAGAATTATTGCTACCAGTGTGGCCGAAAGTGAAAAGGCTGAAGAAGCCTTTGGCCCACATGGGGAGGAGACCATCTTCTTGTTTTTCTGATACTCTTGAAAAGAAACAAACAGCTGCTTTTCATTTTCTGTGTTAACCAGCACCGCGGCTTCAGCAGGGGTCAGCGATGGGGCCGCGGGCGCAGCCGTAGCGGTCAGGACGCTGCGTGAGGCCGTGCTGAGCCCGTGCCTGGGGCTGTCGGTGGCACCGCTCGGGGAGAGCAGCGAGCCAAGGGCACCCAGGAGCAGGGACAGGGCGCAGTGGTGGGGAAATGTCCTGAATATTGATTTTTATTAAAAAAAATAACAAACATAAAAAATCCAGCTTTAAAGCTGGATCGCCTTTTTAGCCATGGTTAGAATGAAAGCCGTTGGGCACCTATTAATTCCCATTCCCATACTGGGGCGTCGAACCTCTATTTGCACTAACAAAGAGCCAATGCTGAGCAGGGTGCAAAGGATAAATGAAGCTTTTCTATTATTCTGTAGAAAAATACACTCTTACAATCTTCTGTAAAAATACCTTTGGGCAAAACAGATTATTTTGACTTTGGACAACATCATTCACGAAACGCTACGCCACAAGTTTGGTCTGAAGGAAACCACACACGATTTGACTCTTTTTATCTCGTATCAGCGGCGGAGAGCTCGGTGCGGTTACAGTTCTCCTCATTTCTGAGAAGAGAGGATCATATTTAATCATTGTGTCAGTTGGCACAAACACCGTGTTTGTAGTGAAATGCTAAAAAACAGCACATTTATCTTTCCCTTGATCAAGATTTGTACGATAGAAGCTCTTAACGTTAAAACTCATCAGTAATGAAACATTTGAAGGGCTCAGCTACCCAGCTTGTTTACTGTAACTTATTTTAAAGAATGGTCTGACCTCTCCCGCCTAATATAACCAATACAATATCAGTAATCTCCACCCAAGGGCATTCGTTCCTTGGCAGACTTCACTTTGGCTCTAAGATATTATTCCTGGTGGTTTTTTTGAGGGGGGATGACAGCGACGAACTTGCCTCACTGAGCAGCACATTTCAAAATCTAAAGGGGTTGCCTCATAGCACGTCCTTACCAGCTGCACAAGTGGAGAAGCCAAGAGTAATTTGGAGGGAGAGAGAGATTTTGAAGGCTGGGGAGAGCTCCGTGATTCCCCATCCCAGCCACGCCAGCAGGGCCAGAGAATTTCACCCGCCGTTTCCTGCAGCGAGCCCGTCGGGTCTGCTCGGAGCACTGCAAATCTCAGAGATGCACTGTTGCATACGGCGATATTACATCACCCGTTACTTAAACAGCCCTAGTATTGACCTGATTCATATTATTTTATTGGCACGGACTCGTGCTGTGGTATCAAGAAGTCCCAAGCACAGGAAAGCCTCCCCCGCACCACAAAGTGAACACGCGCCGAAGAGAAAAGTCAGTCCTTGCCCTAAAGAGCTCGCTTGTCACTCGCGTTTAAATCTAGCTGGGTTTTAATCGCTTTTGTAGGGCCAGCAGCTGTACGATACCCACCTTGCACAGAGGTGTCAGTGACAGCAAAGGCTGAGAGCTCAAGGAGAAAGGCAATGGCACTGGTGAGATGCAATGAGTTTTGTGTGTGCTCAGACTGCAGTTTCAAAGACAATAAGTTTAAAGAATTGGTTTTTTTCTGCAGGAAAGGTTATTTGAACTCTCAGCTCTCAGAAAACCAACAGGAGGAGGTGACAACGCCAGCGTCTCGCTGCCTGGCACCCAGGCACTGCAGGGACAGGGGCTGTCAGGTCCTTCCCCAGCAGCGTCTCGCCCGGCCACAGCAGCACCCTCCACATCGGCTCCAAAGGAAAAAAGGAGCGTGGCTAACAGTCACTCTGCTTCACGCTGTGTCAGCTCAACCCCTGCATCAGGTGCTCTACAGCAGCTCGCAGGTTGTGGCACCATTGCTTTCGTAGAGGTTTGAGTTTCAGTGGTTTCTAACGACTTGTTCAGTTGATACGAAATTGCGGAGGAGTTGAACATTCAGCTGTGCTCTTGGCAAAACCCAAGCCAAACGGCCAAGTGAAAAGCCAATACACAAGGCAGCACTTAGCCTGCACCGCGTCCCTGAAACGACTCGTTACTGCCTGTTTTCCTCCTGCCACCGACATCCCATTGCTGCCCCAGTGCCTCCCTGAAGGCGTACGGCCACGGTCTGCAGGATCACCCCTTTGCAGAAGCATCTGGGATGAAAAATTGAGCTGCTCCTCTGCTGCCACAAGCCCGTTTACTTGGGAAGCGCTGCCAGCTGGCCAAAGGCACAGGCAGCGGCAAGATGGAAAAGGCACAGGGTCAGCATCGCATCTCGTAGCATCCCTCCCCACACCACAGCTGAGCTAAGGGCATCACAGGAGCGCTGGGGTTGGCTTACAAGCGAAAAATCGCAATCAAACAAAACCACCCAGATGAACTCACGCTAGGACAGCCTGTGAGATTGATAGGGGTGGGATAACCCCGCCAGCCGTTGCGTTCTGCTGCGTTCTCCCACCTTTTTGAGGCTGGAGCCTTGGACGGGCTTTCTTGGGAGGTTTGACTGGGGCATGTTTGTTTTGTGCCACTTGTTGCTGAGCTAGGGATGCCTTCTGTTGTATTTATACCTACATGATATGCACGTATACATACAACAAGGAGTTTTGTGGGTTTTTTTTTTTTCCCCTCAAAAAAATATTGAAACATTTAATTCCAAAAACCTGCATTATGGCGAAATAGCTTCTTTTTGCACAGACGTCTCTGTCTATAGAGTCAAGAGCTCTTCCCCTGTTGTAGCCTTCCTCCAATGCACCTCTCAGCTAAAATCCTTGGCTTTATATACGTGTGTGTGTATGCACACGCATGCATGTAAATATAGGTTATATATATGTAAATATATATCATTTAATCAGAATGCAATGACTTAACTGTGCTTGCTCTAAAAATGAAGTACCAATAAAAGATGAGTTATTATGTTATAAATCTCTATCAGTCAGGAAACTGGACCTTTGCTAATATTAACAATTGCAGCACCTCATACTTACTGTCCATGGCAGTATTTTATAGAAAAGCAGAAAGCACTGAGTGAAAAACCAAATCCCAGCTGAGGCCAGCACATGCAGCTTTTTCACTCGCTGCTCACAAGGAGGGAAACAACTTTCATTTATTTGGCGGCTGCGAGGGAGCAGGTGTGCAGCACGCGGTCGGCCGAGCTCGAGCTGAGTTTCATGGCTTGACTTTCAGGGAAAAGGGACCAGAGGTGTCCACAGATCTAAGTTCCACTGGCTGGCTGGCATTTTATTGTAACCTGGAAGCTTTTCTCTCTCTGGAGGCTTTCCTCTCTCCTGTCTCGGTGCATCTCAGAAGGGAATTGAATGTCCCGTTAGAGTAAATGGAGAGCTAATGCTCATATGGTCGATTTAATACTTTGATACTACGTTGATTGAACCCAGATACAAATCCTAAAGACAAAGCCATACATCCTGAAACATTAAAAATGCTTTATTTCATCTGTCATCCTGTACTGAAGTATTCTGAGCATTTCAGGAAGGCTTAAGCTTCTTTGGAGACAGCCATTTGGGCTGGATTGCCAGAGGAGCATCTACAAAGACCCAGGACAAATCTACCCCATGAAAAATCAGTGCTGTGCCATAGCCCCCAGGCTGGGAACCCAGGAAAAGGGCAGCTCAAGCAAATGTTTGCTGAAAGAAAAAAAAGAAAAACAAAACTTGGGCAGAGGGAGGGGGTTGGCCAAACATCTCTTGAAGTTTTTCTGCAGGTGGCTTGAGTTTCAAAGCCACTTGTGTCCTTTACTACAGAGTATGTGGCTGTCCACAGCCCCTTGAGGTTTACTGATCGACTGTTAAGCTGCTGGAGCTAATAGCAGGGCTTTATATAGGGACTTGCAGAGAGAACTAACACTTCGGAGGCCTGCAAAACAGCCTGGGTGGATTCAATTACAGCTTCAAGATGAGCAAGTAAAGCAACAACAAAGGACAGTAGCTTCAGCCTTTGAAATGCCAGCTTACAGCATGAAGGCAGTGAAAAATAATACTTCGTTAACTTCTTATTTAGGAAAAAAAAGCAGAACACTTCCTTTAATGACACATTAGCTGACAGTGGTGCTTTTATGACTCTTTCGTAGTCACCGATGAATCACTCGATGGAAGCGCAGGGACAGACTGTTCCTATCTAAAGATTGCCGTCCCGGTGGTTCACTGTCACCCGAAACAAGGTGCTTCTCTTGCTCTTGCTCTTTCTCATGTCATCAGCAGCAGCAATTCAGCTGGTCCAAGCTCTTGCAGGGCTGATCAGCCCAAGATCACCTCTGATAACCCCAGGGGTTTGTGTGTCACCAGCAGAGCCATGGAGGAAGGCAGCTCCATCCCCAGACCAGGCTCTGGGCTCTCGACACCCTCACTGCCAGCGTTTCAGCCGTGCCACTGCCACCGCAGCTCATGCTTCCCACCATGGCAAGCCAAGGTGGCTCTGGAGCTTATCAGGCTTTTCTTCCATTGTATTCCCTCCTAATGCAGTTCATATGTTTAGACATTTCCCTTCTTCGCAGGCATCCATTCTTTCCAAATTCCTTACATTTCAGATTATATATCCTCGGTTTTGATCTTTTGCATTAAAAAAAATGCTTTCATTTGAAGCTTAATAGTGAGGGCTCAGTGCATCTGCCAGAGTTCCTGGCACAGCTAACGTCCTGCAGGAGCAATTACTTTCCAGTGAGTCTCTAAAATTGCTTATTTACTTTCACTTGTATGCCAAAAATACTTTAAAATCAGGACAGTTTTTTCCAGTTACACAATCACCAGAAATATCTTGAATCCATACACTTCTACTGTGGTTCAATAGTCAATCTGAAAATAGTCAACCCAGTTTATAAAGGATGTAAAAAGTGTTCTCTCCCAGAATTAAGGCTTCGGAAGCACAGCTCCATGTGTCCAAGTCAACGATGCTACAAAGCAAAATCAATTCCCCCTCTTTTATAACAACACGGGGAAAAGGGGCGGCAAACGCAAGGGCAGCCAGCCTCTGCCGCTCTTCGGCAGCTTCCCGAGTGGAATTATCGCAGCCAACCACTTCTAGAAAGTCCTTTCATGTCTGTTCCTGTAGGGTTTATTTACTGCTCTTGGCAAAACAAAACGACAGTTGATTTCTGACAAGCTGTGAGATTTAGGATATTTTTCCATTAGCGCTTTTGAATTAATTATAGTCAATTTAGAACATTAGTGTGGGACAGTAGCTGCTCCTACCCCTTCTGATTTATCAAAAGCACTGACAAAACCTAGTTTTCAACAATCCCAGTTTAAGTATCAGGTCCTCTCCCCTCCCTGTCTTGAGGGCACAGGTAACAAAATGTACAACGATCTTCTAAAGATCTCAAAGCGCTTTGCAAATTGAGGGCTCCGTTTGTTTTCCTTACTCATGCATATTTTAAATTCCCTTTTAAGTTTCAACGGTTTGCATGGGTGTAATTCAGAGCAGACTGGGGCCTTACATATTTTGCATACCAACGAGTTATGTGAGTCTAATTTCTGAAAAAAAGATTATACGAGCATTATGATGCAGTTGAGGAGTAACTGGCTGGAAAAAAAAAATTGCAACAAAACCAGAAGGATTTAGTTTGTAATTTTAAGCGCATGTTCACAAATGAAAGCAAGCATTGTGTCCATCAACAATGACCAGATTGGAATCAGCCTTTCTCCAAAGCAGCCGAAGAACCGTGGTCTTAATTTGTAGGTTTAAGTTACTGGCACTCTTTTTTTTATTTTTATATATATATAAGGCATCTAGACTTTAAATGATATTGCAAAAGTAGAAATAGCATGATAAACCTTCAAAGCTGAAATAAAAAAGAACCTGTGTTTTAACTTAGTGTTGAGTATTTATACAGCCGGCACCATTTAGTCCGGCATGTTTGAATGAGTGCAAGTCTGTGGTTGCAGTTGTGTATAAAAATATTGTAGCCTGCTCCTGCTTTAGGAACTAAACTTCAGTTCCCAATAGCTCCCTCTGTAATTCTCTTTCCAAATAAAAGGAAGAACTATTCCTGGCTCGTAACGGTGTATTTCTGTGGCTTCTTGAACTATAATGAAGGCAGTCTGGAATGTTAAAAATTACATACTCAATGCCAGTTCTTAACCCACGGTAATTTAGGCTTTAAATGTTTTGAAGTTTACATTTTGAGTCTGTTATTGTACAACTTTTTAATTAAAATGTTGCTGTAGTCCAGATCACTAATGCTTCTTGCTCAAAGATCCATTAACATCTATCTTAAAACCACTACTTAGGGAGTTTGATAATTTTGGTATTGAGGGCTAAGGCCATCTGCTTGGAAAATTATTTGGTTTTTATTTGGCTCCTTCTAATTGTAGAAATTCAAAGACATCTTTGATATCCACTGGATTCCAACAACGGAAACATCAGTTCTCTTTCTGTAAATGCTTCAGTGCTTGTCTCTACTGTAGACTAAATCTTGATGCAGTTCAAGAAATAATCTGCCAAGCTTGTCTCTGATGAATCAGGTTCGGATTTTCCCTGTGCACTGGAGACACAATAGGTACCATTGATGCTCATTATCATTTCTGTGTTTTTCCATTGAAATGCTACTAAATAAATCAGAAAAATGTGACAAGCTCACTTGGGGCTTCTAGATGTCCTCATAACCCAATAATAGCTATTCTTAGGATTAATAGCACCATGGACTCTTCTTGTTATGATCTGTAGCAGAGTCTGTAGACATTTATGCCCCGAAACATGCCTTCACATGTACATCCTACGTACAAAGAAGCGAGACTTTAACCTGACTTTCGCTCTTAGCTTTAGTTAAAAATCTTCTCGTACCATGTGTAAACAGTGGGAATTTAGTCCAGTATCAGTGAGAGACACAAAACCTGAAAGGCAACATCACAAGGCTGAGGTTTTGGTGGGGTTTTGCATTTTTTTTGGGGGGGTGAGGAGGTCCCTTTTAAAGCCAATGTTGGAGCTGGCCGAGTTTTTGAAGGAGAGTCCCTAAAGGATTTCTCAGCAAGGCCCCCAGAAACATATCAGCTGGCTATAGGAATAACTCAGCAGGATAGCAATGGCTTCGTGATAATTCTGCACATTCACGGGGAAGTCAGAGCTTCCCAGCTGAAAAGACCTGTGTGCTTCCTTGTGCCAAATAACTCAGCAATTTAATTACATTTAGCCCAGGTTTAGATTCCTCTTTGGCCTGAAGCACTTGAATACGTATCATGTGCATGTGTGTGTGCACGTAAACGTACACAGACGCTCTACAGGACACTGTTTTAGTCCCGAGACATCAGCCAGCCCACGGTGGCAGTCTCAAATCCTCCACCTGAAGCACGTCTGCGTTGTCTGACAACGCATTAAAACCTACAGGACCCCATAGCAGAAGGACCCCAAAATGTGGGACAGGACACAGCCACTGCAGTCCAGGAAAGCAGCTTTCTAACAGCAGGAAGCACCTTGTCCACCCTGAGCCTGTATAATGTACAATTATACAACTATTATTCTAGTTACATTTGCTAATTATTGTACAATAATAACAATTTCCAGCATAGCATCCATGGGATTCTCATGCACTCCCTCCATGCACTGCAATGGCCCCTAGGAGCTCGGAGGAACCTCTGGGCGGCTCTAAGCAAGCAAGGCAACAAAGTCCTTTCCTACTTCGGACCCCCAGCCCACAGTCGGTCAGCCAAAAGGTCCACTGAAAAGTGCAGTGGACCTCGTTAGTCTCTGACTGTGTTGCCTGTGGAGGCTTCAGACCTTGACTTTTGTCACCCTACACCTTGATATTATGTACCAAGAGAAGCAAACCCCTCTGACATGTCAATTCGAATGAGCTCTCTTCATATCAGCCCCATGCTTTTATCCACAGTGCACCTCCTGCCGTGACATGCACCATACCTTATTTTTAGCTATGAATTTTGTTTTTCAGGTGTAAGTAAAATGAGGTGTTATTATTTCCACATAATCAAGGCAAAAACAGTTTCACTTTCTTTGAAGCTTTTTATCTCCCTACAACTGGATTTGAATCTCTGACTTCATCACCACAACCCCAGAGCCATAACCACAAGGCCACATGGTCCCGGAGCTGTTTTTGGAGGTGGCAGTGATGTGAGTTATTTTAGAAGCTGCTAGCTATAAATTTCAGTTATATTTGAAGGAGGGTAAGTTAGCTTTGAAAGTCCTTGGTGAGTCTGTTCTTCGGTGACTAGTGGGCAATTACTGAGGCCACTGGCAAGCGCTCGAATGGAAGGCTGTCCTGCAGTTTCTACCATAAACCACCGAGTACAAACAAACAGCAATTGTGAACGACAGTTAAACTAATTGTCCTTGTTGGTATTACTATCCCAAGACAGGTTGTGACGCAGAAAGTCAAGCTGCACAAAGTCAGTTTTTCATTACAGTGAGCTGCAAATAGCATCAAAACAAGTCAATTTTAGACCGCTTGACTGCGCGTGATAAACGCAACCCAACCACCTTGATTCTTTTTTAAAAAGGCTTCACCCTGACCCTTCAGTTCATGAGGCATTTTTGCACTCGGTTTCCTGCCTGAAAATAAACGTGAATCTGCGATTGCATACCACTTGTTCCATAAACTATGCAGGCAAATGCTCTGAGCTATGACTGTAACTGCAAAACTTGCATTTGCAAAATAAGGATCAGTTGCCAAAATGATGATACACTGAATTTAAGATTTGCTTGCCAAGATTCATTCAAAGGAGGGTGCCCCTGGCACAGCCAAAGCCCAAGTGTTGGGTACGATATGAGATAAAAGCCCCAAACAAGAAACAAGTGAACAGCAGAATGAGTTGCTAAAAGCTACAAAAGGTGGGATTCAGCTCTTTCACATCTAGAAACTGTTTACATTTTTCTTTTCTCGTAAGAGTAATTTTCAACTGCAGAAGTTAAACCACATCTCTGTGAAATGTAGATAACTTTGGGAGTAAAAAGATTTCAATCAGAATAAGGGTCATCTGAGAGATGGTGGTAGTTACTCATTCAAGATTATGCTTGATACACCCAGCTCCCAGTTCAGTATTTCACTATAACTGGTGTAGCAAACCACAGCTGCTTAAGCAGTGTTAGTGATACCAACAAAACAGACATCATTAATTTTACTCTCTTCCTCATGATGTAGATGACCTTCCCCGTCGGAGATGCTCTCACACAACAGCTGAGCTCCAAGGGAAAGGCAGAGGGCAATGATGTTGTTGTCATACAAAACCAACAGAGATGGTCAACCTAAAAAACCAGAATAATTTCTTTTTTTCTTTCTATAAGGCATAACCTAGTGGTTCAGGGCACAACTGAAGAGACTGAAGGACTGAAGACAGTCCTTTAAGAAGGAAAAAGAACACAGGAGGGAATTCCACAAATCTGTAGAGCTAGAATAGTATTAACTGCAAGTGCCTTCAGCTGTGTAAGAACTGGCCGTATCATCCCAGGGGGGGATGAATTCTCCATCACTCTCTCTTTTAAGTACAAACAGAGCCTTACAATTCCTTAGCCTACGTGCTCAAGCTGTGGATGATTAAAATTGAAGGGGAGAATAAACACACCTTACTGCCCAGCTAGCAAGAAAATGGGCAGGCCAGGGAAATCCTCCTGCTCCAGTGAACCTGCTCCCGACAACCATGCTCGTCCCTCCAGGGTCTGAGATAAATACTGGGACTAGGCAGGCCAGGTAGATGTTACAGATGGTTCTTGTTCATGCCCAGGGCAATAAATAACACTTAAGGCGACGCTGACCCAGGCAAAGATGAGACTACTGGAAATACTCCTAGAAAATCAGAAAATCACGTAAGTCTAATATTCTGGGGTTATCATCTGTGATTCCAAGTCATTATTACTGACAGACACGAGAAGTTGCTTCATGGTAAGATTTTCTTAGAATATTGTAAAATGTCAACTCAGGAGAAAATAGCGTTCTCAGCATCGAAGGTCACATCTATTCCGATCCTTGGAAGCATTTTTGGAAGCACGAGTCCCTTTGGAATTGCAGTGAAAAGTCTGCAAGAATAAATAAAATACGAAGGACTGCCGTTACGTGTAAAACGCGTAAAGGCACCGATAAAGTGCAACTGACCTCTTCTGTTGTCTCTCAGGAAATCAGAAGTCAGTTGTGCCTGTTATAACTATTATTTAATAGTTGAGGAATGGCAGCGTTCAGAGACTTGTGCTCAGCGCTGGACACAGGCCTTTTACTGAAGAGCTCACAACAGCCATTTTGTCCTGGTTTCCAGGAAGGAAAGGTTGCTCCTGGAGCCTAAGAAAACTGTCACAAAAATCTCGAAGGAAAAAGAAAAAAAAAAAAAAAAACAACCCAAACAAACAAGGAAAACATTTCACTAGAACCCATCTTTGGAAAAATATAAAAATATTTTTCCATCCACAGAAATAACTATAAATAATGTTTGAACTATTAAAAGGGTGAACGCAGAAAAAGGCTATTTACATAGGAGCATTTTGTGCTGTTTCAGTCTAATTTGTCACCGATGTAGGAGCCTCATACGTTAGCTGGAGGAAATCCAGAGCTTTCAAAGGTTTTCTGTCAGGGCTTGAAAAGTTGCCAGTTTTTTTAATGGAGCCGAGCAGTCTCAGGCCTGTTGTTCTCAGAGATTTTGTGAGCCAGGGCCGCATGTTAGCAGGAAACAGAGCCAAGTGGGCTTCCTGAGCGTCTGAGAGAGGAAACACTGTAATAAGCATGGAGGCTGTGGTTAAAAATAACTCTGGTATATAAAGGCTGCAAAGGATCCCCTCTCGCTCATACACGCCGCTGCCTCTTGGCTGGCTGCTTCGCACTGATTTCATGTGAATGAGACGCTTTGCCATCTCATCGGAGCAGGTGGTTTTTAAGCAGAAGAAGACAGAAAACAGTCGGCGAAGAAGTCGAGCGAAAGATAGCTCTTACTTTGCGTGTTTTCAGCAAGCAGGATCCTAGGCTTTCTTTCAAGAGCATCGTCAGGCTGTAGCTGTAGCTACGGACACAGTGTTTCGGTATCTAACTTTAGGCTGAAGTAAAAGTTATGTTGAAAAATAACTCCGTTTTCTGTGATATGAAACTTAAAAAAAGGGAAGAGAGTGAATCATGCAAGCTCTTGAGCAATAGGAGAAAGGGCCCCCTAAATTGTTACCACCGGGCCCAGTGTGGCTTGCTCCACTTCTGCTACAGAAGCTTTAATCCCACCCTGTGCCCCCCCTCGCCCAGCGTTGGCCAACTGGAGGAGCTAAATGTGGCAACCACCAGCTGAAGGGATTGGCCACCATCAATCAGTGTTTTGCAGTCCCCGTGCGTTGGTTTCTCACCAGGCAGAAGACTGCCTGCTTCTCCTCGCTGAATTCCTTTCGCATAGAATTAGACCCATCTCTTTTCTTTCAAAGGCAGTGATTTTCCTTGCAAATGCGGGATAAAAAACACAGCAGTTATTTGGCAAATTAAGGCACCCTTTTCCCTGCTGTAACCTGACACTAACATCCATACTGAACTCCATTCTGAACACTTCTTTGTAGCCCACATTATGCTGTAATTGGCAAAACACATTCTTCCCAGGCTTGTATTTTTATTGCAAACATTTATTTGGCACTTTATGTGGCAAATGAAAAGAAAATTTCACAACTCATTCTACAAAGTTGCATTGTATTAGGCTGTCCCTTGAAAAGCATTTTATTGCTCAAGAATAGCTGTAACCGTTCAAGGGATTTCAACAGCATTATTCTCCTAAACTATAATTGCTGCATATACTATAGCACCAAATATTAATAATTTGGATCAGTACCAACCCTGACGACTGGCACTTAATTCCACCCTAGAGCTTATTGTCAGCAATAAGGCGTATCGGCTGAACAATTGGGAGTAAATTTTCAGGTGCATGAAAAAAGAAGCTGAAGTTTGGTTTCTGCATAGAAAGCAATTTCTACAAGACACAATACACTGCTCCTAAGTTCAGATGTATCCAGGAATTTAAATATATATATATCCTAAAAGGTAGGCATTAATAGCTCAAGAGGAAAAATGGTCACAACAATGGACATAAGCGTCTGGAAAAAAGGCTGTCCCAAAATATCCCACTGAAGTCTCAAAGCTTAATCATAATGATATAACTAATTGTGATCATGGAAAAAAAATATATACCATTCTGAATACTTCAGTGATCTAAGTCTGAACAGGACTTCACAGTCCAGGAAGACAAATGAGATCAGCTGCGCCATACATACAGCCTGTCATGCAAAGATGCCTGTCTTCCTCTCGCTGGCTAATTCACTAAGCTCTGATTCATACTTCCACGTATTCAAACAGGGAAAGTAATTCCAGGCAGCGAGCAATACCAATTAACAGTGTCACAGTTAATGAAATGCTTGCTCCAGTATTTCCCATTACTCAACTGCAGGACATATGACTAAGAAATAATACAGGTGCAGTACAAAGAAGGTATTTTATAAATGAGAACTAAACCCCACATGTTCATCACTTTAAACAAGGCTTTCCACCCTACACCCTATACAGACTCCTACTTCATATATTTGGGGAATAAACCTCCACTTAGCGGATAAAACCGTAACCTATAAAGATGTTCTGTATGTCAATGAAGGAAAAAAAAAACAAAGCCTTCCTCACTTCTAAGTAACTCTCTGCTTGTGGCTGGTTTTAAGCTTTGTCCAGTCTTCTCTCCCCCTCCCCCAGTTAAAACCTGTGAACTTCAAAGCGACAAAAAAATCTGCTACGAAGGCCATCTGCATCTGCCGTGCTGACTCAGACTGCAACAGATCTCACAAATTAAAAAGAGAGAAAAGTGCATCTGATTAGTTCTTTGAAGTTCCCTCAAACAGATTTTTTTCCTGCATTAGTTAAACCTCAAACACAGTTCTCACTTCTAAACCCAGTTAACTCGTCTTACGACATTACTAATTGTCCCGAGTGGACATAAGAGATAAAACATCATTTTACTTTTGCTCCTGTCATCTCCAACCAATTCTGTTAGCTCTCTCCTAAAACGCAGACCGGGAAAGACGTGACTCGTATGGAATCTCCCAGTGTAACACCCACTCTATTCCAGAATTAAACGCGTTTCATCCTATTGGGCTTCCGACTTCGTGGAGGCTATTCCATCTTTGCTAATAGTAAGAGTAATTTTTCTGAATGAAACCACACAGGTACTTTCTGACCTATGCTCCTGTTATTCCACACCCTTATGGCCCATTTCTTCACGAGATATTTGATTCTGCAATAAAAAGTATTTGGCAACAACTGAAAACTGCTAGTCATAATCAGGGACTGGTATTTTAAGCAGTTTCACTGATACAATTAAACACGCTTGCAGAGTTTTTGAAACTGCGGTATCATTTCACAGTTCTGTAAAAAAAATAAAAGCTCTCTCAAATGTGTTTTCAATTGACAGCTGAAAGGGACATCTGCAATACAACATGTGCATTCAACACACACATCAGTAAAAGCTGGCAGAAACACAACTACATACCTAATCAAAGCTGATCATTAAAAAACTGGCATAAATTGTTTAGGATTGAAGAGACCCCAAATCAAAAATGACAAAAAATCATTTACAGCTGAACCCTATCATTCTTCACACAGCAAATTCAAGTAACAATACATAATTACCTCGATTAAATTCATTAAACAGCTGGTTTTTTGCATGATTTACTGAGCCATGAACGTACTTTAATAACGGGAACAGTATTTTCTTGCATATTTCTGAGAAAAGTTTTCTTTATATAATTTGACTTATTTATTGAAGTGGAATTTAAGCTTATTTTTCCTTTGCATCGATAGAAGTCTGCCTAGCTACAGCATGCAGCGGTTGAAAGTATCAGCGCCTGACTTTTGCTAATCTTTGTGAAGTGAGTTAATAAGGCTTTCGCTAAAACGAATTAAGATCGCCGTCACAATGAAGAGATGCGATAGAAGTGTCAATAATCATGCTGAAAAAGCAGAAGTGCTACAAAATATTTCTGTTCTCTCTTTGGGAAAAAGCCAGATGCTGTATTCAGATCAGACAATAATGATGTTGAAATACTTTCCATTCCAGTAACTAAGGAGGATGTTAAAACAACTGCTACTCATCTCAAACAATATTAAGTTGCCAGGTCTGGGTAACTTATAAGTGAGGGTTTCAAAAGAACCAACTAAGGACATCTCCAGATGGTTAATGTTAACAGCGGGGAAGCCCCAGGTGACTTGAAGAATGTTAATATTATGTCAATATTTTAACAGGGTAAACAGAATGACCCAGATATGCCTGTCAGTGTTATATAAACCCGGGCGAAAGACTGGAAGGACTCGATACAGAAAAAGGATTATAAATAAAGATGGTTTAGTTAATGGCACTGGTGTTTTAAATACAGCAGCGGTGCTGATGTAGCAGGCAAAGCTCTGTCAGGATTTGCCTCGGTGCAGTATGATCTTCACAAGAAGAAACAAGAACATGACAAATCAACATGGCGCGCACACGCGAATGCGTCCAAACACAAGCTGATACATCTTGAGATCTCATTTAAATTTTAATCAAGCAGGTTTATTAGTTCTTGATCTTTCTTTATCATCACTTACCATTCAATGTTGTTAACAATGACCTGGAAGAAAACAGAAACTGTTACTGATAAAGCCCTAGATGACGAAGGTCAAGGAAGTGCAACATAATTTGAAGAACATGCCATTGTTAAAGAATTATTATAGCTGCTTCGCTATCCAGGCAGAAACAAACACCACGCATGGCCATACAGACAAGCTTAAGGCCATAGAGACAAGCTTAAGGCCATACTTCTAGGAACAAAAAATGCAAGCAGCTCTGCTTCTTGGCACAGACAAAAATAGGTTCCTACCTAGGCCAACAGGTAAAAAAACTGGGGCAGCAAAATTGCTCTGCTGGAGACGGCAAATATCAGATGCCTCTTTTCATGGTACCTTTTCGTAGTCTCTACCTTCCATCTGTGCCGCCCTAAATAAGCTGGATTCCTCCCAGTTGTTCCAAGCATCTCATGATGTTTCCCAGCATCTCATGACGCTTCCCAGCATCTCATGATGCTTCCCAGCCCTGCACTGTGGCCCACCAGCACTCCCACCAGGCCCCCCAGGGCTCTGTGCCACCTCCCAGTCTCCCCCCATGCCCCACGTGTTCTGCTTTCACCATCGCCATAAATTAAATCTAGTCGAGAAGCCTCGGGCCAGCGCTGGCTGCAGCCCCATGTACGTGGTGGTGGTGCCCTTGCCTGGGAGGCTGAGATGCGATGAAAGCGCTGGGGGAGAGGAGGGCTTTGCGAAAGAGTCATGAGCTTCAGCGCAATGCCATGACCGAAGTGCACGAGTGCAGCCCTCGGCTAAAGAGGGGTGACTCGTATTTGCCTGCTGCTCCACATTGCCAGGGCTCAGACCTCAAGAAAGATTTGGAAAAATATGTACATAGTTCAGAGGAGAATCACAAAAAATATTAAAGGAAAACATGTCATACTAAAACCTTGCTGACCCCCTTCAGCTTCAGCTTATCAAGGAGATGGTTCGCCCTTAAGTCCCTGAATGGGAACCAACCTCAGTCATGAAAGGTCTGGTCTAAAAGGCTCCTTTATCAAATTAATTCATGGTGTTACTTTAATCAAATAAAAGGCCCACAGGATTAAATCACTCTCCCCGAAATAAGAAGTGCCTCTCCAAAAAACACCTGTGTATTTCATTTTATGTGGTTGTTTACATCGTTTTATCAACTTCCTTGAGAGCAGACTCTAAAAAGTACTACCTCAGAACCTGCAGTTTAAATTAGAAACAAAAAAAAAAAAGTATAGTCAACAGAAGTATGGCAATTTGAGATGCAGGCAGGGAAATCCTACGAGAATGCTGGTCTCATTTAAATATGAAGTGGTTGGTCATGGTGTTGCCAGTATTGTGATTTTGAACAGCGGTGCTAAGAGGTCTCATTCTCAGCTCGTTTGCCCTGCTATCATTACGTTTGCTCTAGGTGCAGTCAGGAGCTCCTGAGAACAGAGAACAATCCCCTGAGAAAGGAGCTTGCTGTTTGTCTGTGGGAGTTCTGTAATGACTCAGGGTGCCCTAGCAGCCAGGTGACGGGGCCATTCTCACCGACCCAGCCTTCCGCGAGGCTGCTCATCACACAGCCCCAGCTTTGGTTCTCCTACTAACATGTGGAATCCTGATGGCTAGCCCTTAAAAAGTTTCTCTTGATGTAAAAGCAACAACAGAGATCAGCAGCAACACCTAGAAAAATCGGCTTTGCCATACAAAAATGGCTGAGCCCGTGTTTACGTTGGCTGGAAGACAAATCACACATCATTTAGCTCTCCTCTACCCACAGCAGATTAACAAATATTTTCTAATCTCACATTCTTCACATTTATACACCAGTGGCATCGCTCCTGATCTATGCTGCCATAAGTGAGATCACTGCCAGGGGCTTGGGTTTAGATATTTAAAATAAGCGTTGCATACAGCAAAAAGCCAGAAAATGTCAGCGCAGCTATCACGGACCGAGTGGAAGGTCATGGCAAAGTTGTACTCAATTTGTGCAGAACTGGTGACTCACAACGTAAATAAATTCTCACATTTGTCTCACCAGGTTTAATACAGCTGTAGTTTTTTAGCTTTGCCGCTTTACGTAAAAACAAAAAGAAACTAAAGGCAGTGAATTTATTATTTTGTGTACTTGGCTTTCATTCTCACTACCCACTGAATGTTTCCTTTCTGCAAAGAAAAAAGACAGTTGGGTGACGGGATCAGTGCAGCGCTATAAACAAACGTCCTTCCAGTGCCTACTGGAAGACAGCATCCAACCCGAGCTTCCCAGTGAAATGTACAGTACGCTTGTATATCCTAGAAACAAAATATTTTGTTATAGCTGTTGCTGAAATCACAAGCACATAAACTGACACAGACATTCGGGGTGTGTTATCAAGGGAACGTTCACATTCATTCTGAATTCATCAGAGTGTATTTTCTTGGCTGACTCACAGCACCATATATACGTATTGTACACTTACTAACATTTTATTAGAGGAAAAGAGTTTACATTGAAAGATTACACAAGTGTGACATTACACAGCTATGAGTCATACATCTTTGTGTACTTCGTTACCATGCATTCAGTGTATTGATTCTGCTCCAGTCACAGAAGTTTGGCTGCTCCTCCTGGCCATCCTGTGAACTTTTAGAATAAGAAGTATAGAAAGTTAAACAAGAGATATTCATTATTTTCAAACATGTGTAGCTATTGAAAAGATCATTTACTCAGCCTAGCAACCGTGCTTTCCTGAGATGGCTGCGTACAGCCACGAGCCTGGGATGGGCTCTAGCGAACACGCTCAAAATGCCTCGGAGAAGCAGAGCCCATCGAGGGCCATCACCCCTTCCCCCGTGGGGCACACGGCGCGTACAAGTGAGAGTTGTTCTCCTACACCCTTCTGATCTGCAGCTCACTTAGAAATCCCTTCAGAAGTTATTGCAAAGGAAATATGGAGGAGGCGAGGGGAAAGCACAGCTCTTTCTCTGAACAGGCTCTCAGAGAATCAGCCTGTCCTGCGATAGATCATCATTTTTCTGCTTTTAAGAATTGCCACTTTTGCTCTGTCGCTCTTGGATGACTGCCAAGCAACCGTGACCCTCAAAAACAGGAGTCTGGGGCACGTTATCAAAAATTATTGGAGAATAGCTCCTTCAGACTGGGCATCTGAGCTAGAGGCCAAGGTAAGGGAGGAGAACAGTCTTCCCTTCTGAAAACTTCAGCCCAGGGCCATAAATTGGCTACGACCAGAGGAGATCACAGAAGCTACTTGCATTATTTCTCTCCTAATGTCATAGGGAAACGTTGATTTTGGCAATCTTTGTGCAGCAAATGGAAACTCTGCTAGAGACCTGGACTTCCATTAAATGCAAGTCTCCAGCATTTTCCTCGCAGGCAGTCTGTACAAGAGCGGCATTAACACCTTTCCGTCAGCACTGAGCGGGGTCCGTGAGACCTGAGGGTGACCAGAGCTGGAGGCCGCCGTCACCCACTCGCCACTGGGTTTACCCACACGGAGCGGGGCATCTGCCCCCCTTGCCGTGGTCGTTACACCTCCGGCTATGGTCCCACCGTGTGCCCCAGGGACAAATCCAGGCTGTGAGGGGTGGGAGGATTAAAACCCTCATTCATGGCATCTTCCTCAGCGTCCCCGGGGCAGGGACCCCTCAGTGTCCCCCATCCCACAGCAGGTCCCTCACCGTCTCTGTTGGAACTTGGACCCATCAGTGTCCCCTCATGTCATGGAGGGTCCCTTGGTGTTTCCAGGGCAGGGACCCCCCAGTGTACCCCATCCCACAGCAGGTCCCCACGGTGTCTCTCAGCACATGGTCCCCGGGGCTGGGACCCCCCAGTGTCCCCCATCCCGCAGCAGGTCCCCACAGTGTCTCTCAGCACACGGTCCCTGGGGCTGGGACCCCTCAGTGTCCCCCATCCCACAGCAGGTCTCCGCGGTGTCTCATGGCACACGGTCAGGGAGCATCCCCCAGTGTCCCCGGGGCAGGGACCCCTCAGTGTCCCCCATCCCACAGCAGGTCCCCACGGTGTCTCATGGCACACGGTCAGGGAGCATCCCCCAGTGTCCCCGGGGCAGGGACCCCTCAGTGTCCCCCATCCCACAGCAGGTCTCCGCGGTGTCTCATGGCACACGGTCAGGGAGCATCCCCCAGTGTCCCCGGGGCAGGGACCCCTCAGTGTCCCCCATCCCACAGCAGGTCCCCACAGTGTCTCATGGCACACGGTCAGGGAGCATCCCCCAGTGTCCCCGGGGCAGGGACCCCTCAGTGTCCCCCATCCCACAGCAGGTCCCCACGGTGTCTCTCGGCACACGGTCAGGGAGCATCCCCCAGTGTCCCCGGGGCAGGGACCCCTCAGTGTCCCCCATCCCACAGCAGGTCCCCACGGTGTCTCTCAGCACACCGTCAGGGAGCATCCCTCAGTGTCCCCGGGGCAGGGACCCCCTCCGTGGCCCCTCATCCCTCAGCGTCCCCAGGGGAGGCAGAGACCCCTCAGCTCACGAGGGTCCCTTGGCGTCCCGGGGGCGGGGACCCTTCAGCTTTCCCTCAGCGGCCCGAGGCGGGGGTCGCCGCCGCGGCGAGCGCCGCGCCGGGGGGAAGGCGGCGAGGGGGCCCGCCGGCCGTGCGGGGCCCGGCCCCGCTCCGCTCCGCCCCGCTCGGGCTGGGACCGCCGCCGCCGCGTCCTTTTATACCGGGGCTAAATTTAGGCTGCGCCCGAGCCGCTGCCTCCCGCCCGCCCCGTCCGGGACGCGTTTCCTCCGCTCCCTGCAATTGGCCTGAGGGCGCCCGCGCCCGCGTTATAAGGTGGGGAGGGCGGCTCGCCGCGCCGCGCCGTCCCCGTCCCGCCCGGCCGCACCATGGCGCTGAGCGACACCATCCTGCCCTCCTTCGCCACCTTCGCCAGCCCCTGCCGCGAGAAAGCCCTCCACGAAGTGAGTCTCGCCCCCTGCCCGCCGCCGCGCTGAGGCCGGCGCGGCTCATCGCAGGGGTGGGCGGCGGTGCCGCGGCCCCGCTTCTCCCTGACCGCCCCCCCCAAACGCCACCTCTAACCTTCTCCCTTTTCTTTCTCCCCCAGAGGTGGAAGTGCGACCAGGAGGCCAAGACCCCCGCCGGCACCTGGGGCGGCCTCTCCCCTCGCAAAGAGGATGAAGATCTCAACAACGTGCTGGATTTTATCCTTTCCATGGGCAGCGACGGCTACGGCCAGGGCGCAGCCGGTGGGGATTATCCCCCTGCCCAAGGGGAGAGCGGCGGCTTTTACCAGACAAACCCGTCCCCGGGATGCTACAGTGCCCTGGAGCAGGGCAGCCCCCCGCCCTACGGCGCCGGCATCGTGCCGGAGATGATCCGCTCCGAGATGGACTCCAACTACTGCCCTCCTGGCAACGTCCATGGGCGCTTCTTCGTGACACCCAGCTTCGGGGGCCCGCAGTTCGTTGAGAACATTAAGCCCGAGCCCGACATGGACAATTATGGACCGGTCCTGGGTCTGGTGCCCCAGGCTTGCCCGAAGATCAAGCAGGAGGGCAATGCGACCTGCATGATGGCTTACGAGCAGCCGCGGGTGGCCAGCTCCCCGCAGATCCCCGGGGCAGAGACGCCCCCGCTGAGCCCCGACGATCTCATGGTGAATGACTGCCACACGCAGATGATGTGCCCCTCGTCCGTGTCCTTCCAGCAAAGCTACCACCCAGCCTCCGGCTTCCACCACCCGCAGACCCATCTCCAGTACCAGAACACCTCCCAGTTTGGCCTTTTCGAGGACAGCCTGCCCTTACAACCCTCTGCTCCCAGAGGCATGCTCACCCCTCCTTCCTCCCCTCTGGAGCTGCTGGACTCCAAACCAAAAAGAGGACGTCGGTCTTGGCCACGGAAGAGGACGGCCACTCACACGTGCACCTACACGGGTTGCGGGAAGACCTACACCAAGAGTTCGCACCTGAAGGCCCACCTCAGGACGCACACAGGTAAATAGGGCTGGTTGCCTTCATCCGGAGATACGCTGCTTGCCGGTTGCGATAGCCGCCTGTATAAAACAATTTGCAGCCCGAGCTTTAACCCTGTCATCTCTTAAACGCCAGGAATATTCACAGCTGAGCTATGACAGGTGACCAGATCTGTAGTGTCTAAGTGTTTTCCTATGAATATGTAGGTCAAAGCTTTCCTAGGGGCTCCCAAGGCCCTTTCTCAAGAGATTTTCACTGCAGGTATAGGTTAGCAATTGCTAGAGCAGTCTCGTTTGGCTTAAAAGCACTTGAATCTTACTGTGGAAGGGCTTGGTAGCAAATAAAATAAAGATAAAGTCGGAAGGTTGCCTAGCATGTGATGCTGCCTGTCCGTGGGAGTGCCGCGCTGAGTCACGCTCTCTGTGATTTCTCCAACAGGTGAAAAGCCCTACCACTGCAACTGGGAAGGCTGCGGCTGGAAGTTCGCTCGCTCCGACGAGCTCACCCGTCACTATCGCAAGCACACCGGCCACCGGCCCTTCCAGTGCCACCTCTGCGACAGGGCCTTCTCCAGGTCAGACCACCTGGCTTTGCACATGAAACGGCACATGTAGCCTTAGAGACTCTGACCTGCGAACAGCGGACTTTATTTAACTGCTCAGGTGCAGAAGCGTTAAAAACTTGTAGCTGGTACTACGTAGGGAGGCACTGACGCTCTAGTGATGGAAGCTGAGGAGGATTTGACACAAGGAGCCTTAGCCAGGCATCTCCTGCCGAGAATTTGGTGTGACTGTATCCGTGAGCCTGCCCGTCCGGGTCAGGAGAACAGGGGGTATTTATGCAGCTTCTGTGAAGGGTAAACTCCGTAAGACTCCATACAGATTGTATAGAAGAAGCTGTAAATATGTTTTTTTTCTGATTCTAACTGCCCAGTCCTAAGCTTTATGAGACAATGTTCGTATGGAAACTGCCTGAAGTTGACCCTAGAAGAGATTAAATGAATGTTACTGTAGCTAACGATGTTATTTTAGATCTCAGTTGAAGGCATGGCTAAGAGAACACTCCTATTGTTAGACTGTTTGTTTCACAGGTGCAATAATATTCTTGTTTGCCATGATCTACACTAGAAGTACAGGGCTTGATGTCTTGTAAGAAAATAACCTATTTTACTTCAGTTGTTTATATATTGTAAATAATTTTATACAACTGGAAATATTGTATATGTAAATAGAAGACAAATGGGTATTATTTTGCCTATTTCTGTTTTTATAAAAACAATTTTTCAATGTTTGAAAACATTTCAACTTTTTAATAAAACAATGTTTTACTTTCTGTGAGCTTTAGTCTCCTTTGAGATCGCCGTGTTACTTTTTCCCCTGATGGCTGGACCAACAACCACCTGGTTGTGTTTTAAATTATCCCCGACCGTAAGAAGACGTGTAAAAAAATCTGAGCTATGGATTTTTCTGAAATAGATAACAGAGTACGTAATTCATTCGCAGTGGTAAACAAGATACAGTACGGTGTTTTATCAAAAAAATCGAATAGGAGAGTAGATCACATTCAAAATACACTTCCTAAAAATGGTTAAGTAAGCAACACTGTAATTTCAGTCTCATTTCTAGTTTATGCTAGACTATTTTAATAGCATCCTTAATGTTTTCCAGATGCAGTTATAGTTTTGCCAGCAGTGTGTGGGTTTTTACTATAAATTTAAACACTGCATTTTTGTAATTACGGAGGCTTATTTTAAGGCATTCTTGTACATAAATTATCCTTGCTCTCCAGAGCTCAGTGCAGAATTCCAATAGACCAGTAGTGGAATTTAAACATAAATTCACAACACAGGTTAAAATACCTTCATAACTCATTCCCAAAAACTTAAATTCACTTAATAATTTTTGAGTCCCACCTAGATTTCGAGAGTTAAGAAAGATATTGACTATTTTGAAGGAAAATAAGTTAGCCAGGAATCTAGATTCTGAAAACTGCTTTGAACTACACTGGGTACTGCGGTAGCTACAGCAGTGAAGAGCTGCGACAAGTCAAACGGAGCCCCCAAAAAGCTCTTCCACAGCTGTGACTGAGTTTGTAAGTCCAAGCAGTCTGTCTGTCTGTGCAATCACGCTGGAGCTCTAATGAGGATCCTCTGGTTTTACTTTGAGCCTTGATACTTGTAGAACAAAATCACTGTTAATTAAGTATGCAGATTCAGCTTAATATTGAAGCGTTTTTCCTTAACATCTGGATGCTTGGAACGTGATTTTAATCAAGACTGTGACATCTTTCTGCCTTTACAAGTTCGAATACACAAGAATGAAATCAACAGGAATACATTTAAAGTAACTACAAATATAGCTATTCTTCTGTGAAAGCAAAGTCTGCAGTTGTTCATGTGGAACAGATGTATTTTGGGCTTCTAATCATTGACATGGAAGAATGAGTTCCACATTTCACTTTTATAGCTCTTTCAAAGTGAAATATAAGGGAGATTTAACATTTCTTCATTAAAAACAAAACTCATTTACTTGCTAGAAAAAAATTGCACAATCTAATTCCAGAAAGTGAGGATGACTTAAAGATGTTCTAAAATTAGCACATTCATTGTTGCAACAGTTCTAGGTATTTCCTTCTCTTTCCTCATAGCCGAAGATTTTCATATTTCAGCATGTCTTTTGGTGTTTATGACCTTAAGAGCACAGTTTTTGAAATTAAGTCTTACCCTTACCTTTCCATAGTCACCTGCCTTTTCCTTGCTCTTTCTGAAGAACTGAGAATGCCTTTAGTCATGCCCAGGTTTCAGTGATACAGTGCAATCTCAAACTATCCCCTCTTTCGTAACCCAATTAAGGCAGAGGCTTGCCGCCTCGCCGCAGCGGGTACGGCCACCCCTCGGCGCCCAGCTGGCTCGGGAAGGTCCCCAGACAGAGCTCTCCAGCAGCGGGGAGAGCTTGGAAGCATCAGGACATGCTTAGCTGGCTCTGCTCGTCCCCAGCCGTCTCTGGGGACCGCTGTCAGAGGCAGGGTACTGGGCTAGGTGGCCCTTTGGCCACTTCTGCGTCCTCCCAAGTTACAAGGGTGAAAGCCAGCTCTAGGCAGTGAACCTGCACACAGCACCAACGCTGCACAGTGCCTGCACGCAGAGACAAACGTTACTGCATTCACCAGCCCTTACAAAACCACTTGTGTGGCTCCTCTGCAGCACCCACCGCAGTGGCATGGGTGCTGCTCCTCCCTCCTCCGGTACCTCTGCACGGGAACGTCCAAGCTTCCCTTTGCTCCAGTGAGCAGTCTAGCTGTAAGGGTCATAATCTCTGCTCCCTCTGCTCCTGTTCACTGGAAGGTCTCCAGATAAGACGCTTGTTATCGGCGTGATACCATGTTACCAAACAACGCTCAAATCTTGATGAACGGTGGAGACGTGCTCTGCTGTGTGCCGTTCACGAAGGCAAAACGAGCAGGTTGTGTCCTCTGAGCTTTAGATTTGTTGCAACGCAACTGAAAATAGGGCAAAGCCATCCTCTTACAGATAAATATTAAAAAAACCCATATAAAAATATAGAAATACAGGCCTCTGAAAGTGGGACGGGGGGGCACAAAACACTAATAAAAGCTCATGACCAACTTTAATTGTTTAAGGGAGGGCTTATATGATAATTTCTGTGTGGTCTTTACAGGAAACTGCAGGTTCTTGAATCTTGAGATAATCTTGTAGCAGAAAGAAAGAGATGCTGATCTCATTCTTCTCACATTCTATTATGAGTAATTGTCAACTCTTTTTTTTTTTTTTTTTTTTTAAATTGCCTTAAATTAGTACATCCAAAGATGTGTCATTGTGATTCCACCAATCTACCAAGCCTCCCCTGCCCAGCAGGAAAAACCTAACGTTCTGCAACGTCGCCTAATAATAGCCCATCGGGTCGTCATCTTTTAAGTAATTTTGTTCTAATTAACGCGAAAGACCCGAATCCCAGCTGCCGCCCCGGGAGCAGGCAGCGCAGACCTGCCCGTTCCCTCTGCAGCTATCCTGGATGCGATTTTGACACACTAGGGAAAGAAAAAAAAAAAGAAGTTGTAGATAAACCTGATAGGAGGAAATGTAGAGTCCGTTGTAAACAAGATTTTTCACACATATTCTTATAAGATACCACAGTGATGGGCTCACTATACTTGCAAGATAGATTGCCAGATTAGATAGAGCACATTAAGTACAGAAACTAGCAAATCCTGCGCAGTGTTCCTAGTGAAAGTTAGCAAATGTTTCTGAGCTCGAGACACCATCCAGAGGAGCTGCTGGTCAAAGTCAGTTAATTCCACGCCGGGTTTCAGAGCGTCGTGTTTCGCTACGCTGCAAACGGTTTTCCTCTCACCTGCTGACTTCAGAAGAGTCAGTTAAATCTGTACTGCATGGGAACTCATCTTCAGAAAACACCGTAAGGCAGAGCCCGTTGCTGCTGAAGCAGCCCCGCGCGCTGCCGCCCCGAGGGGCCGGTGCAGTCGCTCCGCCGCCTTCCAGCTCTCGAGGGAGACGCAGCACCCTGCAAAGCCGCCCAGCACCACAGCAGCACCCTGCGAGCGGGCGGGCAGGGCGCTTGCAACTCCGTTTTTGTCAACCCTAAAGTGGAAAGCTGGACTAGAAACCCTCTGGCTTTTCTGGAAGCTCATTTTAGATGTGCAGATTCACAAACGATCACGGCTGGGAGAGTTTAAGCTTTAGTTTTGGCCGTAGCTCACCTTGTGCAGGGATGGGGGATTTCAGCCTGTGCGAGCCCTCGGTTACTCGCAGCCGTTTACAAACTGCCTGAAAACACTGACTCGTGCTAAACTTTGGTCCTCCATCCACAAGAAGTGCCAAAAAAAGTTTGTCCATTCTTCAAATTATAGGATTGTGCGGTTCTGTGGTTTTCTGTGGTAGAAGCTCTGTGGTTTCTAAAGCTATTTTGTGCACCAATAACACAGAGTAGCTGTTAGGCTTTTCTTAAATTGAATTTTTGAAGCCAGAATCCCAAGCTCTAGCAATTTCTTTTGCTATATTTAAATAAAACAACTACAACAAAGTCATGTAGCCATCGCTATGGTAACTAGCAGTGTTGGGGAGAAACATAAAGAGGAAAATTCAATCCAAACCCCATGTAATTTAATAGGGAGAAAGCTATCCCCCTCGCTGACATCTGAAACGTACTTGGTGGCATCTACAAACCTTAAGATTCCTGGGCATCCTCGAAGCAGCCGCTCGGCTGGGTCTGTCACAGGTCCCGCCTGCCCAGGACGCGTCCTGCGTGCAAGAGCGGAGAGGTTAGAGCTCCTGAAAGCGGCTGGGACGGCAGCAACCCCCCTCCGCCACGGCGGGAGACCCAGAAACGTGCTTCCCATGGGCTTGGAGGAGAAGGAAGAGATTTGCAAGCCAAACAGCAGGAACCTAAAGCACGTAGCCATGCACAGCTCACGGGCCCTGGAGGTAACTGGCTCAACTCATTGATTCCCAGAGACTCCTTAAAGCTCCGCACTATCTGACCCCAGACAACCAATTCCCCATCGCTTAGGCTGAGATTGGGAAGAGCCTCTGCCGCGAAATGGTACCCGAAACTCGAAGTGCACAGAGGAGGCAGGGATTTATCCTAGACTTGTTAGGCAGAAAATGTGTTTGATTTAATCTTTTGAGGTCTGACTTTTCAGCCACAATTATTTGATCTTATAATATTTTATGTAGACACAAAAATGAGTCATATGCACTGCTTTATGTAATGAAGATGTATTAACTTGACCAAAACCACCTTTCCAAGCTCAAGGGGAGCAGGAACAACACGGTTTTCATTCGCTCTGTACCCAGAGCTAGCATTAGTTACCTGCTCATTCCCCTGCTTCAATTAGAATTCCTTTCAGCAAATCAAAAGTATTCTGTCCTTTGTAGTAAGCATAAATTCAGCAACACAGAACTTGCAGATGAACTTACAGGTTTATAATTAGATACGGTATCCCTTTAAATCACTTCTACTTTGGTTTCTTGCACTTCTTACAGCTCAGAGCATTCCTGGAGTTCGGACCTATCATTATGTCATCAGGAAACATCTGGAATATCACATTGGACATCCCCTGCGACATTTAATATGTTAGGCGAGAAGCTACTGAGCCTGAGGCTTAAACACAAAACACACAAAAAGAAAATCCTCAAATCCCAACAACCGCCTTTTTTACAGCCTGTGCACGATGACAGCATAAGCGGGTTTTGATATATTAATGATTTTATATCGCAGGCACTTGCAAAATAAGGGACACAGGATGCCTGGGCGCCCTTCCTGCGGGTGCACGGGACGGGCAGAGAGAGCGCAGGGCTTTGTTCTTCTGTACAGTTTCCTTCTGAAAAGCTGTGATTGAGGACAGCATTTACGGGAAGTTAAACAGCAGAAATATATCGTGTCTGCAGCTGGCAAAGAGCGTTACGAGAACTCATCAATAGGGAAGGCTATGGCATTTGTAAGAGACGCTGTATCAGCACCAATAAAAAGTTTTAATTGCGGTCATTACATTAAAAAATGCTAACCAGACCTGGTAATGCTTACCGGGAGGTAAAGATGTTCCGAGTGACTAAACCGATAGTCACGTAGAGCAGACAGGAGACTCAGCAATTTTCTCCTGGTAGTGCCTCCCCAAGGAAAATGCGACTGCCATTTCAGCGGTAGGGATGGCAGCGAGGGCTCCGAGAGCTCAGGCTTTCACAACGCACCCTGCTCTTGGGTCGTGTTTAGGTGCAGTCAACAAATGCTACATTTGTTTTTGAGGTTTAACAGCTGGGCGCGTAGCTTGGAGTTCCTTTATGTTCGAGTTTCCACTTGCAAGCGTTTCTCCTTGAGCAGGATGCCTACGCTTGTCTTCCCTTCCCAACGAGGAGCCTCTTGGCCGCTACGCGATGCCCGGGACAGGGAGTGCTTTGGGATTAGGCACGGACAGTGGAGATCGGGCAGGTATTTGGGGAAGCATTCAGACAGGTACCTTGTCAGACTCCAAAAACTCGAGTGGGAGCAAAGCACCGAGCCCTGGCCCACGTTTTGGTAAGCGGAGCATTACGTGACGAGAGAACTGGGGTAGGAAGTTGTGCCCGTCTGTGACACGCCGCAGTCAAATCCTGCCTTCAAAATGTCAACGTACTAAAAATACTGCTGGAGAGCAATTTCAAGAGAAACCTGTCTTGGCAATCTGTTGTTAACCATGCCAATGTGTGCAGAAGCAGAGTAAATAAAACAAACAGATGGGAGAATAATGAGTCAACGTGAATAACGTCAAACAGTACGATAGGGAGGTGTGTTTTTCCAGCGAGCAGAAAGGGTTTGTCTCTGGGGATCTCTCCAACCCCTCCCAGGATAAATTGCCTGGATGTTTAGCATTGCGGCACACAAATTGTTTTGGGAAGGGTGCGGCGTTGGATTTTCTGACTGGTCTGTGCAGACCAAACGTGGCCGGGCCGGGGAAGAAGGGGAAGGACAGAAGGGAAAACGGCACGCAGAGGGCACCAGCCAAGGGAAAAAGATCTCAACGCAGAGCATCAAGCAGTTGTTCAAAGCAAGATTCACAGATTTGACACAAAAGCCTGTGAAATCGTGGACAAAAAAAAGTAAAGAAAGATTGCCGAAGTCTCAGCGCTCCAAAAAGTAACTTTTCATTTATTATATTAAACAATAACATTTCTCTTATTATATTAAACAATAAACACATGAGATGGGTTAAAATTAAAATACCTTTCAATTTGTTATGATATTTGAAAGATAAATATAACTACAATAATGTACATATTTGGAGATATTAGTCAAATTTAGGTCAACATTGCAGTTTCCACTTTGTGTTTCCACCTTTTTTAGGTCAGGCTAAAGAACGCCGGATTAAAAGGGACACCAGAAGAGCACTCTGTAATTGTAACAGCAGAAGGAACCACAGTCACTGGGAGTTTGCCTTTTAGAGTTAAACGTAAAGGGGAAGGCAGAAGCTGGAGAAATGAAAATTCCGGTTTATAACAAATTAGCCTTTATTTATAAAACTTTCAAGTAAAAAGAGCAGTATATCAACTGATAAAACAGGTGTGTCAATGAATAATAGTTAACATATTTACTCTAAAAATAAATCTTCTATGATTCCACCATACTCCAAGCAAAATTCCTTTCTAAGAAAAGATGTTTGTTGTGAAGTCTGCAGAGAGATGCAATGGTTGACACACAACAAAACCCGAGCTGTTCCACCGCTGGAGGATACTTGAACTAGATCATTATTAGCACAGATCAATTCACTTTAACAGAGTTCCAACTCTAAATGAGGATTAAACAGAAAGGAAATTCCTGAGAGGGAGGGAAAAAATGCAGAAGAAGGGAGAAATCGAAGTCTTACACAAGGGAAAGCAACAATTCTACTTGGACCAAAATTCCTTGGGCCTCGCTTCTACAGAATAAATACTCTTCTCAATGGAGAAACACTAAAGAAGAAATAGTAACCCCAAAAGGATTATAAGAAGAATCCAAGAAAAGTGCATTATCTTTGAGCATAAGATGACAAAATAATCTCTACAAAAATTTCTGACAACAGATTTCACAGCCAAGAATTAAAAAAAAAAAAAAAAAAAAGGTTACGCAGTCAGACACAGCTTGGAATTTCCTACACTGAGAGCACAGCACATGAAACAAAATGCAGTGAGGACTGATGATCCGCACAGGGCAGGGATTTCATAAGGAAAAATTTGCCAATATAAAAATATTTCATACAGCGTTATTGTAGAAGTACTACTTTTATGAGCATCTGTTTTTATTGCAGAATGACTGGTATGTTTTACAACAAGACTATTTGAATATAACTTAGGGAAACCACTCGAGGCAAATGTGAACATACTGGTCTATAAAGGATAATATGGGTAATTCAATACCTGTGTCCTACATGCAAAGCTTGCATGCGTAGGTTCAACGTGAATAATTGTCCGTCTTTCCTGTTTTAACTGTTGTGCCTCGGTGCTGTGTGCAATTCACGGTTTTCCATGAGTCATTCCAGCAGTGACGATACTCTGTATAAAACACACATGTGCCACTATAAAAGCCTACTAAACTCTCTGTGATTGCTCAGGGTACCACAGAGTCTAATAATTTATCCAAGTAGAAAGTAGAATCACCTCCATTCTTTCCCCAAAGCCAAGAATGCAATGGATAGTCATTCCTCCTGAAGTAAAAGTTGAGGTGGAAATGGAGGAAAAACAGAGCTGAAATCCAGATGACAATTATGTGCAACCTATATAACTGGAATGAAGCAAGAAAAACATGTTTTCCACCTTAGCGCGCGACTGTTTGGGGCGTACGTGTGCAGGGGAATAGCTCCTTAAAAATAATTTTTAAAAAAGGGAAAAAAAGAAAGCGAGAAGTGAAACGACGAGCAAACGTGGGAGAAAAATCATTGCCTCAGCCTAGAGAAAAGAGTAAAGATGACACGACCGTCACATGCAAGAAGATCCGAAATTGAGCCTACATTTCAAAAAGACACTTTAAAAACTCAAAAGAATGTGAAATCACAGCCAGTGCAGATGATACCTACTTTCTGCCAGGTTTCTCTCTCACACTTGGCACAGCTAGTGAACACAGTTTTTCATGCCAATAAAAGTAATCTTGAAACAAATTTATAAGAAGTAGTCATTTCTCCTTTTTTTTTTCTTTCACCAGAACTTTGAAATTCTAAGAGCCATGATCTGCATTTCTGTAAAAATCCCATTTCTGTATCCATCTCTGTTTAGAGAATACATACATACGCACGAGCTTTAATATATAGAATATATATGCATATTCTACATATTCATTGTATATACACATTTTATGTACAGCACAAGTAACTATATACTAGACATAGTATGTGGACATATATAGTATATACACACACTATTATTACATTATACAATACACTGTATATATATACACACATAGACACAAATAATACGGATCTCGTAATGTACACTGTATATGCATTGTGTATACTCACATTTTATATATCTTGCATTGTACATATTTTCTCTGCCCAAATAGCGACAGGCCTATTTGTGCTTTAAATTTCACTGTTCTGGAGGAAGAAGAAGATCAATGTCTTGCGATAAAAGTTTTATCTTAGAAGAACAAGTGCAGGTATTATACAAATCACTGAGTTACAAGCATAAGGGAAGAACGTGGGCAATCTTCCGTTTTATACGGAAAACTGTATTAAATACAATGGGGAGAAATCACAGCTACGTTTTCTTCTACTGCAGTGTCTAAAGTTTTGAATCAAGAGTGTTTCAGTAAACCTAAGGTTACTACATCCAATACACTGTGCATAGAGGACGTGCTCTGTCCTTGTTCATTTGCTTGATCTTCTGTTACTGTCCAAGCAAATATGAAGAAGTCGTCAATAAGGAAACAGGAAAATGAGCAATTAGTTCTAACGCTATATGGAATGCGCGATGAATTCACATTTCTGGCTTCCTGCTGAACGTCCTGAAAACACCGACTCGTTGCCTTAGAAGCATTATAAATTACAGTATTTTAGAGCGCTGACAAAGTAGCAGAAAGTCTTGTTATGGTACAAAACTCAGAAAATGAATCAAGCTGTTGAGCTCATCCACCTCGTCCCACTGGAGTGACATCATCCCAGTAGCAGTCCAAAAGTGGTTTTCCTTTCTAAAATGGCACTACCTATGAATGGGGCTTTATGGTAGCAAAGAGACACCACAAAGACTCAGGCCCAAATGAAAATGAAAAGCAGAACCTTACACACAGGTACAATTTGTTTAACTTCACTCAGAATCCTGCAGCTATTCAATTTTGAAAATTGCTCTTTCATAGCAAAAGTTTTATCTCATGTTAGCTACAGACAGACCCAAGCGTGCTCTCAGAGACTTCAAGTCCTGTACGCCAACAGAAAAGAGAATTTGTTGACATTTTAAGATATTTGATCATTTAATCTACATATTTTAGAGAAAAATTACCACAATGGGAAGGGATTTCAAATCAGGTTCTGTAAAAGTAGAAATATCTTCTACTGCATTCCAAAGGGGTCATTAAAGACAGTATTAAAGATCATTATATGGTTGGGGTTGATACTAGAATGCATCTTCTCCCCTTCTGAGGGGAATTTGCGTTATTTGTAGTACCATTAGCACAGGAGACACACAGCAAACAGGGAATTGTGACTCCTAAAACTGCATTTTGAGAGATGGGGGTTCGGTTGTGTCGTACGCATTGCTGTGCATGGAAACGGCTGGATGCGCGCGTGTATGTACGTACACAGCCACGCACTCCCCATATATCTACTCACAAAAGCCTGAGGCAACAAATGCCGCATCTTCGCTGCATTTCAGAGCCGAAAACTATGAAGAAGATTAAAATGATCCGATCTGATTCTTATCTCTGTGTAAGGAAAGCATCCAGAATAAGGCAATTACAACAGAATGGGGAAAGACTGTTTTCATTCAGTGAACAGGCACTAGCTTCGTATTATGAAAAACAGAAGTAAGGAAGCAAGGACATAAAAAATATAAATGCATTAAAGATGATGAAGGGATACCACGTTTTCAAAAAAATAGAGAAAATGTTATAAGGGCTGCATCAGCAAAAACACAGACTGTTAAGCTTTGTATTCCTACAGAGCCAAGGACAGGAAAGCAGATATATATTAAGGACATTTCAAAAATTTTGTGCTAGATGCCTACTCTGTTTAGACATAAAAGTCCAAGGCAAAGACAACTGAAGTTTTAGAATTCCTGTAATCAGAAAAGGCATGTATAGTAAGAAAATAATTCACAGACTTATCGTAAGGACTTATTTTATATATGACACATAGAACACATTCTGTGTTATCCTTACCAGGTGGAAGTACTGAGTTCTACAGGTGTACATAAAACCTGTTCCTACTTGGACTTACTACTGCAAGCCGTATTTTAAAGCCAATCCAGTCTACCAGTGCTTCTATAACTTACGCATGAACGTGTATTTGGCAAATAAAATCTGTTTCGACTTGGCCTTGTTTCAGCTAAATTACGTTTGATCTGTAGCCCCATAATATAAGATAGGTGGAATTCCAGAAACAGAGGTAAAGCCGGCCTCACACAGTCGAGTGGGTAACACAGAGAACACGGTCCATGTTCCGGCGGCTGGAGCAAAAGAGGGTAACATGTTGTAGGGATGAACGCTGCTCAAGCTTAGTCAGTTTTCCATTGCTTGATTTTACACGAAAGCAGCACTCAAAATGTATTACAATCCTGCAATCGTATCTGCTTATGAGATAAAGCAAGATTTCGCCTCCTGATTTAATTGCCAAATTATTTGCCCAATTTACTACAACTGAATTAACTCCCTCTTTTACAACATCACATACAATTATTAAAACTCAATGCAAACAAATGTTTAAATTAGAAGAACTACCCATTCATAGAGGCTTCAAATTCATAATATTTTCTACAGTTCACTATGTTTGTATTCATCACGTATAAACTGCCAGATTCTTTTGTAAAAGCCACATCTCCTGGACAAAAAGTGACCATCTAATCATGAATTTATGCTGAAGGCTTTGACATAGATGACGCAGATGACATACTGATTAGCCTACCATGAATCATTACATAAATGTAACAAGTGAAAGCTAATTCTATAAATATTATCTTTTTATGACATTTTCTTTGAAATTTATACTGCAGCCTCAAAAAACAATGGAATTCAGGTAATAAAAAGCCAGATTCACAAGTTGCAGTTTACTATATGCAACATTGTCTTCCAGATAAAGAAACTTTGCTTTCAGTATCTTAGGATCATACGTTAAATTTCTTACAAGCAGTACGTTTTATCTAGAACATATAATACAGCTTATACAGCGTTTCCTGCATATTATGCACTTGAAAAGCCACACAGAGCCCAGTTTGACGTAACCAGCCAGTCTTGTTTAGAGTTGAAGGTGACTAAAATGATTTTCACAACATAAACCAAGAATTTAGTATTTTTATAAAAGCCGTGTTTAAAGGTTTCACTTGGACAGGGTGGAGCCAAAGAACCTCTACTTAAGAGTTTGGCATATCAGCCTTACTGAGTGCAATAGCCAACTCAAGGTCTTCTTGTTCTTGTCTCCGCAATCGAGCTAGTCTTTCTTGCTCTGCTTTTTCACTCTCACGCTTTGCCCACGCCAGCTGCTGTTCTTCATTTCCAAACTAAAAAATGAAAATGGAAAATAAATTAATAAATTTACCAAAAAGCTAGAAGAAATTATGTGAAAAATACAATGAATCAGACTTATTAAATATATGAATCAAGTATACCAAGCTGTCTTAGGGCAGTTCTTCTGGATTAAGGTAAAAAGTCACTCACTGATTTCCTCACTTCATCCTTTATTTTATTTCCTTAATTTCTTCCTCCTCCCACCAGGGCACTAACCCATCTGGGCTGCACGTCCCTGCATCCATGTCTCAGTTGTGTATGAAAATGGCCAGGGGACTGGAGCCAAACAAAAACTCCACAAACACAAAAAAAGCAAGTTAGTGGTTTGGGAGCATAGCAACCTACATCCATTTTTAAGAATAGTAAATAGCTGGTAAAAACAAGAGTTATTTGCTCTTGTGCAACTCCACTGCAGAGAGTTTTATTGTAGTATTTCCTGCGAAGGGTGAGGGGTTTAATAATGACTCCGGAGACTGCTGATTTGTGGGAAGTTTCATCACCAAAAAGTTACAAAAAGCGTTTCTGTTACTGTTCATAAAATGCATGCAGAGTTTTTCCAGTAAGAAATAACGTAAGATAATCCAATTTACTTCAGCAGAAAACACTAAGGAAATATAACACATTATACAGTCAGCTTCTAAGCCTGTTTGAGCTTCCCAAAACACATGCAAGTACACTGCAGCAAAACTATTCCAAAATTATATTCCAGTGTTTACCATTGAAGTATGCAAAAGTTTGCTTGTTTGAACTTTTTGCACAAAATAGTAAAATATTTTATTGAAATCATAACAATTTAAAACTAAAATATAATCTGTTACTGTTTAATTTTAGCATTCGCTGAAGAGGATGATGTTAACAGAAGCGTTCGCACAGCTGCATGCAAATGTTTGCATTATATCCCACTTCTAAAATTTGCTTTGTACTATCTTTTTTTGAATGTTCAGGAAAACATATTATTTGGGGTTTCTTTGGAAAAGAAAACTACGTGGAATTTATAGTTTCAATTGCAGCTGAATGTATACTGCGAAAATTGCCCTGTGGTCCCCAGCACAGTAACCCTGCGCACAGCAAAACATGCCGCTGCACTAGCTGATACGGCTCCACCTTCCCAGACAAGCCTGCAATGTCGCACTGAGCATTAAATGCAGCTTTAAGAAAATTAAGCTTTAAAAAAGCTTAAGCTTTAAGCTAGACCTATGCCTAGCTGCCTGTATACGACGTGATGGCCCTCACCCCTGCCTTTTCCACTCTGCATTGCATCTATAAATCATATTTTTAAAAGAAATGTGTCCATTTGAATTTCTTTCAGCCCAAGTTCAATTCTCATTTACTCATAATTTAGTTAAATTATGCTTTATCTCTGTACTTCTGGATGCTCACAATTCCTCTTTTTATTTCTCTCAATATGATTTTTCCGATGATGTGATGCAAAAAGAGAGGACTATTTTAAAATTACTTTTCTTCAAACAGTACCTCTGCTTTCATTGCTATCGAAATCTAGATGAGGACCTTTGCATTCAGTGTTACTGAAATACAACAAAAGTGCCACGCATTTTATGATATTTTACTTTTAAAATGAAGAAAATCTACTATCATTACTCATGTAAAGAATGTCAGCTGACAGGTAAGATTTAAAAGCTCACTAAGACTTTAAATAGATGATTTTTTTTTTTCAAGATACAGTCAAGATGGACTCAAATGGAAGGAGGACTTCTCCACTTATTCCAAGAATTCAAAAAGATCATATAGCTGGGACGGAGAATAACAGTTACTATTTTCAGAAATACAATAAGCTTTGGTCAAACCCTCTGGGGTGTCTTTTTTTTTTTTTAAATGTTGAGAAAACAGTTTTACTTATATAGCTTACATCTTAGGATAAGTCTTCCAAAGCTTATGAGAGTCCCAATTATGACTTGTTTATGGTACACAAGTTATATTTTTGTGGTTAAAAGTGCTGAGTGGGGGGAAAAAAAAAAAAGAAAAATAGGCAAGTGATTCATTGGAAACAAATCTGGATGTGCCTTGTTACAAGTGGTTAGCATAAAGGGAAATTTTCAGGAATATAACTCTGACCATTAGGCAGTGAAATACACAACAGTTCATTAATGCCACTGATTTTGGCTATAAAAAGGTAATGTAACTGAATTACAAGTCATTTAATACAATAACAATTTCTTTGCATACGTCCAGGTTTCAAGATGTATCACATATCTGTAATTTCATTAAAAACCTCTCTTTTTTCTTTTGCAGAAGTACAGCTAGACCCAAGGCATAAATGAGGAAAATAGCAGACTGCAGCCAAACTAATCAAATGCACAAAAAGCTACGCTGACTTGTGTTTACTAAATTACCAGCTTATATTAAGAGAGAAATTTTAGTTTAGTTCTAAGTGCTCTGTTTCTTGGAAATATAAATGCTTTCTGTCGGTGGAAAGATTGCTTTTCTTCTTGTTCTGTAAACTGAAGCTGGAACCTAGAAATACCTGAAACATGAGCTACCAGAAGACTTTGTTTTGTTCCAGACATTCGTATTTAATGCCAGTGGAAAAGTTAAGAACGCAATGAGAATATACTTAAACTCTGGGTGCATGAATTTGCCAGCGTCTCGAGAAAAAAAAAGCCAAATTTTCTAGAGTGCTGCTAAAATCTAGTGAAGGTTCTCATGCTACTTCTTTGCAACAGTAAATAATTCCAATTAAAAATCAGGTTATTCAATTATTTAAACCTACACAATTCTACGATTCTGTTCTCAGATTCCATGGACTCAAATTGTGTGTCAAAAAACCTTCTGTAAGTACAATTGCTTTTAATTTCCATGATGACCAAAGTTTCCCAAACATTAGGCAAAGACAAGCACAATACTCTCGCTGATTACAGGGTAATTAGCACACTTAAGACTTCATACAGAAGGATTAGGAATTATCAAGGGTAGCAACATAATTGTGTTACAGGCAAGCAAAAAAACCCCAACAAACTGAAAAGAACAGGGATCGAGTCTCTCTCTTTTCAATCAAATTCAGTTCACATTTCTTTTTTTCTCTTACAGCAGTAGAAAGCAATGCACAAAACTGATTAAAAAATTAATTTCATTTGATGAAGTGCCACTTAACAGTAATTAGAAGTGGCTGTTGCTCAAGATCTCATTTTTCCTACTTTTTCCTTATCTTCTCAAGTTAATCTCATCTCCTGGAAACCTGATGGCACAGCAAATTTAACACTAGAGCACCCACTGGGATGGGGATCAGAGATTTTGGTTAATCATTTGATACAATCACTCAGTGTAAGCCACACTTTTAACTTAAGAAATGCAGTCTGTGGGCAAGACGACAATAGCTGGGTAACAGTCATTCCGTTCCATTATTTGTCTTTCACTGAAGGAAGAAATTAGTTGTTCAAGAAATTTCAGATAAAGCAAGTTTTGCGTCTTATTTTTATTAAGAATGTCACCATTTTGTATACAATCACAGAATTTAACTGTGCAAATTCAACAGGCTAGTACTAACTGTGGTAAAGCATACAGAATATCTTAAACTTTGACGTCTTCAGTATCATAGATAAATTAAAGCACTGAGGCCAGCTAAAAGTATGCACAGATGACCTCAACTAACAATATCAAATAGGAAAGTGACACACATTTACTGTTAACTAATAACTAGGGGAAAAAACATTAAAAATAAGCAACCTGAAAGGTTCAGCTGAAAGATCTCCATTTGTTGGACACTGAACTGTGTCCATCAGTTAAGTAACAAATTAAGTTGGCAATTTTACTGCATGGCAATGTGACAGAACAAAAACACAGGAAAGGAGGAAGAAGCCTGAGGCTATGGATGGGACAGATTTCTATCTACTCATGGAAGCAGTAAGAACCACACTACTACTACATTTACAATGATTTCCAATTCAATAACATACCTGCCAGCACTAAAAACAAAGCCAGGCTTTCAGAAACCCTGACACTTTTTAGTGAATGGGTCCCTGGCTTTGCTTTAAACCTTCCGATACTGTCTTTTGGAGTGCAGTATGGACGTTTCTATATCGGTTCTACAAAACAATTTTGTTTTCTTTGTCTAACAAGGGCTTCTCTACAATATCAGTAATTGGAACAAAATTCAACAGCTAAGTTGTCAATCTCTGTCTCGTATATGTATCTTTATCACCACATTCCATCATATACAGCAAACATTGTGACAGGATTGTCAGAACTTTTTTCACAAACAATTACAAATACTTTACGGAATCTTTCCCTTTAAGGACTTGCTTCTCAGGATATGGTGAAATTGCTATATAAATGTTTTCAACAATCGGTTTTGAATCTTTACATCATTGGCTCCCAAAAATCGGTTTACAAAATAGCCTCCATGCAACAAAAACAATACACAGATTCTGCTACAAAGAATTTGTGAGTAAAGGCACACTGTGCTAAAATAATTTAAATGCAAGTAAACCCTTTAAAATTTAGTACGAAACTTCTTTTTTTATTGAAAGAATGCCTTTTTATTACAGAAATATTAATACAAAAACAATGAGGACAGCATGAAGGTACTAAGAGACAGAAGCCAGTGAACAGTAGGTTTGCAGTTAAAACAAAAACCCAATAGATTGCTGCAAGCAGAGCAGAAAGTGGTTTGCTCAGAGACAATGAACTTAACTTACAGAGCTGAAGTCTGCAAACCCCAAGGAAGAGTCTTTAGAAGTTTTACTTGAAGAGGAGGGAGCAAATGGATCTTTTCCACTAAATGGGTCCCCAAACCCCTTTTTACTTTGAAACGGGTCACTGCTGTCAGCCCCAAATGGCTGGAATGGATCATGGGGCTTGGGAAAATCTGAAGACCCAAGGTGGCTTACAGGAGTACTTTTACCTGGAAAGTTTAGGAAAAAAAAAAACAAAAGGAGAAAAAGAGAAGTTACTTACCATGGACAATGCAAACCCCTTAAATAGGAAACTGCTGATTCACTTTAGCATCATCCATTCTTCCTGGGGTGGTTTAAAATTTAACCAAATATAATGGTACTCATTTCTTCATGCAAATCATCTCAAACAGCTGTTTTATTTAAATGGATTTATTATCTTACTTATTCATACTGCAATATTAATACCATCAAGATTTTAAATGATAAAACCCAATATAAGGACATTTGGTCAGAAGAACTTGACAAGTATGACTTTAGTTCATTTTCCAGGATTAGAGACATTTCACGTTTAAGTTTAGGATTATATAAAAGACAAAATACTTAAAAATATCACTAAAGAGAAATAATTAATCATGTTAAATAGAATTAAATAGTAACTTATCTGTGACTTCACAGAATGCACATGTTCTGTTTTTTTTTTCCTGGAACTGGTTTATCGTTCTACCACCACACGTAAAAGGGGAAAGAGACTGATTAAGAAATCACCTTGTTCTGGGGTGCTTGCTGTGCAACCCACCTTTCGTAGGTAACTGCTTGTTCCTATACTCCACCCCAATAACAAACGAAATCACAGGAACTATTGTGATTGTGTCATAAATAATGGTTGTCTATTTTATTTGTTGCAATTAGAGCCTCAATGGTTAATTTTTAATTCCGCTTGCAGAAAGTACTATTTTGTTAGGTCAAATAACTAAACAGATAAATGCAATTGCTGTGCATAATAACCTGAATTATTTGCATTAATAAAGCTATCTTTTTTGAAACTTCCAATTCGTTGAACTATAATTTAATAGGAGTCTTATAAGTTATTCACATCAGGATACACATACTAGGAAAGCACAGAGAAATGGAGCCAAAACTCCAAATTTCAGAGTATGTACTTGGCATGGCTAGGACATAGCCTGACAGCTTTTAAGAAGGTACTTTGGTAGGAGTTGATGAACTTTATAAACTGCATACATTAAACAGTATTTGCCCAAATCTGTTGAAATCCTCATTTGTCAAAGAAGAGATACAGATCAGCAAACTTGTACTAAATAACTAACCTATCCAGCAGCCTGTCTTCACCCGCCATTAAATCCCAGCTCAGCCTCTCCTACCCCAGGGGCCAGCCAAAAGTCCATCTTCCCTGCGCTCAGCTTGCCGGACACGCAGCCCTCCGCCACCAGCGGGCTCCACGCCGTGCTAGAGGCACCTCCGGATCGACTGCACGGGGTGCAGGGGCCTCGAGTCCTCCAACTCAGCCAGGCACAGAGTTACAGGGGAGCTGAAGGAATCCTGCAGACTCTTATTTCATTAGTGCTAACATCAGACGCAATACAGTGATCACCTGCAGGCACTGTGCTTCAGGGAAAACGTGAAGCAAGAAAGTCCACAGCTGAACAAGCAGACAGAGGCGTAGAAAACAAGACACATGCAGCAGGAGCTGTAGCTGGATTTGCTCAGTCTTAAGAGCGTTCAAGGGGATCATAGTCCTGTAGGCAAATCTTCCATCAAGAAAAAGGCTAATGGATTTAGATTTTACCAAGAGAGATTTCCATTAGACAATCTGTAACACTTTTCAAACTTAAGAATACTCAAGACTGCCTAGGGAACTTGTTGCATTCCATCACCATGTCCATGAGGTCTGAGGAACGGTTTCTAGAAATCACACTGGTTTAGCTGCCTTGAAGCTGGAGGATAAAGGAGATCTCTTAAAGTTCACGCCAGTACCATTTTTCATGGTTCAGTACGTGCTCCATCCTGGTGAACAGATGTGGCGGGGATATACGGATACCCATACTAGCAACCACATGTGGGACTTCTAAAGACAGGCAGATCAGACCAGTGATGTGTCCTTCATGGAAGGAAGTGACAAAATATACAGGAAATACCAGCAGCATTTGCTCTCCCCACAAGCATGGACCCTCCTTCACCACAGTTTCAAACTGACTTTCCTATCAACAGAGGCCACATTTTGTTCTCTGAAACGGACTGCTGCGTTTACATCCCGCTCATCGCCACGGCCTTTAGGAGATCTCACCTTCAGTCACAGCGATGCAGTGTTAGGGAACTAAGCAAACCTGGCAAGAGACGAGTAACTCAGCATTTTGTATTTAATTCTCCAGATAAATAATTTAAAATAATTTGCTCTTTTAACTTATTTTAAATTACAGAGAGAACTGAAGTATCTGCATGTCTAATTTAAGGTCCAGGCAAAACAAGAGCCCTCTACATTTTTTTCTCCTTCCTCTATCGCCAGTTACGAGCAAGCAAATCCCCCCTAATATCCCTCACCCTATATTGCCCCCAACCAATTTTGATTGATAGAGGCAAAAATGACCCATTTTAAACGGCCCTTTTCTTAGGTTACATCTTCTGTTGCCGAAACTGCTCTGTGGAATTGGTGACTGTTGATACAAATGCAAGGTTTGCAACGTATCTGCTCAGCAAACCTGTTTTTTCTCAGTGGCCTGTTTACTGTTTTTGCACGAAGCCCCTAGTGGTTTCGGAACATACACAAAGAGCATCGGGGTTTCTCGTGCTTCATCTTCACAAGAGATCACAAAGAATAACTTTGCTGTAGAGGAAATGTCACCATGAGTACTAGAGTTACTGCTAATGAAATTGAAAATTTTCATTTTATGTCCTGAGTGCCATTGTCTTCAGTTTTTTATATGTTAAAGAATAGAAGAGGGCTATAATTTTGTTATTTTGAAGAAAAGGTGAAAGAGGGAAACCCTTATAAAATCAGGTTTATTTTTTGCAGAACAATTTTAAGGGCAGTGCCCATGCTGAATATGCCAGTCCTGGCACTCAGGACAGAGTCCTCAACGAGCCCTCTTTCACTACACTTTGTACATTGCTTACAGTTTGTTTTATCCTGCCACACTCAGCAAACATGGTTTTGAGGCCTGGCAGAAGTTTGTTTGGTTCAGTTAGATGCTCAAATTTACTCAGGTATTAGCCACAAACTAGTAATAATGACACCAGAATTATCTTTCTGACATCCTTGCTGGCTTGCACCAAGTGTGAATCTCCCAGTGCAGTTAAGGGTATACTTAAGCACACAACGAGTTTTGTATTCCCATGTTTAGTATGTCAAGAATGTGGGTTCGGTATTTCTATCAAATACTAAATGTAAAGCAAAAATACCCAAACCACATTAAAAAGTCACCAACTGAACTGAAGTGCATGAGTAAAATCGTAATATTGCAAAATATACTCTTAGTAGTAACTGAGATTGCATTAATCTTATATTCACAGGAAAATGTTACATTTTTACATAATACTGCTCATCGTTTTTGAGGTATGGCAGTATGAAAGTGCAGGCAAACAGTTGTAACCCTTACTTATTTGATTTTTCTGCTAATAGTTTCAGGGGAAAAAAGTTCAGAAAAAAGCAAAACAGGTCCTATTCTGAAACCACAGCAGTTTCAGCAGTTACCCAAGTGGTGCACCCAAACCACACCGAGGACTCACTTCAGCAAAAAGAGACGATGAACAAAATGGTTTACCACAGCAAATGCTGTTAACTTATAGTGAACTCCACCCATACGAAGGGTTTATCTAATTTCATACCCCACAGCAAACTTTAGGGTTGAGATCTATAGTTCAAGGCAAATATAATCTCACTGGTAGGATGCAATTACAGAATTTGCCTTACTGAATTACAAGATATCGACAATGAAACAATGAAGTGAAACATTGATAGTTTTGTCTATATTCTGTGTTTCAACGATGGTCCTAACCTTCTGCTTAGGAGGGTATCTTACTGAATTATGGGAAGCAGCACGTTTTCATGCGTCTGGATTCTGCATGCTCAGAGACAAACAGGGCACAGTTGAGAAGACACGACTTTAAACTTTCACTAAACAAGTAGTCCTTTCCAGGAAACTTTCTAAAGTGAAAAATATGCTTTAAGAAGTCAGAGTCGTGCTACATAGGATAAGTAGCGATGGTGTGAGTTAAGTCCATACCTGTGATCATACTTAAACATATACTGCCAAATACCAGGGTTCCTACCTCTCACATCTTCTACATGCCAGAGGAAGTGTTACTCTAGAAAACTTTGGGGACTGTGCAGTGAGTAAGGTGCCTCCCAGCACAGCTTTCTCTTGGCACTTTACCAAATTTATGTATCATTCCTAACTTACTCAGCATGTTTTTCACCACGCTGTTAGATTATCCAGCTCTTCCACTGATGCAGAATAAAACTTTCATAAACTGTGAACTTTAAGAACTTTTAGAAAAAAATATTACTATTTTTCAAAACATGCTCGAAGGTTGCTCAAATTAAAACCAGTTTTCTACAGGAGCTATTTCTGCACTGTATTTCAAACTCAACTGGCGATAAAGCTCGTTGCACAAAATCACAATCTATATTTTTAGCAACAGAAGGAAGAATTTTTCCTATGCAAAAAAACATCAAAACTGTTTTTGCTTAATATTTGCAAAATTCGCACCTTGAGCTAGCCTGTAACTCTGAAAACCTTAGCTTAAGAGAAATATTCTGAAGACTACAAACTTCTTGAAAGGTGAGGTTAGAGAAATCGTTACACATCCAGCCCAACAATCTGTTCTGAAACAGATTCTGAACAACCTCTTTCAACAATCGGTACTGAAATATCTTCACTGTGAGAGATCAGCATAAACAACAGAATCAAAGCGTGAATGGAATTTTTAGTTTGTGGCTGGGCAGGTGCTCCACCCATGAGTCATTTATCCTACACAACAAGGGATGCCTGTGTTCTAATGCAACTGTCAGGTCTTCTAGAAGGCATGAAAAATAAAAAAAAGTTTTCCTGTCAGTCACAAACTTTGAGGCTGAATTTTTCACTCTCGGCTGCAGATGAGGAAAAAATAAAGGTAAACAGGCACTGTGCTGCTTGTGAATAACCCCGGGTACTCAAGAAGCTCTAAGGAAACAGGTGTGTGGTACCACGCAGAAATAAACACAACGCTCCTCTACTCCTGCCATCCCACAACGAATAAAGAACAGAAATCTATACTCTCCTCTAGACCAAATGATTGATCTCCACAACTTCAATATGCCCATGCAAATAAATGCAAGGGAATTATTTTAATTTTTTTTTTCTGATTGCTTAAAATAATTCTTTCTTTTGTTCGTAACTCCTGATTCCATCTATTACACCTAACATGGCTTCTTTCTTTGTAAAATTCTCTCACTAAATATACAGAGCAAATTTCTATGCAAATTCATGCCCTGGGGATATTGTACATGGTGCAGGTCAAAAAGAATGGCCACAAAAACATGATGTGTTTAGATACTAAGTATTCACAAGACAATCTTCTCCCAAGAAATGAAATCAGTAAGTGCACACAACAAAGCATTCAAGCTTTGGTTTGCATGTTTTTTTAAGCAAGATACTGAACAAACTGTGAAGCCTTAATTTGCACCTAATGAGACACTGAAAACACAGCACAGGCAAACAAACACTACTAAACAACATTTATATGTCCAATTCAAAAAGTAGCAAAGATCTATGTTCTTTTTTCCTTACTGACAACTGTCAATATGAGGTCAGGGTGAACTGTCAGTGCTCCTGTACTGCTTTATAGATGAAAAATAAGTCTAAAATGGTAAAAACAGTCAAACCATAAAATGCCTTACATTTAGAGAAGTGACACATATGAAAAAGAACTATATTTATCGTTGACATAAAGGAGGAGGAAGCATCAAATACAAAGGAAGAGAGCAGCAGAACAGGGCTGTACAAACATCGCCTTTCCGTGAGCTGCTTGCACTGCCCTTCTGATTCGTGCAAGCACAGTGGTGGCTGACAGCACCAAGAATCTGATCATGCACAGCAGTAGTAAGAGGCATCTAAAATAGTTCAAGGGGTGCAAAAGACATCCCACAGAGTGAATCGAGCTCAAAAGCTTCTAGTGAGACAATCCTGGTCCAGGTAAGCCTGGAATACATGTGCATACCCCATCTGGGTACCCACTCACTAAAGCTCTGAAGTCAAATTGCCTTCAGAATATTTTCTTTCAGTATATATTCTTAATCATGAGCACTTAGTGGGCAAATCTATCTTAAATTTACCTTCCAAGGTCCATGCACCATATGAACAGAATGGAAAGCTGCTCTACGAGTTGGCTGTTAGTTCTTCTTGCATTTCTAACTTCTCTGGGGCTGACAACAACCTTCTCCAGCAACCACACTTGTGAGGAAAGGGCAAAGCATCCTCACCCCAAACTAGGGAATTATTATTTCTGTAGATGATGGATTACCACATGCATCACAGCTAAAAGAGTTTTCAGATTACTTCAATAAAATATTAAGATCCTGGAGATCTTAACATATCCTTAATAGACCTTAAAGCCCTGACCCCTTTTCTTTTTTTTTTTTTTTAAGCCATCAACACGTTCAGCTATCACTTCTCTTTATCTGCCAACTGGCAAGAGGAAAAAAGTAGGACTTGATCAGTCAGATTTTGCTTAGGTCAGTAGGGGCCTTCGTTGGTGGGACAGCAAAATACATCCAGCAGTTTTGCAATTTGTGATTTGGTAAAAATACTGAACCCTACAACCTTGGCTGGTTAAATTTATTATGAATAACATCATTACTATTACTTGGTAATAATTTCTAGTCACTCATATTAAATAGTGTGCAAACCTTTGTGCTCGCACTGAGGCCTTCTGGGGCTCCACACAAGCCAGGCATCTCTGAGGGATTAGAGCCATACTTCCAAATTCAAGGCAGGCTGGCTAGTCCCCTATTCTGCCTTCTCAAGACTTTTTCCAATATTTTGACATTTCATAACATTACCAGTCATAAAACAATGTGAGAACGGATTCGAAGTCCTTAACTCAAAGACAGAGGTGTTAACCACTAACCTCTGAAATACCAATTTATAAATTCAGTTGCCATCATACATCAGAGCTACAAAGAATAAATGGAGCAAAAAACAAAGCCAACGGTCTCTGATAAACTGACTGTGTGCAGTCTGGAATAAGAATTTCCCAATATAATTTATTTTAATATCTGTATTTCCAATAGCAGCTAAATAAATCCACTAATTTATTTCTTACACGGGATGAATTCAATATGTAGTCCTTTGAATTTCAAGTTACATGATATTTTTCTACTGTTTATGTATCGGCATCCCAAAGAAAAACTGAATTTTTAAAAGTACATTAGCATTGAAGAAGTTCACTATTAATACAATACCCATCACTAATATACAATATTTTTAATATAAATTATAACATTTACACAGGCTAAAAAAAGCTAGAGTGATAAAAATAATTGGTTTTATTAAATAATCATTGCAAGAAGCAAGCACATTGAAATTGGAAAGTACATTTTCTTCCTGCGTTTTTAGGACTTTTATATTGTTTCAAGGTTAAAAAGGTCAAAACCACTATAAGTAAGCAATAAAAATTTAGAAGAGGTTGAAGGTTACACACTGGTTAGTGGTGAAGGTTCTTCCACTAATATCACTGGTTAACAGTACTGTTATAACCGCAATGTGGAATGTATGGTGCTGCATTTAAAGGAAGTGGTAAGGGTGGGGCAAAAGCAGTAGGTCCCACGATCAAAGCACTAGAGCATTGAATTTTACTTATAACCCAATCACTGACACCCACACAGCAACTTCCTGTACTTTAAAAAAAAAAAAGAAAAAAGAAAAAAAAAATCTGTTTCTCTCTTTTTGTAATCAACAACTTTTACCTAGAAACTAGTTAGCGGTGAAGTCTGACTGATTTCAATCTGCAGCTCACGGCAGAAAACATAATTGTTAACCTGTGAGAACCTACAAAAACCATTTTAACTGACAGGTTTCAGTGTATCAGCTCTTTCAGACTTTTTTATTCTTAATTACACGAAAGTCCTACAAACTCCAAGAACTGGTGTAAGAAATGTAAAGCGACCAGAAGTTCAGTAGTGCTGAGCACTGCAGGGAATCCTCTATCACAGAAAATAAAATGTACTTATAAATCTAGCTATGTATGTCTAGCTATGTAAACTTAGCTATGTTTTAGGACAGCTTACGAAAATAATTTGCACTGGAATTTAGATCCCTGTCACAGGGCACCTGTGTTTAAGTATGCCAATATACACTACTATTATTTTTGTTAATATAAGTAATTAATGTTGTCTTGTTTTCCATTTATCACAGTGCATTGTGCAAAGCACAGGCCTGTTTATATCTGGATAATTTTTTTGGTGCTTTTTGAGCATTATTCAAGATACAGCATCAATAAATATAGAAAAACCTTCCACTTCTCTCCGAAGAAACCTTCAAGTTCTCCAGCACCACCTGGTAAACATCAAATTACTTCAGCCAAGTCCCAGGGGAGCTGTACGAAACCTAAGGTCCATTAGGAACTTCACGGACTATGAACGCATTCCTGAAGAGAAAGAACATGCACATACTCCCTTGGGGATTTTTATTAGAACAGTCGAGTCAGAGGAGCTAAAGAGCTTTTTCTTAGCTGATCCTCCTCAACCTAAAAAGAGAATCTTAAACGAGGTAAGGGACAGAGATAACTGATTTTTCAAATCTTTGCATGTAACAGATAAGTTGGAGCTTTGATGTACGCTGGTATCCAGGCTTGCTGTTTCTGAAACACCTTCTCCTTGTCATCTCTATTTTTATTCACTGACTTATTAGCCTTCCTCCAATTCTCTTTAAAGATTCTGCACTTTACCTTTAAATAGTTATATTGAAAAAACAAATAAAGCATTTAATCAGAAAGAAAAGGTGTATGAGATTTCTCTTGGACCAAGCAAGGATCGGTTTAAGACTCTGTAACATCTAGAAATCTTGAAAGACTTTGGTTCAAAAAGGAGTGAGAAAAAAGGAAAATGATTTATGAAGATCAGAACAAGTGTAAGCCTGAGATTCAGCCTAAGATACAACGTCAAGGAAATAATCTCATGATTGTCATCCCCCTTTTAACCTTAGTTTTCGAGAAGGGAAAGATACGGATCTCAAGGGTGTCTAATCCATGCCACACAGTAAGTGTTTGCCCATCCTTGCCAGATAGTAACAACCACAGACAGCTGTGAACCCAAGTATCTGCTAATACAAGTCAGCAGATCATAGCTGCTTCTCAATGTCCAAGCTTTGAGAAAAACCAAACACCAACTAAAACCAACCGAACAAACCAGAACCAACCAATCTTCACCTTTCAAGCAGCCAGCAAACAGGTCAGGATTTATAAGGCCGGACAATGACTACCCACTGCAATCCTGCTACTGACAAAGCTGGCAGGAGCAGAAAAGTTCCCTTAAGCATGGTATGAAGACTGTCTCCAGAGCCTTTATATGCGAGCAGCTCATCTGAACTACACATTCCTTTTCCAGGTTCTTCCAGGTACATCTGAAGGCCTTTTGATCTGACCTTCACTAAACAGTATGCAGAGGCTATACCTGCAGCGTTTCCCTGGCCCTGTGTTCGGTTCCAAAGGTTAGCTCTACCTTTGTCTTCATGAAGAAACAAGACCTGATGCACAACTCCTCTTTCATCTGGACAAAAACACAGACACATGGGCAAGAAGGAACTGTGGCACACTTTGGCCATGCTCTGATCGCCCAGGACAGCCTGCAATACCTCGATAGATTGATCAGATAATGCTTGCATGTCACAGTTCCTAAAAAACATTGCATATAGAAAAGCACTGAATCGGGAACAATCCCTGGTGGATTTTGATAGTTTCCCCTATCAACAACTGCTTGGGAAATCAGACAGCTTTCAGTGCTCTGCAAAAATGTTTAGTGGTATTTTCTACTTGACTGTAGAGTGTTGAGGACAAGTAAAGTTTTATTAAATCTTCATTGCCCCTGCCTCACAAAATGCAAGCAAACCATACAAGTGCTTTTCAATATTAAAAATCCCCCCCAAGAGAAAGGACAGTTTTACTAAAAAGAGCACGAACTAGGAACAGAAAGGCAAGCTACAGATTTGTCTGGCAATAACTAGCATTTATTCATCCTTCAGCAAGATCTTTATCACCTACTTGTTTTTTAATTAAACAGACCAATGAGAAAGGTAAGAAACAACGGAAGTTTCTTGTCTGTTGTTTGTTTTCTGAGCAGCGTTCCCATTTCTAACACACACTTGTACGCCTGTATCTCTTGCTAGAATCGCAGTATATTACTATATAATTTCTCATGCTTTAAGTAACCACTGAAGATTGCCTTAGTTGTGGAAGGAAGGGAGGAGTATAACTGCATAAGCACACGAGGCTCATTTGCTTTAAAAAAACCCTGCTTTGTTTCCTCCTTAGTCTATTTTATCATAACAACATTTGCTTTTGGTAGAGCAGCGGAACCTTACAAATATTGTGTCTCCCAAGAAGAGGGGAAGGTACAGATTTAAACAAATTTTTTAAAAGACTGATTAAAGGCTGAGTGCACACGCCTAAATTCAAAACAAATTATTAAAGCTAAATGTTCTCCAAAATTCCTCAATATGTACAAAAGAGGGAATGAAGAGACATAAATCCAAAAAAAACCCCATGTAGGTAAGCCAATCCTACAGCATGTATTTCTCATCTTTGCTGCTACTATTACACTGTATTTGCTAGGAATAATCATGTTTCGAACAAGAAATAGAAAGAAACCACATGAAAGAGATAATATAGGTGTATTTAGTATTTGTTTGACTCATTCAACCTTATATGGGCCCTTTAAACACTAAATTATTTTATGTAGACATTTCTTAAAAAGAGAAAGATGGCCACTTACATACTTTCCTTGAAATTTGTCAACATTACATATTATGTTTTTTTTTTTTTAATTGCTAAAGGCTCTCTAGTACCCCTCAATAGTAGAAAATATTTACAGAAAGAAAGCATGGGACAGATCGCCTCAAGAACTCTTCCACAATCCTAGAGCATTTCCTGACAAATTTTCCTCAATACTCGCCTACACAGAACCTCATCATTTGATTTCAGGGTTTTAGTGTGCATCATCATCTCTTGAGTGATAAAATCATAGTAATAGGAACAAACTAATGCTGCTGCAATGGGCTGCTTATAAGTCTACTGTATTAAATAAGATTTTCCAAACCTTGGCTCAATCTATGGGATAGTTAATGACATCTTCAGGGTACCCTGGTAACAGAAAGCACTTTTCACATTATCCAAGGAGCTAGTTCTAGCATAACTGGTTTGCAAAACCAGCCAGATCAACAATACTGGTTATGAACAGGATGGGTGCAGGGTGCATGCTTCGCTCCAAAATGCAACAGCAGAAAGGGAGACAATCCACATATTTAGCCAGAGAGACATTAATAATGGATCTGTTTTCTTTGTCTTATGCTTCCTAACACTGTCAGTGGATACATGAGAATACTAGATGTTGACCCACATGTCTGCTGCAAAATTATGTGCCTATTCATAAGCAGAACCCAGCTTTTTCTTTTTTGAGCCAACTGCTAGTATTAACTGAACTATACCACTGTTGTTAAAAGGAGATTTGAAACTAACAGCTCTAAGCAGCTTCAGTTCTTAAAACAGTTTCACTGGTATCTGAATATTTTGAAAATCAACTCTAGGGAGGGCAAACAAATAGAAGTTGAATCTCCATTAAAAGAGATCTTATTTTCAATTCAGAAGATTCATACATCTCTAAGAATTTCCATACATAATGGACTTGAAGCAGGAACAAGCTGTGTATTCAGAAAGTGTTTTATATTTAATTAATGCAGCAATGTGTTAATACAAGAATGATCATACCTGGACAGATCGGGACAGGTCTATCTAGCCCTGTACCCTGTTCTTGTTAGTATTTAGTGGCAGATGCCTCTGGAAGAACATCAAAAGAAGGTAAAGATACAGCCATACTTCGGACTACCTTGGAGACATTCAGCAACACAGGAGCCAGAGAGAATACTCTGGCTTTTGGTAGACCCTGTTGCCCCGTTGGATTTTTCTTCTAAGAATTATCTAGTTCCTTTTTAAACCCATTTAAACTTTTTTGCATTTACCATATTCTCTGGCAAAAAAAAAAAAAAATCCTAAATTTAGAGTATTGTGTAAAAACAAACCTCTTTCTCTGTTTATTTTGAAGGTGCCATTTACTAATATCTTTTGTTGCCTACTTGGAAAAGATAGAAATTTTTTTCCCCATTTTTCCCTGCCACAAGTGATTTTACAGATCTGTCATACCACTCTGTCATACCATCTGTTTTCCAGTCTGAAGAGTTCCAGTCTGGTTTACTGACAATTTCTGCCATTTTACTGATAATCTCATACCTTCTTCCATGGTTAAAATATAAGATAATGAGGCAGAAGACTGTTAACTTGTCCTTATAGCCAATAATATACAGAAACTTGGGGGAAATGGCTATTAAAAAAAGAAAACCTCCTTACCACTGGGTGGCTTGGGTCGTGGAGGGACATTTTTCTTCGGTGGTAGCGCTGGTGTGTCTGATTTGCTTTTGAAAGGGTCATCTGAGAATCCCATCCCTCCGAAAGAGGAGGCGAAGGGGTCTGAAGCTACTGACTACATGAGAAAAAAAGAAAAGAAAAAGAATGTAAGCACGTTGTTGAATAACTGTTGTTTCATGAAAGCTACAAGTTAACTCGAGTAAAAGCAGTAACTTCAGAAAATGAGGACAGATTTACAGAATTATGTCAGTGGTATAAGAGGTTAATGCCCACTGACAGCGCTGCTAGGATTTCATTAACATTCAAAAGTACTTATGTTCTTAATCACTTAAGTATTCTAGAACTTTTAGTCCTAGCAAAAAGCTGATGAGAAAAATAAAAGGAAGTAAAACTCTACTTTTTACTATTTGGCAATGAAAGGTCATACTACAGTCTGGCCTTTGCTCTGATAAACAGAACCATGATAGAAACTGGAAAAACATGGTAGATTGCAGAATGGATAGCTTTTTTCCAAACTTTGCTTAAGTTACACACAACTATTTGTCTCTTTTACAAAAGCTCTGGGAAAATTCCATAACCATATTTTTTAATGTTTCCTGTATTCAGCTGGCTCTTGTAAAGAACTCTCCTATTGATTAAAAAAGGCACAAAAAATTATGCCATGCAGGGAAATGTATGAAGAAAGGGGAATTTTGTAGGCAAAGCTAAAGCTCACAGTCGGACCTTCGCTAAAACTCCTACCTCAAGCCAAACACATCAGTATCTGTAAAGACTGTTGCCACCTAGTGGAGAGCTAACACACCCACAAAAAATAGTAAGAAAAGTTAGAAAAAAATACAAGAAGTTTAATTAGTCAAAGTGATCTGATTATCTATTTTCTAGTTAACATTTACTCTACAATGTTCAAGGCTTATTGTGGAACTAAGTGTAAAAAGTTGGGCAACTGATGGCAACTGTAAATTCCAAACTCCGTCTCAGAAAGCCAACAGCAGACTGTGACTGATGCGGATGAGGAGGTAAGGACCTAGTTCTATTTGAAATACCCTATATACTCAGTTTAAACCAAGAAACCAAGGAAACAGCAATTCTGTTAAGAGCTATGAAATGTCAGCACACCATGTTTTCCACCTTCCTCTGGTTCCCTGTACTCATGGAGAGGTTTAAGAACAAGCCAGGATACTATGAGAGATGAAATATCCAAGCAGCAGACTTCAGGACTTAAAGGAAGGTTGGACACTGAAATATATTAATATCAGCAACAACTACCTTTTCTTACAAGTAAAAACTAGAAGTTATTTCTTTTGCTCCTCTGGTATTTGAAAATGTTTGTGAAAAGTTGATTTATCCCTGCTGAATCTACTGGTCTTGTTAAGACTTCGCTATATCTGAGACGGATGGAAAATGCTTTGCTAAGGAACTGGTGAGGTTGATAGGAAAAAAAATAACAAAAAGTGGGTTGTCAGCTGAAAAGTTACAATCATCTCACAGCCTTAAAAAAAAAGTATCTGTACATAAATTCTTAAAAGGACAGTTGCTTTCCTTGTAACCTTTACCTTTGACATCTGACTGAAGTCTGCAAATCCCTCACCACTACTGAAAGCACCACTTCCAAATGGATCCAGTGTTCCAAATGGATCTGAAACAGATACAGGGGAAAAAAGAAAGTTATTTTAAATAATACTTAAGAATTATGAAGAATGCTTGGTGCCAATGAAGTACAAAACTAGGCAGGTGATTAAAAAACACTTGCATTTTGACCTGGCATGAGATGTTAAAAGAGAATTCCCTAAAACAATAGGTTTTCTACCAGTTGTTTGGGGGGGGGGGGTATAGTGTACGCAAAGACTTAATCTTCATAATCCGTAACAGGACCACAGTGATATTTGCCAACAGTTCACGAGACCCTTTCGTTATTCTCAACTTTTACATTTGATTCTTCTGTCATAAAGAGATACCTCCTTATTCATCTTCATGAGAAAATTTTTTCTTCTTACCTGGACCTTTTGAAGAGATACTGGAAGATGTAAAAGGATCACTGCTTTCAAAAGGGTCAGGCTAAATAAGAACAGATATACATAATTATTGCTCTGCTGCACTGTGCACTTGGTTTTTTATGCGTATCAAAATCTCTCACTTTAAGAAAAATTATTTCCAATTTCAGACCACTCTGTTCAGTGGATATATAGCAGGATAAAATCGACTGATCATATGAAATTTGCATTATTAGTGCATTTGGCTATTGATAGCATTGAACAAAACACCAAGTACCTACAAGCGAAACACATTCAAGTGAAAAGTGTATCACGCTGAAATACAAGCAATATTAGTTACCAGGGCAAAATAAGAAATTACACCCAGAAGCGCTCAGTCTTTAAGCAACAGAGACTGAATATTCAGGTCAAGTATTTACATTATTATTAATTCAGAGAGTCTGTACATCGTTTCTTTTTAAATAGATGGTGTCTACAGTTCCTCTTCAGTTTGAAGTCTGCTGTTACCTAAGTACAAACCTATATTGCAAGACTCAAACTGACCTCCCACTGACTGATGCTGGAATACTGTTCTAATGCTTGGGTGGCAATAGTCAATGAATGCCATAAGGGTGAGGGAAAGGATTAATTAAAAAACAAAACAAAAAATCCATTACCCCCCCAAACCAACCACACACATACACGTAAGGACAGCTTAAGAACTGCGACTATACATTTGACAAACGTGTTCTGTGCAGTCCTTCCACTGTGTTGGCTCTATTGTCTGTTGGTGGCTCAGTAATCCTTTAGCCAGATCAGTTCCTCGATCCGATTCACTACGTGACTGCACAAATAGAAACGTCGGTGGAATGGAGGTAATGGTGTGAATGAGTGGGTGCTGGTGGGTTGAAATTCCCAACAGAGGGAAAAAAAAAAAAAATCCACCTAACTGCATCTTCATGGTGAATATACATCATTATCATGGAACTGGAAAGAACAAACTGCTGACTGCCTTAACAATCCATACTCAATTTTAAGAATTAAATTAATCCTATTTCATCAGTTAGGAGAGAAGTATTTAGTGGTATTTCATTCATTTTAGCTTTCAGACAATAAGCTTGTCAATAGTAAAGAAATCTATTATGTGTAGATTTAAAAATTACTGACCTTCGAGGGTAAAGTGGGGGGTTTTGTGAATGGATCTGAGGTAAATGGGTCACTCTTCACCTGTTTCTTGAAGAAATCCTCAGGGGCAGAACTACGAAATGGGTCACTTTCCTTAAATGGATCACCTCCAAATGGATCTGGAAGGAGTATTAAAAGGTAAACAGAATGTACCACCTAGTGTGTCCATAATGAACCATTCTATATTTGACCTCATACTCACTGATTTAATTTTTCACATAAAAACACACAACGATTTGGTAAATCTGATAAACTCCCAGATACCTCTCTAAACAGGGTATTTACTAAGTTTGAACAAGTACATGTTTATATTAAGGTTACGGACTTAATAGAGAGTTACACGCATGTTATTAACATACTGATCCTGAATGCACACCCTGTCAGGCTTCTATGTTCCCACATGCAAACCAAAAATCTGAAGCCAGGGAAACCTTGGAAGTCTTTGTGTTTGGCTACAAATTGTTTATATCACATCTGTCCTGTCATCAAAAGGGCTATTACCTGCTGGAGCAGGTGGTTGTTCTGCAAAAGGATCATGCTGGAATGGGTCACCTATGCAGAATAGAAAAATCATTTGTTTTATCCACTATTTAGCAAGATGATAAAAGTTTGTGAAAATAGAATTTACTCAACAACTGGTCTTCAAGGTCTCAGGTAAGCCATTGGTCACTTACTGCCTTTGAAAGGGTCTGCTCCCTTAAATGGATCAGATTTGAAAGGATCTTCTGACTGGAACGGGTCTGTATGCAATTCTTGTGTATTATTGGTAAACATCAAGGCTTTATTCTTAAATGGGTCATCCTAAAAATTAAGAGGAGAAACATTCAACAACTTACCATGATTAAAATGCTCAGTTACCCATTTAGCAGAAGTTCTATGGTATCTTGGTTCCTGTTTAATGATCTTAAAAATTACTTCCTAAAGAACCTCCTGAATAAGTGGCTTCTTAGCAGAAGTAGTTACACAGTCGAAAGAAATACATAGCCTGAGGCTACACAGAACATCAAAAGATAACAATACATATAACAATAAAAGGTTAAACTGCTTCTCTCATTAATATATTCAATTCTCAAATACTTAAATAACAAAACCAAATCCCCAACCATCACACTATCAAAAAATTCTTCTCTCCCAGTCATTTTACAGCTCAGCTTCAGGTAAGACAATTATTTAAAAGGAAAGGATACACAGGTCATTTGTGGACCACAAATACAAGAAATTACTACTGAGTGCTCATACTCAAGATTGCTTCTTGTTAACTCGTGCTTGAGCTTAAAGCTCCAAGTGCTGATTCCCCATTACAAGGCACTCCATGGCAGGAAGAGCGTCACCCCAACGTTCTGACGATGGAGAGGTTTGTCAGCAGAGGCCAACCTATAGCTTTGTCAAGTTCAAAAAAGATCCTGCATGAACAAGTTGCAAACTAAAGTTATGAAGCCTCTTCATCGCATTCATTCGCACCTCATGCCCTTGTCTTTGGTCTGTTTTGGGTCTCTTTGATGAAACCAGTCCTTGCCACAGAAGCCATGTGCACATACAGCACCCGTACACCAGAGCTCCATTGCCGTTCAACTCTAAGGTAAGAAATATCTACTAACTACTACCACCTTACACTGCCTCCAACACTAGAGAGATACAGGATTTCTGTCATCCCTTTACAAGATGCAAATGAAGAAGTCTTAATTAAGACTTCTTAGAACAGCAGGGAGGGAGGTGGGGAGAGGAGGAAGAGGAAGGAAGAATTAAGAAACAGGAAAGGGGCCCAATGGTTTAAAAAATTTACTATGAACAGAGACTGGAGTTTTCTTCCAGTATGGGATTCTTAGGTTTTGCAAGCAAGAGAAACATCTGGAAGCTTCCACTGGAAATTCAACATATGTTTATGCAAGCCTTGCAAGCACAGAAACTAAGCGCTGAAGTGTTTTAAGACCTTGTCTCTCAAGGGATTGTTGTTTTTAATCTACACTTTTCTTCTTTTGAGCATTTTGTTTTTACAGAGAAAGTGTAAAGCAGGGCATAAAGGTAGCATGCCTGCTGAATATTTATTAGTACACTATATACAATATATATTTAACTTCATACTAAACCCATAGTAAATACTGTGCTTACAAGCATTCTGGAAAATGTGTTTCCCTAATGAGGAAGCACCAAGTAGATGTGCAAGTAGAATCAAGAAAGTATGCAACTTTTACATTTAAACCAAAGAAATAGGCTTTAAAAATGAAAAATCTTGTGATTTAGAGTATTAGTAAATATCCAAATCAACGATAGATACCCAAAAGAAATTGACTGGAAAAAACTTTAAGAACCTGAAGGATCTTACGAATTGGGAAAAATACTGATTAAAAGAAACCGTGACAAATGAGACGATGCTGGAACTGTTTAAGCAGAAGAGAGCTATCCATGTATTTTGGGAAGGGAACATTTTTTTTACTGAAATATGTAATAAACATAGCTCACCACAAAGGAGAAATCTGTATAGCTTCTTTTGGAAATAAGAAAGAAATACATGATTAAAGGGAAGTTTACAGCAAGAGAAGGTGTCACCTTGGTAAACTGGAGAACTTGCAAGAAATAACCAAAACACTTGAATTGGAAATAAAGTCTTACTTACTTCCTGAGACTAAAGATGTGACAGGTTACAAATCAAGGGTTAACACGACCTTTTCTTTTTGTTTCCATAATTACAGTTTGCTTACATATCCATACTGTTACAGTTATGCAGGCACAAAATCGTAGCACAAGATCTAACCCAAAGCTTAAAAATCAGGTTTTCCACCAGCATTAAAATCTTTGCCCTGCCTTGTACTGGAGGTTGCTACCTTGCAGGGATCACGGTATTTACCAACATACCAAAAGCCAACTAAACAAACATTTCAGATTAGGTGCAAGTCACAAACCTAATTATTGTAAAATACACTAAACAGTAATTTTTTTACCGTAGTGCCATAATTGCTTCTTTCCGTCTGCCCAAGGCCTTCACTTATGTCTGCTAAATTCGTCAGACTACCACCGTGAATCCCATTGAGAGCTTCATTATATTCTTCTATACTCTTATTGACTTCTTGATGGCTCTCTTGAAGTTGAGAAAGTTTACTTCTTGCCTAAGCAGTGAAAAATGCTTTAGTATGTTACGCATTCAATAACACTGTCATTCTCGTTAAACATGGTTGCCCGACAGTTGCATTTTCCCCCCACCAGAGTTGAACTTTCCTGACTCAAACTGGGAATTAACCTACCAAGCACCAGTCAAAAAGGCTTATTTCATGAACCAGTATTTTTCTTCTCTTCTGAAAAATAATCTTTCTAGGTGATGTTCAACTCCTAGCCTTTCGAGAAGCAAAAAAAGAAGTTGTATAAACTACAGCAAATACCTGGTTTATTTCTTCCTGTGTTGATTTTAAAGATTTGATTATCGTTTCAAGCTGCACTTTTCCAGCCTGGATGCTCTGCTCTAGCTGAGTCTCTTCTTGCTGGAGGCGATTCAGCTCTGCTTTTGCTCTATTAAGGTCATCTTCCTGTGATTTTAAATCTGATTCCTGAGATTGAATCTGCATTTTTAGTGATGAAATCTGAAACAAAACGTTACAAAAATCAGAGTGAAATTTGAAATAAATGTAGCTTAATAAATTATGAATTTATAATAAATAATAGAGAGTTGTAAAGCAACCTATCAACTGCTAAGGAAGATAACAAGAACTTAATATGAAGAACTGCGTGCTTCTTATGATGTTACACAGAATCCTTGATAAAAGCACATAGGATATTCAATAAAACCAAGAAATATTAATATTTTAAATGACAGAAATACCACACTAATTATAAAGGTAATTAAAAGGTGTTTCTTAGATGGTTACCTTGTACTTTTCAGAACTTGCCTCCTTTTCCATTCAAACATTTATCAAGTATTATAAACTTGATTTTTAACTCTGATAAGAGTTAAAATGACACAGTTGCATGTGACTCTCCTTATACACTTTCTTACATGACCTTATACACTAAGTTTTTACATTAAGATAATGTGCTAACTACATTGGCAATTGTATCCCCCCGAAAGCCCACTTTTAACACAGAATGCTGACGAGGTTTACAGTGACCAAAATATGCACCACTGCCCATGGACCGTCTCATAGGTCAGGAATAATGCTGCTCAACCACCCTATTAGGTTGAATAAATGTTTCATATATTCACAGAACAATAACAATTTATGTAGAAAGGGACCCCTGGAGATCATCTGGTTCAACCCCCCATTTATGACCATTATGAAAGGTATTTAGGTTAGCAAAATCCTTTCTTGGACCTCTGTATTTGTGTGGAAATTGGTATTTATGGTAAAAATGAATAAACAAAGCAAGCTTATTCATTAAATAGACAGAATTTCCTTCAACGAAAGACACAATACTCCTGAGCATGTCCAGAATTAATGTACACTCACCACCTGTGTTTCTTCCTGGCATTTCTGCCTTACATCATTCAGCATATCTTTCAGTTTGGCTTTCTGCTGGTCCATTTCATCCAGGCGGTCTTGGGCATCTTGTTTCTGAGCCTCTAGCTCTTGCAAGTTACTTGTCTCCCTATCTAAATCATTTTGCAGTTCCTGAGGAAAATTCCACAGTTTGTAACTTACATTTAGCTGTTGTCTTATAGGAATGATCAACCACAGACAAACAGGCTAGCAAACTCCAAAAGATTTTTTATGTCATATAGGCTGTTCCCTGCATGCGAACGTTTTGTTTCTGCAGGAATTTGTATGAGACATCAGGAAACAAATCAGTGCCCACAAGATCTAAAGAGACTGTGACACAGAGCACATGTAATTGAGCTATCCTAAGTATCAAAACCAATACTCCTTGAACAATTATTTCCTCAAGTACAGCGTTAATCAAGCACTAACAAAAAAGACATTTCAAACTGTGCACATATCATGTTCTATTTATATTAACCAGCATCAGAAGAAAACATTTCTGATGGAGAACAGGAAAATAAAGATCTTTCTGTAAGTTAGAGGAAAATTCTGTGAAAGGAGGAAAGACTTGCCCAGAAGCAACATAAGGAAAGACCGAAGAAGGAATGCTTAATTCCCCACATATTATTTTATATGAAAATGAAAACTAATAATGATAACCAGAGTTTTTACCTGAACTTCATTGGTTTTCTGTCTGATTGATTCTTCCTTTTCCCTAATGTCCTGCTCTAGCGAATATTTTTCTCTGTAAGATAAACAAGCGCATGTATTCATTACTTAAATAATACAACACACACACGTGCGCATGCAAAAAATCAATTAAATATTATTCGGGAAATACCACACAGACAACAATGCCAGCCCATATTCCGATGTATTCTTTAAAGAAGTAAAGGTGTATACACATCAATTATTCTTCGAAAAATACTATCTGTTCCATAATCAATCTTCTGAAGTCACCTGGTAGAATCCGGGCTGGCTTTACATAATTGGCTAACTGTACAGCATCAGTGGGAGATTTGCCACCAACTTCAGTGACAAGTAATGATAAACTGATTAAAAGAAAACAAAAGCAACAGACACATCAGTACTATATACTTAATTGGTTCTCCTACTCCACGATTTTGTTAATAGTCCACATCTATTACCTCTGCAGCTGTGCAATTTCTTGACTAATATCATCCAGTTCCTTCACCCCTGTAAATTCTCCTGATCCAACGGAACTTGAACTATCCTGTTAAGAATGAAATAAGTCTATTAAAATGCCAAGTCTTAAGAGAAGATCTTCCTTTACAAAGGCTGAGGACAAAGGTGGGACACAATCCTCATTATAAGCATTTGCAAAATTCTATGGGAGACATCAAATTATTACGCAACAACCACTGAGCATGCCGCACAATTCTACCTGCGAGACAGGAGAATCTCCTCTATGCCCATTTAACAGATGGGATAGTCAAAATACACAGCAGTTAAAGGACGTGCACAATGTCAATGAACAAACTGCAGGCAATAGTAGAATTAAAATTCAAAAACTAAAAACCCAGCTCTGCTATAGTCAATAGCAAAGCTTCCAGGGAACTGAATGAAATCAGATTGTAATTTCAGTCTTCTTGAGCCCTGCCATAAATTAATGCCAATTTCTGCAATTATACCCGATCTCCTGCAGTGCAGGTCATTTCTACAGCCATTCAGGTGTAGATCAGGGAGGATGCAGAGGGTATCTCTTGCCTTTTACGCAAGAGAATCGTCATTAGAAGTTCTTAAGAAAGGATCTCAGCATTTGGTACAAAATTTTTCATTATTATAAAAAGGATTGCTAGTTCTTTGAAAAAAAAATCACCACAACCAAGCAAAAACTGCAACACTGAACTCACTGCCAGTATGACAAATCAGGAGACCTACCATTTTTAAATAGCATTTTAAAAAGAAGAAAGTAGAGTTTGCTTACTTCGCTCACTTTGAGATTGCTGTGATAACCACAGAAAGTTTGGCTTTATTCAATATTAAAAAAACCCAAGAACCCAACCAACAAACCACAAACAGATAGCATAGTAAAATGTGGCATTTTTTGTGGAAACAATAGGTGAATATCCAGTTTAAATAAGTTAATTAAGTCCTCATTTTTAGATGAGCATTTCTTTTGTTAATATGCCATTAAGTAACCATAAATAACAACAACAATCCAGACTAATCCTTCAAGCTAGCAAATCAAAAGCTTCTAGTATCACTTTTGTATTTTCAGACTAGATACAGATTTGCTGAGAGACCTATACTGTGTATGCTGTACAGGATCATAATAAGGTCTTACCCAATTTTATTATGAAATAAGTTAAAATCAGCTGCTGCATTGTTTAGGGTAACACAGTTCATTGTTCCACATGAACTGAAAACTAATCTGCTACGTTCACAGTAACACACAGTTTATTTCATGTTATATTCACCTAAACCACAGTAGATGAAAAAAAGATCCAATGAACTGAAAACAACGGGAAGCTTAAAGCTCTCACGCCAAGGTATATTTATTGCCCACAGCTTCAGGGAACTAGTACACGGGTAACTTTAACATGTCAACCCTGAGTTGGCTGTCAAAGAACTTCTTTACAGACAACTGCATCTCAAATTGTTGAAGGAAGCAATATCACCGGGTCAACAGCCAATACCGGTAACTTCACGCTACTGCGACGTTATTGTCATGCCAAGAGCCAGTGTCACAGAACACAAGAGCAAAGAGACAGGAGAAGGTGCAGAAATAAAGTTGAGAGTTACAAATAGCATACATAAACAGATTTGCATTCTTCTGGACGTTACAACTACTCACACGACGCATTTCTGTTAGTGCTGAGATCTCAGTTCCTACAGGGGTCAAGTAACCTGACAGAGTCTATAGAAAAAGGATATAGGAAAAACCTTAAAACAATTAAAATATATTTAGAGGCTCAAAAGCTTTCTGGTTAGGGAAAGTAAAAAAAGTAAAGGAAAATACCATATGATTAATAGAAAAAAATGAATGTATTGATATGACAGAAGTATTTATTAATTTAAGTTTCAGAAATACACTAACACACCACAGAGGAAAGGAACAAAGCAGTGTTCAGTGAAAGATTAGATGCTCCAGTAAAATGGTATTACCAGTGAAGGATATAGGACTACGGGCTGTCATGCTAGGAGGGATGAATCAACCACCAATTCCCAGAAACTAGGAAGTCATCACTCTTCATTTAGTCATTCAAAAAATTTTACATTTTCATGGGAGGAATTTGGTACTGACCATGGTCAGGGACAGGCTACTAAACCAGCTTTTAACAGTTGCTCTATACAGTTCCCTGAAGTTAAAAAAAACCCTTCTCTCTGACAAAGGAGTATTTTTCATGCTAGGCTTTTCTCAGCATTATTATTCCTTTATTTATGGAATATTCTACTGCATTCTTCTTCACTGACTGTCTTATGTTGTTAAAAAGCTATGTATATTTTCAGACATTAAAGATTTTTGTAAGAGGAGAGAAGAAAAAAAAAATTGGCAATTCTTTACCATAATATTACAAAAAAAAAAAGTTACAAAATTAATACTCAAAGCCCATTACTTTCAAAGCACATAAGCTCAGTATCATCCACAAATAATCAATGACTTACCTGGATGGGAGTGTTCCTCTCTGTGGGAGGGATCATATCTGGGGACAACACTTGTGGAGGATCAATCCCTTTACTGACCTTCTGTTGAATGAGATACATTGCTAGTGCAAACTGATCTTTGCTTAGCTTTCCCATCTGTCTTGTGTCTGCCAAAGCCCTGGGAAAAAACAGATCATACTTATAAACAAGAAAAGTTTATTTCTCCTCTACCAAGCCTGAAATACACATATACACGTAATTTTCTTCTGATTCAGCCTCATCAGAGCTCTCTTATTCTAGTGAAAGAGAACCACAAACAGAGCAGTATTTTATTAGATATATTTAACTGAATAGAACAGCGTTACTCTAAGAAAATATTTAGAGCACTAGAACTTCAAAGAGCAATCACAATTCAGTCTGTGGACTGACCTATACCCTGCTCCCAGAAAAGCAAAGTGAGTATTTATTTCTCCCTTGTTTTTCCATATAGCCCACATATTGTACTACAGCAAGAGGACAAGCAAAAGAGGTTGGGTTTTTTTTGCTGGGGTTTTTTTTTAGTGTTAGGATCACAATTCTGGCTGGATAATCTGACTTCCCAGATCAGCAAGTTACAAAAATACAGCTACTATGGAATTCTTACCATATATGTGCTAGGAGACTCTGAGACAGACCTGAATGCATAAAAATGTCCTTTACTTCTTGGCCACTCACAAAACCATCCATGTCTGTGTCTGTTTTTAAGAAAATTTCATCGTATCGCACTTTCTCAGATGTTGGTACTACCCAATTCACAGATGGCTGTAAAACAAAGTTTTATATTTCAAAAGATAGACAGTCTTTATCAACACACTGAGTATAGACATTATTCAGTCAGATGTGCTGAACATCTTGCACAATCAAACCTGATTGGTAAACAGGTAGTTCCCCTTTTCCCATGAATGTTTTTGCTTAATACTTTTTATCTGAATTATAAATACTGATAAACAGCTGTTCATCAGTTGAAAAACATTCATTCTTTGGAAATACAGACCCAACTAGGCATACTAAGTCCTCAGGCTAATACCACAGGAGCTTTAGAAGGTAGATTAATGATTTCTTTGGTACTAAAGCAGATACATGAATAAAACCTTTCTATGGTTTCACTTCCTATGGAGAGTGAAAATTCCGCATAAGATTTGCTACCTCATGGTCACTCTGACTAAAATTCATCTGCTCTTCTTCTGTTCTTCCAAGTCTTACCATTCTCATTTCATTCCCTCCATCCAAATCACCCACCAACAAATACATTTTCAGAAAAATGCTCACATGAGGCAGAAATCAAAAAGTGGTTTTATTTTTTCCTGCAGTTTACCAGGAGAAAAAAGGAAAAAAGGAGAAAAAAGGGAAAAAGAAAAAAAAAAAAAGAAAAAAAAGAAAGGGGGTGTGTGGAATTTGTACCTGTGCTTGTTTGATGCTGTGCTTGGGAGACAAACTCCCTGTGCTGTTCAGACTGTTGACACTACCATGAGATGGGGTAGAACGGAGGCTATCTTTTGGTGGAGGACTTGCAGGGAGAACAGGAACTGCACCAGGAAAGACAGGCGTCTTCTTTCTTTTAGAAGGCGGTATGAGAGAAGGGGGTAATAGTGAAGGAACTGGCTCTTTCTCAAGAGCTCTATAAACCAAATGCATTGCCTGCAAAGGCAAAAAGGTCAGATAACGTTAACAATTAGAAGAAAAGGCAACAAGATTTTCCAGTATCAGTCATCTACATATTAGTAAAACAAAGACAGTAAGATCAGAGATGTAAACCAGAGCAGATCATTTTGAATGTAATTCCAAAAAGTTTAATCTTGATGACACAGGCAAGAGGCAGCAGATGGATTTGAGCAAGATCATTTAATAGCTCCATATGAACAATTCAGTTTAGAACGGTCGACTGTAGCAGAGAAAGTTGCAAAGCTCTTGAGAAAAAACTGAGCAGTTTGCTCTAGCAGACACACTGTGAATTGAGAATGTAAGGCAACCTACCACAGCAAATTCGTCCTTGTCCAGGTGACCATCTTTATCAATATCACTGAGATCCCAGACCTACAGCAATTATGACAAAATCAATGATTTAGAGAACAAGTTACATTTTGTGCTTTTGATGTCAATCGTCATCATATTAAGCACGCTCTCTCTGAATACTCCTAACAGATTTTTGTGAAAATCACATTAGTTACATTAGACCTAGCTAAACAGTCTCTGATGAAGCAGACTGGATTAGAGTTTTCTGGCAACATGAACGAACGCTGGCTTTAACAAATTCTGGATGCAACACAGGCAAGTTTTTAATCTTTCTATGTTGCAACGAAGGAGTCATCAAGTTGACTAAAAACATCCAGAGGTAGCTTTCAGAATTGTCCAGAGGGTATGCGCTAGCAGATTGTCCAAATTTGTCTTAGAAGAAAGTTAAAATATTTCAAAAAAGTCCATACATTTCTAATTTGCATTCCATTCCTAAAGTTCTAGTTTTCATTTTTAGTCAAAAAAATACGTCCATCCCCCAGAATTTTCTACAGGAGAGAATTTAAGCATCTATCAACTTTAGTTCATTATTAGGTCAATGAAACAGGCAGGATTTAGAAGAATACAAAACTTTGGGTACTGTAATACTCAGCCATCAGCTAACACTGTTTAATCATCAATATAACTTGGAGACAGTATAGCAGAGTGGACAGAATGCTGAGACTGAGGCTCAATCACCTGAACTCTACGCCTAGCTTTATCCCTGGACCCCTGTACAAATTTAAGCTAGTTGATTTATCTCCTTTGCCCATTTCCTCAGTCCCCTATCTTGTCCGCAAACTTTTCTGCAACAGGAAAAAGCCTTCCTGCGTTTCTATCGTGACAATAACAAGATAAAATGCAAAGCCTTTCAAGACTGAGTACTTCACAATATTCAAGTACAGAATTAAAACAAGTCATACTTAGATTTTTGTAGATAATATATAGAGAGAGGCAGTTCCTATTGAAGAGATTAAAGTATATAATGCAGGTACAGCTCTTACATAGAATGTATTCATTCTCAGTCATATCAATATGTAAAACATTAAAGAATACATATTTTAAATGGAAGTAGAAAAATACTTTAAGGTTTGCTTCTTTGGCAAATATGCAATGGATGCACTAAACTCAGAAGTATTTATAAATATACATGAAAAAAATACTTGACAATTTGACAGCTACAATAAACTGCGTTCTCTTGTACAAACAGCGGATAGATTTAATGGCATGTCTAATAACTTGTATTTGGAAAAATGACAAAACAGTGGAATAGAATGTTATAAAAGCTATTATGGTTTAGGAGAGCCTTTTCTTGGTTTTAAACAACCAAAATCAAAACTTCCAGCTCTTAAAATGAATACAGAGATAATGAAACCAGTCTACTCTAGGCCCCAAATTATTACTATTATTCTTATTTCTAAGTGGAAGACTTCAGAGCGTACTTAATGTTCTTGCTATATAGCATGCACTTGATGTAAAATCTCAGCCAAAACCTGATCTGTGTTGATAAGTTACATTCAAATATTTAACATTGCAATTATGAGAAGCTAAATAGAGAATAGCTAAGTCTAAACAGCATACTTACCCTTCCTAGGATATCAAGAGGTAGCTTTGAATTCATCAGTACTGGTTTTACTTTGTCTCCTGAAAGTAAACCATTTACTGGCAAAAGGCTTTCAAAAATACCATCAAACTTTGCTTTTTCTTCCACCTAGTTGGTAAGAAATAGCCTGAATAAGTAAAAAAGTGTGCCTGTGTGAGTGTTGAAAATGAGATCTTGCAAGAAATTAAGACTGGTCAGTAATGTATTCATTCTAAATTTCCAAGCTTTCTTGCAAGTGCCACCATGCTGTATTTAAATGTAAACCCCATGGAGGTAGATTTAGGAGCTTAATTTCAAAGCTAAGGTTGTGATAGCTAGGAGATTTTAACATGCAGTGTACGAGATGTGCTTCTGTAGTGTTCTAAAAGGACAATGCATTCTGATTAAAACACTGCTGACCAGGTTTTAAACAAACTTTGACAAACTCTGTAGAACTAAAAACTATTCTTTCCAAATAATTTGCTTCCCACTTCAAAGTACAACATGCAAGTTAAAAAAAAAAAAAAAAAAATCGGCATTAGAAGTTATTTTATTCAATTTCTACCTTTTGGAAAATGTTTGCATTTGAAAATTAACTAAATACAAATATTCCCATGTATGTCTCAAAAGTTACTTTTTTCCAATGATATATATTGTGTGTATCACTGAAAACTAATTAGAACATACGATCTCAAGCTTTAAATTAATACTTCAGGATGGCTTTGGTGAAATACTTTGCTGTTGTCAGTGGGGTTCCTTTATACAAACATGAAAGTGCCTACTATTAGGATTCTGGAAGAAATCCAGGCAGAAGATTAAAATCCGTTGTGTCTTAAAAACATCACACCAGGGGTTGTCAAAGGCTTGTTTAATACTTATTTCAAGTATAAAACTCCAGCTCAATATTCTCTATTGTGCACAAGTCTGTCATCAGAAAGGGAGGACTTTTGAAATGGGAAATATATCTGATACAAAATTCTCTCACCGGGAAAATTACAGACAAGGAAAATATTTACTTTTAAAGAATGGATGGAATGTGCTGTCTTTTACACTTACCCTAACAGCCCAGTGAGTCTCTGTTGAAGGTGGTGTGATCAGCAAAGGACTGCTAGTGTCATGCTAAAATTCAAGAATTTTTTATTTATATGTGTACATATATATATATATATATATATAAAAACACACACACACATCTTTCGTCTCTAATCCTTACTAATTCCTTTAACAGATGGTTATAGACATGAAGCTTAACTACCCTGAAAAAAAGAAAAAAGGCTGCACATGTACCCAAACAAAAAAATAACTCATACTGATTTATGCTATTACAGTACTTCGATAAGGACATTAGGTGTATTAGGTACCCAAACACAGAACTAAGACAAGCTAAAGGAGGTTCCACAGCAGCTACTGCAGGCAAAGCTGCAGTCATGCCCTTTACTACACACTCCTGTTGACCTAGCCCAAAAATAATCTTTTTTTTTTTCTTTTCTTTTTTCATGAATTTGGAGTTTAGCCACACCAGCTTACAGAACAAGCTGACTGTAGTTAAACTTGCATCAGTTTTGCAGTCCAGGAAGGGGCTGGTACACACTACTCAGGAAGACAGGACTATGGCAGCCATGACTGCATTTGTCTTAAGGAACAGTTTGACGGCAGCCTGACGTCTCAGAACCATGTCATTTATGAAACAGAAGATTATTCCAGCGTTCCAACTGAAGCCTTAGTTCTCAGATAATACATACGTACATTTAGGTATACGTTACTTACAAATTTAGGAGGTGGCACAGTCAAGTTCAGGCTGCTCAGGTTAACATCATGGCCATTCTGTGCACATGCTACGAGGCGCAACGCGACGTAGAAACCCTACAAACAATAGTGTTTTCTCTTAAAAAAAGCAACCAGTCTAAATCACTCTCTCCAATAACCCACTTATGGTTTTTACTAACACTGTACACGTGCAACTCAGTAAAGTATGGAAACAACAGATCTGTAGCCCCATCAGTTAACCGCATAGTGACAACTACCCTACTGCTTTTAAAGATGATTCAGGAAAAACTTTACAATAACAGGGAACAAAGAGCAGAAAACTTCAAAGCTAGTTTTTAAGAAGGACTCTCCCATAATTAAGTAAATTTCAACAATTTTTCTTAAAAATTAATAGTGTTTTTAAAAAAAAATTCTCCATCTCTACACGTAACTTGGTGTTTGATATTCCAAGCCATTTTTAGAAATGCTAGTTATATTTTTTCATGCAAGAAAGACTTCTAAAATAAATCTTAAAATCATAGTTTGGATTTGTGAAAAACTCAATGACTATGTATCTACATATCACACACAGAGATTATTTGCAAAACAAAAGAGGGACAGAAAATTAGATCCAAACTCCAGCAGCCCCACTGAGTAATATACTTAGATGTAAGCAGTGCTAGGGAAAAAACCTTCAAGCTGTAATCGAAAACCTAAAAAAACAAAAGCTAAGGATAACTACTATGGATATCAGGGTTTTCTTGAAAGAAGGCTCATATGTGGAAGGTAACGTGAGAGGTCTACGGGCACATTTCATTTACCTGTTTATCCAAGTATCCTTTACCCTCCGGGTCAGCCAAATCCCATATCTGTGGAGATACAAAATAAAAGCCATTGTGATTTTAGAATAAAACTTAACTCAGCTCAACAGTTCATATTGTATGCCTTCTTGAACTGTTCATTGCAGCTTTCAAGTTATAACATACAATGTTATTTAATTCTCAAGTTAACAACAAAAATGTTACACAGAAGACAGTTTTTCCTTTTAGATTCCTATGAAAGCCAGAACAATACCTTGGAGCTACTACCAATCTGTGGTTAACCTAATGTTCAACGGATCTGATTTGCATTCCACCAAATTCCTTTTTGCAAACCCCTTCTGCTCAATGTTAGCTGCACTTAAGCAAGTGTACAGATAATTGCTGCATTAGCTAGTTCCTTCAACTTACTTTTCCAAGGATAATATCAGAGAGACCGGATTTTTTAAGAAACAGCGCAGCTTCACTTGCCCCAACTCTCCCCGTATATGTTGGATCTACCTGAAAGATAAAAATTCACATGCAGTTGAAGCATGTCTGTCGTGAAAGCAGAGATAAGAAATGAAACACCTCTTGTCTCTAGGTCAAAAGGAGTTATACAAGCATGCATTACCACTCAGCAGAGAGAATTTATAGAAGTTTAGCACTGGGGGAAAGGAAAGAGAGGGAAATCTTGGGGAAGACGAAATTGCACTTTAAAAAAAATTTTTTTAAAGAACCTACCTGTTTGTAGTAAGTTTCATATAATGGATTCCCAGTAGAAAACTGAAAAACAAGAGAGACGTCAAGAAAACAAATAAAGAACTGCAATCACAGATAGCCCACCTTTAGGGATTGACAGAAAAAATAAGCTTATAGTACTTTGTGTATTGCTTCTATCAAAAATACAAAACGGTATGTTAATTTGCTGTGTTCCAAACCGGATACTTGAAATCTAAGTGTGGATAACAGAGATCCCCCCCAAATTTGCAGCCAACAGACTACTGTCACCTCTTAAAACTTCTTACTCACCAGCATTCATACTTACACTCACACTTTTAATTAACAACACTATGTAATAAGGTTTTGTAGAACAGCTTTGAACTATTTGCCAAGGTATTTCAGATCACAGTTTGAGAACTACTGATATCAAAGGCAGAGTTTTCAACATAACACTGACTTGACTACCTCCTGCATGTATATGTATATGTACTTATGGAATATTTTCAGCAGACATTATATACACAGACACAGAGCCCTGGTATCAAAATATGTCTGTGTTTATGCGTTTTCAACACTAGATCTTAAACTGAAACAGAGTAAAAAAAAAAAAATAGAATGAATGGTTAATTAACAAATGTCACAATTCCCTGACGATAGTGTTTGAGGATTTCAACTTGGTGTTATCACTGCATTACACAAAAGCAGCAGACACAAAGGGAGGCCCTGCCTTTTGGGGATACTAAACAAGCAGATTCCTCTTCCCTCTTGCTGACATTCCAAGCAAATGGGAACTGAAATGCCAAAAGAGGCAGAAGCCCCAACACCCATCTTCTCAGTTGCCTCCTACGATTGTCACACAAGTTCTAGCCACGTGCAGCTTATACCTGCACACCGTTCTCCAGCCTCTAATGCCAAGAGCAAAAACATTACAATTCAGTCTTAAACAAGTCACCCCTTAGAGCAAAGGCCTTAAAAAACAAGCACCAAACCAACCCAATAAACACAGTTTAATGACTGAGACGCAGAGATGTTGAAACATCCCAAAGCCTGCTTGGGACAACCACTCCCCACCTACAGGACACAAGTCAGACACCTGGTGAATGATTATTTTGCACTAACTCTGATCACTGGTATGTCACCTCCCAAATACTGCCTCCTTCCTTGTCATCCACATGGATTTCCGGACGCTCTGCCTACACTGAGGGGAAAGGAGACAGAAATATAATGAAAGAAAAGACAGATGAAGAGCACGAAATTTTCTTTTACACAAAGAGAATCTTCCTGTAAGTCTACAATAAACGTGCCAAATCTTAATTTAAGGAGATATCCAAAATAACTAAACCCTATTAATCAAAACAAGCAAACACCAAGCTCTTTCAAGATCTTGTTCCACTTGGCTAGAAAGATCATGCATTTTCAGAAGAGCTTCCTAAACATCTTTAATCGTACTTCACTTATATCCATCAAATAAGCCACTGCATTCTCCACCAGTACACTCCAGAAGCTCTGGGTCGTCCAGAAGGTGGACAGGAGTTCAGAAGAAAGCTGCAACCAGAACTCATAAATCAGATTCATCTTTTTGCTGGCTTGTAAACGATCAGCATAGATAAGAACTTTGTTCCTGTCCAAAGTAGGAAACACATCATTCAGAGAAAAGGTGGAAGTAGGAAATCGTCCAACTCTGAATAAAATCTAGTATGTTTTAGCCAACTATCACCCAACTATATACCTCTCATTTATCAGAAGGCTCAGAGAAGCTAACCAAAGACCAACTACAAGCTCCTCTAACTAATCTGGCGAGTATCCTAGAGCACGCGGAGACTGGATTCATACCAAGATACAGAGCAAACCGCTCCAGCAGCAATACTGAATGATCTCATCCCATCACCAGACATTCTTGTCATCCTCATTTGATACTGTCAGCCATGACATACAGCTGACTTACCTGACAGAGGTGGCAGGAAGCCAGGGTGATGTGCTTAAATGCTGTGAAGTTTCTTCTACAGCAATATATTCATCCAAGTGCTGCTGGAAAGCACTTCATCACTCTACTCTCTACTTGCAGAATTTTACAAAGATTAAGCCTCCCTGACCGATTTACCTAAATGGCTGCATCTCTGTGATGAAGCAGACCAGACAAAATGGGTTCAAGTGATAAAAATAGCATAGCTGCCTATCTACCCGTCACCGCATGTGACTACATCACTATCGTTCAGGATGATTCTGTAATTTGATGACATCTGCTGATGAAGAACCTACACAAGACAGCGTCAATGCTGGCAACCAGAGAAAAACATTTTGAAGAGTTTGCAGCCGATGAGCGGTCAAAGGATATAACCTGTTATACAGCAGTTCAGTTGGACTTACAATTTAACAACCCTCTGGTTTCTATGCCTACTCTATAGTCCCCAAAACGTCACCTATGAGCAACCCTTTACACCATCTCCAAAAAAAGACACTGCAGAACCCTAGTGCCTTGTTTGATCTCTAAGTTGATTTCCTGCACAAATTTAAAGTTCAAGTCTTGAATTTGCACTCTCACAGCAGATCTGGTACACCGCATTTGTGGTACGCAGTACACACACATGGATACGTCTCCATGTCCCTTAACAAGGGTCTGGGAAAAAGGCAGGAGTAAGCTGCTGCCACCAGAACAATTAATAAAGCCAGTTCCTAGCAGCCCTCTTTCCTGAGGTCATCTCAGGGCCACAAAGAACTCTGGATCAGGTGAATTTTTTTCCTTGGTGTCCTCTTGTTTCACAATTTTCTTTCAGCCACTCTTGTTACATCATATGATGGATGAAAATAGGTACTGTGTAAGGGGGAAAAAAACAAGGTGTTCCACAAAGATGAGAGCCAAAAAAAGGTTGCTGCTGCCCCAGAAAGATTACCTTTGCCCTTACTCTACTTGCCGAGTATCCTGAGTTGTCTCGGAAGACTGAGCTACAAAACAATCTGCGCTGTCCCAGTATCTCTAACATAACTCTCCATGACCTCCAGAGGCTGTAGGTTGAACATGCCTTGCACAGTGGAAAGACCACTGATAAGGTGATCAAATACTCAAGAAAATAAAGGTATCAAAGATAAATCAAATCCAGTTTCAGTTGTTGTTTAACTCCAAGAACTGATTTTACATGCTTGATCTTCAACTGGTTTTATGCATAGCCAGTTGAAACAAAGACAGATGAAACCTGTTAAATAGTTTGCATACTGTAAGTTAGACATCTAAATTCTCTTTCATAACATCATAAAAACATAACTTCATAGAACAATAGAACCATAAGAAAATTCATTTATGAGAACAAATATGATTAAACACTTTCACGTGCTTGAATTACCCATATTGTTTATAGCTCCTAATATGTTCACATCAACACTCTTATTTCATATCTTTCTGAGTGAACGTGCTTCAACGTTACAGCACATGTAACCCTTCCTATTCCTTTTAATACCATTTCTGGCATTTCTGCATAACTAGCACATATCTCTGTAGTAATCATGAAATTGAGGCTCCTAAAAGAGGAAGTTTATGAATTTCCAGGGAAATTCTGTTTACTGCCCTGATTACAGCTAGATTACTCTTGACAGTTCAATATAGAAAAAGAAGTTTTTAAACTAGAATGCTTCAAGTGAATTAGCTGGAAAATAATATGTCAAAATAACTGATATGTTCACAGAACGTGGTCCTTTTTCCCTCATGATAATATATTATGTTATACAAAAGAAAACATCATTAATGCCAGTCTGTCAAATATCAATTAGAATTTAAACAACACAGAAGCAGGATTTCTAGTATAATAAGTATTTGATACGTTTTTACCAACGTACTATAGAATAACAAACTCTTTCAAGTCCAGAGTTTATTTTGCACCACGCTACTTCACTTGAAAACTTTTGGTAACAGTTTGTATGTGCATGGATGTTTTCAGATGTCTCTGAACATGTTCATTTAATTAAACAGATGTTAATCAGGACTCCTACTGCTATTCAGAAGTTAAAAAGCAGTGCGCTCTCTTAAGACGCACAACAAATCACGTATTACCCAAGCATCACATAATTCCATTGAAGGATAAATTTTCAGAGTTTCACAAATAAAAAGTCCATTATTAAAAGGAAATCGATACATTTAAATAATCTGAACTACCAATAGCAGTTGTTCTGAATTCCTGACTGGCCTAGCCACAGTGTAGAAAACGGTTTTAATTTCAAGGCATTGGGGGGTGGTGGGGTGGTGTTGCTTTTATTTTGTTTTAAAAGGAAATAAGTAAACTGACTATCTTCACTGGAGTATGGGAAAGAATAAACAGTGACCACACTGTTCAGGTTTAAATTATTTGGGTGAGCAATTAATCAAAAAAACTTACAACAACAACAACAATCTTCCCAAGGATCCCAAACATTAAACCAGAGCTGGACACACTGCCTCTCCCAGAGGCTCGCTATCCTTGTGCGAGACAAGCTCCAAGGTTCAGGGTCTTGCACTCCCCTGCAGAAGCCCCATTCTCCTGCTGATGGGGGAAAACCTGCCTTTCATGCCTACCTACCCAGTCCTTTACCCGCGTACCCGCGCCTATGGCTACGCTACTCCTGCACCTCCCAAGTATTCAGCAGAGTCATGACACCCCAGCAGCTAAAGGCGGCATTAACCCCTGTTACACAGAGGAAAACGGGGTGAGGTGACCAAAGGCAGACAGCGAGCCCCGTCCCTCCCGCAGCCCAGCCCTGCACCTCAGACCCCCGGACCGCATTCATCCCCGCAGCTCAGACCGGGCAGCTGCAGCTCGGGGTGGGAAAGCCTTCGGAAAGCCTCGGTGCTGCCCTGCCCCTTCCCCAGGGGGGGCAGCTCCGGGGCCCCCGTGAGGGGACGGCTCGGGGGCCTCCGTGAAGGGAGGGCGCCAACGCCTTTTGTGCCCCCACAGAAGCGGCCGGCGCTCGTCCCCGGGAGGCTCAGCCCCGGGCTGTTCGCCCCCCCTCGCCCCCGCCCGGGGCCTGCTCCCCGCCGCGCACCGACCCTCTCCCCCCGCGGGCAGAGCCGCCCCCCGGTCGCGGGGAGAGGCAGGGCCTATGCCCCAGCGCCGACCCGGCCCCGGATGCACCCGCCTGCGGGAGGAGGACCCGCACCGGGGAGGGCCCGCTCCCCCTGCCCCGATCGGCGCTCAGCCGCCAGGGCCAGAGGGGCCGCGTCTCCCCTCAGCCGCCCCCCGCTGTTCCCCCCCCGGCAGGGTCCGGCCGCCGGCGGGCCGGGCCGGGCCGGTTACCTGCTGGCTGAGGGGGATGAGCGCCGCCATCTTCCTCCCACTGATTCGGGCAGCGGCCGGGGCGGGGGGAAGGCGGGGCGAGCGGCGGCGGGAGGCCGCCCGGCCGCGCCTGGCACCGTGCGGCCCCGCTGGGCCGGGCCTGGGCGGGCGGGGGCCGGGGCCTGCTGGGCCGCCGCCGCCCGGGAGTCGGTCGGGCAGCCGAGGGGAGGCCGCGGCTTATCTGGCCCCGGCAGCCGTTCCCCGCGCCGGGCAGCTGGGGCCGCTCCCGCCGCCCCGTCCTGCCGCAGCTCAGCGCCTGCTTCCCGCAGTCTCCCTGCTCCCAGCCGTGGCTCTCCTCCAGCTGCCTCAAGCGAAGCTGGCGGTGACCTACCTACGTTATGGACAAAGTAGGTCTAGGGAAGACTGCAGCTGCCCTGGGGAATATTCTTCCAGGTAACTGAGGCAAGGCACTGATCGACCTCTTAGCTGGATGACCTGCATCCAGTTACTTTACTTCATTACACTAAACCTCGTCAAAACGGACCTCACCAAATTAAGCTTCCTCTGGTCTATGATCAAATATTCAGCATCAAATACAACAAAGTTAACAAATCCCTGACTGCAACGTATAAATATTGAACAGCAGCCTGAACAAGGCTAGATCGTTGTGGCCACATAAGAGCTAAATCAACAGGAATTTGTGTAGGAAAAAAGGTAAAGCACGACTGTCATTACAGTGTATTTCAATAGCTTTCAAAGTTCTGCACCCTACAGCATCACTGAGTGCTGTTCCCTGTAAAACAATTCCAAACAGAAGCAAAACAATTTGACCTCAGTCGCTCTGCAGGCTACAACTGGCCCGGCCAACAGATCCTCCCGCTCCCTATCTCCTTACCACACAAAACTCTGCTTGCAGCGTGGGGGTAGCCTAGAGGTAAATGCAAAACCATCGGCTCTGGAAGGCTGGCTTCGCTTTTTGCTAAGTTTACAGCATTAGTTGTATGCTATAAACCAGGGGGGGAGAAGGAAATGCGTAAGAGCAGGAGGTGAGAAGGGATGAAGGAAGTGACTGAACAAGTTACAAGAGTGAGTTACAAGACAGGTCAGACAGAAAAATAGGCACGTCATTCATTGTTTCAAATTCCTCCCCCCAGCACCCTATTAGGGGAAAAAAAAAAATAAGACAGCTTCCAGGCACTGTATGTATTCATGTCAGATTTTTGAAAGGGAAAAAATTGTCTTTACATTTCTAAGGACAGATCTGCGGCTGGACAGACTATTGTCGCTCAGGTCCCACACCCAGACAGAGAGCTCGAAGGTTCCGGCAGCAGCTAGGCCATGGCAGAACAGCCACGAGCAGCCACGGTGCGTTCGCGGCAGCGGTACCGCTGCAGTAATCCGTGAAACCCTGACAGGTGCACAATTACTACAGAAGCTTAGCGAAGCTTATCTCCTCCTTGGTTTGAAGTATGTTGTGAAACATGCTTCGCGCATTTGACACGCCGAACCCTTTAATGAAATATCACAAAAAGCTTATTATATTTCCTCAACAAAAATGAGCAGGAATTTTACATTTAATAGTAAACCATGAAAGTGCAAACCAGTTCCAAAACCTAGTGCTTTATTACAGGGGTTTTTAATACATTTTAGCAGTGTTAAGACACAGTTAATAAAAACCTAACCTTTTCTGTAGAGAATTTAACTATGTTATGGTATTTTTATTAAAAATAACTGAAACTGGTCACAAGATTTAATGTTGAATTTTTAAAAAATCCTGTTTTAATACAACTCCATTGGTGCAGATTTCAACAAGCTGTTAACAAAATATCAGAATCCTTAAGTGAAAACACCCCTAAGTGATTTAAGTGAAAAAAAATGTGAACTTCTTTCAAATAACAATTAAAGCTCTTCCTTCTCGGCAGTGTTCCTCACTGCTCTAGCCTTTCCAGAGTCTTTCTTTCTCTCTAGCTTTTTCTTAAACCGTTGCTCAAAGTATTTTTCTTCTGTAACCCTTTCTCTCTCCTGCTCTTCCTCAGTCTGCTTTATGTTCATTTCCTTTTCAGGACCCTAATATAAAGATTTCATTTTTATGCACCAATAGGCTCTCGATCAGATTAGGCAGGGGATTTTTAAAATGTGGTAATAAGGAACCAAAACAGGCCCAAGAATTTCAGGTTACCTTCGTTTCTCCCCACGTTTCATCTCCAAAGTCTTCTGCATAAACCTCATCATCTGTTATCAAGAAGTTGTCAAAAATTGTGCCAGCTCTCACCTTTGAAGGAATAGGGAAAAAAAACGAGGATGCCTCTTTGTTTTCTTAAGAGTTTTCATCTCTTTTTGTTTTTTTAACAAGGTGTTTATATCAGATATTCAATATAAAGTAATCATGTGAAGAACCCCATAGATTTTTGCAGAATTTGATGAAGAATTATCTCTTTTTGGACAACTCTTTTCAAGAACCTAAAGAACTTGTTTTAACTTCAGGCATTTCGCTGCTCTTTAGGAAGTTTTAAGTCTCATCGCTGGCTAGTCAAGAAACCCCAGACAGAGGAAGATCTCAGAGGCACCCCAGAGGGCCGTTTTCTCCTCATTAATCTTTGGGTAAGTCAGGAATAACTGAGCTGCCTGAAGCCTCAGTTACGCACCTCAAGTCAGATGGCGTAGGTCGTACTTTACAACACTTACAAATTAGTTTAGGCCCCTCACTTACCTGTGGATGATTTTGATCCAAACAATTACTACGACAGAAGATCAGTGCGTCTTACAGATTTTTCAATTTTGTACATCTATTTGAATAAGAGCAAGTTAAAGCCATAGGTCCCTAAGATCCCAAAGCAATAGATAATGTTTATATGCAAGGGGTAAACAGGTTGCTCTATACTCACAGAGAGAGAAAAGTTCTTTATTTTCCAGTAAAGGCATCTCACCTGCCAGATATCCAGTCCAATGACGCTGATATTTTCATAGCTGTAGATACTGAAGTCTGGCGAGTAATTTGGATTGTCAATCTGTGGATGAGGCCAAACTCCTCTATAATTTGGATTATCAATCTGCCTTGGTTTCCATTCCCCCTAGGATAAACCACACGTTCTGAATACGGTCAGGCAAAGAAAAGTTGCTTAAAGTGTTATCCATAGCCAGGATTACAAAATTATTTATACTCTGTATAGAGGATTCTTGACCATAGGATAACGCCATTCTCCATTCACAGCATCATCCCAGTCTTCAGGTTTCTCAGCGCTAGTGTCCATGATGTATTCAGGTTCATCCCAATCCTTTAAAAAGAGACGGGAAGATTAAGAAAGCAAAACTAGTGCACAGTTCAGTGACATCAAATGTGTATTCAGCAAGAATGAAAAACCTCAACAATGCAGAATAAGGCGAGCCAATTACCTCAGGCTTGATGTCATTTGGATCATCAATTTGGATTCGATCATCCCAGTCAGCGGGTTTCCTCACTGTTGGATCATTAATTTTCCTCGGTGGCAAAAAATCTAAATCATCTTCTAAGTTGCCAGATGCAACCATTTCGTTATCAATTTTTACTTCATAAGTCTGATCTGGCCTTATAATCAAAGTGTATAGATGTGTGTATCCATCAACCTGGGTTTTAAAGAAAGAAAGTAAAATTTCTTAAGAACCTTAAATATAGCTCTTAGGAACTGCCTCACACCAGAATTATAATACTAGTTTCTAATGGATTTTTCATAAGCAGTAGTAAGAAAAAATAATTCCCAAAGTCTCCTAGAGGGCAAAAATAAAATTAATGACATTTTTCACATATATTTTCCAGTCCTCCCATCTGGGTCTCTGAACAAAACTGAATCGTTACAAGAAAACACAGTCTGTGATTGGCAGGAGGAAGTGTCACAAGATTGCAAATAGTATTAAAGTAATGATTTTAGTTAATATCAAATACAAGTTATTTATATCCCAAATGCCTACAGCACAGGCACATAAAAAGGCTTACTACACAGGTTAAAATCAAAAATATTGAAAATGTAGCCAGGATGTTACATTTATATCACAAGAAAGCACTCTCTCACTGGGAATTGTGGAATTAAAGTTTCACTTAAGAAACACAAAGACACACATTTCTTAATAGCATCCAGCACCCTTGCAACCTTGTTCATCCTGTATCAGTATCAAGTATTATGAACGCAATCATTAAATTGCAAACATGTCATAAACTAAGAAATATCTGAAGTCTCAAAATTAATATAACTTTTAAGATATGATGACAAGTAGAACTTTTCAAAGGTGTTACATGTTTGGAATAGTTGTTTGGGTGGGGTTTTTTTTGTTTTGTTTTTCCTAATATCCCTATAACTTGCTTATTTTAAAGTTTATGTATCTTTGAAATGAGTATTTACCTTGCATCTGATCGGTTTCTTGATTGGATGGGGTTTATTCTTGTAATTTAAAATAACATGGACTTTCTTTGTCTCAGATCCACAAATATCTGGCCCTACAAAGAGATTATATGCTTTGTAGCCTTAACGTCTTTGCAGAAAAATAGATTGTTTACCTTTTCCTTCTGATACTGCTAGTCATCTCTCCCATTCCACGTATTTTGATATATTCCATTCCATTTTTAATGGATGATGGGGCTTCTACTCAAAGTCTCTACATCTACCTTAGAATTAGATTTTTGTGTAGTTTGGGGTTCAGTTCGGTAACACAAACTAACAGAAAACTAACCCAGAAAACAAAAATCCAGGCAAAATAAGAATTATCTATGGTGCAAGCTGAATAACTATATAATTATATTAGATACCTAATGACAATTATGTCACTGATGTACAAATGTACAAATTTCACTAAGTCACTGGAAACTACATACAAGTATATCAGGGCAGATAATGGCCTACAGTATGTTGTTTCAGTTAAAGGTCTTAAAGAAAATAAATCCTGCTGAACAACTACTTTTATTCTAAGCTCACTCCAATCATTTTCAGTTATGTCCTTCAAATCAGCTCAGAACGTTTACATAAATATGTATTTTGTTAATACATATTTAGAGATCTCTCAAGCATGGAAGAGCTAACTCCTTACAGTCACAACATCCTTATTTTTTTAAGACAGCCTTCCTTTATGTTTTTTATACCATTTCCACAACCATCTTTGAAGAATTGCACACCAGCAGTGACAGCATTTTAGTAATGAAGAAGCAACTATAAACTCACCAAACATGATGTAATAATGTGAATCTCCACTTAGGTTCTTCTGATCCAAATTTGAGGGAAAAATCTTAACATATCCCCCACCGCAATCTATCTTCTGCTCGTGTTTCACAGTATACTGAATGACCAGAGTCTTCCCTTTGTTACTAAATGGTTTAAATCGTGAGGAGATAGCATAAAATTTAGAATTTTCACTAGTTTGTAGACCTGTAAAGATATTAGTAGAATATTCAAACTTACAGTTTTCTCCATTTGCAAAGAAAAAAAAAATACTTTTATTGCCATGCACAGCAAATCCCCAACTCTTGAGAGGGTAGCCCATAGCGTATTTTTAATTAAACTCACATACCTTTATCTCGCACTGGATCTCCATAAAACTTCCCAGCAGCGAGTTTAAACTTCCCCAGGTCCGGCTTGCACTCAGAATTCATCCACCTCTTCCGCCAGCCGCCTGTCCCGCAAGGCCAGCGCCAAGACAAGAGTGGGGTCATTAAGCACGGCACAGCGAGCGGGGCTCCCTCCCCACCCGCTCACACACTCACAGCCGTTACCGGAGCCGTTACCGGCAGCCGCCCCGCCGTCCCCTCTCCCCCCCCGCCCTCGCCCAACCTCCGTCCAGGAACTGCTCCTGGAAATACACCGCGGCCCGGGCAGGGCCCAGCGCGGCCCCGAGGAGCAGGGCCAGCGTCAGCGCCGCGGCGGCCGGGGCTCTCCCTCCGCGCCCTCCCGCCGCCATGGCGGCCGCCGCCGCCGCCGCCGCCGCCGCCGCCGCCCTCACACAGCAGCGCCCTCGCGCCTCACGACCAACGCCACCCCCCCAGCCTCGCGCCTTCGCGGCCCCGCTCTTTTCACGGCGGGCTCTGATTGGCTGCGCTTTCCTAACTTATTATGAAACGGAATCTGATTGGCTGAGCGCCCCCGAGGGAGGGGCACGCTGACACGTGCCCGCGCGGCGAAATGCATGCTGGGGCTTGTAGTCGGCGCTCCGAGGGGGCCGGCGGCAGTATGCCTTGTTGGGATTGGCTGGTTACGTCCAAGCGTTGCCGGCGTGCGAGGGGACTCTGCGCGGAGCCAATGAGGGGGCGGGTTGTTGGGGGGTCCCGGTCTCCGGGATACGGCCCGGCGCCGAGCGCTCCGGACCCGGCCTGGAGAAGCCGCCGGCCGCTCCGTCCCGGATGGCTGCGATCGCTTGGGCGCAGAGGGCGGCCGCGGGCGGCGGGCAGGTGAGGCGCCAGCTCCCGTCCCGGCCGCCGCCCCGCCTCAGCGCCCGCCGCGCTCGGGCTGCACCGGGGCAGCCGCGGGCCCCGGGCCGGTGTTTCACCGCGGGTGGGGAGCGCCCACACCGGAGAGCGGGAGGAGGAGGCCCGGCACAGGCTGGGGCGAGGGCAGGGCCGTGGGGAGCGGGAGCGTCCGCCCAGGCCGGGGAGCTGGGAGCGGAGCCGGGCCGCCTGCCTTCGCCTCTGAGGGCTCTTTGCATCCTCTTCCCGGCAGGGACACAGCGATGCTCCCCGTAGGAGAACCATCACAGCCGGGCGCAGCGTCCTCCCTCGCTCCTGTGGTGACCTCTCTGCGGTTGACCCAGAGTTGGAGAAAACTGGAAGAGCTCCGTTCTGCCGCAGCAGATTCCTAAAGGTGCGCAACGAAAGCGTAGATGGAAGCCAGTGGTGCCAGCCATCGGGAAGCGCCGTGCAGACAACCAGCAGACAGGTAGCAAAGAGCACTGCAGGTAGCACTTCCCACGCACGGTCGAGCTCAGCTCTGAGGAAAGTGGCACAACTAGAAAGGAAAATCATGAATCGAAAAAAGCAGATGGAATTGCAAAACACTGACTTGGGCCAGAAGCCTTTGGATGAGGAGTCCTTCTCATCTGCTTCCAGTCCTGAACACAGTGCACGGGGCAAGAAATACCTGAAGAGTCACGCTACTGCCAGTGGAAATGTGACCCTCAGTAACGCCTGCTCTAAGGAAGAGGAAAGCATCCAAAGCCCTAAAAAGAATGTTATGGTTAAACAGCAGCTTGGTGTGGATAGTGAGGAAGAGGAACTGAGAGAATTGATGGAGAGCTCCTTGGAGATTTCCAGCGGAAATGAGAATCGGAGGGTTGTTGGAAGTGATTCTAAATGGCGTAGAAAGGTAAATACAGACTTTGCTGAATATGTATTTTTATTTACACTTTTATGAAATTGTTTTAATTGGTAGGTCACTTTTTATTTAAATAACACCAGAAACTAAATTTTAATTTTGCGTTTGTGGTTTGCTCATGATATGATTTAACTTCAGTTCATATTTTAAAATTACTGGGTTTTACCCGTTATAATTTGTTTTCCTTTTTAGTGATCTACACGTAATAAATGAAGTAACGCATAAATCTCTTTTTCATGTTCTTCAAAAGAGTAAGACTCCAGTTTCATCAGGAATGCCTCCTCCGTCTCAGCAGGCAATTTCACCGACAGAAGTGTCTAAAACATCTCCTTTTCATAGCAAAGACTCAGAGAAAAATGTTTTTGGTAGAGTTAATTCACCACCACCTTCACCGGCCAGCAGAAACCTGTCAGTGCGACATAATATGCGATCTCAATCGCTGTCTTCTTCCATGAAAGCCCATACTGTAAAGCTTGCTCTGCCTAGAACGGGCAGCACCAAGCAAAGCCAAATATCACTTGAAAGTGACAGAAGTGAAATCAAATCATTAGATGAATTGTTTTCAAAAGCAGCTGATGCAGAAGATTCAACCAGCAGCAGCTCAAATGGTAAGTGGTCTAAAATATTGGCTCAGTAGACTGGGCATCAGGTGTACTATTAATCTCCTGATAAATTTACTAATAAACATTGGCAAATACTCACTTTGAAAGAATTCAGTAGTGTGATTTTACGTAAACCAAGGCTTTATCAAAGGAATTATGTTGGTCTGTTTCTTTTTTCTAGTGTAATGTATTTGTATTTTTCTTGGCTTTTGGGTCAATTTAATGATGCTTCACCCTGGCTTTTGGTTTAATGGGTTCAGTTTAATGATGCTTCCCTGGGTGACACTTAATTATGACAACAAAGCAATTACAACATTTAGAACAGTTTTCCCATGTCAGTGGGACAACGTACTAATGGGTCTGGGTGAGAAAAAGTGTAAACGAGGGGCATCAAGAACCTCTGGAGCTCGGGTCAGCCGATCCACCACAGGCAAAGGGGGAACTTTAGGAAGAGCTGCTGCTAAGTTAAAGGTTTAGAGGGGTTGACTGCTATTACTTTTTCCTATCACACTTTAAACTAGGACTGTAGTACTGATGTATTTTTCCCCACTTTTCTCGCTTAAGGGAAAGCATACTGCAATTTTAATGCAAATTCTCATGATGATTTGTCATTTGATTGCAGATTTCAGACTGAATATCCTGAGCCTTGATGATCTGGCACCAAATATCACCAGTGAGGCAGCAGAATTAAAGCAGAAAGTAAGTAGAAATTCCCTACTAGCATGTATTTCCACTCTGCCTTTGTTTGAAGGAGGGTGGATATTCTAAAAGAAATACTTCCATTCTACTCCTCGGCGCTCTGAGGTGGGCATGCCTCACTAGCGGTGATCAGGATTTTACAGTCTGCTGAAACCTGACCGAATTCTTTTCTTTAGTGTCTGCATTTCCTTACTAAATGTAACAGCACTGCACAGTTTGCAGGGTGACACAGAAAAGCAATGTTTTTATTTCCTAATAAAGTAGTAGCTAACTCTCTGTGATATGCAGCAGAACAGATGAAGAATAATGGAGGCTACTCTAGGTTATGTTGTTGATTCTCCTAACATAGAGCCGTTTTGTTTTACAGGGGACAGACCTTCCAATTTCTCAAGAATCAAAGAGAAATCCAAAAAAAGACACATTCCTGGTGGAAAAGGACCAAGCTTCTCTTCAAATGACAAGTGCAGTAACTGGTGTGCATGATGCTTCTGAAGGGGATATTGAAAAAGCTGTGACTGAAACTGAAATCTCTGAGCATTTAAGTGGAGTTTCTGCAGATTTCCCTAGGCACAAACAGGATTATCTCGATCGTGATGAGAGAACTGTTAATTCGGAATATTCTGAAGACTTTGAAAGGTCTCCGTCTACAACTGACAGGGAATCTGTATCGAAAACGTCAGAGGGACGTTCTGAGAGCTGCACGTGTTCTGGAAAGCACCCGTCTTCAGCATCGTCACCTTTATTTACCAGAGCGCGGCAGGACCAGGTTCGCAGAGTAACTGTCAAAGAAGCCGCGGTTCAGACAGTGGATGCTCCGTTCAGCTATTGCTGGTCAAAGAGTGAGTTCACAAGATACTGCCCTATTCAGGCGATTTTTACATTTTTATATTTTATATGCTAGCCTAGGCAGCCTTGAGAGAGTTCTTAGTGTCAGTATTAGCTTCCCCTAGCTGGTATTAAATTAAAAACTTTCTAAAGCCCAACACTTTAATCTGCTGCCTGTAGAAAAGTTTGGGATCGGACAGCAGAATAAGAACTGGGAACTGGTTTTTGCTATGAGAAAACCCAACAGGACCTCTGGATGGATGAGCTGGTGTTAGCAACAGAGCCTGCAATGGCCCGAGTAACATTCTCAAACGGGATTCAACATTTTTGTTGCATCTTTACTGTTGTAAACAGCACTGTTGTATTGTTACTAAAGCGATCGCCCATCCAGAGTTCTTTTTTTATTTATTTCTTGGGAAAGCCCTATGGGCCCATTTACAAGAGAGGGGACCTGTAACTGTTTCTGAGGGCCAGCTCCTTTCCCACCTCGCTTTACTTCAAGGAAAAAGTGGTTAAGAGCTACTTCTTGCCACACTCAAGGAGGAGAATGTAGAAGGTGTGCTTGAAAACTGTAGCTTCCTTCAAGTAGAAAAGCCTTTATTTTGGCTCTGTCTAGGGTTAGAAAAGGTGCCTTCCGCAATGGCGTGCGTTGGGAACGGAAACAGGAGGTCACAGAACTGTTCTAGCATGTTTTGGCTGACAGAATTCCCCGTTAGGCTCTGCCGCGGTTCTGCGGCAACCGATGTCCCAGGAGACTGGTGAAGATGAAGCGAGTCCTAGCGCTAACCCCTTCCACCCTCCAACCCCAGCAATTCTGATTTTATCCTGTGCACAGCAAACACCTCTGCGGTGCTTGACCCACCTCTAGGGAGCAGCTACGTGGATCCCGTGCCTATCGCCAGTCACATCATCAGCATGGATGCAGTAGAAGGTACTGAAAAACGCATTTCTTGCTGTTCTGTTTTGCTGTATTTTATGCGCCTAACCCCTGCCGGGATCGCTCAGCCCTTCTGTCTGACCGTAAGGCGTCACTGAAGTACATACGCTCCCTGTCTTGCAGCCCTGACAGCGTACAGCCCGTCGGTTCTCGTTGTAAACGCCATGTTGAAACAGCACTTGCTGTTGACGCAGCAGTTCGTAGAGAACGTTCACCGCCTTCACTCCTCCCTCGTGGAGTCCTTAGAGAAGGAGAAGTTCCACTACCATACCCTGGAGGAGGCGAAGGAGGTATTTATGATGGACTAGGGAGCAGCCCAGCTAGAGCAAGCGTCTGCTCCTTTCCAAACGCTTCCAGTATTTGCAGCAAACAGCTTTTTCTTTGCGTACTATTCATTAATCTGATGAAGTTCATATTATCATTGAATAAATTACTTCATAGAAGAACATTCTTCTTCATAGAAGCCTACTACTACAGCGCTTGTGCCCATGTTAGAACAAGGCAGGAGTTTGTACAGTAAAAAAAAAAAAATCAAAGCCTTACTGGAGGCCAGAGTTCTGAAGGGACGAGCTTTCTGCTGTAGCATTGAGCTGTGCTCAAACGAGCAAGGATCTTCCTAGTGCTGCAACAGAACTACCGGTTTCTGTTGCTGGTACAGAAAAGCACAGGTATCTTGACATGAAGATTTATTATTTATTAAATACTAGAAAGTATTTATCGACATAATAAAGAAATTTGTGTGTTCACTTTTTTTTGCAGTACATCAAGAACCACAGATCCCCACCTCTAACAATTGAGCAAGCACGTGAAGAAATTCGGAGAGCGCAGAAGGAAAAACTGCTTTGACTCTTTAAATTTTAAGTAAAATTGACATTTACAGCTCTCTGGCTGGAACAAGAAACCCTTCCGCATTGCCCAGATAAAAAGCGATAAACTACGAACTGGAAGGATTTGTACTAACTGCTATGTATCTTACTATACAGAATTTATTTTCCTATATCTGAATTTTTTGCTAACGTACGCGATACAGGGGCGGGCAGGAACCTTCAGCCAGCCCACGTCAGCGCTCAGCCAGAAAGCAAGACGCCCGTCTCTCCAGAGGGAGGCGGCGAGTGGTCGCAGCGCGCGTGGATCGCGTGATCTGCGGTCGCAGCCCTGATCGCGGTAGAAGTGCGAGTCTGTACTACAGCACCCGAGGAATATGATCACAGAAAAAAAGCACCGTATCCTGACTTCAGTGCCACAGTTAAACAGCGCTTACATACAATTAACCTTGTCAGAGTCCTACACAACCGAAGACGCGCAAAGTTAAGATCAATTCAGTACCAGGAAGGCTCTAGCCAACGTACCGGAATCCGTTACTCTGAAATATGAGCCACCATGTTATTTTTATTAAAAAAAAAAAGTGTTTATTGGAAGGCAAAACAATAAAATTCACAAGTTGGTAACATACAGGGGTCGTATGCCGATTCACAGACAGTTACAGTTCCACAACTACAGTAGATCTAGAACAAACTGGTGTTTCACCATATTAACTGCATGGTTTGAAGAGGGTTTCTGCTATACAAACAAATGACTCTGGAAGAGGTTACCACCACGCAGACCTCTGGAGTGGAAGTGCAGTGCAAGGGCCTAACACCTTTAGCTGGTGGTCTCTGGAAACAGTTACAAAAGGGTTTTTTTTCTCATTTAGATTAAAGGAAGTTTCCAAGAACGTTTCATTGTTAGAAACTTGCAGAGCAGAGAAAATGGATTCTCTTCTATTCAACTAATTAGCTTTTATTAAAGGGTATATACAAAAATATAAAAAGCTTAAAGAACGTCTTCCGTTACAAAGCATTGAACATCCCTTAGAGCGCTTGAAAAGCTAGAGCAGTGAACCCTCGTGTTCTGAGCAGAGTTGTGACTGCAGCAGCTGGTGTGTAGGGGCGTTAAGTTGTATGGTGGGTTCTACCAAGCTGGCGCAGTGCTCCTAGGTCACCTGCACTGGAACTAGATGCGTCATTCCCCATTTAGACATTAGGATACACTGCTCAGCATCAGTCTGACTTGATCCCAAGGCAGCACCCCTCCACTTCAAATAGAATTAACCTTTTGAGAGAAATAAACATACATTATGGAACTAGAGAACATACAACCACATCAGATAACGTCTGTATTCCCCAGGGATGAATGAATCGCAATCCTGCACCAGGGACAGCTCGACTGGGGTTTCATTCGAGTATCAAATGGGCAGCTAATTAAAAAATTTTGCAAAATAAATGGAAATTCTTAAACGTGCTAGACATGTCACAGTTACGACTGGCCTTTTTTAAACGCTAAACGACAAGTGTTGAAGTACATGTCATAGCTTTCCATTTTTCACCATAGTTTTAAAAGTAATTCATTTGTCACTTCCTCCAGACTTTAATCCGGATTTATACAAGTTTAATGTTTTGTAGAAGATGCAAGACATCTTTCTTCAGAGAGTCTTATTCGGGTGGTGGAGGGTCTTGCGTTTCACGCTTCACTGAAACAATAGGGAAAAGAGTTCTTACACATTCTGCAGTTACCTAAGCTGTCTGAAACGCTTCATGGAGCGAGGGCTCTGCCCGTACGGAGTTTCTCCTCCTGGGCTTTAGCTGAACCCATGTTACTGCACAGATCTACTGCGGCCATAGGCAGAAGTGACTTTTCATTTAGCAGCCAATTTTTTTTTCCTTTTAGTCAGCGGCAAGCGTGGTTGTTCTACGTAACACAGACTCTCTGCAAAAATCCATCAGCTGGGCAGCTGTCTTTAAGAAGCACCTCCACTGTTCCTGAACCCTTCCTGCACTACAGTGAATTCCTTAGCGGTGCTGGCTTTGGCAGAACGCAGCGCTAACTGCAGGAAACTCGGAGTTGGGCAGGGCCAAGCCGTAAGCGTGGTTAACTTCCTTCCAACCACAACCATCCCTCCTGCGGCACGGCTCCCTCCACTACCTCTGGGATTGCTCCGAGTTTTTGGAGGGTAACAGAGATGCAGTGCAGCCAGGAAGCGGCTTACACAGAACAGGCTCCTGAGTTAATGTTTCAGAAACCAGAATACAACACAACTCCTAAGAAGGAAATGGCACTGGGTTAATCAGAGGATACAGCTACTTACCTGTTTTACTGTAGCCATCAGATTAGAAAGAATTAAGAGTTATTAGTCCTTTGATTTGGGTTTACAGTCTACAGTAAACAGGACAAAATCACTATCAGGTCTGCACAGTTTTTAAAATGCTCAGAAACATTCACTTACATTCATCTCTGGCCTTCATGCGTGCGATAAACGAGTAACTTTTATTTCTTCGGTAGTTTTCGTAAGGGTCGTCTAACGCAACGCCCACTCCTTTATATTGATCCCATTTGTCTCGGATGTCCCCTCCTTTAATTGGATCCTGAATTCCTTGTTCCTTGGCTCCCAGCCCACCAGATCCACTCCATCCTGCAGAAAGGACACACCATTGCCATCCTGTAACTGTTCTTTTATTACTCGAATTCTGCAGACAGACACACAGACACCTTGGGAACAACCAAAGAAAGCATCAATTCGATACAGCAGGGTGGTAACAGCCTGAGCAGCGTATGCGCTGTCCTTTTATTTCAAAAGCATTAACAGGCGGAGAGTCTGGGCGCTGACGAACACCAGCGCTATCCCCAGTCTGGCCAGTCAGCCCTGCTGATCCGCCCCAGCGGGAGATGCGACACCTTGGGGAGGGAAGTTCTCCGTGATGCCGAACTCACCTCCCCGGCTTCCGTATCCTTCCCAGAAGGCAACTACCGCCACTGCTCCATCGCCTAGATACTTACGTCTCTGAATGTCCTTACGCTGACCTTGGAATACCACGGGATAATTACTTAGGAACAGGCATTAATTAATTGTATCCAAGAGTTTGGTGCCTGATTTTGTTTCCTGGCTTGTGTAAGATTCCAGAACAGCACCTTACCCATTTTCACTAGCATTTGATGGCCTTTATTTTCTTCTCCAAGTCTTGATTCTGGTATAGGAGGCCCAGAACTGGAGCCCAAACCAGCAGAAGAACTAAGGGAACAAAAAGAACAAATCATAGAATCATAGAATTGTTAAGGTTGGAAAAGACCCTTAAGATCATCAGGTCCAACCATTAACCTACCACTGCCAAGGCCACCACTAAACCATGTCCTCAAGCACTGCATCTACCCGTCCTTTAAATCCCTCCAGGGATGGGGACTCAACCACTTCCCTGGGCAGCCTGTGCCAGTGCCTGACCACTCTTTCAGTAAAGAAGTTTTTCCTAATATCCAACCTAAACCTCCCCTGGCGCAGCTTGAGGCCATTTCCTCTCGTCCTATCGCTTGTTACTGGGGAGAAGAGACCGACCCCCACCTCACTACAACCTCCTTTCAGGCAGTTGCAGAGAGCAATGAGGTCTCCCCTCAGCCTCCTCTTCTCCAAACTAAACAACCCCAGCTCCCTCAGACGCTCCTCGTAAGACTTGTGCTCTAGACCCTTCACCAACCTCGTTGCCCTTCTCTGGCCACGCTCCAGCACCTCGATGTCCTTCTCGAAGTGAGGGGCCGAAAACTGGACACAGGATTCGAGGTGCGGCCTCACCAGTGCCGAATACAGGGGCACCATCACCTCCCTGGTCCTGCTGGCCACACTATTCCTGATACAAGCCAGGATGCCATTGGCCCTCTTGGCCACCTGGGCACACTGCTGGCTCATGTTTAGGTGGCTGTCAACCATCACCCCCAGGTCCTTTTCAGCCAGGCTGCTTTCCAGCAGGAACTTGTTCCATTAGGAACAAGTGATCCTGTTCTGACACAAAGCAAGGTCATTTATGTTCTGTTAAACAGTAACACCCAATATAATCCCATTCGCTCTACTAAGTTATTCTTTTCTGAAGCTATTCGATTATGGAGTTATAAAGGTGCCGGAAACACCCTGCCTGCTTCTCGGTACAAGGGAAATCAAACACGACGGTCTTCCTAACGCAGCGAGTACTCGGAGGATTCCTCCTGCGTCCCAGGAAGGCGTGCGAGGCCTTCAGGGCTGCACAGTGTTTTGTTATAACACGAAGCCACCACAACGGAGTAATTCTCTCTCTATAAGCACACAGAGCATACAAATCATTTCTAAATCTGCTTTCCATCTTCTTTTCTATTTGTTGAAATGCTTATTACACCCAGCTTATGAGAAAAGCACCCTTGCTGGTACTCTTCCAAACCACCCGGGTGAAAACAGAAACAAGCAAAAGCTTACGGAGGAGTGGGGCTGCGAGACCGGGACCGGCGCCGCCTTCCTGGCGAGTACGATTTCGATCTTGATCGCGACCGCGATCGTGAGCGGCTGTGAGAAGAGCGGGACCTGCTCCGGCTTCTGGAACGGGAGAGCACGGGAGATCAGATGCAGAAGTTACCAGAACAACATCCAGGGTTCCTCATTCAGCCCCGGGGGCTGGGTTTTATTCCACCCCCCCAGTTCCCAAGATCCAGCCCACCGCACTCTACCTGGACTGAGAGCGTGAATAGGATCGCGACCGAGAGCACGAGCGAGATCGTGACCTCGAATAGGAGCCAGATGATTTTGAAGATCGCGAATTGGACCGGGAGGATGAGCGACCTCGGCTTTTAGACCGACTGCGAGAGCGAGAAGGCCCACTGCACAGATAAAAGCAGAGAAACCCAGTGAAACTCCGGGGAGAAGCACGAGAAATGCAAATATACCTCTGATCAAATTCAAATTACACACAAGCTCTGTATTTCTGGAGACAATCCAGTGAAAACTTGAGTGTGGCAAAAACTATTCTCTGCAGATTAGACAGAGATTCCAGCCAGCTGAAACTCAGCTATTCCGTCAGCGCGGCACAGACTTTCCCTCTGCATTTAGCCCAAGGTTTTCCTAGCACCTTCCCCACGAACAGCACGCATCAGAAGGCAGCAGCCAGGATCTCTCACCTATTCCTCTTCTCCTGACCTTTCCTCCGCCTCGCTCTCATTTTAGCTCTGAAGAATTCGTACAGTCCATTCTGCTCCCAGCCTTCACTGCAATACATCAACCACACACAGAACCGGCATCTGTAAAACTCTACTTTGATCAACGGAGACGTTCAGGATTTCCGCTAGATTTTGTAGGGAACAAAGGGCCTGGGCAAAAAAGGTCTCACAAATCTCAGCGTAAGGTCAAACCGCGTGTGCAGTTTAAAATACAAGAGCACTAATTTCAGCATTAGAAGAACCAAGACACAGGTGAAGGAAGAGAGAGGCACTTCGTGGTTTGAGACAGCTTCTTAGGGCATTTTCCTTACCATATCGTTAGCTATACCTACTCTTACCTGTTTCTAGGCCTGTCATGAGATGGTGGACTATAAAATGCCTCAACCGCAGCCAGTAGTCTCTCACTGGGGGGCATTGGGGGTGGAAGACGTATATCTTTAGGATCTAAAGGTTTATACTCATGATCTTCAAGCTGCCGGAAACAAAACAAATTACATTCGTGTCATGTGTCATGGGGTGGCTCCCTGAAGAGATAAATATAGATATAACTGTGTAGGGACCTCGCATTTCACTACTGGATAAAAAATGGTCCAGAAATAAGGACTCTGCCGATGACCCGATGCTTTCTCGTGCTATCACTACCACTTTGGGTTCTATGAGAAAAGCAGCACTACGCATGCTGCAGCATTAACTGGATCGCCAGGTAGATAAAATGCAGATCTCATCTGTCCACCTTTGTGGTAGCGGTGGCTGGATGGAAGCCTGGCAAAAGCTGGCGCATGCCGAGCGTAACACAGAGTTAGAGATGGAAGAGACCTATCTGTTCACCTCAAACACAGAACGCAGAAATGTACAGATCCCCAAAGATGCTGATACAGACACATTTCCTGTTCTCTCTCATTCTTTGTTTGTGTATGTAACATTAGTGTAGCAAAACATCTTTGTAAGAAAGAACTCCGAATACCAAAAACTAGTACACAGTGGCCACATCAGAACTGCAAGGTCCCTCTGGCCATCCGAAAATCACTGGGGATTTCTATTTTCTAGAAACGGGGGTAAGATTTTCACGAGTAAATTAGCCTTTCACATATAGAGCTCAACCAGCTTTCACTGGCACGCAACACAAAAATGTTACCATTTTCACTACCTTCTCCCCCCGCTCCTGCCCTTGTATTACCCTACAACAACTCTGGCTAACGGTTGCCAGATGGAAGGATTTGAAACAATAAACGTCCATGTTAAACTGTCCCTAATACTGACCAGGGGATTTTGATCTTTTAATCCTACTCGTCAGGGCCCATCGCAAGCACTTACTTTCACAAGCGGAGCCATCAGTCCAGCAGGAAGATCAAAGTAGGGAACGTTTGGCACCAGACTAGGATCATCGTGGTTCATGTGAGGGGGGCCTTGTCGCCGCATGTGAGGAGGCTGCCCATTAAATCCATGCGGGGGAGGCCCGAAGTCAGGGTGCTGCGGCCCTCCCCAGGGAGGATGCTCGCTGATTCCAGGATGAGGCAATCTGTGACCAGGATGATGATGAGGAGGTCCAATTTCTGCAGAGTGGGAGGGTTAAAATGTTTTATTTAGCTATAGAGAAAGGAAGGCAATCAGAGATGTACTTCGATTAGTGCAAGTATCCTAAAAACCAATCTTGGCACCCTGAGCCTTGCAGATCCAGAAAAGCAACAGAACGGAAGAACTAGAGGCTGGCTACGGGTCCACGTTCACGAATATCTTGCGGTGCATCTCCCACCCTGGCCACAGCAACTGCTCTCACGACAACAGGATACTTTAACCCTAAGCCACTCCTTACTTTGGGACATACTGTGGTCAAAAAGTACCACAAGAAAGATACGCTCAAGAACAAAAGGTTTTAGATGCAGCAGGGCAGCTACCGGTGGGATCTATTTCTGAAGCCTAAATACACAATCATGGCTTAGCACGGACCTGTCATTAGTTCTGTCTCTATACCAAATCAACACATATAAAGAAATAAACACGGCAGGAATTAACTCACATGAGTAGGTGACAAGAAAATACTTTGATTAAAGAGGCGTTTCGAGAAGAGGTAGAGACAATATCCTGTTAAAATAGAGAAGTGAATGACATCCATCCAAGCCCTGATGGACGAGCCATCTGCCATGAACGCCAGGGTACCCTGCGGAACTCTTTGCACTACACAGAGAGAAACGCAAGACTGAAAATCACCATCTTCTGCAGCAGGACCAGCAGTTTGTCCAGGAAAAGCCATTATAGTACTGGCCGAAGATTGGGCAGCAGCTATTTGCCTCGTCTTCATCAGAACTTGAACACAGTCTGCGCTGTCATTGCTTCACCGCTTTCCTAACTTCAGCCATCTGTTTTAGTAGATCCCCTCCTCCAACAACTTTTCATGAAAAAACAGATGTTTTGGATCACCACTACAATCCAAAACAGAGCATCTTTTCTGAGCTTAAACCTTAATTTCCTCAGGACAAGAAAAGCTCTTCTCCCTCCTCCCTACCAGAACTCTTAAAAAAACCAACCAAACAACAAAACCAAAGAAAAAGAAAAAAAAAAAAAGAACAATCTCTACTGGAGAACTTAATCACAATCCTAAATATATAAGCTCTAATTCATTGGTTTTCAATGTTTTTTGGACTTGGGGAATTGAGATTCTTTTAAGCTTAAAATAACAACTCCTACACGGCAACATAATTGCTCTTTTAAGTGGCTTATCATACAGAACCACAGCGATCTTTAGACTTTACACTGATAAGGATCATTCCAGAATAATCATAACTTCTGCATGTGAAACAGAAACTACATCGGGGCAGCTCTGTACCAGACTTCACGAGGGAGCCGCAGCCAAATCCGAGCCACAAAGGCCAGGCAAGCAGTGCATTGGCTACACGCTCCGACACCCCCGTGCTCCAGCAAGAGAGCAAACCGAACGAGAAGGAGAACTGGAGGTAAGGATCATTCCGTCAGACGCTACCGAGCCACGCAACATTGCGGCAGATAATTAGAGAGCTTTTCGGTAAAAATAAAGAGAAGAAAAGAAGGGCATGGATGAATGTATGCACAAGAACAAATGCTTCCAGCCTGGCTTCCTCTAACTTCCTCCATCTATGGAGGGCACAGCTGAAAAGCCCTCACCCGTGGCCTGACGTGCAGCAGATCGAATTTACAAGCGAAAGCTGCTTCTCACCTTTGAGCTTACTATTTTTAAAGTGAAATAGTCACAAAAGGGGTGCCTGTAGAGATGCTGACTCGAGTTTGGATTACAATTTCTGGTTATCTGCATCCTTTAGGGAAGGAAGACTCAAAAAGCAAGGAAGCATCTATCTGTATTTCCTACCGAGTTGTTAGCAGCAGCTTCCCAAACCCCCAAACTCAGCATTTCTCAGGAAAACCACAACAGTCCACCAAGAATAAGCTGTCACCCCAAAGCACTAAATAATTTGGTAATGGCAATCAGCATCGCAACATAAGAAAACCTGGCCTGGTACACACTTTACCTTGAGGAAAATCCCCCTGGGGGTAATCAAAACGATGAGGATAAGGAGGCCTTTCAAAGGGATGGCGAGGTGGAAAATCATCCTGCATGAAGCGAGGTGGAAAGCGGTTGAAATTATGCGGATGCGGGGGCTGGTTGAATTGGGGATGTTGCTGATGTGGAGGAAATGGGCCTCTGAAGTGAGGTGGCCGCTGCATTCGAAATGGAGGTTCCCTTTGACCCCCACCCCATGGAGGTTGTTCATGCTGGTTGTTCCACGGTGCTTCAAACTGGTTGTTCCAAGAAGGATCGGGCTGGTTGTTCCAAGGTGTCTCTCGCTGATTGTTCCACCCTTGATCTCTCTGTTCGTTCCACATTCCTTCATGGTTGTTATTCCACGGAGGACAATGAGGTGGTCCCTAGTGGTGAAGAAAAGAAGTCTGGTCATTAGGCTACAAAAATAAAAACCGCAATAAAAGCAATCTACCTTTTTAAAGTAAATATAGCCCATAGGCAACACGCCCAAGTGAAAGAACTTTCCGAATGCAAGGTCTGAACAACTGCAGCTTCAGGGAAAAGACAGGAAAAGACCAAACTGTTACCGAACCAAACAGCTCTGTACTCAAGACAATACTTCTTGTTCTGCTTGTTCACAGGGAAACTCTGATGGCTGACAAATACAATTTATACTTTGCCTTTAACTGGGCTCAGAATGAGAAAGCTTGGCATTTGCATCTGGATTTATAACTTTCACAGCTTTTCACCACGCTTCTACCTCCAAGATGGTCATTCTGGACCTCCACCTCCCTCTACATCTTGTTTCAGAACAATATTTCTTACCTGTTGTTGACCCCACGGTGCAACAGGGTGAGGCTGGTCAAACCAGGGTGGTTTATTTGGAGGAATCTGATCATGAGAGCCAGGGCCACGTGGTCCACCAGAGGCAGGATCCTGCACTCCAGACCCTGTTGTGTCGTACTCTGTAGAACCAGCTAGAGGCAGCTGAGATTTACCATCATCTGAAACAAATTGGAGACTATTATAAGCATCCAGGTCACATGCAGTTAATAAAACACCAGCACGCCTACAACAGGCTCCATCTGAATTTTGTTGGATGTGTAAACATTCTGCAGAAATCTGTTACTGGGAGAGAGGGTTTCTGATCCGTTTAACATTCATCTCTCTGGTTCTTTTTATATTCCAGCATCAGACCATGCCAGCTGCAAGCCTCCAAACAGTTTCAGGCTTTTGCCTGAACCAAACCAGCACAGCACAGTACCTCGCTACTAAAAAAGGAGCAAGAAAAAGTCTCACAACGTTGCCACCCACTGATTTCTGCACAGGAACAGGTTCGTACCTGCTTGTGTAACTGGAGCAGATGGTGGAGCCGAGGCTGGTGCGGCCGTGGGGGCTTGAGGGGGGGGTGTTGATTTCACCTCGTTCTCTAGTGGTGGTATTTGTATTTGTTGCTGCTGCTGCTGTGTTAAACTGTTTACAAACTCCTCGTGTTGAGTTTTCAGGTTCTGTATCTGCTGTTGGAAGGCTACTTGTACAGGCTGCACTACCGTTGCATACTCAGTGATCAAATTTGCCTGATAAAATGAGATAAATTAAGAAGAACAAGTTAACGCCGTACCTAAACCGGTTATCCTATCTGCTCATTCAGAATCTCCCAAATTGCTCGCCACCCCTGTGGCAGGTTGACCCTGGCTGGACACCAGGCACCCACCAAAGCTGCTCTATCACTCCCCCTCCTCAGCTGGACAGGGGAGAGGAAACACAATGAAAGGCTTGCAGGTCGAGATAAGGACAGTTTAATGACAGCAGAAGCAAAGGCCGTGCACGGAAAAAGCAAAAGGAAAACAAAAAGATTTTATTCCTACTTCCCATCAGCAGCGATGTCCAGCCACCCCCCGGGAAGTGGGGCCCCAGCACGCGTAGCGGTTGCTCCAGAGGATGAACGCCATAAAAACAACGAATGCCCCCCGCTCCTCCTTTCTCCTAGCGTTTATCACTGAGTGGACGTCATATGGTATGGAACATCCCCGGGTCAGCTGTCCTGGCTGTGTCCCCTCCCAGGAGACAGCCTCGATGCTGCGCGAGCACCGCTCAGCAGCAGCCAGAACACCGGGGCGTTACCAACGCCCAGCTAGCGACACAAAGCACAGCGCCACGGGCTGCTGGGGGCAAATTAACTTCACCTCAGCCAGACCCGACACAACCCCTCCCAAGAAATGCAAGAGAACGCAGGATAACCTGCTGGCAGAAGAACCCAGTCACGCCAGGAAGCCCTGTGAAGATTTCCAAAATATTCTCTGCAGGCTAGAATCCTCCGTCTGTACTAATGCCTAGCTTTCAAATACAGCTAAAATCAACAGCATTCATTATTAATGCTAAAAATGAATAGTTCCTGCTGCCACAACAATTTTTATCCTTAGTGGATACAATTTAAAGCTATGGTTTCTTTAGTTTCCGTTTTACCAAACATTCATTTCCATAAAAAGAGAACACACTATCAAATACGTATGACTGTAGTAGTTACAAATGCAAACAGACTTTCCGGGATCGTATCAGCAGCCGGATTATTGAATGTTTGAAATAACATGGTTATGTTTTACATTATTTTTGTAATCCCTTGTAAACAACTTCAAGGCGGGGGGAGATTAATATTTACCTTTCAAAAGAGGAAAATTTTTCCTAAATTCATTTTCAAAATATTTACATTAATAAGAAAAGTGTTATTTTGTGGCTAACCTGGTACTGGCCAAGTCCAAGAGCCGGGCTCTGTAACTGCTGAATAATTGACTCATCAAAGTACCCATTTTTCTCCCATAGTTGAAGAAGCTGCATAAATTCAAGAGTGAAAGGTTTTTAGAAGTGATGAACAATAAAAGAAAAATTGAAGCACAGCATTTTTACATCTCTAGCTTTGTCAAAAGACCTAGGATTTCAGCACTGGTCTTTGAACCACCGAAGATTCAGATGCATTCATTGTTACGATAACTTTTAAATAAAGCCTAGGTACTTTTAAGTTCTAGTTTAAACATGAATTAAAGCACAGCCTGTAATAGACTATATGAAGACAATCACACTAGAAAAATCTCAGTGGTCCTCTTCCATCCTCATATTTGTGAATTTGCCTAGCGCTAACCTAACGAAGCCAAGCATACAGTTAAACCAGGACCAGATACTCACTCTGGCAATTTTCTGTTGCTTATCCTCCTCCACTGCTAGAAAACTGGTACAATAAATAGGCACAACCACCTTCTGTAAAGCAGCCAGGAGATCTCGTGCTTGCTTCCGCTGGCTTCAAAAAAGGAATGGGAAGAAAAGAGTTACACTATAACACTAAGAGCATTGAAATATTCAATTCATCCCAACTTCTGCTATACTAAAAGTACTGGACTCATAAAATAGAGAGCTCCCTCCTTTACATTTTTACTGTAAAGTCTTGTCTGGAGGGAAAATACAAAAATGATAAAAGCTGAATTTGATTATTAAAGCACTAGATCTTTGTGCCAGCTATGGACATCTTAAAACAGCTGCTAAAAATAACAAACACATTAAAAATAAAAAGTGACTAGTCAAACAATGTGTCTAGTGGAGAGAGACTTCACCAAATTAATCAAAACATCAAACTGAAAACCACAATTTAATTCTCACCAGTGATGCAATACATCATTGATTAAGTAGATTAGATGCAACCGAAGCTCAAAGTGAGCTCCTTCTGCCGTTATACGATTCCGCAGGTGCCCAGCCATCAGCTCACAGTGTGCAGGAGATTTTGCATTACTAAACATCCAGTTCTTGCCAGCCTTAGAAAAGCAAATTTAAAATATTTTAAGTTAGTCTAATGTGTTCACACCATATGGACTTCCTAGGACTCTGAAATAACTGCAAGAAGGGAACTTTTCAACTAACAGCTGTCATCTTACCTACCACACCACACAACAGCAAAGCTGCTGTTTACCATACAGACAATCTCAAAGTTCAAATTATGCGTAATTCACACCACCACCAAATAACTGCGCAGATTTAGATCACTTACTGAGATTGCATCTTTCGTACAAGTGTCAATTATTGGCTGCAACAAGTTGTCAAATTCATTCATATCTAACTGCGTTTCCTCCAAAACTTTTTGCATTTGTTGCTCAATTGCAAGGGCTACTGCTGATGTGACTTGTTCCTGAAAGAAGAAGAAAAAAAAAGAAAGAATTATATTACATCCAACATTCTTTTAAAGAACTAAGTTGCTGTATCCCTGTCCTCCTAGCCATAAGTAGCTATCTTGAAGACCAAGACCTTTTACAAGCAATGTGACCATATATAAATGTTTCAGTTATTTGTTTTTGAGAAGAAAAGACTCTCTCATTCTTCAGGAAAAGTCCAGTTCATTTGCACCTCTAAAAATCTCTCCATCATGAAAAAAAAATTGCAGGAAGCTCCTAAATGTATAGGACATAAACCAGGCATACTGCTTTCCTCCAGGAACTCTTCAGTTCGGTTCCCAGTAGCTTTAACAGCAAAACGTTGCCTGCAAAAACCAACTGGTTCCAAGTAGGCAGTTCCCTTCCAGCCCTAATCAGAATCCACCTTAGAATACTACAAGCTGGAACGCCTTGCAGTTCCCAGCAACCTGCAGCATTAAACAAAGATTAAAGCAATCACAATTTGTTCCACTCTGCAAACCAACAAGGTTTTTCGTATAGTGAATAAACGGTTTTAATCAAAGATCGATCTTGCTCGCACATCAGATACATTTGTTCCAAGGAGATGACAGCAGTTGCCACAGAACAAAAATAAGCAAAGTAACACTCCCTTCTCCTCACCCACACGCGATGCCGCCACCACTGGTCAGAAGGAAACCTTCCTCTCCCCCTTCACTCCTCATTTTTACAGCCACTGGCAGTCTAGGATTGACCAGCTAAGTGCTTATCTTAAACCAACCTGTCTCATAGCAAGGAGATGCTGCTCCTGCTGCTGCAGGTTCCACTGACTCTGCTGGATAAGTTCCTCCACGGAAGGAGTGCCCTGCGGAGCCGGGATGGGTGCAGCCGGTGGGAGAGACGGTTGTGGCAGCGGCTGGATCTGTGCGGTAGCCTCGATATCTTGACTTTGCTTGCACAACACTATCAGACAAAGTAAACTTTTAAAGTAAGCCTCAAAGGAATCTGCTACCACCAGCCCATACACAGAAACCATGCTGGTTCCGAAACAGACCCTCGCTCTTTAGATAACTGCTTAACACAAAATGAAAATTGTGCAGTCGAGGGCGGACGGTGCAAAAGAGGAGCATCAGCAACTCCTTGCGCACTTCGAAAGGAATGACTCCAACACAAGAGCAGCCCCCGGAGCTGCTGCGCCGGGCCGCCCTGTTCCTGAGGGCCCTCCAGGTGCTGAACTCCGTCTCACCGCGGCGCCGGTACCCGCCGGTAGCTGCGGTGCAGCCCGGCCTACCTCCAAACCCACAGACGGGGGGGGCGTGAAGAGCCGCGGGCGGGGCTCAGCCAACTACCTGGAGCTCAGAGGACAGGAAGAGGCTGCAAACCAGTCCTGGCGGGTCAGAGCGGGGCCAGGAGGGAGAAAAGTGGCTCCGCCAGCCGGGGCCGGGAGCCAGTGGCCGCGGGGGAGGGGAGCAGGGCCCGCCGCGGCCCTGCCGGCCCCGAGCCGCCGGCCCCGCACAAGCCGCGGGCCCCACTCACGCTGCTGCTGCTCCAGGGCCAGCTTGTACTTGTAGTAGCCGTAGAAGTCGCCCCCGAAGAGGAAGGAGAATTTGGGGTTCTCCTTCTGCTTCTCCATCGTCATCTTCTCGAACTCGGGCCCGTTCCGCGCCACGAACTGCGCCAGCTTGTCGATGACATTCCGCAGCTCCTGGTCTGTGGGGAGGCAGCGCCGTCAGCCCCCGCCGGCCCCGCCCCGCTTCCCCCCCGCGCCCCCCCCCGCCCGGGCCGCGCTCACCGTCGGGCGGCAGCGGCATCTCCATGGCTGCGGGACAACGGGACCGGGCCGCCGCCGCTAGGCCGCACCGGCCGGAAGTGCCGCGAGACGCCAGGCGGCGGGCGCAGCCGCGCTTTACGGCCCCCCGTCGCTATGGAGACGGCGCGCGGCGCAGGGCACGTGCGGCCGTTTTTTCTCCGCCCTCCCGCTGCCGCGGGCGGGACGAGGCGCCCTGAGGGGGGGCGCGGGCCCGAGCACCGGTACCGGTACGGGCCGGCCCCGAGCCCGCGGGTAGGCCCAGGCCCAGGCCGGGCCGTGCGAGGGCCCGCGGGGCAGAGCCTCAGGCCGCGAGGCGCCCTGAGGCGGGGCGCGGGCCCGGGCACCGGTACCGGTCGGCCCCGAGCCCGGGGGTAGGCCCAGGCCGGGCCGTGCGAGGGCTCGCGGGGCAGAGCCTCAGGCCGCTCTGGCAGCGCCGCAGGAGCCATCTCGGCTCCTAAGTCGCCCTTCCTCGGCGCCACGCCGCTGGCGGAGCGGGGCTTGCACAGGCATCGCCCGCGCCGGCCCCTGAAGGAGAAGCTGCTGCTGCGGTGCAGTGTGCAAGACCTTGCCCGCTCCCACGCAGCTCCCCGGTACCTGCAGCAGCGCTGCCGGATCGCTCCAGTTCGAGAATAACATGGTTACTTTTAAAACACCGCGTCCAAGCTGCAATTCAGTTGCCAGAAATTAATAGAGAGCATTAAAAGAAAGCGTGTCATCTACCATCTGTTTCATCTCTGGGGACAATCCATTGCAGCAGCACTTAAGTTACGTACACCGTTGGCATGGTGTAAAAAGGAGCATGGATGTGCAGTACAGAGCAAACTGAACTTAAAATATACTTGCTAAGGAAAGAAAGCACAGATGCTATGCAGGGACATTTTAAGTAATACTTAAGCACTGTTGCTGTCCTTAAGTGACTTCATTTCTTCATGCAGTTAAAACTGCAATGTTCAAATAGTTTCTGGTTCTTACCTTAACTTTCCTTTTGCACCTGATAGTCCATTATCTTTCAAAATGGGATTAAAAACACACCACATTTACATACCTGCTGGATTCAGGAAAACATTCCTTCAAAAGCAAGGCGCTGATCTGAGCAGCTTCACACTCCAGTCAAGAGGTACAAGGCATGGCAGAAATCGCTCAACTCCCTCTACTTACACGATTCAAAAAACCCCACAAAAACCCACCAGACTTGAAGACCATTTATAGAAGAACCAGACATCAAAACTCAACATGGGGCCCAAATAATTTTGGTGTCTTAATTTTAGAAAAAACTGAATCTACAAGTGGAAGTGATCATCTGGGAATCACGAGGCCAGAAGCAAACCTGAGGATCCCAACGCTCACCTGGAGCTGTAATCACTATCTTAACCATCTTAACTATCTTAACTATCTTAATCTTCAGGCATTAAATTACACTTCACAGGATTTCCAGTCACACAGATAACACTCACAGACATCCTCACAAAAAGGCAGAACTTTTTATTCTTAACAAGACATACCATGAAGACCCCACTATATTATCTACAGAATAGAAAAACTCAGACAGACAGATGTTTCCATGTATCCAAATAACAAACACACAAAAAAGAAAAAAAATAAAATACAGACTCTGATCATGATTCTGCATCACTCTGCAGTCCTGGAAATTAGCACAGATCCCAGAAGACCAGATTAAGTTCAAATCTTAGCTCATACTTAAATTTTTTTTTACGAAACTTATCAAGATTCCTGCCGCCGCCTTCCATCCCAACACAAACGTTACTGCTCTGCACGTTGGAGCCCACGCAGTCACCGTCCGGGCCGCGGCGTTCCTCAGCACGCCGCAATGGTTTATCCACAAAATGCCCCAAAAGCTGCGGTTACCTGACAGAGGCGTCCGCCAGAAACCCTCCGAGCGCCTGATTTATTTTAGAGAGGAAAGAGTCCCAGTACCTGGGAGTCACCAGTGTGGTTTCTTCCCGCCATCCATGAGGGCTCCCAGCTCCAGCAGCAGCGTCCACAGGCTGGAGGGGCGCATCGCAGGCAGCCCGGCTGAGGCACGTCCAGAACTCCACAGAGCGACGCAGGTGAGATAAGAAGAGGAAAACAATACAAAAGTGTTCATTTGCTTAAGTGCCAGGTTTCATACAGTAAGGAGGGCAGGGGTTTTTTTGGTAAAACCACCCATATTCACATCAATTTAGAGAGTACCGACATTAAAAAAAAACAAACAAAAAAAAGACGGGTGGTGACTGCCACCTGCATATTTGCACTTGCACACCTACATAACGTGATGGTATCATACCTCTCGGATCTCGGGATTAACAAATTTGTTTTACCGGCCTGTACCATCACCACAAAGATATTCCAGAATTATTTTTAACAGCTTACAACGTGGTTCAGAAATGGAAGCCTTAGAAAAACAAAACTTTCCCTTTATTTATATTGCACCTTTTTCACAAATAGCTACATGGCAGAAGTTTCTTCTGCTGCAAAATGCTACATCAGAAAAAACGTGGGTTTGAACACACATGAGAAAGAAAAGGTCTTGAGCTTCAGGAATCAGCATGAGTTGACCCCAAATTACCAACACTGTTTTTACAAATCACTGTACACCTACAAAGCCTAAGTATTGCCTCCATTTTATTTAGCACTCGGGTATTTAAAAAACACAAGCATTTTACCAGATGATAAAGATGCTCCAATCACTACTGGGTACTAAAATTGAATCTGCAAAGGAAATATTTCCAAGAGATCTTCAAAGAGCACCAAATACTCTATGGAACCATCAACAGAAAACCCACATGCAGTGGGGAGAGATCGGTTCCTTTCACACTGGTATTTCTAGAACTACCCAGGACTGTTTCGGGAAGAATTTCCCAATTTTGTGATGTATTTACATGTATGTTAGAAATGCACAACGGAAATCAAAACATTTCTAAGGATACCAGCGACTAGTGTCCTAACACTAGTTACAGCATCCACGTCATCGTAGTTTCAGTCCACGTAACCATCCGGTGAGGTATCACACCCAAAACATTAATCTGATTTCTCACAAGTGGCCATTACGACTAATGTATGGCACTCCCAAAGCTTCCTGCAAGGAAAAAACCCAAACCAACCCCCTTCGCTTTGATTTAATAACAGGGTCATTATACACGATTGTCTAGATATGCCCTTTTTATTCCAGTGTTTCCATACTTTCTACAGACCTATGTACATAGTTAAATATGTCATTAATTTACAAACCATGTTAAAACAAACGTTTCACCTTACCAAATGAAATCTTGCAGCGGTCCAAGATTAAAATATATATTACAACAGTATCAGAAACTTCCTTTACCTGAATGTGGGCAATATTGCTTAAGGACTCGGATTCAGGTACTCAGCAAAACCACCTCCTGTAACCGATTCACTTGACTGTTTTAATTATATGTTCTACCATACAAAACTATCCCTGTTGACCACAGACCTGAACTAGAAGAGCGGGAACGCTGTCAGGCAGTCTCCAGGGAAGAGATTCACTCTCTGGGCCCTAAATTGGTGATTTTGGGGCAGTGCCTTTTTGCTCTGCAAGTACAATGGTTTTGTTTCAGAGACACAGCGAGGCTGCGAGCCCAGACCACAATTTGGGACAAGGTATTTTCAACAGCAAGCCCTCACCTCCTGCTGTACTCTTGACAGAAAAAGCTGAGCTAAAGACCTGCCACAGGAAGTGTGCAGCGCAAGCGTTCTCTGAAAAGAGCTGCAAAAAAGATCTGGTTAAAAGGAAATCATCTAAATATATTTAATAAAGCCTCTGATCTGTGAATAAAGTATGCGGAGCTTTATTCCGAGTCACGCTTCAAGTTGTATGAAGACAGTACAGTGGCAGACATACTAGGAGATGTACAGCTGAACCCGTGCTATGCCTGGACATCCCTGGGGCCCCACTGCTACCGTTTGCTGGTATTGCTCCCCTGTGAAGTAGGGAAGAATCATCTCCATTTTCCAAATGGGAAACTGAGGCACAAAGAACACAATTAAGCGTTTGCAGGAGTCTAACAAGCGAGCTCCCTTTGAAAGCAGCTGGAGAACTTCAGCCCCTCTTAAAAATCTCAGCCTAAATATCTCATCGTCAAATCAGTCTTTTGCAGAGCCAGTACCTAATCCAAGTCCAGAGTCCACACAATCCTTTTTACATGTACGTAAAAGCACTTAAATATTAGGGAGCGAGTCTTAGAAATACACGTTTTGCACTTTCCCATATTAAAAAGAAATAATTATACATAAATTAATACTGGAACAGGCAAAAGAAATTTCATCGGAAAGAACGCTTTTCCTCATTATCTTGTTCTCGTTAACCTGGGTTAGGGAATAATCTATTTAATAATCTATTTAGATTTTCTAAACTAAAAGCCCAAGTTCTAAGCTAGCATGAACAGATTCAACTCCAGCCAAGCCAAGGAAGTTCTGCTCACAAACATTAGCAGCATATTTAACCCATCTCTGAAGTTTCAGGAGGACCATTTCCTCTTTTGGTCTACATAACTACCTCCGCAGTCAGCCAAAAGAATAAGATCAGGTTGACTTTGCACTTAAAAATAAATTCTTTATTATCCAGAAAGGAGCCAAATCATCATCTTGCATGACGGAAATGGTCATTTTTAAAGCAATAAATAAGTGGCAGGAGTGTTCCGTACCACACCCTAAATTTTGTCACCAGTATCTAATACCTCTCTAGTAAAAACATGATACTTACACTATCAAAAATCTCACTGTACAACAGCTTTTCTGTTAAGGAAAGAAGGCCCCTAAAATCGGCTTTTGCTAAAGTAATAAGAATAACAATCTGATTCAGCGAAACCCAAGTTCACCTGGTTTCATTCCCTTCATGCACAAACACAGTATCTGACGCACAACAATCAACTTGTCTAGAATTAAGTACGGTCATTTATACTAACTGCATCGGTTCTTGACCATAAATTATCTATTTACTGCTGATTCAAATAGTTTTTTCTTACCAATTTACTATTCGAGCTAGGGGAGTTGCAGGAACAGAGCAGGATACAAAACTGAACTTCTTTCAGCAGAAAGTAGAAGTCAGGCTAAACGCACACAGCAACTCCAACAGCAGTAATTAAGAAACTTAAAAAACCAATTAGGGGCTAAAAAGATAGACTTAAGAAACAATTAAGAATGATGATTATTCAAATTAATGCATTCATAATATATGAATCATATAAGAAAGCATAATTTATGCATAACACTGAGAAGAAAACACCTTAAACCTTTCAATTTCTAAAGCAACAAAAGAGTTTTGTAACAACAGGTGTGAAGCAAGTAAAAAAAAAAATCATATTATTCCAAACACTTTATTTGTGAAGGTGTTTCCTGTATTGCCAAGGAAGAGCAATGTCTCGAGTTGCAGGACTACATTATTCAGCAAACAATTACGACCTTAAGCTCCGTTTGTTGGTTATCTACAGTGGCTGGGACAAGTGATTTTAGAGAACTCTGTTTCTCTATGCCTGAAGTACACGTCTCGAGGAGATCACCCTTTCTACTGTCTACCCTTTCAGAAACACTTCTGGTTTGTCATCAGAAACTGAAGGCATAGGCACAAAAGTAATTAATACCCACATGAAGCTTCGCAGTTGCTCGAGATGAATTCAGGTCTACCTATCTGCAACCGATACACGTAAGTCAATCCTCCTCAAACAGACAAATCCTGATAAGCAGAAGTACGCCTTAGTTCCACTTCTTTCTGAACGTTGTCACCTAAGTATCATTAAAACATACCAGAGAACAAATTAAAGGTGATGTTACCAGCGTGGAAACAAAACACTGGCCAGAATTTAGCTGCCAAAGGAACAATCAGTTGACAGACTCTGAAAAGGAGCAGGGGCAGCAGAGATTCGGAGTTTTGTACGTGCATTTCACAAGAGCTACACTGTGCACTTAGTTCCAGTGTCAGATCTAGCCGTTTCACGTTTAAAGGTCTGCTCAGCAGAAGCTGGAGGTCTGTACCGCTTTCACTACACATGCATCTTCCCTTCTGCAAAACCTGTACAATAAAATGGCTTTACATTCATGGATGTACTAAAAGTTTCTGATAATGTTGGGGACACCTTGATATCACAGTCTATACCTGTTTGCCAGGATTCTATATATCAAAACGATTTAAGTTGTAGGTAGTTGGATAGTTTTGCCGGTTATACTGGAAGTGGTCTGCTAAGATATTGGTTCGACCATACTGATAGTCTCCGTGTTGTGCAAATGCCGCAAGTCCGTTCTGAGACTTTTCGGGAGTGTTTCGATGCCGGTCCAAATTCACAAGGTCTCCAGTTGTAACTGGAAGTAGCTGCTTCTTTGCTTCTTGGTTTGCATCATATTTTGTCTGGGAAAGAAAGAAAGAAGGAATGTTTTTCTTAGATATCACCTAACATATTCACGTACCTAGAGAAAAGCACACAGTTTTACAATTACACTACTATCTGTGCCCGTTAAGAGTCTTAAAATATTAGTGACTCCTAATAAAAACGTCATTCCTCTCACATGCCAAATCTGTAAGCTGCTCTTTTGCTCGAGAGATTTGAGTGGCTTACTTCCCCACCTTCATTTTCAAGAAAATATTAAGATCAAAATTTAAGTTTGTTAGAGACCTAACAGCTGGCCTGACCCAAGCACCCGAGTACGTCGCTCAGGTGACACACAGACCTCCTCTGCGGTGACGCTTTACGCCACGCGTTCTACGTTTTTGTTCTGCTAGCTGTTAACGTGTCGTACAAAAAAAATCATTCAAAGCTACTAGACCGTTTCAAGTGAGTTTCCTGAACAAACAAACAAACCGACCTCTTACCTTGTTATATAAGAAGACCCCTAAGATAGCCGTCATCATTCCAAGGACATTGGTGCTCGTCACCGGATTGCGAAGCATGATAAGGGACACCGTGATGACCATGATTCTTTTTGTGGCATTTGCGACAGAGTAACTTAGCGGGCTGATCAGGTTAAGGATACTGAAGGCAATGACATTCTGGGCAAAATTACAGAATCCACTGATTATAAGCAGCATCAAGGTCCAGGACCAATGAGACATTGTGCTCTGTTATAAAGACCAACAGTACAAGAAAAAAAATTATCTCAGGTTTCAGATAAGAGACAAAGGAACACAAATACAGCTTGAGTCACTTCTTACCTGCCTTTGACAGGGAAGAACATCGGCAACTTAACTCTAGCACCGCAGTGCGTTACATTACACAACTCCCAACTCCGAGAAAACATCTCTCTACGTACTCGCAACGTGTATTCTGCATCGTTCCTGTCTCCAGCTACTAACTCCCGAGATTTACGCTGTCACATAAGGGACCTCTCCTAACCCTGACGTGAAGTCTCACAAGAAACACAATCCTTGCCTTTTTATATTGTTTTGTGAAACAATTTGCAGGTATTTCACAACAGTTCCTTCCACGCTGATGAGCAACTACACTGAAACACTGAAGTGCACTTTTTTTTGTACAGGTGGTGTTTGTTTGCTAGGTTTTTTTTCCCTTTTCTTTCTTAATAGTGACCAGTTTCCCAAATACACCACTTACCAAGTCATTCTCTACTAAGAAGGAAGAAAGGTCTACCAAAACCCACGTGGGGATCATGAAGAACACAGCGTGGCACCCGAGTATGTTCAGCAACCGAAGATGATGTATTCGGGAATCTCTTAACACCTGACAAAAAACATCAATTAAAGAGCCTTTCTTCAGCTACTGCCCGCGATGTCAGCAGAGATTCAGGAGCCACGTAACAGTAACAACTTTAGACGACAGATAAATTGTGAAAATAAGCAAATACTGTTATAGTATGAATTTCCTATAAGGATGACCAAAGAAAAACAGATGTCCATTTGAAAAACAAGAGTTTCTTGAGTGGTGACTCTTAGTATTAACAAGATAGTAATACATTTAAAATGTTCTGCGAACCAGAAATCATTTTGTAACTACATCGATTCAAGACATACATTTTAACTTTGTTTCTAAGATTTCAAGGAATGCCTAGCGTTGACGCTGACTCATTCACTCCAGAGAAAGACTTTGATAGAGCAAGGTACATTAAAAGCTTTCAAATGAACCGTTAAATTTAAGCACTATCAAAATGTCAGCGGGAAAAAAAAATCCATGCTGAGGAGTAAAGAAAAGGCTCAGGATAAACTCTGAGTTCAGTGTAACAACTTTGACAGGTAGGAAGAGCTGTAAGGAACGGGGGTACAAAATAGCCAACCATCACTTTGGGCTCCTTTGCCTATAAAGTCAACTTAAAAAGAAAAAAAATATATATATATGTACTGGAAAATACCTACTGTCCTGCTAAAGGATGGTGCTACTGACCAATGATAGGAACAGCAAGACTATTACCTTCTTTGAGAAGATGTTTTGAAGTGAAAAACACAGAGTAGCAGCAAGTGCACTGATGAGTCCCCACATGTCAAAGGAAAGTTCCGTGACGGTGGCCAACAGGACACCAGTTATTATGGGGATCAGAGACAAGTACACCTGAAAGAGGAAGGGAGAGGAGTAGCTTTCATCGTCTAAGAATTTTCATTTTAACTAAGTTTATATGTACCACTGATCTGGGGAGGAAAGGAGAAGGAAGAACAAAGCAACAGAACCAGGGATCAACTTTTATACTATTGTACTTTGAGGAAATTAGGTGACTACAATACACACCGTAACAACTCCAGTGTACCCGAGAGCATCGCCTGGCCCAATGCTCAGACGTGTTTTCTTTACATTCACAGCAAAAGGAAAAGGAACTTGTAAAATCTGCATAATCTAATTTCAACCACAAAATTCCCCCAGCCAACCAAAGCCTGAGCTTTCCCGATCCCAGCCAGCAGAGCACACCACGAACATCACCAAGAGAAGAAACCTCAGCAAACCTGTCCGCACCTTCGTCGTCTGCTTTTCCTTCATTATGATCCGCGAAAGAAGAACCACCCATATTGGCATCGTCGCTTTTACTGAGAACGGAAAGAAAACGTTGGTGGGGATGCGAAGCTTGGGCCAACTCCATTAACCACCATCAGCAGGGGGTGAGTGCTGGGGACGGAGGAGGGGCTCGGGTCTGGTCCCACCAAAGCCATAACCTCGGCCCACGCGGTGCTGTGCCTCCTTGTCACCGTGCTGGGTGCTCGTACAAACGCTGGCTGGTTCTTGGAGCTCTGGGACACCGCACCGGGCACCCATAGGGGTACAGGACACCGCACCGGGCACCCACAAGGGGCACAGGACACCGCACCGGGCACCCGTAGGGGCACAGGACACTGCACCGGGCACCCGTAGGGGCACAGGACACCCACAGGGGCACAGGGCACCGCACCGGGCACCCACAGGGGCACAGGACACCCGTAGGGGCACAGGGCACTGCACCGGGCACCCACAGGGGGACAGGGCACCCACGGGGGGACAGGGCATCGCACGGGGCACCTGTAGGGGCACAGAACACCCACAGAGGCACAAGGCACTGCACCAGGCACCCACAGGGGGAAAGGGCACCCACAGGGGCACTGGGCACCACACTGGGCACCCGTAGGGGCACAGGACACTGCACCGGGCACCCATAGGGGCACCAGGCACCCACAGGGACACAGGACACTCCACCGGGCACCCACAGGAGCAGAGGGCACCCACAGGGGCACAGGACACCGCGCTAGGCACCCACAGGGGCACACACCAGGCTTCAGGTCACTGCAGCAGGCACCGGTACAAGCGTGCACTGGGGACCAGGACACCGCACTGGGGACCCATACAAGCACACAGCGGAGACCGGGACGCCCCGCTGGACACCCGTACGAGCACACACCGGGCTTCAGGTCACCCCACCGGGCGCCAGCATGAGCAAACGCCGGGCCCCGGGACACCCCACCGGGCCCCCGTACGGGCCCAACCGGCGCCGGGACATCCTCCGGAGCGCACACCGGGCCTAAGGACACCCCCCCGGGCCTCACCTGTGTGCGCGTAGGAGACCGGGACCCTCCAGAGCGAGACGTGCGCGGAGACGGAGGCGAAGTACTTGCCGAAGGCGAGCGGCAGGATGTAGCGGGGGTAGGCGCGGGGCGGCAGCTGGGCCGGGCCGGCGGGCGGCACCCGCCAGGCCCGCAGCAGCGGCGGCAGGAGCCCGCACAGCCCCAGGATGTGGAAGAGCGAGACGGTGACGGGCCGCGGGAAGCCGCCGAGCAGCAGCTTGTTCACCACGTTCCCGCCGGCGCTCAGCCCGTACCAGGCCAGGCACAGCGCCGACACCCGCGCCCCCTCACGCAGCGCCGGCCCGCGCCCCCCGCGCCCCGCCGCCGCCGCCCCGCCGCCCGCCGCCGCCAGCGGAGCCGCCATGGCTCCCTGCGCCGCCCGGCCGCCGGTGAAACGTCACCGCCGCCAACGCGTCGCTTCCTGGGGCGGGGCGGGGCCGGCGCGGGGGCCCCGCCGCCGCCTCAGCGGCTACGGGTGCCGGCGGGGGGCGCCGGGCCCTTCCCGCGCGTCACTTCCGCTGCGGCCGCCCCGGCGGGAGCCGCCGCTGAGGGGCCGCCGCCGCCCGCCCCGCACTCACCGCTCCTCCGGGCCCGCAGCGCTCCCGGCCCCGCGCCCCCTCCGGGCTCCCCCCCGCGGGGCTCTGCGGGAGCCGCTCGGTGGGACCGGGGGCCGCGGGCGCCGCACGGCAGCGGAAGGCTCCCGCCTCCAGAGCGGAGGTTAAGGCCCGGAGCCCGGGCTCAAGCCCGTTACTTGGTCGGGCAGGAGCCCCCCGCAGCACTGCTGCCTGCCCGTGCTTTAGCCTCGGCTCAGAGGCGGCCCCGCAGGTTAAAACAACCCAGGAGAGAGCGTGGCCTACAAGAAATGCACCCAAAAAATCTCTTTTCTGATCTGGTTTTACAGCACCAGCGTGCTCCTAAGCGGAAGGCAGGCTTTATCGCCGCGTGGCCGCTGAAGGCTGCCTCAGGAAACCAAAAGGGCAGTCGGCGCGGCGACTGAGCGAAGGTCACGTACTCGAGGCAGCGAGACAATTGTTCCTGACCTTTAAAACTCACTGAAGGAATAGGTAATGCTGGCTGTATTAAAAGATAGGCGAGTACCTGTCAAGCAGGAGGGGGCTCTAGAGCCTGCTTCATCCATGCAGTCTGTCAAAAGACATTTCTACATCATTAATGTACTTATAAAAACACGCACTTCGGGTAATGGCGATTCCCAGAAGATTTGCAGATGAGCCATTTCATGTCATCCAGTGACAAGAAAGAGATGGCAGTATATTAATTTAAGATTTTTGGATGAGAAGAATAAATTCTGTAAGGCAGTTAGGAGAAACCAGTAGCAGAGAAACTGAGTTCATGCAAAAATGAGAGTACACAGCAGATACGCACACGGTAAACTTCATTTGAACTTGTTTACAAAATTGACAAAAAAAAAATATCACCTTGTAAACTTATTCACATTTGTTGGAGCTCACAGAACTGGTTATACTCGCATGCTGAAATGAAGATTGTCAAGCCTCGTCTCACCCTGGATGACATCCAAGTGAGGTGACCCTTACAGCAGAAACAAACTCGGCATGGAACAAGATTTAAAGCTTGCATTGTGAGAGAATTTCCCCAGCGATTTTGCACCGCTAGGGAAAGGGCTGGCTCCAACGCCCGATGCGAGCATCGGCGCGGGCAGTTTGCTACCGAGAGCTGGATGCAATTTGAAAGCAGTGATGAACCTGGGGCATCGCCTCACCGAGTGTGGTCCACAAGGGCCATCGATTGCGTCAGAAATGTAAGCAGCGGAGAAAAGATGGGGTTTGTAACGTGCAACGTAATAGTCTCATTTCCTGAAATTTGCCCTATTTTCAAAGGCCTCAAAGAGCACGGACCCTGTTCCTAGGTAAGACCATTCAGGGAAAGAGGGAGAAGGGGCAGGGGGAGGTAAGATGCACAATATTTTTTTACATAAACAAAACCCAAGCATTTTCCAAAAGGACCAGCTTTTTAGCCCTCTACCATCAAATCTACCTTTCTGAAGTGCAGGATGGTAGCTTCCCCAACTCAAACACAGGGCTTGACCTCATCAACTGCAGGAGGACAAAATGGAAGTAAACTGAAAATATACTTGGAAACATTTTTTGGGAACCACTTTTTCTGGTTTCACTCTCAGATTTCAGAAATGGAAGCAAACAGACATCAGTTAAGATTTCTGAGACGCCCACACATTTCGATACCAGTCAGATCACAAAAGCAGTACTTTGAACAAGAATGACTCCAAACCAAACCAAACCTTCTCAGTTGTATCCCAGGGAATAAAGCAAGCTAAGGTATACCTGGCGAGGAACACCCTTTTCAAATCGTGTCAGAGCTTGACTCCGCTCTCAAGGGCAGGAGAAGTCTCGCCAAGGCTCTCCTCCGTAGAAGCGAGATCCAGCACAAACGGGTTAACAGAGTTAACATCACTAAACCTAGAAATATTTTTGGTATAGCGTCCCCTCCCCTCTTCCCCTGGACAGAAGCCCAGCACTGGGGACTGCAGAAAACAACTGGTCCCAAATGTGAAAGCAATTACAGTTAATAGAAATTCGCAGCTTTCTATACTGAACCAGGCTGCTTTAGAAAGCACTGTAACAATTAGGAATAACATATTACAAAGTTACCGAGCAAAAAAGATGAACTGCGATCTTTTTAGACGTTGAGGTACATTAACAGCAATTGGGTTATCAGTCTCCAGACCCTGGATGCAACCAGAGTTAAAAAAAAAAAACCACATCCAACCTGTGCGACTGAATACCACCAAGGTAGTTGGAAGACAGCGTGTGTATCCCTAACAGCCAGCTGCTCTCGACACTGTCGGGTGGGCTTCAGCTTCACCGCACTGCTCCGACGGATTCTCAGTGTCGATGATCGCTTAGCTGGTCTGAACTGCGCAAACTTGGAAAAAAATGAGTTAAGTATAAATAATTCACAAACTGTTTTGTGCAAATTTTTTTTATTTCCACATTTATATCACAATGTGTCCACTTAAAGGACCAAATAGCAAAGTTGCTCCCTTCTGCATCCCAAGAACACAGAAGTCTAGTTACTGTACATTCACTAAGGCTCTTTGTTTTTGCAAATTGCGTTTATGATGGATATCCATAAGGCAAACAATATCTAAAGGAATGGTAACAAGTATATTTCCAGCATACAAACAGGCTTCCTTTTTCCCTCTCACAGTACAGTTACAAACTTGTAGCACCCTCATTACATTTAGATTCTAGAAAAGGTGATTTTTCTTTTTTTTTTTCTTTTTTTTTTCCTAGAAGTTTGCAGGAAGGGAAAAGGAGGAAAAATATTTGGCTGGCTGGTGGTGGTGGGATCAAAAATATCGTTAAACATCTAGTTTTTGCAGCATTTCTCAGAGACTGGATTTAAACTGAAACCAGACTAAAATATGTGGATGCCTATGGAATGTTGAGCTGAAGCTGGTCTCCCAGCCTGCAGTGCAACACCTGCCGTTTAAAACCCAATCTCCGTACCACATGACTTTAAAAAATGCGATCATGTTCAGAGATGTGATACAAATAAAACTACAGTTTTTGCACATTGTCTCTCGAATATCTCACTGCCAAATAAAAACCCAAATCAAGTCAAATAAATAGATGCATATTTTGTTAAGGTAACTTCCACAATTTTCTCTGTACCTGCCTGTAATAAGATTCCGGCATTCAGAAAGTGCTGGAAATCCTCTTCACTTCTTGGGGACTAACACTTTTTTATAGCTGGCTCGCTATAGAGTTTTGAACTCAATTTATCAACCTTCGTATGCCTTCCTTTGCAATTGTTAGTAAACTGGTAGCAGCATTTCACAAAAGGAGAATTTAAAGGAAGGAGCCGTGAAGAACCAGCTCCCTCACACCCTCTGCTCGTTGGGCCTGTTTGTCCAGGACGGGAGGCTTTCTCCGTCTTTAAGTGGCATAGCGTCTGCCATCTTTGCTAACTGCAGATGTAAAAGCATTTTTAGCAAACCTGTACTCAGTCTAGGCAGACGTAAGGCAGGATGTTCAATCTACCGTCATCCCCGTGTGGATCTAAAGATATGCACTGTGTCCAATCATACCAGTTACCCTGTGTGTCATAACAACCGTTCACGCCTGGCCAGTTATGTTCGCGTATTCTGTTGAGGTCATCGCTTGTGACCTCCCTCGTGACCCCAGGCAAGTCTGTAGGTTTGCTGTTAGGAGCTAGAACGTGAGTCTTTCTAGCCTCTTTTCTAGTGCTTTCCTCCTGCTTTAAATATTCAGACATGAAGTAGTGAGCTCCTGGAGTCTGTACTCCTGATGAGGACAGCAAGCTACTCTGTCTGTTTAAATATGACTGAATGATTTCATTTCTGGATAATTCCTTCCAGTTCGTTTGTTCAAAAGGGCTTTGCAGGTTGGGTTTTTGCTCCTGCTTTTCCGTTTCTGTCCTGTGCTGTTCCGTAAGCGCAGGGATTTCTACCTGCAAAGGATCTTTCTGTGTTAAAGGTTTTATCTGTCCTGTCATGGGATCAAAAGTGAGTTTTCTCTCTTTTAATCTCACAGGTTTCACACCCCCTTCTGTCACGTGCCCATCCAAGTTGACTGTATAGTCTCTGGGTCGGTACCTTTTCTTCTTTTTACTATCGGAACCTGAAGCAGCATCATCACTGTCCATTTTTGAAGCGTCCTGTGAAAAGCCCATGTGTGGCGTGAGAGATTCCCCAGGGTGGGAGCTGGTTTTGCAGCTGGGAGCCGTGTGCTGTTGCAGCGGCCCTGCTGTGTGCCTGTGCTGGCTTTCAGGAGGTACCTGCTGCTCCTGCCAGTGCTGAGATACCTCAGCCACTGATTGCTGGGAGAACTCCAGTCTTTTTGCTGGCATCGGAGGTGTCGATGGTTGCATCAGGGATGGTGGCGGTGACGGCACCTGTGCAGTATCTAAGAACTGAGACCTTTGAGATGGACTGGGCGTTGAATCCTTTGGTGAGTACGTAGTATGCTGCCGAGCAAAAGTATCATGCCTAACGTTTCTGGGGCTAAAGGAGGAACAGCGAGGACTCTTAGGTTGGTGCGGTCCTGTGGTTTCTTCCGATTTATCATGCTGCTGAAGCACTGCAGTCTTTAATAACGAGGAAGTGCTTGAAGGTTTTACGAGTCCTGGAGAACTGGTGTGAGGTTTTACAGCGTTTACTGGGATCTTATTGTGTTTATCGTTTTCACTGAGTTCTGTCCTGCTGCTTTCAGGCCCTGCATGTACATTTACGTCTACAGGACTAGGAAAATTTTCAGGACTACCTCCAATTCCATTTGTTGGAGGGGGTGAAGAGTTTTGTAATACTTCATGACTAGCTTTGGAGACTTTTGGGGGAGGAGGGCCCTGATGCCCGTCCCTGTGTTCACCTTTCCTTTTCCGATTTCCCAGTTTCTCTGTTTTGGGAGAATTTAGTTTCTGTATATCGTTCCTGCTTTTCAATTCGCTGATCGGCTTTGATCCAGCCACCGCAGGAAGTTGCGCTTCTGGTTTGCAGTTGTGAGCACCGCCATTTGCCGATCCCGGTGGATTCGGCAACCCTCTTGGCACTGGTTCGTTCTGGGTTACAGGTTCTATCAACTTTTGCCAATTCCGCAACAATTTCTTGGCACGTTTGGCAAGTTCCTCATTGGATGTCTTCTTCCTCACCTCATTGATAAGCCTCCCAAGTCTCGTTTCCTGTAAAGAAAGAAAAGTTGTTTTACAAACAGGTATCATTCTAGACAAAATTCTTAAGGTACATTTCTGCTTTGTAATGCTTACCCTAAGAAATACCTAGTTAAAAACCACTAAAGGTTTGTAAAATAAAATTTTTTAAAAATCTTTTTGGAAAGTCCAGTTGGTCCAGTGCTCTGCCACACAAGATGAAGCCTAGCGTAGGTTTCAAGTCACCCTCTGTTCCCTGGCTAAAGCACCAGAGCCTTCAGCTGTGAAAAACATCAGAAAGGGAGTTCTTGAATCAGCAGGAATCTTGAGAATAAAGGCGCAAGCTCAGGTTCGAGGGGAAAGGCAGCACCCAAGGCAGAAAAGATGCGTGATTATCACAATGAAAGTAGAAGATCTGCAGCGAGAGGCAAGAGAAAAAATTCCAGAATCTTCGCCTGTTCCAGTAACACCTCGACAATAAAATCTCCCTTTCACAAACCTGACCAGCCAGGGTGCGACTTAGGTCCTACCTTCTTCCTCCACCTCTCCTCTCCCTTCACTCCCCAGTATCGCGGAGGGGTAGGAAAGCCCGATTTAAACAAGCATTCCCAGGGTGTCCCACAGCGGTTTCATACGCGGAAGGAAGTGAAGCGTTTGATTGTTCCCAAAGCACGTTTGAAAACAAAGAACTGTTCCACAAGTCAGATTACTTAAGAAAAGCACTTCAAAGGAAAACACAGGCCGGACTGTGAGAGAAATACGCAACATGTTGTGATACAAATGCTGAAATACAGCTGGAGTTACAGTTAAGCAATAATTAAAAGCAATACCAGTAATTTCAATATAAAGAGTGAAAAAAGTTTTATAATTTAGCCATAAAAGCTTCTCTGGGCTCTGTTTCTACGAGCAGCCAGTGAGGCCGCAGCTGCTGTCCCACCTGGTACTCAGCTTTTAATACACTAATCTCGCCAACTGGATCAGGCATTGAAACCGCTTCACTGAATTTAAGATTAATTTTATAGACAGAGAGCAACTATATTGCTATTTCAGATGGTGCTTGCTCACCAAACATGTAAAGAGGTGAGCCGTACTTCAGCAAGCAGAGGGATGTTGCTGAATGCGACAGAATTAATCGGTAGCAAGCAATGATTAATTTATTGCCCTCCACAAACGGGAACTGTGCTGCACGGAATGGTCTGAATCCAGAAGGAATCGCTGTGTGTGCACTGAGATGTCCGAAGCAGCATGAGAGGGACAAAATAATGTCTTAATTGTGAAGCCTTTGCAATCAATCTATTGTTTCAAGAAAAGTTCTTATGGAAATTAGGCAGAGAAAGTCCTTTTATACACACAAAAATCAATGTTAGAGGGTGACGTACCTCAAGTGCCTCTTTGGTAATGGGGTATTTCTCCAGGCTGGAGATCACTTCCAGCACTGCCACCATGTTATGGATCTGCAACAAGGAAGACAAAGTCACTTCATGTTTCATGTACAGGTCTTAGTTACCAAATGTAATTTAAGACCTTCCACTTTATAATTGCTGGAAGCATTAATCACAAAATTACTATCACACTGTCTGGCTTTAGGGAGCTGATTGTTCGAAGAACAGGGACAAGGACACTTTCCTGACCTAGTTGGAAACTGCCGGAGCTGTAACAAACACACTCTTATGTAAAAGTAAAGGAAACATTAGCGATAAAACCAGCGTGACTTACTAGCAAAGTTCCGAGACCCCCAGCCAAGGTATCGGTTAACTGTCCTACGGCCTAACTGGGAACCTAAGCGCCAAGGGGACCGAGAAGAGCAACGAGTCAAATCAGAAATCTTGCACTTATTCCTTTAGGCGCCGCTTTAGATTTCCACAAGTCACCGTTCAAAATATTGATGCTTCCCGTAGCTACACACCAAGAGTCTACAAACCCAGGTGTAAACTCCTCCGAGTTGAAAAGCCGAGCTGAAGCAAGCGCTGTGCCCAGTAGGTGTCCTCAGACCATCGCCCAGCGCCGGACGGAGCGGGCTGGGACACGGCCGCGGCTCCTGGACGGCCGCCCTAACAACTCCAAAATCGTTCAAAAATTGTATTTCCCGACGCGTAAGCTGGTGAGGAGCAACTGCAGAAATTCACATTACATTAACAAAGCGCCTAGCAGATTTTCTGATGGGCTTCGCTGCAACACTTCTGTACGCGTGAGTAAGCTCCGCGCAAAAGCAGATGCCACAATCTGTAGGTGTTAAGCACAAGTGTGATTTTAATGATGTCTACGAGAAACCCCAGACTACAGAGATCCGCATTTCCATTTCCTGATGTTAAGAGCACCAAAACCTGGAATTTCTAATTCACCTTTGTAGACAGATTTAAAAGATAAGCAAAGGAAAACTTGAATCACAGTCATTTATTGCTTAATTTCATTTGTGACTCAACTGGATGTGAACTGCATCTGAGAAAAATCTTGCAGCCAGATCCTCTGCAGGGATCCTGCGTTCTGTCAGGAGCACCATCGGGTAGCCCTGCCCTCCCAGCCACACGCTCGCTGCCAGGTTCTTCATTTTACAAAGATTACAAGTTTGTAAGAAATAGCTTTTTCAAGTCAATTCTGCCCTGCTAGTAAGATACAACAGGAGAGTCAGGAGCTGAAGTCTCTTCCTCTCAGAAAATCTTGTGCACAGACAATGTTTTTTCCATCACAGCAGGATTGCTTAATGCTGGAGACACTTGGATAAAGCTGTCAGCAATTAAACACTTTGCCTGATTTTTAGATTTCCTTTTATCAAACCTAATTTTAAAGTCTGTATAGGCTTTGAATGATTATAACTCCTACAGGTTATAAAACCAACTTTAGACCAAAGATGCGTTAATTTGTCATGGTCTTTTCTTCACCAAGCTACAATGCCTCTGCAGATATTTAAAGCCCTACCATCCGGTCAGGTCTGGTAAAACTCCGCTTAAGCTTTAAAGCGGCAATAGCACATATTTTGATATATTTTAGTTCTTATTATTTCACTGACTTTCTTCCATGTTTTGATCCCTGCACCGCCCTCTCTCACTGCCTAGGAAGGATGATTTAGCACCACAGTTTAAGTAATACGTAAGACCAGGGTTTTTTTCAGTTTCTAGAACCAGAGCGCTGAGAATAGCTAATGCTCAATTCTGGGAGTTTCCAGACAAAAGTTTTTAGACTTGCAAAACATGATACTCTCCTTCCCAACAGACATTTTAGACTGAATTACCAGGGTGCAAAAAGGCTCGGTGTATTGTGCACACCAATAATTGGTACAATTATTTTTGCAGTTACTGGTAATCCCCAAATATTTATTATCTAAATGACAAACTGATGGCAAAAAAGTATTGTTAGTCTATCAAAAGGTCAAGATGGGGAAAGTGATACGCTCATGTGTATACACACCTACAGAGAGATGAAATTGGTCAGGGAATTTCCAGTAACAGCTTTGCCTTTGTTTCAAGACACCCAAATACGCGTATATGGATGCCCCCGAAAGGCTAAATCACCTACCGGAGCCCAGGTCTGCACCAAGACTGGCAGACTGCTACTTCATTCCCTCCTTCGAGGGACACGTGGTGCCAATTAAGACAGCGAAAGCAGCCTTGCACCGCTGAGCCTGTGCTGATCGCTCAACTTTGGGTAAAACACAAACCACCCATTTCAGATTCCTCCCCCATTTGTAACTGATTGAAAACACGCTGCCGCACTGAAGCAGTCCCTGCCAGGAGCACGAAGGCTCCCACTCGAGATCAACTGCAAGAAGCTCATCTCATTTTTTCCTTCTTTTTGACCTGCAGGGGAGCGTGGTTCTTGGAAAAAAAAAATGTTCAGGCAGGTTCAACAACTTCTCCACCCTTCCCCAGGAGTTTTGTGTAGTTTTCTTGGAATGCTTCACCCAAGCTGCCATAAAGAGAAGCTTATAATAAAAATCACATTCACCTATTTCAGAATAACATAGACTGTGACATTTCTTGTGCTACAGTTAAACACTACGATGAAAACAAGGTGACCTCCCCACAACGCCTCAAGTACCATCTATTCAAGGTGAAGACACCTATTTCGATAACAGCAGCACATCAGTATTGCACACCAGCATCTTTACCTTAAACTACCTGTTACTGGCTTCATAAAATTAATATATTGTCACACAACTGACATGAGACTGAAGTTACAAAACCTACCAGGACATCATCCTACTTTGAACAGTACCAGAAATGATAATTTATTAACGCAAGCTGCTATTAAAAATGCTTATTGGCGACACAGCAGATAGGCAAAGTAACATAAAGCAGAGTGGGAGAAGGGAATTTGGCAACTTTGCTCTCTTCAGACACTGCTCAAGAGTACAATTGCATAAGTCAGCGTCTCAGGAACTTGCACATCACTTTAGTTTCTATTTGCCTTTGTCTGCTTACACTGCAACCCATTACGACCAGCCCAAAACAAGAACTTCCATGAAGCAACCCCAGGACCTTGCATTTAGGAGCTTGCAGAAAAGGGCTAAGAATAATTTATATGGCATTTCAAATTATCCCATGCTGTTCCCACGTTGTGAAGATTGACTGGCACACAGACTAATTCATTCGGGTGTTTACTGGAGAACATCTGCTTCGAGTCACCTACGATAATCCTTTCCAGCCAACCCTAATGACAGTCACAGAAAACAAATCTTATTTATTCCATGCAAGTCTCCTTAAGTCATTCTGCCATACTCTGGAGCTTACTACTGGTATCTGAGACCGTTCCCAAGTTAAGCACTAAATGTTTTTACTACAGCCTCAGACAAAAGCATGGGTTTCTGAACTCTCTGGAAAAGATCAAGCAGCTTAATTTCCTTTTTTTAACTGCCATCTTAATCCTATTTTAGCTTTTATAAATCAAGAACAATTCGGTAACTAACTTCAGGGTAAGTGTTACGCAGCAGTTTAAAAGGATAAAGAGTGTGTTTGTGTTTGGGAAGTTTAACGTACAGCTGTTCCCTGCCACCTCCAACTCCACCACCTCCTTCCCAGGCAGATTTGAGAACAGCAGCAACCTCAGCATCCGCACGTGAGCTGGTACCGCCGATTCCAGGCGCCGGGGCTGCGGAAGGGCTGGGACGGGTTTTACACTGGACTAGCACGCTCAAATGCTATGCTTTGATTCTCTTCCTTCATCTACAGACCAGTCCAGACACAAAACGAGCAGCAGTGTAACCCCTTTCTTTCTTCCTCAGGACTGCCTCGCCACACAGGACAACCTGCACCTCACTCCACTGCTGCTTAAGAAACAAATGTTACAGAAACATTAACTGCGGTCGTTTGAATAAAGCAATTTTGGTTGTTGGGTTTTGGTTGTTTTTTTTTTTTTTTAAAATGTTTCACAGGGATGTTTCTAAAGATCTTAGCACGCATGATGATAGATGACAAACCAGATCTGAGGTAGCAAGGATGATGTTCCTGAGACACTCAGTTATACAGGCCCGGAGTAGGAGAAGGAGCAGGTGTTTCCTTCTAACACAAAAACCTGAGCGCTAGATGCACAATTACAAAAATATTGCAGTGAAACTGCTAATACAGATTCCTGTCCTACTGGATTCTGGCTGGAAAGGCTCTTTTTAATCACTTGCATCCAGTTCACATAACAGCCCTAGAAGGCATCTTTTGACACAGTATCATCATCACCATCCCTACGGGTCCATTAGTACCTTTAGAAGTTTCTAAAGGGTATTTAAACTTGGCCTAGTACCTCCAGAGTCCCTAATCACCGACACTTTTCTAAAAACAAAGCGTAACGCTGTTATCCTCCTGAAATTACAGGTGATCATCATCAATAACCAGAGTCCATTCTAAGCATTTGGAAACAGACCATACAGATAGATCAGAAGACACTGGCTTTGCGAGAACGTATTTCCCATCATACTTCAACTTAGCTCCTCAGAATATGCTGTAAATACTCAATATTTCGCTAGTTTCAAAGAAAGTACTTTTGTAACATTTTCCCACCTGTAGCATCAAAGCAATTTACAAAAGCAAGCAGAGAAGCGGACCCACTGTGGAAGACCAAACAGACCTTTCTGTCTTTCCTACAGATACAAATCCAGATCGCTGTTGCCCAGCTGGTGCTTCCTGCTGGCAATTAATATAAGAAATGCCGTATGGTCTATACCGAAGTCCGCAGGAGGCTTTGTACCATGTTTTATTGCCTTCCCCCTGCCCACAGGGACAGCAGCATTTTATTGGGTAGTTATAAGAACTGTCACATATCTATAGGCCATGTATATCCTTCGGTAGCGCACGATAACACCCAAGAAAATCCCGGGTTCAAGGTCAATATTGCTGAAATTGCCCGGAAGGCAGAACTGATTCAGAAAGAGGTACAGCAACAGCACCACGAGCAACGTCATCCGCTCACGCTTACTTTCTCCAAAGCGGCGCAGTGATTCCCTGCGTCTAAGCACCGAGTCCTACCCTGGCCCGGGGTCTCTGATCAGTGTCGGATCCTGCCCCCAGCGCTGCATTTGTAGAAAAGCTACTTCACTGCATAATGATCTGAAACATGGAATAAGTAGTAAGAAGAAAAAAGTTGCTATTCATAGTAGGCTTTATCTAAATGCTGCAATGGAAATACAGTAGCGTAGTGTTTATTTAGCCCTCCATATAAGATGCATTAGATACCGGACACTAACAATACATATTATGAACAGTAAACTATAACGTCGTTTTTCCAAAGATACAGACCAAACACACAAAGTTAGAATCCAGGTTACAACCTGCTGGTATTTAGTTCAGTTCCCTTGCAACTGATCTATTAACAGTTTCCCCTACCCCCAATGTGACATGATGTTGTCTAAAGATAGGGTACACGAGATACTATTCACAGAAATGACACACCAAAAAGATGACCATGCGCTACTTTGTTCATAATTATTGAAAATGTTTGAAAGTCAGTTTGCTAAGCGGAGTTCAAACATTCACCAGCACACAAAAGGTGTTCTTAAAGGTGGAGAAGAGTTTTCTAATAGTATTTAGTAAAGCAGATCTTTAAACGTGAAGGAATCAATGATTTGGGTTGAAAGTCATCCCCTGAGAGCATCTTCTAGGACAGAGAAATTCATTTGGAGTCCATGCTTTGAAAACTGATCAGAAATTTTTGCTGCAAAACAACAGGTAGAAGAAATGCTCCTTGACTACCAAGAACAGCCAAAAAAGTGGCTAGGCACAGCAAGCACTTATCCTTACCACTGGATTTAAAGTTTCCAGGTCTAATTTAAAGAGTCGAAACAATTTGCATATATTTTATTTGTACTTAGGCTTTATTTAATGGTAAAGTAACATCATCCAGAGGCCTTCCCATATATACTTTACAAAGCCAGGATCATCAAACAGGAGTAAGGTCAGATTCCAACAAAATACCGCACTGCGAAGAAATCAGCAGACCTAAAATATTTCACTTGAGCGGGACCACAGTTCAGCCCTGTTACCTTTCGGCAGTACGTACGCACGTCAGTAAGGTGTAGGGAGACTACAACAGCCAGGAGATGAAGAGGAGTTTGCCAGCAGAAAACACAGTTTGCCCCAGCAGTTACAAACAGCCTCGAGACACAAATCCACAGCAGTTGTAAGTGCCATCAACGCTCTAGCTCTTCTCTACACGGTCCACTCCAAAGGAGCGGCCCAAGCCGGGCAGAGGCCCATGACATAGCAGGAAAACATTCCACGCTTTGGCACGGCAGGGGAAACCGCCCCATGACAGGAGTATCCATCGGTGGAGTCATTTAGATATAAGAGGTAGTAAAATACAGATTATGGAGACGAGACGCACACCCAGAACACAACCAGTTCACAGACCAGCAGCGGCACGTTGAGGGAAGCCTTCCTGCTCTACAGGAAGAGGTCTCCAAGGCAAACAGCCAGCAGTGTAACACTTTTCCCCATTCATATTTATTAGCCAGTAATTGGAAGACATTCTTGTTACTACAGAGAGGAATAATTGTCTGTCAACTTCAACATTCACTAAACATCTTGTATAATATCCTAAGAATTGTACCTGTAGCGCCTACCCCTCGGTTGTACATGAAACACAGAAGACTCACTGCAACAGGGCCCCCCCACTTCTTTTTCCGTCCCCCACAAAAAAACCCCAAAGCACCAGACCATGAAGTTGGGCAAAACCTTTTTGGGGAACAAATTTATTAGCCTGATTGAAGAAGCCCAGCAGTTGAAGTGAAGGTTAGTTACATGAAATACTATTAAACTGGAAAGACACGTGTGGCACAAATTCAAGAAAAGGAACAGAGTGAGAAGAGGAGCGGGGACCACAAAGGCAGGCAGCCATTGTCACTGCAGGGCAGAACACGGCCTCGGTGGTACCTACCAGGGCATACTGCAAGCAAGATAATTTTAGTCTTGTCTTTCACTCAACACCATACTGGTAAGGAATGCTATAGGAATCAAATTCAGCTGGAATTACACGTTCATCTCAAGGCGCCACGGTTCAAGAAGAACATATACAAAGAGTTCAGAGGAGAGCAGTGGTAAGAGGTTTTGAAAACATGGTTAATAAGAAAAAGTTTAAGTACTCAGTTCACACAGTATTGAAAAAAAATAGGGAGGAGACACGCAAAGCTTGAAATAACCCTTCCTATGCATTATTAGTCATAAGAGAGAAAACGGCGATCGATTGTTTTCATGCTCACTGGTCTAATTTGCAACAAGACAAATACTGATTACAAATTAGGAATAACCAGAGAGCTACCAACGCACTCAGGCTCTCAAATAGTTTCCGTAGCCACTAGGGAGGTGAAGGAGTTGTTTTACACAGGTGATGCTACTTCAGTGACGGGGATGGACCACATAGCTTCACCAAGTCCCTTCCAGCCACGCACCCCTACGATTCACACCTGGGGAACAGATACTGAACAGCAAGGAGTAGAAATACGCTGACACACCCATTTCTATCTAGTCCAAACTGGACTCAAAATAGTAATTCTAAATTCTGTCCTCTGTACCTGTGATACACACAGGTAATTATACGAAGCAGTTTGTATTATAAACGACCACTCAGGCTCTGTAGCCACTTCACATCACTATTTCAACCACCTCATGCTTACCCCTCTACATCCCAACACCTGAGCACGTTTCTAAAACACCATGGTCCTGCCAAAACAAAGCATAATAAACCAAGAATAACCACAGAGACTATTAGGTTTGACCCAGCCCTATACACCCATTGCCTTCTGGTGTAAACACTACCGACCACACAGCCAGCTACAAATGTGTTTACCCTTTAGTGGAACAACGTAGCATGTCCTACAGAACGAGACTTGTCAAGGGTTGAGCTGCACAACCGAAGAGTATGAAATAATGCAGCATGCACCCCCCCAGGTGTAGCAATTGCTACAGATTATTTCAGCACAATAACTAACACCCATAGATCACATCACTAGCGCACAAGCCCTAAAAACCCGATCACTACACTGGTCCGAAGGACATCTAACCATGATACAGTTTCGTTCTACACATGATAACCATTTCTCCTCCTTTTCTACCTGTACAGAAACTTTAACCAGATGAATCTTGGTAGTTACTATTTATTATAACCCATGAACTGAAGTCCAAAATTATTGCTTAAAAATTTAGAGAGCCATAAAATAAGGCTGCTGTGCAATCAAAGTCACAGGAACAACTGGTCCTATGTCAACAAGAGAGAAATGCAGAGTTTGTTGATTATTCAGGCAGAATAATACAGAATATACAGAAAATTCAGCCTTAAAATGCGCCCCTTTTGATTTATCGTGATCTCGGTGCTTTCTATGGTAAGGAGAGATCTACTCACACACCCAGAAGTCTGCATGTTGACTGCAGTTACTCGGGGACATGAAAAGCCAAGGCTGAGAGCTAATGCACGACAGGCGGGTGCCAGCAGAGCCGGACGCTCGCAGCACGGCGGCTCTCCGCTTCACCTGAACTCGCCGTTATTATCTACCTGTGGTACGGTAAGAGCAAAGTCAGACACCGAACTAGATCATGAGAACGACCCTTGAAGGCATCGCCTGGACAGAATCATTCTGCAATCACCTGCTTAATCTTAACGCACTCCAGAGAACCAGCAGAGATTTAAAATTATGCAACACACATTTAAGGACTTGATGAGAATGGCTTCAAAGGGTCAAGAGCTTTCTGAAGTTCTTAAATATTATGTTACCCATCCTATGGAATATCTACCCAGGGCCATTAACACGGAGCAGTTTATATCTGAATGTAACACAGAAAAGCCCTACTAATGTCACCACAATATAGACTTTTCACTCCTTTCTTAAAAGATACAAACATCACTGTATTGGGGTACGGTAAATGCAGCTGGCCAACTTTTTACCAAATGCTAGGGAAGCTTCTCAGCCGATTCCTTAAATGATAAAGGAGGCTAAGGTAAGAGCCTGTTGAATACATTGCATTGTGGAATTTATTAATTCACATTGAAGCTAATATGCTTGCATGACTGCTCATGAGAATTTAATGAATGGCATATTTGTTCACAAAACCTGAGAAAAATAGTCTTACAAACTGGGAAAGTTTTAAATACCAAGGTTGGAGAGAAGTCACCGTACCCTTCCAACAGCAGTTACTAATACAGAATTTCTGTCAACATATACCATAGAGAAGTTTTATGGATATGCAAAAAAACGTGAAATCAATTTACCCATCTCCTAGAATTATCGCTCACCAAATTCTAGATAAAATGCTGCTGCCAGTCACCCATTTCCAAACACCTCCACTCTCCGAAGGCTCTGCAGGTCCTCGGGAGAACATAACCTGTGGGGAAAGCCACGACCCCCGATAATCAGTCGGGAATGCTCGGCCATTCCATTCAGCGGCACAATCATTAGCAGCTACTTAGAAACAAAAAGAGTTTTCTACCTTTGCCTGGAAGAAAAACCCAAAACAACCTTCCCCCAGAGGACTGCATGCCCACCACCTTTCATCTCAGAGCTTACAAGTTGGAGGGCTACTTTGCTTTAAGACCAGCTCCACTCCAGAGCCGATCGCCCAGTGTGATCCTGACAGGACAAAAGAACCCAGGACCCCATCAGCATTTTATTTATATTTAAACACGGAACACTCAGGAAGCTGCAACCTGATAGTTATTTCTAACCTAGCAGCAAAAAACTTCATGATTTCCACTTAAGAAAGCCCCACTGACGCTTAAGCCCCTTGGCAGCCTGTCTTAGAAAGTCCAGTGAAGAAAATACTACACAAAGTCAAGCCCCAATGGCTCATACTTCGATCGACAGGAGCTCTTACGCACATGACACCGGTGACCGAGTTTCCATGATGCAGTCGGATTCTGGACTAGCGTGCTCACCCCAAAAGCACACAAGCTGCAGGCACCCCACCTTTGCAAAGACATTTGTAACATCGCCTCTTGCATCGTCTTCTCCCCCATCTCACCATGCTCAACTCTGTTCATGAATCAACTGTAGTTTCTCCAAGGATAAACTATAATATCGAGATATAAGTTTTTCTGGAACTTTCAGGATGATAACTTGTATACAAACATAAAAATCCCCTGTTCCTTCCCATGCAGTTAATTGACACAGCATGAGCGTTACACACTGACTGTGCTACCCAGCTCAAAGGGCTCCGCTCCAGTGACAGCTCGAGCTACAGAAACTCGGAGCTGGTTGTAGATGTGCTGGAAGTTTGTTTGCTGCAGAGAAGTTATCAATCTGCACCACCGCCTTGGGAAAAACCCATGCTCCCCTGCCTTCAGAAGTTCTACACCCCGTAAAAAAATAAATCAATTTAGACCTGCAGTATCATCAGGATACTCTGCAAGCTGATTCTGCACGAAAGCAGTATGTGAGAAAGCAGCTCCACAAAAGTGCTGGCTGTCACTCTTCGACAAGACTTCCACCTCTGCACAATCATCTTTACAGCACAAAGTTTCAAAATACACCCAGTCGAGTGTGTTGCTGAATACTACAGACAGACTTGGACGTAGGATTCCTCTCCTCCCCAACTGCTATGTTAGAAAACCACTTTGTTCAGTAAAACAGAACTAATTATGTTTTACTTCCAGTGATTCCTCAATAGAAATTTCTACCACCGACTGTTTGGACATGCTGAAAATTGTATACTTTGATATTAACAATCACACTTAAGCACGCACCGCTGCCCCATGAAAGCCATGCCCCAGAAAACACTGACACGCTGTTAAGTTTAGCAGATTGCACCTCAAATTAAAGCAATTTGCTAGCACTTAAATATTGTTCCAAACACTGAAAGCGTGAATTACCTGCAGAAAGAATAATTTAGCTGTTAGAATACTGAATAAACAAACCTACACTTACATTAAACTGCATGTGATGTACTTACCTTTACCTTAAATATTTCTTTAAAGACCAAGAGCATAAGTGGGGCCACATCATACCATATGTTACACAGACCGAAGAAAGTTTATTTGAAGTTATCACCAAGCACAAAATGGGTGAGACCAGATAGCAGTAAAGCGTTATCAGCCAAGCCAGACACGGGCTTTTTTTATTTATAAAAACTATACTGACATTAATCTTAACTCCAAATCTAACATATTGGAGTAACTATGCCTTAAAAGAAGTGCTTCTTAATTAACATTAGATTTCCCCAGTAGGCAGAATCAATTCCTTTCCCTATCCCGAAATTTTTGTGCTTCCTGAAAAAAGAAAACTCTACTTGTCAACTGCAGCAGCTCCTTGAAGAAACTGGAAAAGGCTCTCCCCTCACAGGACACCGGAAGAAAAAGCTTCAGCTGCTCTGAAACCACTTTGATCGGGAGCCAAAGTTGCCAGGATGACAGCGCTGTCGCGTCATATGGCCATGCCAAAAACCCCGAAGAGATGCACCAACCCACACCTTACGCGCTCCTAAACTGGGCTCACCCTCCACTTATTGTACAAAACCCTAACGAAGGACAAATTGGAGTTTCTATCCTAGGTCCAGACTTCTGAAACATGAGCTAAGCCGAGGGTCTTCACGTTTTCTAAGGCACAGATTGGGTCTCTCCCCACTTGGGAGCTTCTGACAGCAAATATTTCCCCTCCCACCCATGCCAGCGCCAGGCTGCAGCGCCCCGGCAGCAGGAGCCGATCCAGCTGCACCCCATGCCCACCCACACTGGCTCCAGCCCTCCCGGGGCTGCCTCAGCTCCCTGCTTTCTTGGGTTAATTGTGCACCGAAATGGTTTAACGCAGGGTCCCAGGTGCACCAGCGGCCGCAGGAACACAGCTGCCCCACGTCAGAGCGACTTGGGGAACTGCAGCCTCGGGTTCTCTGCTGTCTGCAAGTTCGTTTTAGCACATCTCTCCTGGAAGGATGCGCATCTTACGTATCATCTGTCTTTTCCACGCTGAGGTTCATGGCGACTGTCACAGATTATTCCTGATGTTTATTCTACCAACGAAAAGTTGGTTCTTCCATTCAGTAAACTGCTTCATGGTTACATCAAGAAAAATGCGTTAATTAGTTATTCCCCTCCCAGCGCTTCCTCCCTCCAGCCTCTGCGCAATCCGAGTTCATTTCTCACCAAGGGTCCATGCTGCAGCGTGCGCAGACAGCTACTTGCTGCAAAGTTTTACCATTTGGATTTGAAAAGCCTGATCCCCTTTCATGAAACGACCTGACAAACTGAGGGGTGTCTGGCTGGAGGGTGCTGCTCTCCAACGGCTTGAGCTCGTACCCCCACCGTCACCTCTCCGTGCCGCACACGCTCCCCCAGCTACTGCTTTTGCCAGAACTGCCACCTCCCCGAGCCCGGGATGAGCCAGCGCGGGGAAAGAGGCCCCAGACGAGCCCCCTTCCAGGCAGGGTTCAGCCAGGCGAGCTCCTCGGCTGGCCCGGCGCAGCGTCAGCGCAAGGGAGGGACCAGGACTGCGCAGCCGGAGGTGGGCAAGCGGAGGGGGATCGCAGCGGCTCTCCTGCCGGGTGCGGCTCCGTTGGCAGTTTCAGCTGGCGTGAGCTGAGTTTAAGCCAAGGCAATTTTTGATTATTTGGAGCCACACAGCCTTTAGCGTAAGGCGGTTTACTCTTGAGTTGCAAAGCTCACCACTCAGGAGCATCCTCCTGGATGTCCACGAAGGAGCCTCCCAGCATTTCTCCCAGGAACACGTGCCGAGCCTTTGCATCACCGCGTTGCAACAAGCACAGGGGACGACTCCAGACGTCTTTGAACCACGTGCAAGAGACAGTGACAACAAAACCTCTACAAGTGAAACCTGACCACAAGGCATCCACTCTCATCGCAAAAACAGAGAGGCGTGGTTAACTTCTACAGGTAACACACACCTCTCTCCTACGAGGTCCCAAGCCGGCCTGCTAAGGCGGCAGGGGAGCACGAGGAAGCAAACCGCACGCACTCCGTTTTTCAGCTTCCATACTTATTTAAACACTTTAATACCCAATTCTGCCGCCACACCTGTACTGCTAGTGATGCACTGGAAGTTTTATCAGGTAATTGAGCTATATCCAAAACTACCTGGAAAAAAAAAGATATCTTTTCTTTTTTAAACCCTGATCAATTCCCCAGTTTAGTTCACCACGTGATCCTGCAAATAGTCGCACCGGCACACATAAAATGGGTGTGTGCAGCAGGAATAAGAAGTGGGTGTTATTTAAATTGTCACTGCTGCCGAAACAAACACTCAAATTACAGCTTAAGAGCAAATGACTCCTGCCATCATCACTGCAACCTGTGGAGTTTCAAGGAATTAACAATAGAAAGGCAATTTGGCATTCCCCTTGCTTTGACCCCTCAACCCAAACTCCCTGCTACTCTCGTTTGCTCAGATTTTGTCTTCGCAGCCTCAAACTTTATAATGGTCTCGCTACTGCGAGGGTACTGCGCCAGTGGAAAGTTTTTAACCTCCCCTCAAAAAGCCTCTGAAAAAGTAAGAGGCTGCATTACCACCAAACCCAGATTGTCCGGGGCTATCCAGGCAACTAGCCAGACAAGCGCTAACTCGGACCAGTTAACCTCAGTATCTACGTAAGCATCACAGGCACTGTTGGAGCGTACCTCCACCAAGCAAAAAAAGCTTTTTTGGAAAGAGGGGGACAGGAAAGCTGCAAAGCGAGGCCAAGAAACTGTACCACCACCCTCACACAGGTGAATTCAAGTGTATCCAGCTGTTTACAATACAGAGCACCAAAAGAAGCAGTCATCCTCATTTAAGATTATTTAGAATTATGAAGAAACTGCATACAATGGGACTGACTGCAGCAGGCCCAGAGCTTTACCTGGAACCCAGGCCTGGCACGATAACGACGCTTCAGACCCTACGCGTTAGGAAATGCCACAGCCACCCTCGTGTTTCACCACACACCTGCAACGTTCCCTGCCTCGATGCCCAAAATGCAATACTGCTCGACACAAGACGAGCTACAAGAAGGAAATAAGCAAAACCGGTGAGAGGTACAACAGGTTCCAGCGTCTGCACGCTGCAGCTTCCTCAAAACTGCTAAGCTTATTAAGGCCTCACAGAAAAGGATAAAGCTAAAGCAAAAGCCATGCCTAGTCTACTTTCGCCCACACTTCCCTGCATCCAAAGAAGTCACCAAGACCCTCCCGAAGTGAACCACCATCTTCCCCCACTCTCTACATTTATAGCAGTGTCCAGCACCTTCTCCCCCCTTTTTAAACTCAATTCTAGAAAGCGTATTTATCGCTGGTGATCAAGGCTTTTGGTAAAGCGATCAATACAGAAAACAGCCATGGAAGCGTCTTTATGCAACTCGTGCGTCAACTGGAAGATCACCCCAGGCCAATGCACTAAACATATTACAACACACGGACCGATTTATTATTAATAATTCAAATCACAGACCTCTCCTGAAGGTCCGAGCAGCAAGGCCAACCGAGATACTGCATGAATGGCAGCCTGATTTATAATCAACTCCAACCACACAGTGAGCATATAATGGGCTGTTACTCAAACCAAAGCTAGTTTTGCATCACAGAGAGGTATTAATAGCAAATAATTAAATTATTGTCTAATATGTAAAATCAGGAGAAGATTGCTACATATTCAGGACGAGGAACCATTTAATTGCAAGCACAATTCTAACAGCCAGTTGGAAACGACAGGCTTTCCCACAGAGCTAAAACTACCAGATCTCATTATTCCTGCCATCAGGTAATAAATTCCCTGAAGAGCACAGAGCGCGATTTAACAAGGCGAAGGTGTTCTGCTTGGTGGAAGAGGTGGTTCCTCCGCACACCGAGCCCGAAGGGAAAAGCCTTGCTTCTACCAGAACCAAGGAATATCTCCCCTGTAAGGCCTCGCACAACTGCTGCAAGAAGGTTTCGGACACTTCTCCAGTTACTGTTTCCACACGGGTTCTTCCAGGACAAGGATTTTCCTGCGAGAAAGTCCCACCCCCCATCGTTGTGGGCGATACCACTAAACTCTTGCTTTCCTCCAACGTGAGCCTTGCTACGTCCTCGCTAACGCACAAGCTCTGGAAGGAAACTGATGTTGATACTTAGTGTTTAAGTCGTGTAGCAGAAGTAGTTTGCCCATATGTTTTTTTCGAGGGGAAAAGGCTGAAGAAATGAAGACATAATACCAGACATCCCGGGTGGCTTCCAAGATGATGTAATTTTTTAAAAATAGCTTATTTCTTATAGGTCTCCTTTGAAGTAGAGGTTACCCATGTAAATTCTGAACTCAGTGTGTGAAACTAAGTTATAAATATATTCTGCAGCAATTACTAGAAGAGGTCTCAAGTGCTACATGCGTGTGTACAATTAAAACGCTGCTCCCGAGTCAGCACGGCTTTACGTAGCAGTTAAAGCAAAGATGAACAATTGGCACAAAGATGATTTCCCAAAGCAAGAAGGTTCTGAAAGCTTGGGGATAAGATTGCTTTCACCAGTTCAACTCAACACAGGTAGGGAAACCTCTCTCTCTCTCTTTTTTTTTTAATTTAAGGCAGGACCTCAGAGTTAACCAAGATCTGTACATACCACAAAGGCCTCCACAGCCACACCGGAATGAATACCAGAATGAAAGAGCTTGTATGAGAGAACACATCAGCGAAGCTTAAATTTACAGCGCCCCACAGTAAAGCGCTATAAAGAACCATATCCTCAGCCTTGCAAAACTGGACAGCTTTTTGCACCCCCCAACACTAGCGCAGCTTTCGCCCTCTCCAGAAACACACGCACAGACCCACCGACAATTACACTGGAAAGCCTGAATGAAATCCAGGCCTCAAAGCTCAGCTTTCCTTGGTAAACAAGGAAGCCCATCACAATAACGAAGGCTGTAAGTTTGAATGCAACCACTTCTTTTAGGAGAAGATTCTAAAAGCCAGAAGAAAGTAGCCAGTTTTCCGTGAGTACCTGCAAGTGCAGCAGCTCGCAGCTGCACTGACTTCTTCCTGCGGGAAAACATCGGAACGGTTTCTTATACTTCTACGCTGGTGCCCAAGTGAGAGTAAATTCAGGATCTGCTTTTAAGCACGTTCAAAACTTAAGTTTTTCTTCCCTTTGTGAAAATGGCATGACAGGTAGTTCTATGGATTGTTTACCGTGTATTCTATGTGCTTTGGAGAAAAAAGCCCGAGATCTAAGCCTGCGCAATGAATCTCAACTACACCCCCTCTGCTCTCCTTGGAAGAAAAGGTTAAAATGGAAGACAGCCCCCTGCCTACAGGCGTTTCTAAACAATGGGCTGATTTTGCTGCCACCAATTATTGCCCTGGATAAGTATCAAGTATGTAGAATTACAATTTAACATACATTACTCCTCAGCTTATGGGGCTACTGACCTGCTGGGAGCTCAGCAGAGCTACTGCCCGATGCTCTAACTTCCCCTTGCAGACAGCTGCCTGGTTATTTCTGGTCGCCCTCATCACAACCAAACTGCAAGCACATTCGCAGCATAACGTAACGTTAACGTGTGGAGAAAGAGAAAAGTACCCAGCACAAAGCAGATTTCCTGGCTGCTTAATTCCACGCAGCCACAGCGTTTTAGCAAGTAACACCAGAAGCAGGGTAACCGGTGCTGATGACAGTTTGGAAGTTAAAAGGAACCATGGATCTGTTCGAATTTTTATTAAGCCAGGTTGACACTGGGTCTAACGTAAAGTGAAAAATTTGTAGCCACAAAAAGAGAACTCAAACAAAATTCATGAAGTGTACTAACTGACATTTCAGCAAGATCCACGTTGAAGTACTGCAAACTCAAACAACTCTGGCATTTAAAAGCCCACAATTACCACTGTAATTCATTACTGTTACTCGAACGTGTAACATCGCAGCTCGCGACCAGCGCGCATCGCAGGGGATTACTAAAGAAGCTACAAGGTCAGGGTGATTTTTCTTCAGTTTTCACGTCGCGTGCAGGCCGCTCCAGAATGGCAGTAACTTTAGTAGCTACTTTAAGACTTCAAGACAGGTCTATTACAAAGAAACGCTTGCCCAGATCGAAGCAGGTACGACTTTAACAGAACCAAAATACCGTGTCACATACCCAGCCTCCTGGAATAACACACACGCGTGCGTTCGGCCTGACGCACCCGTGGCTGCCCCCACAAACTGCAGATGGCCAAGCCAAACCCACCTTTGCATCCTGCTGTGGTGACTGTGCCATCTACGACTCAAAAATCTGACAGATTGCAGGCTCTGCAGCCCTCTCCCAGTAACAGACACCTAAGCGGAGAACCGCTTTAATGTGCCAAAAAAAAACCTCGAAAGGAGTAAACGATACTTCGGATAACCGCCCCTTACACGTTAAGGCCACTTACAGGTAAAATACACGCTGACTTCGGTGCTTACAGCACATCCCAGAAGGAGCACATAAGCTCATTAGCGCACTGCAGGAAAGGATAAAAAGGAAGACGGAGGCTGCTCGGTGCTGGAGCAGCTCCAGAGCCCCGCGGCCGCCGCCGAAGCCCTCCCGGCGTCCCCATAGCCCGGGACGCCCCACGGCCGCGGCTGGCGGCGGCCGCAGGGGCCGAGGAACAGGTGGGCGCCCCGGAAGGTCCCGGCGAGCCGCGGCGGAGCCCGGCCCAGAGCCCCCTGCAGGCCGCGCCCGAGCCGCGGCCTGGCGTCGGGAGGCGGCCGGGCCGCACGCCGCATGGCCGGGCAGCGCCGGCCGGGCCCCGGGGGGTGCCGTGCGGCGGCGGGAGGCGGCGCGGCGGGGGGCGGCCGCGGCCCCCGGGGAGGAGGGGAGAGGCCTCCGGTGCCACCGCCGGGGCGGCCCCGCGGTCCCGGCTCGGGGGGAAGCGGGCGGCGAGGCGCCGCTGGCAGCGGGACCCCGGGCGGGCAGGGCGCTGGGGAGCTCCCCGCTACCGCCCGCAGCGGAGGCTTCCGGTGCCCGGGGAGGAGCCCGGTCGCAGCCGCGGTCCCGGCGGGAGGCGAGGAGGCGGCGGCGGCGGACGCGCGGCCCCGGCGCCCCCTCGGACAGCGGCGGCGGACGGCGGGGCGGGAGCCCCGGGCGGGCGGGGTGGGGGGGCGGCGGCGGCGGCGGCCCGCGGCCGGCGTCCCCGCGCTGCCGGCAGCGGAGCCCCGGGGCCCGGCGGGCCGTACTCACGTTGCTCTGCGGGTCGATGGCCTGCAGCAGCCGGTCCCTGATCTGCTGCGGGGAGGGGGCCGGAGCCGCTGTCATTGCCTGGGCGAAGCGGGGCGGCTGCGGCCGGGGCGGGCGGGCGGCGGGGCCAGGCCGGGCCGGGGCGGCGGCTCCTCACTCGCCGGCGGCGGCCTCCTCGGGGAGCCGGAGTCGCATGTTCGCTCCCCGCGAGGCGGGGGCAGCGGCGCTCGCAGCGGGGCGCGGGCAGGAACCGCGACGGCGCGACCGGGCCGGGCCCGACCCGACCGTTCCGCTCGGGGCCAAACTCAACTGCGGGCAGGAGCCAGCCCCGCGCAGGGCACCCTGGGACACGCCCGACGCCGTAACGCACGGCGCGCCCCTGACGCCCCGCCGCACGCACCGGCGGGCACCGAGGGCGCCTGCGCAGGGGGCGGGAGCGGGGCGCGCCTGCGCGGCGGCGGCGGGGCCGGCGGCGGCGGCGGGCGGTGGGAGCCGGGCCCGGCGCGGCGGGGAGCCGCCGGCTGCGGGGTGGGGGGGGCGCGGCGGCGGCGCTCCCCGGCCCCATCGCTTCCGCGGGCCGCCCGAGGGGACCGAGCCTGGTCGGGGGGAGAGGGTCGAGGCGAGAGAGCGGGGACGAACCCCGAGGCCGTCGCACGGCCGTCGGTTCGGCCGTCGGGAAGGCTCTGGAACGTCCGGCGCGTTCTGGAAAAGATCACCGAGGCTGAAGTTCTGGCCAACGGCAGAACTTCGAATTTTCGTTATTTTCAGAATAATGGGTGAGGCAACAATTACAAACTTCCAGCTGTTAATGTGGAGCGAGCTACTCCTACAAAAACTGCACAAGTGGTGCTTCATAAAGACATATTTACCCTCACTTCCCTTGTCTCCTTGATTCAGAAGAAACCACAATTTAGAAAGTCAGGTTTTTAGAAGCTTGCAACACAAAAATGGACTTGGTACAAAAGCAGCTGTACAACAAAAACCCTGCACCACCCTGGGGAAGCGATCAGCCCAGCATTTAAACTTCCAAAGCATTTGAGAGCAGCTCAAAACTCACTAGCAATCTTTAAAGCACCCGCTTAGGAGCCAAATGACAACTTTTATTCTTTTGAACAACTGAAATCTTGAGGGGACAGCACGCTATTAAGCCACATATCTATTTAGAGCGATAACATTGTCTGTATTCCTTTACCAGGAGAGCTTGATCATCTTCGATTTCTTGTATTCACCATATTCCAAGTGCTGCTCGGAAAGCAGCGTCAGTTCTGCACAGGATCAACCACGTTTCCCCAGTAAGAACTGAACCCCCGAGCCCGAAACTGAGCCCGAGCGCTGCGGTGCCGAGTCCAGGGCTCTCTAGCGGGTTACACACAGACAGCGACGGCCGCCTCCACCCTCCCTTTGCATTTCAGAGGAAGACTTGGTTTAATGAATATTAGGCAGAAAATGTTTTCAAAAAACTATATAAAGCGCTGGAATTTGTTTGGATGCCACGACACTTGAAGAATCCTTTTTCTGTGTTCATTACAGCAAGGCATCTTCCCTCAAACTCTCTTTCCCCAAAAGAAAGCGTAAAAACCGCAGGTAGCGCAACAGCGGGCGACTCCAGTAAATCGCTGCAAGTGCCAGCACTTGTGCCCCCTGCATCCAGGTAAAATTCCAGGTATTCGCTAGAACCTGAGCCGCAGAATCATTTCAGTGAGGCCTCTCTCCCCTCCGCAGCCAGACGGCTAAAGAAACTGAAGCCGAGGAAGCTCCGCTAACAGTTTACAGTTTGATTTAAAAGATACCCAGCGCTGCACACGCTCTTAACTTATCTTGGTGATGCTGGGGAAAAGTTGCTGGTCGAAGAGGCTAACTTAACGTAAATAAAAATAACACAAGAAGCGAGGCACAATTACAAGACTAGTTAACATTTCTCAAAACACGCCAATACTGAATTGACTTCTCCTGTAACAGAAGGAACACAGCATCAAATACATATTTTACCCTTAAATAGAACAACTTTATTCAACCAAACCCAAGATTATTCCAAAATTATTCCTTAGGATTGGCTTATAGAATTATTTTTGCTATTTTTCCTATTCAAAACCCCTTACATATTGCTTAGAAAAAAAATTATCTTTGAAATTTTAATTTACAAAGCATTTTGTTGGAAAAACAGTGAGAAGGAGAGAATCCAATTTTTCTCAATCGTCCTTTTCTATTTCTCCAACAAAACTCAATGCAATAGTGAGAAGTTACACCAATGCTTTGCTCAACTTTATAAAAATGAGAATCAAGAAGCGCGACTTCCAAGTAACCCAGACAACGGTGACGTCTCAGCAGACACGTCAGGAGCTGGGAGTGACTTAGCAATGCAGAGTTTTAAGACTGTGGTCTTCAGTCGTGCTGCGGTTCTACCCTGCACTGCACCCTAAGCCTAGCGAAACAATTCAGAGTTCTCTTTATTTCAGTAAAGTTGAAATAATTTTACTTTGAGGATTTTGGTTCAGGGGCCTAAAGGCTCAATCCCCCGGGCAGCAAGCGAACCAGCATGCACCGTATCGTTACACCACTGGCTGACGAGGACGAACGTGTCCTGTCCCTTGAGCGCGTTAGGAGCTTGTACCGAAGAACAGGCCACAATCCCAGGGCTGCGTTTTGAAAGCGTTATCATCTTTTACTTTATAGAAAAGTTACGTTTCCAGCCAAAAGTCTCTTCCGAGATAACAGACACGTTTGTGGGTGGCTTTCAAGATCCAAACAACCTGGTGGACGCAACAGAAAAAAAGCAGATGAGAACTGGGTACAGCTGTTAACAGTCATGCCAGCCCCATTCCGGCTCAGAACCCCAGCGCGCATCTGGAGGTGGGTTTTGCTCCCCCACCCATCAGACCACATAGCTACCTAAGTGAAAGGAGAGCAGCCCGCTGGCCTCCCTGTCAGAACTAAAGCCTGTTTCCAGAGACTGTTCTCAAGGCTGATTCCATTCTATTACTTGCTGCGGTTTTCCCCCCCCTAAAATGAAAAACATCCCAAAAGTTAAACTGAAATGCTGACTCAAATGACGTTTTATCTAAGGGCCATTCTATCTAAGGCTAAACGACTCACACGCTGGCAGAGAAGGTCTTCATGCACTACAGGTGCTCACATTACCAAAGAACTGTGAGGTCAACCAACGTCTCTTTGAACATTGAAATGAACAAGTGAAATGAAAAGGAATTATGGAACAAGAGTGGGAGAGAAAGGGATCCGAAAAGAAATATATGTGCAAGAAAAATCCCAACATATACGGCTTCCTATAAAGAAATGACAAGATGCTGCACAGCGTTACTTACACAATCATGCAGAACATCATGAAGACGTTCCACAGGGCAATGAAGATTCGAAAATATCTGAGACTCAGCAAAAACTCTCTGATATTATCACCTACAAAATCAAGAGAAGATGCCTTTGACGTAAAAAATACCTAACACACTGACAAGTCGCATTTTCAACACTGCCTGAAAAACATAAGCAACTCTGACAGGAAAAAAACCAAAAAAGGTCAGAGAATAAAACACTGAAAGCTGAAGTTTTCGGTAAATGATCCATACTATGTTCAGTGCATCCCTGCTAAGGGCAGGTGGGAAAATAAACAATAAAGGGTTCACACCATTAACAAGGGAAGGAGAGCCCTCTGTTGTAGTTTCCAGCCTTCCTGCCACTTTTAACCAGCAAGCAGAGGTAGAAAGGAGCAATGCAGGTGCACACACACTGCTGTAGGCAGAGCGTTACCTCTGGAGGCACCTACATTCAAAAATGCAGAAAGAAATGTGCATTTTTGTATTCCTTCTCAAATCACCCATTTGGGATCAACAGTTAGGCTTGTCATGCCTGTACGTAAACATAATGGAGCCAAATTTTAGGTTGCAATTGCAACCTAAATTGCAAACAGCCAGTTGTTCCAGCCACAGAGTAATTCACATCCACGTAAAACGGGGTTAAACTTGGACTTTGGTGCCTTGAAAATGCTTTAACCAAGGGTTTCCTTCAGAAAACGCCCATTCCTGTGTGTATTTAGACAACTCCGCGCAGAGGCCGGCCGGGGGTGGCAGCGCCCAGGCCCCCTCCGAGGCTCCCGGGTCCCCTCCGTTACCGGTCGTGGGCTCCCTCGACTCCTCGCCGAAGCCCTCCGTGTCTCTCTTCCTCCTGCGGGACAGGGACGGGGAGATCCAGTCAGGTAGGGTGAAGGCCCCCCCCCAGAACCGGCGCCTCCCTCCCCGCCCCGTTCCCGCCCGCTCACAGCCTGAAGTTGAGCACGGCGCCGGCGTTCATCAGCAGCGTCCTAAGGGAGAGACAGAGAGAGCGGGTCAGGCACGGCCGGGCCGGGCGGAGCGGGCCGCCCCCGGGCCCCGTCCCCGCTACCCGCAGAGCAGCAGGTCCCCGATCATGGCGGCGGCTGCGGCGGCGGAAGCGGAAAGGGCGGGCGCTGCTCGCCCCGCTGCGGCGCCTGCGCTCCCCGGGGGCGGCACCGGGGGCGGGGGGCTCGGCGTCCGGACCCCGTCCCGCCTCCCGCCGCAGCCCCGTTAGACGCGAGGCCGCGCCCCGGGACGTCCCCGCGGAGGCGGGACCGGGACGGGGACCGGGGGCGGGCCGGGGCGAGCGGCGGAGGGCGGGAGGGAGGGCGGCCGGCGCTGCCCGCTGCCGCGGCGCCATGGAGCTGGCGGGGGCCCTGCAGCTCGGGGAGCTGGCGGCCGCCTTCGCCGCCCTGCCCGTCTTCCCGCTCTTCGACACGGCCTACTTCATCGTCTCCGTCCTCTACCTCAAGTACGAGCCAGGTGAGTGCGGCCCCTCGCCCGCGGCGGCGGGGGAGCCGGCGGCCGCCGGGGGATGGCGCCGTCGGTCAGGGCCGGGGCCGGGGGCAACCCGCTCCCTGCGGGCGGCGAACGGGGAAGAGCAGGGGCGGTCCCGCCGTGCTTTGAGGCATAAACCCGACGGTTTTGTGCACGGAGAGGTAATCCCGCCCGTTCTGCGCTCGGCAGTTTTCGCTGTCAGCAGCCACGGTGCTGGTGTGGTAGGGTTCAGGGCTCAGAGCCTTGCTGCATCGCTTTTTTTCAGAGGTCTGACACGTGTCTAAATGTAAAGCAGAAAACCCCCAAGAATTAGTCACTCTGATTTTGAAAATTAATCTTGCATTTTATTTAAGATTGGGTTCCAACCACATTGAAGTATTCAGTCACTTCTTTGCTGCTGTCCCAGGACTTAGTGTTACATTTCTGTCCAGTTGCTCGGCTTTTCTATTTTCGTGGCAATACTCTCCTCCTATTTATATACAAAAAGGCTGTAAGTAAAACCTTGGTTTTTGCCCACCTTCCAGATCATGCTGTAATCTGTTCTCAGGCACCCGAACTGACCTTGCTTTGTTTGTTCCCCTGGGCTTATCTTGTAAAGATCGATAGATCTGCATCTTAGCTTTCACTTTCTGCACCCTTGCAGTCTGACTGTGCCTTGGTCTTTTCCGAATGCCATCTTCTTTGTGTATTTTTGATACCGTGTGCACTCTTCGTGCTCTGTTTTGAACGGTTTCAGTGTAACTGCCCAATGACTGAGGAGAAAAAAAACACCCACGCTTTGGTACGACTTTTAAATCCTCCAGTTGCGAGATCCCGGTGCTGTACAATCTGCGTACTGTTCTATTTAAACTCCGTGTAAACAGAAGTGCTGGGTTTTCGAGGCCTGATCACTTACAGCTGTCTTCCAGCATTAAGCCCTGAACGGAACAGTTAACAGGCAACCCTTATGAAAATAGCTTTTAAAAATATGTAAGCCCAGTAATCCACTTGGACTGGGGTGTACTTTTCACTAGATTCCTACGCTGCTTCATCCCACAGCTCCTGTGCTGAAGATCAGTGTCAGGACAGTAATGTCCTGTTTCCTCCTTGGAGACGGCGTGGCTTCGTGGAGCCAAAGAAAAACAAGTGTTACTAAATTTAAGCCTCAAGCTAAACTTCAGGTTCCTATAGAACCAGCTTCGTATCATGGCTGTTGTAGCTGTCTCGCTTCCACTGTGTTTTCAGCTGGTTCAAATGTCTTTGAGGATGGAAGAGTATGAGCAGTCGTAGTTTTAGCATATGCTGATTCACTTACTGCTATTTAAGGTAGGCTGCTGTTAGTAATGTGACATAACATTTTAGCATTCTCGCGTTTGACTGCCAGTTACTGGCTTACTGAAGGGAGTTTGGTATCTGAAACGCTGCACAAAGGACTCTGGAGCAGTTTAAGGTGATGGAACGATCTTACAGAACTGATGTTCTTGAGAGACTTCCTTGAAGAAGTACAGAGGTGGATGAAAATGGCTAGAGGAATAAAAAAAATGCAGGAGAAGGTTGTGGGAGAAGACCACAATGTATTACCAAATAGTAACACTGTGTTAATATCTAGTTATATTTTCAGAGGGCATTTCCAAACTAGTACAGGAGCAGGGAAGAATCCTCAAACCCTCTTCTTTCAAATAAAGATTAAGAATTACTGTTCTATTTTTACAGGTTGTCTTATGAATGAAAGAGCTGAACAGATTGTTCATGAATTCTAGAGGGCACCTAGGTTGAAGCAATGGAGAGAATAGTACTAGTATGCATTTTATTTTTAGACTGTGAAAAGACATTGATTTCAAGGGAAAAATTGTTCTTCCTGATTGCAGTAAGTAGCAGCAAATCCAGGAGATAAACTCTTAGCCAATTCATAGACTTCTAATGACTCGGTTCATTTGAAACCTTACGGGGGGCCTGCAAGCTAGGATCACGCATTATCATTTCTTGACAATATCTGGTACTTGTTCAGGCTTCACAGAATACACATTTTTGTATTTTGTTTTACAAGCACTTTTCTTTGACTTGTTTTGTTGGAGAACATGCACCGCAAGCCTCTTTCTTAGAGGGTCTTGAAGTTTCTGCTTACTTGCTGAATCCGTCTTCTCATTTAGAATTTGCTTCACAGGAGCCGTGGAGATGTCTCGTAAGAGCCCTTTTGCCTCCTGGCTTTGTGCTATGCTGCACTGCTTTGGAAGTTACATACTCGCTGATCTGTTACTTGGAGAATCCCCTATTGATTACTTCAGTAACAACTCCAGTGTCATCCTGGCCACAGCAGTCTGGTGAGTCTTTTGCACTTCACCTAATTTATTAAGCATGAGACGCCGCTGGCTGCGTACAAAACCAGCCGGTGTGAAGGGAGGTGTTCTGTTTGTGCGACACACATTTATTATCTTGCTTGGATTAACTGGGGAAAGAAGAGGTGGGGTGAGGTCGTCTTTGAGTCTTTTGTATTCCGAGATCTAGTTTCCAGTTTCTCTGACCAGTTGTCTATGCTTTGATTGTATGGGTTGGGTCCAGTCCAATCGCCGGGCATTTCTATTCATAGCTGCCGCAGCTGAGCTGTGGCCAAACCGCAAAAGCAGCGGGCACTGCGCTGATACCACATATAGCAGAGGAGTGGCACACACTGAAAATTTGGGGGCATTTTATTCGTCATGCTAGTGAAACGTGCACAAATTAACCACAGTTACTCCAAGTTTAATTTCCTCGGCGCGTACGGGTTGTATGCGCTTTTGCGTGACAGACCCAGCGTTTCCTTCTCCCTGACGTAATTCAGGCTAACGCCACAGCACTCTTAATCCTCTCTACGTCCCAGATCAGGACAAACACATGGGCCCTTAAACTCTGTGGTTTTGTTCCAGGTATTTGATATTCTTCTGTCCCATGAACCTCTTCTACAAGTGCGTTAGCTTTCTGCCTATGAAGCTCATCTTTGTGGCAATGAAGGAGGTGGTCAGAGTTCGCAAAATTGCCGCTGGGGTCCACCACGCTCATCACCGTTACCACCACGGGTGGTTCATTATGATGGCTACTGGATGGGTCAAAGGTGAAAGGCGAGATACTCTTAAGGCAGCAGGGAGGCACCCAGCGCTGTGGGGAGGGACAGGAGAAGCTGTGGGTGAAGCTTACGGTGACCACATCACCGAGGGCTGGGTAGTGGATGTGGTCAGCTGGCTCCAATCAGTCAAGTTCCCTAGCACACGGGTATTTATTCCCACTTGCAGAATGGCCGACAGTTGAGTCATCAGCTAACTTTAATGGAGGCACAAAGAACTGGAGTCACTATCAAATACGGGTGTAGAATTCAGGAATTCTTTATTCTTTCTCCTGTGTTCTAGTGGCTCTGGCCTTGCCTGTATCTTTTCAGGGGGTTCTATCAGTGTTGAAACAGCCCAGTCAGTTTTCCTTTAGTTTTTTTTGGAGCAAGCATCTGAGCATCAGTAAATGGAACAGAGGCGAATGCCCCTTCCCTGCGTCAGGAAACACTTAAAGTCTAGAAAGCGTTTGCCCTGCTCTGTTGTTTTAGGCTAACTTCTTTCATATTTGGGAAGAATTTCATGAGCCTTTTGTTCCCCTTAGGCTATCCTTATCCCTTGGGGATGTAGAAAAGACAGCAGAGCTCTCTCTGGTGTGGCAGTTCTAGCTGTTCACGTTTACTGTTTCACAGGTTCTGGTGTTGCCCTGATGTCTAACTTGGAGCAACTGCTGCGTGGGGTCTGGAAGCCAGAAACAAATGAAATTCTTCATATGTCCTTGTAAGTAGGTAGCTTGTAAATTCTCTGTCAGACCAAAAATGGAATTTAAAGAACCATTCAGGACTGGATGCAAATGATGCAAACCTCCTGGAGAACTTCTTTATTTCTCTTCTAGCCCTACAAAGGCTAGTCTGTACGGCACAATCCTCTTCACTCTGCAACAAACTCGCTGGCTCCCTGTCTCTGAAGCCAACCTCATCTTCTTTTTCACCATGTTCATGATAGTTTGCAAGGTAAGCGTACAGCAGGTTTGCTGCTAACAAATCTACAGAACAAGAGAAAGGGTCCAGACTTACACTGGGGGTGTTCACCTTCCTAAGCCACTATTGAAGCGTTGGCTGTACATACCAGGGAAGATCTGCTCGGGAAATTATAGGCTCAATTCTCCATCATACAGGCAGCATGGTAGAAGATCCTTGTGATGTAGCCTTGAGTCACGTAGCAATAGGGACTTTTACCTGGGGCAGGTGGAACGCTCCTTACTAGTTAGTATTTCATAGCTGGTGTATGTGATCTTTAACTAAGTATTCACTGTTGCACGGCAGGTTTTCATGACGGCAACTCACTCTCACGCCTCACCTTTTGCTCCAGTGGAAAACTTCATCTGCCCAGTTTTCTTTGGCTCCGTTTCCAGTGGACACAGCAGTCATCATCATGATCAGCATGCGGCCTCCCCTGAGGTTTCCCATCCTCCGCCTCCTCCTGCAAAGTCAAAAGAGGAGCTAAATGAAGGCACAAGGAAACGGAAAGCAAAAAAAGCTGAATAAAAAAGCAACCACGCAGTAAACAGGCCAAGAAAATTCTTCCAGAGCTGAGTCTCAAAGCCACCTGTGACCTCCTCTATCCTCCAGTCCTTCTCTCTCAGACTCCAGAGGAGAGGTGGAAGCCAAGACGCTGCCAGGCGGGTCCCTGAATTTCATTTGTGCTCTCTGTGTTGCTGCTTGCTTCTTGGTCTCTGTCTCTCTCTTCTGATCATACTTTCAGGGATTTGTAGATTTGTGCCAGGATTATAAGTGGGTGCCAATTCCCAAGCTGTCAGCAATTATGATGCAGCATTTTCAACTGATGTAAAATCTTTCCCTGTGTTTATTTATGAATGGAGGTAATGGTTTGTGCTCCTGCAACTCCTAAGTTCCCTTGAGTTTTCATTGACCTTTTTGATGTCTACCAAAACAACAAACTGTTTAGATACAATCAATGTGGAAATTGGATTTCATACTCAAGGAAATTAAATGGTCTCATATGAGCCTGATCTAATTTTTCCTAGCTCCCGCATCTGCCATGTCTCCAATTAATGTGACATTTTATATGCAGTAAGGACATCAGCTCTGGTGTCCTAGCCAAGCTCCGTTTCCCTCACCTAAGTTTCCTCTGATTCTCGATGGATAGAACACTGTCACTTTCTTAACTAAGTCTGTGTTTGCAAGAGCTTTCAAGCTGTGAAATGCTCCCAGTGCTATGTATTGCTACTGTTATTATTCTAAACTGTTGTGTAGCGTTGCTGCACGTTGTTAATAATAGCGCGTCCCACCTCAAACCTGATCATATTTAACTAGGGAAGAAGCATGGGTCTGGTTTGTTTGTAATCCTGTGGGATACAAGAAGGGCATGTGAGTGTAAATAAGTATTTATTACTATTTATTTATGATTGCCAGGGCACCTAATTCATGGACCTGAAACTGGCTTTTTTAAAACGTTGCATCTTTATATAGAGAATTGGATACTTCGAAGCATGGCCCTAAGCCCACAGCTACATGCTGGTTTGTGCCTGAAGCGGTGATTTTGGTGTGCCGAAGGACAGCCTGAACACTCTCACTGGATGCAGGAAGGAGCATTTCCTATATTCTTAAATTAAGATAGAAAGCCTGAAGAAGTGGATTTCACACCAGCTGATTAAAACCATTTTAAAGGACTGATAAAAGCACACCAGCTGAAGATATCCGTTATCCTTTGTAGGTCCCTGTCAGCCAAACTACTGCTCTGTGAAAGCAGCTTGTGCCCAATGAGTGAAGAAGAATATGAAATGCCTTGCATGGCTCAGGGAGGAGTCTGTCAGTTCGTTCACGTTCTGCTTAGTGAATACTGGCTTTTAGACTAGTTTTAAGCTGTTCTTATAACTGATTTTATTTTTAAAAATGTCACCTGAAGCATTGCACCCAAAAGACCAGAACTCGTTCTGGCGTTTTTTTGATCGCCAAGGGCTGGGATCACTGCGGTGAAAATGGCACGCACGGGGGTGTAGCACTGGGCTCTCAGTTAAGCAGCACGTTGCCATCCCTAGCAATAAGGTTTGTTGCTGTCATCTTGCAGCTGGGAATATAAACAAGAGGATTTAAGACAGCGTTTTTTCGTGTGTGTGTCCCTGCTCAAAATTGAAATTGACGGTTAATTAAAAGTTTTAAAAAATTTCTTGTATAGAACCAGATGAAAGCCAGTACAAAAGGTCAAATGATTTGTGGGCTTGGGTTTTGACAGTGCCTTAATTTTGTGTGTTTCCCTCCCCTTCAGTAGAAAACAGGAATTCGACCTGACAACTCAGCTGTCTGGTTTTGCAAATACTGGTCTACTGAAACCTGATGTATCACTAGCATGCACAAGACTATAAATGTTTTATGAGATGTCTGATTCAAGGGGAATTTTGTTTTATAAAAGCCGTCAACAAATAAAAATTGTGAAGTGACTCTGATTGGCCACTGGCACTTGAGGAAATGTGCGTTTCTTTTACTCTCGCCAGTCTCAGAAGCCACACGCTCCTTGATCTACTTAAAGTCTCCTTGGCCCGATGACAAAATGATTTGAACTGAAGGGAGAGATCAAACTTTGATATGTCCTACAAGTATGCCTGAGCACGTTCGAAATGGAAATAACATGGTAAAAGGTCCATTGCTTTTGTTGTATTTGTAGCGTTGTCGTCCAAGCAGACTTTCTGAGATTTCAGGGAGGGAAACAAGGAAACTTCCTTCGGTGTTTGTACCAGTTGACTCTGCCTTTCCTTTTGTCACTGTAAGAGGAAGGGGACATTCACCTGCGACAGGTAAATATACACACGCACATACCACCACACACACACAATTCCAGCATATTTATATGGAGTTTCAATATTTCTATTTAAAACTGAAAAAAATCAAAATGCTTTGAACGAGCGTGAATATTTATTTGCACGGTACTGTTAGCTGCTGCTCTGCTTTCTAAGTGCCCAAGTCCTTGCTCTTCCAAATCTTTTGGACTGAGTCAAATCATAGCTGCTAACCAAGAACAGATAGGAGAAGTATTCCAAGAGACCTTAAAATTAAAGCTCTGCACACCTTCAAAGCACCTTATCTGGAATGGGATTAGTACTGAGAAGACAACTGCCATAAAGAAGAGTCACAAGTTTCATTTAGTGAAGCCTTTCATAGTGAGAGATACAGAACCTTTCTTGAATTTCCATGGCTCAGCGCTGGTAGTCGTTGGTACAATTCCAGACAGGCGTCCTTCATCCCAAGATGCAGAGATGGATCTTTCAAAAAGCAGCGTATTTTCCCCGTTCCTGCAGGGGCACAGGGTTCCACAGGGCTGCTTCAGATGTTTAACCACCCTCCTCTCCCGCGACATCCATTTCAGTGTTACGAACAAACTTTGCTCAGGACCTGGACGGAACAACAAACAAGAGCAGGCTGATGAGAGCAGGTATTTCAAGTGCTTTGAAAAATCCTACGATGTCTCAAGAGTCCCACGCTGGGCGGGGTGTGCAGAATGTTCCCGCTCCAAACTCCGCTGCAGCACAGGGCAGGAGAGAAGCACGCCAGGGCTTAGACTTCCACGGGACAGACGTCATTCCCTCCAAAGATGTTCTGATCTGATAACTCCTGGTACTAACTCTAGTGAGATGTAGCTAAATTTAGCAATAGGTTTAATCCTCAAAGAGGCCCTGGTTGCCTGATGGAAAAAGCAAAGAGTTTCAGTTGCTGCTCTCAGCATTTCTTGTTGATTGACAGGTTTCCCTTTTCTGTTACACGGAGCGAGCCAAACCCAGTGTCTACAGCTTTTTCATTGTTGCAGATCAGCTTCACAGACAGGGGAAGCTCTGCAGCCCTTACTGTGTTTGTAGGAAAAAAAATCAGATAATTTCACAGAAAACATTAATAATTCTTCACAGTAAATGAACTGAAGTAAAAAAAAGGGAGGCCAAAGGAAAGAATTTCTATACTGAAGAGCTTATGTGAGAAAAGGCAAAGCCAATACAACAGAGCGCCAAGCTGGAGCAACCAGTGTTCTTGTTTTCCCCTTTTCCTTTCATTATTAATGACAGCACGTACATTCTTCCACATTTTGTCCAAGGAGCAACCAAATTATATAATCCAGCTAAGCGGAAAGACCCAGAAGGTAAAGGTGGATGTTACCTTGGCCATCCCCTGAGCAACAGAGGTTGTTCCTTTTAACGCTCGCCAGGTGATCAGCTGCCAAACGCCCACTGCTTCTTCCCGCAGCCTATTTCATGGCTGTTATGGTGCTTGAAAGGTGTAAAGCACTAGATCAGTGCTGAGGGTGTCAGTCCAAATAGCGCCTCAGGGACACAGAAGCATTAAAAATTACAGCTTTATGCATTTCACAGTCGCACATCTTTATTTGGGCCCTTAGTTACAATTGTCTGCTTTACGGTTCTTGTGCTATTCTTTACAGGACCTAAGTGGCTACTGTAAGACGCAAGACCGATGATTATATGGAAGGTAAGGCTGGTATAGCACAGCATTTCCCACAGCCTTAGATATCCAGCTTTTTGCTGCAGCAAGGATTTTTCTCTCAAGATATTTTAGTTCTTTGCCAAAATAATGAGAAACCAGAATATACATCAATAAAAGATTTTCTAGAAAACTCACAAAGATAATTTGGATTTAGTATGAGCTTCTTCCATCTCCACTGGGAAGACAGGACACCGACAAGGCAAACTACTAGCAATGGAGAAAACACGCTGTTGATACCAAAGCTGAGACAGTCACTGCACGCAGAGGGCTGATATTTGCCTCTTTAGGATGCTCTTACTATTGCCCCAAGGAGATCTGGTTTGTCCTGTGTGCCTATCCACAGTAAGGAAAGGCCAATTAAAGGGGTTTGGATTTCATCAGACACCAACAGCGTGGTTCTTACTTGGTAAACACCCACAAAATTACCTCCCAGCTAAGAATTTAATCCTGCTCTCATGTGGTCTGGAAAGGCAGCAGCCTGTGAGCAAGCTGTTGGGGGATGATGGCTCACGGAACAGACAGACGGTGAGAAAACAAGTTCCCTATCATGCCAGAGCCCACGCTGCCATCGTGACTCACAGTTGCTACTCACTTCAGCTCTGTGATGACATATCTGACAAAAAGGAGATGTCGATAGTGCTAAGATCAACATTCACGAATGTCTTTGAGTCTGGTCTCTCTTTCACACTTGTGCATTTGCATCTTTCACACATTATCCCTAGAAAAAATACCATTTATAATATTTTCTATCATGAGTCTTATTTGTGTCCTTTATGTTCCAAAAGAGAATTTTGGGAGGAAATTTTTTAGAGAGATTGCAAATGTAACCTTTTAGGAAGAATCGGTGTCAGACAATGATTTCATCTTAGCTTTAGGGTGCAGGTAGGCTATAGATGTGGAATGCAGAAAAACAGGTCTGATACGTTTAGAGGCTTGAACGTTTTTATAGCCTGAGGAAATCCAGAATGTCCCCGGAAAAGGTTTGGTTGGTTGATTTTGTTTGGTTTTGATCTGCAAATTACAGAAAGCTCACCAGAAACCGTAACACACACGCTGCATTCCTGCAGAAAGCAAGCTGCTGCTTTTCCAATTATCCCAGCCCCTGATGCTTCTCAATCGAGCTGGCAGATCTTGGCTTTCCAAAAAAAGATCTGCTAGTTGGGTACTTATGGTCCCACTGCAGCCAACTGCTTGAGTCAGCCAGTGAGCTCATTTTCTTTGATTTGTTAGTGACAAGAATCGGTGCAATCAGTAATAATGACAGGTAGATGCGGTGTGAGATGCATATAGCACGTCACAGATTGCAGCGCCGTGAAGAACAGTCTAAAAATCCATGACTTTAGAGTCCTAATGTTGGCCTAAATTAGATTTAGACTAATGTAGGCTAAACCCTGATGTAGGCACTCTGTGATGTTTGGCTCTTAAGGTAAGACTCTTCGTCTCCCTGCCTGTTTGATTTATGATAGATTAGGATGTCGGTTAATCTCTTCTTATTTGACTAGATGACTGTGGAGATTAATCAAGTACTGTCTGCAAAAGGAACCCATAAACACAGATTACTAATTTTTCTTTAATTATTCCTCTGTATGCCAGAGGGATACAGAGGGAGTACGGACAAGGACAGACACCAGCCTCTTAAATCTCATTTCATGAGAGAAACAGAAAAACCACAGCAGCTGCTCTCGCTGATACTGGTTTTCCCTGACGTGCTCAGGTCAGTTTCCTGGAAAAGGCAAAAAGCCACAGAAATTACAGATTATGGCCTCCTGTGAGAAAATGGGGAAGCAGAAAGTGGTTCCGAGTGAGTGAATCTGCTTGGCTGGTATAGCACCATCTCTGTTTCCCCAGGGCATGGAGAAAGCAGCATTTCTTATGGGAAAAGCTCTACTGAACAAATACAGAAACACACTATTGAAACAAACTGAAATAGCAACGTGCTGTGAATACTGGAAAACAGACCAGCATGGAAGAAAGGCATTGAAAAGCATGCTCTGTGAACATGAGGTGTGGACAGCTATTCTGTTAGGGCCGCTGCTGAGATGGGTGCACCAGTTACCTTCTCTCCCTGTGCATTCCAAGGGCGTTTGGACAAAGATGTTATTTTTCCACTTGTTCTCTGCTGACAGCTGCAGTTTCCTGCCTTTCAGCTTGTAAATTGTGAAATTTTTCTTTCTACCTTTTCCCATGCGCTGCTTTTTTGGGGATGGTACCCTCGTCCAAACGTAGCCATAAAGCAGTAAATATTTATTGTGCACAGTTTCAACGCCTTTTAGTAAATTCACTCTTGCACAGCTTGACAGAAGGCAGAGAGTGGCAGGGCGCAGGCGTGCTCCCTGGGTATTAAGAAACCTACTTTAAATGCCTGAGAGTGCCTGAAGCATAAGTGATACTAGTACTGGTCGGCTTACCTGATGCTAAAATACACAGATGAGTGTTTGTAAAATAGCCAAGGGTAGCGAACAAAGGGACCTCAGGTGTACGGCACCTGCCAGGGAGCGCATTTAGTGCCTTAGAAAGAGACCCTGGGGATTCTGTCCAAGTGACAAACACCGGTTGCTATAGAGATATCCGCCCTCTTCAAATACAGATGGATCGCTCCAGGATGCAGTGAAGTTTCACTGCATCTCAGTGCAGTCAACCATCTCCTACTGCCCCTGTCAAAGTGGCTGAAATTTTCCCAGGCTTTCCTTAAAGGCAGGAGCAAGCCAGCTTTCTGGAGAGAGGCATCACTGCCTGGTGTCCATCGCCATTAGTCATCTCCTCTGCTGAGGAGAACTCGGGGAGCCCAGATAGCAGCATGAGCTTCAGTCCGGATACACGCCGGGATCTCCTCTGTGGGAAGATGGTTCCTCTTCCTTCCCAGCCCTCCAGCCTGGTCCGAATCTTCATCAGCTCAGTTTTTTCAGGTAAATAAGCTGAAAAGTCCTGAAGCTGCTGAATGCATCAGGCACTCTCTCTGCTAGAGTCTGCAAAGCGTTACAATGTGGTGAGACTACTGCGCTTAGCAGAGAAGCTGTAAGCTTGCAGCTTCATTTGAAAGTGAAGATGCCTATAATCTGCTGCATTTTATATACAGCTTTATTCTGTCACACCCAATTTGCACTTAGAACATGTCAGAGATGGGAGAATTCTGCATTAGTTCAGGAACTAACGGCATTTGCAGTGAAGCACTAGGCACTACTGTGCAACAGCAGCTCAGTGCAGCGCAATGCCTGTCTGCACGTAAGACAGCAAAGTCTGCAGGCTTTCTCGAAACCGTGGGCAACACACATTTGATTCCCATCCACCACTGTGACAGCAAGAAATATTCGTGAAGAACTTCTCTTCTTGGACAATACCCAAATATTTCCCACTTCCTCTGCCTACTGGGACACAGTTGCCAGACGGAGCTCCTGAAGTGGTAACTGGCAGTGGGTAGCAATGACTCAGATTTTCAGGAATTAAAAAACTCAGTTTCCCCTTCTTCTGAAAATCATTCACTCTGTCTCCATTTTTAAATATGAAAACATAGGCTTAGATGGGCTCTCAATTCCACAAAAAGTGCCTTCCAAAGAAAGAAAATACTGCAGCTTCTCCTCCAGTAGGAGATAACGTGATGAATACGCTGTTTGGACAGTGAGGTGTTTCCAGCCTAAGCAGATAGGTCAGCATTTACAGAAACAGTTACGGCTACAGTTTCTGGAAGGAATGTACGAGAACTGCAGACAATCTGAAATTAGTGGGCACATAAGGACACAGCTAGTGTTACGATTTTACCTACAACACCTGTCCAAGTTGTAGCAGACCTCATGTATTTTCAGGAACAGTTTTGGGATGAAGGATGTGACGTGTGATTGGATTTTCACCAAAAGGCAGGGTTATAAGTTAAACCCACTCTCTCGCTGTAAAGTTTGGAGTTCATGTGGGCTGGAGTGTAAAGCGATACAAGCATTTCCCATAACTACTGCAACCTCGGTGAGAGCTAATGAATTATTCCAGGGGTATTACGCTGAGAGTGCTTGCTCCCTGTTGGACAGCAGTGTAGACGTGATAATTCCTAACCCAAGGGAGCCCTTTCCTCATCTGACGCTGGCACAGGCTTCATTAGTGATCACTTTTCACTTACAACAGTCCCAAGGAAAGCTGCAGATACAGCCATTCCCCATCCTAATTTTAGCATTCCCTCTTGTACTACTTTATCACATGATTATGTGGTGCCATGAATGTTTACATAATTTTGGGGAGAGAATACTCCAGTTCTGAAGAAATTACAATCTCGTATGATAAAACATATGTAAGGAGAAAAATGTCCTTTATATTCTCCATGTCTTTTAATTTTGCAGGTATGAAAAGTATCCACGAATATAAGACCTGTGTATCAGCGTATGGGAGAGGGTGCGTGCATGGGGGTGCTGGGAGTGAGCACTCCTGCTTGTGTTCGTGTGCATATATGTGCTCACCTTTTCTCCTATTTGCTTTGTCTTCTTAATTTATCTTAAATTTCCCTAGTTTGTTGTTTGATTTAATTCAGTGAATATGTCACTTGAAAGGTGTCACAAAGATTTTTCTAGAAAGTGGTAATCTCTCTTGTAAAAAGCACAGCAGGGGAAGCGGCCATAAAAATTTCACAGACTTGACTCTGTACAAAAAGATTCCCTGTGGGTAGAATTGCCTTTTATTGTGGCTATCTATCACCACTGAGCTGGCCAACAGCGTGGCTGAGTGCTCTTAAAATAGGACAGAGGATTTGCCGCAGCAAGATTTAAGAAATAAATTTTTCTGGATCAATGCTGCTGTATTGTATTCTGTAACTATGTAATCCAAAATTTCCAGATCCAGAGTTTTCATATTAGCAAATAAAAACACAGTGTGACAAGCCAGTATAGAACCTTGAAAATGCGCTCGCATTGGCAATGTAGTAACGCGGGCACAAGCCTGCAGACATCTGGAAACCACGGTTTTACAAGACTTAACCACAATGTCATCTATACGAAACTCAACACACATTAGATGATAGCAACACAAACTGCATTTTCACTGTAAGGTCTAACACGACACGTAGACAAAGTGAAAACCCAGCTCCAAATTCCTAACTTCTGGTGTGCTGCGCAAATCCTCCCGTACAGACATGGCTACAGAACGAGAGACCCTCCTGGAGAAAGCATACCCAGAAGCGCAGGCCTTCTGTCAGAAGCACGGCCTAATGTTTGAGGTAAATCACTTCTCTCCTGTCTGTCCTGTCCAAAGGCCATCAAAATATGTGGGATAGAGGAAAAAAACCAAAATGCTCATAGGTTTTCCATCCCCTTAAAAGCCCCCTAGGAGTCAAATACTGCTGTACCGATTTCCTAGAACTTTTGGATTAAGTATATTTGTCACTGGAGTTGTATGGATTTCAGTGAAGTGTTAGGTGGCTAACCATCTTCAAGCACCTGGACACGAGGGTTTACATCAGCCTTTTGTTTCTATATTCAATTGGAAAAAAAGTTCACGGCATGTATAAATTCCACTGGATATACTTCAGGGGTAGTTGAACTAGTCCTAATTATACTATTTTGCACAGAACTTCTAGCATAAAAGGGGCTATTGAAATGTTGGGGATCATTATCTTCTATGATAGAAGATAGGCTTCAAATGTTGCAGCAAATAACCTACAGTCTTGAGGATCCTTGACCTGAAAAACTAAGTCGCTGACTTGGTCATCCATGCTCCAAATCCCAAAGTCTTTCACAGGAGAAATCCCTACTGAGAGATTTGGAATATCTCAGTCTCTCTTGTAGAGTTTCAGTAATTAAAGTTGCATACCACTAGCGTTCAGACTGATCTAAAAATTAAACGTGATAGAATGACTTAATTTTCCCATGTCACTGATTTTATGATAGTATTGACTAGCCTAAGAATCTTAAAAAATATATTTTTGTGCAGGTAATTGACTTGAGATGGGGTATTTCTGAGCTTGTAGACATGGATCACAGAAACACACAACTCTGTCTGGAGGAAATTGAAGCCTGTCAGAAACTGTCAGCTGGTCCCACCTTCATCGTAAGTGCTAGCACTGCGGTGCGACCTCAATCCCTATGGCTACAGTGAGACATGCAGGGCAGGCCTCACACACTCAGAAGGTCTGCTGGACAAGTAAGGTGGTTTTCAAAAGTAATTAGCCTGCCTGAGCAGCTTCACAAATCTGCTAGCTGATGGGGCTGACATCAACAATGGCCAGTAGTCCCTAAAAGACCAAAGGAGCCTAGACAGGAACACACGTATGGTCCGGCCCTGAACACAGAGTCTCTTCAGAAGATAACAGGGGTTGTGTGTGTTCACTAGCAGATATAAGAGGCAGATGGAGACACACATAAAGCAAGAAGCTCTTGCTCTGAGCTCACTTCCTGCCTAGTACCTCAATATTGAGATTTTCTCGGTAACTAAGGAATAAATACAAATTCCCCATACAAAGAACCAGAAATGAAAATGCCATAGCAACCACCAGGGACAGAGCGGGGTGTCACGCTGCAAGCTGATACTTGTGCCATGCTTCTGCCTCCCTCAAATCCCTCCAATCGCTCCTTCTAACCACTGAAAGCTCCCCACAGCAGCAGCCCACCTCAGCTTCCTTGAAGCGCTTTGGTGACAGCCCCGAACAGAAACCCACACCCAGAATTTTAAGCTTCGCAGAAGCGGAGAGGAGGCTGAGACACCTGCAGAAGTGCCAGGTTGCTTCCTCAGGTTGTTCTGGTTTTAGAAAGGGAGAAAGAAAGTTTTGCTGAACAAAGAGAATAAATACGCAGTCCCAGGGGGCATAATTGAAGCTGCAAGTAAATAAATAACCAATTAAGTGTTTGTGCAAGTTGTGCCTGATTTCCCTCGAGGCACTTCCACCAGAGGCCAGCAACAGAGGGGCAGAGACCATGAGAGCCTCACCACAGCCTTACTGCACCCTGCAGCTCACCATCACTGAGCTCCCTGCAGCTCACACCTCTGTGAGCAGCACCATATCACATATGCAGATGGCACCAGCAGGCACTCAGGCAGTGTCTTCCTCAGACTGGTTCTCAGGGAGTACCTAGAAGTCTCAGTAGAGCCAGCCACAAAGGTTCGACTACTCCCTCTCCCCTTTACACCCACCAGAAGGGCACTGCTCAAGGATTACGCTGTGGGTTTGTGCTCTGAGCTCATTCTGGCTGTTTCCAGACTGCATGGATACTGGATGCTGAGCCTTTTTTCAAGATCTCACTCTTCCCCGGCCCAGCCTTCAGTCCTAATCAAAAGTCCCCAGGCTCAGCCCTGTTCCCTTAGTTCTTCTCCACCCCAAAGCCAATCTTACAGCACCATTGCCCAAAAGTCCCCACACCAATTCCGCTCTGTGCTTCCACTGCCTCACCTCCATCACTCTCCCCCCGCCGCAGACGCGCTGTAAAAGCTTAAGGAGCAGCTGCTGTAAAGCCCCTTCTCCCCAACCTTGGGGCAGGCTGGGACTCTGCTTGGCTGTCCCCATCCGGCATGGAAGCCGCAAGGGCGCTGTGGTTACCAGCAGGTTTTCTGAGCAGCCCCCCCAGCCATCCTAGGCGGGAAGGCAAGCAGCCAGTCCACAGCCCAGCTGTCACTGCAGAAGCAGTGCCTGAATGCCAGATCTTTTTTGCCTTTTGCAGGGACTCCTGGGGGACCACTGTGGCCACCAAACTGTGCCTCGGCTCATTGCGGAGAAGGAATTTGAGGCCCTAACTCTGCAGCTGTCAGGGGACTCTGCCCAGCTCCTGACACGGTGGTACCGGCGGGATGAGAACGCACTGCCCACCTGCTACGTGCTGCAGCCAGCTGACGGGGAGGCCTGGCATTGCCTGGAGAGACGCCTGGCCTCAGCGCTGCGCGTGGCAGCCCAGAAGGCAGAGAGGTGCGGGCTGCTCGGCCCAGAGCAGAGGCACTGCTACCACAAATCAGGTGTGTCCTGGCAGGGCTGTAACGTCTTTCTAACCAGAGCTGTCAGGGAGGACAGCTGTTTGTTTCAAGACAACATCAGATTGTATACAACAGGAAAGACGCAGGGAAGGAAGAGACTTGCTAACTATCTGCCATATCCCGAATCCTGAGGAGGGAGGTTGGTGCTGACTAGCAAACAGTAATACACCAGATAGAAATGTTTCCCTTTTCCCCCCGATCTCCCTGCCCACAGCCAGGAGTATGCCTAGCTCAGAGGGTGTGGGGAATGCTGACCTGCCAGCACCGTGTGAAATACAGAAGGACCAAGGGATGTCACATGAATTGATGGATGGCTTTTCCTGTGTTCTGTTCTGAAACTGAATGCTCACATCTTCCCCCCCCCCCCCTTTTTTTTTTTGTAGCGATTGAATGGGAGATTGAACAGGGTCTCCTCAATACCCAGGAGAGCAACCCGGGGGCTTTCATATTCCTCAGAGAGGCTGAGGATTCCAACAGGCAAACTGGGCAAGGGACAAACTGTGAGCTGAAAGAGGACAGTGAAGCAAAACAGCTTCTCAGCAACCTTAAAGCAAAAATTGCAAGCCATTATCCCAAACACCTCAAAGTACACACGCTGGCATACAGGAAAGACTCTGGGAACCCTCAGCGCAAGGAGAATAACAAATACCTGAAACAACTTTGTGAGCAGTTCACTGCTGTCACTAATCACCAGGTTTTAGAGAATCTTCGATGCAGAGGACGGATCAGCGAGGAACCAAGGCGACTTCTGCAGGAGCTGGGCCACCACACAGCTCTGTGCCTGAAGAACTGCAGATTTTTCTGTGGGAGACAGAATTTATTGGATACCATTTTTCATCGTATTAGGCAGAACAATGATAAAACCCACACAGCCCTCATCCTTTACGGGCCACCAGGCTGTGGAAAAACAGCTGTGATGTGCAAACTATCTGAGCAGGTGCAAGCTGTTTTAGGGCAAGACACCATAGTGGTGATTCGTTTGCTGGGGACATCCCAGCTCAGTTCTGCCATTCACAGCCTGCTGAGGGACATTTGTCTCCAAGTGTGTTTAGCATTTGATTTGCCACCACCTCCAACCCAGACCAAACAGGCTTGCAGTGATTTAGCCTTGTTCCTCAGTAAACTCCTCCTCACTGTCTCCCGTTGTGGCACACAGACACTGGTGATGTTCCTTGACTCTGTGGAGAGATTACTTCCTGGGGATGGCAGTCACAGATTCCACTGGCTCCCTACAGATTGCCCTCCCAAGGTCCACATCATCATTTCCATTTCCACAGCAGAGCCTGATACTCTGAAAGCTCTCCAACACGCTGTGCCTGAGGCTGAAGCGTACTTTGAAGTAGGACCCTTATCCTGTGAGGAAGGTGAGGAGATGCTAGAGATGCTCTTAGCATCAGACAGCCGCCGGCTAAGCCCAGCTCAAAGGGCCCGTTTCCGTCAGAGCTTCCCTAGTGGTGGGCAAGCCCTGCTCTTCAAGCTGGCCTTCTACGAGGCCAGAAAATGGGCATCTTACACTTCACCTTCAGAACTAGTGATGGCTAGCACAGCCGAGGACGCCATGCACCGTCTGTGTGAGAGACTGGAAAAGTCACACGGCACCGTCCTTGTGGCTCATGTGCTTGGCTATATTGCTTCCTCACGGTGAGTACTGCTGTATCTCTGACGGAACAGCCCATAATCCCTGCTGTTCATAGGGAATCCCTCTAAATACAGCCAAAACCAGTCAAAGCTCTCAGTTCTTTGAGCCATACAGCCAAAACCAGTCAAAGCTCTCAGTTCTTTGAGCCATACAGCCAAAACCAGTCAAAGCTCTCAGTTCTTTGAGCCTGTGAATGTGTTCATACATATATTTAGCAAGCATAACATTCCTCTCATATCTGGCAGCCTACCTAAACTATTGTCTTGAAGGGAGGTGTTCTGGGATTACTTGGAAAAGGAAATCGATCCCCATGGCTCATCTGGGGTCTAAGCTCTCAGCTGAGACTGCCATGTCTGCACGTGAGCTAGTGAGATTTCTGGTGACTAGTACTTTTGAACTGCCAGAAAAACTGCTCACCCTCCCACTACAGATATCAGTGTAAACCGTAAGGAGGAGGATAAATAATTTCCTTTCATATATCACACTTCGCCTGCAGAAATGGGCTGTCAGACATGGAGTTGAAGGATGTTTTATCCCTTGACGATGAAGTTCTCTCAAAGATTCACCACTGCTACCTTCCTTCAAGTAAAACTATCCTGCGCCTTCCTCCTCTCCACTGGGCACGGCTACGCAGTGACATGGGAGAGTGCCTGGCAGAACAGAAGGCAGATGGCTTCACCCTTCTTTGCTTTGCACACAGGTACTCTTAGAGGGCAGAGAACGAGGAGCCAAACCTCTGAGTATGGGATGTTCCCATCCTGGGCTTTCGGGCACCCTGCCTAGACTGCTCTCCATTCTTAAACTGTCAGTGCTGAGACTCTAGAAAAAAAACAGCTCTAGCTCCCTGTTCCAGTACATCTATTACTTTTTCCCTTCCCAGGCAATTTGTTGAAACAGTGCAGAATCGTTATCTATCAAAACAAGACCGAATCAAGAGGCATTTTCTCCTGGCAGATTTCTTCAAGGGGACTTGGAGCTGGGGAATGAAGAAACCTCTTATGTTGCCACACTTTAGCACGACCTTGAATGCTGACAGGAAGGTGAGGAATATCAGCAGGCGTTTCCATACCTGTAAGCTCTGGACCGGGGCTCTGTGTCTCCAGACTGCTGGACAGGGTCTGAAATCAGAAGACAATGACAATAATAGTAAATAACACTATTCTGTGCTTTCAACAATGACAAAGTTTGGTTTTTTTTTTTTAAAACAGGTATCTCCAAACAAGGAGATCTAAAGTCATTTTACAAACTTTGTCATGCAGTCTTCATGTATGTAAAAGGTTACTGCAAGAAGGAAGGAAGTAATTTATATTCACATCTGCAGAAAGGCAGCCTGCCTTAGATTGTAGCAAGAGAGATTTAGAGTCATGAAAAACATTTCCTACTAACAGGAAACCAACGAAAGTCCTGGAAGTGCTGTCTGGCATACCATGAGATAGCATCTGGCACTGAAGCTGTGAAAGCAAACAGATTAATCCACAAGCCATGTCTCAAATCCACTGTTCTGGTTACCCCTAGGTAGCCCCTCAGCCACTCTGGTTCTCTGATACTGTTGCAAATCTGAGGAAGCTGAGTGAATTGCCATTTCATTTACTTAACGCGGGACGAATTGAGGAGCTAAAACGGGATGTGCTGGGTAAGGACTGGGCAAGAGGGGGTGTACAGTGCTCTGCAGAGGCATGCTTCATGCCTACAGCCACAGGTAAGAATCACAACCTTTCTGCACAGCATCAATAACCACTGTGAGAAAGAAGCTTGAAAAAGAGAAATAAGCTAACTTTTACGAACTGTTATCCTAGAATTAACACCATGCTCCTTTAGCAGCTGAAAGAAATGATCTAGATCCTCCAAACACTGAGAAGAAAATATATTAAAAACCTAACAAATTAAAAAAAAAAAACACAGCATTTAAGAGGCTAAAGAAGGAACTGTGACAATGGGAGCTCTCCGCTTCCTCAGCAAATGAATCCTAGTTCCACTGCTAGTGGCTGTTAATCCTTCTATCCCCTCCTTCCCCAAAAAAGTATTTTTTATCTCAGTCTTTTCAGAATAACTGTGCATTCTCAGGACTGGTGTTCTCTGCTCTAATAGTATTTCTTTCTGCAGGGAATATGAACTGGATCAGCTGTAAAATAATCGCCTCTGGAATAGAGAGTGTTGTTGATGACTTTGCCATGTGTACCGAATGCATCAGCTGTCCAGAACTACGCCTCGTGCAGGACACACTTCTCCGTTTGAAGCCTGCAGTCAGCAGTATCCACAGCCCCGAAGGTAACAGCTCTGTCACAGTGACAGAGCAGGACGCAAATGTTTACCAGAGGAAAGAATGGAATTTTCCTTTCCAAGTAGAAGTACTTTTCTGAGGAATTACAATCAGTGACAAAATTCTCTGTTCTGGGATCCATCAAAAGACTCGTAAATGCCTCATTCTGGTAGGGCCTCTGTATGGGAAGCTGAGGTTCCTTCTTTGCCAACAGACATCTTGTCTATTTGATTAGAGCAGTTTACCACAACCAAAGCGCCTGTTGCCCCACGGCTAGTACCAGCACCTCCTAGCTATCTGGATTCTCTTGCAAGCGTTAAAGCTAACTAGAGGAGAGGGTACACAGTGCTGCTCCTCAGTCTTCTCCTCAGAATACCCGCTCCTCCTCAGGGGAAAAATCCTGCCACACCATTACATTTGCCTGTGTTTTACACTGTAGCCTTCCTTATATTATTCAAGTGCCTGGCCAGATAAGGCCAGCCCAGTTCATTACATACTGTACATCACATAAAATACAACTATTGTAGCTCCCACAGGCCCACCACAGTCATGTTCTGAAACACTTTTTTGTCTCTGCCTTCTTAGGAGTGAGTGTAATATACACAGAAGTGCTGGCCAGGCTTCTTTTTTTCGTGCCATCTTACCCAGAGGTAATTGGGAAGCTGTGCCAGCAGTGCCTAAGCTGGTGCAGCGCCTGTCCCTATCCTGTTCTCGTTCCACTGTGCGGATTTCTCCAGCCACCTGGTGGGGCCCTACACACAACGCTCACCGGATTCCTCAAAGGTAGGATTAGCCCTGGGGACAGATACAGCCCAAGAATATATCTAATCATCCATCTGTTATGAACGAGATCCAAGAAACATAATAAACAGAGCAAGAAGGAGAGAACATCTGTTTCTGTAGAAATATAGTTTTGCCTGTGAGCTTACACAAAGGCAGGATAAAGGTCCATTTGCCTTTGTGCTCAGCCATGCACCAGTCCCATTCGCAATTGCTTCAACAAATGAGGATAAAGTGGGTCATTTTGTCGTCAGGACAACAAAAGCACACACTGACCTAGATATGTCTGAGGGAACCTAATCTTGCTCTTGGCACAGACTACGGGGTTCAGACAGCACAGGGGGGTTCCAGCTGGGGAAACACGGCTTATTAACAATCTCAGAACGTCCCTCTTCTGTCTGTGGTACCAAGAACAGCCTTTCCTCTCTGTGTCTCATGGCAGGTGTCACAGTGATGGCACTTAGTTCTGATTACCGGCTGCTGGTGGCAGGTTCCCAGGATGGCTCAATGCTTGTCTGGAACATGGAAGGTTTTGAGATGCTACACGCCCTTCCTGGGCACTCCGGTGAGCCTTCTCCACTTTTTACAGTTGGAAAGCTCTTTTCATGTCTGAAAAAAGCTCTGACGGCTTGGTGATCCTTGAGCTGTAGGCACACAGACACCTCCCAGCTGCCAGCATTCTCCCAATTGCTGAAAGCACTGAGAATCCCTCATTTTGTGAATCCTTGCCTTATTTTACAGCTGAGGTGAGGTGTGTCAAAGTGTTTGGAAAAGGAACCCGTGCTGTTTCAGCTGCCATGGATCACAGTCTGCGCATCTGGAATTTGATTTCTGGCAGAGCAAGGTTTATTATCCAGGACACGCGTATCGAAGAACAGCCTTCATATGACCTTCATGTGGACGAGGGGCACATGATTGTATACTCTTCCTCAGATACAAAGGTATGGCCAGTCTTTAACTTAAAATGTGCTGAAGGAGCAAGAACTTTAGAAGTTACAGCCACAGTCACGAAGGTTGTAGACAGAAAAGCTACCTCAGTCCTCGCTACTCCTACCTCTTTTGCCACCTCTCTACTAGGTCAATGGTTGGCACCTGGAGACAGCAGAACTCATCTTCCAGATTTCTGGAGAGGCGTCAGATGTGTGGATGTGTTCTGCAGTACTCAGCCCAAGGCTGGTGATTATGACTGTGTCTGAAGGAGGAACACTGAGTCTGTGGAACAGCAACACCGGTGAGCTGAGATCCAAATGTCAGCTAGCAGGGCTACAGGAAGAAACACCAACCTCCAGTGTTCTGATCCAGAAGCAAGGGAAGATGATAGTGGGATTTAGCAGGGGATCTCTCTCCATGGTACACATCTATCTGTTCAACTCTCTTATAACATTTCTTGCATTTTCTTATAATATCCAGAGATTTACTGAGCCAAACAACAGACCTGGTAACCAGTGGGCCTTCCTTCTCCATTCTGAATGGAGCATCCTCCTCAGACTTCCATACCCTAGCTCCCAAATGGACAAGCATAAAACTTTCTATCCTTCTGCACCTTATAGCTCTGCCCGATAACATACCAATTAAATTTCACTGCTAATCTATCCTCTTTCCTTCACAAGAGGCAGCTCAGCTATCCTAGCTTCACGTCTCACTCCTGCCGTATTTTTGTGCAGATCTCTTCTGATGGAAACAGTCTGCTCGAGAAGCTTCCCGGAAGGGTTTGCTTTGTGGTGGCGTCAGAAGATGAGTCCTTTCTTGCTGCAGGTTCAATAGCACCCATTCCTTAGGACAGCGTTGGTAATAGCTGCTCTGTCATGTCAAGTGTCCTTTAAAAGGGGCCAGCGTATGGGATTTCCCATTAGCCTGGCCTCATTCAACTATTGTGCTTAAGGGGGTAACAAAGATTGGGTGAAATTCTCTTTGTGAAAGAGTCAGAACATTGACCATGTACCAGGAGCCCTTCCTCAAGGGAATAAGTGCGATGTGAGTAGTGAAAAGGACTTAAGCTGGCATGATTATTTTTTAGGATTTCTAAGCTACCCTTTGGGCTTACCTTTAAAGAAATATAGGAATTAAATTGTATGCATAAGGACACGGTGTTGAAGGGGACTAGAGACTTCCTCAGCTCAATAAATCAGTAACTAACATTTTATTGTTTTAGGCTTTGAGGAGTATGTGCGACTAACATTTTATTGTTTTAGGCTTTGAGGAGTATGTGCGAGTGTACCTGGCAGACCCAAAGGGATTCCACAGGTTCCTAGCAGCAGATTTGGAACATGAAGGAGCGGTTCATACGGCTGTTATCTCTGCTGCCAACAGCGTTATTGTTACTGGTTCTCAGGCTGCATCTATCCAGGTAGGGAGGAAGGAAGGCTGGGCAACTTCCCAATCTCTTACAAATCCAGCTTACAGCATATGGCCCCGATGCAATAAGGGGGTCATCGTGATCCCCAGCAACCTGTTTGGGGGTTGGATGTGCAGTTCTGCAGATGCTTCTAGTACTGACATACTTCTAAAGAGAAGATGACCATTGACCCTTCTCTTTATTGCTTCAAGCCTTTCTGCTCTCCTTTTATTTTTGACACTGAATGGAGAGCACTTTATCAATTCAGAGGGTCAGCCTCAAGCCAGCGTATGCCTGAAATACTATTTCATTTCTGAAATGTTTTAAATTTGGACTCCTAAAAGCTGCCTCGTTACCCATTTGTGAGCAGGAGCCAGATGGAATGCACAACATCTGGAGCACCATCTCTTGCCAAAGAAAGAGGTAAACAGCCAGTACAGCCCAAAACGTGCAGGATCTAATTAGGCATCTTTCAGAGCAAAGGAAGTAAGTGGGCTGAATGGCTCCAGGTGCTTCAAACATTTGTTTTAGAGTAAGAAGGCAATGTTTTGCCTTCTAGTATTAGGATGTTATCCTTTGACTTTACTTATGTTTCTGCACAAGTTAGTTAAGGTATATTGTTTTACCTCTTAAATAGGACTAAGGAAAAAGTAGCTCAGGCACTGATGACTTCTCCCCCCTCAACTTTTCCCAGGTGTGGAGTTTATCAGAGCAGGCGTTGCTGATGGACACGCTGGATGGCATGGGAGCACCAGTAACACTCTTAGCCCTGTGCGACTGCACGCTGGTTTCTGTCTCCCACAGCGCACCGTATCTCGGAGTGTGGAACCTCATTTACAATCATCAGCAGAAAACCTGGGCACCTGTCCCAAATACAGGCTGCGCTGCGTTGTCCCACGGGGGGAACTATGCCTATTTTACCCAACCTGAAGACACACATAAAGTTGTCATCTGGAACACCACAGAAGGTGAACTGCATCTCAGAAATACTGCATTAAATTAAGCCTGCATCTGGGGGTAGGATAGAAACAAAACAACTCACAGAGGCAGCAAAGGTAGGGTTAGCTTTCTGAGTATGTGACAAGCATAGCCTGCTCCTTTCTGCTTTTTCTAAGCATGAGATTTAGGAAAATTTGTCTCAGGCTTGGAGAGCTTTTTGATCTCCAAAGTTTTTGTCTAGAATAGCTCATTATTATGACATGGGAAAACGGGAAAAATGAATAATATGCAAACTATTTCACAAATAAAGAAGCCAATCATGAGCCCCATCTGAGAGAAGACATTCACGTGCAGTTGGAGTAAGAACAGTCTTGCTGACTCCCTTCTGTTTCACAGGTGAAGTGTGTGACACAGTGGACACCTCTGCCCGAGTGAGATGCCTGGAAATAGCTGAGCAAAACCAGCTCCTTTTTACAGGGCTTATATCTGGAACAGTCCTCGTCTTTCCACTGAACTCCAAGCAGGATGTAGCATGCATCCCACCTCCAGAGTCACAAAAATCGGTCAACGACATGGCAATCAACAAGCAGGAAAAGCAGCTTGCCATAGCATACGATGATTTAGTCCTTGTGTTGGATATTATCCCTGCAGATCCATGCCCAGTGATCGACAGGCCCGCCTACACCTTTAAAACTCAGATCCCTGGCTCTCTCATTTCCAGAGCAGCTGTCCTTGCAGATTACAGAGTCCTCTACGGCATGACTAGCGGGGATTTATTCCTTTATGACTGCCCTCAGGCCCAAGTGTTTCCTTTGGAAGGTCACAGAAGCCAGATCTCCTGTTTGGAAAGCAGCCACGGAGAGCAGTGGGCACTCAGTGGATCTGAAGATTCCCTGCAGCGCCTCTGGGACTTGGAGTCCTGTCAGCAGGAACACGAGATGTGCTATTATAAGGTACTACAGCGGTAAGACTGTCAATAGTTGATTACTGCCCTGAGCTGTCAGGGAAGATCCAACTGACAGGATTCCCAGCTCTCAAAGAGAATACCCAAATCCTATATGTAGCTGTTCAGACTGACAGGCAGCAAACTATTCTTAGCAGCTAGGTCTGATTTTAAAGCATCCTTACATCTAGATACACTATCAAGGTGTCAATGCTGTCTAAGGGAATGAGTGCCGTTAACACCGCTCTGACACTAAACATAAGCCATAGGAGCTATTTATCTACAGCTTATTACTGCTCACTTAGCTGGTGTAAGCTAGGTGACACAAATCAGTGAAGAGAATGAGACCTCACAAGTTAACAATAGCAACAGAAGGGGTAAATTGGGCCAGCTCAGGAGAATCCAGTAGGGGAAAAAAAAAACAGTGATGGAGGCTGGATCAGTGCTGTTACTCTTTCACCTGAGAATACACCACGGACATGTCTGAGCTACTCCTTTCCATAGGTGGAATAATGGGCTTTTATACAGTCATACTAGGCTCTTTCCTGCACAGCTATAGACTGTGTCATAAGCTAGGGGCTTTATTTTGTGATACGTCCCATCCTCCCTCCAGGATTGCTCTTGTGAAAATCTTTATTTACTGCCTCTATTCTTAAGCACTGAATACTCTAAGGCATCTTCACTTCAACCTGTATTTACCAGCATAACAATCTAATCCTAACCATCCATTTTCAGCCCACATCTCTCCTGAAAGGCATTTGCTGTGCTTGCTTCTCAAAAGACGATAAGTACGTGTACACTGGGTCGCTGGATCAGTCCATTACAGTCTGGGATGTTGCAAGTGGTGAGTAATTGTGAAATGCTAGCAACCACGAGAAAGTCTGTACTCCTTCCTGTATTAAATAGGCTTCTAGCATCCTTCGTGTTGTAAGAAGGAAAACATGCCACACAGCAACAGTTTGTGCAAGTACTGGAGCAGGGGCTAGCACACCGAATCCAGAGGCAGCGTATCAGCATTGTCACTGGAAGCTGCAACTACGAGACTACAGCTGGAGTATTCCAGCACATAGTAGAAAAAAATATTCTGGGTTCCAATATCAGCAGCGACTTTAAGGGCAAAGCAAGAAAGGTTTCTGTAAGTTTCTATTATGCAAATCTATAATGCTCTAAGGAGAAACAAGCAGCAGGGCTTATTTTTTCCCCTCTCCTCCTTGCTCTTCATGTGACCCAGTTTTACTGAATTCAAATCGTCTGGTGACAAGGGACCATTTGAGGGACGTGGCATATTTTAAGTCCAATCCTACCACACAGTAAATGCTTTATTCTGAGCTTGGTTTCCACAGGTGCCTTGCTGGCTGTACAGTGCGTATACACAACTGCTAACAGAATTGCACCAACAGCTGATGGCTTTGTCGCAATAACAAAAGTTGGTTATATAATCCGTGAGAAGTTTCACTGTCCCAAGGCCACCCCTCCTGAGTATAGCCCACTCCAGAACATCGTGGCAACGTGTACAGTAAAATCCAGAAAGAAAGACAGGGAAAACTCAAGCAAGCAACAGTACAACCAAGGAAATTCTTCTGGGAGCCTGATTCATACCAGCAAGCGCTCTCAACTCTGTTCAGTGGTGTGAAAAGCAAAAGATTAATAGGATAAACCAGCATAAACACCCAGGATTGAGTTTGCAGGTTTCTCTTTCTGTCCTTTTGCCTTAGTGTCTCAGAATTACAATATTAAACCTTGCTGAAAACTCCCTCGCTGCAGTTATTTAGTCTATTGATACCTTAGCACAACACTACTGCTGTCGCATACCACAGTAATAACCACTAAAGAAAGGTAAATCAGAAGAAAAACCCACAAAACACCAAAAAAACAACCCTAACCCCACACTTCACCCAACTACACCAGAGCAGGCACCAGAGCTCGGTGCGGGCCACTGATCGCACTCGCACTGCGGCCTTCCCGCGCCCCCCCTCAGCTCTCCCCTTCCCCCGAGGGCCGCCGGTTCCCGGCATAGAGGCACCGGGGACCTGGGCCGCCGCTGCCCCCGCAGGGGCTCGGCTCCAGCCCCGGCACCACCAGCCCGCTGCCGACCCCCGAGCCCGGAGCGCGCTCACCCCGCCGGCGCCGGACCCCTGCCGTTCCCCTCCCTCCTTCAGGCCTCTCACCGGGGCCGGGCCGGGCCGCCGCCGCTGCCGCCTGAGGCGCGGCTCCCGCCATGGCGATTGAACGACCGGAAGCAGCGCGCGCTCCCGGGCGGCGCCGACGGCGGCCGCGAAGGCTCCGCTCCGGGCCGGGCCGGGCCGTGGCGCCGTGCGCGCTGACGCAGGCGCTCCGCACGCGCTGACGGGGGGCGCGCTCCTGCCCGACTCCCAACATGGCGGCGGGGGGCGGCGGCGGCCGGGGGGGCAGCGCCCCGCGTTGGGGCGGCGGCGGCCGAGCCGCGGCGCAGGAGAAGCTGCCGGTGCATGTGAGTGCGGCGACCGCCCCGGCGGCCGCCCCCGCCGGGACCGCCGTGATTTCCCCCTTCCCCCCGCCGCGCCGCGAAGGGCCGCTCCCCGCCGCCCTCGACCCCCCCCCTCCGCCTCCCGGGACGGCCCTGCCCGCCCCGCCGTGACCTGCCCCGCCCCGTCCGCGGCGCCGAGCCCTCCCCCGGCGGCTGTCCCCCCCGCCGGTGCCGTTGGATGTCCCGGGGCCTTCTCCCCGGGGTGCCGTGGGGCACCCCCGCCCTCCTCCCCCGCTACCGTGGGGTCCCCTGGGCCCTGCGCCCTGCTCCTCCGGTACCGGGAGGCCCCCCGCGGCCTGTTCTCCCCTCCCCTTTACCGTGCCCCCCCTCCCCAGCCCGGCTGCTCTCCTCCGGTACCGCGGTCATGCTCCCCGGGGACCCCTTCCCCTCTCCCCGGTACCGTGCCCCTCTCCGTGCCCTGCCATCCTCCTCCGGCACCGTGAGGCCCACCTTCCCCGGTATGGTGGTCCCCTACCGGGGCCTGTCTTTCTCAGGGCCTCTTCATCTGGTACCGTGTGCCACTCCCCGGTGCTGGGGGGCTCCCCCCGGGGCCTGTTCCCCTCTCCCTCAGTGCCGTGGGGTGCCCCTGCCCCCATTCTGGGACCCTGGGGTGCCCCAGGGCCCGTTCCCCCTTTCTGGGCCTCACCTGTGTTCTCACCCCGCAGGTGGAGGATGCGCTTTCCTACCTGGACCAGGTGAAGATCCGCTTTGGCAGTGACCCTGCCACCTACAACGGCTTCCTGGAGATCATGAAAGAGTTCAAGAGCCAGAGGTAAAGCCCAGGCCCTGCGCCCCAGGGCTGCTCCGGGGAGCTCCTCTGCTTTCGCGGGGGTCTCTCTGCCTTTGCAGGGGTCTTGCTGCCTTTGCAGGGTCTCCCAGCCTTCACATCATCTTTCCACCTCCGCAGACACACAGGCCACCCTGCTGGCCTGTCCCCCAGTAGTGCAGTCACTAGACATTGGAGGTGGACGGTCTCTGTCCATCCCATCATTTTCCAGAGATGAAATCCACAGGAAGAGGCAAATCTATTTTTACTTCCTGCTCTGAAATGCAGATCTGGAAAATAAGCGAAGCAGCTTGAGTGCAGAGCCTCTCTGTGACCTGTCGGCCCTAGAGGTGACGGCTGTCTTGCCCGTTTATCTCCTCTCTGTGGATAACGCTCCCAGTATGGGGCTGCAGTGGATGCTGGTCGTTCCCTCTGCTTGGGCTAATTTCTAGGTCTGAGGTTCCCAAATTTGCTTGTTAAAAAATTGCATCTCTAAGAAGCCAGATGCTTTGCACACCTCTGTAATTTGCTAGGCTTAACGTGTGTTTCTGATTTGGACACAAGTAACAAACTCTTCTCAATTTTAGCATTGACACACCTGGAGTAATCCGACGTGTTTCACAGCTTTTCCATGAGCATCCCGACCTCATTGTAGGATTCAATGCTTTCCTCCCTCTGGGCTATAGGATAGAAATTCCAAAGAACGGGAAGTTAAGTATACAGTCACCTTTGAATAGTCAGGTAGGTTATAGAGCTCATATTCTCTAAATAAATTCTGTTCCATGTGTCACTATACACATCTCTTGCGCAGTTTAGACTATGTAGATTTACGTGTATTGCATGTTGCTAACATTTTTACATGGTTTTCAAAGTCTATGATAATGGGTATAATACAAATTTAAATATTTATTCTGAAACCAGTTGTTAGTTTAGCTTACACAAGAATGATATTCCTGCATGAAGTGGTGCTTCAATTCCAAATACTTCAGTCAGATTTGAAAACTGAAGTTGTAATTGGCTTGACATGTTTATGTAGATTGTCAATATGTGGTACGTGCAGTGACAAATTTCAAAACGAGATTCTGGAAGAATCGCGTTTCCAGACTTCCGCTGAGAAACTGGGAAACGTCTTTAGGCAATAGGCAAAAACTACACGTCAGGTATTGCCACGCAGTTGCCAACATCCTGCAGTGAAAGACATCTGCTGTAATACAGATGGATACATATCGGCCTCTCCTTCTTTGTTGTTGTTGTTGTGTGGTTGTGGGGGCTGAAACAGAGCTGTTACCTGAATTCTACTGATAAACTTGTGGTTTGACTCTAATTAGTAGCAGTAAGTATCTTTTAGATCTCAGTTCCCTTAGATCTCTCTGTTGCTTAGAAATTTAGCATCTTTAAGAGCCTTCTGTTTTAATATGTTTCTTCAAACTGACAGTTCCTCTGAAATAAAACAGTGGCAACAGAACCTGCGGTGTGTGTTGTTTGGTACGCCCTCTAAAGTGTAGTGGATAGTGCAGCGACAGTCAAAAGCGGTAATGAGTCAGATGGTTCGTAAGCCAGATATGACTTAGGGGATTTTTTTAACTGATGGTGTTAATAAACTAGGTAGGGAAATTTATTGGCTAATTAAATCTTTTTTCGTGGTAATCTTTTTTAGCTAAACAGCTTGAAAAATCCTGATGCTAGATTGTTGTTGAACTTGCCCCTACGTTTCTGTACAAGTCACTGTCTTGTGTGTCTTATGCCACTAGGTGCCCTCAGAGCCTGTTCCCAGCGCTCTCCCTGGCAGCGGGCTGTTGTTGCATTACTCCCAGGAGAATTCGCACAATCACAGTGACTGCTCCGAGGAGTTCAGGCAACAGCTTCCATACAAAGAAGATAAATCCCAAATTCCTTTGGAGTCTGATTCTGTAGAGTTCAATAATGCTATCAGTTACGTGAATAAGATCAAAACACGTTTTCTTGACCATCCAGAAATTTACAGATCCTTTTTAGAAATTCTTCATACTTACCAGGTAAGAAGTCTTCCATATAAGCAATTGTGGGTTTGCACTGTAGCTGTTTGAGGAGTAGCTGTCAAACGAAATGTCTGCCTATTGAACAGGCTCCCAGGCACTAGCCTTTGTCCAACAATTGCCTTATAGATATTCACATGAAATGACAAAAGTGTGAAAACTGTAGAACTTTCCAGGGTCTGAGGGGTAAAGGGGTTGTATCTACATCTGTCTTTACGAACCTTCGGCTGATGTAGTGATACTCTGTGTGAAAGGATGCACTGTAAGAACCCTGGGCTATCTGATACCAGTTATTTCAAGTTTGTGTAGCATAAGGTTTTTGGCTGAGGTGATGAGTTTTCTTGCATAGTGAGTTTTTGACTCTATTTAACATCTGTGCGTAACTTTTCAGAAAGAACAGCTGAACACTAAAGGCCGACCCTTTCGAGGCATGTCAGAGGAAGAAGTGTTTACTGAAGTAGCAAATCTGTTCAGGGGACAGGAGGATCTGCTTTCTGAGTTTGGACAGTTCCTCCCGGAGGCTAAAAGGTCTTTGGTACGTGTATGCTTAGAACAAGGCGGAATATCAAATACTCTCTGTTTGTATGTAGAATACGTAAAGAAGCTTTAGGAATGCAAAACATTATGGGAAAACATCCAGCCAGTCGATGAACTTTGCTCCTCTTCATTGTTTGGAATTTTGCAGAAGTGACTTAACTACATGTTCTCTGTTCTGTTCAGATTTATAGGGCTCTTTATTTGTGCTGACCGAGAAGAGAACATTGAAATCATTCTTTATTTACTTCAGTTCACAGGAAACGGACCATGTGAAGTGAACAGTGTCCAAAAAAACGAGCATGAGAAGAATCTGGAACACAGCAAAAAGCGATCCAGACCACTGCTGTTGCGTCCTGTTTCTGGCCCAGCAAAGGTATCTTTTAGCAAGTAAAAACTTAGAATAACCTGATATCACTCATTGTGTTTAAGATAATCGCCTAGATAAAGTTGTAATGAGTAGCATCTTCGAGGTATGTAGGTGTTAGGTACGAGAAACAAAATTTCAAAGCTATTTTAAAAATAATTACTGTAGAAAAAGGGAATTTTTAAAGTATGCTTAAATGCGTGTGGTCACATGATGACATGATACTAAATATCAAGATCTTCTGTACTAAGTATTGGCCCTGGAAAGGGACAATTTATTGCTTCTACAAAGAAATCTTTCTTCGGAATTCTTTCTCAAGTGATCCTTTTTTGTTGTTGTTTCTTCTTCTTAGCTGGGAGTCATTTGATAGAGATCGCTGTGGAGGGCTTGACACAGCAATGCTAGATCACTATTTGGGAAATACTGAGTTTCAGCCTTTGCAGAGAGCTGTTATATATTTGATAGCATTTGAGTCACAACATTTTAAGGATAACTGTTTGTTCTTTTAACAGAAGAAAATGAAACTGCGAGGTACCAAAGATCTGTCAGTAGCGACAGTGGGAAAATATGGAACACTGCAAGAGTTTTCCTTCTTTGACAAGGTCAGTACTTGGCCTCTTCTCACATTCTGTGGACTAATTTTCAACCATTGATGTGGTTATTAATTGGTTGGTTTTCTGTACAATCTGTCAGCACTTAGCAATTGCCGGACTTTTCAAGTGGTAGAGAAAGACAGACCAAGGAAAGAGAAAATAGGTGGGTTTGGAAGATTAATAGAAACTGATAATTAACCTTTTTCGAATGCTTGTCTCTTACAGACATGATTTTCTCTGGTTTTCAGTGCTGTTTCCTCATGGTACCATCTGTAGTTACTAGATTATTGTTTGAAACCGGGCGTTTTTGTGCATATTGTCTTTTTATGTTGCAATGTAGACAGAGGTTTGTCACTGTACCCATGATTCAGACTACTTAGAATATGAACTAAATAAAAGTGATGTTCAAGCGATCTGAGCATTTCTCTCCAAACTGTGCTTCAGGTGCGTAGGGTGCTAAAGAGTCAGGAAGTCTACGAAAATTTTCTCCGTTGCATTGCTCTCTTCAACCAGGAGTTGGTCTCTGGCTCTGAGTTGCTCCAGCTAGTTACACCGTTTTTAGGGTAAGTTACTGACTGCCTTCTCTGCTGTGTTAGACTTTTTAGATCTTACTCTGTTACTTTTTGGTAGACATTGTGAATTTTGTTCCTGAAGTTTTGGATTTAACTTCAGAAATGTCTCCTAGGTAGCATGCAAGAAATTGCAGGCTAATCCAAAAAGAGGAGTAATAAAATCTGAATCTTTTAACATATCTACACAGCTCTTAAAGAGCATTTTGGGGAGGATGTTTTCCTCTGTCTGCGCATCCAGTTGAAAGCCTCAAAAGCAGCAGACTACCTGATGTTATACTAAATCATTGGGGGCAGAGAATCTCATGAATTCTGGAGGGTCGTCTCTGTTCACACTCCCTGTTCTAATCCCTCAAAATGTAATCCAAGTATAAACATGAAATCTCAGAACGGAGCTGTGAAAAGGATAAATAGTTCTAGCTCTGATGTGAGCCTCTCGTGCTGTTTGGCTTCCAACAGAAGAGGGAGAGTCAGATGGCAAGGATCAGCGACTCCTCAGTCAGTTAAGGGGGGTATTTGGGAAGTTATGAAGGGAAATACTTTTCCTGCCTTAAGTCAAAAAACCCCCCTGAAGTAATTCAGAGAGAACGATCACAGAGGTAAAACATTGGTGAAAGATTTCTCACTGCAATGCTAAGCTTGTTTAGATTTTCTCCCTCGCTTTTATGACACACATTAGCCACCCTAAAACTGTCAGAGTGAAATAACAAAATACACTTACTTGTGTTTTTGAAGGAAATTCCCAGAACTCTTTGCACAGTTCAAGTCCTTTCTTGGTGTGAAAGAGCTTTCATTTGCTTCTCCACTGAGCGACCGATCTGGGGATGGAATGAGTCGGGAGATTGATTATGCTTCCTGCAAACGCATAGGATCAAGTTACCGGGCTCTCCCAAAAACCTATCAGCAGCCCAAGTGCAGCGGAAGGACAGCCATTTGCAAGGAGGTACTTTGGGATCAACCTGCTCAACCCCTGAACACACGTCGCACTTGTGTAACTTGCAGTGGGGTGGTAGTTAGTGCTACAGCTTCTGCATGTGGATTCCCCTCTTTAATGCTGGTTAGCCAGCTTTAATCTCACATCAGTTATTCACCCAATTTATTGAAATAAGAGTATCCACATGCATTTTAGTAATTTTATCTAAACCCATCTCAAATCACATCCTTCACTTTAACGTCTTCTGAGTCTGTGTGCATACACAATTTTATTCCTATAGACAGAAAAGAATATTAATTAGCCTGAAATTAATTTCCTAGCAGTGGACGAATATGGCCTTTAGAAACAGTTTTTCCCCTGAAAGAGCACTGTGAGCCAGTGTCTTAGGCACTGTTCTTACTGAGAACAGACATCTGCAGCATAGCTGCTCCCACCTCTCGCTGTTGTTGGCACCTCTGTCTCCTTTACTTACAGTTGCTGATTACTGCAGAGTGACCTCTGTGTTTGCAAGATGATAGTGAAGGTGCTTTCGAGCTTTCTGAGCAGGGCCCTGGCGCGGTTCCACACAGACCTCTGATCTTCTGGGAAGCAGTCATGACAGTGCCTTGTGAACTAGGTCTGAAACTTCCAATAGAAACTCAGGGAAGAACTGTGCAAAAATAAAACAAAGAAGCATCAGACTCCATGAGAACAGCTCTGGGCTCATAAGGCTCGGTTCAATGTCATGTCTTTGCACTGTTGCAGGTGTTAAATGATACCTGGGTTTCGTTTCCGTCCTGGTCTGAAGACTCCACCTTTGTCAGCTCCAAGAAGACTCCTTATGAGGAGCAGTTGCACCGCTGTGAAGATGAGCGGTTTGAGGTACCTCTGCTACTGAGCTTCCTTTCTCCCTGTCTGCCTCCTCAGAAAGCAGAACTTCTAGCTGTGAGGATTTTGACTGAATTAATTGGTGGCCAACTACTGAAAGTTCTATTAGTGTTCATTGGTTTGAGCTAGAGTTTGGTGTTTTCTGCTTGCTTGGAGCCTAATAGTTCTTCCTAGGCATGAGCCCAATTCTAAAAAGCATGTTACCTTTAGGAGAACTGGCAGAGGTACATTTTCCAGTAAGAAACCTTGCTGACGCTTTTTAGCTCCACCCAGTGGGGCTGGAATGCATGCCACAAACCTGGAGCCGCTGGTCTCCATCTTCCTGCCTTTTCTTACACGGTGTCTTTTGTGAACTCTTAACAGTTGGATGTTGTCTTGGAGACCAACTTAGCCACAATACGTGTGCTGGAGAGCGTGCAGAAAAAACTGTCACGACTGACTCAAGAGGATCAGGAGAAATTTCGACTGGATGATTGCTTGGGAGGAACATCAGAAGTGATCCAGCGCAGGGCCATCTATCGCATCTATGGTGATAAAGCACCAGAGATCATTGAAAGTCTTAAGAAAAACCCAGTTACTGCAGTTCCTGTTGTTCTTAAGAGGTAATTCCCCTTCTCCTGTGTTCACCTGGGTTCTTTAAGAAACTGATACAGAATTTTTAAAGCAGTTTTAAACAACTGTTCTTGTAGATGTTGTTTCCAAGGATAACTCATCTTCAGCAGTGGTGCTATTTTTATTTATTTATTGCTTCCAGGAATACTGAGAAGTTTTTGGTGCATCACAGTTGGCTACATTAAAAATGCTTTGTGTGTATTTCTGTGGTTGTCTTTCTGAACTGAAGTAGATTATATATTTATGCAGATTGAAAGCAAAAGAGGAGGAATGGCGGGAGGCCCAGCAGGGCTTCAACAAAATTTGGCGGGAGCAGTATGAGAAAGCCTACTTGAAGTCCCTTGACCACCAGGCCGTCAACTTCAAACAAAATGACACCAAAGCTTTGCGCTCCAAGAGCTTGCTGAATGAAATTGAGAGTGTCTACGATGAGGTGCGTATGCCAGTAAATAATCCATCCTGTACATCCCTCATTTAGAGTATTATCTAGATGCACCTGGGACCTTGTTGAAGTGGTAGTGCTCTGAAGAGTTCTCAGTCAAAAATGACTGTGCCAAGCGTAGCGTTAATACTGGCTTATTTCTTCTGGCAGGAATGGCTCTTGAGCATGGATTGGAAGGATCTTTATCTATTTGTCTCTTGATTACAGCATCAGGAGCAGCACTCAGAGGGGAGAAGTTCGTCCACAAACGAGCCTCATCTTATCTTTATCTATGAAGATAAGCAGATTTTGGAAGATGCAGCGTCTCTTATCAGCTATTATGTAAAAAGGCAGCCTACTATCCAAAAGGAAGATCAAGCAACCATCCGGCAGATAGTGCATCACTTCATACCTGAGCTGTTTTTCTCCCAGCCCCCTGAGCACAGTATTTCTGAAGAATCAACTGACGAGGACAGAGAAAACCATCAGGGGCAGAACCTGGATACTCCTGAGCTACGGAAAAAACATGTGCCTGGGCCTCCAAGCAGTCCTTTGGAGGCAAAAGCAACCTTCTGTGATGTTACAGCTGCTGAGCCCCACAACACTCTGGATGATGTTTACAGTCTATTCTTTGTCAATAATAATTGGTATTTCTTCCTCCGCCTTCACCAGACTCTGTGCTCAAGGCTCCTAAAGATTTATCGTCAAGCTCAGAAGCAGCTCCTAGAATACCGGACTGAAAAAGAGAGAGAGAAACTCCTTTGTGAGGGAAGAAAAGAAAAAACCAATGATCCAGCCATGGAACTAAGACTGAAGCAACCAAGTAAGAATAATCCGGGACGTAGTCCATTCTTAATGCTCTGGTTGCTGATGCTCGTTGTATATATTTGAGTAACTGAGACCGGCAGGCAAGTCTGTAAGGAATGTAGAGGTGCAAACATCCGCTATATTTGTGATGTGTGGATACAGCTAATTTAACAGGATAGCTAGTTTGTAATTTATCTTCTGAGGGCTGTCATGTGTAGTTCATAGTGACTTCACGCAAGCCCACTGTTGTCAGATGTTCTCGGGTGTCTCATTGTATTAGTCTGTTACTTTGATTTAAAATGTAAGTGGCTCCACAATGAAATAGTTAACTACACAAGGCAGCCCTGGAAGTGCATGAGATAAAACTGTTGCAGTCTGTCAGCATTCCTTGCAGAGAACTGTCTGTAAGCATGTTTTCCATACTGAATGTCATGGTGCTTGAGCTCTGCTGTCCCTTGTATCTCTTGACTTCACTCTGCCTCTTACGTGCATTAAGTGACTGCACTTTTCCCTGCCCAGGTGAGGTGGAACTGGAGGAGTACTACCCCGCGTTCCTGGATATGGTGAGGAGTCTGCTGGATGGGAATATTGACCCAACGCAGTACGAGGACACTCTGAGGGAGATGTTCACTATCCACGCCTATATTGGCTTTACTATGGACAAACTGGTGCAGAATATTGTCCGCCAGGTAACTAATTTGATGGCTGTGCTGTGTATTTGGGGGGCTGCACATCTCCCTTCTGTAGACAGCTAGGTTTCTCACAGTACCCTGTAATGCAAGGACTCCCTAAATTTAAAGCAAATTCATAGAAAAGTTATAGATGTGGGGGAAACACTCTAACAGAAGTTCAGTGAGATAGTTCAGCTTCAGTACAGGGACCGCCTTAGGGGATTTACTCTTCCTGGCCTTTTCCAACATTTTTTGAGTTCCAGTCTTTTCAAAATTCTGCCATTCCCAAAATACATCTGAGAGAAAAAAAAAAAGTCCAGTCCTTTTTACTCAAATCTGTCTTCTGATGTAGTTGTTACAGTTAAGGCACATCAGCCCCTCACTCTGTTCCTTTTATTGCAAAGTAATGAAAAAGAGAGTGAAATGCGTAAAGTCTCAGGAGTTAAAACTTTGCTGCTTCCTGTGAGGTGTGATGCTGTGCTGAGTTTTGCGCTCCTTTCATAACACGCTAGAGTTAACTCTTGGCCCAGACTTGCTGACTGAATTCCCCCTTTTTTAATGGAAGCTTCACCATCTAGTGAGCGATGACATCTGCTTGAAGGTTGTTGAGCTCTACTTGAACGAAAGGAAGCGAGGTGCTGCTGGAGGTAACTTATCCTCTAGGTGTGTCCGGGCAGCAAAGGAGACCAGCTATCAGTGGAAGGCTGAACGCTGCATGGCGGATGAGAACTGCTTCAAGGTAAGAACTTGCTGCCAGGGAACTTTCATAAAGTGACTGTGGCACTTTACCTGGGAGAAATGGGTTTGGAAGCTCCAAGGCCACAATGGTGAGAGAGAGCAATATGGCAAGAAGGTACCAAAACCAGAGCATAGACAGTAAAGCGGCATACTGGCTCACTGAAAGGCTCTGCTGCTTACTTCTATCCTAGCTCATATTTGTTGTCCAAATGACTCGTTGTAAATATGCAGCACTTTATTGTGAACCCATGTGGCCAATATCTTGTGCCTGTAACTTTATTACAGGTAATGTTTCTTCAGCGGAAAGGACAGGTGATCATGACCATTGAGCTTCTGGATACAGAAGAAACCCAGACAGAAGATCCTGTGGAGGTCCAGGTAATATCACAGTGACCATGGAGTCTGCTGTACCACAGACAAAGCAGATGTCTAAAAATGCTTTCCTGCTTTCTTGTTCCAAACTGTGAGGCTTTGCCAGGAGGAGAAGTTTACCTGGGAGGTGGGACGATTACATGTGGGGCTGTGGTCGTTGACAGAAATGGGTATGTTAGTAAGAGAGTTTCAACATAAATCAGCTTGGGGTTGAGTGAAATACCAGCAGCTTCATAAAAAACAGCTTGGAAATAAACTAGTTCTTTGCAGTGGTGTTTGTCTTGATGAGAGCGAAATCTGACTTGAAATCGGTTTCTCTTGTGTAGCACCTGGCTAACTACATGGAGCAGTACGTTGGGGTAGAAGGAGCTCCGAACAACCAGAATGATGGCTTCTTATTGAAACCAGTCTTTCTGCAAAGGTGAGCGCGCTCCCTCTCCTGAGTCACACCTGCAGCAGCCGGTACTGCTTCCTCTCTGCATATGTGGCAGTGATTTTAGGTGATGTGCCACACGAGCAACTCGAGGGAAATGCACGCATCTTTGAGGTCCAAAGGGGCTGCTGTAGTCCAGTGCACTGCATAAGAATGCTGAAGAAAAAATTTATGACCCCTACATTGAGGTTTATTCATGAAACTGTTTTTAGAAAGGAGTGGGACTGTCTAAGCAGTCCCTTCTGGGGGGAATTTGAGGTCTAATTTGTTCCCGTTTCACTACATATTTGTCAGAGCGTATGGAGGAAGATCCTGGAGGAAGTCTGAAAACAATGTGGAGACACAAATTTCATACTTGCGCTGTCAGCTCTGCTAGCTTAAGAGAATGGATAACCAAGTGTGACACATGCTTTGTAATCCTTGTTTTGTTCTAGAAACCTAAAAAAGTTTCGCAAGTGGCAATGTAAGCAAGTGAGAGCTCTGCGTAGCGAAGTGAAGAGCTCCTGGAAGAGGCTGATTGGGGTGGAAAGTGCCTGCAACGTGGACTGCCGGTTCAAGCTCAACACCCACAAAATGATGTTCATCATGAACTCAGAGGATTACATGTACCGGCGGGGAGCTCTCTGCCGAGCCAAGCAGGTGCATCTCCTATTACTCTCTCTGCAGCTCAGGCAGTAGCAGAGGTTGAGGATGTGAGCCAAAAGACAGGTACCGATAAGAAGTCTTCTGGCTGAATTCCTGCAAACTACACCCAGAAGTTACTACTCTGTGTTGGATGAAACATGGAGGAGAGCTGGTAAATGCTCTGTACTTTGGTTTAGTTTAGCAGCCTTTACTTTACCGTGCAAATGTTAAGGGGGAGTGGCAAACGTTAAGAAATAGAGATCTTTAAATGCAGGTATGCGGTTTCCTGTTTTACTGTTTGTGTTTTGTTGTGAAGCATGCACGTCTCGGACACACACAGAGGCGAAGGTTTTGGCTTCTCCCCCAGAAACCTCTTGGTGATCTTTACTGTCCTGCTTTCAGGTACAGCCGATGGTGCTGCTAAAGCATCACCAGCAGTTTGAAGAGTGGCACAATAGGTGGCTGGAAGAGAACGTGACCATGGAGGCAGTTGATGTCGTTCAAGACTGGCTAATGGGAGACGAAGACGAGGAGATGGTGCCCTGTAAAACAACTTGTGAGACGGTGAATGTCCACGGGGTCCCAGTGAACAGATACAGAGTTCAGTACAGTCGCCGTCCAGCTTCACCCTGAGCAGAGACTTGTTCCTGGGACCAAGACAAGTAGGAGCGTTGCTGGTGAAACACATTTACTCTGAGAATAGTGGTGGGAATGCAATGTATGTATTAATGATATTTATCCAAACAGCATTTTACTTCGGATTATGATGTATTTTCCATATGGCATAGACTTGTCTCCTTGCAGTGTAATCCTCCAGCCATCATGAAAAGACTTTTAAAAGCTTTATGGGAAGAGGGCTCTTGGCATTGCCACACACTTTTTAGTAGTTTCCTAGCTTTAGGCCGCTGCTGACCAGCCAATACCGGAAGGCTGAGTGAGGGGGTCAGGCTCTGGGCGAACTACCACTAGTGGCTTTGTTGGAGAGATGGAGCTGGGCTGGCGTTCGAGCAGATGCTGGCAGCTGCTTCCACTTTGAAGGGTTTAATGTTCCCTATCTTCCTGAATTTATGCCGTCTTGGAGCCTGCAGAACTCTTCAGTCTAACCTCCGAGTGCCAGCGGGGCTGAGAGCACCTGGCACGGATTGCTAGCCCCGCTATGGGCTCCGTCGTTATCTGCGTGTACTAATGAGGCAACGAATACAGTATTTGTTACTGGTGCTCTGGTGAGAAAAATGCCAAAACTGCGAGAAGGGCGAATGGCGTACTACACGCTCTTAACTCTCGCTCATCGACTAAGTATTTTGGAGCATGAACCAAGGGGAAGAAACTCTCTGAGCTGCAGTGCTAGGCAAGAGAGCGTTTTGTGGCGCAGGACAGCCTAGGCCCATCAGCTGCCCCTCTGCAGATGCGCGCCGGATCCCATGGTGTTGCTTTGTGAACTCACGACCTGCTGCAGACTCTGCCTTCTCCGATCTGGAGCTGCTTGGAGCGTGTGCGTGGGGAGGAATATCCATTGCGAGGTCTGGCCTTTTGGTTTGGGGTTTTGTTTTGTATTTTGCATGTTGATTGGCAGCCTCCGGAGACTGCGTTTTCAGGCGCTTCGCTTTCCTTGTGCATGCCCGGACTCCGTGGTTCTGCTGGGTTGTACCACTTGGATAACATCAGTAGATGGAGCTCTTGCAGCACAGTGTTTGCACGGGATCTGAGGTTTGTCCCAGATACTTCGCTGTTTCTGCTGGGTCAGCACAGATGCTGTATTTGCAGTGACACATGGAAATCTGTAATGGGCAGCGTTAGATCCAGCCACAACCACTGTAGACAAGCTTTTCTGCTCAACCGTCTGTACTTCTATCTAAGCTTTTTTGCAATGAAACCTAACAAAAAAACCTACCCCGAACCATGCAGAACACTACGTCAATTGTCTGACTTAATCTCTTGAAAAATCAAGAAAATTCCGTTGTGTCTGTCCTGCAACCCCTCTGTGACTTTGCTCTTGTTTTTCAGGGGCCAAGGGCAAGCACACTGTCCATGGAGTGTGTTACAAACACAATGTCTTGAGGCAGGTCCAGCCTCCTTTCAGCTCTGCTTCCAACTTTTTCCTGGCTTTTGGGGGAATAACCCCCCAACCCCGATATTTTCTGTGGCTTTGATTTTTAGGTTATAATTTCTGCCAGACCTAAGTAGCAGCCTGTAGGATTTGTCCTGGGTTATTTCCACTGTACAACATTTGGTTTTGCAATTGTCTCACTTGACAGTAGAAAAATTGGCCTTTGGGGTACGTTTAATAGAAAACTGTACTGACTCTTTGTCTTTTTTGCAAAATAATCTGTAGGAGGGAAGGAGGGAGGCCAGTCTCTGGCATTCGTGGCCACTTGCACAACCACTGCCAGCAGAGGACTTTTCATCAAGAACTCATGTTCTCGTTGTCTGGGTCTCTGTTAAATTTTGGTTACAGAAATGATCTGAAGGTTCTTCCCCTGCTCTTGTTGCAGTAAGTGATAAAAGCCACCGACCACGTAGCTATGTGAGGGCTGGGTGGGGAGCGGGGGGACAGGCCCAGTGTGAAGCACAGTATCCCCCCCCCTTTTGCTTCCAGACAGCTCAACAAAAGACGCCTCAGTCCTGTTCACCGCTCTGCTGGATCCCAGTGGAGATGACAACTGTGCCAAATTTTATGGTTTTATGATACAGAAAAATGTTTACTAGAAAATAGGTTGCAACTTGTGGCTTAAAATGCATTTGATTCCGAGCGTACCAGGGTGTAGGAGGGTAACGCACCCGTGCACCGTCCTGTTCCATCTCCGCATTTTTAAGTGTACTTCAGGTATTTTTAAGCATCCTTATTTTGTAAACCTTAATTTATAATCTGAACAGATTAAGTAAGACTTTCGCCCTTTACAGTGCTATTGTCTCAAAAATGATAGTAGCAAATGATGTGAATGGAATAAGCAGGCAGTGCAGGTTTGAGAGTGGCTTGCTAATGTCTGAGAGTTTAAGCTCAACCGCTGTGTATCTGCTAGCGCGACCTTGATTCAAGAGTTTGTTCTTCCATTTTTTTGAAGGATCTTTGCTTTTGGGCTTGTAATTGCTTTGCCAGCTCTTTGAATGTAGTTTTTTTTATATTTATTTGCACATTCAAGTAAAATAAAGTATTGATTTTAAAAGTCAGCAGCTCTCACTGTTTTAAATTAATTTAAACTTTCTGACAATCCCCAGAATTGATTGTCCTGCACCTGAAACTGAATTTTAAATGGTAGAAAAATGCAATCGACAAGTCGGATGAACTTCCCTTCAAGCAGTTGCAAGACAGGCTGCAGGATGTAATGATTTAGATGTGGGCCAGCTCACTTCCAGTGGGCAGCAAGTCTTTAACCTTACCCACGCTGAGAAGCTAGCGCACGGTAAGCATATGTAAGCTAGTGCACTAGCTAACATAAAAGGGAAATCGGTTTCCTGCAAGTAGCGTGCAACAGGAGATCCCACGCAGGAAGGTAGCGCCTGTGGCCCTGCACTTACGTGCGTGCTGCCAAGGCCTGCCTTGGAGCAAAGGCCCACGGCTGGACGAGAGCACGGGAGTCCATGGGGTGGCACAGTTGCTCCACGCAGAGAGAGGTTTCAAAAGAAAACGCTGTGTAGTGCCAGCAAAGCATGGCTTTTTGCAGATTGGTTTATTTCTAGCAGCACCTTTGCCATGAGAGGTGTGGCGCAAAAATACGGTCCAGGCCTGGCCCCCAAGTACTCGCACGCTAAATGCAAGACATTCAAGAGAAGTGACTGATTCCAGTGCCGAAATCTATAAGCACATCTGCTACAGGTTAAGACAATACAACTGCAACCATGAAAATAACCCTCCACCCGCCTTTCCCTCAACCTCCCCAAATTCCTGGGTAATAACATGTTTAACTGTGTTCCCTGTGAGCTCTGCACAACAAATGAATGTGTAGATTTTGCAAATTAAGCCGTAGTGATGTGACCCAGATCTGATAGGAGTTTCCTTTACATCATTTTCAACACTTCCGTTGCCATAACAAAAGGCAACTCTACTTTCTGTGCAGCCTATTACTTGCTCACAGGGAAACAAACTGTTGTTCTCCTAATAACAATCCTCTGATGCATAAATTGCATGGAATAATTTGATTAAAATGATGGTGGTGGCGTCTCAGAGGACACAGTCCACTTTATACAAGTCTCCTCGCAGAGATCTTGGACTTCTCACAAAGAGGACATTCCCTGTGCTCAAGGGGAGGGACAGCCAGATCTGACATCACCCAAGAGCAGTTGGAGATCTCAGCAAGTGGACAGCTTTGGCAACGACAAAGACAGCCAGCTTAAAAATATCTTTCAGGTTTGCAGGATGGAATAAGAATTAATGGTTTTCTAAATTAAATTAAGACTTGCTAAAGGGAGTACCTGAGTTCAGTATTTAATATTTCAGGACTTGGGGTTTTTTGTACATGTTTCCATATCACAGTGATGCTCAGAGAGAAAGGCAGGGCTGCGAACCAGCGAGAGGTAGTCTAGAAGTATGTGTGTAAGCGAGTTGAGTTTTTCTTCATGCTTTAGCCATTCCTCTGGATTAGAACCATGTAACTCAACAAAACCAGAGGTATGCTCTACCTTCCACTCATCAAAATCAAAATTAAAGATTAAATTAAAGCCTAGCAATTTGAAACCATACCTGTGCTAAAGGATGAATCCAAAAAGAATCACCTGAGACCCAGTGCTGAAAAGGTATGATGATGTCTGTATCAGCAAGGTAGCCCCTACCCCAGTGTCGTCATCTTGCTGAGAAAGAAGCTATTCCAGAACGCCTAGCGACTTGTAGTGATGCTAATAAACTTCAAATATTCCTGAAAAATGGCTTCATGTGAACGTCCTACGCTCTGAAGTGAAAACTGCAAGCAAGCAGAAGAGTTCTGAAAAACCCCTGTCTCCCCAGAAGCATTACACCAGCATAAGGCTTACAAGCGGTGAGGAGAACGTGAGCACAAATGGTGTGGCATAACCAAGGGAAAAGATTGGGTGGGATCCCGGTGGAATGGGAGAACTGTGGAACAAGCAGAAGGGAAGAGAGGCAGGGAGATTCCCTGGAGCTGTGGAGAGTCTCGGGGTGACAGTAAGAGACCTGACGAAGTGAGAGGAAGGGGAGCTGGTGCGATGGCAAAGTCAGGAAGAGTGCCCAAGGCACGAAGTCGTCTTGTACGTGCCAGAGCCTGCAAAGACAAATCTGGGGTGTGGGGATCCTGGTTCAAAGGACCATCGTTTCTAGTTCAATAGTCAGTGGAAGCTTTCTGTGCCTTGTGGTTCTGAGAAGGCTCAGATGCTCGCACACCCAGCGGCTGGGAAAGGCAGGGCCAGCACCGCATTCATGGAAAATGTGAGGTTGTGCTGACACTGGTGGAAATGCTTCATGCTGCTGGCGCTAAGGCAGAGCTGCTGCCTCCATGGTCAGCTGCCTCTCGTGTCTGCATCGCAAAGGTGAGCTCAGCCTGGGGCAGGTATTAGCTGCACTAACATTTTGGTCTTCACACCTGCTGGCTTGCAGCTGAAGAACTCTGGAGCTGCTGGAACAGAGCAGAAATAGCGAGCCCCATTATTTGCCTACTAAAGTTTGCTCTTCCAAGCCTTAAAGATGTATGGAACAGGCCAGGTGGTGTTTGTACCCTCCCTCTGAGCTTTAAAATCCCTAGCCTGTTTTCCAGCATTACATCTTTTGGGTTCAGAGCCATGGAATAAAAGAGTGCCTTCTCCCAGGAGATGATCTATTGCACAATGAATTACTTTAAAACCAAATTGTTACCCCACAGGGCAGGGATCACACGACTTAAAGAGATGTTAACAAGCCGTGACAAACCTCTGGCATTAGAATTTTCAAGCAAGCTGTTCTGCATCTAAAGCAGTCACTAAAGATCACACAGCATCTGAAAAATGAAGGATACAGCAATGAGTAACCTCTCTCTGCTCCACTCCAGAGACCTGGCCATAGGAAGCAGGGCTGTGATTTGCACACTATCTGAACCTGATTATGTCTAATTTTTTGCATACAGAGCATGGAAAGGATCCTGGCTGAGGCATGGAAAATATGCGGCCACATGAGTCATTCTGTAATGGTTCATAAATCCTGAGAGAATCACAAAAGCAAAACATCTAACATTGCATCTTCCCTGTCCCTGCCAGTGGAACTCCACCTCTCGACACGCTCGGCACAAGGATGTGGGAATATGGTGAAAGCAAAGGAAACAGGATCATTTTCTCCTTGGAATAGAAGAATCTCATCAAACAGCAGCCAGGCTCAGATTTGCAACCTTCACAGAAGAGGCCATTCATAAGCTGAGGAGAAAGAAATGAACTACTCCTCAGGTTGCCAAACCAAATTTACAGTTCCTACTGCCTGGACTCCAGCTTCTGTCTTTACTCCCTTGCAGAGCCAGGCAGGGGACAGGAGAGCAAAAGCCTAAAAACCAGCGACCTCTGAAGCTGTGACCTCCTGTCCCACGGGCCTACCCACTTGATAACCACTGGGAACTGGTCATGCTGGGGCTCTCACGCAGGTGATGGGAGAGGATTTGGGATTTCCAGCAATGCTGTGCAAGGCAGAGCATGGAAGGGACTTACACTCTCGAGGAGTTAGAGAAGGGGGCACCAAGCAGCAAAGGATCTTAAAGGTTCAGGTAACATCTGCCAGTCCCTCTTACAACATGATGTGAGTCGTCTTCTCCATACAACCAGCAGGTGTGTGGCAGCAGCATGCTGCTGCTCCAAGCTGTTCGCTAACACTGAGCACTCAACCCTCTCGGGGGTTTATTGGGTGGAGACTGCACATCTCTGGAAAAAACACAGCTCTTCTTGGGCAAGAGGGCCTGAAATTCGCCATTATCTACCCAAGAGCAGAGACTTCCTGCGCGCCCTCGTCGGGCCCCTTTCCTGCTTGGATGGAGCTGCTCTCCCTCTTCCCGGTAGTTTATCAGCGGAAGCACAGCGTCTCCTTCAAGCCGTGAGACCTTGCCACTTATCGTTTGTATGTCATGGCACTCCAGGCTGGTGCTAGTGCTGATTCTTTCAAATGCAAATAGCTCCGACCCACAGGACTTCTGCTCAACCTCCGCAGTGACATCAAGAAGGAAGGTGCAGGAGCTTTGTCTCCTGTTTAGCCAGGGAGCAGGAGCAGAAATAAACAAAGAAGAGAACTCTGAAAGGCCCAGCCTGATTTGGGGACTGCAAGGCAGACACTAAAAACCCTTAACTGCCGCAAGATGAGGCTGCAAGAGCCCTGTGTAATCCCTGGGAGCTGGGGAGGTTTCTCTGGATCTGCAGCTCTCCGCACTTCATTTATGTTTCTGTGAGGGGATGATATCTTCTCAATTTGCACTACCAGAAAGCATTTTGAATCAGGGCGTGGGGAAAGACCTCGAATCTCACACAGAGCCGCTTGAGTCTCTTTTGGGTGGAAGGATGCTTGATGTAGGAGGTCAGAAGTTCAGTTTACACTCTAAACCAAATTCAAACTGCATCAAATCTGACCACATTTGTTATTTCCAGGAATATTCTGGAGCAGGAAGGAGGCCCAAGTGAGTCACTTGAGCCATCGTCTACCTCTGACGATGAAGTACGGCCCCAATATACTGTGGATCTGGATACGTATGCCCCTCCCCGTACTGCGTCTGACACTGGAGCTAAGTCCCTGCTTGGGCAACACGTACTCGTGCATGTCGTGACAGCCCCCCATACGCCTCATCCTTCACAGAATAAGCCTGGTGCTTCCGTGAGTTAAGGGCTAACAGAAGGAAATGCGTAAGCGGGGTCACTAATACTGCCTTTCCCACACGGCTCCGAGCACAGCAGTGCACTACTGGATCCTGCACCTGAATGGAGACCCTCGGGAGCGGACGGCTGTCACGCAGGCTTGTGCTGTGCTGTGCCTTTTGGGGACTCTGCCTGGCCTCTCCAGACTACGATGGTGAGTGTGTATCTTTGGGTGAAAAACTGATGCTTCTTAAAGTATTGGATACTTGGTACCTTTATAAGATCCCTGAAAACTCATTTTTTAAAGCTATCACATTGGAGCATACTCTAATTGAGCTTTGTGCGTACTCTAGTTGGAGCAGGAGTTAATAGAAGGTGATATAGAAGAGAAAGAAACTGGGGTGGAAGACACTAGAAAGAGAAAGAAAAATTAGAGGAGAAGTAAAACAGAGAGGACTTGAAAACAAAATCTTTAGCTAAAAGTTAGACTCCCACAGCCATGACTTTACCCTGGAGCAGCCCCAGATCTTAGGATTCTTTTGAAAGCTGGGCAGAGGAATTGCTCTCTGGTTTCCCAGACCTGCTGATAGTTGTACAACATAGCCATCATCTGTGAGCTGTGGGAAACCACCCACAGAGGAATCGTGTACATTTTCAGTGAGGTGGCTGACGGTTACTCCTGCACACCTAATTCTGTTCGCCAGCTGTTTGTGCCCATCACACAGCAGCATTTTACAGAATACTCCCACTTCTAGGGACCCCAACGTAAAACGTAAAACCGTAGCCTTTGGGGTAAGTGTTGTTTGCAGCCTGCTCTGCAAAGTACAAGGGTAACTGCACAAACAGCAAGTAACAGACTGCATTTATCCGACAGATTACTCCCAGAACAGCACCAACGAGCAGGTAACGCCACCAGAGATCACACCATGTCCCCGAGCCATCCCCGGGGAAAAGGCAACCATAAACAACGTCACGTACCTGTTGATACGTGAGGCCACATACTCTCAGCTGGGCAGCATGGTCACGGTGCGGCTCATCCCCTGCCTCTACACCCTCGTCTTCCTGGTGGGGCTGCCTTCAAACGGGCTGGCCCTGTGGGTCCTGGCCACCAGGGCGGAGAAGCTGACCTCCACTGTCTTTCTGATGAACTTGGCTGCAGCAGACCTGCTGCTCGTATTGGTGCTGCCCTTCAAGATTTTCTACTATTTCCTGGGGAACAACTGGGTCTTTGGGGAAGGCCTGTGCCGGCTCACCACAGCTTTCTTCTACGGGAACATGTACTGCTCAGTGCTGCTGCTCACGTGCATCAGCGTCGACCGGTATCTGGCTGTGGTGCATCCTTTCTTTTCACGTTCTTTCCGCACCCCTGCCTTTGCTGCCTGCACCTGCACTGCCATCTGGCTCTGTGCTGCCGTCCTCACCCTGCCCCTGACTCTGCAGCAGCAGTCGTATCCCCTATATGGAGCAGACATCATTCTCTGCCACGACGTTCTCCCCAGGCATGAGGATGATGGGTATTACTTCTACTACTTCGTCTGCCTGATCGCCTGTGCTTTCCTCGCTCCTCTGGTGGTGATGCTGTTCAGCTACTGCTCAGTACTGCGAGCTCTCCTGGACAGTGGGAAGCGGTACTCCTACTCTATGAAGCTTACAGCTCTCGTGCTGTTCACACTTGTGGCCTTCTACACACCCAGCAACGTTCTCCTCCTTGTTCACTACTCCAGCTATAACTGCAAGCTGTATGGCAACGTGTATATCAGCTACATGGTGAGCCTGGCCATCAGCACCTTTAACAGCTGCGCCGATCCCTTTGTCTACTACTACGTTTCTGAAGACTTCCGGGATAAGGTGAGAAGGAGATTCTTCAGTCACAGAAAACAAAACACCACATCCCTGAAAACCTCCAAGGAAACACTCCCTCAAAAAAGTTCCAAAGATTCACTGGTGTAAGCCTCCATCCCAGCTCCCTGCTCCCAAGGCACTTGCGACATACATTGGGGATGAGATGAAGACAACACTGGAATCCCACAAGTTTCATCCAGAGCAGCAAGCAGTATTTCCCAGGAGACAAGTCCTTTCTCCTGTCTGCATGGCTAAAACTGAATAAACCTGGACCACAGGATTCCTGGAGAGGTGTGGAGCGCTGAACTGATCTGTTACTGGGACACTGCATGCAACTTCTCATCTGGTCACATATTGCCAGGGATGCTCTCGCCAATATATCTACGTCTGGTTTTCCTAATGCATCTTGCAGACTGATTGCTGTTTGTGTTCTATTTCTTTTTCTGCTACTGACTTGCTTGCTGTCCTTGAATGCATATTCCCTTCACCTAAAACTGAAAAAGTACAGGTACTTGCAAAATCAAATTTCTAAACATTTCAAAAGTACTACGAGGTACCTATGCGAAAGGTACTCTTCTGAGCTAAAATATTCTGTCAAGAGAATGTGGAGCACTGGCTTTTCTAGCAAATACATTCTTGGCACGATTAGTAAGCAACACCATAGTAATGTCAGCCCAATGTTGGTAACAAGTGTAAAAAAACCATTCACTAATCCCTATTTTTGCAAATGACCCTTGCAATCCATAACTTTGAGACAAAGATTGTATTAATGGATTTTTTTTTTTTAAATTATGTCTCTTGAAGGGAAATATTAAAGAAGGAATTGATAAAACCCTTGCTCTAGAATGCCACGCTTCTTTTGCGTAATGTCACACACAATCAAGAGCTGTCTCTTATGAAACAGGTGACCAAGCTTGTTGCTTATTGGAATCTGTTGCAAACTTGACAAAATGCAGCCAGCTCATCTCTCGGACACAACTAGGCCACATCCCAGTAAGCAGCAAGGTAGAAAATGAGCAATAAACCTCCTTAGAGTTCCTGAATTCTTTAGTTTTACTGGTACAGACATGAATTCTGTCCTCACCATAACCTGCAATCAAAGTTACAGCCTACAATGTGAATAAGAAGAGGCAGACAATATTGTCTTAAAATCAGTTTTTAATAAAATATTTATCAGAATCTAAAACAAACCCTTTTCTGGACTCAGACTTGCTAAGATTTGTGTGAACAAAACAAAAATGGTCATAGAACTGTTTGCATGTACATGTATGTGCAGGGGCAAAATGCAGGTGAAAAACTAGAGCCTATCTCCTCTGGGTGCAGTACCGCACGCACGGAGGATGTGCCAGCTACGGAACAGAGGAGACCTGGTGTAGCCAGGGCTATTGCCACTCAGTCAGAAATAGCAAGTACTAAAAAAAAAAAAAACCAACCAAAACCCAACCCCAAAACCCAAACTGAGCTGAGGTTTTCTAAGTAGATCATCTATATACAGTAATGAAAACCAAGTTATTGTGCATTAAATGTCAATAGTCGACGTCAGCAAAGCAAGTGCTGTTGTTTCAATGATGTTCTTCAAGCAAGCTGAACATTCTTCTGGTATTTGTTTTCTACTGAGGCTGATTAAGAAGGGAAAGAGGCAAGACCAAAACATTTGGACAAGAAAGAACAAGGGAACTATTGCTTTAAAATAAATACCATGGTAATGATTACTCTGCATAATGTACAGTTACAAATATATAAATATTAATTTCATTGAAAGGATCGCAAGCAAAAAATCACTGATAACTAGCACTGCTGCAGCTATTCAGTAACATAACTTGATGTAAGCAGGAATCTGTGTGTCTTACAAACCCACTGGCGCTTTTCTCCTTTTGCAGTGAGGGACCATCAGAGAAAGGAAAGGAGAAGCATCTCTCTGACAGAGGGGGGCAAACATCTCTAAGCCAGAAACCATCCAAAGCCCAAAGCAGCAGCAGGTCTGCTGTCCTTGCTGGCTTTCCACCACCGAGTTGGTCTCTTCCTCAGTGAAAAAAAATCAATCCCTTCTCTCCAAACTATGACTGGCTGGTCTTCACGCAGTTGGAGCCCGAGTTTTCAGTGCTGAAGTGTCCTTGTGTTCTCAGGGACATGAGTGTGGCTGATAAGCTTCAGAGTCAGAACTGGGCCAAAGCCTTTGAATAACACTGAGTCTGATAAGGCTATGCTGTGCCCAGGGGTGCTCATGGACCTAGTCCTAAAGAGTTTCTGTATTCCAGGTAGGATTTTGAAGACTGGAGGAAGAATTATCTCGGCATTTTTTTTTTCCTAGATAAGAATTAATGATGATTATAAGAAAACATGAACAACAAATCTGGGGCAGGAGAAAGCTATGGACAGAGGGACCATCAGCTGGGGTGGAAAAGAGGGCAGAGACCTGCTCCTTTACTCCTATGATAGGGGAGAAAAGGCAACCACACCCGTGTAATTGCAGGTTCCTTTATTCAATTCCTTAAATAAAATGACCTTTTTTTTTTAACTACAGAAGGGAGCTAGTTTGGTGTGGCAGGACTGGGGGGAGGTGGAGGCTGCCAAGAGCAGATGGACTAGTGATTTCCCTGAAAGTGCCAAAGCTGTGAAGAAGCACTGAAGGTGAAGTCAGGCTCCAGAAACCCTGGCACATTACCTCACACACACTGTCCTGTTCTGTCTGTCTCTGTTTAAGGACACTAAAGGCTGCTCTGCCGTTGCCTTCTGAAGGTCCAGGTCTCTCTGGCTTTTCTTCTAGTTGTAAAACAGAAGCAAGACTCCTCTGCCTCAAACAGGTGAGTGCACTGGCACACAGAGACCCCACAGACCAAGGCCATGATTGATGGGCTGGCACCACCAGGAGGAATTATTTAGCTGGCAGCAATGGGGAGAGGTCTGCATCTTGAATTAGTACGTTACATGTACCAGAGCCTGAGGAAAGTGAAGAAAGTCAGGTTTAATACTTGGCTGAAACACCCTAACATCATCTCCTTGTCCCCAGTGGTGATGCTGTCTGCCCAAGGATCTATGAGAGGACCAAGCAATACAAAATGACTTCAAATATCTATCCAAAAGCATACAATGGACAAGGAAACTAAAGACAGAAAAGGACAGAGGATAGGAGGCTGAAGAATCCAGAACAGGTCCCATCTTCTGTGGGAAGCTAGTCACGCAGACATTATCAGGGTGACTAAATGTCTCATTCTCCCAGACTCAAAGCATTAAACAGCTGAGGCTGGAACCAGCAAACAGCAGGGTTTGTATTGTGCAGCTTTGATATTTAGAAAAGAAAAAAAACCCGACTCTTGTTGCAGCTCACACTAGGTCTGTTATTTACCCAGGGGATAAATATTGACTCAGTCCTGTGTGTGTACACAATAGCTAGTGTCTGCCAGGCCAGTTGCTTACAGGAGATGGAATTTAGTTTAAAGGCATTTATTTACCTGCCGGACAGGAATGCAGCCGCCAGTGCTTCCGCTGTGCTGTGCGGACACAGTGAGGACATGGTCTGTTCATGCACACTGAAGAGACGTGGCAAAAACCTCTGCTGAGAAGCAGGGGGTACTTATGGGCAGCAGCCACGTCAAGATCCTGTGAGGAGAGCTCAGAGCAGCCATGAAGGAAGGCTCGGAAACTTGCCAACAAAGCAGTTCTGAAATTTCTGGCAACTTCAAGACCCAGACCTTCATCATGTCAACTACATTCTGCAAATATCTGGCCCCAGACAAAAAGGACTGGAAACTACACATGCCCAACTTCTGGGATACCTCCTGTTTTGTCCCCATGTGGACATTTTTCTGGAATAAAATTGCCTTTATTCTGGAATGGAATGTCTATACTGGGATATATTCTTGTCATGGTTCCTGCGTAAACAAGCCCTAAAAATGAATGGAGCTGGGCTTTTTCCTGTTTCCATTCACCAATAAACACCCTCAAAAGGAGTTTCCACCCCGCTCTGGATCCTGGTAACAATAGAAGTGGGAAGATAAAATATTAACACTATTTTGCAACAGGCAATTGCATGTAACTCCTCCAAAGAGAACAATGCTGCTCCAGGCAGGAAGGGAAACCAAAAAATCTTGGCTCCTGCACTTTTGGAAACAGAAACCTTTTGTTTTTAGTTTTACCACATTGCTTGGGGCAGGTCAGTCTAAGGGAGCCCCAGCCTCTGTGACACCAGCGATTTGTACTGGCCAGCAGGCCCAGGGCCTATGCATAGATTACCATATCCAGAACAACCATTGTATGGGGATCCTAGTGGGAGCAGAATAAAAGCGATTGGTGAAGTCAGGCAAGCATTTAAAAGGACTGCGCCTTGGGTCAGCTTTATTTTCGTGCCAGGGTTACAAGGAGGAAAGGGGCTGAGAAGGCTGCAAGCAGCCCTCACCAGCACATAGTGCAACATGAAGAGGGCTCACCCACCTAAGCCTTGGCACTGCTATGGCGGGCAAACTCCCCACCTGAAGCCTGCAGCTGCATGGTGGACAGTTAAGCCTTTCAGCCCTGACACTGGATTTCAGTTTTCTCTTGTAAAATGTACCTCCCAACAACCGTCCTGAACATGGAGCCACCAGGGAAGTTTTTCTTGTGTGGGACATTGTTGAGGGGGCTGGGGAAGATGATTAGCCTCTTGCTATGTCATAATTAGCAAAACACAGTGATTTTTATTACCATAATTTGAGAGAAAACTTCTCAGCCATCTTTCCTCAAACAGCAGTTCAGCTAAGCACAAGGCCTGGACTTAGCTTCTAAATGTAGCTAGGAAATGGCATTTGCAGTATCCTGATAGTAGAGAAAACACCTTGAAATGGTCTATAGGTTTGAATTCCAGCCCCTATTTTTCTCACCTAGAGGGCACAGCATATTGGTCTCCCATCCTTGGGAGTAATCCAAAGGGGATGCACAGAAGGCAGGAAAATTGACAGAAAAATAACGCTGAGCGTCCCCCTTAGCGCTCCCGATCCCCCCCCACGGGGCAGCAAAGCCTACAGTTCTGAGTGCATCAGGAAGTAGTCATCGTTCGGTTTCTGTTCTGCAGCAGGTCGTCTGTAGAAACAAACTCATACAGGAGTTGATTCTGAGCCTCTTCTCTTTATTTAAATTATATATTTCTGTTGAAAAAGAGAACATAATGAAGAAAAGTCACTTTTCCATTACATATCTTTGTGAAACATCACTGGGGCTGGGCTTAAAAGGTCACTTTTTGTTCTGCTAGGGATGGAGACATTCAGGTCACAAAGACTTTTATATGCTGCCCTAGCAAGACCTCATTCCTGGTGATTCCTTGCTAAAGAGGTTAGCAAGTCAGTTGTAAGAATGCCCCTTTTGAGGAGTTGAATACATTTGACCCAACACGTGAGTTACTACATCATATGTTGACTCTCAAACCAGATTTATGATTCCCCCGCTCTCTGGCTCACCATTCTACTGTGGTCACTACTTCCTGAATCTTGTCCGCTTCTTTTAACGTGCTTGCTGTTGTCAGTTCTGCCACAATCTCAAAGACATCAGCTTCCGATGCATAGGGGTCTGGGTCATATTCATAGGAGTAGTATGACAGATCTGTCTGGAGCGGAGGGCCTTCCTCTGCTGGAAAGGAAACCAGAGAGCCTCAGGTTGTGCTTTAGCCAAAGAAACTGCATTTCAGCATCATATATTGTATCACAGAGAAAGAGAATGACATAAAAGGAATGTTAATCAGGGGCCAACTGAGTGCCTTACATGATGAATAAAGGAGGCTACGCATGTCAATGGACCTGCACGTGCATGCTTAGATTCACATGCAAAGAGAAAAGCTGCTGTAAATCAGAATTTTCAATTTCCCAGTCTGAGGCTTGGGCACTGGAAAAAATGAAAGAAATCATAGGGATAAAAAAAAAAAGGGGCTATGTAATTTGAAAAGATCTCAAAGTTTCATTTTAAATTACCTAATTTTAGGCATTAATTGAGGTGCTTACGTTAGGAACCAGTTCACACCAAGACCTCTATACAGTAAGATAAGAGTAAGAGATATCTTTGGGAACACCAGATGTCACAGATGAGTTACTCTGCACCCTGAAAATGCATCTCTCTCCTTTGACTAGGTCCAAGCCAAGTACCTCCGTTAAGGAGAGACCAATCCATATGAAGATGTGTAATGTGGTCATTCTTTTAAGCACAGTTTTATAAAAGCCAGTTACAAAGCTAAAAGGGCAGACTGTGTTAGAGCAGTTTACTTGGTGCATGTCACGAAAAAATCAGCTTAAGCCGCTAGATTTCTTTTCAGCCTAACCAGAATGAAGATTTTGGCACAATAGGCCAGGAGCCTACATCAAAGCCATTCGCTTCTCCCTCAGCCTGCACTAGCAGTAGCTGAGACACATCTGCTTCAGCACAGTCACATACCACTGAGAAACTTCCATCGTTTAAGAGAGGAACAGACACATCACAGGCAGAAACAGATATTTATCCTCCTTGCGTTCACTCCAGCCTGTACTAAGACATTGGCAGGTCACTCAAAGAGTGCATATCCCACTCAAAACAGGCTGTGCCTCTCTGTGCTGGGTGATTGCTCACTGTCCAGAGGGTAAGACTGCAAGACAAAACTTCTAGGAATATAAGTAGGTCCCTGTTTTCTAAACTGTTCATCGAGCCAGCTCAGCTGTCCATCTTTCCTGTTTGCTTTCCGTATACACTGCTCTAATCCAAACCAAAGCAATCACTGAAACATAGTTGTTGGAAGGAGGAAAAGTCCCCCTTCCTCCCCCCCACAAAGTTGGCTTTATTTAAGAACACCACTCGTCAAGGCCTTTGAAAATGTTTGTTCTCTAGAAATAAAATATCTGAAGGCTCTTCCCTGTTGCCTCCCACATCCTCCCAGCAACAGGCTCAGCCCTAGGCAAGGGAATGCTTGCCTGAAAGCAGAGTCAGTCTCTGTGTTCACTTCTTCTTGGCCTTCTCCATGTGAGAACCTGCCAGATCATGAGCTTGTTCTATGAACGGATGATTGCTGTCCACCAGGGACAGAATTAACATCACAGACCTCACTCTTCCCAGGAATGCAGCATTGGAGTCAGAGCAAAGATGAAAGGCCGACATTTCCTGCTGCATACAAACCACTCCCCCATCTCCAAATGTTTGTGCCTAAGCCAATGTTTGCTGAACACCGATGGGGTGAAAGGAAAAATGGCCCATTGCCAGTTCAATCAATCCTAAAAGAACAGCGGTCCTGTGAATAATGCGCCTGCCAGGGAGTGTGGCGAGATGATTCCACCTGGAAGCAGAGTTCACTCTGATGTCCCTGTTAGGCGCTAGTGATGGCATTTAATTTTTTAAAAAAGAACACCACCACCACCAAATGAAAGTATCATAGTTCCACCTAGAATTTTCTTGCAGCTACTGGCCCTTCTAACTGCTAGAGCAGAACTGTGTGAATAGCATGGCTCCAGCTGTGGGGGGAAGGCTGGGGGGTCAGACAGCACGAAGCTGGGTGGGCTGCCTGCTCAGAGCAGCGCAGAGTGCAACACCACAGCAGCACTGATGCCACTGAGTACTTCTGCACCACACTTTGATATTGCTTTTCCATCAAATACATGTAGAATCACGACATTACCGTGATATCAACATATTGTCTTCCAACATCAGTGGCTATGCATTTAGAGAATAGGCAGAGAAGATTTAGGCAATTTCAGAAGAGCGTTAATGATCTTTGGAAGTAATCGAAGCACCACTTCATCAGAGAGATGGTATCAGAGCTACTGAGGATCCCCGAGGCTCTGAAATCCACCCATATTTTTGTAGCTTAGTGTGACAATGATGTTAGGAAAGCCACAGACAGAGAGGCACTCAAGACACTGACACTCCAGTTAGCAACCAAAATCCTGCTCCAGGAGCTTTTGGTCCAAACAAACATGACTGGAGCAGGCTGTGAAAGCGTACTAGCAGAGCTTCAATGCTTAGAGGCAGAGGTGGGTCCATGCTACTCATCAAAAACCTGTTCCATCCCTCTGAGTCTCAGTAATTCACCTGTGAGAAAGAACAGCTGAGGAAGGGGATTCAGACATGAGTTGTTTCAGTTGAGTCCTGTCACCCTGCACACTTCCCTCTCAATCAAGAGAATATTTCTAAAGATGCGAAGAGGATCTACCCATCTGTACAAAAAAAGGCTACAGTTTTAAGGTCAAACCTCAGCCATTCTGCCTCACTTGCTGCGACATCTGCTGCAGACTTTTGCAGACTTTATTTTAAAATGCCTTGACAATAGCTAGGTGCTGCACGAAGCGCCGCATCCTCATTTTTCAGGACCATCTATATACAATTGCTTGCCTTGAATAGCATAACTCAAAAGCTGTTGCTTATTCTAGCAAACTCGCTGGTGTATATGGAACTACACTGCGAGTCTGTGTTTGCCAGAGTGAGCCCGAACACATTATGAAGTTCCCCACTGTTTGCTGGAAGGAAGCTGGCTCTCATTGTTTCCATTGCTGGGGTAACATAGACAAGAGCTAACAATGAAAGCATCAATCAAACCAAGCTGAGCCTGCACAAGTCATATGGCAAATACTGAAGGGTTTCAGACAATATAAACACCACGAGGTTCTCCAAGAAAATGGTATTTCCTGAAGATTAGCACACTGAGGCAGTTTCACCAACCTGCCCTAAGCTTGATTTGGCTCCTGGAGTTTTGCATCCTTTTAGGAAATCGCAGATTTAGACATGGCTCATCAAAACTTTCACTAGAAACCCAGAGCACCTGAGCCGACTTAAACCAATCACATGCTTCAATGCTAACAAACCAGTGAGTCCAAATGAAACCCGTGTATAAGGAGGGATTCATTCATTTGTTAAACTTTGATTCATGTACCGTGTGGTTGACCTGAGAGGAGCCCAGAGGATTAATGAAAATCACATGCTGGGCGCTTTTCCTGATGCAGGATTTAGTCAGTTTTATTTCTGAATGCTCACTCTGCCACGGCTGCTCAGACAGCTCAGGTCAGAAGAGTATCTGCCTTCCAGGAGACTCGCAACTTGAACGCTCACAGATCCTAGAACAAAGCCAGCTCTAAATGCTTGTGCTTTGACAAACATATCCTTATGGCATAAAGGTTTGTTAATCTAACATCTGTATAAAAATGACACACACACACACACAAAATCAGAATTTCCACTTTTGCTCCTATTGATAGCCTACTGAGCCAACATTGCTTTTGTCTGTTTAGAACAAAAGCAGAGGGTTATTTCTCTTAGACAGATACTTTAATGCAGATTATTTCAGAAACACCATTCTGAAAATTTTTGGATTGTGGACTACTGTCAAGTTCCACATTTTTTTTCCCCAGGTAACCATATTTTTACTAAAATTTTTATTTGAAAGTAATGTAATTGCAGTCCCATTTTGTAGAGCAGCAGCAAAACACTTAGTATGGCCTTGCATACCAGCAGTGCCCTACAGAGCAGTTTGGGAATGCTGCTTTAAAGGGTTCAGATAGCAAACAGAGTTTCCATGCTGAGTACATAGCATTTGCACAGAATAAAAAGCAACAAGCATTCATCTCAGTTATTCTAACAGACAGCAATCTTATATATGTATTCACACTAAGTCCAGAAACAAAGGGAGGGAAACAGGAGAGACATTAAACACACTAAGATTGAATGACCTATAAAAATAGTTGTAATGGAATATTCACCATGCTTTTACACCTTAATAAGAAAACTGTCCATCAACTTCTGTAGAGCAAAGGAAGGGCAAAGAACAGGACGGTGTCTCTCGTGTTGGACATATGCTAGTCTGAACTCTGGTGCACAAGAAGGACATGAGAAGGCACAGAGTCTTCTCTTGAAGAATTAACTTGTTTTACCAATTTGTTTAGGAGAGTTAGAGGCTGGGGGAAATTAATGAGTGGAATGCAGCCAGGAAAAATCTAGTCCAGTTTATTTACTAGAAACAGCATGAAACAAACTATTCTATTGACCCTCCACTGCTTCTTGGTGAGATTTATTGTGAGCCATGAGCAAGTTTGACATGAGTCTTGGAAAAAAGTGTATGAATATAAGCACCAAATAAAATGAGCAGCCAAATTCCTGGCTACTCCATCTACTGACCTTAACGTTTTTGCTCACTAAGGGCCTTTATTCCAAACAGCAGCTCTGAGAGAATCAAGACTGCCAGCTCAATTTTTGCACAGAACTGCTAGGGACAAAGTTAATCCACCTGGATTCTAGCTCTTGCAATGGTTTGGTCTGTTGTCATGTCCTGTTCAGTTGTTTGTTGAAACACATTACATCAGCCTGGTTTTAAATGTGATCTTTCCAGCTTAATATTGAAGAAAAGATCACAAAGTGAGTGTTGCTGAAACATACCAAGGCTGAATAAACAGGAGGGTCACTTGCCCACTCCTATGAACAATTACCTAAATCTTGCACGTGCACTGAATAGAACAGGTATCATGCAAGATTTCCTGAAAGGAAAAGGACTAGAAGAGGTAGTCTGTTGTAGAATAGTTATTATCCTAAGTTTCCTTGACCTCTTAATTTTCTTATTTCTGAGTGTTCTGTCTTTTCTAGAAGATGAAGAAATTCAGCATCGTTACTTAAATGTGCTTAAGAGCCATATATACTTTTATACAGTGGTAGGATAAGCTTTAACCTTGCTAAGGAAAAAGGCCTTGGATAAATACAAAGGTATGATATTACCTGCTGGAGTCTGTTGAACACTGGGTTGCTCAGCTGTGTGGGAGTGTGTCTCCCTTTCTTCTGGCAAATTCTTGGCTGTAAATAAAAAGCATTGGTTACAAAATTTGCTACTGAATCTCTAGAAAATGTTTGCATTTCCAGAAGCGGCATACTCGGTTCACTGAGCTACTACACTGCACATATCGAAAGCCCATGCAGAATCTCCAAAGAATGTTACATTTCATGGATGTCATTTTTATCTAGGATTATTCATTTCAGATAAAACAGCATCACTAATTTTATCTGAAGTTCATTCTGATTGGTCAAACATGGATTCATGAGAACAGAAAAACAGCTATTCTGAGCTAAGCAGGAAGGCAGCTGCTCTTATATCTTAATCCCCTGTAGTACGAGTAGCAAAATAATACATAGGAGGTTTGAATTCTCCTCTTTTCCCTACCACATGTATGTAATTATCATTTGCTTAGATGAGGATTTGTAGTGTTCTGCAACTACATCGTAACAGAATTGAATGAAACCTACAGGCAGAACATTGAGACATGGGCATCTGTTCTATCCTTGTATTATTCCTGCATGATGCTACTTCCATCTGGCAATGGTTCGGGTAAATCTGTCCATCTGATCCACATACAGGCTCCCCATCATAGCCACAGTCTCGCGAACACATGCACTGCTCAAAATACTCATCCTCCAAGCAGCCAAAAATGTTATTGCAAGGCCCAGAGTGAACAAAGCCTGAAAAGTAAACAGAAACATCCAAAGCAATATTTTTGCATGGCATGGGGAAGGGGAAGATGGAGCGGCAATTTTCTTCTGTTTCTCTGATGTAAGTTTTCATGTTGAATTCCTTAAGACTTCTCATAGGAATTTACAAACTTGGTAGAATAAAAAGCTCTGGGAATAAAGCTGTCTTTCTGAAAGAACCATATTGCAGCAGATTCCAGGTACAGGATAAAGCAACTATTTTGTATGACATAGAGGACAGAAAGGAACGTATAGTTTCTGGGGAAAGTTATTCCTTTCACTGATGCATGAAATCGTCCAATCTTCCTACAGTTAATCGTGGAACTCTATTGCAAGATATTTGAGAGAGAGAATTGCATTTTAAAGATTTGTTACCTTTATGTTTATTAACACATCTCACCTTGTGCAGGTTCTTCCAGAATTAAACATTATATCTTGCCTCTGAAGTAAATAATAGTCCCTGTGGTGACTGAAGAGCAGACCACATTGGTCTGTTTGGCTGTCCTAAGTTTAATACTGCTATCCCACAAACCTCTGTAAAACTTCCACTAACACAGATCGTGAAATAGAGCATTTTTCTCAATTCAATTCTGAGTTCTGAACTCCTGAAAAGTATGTCTATGAGCTCCATTTTCCAAAAAATCTGCTTGGCTTTGGTGCAACTTACCAACCCATTGGCTAGCTGAGCTTTCCACCTCATTGCATGTTGGCCCATCACAGAGCTCCCGAGCCAAGGGACTGTTTTCACTCACGTTGTAGAAACGAGTTGCTTCAAAAGCTGCAGGCCAGCAAGAATGAGAAATCACAACTGAGCCTTATGCCTAGAGCTCTAATGCTGGCAAAAATCAAAGGAAAACAGGCACATACCTGGCTCATAGTAATCATACACTTTGATAGGAACAGGAGCTGTTTTCCCAACTATATGCTCTCTGAAAGCTTGAAACTTTACACAGGTCATGCACTGGCTAGGAATCTGTATGAAATTACGTAAAAGACTCATTGTAACAAAAACTGCACTTTCAGCGGAGAGAGAGACAAATACAGGTAGCAGGTGCCCCTAATGCAACACGCTGTGCTTGGGACACTTGGGGGGAATGAAGACCCCTCCAATATTAGGTATAGAGACAAAGATAATGAATAAAAGCCAAACAGGGTTAATTAAAATATGTCATACTTTGCTGTCCTTTAAAGCGCATACTTGCCATACAACAATGTCAGAAAGTCAAACCTGAAACTCAAGCTGTATTCTCTGGCTTACCTAACGCCACTCCTGTCATCAGCCAGCTTGCTAATGCAACTAGCTAACAATTTACTGCTGATGACCAAGCCAGGAGAGAGCTCATCTTCCACTCTCAGGTATGTGTTGTGAGATCTGAATTAAACTGCATTTTTACTCTGTCCTTTAGCAATGCTAGTTGTATCCGAAGGTGAGACTATTTTGAGGCAAAAACTAAGTGGTATCTGCCCAGAAATTCTATATGGGCTGAAGCTAATCACCTGCCTCTGTTATGCTTTCATTTCTGACCAAAACCACGCCACCTACCTGCCTCAAAAGAGGCCCAGGACAACTGGCCAGTTAAAGCTGTGTGGTAATCCTCATCTGTGAGGGACCATCAACATCAATGCACTGTATCTATGCCTGATCCACTGGTCATTTGCCTTTCATTGAAAAGCAACATAATTATAAGAAACAAAGTCATTACCTCATCAAAATAAAAAAGGACTTTTCTTCCATCCACTTCATATCTTTTTAGTCCAATTTGCTTGTTCATCAATAACTAAGGAAAAAAAATCAACAGGTTTAGTTTCATCTCATTTTATAGAAAACAGTTTGAAATTAGAGAAGAAGAAAGATTTTAGACTGCTTAGAAAACTGATCAGACACTAAAACCAGGGATTTCTTCTGCTGGAAAAGGATGTTTCAGTAAGAGAGAGGGGAAATGCAAAGAGGATTGCAGTTGCTGTCATACAACTGAGGAAAAAGCCATCTCTGTTCTTTTCTGTGACCTGATGAGGAATGCTTGCCAGGTGCACAATGCTGAGCGTTCTTCCTGGTCCCTGGTGCATTTATTTCCCTCAGACTATGCCTGGCATATCCTCCATGATCTAATTGAATAGCTCCCAGATTGTTTTCAGTACCAAGGCTCAAGCAAGACCTCAGAGACCCCAAAACACTCAATAAAGTCTCTTATTTACACTCCTTCAGACCGCCAGGGAATTATGCTGCTGGATCGCACTGGGTATTAAGGGTCCCCTTCTCCCACCGGCTGAAAAATCCAAAACATTCTTCTGCCAGGAAAATTAATCCTTACATTTGAAAAGAGCAGCCATTTGAAAGAGCCCTAGGCATCCTCCCTTTTGACGAATGGGGTCAGGCCAGGCCTCTACTACTCATCTCTCCCTCTGAGGCCCAGGGATTTGTAATTTGTGTTGTACCAGTCAGGCCTACAGACTACCTCTTCTTCTGTTTTTTATTTATTGGGACAATCTGCATGTCTTAGGAGTATCAGAACACAATCTAAGAGTGCTTCCCACATCTGGGGTGCTACCGCCTCTAATCTACCCCAGCCCATCTACCCCCAAGAGCCCTTGTTTATGGAATTACTGCACCACCTCAAAGAAACTAGTAACTATCTCCCTGGTACAGAATGCTAATGAGTCACCACCAAAATATAAATGCTATCATCTGATATAATTCTACAAAGTTTTATTTTAAAATTTCCAAAAGAGTTACTCCTATGGATTTTTCAGATTTGGAATACTAGCATCTCACTATTATAATGACTGTCATGGTGTATGTACTTGATTTGTCAATCAATCATTACTGTTTTGATAAATTGTATCCAGAACACATCTATCGTGAAAAATATTTAATTCAGAAGCTGGGGAGGATGATGGCCTGTGGAAAAGGACTCTTGTGTTTTAATCCCAGTTTGGGGAGCAGAGTAAGGGCCAGAGCAGATACTTTAATTTTGTTCTCCCATCTGTCCTATTACTTTAGCCTCTGTCAGATAATCCCGTTTGTGACACAGGGATAATATTTCCTTGGCTTTTTTTTTTTTTTTTTTTAGTTTTCTTAAATTGAGATCTTAGAATGAAAACTCTGTGGAAAGGAGAACAAAGCATTATTATCATTATGTATTAGAAAGAATGACATGAAGCAAAAAGCATTTCTACTGAAATTTGCCCAAACCTGCTACCAACAGCTTTAACTGTGAATTTTTTCAGCGTAGTGCTTCTAGTTGTAAAACCCTGCACACAGCTTCCTGCTATTACTGTAACAAGCAAAGGAACATGTGTTTAAGTCCCACACAATATGGAAAGGGCCAATTTAATTTGTCCTTATAATTTTAGGGGCCTGATGGTGGCTGTTATTACTCAGCAGTAGATGGCTGCAGACAGTCCTTTTATGAGGGCTCGGAGAGGCTGGCGCCACCGGGAAATGCTCAGCTCAGCTAAAGTTGCATTTTTCTGGTGAAGCTTGATATATACCAGCCTGTGGTGACCTCCTGACCTTGTCGACACCCAACATTATTAGAAGGATTTGTGGCTGCACAGCCAGGGGGGCTGCCCTCAACGTGCAACAGAGCATTCATTAACCATCACTGCCCCGGAGCTGCACATGGGTCCGCTCCGCGCACACTGCTCCCTTGTGAGGGCAAACAACAAACGAGGAAATCTGATTTACAGCCCTGCCCCTCCTCACCGGGAGGAGAGGGAAATGGCTAGGGTAACAAGAAAATGCAACAGGGGGAATGACAGGGCTCTGCTGAAGTCAGTGTCCAAAATACAAGACAAAACTAGTACCGCGTCTTCAGTGGAAGAATTTCATTTTTGTCAGCACAATTTGGATACACATTTGATAGCCATGAATAAATCACAGAGGTTGTATCTGCATCTCCACTGCCTACCTTGAGCTTTGTCCCTACATTTCATTTTTACAGAGGCAAAGGATTTCTGCAATAAGAACGATGGAATTCAGGTCTTCAAGGGGAACATTCCCCCTTGACGATGCAATATCCTTCCCAGTTTAGCAAAGTCCCCTACCGCCCAAAGGAAGTAATTCTGTTCTGATTATGGAAATGGACTGCCCAGTGCTGAATCCCAAGTGCAGAGTCCTTTCTCCAAATCGACACACCAATTACATAGTCTTTTGCCCAAAGAACTTTCAAAACAGTGGGTTTTGAACCAGCTCTTTTGTATCTGACAAGCACTGAAGAAGTATGCACTGCATGAAGTACCTGCCATCCTTCTGAGATTTGCAAGGACTTAACTCGGATCAGCTCTGTGCTGCAGGAGCTCAGCCTTCCCAGTTAAGAAAGAGAATCAGCTCCTTTTCCCATTAAGATGGGAGAGAAAGGAAAACAAATCATCTGCTATTCTATGCCCAGAGTCCCTAACAGATGGGGCTACACTGGGACTCTGTTGCTTCTCTACTCATAGAGGCAGGAACATGAGGTTCAGACAGGTGGGAAGATGCCACAAGGGAAAGCACAACCACCTCATCTGCTTAGCGCTAGAGAAAGCCTCATGTGCTGGAGAGCTCATTCAGCATTGAGATAACGCCTCTTGTGCAGCAGCAGGGCAGCTTGCTGTTACCAGGCCAGGTTCAGGGATGTGACAGAAGGGAGGAAGGGTACGAAGCAGACACATGATGCTTCCCTGACATTGATTCATCTGACACAAGCAGCGTGGGTCAATCTCCCTGTTTCTCTGCTCAAGTTTCCACGTGCCCAGTGTTTGTTTCTGATTTAGGAGTGCTGCCCAGCACCTGGTCAAGGAACTAGCAGTGCTGAGGCACCAGCAAGACAGCACTGACTGTGACAGAAGAATCTCTGAAGCCATGAGAAACCAAACAGCAGAGGCAGGCTGGTGTCACAGAACACAAGGATTATGGCAACACACCAGAAGACAAGAGAGAATAAGAGGTACTGGAAGCAAAAGTGTTTTGAAATATTATACAGCTAGTTCATTGGGGAACCAGAATCAGAGTTTCCTTGCAGAATGGCTATCCTAATGTTAATCATATATTCACAATTGTCTTCAGTATTTCCTTTACTTAGAACACATACAACGTGCCCTGAACACAGGGTAGTGTAAACCATCAGCACAGGAGCAGATTGCTGCATGTAGCAGCCTTTTAGTAGTAACTAAATACAAAATAAGCATGTTTGGTTTACAAGTCTTTATCTGGGACCCCTGTCTGGCCCAGCCGTGTCAACAAGCCTCATTCCAGAGCACAGCTGCCTTGGCAAAAAGGAAAAAACGTTCAGGGACTGAAATGACAGAAGCTACACAGTCCCTTGTCACACGTGAGCTTATGGGACCTTTTCAGGACTCTCAGTCTAGAAACTCTTAACTCTGTCCCCTGCTGAAACCAGTAAAGGAGATATTAACTGAGTACAGCCTGGACAATGGGAGCTCCTATTTCTGTAATTTCTTCTTAGCTCGTTTCAGGAAAAATAAGGAGTACAGAGATTTGCTACTTAACATAACAAATTTTCTGTTTTTCTGTAATGAAACCCCCCTTTGCACTCTTTGTTTCAATTCTTTCCCTCCCTTTACTCCTCCTTTTCCTCTGCTGATAAAACATTCCACGGGTTTAACACCATAAATATATCCTGTTGTTCTCCTCCTGTCCCATTTTGAGTTCTCAGACTAAGCCAGGTTTCCATCCCTATTTTTTCTGCCATTATTTATATAAATTACTGTGAAAGAGAACTACTTTGAAAACAGTACAAACAACTGTCACTCTAGCACCTTCAGCAGGAGGAGATAAAATAGTAACCAAACCCACTACAGGCCCCCTCACCTAATTTTCCTCCTTTCTCTTACCACAGGGATACTGGAGACCTCCTACTGGTGGTCTTGCCTCATCTGAATAGCCATATTCATTTTGTTGCACCATTTGTTGCATGTGAGAGAGAATATCACACTCAAAGGTCAACAGGCAAAAAAAAATTGATACATTTTACATGCATGCATTTGAAAACAGAATTCTCAACATGCAGCTAGTGAACAGATATAAAATAACTTTGATATTTCTCTTTACAGGAATAATTTCATATCTGATCAACACACATCTCTCTACAAAAGTATGCCAGCACAGCTCCTGAATACTGAAAGGATGCAACTCTCTTCTCAAGGACTAACACACAAGTTTCTCTGGCTTCAATGACAGCCCAGGAGACTATCTGACAGCAGATTTTGACATGGATTGTAAGCCCCTGAAGAGGAACATATTGGTCTCATTTTCTCCAAGAAAATGCAATGGTGTTTATATTATAAATTAGCCAAATCAAGTGAAATCCTAGAGAAGACAAAGCAATGTGCACTTTTCCTTGAATTAGGATGTCAAATTAAACTGCCTGGTCTTCACTATGATTCTACTTTAAAATTCTTTCCCCAAATCCCTCCCCCCCCAGTATAACGATGATAAAGTTATTAACAGAAGAGATATTTTGGAAGCAAAATACTTTATAGCTCTTTACCAGTTCTCAAGGATGCAAGGGTTTTATACCTCTTTAGTTACATAGTCCTTAAAAACTCTTATTTGCAGCATAAAAAACACCAGTGAATATGCTGTAATGCTTCCACAAAATATAAAGCAAAGCTAAAGATTACAGTTCATCTCCCCTAGAGGGCTGGCTGGGTAAGAGGCACATTCTGTCCACCTCACTTTGGCTTGCAATAAACATGATGTTCTCCCAGAAGAAAGAAAGAAAGAAAAAAAAAATAGGCAAAAAATTCCAAGACACAGAGCCTCCAAAGAAATGGAATCCAGATGTTGGAGATAACACAGCCCACTAAGAAGCCATAAACAGCTCCTGTTAGAGCACATTTTCACTTCAGCATTTCCAAATGGGTCTCATTTAATTACTGTGCACTGTGCTTAGTAATAAACCTTCATTTGGCCATGTTCGGTAAATTTGTTAATCTTGCTCAGAACATCTGTTTACTCATTTCAGATAAATGCTTTTTGACAAGTGAAATCTCCTGCCCCCCCAATTTTAACTGCGCCTTTTTGGACAGTGCTCTAACATCCAATGGCATTTGCTTCCTATTGCTCCCCAGAGGGAATCCCTGGCAATTAGAGAGCCAGGTCCTGGCCCAAGATCATGCCTTGCACTCCCATTACAGCACCTTACCTGCTCTAGGCTCTCAATATCTGCACGAAACCCTGAGAACAACGGCACTTCCAAGACAGCCATGTTAGAAGATCCAGAGTGCAGCCATCTTCCCATGAGAACAAAAAGAGAGAAAGAATGAAAACAAACTCAGGATCCAAGATAACAAATGGTACATGGACAACTCAGGATGGAGAACAACTGAAACAAACTTCACAGGAAAAAAAGTTAAAAGGATCTACTCTTCTTGAAGGACTTGTTGAAAGCCACAGTCTACTTGGCTTTACAAAATCCTCTTCTCTGCTTTTATTCAACAAAAATTAAACACAACTCACAGAGGGCAGAAATGTAAGACATGTCCAGGCAAATGGAAGCAGAAAAGCAGAAGGGAGGATGTAGTCTCCTGTGGGGCTGCTTGCCTCATTTTTCAATTATCACTGACAAAACGCACTTGGTAAAAGGGAATAACCCCTTGGAGTAGAAGAAACTTCTGTTCTTTCCTAAGTGGAGGGCTGTAAATGGATTGTGGTGTAAGAGGAATGTTACTTCCCTATACCAGCAGAGTCATTCAACCCTGGGGTTTCGTAAACAGCCATTTCCCTCCAGCATCTAATTGACACTGAGAACAGTGTCTTTGCTAATGAGTCAGCAACCTCACTCTCTAGTTACTAGTGTTAAAGATTACACTACCTATATGGTTCTCTATAATACAATGAAGACTCCAAAAAACCACTGAAATTCAGAGTTGTTACTACTGAAGTGTGCATAAAAAAACCCCAAAACACAGGAAGGGATGGAGAGAAAGTTTATTTGGGCCATTGCAAAAGATTTCAATTTTTTGCAGCATGGCAGAAGAGTTGACATCGTAACAAAGAAGCTCCTGCTAACTCCAGAACAATGCTCCTTTTCTCTGCATTCACGTATAGTCAGCTCTAAACTATCCCTCCTTGGCAGCTTACCTGCTTGGTCTTTAGTTGTACCACAAAGACAATGAGCTTGGACCCAGGAGGGCTTATTGCTCATGGCCAGCACTGAGAAAACACAGCACGCAGCTTCCAGGATCAAATTTACCAGATCTGAATTGGTTCCTGCAGGGCTACTCGGAGGCCTCTATACGGAGGCCTCCACAGCTAGGGTGGGTGTGTGAGTTTGCTGAAGCTCTGCACGGAGCCAGCCTGGATGTAATGCCACACCCAAGCTCATATGCCCACAGTAGCATGATGGTCTGTGGACAGAGCCAGTTGGCTCTGTGTAAGACAGTTCAGGGCTGACAGCCTGCCAGAGACATTAAGCCTTGTTAATCCTGATCTAACTCCACGCACCATACTCCCTAAAAAATCGTGTAGTATCCCTTTACCTGCATTTTTTTTCTCCACTCTCTGTTATATCAGTCCTCTATTTCCCATACTCTTTTCTCCCTAACTCCTCAAAGGCGCCCCAAGGACTTCACTGAGCCGGACAACGCTTAAAACCAACTACATTCTGAACACTGCCAGCTCAAAATATTTCAATTGTCATCCTTAGATGCACTCCTCTATTCACATTGCCTAAATAAGATGATGAAGGAGTTAAAAGAGCGTCATTACAGGAAGAAGGGGAGGAAAGGGAAGATTTCATCTGCTTTTGTTTTCTTTCCAAGCAATCAATCTCCTTGGACTGGGCTTCCTCTCAAATTTCTGTCTTTGCTCCAGCAATTCCCAGGGCAGAAGTTTCAGAAATAACAACAGAAAGGTTGTGTTGATGCAGGGCAGCCTCCTTAGTTACAGGCATCTTCAAGGGACTGGCAAGACTCTGTAAGCCTACCTCCCCAATACAAGCTGCAATGCTTAGGCAGGGGGAGAAGAGGTTGAGAAAGTGATACGGTGTTATATACAGCCAGGCTGACCCTAGCAAACTTTGGATGATGAGTTTGAGTTGCTCGTCACTGGCTGTTGTTACTGGAGGGAGGAAGAATTCAACTAGGCCGAAAAATGCCTGGCCCCGGATTTCACAGGCTTGTGGCAATCAGAGGCAATGCATCTGCCAGCAACAGGGCCACATGAGCAAGGGGCAAGCGTGTTGACAGAGATAACAAGATCTCGTCTTTGCCTGGAGACACGGCAACTGTTTTCAGGGCTGTAGTCACTGTATTGGCATTGCCTGTGCAGGAAGGAAGGAGACAGAAACTGATAGGGGAAGGAAAGTTTTCCATTTCCATGAATTACATCTGACTTCTGTTTCAGTTCAGTGAAGCTGTAGCCCCCCCACCTGCCATGCTCCTGGGCACAGATATACAGAATAGTTAGGAAATTCTTGGGAATGGTTTCTTCTGGTATACAGCAGGATGCTGTAAGCCCTACTAACTTATTTTGGTTATGGCTTTCCCTCTTTTGGGCCAACTTTCCAACAACCTCCTTAAAACCAAAACATTTTGTAAAGAGATCAGCAACTCCTGATAACTGCAGCAGTACCGACGTGTTTAAGCAAAACATGTAAGTGGATTGAATATAGGTCAGAAACTATTCTTGCTGCTGTTTGTGTACAGGCAAGCTGTTTTCTCTTAATATCTTAAATGTCCCAATCTGTAAAATGAGACGGAACTGCTAATGTCTTTGCAAAGTGCTTTGAGAGGTATGAATGAAACTTCTGGGGCTTTAGTATCATGCCATCTTCAAAAATAATTTTAAATTTCTTTATACAAAGCAAGGAGATAGGCAATGAACTTTAGAGAGCTTATTAACAAATATCTGCATATATTGTGTCTTTACCATAGATTCCAAATTCGTACCATGGCAACAAGAATCTTCTGTTAGGTTTTTGGTATCCAAAACTGAAGAAAAGCAACTCAAACATTAAAGTCAAGTCAATAATATTTATAAAACTATCAACATGCTTAAGATATTAGTTAAACAGTTGAAATTACCTAGCTTTTTTCAGCTTTTACGGAAACCCTGTTACTGAAGACCTAGAAAATAATCCAGAACTTTTTCTTTTCCACCTGACACAAGCAAGTGACATCCAATTTGTCTTAGTCAGGTTTTGGAGAGGCAATAACGAAACTTAATGATAAAAACCCAAGGTGTTGCCCTCTTTGTAAATTTTGTTCTTGTTTCTCTACCTTTGACACATATTTAGCACTAAAATTATTAATGCCAGCAGACAATGCTCGTGAATGTCCTTGCAATAACTCTGTCCTACAACCCACAATTACGGTTGAAATTCTGCATTCTGCATGTGAGGTGTCCTATCTTACACTGTTTGAGATACGGAGAGTGCAGCAAGAAAGAATTTGGTATTCTTCCTGTATCAATGAATGTATCAGTATAGATGTGATCAGCAAACTGGATGGTCTCTGAGAAACAGGCAGGACAGGATGCAGACTGGCATTTCCTACCTAGTGCACGTCTCCAGTATGACTTTGTATTCCTGATGGTCCTGATCTGAAGCTGGGTCATCATCATCCCCCAGTGCCCTCTCTCTGTGCAAGGCTTCAGAGCGATTCTCATCTGGAGAGACAGACCGCAGGAGATTTGGAGCTTGAAGATGCTGCTCTGACTTTGGCTCCTTCAGGTTAACCAGGAGCTGGAAAGCTGGTTTGGCAATAGGATCAGGTACATTGTAAGTGACATCAATCTGCAGCAGAAAGGGGGGGGGGGCGGAACCGAAACAAAACAGATCAGGGCAGTTTATTAGACCCAACATTTCACAGCATCTACAAATGTTCCCCAAAGACCAGCATAAACACCAGATCTCTTCAGAGAGAGGAAATGGCAGGCACAGAGGCAATAGAGGCTTTGCAACACAGTTATATATAGGTAAAGCTATACCAGAGCAGATCCACCCTAGTAGAATCACATTTACTTCTATGAATTAAAGCAACATCACGTTATACAATTACTTTGAGAGAAATTCAAAGTATGACTCCTTCCTCAGAGCAAACTGGGATTAAAAAAGCAGTAAATAGACTGAGTTTAGAGATCACCTGCTCACATACTTTCTCCAGCCCCATGGCAACTTTACCTGCATCAGACAGCAGCCTTCACCCTTGGCACTCACAAACAGCCCCGTTGGAATACTGGGGATCTGGGGAGAATCCACAGTTAAGAGACAGACAAGACATGGCACTCAGAATGGAAATGAATATCAATTTTAGCTTTATTCTGTACAAAAGATCCTTCCAGTTACAAAGGAGATTGCAGAAGTGCAGTGAGTATGGCTTACTCTTTTCAGCCACCTGCATTTAACAGTGGTAGAAACAAGCAGCAGCACAAAATAAGCATCAGGCATTACTTATGGTGAAAAATGCCTTTGAGTGCTGCCTCCTTCACATCAGAGCCCAGCCATAAAACCCCAGAAAGTCCCAAGATCGCACAGTGTTTAACTTGCGCTTTTACCATTACTGAACTTACCTGAGTTGTCATTCAGAACCCAGCTCACATCGATCGCTTTAAATATTCGGCTACATAAACACAAAACCACCTACCACTGCAGTCTGGAGGACTTTTTTATTCATCTTGTTAAGCTCAAATGTCTCCTGGTAGTCTAGATTAGTAGAAGCCAAGGAAATGGTAAGGTTGACTCCTCCAACATAAGAAAGGATAGCATATTCAGCCAGAGCCTGCAGGGCTACACATGTGTCCTAGGGATCAGAAGAGGGAGAGAGCAGAATAGTGAAGAATACAGGAGCATAGCAAACTTATAAACAAGCACTATGCTGTACAGTCATCAGATTCTGGTAGCAGAATCTTCCTTATTAATTCAGGTAGCAAAAGAAATATCAGGTTTTGTTCACTTTTGCTGTCAAAGGCATCTGTAAGGACAAAGTCTAGGTTCCTTTCAAATTATCAGTCCGAGAAGGAAGCAGTAAAGAGCACTGGAAAGGTTTTCTTCTTACCAGGACACAGACAGTTTCTGTCTAGACTCTAGATGGAAACCGCATTGACCATTCCTGAATCGATTTCTACAATTGATTATGCATGCATTGAAGCTACCTTTTTCAGAGGCAGCCCACCTGAGTAGATGAGAATCCTCCAAGTGCATTCCTTTGCTGTGAAAGCCATTTTACTACTGGGAGCGCAGAGGCCACATCTCCGAGGAGTGTGTACGTCAAAAGGGCATAAGATGTCATTTCCACTTCTGCAGAAACAACTGAAGGGGTGGGGGTGGGGATAAACAAAAAATCAAAATACCATCTAGAATTGAGAATCTGAGCAGGTCTAGAGATAGTTCTATGAATATTCATTAACTGAAAAACTGAAAAAAGTTAAGAGTCTGTAGAAGTAAACACAGGAAGAAAAACTGAAGTTAAAAGATGCCTGCACCCAAGATGCGTCACCTTCCAAAGATATCTCTGCTTCCAACATAAGCTCTTTCCTTCACAAAACAGATAACCTTCTTTCTACTTGATTGTATCCCATAAGTAATTTCTCTCCCACTCCAGTTCTACTTTGCTGCTGCCCATACTGTATTCCTGTCCTAGAGATTTTCATACAGTATCCAGTTAGATCCCTCCTGAACATTGGTGCACCTACATCATATTAGAAGAGTCAATGGCTTTATGTGACTTGAAAATTATAGCATCATTCACTGTTGTTGTAGCTTTGATAGTTAAAGTCCAGGAAATGAGCTGAAATGCCAGTGACTGCCAATAAAAAGCTGGGCATACAATCCCTAGGTCCGTTTGAAAATACAGAGCTAAACAGCTCTAAAATTAAATGTTTGACTTCTCTCAGATTTCCATTTCAAATGAATCCTCCCTGATGGAATCCCATACGGCTCTCGCTCTTCTGTATCACTCACTGTCTTTATAAAACTGGAATGAAAAATGGTGAGAGAGCTGGGGCTGAAAAGACAGTCCTGTCTTGACCACATCTAGCTCTGTCTCTCACTTGCTCTTAACCAGCTCTTTCAGCATAACGTCACCGGCCTTTCATGAGCTCTCATTTCATCCGGACCCTGCCCTGACTGCCATTTTCAGAATACCTTGTATTATACAAACAATTCACTGGAATACATGCAGTCAGTGGCCTGCTGTTGCAGCCCGTTCCCCTGTCTCTGTCTTTGCAGTACAAGTACCTGATTGAGAGAGACCATCATTAAATCCCATGAAGGTATCTTCATCAGTAACAAGAGTTCCCGTCAAGCTCCAGTGTGTAAAGCCATCTAGAAAAACAGGACAGTGGAATATGTATGTTATTACAGCAGGACTGCAGCTAAGCCTCTGTAGGGGAAGAATCAAATTCTACTTTTGCATTGACTCAAAGAACAGATTCATGCCCTGAACTGCACTGTCCCTCCTTCTAGGCAAGCATCCCCCAGGCGAGAGGCTCCCTTTGCAATTACAAAGATGGCTCAACATGACAAATTAGGTAATTCTTGGATTTTGGATTAAAATACACCATCAGGGAATGTGACGTGTTACAAGGCAAACTGTCATATTGACAGGAAGGTCGGTGCAGAGCCTCTGGTACGCTTGCCTTCCTTCAGCATCAGCTGCATGCGTGGAGCTAAGGCACTCATCCCTCTCTACAGAGAATCAGGAAAACTCTTGCCTTACAAAGTCACATTGTGCCGTGAGAAAGACCTCATCTCACAGGCTCTATCCTCTCCAGTAACTCGAATATATCATTCAAGTTGCAAGGGCTATTTGCTTGTTCCTGTAAGAGGACTGCCAGCCCAGGCCCTTGCCAGATTGGACCCAGGAGCACAGTACCTTGTGTAATAGCCATGCTGTTCATTTTCCGCAGCGTCACAGCAGCAGAGGGACTGTGTAGCAGTGTCAGGGCATATGCAGTCAAGGCAGTAGTGTAGGGGTCTTCTGCTGAATACAAGTTGGACTCTAAGAAGTGTTTTGCTTTGTCAACAGCTGTTCTTTCTTCCTATATTTAGGGGAAAGAGCCCAGACATATTACCAGCCTCTATATCTCAGAAGTTAAATTCACTTTATTTCTCATGACTTTTGTGTCCATTAAAAAAAAAAAAAAAACAAACAAGGAAAGATGCAGTTTGCTCTCTGCAGAATGACACTAACTCTTTCCTTTCCCTAAGAAAAGCCGTGCCTCACAAATTCAAAAAAAAGGAGCAAATAGCATAGCAAGAATGATCTAGGCTAACACTGACACACATTTATTCCCCCCAAAGCTGAAGAAATTTATGCCCCTGCAAGGCAGCAGATGAACAGAGCAGAAGCGAGCTCTCTACTGTATGTTTGATTGTGTTCCTGACACTCTGGAGCGTCTAGCAGACGCCAGAGGATAATAAAGGCCAAGGTTCCCAGGGGTCCCTGCAGCCAACAAACATGTTTTATTAACTCCCTCAATGACCTCACCATGTAGGAACGTGGCTCTGATAATTTATAGAAACAATTTAATTGGACTTGATGTAATTTGGTTTCCTTTGATTTCCTTGTGGCACTAACCTTCCCCTTCCTCATTTCCTAGCTAAGATCATTAGTAACACTTGCAAATCTGCTCTAGGAGAACCATTAGATCCACATAAACTGCACTTCCAGCAAATAAAAATGCTAGGTCTGCCTTGACGCACAGCAGCCCAGAGAGAGCATCACATCACTTCTCTGCGGGGAGACACTGCTGACAGGGAGGCAGAAAGTTACTCCTTGAGCATTTGAGGATTTTCTAATTTTTAAAAAATTTTTGAGGGCCTTCCACTCCAACAAGAACTGGGGGTGAGGGGCTCCCTGTTCGCAATGGCAGCATGGTCTCACTCTTCAAGCTCTACAGGGATGCCATCAGAAGTGCGAAGATTATCACAGCATTTCTGAATAGACACTGCTGTTTGCACTGGCTGTTTCAAAGTCTCCATAAACTCACTGGGTTTTGCCTGAATGGGCAATCCTTTTGTCTGAGTACAGATCACCAAGACAGGCTGCAACATCCACTACACCTCCTGTTTTAATCTCCCAGTTCTACCTGTACAGACCTCATCACCACTCTTTCCCTTGGCTGCTGAAAAGCAAGCGTATTCATGACTTGCTCAGCACATCTGCAAGTGGACATTTTCCCACTCATAGTTAGTAGGAATGTTTAACTATGATGTTCTGAGCATCTCCATTCTAGCAAACTTGCATGCAGGCAAAAATACAACAAAGGAGAGGAGCACTGTTTTTACCATGAGTTTTAAGAAGGAATCTCTAAAATGCCAGTTGTACTGGAAGTGATTAGTTTTTTCTACTTCAAAAATTATGCAGCGTAATTGCACGTTCCTTTTTTCTGTAGTTTTCCTGTTCTGTCTCGTTACAAAGAAGAGAAACATTTTTCTCCAGAGTCCTCAATCCAGCACATTACAGGAGTGCAGCTCTCCAAAGATACTGTAATCTAATAGCAGTAGCATTTGGCCACTGTAGCAAAGGCAGACCGCAAAAGTTTTCTGGATCCCCGAAGCCTGTGCAGCCCTAGTTAAACTGCTGTTAGCACTAAGCTAGCTAGTTAAAGTTTTTTTGAGTATATCTAGGCAAGCTACCAGTATCTGCATAGGCTGCAATCACACCTTGAAGTTACATGGCAGAAAACATTTTTGGGAGAGGTTGGGGTGTGGGGTTGCAGGAAAGAGTTTTGCTCTGGTAGAATAAACCTTGAACTGATGGCTAAAGGATGGGAGATCACCTTGAATAACTTCAGAATAGATTCCATACTTTAGAATAATCTCAAGGCTTTCAAACAGCCCCTGTTACCTCGATGCTATCATTCTAGTGAGCACAGAACCTTTGAAAGTGAACAGCAATTTTACAATCAAGTTTAAAAAAAAAAATAGAGAGAATTTGTAGAATATATAGAACATAAGAACTATTTTAACTAAATTTTTGTTACCTCAGAAGTTACACCTGTTTCCAGAAGAGATGCAACCACATAAGCTGTCAGGGAGATCTTACCATGGATTCCACCCTGGAGGGCAACAAACACATACCACTGGATGAAAACTAGAGAAAAGGACGCTGGATAAAGAGACTCGTGAAGCAAGACAAAGAATATGTTATAACTATAAGAAAAGCTGTGGCATCACAGAACTTCTTTTCCTTTGCACATAAGGAGTAAGAAATTTAGGAACCCAACCCAACATTGGAGCTTCCTTCCCTAGCAATAGCCTGAGAACACACCCCATGCACATAACTTCACACTCCGAGATATGATTCTGAAGTGTTTTGCAAGACTTGACATCTCACTTTCCATTCTCATGGGACAGCACACCGATACATTCTGACAGACTTTTTTTTACTGAAATTCTCCTGGTTCTTCCTATACTATTCTAGCCTTTCAAGTACAACATTCATATTAGGCGTAAGGAAGCTGCATCACTTCATGCTTTGATAACAATTTTAAAAATGCACTTATTGCATGATTTTGAGTCTGTATAGTTTTTACCTGAATGTCCTTATTTAGTATCCTGCCCATAGCAGGAAAAGAACCATCTTCTTTCTGATGCTGGATGATCCAGTCTTTGGCAGCTGTTAGTTCTTTCGGGTCAATGAAAATAAACCCACGAGACTGTGCAAAGGACTTGAGGACAAAAGCTGTTAGCCTGTAAATAAGAATTTATCATCTTTACTGAGAAAACAAATTCAGAATAATGTATCAGTAAAGGGAAAACAACATTCTTAGAAAGCACAAATTTTAAAAATCTTGTTGGGGAAACACTAAATATTGTTAAAAAAAATTAATGGTAACATAAAAGCACGCGAACACTGTCCGATCTTCTGGATAAGAGCAGGATTAAGGGTCCACAAATTAAATTGAAAAATATAACTGGAAGATATATTTGTCTTAGTTATGACACACTCTGAAATTCAGTTCCCTTTTATAGGTGCTCATCTGCTACCCAAATTATTAAAGCTTTTAAATTAAGAATCAATATCCTTATAAATATGGAATTCTTTGTAATGAAAAGAGAGGAGTAAATTTTCCAATTTTGTTACTGTCTTAACTAAAAAAAAAAAAAAAAAAAAGAGAAATCCAGACCCATTGCTAAAGTTTGAGGCTGTGTTAGACTTTATACAGAATTAAGGCTTAAGAAAGCAACAGAAGTGTTTTTGGAATTCTAAACCTCTGACATGCAACAAGTGCGAACTCTGGCCAGCTTTGGGAGTCTGAATCATTCATTTTACAAGCCTCTGAGGAATGGGAGGGTAGAAAGCATGCTGCCTGGCAGGGGATTTTTCAAGTGTTAAGTAATTCTGTGTCACCATATTTTACATCTAGGGACTGGGAGATGCCAGATCTGAGATAAAAGTTTACAATCTTAGAAACAGTGAGGCAGCATCATCACAGAAGTGGTACTTTCCCTCAGATGAGTTAATGAAGAAAAGTCAGTTTAAAGCAAAATACAGAGCAGATGGAGAAGCCAAATGACAGCACAAGGAAATGAATGAAGACGAGAATCTACTACATTTGAGACATTAGAGTCAACTAACACGCTAATGTGATGTAACGGACAACCTTAAAGGCCATGGTTTCCTAAGGGGGATATCAGTGAGATGAGCTGATTCCTCAGTTTCATATTTTCTGCTTCTCATATTGTTCAACTCTGAAAGGTCCTGCACTTCAATTCTCAGGGCATAAATCCATATCATTTCATTTATATCCCCATGAGTGGATATAAAATAAAGCACTTGGGAGAGAAACTTCTCTGGGTTTTTTTGGGTTGGTTGTGGTGTTTGTTTTTTTTTTTTTTCTACCCTGGTAGAAGCCTCCACCACTTCTAGAGACAGCAAGTTTCTCTGGACATGCTTCAGGTGAAGCTCAATTCCCTAGTGGAATTAGGTGCTTAAATGCCCCATACATTGCTACTCCAATTCCAGTAGACCACATATGATCCTTAACTATAGCTTCTGTGCCTAAAGCCTGGACATAGTAGTAGATGTGACTATCTTAACTGCCCCTGAGTCCTGAAACAACTATAATACACCTACTAGTGTAGTATCAACACTCAGCAGCATCGAAACAGTAAGTCTATAGTCATTGAGTATTATTTCTATTCTCCGCTCTGTGTGATACCATGATGGAAGCTGGAAAATTACTCTTCTTTCCTTGCCAATTGTGTATTTTTCCCATTTAGCAAACACTGAGTTTTCTAACTCTGTTTTAAATAGCAACTCACCACATACTCCCCGAGGAATCCCTCTCGCCAAAAGCACTGTATGAACCATCTTGTCTCTTGTAGGTCAGCTGGCGCTGGTAGCCTGGAAGTCACAAAAGAGTTGGGGGAGTCCAAAATCCTCACACGGAGAAAAACAAGTACGTAAAGTGAATGAAGACTCAGACCATCTGGCACTAGCGTAAGGGATTCTGCTGCCCGAGGCAACCTCTTATTTTGCTGTGAGTGATAGAGTCAGCTCTGTGTACGTATGCTGTAGCTTATTCAGAAATCCATTCAGGCTAACATCTGTAAGACTACAACTCCTGCGTTTGGCCAGTAGAAATGTTAAAAATTTGATACCCCTCTGAAAAGATGCAGTATTAAAAGAAAGGTTTTTACTTAAGCATACAGCCATTCTCCTTCCATTTTACTGAAAGCATCATGCAGATGAAAATTTTTTTCCTTTGATGATACAACTGGATTCAGACTTTTCTCCAAAGCTGTTGCTTGGGACAACGTAATGTAACACAACTAACAGCTGTGATCTTAACGTATATGAACACTTCCTAGCTACTAGGGCTGCCTTATAAGGCTTGTTTTAGACCACAATTATTAACAAGTTGAATGCTGAAGATAAGAACTCTCTACTGGAATGTCTTTTGAGATTGAAAATAAAGATAGTCAAAATGCTTTTCCTATTAGGAAAATAATTTGTTTCTTAAACCTGTTTGTCTTATAACCATGAACTGCCCAGCCTCATAAAGCACTCTAAGCCTCTACATTGTGGAATACAGAATACACACTTCGATAAAGCTCTTAAATGCCCGTTGGGATCAAAGCTTTCAGATTGGCTATTTCTGATACGGAGATATGTCAAACCTGCAAGAAGACCGTGTCAAAGACATCTAGTGCCTGCTTAATTCTCTGATAGATGAATAGACGTTTTATTCCACACTGAGTGACATTTTTATGGGAACGGTTTACTTTTTCATTTCTGGAGGCAAAGTTTCTTTGTTGACCTCTCCAGATACAAGCAGCTCCACAGTCCCCGCGTAAGGGCTGCCCATGACTCCTACACTTCTTCCTGTTGCTCTGTAGCCTTCTGATGCTTATAGGGAATGCAGATAGAATGGTTTGAAAAATGGGACGAACAAAGCCCTAGTGATGCTCTTGTAGTAAAATCATCTTTGGGGGTCGTGGGATATATACAAGCACATGGCAGAAAGCGTAAGTAACACTATTATTTTTTTCTTCCTCCTGTTACATTAAATTAGATTGCTTTTCTTCTACATAGGCCTCAGATACAATTTACTACTGAGCGCTTCCTCCTTAAATTGTTCCTAAGCATTCATTTCCAGTGTGTTAGATGGAAAAATTAAGTACTTGTATTTTTATATCAATCTTATAATTTTCTCTGTTCTTCTATTCGAATGTTCATTTTGAGTTGACTTATGCTTCATTGCTCTTACATTTATTCTTCTTTGCTTGCTGATAGCGGCACAGACTTTATGTCTTGCTTGCTCTTCTGAAATCTTCTGTTTTCTAAACACTCCTCTAGATGCTTGGACTCACTGGAGAGGTCCACCTTTCTAGTTTTCACCTGTTCACCTGCTTTTGTATAACTGCATTGTGGGAAAGTAGAAAAATTACTGACTAGTTTAGCTCAGGCCACTTCTAAAGATTAGGGAATATAAGGGAATTGTTGGGTATCAGCACTTTCTATGACAGATGACTCAGTGATGAAAAAGTTTTCTGGCTTGGTAAGTCACAAAAGCCTTCTAGAGTGAGCAAACAGACTTTCCCATCTAAACCTTATACTTGGCAGGGCTCCAATAAACACAGAAAAGTTTAAAACTCTTGAGGATTTCTTCTGTAAGGTTAATTAGCAGGCAGAGTTTGGAGCCAAAAACCTGGAAGGTTTGCAGATTCAGAAGAAGAAACAAAAGCAAATGATATTGCAAAGGAAATGCTGACCCGGACTATTAAAAAAATCCCTTTGTCTTACTGCTATCAGCAAGCATAAGAAATTACAAGTGGAACGACTGTAGCCAGGCAAAGGAAGCAGCACTGGGCTTTTGCTGCTGAATACAAGAAATAGATTACATATTACGTTTTATATTTATATTTTCAGAGGAGAACCACCTAATCCTGTCACCTCTGATTTCATGACATGACTATTGTCTGACTCATACACTAGACAGCTTTGTCCCTTTGGGTCATTCTTGGTTTTAATGATCTCTGCATTCTTACTTGTCCTGAGAATTGTATTTAGTTATAAACTATTTTGCACATGGCTCTTCCTAAACAAATGCTGAGAAAAACAATGCATAAAAAGATAGATATCTTTGAGCTGTTTAGTGAGACAGGACAGGACACTGAAAGGACAGACAAAAGCCTTCGTTATATGGCTCTGGGTTAAATACTTTGGATACTAACTTTTGATTTTGGGTATACTGTTACTAAGAAAATACTGTTAAAAAGCAGAAAGTTCAGAGAAGAGCCATGTAGTGACTAAAGGACTGGAAAGACAATTTATGAATAAGGCAAAAACCCTAAATATACAGATTTTTACTAAATTTAATTTTTCTTGACTTTCTGAAATGTTTAAAGATAGAAATAAGCTGCCTAAGGGAGGGGAAAAAGATAAAAAAATATAAGTCAATAAGCATGTAAACTAGGAGTTATTGAAAGGAAACACAGGCTACATATCAAGGGAAAACATCTTGCCATCAAAATCTGTTAACCTGTGAGATTATCCTACAAGAAATGATGAATCCTCATCACTTGGGATACTCTTGATTAGAAAGTACAATGTGATACTAGTAAAACGCTCTTCTAACTTACAAGCCTTTTCTCCTTTTATAAATTGTAAGTGTAATGAGTTACCTTGAACAAGGTAATCAGTAGCTTCACTCTCCACCTCATGACTGAGTTGTTTGGTTTTCTGCAGATATTTCAGAACAAAAACATTAGGAGCAAAATGGATCATGTTCTGCTCCCCACATCCAAATGGTAACCGCAAAAGATTGTCCAAGTTGTTCAATGTAGGACCCATCACATCTCCTGTTTGAAAAAGAGGTGCTATGTTCAGTATCAAGGAATTACGCTTTACTTCCTTTTGATGTCCTATGATTAAAACCCACCTGACTACACTAATTTCTACTAACTACACATAGTCAGCTTAAATAAACTGTATCATAAGTTGGAAGTCCTTCAAATGTTAAGTCTTAGCCCTTCAAGCTCTTGCTGGAGTAAAGAAATTTCACGTTTCAGAGTTTGATTATCCATGTCTCCCCAATTTAGACTACTAGTTTAGAACACAGCACAATTTGTGATTATGATTATTATGAAATGAATACTATGAATTCTAACAGACAGTGCCTCTGCAAAGCTCTCAGATGGTATCAGCTTTAAGTCACTGTCAATTCAAACAGGGTTCAAACAAGTGACAAAAAAAAAATTGTCCCAGAATTAAGCAGGATATACCTTTGTAACTGCCTATGACTATCTTATCTGGTCTGTATTACTCAAACCCTGGTCAGAAGCAAGTAACAGCTGGAGTATCTCTTCATATTTGATAACTGGTACCTAGTGATACCTCCTTGTAATTGATACCTATTATTGAAGCCGTAGCTCTTTCTGATCCTGGAATTATGTTGTGGGGAACTCCAAGAGTAAATGCTTCATTGTGATTTTCATCAGTCTCTTCTTTTCTCCAAATTTTAAACTCTCCCATTGACCCCCAGCCTGTGGAAAAGCCAATGTACTTCACCTCAAGCTGTTTGGGGACTGTCCACTCCACAATAATAGACTCATTTAGCACCCGAGTACCATGGCCAACCTGAAAGGAACAAAAAACCATGCAGTTCCAAGAACCCACACATATGAAGTCAGTCTGCCATGTGTCCTTGGACCCAGTAACTTATGTGTGCATCAGAGAACATTGTAGATGGACCAGTATTTTTCTCTTTCCCACCCACAAAACAATCCAAGGAAGTTTAATGAGAATGCCACAGGCTTGACCTCCAAGGCTTTCAGCACACTTAGCACTAAAAACATTGAAGACTGAGGTCCTGAGAACATAACGTGGCAAGCAGACATGTTCTGATTAAAAGAGCCTGATCAAGACTGAATATAGAAAAAGCAACAGGAACAAAGCTTCCTCCTTCTACAACAAGCCTAATGAAAATCTGCCGTATGTGTGCTCAAACTCTACTTAGGAAAGCAAGAGACTTCCAGACCATTACATAGATAAATTCACTACCTGGATAATTCCATTTTTCCAGCTGATCCAGAAGCTGCGAAATTCATCCCAGGAGAGGATACCAGTTGTGTCCCTGCTGACCACCGGCTCACCCATTTTGCTTATGGAAATCCAAGTTTTAGTATTTTGATGTCCACCAATGACAATCTCAGTCATCTCTGCCATGTCATGTGGACCAGAGGACAAGGCCAGGTGAGCATCATTGTGTGCTTTCACGGCAATGTCAAAGTGTGTCATCTGGGCGGGTTTCTGCATGTATTGGTACTCATATTTGTTAGGTGTAGAAATGTGTATTTTCTCTAGTCAGAAAAATAATGGAATGTTGTAAGAATTAGAGCTTAGCTCACATACTTTAAAAATAACCCACAGCTAACTACTAAAATTTAAACAAACAGACCTTTCCTAACTACATGTTCTTTTTTCCAGCTTCTCTTAAACAAACTATAAAAGTATATGTGGATGCTTCTTCCCATTTATACCCCCTTCCATTATAGAAGATCCTTCAATTCAAACTGCTCAGTTGGATTTCTTATGAACTCTGTAAGTGATTTTTCAGTTCTAATCTAGTGGTCAAAAACATCTCTGTTAAGCTACTGGAGCCAACTTTGAGCTATCCAAATCTCAGGCAGAAAGGACATACCGATTCCAGAACTGAATTTTAAAACATCAACTGAAAATATAGTACAGTCACAGTTACTGTCCACAGTGCTGAATACCTAAACTGTTTCATAAAGTAAAGGAATTTAATTGCCATTTCCAGAAATCACTTGGGCAGTTAGAGCAAATTCATAATTAGCCAGCAAGGTAAGAAAGACTCTTTATTCAAAAGTTTCTCCTACACACAGCTCGTCAATCAGAGAGAAATGGAAACAAAGATTTTTAAATTTTTTTTTTTTCATGAGATGAAGCCACATGTTTCTATTTATAACTAGAACAAACTTAATGTCTCATTCAAATCATGAACTTACCATTTGGGCAGAAGAACACACTATAGGTGTATTCTCTGGACAGTCCCTCTGGCTATATAAAGACAGAAATCCATACATAAAAATACAGTGCTTGGATTAGCAGTAACAGCTGTTCAGCTTTACTTACAAAACACACAAATAATATTCTGCTGCTGTACGGTGTTTTAAATCCTTTATAGAAAAGTTATTACACTGTATTCTGTTAGCTAGAGATATACTAACCACCACTACCAGCGAATCTTACATCACAGCATATTTCTTAGACAAACACAGCAAGCTTATCCAATAAAGCGTCTGTCCCTTCTGAACAGTACTGAAGATTCACCAGCATGAACTCAGAACCAAGTGGGCCCTTTCTGTACATGTACCACAAAAATGGATTATTTCCAGTTGTGTAAACATACAATAAGTCAACTTGAAGATTCTTATAAACCTATTCATGTTTGATTAACTACCTAAAAGCTTTCATGATTTGCCAAGCATTTATACATTTTTTTTTTCTGAATTATTACAAATTCATATTTTCTTACCTCAATAATAACACTACTGCGAACATAATCCACTCCCACTGGGGTCCTTTTGTCCATAGAATTGTCCTCCGAGTGCTTGCCATTCTTTAAGGTCTGCATCCCATCCTGACAGCAATTAGTTCCACCATAAGCAAAAGCTTTTGCTAAGAAACAGAAGGGAAAAGAAGCAGAGATTTTGAGATAGGAAGATCTTCAGGAGTTCAAGTGAAGATCTAAACTAATTAGACACAGTTGATTAACAATACATCAAGTATTTTGTAATTGCAGCTCTCTTATATTGTCTTTATTCCATATTTGAAGGGTCACAGGGCAACAGAGAAACTCTTTCCTACTTCCCAGTGTTGGACAATTTTTACTGAAATTATTTGCTTGAAAGATGTACAGAATTTGTTGTTATTCTCTTATTAAAAAATTTCCACTGGTCTCTTCAGGGCGATGTAACAGGTCCAAACCTTACGTGACCACACATCACACAACAGGAAAACTGATGACTATGGAATCTCTTGAAGTCTGTTCATTCAGACTCTTCGGTGCATTACAGCTATAGAATCTAAGAAACAAATGAGGTTGATAAAGCTAAGTTGGCAGAAAGTAGAATGAATGATCCCACTTTGGGGTATTAGGGAAATAAGAATTTTCTTCTGAAAGAGGAATAAAAAGAAACACTTGTAAAACTCCTTCAAGCAGCAAGCTATTTTTATTTCTATACTACCAGTGATGTTGCTCAGTCCAAGCTCATTGAAGGACAAAACGATAGAGGTGGGTTTAGCTTCCCCAGGGGCAACGCACTTCTTTCTTGTCAGATGGTGTTTCCCAGGATGCCCAACAAACTTTATGCCTTTTGGAACAGAAATCTTCACATGGACCTGTGAAAAGTTTTGAATGCCATTTATTGCGAATTTCAGGTGCAAAACCAACCAATATATGTGAAAAATCTGAAAACCACAAAACAATAAAATCTTAGTGTATGCACAGATTATTCATTTTTCAAACCTTCTAGTAATATATTTGGCTGACAGCATTATTTTCAGCTCAGCAATTTTACAAGTAGTTCAGAATGATACTACTGGACAGATAATGAGTTTGAGAAGAAAACATCTAGGGAGACAGGATTTCTTGGGAAAAAAACCAACCAACTTTCTTTCAAAATAAACTACTTTCAGCAGCTTTCTGATTATGAAGGAAATTCTTCTCTGTGGTTCAGCATAAGCTTCCTAATTGTCTTCCCTACATTTTCCAATATTTGTACTTCTGAAGTGTTGCAAGACACTTCAGACTACTACAGTTGTTTCAAGCTAAAAGTAAATAAAACAATGACATTTATTCATATTGAAAATCGGTATTTTTATCTTGTTCAAAGCATTGATGGTGAGCTTATCACTATGTTATCCCACTACCTTATCTTACCATAACTTGTAGATCACTTAGGAAATTCTGATGATAAAACAGAATTTAGTAACTTAGCAACAGGAATAACGAGGGCCGTTACCTCTACACAGACAGCTAAGTAATTGTAGACAGTCAATGGGATTTTGGTCTGTTCTCCCCGGATGACATGGTATGGCAAGGTAAAATCAATGAAGAAAGGTTTAAACGTCTTCAGTTCTGTTTGACTGGCAATGCCCAAGCCCTTCTGTTCAGACAGACCCACAGCTTCAGTTATCCATGTAGTGATGGAGTCGGGCACTTCCACGTGCAGCTGTGCTTCTCCCGATACATTACTACCAAAGAGAACAGGGAATAACAATGGTTGATCAGATTAATGAAATGCTTTTGAAAGAAGCTAAAGCACATACAGCCAAACATTTTTGGGAATTCCCTCCAGATCCAAACTTACAACATAGCATCAGTGTCTGCTTTGAACAACAGCTTATAAAAGGCTCAATGTTTTCTATCAGATTTTTTTTTGAGACCTATGCACATTTATAAGGAGCAGAACAGCAAGTAGTTGCTTCTGCAAAACACAGTCTAACATACAAATTCTTACTGGATTAAAAGCTTTACAGGCATTTGCAGCCTCATTATAGAGTCACTTTTCTTAGAGGCAAATGTCTGCACTAAGTCAAAAAAAAAAAAAAAAAAAGAAAAGAAAAGAATCTTAGGCTGAGGTCCTGGATAAAAACAGCTCAGCAATAATTTATTTAACAGCTAGTGAAATAAAAGTAATTTTTGTTGGAATCCATTGTCCCTGTATACATTGCCACATTGCAGTCTCTGCTTGAACATAAGGACAAATGAGAAATTTTCCAGACACCAAGTTCAGCAACTGCTTGTCCAGGGGAGCGTGTTTTGATTGAGAAACATTTTGGTTCGTTGGTTTTTGGAATGCCTGACTCAGAAAATTTCCAAAAAGATCATCTTCTTCCAATGAGGATTGAAACTAATTATTAAAAATCAAATTTCTATTCTGAGTATTTAGCTTTACTGTGCATACCACAACAGGATATCATAAACCTGGTATCCTCTTCCATGCTTTATAATAATAGAAATTCAATTTTGTTCTGCAGACTTTGCTATTTCCCTCCTGCAAAGCAGCTTTGGCCTTGCCTGGAACAGAAAACATTTCCTCTAAAGCAAGAACAAAAGCTATTTCATGGCTCAACTGGCAGGATGATTGGTGCAGTTATGAGTACACCCTAAGGTTGTTCTCTCAAGTTCTTATTTATTCCCCAGAGCTTGATACACATGCTGCTAGCTCTGTAATCTTTTGAGAGCAACGTGCATCTTAGTTGGCATGGCAAACGAGAAAGCAAGATCTTCAGAAGAAGCTCTGTGAGTCTACAGCATAACACACTGTCTTTCAACACTGCAATACCGCCTGATTCATATCCAGGACAAACTGAAGAACTGCACTTTCGCTGCTTGTCAGCTGAAGGTTATTCACATTTTAGGCACCAATGAAGTATCTGTACTTTCATTGTCTAAATCAACTGTTCGTAATTTTCAATGAGCCTAAGCCATTGTAACTGTCAGTAACTAAGCAGCATATCATGTACTGGTCTGGGTATTTATATTACAGTAGGAAAAGGATTAAAACAAATAGTTTGATGAAAAACTAGAGATCACTATGCCTTGAATAGGCACGCTAGGTTCGGTCGGTCTCCCAGCACTCTGGCCAACGAACGTGGCTCCCCAGCTCAAACTACAGAGCAGAGAGCCTAGGAAATGCACTTGGCTTGACAGCATCGAGTTATTTTAACTTCTTTTAAGCACACTAGTTTCTTAATATTTAGGTCTTCATCCGAACTGGAGTTAGGTAGCTGGTACCTGCAATAAACTTCAGCCCTGAAGAGTAAGCAGAAGGGTGTCCTAGCTCCAGAACTGGCAGGATTCCAGTCTGTTTAACCGGACAATTTGTTGCAGCTGATGTTCTTTCCACTGGGATTTCAGCCCATAACCAGCATTAACATTATTTTCACACATGAGGGCACTTACTCTTCTGGGCAGGGGGCCAAAGTACACACACATTTCCAGCCATTAGACCCTCCAGCCAGGCTCTAGGAATTTTTAGAATTGGTTTGGGAAGTTGACATTAGACTTTTGTTTCTTTTTTGAGGATAGTATATTATAATTATAAATGGTAAAATTAAAAAAAAAAAATCTTCCTTTTCAAGAAAGTGGAAATCATTTCTAATGAAATGAAGTAGAGAAAATGCAATCTGCAACTTTTTATTCCACGCTCTCCCACTTATAATTAACTGCCCCAGCTTGCTGAGGCCCAAATGGGCACTTCTGGAATTCTTTGTGTATTTCTACAAAGCATATTTCATGCTCAATTGAACAGATTTGAATACACTTGCTGCAAGTTCCTGTCAAATTGAATTTATAATCATTTATTGAGAATGAAGTTTACTTGCAAACCTGGAGAAGCCTTTTAATAATTGCTTCAAGTTATCCTAGATGTGCTGTTTCTGGGAGAGATTAGTTGTCTGTTTATTCATTTTTTTAGTTCCAGTTGTACCAGGTGGAAACCATGATTTATTGGGCAGTAAATTAAGGTTTGGGGAAATGCTCTTGCATCAGATGAAAGAGAAAGGGCTCTGTGCAATTTAAAAAGCAATCAATATAGAATACTCACCAGTGCATGGTTAGGCTATACCAGCATCTACAGAAGCAGCTATTCTGCCTCCATCCCCTCACACCTATTACTCTGGGATCATTTTCCCACTAAAGCATATGCAGCAATTGATGCTAGAACAGGGGTGGAAAGGAAGAAAAACACTAGCACTCGCTGAAGTTGACATTTCTGGATTACCCTAGGGTCCAAACACAAATCCAGACCCAATTCATCACCCAGCGTAAAGGGAAGCTGGCACTTCTGAGGGGCTGGTCTTGCCTCTTGAATGTGAACTCTAGCGAGATTTCCCATTACCCTTTGCTCTCTTAAGTGGTACATAGATTTCTGGTTCATATGAATATTTTAGCACAGAGCTAGAAGTGCATCATCACTTTATATCTTACAGTCCCTTTTTATTGCAAAAGCAGTCTGACTTGCATTTATTGTGAGGCAAGCTTATGCAAAAAGGTAGTTCCTCACAGTAGCTAATCACTTCAAACCTGTATCCTCACTTGCTCTTCAATAATTTATTGATACAGCCTTTCCATAAGTGAGTAAAACTTAGAAATGCGTTGAACCAAACCATTGCTCCTTTTCTTCCCTGAAGATGCTCCTCTGGTTGTGACACCATGGTGCATTACACATGGGTTGCAATGTAGTCACAACTGACAGATTCAACTTGAAGTAAGTGAATAGACTTCAAGACCAGATGAAATGTTACAAAGAAAGATTATTGATTAAAGCAGTAATGAGGAAAAGCAAAACCAACAAATATCAGAGAATGCCAATATAACCCCAGCAGGTTTTAAAGAGCTTTGTTTTCTGCAGTTGAAGAGGAGACAACCCTCTGGATATAATTAAGGGAATTCCCTGTCAATACCTGACATTGAGGCAGTGCCAAATCCATGTTTCGGGAAAGAAGGTTCTTTTTCTCTTCTCTGCTCTGCTAGAATGAGAAATAAGTCCTTGGCAATGAATTCTTTAAATAAGACAGTTTTAACAGTAACTGATAAATCAGTGTTATCACCTGAATGAAGCTCACATGACCAACCAAAACTCTAGCTAGTACAGAATCATAAAAAAGGGAATGGGTGTATCATTCGGAACACAAATTACATCGTCTTTCCAAATGATCCCATTGTGAGCACACACACCCCAAACAGTCTGGAGACATGAATAAGAATCTTAAAAAAAAAAAAAGTATAAATAAAATAATCTTAAAAACTAGTGTAAATAATATAACCTAAAAAAAATAAGGGGTTTATGATGCAAATTCTTTCACCAAATGAAATCAAGGGAGAGTATAGAGCATGTGACTTCCCATGATATCATGATATGGTCTTACTAATAGCAGTTACTACAACCACTACCTTATATTCCCCTCCGTTTCTTCTCTTGGAATTGTCTTGATCTCTAATATTTTCATAATTTGTTCCATTTTTCTACACCTGTGATGCTTCATTATCTTTTCCTAACTAACCTCCAAAACTTACTCTGCTAAAAGGCCACCAGGTGGTTCAGAATACAAAGGGATGGCACATCCTGAGTTTGCAGCATTAGTCATAGTACTTCACTGCTTTTTCTTCCTGCAGTCCCTCATTTTATTTATTTTGACCACCAGCTGAATGGTCAAAATAATGAGCAATGAGCAACTCCGCAAAACAAGGGCTTGCTTGCAAATATTGAGAAGCAGCAACTAATTCACAGAAAACTGAGATATGCAAAGAGTTTCAAACGATCCTTTTGAAGAATATTACTTTACATCTTTCCAGAATTAATTTAAATTTAACAAAGTAGTGCCAGTTATCATTTTTGTTAGGTCTATCAAGACAAAGGAACAGAGTTTCCCCACCACCACCTTGTCTAAACCAAACAATTTCCTGGGGGCATGGAGGTGGGAAACAGCTGAGAATACAGAGGGGAAAAAAAAAAAAACACAGAGTATCACAGACAACATGCATTACAAGAAAAATGTTACCTTGGTGCTATTTTAGAATGCATTGTAGCCACTAACGTCCCCGTATGCGGCTGAAAAGCTGGGACAGCCTCATCTGTGTACATGCCTCCATTCTGTCTGTGGTTTAAGCTGACTATATCAGTCATTACAACCAAGCCAGTTTCCTAGACAATAAAAATGAAGACCACAAAACAAAAACCAGCAAGGAAAAAAAAAAAAAAAAGAAGAATTAAACATGTACCAATAAAAGCTTTTCTGAATAGAATCCCCCAACCCTATTCCAACATTTATGGGGTAAATTTCAATTGAAACTTGAGGATTTTTTAAAACTTTATATAAAAAATGACTGTTAATGTGAAAATATGTAGGCACTTTATAGGCAGAGGTTTTACGAGAAAGCTCTTGTTTGCTTGGAAAATGCATTTAAACCAGTATCTAACATTACTGGGCATGTGTAACTGTCAGGCAGCTACAGGTGAAAAATTATTACACATATTTTTCCCCTAGAATATTACATTACAGCTTTTTACCCTTCCTAAAAGTTTCCAGTGTGTTCTGCTGCTGTTAGCAGGCAGCTTTCACATCAGACATCACCAATTCTGCACTACCAGGAATGCCAAGCAAAATGGAAACTGTCCACACAGCTTCACAGTAAAAATACAGAATTCATAAAAAAGCTGTCTACCAGCTCTGTCCCCTAAATGCACTTATTCATAAGAGACAGCAGTTCCCAGACACCAAAGGGAGTATGAGCTTTGTTCTCTTTATATACACATCCAATTATTACAAATCAGGTATACAGCAATGCCTACATACCAGCTATTAACATCTGTATCTTTTCCTGAGAGTTTACACCTCTCAGTAAGAAGAAAAAGCATCAGAACAAAAAACCCAACAGATCACAGGGAGAGAAGAAGCAGTGACTCCTGCAGCAGTGGATAATAATGAGGATTTAGAGTTTATGATTAAGTGATTGAGGCATTGGGGGAATATATGGAAGCCTATGGGGTTTAAGACAACACAATAGAACAATTTAGCTAAAATTGCAGAAAGGACAAAGAATGAAGGGACAGAGGATCAGGGTAACCTGATCAAGAATACAAAGAAAACATTAGTGATCTTTCACACAGATGGCCACAGAAGCTGGCAGAACTGGGGCAGGAAAGAAGTTTCAAGGATTTCCAAAGGATAGTCTAAAAGGGAAAAGGCTATAAGGAAAGACTCATGTTCCACCTTCCTTCCCTGTCAAAGTAACTGCAGAAGAGATCTGCACGCTCACCCTTGCCTGGAGGAACCTTCTGGTCCCCTGTCTGATTCTCCAGAGCATCAGCATGAATTCCTTCACCCAACAGGATATCTGGCCCTCTCATCAAGATTGGCCAAAATCAAAGCACATGTTCTCCGAAATTACTTTTCAGCCCACCCCCTGGAGAAACAGCTCTCATGACAAAAACAATGGCCTATGGAGCTGAAAATTATCCTGCAAACATGAAAGTAAAAAAGACACTCCATAGAGAAGTGAGGCTGATTCTTCCTACTGTAAACGCGAAGCGAGCATCCTTGGTGATGTCCCAGTGCCAGGGAAAGACAGAAGATCTACGGCGTCTACGTGAGGACATGCCTGGCCACCAGAAGTGCCCTTCTTCCTTCGGAGCTCCAAAAGCATCAGATACATCATATTCTGCAAGCTCTTGAAAAACCTGCAGGGAAAGGGAAGAGACTGCTGTCCTTAGGTATAAAGGCTACTTACTAAAGGTAAAGTGAAGATAGCAGTATTAAGAAAAATATCAGTGCCTTAAGCTTCCTTTTACCTGACTGGCTGTCAGCTGAAAACCTGTCTTCAGCAAGTAGACACTCTTATCCACAGTGGCAACACAGACGCAGCTTGATTTTGCAGCTCGGACCTTGATGTTCACAACATCACCAGGTCTGGTCTCATTTGCTGAGAGAGTCACTGCAACCTAGGAATTTAACAGTAAATCCCATTATCTTGACTTATAATCAGCAGACAAAACTACGAAGAGTAACAAGACGTCACCCCCTCCTCTCCCCTAGCCCCATTGCCAGTACCTGATTTTCAAAGGAGGACTTCACAGTGAACTGCAGGCTGTCTGTAACCCCTTCTCCATTCTCCCTGACGTAATACACCAGAAGACGGCCCAAGGGAGCCATGTTGTGAACTACTGAGAACCGGAGGAACGTCATGCAGACTTCAACCTCTGCTGCAGGGATACTGGTAGGTGCTAAAAAATAAGTTGTAAAAAAGACAGTGTTATTTATCAAAATCACTCTCTTCCTGCCCCATCCAAATGCTGTGAGGCACAGAACTCTCCACCCAGGACTTGCATCCTTCCCTTCTCTGGTTGCACACGTTCTTCTTGAACTCAGAATCTTTTACCTCCCTTTTTCTTTTCCTTGTGTAAGCTGATAGGCAATTAGCACCCATAACATAATGAGCAGTATGGAGAAGGTGGATAGAGAATGACTACCCAGTGTTTTTCCTGACATAAAATCAAGGAAATATACAATTAAGTTATCAAGCCACCTAAAATAAACAAAGGAGGGTATCTATTGCTGCAGAACGCTGCTGAGATAAAAAGTATAAAAGGCTTTGAAACAGGATTATGCAGTTTATAGAGCATCATTTCACGAGCAGCACTTAAATAGAATCATAGAATGGTTTGGGTTGGAAGGGACCTTTAAGGATCACCTAGTTCCACCCCCCCCTGCTGCGGGCATGGGACATCTGTCACTATATCAGGTTGTTCAAAGCCCCGTCCAACCTGATCTTGAACACTTCCAATGATGGAGCAACCATAACGTCTCTGGGCAATCTGTAACTACAACAGCTCAGAACCAACCTTCAGTGCAGAAAGTTATTACAAATTCTTAAACCATTGATTATCGGAAGCTGGGTGGGTACATCTAGGGACATTTTTTTTCTTTTCCCCTAACTGTCTGAAACTGGCTGCTCTTGCAGACATGTTACTAGGATAGACAGACTTTTCCTTTGGCAGCTGTTACATGCATTTTCCCAAGCATACCATTTTTTATCCCCTTTCAGAATTCACCAGAATTGTATCTTTCTTTCAGCTATTCCTTGTACAAACTAGGAGTCCGCACTGCATTTCCCTTCCCCATGCTAACTGCATGACCTTCTCCTTTAGCCTGATCCGTGCTCTCAGTCCATCTAATGTCCTCTTCCTAGTTTAAGCTCGACCAGGTTAGTAAATTGCCCCAGCCCCATCATACGCTTCCCTGCCACTCAGCTGATCCCAAGCCAAGCACATTAAGAAAGATTAGAGTTTTCCTAACAGAGAAAGACTAGAGAAAACTGTCCAAGAGTTATCCCTCTTGAAGAAATTTATCTTTTTTCTATATGACTATGTGTGCAATGGATATCACTATTTTTCTTGCACAAAATTATTCTATGGCCTTTAAGCAGCATCAAATTCAAAAAAGAAGATACTTAGGTTTGCAGAAAGGTTGTTTTTCCCTGAAAATAGGGGCGAGTTTGCATTTCTGATGCTAGCTACCTGTTCCTGGGAATCGTGTGATATCAATGTTCTTCTCAAAGGGAAAGGTGGCTCTTTTGCTCCTCTGCTGGGTGATGTTACTGGGCTGCAGTCCTGAAAGGACAATGTTGCCTCGCGATGCCACTTCATAATGTAGAGTGAAGTTGCAAGGACATGTGGACTTCACTGCAATCCAAGCCTCCTCTCCTACCTGCACCCAGAGACAGAAAAGCAAAAGATCTGGTCTGTTACAATGCATGCTTTTTATTTATAAAGCACAGAAATCTATCTGGGTTTCAGTCCACAAGAGACCTGACCCCTCTCCTACGAAATGTATGCATTGAAAAGTATATTACATTAGCACTGTTTTCATGGACTTTCTTCACAATAAAAAGGGGCCTGTGTTCAGCTCTTCACTCCCTGCAAATCTAACAGAATGGGCTGGGGGGTTGTATGCATTAATGAAAACAATAAAGGAATCTCTGGAATCCTGAAAGTTAAGCCTTTTGGCACAGAGCAGCTGTCAGAATTGGTTGAATTTTAGACACCCCTTCAGTAGTCCAGCCCAAAAAAGAAAGAGATGGGTTGGGGGTGGGAAGAGATGTGCGTTTGATAGTCTTTGCAGTTTAATTGAGATTACACATGGTGATTACTTTCATATGGCAAATGCTAATTCAAACATAACCAATGTGGCATGAAATTACTGGGAATAGATCTGAGGGAAAATGCTTTCAAATTACACAAGTCTTGATATTAATTTGCAAGTCTGGCAGTCAAGAAGCTGTCAAACACACAAATAAACGAGAACAGAGCTTCTTTTTTCTGGGTAAACTCATCTGATGCCTGCAACAGGCTTCAGAGCAGCACACCGAGTTCCTGCACTTTTTGTGCACTGAAGTCCTATACCCAGAGGTACTTGCTAAATACTGAATCCCCTGGAGACAAAATCCCCCAAATACCGACAATCCCAACAGAACAGACATTGGTGCTCAGTCACAGGATTGGGACTGGGTCATGTCTGGCTGAGTAATAAGCCTTCTGTGGGGCAGCCGACTTTCCTAGGAACACAAACTTCTTGCTTCTGGGATATGAGGAACAGCTAACACTTGTATTAAGTAGGATTTCTTCAGCAACTTCACTCCTGATCCTCCTGCCACTGAAAGCATAGCAATGCCCAACTAAGACTGTTAAGGCTGAATAGCAATGTTAAAACCTCTTTCTTCAGCATTAACAGCATTACCTTTCCAGAATGTACATATGGTACAAACCAAAATGGCAAGGACTTGAATACAAGGAGCTGCTAATGGTTAAATACAGTGAGAATGCCACAGAGTCCAAGAAGTGCCTCGTGACATTAAATATTTGAAGTATTAAGAATTCCCCAGTGCAAATGATGAAACAATTCATTAAAAAATGAATGTAGCTAATTGGAACACCCAGTAAGAGCTGGCAAAGCAGGGAAACAGTTCCCACATCAGCTGGTCATCCAACTCCTAGCTTTCCCACAGAAGAATTAGTTCTAATCAGGTTATAATAAGAACAATGTGTTCAGATTAGCAGTGTATAATCCCCTTTCCATACCTCAGGAAACTTGTAAAAGATTAATTAGCCATTAAACTACCATGAAATGCAATGATAAAAAAAATGCTTTTATTTGGATACAGAGGGTCTGAAACCAACCTGACAGATCTGCTGATAATAGAAATCTAAGTGTGTATATTGTCAAAACCCACATTTTTTTTCCACAAAGCAATATGCAGACCCGCTGAGCATCATCTTGGGTAGAGAACAAACCCCAAACAACTCTCAGTAAAACAATATGCAACAGAAATCACAGTTAAATCAGATCTTTCCTTTAGGAAAGAAATCATGACAACTTTTATATGGAAGGTCTACATTTTTAGAGAGGCTCCAACGAAAACTACAAAAGAAAACAAGATAACTATGTTCATAGTTCGATAACTGAAGACTAAACAGATCCAGCTGAGATTTAAACTGGAAGTTCTACTGAGACTACATAGCCCTAATTCGGATCTTTAGTAATTAAGCTACTCCCACTAACTTCAATTCCAATCTTTCAGCATTTGTTGGCCTGAACTAAAGCATGTCATTTTCACCAAACAATTTGTACGTGAGTGTTACTGGAGGTGCACAGAACATGCATTCAAATATGAAAAACTTACATGTTGTCAGTGTCTATATCCACCCTCTCTCCCTCGTCCCCACAACACAAAGGAGAATGAGGTGCTGCACAAAGCTTCAGAGGCACTTTGCTTAGAACCATGTGCAGCCCACACTGAACAATTATTTGGTGGCTGAAGTGCAGCTACTTCAACCTTTGTAGTGGAAACAATAAACAGTCCAGGATCCCAGAAACAGAAATATTTAATTAGAACAAAGTACTTTAAGCCAAGAAATGCAGCTGTTGCCACGATGGAATATGAAGCCAACATACCTGGAAAGGTTTATCTGGTGCCTGGAGCTGGATGTGACACTTGCTGGGCGAGTACCAGCTACTGATGGACAGGTAGTTTGGCAGATATTGATCCCCAGACGGTTTCCCATCAATCGCTGTCACTTTGGTCTTAACAAAAAAGTTACATCTGAATGTTATGCATGCATAGAAAGCCTGATTTGTACTCTCTCTTTACCCTGTATCCCCACCTCCCATTTTATACTTTCCAGCTGTTCATCTCTTCTCATCTTTACATAGCAACAGCACTCTCCAAATATTGGACCCTTACTACTATGTTAAGCTGTATTTGCAGAAACATCTTTTCACGATGGTTATCAACATCAGTTCTATTGGCAGCAAGAAACAAAGCAAATGTTTGCTGCATTTAAATCAAGAAGTTGAAGCTAAAAGGCACTGATTTCCTGTTTGTAGCACTGATTTATAAAGTGCAGGTTTGACAAGATTAGTTACATTAAAGCCCACTAATCCTATAAAGAGCTTTCACCCACCTCCAGCCAGACATATTGGGCAGCTGTAGGGATGGAGGGGATTTCAAACTCCACCAGGCCATTTCTTGATACCAGTTCACTTGTATAAACGTTGTCCTTTGGTGTGAGTTCAGCTTTAATTCGGATAGTGACTCTGTCAGCTGGACTTCCATCAGGGTAAGTGACTTCTACCTGCAAAGTGTTTCATTTATAGAGCAACAGGATTTACGTTATAGGCAATTCCAGTCAATGACAGAAACAGCAGGCGGGAAAAACTCACCAGAACATGGTGTAACATCCTGGGATCAAGTCAGTATAACCTTGTATCAGCCACACGTCAGCGTCTCTACTTTTAATCTTACCTTTCCTTTGTAAGGCAGTCCAGGTTTGAACTGTTTTCTGGTATCCTTGGAGTACTTGATATCAATCAGCTGTTTCTGAACAGGTGTTGAGTCATCAAACGTAACCTGCTTGCTCCCATCAGAGCTGATCACTGTGGCCCAGATATTGACTGTGCCTCGAAAATGTTCCGGAACATCAGCTGGCATCATGTCTTTCACACACACATCGAAAACAGCAGAGCCATCAATCTACGAAGCATGTTGGGGAACGGAAACATAAGTTTGCATTCACATTCAAAAAGCGTCTGGAAGCCAAACCTAAAGCATAGGCACTTGATAGGAGTTTGCAGCAGTATTTTTAAAGGATGTGGAGTGGAGGGAATTCATTAGGGAGTGGGTGAAGGAAGGAGGAAAGAAAGCAAGTTTCATTTTCCTCCCTTATCTGTAGTCTGGACTAGCTCTGTCACAGTCCCTTATTCTCATGTTCTCCCTCAGCCCCATATGATCTAAACCCAAGATTAATACTATGCCAACAAATTCTCATCCCACCAAATCATAAACAGACCATGTAAAAATATGTAGTATTTTTATTATGCTGGACCCAATTATTGCATTTATTCATTTCTTCTCTGATCTCCCATCAGTAACATAAAATGGAGCTGTGGTATTAATTTCAAAGAGGACAGATCAGGCATTTTATCACAGCTGACTCAATGCTCTCCCTCACCTGGGTGGTCTTGAGGACAGGGTGTCCCACTTCATGCCTGTAGTACCCTACACCATTTATAGTCATATTGACAATTAACTTTCCTGTCACTGGTTTTCCAAATGTATATCTGAAATGGAAAGAAGATAATGAATAACTTCCAGCTGTTTTCTGCTTTCCTGATTATATCAAGGCTAGTACCATGTGACCTGCACATCTAGAAAGCAAGAAAAAAAATCACAGAACGTTTTCCAGCTTGTTATTGTTAACAAGTTTTACAAAGGCTCTTACACAGAAAAGCTTCTCATGATGACCAGAAATCATCTGAAAAGTCTGCAGCAGATGAGATCCAAGCTCCAGTGACTGCCCATCCTGCGGCTGTACTACAATCCATAGTAAGGCAAGTTTATCTGGGAAATGTTCCTACCTGGCATGGACAGTTCCTTTTTCGCACAGTGAAAGGTCACGAATGTAGCGAGGGGGGTCAATCAGCAACTCAAACTTTGGTAATACTACAATGAAAAGAAATACAACAGAATCTTTTCAAGGAGATCTTATTGTCCAGATTATAGCAAAAGCATACACAGCTCTGACAAGATCACTCCTTCTGGTCGGATGAGGGCAGTGTAGCTAACATTAGGCAGGACAGCACTCAGCAGAGAATGAACCAACAAAACTAGCAAACCAAGACCATCTTGGCAAGATGACCTTAGCAACATACTCTTAGATTTTTACTTCTTTTCAGAGGAATCTGTGTTCCAGGATTTGAGCCCAAGCTTTTTCTCTTAGATACATGGTAAAGAGAACAACTCGCTACTGACTCCTCCACAACATGTCGGGAATAGAGCTGAGATATTAGCAGTTGTCAGTGTCTATAAATGCTTGTGTGATCAGGTCTGATGCCATAGACGATGTGCTGGATGTAACGATGCCCACTTTTCATCACAGGGACTTTGAGAATGAAAAGGGGCGTAGCAAAAAAAGACTTCAGAATTCCAAGGAGGGCTCTGGGAAAGGAAGGAAAGCACTGACAGACTGAAAGCGTCTTAAAGAGTCTTCCAAAGCAAAATTAAATCTTTGTTACATGAATAGATCGTGCAATATGACACTCCATTTCAGGTCCTTTACTTTATGAATTGTGGAGGACATGAACAAAGTCCTTGGTTAAGTTGTGTCTATATCGCTGAAGCACATAGTCTCTAAAGAATTTTTCCTCATGACATTTTAAATGCATTATTTGTCAGGTGTTTCATCTCAAGTAAAAACATTTCATAATGTTTTGTTCTTCCAAATGCACTTGGGTTACAGTCAAAGTTGATTTGGATACAACTCACCATATTTCTGAACTTCAAAGGATTTGTTGTATGTGTGCCCCTGCATTTCAGCAAAGATGAGCCATTCACCAAACACCGGCTGATCAGACAAAGGAAAACTCATATTTACAATACCTGAAAAAGGAAACAATATACTGTGAACTCTGTGTCGCTCATCAGTCCTTGTCAAGGCTTATTGAACACAACTCAGGATAAGCAGAAGCAAAGGCAAATAATAGTACACCGAGAAAAAAAAAATTGAAAACTTACCACAACAAAATGGCTTCAAATTGCTCCACTCTATCATACGAGACCCCCGAGGATCCTGCAGAGTGGTTTAGGAATGAGAAATATCACAGTGAAAATGATTATCACTAATACATTTAACTCAGTTTGCAACAAAGAACTTCATTTTGTAATACATACACTTCACTAACAGCTCAAATGTAACTAACATATGTTGAAAATTTTCTGAAGATACTTTACCGGGGAGTATTTGCTTTCTAAAATTCAGTACTCATTTAAGGACACTGCTTCTATAGCCAATGCACACAAGTAAGCACTGTCAAGCAGCAGATCTTCCACCTGTCTTAAGACACCTATTTTGGATGGGATGAACTGGCCTCTGAAGACGCTTTCTTTCTGTTCACAGAGGGAGCTGTACAACTAGCAAGACAATTTTTAGATGACAAAGTCAGATGAAATTACTCCCGCTGTTTTTGTCAGCATTAAATCTGTGACTGAACACAAACAAGAGAAGAGGGTGAATTCTTCTGCTTGCTGACAGCTAAAGAAAACACATGGTTTAGGGAGAAAAAAAAAAAAAAGACTAGACACAGAAGGAACCTCTCATTCACCTCATAAGGAAGAAGACAGGAGCACCCTTTCCTTGCCATGAATTTCTATTGTCCACTATCATAATGTTTGGGTGCAGAGATGAGATTGGCCCTGCTATATCAGCCCAGCCAGATGAAGGATAGGAGTGTGTCTGCATTGAAAAGAAGGGAGAAATTGAGTGGGACTGTTACATTTATAAACCCCAGTGAAACTAGCCAATTCTTCTCAGGCTGAAAAATGGGAATGGATTTCTGAAGTAGAAAACAAGTATATTTGTTGGTGATAACAAAAAAGCAAGACACAAAGATCAGTTAAAGACACAGGGATAGAGATAACGGCATAGGTTACGTTTGGGAATGGCCACAATGGACTTGAAAAGGTACAGACGAGTGACTTGTTCCTCTTAAGGCTACAAGAAGCTTGTGCCTCTACAGGATACATGCTAGATGACTGGCAGACAGATACTCACCACCACATAAGCTTCGATCTGAAAGAAAAAAAAAAAGAATAAAAGGCTTTATGAAACAAAGCTACTTTTCTGCTTCTTGCGATGAACTGCCGAGTCAACATAAGCAAGGCATAATGCACAGAGTGACAAAGGTTAAACATCTCTTCTTTGGTAAGAGTAGCCTGAGAAACATACATTCATTCACACATCTAACTGGAAAAGTAGTACTTTGTGCATTACCTAAATAGAGTGCAAGTCTGAAAAATTCTTCTAACTGTTTTGGCGTAGTTACATTGTATTTGCTAGCACTAGTGTGTATTCTCCTTCAACAGTAACGTGACCAAATGGCAAACTAAATTGTAAATAATGACAAACAATCACAGGATATACCTAAATAGATTAAGAAATCCAATTATATTTCTGCAAAAATGTACATTAGAATAAAATACAGGTTGCCAAGTATTCCATCATATTTTACAGCGTGAAAGAAAACAGTTTTCTTTACCCTGTCATTGACTGGTCTCAAGTCAGAAGTCACCATAAAGAGGTTTATCAACACTAAAAAAGGAAAAGAGGAAATTTATTAGTCATCACAGCTGACACTGAACAGAGTATCTCATCCCAGAACTTACCCTTGGAAAAAAGTTTTGCTTGAAAGCAGCCCTAGCATCTGGCAACTTCTCCAAGGTCACTTTACCTTTCTGCTTGGGTTTATAGACAGGTTTATCAGTCTGGATGAACACTGATGATCCTTTGCTATCAATGGTTACTGTGGTATAGTTATGAAAAATGTAGCCTTCCTCTGCTAGATGCCGGTTGCCCCAGACTTTTAGATGTGCTTGTCCACGAAGTCCCGAAGGCACCTAGAAAACAGACCATGCGGTGAGGAAGACATGGAAAAGCCTTTGAGCTTTCTGGGGAATATAATTGACACTGAAGTGAGCAAAGAGCAGCCACCTGCTGCATTTCAGTGTAACTATGTGTTAGTAATAAAAAGAAAATGAAGAACATACTAGATCTTTTACAGTGTATAAACTTCAAAGGCGGCAAAGTCATGCTAAAAACACGGCAGGAAATTCTCTTCTACCCTTTCTTTATCACTCAAGCAAAGTGATATTTGATCTACATGTGCAGCTTTCACTAAAGAAGGTGTGTTACATGGGGAAATCAACCATGCTATGGAAGACACGGCTCTACTGACAGAGGGGAAAAAAAAAAACAACCCCACCCACAAAAAATGCCAAAACCAAAACACATGGTTGCACATTTTCAACCAGTTGCTCAGAGAAATAAAAGACTTTAAAAATTCCGTTAAAAATTACAAAGTAAAAAATCTGATAATACAGAAATATTATGATAATAGGCCATAATTTGAGAGTGGGGGAAAAAAAAAAACCAAACTAAATCAGCAGTGACACTGCAGGTTTTACTCAACAGTGAGTTACAGTCTTTGGATAAAGAAATCTATAGCATTTGGTATAACTGCTGATGTTTCCTGTTACATAGATCTATACTATACCTTCTTGAAATGAAAGGAATACTTAGGTATTTGTATATTAGCCCAGTAAAGCGGGGGGAAGTATCAATGCAGTAGGTGCAGCAAAGGCATCTCTGCTCTGCTACAATAGAACTGTTCCCAAATACCTGTATCTGCTGCAAAGAAAACAGACTTCTTATGGCACTGCATAGAAAAGACTCATTCAGACATGACCAGCTTCAGTCAAGAGCTAGTGATGCATTATGGAGTTGTTTTTTCCCAGGGCCACATGCTACAGTGATTACTCTAGCATACTATCCAGAGCCTACAGCTCTGCATGGTACTGCCTACTGCTATTCCAGAAGCATGTCACAATTTCATATTTATATGATTCATTCCACCCACCCCCTTTACCTCCCATCACAGATGACAACTCCAAAACAAGTCCTGACTAAGGTAAGAGATTCAACATTTTTAAGACTTGTTCTTCAGTCCAGCTGCATTTTGCCTGTGTTTGAAGTAATAATCTCCCACCACAAATCACCAAACATAATACATAATATACCTCTTCCAGTTCCAAATGTTCTGATGGTGCTTAATCAACAACAAGACTGAAAACTCATATTGCTTTGAATTTACAGCCCGCTTTTCAAAGATCTGGGAAGAGGGATGGAGACAAAGGTCCTGTACTAGCATGGAAGCACAGCCGAGTTATCTCACAGAAACCATGAAAACAGCTTCATTTTTCTCTGTATGGTATCACTTAGTCCTACATACAGCGTAAACTAAATTACTACTTTCAGAGAACAGTGAACTGGTAGCATTTAGCTCACTCCTTAGCATGAGGAAGGATAACTGACATGAGATGAAAAGCAGGGGAGCTCTTTCAGAGGGTGTCTGTCTGCTGTAAGCACGACTACCTTTCACTGCATCCCAGATCTCCAGTATCCTAGGGATTCAAATAAAGCCAGATATTGCTTTAAAAAGTGTGATTTATTAAGGTAAGCATATGTCGTTTCTTTTTAATGGCTAGTGGAACCATCTGCCAGAATTGCATTTAAATTCATCATCATTTCACTCCACTACAAATCCTCTTTGGAAATAAAAAGTTGTTTTCGTTTCCTCCATCTCTTTAGTATGGGTAAGCTTTGGTTTATGGACTATACTGATGGGAAAAATATTACTAATGTCAAAGGCTAAAATGTAGACAAAACTGGTGAAAACCTATGTTTTTTAAATAACATAGTAGTACCAGAATAACTAGCAGAGACGCAGTGGTCAATAATCTGCCATTTCTATGGATTTCTGTGTTCTGTCCAATGCTCCGCGTCACTACGTAGCAATATGTACTGCCATTCTTCTAAAATAATCACAACATAGAACTTTATGTTGAGCGATGAGCCACAGATTCAGCCAGTGATTTTCTTCAGTGGGGTAAGGGCCTGACAGATGAGCTGTGGTGGGTTAAGCTTTGTTCTTTTCACTCCTCCTCTTGCAAAGGTTGCTTCCTCCTTAGCGTGTGCACCAGAATGAGACCTGGTTTTGTGCCGCAGCTGCTCAGAGAGCAATGCCTGCTGTGCTTGAAGGCAAGTCCCTCGTGTTTTCACCAAAAACATCTTAAAGTAATTGACACTCACCTTCAGTTTAATTGTTCCTTTATCTAAAAAGAGAGAGAAAGAGAGAAAGAGAGAGAGAGTTATTCTTCTCAAGCTACGGAACTAACATTTTAGACATTTGCAGTTGCGTGAAAGGAGACCCCATGTCATAGAGCTGCTAACTACAACACCCCTTCATTATGAATTCACCTGAAGTCATTTTCCTGCATTGTGTAAAACAATCTGCAGGGTGAGCAAGTCGGACCTAGTAGAGTTCTCCAAAATAAACTTGCTCCACATTTGTTTACAAGTTTTGCCCAAGGTAAACTGCAAAGTGCTCTATGGTTAGACAGTACCACCAAGGCTGAGGTTTCAGCACAGGGCATCCTATGCTTACGTAAGTATTTTGCTGTAAAAAGGACTTGGCCTCTTTTGGGACTTGAATAATTCGCAAAGCAAACACTCATAGAGTCTATTTTGATTGCTGGATACAGCCATACCTAAGATTTCTCTTTAGCATATGTTGCCCACATGTATAAGCATCACTCCCTTTGAATTACTTAGCAATTGTCAGCCAATTTCAAAGACGACAAGGGGAGGATAAAACCAGAGACAATCTGTTCCAAGAAAGGAAATGGCTTTTATATAACTCCCAGTTGTTACACACAGAAGGGTTAAAACATGATGGTTAAAGAGCCCAATTGCCTGAGCCTTGTCTGCATTACAGCTTACACCACTACTAGCAGTGGCAGAACACCGCTACTGGACTTCATTTTCACTAACAAATGCATTCAGTATTAAGGTGGACATAATCAAAACACTTTTTGTTTTTACACATAGGACAGAGAGGTATCTGTCTTGGATTTGAAAGACTTATCCAACTGCACAAATATTACCACCTCTCTCAGCAATACTCAGTCCTGAAGATGGGGAGATTGCATTTCCAGCACTCATTTTAAAATAAGGGTAGAAAATGATGATGATGATGTTGATGTTTTTCTTTAAAGTCAACTTATCTTATTCCTTATACAGCTCCACGGTGTCAAACATTCAGGTTTCAAAAGGAAAGATATGCACTATAAAACTCTTGAATATCAGTTATCCAGGGTCTCTGTATGTCCTGGTGTTCCAAAATTATCGGCCTTGGATGTTCGAGATCACATACATCAAAACCACATTAGCGCAATCAACTGAGAACATTTAGCAGTAGTCAATGAATTAAATAATAGTTTGGTTCCAGTTCTGTTATCACCTAAAGCAATTCTCTAAGAGATACTGATGTGCTCCCACAGCACCTCAACTTATAAACTAGTTCTCAAGTTCAGAATAAGAGGAACTTACCCAGAACTGTTCCATGGCCTCGTGACACAGTTTCTCCTTTGACTACTAACTGAATCTGGACTGTTGTCTCCTTGACGGAGTTAAAGATGGTTACGCTTATAGCTTCCTCAACACCAGATCGGAAAACAGAAGGTGCCGCAATCAAATAGCCTCTGAGGAGCAAAATTGGAAGTGGACAGTCAAGAACAGCAACAAGACTGTGATCTTTATTTGTAAGCCACTTTATGGATAACAAAAGGAAAAGAACAGACTCCTCTAACATATTTGCCCCTGTAGGGTCACATTTGTCTAGGCCTATATCCAATATGCATAAAATGAACACAGAATGCACACAAAAACAAAGAGAGCCTAAGCAGCTTACAAATCCTTAGTATTTAAATAAATACAGTAATATGATGTTTATTGCATATATATTACATATAAATTTATTTATATATTATATATAAACAAACTAAATATACAGCTAGCTAATCATAAAAAGTCTTAAGTTCATGAAAGAATAAGGAGGTACCTGAACCTCCAGTAGAGTTTTGCAGATAATGCTTTGTTTTGAAACAATTTAGATACTTCGGACATTTTTGCCTCAATTATTTTTCATGGCTCCACTTTCATAGTTCAACTCGATATATAAAAAAAGAAGTGACTCTCAGTGCTGATACGCAGCACTTTCTAAGTGTCAGGCTCACATACATGTAACACATCTAAACTTCCAATTTATATAGAAGCAGCCCAGAAACTGCAGTTACAAGATTGGGCTCAAATTCTCAGTTCTGCTACCACTTTTTTTGTTCAAACAATTATATCCTGCAAGTTTAAAAACTCCGGCAAAAAGGAATTGTTTTAGCAGGCACACACGCAGTTTTAAAGCCACCCTAGACGACCTCCCATACATACTACAATCCTTGTGTTTCTGAATGGAATCTGTACCATTCCTCTGTGCTGAATGGCACCATGCCATGAACTTGTCAGCTAAAAGCATTACAGACTCTGAGCTCTTTGATGCGTTGGGCTGTAAGCAACGCATTTATATTCTCTTCATGACACACCTTTCTGGGGTTTTTCTACCCAAAAGGATTTTTTAAAACGAGGCAATTCCTCATATGACTCTTTAAGCCCAATTTCTCAGCCCATGCCTCTCTACAGTTCCGTGAGCCAGGTCGCTTTAGTTCATGATTAATTATCACTTTGGGATGCGGATGATGGTGTTTTACAGCCCCCAAGTCATCTTTTATCAAATTCCAACCCCATGTTTCTCTCTCAGCGGGCCTCATTGCCATGGAGATCCCATTACCCCCAAAGGAAGTTCAGATCTCTGTGGCATTTGAGTTAAGTTGCATGGGGTACTTGCAGATTCAAAACCTTATGGCTGCCAGGTTTGAAAATTCATCAGAACAATAATAAATAACAATAAAAAGTTACTACTCAGCCTGCAAATTCTTGGTAAGAAAGATGTAGCCGATCTAGTTGCAGAGGGAGAAAGAGTACCATCTGCATCCAGGATGAAATGATTAGATTCCAACTGTCACATAAGCGCAGCACTACAGTGCCATATGTGAAGCACATGTATTCACATTGTTCTAAATTGCTGCAACTCTTTCTGAAGTATCAGCCCATTGATACGGCTATTTAAATCACTTAGTAAGTGGCATTTGAATATTAAATATTTAACTTAGCAATTAAACAGTTAACTTGACAGTGACTGGACAGATCCTTTAAGCACATTTGACTAACAGCTCTGTCAGGTTACACCAAAACTTGGCAGGACGTGAAATATTTTCTAGTAAGCAAGTGAAAATAAGTTCTCCATGGCACTCAGTTAATGCAGCTATTCACGATGTTGACGGGCTATAATAAGCTAGGGGTAAAGAACAAAGCAAACCTTAATCAAAGTCAACCTAAACGCACTGGAACGAGCTGTGGATTCAATTGCTAAAAGCCAGAGAACTTTCCCCGCAGTGAAATGTTTCTCCCCGGATGATTTTCCCCACAAGAATGCTGCACACGCTCTTCGGGAGCAACCAACGTTACCTTCAACCATCCCAAGCACAACACCAGCCCCTGTGCAACACCCCGGATTCCTTAAATAATTGTTTGCAGATAAAAGCTTGCAGCCGCTCGCTGGAGGAGCTAGAGGCAGGTATTTCTAAGGAGACTTTCTTCTTTTTTTTTTTTTTTCCCCTTTCCCCGTGCTATGCACTTTTGCACCGGCGAGTACAAACGTGCTGCTGGGCTCGGGAACCGCCGCAGCTCGCCTCCCGACCCCAGCCCCTCGAGGGGACTTTCTCCGGCTTTGTTAAGTGGCTGGTGCAGCCACCCCCGGAGCCCCCCGCAGGGCAGAGGGGTCCCTCTCCCCCCCGCCAGCCTTTACGGGGAGGCTGCCCGCGGGCCGGCGAGGGTCCCCGCCCGCCGCAGGGTGCCCTCCTCCTCCCGGTACTTACTGCCTCTCCCGGGGCTGGGCTGCGCTCAGGCTGCAGAGGGTCAGGAGGACCCCCCCAGGCGCAGCCGGGCTCCCTGCGGGGCATGGTGCTCCGGAGCCCCAGGCCACGGCGCTCTCCGCGGGCAGGAGGAGCCTTTTGTTCCCGGCGAGCGCAGCCCGAGCTTCCCCGCCGCCCCGCTCCCGGGCTCGGCTCCCCGGTGCCTCTGGCCGCCGCCCCCGCCGCGTCCCCGCCCCCGGGCCGCCCCCTCCTGGCCCCGGTGCCCGCTCGGCTCCGGCCCCGGCTCTTTGTCTGCGGCTCCCCGCCTGCTCCTGACAGCGTGCACCGGGGGAGGGGGCTGGGCCCCGCACCTCCGCCTCTCGGCCCCGGCCCGCAGCCTGCCCCCGCCCGGTCCCAGGTGCGCTGCCAGGCCCCGGCCGGCTCCCGGCTCCAGGCGCCGCTCCTCACCTTCACCATCCTCTCTGCAGCCCTGACAGCCTGGCCTGGCCGGCCTTCCTCCCCGAGGGCTGCTGTGGCATCGGCTCCGCTCCTACCGAGCCCAGCCAGCCCCGGGAGACCACCTGCCTGGGCCCTCCGCCTTCCCCTCGAGTCCCTGAAGGGGCCGGCGCACCTCGCAACGCCAGAGCTGCAGCCGCCTAGGTTCCTACAGGTCCCATCAACCTGGACCGGGGTGCAGCACCGCCCGCACGGTCCCATTAACTGAGCCTCTGTACTCCGAGGCACTCCACTGAGCACTGCCAAAGAACCGCTTTCCAACTCAAAATTCAACGCCAGGACGGACGCTACTCTGTCCCACTCCATCCCTAGGCCCTAATCTACCCATCTCCATCCATCTCCATCCCTCTGTCCCAGCCCGTGGTTGCCGGGGCTTGAGACAGGAGGGGGAGCTCTCACTACACCGCTCTGAAGAAGAGGGTGCAGCGTGAGAGCAGAGCTTGCACACATCAGGGAAAAGCACATCCAAAGCCACAGCAGATTCACGGTGATGAACAAATGCCATGTCTCACAGGGATGGATTAAATACCTGCGTACAGATACCAAGGGATGATTTTTCTGATCCTTGCTGGAGACAACCCAGGCACGCCAGGATCCCAGATGTGCTTCAACAGAGCTGAACTCTCCCCCCAGGAATAAATGAAAACCCTTAACGTAGGTAGTTTCAATCGTATTTTTTCCCCAACACTACACACCTGGCTTAAGGTAAACTACTAGGAAAACAGAAAAAAAATATAAAATACGATTTTTTTTCCCTAGGTTAGCTCCGTTATTTCAACCTCAGTTCCATTTCTTCTAAAAATCACTAATATGGAGCCCAGCATTTTATTTAACAAAAATACAGATTTGTATCCAAAAGTCAACCCGATAGTTTACCAAAGGCCCTTTCTTCTAGCATGTGACAAGAAAAAGAGCAAATCAAGTTGCTAAAGCTGCTAAACTTTTAGAATTATTTTTCTCCCTCTTAAAATTACTTCAATCACCACATATTTCAGCAGTATCATTACTAGCTAACACATTTTCTGCAAGTCAGTCCATTCCCTAAAAACACAAAGTCATCAAAAGGAGTGAGGCTTCCCTGACTCCTTCAGAATAAGACTCCAGAGGCTGATCAGTCCACAGCCAGGAGAGCAACAAAACGGTGCCTAAATTTTTATCTCGTTTGAAGCTTACACTAATTTTAATGACTTCTCTTAAAAAAAATAAAATCATTGACTCAGTAGCTTTTTGATAAGTTCAGATTATCTTCAGTAATAACACTGCTAGATGTGGCTACATTTTCCTACTTAAACCTATCTTAAAACAGCTTTGTCTTATTTTTGTGGAAAGGCATAATAAGTCTAGAAGAAGAGGGAACGGATTTTGTCAAATTAAAGAAAAAAAAAAAAAAAGAAAAAGCTAGGCTAGGGCTTTAAAAAGTATACCTCACCTGAAAATTCTTTATACCAGACAACTTAACAGTCTCAAATCAAAAGGACTCTGTATTTTGCAAGAGTCATTACAGTTTTTAGGACTGGACACAACAGTTAAAATCATAGCCAAGCAAGTTTGGAAGGTTTTAAAGAAATCACCTATTTAAACCACTCTTACTACCTCAACAATCCTTTAGTAACGTTTGTCTACAGATCCTGGTTTAAGACTGGCCCTAATTGTCAAGATTAGGGCGGTGAATTGAAGTTTTATTCAATACAATAAGAACATCAGAATTCTGCTCTCCCTACTGAACCAGAAGTTTCTAAAGATTGTTCACCACCTTGGGAAAGGTTATTTTTATTCATTTTTAATGGGATTTTTCTAGCTATAGCTCATCTGTGGGAGGAGTTGCAGAATGTCTTGGAGCAGCTTTTAGCTTTTAATATTACGTAAGCTGAATCCATTTCGCTTGCTGCTGTGCTATTTAAGCACAACTGCTCCTCTCTTGCTCACTTCATTGCTCATGTATCTTCACATGACAAAACAACGCTACGAGAGCTACCAAGGGACTCTTGTTTGCCCAAAATTGAAGACACGTGCAAGAGAGCATGAAGTAAAAAAGAGGCCCTCCTAACACATCTTTTCTCTCCATCTTTAAAGTAGGTAGGGTTTCGCCTCTGATCTCCCATTCCTCAGAAATGTATACTTGTACTCAAATGGTACTACCCTTCTTGCACTAGGAGCTGTATTAGCTACGTACTAGCTTGTACCGGTTGTGATGGCCAAGGATATAAGTGAGGCAGTATCTGTAAGAATAGGTAATGTATTTTGTTAGATGATGTTAATTAGTTTAAGACGTGAACACTCTCCACAAACCTTGCACTAGTATTCTTTGGGGTGATGTCAGTTCAATGGACATTACACTGGTTTTACACGGAATTAAATATAATGCCTGCCCTTCAGATTTTTTAAGAGCTGTATTCTTCTACAAATGTTTTGCTAGAACATTAGTTTTATCTTTCTCCATGCTAAATGCAACTATGGCACAGCTGAGATCAACGTTTACTTACACCAACTCTGTCAAACCTAGGCCACACTTCAAACAGTTGACAATACTCTTAATAAAATAATTCTGTTTTATAACACACCTTGGCCTTAGAAACTTATCTAGAAACAGAAATAGCTGGATTGTCTAAATTTAAGAGTGTATTCTTCCTTGCTGCTGCATTTTCCTTCAGTTTATTCAAACTCATTCAAACTCTAGAACCATAGAGATCATTTCCCAAGCAAACCAGCTAGGCTTTACGAGAAGCAACTTATTAGAAAGTACATTAAAGTGGGAATTTTATTTTTTTTTATTGAGACAAACCAAAACATGCAAAGATAAAGCAAAAGCTGGTAATTCCAAATTCTTTTTCAGCTTCATCATTTTCTCAGATACACCCACAGAACTCTATGCCTCAATATTTTCCTGTCTGCAAAGCAGCAACACTAATGCTAGCCTCCTTCCTAAGGGTAACATTTAACAGCATGTTGGAATCCTTTGATTAAAGACAATAAGGAGGCAAAATGAAAATGAAGCACCTCTGCTGTTCTCGTGGTATAGCAGCCTATAACTGATGCACAATACCTCACCAATCAAAACACTGATTTTGATAATAGCCCTGCAGAGATCAGGTATGCTTTGGGTGAAACAACATCATGCTTTCAAAAAAGTAATTATCTGTACACCTGATCAATACCTCTCTATAGAGCAGACCCACAAATGGTTCCTTAGAGACTCGTGACTGAGATTTATGGGGTAGTTACCAAAAAAACAAAACAAAACAAAGTGCCACTAAACGTCCATTCTGTAGTCATCCACACTTTACCTTTGAAAAAGCTCTGGGTGTGGACTTTGAAGAAGCAACATGATTCAGCAATGAACTGATGAATGCAGCAGAGTACGCTTCTAAAACAGCGCTCCATCATCTTCAGCATAATGCTATAATATTTTTGAACACAAAACAGTGTATTTCTACATTTCAGAAATCACAGCTAAAAATTATGGAGTATAGTCCTTTTAAATCATTGTTAACTTTTTAAAAGGAGAGATTTCTTCCAAATTGAAGAATTTCTATTTGATATTTACTGACTACAAGAAATATCAGGCAATTACAGTCTCTAAAGACTGCAAACCATCTTCTAATTATGAAAGTATGTGCAATCTTGTAAATAAGGCTAGAATCAGCTTGGTCAGAAAAAAAATGAGGCTTTAGATATCATTTCAATCTATTTAGTTACTGAAATGGAATTTTCTGTGCCTGCCAAAATGAATCCTATTCAGTGTGATGCAACAGGTGTTGGAATTCCAGCAGCCGCCTGCAACCCACATCTGGTAATAGTTAGGAGTTTAAAGGAAGTTCTGTAAGAACTGCTTATGTATAAAAACTATTCATCAGTCAAGTCTATGGGCCATATTCACCCACCGCTTGCACTGTGCATAGTTCAGATTTTTATTTCGTTTACAAAAAACGTAATTCTGCTTCTCATGAAATTTTAGGAATCTCAGGCAGTTGTCCAGGTTGAAAGTGTGTGGGGGATTGGTGTGGCTATACTAGTGTGTCAGAAAGGTGAGGGACTGCAGCTTATAGAAGGTGTGAATACACCTACATTGGTTCTGACTAGATCTAATTTATATCCTGAACGTTTCTACATTCTCCTCATCATTACTCTGCAGAACAAAGAATTCCCCCCTCCGCCATGCCCCATCTACCTAGTAAATAAGCTACACGCAATGTTAAAATTATCAAACAGGTATTTGTCAAACAAAAAACTAGAGTTAACACTGAGCTCTAAATAATACTAATTCTTGAGTACTGCTACTCTCAGCTGTGCCTCCTTTTGATTTTTCCCCCTCAGTTACAAAACTCAAATCAATAAGACTACTCACAAGAATCAAGTGGTAGGATCACACCCTTAATAATTAGCCCTTGTTAACTGCCTCAGCATGAGTGTTATCACGCTAACTTGTCACAGAGATGACCAAACCTAAAAACACAGGGGGTAATACTCATGTAAAGTTTTTGAGAATACATGCGTAAATTGTGCACATAAGAAAAGATGCTGCAGTAAAAACGAGGCTATTAATTTAGTTCTGCATTAAGTCCTGTATGCACTAGATTTCAGTAGAAGATAGGTGAAAAAAACAAAAAACAATGGACAAGTCATCAGCTTTAGGGAAGGCAGAATCATTTGTCCCCCCTTCCCAATGGAAAAGCATTCGTGTCAGTCATTATATACCGCCAGACAAGAATAAGGTCTTAGTTAATTTTTACAGCATTATATTAATGGTAAAAAACCCACACCCATTTCTTTAACTCCCAGTTTTGCTCTCCCTTTGTGTTTCTGTGACAGCTTCCTTTCTGTTAGCCAAACATAGATATCTAATGTAGAAACTGGTAACTGCAAAATAAGTGTCCTATTGGCTTTGCAATACTCCTGCAAGCTTACCAGCAATGAGGATCATGTCTTTTTACAGAAACTACAACATCAGTCCAGATACAGAGTGGTAAAAACAAGACTGATCCTGCCTCCTGGGCATACAAACATCTCTAGAACAAAATTACAAGGAAAGATTAATTAAAGAGCACGTTCAAAATAAGAATATAATCTGAGTAGCATATAACAACAGAATAATTGAGAATATAATTATTAAATAGTTCTGTCAAAGATGCCTATTAATCATCTACAGGAAAGGCTGACCTTTGAGTAGTATAACATTTTAATTCCTGACAAAATGACTGAAATAGTACTAAGAAATCATTAATATGGGCAGATGCTGATTTAGAACAGAAACAGAACACTGTGCTTAATCAGAAGTGGCTGTCATTAAGACATTTAGTAAGAAACTACTTCCCATTTTCTACTCAGCCTCTACATATGCCTGATGTAATAGAAGTTTGTGCATAGCCTAGCATTTGGTGGAATTTTTATACATAAATAAGGGATCTAGAGAGGTTGTGAAGTCTCCACACTTAAGAGTTATACAAAATTCAGCTGGACACCTCTATAACTAGGATTGGGTAGAGGTGTTCTTTTATCATACAAATCGTATTAATTTGAGAAACTGGATTGTGTTCAGTTAGGTGACGACAAATTTCTCAAGACAAAAAAAGGTAGCAAGAAAGGGCTAAGGGCTCTCAAGATCTTTGGGTACTGCCTATACAGATACTATACTTACCCCGTCCATAATACACTGAAGTTGTGTAAGTGTACTAGCATTGCTCTAGAGTCAAGCTAAGTTTCATCTTGGTTTAGTTGGGGGTCAGTGCCGCACTCCTACAGTTACTTGTTTACCATTTCAGTTACTGAAATACTGTCTAAAAAGTTCTGAAGAAATACATAACAAAGCCTGAGTGCCAAAAGGGTTAAGTGCCACAGACAGAATATCTTTTTGGGTAGTAGTCCTGAAAACTCTACTGTTCAATCAGCTGTTTAACTTCCCATGCCCACATGCAGTAGACATTAAAACAAGAAATTAAGTTTTGATATCCTACAGGCCATCTCCAAACACACATTATCTATATAAACAACAAATTAGTATGTCTTAAGAGGCAAATTGTGTTTGCCTCCCTAACATATTAAATTTAAGATCTTGAAATAGCAGGAAACTTGATAGGTCTTGCATATACATTACCACAGAAATACTTTAAAAGAAACTGATCAGAGGCATTTGAGACTACTCTGCAAACCTAGTCCTCCACCCTTGTGCTTGCTATACAGACCACACACAAATGCAGTGGAAGAAACAACCTAAAATCATTTCTGTGAGTTGAACAGGAATGCTCACATAATCACTGGAAATGCTCTTAATTGGTGTGGCTCAGTGGTGCATTTCAGAGCTGTTAGATCCTCTGCCGCTCTGGAACTCTTTTCATGTCCTGGCAATCACAGTCCAGCCAGCAGTTTGTTTATCATATTCAGTATGAGTTTCCGGATCTCCAACAAAGTGGTATTTACTCCGAGGCAGCGAAGACTGCAGTAATCCAATAAGTTCTCATTAGCCTAAAATGCAGAAACATCTGCTGGGGTCATGAGCTGCTTATTTGCTGTTGATGAGCAAAGAATCAGCTCCATTTGAAGCCAGTGTGAACAAAGAATTGTAGGGTTGGGGGGGAGCGGTGAAGAGACAAACGGGCCTCGATTATCTCCTGGGCTGCAGCTCCACTATAGCGCACCACGGGCAAAGAGGGATGCTCCCTTACGGTGACCCCTGGTGACCCTGTCGCAGAGAGCACAGGAATTACAGCAAAAAATGCTTTGACTCAGCTCTCCTGAGCTGAGGTGGTCAAAACAGTCAGGCAACACCAGTGTAACTGAAGAGAATGTGGTCAGAGCTCCCCATGAAACACCAGAATGCAAGCAGGGCAATCTGTGCAGTGCAAACCTAGCTTAAAATTATCTTTGCCAATTGCTTTTTAGACAATTAAGAGAATTTTGCAGGGGATGAGTACTTACATTACTTACTGTGCTCCCCCCTTCCCTCCCAGGTTCTCAGACCTAGCTGGCTCATTTCACAGTTGCTTTCTGGTTTTGGAAGACCAAAAAAGCCCCCCCCCCTCCAAAAAAAAGCCCACCTTAGGACATATGAATGTTAACAATTGGTCAGTATGAACTTCTGGCCTAAGAGATGAATACATAGGTAATAAGTACTGCACAAGTTCAGATAGAATATAAATCTACATTGATACAAGTTACAGAAGGGAGAACGCTATTAATTCTAGGTTCAAAACAAAACAAAAACCAAAGAGATTGATAACCTGAATAAAAGGAACCCTTAAGTTGTTTAGGACTCCAAGTGGATTCAGAGCACATGTCCTTGTCAGAAAATAAGTGGAAAATACAAAGTAAGTGGTGTCACATCTGTTTAGCTCCTGCTCCAGTGATTCTGCAGTTCTTTGTTATTGTTTGTACAGTGTTTAATATGACAGCATCTAATGCCTGTGGCTATTTCAAGGTGGAGGAGCCTAAAACACTTCTGCAAAGAGCCAAAACAGAACCACTTAGAAAGGATATTCAGAAAAATCAAGATGAAAAAGTCTCAGTTCAAAATAGTTTAAAACCCTTTCCTGGAGAGGCTGAGCTGCTTTATCTAACACTTGTTCTCCCATTTGTCCAAAGAATTACACAAGTGCTCAATTTAAGGAAAAGAATGGCCAGAATGCTCAAATCAATGCCTATCATTCTTCTGAAACAATGAGCGCACATCCCCAAGCACTTTATTGTTTTGTACATGCAGTTGGCCTTTAGCTCCAGGACTCCCACTTTGCCTTGGGCTTGTTGTATAGATAATGACTGCCACCTGCAGCAGCAAGGATGAACTACGTCCCCAAAAGACTTAGAGCCTTTAATTGTGATCACAGCAAGCAGAACCTTTCTGCGCCACCCTTCTTCAGGGAAGAGAACTAATAGCATTCCACTTCACTTTACAGTAAAAATTTGTATTGCTGTCTGTTGCTCAAGTAACATTTGGGGGTATATATATACACACACAATAGTATCTCCATGGTAGAAAGTCACTTGACTGAAGAGGATGGGTCTAATTTAAAAGCATTTCTTAAAAAAAAATTTTTTTTTAGACCAGCAATGAGGTTTACCATCAAGAAATCCTAGGAAAGATATTTTGACTTGTGTCTGTGCAGAGACACAATTATCAAGACACTATAGACTTGATTTTCATCTCATCCCTCCCCCTCATATTTAAGAAGACACCTCTTAACTTTGCAAGTCTCAGAATGACACACATACAATAAGCAGGTTAAAGGCACAAGGACGAACATCCCAGCAATCATCCAAACCTAGGAAAAACAGTTGTTTGACCTGCAGTTTTATCATATAGGAGCCTTTCTACCAAGATCTCCATCCACCAAAAATAAACAGACTACTAATTTGCAGCTAACCTATGACTCGATTGCTTAGCCAAGTTCCCCATCCAGTGGCCAGCTCTGTAGGTGCAGCTCATGTTCCTGGCCCAGAGCACAATCCTGCTGCTGCAGCCCCAAGGACACACACAGGTGAACTATTAGGTGCAGTTCCGCTAACATGTTTGAGGAAGAAGAAATAACAGATGAATATCTTAAAACAACTCCTTGCTCTTCTACTGGCTCATGGATAAGTTGCTGTGAAAAAAATGACACTGATATTGTATACAAGGATGGTCTTAATAGTTTGTTATGTATTGCCTTCTCATCCAGCGCACTGCACATCTTACTGATCCAGTTACTAGAGCTTAATTTACTCCTGATTTTTAATAAAAGGAGACAAGAATCTAGTTAGACCCTTAGTAATACCAGGAAGAAAGCCTGAATAGCACGTTAAGGAGGGCAAGGAGAATGCTCCAAGTATTTTTTGAGCAGGCCTCTCACGGTTTAACCCCAGTCAGCAACTAAGCACCACACAGCCGCTCACTCACCATCCCCCTCCCGGTGGGGTGAGGGAGAGAATTGGAAGGGCAAAAGTAAGAAAACTTGTGGATGAGATAAGAACAGTTTAATAATTGAAATAAAATATAATAATAATAATAATAATGATGATGTAGTGAAAAGGAAAAACAACAACGAAGAGGAACAAAACCCAGGAAAAACAAGTGATGCAACCGCTCACCACCTGCTGACTGATGCCAAGCCGGTCCCCAAGCAGCGATCACTGCCCCCCAGCCAACTCCCCCCAGTTTCTATACTGGGCATGACATCATATGGTATGGAATAGCCCTTGGGCCAGTCTGGGTCAGCTGTCCTGGCTGTGCCCCCTCCCAGCTCCTTGTGCACCTGACAGAGCAGGGGAAGCTGAAAAGTCCTTGACCAGTGTAAGCACTGCTTAGCAACAACTAAACCATCAGTGTGTTATCAACATTATTCTCATCCTAAATCCAAACCACAGCACTGCACCAACTACTAGGAAGAAAATTAACTCCATCCCAGCCAAAACCAGGACAAGGCCAAAAAGCTTTCTAGACACAACTTAAGCCAGAAACCACTATGCAGACAATACAAAGCAAAAAATTTGAAAAACCATCACAGAAAGAGGTTCCACAGGTGAAAAATACAGGATACAGCATGTCCTTCAGAGAGAAATGCATTCCGTTTATAAAAATGGAAAGTACGTTGAAACAATCCGCCACATCTGGCGTGTATGCTTGTAACAGAGCACACTCTTTCTCAGGCACTTACTCAGTAGTGAAGTTTGAGGTTTCTCTCCACATTCACACTCTTCTGGCCTCAGCACTTTGGGTGCCGGTAGGACTTGGCTTGCCATTGGGACTAGGTAGGGCCTGTAAGTCCATCACTGCATATATTGTGCAGTATTAGCCCTATGTAAGACCAGATGGAAACAAAGGCTTCTGTAGGAGATCAGTGAAGATATTCAAACATGAAGGCTATTGGTATAGGAGTGGAAAATCATCTTTATTATTAATAAGAATAAATAAAGTCCTTAAAGAGAAGGTGTCAGGTTAACACAAAAGCATTTATGATTTTAATAATTTGTTCCCAAGACAATTAGGCAATAAGTTACCAAAACTTTTCACTTGTTACAAGTGACCAGGCTCCTTCCAAGCACCAGCCTCGTTACTTGCTACCCAAGTAGCTTTTCCTCTCAGCAAATCCAGAAATAAGGGATAATTAAGAGTTCCTCCGGAAGTTGTTCACTGAGTGACCAATGATCACGCTGTACATTCCTACAGATCCTCCTGATGAGATCAGCAAATGCACAGCACCACATACACAATTCCACATCTATATTCAGATATGTTGCCCTCTAAGGAACACTACTTTGGAAAGAGATGCAAATCAGCACACTTGAAGCCAATTCCAAGAAAGTAAACCAAGAAGTTTAAGAATACATAGGTCTTATTTGCTAAGAATAACATTTCTTATTATTTACCTTTCAGTATTATCAAGGCAGAAAGTGATGAGAAAGGTGTCACAGAAATTCATGTCAAAAAAAAAAAAGAAGGATATCTCCTTATGGGACAGCATGCAGAAGAAAACTGTTTCTTATATTAGTAAGCATGAATGCTGCTGGTTTCATATCCTGGTATAACTGAAAATTTGGACAAGTTATACGTTCATACAAGAAGTAAAAAGATAACAAGTCTGCTGGCATTGATTTAGTACCTACCCATTAGTAAAACAATACACAATCTTAGTTGAAGTACCAGTGTTTCACAACATCTAGTCCGTGATTCTCTTCACATATACTTTGGTTATGCAGAGAAACTTCTTTACTAACTTCAAACGACAGGTTCTGCACTTGTGTGAAGCTCCTGGAACAAATTAAGCAAGCTACATCAGTTACTCTGGAGGATAACAACTTCTGCTTAACCCCAAAGGCTATGGGCCTGGACATTCACATCATTCTCCTACCATGCAGCCACCAGAAGAAAAAAAAAGGTAATGTGATTTTTCTTCCCAAAGGCTAGAATTTGGAGGAGAGGAGGGGCAGTTGCAGGAGGGGGAGATGTGTGGCTTTATGGTCTAAGGTTTTAGCTGTAAAGTCTTCTGGGGAAATGAAGGAAGGAAAGGAAATCTATCATGTTTTATCTCTTCCCCATGCTCTCAGTGATACTTTGTATTTGTTGAGACAATACTAGAGGAAAAAACCTTTTCTGTGCTCCTTGTAGCTCCTAAAGGATGATATATTTGTTTGTTTATTATTTAAGACATAGTGCTACCAGTTCACTTCTCTGCCTCCTGGAGTTCTCCACTCTCCTACGTATTTGCACTTTACCAGGGCTATTCCTGCTCACTGCAATTCTCAGCTAAAGCATCAATGACACAATTCATTTAGAATACACAAACAAAAAACCCCAAGCATATTTACTCTGACTGTAGGTAGGGTAGGGACAGAAATACAGATGTCTGCTACAAGCAGAATTAAACTTAGTTCTACTATTCCCTCAATTAATCCTCCTCCAATATACATTCTGGATATATTCTGGCGAGATCTATAGATTTTTCCTCTGAATATTTAGCCAATGAGGCTTTTCACCTGATTATTGTAAATACCTTTGAAGCTCTTTATCCAGTTTCTGAGACACTTCTTTAAGCTCTTTCAGTCTGCTAAATGTTTTTGCACTTTCTTCTGAGTGGCTTGGCATAACTTCTGCCAGAAGTTCCTGTGTGATAGTTAACTGCTTTCGCAGTTCATCTACAATATGAGATGTTAAAATATTATTCAAAAATGCATGTAGCGACATCAACTAATACAAGATTACTTAATAGCTGGAGTAACCACAGAGACAGGTGACCTAGATGATGGAAAACTACTGTTTGTTCAGCTTTCACAAACATACCATGAGAAAACCATGAAAGCCAAATTAATTTTAGCTATGAAGACTAATACCAGCAACAGGCTATTAAAATTGCTAATCCAGCTCTCATTTGGAGTATGTCCAAGATTTCTTACAAGACAAATGCAAGAGAAAAAGCAAGTTTTAAAACATCCAAAATTCCCCGGCCAGTTACATATATTGCTATTGGCATGTACCCCCAACATGAAATTTATCCAGTCCTTTCCTTTAGCATTCACAAACCAAAAATACATATTTATTTCCTTTCAAGCCTTCTTACAAGCATTCTAAGATCTTCTATAAACCTTTTCCATTTGTTTTAAAGTGTAAGATTACTGTAAATCCTTTAAGAATCTTGTTTCTTGCAGACCAGCAGTTTAAAAATGTAACTTTTTGTCCAGACTTCAATACAAAACACAAGCACTAGTTTATTAAACAAAAACATTCTCTGATTCAAGACATTCAGACAATATATTTAAGCTCTAGTTCTACAGGAAACATGAGCAAATCTACCCATGTGACTTTATCCCTCAAACACAGAAACAAGAAGAGATCACAGTATTTCTACAACTCTACAACTTCTTTACCCATTAAGAACACGGAAGAAGGAGGAATGCCATGAATACAGTTAAAATACAGAAACTTGCTAAAGAAAGTGTATATGAAGACTGCCCTAGTTTAGAAAGTTATTTTTTTTCCTACTGCAGGATAAAAAACTTGTTCAAGCGCAGTTTAGTGGTTAAACGGAGACAAGAATTATTCATAGCAAAACACATGACTAATGCTGCAGCCCAGTGTCCATACAAGCTCTAAGAGCACACAAAATTCCTCCCGTGGCCACAGATAGATCTAGCAATAACAATATAAGAATTTTAGCAGACCAAAAGAACACGATTTCTGAAAGTAAAGTTGATGAATCAAATTTTCATACCAAGGTATGTTAGCATATCTCCTTCTACGTGAATATTCTTTATGGGTAATTCATGTCTAGTGGCATCCAGGGAAACTGCAAAGCTTTTATATTGCTCTTTAAACTGCTCACAAACAGGAACAAGGGGAGAAAGTACTTCAATCTGAAAAAGACACATGATGAACCAACACTTCTTCAAAAGCAGCCATTTTGTTATTACCGACCTGGCTCAATACAGAAAAATAATTTATAAAAAAACCCAAATACCACTCTGAAATGCTCATTGACAGAGGAATTCAAGAAGTTTGTGGTACAATACTCCTATCATGCTGTTTAATAGATTTTCCTCTACCACCTCAAAATGCCTAGGTCAATACCAGTTTCCTTGTTACTGTAGCTCAGAGGTATTAGCAACACAGCAGGCAAAGTGTTTTATATTTGATACTTTGTAGTTAACAGTGTATTCTCCAAAAGACAAAAGTCTTTTAATTCTTGCAATGCATATTTGTTAAAAGCAAACATAGGTTCAGTTTTGAAAATTAATTATTCAAAAATTAATTAGTCATTAGAAACTTGCCTTCTTACAACTAGGCCAGAACTATTGCTGTCTAACACATAAAAATAAGACAAAGAACAGAAGATGTTCGCTTTTCATTTAAGGGTTAGCATCGCAGCTCTAGCCATAACTGTAATTGCATAACTGCAGGATGTTCACGTGGTTTTAAGATACCTGCATCTCCTGTGCATCAACTGTAAACTGCTCTGGCAACCGGGGCGCTTTTGCTGCCCCTTGCTTAATAGCTATAACTTCTCCTTCCTGCCTAACCACGAGGGACAACAAAAAAGCGACAAAGGCATTGGCTTAGGTTACTAGAGAGCATAACATGCCACAACAGGAAGAATACATTTATTTTAAGATGCATAAAATTGTACCCCAGCAGGCCACAGAAGCAGAGAAATCACCTCTGCGTAAAAGACTGCTTCATAAGTGAGCCTGTTTAAATATAGCATGAATTGTAACAAAGCCTACCTGTTTGTCTAATGCATCATCAAGTTTCTGCTCTCTCTCTTTGAGTAGAATTTCACGCTTCAGCTCACAGAGCTTCTCCTGTTGTCTCTCCTTTTCTTCACACAACATTAACAAGTTTTTTTCTGCTTTTTTCTCCAGCTCAGCAAGATTTTTTCCTGCCTATTACATCCAAAAAATATTCAGAACTAAAGTAATGCTATATCTAAGTAATGAACATATTCTGAATAAACAAACATAAGCCTCAGACCAAGTCAAAGAGCTTCAATTAATGAATCAGAGACCTCATGAGATAAGCACAGTACATTATAGTTAAACTCCCCCTCCACCTTCTTCCCTCACCCCCACTAATATTTTTTGTAAAGGAAAAATATACATATACAGCACTGAGTAAACCCAGAACAAAGCCACTGCTACTGATACCTGAGAATGTGGATAGAGGCTCCTGGGTGTTCTCCTTTACCAAACAAAAAGCTCTTGAATGCTCCCCTTTACATAACAAAAGCGAATCTTTGTGGATAGTTAAGTTCTAGGCTCCTGAATACTCCCCTCTAGACAGCTAGGCGACCCAAGAACTGAGTTTGCGCAGAAGCAAAGGTCAATCAGCGACCACAGTGAGGAAGACTACAGCCTTCATCTGAAGACCCCCAAAGACCACCTGAGGACCACCACAGAGGATGACTGCGCATGCGGATCGGACATCTACGTATGTTAGTAAGTTCCAGAAAAACTCATGTTTATGTAGAAATCCTATGAATATGTATATTTTCATAGTATATAATAACTGAAAGTCCATCAAGCCTTCGGAGCACTTATGGTGGAGCTATCCCCAGTGCTGCCCGGCACCGCAATAAAGAATGCCTGCTTTATAAAACTCCAAAATTAAGTTTTAGAGAGTGAATTATTTTGCCACTTTCCGGTAACACTACAACCTTGAATTCCAAACACACTCACTCATGGTTTTCTCAAAAGTTCTACATACCCCTACACTTCATGAGGAACCAGCACCAGCTTAATAAACTGGCACTGAATTCACTCTAACAGAGTTTTCAAAGCAAGTCATACAGTTTTACAATCGTAAACATATAAAGCCACAAAAATCTAACTTTTACATATCAGAAAGCATAGACAAGAACTTAAACAATTCCTCAATATCAAGTCCTATCTGAAACACTAAACATTTGACTGACTCTCACCTTTACTCTTAGGTAAGTTAAAAGCAGTGTCTGAGATTCCAGTTCTTTCATCAGAGCATCGGCATCATTTCCCTTCAGAAAAGAAAAGAATATAGTAGATCAATTTTGGTATTTAAACAATTATTTTTTCAATAGCCAAATAAATTACAGAAAGTCCAATTTGTGCCTGGAATCATCATCATCATCATCAATAACACTCAGCTCAATGAAAAAAGTTTGGGTTTTTAAACAATGCATGTTAATTAAATATAACTCTTTGTTCCACCACTTTTTATAACACTGTCGGCAGATTTTCATAATACTGGTAAAGAACTTGAAGCTTCAGTGCTATGTTGAATGAGACTCCTAAATAAGGCACTTCAAATTAGGTTGAATCAACGTTAGTTTTCTGAGCGATATTTAGAGAGTTTTAGTCAGAAAATATGTAAAGATAATGTGATATAATTAAAAAGTATGGACAGGAATGTAAAAAGAATTAACTTGAGGAGATGCTACAATTGGAGCAGATTCTTTACCACAATAAACAGAAGCAAAGCTTCGGTCATTGTTAAGACATCTGATAAAAAACCCAAACATTGCTAGCAGTAGAACAGACTTATCCTCTGACTTCTACCAGAAGGCTTTAGATCATCTCAGGACCTCAAAGTTATCACCAAGATTAAGAATAAACAGAAAATCTTCATTTCACATATTTCAAAATGAATATGCTGAACAAAGGAAAGCAGCGAGACTCACCGTTTTTTTGGTTTTTTGATGCGTCCCTGTATTTCCTTTGCAAGCAGAGTTTGAAGCAGGAGTCTTTTTGCGGACAGTTTTATCTGTATCACAACAGAAAAGTTATTGCCCTCTTCTACCAAAGTATATAGGGTGGGTCAACATACCATCAGGTTCTTCAATGGCAAAGATAATTTCAAAATTATTATGTGTACCAGTAAAGAAGGCTTGTGCTCTATTTCTGGCTCTGATGATACTCACGAGAAGATGTGGATCACATGAGCATTTAGGTCTAAGTGCCAATTACAGATGGATGTGATACAATTTTCAGAAGGGCTGATATCTAACATCCATAGGAACAAAGACTTGAGAGTACTTTGTTCTTTAATATTTGATCTTAAACAAAAAGAACAGGGCACCCAAAAGATACTAAAAATCGAGAGGTTAATTTAAACCCCGAAGGTCTTAATACCTTTGCTTAAAGACACTTGAAATAACATTCACCTTATTTCACAAAATCCTTTTGTGACTATAGAAAAATACAAGGGTTACTTATCATCAAGTTCCTGCATGTACGTTTAAAATAATAAAACAAGAAATCAAGTATGAGTGGAAGCCTACCATTAATAGCTGAAAGATCAAGGTCTGGTCGACTGGTTTTATCTTCATCTAATAAAGTGGACTGCAAGTCACCTTTCTCAAAACCACTCTGATTTAATGAGCTAGAGACAACACCTGGAGAAAGAAGCTGTTATCAAACTACAAGAATTAGAGCAGATTCTACACAAGTTTACAATATATATGCTTTCACTAATATGTGGTAACCTTACACAAACTTTTACACATTTACTTATATACACCATTTGTATACTCCCTAACTTACCTAGAGATAAGGTAGTTCAGAATGTTATCTTCTTACACATTTCACAGTTCAACAATAACACTCAGATGTGGAAAGGGAATAATGTTATTTCCTCAGGATTTTCAAGTCAAGTTAAGGTCTTACCAGAAAACTCTTTTGCAATTCTTGCAAAAGAAATAAAAATGGACTGGTTTGCAGACAGGGATTTTCAGTCATTTACACTGGGTTCATTAAAAAGATTAAATAAAAAAAGCAGGGCAATGGTGAGGGCATAGTAAAAGAGTAGCTTGGAGCCTTGTGCAAAAGGTAAGAGATATGCTTATTTTAGACAAGCCAATTACTCAATTCCAGATTAGTTTTCTACCAGAATGTGCAGACAAGAGTTTAATGCACATTAGTTTACACCTCTCAATCCCACGTCAAGTTTCTTAATTCCCTTTGTATACAGATAATAACTGGCAGTGATGTAAGTAATACAAAATATCATCTCTTAACAACATTTCAGAGTTGTTAAGAGTTCCACAGGTTGGAAAGACAAATTCACAAAAGAAGAGCTTTTAAATTCTGGTAAAACCTACCAGCAGAAGTTTTACATTTCTGAGGAACTGATCTTGGTTTAGTTGCAGAAGATACTTTAGTAGCAGATGTTGAAAAGGAATTTGCTGAAGTATCCTGACAATTAAGAAAGAGCAAAGACTAAACGTAAGCAATAATTATGATACAGAACATATCTTACCTCCAACTTGAATGCTGACAGCAAACAGCTACAATCCCAAGGCGTCTTGGTGCTTTGCAAGTCACCTGAGTACAGTCCCAAGTTCCCATCCCAGTCTGCATCTAGTAATACACCAGGACTCCCTCATAACCCCAGCAGAATCATTTTTTGCTTAGGTCCTATTTCCACAAGTCCGAGCCACCCCTCACACCATTTCTATCCTTTGCTGAGCGACCCTTGAGCCCAGCAGCGAGGCGTCCAAGTACCTTCTTGGCGTCTTTCTTATCGTACTGCAAGTAGCGAGACTTCACGATTCTTCCCCCTGAAGAAGGAGCAAAGAGAGCTCAGCCGGGCCCGCCGCCGCGCTTCCCGCCTCAGCGACCCGCCGCGCCTCAGTCGGAGCGGGCCCCCCCCTCACCCCACGGCTACCTTTGCGGTCCTTAGACACTTCTCTGCCCGCCGCCGTAGTACTGGAGTCGCTCCCCAGCGCGGACATCCTGCAAAGACAGAGCGGGAGATGACAACGGCACCAGGCAGCGAGTGAAGAGACGGGCGGCGAGACGCTCCCGCTCACCCCGCCGCCGCCTCAGCCGCCATCCCGTTCGAACGGCCGCGCAGGCGCAGCACCGCCCCCGCGCTCCGGGGCAGACGAGCCCGCGCGTCCCCTGGCGGCGCGGAGGGATGAAGCCACCGCTGCGGGCGGACCCCGCACGGGCAGGGGGCCCTCGCCCAGGGCCGCGGCTCCTCCGTGGGGAGGGCTCCCACCCGGGCTGCGCCGGCAGGGGACTGCTGCGCTCCCCTCAGCAGCAGGGGAAAGCGAGAAACGAGGGCATGACTGACACCAAACGCTGTTCTTTCCCCGGGCCTCTGGTGGGAGGTGGCCGCTCTCTGCGGCTTCAGCTGGCGAACCTCAGGAAGGCTACGCTAGGGATCCGCTGCCTCAGCGCCCTAACAAATCGCCGGAGGAAGGCAGTGAGCACCAGCAGCACCGCCGCCTCCGCAGCAGGAGCCCTCACAGCGCCGGGAGGCGACACTCCCAGCCGTAGGAGGGCACTGGGGTTCTTTGGTTTTGACAGGAATCCACCCACTCCCGCTTCTCGCCGCAGGGCCCTGCCTCAGAAAGCACCTGGCTCCCGACGAGCGCCCGTTCCCGAGCCGTGCCGGGAGCCGCAGGCGGGGGCGAGGCGGCCGGGCCGAGCCCAGCACCGAGCACCGCAACCCCGGGCGGCGCTTCCCGCCTCCCGCCTCACACGGCCCCGGGCGGGGGGGGAGCGGGGCGCGCATGCGCCGTGCGCGCGCGGCGCTGAATGGGCTCCGCCCTGCCTCCCCCTACCCGGAAGTGGCGAGCGGGGCCTGTGGCGGGCGGCGGTGCTGATCGCCAGCGCTTCACCCACCGGCTGAGGTAAACGGCGGCGAAGCGCCCGCTCTCCTTCCTCCCTTCTCCTTCCTCATCCCTGGGCAACCGAGCTCCGTGGAGGTGGTGATGCCTCAGAGGGTCCGCGTCTGACACCGAGAGCTGCCCACCGAACCGCGGGTCTGGTGTGGCGGGACGCTGTGGGGCGGGCGGGGGAGGTCTGTCTGTCTGTCTGTCTGTCTGGGGGGGGGTCTGGCGGGCGGGAGCCGTGAGGCTCCGCCGCATCCCTCCGGAGCCTGGGGGCCGGGAGCCGTTCCTCAGGGGCGCCCCTGGGGCCGGCCGGGGCGGTGGGCGCTGGGGCGGTGGGCTGCGCTGCTCGGGGCCGGGCCGAGGCGCGGGCTGAAGCCGTGGTGTGCCTGGCCTCTGGGCGGCTGCCTGGGCTTGTAACGGACGGGATGGCAGATGTGTTGCTGCTGACTCGTTCTGCAGCTGATGTGCCCAGAGAGCTGGACGTGCCCCAGGGGCTGCAACATGCCCCACCGCCCGTCTCTCAGGCATATCGCGATATGCCGGGGGAAGGCCTTGCCGTTGGTGAGGGCACAATGTTAACTTCCATCCCCTGCTTGCTGATCTTTCAATCCTGCAGCGTTCTGCTTTTTCACATGATGTCTCTAACTCTCGGTATGAACAGCCTGTAAACTTTCGTACAAATATCTCGGCATCTTTCAAAAAATTCGTTAAAACTCGCTGGGTTCTTTTGTTTCTTTGTTTTATTTTTGGGCAACTCTTGACGATATCAGTGCTGCTACTGCGTTGAGGTCGTTCCTTATCATGGTGACCGTCATTGCCTGATTGATATATGCCTCTAGCTGTTTGTATCTTGGTAGTGCTGGGTCTTTTTGGTAAGTTTGGTTTTGCAATCTCTGGAAAGTAAGACTTTTGCAAACCGGGAACATCTTTTTGTTACATGTTTGTAGACTAAAAGTAACAGAGTACTATCCTGATTCGTTACTGTTGTGACTATACAGTTGGTATAGGCATGCGTGATCCTAATGTAAGATGACTTCCCGGTATAATTTTTACCCTTGTTTTCTATTACTCCATAAGTATTTTGTCAGAATTCTTACCCAGCTTTATTTGCAAGTCTTGTTTGTGAAAAGTGAGAAGTATTTTGGACGCAAATGAGTTCAGTATTCTTTGATTTCACCTTCTGGAAATGGGTGGCAGCGTAGCAAAGGGCTAGAGATGATCTCAGGCTTCTGGCAAATGCAATTAGCCTTTCAAAGATGTCATCAGCATCCTGCCGCGTTACTCCTAGAGGTGGATTGGTATTGGTTTGTCTACCTAGCTGTTTGCAAATAAGAGTTTGTCATGGGTAATTAGAAGCTTTCTGACTTCAGGTCTGTTAGCTGGAATACGTGGCCGAAGTAGTTGCCCTAAAGTAACAGTGTGAGGTAACCCTGCATTCCGGTTTAGTATATTGGTGTCACACCCATCAAGTGTTAGTAAGTCTTTGGTGTCTTTAACTCAGAATCTTGTCAGGAACAAATCTGTTTAATGTAGGGGAAGCAATATGGGGAACTCCTAACGCATATGCATATTCATATTAGCTTCGAGATTCATTGTGGCTCTTCTTAGAAAAGAGTTAATCTTGATTATTTTTGTCTTTGAACTAACAATTAAATTCTCTACCTGCTCTACATTTAAAGTCCAGTAACGTTGTCTGTGCTTTTCAGCATGACGCGTCTAAGGCCATTTCCTTAATCATTAGTGTTTACTTATTAGCATAAAACTCAGGAGTTACTGCAGTAATGTGATGGAACTGTTTTTGTAGAACTGTACAATTTGTGTTGTTTAGGGGTTGGGTTTTTTTTTTTTTGTGGCCCTGCTTGAACATTTGTCTCAACAAAAAGCTTTTTCAGTAGTTGAATGTTGTATTTTCTGCAGTGGCAGGGCAGCTGTCTGCAAATGGATAGTCTAATCAGAGTGGGAAGACTCATAGGTTTGTGTTTTTCTGTGGAACCTAAAATGCTTATTGAACTGAGTAATTTAGGAAGAGTAAATGCAGCTGATGAAAAAAATTAAATGAGGTTCACCTAGAAAGTAATGCTTTGTACAGACTGAGTTTTCTGACAAATAATGATTCAAACATTAGACCTCTTGAATAATCCTGTGTATGAACAACTGTTTGACTCATATGCACGTAGTTCAATATTACTTAGGCTAAATATGGCCTTTCCTTAGCTAGATGGTCAAATACCATGATTTGCATATCTTAAGCATTTAAAAAGGAAAAATTCCTAAAAGATGCAACAGTACTAGCTATCTCGACAGTCAAGGAAAAGAGTGAAAAATTATGATTCAACAAAAAGTTTGTGGCTCAGTACTTTTTTGTGAATTTAAAGGCTGAGGGTATTTATTAATGACACTTCTAAGAAACAAGACCTACTTATTCTAATATCGAGGAGAAGTAAAACCTGAGATGCTGCTGCTGTATTTTTTTCAACAGATGATCTGACTTCTGAAAGGACTAGGAGGTGTCTTTATTTCAGAAAATGAAAATTCAGAGGTTTTGCCTCTAGTATATTGTGTTTTCTTGCTGTATCAAGTGCAGAGTTGCTTTTATCTAGGCTTTATTGTGTTGTTGATATCTGATTACGAAATGAAACTCAATGCAGATCCTAGAAAAATATGCTTTTCCTTTAAAGGCCAACAATGTTTAACAATAAAAGTGTTTCTAAAGGTATTTTTGACATTTGTATGCTCTGCTGATGGACCCTCCCCCCCCCTTTTTTTTCTAATTCGCATAAAAGTTCGACGTAAAGTTTCTTAAGAAAATTTCTTATCAGTGTAAATGCAGCATTAGCCCAGTGAAATTTTTACTTCCTTTGTTGACAGCCGTAATGCTATTAAGGATAAAATTAAGAAAATTACTAAAGGTGGTAGTATAGTCTCCAAGGTTCTTTTGGCTTACGTTCTTTGCGTCTAACACTCTTGGTTGTTTTGCCTTCATTCCTTGTTTTCTCAGCAGGGCCACATTTTCATTTTCTCTGAATCATGCTCAAGCATACATCTGTAACTGACATCACACTTTTTGTAAGGTAATAACACGTTATAAACCTTTAATGTCACTGCAAGCCTGATAAGGTATCCTTGTCTTGAGGTTAAATTGTGCATCTGAGTCATTAAGAGGAAGTAGAGGTCTGCATCTTCCGTGGTTTGAGGGCGTAGATTGGGATCAGGGTCTCAAGGGCCATAGGGAGTAGAGAGAAGGTAACTGAGAAGGAACTGCCTGTAATGAAGGTAATTTCTTTGGCTTTTTCCTGTATTACGTTGCATTACTTGCATTGCAGTCCAGCTTCTCCTTTGTCAGGCAGCCTGTGGCAGTAACTTCTCTGCCAGGGTTGATTACAAAGAGTAGTAACAAATGTGTTGTAAATTTGCATGCTCCATTCAGAACTGCTCCTTTTGGAGCAGAAAAGTCCAAGAGCTTTTAGTTAAAGAAAAGCAAGGATCTAAAGTTGTTTAGTTCAGATTTTTTTAAGACCAAGAAAAATATTGAAGTGTACTAGAATGCTAAGCGATTTTCAGGTAATCTACAAATGTCTGGAATACTGGAAAAAACTAAAATTAATTATGCTCAACTAACAGCAACTGTATGTCCTTATGATGTGAGGTGAGATAAGGGTTGAGGCCTTTGCCTTACCTGCAATGCACAGTTAATTTGGGAAACCTTAGGGTGTCTCTGTAGCTTATTTTGCTGGAAATCCCTTGCTTTGGAAATCAAGGATAAGTAAGAGCTGAGTATTTTTGAAATGGCTAAATGTTTTCAATTTGATCAGACAGAGGGGTCTCTTTTGGGGACGGTCATTGGCGATTCTGGTATTCAAGAATATTAGAGGTCAAGTACTTGTGATATGTTCCTACTTTTGTGTGAAAATTACTTGATGAACAATGGGAGAAGCTTGAATCTTTCTGTTTGAGGAATGCAGCACTGGAAATGGACATGAAAATGTGAAGAACTGGAATATTTTAAAGTTCATCCTCAACAATTTTGCTGTAATGGTAGCTTTCCCTTTTTAGCTTCACTATGATTCATTGACTAAATATGTGGCTTCAAATTATGGCCTTATTTAAACTAAACAGATACCCTGCGCTGATTGGGGCGAAGCTATCTTCTAGAATTTTACTAGATTATTAAGTGGACAATGTTGGCTTTAATGCGTATTAAAAAATTAATTGCCTTAATGGAGACTTGAAAACACTTAGAAAGTACCATCAAAATTACCGTATAGAATTGGAATTTTTGGTTTTCTATTTCTATTAACGTTGAGCAAAAAGTACAATTACAGATTGATGGTAAATTATGTAGCCTACTGCATTTCTTCTGCAAAATGTTGAAGTAGTTACCTGACATGTTGCCTGATTCAGTGATTTAAGTAGCAAGTATAATCAATCCTCCAGTGATAGACTAAATAGTACAGCCCCATGTTCACTTAGATTATTGTTTGGTAAGCCCAGTGGGTTTTTATTTTTTATAAGCAAATGAAAGTACTAATTGAGAGGTAATGTAAAAATAAATATGGCATTAGACTGTTGTCTTATAAGCTTGTTATGTTAGTGCTATTAACAAAAAGGCTGTTTGTAGAACTTGCAAAGGATGGGCTAGAGGAAAGTAACAAAATCCTGAAAAGAGATTTTAGATTGGTTAGACTTGCTTCCATTTTTCTAGACTTGTTGGAATTACCCTTCTAGGACAGTTGAATAAAGGTGGCCTGTAACTGGTACCTTATATTTAAATTTGTCTAGTACTATTTCAGATTCACTTCTCTTCAATCCCACTTGAAGTAAGTACCATTAAATTGTGCATGTTATACTGGCACAGTGAAACCACTGTCTCAAGGGTGCAAATTGTATATCACTATATCCTTTAACACACTAATCCCATGCAGCTGTTGTCCCACTCATGCCCACAGCATTAATATAGTCTAATGTTTTGAATAAAAGGTTAGAATCAAAAGCTTTGCATGTCTAACTTTTTTGACTTTTTTTCCTTGCCCAGCTTGCCTAACTCTGTGTTTGCGTCTGTAAAATAGGACTATGGTGAAAAATAATGCTTTGCTGTGTTTTGTGGAAGCTGATGACTGTCCTTAGTAAATTTTAAGTGCTGTGAAGATGTATACTTGTGCTACAAAAGGCTTGTGAAAAGTAAAACATTTTAAGGAAAACAGGAAGGAGTCTGAATGTGAAGTCTAAAATTAGTTGATGTGCACTTAGTGCCAGCTTCTGTCTCCCACTTACTAAATTCTCTAGCACACAGCTTTGGTTTTTCCCATGCATTGGAAAGGGGCTTCTTATAAGAAAGGGTCTTGAAAGAACTTGAGGTAACTTTGCAGAATTTCCATCTACAGAAAGAACTCAACAGTGGTGGTTAGGCTGCTGTTTTCCTGAGTTTGCTGTTTTGCATGCTGACCAGCATGGTTTCATTATTACCTTCTACTCTTGTATTTCTCCTTTTTCTTCCAGTATTCTCTGCACCTGAATTCGGGCTTGTACTTCCTTGATCAACCAAATCACATTGCATAAATATTTCAATTGCTTAAAAATTTTCTCAATAATTAGAGATTGTAAAATTAGAAGGAATCATTGTAATCATCTGTAATCACTCTTGACATAAATGGAGAGTGGTACCTAATTAACTTTTCTAATTGAGGCACATCTGTAACTGGGGACTGGCTGATTTTCTAAAAAGAACTTTACAATCAGGCCTCATCAGTAGTGTCAGTTAAGTTTTTGCAGTGTAGGGTAGCCTTCTGGTGACATTTGTGTCTTATGCTAGCCTGAGTTTGTCTAGCTTTGAATTCCAGCCACTGGCTTGTGTTACAGCTTTGTCCTCCAGACTGGTGATTGTTACCAAACTCTAGTTCCCCATGCAAGGACTTAAACTGATAATCAGTCTCCTCCGTGTGTTTCTCATAGACAAAGCTTCTAGAGTATTTTGCTGTAAGGGGGTATTTTCTAACAGATTTTGTTGTTGTTGTTGCTGTTCTTATCTCAGCTTCTTAATTGAATTTTGGATATATTCTAGATGCAGTATTGGTCACGCACCTTCTGAGTACAAGGGCAATATGGCTGCCTAACTAAATAGTAATTTGATGTGTATCTGGGAATTACATTCACTGTGATGCTTGTGGTGTTATACTAGAATGCCATGTTTAAATGGTTACCCGCTATGGTTTTCAGGCCTGTTTCAGGATAGCTCCCATTCCATCCCTCTGGCATGGATTGTTTCTTGGAAAATTTGAACTGAGCTGAAATTTGTTTAGCATTTGTTTTCTTGCTCCTATACTACTGAACTATATAATTGATCTAGCTTTTTGATTGCTTGCTGCCTTCTCAATCTCTCTGTGATATATTCTTTATCAGTAACTCTTTTCTTTCTTTTAGAACCATCATGAAAATGTTTACTTTGATGCCAGGAATCCAGCTTCACTAGAATCTAATCCTCTGGTTGCTTGATCATACCTTGTCCTTAGTGGAATACTGGGACTCATTAGGTAACCAACTTATAATCTGTTTGGTGTATGCTCTTTTGCTTTTATGTTCTAATCTGTTGCTTGAAATATTGTTGAGTGTGAAGTCAGAGTTATACCAAAGTCTGTCTCTATTAGAGCAGCATTATCATCAAATGAATTTGATAATTCTTTCTAAGAAAATTCACAAGTAGTTGGAGAGCAGCAGGTTTTCCTCAAACCTCTATTTGTAATAACTAGATATTCTTACTTTGATTCTCAGATAGAAGAATTTAACCATCATGTTATTTCTTCTGGGACTGAAAATGTAGTGCATTTTCAGGTAAATAAACTGTAGGTAACAAAAGCAGAGTTGGTTAAAAGGAATTAAGAGTAGTTGGGTGCTACTCTTCCTTAAGTGACTTTTAGAATTTAAATTTTTTTTCTTCTTAAAGCCTCATAATCAGTATTAAGTGATTCAAAGTAGCATGTCTGTTTTAAGTTGTTGAGTGAAAGAGCAATCTTAAAGCTCAGTGCTGTTGAAAGCAAGCAAGTAGTGTCTGGATTTCATATCTGATTAAAATGGGGCAGTGTTATGCTGACTGTCTTTCTGTTTACTGCTGGTGTGACTGTGCGTTGAAATCATGTTTCAGCAAGTTCTTTCTACTGTAGGTTATCTTCCAAATCATTCCTATAGAGTGATGGATACCTGCTTGAACTTCCATCAAGTTGTATGGTGACTGCATAATTTAGAAATCTGTACGTAGCATAAATACATTAAGGCTGATGTCTGCATGTTGCTTTGTCAGAAATCTGTCTTCAGGATGAGAGGTCTTTCTAGTTTTTCAGTCATACACACCTGAGCAGACACTACCAGCTATCGCATTGCTGCTTACTGTAGTTGGCCTGGGTTTTTCACCGCTAAAGAAGAGGCCATCTGTGTTCTGGTTTCCTCTTTGGAAAGTGTGATATGGGAGTCTTGAGCAATGTACCAGATATATCTTGGTAGCTGACCTGAGATGAGGTTAGGAAATGTCTATCAGTAAAGTCAGAGGTCAGCACCTAGATTCAGCCCTTCTGTGTGGCCAAAAAGTTGGTGCTACATTTCTTAGGGCACTTTTTTGACAAAAATGCTTGCTGAGGGGACTTCCTCTATCATACCAGACTGTGTGTCTGAAACTGGTTGCTGGGGGGAAAAAAAAAGGAAGTCTGCACAAGACTGTCTCCCTTCAACTGGCTGGCTAACTTGAGAGGAAAATGGGTGCTGCTGTTCTTTTTTTTTTTTTCTGTCTGTGCTCCAGATTCATCTTCCCCATGAGCAGCAGTCTACTGTAGATTCTACTGTATGTTAAGGTGTTTGAGATTCTATAGATTAAGAATGCTTTACACTTGCATAATTACTTTAAAGGTACTTCAGACTTATTAGCTACTGGTCAGTGATAATTACAGGAAATGGAAGGGGACTTTGAGCTCACTGGTCCATCCTTCTCTATGACTAAGTTCTTGCAATAAGCTCTTCTTGGTGAATAAAGAATGAAATTTAATGGGGCAAAAAAAACATTCTCAGAGGGAACATACAGCTTGACCAGAGATGTGCTGTGGTTTGTCTTGCTGTCCGTGGCTTGCTCAGCCTTCCTTTTGGTGAGTAGCCACTAAAAGTGATCCAGCTTGCATAACAATGTCTTCTGTAAGCTTACCAGTCAGAGTTCCCTTAAAGCACAGCTCTCTACTCTGAGGTTGTTCATGAGGCAGAACTATGTCATATGTTTCTGTCAAGTGATTCATTTCTTGCAGTGGAAGTGGAAGCTAAATACTTCCAACTCTACTGATTTTAATTTGAAATGATTGCTCTCTGTGGCCTTATGCAAGTTCCTGTGCAGTTGTTCAGTGGCAGAAAGCAACTTCATTGGCATTTCTCTGCCTTTTTTTTTTTTAATATGTTCAGCATGTTTTAATATATTCAGCATGTAAGTGTATAATTAGAACACTTTGTTCTTGAAACAAAAATTGAACTGATATTCTGGGTATGAAGTTTTACAGACTGTTAAAACAAAGGGGGTACTTCATTATCCTTCTCCTTTTACTACCCATTGATAAGCTAATAAACTGTTAAACTAAAGCAATGTAAGCAAACCTAGTCCTGCTGATCTGGGTGTACTGAACTGCAGTTGAGAGAAAAATCACCAGCAAGGGCACAGACTGTTACTAACTCTAGAGGCTTTTAGACTTGGCAGTAAGGAGGAGGTTGACTTCTGTGAGGTTGATGTTAGGTTGAAGTTAGATTGCTGGCCTGCATCAGGGATGAAAGGAGGAAAAAGCAATCAGAATGAATGATTTTTGGAGACTCACGCGTGAGGTTGCTGAAACCCAATGAGGAAGGAGTTGATGCAATAGATACAAAGGCTTGTGAATGAAGTGGTTTAGTTGGGATCTTGTTAGCTGAACGGAAAAGTAGTTGCAATAAGACTAATTTTACTTTGCCTAAAATGGAAGGTAAAAAGCACGTTCAAACCTTTCCGTAGCAAGGATGTGGTTCACTCAAGTGAAATTAGCAGCCTCTTGTCTGGGTAAATTATGCATGTTCAAGAAATCACTACGGTGTGCAGGGTTAGGAGTTGACAGCAGTATTTGCACTGGTCAGCTATAGGCACTGTTTCCTTAAAGTTGACTGGGGGTAAATACTGTACCTATCTTATACCTTTCATGAAAAGAAGTCAGCTGGGGGAAACAAAAAAAATGTGTGGATCTCAGTGTCAGAACTGTCTTCCTCCTTGCAGCGATGCATTGCTCCTTCTGCCATAGTTCATGGCTGCTCTAAACTGTCACTGCTGATTTAAGAAGTGATCAAACCCTGTTTCTACCTCAAGCTGCTTGTGCAGCTTTAAGGGAGGTTTTATGTGGGAGGATGAATAAATGTTTGTGTAGCTCTACAGTGAACAAGGTCAGGAAAATTATCTGGGTTAAAACTAACCTGGGGAAACAAGGAAGTTTTAATTTGGACATTTATCCCAGTTCAGTTTGCTTTGTGGCTGTATGAATGCTTGTGCTGCCGTAACAGGGAGGAAGGCATGGCATGGGAGTAGAAGGAAAAGTGAAAAGAGAATAGATATTTTGGCAGCTATCCACTACATGGGATAGACTGTTTAAAAGGATATCACTGATGTGCATAAATAGTGCATTTGTTCTTTAATTTTTTGACTATTTAATAACTTTATTCTCATCCTCCGGAAAATAATATCTTGCCCTAATACCTCTTGTACACATTTTTTTAATACCTGACTTTTCCTTTTTTTTTTTTTCTTTTTTTCGTTTTTTAGACGATGGGCACTGCATATTAAGCAGGGGTGGAAGACTGAAGCCCATTTGGGGACAGAATGAGTTTAAAAGATGCTGACAGTGCAGTTTGCCAAGCCTATAATCTTCATATTTACCCCCAACTCTCAACAGAAAGCGCTCCCTGCTGTAAAGTGACAGCAACCAAGGACAGCACATCTTCAGATGTCATCAAGGATGTGATTAATATCTTAAACTTGGATGTCTCGAAACATTACGTGCTCGTGGAAGTGAAAGAATCGGGTGGTGAAGAATGGGTACTTGATATAAATGATTCTCCTGTTCATAGGGTTTTACTTTGGCCTCGTCGTGCTCAGGATGAGCATCCGCAAAAGGATGGGTACTACTTTCTTTTGCAAGAAAGGAACACTGATGGGACCATCAAATATGTCCAGATGCAATTGCTTTCCAAGGAGACAGATGCTCGGCGATTGGTTGAAAGGGGTTTTCTTCCGTGGTATCAGGAGGACTTCGACGACTTGTGCAATCTCCCCAACTTAACAGAGACAACGCTCCTAGAGAATCTCAAACGCCGCTTTCTAAAACACAAAATTTATACTTACGCAGGAAGTATTCTGATTGCAATTAACCCCTTCAAGTTCCTGCCCATTTATAATCCTAAATATGTCAAGATGTATGAGAATCATCACCTTGGGAAGTTGGAGCCTCATATTTTTGCCATTGCTGATGTGGCTTATCACACAATGCTTAAAAAACATGTTAATCAGTGCATAGTTATATCAGGTGAAAGTGGGTCTGGGAAAACTCAAAGCACAAACTTCTTAATTCACTGCCTTACGGCACTGAGCCAGAAAGGGTACGCAAGTGGTGTGGAGAGAACTATTCTAGGAGCTGGACCAGTTCTGGAGGTAAATTTATGCTGAAATTGCCGTCTGTGAAAATTATTTCTTGAAAGCTTCAAATAACTGCTGTTGAATACTACTTTTGAGTCACCTACTTGGTTTACGCTTTAAATATCACTGGGCTGCATTGTTGTTTGGCTGTGTTGCTCGACTGCTTCTAATTGATTTTCCTTAATTCATCCTTCCATTCAGTTGACTTCCTGTTGCTTTTAATTTATATTTGACTTAACTTTCCACCGCTAAACACTAATATTCTGGGACAGAGGTCACCTGTGTTTTCCATCTTAAAGTTTTGATAACATTTGAATCAAATCCTAAGTAGATGTTTTCATAAAGATTGTTCCACTGAAACATAAACTGCTCAGTGTAATCATGCCTTTGTGTGCGTAAGCATGTCCTGCAGCATTTTTATGAACTCAGTTTTTGAGGGAGTTATTTCCTTTCTACAATTGTTTGTTTTTGAAGAGAGCAACGTTGTTCGTTGGGGAGAAAGTGTGAGTCGGTTTTGGCTTTTAATTACTACAGCATTTCCAACAGAAAGCAAAACTAAACACATGAGAAGGAGGGGGTACAGCTTGCCTTGCATTAGGTAACGGCAGGACAAACTTAAACTGATCTTTTAGATTTTAGCCTCTCCCTTTTACTCTCTCATCTGAACAGAAAAACTCTGAAAGCTTGGATGGATGTAATGGTCACCCATAATAAAATCTTCAACAGCAAGGAGATTGAATGTGGCCACTGTAGTTTTTAGGCTTAAATATTCTCAAATGTAACAACACTTTAATTAAAAAAAAACTTAAGCTTTTTTTTAAGCTTTTAGGTAAAATGTGAAAAAGCAATGAAGCTAAACTTTAAAATGTGTTACACTTATGTGATTTGAAAGGTTTTCTGTAAAGAATGAGGAATGAGCAAGTTCTTTTTTGCCTTGCTTTCTGCTGCTTGAAAGAAGAAGTAAAATTGTTTGAGGTTTGTTGGTTGCTGGAGTTCAAGTTTGCAGTTCTAAACAGAAAACAGGAAGGGGTCACTGTGGAAAGCACTGTTTGATCAGCTGATCTTTCTGCCTTTGATAAAATTAACTGTTTCAGGCCGTAGTCTACCAGATGTGATACAGCTGTGTCAAACCAGGTAGAGATGTAAAATCTTGTGTTACAGTTTGTCTCTTGAATGAGAAATGGACATATCCCTGGATTAAAAATTAAAATGAATAACTTTGCTGGAATCACAGGTGAATGTTGTGTACGTCCAGGAATGTTCATGAAGAGACATTTGTGATTTTCTACAGTAAGAGTAGTGGTCATAAGTACTGCAACTTCTTCAGGCTTCCGCTGAGCATGTAGTAATGCATTTCATAAGATAGTCTTGCTAGCTAGAAATATGATGACCAATTGAAAGCTTAGCTTGCGAACTTACCAAATGGATTCGAACATGGCTGTTGAAGTACATATTGTCTAAAATGTGAGGCTCTTTTCTGAAATTCTCAGAGAAATTTCTCGCTCTACTTCTTTGGGTTTTTTTGTTTGTCAGTTGCAAATTGATTCGGTATAAACTTGTCCTCCCACATATTGCAAAAGATAACGGGGTTTATGACAACTAAATATAAAAATGTAGGAATATCTGAATCCTAAAATGTCTTTCAGAATTGAAGATACATTTTTGTACTAAAAGTATTATTCCTTGCCTTGAAATTAAGGAGAAAGAAACCTTTTTGAAACTTGCAGAGCCTGAGATTTGCCCAGGCATGGGGTACCTGTGACTTTGGCACAACTCTATTTAAGGTAGTGGAAATACACTTCTCTGTTCACATCAATAAGTGATGCTACGGTAGGTTTAGAACATAGAGAAGTAAAATCAAACTGTCCTACTTTGGATACTGCAGAGCGGATTCAGTGGACAGCAAAGCTTCCGTGTTTCCCAATATGGATGCTCTCGTGCAATTCCAGTCACTAAGCATAATTTAAAAAAAAAAAAAGTCAAATCTTGGTCTCGGAGAGGAATGCACGGAAAGCTTACTTTGTTTTGTGGAAGTTAAACTGACGACAACCTCTTCTGTCAGAGTTGGTCACTTCTAAATCCAACTGTGGTGACTCATTTGGGTTTTTACTTAAGGGAACTGAAGCGGTAAAAGGGAATTTTTCTTAAATGGATGTTTCAGGGGATTTTTTGCATGAATAGTTTTGTAGTGTGCCTAAACTATTTGAGAATGTTCTGTTTAATTTTGAAATTTTATTTTGAGTCCTCATGAAAGATGAAAATATACTCTTGACTGAAGTCTGTTTCCCTGACTTTTATGATGTACAAGTTGGTTGCATTTTGGCTCAGAACTTCCCCTTTTTAGTGACCTCTTATTTTCCTGAGGCCCAAGTAAAATGTGTCTGTTTATAGGTTGACCTTTTGTAAAAGTTCAGAGTTAAACATTTCTAGCACAGTGAGCACTGTTAGCGTGTTATGGAGATGGATTTATAATTTTATCGTTGCATACTTAGTGATCTTGGAAACACCTTTCTTACCGAATCCTGTTTCCGTGTTGGCTAACTATTCTCTGTTCAAATGTGTAAGTAATTTGAAGATAAACTATTGTTAATGTTTTAGCTCCTTGCCTACAATTCCTAGACTTTGAAGAATGGAGTTATAGCTGTACCATGAAAGGAGATTTGACCTTAAAAGTTGCTTGATATTACCTTCTCAAACATCTGAGAAGTGAAATGCATGATGCACTGAGACAGTGTAGTTAAAAATTAAATATGGTGCTAGCACAATTGCTGTCACATGCGCTAGTGAAAGGCAAGTTGGTCATGGGTTAGCCTCTGATCCTCAGATGCTTCTTGCTCAATCTTGGCACCAGTCTGAGCTGTTCCTAAGATTCCTTGTTGGGGATCTAATAAGCAGAGGTAACTTGCACTACTTCTGATTACATTTGGCACAGCTTGCAGCTTTCTAGAGAAAAAGAATCTGAAAGGCTGGCTGCTTCCATGGGACGGTGGTGCTTCAGCACAGCCTAAAGCTGTGTTTTGGGCTGGTTTTTAACAGTTCATGAGACCTACAGTTGCCTTAGCTGTATAGGAATTGCTCTCAGATTTTATTTTTTTTTAATTGTTTCTCCAGGCTAACATAGATCATCTATAGTGAAGAGCAGTTCCTTTAAAACTGGTAGGAAGATAAAGATAGGCTGTGTTTTAAGATACTCCTGACTTTTTCATTCTCTTCTAAATTTAGTGATTAAAGTATAGTTCCCTGACTTGGAGTTTTGCCTTCTTGTATTGACTGTTAAGTTCAGTTTACTTACAGTTGAAGTCCTAAGAAGGAATTTACGTTCGGGAACTATTATTTGGGTCAAATTGGGAATAGTGAATGAAACCTTTGTCTATTTTATAGTCTCAAACAAGATAATTAAACCTTTCCGTACTCACTTAAGAAGTTTCCAAGAAATTTGTATTTTCCTTTCGTCAGGGAAAAATGTCTTAAAACACGTTTCAGATATAAAATGCACAGTGTGCAATCTAAGACTCTGAACTTATTTTCGAGACCTAAAGTTAACTTATCAGATTCTTCAAGCCTATTAATTTGGTAAAGTGGCAGAAAATTGAGCGAGGGGGTGGGAGCATGTGGCAAGGGACATAGTAAGAGGGAATTGGAGCTTCCTCTTCTGGCAGCAAAGCTCCTGTTGGCTTGCTGTCTGTTGTTAAATTGTAACCCTTAGTATCTTGGGTTTATTAGAGAAGTTATTTTCTTAGTGTGCTGAAAGTTCATTTCCCTCTGAAAGGGAAGCTGAGGAGCAGCGGGACAGGTGGAAATACTGGGGTTGTCATAACTTTCTCAAGTATTATTTTGAAAAGTATTGCTTATTTCTATTTGGATAAGTTCTTGAAGATTTCTTAATGGCACTGAACCATTCTTTGAAAAGAATTAAGGCCCAAATAAAATGGAAAGTCCAACAGGAAGCATTCATTAAGTGGTCTTCTAAAAAAGGCAGTTGTAAATATGAATTAATAGTGACAGCACAATAAGGTGGGGGGTGTGTGAGATTTTCTAGAACTCAGCATATTAAAAAGTTTGTTAAATTTCATTGTAAAAAGTAAACTTTTATGCTCTACCATTCTATGGAAAACAGAGTAAAGCAATTTGCTGTCAGCTCTGTTTTCTTTATTACAGTCCCATTGTGCTTGTGGTTTTGGTATAAGATGGACTTCAGCTGTGTGGTGCTTCAACTCTGGTTTTCATTTGTATTTACCATAAAAGTCTGCGTATATATTTAGTGGGTGTAGTCTATTCTATTTAAGGGAAAGTAGTTGTTTTGAGGCTATTATCTGCATGTGTTTGTTTTAAGAATCATAATCAGAGGAGGAATGGAACTTCCTTTTTCCATTTGGTTGGATGTTACTAGGTTTTTTTGGTAGAAATGTGTTGTTGCATACTTTTCCCTTGCTCCAGAAATGTCTTGGGGGAAAATCACCTTGTCCTTTATACAGTCTTATCCTGTGGGTAGCTTAGCCTTACCCAGGACATCGCACAGCATGCAGAGTTGCAAAATGACCCTACAACTTCTGCGTTAACGAGTGGATATTTTGCAGCATGTTTGTGAAGACTATTACTAAACCGAGTTCAACTCTGAAGCAGTCATTTCCTCTTCCAGGGTGTGTAATTTGAGTCTTCGATGTCATTTGGCACGTTAAAAGATTGGTCTGTGCAGTGGTGGTTCTGCCATGGATTAGAGTGGTTTACATAGAAACCCTGATAGCTTTTTCACATTTCGGCAATTCTTATGAAAAAATTCAGTGAGATTTTTAGTTGTGTTCCTGAGGTAGATGATAGGAGCCTGTGTGCGATTTGGGGTTTTATTTTTACAGCAAATAAAAGGAGAATTTGGCTTTTTTCCGAATACTTTTAAAGCCGTCACTGTTGTAGGAGGTTTGAGTAGCAGACTCCAGTTTATGTCTCTTGCATTCCAAGGTAAGAGGATGGGTTGGATGACTTCCTGACTCCCAGAATAGGCTATCCCAACGCTGATTCCTGCTGGCCTTGGTCTGCTATTTTTACTTCACGCTCTTTTTATACAGCTAGTGCTCTGCATTGGAGAGATTTAGTTTTAGTTTTTTGTTTTTATCTGTCTCCTCATGGGCTCACAAGGGAAAACAGTAAATGGGTTTGGTTGTAGAAGTGATTATTTCTCTCTAGCTGAGATTGTCTCTTGTCCCCTCACATCTTCTGAGTTTATTTTGTAAAGGCGTAGCTGGCTCTCTGTAAAGGCAAACCAGGGAGATATTTTGGTTGAACTTGAGCTATGTATAGAGTACCTGGCTAGAATTGTCTGTGAAAGATGCTTCCATGCAGAGCAATGGCTGGGTAATATGGGAGCTTAATTCTTATCTGTAATCCTTTTTTTCTAGAATAAAGCTACAGTAGGTTAAAGATATCTAACTGCTAAATACCAAAATATTTAACATTTCAAATTTTTGGACCTTTCTGATTTTAGGCAGGAATGTCACTTCTTATATAGTTAACTCGTCAAAGTATATTGAAGAATATGGTAGCAGTGATTAGGGTTTAAAGTGAAATGTTACAAAAAAAAATACCCACCCAAAATGTTAAGCAACTTGGAATGTTCTTTAAAAAGTTGTAGATGTTAAAGGCTCTTGTGAGAAAACCATTCAGTACATGAAAACTTTCCTAAAACCTGATAATATTAGATCAGCTTTTAAGAATTTGCTGTATGCTTTGACTAAATACCAGACACATGAGATCATAAGAGCCTTTAGTTTTAAACTGTATTCATTGCTTACATGAGTAATCACTAAGAAAAGTTTTTCAGGAAGCCCGGGTTATGGGATTTCTTAACTCTATAATGCCAAAATATTTATTATTAAAAAATAATGTGGCAAATTTAGCTATACTGTGTTTTGGTTTCTTGACTATATATAGTAAACTGATAGTTAACTGGTGGCTTAAGTTAGAAAACTTTCTAAAAGGAAGTTTTCCAGAATCAGTTTGCAAGTCCACTATTCTGCAGCCTGGCAAAGTTCACTACAACAGATTTCTTAATACACTAAATGGGAAGTTGGATGGTGTTCCTCAGAGAGCCACTGTTGGTGGGAGAGGAATATTTTTTTTTTTTTATTAACGAAGCAGACAATTTGCTGTGCTGATGTTGCTGACTTCCACTTTTGGTTTGGTGTTGTTTGGTAACTGTAAGGAGTTGATGTGGATGCTGCAACCCTTAAGATAGTTTGGAAAAAAACGAGAAAAAAAAGAGAAGGGAAGAGTTTCAATATACAGACAATATCACTGTCATGAAAACAGTACTCGCCTAGGATATACACCATAATTGGGCAGTTTTATGTATAAACAGTTTAGTTCTGTGTTGTGTACAGTATTCACATGTCCATCATTCTCCGGATGTGTGTGTGTGTGTAGGAAGAGGGTGGCATTTTTGTGAAATCATTCTACGAATGTTCTATATTAGGGGAGGCGGATTTCCTAATGGAGGCCTTAATTGCCTGGAGCTTTAAGAGGAAATATCTGTGGCAGGAATTGCTGGTGATAGTCTACACTGAGCAGTGTATTTTTTCCAAAGAATTGCATTTTACGCAGGGTTTCTTCTCTATATGCTGGATTGCCTCCTGCATGGTAGAAGGATGACAAGTTTCTCTGAACCTAAGAATGGATAGTTAAGAGCTGATAAAGTTAAGGACATTCCCAATAACTAATCCTACTGGACTTTTAGATGTAAGGAGTTACCTTTATAGTTCTTAAGTGTGGCTCATGCAGAGGATATTTTATGTGTGTACTAGCAACTATCAGAGGGCTCATGATACAGGCAGAAGTATTAAAGATGGACAATTAGGATTTGTGCCATACCTGTTTTTTCCCCTTTCCTAACACCTCGTAACGAAGCTACATTTTTGGGTGTTGCGTAGCGGGGTTAGCTGGCCGACAAGTATGACATTGTTCTGTAAACCAAAGGTTTTTTGCTTGTGCGCTTATTGTGAAATTTTTGAGTGGGAGCAATACGTTAGGGAATAGGACGTAGTTTGTGGCTTTTCTATGAGAGAGGCAATTTCATTGATAATTGTGCTGTCTTCTTCCTATGAATATCCTCTCTAAGGTCATAATTGTTAGTGATTGAGGCTGATTTGCACTCTTTAGCTGTGATTACCTTTCCTGTACTCTTAGAAATGTCTAAATGTATTATTCCCCTCCCTCGGTCCCCCAGTTATTATTGCATGGGGCAAATAATGAACGTATATAGATCTGTGAGGAACAACGCAGGCTTCCTAAGCTGCCTTTTTGGTGTCTGTATGCTGCCATTTCCATAGCATTTCGAGTTTATACTGCAAGCTAACAGGAGGCTGAACAATGAACAGAAGAGCTTGAAAAGCTGTGTGTTGGCATATTTCATTTGATTAAAAATTAACTCATTTTGCTTTATTACAGGCATTTGGAAATGCAAAAACAGCACATAACAATAACTCCAGTCGTTTTGGAAAGTTTATTCAAGTCAACTATTTAGAGAATGGTATTGTCCGAGGGTAAGTACGGTATGAGGTGGTTCTGGGGTTGATCTCTGTGCTTTTAGGAACTAGTGAAGATTCTGTTGTATAGAAAATGCTGCCTTACTGAGGCCATGTGAGAATAGCTTGCCGCTGTGGAGTTTTCAAGACTCTCTGACTGAGCTTTGTGAAATAATCAGGTGATGCATAATATTCTTACCTTGCTGTACAACCATACCAAGTTAAGAATTTGAATGCTGCTGCATCTTTACCTTCATGCTAAATAAAGGCTTTTTTTCATAACACCCATTGTCCTCTCCATTTTGCAATTAAAAACAGAAGATCTGAATTTTTAAGAGGGGTTGGAGAGGAATGAAAAAGATTTGAGGAAGCCATTTTAAAGAAACAATTTAAACACCAGCTATAGAGATAAAGAAGACTATAAAATTATGATTTTACTTAACTAAATTGAAATTGTGTGCTTCTATCTGAAGGTCAAATGCAAAATATTCTGTACCTACATTTATTTTTTTAATATATGATAGTCACAGCTGAGTCTTAGGATTCTATTTCTATTTTTCACCCCATAGTAGATGCTATAATGTCATATTACTCTAGTCCCTCAATATTAATCAAAGATTATGCTTTGCTCTTCTTTAGTAGTGAGCAGTTTTGCTTCAAGTGAAGAATTTTGTCCAAAAATTTTCTGTGATATTAGTAATTTGTGTGCAAATACTTGTGTAGTTACTTGTCTAACATCATGCCATAAAGCCATTTCTTTCAGATCTTGCTTTGTAAAATGCATCTTAAACTTTTAATGCTTGTATCTGCAAAATTCGCAGCAGTGTGTCACACGTTGCCAAGATGTACCTGTGCTAGTTTAGGTGCAATGCCATAATACGTAATATCGGTATGGAATCCTGCCTGAAGCTGAAGCTTGCTGCGCTATGGGGTGTCACTAGCTATCACTGACTTTTGTGCTCCAGTGTGTCTTTCCTTTGGGTCTTTTTCGTGTTTGCAGTTTACAAAATGGCAATAACATAAATGACTGGAAACTCTGTACCACATTTGCTTTGAGTGTTATTCTGAACCAAATTGGCATCTTTTCAGCTGAAGTCACACTAGCTCAGGAGATTGGTACGGTTTGAATACATTTGTTTTGTCTTCAGCATGAGAAAAAGCTGTTCAAACTTTGGCCTCATTCATTGTATCCCATGTCAAGGAGTTTAGATTATTGTTTAGGAGATTACTTTGTCAAACTGTAAGGGGTTTTCTGTCTGGCTGGATTCCATTTTAGGCTGATGTATATACCATTATAAAAATCTAGCAACTTTATTAGATTGAGAATCAGACAGCTCTGCAGTATATTTTGGGGGTATGTAGTTTGCATTCCTTGTCAGATAGCTGTTAACCTCGGAGCAGATAACAGATTGTTAGCACTCTGGATATCTTGTTTCTTCTTACAATTTTTCATCAGCACTTTTCTAGCATCGTCTGCCTCTTTCCAGTTGTGTCTACTATAACCAAGCTCTAAAGATAGGTGTTTCTTGGGTATTTCTCTTTGCTCCAATTACAATATAGTGCATACTGAATTTCTTGGTTTAGGTTTGAAATAGTGACTAAGCTATTCTCTTGTATATTCTAGTGCAGATTTAATTATTTGAACTCTGTTGGCAGTTGCTGTCTGATGTTTTGTGAGGTCTTTTCTTTTGCCCTGATGGTTTTTTCATTTTTTTTATGGCTCTTCAGGGCTGTTGTTGAAAAATACCTGCTTGAAAAATCTCGTCTTGTTTCTCAAGAAAAAGATGAAAGGTAAGAGATTAGTACAGTTTACTGTACAATCATAATCAATGCAAGAGTTTAAGAGCATTTAAAGTATATGGAATAAAAGAAAAATCATTATATTTTCATGAAAGAGAAATGTATTGACTTTGTAGGAACTACCATGTCTTTTATTATTTGCTACTTGGAGTCAATGAGGAAGAGCGTAAAGAATTTCACCTCAAGCAACCTGAAGATTATTTCTACCTCAATCAGGTAATCTGTGACAGGGATTTAGCAATGCATTGATAAGTGTTGTCTGTCTGTTGTGTTAAAGATGAAAGAAAGCAGAACAGACTATACTTGTTTTCTTGTGATGTTTGGGCTTCGTTCTTTGCCTTTAATTATGGATCTCTCTTCACAGCATAACTTGAAAATTGAAGATGGGGAAGATCTCCGACATGACTTTGAAAGATTAAAACAAGCCATGGAGATGGTTGGCTTCCTTTCAGCAACAAAAAAACAGTAAGTAGAATCCTTTAAGCTTCTGTTACTGATAGCTAGTTAATGTTCATGCATTGCAATAAGCCGCATATGTGTTGGGATCATATTTAGTCCAGTAGGAAGCAAAGAGCTGAGTATTTGAGGGCTTACAGACAAATTCTTGAAGTAGAATTAAGTCTGCTAACCTGTTATAATGAACTCATAAGAAAAATTCTTATAAAATTCCATTTTTCTTCCTTAGGATTTTTTCAGTACTTTCAGCTATTCTTTATTTGGGCAACGTTACGTACAAGAAGAAAGCTACAGGTCGTGATGAAGGGTTGGAAGTAGGACCTCCTGAAGTGTTGGACATTCTTTCCCAGCTTTTAAAAGTAGAGTATTTCTCTTTAGCTCTAATGTTTGATAGATCTTGTTGTTATGCTCTGCCTCAGCATTTTACTTGAATATCTTGTTGCCCAGTTTGCTATATCTAGATCTGGTTTCTGATACTTCCACAACACTTACGTTATGGCAGGGGAAATGGATAAAATCGGTGAAATTATTGGGATGAGGTATGGAATATAGCCCATAGCATGGAAGTAGAATTTGTTTACTCAGTAATGACAGAGCCAAGCAGGAATGGATTTAGTGGAGATGTGTTCTTTGCCACCATAGGGAAACATCTGAAGGAATCTAAGCCGGGAATAATTTAAAGAAGTTGAAGAACTTGTAAAGCTATTGATGAATGATAAAAGTAGCTGTTGTCAAAGAGCTTGGGAAATTGTAATGTCCACTATTGCCATCAGATTACTCATTGGGGCGTTTGAGGGTGACAGTAACTCTTGTTCTTGCTTGTTTTGAAGGTTAAACGAGAAATTCTAGTAGAAGTGCTAACAAAAAGAAAAACTGTGACTGCTAATGATAAGCTTATTTTGCCATATAGTCTCAATGAGGTGAGTAAAACAACAGTAGTAGAATTATTTTAAATAATTAAACTTGCTTATCTGGCTACAAAAAAGCTAATAAGGTACACCTTTACATTTAGTGAGGGATGTCTGGAGCATTAGAAGTTAGCAGTAAAGGAAAACTTTGTTTTTATTTGTCTCTGCTGGGATTGTAACCTTTGAGTGACACTGGTCTGAAATAGAAATGCTTTTTTAAAACAAAGTTATGAACATTGTTTCATCTGCAGGCAATAACAGCTCGTGATTCAATGGCAAAGTCCTTATACAGTGCTCTGTTTGATTGGATTGTTCTGCGAATTAATCATGCTCTCCTTAATAAGAAGGACATGGAGGAATCTGTTACAGTAAGTTTCTCACAAAAACAAGTCTTTGTAGACGGTTGTGTACTTGGAGCTATCAGGGAATGCTATAGATGACATGTTCAGATATCTGGGATAAATTTTGATTCTTCTGAAGTCCATGATAAATTTTTTGGTAATATTTAATCATCTCTCTTGTCACAATAGACATAACTGTAAAATCTATTAGCAGACACTAAAGTGCTTTTTGTAATGGTTAGCTGTTGTGGGTTAAGTCACTGTGTGACAGATTGCTTAACTAGATTTCCACATCTTCTTTTAGTGTTTGTCCATTGGTGTACTTGATATTTTTGGATTTGAAGACTTTGAAACGAACAGTTTTGAACAGTTCTGTATAAATTATGCAAATGAGCAGCTTCAGTATTATTTCAATCAACATATTTTCAAATTGGAACAGGTAAGAAATTAGAGTTGCTGAAACAAAAACTTGTTTTTATCAAGTACTTGTATATTATGCAAACTTAGCCACTATTTTGCAAAACCCCATGGCATAATTTTTATAATTGCTTGAATATATTTCTAAAAGCCTTATTTTTTTGAACTTCTTGCTTTATTATTGCTTATTATGGTATTGTTTGATGGTTGCAGCTTTGCTGTATTTAGTGCTGTACACATAATAATGATAGTGGGATCTTTCATCAGAGGGCTAGCATTAAGTTTCTGCTTGACTGTAAGAAACAAAAAAAGACATTCAGGCAAGCCAAGACAGAAGCCAGATGAAACTGTAAACTTTGAGATTGAAAGTCTGTAGGTGAGGTGTTTGTTTCGGGTATTTTTGTTGTTGTTGTGGGTGGTTTGTTTTCGGGGGGTTTTTGCTTGTTTTGGGTTTTTTTTTTTAATAGTAGATGAGGTGTTTGTTTCAGTTTTTTGCCCTTTTTTTTTTTATGATTGGGAAACAGTTTCTCTTATTTTTGTCAGTTTGTAAATATTTTATAACCAGTCTTTGTTGCTTCTTCCACCTGACTGCATTTAGGGGATACAGCTGTATGTTGATATTGGCAGTAGTTCTGAAATCCTGATATTACTGGTCTATGTTGATTTACTTGTTCGCAGATGTTATCATTTTCTTAGCGCTTTGAGCGCTGCACGAGCTAACAAATCCTGTTTCTAGACAGAGATTTGGGGTTTTTTTTGCTCTTGACTTGGGTTTTTTTTCTGGTTTGTGCTAAAATGTTATTCTCAGGTCGCTCTGCTGAAAGAAAGTCATTCCGTAGTATGTGGTATTTTGTCAACAACATGTAGATAACTTTAAACAAGCTTTTTAAAGAGAAGAAAATGACTAAACATACAAACTTCATATGTAAACATAGTGTTGAGGTCCCTGTTTTGTAACTTATGACAGAAGTGGCTATCCAGGCTGACTAGAGTAAATAGTTACATTGTTTTCTTTTTTCTAATGCCATTTTTCCAAATAAGCTTAATCCTTGAATGACCCACTTCCTGTATCTCTTGCAGTGTGAGGGCCCTCGGGGGGGATCTCTATATCTTTTTAAAGAAAGGCTTTTTTGTCTGTGGAAAATGGCATTTCAGTTCTGTAATGTGGCCTGCACACTGAGCAGTCTGTCATTAGGCAGACTGAATTCTACCTACTTAAAAATAATCCATTTCTTAGAATCATCATCATATAGAGCAGTGAGAGGTGCTCTTTGTCTTTTCTTAAACATAAAACTTATTTAGTTAATTTTCTGTGGGATATCTTTTTTTACATTAGTACCTTATTGTTAGCTTTTACTGTGGACATTTACAGCATTAAGAAAAACTGATATTTTGGTTCCATATCTTAAAGGGAAGCTTGTCTTGTCAGCATTTGATGCATTGTCATTTCAGCGGAAGAGCTTCGTATTCTTTTGTCAGAGAGCTCCAAATTTTCTGAACCTAAGCAATATACATTGCTTCCTTAGGGAAGTTCTGGTGTTGATGTTGTGTAGGGCTTAACTGCCTCTTTTGAAACTTCTGTTATTTCATCTCACACTGCAATTTGGAAATTCTGGAACTTGATATTAAATATTTGTCATTCCTCATAGTACAAGAACTATGGAAGAGAAAAATAGACTTAAATTCTTCCAATATATGTCTACGTAGGCTTTTAATGTAATGATGTAGATGTAGTGTCTAACTCCAGGTTCGTAGACTGCTGATTGCTGGGAAGGCACAGCAAAACATTCTTTTCACTGTTTTGGTTTTTAAATAGTTTTACCCCAAGCATCCGCTGTTGAGTGATGAGTGACGTGCCTAGGTGGACCTTTGATCTGACCTAATATGCCTGCTGTTCTGTTCTTATTTATAAATTTTCCTTAGTTTTGTTTCTGCTGCCTGAACTAACAAACTCAACTTGCCATAGCTGTTCAAGGATGTCTTTTAAGCACTTAGACCACAGGACATTAAAGGTCAGGACACTGTACTGATGAGGGAATTTTCTTGAGCTACGCAGGAGGAATACAAGAGTGAAGGGATCACTTGGCACAATATTGACTATACCGATAACGTGGCCTGCATTCACTTAATCAGCAAGAAGCCCACTGGCCTCTTCTATCTTCTGGATGAAGAAAGCAAGTAAGCAACAAACGTCTTCTGAAAGAAAAAGTGTAGCAGGGAGGAGGGAGGGAGTGTGGAAGGGAACAGAAATAAAGCACTTTAAAAAGGAGAGGGATGTTGTGGGAAGCAGAGGATCATCTTATGACTATGATCTGCACTCTAGTTTGCTTCTAATGATTCCAATATGGTGGTGATATAACTTGATGCTAAAATTGACCTTTGGCTTAAGGAAACTTAGAAACTTTCACTTTTGCATTTTACCATGGAATTACAATTAAAGTAAAATGCATGTACGTAAGTCTTTGGAACATTAAGTAGCAAATGTGGTAAATAATTAACGTGGTGCTTACTAAACTTGACTGGTGAAGTGGGAGGAAACATTGACGTACACTTGAAACCTCAGAATATTCTGCTGTGTGTGGAGCTGTTTGGTTTTTGTCCAGAAATTAAGCCCAACTCTAAGATTCAAAGCAGGTGTGTAAGTCTCAGTTGAAGTGTAAAGACCTTAGACATTAAAATACTTCTCGCAAGGATCAATAGGCGTTCTTCAGTCTGTCCCTTGCACCTATATTTGAAAAATAGCTGACCTCTTTCGTTTTGTATTCCTAGTTTTCCACATGCCACCAACCAAACTCTACTTGCAAAATTCAAACAGCAGCATGAGGAGAACAAGTTTTTTGTTGGAACCCCAGTGATGGAGCCTGCTTTTATTATTCGACATTTTGCCGGGAAAGTGAAATACCAGATAAAAGTAGGTGATAGATCTGATGGCCACAAAAAAAAACTTCCTTGCCTTTCTGATAGTTTTGTCAGGGTGTAGAAAATTTCCTGGGAATGGGTTGGATCAAACGTGTCCTCAGATGTACTTTAGATTTTTTTTTTTTTTTGGGTGGTTGTAGACTGGAGGATAACACACACTATAGTGAGAATTATTTAGAATAATGAATTATTCTGAATAGTGATTAATATCTTGGGTCAAAACACAGCTTTCCTGAGAGCTTGTGGTTCAATGTGCCTGTTTTGCAGGATTTCAGAGAGAAAAATATGGATTACATGAGACCAGATATCGTTGCTTTATTACGAAGCAGTGACAGTGCTTACGTTCGGGAGCTGATAGGAATGGACCCTGTAGCTGTGTTCCGTTGGGCAGTTCTGCGGGCAGCTATTCGAGCAATGGCTGTCTTTGCTGAAGCCGGACGCCAGAGAGCTCAGAAGACTGCAGGTATGGTGTGAAAAAACGCTCTGGAAATGCTTTCAAATACCGTGCAATTGGTTAGTGCTTTTTGACAGAACCAGTTGACGACAAAACCTTATCATCCAGACGCGATCTTGGTTTGGTACTAAGGACAAAACTGACTTGTGAAAATGCCTTAACTTTCACACACCAAAGAGATTGTCACTCTTTTATTTGAGCTCATTCAGACTTCCTCCTCCAATAAGTGCACCATTTCCAGCAGGCTGCGTCAAATTTGAAGTCCTATTTGTAAAAGTTGGGGAAGATATTACTAGTTCTAGTATGCATGCTTGTCTTATCACTGGTTTTGATCTTCTCAGACCTCCCTGAAGTTTCAAATGAGTAATCAGGATTAAATACTAATTTTGAAAAGCTTTTCTGAGCAGCTGCAATTTACCTCCTCGTAGTAGGGAGTTTGAGAAACAAAGTCGTCTGGCTTGATAGCTAAAGTACCTGATAAAAATTCCAGGCCCTTAGATAGATATTTTGCTTGTTACAGTTGGTAGGTTTTGGGGGAGTTTTTTGCCTGCTATGCTCATATGTTTGTCAAAATGCAACTTGTTAATTATTTCATAACAGGAGTGGTACGTCACGGACCCAGAGTTCCCCTTGGAGAACTCCAGAGATCAAATACACCAGCAGAAAAAGTTTATCGGTGAGAAACACTTACTTAACCCGCATCAGGGAAAAGACCTGAATTGCTGAGTTGCGTTTTCATATATCAAATGTCACCTAGATCTTTCCACAAGGATAGCAAGTTTTATTTCTTCTGTCTTGTTTTGTTTGGCCTTTTTAATACTATCAAAACAATACGCTACCTTATTTTATGTAAGACCCAGTACTACCAAATGTTGGTGACATAGCCTCAGTTCCATTTACCACTGAATTTTTGAGTTCTCTGTCTGTGCTTTCTATATGTTGCCTTTAGCATCGTGTGTTCCTCTGCAGCCAGTCTGTGTCAGTGAAGGATTCGTAGGAGCGCTCATGTTTTTTGCAGCCATATGACATGATTAGGAGGCAGGGCAAGTCCTACAGAACTGCCTCCACACGTTGCTCTGTATAGGCATATTTGCCTTTCTGTGGAGTATTTAGGTTTTATACATGTTCCTTTTGCAGCTGCTCAATGCTTGATTTCTCATTTGATTGTTCTGAGGATTTCGATATAAATGCTTTTGAAGACATCATTTCTTTTTATGAAAACAAGAAGTAAGTAGAGATAGGCCTGCAGTTAAAGGCCAGGGAGGCACATTCCTGGACAGGCTGACCTTCTGAGCATGCTCTGTGTAAAAGTGAAGCCATGAAGTACACACGAAGTAGTGACTTCGTGCTGCTTCGTAATTACTTCATCCTGGACAGTCTCTGTCACTTGTGGCAACTTAGAACTGAAGATCCAATTCGCGTGAAAGGATTGGTCGTACATATCCGTTTCCTTGTGATATCTTAAAACAAAATCTTGATATTCAAAAATGTTCAGAGGTACCAGGGGAAGCAAGCAACTGTCTGTAATAATGTTGCTGCCTCAGTGAACAGCTCAGAATGGTGATAGCATCTAATAGTCAGAAGTGATTCTTACGCTTCTGTTATTTTTGGTTTGTGCCTCTCTGGAGAGTAAAGAAGGTAAGTTCTGTGCCAAGACACAATACTTCACAAGCACGGTGCATGCTTAAAATAATGGAATCTGCCACGAATTAGGGACCATCCCAGGCTTACTTTGAAAAGCTAAACGAGTGATTAAGTTTGAAATGGAAATGAAAAACAAAATTTCATCAAGTATTCCTGTAATACTAGTTTTTAACTTACTTTTCTGATGTAAGTCTGCTTAAGCAGCCTCATTTGTAGTAGTCAGATCTATATATAAAAATATTTACTGCTTGATATAAAGAAGCTTATATCTATCTGAAAAGGCTACTTAGCTGAACAAAAAGGTTCCTTGCACGTTAAGTACATTTTGCTAAATTTCCCTCTGTTTTCTAAATTGATGGCTCATGAATTTACATTAAAAGGTAGAACTAGAGAGTAAGCTTAGTATGAGACCCTGGTAATTAAATTTTAGGGCACTAACAGAGTAGAAAGTGCTGACTTGACATCAGAATCATTCATGCTTAGGAAAAAGTAGTCTGGGATTGACCTGCTACTGTTTTGAGCACACTTGGTGATGGGATCTCTTGGGTTTTTAACTCCTTTTTTCCCTTCTGTCATGGCTGTGTATCTTTGTTTGCCATCTTTGTTTTGCTGTGAATCATTTTAGAGACATGCATGAACAAATCATCGCAAGTATAAAAGGACTTCCATGGCAGGGTGATGATCCCTGTAAGCTGCTTCGGTCACTCAGTCGACTTCAACACCGCTCCCACTTCATGTGAGTTCTGGTGCTCTAGGTATTGCTTTGAAAGTGCAACAATAACCAAGCAGTTATTCTGGTCCCTAGAAAATATACTGGTCCCAAGTTTGTCTTCTGCAAAAAAACTAAACAAGACAATTAAGAACAATATAATTCTTTCTGAAAAATATAAAGGCTATAGAGAATGCTTTGTTGCTTCATTGCATTAGCTGAAAGCTAAACCTGCTTTTCATGTAAACTTGCTTTGAAACCCAAGTACGTAGTACAAGCTTGCCGTTTCAAAACGTTCAAAATCTCTCACAAGTTATAACTAATGGTTTCCTGAAATTCAGGATGCCAATGCTGTGTATATTCCTGGGTTAAGACTCTTTACATGTGCACACCTATCCATGTCTAAGAAAATCAGTCTGTGGTCCATTGTGTAATAAATAAATGTAAACCGGGTGGCATGGGGTTGCAACACGCCTTACATCACAGAGTTAACACGCTTAGGATTAGGAGGATGTGAACTACAGCCTTGTTTCTGGGAGCTTCCGCTTCGAGTTCACTGTCTGTGTGTGGCTGAGAGCTGTGCCTGAGGTTTGTGAAGCGCCCCAGGAAGTTCTGGGGATGATCTCAGACGTATCAGAATTCGTAAGTGGAGTGCTGGGGCATGCGTTGTCCTTCTGTGAGCAGTTAAGTACTTTCACAGGGGTTCTGGTGCAAGCAGCAATAACTTCTGAATCAAGTATTTTGATTTGATAGTGCCTTAGTATTATGATGAGAGTTCAATGACCGTACGGTTAGCTAAATAGAATAACTTGCACAAACGTAGTCTATGCAACAGTGCAGTTTTTAACAGCTTTAACTTTAGAGACAATGTTTCACTTTTGAAAGCTTCCAATACCTACAGAATTTATTTAAAAAAAAAAAAATTCTTATTGCGAAGCAGTTTGCATTTCTTGCATTGATCACTTGTAAGAGACGTGCATGAACACACCCTGCTGCTGTTGTGCTAATTTTCTTCTATCCTTCATCTTGCCTCATAAATTGCACCAACTTATGACTTGATGAAATAACCAAAAATCATGTACATTTTTTTCTTAAATGATCTTTAATATTTTAACAGGAAAAGTAGAGGTATCAAACAAAAGCAGATCATTCCCAAGGTAAAGTTATTCAGTAAATTTAGATTTCTCTTGGGTTTTTTTGGTTTTTTGGTTGTTTTTTTTTTCATTGTGAACATTCATTTTGATTGACAGAACTCACTTCGGAAAATACCATTTCATAGTGTAGGGAAGTTGTATCATTTATCCTCTAAAACATCCTTTTTGACAATCTGAACAGGAAAAAAATGTGAATTGGCATCTGTTTAATTAGACTAGAGATGCCATAAATACATAAAGCCATTTCTAATCAAGTCGTTGAAGGCAAACGGTGATTATGTAATTCACCTTGTTCACCTTACGCTCTTGGGATGGGGCAATGGAAAAATTTCACTCTTAAGATGCTTTGGTCTAAAATAGAAATAGTTATGAAATGTAACATGGAATGAATGTGGAACTCTAGGTAGTTGGTTTCATTCTTACTCATTTTGACGCAGTTAGAAATATTTCCCCTGCAGTTAAGAGACTTGTACTTTGTTGATTATGAAAACTTTCTTCTAGAACTTGCTGGATTCCAAATCTCTGAAGCTCATAGTAAGCATGACTCTGCACGATCGAACTACAAAATCCCTCCTGCACTTACACAAAAAGAAGAAACCCCCTAGCATAAGCGCACAGTTCCAGGTAGGTGACTGGTGTGGTGGTGCACCCTGACCTCATGGGACCAGACCTTCCTGGTCTGGTCCAGGCTGATCTTGCTTGAAAAACAACATAGTTTTTATTTTGGGGATTTGTTTGAAGTAGGGTTTATTACTTGATTAGACTACATTGAGAGACTACCCTTATGCTATGAAATGTGTTAGTTCTCTGTCCAATCAGCCTCATCCTTATATGCAGATCTAGTGCTATCGTAACAGCATATGCAAAGCCCATTATCTTGAGAAAAGGTAAAAACAAATACGGGGATCTGCTGTGCGGGACGGGAGAACCTCCATGTTGGATGAAATAGGATTTTGTATAGCCATCAGACCTGAAAGAACCTTATTTCCAAGGAAGAAGCTGTACTGATGTCAAATGCAACTCAAAATGCTGATATCTGAAGAAAAAAACGTTTCTGAATATTTCATTTCAGACTTCACTTAATAAGTTACTGGAGACACTGGGTAAAGCTGAGCCATTCTTCATTCGTTGCATCCGCTCCAACGCTGAGAAGGTAAGACTGCCTTAAGAGCTGAGCTGACTGCTGAGGATCTAAGTCTTCTAGCCCTGTAAAATATCTCTTTTGACTTGTTCACTGTCATTCTGTATGAAGGTGTAAGGTAACTAGGGTGTGAAAGCAGAATGTGCTTTCTCTACTGGACAGAAATAGGACTCTCGGGCATTTACGAGCTGTTGACTGCTGATCTTTTTCAGAAAGAGATGCTTTTTGATGAAAGCTTGGTGCTTCAACAGTTAAGATACACTGGCATGCTAGAAACTGTGCGAATCAGAAGATCTGGCTACAGTGCCAAGTATACATTCCAGGTACGTGAGGAACTGGAAGTGGATTATGCCTTCAGAGATACCTGCTCTTTTTGGAAAAACATGCATTGCCTCAGTCTTTTGTGTGTCTCTCTTCATATGAAGCTCATGACCACTTGGGGTGAACTGTAAAAATTCATTGTAGTTTTGACAGAGCCTGAATGGTAACAAGCTGTAGTCTAAACTATTGTGCGAGTCATCTACCAGTAAGTTGTTCTGCTTGTTGCACAAAGGAAGCATTCCGAGTGCTGTATAAGCAATCAGTGCTGCACATTACTGTCTCCGTATGTGAATTAGTTTGAAAAATTTGTGAACAGTTTGTGAAATTTGTGAATAGTTTGTGAAATACTCGGTGCATGTAGCTTTATAGATCACATAGATGATATTTACTGTTAATTGGAGCCTGAGTGAAGCCTGCATTTTACAGAGTAGGAAAAAATAGCTCAATTCAGAGTGAGAAATAAGTTCTTTGAAACCCCTATAGCTCAGATGGCTTAGCTTAATTTTAGAAATCTAGTTAAAACTCTCAACTTGTGAATTGCTATCTAACTTTGATCTCTTGCTGTCTCTGCTTTTCACAGGAATTCATAGAACAGTTTCAGGTGTTACTGCCCAAAAATGCCAAAGCCTCTAAGGAAGATATTTGTGTTTATTTGAATAAACTAAAACTGGACGAAAACTACTATCAAATAGGGACAACCAAGGTCTGTGAAACATAAGCCAATAAGAAATACTGATGTACACTGCAAAATTCAGTGCAATTCATTTGCAGGTGTTGCTCTTTTCTGCATTTTTTATTTAAATTAGCTATTTTAACTCTTGTAAATGTTGACACAGACATTAGTAGTTGCCTCATTGTTTTTGATGCCAACCTATCTTCTTGCAATACAGTACAATTCTGTACTGTACAGATATTACTTTTGGGAAATTGTTGTTATTGGCATTTGTCAAACAGGTCAATGTTTTCATTTTAGAAGGGTTCTATGATTTGCAGGCTATAAGTGCAGTTGTATGTTTTAGAACCTAAACACCAAGATTTAGTAAAACAGAAGGACTTTTACTTTTTGGGCGTGCTAATTGCTGTCAGCTGATAAGGCTTGGTTCAGTAATAAGTATTACCGTTCTCATTTTTTAGCTCGTGGAGATGCCTCCAGTGGGCGCTGAAAGGTGCCTATTAACTGTTTATTGATGAACTTTTCTTTAACTGAGCAGGTTTTTATGAAAGAGGCTGAACGGCAGATACTACAGGATACACTACACAAAGAAGTGATCAGGAAAATCATTCTCCTTCAGAGCTGGCTCAGGATGGTTTTAGAAAGGAGACGCTTTCTCAGAACAAGGCAGGCAGCCATTGTTTTACAGGTATCTTTGAGAATTGCCGATCTTCTTTTCTTGACAAACAAACCAACCCCCTCAAATAACACTTCCCACCTTCAAGTACCCCTCCCTTACTTTAGAAATCTCCCTTCTTAGGCTTGCTGGCGTTCCCGTTGTGTTAGGATGGCACTGCAGAGGAATAACGCTGCCATTTATATTCAGTCAGCGTGGCGAAGATACAGGGAGCGAAAATGCTACCTTCAGCAGAAGAGGAGAATTTGTCTCCTGCAAGCCATGGTCAGAGGGCATCTACAGCGTAAGAGGTAAAGGAGGAGGAGCAAGGAGCAAAAAACCGTGCATTTTAACCACTTAGCTGCTTGGCTTGGCCTGCCAAGCTCAGTTTCTCTGTGATATGTTGACTTAGTAAACAACTTAAAGATAGTTATTACCATGTGATACTGCAGTCAGTATCAAACGGCTAATGGTGTGTGGAAACTGGCTAAGAGCTTAGTACTTGAGCATTATTCGGCTGAGCTGCAGTGATGCATGCCAGTCCTAATAAGCAGACCTCCATGCAGTCATACTGGGACTGTAAGTGTATTTGTACTTTGTGTCTCTATTGCTATTTAGGCTGCATTTAAACAATTGGGTACTTTTCTTGACCGCTGTGCATTAAATATTTGTGTTTTCATCTTACAAATTCTTAACAGATTTCAGAAAATGGCTATAGAAAAGCAGAAAGCGGAAGAAAAGCAGAGAGAAATGCAGGAAGATCAAGACAAGGAGAATGATATGAGCAAGGACGAGCACAGTGAACCAGCAGCAGATCAGTTGCCTGTGAAACACGAGTCAGAGCTGGATCAAGCTGCTGAGGACAGAGATCAAACTCCAAATGAGCAAGCTGAAAACCTAAGTTCGTCTGAAAAAGCCACGTTACCCCAGAAGAACATGACAGAGAGCTCTGAGAAAGTAACAAACAGCCGGGAGAAACGTGAATCTCGCCGGCAGAGGGGGCTGGAACATAATGAGTTACAGAATAAGCATGTCCTGTTTTCCTTCGAAGGACCATCTTTACTGGGCCATGAGGAACAAACCTCTTCTGAAGAGGCCCTGGAAACTGTTCCAGAGCCAAAGAAATCCACACCACAAGATACCGTCCTTCAAGGAAGCAGCAAGGGAGAGAAAAGTCCAAGTGAAGAAAAAGCTCTTTCAGACACACCGCCGTCAAGCGAGATACAAGAAAGCAGTTCTATTCCTGAGCAACCACCTGTATCGGAAGAGGAAAAAGTAGATGATAAGGCAGTTGATAGAGTGAAAACGCAAGGGAACCAAAATAACCAGATAAAAGGCAGCCAAAGCTTTAACTGCCCTGAAAGGCCGACAAATCTTGCGCTGAATCTTCATAATACGCTGTCTGCTACTGGGAGCTTTCAAACTCCAGCTGAATGCTGGGCGGATAAAAACAAACGTCTTGTTCAGAAGGCAGCCAAAGATCTGGATAGTCCCACTTCTTCCCCAATCCAGAGATACGTGGATGACCCAGGGAAACTAAAGTACAAGAGAGAGAAGTGGAAAGGAAAGAGACAGTCTGATGCCAGTCAGAATGATATGCTGAGTCAGTCTTTGGATGAAAGAAGACGTGAGGATAAGTCTCCTCAGTATGAGCTTGAGTAAGGGCAGCTTCCTAATTATTTTTACTTTTTCAGAAAACTGATGTCTGTAATATTTAAAAATAGATGCAGAACTCCTGATAGCCTGTACATCTGGACATGTTATGGGAGAAAATAGAGCTAGGAACAACTGCTGCTTTTTCTTGGCTCCCAGTCCTGCAGTTGAACCTGTATGGGTAGAATCTTTTCAGAAGCTAACAAAAGATAGAAAGTGGGCCTTGCTGAATTAAAATTGGAGAGTCAGGACTTTAGTTAAAGTAGTGTCTGGAGTTTATTTTCATGTGTCTTTTGTCCATTGAAAACAAGGTTTTAGTGACCTGCAGTTTGCAAGCATCGTCCCTCTGATATGGCAGGAAATCTGACATACCCATTTTTTTTACTTCTCCAGTACACTTTGCATTTAAAAGTGAGTTGCAAGAGTTGGTCAGGATTCTCTCTCAGACCTAACGTTGATATGTGGGTTATTTAAAAGGTGGCAAATGTTAAGAGGCTACAGAGTTCTATAAAATACATAATCTGAAACTAATCTTGTAACATTGCAGAAAGAAGGGGAGTTCATCTTCATTAAGTGATCTCTCAACATTCGCCCAGTCTATTGCGGTGAATCAGGTACTGATGCTATTGTGCATATTTATACTTAATTATAAATATTAAAGATTTGTGAATAATTTGCTATAGTGTATTCTGTATTGCCTGTATTCCTTTCAGGTTGATTTTTTGGCTTGATATCCAAAATTTCATTAGCAAATATTATACAACAATTTGAAAACTAATTTTTAATAAATGGGACCCTTGATGAAAGCATTAAATATACTTGGATCTTATATTAGTAAGCTAATATCTGTTGGGTAAACTGTTTTGTCTTGATGAAGCAAACTTTTTTTCACCATTCTAGTTTTTAAAACCATTTAAAGAATCTATTTCACTCAATATGTAGTTTTTTGACTCCTTCTCTCTACCGTAGCAATCACCAGATACGATAGAAGAAGAGAAAGGCAACAAGAAATATCCTGTGCAAAAGAAGCCCAGTGACCTCTTACCTACCTCGGATGCAGCCGTTTCCATGCAGTCAGCAAGTCAGCAAATAGATGCCAAGTATGTATTCTGTGTGTGACTGGCCTGCCTTTAAGAAAATTAACAAAAAAAAAAAGGAGATTTTCCACTGGTACTTGAATTGGGCATCTTGAGACTGTGATTGTGGAGAGACACGTGTTGACATCAGCTACATGAGTGGCTGTGTTGCTCGTTGACTTGATCTTCATGTTGATGTAAGCATGATATCTGACCCTGTTGAGGAACACATTCTCTGCTTCTTGCATAACGCTTTCTTTGAACTGGTTCTTTTTAACTTAAGAACCACCATACAGGCTCAGATCAAAGGTCCATGTAGTGTACTGTCATCCAGGCTGAGAAATAAGACACCAAGAGAAAAGCTTAAGAACCCAGCAAGCGTGTAATGCCGTTTCCCTGGCCTGCCCTCCAGCCTCTGGCATTCTGCAACTCAGGGACTTCCTGAGCCAGAAATGATGTCTTGGATACGTGATGTGTTGTCTCTGCGTATGTTGAAGGGAGTGCTCTGATCTAGTAAATATCAGAATGTCTAGATGTGCTTTCAGACTCTCCTTTTTTCTGCTGCTCGGTTTTTCTGCAGGTTGGACCTTAGAGGAAATACGCACGATAAAGGTTAATCCTCTTGTGGGTGTTAGCTGTACTGCTACTGTGGGTGTTAAAAGAGCCTCTTCTTGTAGTCGAGCCAGCTTCCATTACTAATGTGACAAACTTGTGTCTGCTTTTATGTTCAGGTCTGCTTTTAAAAGTCCTTTGCGTAGACTTTTGGGGAAAAAGCCAGACAAGAAAATTCCAAAGGAGAGTCCTGATACGATTGACGAAGGAGATGGCCTCTCCCTTGTATCTTGTATCCTCTTTCCAGAAACAGGAGGAACCCAGAAAGTTTCAGAAGGTCAGTTTCTGTGACTTAATCCCCAGCTTGCTAATATCCATCTTTTCTGTAATGTTTTGCATGGAAACAAATACTGCAGAACTCAGTCATCCTGATTTAATATGCAAATTAATTTCTTTCCCAGCTTCTTCTGGACAGCCGAGTCGCCTCCAGGCAGGGGAGCGCCATGTGAAAGAGAGCAGTAAAACAAAGAAGAACCGTACTATAAAGATCAGCAAGATCTCAAGTGTGTCTCAGAATTGGCGAGCTTCCATGGTCCGCGAGATTGCAAATGCCAATGAACTCAAACATCTTGATGAGTTCCTCCTAAACAAGGTAAAAGGCACTCAGCTAAAAAAAATATAATATAGAAAATTAAGGTCTACGTTCGCTGTTTGTATGGAGTTTTAAAGACTACCTTTCTAAACGCAAGTTTATCTTATGATTTAAAGCAAAGGGGAATTGATTTGATAGCTTGACCAAATTAGCTCTGTATTAAGGCCTTTCCTATTCCTTCCTTTAAGTCTCTGAGCGCATTACATTACATTAAATCCTGGTGGCATTCATGTTAGTTCTTCATCTGTTTACAAACAAGTGGGCAGCAAAAGTTGTATTAAAAATAATTTTAAAAGCACGATTTGTAAGGGAATAGAGAGAGTTCTCTAGAGCCTAACTACCTGACTCCTATTTTTGTATCATCACAGTGCATTAAGAAATGTTGTTTTAAATAACTGGAATGGTCACAGATGACTAAGCCCAGTGACTGAAACTTAACACTGGTGGGATGTTCTTGTTTTAACGAAATTTGATGCAGATGTATTTGCCTTCTAGATCAATGACTTGCGCTCCCAGAAGTCTGGTGTTGAATGTTTGTTTTTTGAAGCCACAGAGAAGTTTAGAGGAAACATCAAGACCATGTACTCTGCTCCTGTAAGTAGTAAGTCTCCATAAAGTGAAAAGTTGGTAGGTAATGAATGAATCGTGTGCAGTTTAAATGCTTGACCTACAGCTCTTTAACAAAGCAATTCTTAGCACAGAATTCAAAGCTGAATGTTAGACTTGAAAACGAACATTTTACACTTCTGCTGTAATCTTAAGCAGACTGTTTTGTTTCCCTTTTCTCATTCACTCAGCTGTAACTTGTTTTTAGAAATGGATGGATTTTTGCTGTCTTCAGCCTCTTCGTGTTGCTGTGTTTAAACACCAGAGAGGTGCCAACAGCTTTTCCAATATTCTTCTGACTCTGCCTTGTCTCAGCCAAGTGCCCTTGTAGGGGGTGTAGTAGGGAAGTGTGCTAACTCGTTTCTGTCATGGGCTGTTACCTTTTACCTTAATCATGAGCATGATTTCTCACCTCTGAACTTCAACACGTAAAAATAGGAAACTGTCTCAACTGTACCCAAAAAGACTGTCTTCTGAACAATAATTGTTCCTTCTCTAGAACGGGCAAATCCATGTTGGCTACAAAGATCTGGTGGAAAATTACCAGCTTCTAGTTACAAATCTGGCCAAAAAAAGGGAAGAGAAAGAAGAGAAGCTGGTTTTGAATCTCTTCCAATCCCTTCTGGATGAATTCATCAGAGGATATACAAAAAAAGAGGAGTCTGAGCAGCCCAAGGTATAAAACTTACTCTTTTACTGGCTTATGGGATGATTAAAGAATGTTACTATCATAGGATAAGGAACGTGTGTTACCTCAGAAAGCTTTTCCATAGCATTCTTCATTATTTGGGAAACACTTTCCATACACGAATCATGCGTATAACAAATTCTGAATGCTGATACACCTTTTTGGAACTGTTCGTTATTTAACTTGCTCTTATTTTCAGAATCTTAAGATGTTTGCGTGTTTTCTTCGGTGAAAACTTAGGAGTTCTCTGAAGGTTTTGGAGACGGAATTGCTTTGTCATCAGGCAGTGAGCTCAAGTGATTTTTAGGAAGTTAGTAGCAGGAGCTCAGACAAGCCTCATACCAAGCTGAAGCTGCAGTATAGTGTCTCAAATGTCTGGAGGTGAAGTAGAATCTGGGAAACTGAATAGGAAAAAAAAAAGGGAATAGAATGTCTGAATTTCAAAGACTAACGCCAGTTCTGTACTCCACTGCAGCAAACCAAAGCCCAGAAGAAGAAACGAAAACAAGATCGCGCAGTAAGTGCTTTTCTTTTTGCAATAATCTAAGTCCTCAGCTGCACTCACAGAACACCGAGAAAAACACTCTTGAAAGAGCTTGATTTTGTACTGAAGTTCTGGTTTATTCGCATGCTAAATCACTTACCTCTTTTGTGAAGATGTGACACAACATAAACCTGTTTTCCATAAATCAAGGATGTTGCTCGTGCAGGGATAGATGGTACTCTAGCATTTTCTTGCTTGTCCATAGCATCTTTTAGAACCTCATGGCTTTCCCAATAATGGGGCTGTCTAAAGGAAAACAACTACTAAATATTAATAATAAACTATAGCTAATGTATTGCACTGATGAACTGGAACCAAGGTGGCAAGTCAACTATGAAATGATCCAGCAAACCCAACTGCCTTAAGATAGAGTGGAATTTGCTTTCAAGATCAAAGCCATCAGCTGTAACTGTAAAATAAAAATGGAAAAATCTAAGATAGGGTAGATAGTTTTATTAAAAATAATAATAAAAAAGGCAAAAAAAGTCCATTAGTTTCTTCCTGTCTCCCACCAGATTGAAGAACACAATGGCCACGTATTCACAAACTACCAAGTGAGCATACGGCAATCGTGTGAACACTGCTCATCCTACATCTGGCCCATGGAAAAGGCCTGTCTCTGCAGCGGTGAGTAAAAACACCTCATTCTTGCCACTTAGTTTACAATATGTGCAGATTGCTTGTAACTCTGGCTGGTACAGATGGGGCTTAGCGAACAGTACATGCAGGTTATAGAGTAAGTGAATAAGACAAGATACTTAGCATTTTACTGTGATTTGGAATGCTTGTAACAATTGCTCCTTTCTCTAGTTTGCAAGTTGACTTGTCACAAGAAATGCATGTCCAAAATCCAGAGCAGCTGTACATCCTGTGGAAAAAAGGTAAGAACTGTAGATCTGGGATGCGATACTGTGATACCATAAGTGATGCATGCAAAATGCTGCCTTTTTTTCCTCAGCAAATGAACAGTGGATGTCCAGGCACTGAATAAAAATTGCTTAAACAGTTCCCTTCTCTGTCTGCATATGGTCAGAGGCAGGCACTGCAGTTGCAGCAACAGAACATTCTTCTAAAAGGTGATACTCGAGCTAAGTTGGGAATTCTTCCTTTAGAGTATGTGTGCTGTGTTGGACAGATTGTTAAAGAAATCCTTCAATGTGTACCATAAAGCTTCTTTATCGTTGCAGCTCAGGAAATCTGCCTTATGATCAAAGGCTTGTAGCAAGCTAGAATAAAACACTTAGCTTTTGTTTCTGGAACCATAAGCTAATTGTAGCATGAAACAGTGGAATTTTCTAGCTTGGGAACAGGTATTCACAGTGCTTGACCTGTATCAATTCCAGAATGACCAGGATGCAGAAACACGTCATTTTGGAGTCTGCGTGAGTTCCCTGACCAGTGAGAGAAACTCAGTCCCCATTGTCATGGAGAAGTTGCTGGAGTATGTAGAGATGCACGGCCTCTACACAGAAGGCATTTACAGGAAATCGGGATCAGCAAATCGCATGAAGGAGCTGAAACAGTTGCTGCAAGCAGGTCAGGCAATGTTGTCCACCCTTTTGACTTCCTTGCGTGGTATCAATTTTCCCTGCAATTCTCTTCTATCTGAAAGTATCTGCCACTTTTTAGTGTTTTAAAAACAGCTTTTTGGTGGCCATGCAGGCTGTATTATTTTTGTTGGCTGGAAAAAGCTGCTTAGTACATATAATTGCCACTTGGATTCTGTGAACAGGAGATTTGAGTGTTTCTTATCTTATTTCTTTGGGGTCCTATTGTGTACATCAAAGGAATGAACTGCTCTAAATAAAACACTTCTTTTCAGATCCAAACTCGGTGAAACTGGAGAATTACCCTATTCACACTATAACGGGGATCCTTAAGCAATGGCTACGGGAATTACCAGATCCACTAATGACATCTGCGCAGTACAATGATTTTCTCCGAGCTGTAGGTAGGTTTTAGAAATGTTTGAAGCAATGGTTTTTCTTTAACTCACTGTCTCCTTGGGAAAAGAACCTCTGAGATGTTCATGTTGGCTAAACGGCTTCCTTCCAGCAATGATTTTAGACATTTTATATAAAACACTTTTCAGGGAATTTCTCCTCTAGCTTATTTGACCTTGCTTTATTTCTTTTTTGTAGCATAATGTCACTATACAACTGCCCTTTCTAAAAGCAGTGAACATGCGAATAGGTTTCCCTTCGTACAGTTTTTTTCTTCTCCTTGATGTTCTGGACCAGATCTAGCTAGCCAAATAGCTCAAATGTTTAGATTCACTTAACTTCAGTGGGAGTAAGGCACCCTAAATATTGTTGGAGATCTTGATGCGTTACTCGATGGTTGCTAACAACAGCAGCATCTGAAAAAGTAGGAGAATTGCAGTGCCATGAGGGGTACTTTAACATCCAGTTATAACAATTGGTAAATGAAGTGACAGTGTGGCTTCTAAGAATTTAATTTCTATCTGTTGCAGACAGTTTGAGACAATGTCAGAAAGTGCTTGACGGCTTTCCGCTAGCATTGCACAGCAATTATGATCTTGTGCTTTCTCCCCTTGTGCAGAACTACCAGAAAAACAGGAACAACTCTGTGCCATTTACAGTGTCCTTGAACAGCTTCCACAAGCAAATCATAATACCTTGGAGCGACTCATCTTCCACCTGGTCAAGTAATGAGTTTAATTACTTCAATTGGAGAGAAACTCCATGTTACTTTTTTGAGTCCCTCTTGGAAGCTTTCTAAAAACTTAAACCCCTTGAGTGTCAGTGTAGGGATTGTGCTGCTGCTTTAGAAATGAAAGAATTGAAGTTGATAGTTGTGCTTAAAAACAGATGCATGCTTACTTCTGCCATCCAGTGTGTTCGTGTGAAGTCAGGTAAGAACAACTTTGAAGAAAAGGTAGATCTGAAAGACCTGGTGAGTTGTCTGAACACCAGGATTTACATGGATGGGTACATAGGGAACTGAGGATGTTAGCGTACTTGGTAGGGACTGCATAAGGATTATAAATGCTTGGACATATGCTAGTCTTGGGAGCAGGGATAAATGGTACTGCTAAAGGGGCTGCTCTTATCCAAGGAACTTGAGAATTTCCTGAGTGGCCCTCTGAACGTAGGGAAAAGGGATTATTAAAGAGGACACGCTGACTCACCAGAGATACTTTGAGAGACTACCAAACTAGCTTAACCCGGGTGGCTTCCCGTTCCTTTTTTTAATGCACGAAATTTTGTCTACTTAGTAGGTGTGAAATAATATTAAAACACTTCTTTGAACTGCTGTACATACTTATTACCCTAGAGGCCTCCTTACATGCTATTTGGGAACTCTGCCTAAGTTTGATCAGATTGCTCGTATTCTAGCAAGGTTTGCTTAATTTTTTTTTTTTCTTTCCTGAACATTGAATTTCAGAGTGGCTTTGATAGAAGATGTCAACCGTATGTCGCCCAATGCCTTGGCCATTGTTTTTGCTCCGTGCCTCTTGCGTTGTCCTGATACCTCTGACCCTTTAACCAGCATGAAGGATGTTTCAAAAACAACCATGTAAGTTTTAGCAGTCTGCTGCAAAGTAGTTCTTTGAAATACGATGGAAGGCTAGTGCTACTGCCTGTGTTTTTTACAAGCTTATTCATATCAAGCTGAGAAACTGAGGGTTAAGAGTTGCTAAATTCTGGCTCTCCCAGTGCTGCCAATTTACATGCCCTTCTCTGACTCCTTCCACCTGTCTCAAGTTTACAAAGCATAAAGTAGGATGACTTATAAGTATTAAATATCAGGTTTGTATTTTACATCAAGATAATTTGGGGGAGGGATTGTACACTAATCATATATGTTTTGCTGAGATACAAGCCATAATAAACAGTAGGATATAGAATTAAACTGTCTCCTGCCTACTTGGAAACTCCTGATAATTTTCTCCTACGTTGTTCCTTGAATTGAAGAAGGTTCTGTCCTTGATCCTCTTTGTTCTCCTCACCCTCCAGCAGCTCTGGCTCCCTGAATGCCCCTCGCCATCCTCACTGCACGGCTGGCCTTGCATCTGCCTCCAGTGAAAACAGTTTGAAAAACGACAGCTTTTTGTAACTTCTAACTCACCCATGGGGCCATAGAGGTGGAAAAGGGCGGTTGCAGGCTCGTTCTGTGTCTACCAGTCTGTGCCAGCCTGGGGAAGACAGGTAGAAGAAGCAGAAGCAGTTAGCAGCCATGCTAATGTCTGTTTGCTTACCACCGTTGTGTACAGTCAGCATGAGAGGCTCAGGTTATCCCAGGAAGAAGATGTGCCATTACCTTCAACAGTCCGTCCTGTTTTACTTGCATGCCGTGTGTGTGTGTCAGTGTCAAACATCCCCAAGCCAGGAGTCATCCCGCCATAGTTGTCCCCAGAGCTTTTATAGTATGAGGCTGCTCAATAACCTCTTCCCTTTTGTCCAGGTGTGTAGAGATGCTCATAAAGGAACAGATAAGGAAGTACAAGATAAAAATGGATGAAATAAATCAGCTGGAAGCAGCAGAGAGCATTGCTTTTCGACGACTCTCATTGCTTCGGCAGAATACGGTAAGTGTTGAAATAAACCACAGAACCACACCATCCAGCAGAAAGCATCCCACCAGTTTCTTTGGAAGGGACGTGCTACTTATTTATCCTGTCCATCCCATTCAGTAAGTCAAAGATCAATTGCAAGATAAGACAAAAAGGGATTTGGACTTGCCCAAAGCTGTAGGTGGGAGCTAAATATACAGCTGCACTGGAGTCTGTTTGATACATGAAGGGCGCAGGGGTGGGGATCCGCTCTTGTAGCGGTCAAAATCTATTCCCGTGTAATTCAATCAGTAGAACTAAGATTGCTGAGCCTCTTACGTGGTAAAAGAGTTCCTTCACTCCAGAGATGGATGGTGGACAAAAATATGCTGCGTTCTATTAGGGCAAATACACTGTCTTTTGTTTTTGTTGTACTGATTAAAACAAACCCAACTCTGATCAGAAGCTGCATATAGTGAATTTGGTCTTCATCTCTCTCTAGCTCTGGCCTGTAAAACTTGGGTTTTCTTCCCCTTATGAGGGGATGCTGGTATGTATACTGCCTGTGTTAACAGTGCATGGGTTTTTACTTATGGTACTGTTGCATGACTAAAATACTACATCTGTTGTAACGTGGTTTTAAATACTCTCGAACAATCGAGACTGCATGTGTCGGTGCAACTTTCTCCCCAGACTGCATGCAGTGCTGCTGACCTGTTCTGTCTCTGGTATTTTATAGACATTCTGAACGTACCTTGTATTGGATGTTATAATATTACTTACAGGTGACTACTAAAACTAAGCTGAGGCTGGCAAATCAAATTACTATGCTTCAAAAAAGGTAACAAAACCCCAGAAATCAGGTGAATAGAAAAATTTCTATTACCTTTTGAAACATTTGTATGGATAACTAACAGCTCTTCATCAATTCCATCAGCCCTTCATTTGGCCTACTGATTTGTCTTCCACCTTGCACCTACCTAGTAGACCGTCAAGACGTGTGTAGCTTCTTATGACTGAGAAGTGTTATGCATAAATTTGTCTTGCAGAGTAAAAGCTCACAGGTCAAAGGAAACGACAGTGGCAACTCAGAACTGGACTCACTGCATGAAGAAGAGGAAGTTTCTGAAGCTGATAACCGGGAAAAAGAGATTCTCATTGATCGCATACAGTCAATAAAAGAAGAAAAGTAAGTCACAGCTTTGAAAACCCCTTATCTCTGTAGGCCATGCTCTTTGCAGTTGGAGGTAATACAGATCGTAAAGCAGTATACTTTTTGTCCGGAATGATCTAGTTAATTATGTTCTGTAGGCCTTAATGAAGGTGAAAAGGAAAATGCAGAGGACTAGCTGAGAGAAAATAACATGAGAATTAATATTTAATGACTACATGCAGGAAGGTTTACCTCTGAATACAAGCTGCATAAAGTTGCTCGTAGCGGAGACATTGTCTTTCTAGAGTGCTACAATCTCTGTTTTGATGTAGGGAGGATATAACTTACCGGTTACCTGAGCTTGATCAGCGAGGCTCTGATGAGGAAAACGTAGACTCTGAGACCTCAGCCAGCACAGAGAGCCTGCTTGAAGATAGAACGGGACGGGTGGATACCGAAGGTCAGTATTAAGGTAGTGTGTGTTCTTTTTATTCTACATCTTTCACTGCATACAGCCAGGTGACCAGATATTATCTGGTCACAGTTGCTTGTATCAAGTTACGTTTTTATGCATGCTTTCAGTATCTAAGTATCTTGTTTCTTTAAAGCAATTATTGGATTACACTGCCGTGCTCAGAGCTCCAGCGTGCCTGCCAAAGACATTTGCAACGTGCCTTCTCTTTTGCAAACCTCTTCAAATCCTTCCTCTGCATCCCTGGCTTCAAGACACAGATTATCTTTAACACTGTCCAAGATTAAAGTGCCCCGTCGAACTCCAGTGATGCCAACAGCAAATATAAAACTTCCTCCTGGGATTTTCAAATGTACAGAATCCCAGGGCAAGATTTCAGCTAATGAAGAGTCTCAAATAATGGTGAGACGAAGGGAGCAGCCAGCGAGGCGAACTGATAAAATCCACTCTGTATACATTGCACAAGGGTCTGCAATGGCCCACGCTCAGGAACTCTTGGATGAATACGAACCCACAGCAAAAGTAAAACGGAGGTTTTCGGACCCTTACTCTCACATTCCCTGTATAGAGAAGTGAAATACTTAAGCTGTCTGGACTTTTTTTGAAGTTGACTGCAGCTTTGGCTTTAACCCTTTGAAGGCTGTGAACTTGTTCATGTTCTTTTAATGCTGGCAAGGCAGCCGGGAAATGTACAGTACTGTAAGGGTTAAGCAAGGTTGTTAAAACAAATATTCTTCACTTTAATTTAAAACCCTGCAAAGAAAGTAGAACATAAAACGTAAAATGCATGGGTTGAGTGTACGGGAAGAAAAAAAGTCCCATGATTCTGCTGCCGTGCCTTTTTCCATTTGCCTTACCATGGACTCTAATAGGACCAATAGTGAGTTTGGGTCAGTGTGTGTTGCCTGAATTTTTTTACGGTTTTATGACAACTTTGTGTGGTTTACAGAATTGTCAATGTTGTAATGGCCTTAACTAAGACGAAAATATATAAAAACGTTTATTAATATGTTGCACTTTTTAAAAATACATGTGTTAGTTTATCAATGTCTTGTCTAATGAACAATTTCTTCCGAAGGAAGCCTTCAATCGGAATCGTGTATCTTTGTCAGTACTTCATAAAGCGTTGGGAAAGCTCTCCACTCAGAGGAAGCACTAATGGCAAGTCCGGGGCATCACCTTGGAGCATTTTGGGGCTCTCAGAGCAAACGTACAACCCAGCGCGGAGCTGTAGTGCTGGGTGCTTGCGCTGTGTGGAGCTGCCTCGTCCTCCTCACGCTTCACAGCTGTGCAGTGAAGCCCCCGAGGCCGAGGTGCGGTCATACATAAAACGTTTTGAAGCAGCAGGCTGTGCACCAGCCCTTCAGGGAATTCTGAAATCGTGGGTCTGTCAGCCCAGCTCCATGTTGAAGTGAGGGAAGAGCACAGCTCAGGCGCTCTCAGCCGCTGCCTCCGGGGCTCTGGCGATGCCGCCACAGCACTGCCACAGTGGCCCCGAGCAGCAGCCGCCTCCGTGGCCGTGCGTGGGATTTTTGGTTTTGTTTTTCGGGTGTTTTTTTAAATAAAACTGCGTTCGGCGCGGTGCACGGTAAAGCCTCGCCCGCCCTCCCAGCACTTCCCGCCCCTCCCTGCGCTCCGCCCCAAGATGGCGCCCGCCTCCCGGAAGTGACCCTGAGGCAGCTTCCGGTGCCACCGTCCGCCATGGCCGCGACGCGGCTGGAGCTGAACCTGATGCGGCTCCTGAGCCGGTGCGAGGCGCTGGCGGCGGAGCGGCGGGACCCCGAGGAGTGGCGGCTGGAGAAGGTGAGGCGCGGCCCGGCCTGTCCCGGGGACGGCTCTCCGCGGGGGAAGGCCGGCCGGGAAAAGCGCGCGGCGCGGGAGCCTCCTGCCCCCCTGTCCCCGCCACAGCGCGGTTCGGCTCCTGGAAATAAACGGCGGCACTGAGTGCTGTGGGGTGTTAAAACGCCAACCTCGCTCTCAGCCGTGCAGCGGCCTCTGCCAGACAGAATATTTCTCCTTAATGCTGTCGCTTAAAGGCTTTTTTCTCCTCAGTACGTGGCCGCTCTTGAAGACATGCTGCGAGAGCTGAAGAAGCAGTCCAGGTGAGTCGCTCTGTGAAATTCTGGGGCAGGCGGCTGTCTTTTGCTGGGTTTTGCTGGTTTGCTGACCCGCAGGGTCAGCCTTGGCCCATGCCCCTCGGCATGCTGTGCCCGAGCTGCTGGTGCCTTGGAAAAGGTGATTTGCAGGGGGTTGCGAGCATGTTCCTAGCCTTGAGGCTACTTCTGTTAGACGATGCTTCTTTGAAGAACTGTATGTTTGGGGTTTTTTTATTTTACTTGGAAAGTTACCTGAACAATAGAAAATACTGATAACTTCTGGTTTTCATATGATTATTTTTCAATTCTAATAGCAAGCCAGCCCCAGAACTGCTGAATGAATATACTCGCAAAGTGGACTTCCTAAAGGGACTTTTAGAAGCTGAAAAATTGGTAAGATCTACTAGTTCAGCTTGAAAAGACTTAAAGTTCTCTACTTATATTCACCTTATTGCCTGGATCCTATGTTTGTCTTTATCTTATGTCTCAAAATAACACTTGTTAAAATCTTGCTAGGCAGCCCTTGTAAAAACATGAATAGATATATTGGATTTTCATATTTTGTTAAAAGGGGGTATTGTATGAAAACTGAAACATCTTTCCTCCTTTTCAAAACCAAAGTACATCTTGCCTACATCCTTCTTACTTTGATGTGAGATATGGGGGCAGGTACTGTCCTTTAGGCCTAACACCTCTTTTGGATGGTACCACATGCATCAGGAGAGCTATGAAACGCCAATAAGCTGTACCGCAATTAGTGCGGGTACAGTCAGTGCCATTGTTCAGACTGACTTCCCTGTTCTGTGGGAAGCAGCTGTGGAAGTGCTCCCTGCATCCTTGTTGGTCGCACATCCAGGTGGTCTCACACTGCAGAATGTGATTTTCATGATTTTTCTTTGCTTCTTCCTATTCGCAGTCTTCATCAACTGAAAAGGCCCTAGCAAATCAGTTCTTGGCCCCTGGACGTACCCCTACAACAACCAAAGAGAGAACCCCAGCTACTAAAACAGTTCATCTGCAGACAAAGGCTCGCTGCACAGGCAAGATGAGGAGTGAGCTGCTTGGTACAGTATGTTTTGGTGCTGCTGCTTCTTTACTGCTGGTTTATAGATCGTCTTTTGTTGCATTGAGCTGCCTTTGGTGGCTGTGCCTCAGATGTGTCCCAGGCTGGGTGGGAAGTCATCTTTTTCTGGTTTGGATAGTTTAAATACTGGACACGGACACTATGCTAGGCCTGGAGGACTGTCTTTTATCACTGGCCCTTTGTAATCTTCTGTTTTGTTTCTCTTTCTGCCTCCCAGGATCCCTTGGCTATCGATGGTAAGTTTAATCTGTTGTTTTCTCTAACTTTAGTTAAACTGAGTCTTACAGGGAGAGAAAGAGGAAGGTCAGGTATTAGAGATTGGCCGAAATGTACTTTTAATTTAGTGGCTCACTTCTTTTCAAGATGGCAGATTTAAGAAACAAACAAAACCAAAACCCCTAACAGATGAAAGCCTAAGTGTTGTTATTACTATGGTAGCAGGGACTTGCAAGAACCTATTTTTCTAAAATTCGTACAGGAACAGACATTCTAATTATAGAATTAGCGAGGACAATTTACTTTTATTGTTGCTCCTGTGCGCTTCTGCTCTGAGCAAGTCATGTGATTTTAGGCACTTAGGCGTTGTTCAATTCCTCTTAAATATATGGCCATGTTATTCATAGAAGGAACTGGTAGGAATTAATTTGTGGTTTCTATAGCTACTGTTGCAGTGGCTGGAGCTAGGCCAATCTAACGTGTCCTGAAAGAGAACACCAAGACACACGGGCTTAAACTGTGCCCTCAGGGATATGAGTCATCTGTTTTTTCTCTCCACCATACATTTTGATGTTAATGTGTTGTCTTTTCCCTGTGGAAAGCACGTAGGCATTTGAAATCCATTTTCCCTGGGCTAGAGGACCAAGTAGGATTTGGACACCTGAAAATCCCTTACAGAAAATTTGTTTCTTCAGCCTATGATTGCATGGGAATTTATAATATGCTAAAATGCAAATTTAACTCTTTTTCCAGATTCTGAGGAGTTAAACATAAGGAAGCGGAAGTAAGTGAAAATTTCTCATTGTGATGCTCAGTGTTTTGGGAACTGCTTTCCCAGTGACCTTTAAATCACAGCTGTACTTCCATTTGGGTGAAGTGCCTGCTGGCAGAAACCTAAATATAATGACTTCAGCTGATTTAACTGTTCTTACAGTCTTGTCAGAGTTGCAGAGTCTGGGGAGACCTTGGGAGATCAACCCACAGGGAAGTACAAACCCCAACTTTTCTTTTCCTTATCCTCTTGCAGAGGCCTTGCATCTGATGAGAAGCAGTCAGCAGTCGAGCTGGATGCTGTGTTACAGCACCATCAGGATATGCAGGAGAAGTTAGCTGAAGAAATGCTAAGTTTGGCTCGCAGTCTCAAAAACAACACTCTGGCTGCGCAGAACGTGATAAAACAAGATAACCAGGTAGCGCATGTTAAAGTGCTAACCTCTCAATTTTGCAACCCAAAAGGTTAAAGTGCTAATATGTTAAATACTGCACCTATAACGTGATTCCAGGTGAGATTAGAGTGGGGAGACTTGGAGGCAATACCTGTCTGCTTCTGTAGTGCAATTGAACCTTTCCTCTGTTGGAAGAAATAGTGGTCAGAACGTTCAAATCCGAGCTTGAAACCATTTGTTCTCTTTGCTCCCCAGACACTATCGCATTCTCTCAGGATGGCAGACCAGAACTTCGAGAAGCTCAAGGATGAATCTGACCGCCTTGAACAGCATGCAAAGAAATCGGTCAACTGGCTATTATGGATAATGTTAATTGTAGTTTGTTTTATATTCATCAGCATGATTCTCTTTATCAGGATTTTCCCCAAACTAAAATGATTTTTTTTTTTTTTTTAATTTAAAACTGCCAGAAGTGCAGTTGGAAAGCTCAGCTGGTATGATAACTGTCAGCAATCAATGTCTTTGCCACCTATCGTGTCCTCAAAGAGGCTCTCCAAGGCCTACCCTTGCATCCCTTCCATGTGCAATCACTGGGTTCAGTGAAGGGTTTCATGGGGAAGGCTTTCTACACTTGGATACTTGGTTGCTTTTTTTAATTAGTGAATATTGTTGCCTATTGAGGGGAGAACTGGGATAAAGATGGCCATTTGCGCTGAGCTGCTAACAAGTTCCTTCGTGGATAGATACAGCCCTGGTTTTAATGTGGCTGTGGCAAATGTTCCAACTCCTGAAAGGCATTTACTCAATACGAATATAAGTAACAGTTGAAGTCTTAACAATTTTTCCTGTCTTTACAGCTTTACTGTACTGCAGTAGGACCTCGCTGCCAACAGGATATTTAATTACAAAGTTATGTACACACACAGCTGTAGGGTGTAGGAAGAGAATGCTGCCGTTGAGGTGCTTGCCTGTCTCAGATTCAGAGAGTATCAACAGGTAAAACTATTCTCAGGCTCACCTTTTTCCCAGATGGGTATTTGGGACCTTGGACTTTGCAATCTTCTTCAGTTTAGACTTACTAGAGAAGGGCTGAAGTTGCTTGCTGTTGCAATGTTTGCTTCCCTTTTTGTATGCGCAAATGTTCTCACTTACTCATTGTCTGTTATGTTGATGCTGTTGCATCAAGAAAGCACTGTGACCCTGGCATGGTGGAATTGTGCACACAGTACTCTCCGTGTGGTATAGACCTCACCTGTACAAACATTTTTGCACTCTAAGATGAGGGCAAAGGAAGCTGGTGTAAATTATTAAATAATAATTTAAAAAATTCAGCATTTACCTTTTGAGACAAGTTATTCTAGTCAAGAGCGTTTGTGTCAAACTTGTATTCTTAAGAGGTCACTACAATAAAGCAGAGATGAAATGAATGAATATTTTTAAACCACTGCTACTGCTAGAAAAGTTTAGAGTCTGCAGTACAGCAAGGTTTGTTGTGACAATGTTAAGAGCCATTTTTAAGTGCTTGTGATAAGCTAAAGCAAACCATTCTGCATCTGTGCGGTTGTTTCTGGAGTGCTGGTGTTCAGGCGTGTTCAGTTTGAGTTGAGGAGGCGAGGAGCAGCAGGTGACCCCCCAGTGTTCTTTTGCCGTTCCTGTTGCTGGTCTGGACCACTAGATGGGGCCTGCCTGATCGCCACAGCAGCCCTGGCTGAGAGGAAGGTGGGGGGAAGAGCCGTTTGTCAGAACAATTGAGTTCTTATGAAAATCTGACTGCAGCTTTGAACGCATCCCAGAGTAGCAGGCTCTGTTTCAGAATTGTTCTTTGTTCTTTACAAAAACAGCTGTGTTAATGAAGACAGTTAACATTTTTTACATAAAGTATTTTTGTTCATTTAACAGGATGTTTGCAACTTAGTATGCCATTCGCTTATGGATTATCAAATGAGTGATTATACTAGGAAGTACAGCTGCTTCTTCTAGCTACTCCTCTATGCGATATGCTCATTCTGTTCGAGCAAACTTGTTACTTACCTTGAACTTTATAGAAATTTATAGTGGTAGCAATCCATTTATGGACATTTCTACTTTTCCCAGAAGTTCTTCAACTGTAATGTTTGACATTCCGCTGTTGCTTCATTAGTGAATGCTGTGTCACCAAATTATTTTTTAATTCTAATTGTTTACTACTTTCCCTGCAGGCGTTTCAGTGCTGAGCTCTTCTCTTAGAGCAGAGGCTGAATGTAGCGCTGGAATGTTTTTTGTGTGTGAGATACTGGAATGATACAACATTAATGTTTCATTGTCTATAACATTTTCCTCTTTATTACTTGAAATAAATTTTTTTTCCAGCTTGCAAAAGACTTGGTGCATCATTGCAGACAAGTTTTTAAAGCTGAATTTTGCTATCAGCCATGTGTTGGCTATAACTTTTTGGCACTTATAAATTAGAAGTTCAATTGGAAAGACCTGGAAGGGAGCTACTAGTGATAGCTTGCCCCCAAGAAAATATCCACCCCTCCAAGTCAACAGCAATCCCTTTACAAAGAAGCCAGCTAGGAAATCAGTTCAGAAACACGTTCAGAAACTTTTGACTGTTGACATTTCATGGGTGTTTGTTATTTCGAAGGATAAACTGCCAGAACTGAGATTGAATCCTGTAACTACTAACACCTTTTGTGATATCTCGCGTGACCATTGAGCATAGTGCCTCCAGCGCTGCACTGAGCTTCTGGTTACCTCTGGCCCGGTGGAAGAATGTTACCTTCTGCCCTGGCAAACCAAATGGATGAATTCCCTCGGTGGCCAGCAGTCTCCCTGCACACAATGGCTGTTTTGTCAGTTGGTGGTTGCAGTCTTTGCTTTTCTTGAGTTCATTTAGTAATTACAGTCATTCAAAAACACTTTGAAGATCGGTGCCAGTAGTATTTAGAATAAACAATCACTCAAGGCTTTGTGAGATTTCGTAGATGGAGTGACAGGTCTTATTTTTGACTAACGTATGGGTGGTGGTGGTTGTACGATCTGCTACCTTGGCCCTCAGCTCCATTTCATAGCATGGGGCTCTGATGTGCTGCTCTCTACAGAATAATGTTATATATAGAAATAGCTTTCTGTGAGAGTTGCAAACATTGTGAAGTGAGAATTGCTTAACTTTCCCAAAAGCTTGGGAAATCCAGATGGAGAGATGTTTATCAGGCATAGGGCTGGGCCTTGGTTGGCTTCTTGGCAGACTACCTACTTTCAGACAGCAAGTAAAAAAAAAAAAATAAAAAAATCTTTTGGAGACACGGGTCACGTCAGGCCGGTGAATGCACCGTTTCCGAGCCTGGCAGCAACAGTAACTCTGGGTCAGTCTAAGCTTTTCTGGCAAATGTGCTCGGTGACAGACTCCTTATAATACTTAATGTTTAAGCTGTGTCCTCAATCACAGCTAGATCTGATGTTTTGGAAGGATTTTTACAGTAGATAGGCTGTCAGTAAGCACACAAGAATGGCAGGAGCAGAACACTGTATACAATGGCTCCTGTGGCTGGGTAATCTCAACTTGTTTTGGGCGTACGTTCCCCGGGCTTTACTTTACAAAGCCTCTGTGTATCAGACTTTATAAGCTGTGAGCAGCTTTCCAAAACAGGCAGCTATTTTGCCAAAAGGGGTTATCTTGTAAAAGGGTGAAAACGAAGGAGTGGACAGACCAGGGTTCTGCTCCTGGCTGTTCACCTTGTGATACCGGGCAAGGCACCTCCATTCTCATTGTCTCTGCTGCAAACCTGACATGAAACCTGAGAATCAAACTCTTATGATTAATAGTTACAGGCATGAAAAAAATTTTAACCATGATAACATAGCAGATAGGAGCAGAAAATAATAATCAAATGACTTGGTCTACAGCAGAGTGCTGATGCCATTGCGGAGTCGCACAGCCCAGCGCAGGGCTGGCTGGTAGCTCTTGTCCTGATCTGCCACATTGCTGAGGCTTGGTGTGCGCTCTCCGTGTGTTCCCGCTGAACAAGAGTGACATTAAAACCCGACTTAGCTAAATCAATACCACCTGTCACATGACACCGCCGTGACATTTCTGGCATGAGCGCTACCTCCTAATAGGAGATGGAAGTGGGAAGCAGCAGCAGCTAGTGAATAATGGATTAGATACGCCTGATTTGTAACATTTACAAAGAAAGGGCGTGTCTCCTAGCTACAGAACAAAGTGGTTATCAAAACGGGAACGAGAAGTTCTGTGTTGTCACAAAATGTGAGATAAAGCAGCGTGGAGCATGCAGTTACGGTTTGCTGAACTCCCCTGTGCTGCCCAGAGGGCTGTCCCTCCAAGTTTGACTCTGGATCACCAAAAACATGCATTAGCGTAAAGAAAGGAAAAAAGAGACAAAGAAAGGGGGGGTAGAGGTGGTGAGCTGTAGATTAGAACTGGTGTAGCCAGTTGGTCGCCTGGAGCACGGCGTGCCCATACTATGTGTTAGAGAGTGACGCTGCTGCAGCCGCTAACTCACACGTGGCTGCTGGTAGGGAACAGCATGCCTGGCAGCAGCGGAGTAGGTTGTGCAAACTCAGTGTGGGGTTGGCTTAGGTGTACTGTGAGAAGCTGTAGGAAAGAATGGTGGCTGAGGAGGCTGGAGGGGACTGAAGGCCAGATATAGATCTGTCTGGCTGTTTCGCAGCTGGGCCCCGCGTGCTAGACACGGGTGGGGAATGCTGACTGTCGTGTGGTTCTTGTAGCAATGAAGAAAAATCTAGGTTCTTTCGAGTTGAAAAGTTTGATGCTGAATTAGAACAAAAATGTTCTGACAAGGAATGGAAAGTAAGTCCGATATTGTGTCTGCCTCTCTGACATCCAAAAATCAAACTGAGCAAAACCAGAAATGGGACAAAAAAAGATAAAACGAGGCAGCGCTGCACTAAGCCATGGAGAGCTGTGATTTCCTTTGCATCTTTCATCTCCAGTTTCTTTGAACCACATGTGGCAGAGAGATGCCCTCTGCCATTTTTACCTTGGGCAAAGGTTATATTGGTAATGTAACAATAGAATTCTCCAGAAGGATCTGACAGTGTTTCCTGTTTCAACAGTAAAAAAACTGGGACTTCTGTCCTTAGCACGTAAAGTGACCGGATCTTCATCCTCTGAGCTTTCTCCCATCGAGAAGAGAGCAGTCACTTATCGGATTTGGTGTGGACGGAAGGAAGGGTAAGAAAGGAACTTTGTCAATCTGTGACGTGAAATATTTTATATTAAGAGATTTGGCAAATGGTTCTGTGTGACTCCAAACAGGATGAGATAAATTTTCCAAGGTCAGCTTGGCTTTAGGTCTAGTCACTGAGAAGTCAATTCTGTAACCTTTACAGCAACATCCTGCCAATGATGCAGAGACTTAGCTATTGTTGGCTTCGACAGCAACTCTTCTGCATCTTCAAAGGACAGGAGGCTGAATAATGTGTACACTGCATGGTGAGAAACTTGTGAGCAGGAAAGTATGTTTGACAAATCAATAAAAATAGAGCAACCTGAGCAATGGGTAACTGTTCACCCAGGCAGTTGCAACCTGTTGTTAAGGAAAGGCCATACTGAATGGTGGATGAAGCAGAAAGTGAGAATTCTGACTCTCAGCTCAGCCCTCTGGTTTGCTGTGTGGCTTTGGCTCACTGAACTGGCTTTGTTCTTAAAACAGAATTACTACTGATGTACCTTCTTGGTGAGTCAACTGCTCTAAAGCTCCTTTTGGGCGCAAAGGTTTGTGTGCCTTGAATGTTCCCGGACTGATTAATTATCATGGAACTTTGCTTTTGTATGGCTAAAAAAAAAAACAACCCCAAATCCACCCAAACACAGACCTCTGCATCTGTGTTTGGTTCCAGTGTCTATTTCATGAGAGAAAGATATATTTCACTTTCAAGACACAAAGCTTGCGGCAAGCGCCATATCTCGGTGATGGGGAAGCCAAGCTGTGTTCTCTCTCCACATGCAGTTGTGTCACTACAAGGATGTGACTGCGCTCCAAGGGCAGCGTGCAAACGCTGTCGAGTTCAGCGCACGGCACTGCCGCAGGCAGCAGGCCCTGGAGATGAGACTTTGAAGAACTGTATTCTTGGTGCCTAAACAGCTCGGTCTGTCTTAGCTTTGTTAACTTGAGCAGGGGAAAGCTAAATGAAAATGGTAATAAAACTGGCAGTTTCAGCCCTTTCAGAAGGTAGGGAGTAACGTCAAGCTGCTTTACAAAGTCATCTGTACTCGTTCGTGCAAAGGTGGTTCCTCCTCTAGGGATGTTGCTGCTGGGGTGGGCTTCCAAGGACTTCAGTTCCTGGCAGCGTTGTTCTGGAGGAGCTGGGACCTGCTTAGGAAGTTGGGACACTTAGGGTGGATTCAAATGGAGGCATTTGTAGGGCAGAGCAGTATGACTCCGTGTGTCCAGTCTCACAGAAAAGGAAGCTTGGGACATGGCTCCAGAAAGATTTTTCAGCCTGTGTGGGCTACAATGGATCAGCGCATGGAGAATGCAAAAAATGAGGGCAAGGTTTGGGCCCCAGTTTTTTTTTTTTGGTGACAATATATGTCAAAGTCCTTCTCCAGGACTCGAAGCCCTGCCAGGTGTGCCATGTAAAAGGAACATAATCTGAAACAGCTTTGGACATGATAACAACATGGCCCTAGACTATTTTAACCTTTATGTTTCTGTAGATTTACATTAATGAGTGAAGGATAAGGGCCTGCATTTTCTCCCCCCCCACAGTGAAGGCCGTTGGGTGGAGGGCACTGACCCTACAGACATTGTGCACCTTTTATAAGGAGGCACTAGACATACAGCTTTAAATTGCTGTTTCTCTGGCTTTTTTGTACCCTTTTAGTCTGTCCCATGATTCTTAGCAGCTGTGAAGTGACTGCACAGCAAAGATAAATCCATGGGACAGCTCTTTTTTGGGATTTCAACAGGAACAAGGCTTTTGATGGGGGCTGTAAATTTACTGCGTTATCTTGTGATGTACTGCTTTCATACTGTATAGTACACAGCGCTTTTACTGTGTATTACCGCAGCTGAAATGCCAAAGATGACAAAAACCGAAGTGTGTTTTCCTGAAAACACCACAGTGGGGGACCACCATTTGGGATCCAGCTCTGAAAGTACAATACAAATTTTGTCACACGAATTTTCTAAATAGTTCAAAAAGCAGAAGATCACTGCCTTCCAAATGCACTACGGATTCTGTAGACACAAATAGTAACCTGGCTGATACTTTCTGTATATCTTTATAAATTTTGTCTTACGAAGAATATCCTTTACCTGCTGCAAGTGTACACTGTTCATGTATGTAATAATAGATCATTTTCTGCATCAAAGAGAAAAAATGTTAAAGGTCAGAAAAGAGAATATTATTTCAAAGTTCCATACTCATTTTCCTTGTCTTCCCTGGCAGTTGTTACTCAAGAGATTCATTTAAGTAAGCAAGTGACCAAAACAAAAAAAGAAGTATTTGTGGGGTCAAATAGGTGGATACCCTCTATTTCTTGAAATTTATTTTATTTTGTTAGGAGGGTTTATTTATTTGCTGGATTTATTTTGTTAGGAGGGTTCAGAAATGAACCCCAAAAGTTTGTAAGTGTCACTGTTCAGAGCAGACATCACTGCTTAGTTATACGTTATTTTAACTAAACCATGAAACATCTGTGGAGGGGAGAAAGAAATGTGAATGTTGTTGAAGAAAGGAGTCGTATTTAATATATCAAAGTAGTGATTTTAGTGGAGTTTCTTGAATCAGAAATTAGAGAAGAGCCTGCAGTGCAGCTATTGGAAAAAAACTGAGTAAGCAGGTGCTGGCTTAGTTTCTTAGCGCCCACATTGCTCCTGTTGGTTTATCTGATGGCAAAGCTAGTGTACTGTAGCAGGATGAATATGTAGCAGTGAGTGTATGGGAAAGATGCTGGAAAGATTGCACCCTGATGTTCTTAATCAGTAATTAGAAACTAAAAATAGTATTTTAGGGAAAGATAATAAATCTGTAGCCTTTAATCCTCCTGTGCCAATCTGTAAGCTGATATCATTATTACATGAAAGGCAATAAGAACATAAGTGAGTAAGCAAAAGTAGGGTGCTATTACAGTCACATTAAAAATTCCACATGGCTCAAGCTGCCTAGATGATGTTTGGCTCTATCTGTTCTATGCAAAGTCATAAAGCAGGTTAATTTGCGAGCAGACAACACGTAGTTTTGTTTATTTCCATTCCTTGCCTGTCCTTACTTCCTGAAGGATTCTGAAATGAGTTAGGTTCTGAGTCTCTTCCGCACTCGTGAGTTGTAAGTAGTAGCGTACATTTGAGAAAATGGCAGCAGGGACAGATATGTGGGGGGAAATCTGTTCCCACGATGGCAGTTCTGACGCACCGACAGGCTGAATCAACAGCCGATGCGCTGCGCAGACACGCATCTTCTCGTGCTGTAATAATCACAGAGAAAGCATCCCCACGTAAGCAGGGCCTTTCATCTAAGCATTTAAATGGTTTGCAAATGCTGAGACATCGTTATTGTTACACAGGTACCATCACAGCTAATGCTGCTCACGCTCAGGTGATGTAGTAGAATCGGGCCATCGACCTTACCCCATCCAACTGGGAAACCTCAAAGAATGTCAAAGAGTGAACCGTACCAAAACAGATGTGATTTCATAGACCAGTCCTCCCATTCACAACTGGGTAATGTCCCTGTGATGACTGCAGCAATTCTTGAAATGGAAAAGTAACACAAAGTATTTAAAATAGTGCAAACTCCCTTAATGCAATTCAGTGTCTGGAAAAAGGAGGCAATGCGAAGTGACCTGCTGGTAACCGCGGGCCTGCCTAGTGGCCTGTTGTGCAAGAAATGTAACACAAAAGTGAGAACTGATGTAAGCCAAAGATGGCGGGGGAAAGATTTGACAGAGGAATGTCTATTTACCAAGTATTTTTGAATTAAAAAAGCTTTCTTCCAGCAGTTTATAACCAAGTATCTTGCAGAAATGGGTGAAAGCAAGTGCCAGATAAAATTACTGGAAGTTGCCAGGAAACGTACTGTCGTGGCTTAGCACGACTACGATGCAGAGATGATTAAAAAAGGAGAAAAAGGCATCAAATGCTGAATCCCGCTGGAAAAAGAGAACCAGAAATTTGAAATGGCTCTTTGATAGTGAAAATGGCACCGTTCAGTAGGCAGTACCCTCTCTCCAAACTCCAAGTAGCGAGTCTCTAGGGCAATTCATCCTCTCCAAATGCTCTCCTGAGAGGAGGAGTGACTCGGTCACAGCTGGGGAAGGAGCCCTGCTCTCACGCTGGGCTTTAGGCCATGGGGAACAGCAAGCTGCCCCGTCCCCACCTCTGGGCACAGCTAGAATAGAATCATAGAATCATTTAGGTTGGAAAAGACCCTTCAGATCATTGAGTCCAACCGTTAACCGCCAAGGCCACCACTAAACCATGTCCCTAAGCACCACATCTCCCTGGCTTTTAAATACCCCCAGGGATGGGGACTCAGCCTCTTCCCTGGGCAGCCTGTGCCAGTGCTGACCACTCTTTCAGCAAAGAAGTTTTTCCTAATATCCAACCTAACCCTGCCCTGGCGCAGCTTGAGGCCATTTCCTCTCGTCCTGTCACTTGTTACTGGGGTGAAGAGACCGACCCCCACCTCACTACAGCCTCCTTTCAGGCAGTTGTAGAGAGCAATAAGGTCTCCTGCTGCAGAACTCCTCAGCTTTACTCTCTCAAAGCTACCGAGGCCAAAAAACCCCCCCGGGGCAGCTCCCCCTCCACCACCTGCACCTCCAGCGGGCTTACAGCAGGCCAAAGCCGGCAGGAACCACCCCGGCCTTCCCCCGCCGCTCTCCTGCCCGCGCCCGGGGCCGGGGCCGTCCCCGGCAGGTGGATGCCGCCGCCGCCGCTCCTCCCCCGTCCCGTCCCGTCCCCTGCCCGGCTCCGCGCCGCCTCTTGCCGCCGCCCCGCTCCCAGCTGACGGGGGCAGCCCCTTGTTTACTGGCCGGGGAGGCAGCCGCCAGCCCGGCCTGCGCTGGAAGGGGCCGCCGGGGCCGGGGCCGACACCGAGGGGCAGGGAGGGGCCGGGCGCCCCGCTTCCTGGGCCGGCGGCCGGGCGCTATAAAGGGGGCCGCGGCGCCTCTGCGGGTCTCTTACCGACGATGCGAAGCCGGGCCCGGCCCCCGCGCCCGCCCCGCGGCCTCTGATTCGCCCCCGCCGGGACGCGCCGAGCTGCGGCGGCTCCGACGACGCGGGCATGGGACCGAGAGCGGCGGCGGCGGCGCTGGCCGTGGCCGTGGTGCTGGCGGCCTGCTGCGGCCGGAGCCGCGGGGAGAGTGAGTAGGGGCCGGGGGCGCGGCCTAGGCGGGCGGCGGGGCGCCGGCGCAGGTGGCGCGGCGGTGGCCCGGGAGGCGGCGGGCCGCGGCCCCGCGCCCTGAGGGGGCGAGGCGGGCGGCGCGGAGCGGAGCGGCCCGGCCCCGCCGCCTTTACCCTTTGTACCTGCTCGGGGCGAGGGGGCGGCGGCCGCCGCGCCAGGCCGCGCCGCGGGGCCGGCGGCTGGGTCGGGGCCTGCGGCGCGGGGGAGCGGGGCCCGCAGCCCTCCCGCGGGGAGCGCCTCGGGTCACCTTCATCCCCGGCTTCGGCGTTTTCCGCCCCAAACCGCGGTGGGGCAGAGCGGGCCGTGAGGGAGGGCCGAGATTGGAGCTGGGACGGTACCGGGGTGGGCTGCGGCTCCCCCCGGTCCGCCTGAGCGGTCACTCACCGGTGCCTCCCGACCCTCCGGGTTCCCTCGCTCGGCCGGGCCGGGGACCGGGGAGGGCACAGCCGGGGCCGGGGCCGCTCCCCCGGGGCTCGGCCTGGATGAGGTGCGAGGGAGGGCACGGCCCCCTCCCCGGCCCCGCTGCTGGGAAGGGGCCGAGCCCCAGCGCCCTGCCGCCGGTTTCAGAACCGGCTCCGGTTTCAGAAGGGTTTTGGCGTGGCGAGGCAGAGAGGTGGGAGGTTTGGTCTTTAACCACAGGAACAGTTTTAGGTAGTCTTTGAAATCCGCAGGTATTAAAGGGGGGTGAAGCTTGGAGGTAGGGATCGGTGTTTAAGCAGGGTCTTGTAAAATACAAGACGGGTGTGAGGATGTCGTATTGAAGGCAGCAAACTTGTTAAATCCCTGGCTGACGTGAGTTTAAGCCTTATGAGCTGTTTTGATGCATTACATTAAATAAACTAGCTTAGGAGATTCTTCTAGTTAGAGGTTTTAATTTTGGATGATGTTTACAGAAGGCTGTTTTAATAAAATGGAAGTATTTATTTAAAGAGAGGTAACTGGATACATAAATTGTCTGTCTCATAGGCAATCCCACAGTCTACCTGTTAGCTTTCCCATCAGAAAAGGCAACAGCAAAAGAATCGGTGCAAGCGCAGTCAATGCAATGATGGCTGTTTTTGAAATGTGTGCAATATTCAGGGAATAAAGCAGGATGTACCCTTAAGATGGCCTCTTTTTTCCAGCAATTGGAGAAGCTGTAGATTTCAAAAAATACCCAAATTTCTTCCTCATACATGTTTTTACATTAGAAGCCTTAAAATAGACCAGTGGTACAGTTTTAACCTGGGAGGGTAATTTCCAGCTGGCGAGCATGTACAAACCTGCCCGTTACCAATAGAGAAATGGAAAAGGTAGTGATATATAGCACTAATAATAAATACATGTACAGCTTTGGTCCAGCGGTTTCTAATTTGAAAACATTATTACTACTCTGCTGAAGCTTCTTATTTATTTATTTATTGAAATCATACTGTGTTTTTTGGGTTGCAAGTGTGTCACAAGTGATCTTAACTCCATAATCTTTGCTATATTACTACGTGGTAGGAAAATACGCTGTACGTTTCACGGATGGAGAAACAGGAGCGATGCACAAGATGTCAAAGCAAAGTCTGGGGCGGAATATTTTTATATCTTTCATGCCGTGCAAAGACTTTGTGAAGTATTTTGCAGGCAATTTGGACGACAAGGTCCCTAATTCAAAAGCTTTTCAGCCACTTTGATGTTTGACTCCATTTTCTGAGAACGATTAGATCACACAGCACTACAGTGCTGATGGAAAACAACACGCTAACGCGAAGGCCTGCATCAGCGTGGCTCGAAGGGTAAATGCACGTACAATAGTTGCATAAGCAAACAAGTTGTTCCCTGAGCAACGGAACTAATGAAGTCTGCTTTCTTGGAGATTTGTGTCCCGCTTTCTCTACAAACACGCCCCGTGATAACGCTGCTCTCCAGTGACAATATTCCCCCCGTCTCTGAGCCCAACCGTACGTTGTTTTTCTTGTGCCCCGCACCTTTCTCTTCCCTTTACTTCTTTTAGACGATGTCAGGTAAGAGGCTGGGGGAAAGCAGCGTACAGTATGTGTGCAGGGGGTTCAGTAGGCAAACCGGGTGGATGCTTTGAGTTCACGCTTAAAGCATCCTTTGGGTGGAAATGCTGAATTTTTCCCCCTTAACCCATCCCCAGTTTTCATGAGTCTTTTAGGAATGAGAACTCTCTTCCTCTTTTACATGTGACTGAAGTTAGTTGGTGAGTTCAGAAGTTACTGAGAGGAGTAGAAGCAAGGGTTAAGGAAAGGAGACCTGACCCGCGCATAAAATGAAGATACATATATCTTGTTTTGTGAAGAAAAACAGGTTTGTGTGGGTTTTTTTATCACTGTGTAAACTTAATGCAACTTCTTGAAATAAATCTCACGCGACTCGTGCACGTCAATTTGTTAGCTGTGGTATTTAGGGTGGGATTTACCTCACCTGGTTTTAGGCACCTACCAACTGAGCAACTTACTTTGGGCTCCTTTTGTGATTCGTAGGAAACTAATCAATACCGTCAGCAGAGTTTAGAGTACGCTTCTCCCCCTTCTAAACTCCACCTAAATTTGGGCGCTGCATGGGTACTCCATTGCCTACTGCTGACGGTGGGTGTTAGAAATCTAGCTGAGATCTCTCTACCTAAATCATCAGGTGGGACAAATTTGACTTTGTATTTCTGTAGTAATAGCCTTTTAAAATAATTTGCTTCTTAATTATTATCTCTGGCTCATACAGTCTTTTTTGTCCTTGTAAACTCATTCAGAAACTGGTCCCCGAACCCCAATTTCTGATGTTGAGAGACTTGGTCTAGAATGAAATTTTGCCCCTACGAGCGTAAAGTAGAAAGAGTAAGTGCAGCGGGGTAGGGCTGTATCAAAACTAGGCAACAACTGCATCTATCGGCTATCCCATTGTGCCCTCTTGCTATTTTAAAGAGAGGTAGTACACTAACTGTCTCTCTAAATAGTCTCTAAAAGCCATAAGTTTTCTGGAGGTCAATTTTGGGGTGACTGTCTTGCGGAATATAAATTATGTTGATATTGGCAACGTGTAAAACCTGTTCCTGCTCCCTTTGAAGTAACGAGGATCTTAAGGTCTGTTAGCATTGACTTCTGCCCGTTACCCTGAGCGATCTCCCCTGGTCCGGGATGCTGTCGCTTCACTACCTTTTATCTTTGCACGGGAAGCATAGCAGTACGAATCGTGTTTTTTGGTTTGATTTGAATGAGGAGAGCATAATGCTATAGCAAACCAGGCTTTCTAGGCCAGGCTGTGAGGTTATATATGCTTTTGGCATTAAAGAAAGTGACCTCCGTGACAGGTTGGCCCTTAATTCAGCAACACTCTCTTGAGTAGTGAAAGATAACAGGCATCTGAGATGTTATCTGAGGGGGCTGGAGGTTATGGACAGGCTCACTTTTGAGCCCGTATCTCAGTGTGCTTCATTGCTCAGATCTAAATGGCTGAGGGGGGAAATGGAAGTTTAAAAATATTTCACAATTAGGTATTTTTATGTTTATTATGCTATTGCTACAGCAGGCTAGAAGCTGTCTTACAGTCCCTTCTATTAACCTGTCGCTTAACAGGATGTTTTCCTGTCTCAGATAACTGCAGAGAAGCACCCGAAAGTCCTTTTTCCAGTTTCTTAACACCACTTCTAAAAGTCAGCCTTGCATAGAATTGCAAAGCTTTTGACTTGACCAAAGCCAGGGTAATTTTTCTTAAATAATTTGTTTATTCAGGTAGGCAGCGAACACTATAAAAATGCAGAATTAACTAATAGTCATTTTAAATGGTTTGTGATCTTTCTGTGCAATGCTACATTATCCTGGTCTTGGCTGTTAAAGAGCCAGAGCTCTGAAGCAGTGAATCATTAAGGTTCGGTATCCACGTAGTTTACTATAAACAAGGCTTCAGTTCCAGCTCGTCCCCTGTTAGACTCTGTCTGGAAAACGAACCTCTGACATCAGATCTAGTTTCTTCATTCAGTACTTTAAGGTTGTTACCAAACTAGTTTGTTCAAGAGGCTTGGCATCTTGGGATTTTTTTGTTTGTTTGTTTTTTAAAAAGCATGCCTTGCAACTTTTTTCTTGGGGGTCTGATGAAACATGTCTATAATGATGTTATTTTTAAGTTACTTTGAATAGCTTGGTAACTAGGGATGGAGGAGTGTTTCCTCTCTGGCAGTGTAATGCTGTGCTGCTGGACATGGAGCCCGTTTCTGCTGAAATGTAGGGATTTATGTTTAGTAGAGATTTTGCCAGTAGTTTGAACAGGAATAGCTCTGGGCCTACTACTGGAGAATCCATTTGAGATTTTTTCATTTTCCTGAAAGTTAATTTATGTGTTTTTTGAAACCAGGTTGCCTGTCTTATAACTGACTGCCCAACTTTGCTCTCCTTCTGGGATCAAACCTGCCTAGCCTTCATACTGAACTGTTGATTAATTCCCCTGTCCCTGCAGAAGAAAGACTATCGAGAGAAGCTGTGGAAAAACACTTATTACTTTGCTTAAAACTGCTTCTTGTTGTCTTGGTAACAATAAATTTATGGGGTGACTTAAGCAGCTACTGCATGAACAGAAGATACAAACTGCTGAACAGAATTCAAAAGCATTAAAAGATCGAGAACCCTCCAACAAAAAAGCGTATTTTGTTTCAGATATTCTTAACTCCTTATTATTCCCCTTGATCCTTGAGGTGGTAAAAAAAAGGAGCTCAGATACCATGGTGGTATTTATCACTTTAAACTGATAGAACATGAAAAATAGTTCTTAAGTGTCATTTTCTCTAAATGTGGAAAAAATCTGTATAAACCCTTTTAACCTTTGTAGATGTACAATTATATTAGCCTTTTATTCGATTGTTCATTTCAGAAGCAAATCTCTAATCTGTTTTAAATTCCTCCTAAGTTTCTATAGACCGGGCTAAGATCAGTGTTTGACGTTGCCTTCCGTCAAAAGGACTTGTGCAGAAGCCCCCAGCATTGGCACGCCTTGAGCACAGCAGCCAGCGTGCCGGTTTATTGCGTTGCTGTCGCTCAGCTTTGAAAGCAGCAGAGTTTGAATAACTCGGGTCACATCCTGGTTTGCCAGGATGTGTGGAATCTCCTGCCTGGTCTGCGCTGGCAGCGCTAATTACAAATAATGCATTCTCTATGAGAGCTGGTGAAAAAATACAAAAATATTTCTGAAATGCAAACAACTGATGGATTGCGGACGTGTACTTCCAGCTCCGGTAGATTTATATGATTATTTAGCGCTTCAAAATGCATTGCTGTTTACTCCCAGGCTTCACCTGTCTCTTTTTAGCCGTGCTCTCGGAGCAGGGGTAGCCGTGTGGGTCAGGGGGTTGTCTGGGAGCCAGCTTGTGGCCGATTTCTAGTGACTTACCTAATTCTAGTCAAAATGATGACAGACTCGGGTAATTATGCTTAGTGTATAGATGCATTTTGTGCCCTTGAGCCACAATAAAAGCCTAGAGCTTTTACTCTTGAAAGTAATTCTTATTCTGTAGAGTTGAGCTGTATTTTTTGACCTTTCCTTTTCCTTAAGGTCAGCTGTATACGTTCACATTACTCCAGGTAGTACTTTATACTGTGATGCAGCAACTGGTCATGGGTACCACCTTAGCGTGCTGTATTTTGCGGGTGTGCTCAGCAAGCAGTAAATAAGAACCGAGACATTGGATTTTGAATTTATCAGAGTTTTAGTTGCACTGGCGACTTGTACGTTGCATTTCAGTGTTTGAGTTTTATTTCTCCTTCTGTTGTTTCTCCTTCCAAGAAGAAACCACTGGCCCGCGCTGTCACACACTTGCTTCCCTGGAAATACCGATCTTAATTGTTTAAAATAAATATTGAGAGTACTTAAACTGCATCTGTTGCTCTCCCAGTTCTTTCAGCCCAGGGTTGGGGTGTGCAGCAAGGCAGCTTTCTGGCTTACTTCCAGTTTGGCTGCAGTTTTTCATGGGGTAAAGGGGTTGCTGCTAGTTGGTCGTCAGGTTTCCTTTCCCACTTTTAAAAAGTATGTCCTTGATCTTTGAGGCACTGTGTGAATTAGCTTTTTCTTCCAGAAAGCAATTTATGAAACGACTTGGATATAGTGCCAAAAAATCCCATTGGGCAATAACATTGCTCCAAATCCTATATTAGTGTTGCCAGATTTATTTTTTTATTGCGGTGGAGCAAATTTTTGAATAATCATTAAGACGTTTGCATAGAATTTATTTTTAACCCACGCAGCAGTGGCCTGTGTAAAACCATGAGGAGTCAGACGATCCTAACTATTAAACATCTGTCTCTACATCAGTTTCGTAAGGCCTGATTATTGCCGGGTGAATTCTTGAAGCTTTGATGTGGTAATTTTATAGCCGGTGAGCTTTACGTACAGTGACAAAAAGAGTAAAGAACCTGTGCTCTTAATTTTTAAGGTGGGGGTGGCAGGCGCTGTCTCAGCTATAGGCAAAAGAGAGAATCCCTAAAGTGGATGCAGTCTTAAAAAAAAAAAAAAAATTAACAAAGAATCCACCTGGACAGGCCAGGGAAACGGTTGTTTTGCACTGTTGTATGGCCAAGCAGCGTGGCCTTTCCACAGGCTTCTCCCTTGAACATTAAGGTCTGGCTGTATATTTCTATGAAGTTTGGTTTTACGAGGGTTATCACTGGGACTTTTGTTGTGCTGTACAGGCATGGTGCTCTAAATTCCCTAAATTCCCTTCTTGATTCTCTTCCTTCTCTTACCTGTGCTTAGAGTTAAAAAAATATTTCCCTATTCAAACTTTTTGCTTTCCACCTTTTCGTTTTGCTGGTGCCTGGATTCATATTATTCTGTTTACCTTCTAATCTGTGCTTCATGTAATTGTTCACTTTGCCAGTTCTTTGGGTTACCGGTTCTACTAAATAAGCTGTCCAGATAGTCAAGGCAGGGAGATTTGCAACCTTGAGGAAAATAACAACAAAAAAGCCCAAACACCTAATCTGAAAAGAATGCTTAGGGCAAAAATTACCAGTGTAGTAAATTACTCCCGTCAGCGACGTCTGGGCAAGGGTGTAGGCTGTACCCTTGCGTGTGTGTATTTCCAGGTTTTTCTGCTCTCTTCCGAAGCACTACCCTTTCCTAGCCATTATTCTTTTCCTATCTTCCCCTCCCTGCAACCATTCTAAATTACTCCCTCTAATCCACTGGCATTAATTGCACAATCTGAGATGAGGTAGGTGTGTCGCTGGCAACCATCTAAAGAAAACAGACTCGGTGGCATGGACATCTCTTTCTTTTGTAAATGCCAAATGACGTCTAAGGACTGGTGTTACAGCTGCAGTCGTGATAGAGGCAATATCCAGAAACTCAAGATGGCAGAAAAAATTATGAAATACTCTTTCAGTCTTATTTTGTAATCGTATACCAGGGAATGTGCCCCACAGTGTATTTCTTAACACTTGAAGCATGCTTTACTGAAAAAGACCTAGTTGTGAATTCTGAGCGTAGCTATATATTACAGTGCGGTTGGACAAATCTGTGTATTTAGAAAACTAAAACAATTACCTTTTCTTAAATAAATCAATAACATCGTTCTTTTGCCTTCCAGTTTGCAAAAGCATGGACATTCGCAACAATCTGACCCGGCTGAACATGCTTGAGAACTGCACTGTGATTGAGGGCCACTTGCAAATATTGCTGATGTTTAAAACCAAGCCTGAAGATTTCCGCGAGCTCAGCTTTCCTAAACTGACTATGATTACAGACTACTTGCTTCTTTTTCGTGTGTATGGCCTGGAGAGTTTAAAGGGACTTTTCCCTAACCTCACTGTGATTCGAGGAACTCATCTGTTTTTTAACTACGCACTAGTCATTTTTGAGATGGTTCACCTGAAAGAGATCGGCCTCTATAACCTGATGAACATTACTCGAGGCGCCGTGCGGATTGAGAAGAACAACGAATTATGTTACTTGTCCACGATCGACTGGTCAAGGATTTTGGATTCTGTAGAAGACAACTACATCGTGGCCAACAAGGATGACAAAGAAGAGTGTGGAGATGTGTGTCCAGGAACTGTGAAAGGGAAGAGCAACTGTCCGCCTACTGTGATAAATGGCATTTTCATTGAACGCTGCTGGACTCACGATCGCTGTCAGAGAGGTGAGTCTGCAGAGTGATGTTTGTCAGCTATGGTTTTGCTGTCAATTTTAACCTGTCAGGTACTTATTAGCCCTCCGATAGATCTATTAATTGCTACCTTTAAGCACAGGTTCCTAAAAGCAAGGTTCAAAATTGATGTTAGGCAGGTGAAGAGAGAGCGTTTGGGATGGGGCTGTTTTAGCGGTTGTTTCACCTGTGTAAGTAACGTGTCCCAAAACGTCGTGGTTGGTTTCTCAGGAGCGTTAGGGACTGCCTAGAGCTCACAAGTTTAACGGACTGTGAGCGTAACTGGTATCTTGTATAATAGTTAGTGGTGTTAGTATCTCTGTTGGGGCTTGGGTAGGGGATTAAAAGTCCAGATTGACTGAAAGGCTGCGGCAGGCGGAAACAGAACAGCGGGGAAAAGTCTTTATGTAATAAACCTGACTCTAGAACGGTGCAATTAACATTTTTACTGAAACCTTCCTGCCATAAAAAGGTGTAAGGTATGTGGATGAGTGAGCAACGTTTGCACAGAGTAAGAAGCTGGAAGCCAAGTCAGACCTGAAGGGGAAAGGAGAAGGAGGAGAGAGGACCTGGACGGGGGCTGCCCGAAGCAGGAGTCCTGGGGAGGGTGAAATAACAGGGCTTTGAGCCTGGGGCTTTGCTTCAGGGGAGAAGGTATGTTCAGAAAGTTAGCTGCTGTTGCAACCCCTGAACTCCAGTTCTTAAACTGTATTAGGGTTGCTTTTAATTTCATACAGATTTGTTTTTTCCAAACTTGGAATTGACCTTAAGTTTAGTTTTAATTATATATTTACTTTGATTTATGTTAAATCTGACTTGACGGGGAGCAAAGTGAATTGAGGTAAAACTGACACATTTAGAGTTGTCTGTCTTTCTGGAGGTAGCGCATCCAAATGAAGCAGTGTGTCCTAAGACGAAATTAGGAAACTTGCGGGCTGGAGAGAATTTCTTGCCAAGCTTTAAAGGGCAGCTCTGAGTGCTAAGTGCCAAATTTGAGAAGGAATTCCTACCAGCATGCATAACCTAATGAAATTAATGTGGTTTCCCCTCTGCTACTCCTTACCCCAAAATCGTCTAGCTTCCTTTTAAAGAAAGTGGTTATTTTCTGTCGCCAGAATAACAGGGTATGAGCAAGAAGATGCGAGCGTGTATGTATGTTCCTGTTTTAAAATTAAAAATAAGGTTAGAAAGCATTTTAGTTTATAAACTCTTTTGGTATACAGTTATTATCAGTGCTGAATCCTGGTTTCTTACGCGTTCCTGTTTTATGTTTTCTGCTATTTCATAAGGTTAAAGATCTAACTGAAACTCTTTCTGTGGCTAGACCGTTCATAATGTCCCTCATTCCTGTGAATTTTCTGGGGCTGTGCTACAGCAGACTGGAATGTATGGTTTCTCTCCTTTATGTGACTGCCTATTTCCATGAAACCTGTAGGAATGTAATATTTTACCATTGGGGCAGAAATCTCAGCTCCTGAGCCTCTCATACAAATTCAGCGACATTTGTCAGAGGACACCCGTACAGCGTCGCACACTGTCTTAGCTTGGTTACCTGGGAAGTCCATTTGACTTAAATTTGAAATTTGAATTTGAAAAGGGTTTCAAAAGTAATTATATACAGATGCTCCCATCTGGTTTTCTGTGTTCCTTGTAGAAGATTTAGAGAAGCAATGCTCCTACATATTTTGGCTGTAACTGGTACGCATTTTCAAAACCACTTAACAAGCCCCGCTTATCTTTGTTTTGAATGCTAAGATTTGTATGTTTGTTTATTGGTAGCTGGTGTTTTCAGCAAGCTGGTATCTGTATTATATTGTGCCTTGTGATACCTGCCTGTGTGCTTCTAAAGTCATTTTAACAGCTTGAATAGTCTTTTAGACATTTTAGACCCTTTTGAGTAGCCTTTAGACTTCCAACACACATGCACGCTAGTAGCTACGCTAGAGATGAAGTGACATTTGTTAGTGAACCTGTTGGTGGAACCGCCGTGCTCTCTGTTCTCCTGCCAGCCGTAACGTATCCTTAGTGTAATTGTTTTGTCAAGATTATTGTAAGCTCGTGTAAATTGTGCTGTGGCTTTCCTTAGCCTGAAGAGCCTGGTAGCAGCTCCCAGGACCGAGGGTATTAATGTCCTGATACCTTTCCCTCTGCGCTTTCGCAGCTGAGCTGGGAATCTTCAGCAGCTAATGCTGTGCTGGTGTCTCCCCTCCCTCTGGTTTTAAGTGTATTCCCCTTTTTTATTTTTGCTCTTTGTTAACCGATGCTGGAGTGAAATGTAGCAATTTCAGTATAACTTTCTTGGGGGAAGTTTGGGTTTGTGTGTTGTTTGTTTTATCGCAGGTTATTTGTACCTGGAATTTGTTTCATAAAACTTGGTGTAGAATCTCCTGTTTGCTAGTTTTTGTTTTGCATCTCTGGATGGGAAGTTGTTGCTGTCCGAAGTGAGAGCACTGCTGGATAGCACTGCTGCCCTGGGACTGGGGGTCAGGATATTTTGTTTGCTGTTTTGTCTACCGGAAAAAATCCTCAAAGAATATGTAAATATTGATTGTTTTGATGTTACGGAGTGTGTGTGTCAATTGACAGAGACAAGTCCCAAGCTGGCAAGCTTTTCCAGCCTGCTGAGCTTTGAGTCTTGCTGGAGGAAATTAGGAGATGGGCAGAAGTTGGAGAGAGCACACGTGGGAAGGCTGAAAGATGTCGCAGAAAGGTCTCGTGTGAGTGGGAAGGGAGATGGTAACGGTTGGGGTTGGAGCGGGGTCCCTGGGTGTCCCCCACCTCTTCCACACCAGTCCCTGACCGTCCCGTGCCGGCTTCCCGCGGTGGCTTCCTTCACGTTATCCCTGCCACGTCTCGTATCGATCCCGCGTCTTTGGTATTTCTTTATTTTAATCACCACAGATATCCCAGTTAACTCCAAAACTAACTTTCGGTTATAGCGTATAATTATCTCTGAGGCACACATCCAAGTCTCTGAATCATCCTTGCAGCTATAACTCCAGCCCAGAAATTTTTTCAGTTGGTGATAACATGTTCAAGACAACAAAGTAAAGGATCTTCTTACAGATGTTAGAGCTAAGGTTGTGGATGAAACCGGTTGGGAGGAACTGAAATGATTTGTGGGCAGCTGCACGCTTTGAAAAAACAGTTGCAATATTGAGGAATCTGCGGCTGAGTGGAAGGATGTGTAGGTGGATATACCATAGACCGAGATTGGTCGGGATGTGTTTCCTGAAAGTTTGCTCTTCTTTTTTTCTAAATTACTTGTGTTGGTGTGAAAAGCAAGTCGGTTCAATTAAGGCCAGCTCATGTTATATTTTGGGTAGGAAGGGAGGGAAATATGTAGTCTGTTTGGAATTTGGGTCTAGCCTTATGCTGTTTATAGCAGCCAAGTGCTGTTCCTGTTCTGGAGGCTTTGTACCTTTTCAACCCACATTTTTATAAGGTTTTTTTTTACATATATACTTACTTTTATTGCCGTAAAAATGTAGTTCTTGGTTCGGTGCAGCATGTTCATGCGGAGAGCGTCTTTGCTGAAGAATGCAGACAACAAAAATGCTGGAAATGCCACGTCCTAGACCTCAGTCTAGATCTGCCAAACATGATTTTCATATTTCGCATTTTTTTCCACATGTTTTTTTTCATGTAATAAAAAAGCTATATGTCTGTCACTCCACTTACGGAAGGAACAATTCCCTCTGAAATAGGATTTCCTGCCAATTCTCTTTGCAGTCAGTCTTCTCTGTCCATACATAATTTGAAGCAGTCTGATTTTTTTGACAGTCTAATTATAAAGGCGGGTTCAGCCTTTTACTTGCATATTGGGTCATCTGGAGGTGGAGTAAGGTAATAGGAAGGAAAAGTGGAATGGCGAAATAAAAATGAACGGGAAAATGGTCTGCGGTATCAGACAGTCCCTTGGTGAATACTGGAGGGACACATTCCTGGAATAAAGGACGAATATCTGAAAGATGGGCTTCGTTCCTTGGACGGTATGATGAAATTCAAGTTCTCCTGTTCAGCCTGAATGAAACCTTTGTACGAGTCTGTTATCTTCTTGATCTTGGGACTTCACGCTACCAGGAAATTTGAGTTATTAAGAGTGTGGGCTATTGCAGGTTTGTAGACAGACCTTTTCTTCAATCTGTTATCTTACTTTATGCGATAAAACTGAAAGTTGTGTCGCTCCATTAGTGCAATCTAGAATTTGTTGCAAAATATTAATCTCATTAAAAGAAAACGGAAGGTATATGAAACCATTTGGGCCAATCGAAGAAGATGGTAAAACAGAGCTGACAGAAGGGACGACAGTCTGGAGTAATTGCCATGCAAAGGAGCTGCTGAAGAAAGGTACCGTATGAAAATAATAATGCTTGTCCAGACTTTTTGATGATGTTGGGGAAGCAGGTATGGAGACTCCCTAGGGATACAACAGAATCTCTCTTTAATTTTCCTGTGACTTATGCAGGGAAAATTCTGGGACGGGTAGGGGACAGGTAAGGAGCTGAAGAGTAGCTTTAGTAGCTTGTTTTGTTTCCTAGTACAAGCAACACAATAAAGCACTTGGAAAAACATTGCTCAGCCTGCAACTTCTTTCAACTGCTCTGAAATAGCACCCAGTGCTTTTAACGAGACCGGTGCCAGAAGAAATTCTGCAACTATGAACATCTTCAAGGCAGGTTTGAATAACAAAGTTCAGAGGTGTGTGTGGGAAACATTTTGTGATGTTTACTTAGGTAGAAATATTACTTAGCAACAGCTTCCTGTAATTTTTATGTGCTGGGAATTTCTGTAACCATAAGCTTAGTTTTATTACCTTTGTATGGGAAAGGGGTCTCGAAGCACTGAACAGACTTAGCCGGCCTCAAGGGCAAGATATTTTTAAAGCTTCAAACACAAAAGAAATTTTTCCAGTTGCTACCACATGAAGTGGAAGTGCTCCTTTTATTTGGAGATCTGATAAGAACTGCCTTTTTTTTTTTTCCCCTGCTCTGACAAATGCCAGATGGAAGTTGACACCCGATAATCTCACTGGGGCGTCTGGTCTGAACCTTGCCAAGCGACAGCTTTATTGAGTGCATGTAGTGCTTGTGGTTGGGGCTATTGTGATGCTTGCAAACGGCTAGACATCCTAAACTAATTCACTTTAGCTTATTAAGAGTAATTAAGAGATTTATGGTGCTTGGTGGTGTGATACAGCCTAGAATTGGGGGAAAAGGGGTGGAAACAATCATTCCATACAAATGGCTATTTAAGAGTATACTACTTACTTTAAAAACACCAAACAAATCTTGGGGCTGTGAAGAAGCATCTAGTTTGGCTTTTTTCCACCAACCTGGGGTGACACAAGACTGTAAGATTTCAATACTTCAACAGTTTCAACTTGCTGAGAAATCCCCATGCGTGCAGCTCCCATGGTCTCAAACCCATTTATGTTTCTTTGGCTTCTTCGCTGCCGCGCCTTTACTTAAATGCAGGGGGGCTGAAGATTTTCTTCCCCTGCCCCAATTCCTGACCAGCACTTTAGACAGAAGCCACTGTCTGATCCGTTCCATCTTTAGAGCATTTGAACGAGAACTAATTCCTAGCTCACCCAACTGTTAATAAGCAGTAAATATAGAGAATTCTCCCCAAAGTTAAGATATCTTCTGTACAGAGGTCTTGTCAAGGCAAAGGTTTTTGGTTAGTTCAAAAGGAGAATGAGGTATTTTGCTGCTGATACGGTGAAAATTGGAAAAGTTTTCATCTTGTTTGGTCTGAGTTGCCATTTTAATTCTTCCATCCTTAGCCCCTTCCCCAGAACACTTGTTGTCTAAGTCAGCGTCTGGGCCGTTGAGGAGGCTGAGAGGAGTTTCACACTTCACGTGCAGTGGTTCAGCACTGACATTACTGGAAGATGTTTCAAGATTTCTGTTCAGTCTTCAGTGGTGACGTCGACTGCGTGTGATTTCCAAGGGTGGCGTGCCAAGGGTACTTCAGGTAGAATACTTATTTTTCCCACTTCAAGAAGAAGTTCCAGGTTACCTTGTTTGCTTAAACTGGATTTGCTACTGGCACAGGCTGCCCAGGGAAGTGGTTGAGTCCCCATCCCTGGAGGGATTTAAAAGACGGGGAGATGCGGTGCTTGAGGACATGGTTTAGTGGCGGACTTGGCGGTGGTAGGTTAACGGTTGGACCTGATGATCTTAAGGGTCTTTTCCAACCTTAACAATTCTATGAATCTATGATTCTACCCCTTGTTAGACAAAATAGAGAAGACTGACTGCACTTGGCAGACACATTTGTTGGAAAATCCTGTTGTCTGGCCATGGATGTAGAAGCAGCAAGTCACAGAATGTAAAAATAAATAAAAAATAATACTGAGCAACAGAGTTAAGCTGTGTTAGTAATGCACGAATGGGAGAGCTGCAAGTGGTTCACCTGGTGTGATGTGTTTGCTCTGGGAAGAGGAGACTTGTTCCGTTCAGAGCGAATCCTGCTGAATGTTGGGGTGCTGTGGTGCCCTAAGTGAAGATAAGGAACCGGCCAGTTATATATCCTGTATGTTTTCTTCCCTTCACCCTCCTTGACGAAGCCAGAACAATGATTCTGTATTTTAAATCTTAAAAAAATGAATTAATCGTAAAAGTATCTAAATCAAATGCAATTCTGTTGCTCCTTCTCAGCTTTAGGCAGACAGAGCAAAATAAATTTAAGGTGTGTATGATAGTATAGCATTCTTTCATTTTATGATGAAGGAACTGGAAATCCTTCTTGTAAAAGGCTTTGAAAGGATTGTGAATCATTGAGTCCACACAAAGAAGTATATTCAGCGTGTGTAACAAGACCAACCAAAACATGTCACTTGGCAAAGCTCTCTGAAACGTCTTGCTCTATCAGGAATTGTATTTGACAGGGATCGCCTCTGTAAATAAATTTTGTGTTTAAAAAAGGCACACACAAAACAAAACACAAAAAAGGTCAGAAAAACCCAGGTGTGCCCAGTGCAAAGATTGTTTCTAGCTGAAAGGTTGAGGGTTTCAGGACCTTTTGATTAATTACAGAGCTGGTGAATAACCAACTGTGTCCTGGAGGAAGCAACACTAACCCTTCTCTCCCTTTGTAACAATAGCTGGTTACAAGTTCAACGATCCGGCTTCCCAATTATATCCTATAATTGTGTGCAAGTTCCTATTGGAGGGATGTGAATGAACTTGCTGGGATGTTTATGCTTCTTAATTAGGGCTGTTGGTTAGCTGGAAAAAAAAAAATATTGGGTAGTGGGAAGTTGTGGGGTGCTGGCTGGGATCGCTGGCAGCGGGCTGAGCGGCTTGGTACGTGCCTGTAGTTATTTCGGTTGCTGCTTTGATCCAAAGCTTGCGGCTGGCATCGCGTAAGTGTACAAACCAGCGCTGCGGCTTGGTCACTGAAATACTGTAGATTACAACTGTCTGCGTTCATCGTCTTTATCTAGATTTTTTTTTTAGGTGGGGGTACCGGGGGGGCACTGTGCTGGCTGGGCTGGCGTTGTTTGAGTCGTCAGTGTTGCTTTTATTCTGGCTTGTGACATTTAAAACAAACAGAATTAACTTTGGCTCTGGGTAGTGCTTAAACGTTGGCTAAGCGAGTACAATGTTTGCATTTGAGTCTGGCTTCCTTGTGAATCTGTATTTAAATGAACTGAAAAAACAGGGCAGGGTGCTTGGCACCTGCTCATGTCCAAAAAGTTTTCTAACGTGGAATTTCCTTCTCCCTCCTTCAAAATAGGGTCAGAATTGCTATCGAGGAGATGGACGTGGGCAGGGCAAGAGGATGCTCTGTAGAAACAAGGAGCTTCAAGCTCAGTACCCTCAGTATGAATTCTTTAATTTGAGATTGGCTTTCTTATTTACCTGACCAGCGGCTGCCTCTCGAGCACCTTGAGAACTTGTAGGCTCTGAGGAGGAAGACGTTTTGAAGAAAATCCTGCAAAAGAGTTGGAAAGAAAGTCTGGTTAGAATAGCATTCAACAGAATGCTGGGATTAATTTTCTTCTACGTATTTTTAAAGAACTTGGGGTGTATGTTGTTTTGCTGACATCACTTCAGCGCACTCCAGAAAAATAAATGTGATTTTAATCTTGTGTATCAGGTTAGAGGTACCCTTTTTCAAGGATGTCAAGAAATACTGCTCTATTGTAGTTGTAAATCAGGCAGCTTCGGCTTTTGCAGCCATCAGCTCCCCCACTGTAGCTGCTGAAGCGCTGGCAGGTGCCGGACAGTTGAGCTGTTAAGTATCATGACCCTTGCTCATATGCAAGCATAACGAGGGTGGCAGGTATTTAGCAAGATTGGTCTGATGAAGATCATAAAATTTGCAAGGATCTTTTTAGTTGGGGAAGGGGAATTTCATAAATCTGTTCATAGAACTACTGCAATCTTTTGTTTTCTGTGCAATTTGAAGGCTTCTGGAGATGTACACATGGCTGCTGCTGCTGGTATGTGGCCACGCTGGAATTTCAGGGCCCTGACATGATGAGCTGAGCCTGAGCTCAAGTTACAGGGAAAGACTGATGGTTTTAAGTCAATACACAGAGTTAAGGCAGCTTAGGTAGCAAGCTTGTCAGAGATCAGAGAAAATATCTGCAGACGGAGCAGCAGTAACGTCTAAGGTTGCTGGCTTTCTGGTTCTTCGTGCTTCTCTCAGTTCACTTTAGCCTGACCCCTAAGCACAGTTCCTCATTTAGTGTTTTTTAAAATGTGAATTGTCTGGGGCAGGGAGGGAGGAGGTTGGTCTCAATTCGTTAAACCAAATAAAGCCTGCTGGACTGTAGGATTGTAAGCAAGGGAAGGTTTATAGGGCAAGGGAACAGGCATGGCTTGGAGTTGTGTAGCCATAATTTCCAACTCAAATTTTTTAGATCTTCTCTGGTTTTGTTAGCTAGGGGGGTTTAATTATATTAACAGCACACAGCATTATTGCAATGTAAGGCTTTAATACCTGTGGGCAGGGGCAGCAGTCACGGCGAAGGAGCCATGCGTACAGTGAGGGAGAGGTTGGGCTCTACGCAGCGTTTCAGAGCTGCGGGACCAGACCGGCCTTTCCTGCCAAGGGGAAAGAGTTCGGTGCTGAGATGTAACGTTCCTGCGTGGCAAAACTGCAAGGCGGTTTGCATGACACGAAATGGGGTTGCCCATATGCTGGCTGATTTTTTCCCCTGTTGATGTGAAGAGGGCCAAGTCCGATACCATGTGTTCGAGGGAAGGATTATTTGGTGTCTGTGCGAGAGCTGCTGAACTTGGCAGCTTTGCTTTCGATAATGTGAGTGAGACGTCGTTAGCTTCCGAGTCGTTTGTTCTGAAATATCTGAAAATAGTAACTGAGATTTTACTAAGCAACCTGCGGCAAAAAAAAAAAATCAAGTTCCAGCTATTGCACCGAACTGAGCATCTGGAAATCTCTCACACAGAAACTTCAGACATCACGCTAAAACTGTCATATCGGCACCTGTTTCTGGTTGAGAAGGTACGTAAAGAACGCTTGCACTTGAAGGTGGGCTTGAACCCTGCTGCAGTTTGAAAGACATGGTTAGAAAAACTTAGGAGTGATGCAGGAAGCTCTACCCCTGTATTGGGTTTCCTAGGAATAAGGCACGTGCAAGTCAGCAGACATCACGGGATAACTAAGCATTTTTCTGTTACCATTTTAAACTTCATTAGGCATCCATGTTGCATTATGACACTGCAAGGATTTTAGTACTTCATGAGCAATATTCATTAAAATTTGAGTATCAGACAAATACCTTTCTTTTCTGTAAAGAGAAACCAATTATATTCTATGGGCAGTGAAAACATAACAGCAATGATTTCATAAAACAAATAGGACTTGTTTTTTCTGGTCTTCAGTCTTTTCCGAATGTCATCTTTCTGAAGTAAGGCTGATCGCGCTGGATGTGTTTACACAGCTTCAGTTCGGGATGAACGAGTCCAAGAGTTCCCTTGTAAGTACCCCTCAAAAGCTCCCAAACGCCAGAGAGGAAATGGAGCTCCTCAGTTTGATGTCTGCCTGTCTGAAAGTCTTGCCCAGTGGAGCCTTAACACGGCTTAAAGGAATAAGGCTTTTGTTTTAAAACTGGATTTGAAGGGAAGCCTTTAAAGCTCGATAAACTGTTCCTCTGTTCGTTCAATTCTGTGGATTTGAGGCTCGGGGAATCTCTGCACGCTCTGTGTTTCTGGCAGACCGGAGAGCGTAACGCGCAGTAGCAGTCTTACCTGGAGACTTAATAAAAAAGCAGTTATGTGGAAACTGGTGCTTTATCCGAAACAACTTCTCACCTCATCGGCAGGTTTCTACAATTATTAAATTGGCCAAAGAAATGTGATGTGTAGGTTACCTTGTCCTCAGGCTTCTCTTCCACATTCCAATAACCTTATCTCCAGGGCTGCTTAAATAGTTTGTATAGTGTTTGGCTGCTCTCTCAGTGCTTAGACATCAAGTTTCTAGTCCACAAAACTGGTCTACAAGTCTATTAGAACTAGGTGTCTGCATCAAGCGTCAGTTTGTGTTCTGGGGAATATAAAATGTTCGCTTTGAGCCTGTACAGTGCATGAATTTGGTGGGTGTGACAAGAAAAACGTCCTCGTGTTTTGCATGGCTCTGCTGGCGAAAGGAGGAGTTGCTGCATGACGGTTCTTGTTGATCAGCACCAGGGAAGAGCGTGTTGTTTTTCCACATGCTCTAATCTGTGATAACAAAAAGAACTCCAGACTGTGTTTTTCAAACACACTTTAGGTCTCTCGGTGCTCAGATTTGCCAGTGACTATCCATTGCGGTAATACATCCATCCACCCAAAGCCTAATTTGAAGTGGCACGGTTTCAAATATGAGCCTTGCTTTGATACCGAAGGAGACTAAGCAGGGCTCGGCCATAAACTGTCCAGCGTTTCTCTTCGTACTAAGTATTTTGCAGAGGATCGCGCGCTGGACGTGGACTTTGATACCACCGATCTCGGTGCTGCCGTTGGCCTCTTGGGTGGTTCTGTGCCCCTCTCTGTGCCTCAGTGGTTGTCTGTCCCGTGGAGCTGATGGGAGCGACCTGCTGACAAGCTAGACTTCAATAAATTCAGCCGGCATATGCAGGGAGTGCCTTGAGGCAGAACTTAAGATGGGTTTAGACAAACAACTGTCAGAAATGTCTTAGGTAAAGTATTTGATCTGGCCTTGGACAGGTGGATGGACTGGGCAGCATCTCGAAAACTTCTTTGGCTCCCTTCCAGATGAGGATTGCTTTCAAAAACAGCAGCTCTGTGCCGAGATTTGAAACCTTCATAGTTTGCTTAAGAAAAAGACTCTTTGTCCCTGGAGAAACTGATATGGCTTCAGGTTTCTTGTAGAGGAGAGTCCCATCTCTTTTTCTGTCTAGATAACGCTAGTTTGTGTAATTTTTTTTTCAGAGGACTCTTATCCATGGTAGGATTATTTCCATAGGGGTTTTTCCCCCCCTCCCCGCAGTAATTACCCCATTTAGGGATCGGCAGGTGTTGCGCCTCACGCTATGGTATCAATTAGACCAGCTCTGAATAGTCTTAATTTCTCTGAAATGGACAATGCTGATGGTAACGGTGATTAGACCGTATCTCGACTCCCGTGCTGATAAACATCCACGAAGCCGAAGCTTTTTAGCAATCGCAGTGCACGCCGGCACGGTTCGCGTTATGTAAGCAGATCCTGTTTCTCTCGATGGCCGAGCGTAGTTTAACGGGCGGAGAATGAGACTTTTGCTACTACTGCACTTCCTTATTCTTGAACAAAGTGACTTCAGTGACAGTCAGTTTTATTTTAAGCGCTTACCATGGCAGAGGCATGAAATAAAACAGAATTTTCACGATTCTGACAATTGGCAGTTGGAGCCGTTAACTGTTGTGGAAGAAAGATTGAGAGTCCAAGATCTCCCCTGAGTTTAATGTAACTTTCCCTCATTGTTGGCCTGTCCTTGTTGGGATGGCACAACTAGTTTGGGGGTAAATTCCTTCCGATTACAACTTTCTCTTGCATAAATCACAAGCAGAAATACATTAATAGCCGCTAAGGGTGACTTGTGCAACGGAGTTAATGGGGTTTGTACTAATCTATAGCCATTTGTTTTTCCTTAGGGTTGCATTTGTGGGGCTTTTGGTCATTTTTATCATTTCTCATTTGGCACTTTGATTAGAGAAGCAGAGTGATGTGGCACAGCACACGTCCTGTAGATGAAAGCTATAGGGATCATATGTTCGTAACGAGAAGCCATTAAGCAGATACATATCTGGATAGAGCTGAGTTGGATAGCTTGTGTGGGGCCACGTATTATTATACATTGAATTACTTGAAAATGGGCCTTGCTGGTATGCTGAAGATGACAAGGGCAAGTAGTAAATAAAAATACATTTCATAGAGAGGTCTCAACTGCTTGGCTCTGGGACTGCAAGCAAACAGTATCTATTTCAGTACTGCTAAGTAAATTCTTATACCTAGAAATAAACTGTGGAGAGCATACTTACTGCTTTAGGGCAAAGAGAGAAGGGTGTATAAATTAGTGGGCATGAGCTGATGAGGCCAAAATGACTAGAGTAGTTGAGAGAATATTATATGGGTGCATACAATCTATGCATTTGATACTAGTATGCCTAGTAATGGGATACTGCATACATTTCTCCTTTCCACAGTTCAAATATGATTTTGAAAAAAAATTATTGTAGGTTCAGGGAAAACCATGACACCTATTAAATTACTGGAAGACATGCTTTACAATATTGCGTTTTGGCTGTATCTGTGTGGGAAATAAATCTGGTAACAGAAGGATGTATGCGTTCGCCCTTCGGCGAATCCTTTCGTGCGTTGGCTGCTCGGAGGGGGTATAACTGCTCTGTTTTGATTCCTGCCAGGTTGCCTGCTGCCAGCCTCGGGTTGTGCTGAGGAGCAGGCAGCTGACCAGCAGCACTTCTTCCAAGGGCGCTGCCTGCGTAGAGAGGCTGCTCGAGACCCGGAGTCGCCTTCCCTCTGCTGCTGTCTCCGGTAGTCGGTCGCTCTTGGCACAGAGCGAAACCCTTTACCCTTGGAGTGGCTGCAGCGGGACAGAGACTGGCATTGTGATCAGATTCCCACCGCAGCCGTTCCACGTCTAGCGTGGATTTGGGCAGCATGCTAAATGAGCGTGCACTGAAACAGTTTATGCATCCTGGTCACTTAAGAAAAAAAAAAAGTCTGGTTGGTAGAGCTAGTTAGCTTTGCTTCACGGGAAAATTAATCCTCTAAATATTTCTTTGCACAACTGGCCTTCGGGTGATATTTTACCTCTTTCCTCATCCTCTCTGGAAGGTGAGGCAGGGAAGGGGGGATCTGCAATAAGTTATGTTCCTTCTTCCTTTTTGTCATCTTTTCAGTATCTTCGTCCACAAACACAAATTCATCTTCGGTATCTATATTTACAGTTCATGACTATGCCGTGAGATCTGTCCAGATTAAAATCTTAACCTCTGTCTGACATTTCTGTGTAGATCATTAGTTATCAGCTTAATCTCCTTGTGGTTAATCTTACACGTTGGCCCATTTCGTTACCTTTCTCGATTATGGACAGCTCTGGTTTCCTCTTTGCTGTCAACTGTATGTCCTTTTTGGTATAGATTTGCTCTTATTTTGCGTGTCCAGGTTATATTTTACACATCTTTTCACATAACATATCTAAAATGCTATCTCCCTTATCCCCACATAGCTGAATGTGTCAACTTAGCTTTCATTCTTTCATGCCTTGTTTACTACAACATCCTTCTCTGTGGCCTTGAGAAAAGCAACCTTATCCCTCTCTTATCTTTGCAGAAAGCAAAGGTTATACATTTCGCCTCGTGCTTTGATTGTATCACTCCTCATTTTCAGGACAGGGTTTGTAGGTTAAAGTAATAGCTTGTGTTCGACCTACGTTTGGAAAAATGAGATCAGACCTGGTTCTTAGACCATCACTGTACTTTGAAGCACTTCGGCGTAGCTTAATTTGTCTCTATTTCTCAGTAGGGCAGATATAAACTCCTCTTTCATGCCTCGTCCCGCTGCAGCATCTTCTCTCAGTCAGCACTAAGCTGCTGACTTCTTATTCTGGTCAGTCCATGCTGCCAGTCAGTAAGAAATAAATCGGTCTGACGAGAAGCTTGCCCCCAGCACCGTGCTGATAGGGTCACCTGGCTGGTTCAGATTGCTGAATTCAGAATAAAGCAGGGATAGAGACTTTACACGCAATTACATTTATTTTTAGGGCATCTGTGGCTGCCTGGACCGCTTCACTGTGATTCTCTTGGGTCTTCTGGGATCGCAGTGTGAGCGAGCCGGTCTGACGGGAGCAGGTTAAAGTGAACAGGGATGTTTGCGAGATGCTGTACGTCGGAAAGAGTAATATATAGTTAAATATTAACATGACGCTTTCATGAGGCTCCCAGGTGGCGTGTCAGCCGTTGAATGATAAAAACAAATCCTTAGGTTGTAATAAGGATTGAAATTTAACAAACCATAACAACAAAAAAGCACCCTCATAACTGCGAGTAAACAGTGAGCAAAGCTTTACAGAAAAGTTCCCCAAATTAACTATAAAGGTTCTGGTCTTGGTCTAAATTACAAATCCTCTGTTCTGATGTACAGAATTAAGCACAATATGAGGTGGCTGATGTCCAAGCTTCTTCAAAATTATCTTTTCCTTACAAATCTCCATGCTGGCCAGAGGTTAGGTACGCTGGACATTTCTGCCCCTTTTTATAGGGAGACAGATTTCACTTAGTGGCTCTGTAGCAAATTACTGTCAGAAGGATTGAAGCTCGGAAACTTCTGGCATCCCAGTCCTTGGGTACCTGAGGGACAGGAGGGGGTGTCGTGGCTTCTTAATCTTCTTCAGTTATAAGCCATCAAAGGGACTGACAGTAGCAAAGCCTGGAGTTAGTATTGATTTGCATGGGGGCATTATATTTAGTGATACCTGGCTGGGGACTCCAGGTTTTGCCTGAAGATAGAGCGTCATTTTGGGGCTTGCATATTAAAGCAAAACAAGCAAGCAAGCAGAGGCTGGTGGTTATTTCCCATCCCTTATGCTGCGCTAAGCTCCCATGTAGTTTTGAATACAAAGTACAAGGAGCAGGCTTGATCTGCTTGCCAGAGAACGGCACAACAGCAGTGTTGTAGACGCTAGGTAAGGTATTTACAACTTCTCGTCGCTATCCTTGTGTGCACTTTGTGACACTCGTTCCGCCTTTAACAGTGCTGCTGTGTTTTCAAATCAAACTCCATGTTTTGATGTTTTGAGCTTGATTGCCAACAGTTTAGCCAGATTTCTGCAAGTTGTTTTTACCTGCTTGGGGAATCAGCTTGATTGAAAGGTACCAGGAGAATGAAAACAGACCTAGTCTTGAGTTTTAATTTTTTTTTTTTTCAGCTTTGTCCCCTAGCTCTCATCAGAGAGAGATGCTTTGCTCTGTAACTTCATAAAGGGCTTCGTAAGTTCATAAGGGGCTTCTGCCATGATGTAAACACCACGTGCACTGCTTAAATGCATGAAAGGAAAATGTTTCTTTGATCTTTATTCTATCAGGCATACCTGAGTGGGAGGCATCCACTTCCCCGTGTAAGTAGTTGGGGTGACAAAGGAGAACAGGAGTGAAAACCTTCAAGGGAGAGAAACAGAAAGGTCTAGAAGATCTGTGAGCCTGTCCTGAAGGTTTATTGGGAAAAGGTGAGGGACTTTCGTAGCTGGGGTTTGTAGCCCAAGAAGATCCTGTTCCCAAAAATAAGAGATGATAGTTGGACTGTCTTACTAACTCCGGCCACGGAGCCGAGCCGTTGAATCTGAAGTTAGCAGGGCTTTGTACGCCCGGGCACAGGTACTGCGCTGCGTCCTTGGTCCGGTGGCTGGAGAAGCTCATGGGCAAAGGTTATAACTTCCTAAGAAGATAAGGAGTGAGTGACCAAAGGCACTGTGGATCCATTGCGGTTGACGACTTCCTCCAGGCTTCATCGTATTAAGATGACTTATATATAAATATATTTTTATATATTGTATAAATAAAAGTATGTGTGTATACGTGTGCATGCATATATGTATGAGTTCCTCTTAATAAGTTTTCTGTATTCCTTGGCATGATTCACGTATGAGTAAATTTCTCTATTTCCAGAGAAAAACTCCACTGGTAGTTGTAGCACAGAAGATAATAGATTACTCCACGGTCTAAACAGCAGAAGGTTGGCATGGAAGAGACTGCGTTTCTAGAGATCTCCCTTTATCCGCTCTTTTCCTCTGTCAACAACAGAGCTCAACCTTTTCCCCCTATCTCCATTCAACAACTTCTTTCACAGACCTCCATATCCTCCATTATCGCGACTGGACGAGGTGGCACACAACTCCAAACCCTTTTATCTTTTCTAAACTCACGTTTACTGATCCTGACAGGTCCACGCAACAGCACCAGCATCTCCGTCGGTTTTAGCTGTGGCGGCTGTCCTGGGCTGGGAGGATGCCTTGCGGGAAGCAGCCGAATACACAGGGTTTGCAAATGGCACCGGTCCCGTTTTGGAATATTTGAGACATTCCCTGTAGCTCCAAATGAGCACGTAACTTGTGAAAGGGTTGGGAGGCAAAATAGGTTTTTCTTATCCTTACTGATAGATGAGATAAGAGTTGTAACGTTGTCCTGAGAAATGTCAATGGGAAGAGTTTCCTTTATGTTTTAGTAACTGTGTTGTTTTTGGAAGTCGCTGTCTATGGGAAGGGAGGCACCTGCAGTTAATTTTATCTGTGTAAATACGGATCTCCTAACGTTCCCAACTCGCGGTTCAGTGGGGTCGTGGCATTATGTACTGTCATATCTTATTTTATAAATAACACTTTAATTTTAGTGCTGATTGTAAAACCTCGCATTTTTTTGGCACGTGCTCCTTCCCAAGTTGGTGCTAAGAACTGAAATCCTGTGTGTGGATAACAGCATTTGAGTCAATGTGTTTGGGGAGGGTTGTTCCTTGGGCGTCTTTGGCCTTGGGGAAAAGGGAGGGATAAACGTTGTTAGAGCAGCTGAGCACCGTGAATAAGCGACATAAAGTTTGCTTGAACGTATTGCGAGATTTCCTGAATTTCGCTTGGTAACTACAGCCAGTGTCAGGCATTGCCAGCAGTCTTTTTGTAGAAGCATGTTAAACTCTTATTTTCTGTTCTGTTCTAGTTTCTCCACTTATTTTGTAGATTCGGGGGGATCTGGGAGAGGTACTACTGTCAGCCACCGAGGTGATCAAAAGCCCCTGTGCTCTTTGCAGTCCAGGGGACCTCTGTAACCCTGTTCTTCCCAGGCACGCTACCGCCGTCGTCGTGCCCCGGGAGCAGTTTGCCCTGCGCAGCCTAAGGACTGCCGCTGGTGGGGTTTAGGGGTTAGGTTTCTGCCTCTCCGGTCTCGGTGACGTGAAGAAGTAACTGAAGGACACAAGCCACAGTGCAGAGGGGTTGGCAGCGCAGTTTTTCTTGCAGCAGCTCTCTCTCAACCCACTCTGCTAGGGAGTTGTAGATTATACCTGGTCGCCACTGGATGCAGTCTTATTTAATTTTGAATAGCTCTTCCCAACCCCACACTAATGCACTCATATTAGGTGTCATCTTGACGTGTTCAGATCAAATAAATGCTCACAAGAAAATAGATGATCATGAGTAAAAAAAATTTAAAATTGTTTTACAGATAAAAATTATGTTATAGAACTCTGCAACAAAGACAATACTTAATGACTCGCTGAATTTGGAGTCTCCTTGACAGGAAGAGAATGAGTTAATCTTGAGGAAAAGAGATCGAGTACAAAACGCTACGTACGTGTAACATGATTTAATACATGATTTTATAAGGAGGTGAGATTCGTATGGATGAGCGATGCTGCTCAGCACTTGCAGAAATGCAAGAAACAAGCACAAACTCTGTCGTGCTAAATTAAGATCACATGCTTGCAACACACACTCGGAGGAGTTACTGCCATGGGCGATTAGTCCTTGGGTTTCCTTTTTTTTTCCTTGTTGGCTTTGTTTTTGTTTAGAACCGCAAGAACCCATTTCTACGGAGGTCATTATCGCAACTATACAGTTAGGAAATTAAATTACAGTTCCCACTGCAACTGTAACTCAAGTGTGATTATATGTGTCTGTGTGTGCGCGAGACTATTCGTGGATAAATTTATATGGCAGATATTGCAGCCATTTACAGTAAGAGAAAAAAACACAGGGAAATGCAGAGCTCTCCGATACTGTTTCTGTGGGACTCTGGCTTTGAATTATACGCGTGTGCATGTCATATAACATTACACTAACCTAAGCTCTGGCATTGAGCGATACGTATCGCGGCCAAAACAAGCCATTTTAAGCTGTGTCAATACTGGGTTCGTACTGGCTTTCTCCTACGTTTTTCTCCTGGTTATAAATACGCCTCGCGAGTTAAACGCTCGCCGTGACAAAAAGCCTTGCAACAGCCCAGTTAAATTGCGTTAGCCTAACGAGTTTTGCGGCATCGCGGGCAGAGAGCGGCATGGACTCCCGTGCAAGCGGTGGGAGGCCAGGGCTTGTTTTGGGTGGCCGGCAAGGGGTTAAGGCGTGTTTGCCTTGTGCAGATAGCGGAGCGGTTGGATGCCTCCCTGTGCAGGCAGCAAATGCATTGGCTGAGGTTGAGGGCGGTTCTCCTGCCGCAGTTGTTTTCTGTCCTGGACTTCGTTGGATCGGGAGCCTCTTAATTGCCTTGTCTGTAATCAAAATACAGCTTGTGTAATTCATGAAAAAGGACCTGACGGTGCAAGGCGAGTTTGCTCCTTGCCGCCGGCTCATCCGGTGGCCAAGAGGAGTGGCTTGCGTGGGACACGGCTGGTGGCCCCGGCTGGCCGAGAGGACCTGTGGTGGCCTGGGCTGCCTCTGCTGACCCACGTTCACATGGACGGGGCTTGTTATTGCACAGTAGAAAGATCACGTCGATTCATGGCAAATCGGTCCCAAAACCATGTGGGAACATCTGTCCCTGTACAGTATATGTGCAGCAACCTGACGTTCATACATGTGGTTTAGAGTTTCTTCTTAATGAACCGTGTACCTCTTATCATACCCAAGCCACCATCCGTTTGAATACGCAACTCGGCTCACCCAGGACATTGCTATTTAAGCCCATCCAGTGGCAGAGGGTCCCAAAGGCACAGCAAAGCTTACCCTGAGTGATTTCCCCCCCCCCCCCTCTTTTTCTGACAATTCACTGCTATTGTTTTGTTAGCAGAAAGCAAGAGACAAAACCTAACGCAAATATTTTTAATCATACTTCAATATTCAGGCAAACTGTGTTTATTAGCTGAACAGCTTAATGCTTGACTTGCCTGTTAAATATGCGTCTCCTGATTACCTGTGTTGGCTCGGGAATATGTTTACGGTATCGGTGTGTTTTGTTTCCACCTGAAGCACAGGGAAGTGGTGAAACGACGGGAGCGATCCACAGAGGTAGAAATTCCTTTGCGCTGACTCTGCTGCCTTTTGTCCCCCCCAGCTGGGCCTCAGCAGCATGAAGAAATGTCAGTTTGAATCTATAATCAGAAAGGTTTGTAAAATGCATTGTTTCCTAAGTCTTTGGAGCCACTCTAGCTAGCTAGTTAAATATTTATTCACCCCTGGAACAACAGGTTTGAACCTCCGTGTCGGCTCCATTTCTCCCCCGTCCAGGGCAGATTAGTTAAGCATTACGCTGTTTGTCATCTTTGGGACAGGGATCTTAAAAGCCCTGTTCGTAAAGATCTGATGAGGAGGTTTCGTGGCAGTGATGAACAGCTTTGCTCTGGTGCGGGTGCTGGAGCGCTGTTTCCTGCAGCAGCTTTTATGGTGCGGTGCGGTGGCTTCGGCCCCCACCCCAGAATAGCCGTTCCCTTGTCTCTAACTAGCATTTACGAAGTTCCCTTTTGACTTTCTCCTGCGAGGAATGACGAGAGTTGACTTTTTTCCCTGTGCTGAGAGGGAGGCACCGCATCGTCCAAAAGTCCCGCAGCATTAACCAGGTGCTGGGGCCGCGTAGATGCTATGCCTGAGCATACCCCGTGCCTCCTCGGGTTGTGCCAGACCATGCCACAGATCCCCAAAGTGCGATCTCACGGCAAAGAGGTGAATCTACATGGGCCAATTGCAATTATTGGAGTCCGCAAACCTCGATGACAAAGGGGTAATGAGGTGCACTTGGTCAGCACAAACCTATTCATGTTGTCCTGCAGTGAAAGCGTAATGTGGCAGCAAAAAAACCCAAACAAAAAAACCCATCTGACCCATCCGGAGTCACATCACCTGGATGCTGTAGTAGCAGTTACAAGAAGCGGTAGTGAAGATCTGCTGGAGAGGTTTCTACATGACTTTCAGGTGCTTTCTAGCATGCATACTCTGATAATGTCAAGACGACAGCTGAACAGGATCTTGTGTAATGAGGATTTGCACAAAATAGTGATTGGCAATTTCTGGTCTTGAGCACTTAATGGAAAAAAAGATGTTGCCTTGGCTGCTTCGCTCCCTTTGAGCTGTCGTTTAGACATCAAAAGCTCGTAGAACAGGAAAAAGAGAAACGTTAAGAACAGTTTAAAAATAGTTTAACTGTATCTTCTAAAAACCTTTAGAGTTGAGAATTTAAACAGTTTCTGCCCTGTGAATATTTGCAGCTGAGTTCAAAATGTGTAAATAAGCGTAGGACTTTGAAGATTAGTTTCCATAACAAATTAAAAAAAAATATTGTGTGGCATAATGTTAAGTAGGTGCCATGTGTCACTGGGTGTTTTGCATGAGGGCCAGCTTTTCCAAATTACCTGTCTGCTCCACTGACTCCTTGAGAAACAAATGTTGTCTTTTGAATATTTTAAATTTTGTAGTTCTTAAGCATGAAACAGACCTGGGAAAATACCGTTTGCAGGAAGCGCCGGTGACGAAGGCTGTGACTTGCGCTGCCAGCACGCACCCTCCAGCTTGCCCAGATCGTTCCTCCGTGCGATCGCCGTAGCAGTTTGCCTCCCAGCTGGACGCTCCCCGCTTCAGGGAGGTGTGCGCTGCAGCGAGCGCTGGTACAAGCATAGAGGTCCTTGCAAGACATCGGTGTGTCAGTGCTCGCTTAGGAACGTGGGGAGGTGTGTGAGAAACGGCCCAGACTTCCCCCCCATAAGGCTTGATATTTTAGACTGGAATTAGTCAGTTTGATAGTGTTTTGGACTAAATTCTGGAATTTTCTGTCTTGCGTTTTTCTGTTGCCAATATTTCTAATAAACTGCAGCCATGACATCTGTTGCTAGACTGCTCCATCTGTGGCCTGGTAAAGAATGTATAACCATGCCTTTAAAACAAGCTTCTCATTTTATATTTAGTCTAATACAAGATATCATCTGCAAGTTGCTTCTGTTTGGCTGTTGCATTTCGATCAGTTACTATTTGTGACAGGTTCACAAAATAAGACCTATTGCTAGAAAAGGGCAAAAAGTTGGTCAGCGTAAAAGAAAATGAATTTGAAATACACTCCTGTGTTTCTTGTTAATGGATGAATCTTGAGGGATGCACAGAGGAAATACCTGCAGTGAATGACTGACACGGAAGCAGTAAGATATTTGAGATTAAATTGACCTTGTGATAGAATTTCAACCTTATCCATTTCATATTTCTTCAAAGGATTTATCAGGGTGGAACAAACCAGAGGTTGCTCATCTTTACTATCCCGTCTACTGTAGCTACTGCTGCTTATTCCAAGAACGGCATTAACTGCTTTAACACACTTAATTCTGCAATCCTTCAGCATGGGGCGGAGTGCGGTGGAGGGGGATTTTCTTCCTAACTACGGCTGGGGATCATCAAAACATCGGTAGCACGCTGTACTACGGATCCTACATGCTGTTCATGTAGTTGAATAAAACCAGACCCCGTTCCACTATTGGTCTGCTCACGCACATTAGCCAGAAATTAAAAATAACATTTCAGCCCCTGAACATCGGTGTGCCTGGGACCTCCCCAGCTAAAGCTCCTCCTGCTTCAACACTGAATATCGGACAGAAAGCTTGGGAAATTTTGAGGCAGATGGTATTAATGCAGTGTGAGGTTACTTGGTCTGGCCAGCGCAGATCACAGGAGGGCTTCTCTCTGTCTTCCTTCACCAAGGGCGCTTGGGCCGGACATCAGAAGCCCTTCAGATGTGCGCTCAGAGAAAACTCTCCTGTTTGGTGAGAAGAAGGCGATGTCTTGATCTGCATCTTGGCAATTCACAGCTGTAGCCCAAAGGCTGTAGGTCACCACGCAGATAAATCCAGGCCCATGTCCCCCATCCCTCATCTGAAATTCCTCCTCCTGCCGTTTAAATGGCTGCATCAAAGCCGTGCTTGGCTTTGGTGCTTGCTCTTGTAGTGGTGATTTCAGCTTTATTGTATCGTTTCTGACTTGAAGTTCTGTGGCGTGTTCTGGATTAAGCAGTTGGATTTAATCGGTTCAGCCTCGTTTGGATCGTTAAGACTGAGCGTGAAGGTGCAGAGGGGCAGGACTGTCCTTCCCTTCAGAGCTTCTCCGGGTTCGCTCAGCCTCCCCTCCAGCTCCTTGCTCAGCGTTAGTCATGGTGTTTGCTCTGAGCTATGCTGCTGCTTGGTTCCTATTTCAAAGCCCAAACCGCTCATTAAAAGTATTGTGAGGTGCTAAGTAATGGGTAATTAAAAAGCAACCATAAAAACCTCAAGCAATAACACTCGTGGGTGCTCTTCTCCTTGGACTCACTGGGAGAGCCACCAGAGAGCTTGTATGGGGTGCCAGGGCAGCAGGCTTCCTCCGGGGAAACCGGTGACAAGTTGATAGACAGGTTGGAAGCAAATCCTGATAAAATTGAAGGGTTATGTAGAAATATTGTTGGACATGCATTATTGCAGCATTACTGTGGGAAACCTAGTTTTTTAAAATAAGGAACTAGAATCGTCTGGCTGAAACTGGCTATCCCAGTCTGGGGAGCTCTCGCTGTAGAGTCTCATCACTTCTGGGCTCCAGAAATAATGTTGGAGTCACCAAAGCATTCCTGGGAGCCTTGTAGTACTGGACCGAGAGAAGAGGAAAACTACAGTTTCTCTTTTTGAAGATGGGCATTAATGAATTGTGAGGGTGAATGATAACACTCTTCAAAAATGTTATTAAAATTTGGAATTGACGCTGAAAAGTGGAGATGAGGCAGACATCTGCGCTTCGTGGATGCCTCTTCGAAGAGAAAGTTGCCAAGCTAAGCAGGATGAAGTGTCGTTGCTCGTAAGCCTTTCACCTTTGTGCATCATCGGGTTGTCCTGTGATACTCAGTTGCCTTTTATCTTTTCACAGTTTGTCCACCTGCCTGCAAGTCCCAAGGCTGCACCTCTGATGGTCAGTGCTGTCACAGCGAATGTCTCGGGGACTGCACGGAGCCGAACAACCCTGAAAAATGCGTGGCTTGCCGCAACTTCTACCTTGAAGGCAAATGCGTGGACACCTGCCCACCTGGTTACTATCGCTTTGAGGGGTGGCGTTGTGTGACCTTCAGCTTCTGCCAGGAACTGCACAACAAATGCAAAAATGCCAGGGAGTCGGGATGTCACGTTATCCACAACAACGAGTGTGTTCATGAATGCCCGTCAGGGTACATCATGAATTCCAGCAAGTAAGTATAAGTGTACGCAGGTAAAGAAACCATGCTGTAGTGCTTGTACTGTGCTTTTCTCTCGCTTGGGCAGAGGGTTCGTGTTGTGTGTCAAGACCAAGAAAAGCTTCTGGCGTTGGAGTGTCTGTGACAATTACGTGGTCTACTTTAATATGATTTGCAAACTAATACCTTGCTAATTCAAGCTATTAAAAGCAGACAGGTCTACCTACCATGTGCCGGTAGTTTATTCTTCCCTTGTTTCCTCTCAAGTTTGGAAGAAGTGGGAAGGGGAGATTGAGAGAGAGGACAAGGAAGAGGAGCAGCCTCAAGTTGGAAGGGTCTTTCTGTAATCGAGTGGGACGAGGGAGATGGGCAGTGGCGAGGCTTTAGTAGCCCTGCTTCCCTTGTCCTCCAAAGCAGACCTCAGACTAGAAAGCCTTGCTCTTAAGCAGAATAGGGAAAAGTCACGTCTAATGAAAAGAGCGTAGCGTATTTTGAGTGGATCATTCTTAGAATATCTGTCCCCCATCCCTGTAATTACTTTCATTGAGCAGGTTCAAGCTGTGCCAGACAGAAATGGACAATGTAACAAACAAGAGTAGCATGAATCAAAGCAGGGAACAGCCATTCTGTCTATTCCCAGGGTTTTTCGACAAAGGAATTAAATAATTTATTTTGCTGAGCTGTTTATCACTGAAAACTTCGTTGTTTGTCCCACGATTACATTATATATTGTGATGAGTCAGATTTCCTATGAATATTGGTAGCTTTGTGCTCGCATATATTTGCTCCTGCCATAATAATTTCAGGGAATTCACTCTAACAGAACTTTTTATTCCATTTCCTGTTTTGCTTTTCAAAAGAACGAACTAGCAGCAGCCCCCAAAGCAGAAACGCTGCTTGTGTAACAGCAGCCATCGCCTCTCTCCTAGGCTTGTTCCAGGCTGCTGTCAGTAGGACCTCACAACACTACTCCGTGCTTTTCCTAGAGCATTTCTTTCTCTGAACTAGTTGGGAACACATCCTTGTGGTGTTATGACCAGGGCAAGCAATCATCTTGCTGCCATTTAAGAAGTATTTCCCCAGAGCGCAAAGCACATGCTTGCTTGCCTTTTTTTAAAGTAACTTTATGTCCTTAATCAGAGGATTCCCAGATGAACGGCCAGCTATCCGCTCGTCAGTTACGTGTTTGATTAATGATCTTGGGACGGAGACTGGGCCTGGGTTTCTTGATCTTGAACCCCCTGCTATGTATAGCACTGAGCAGCATTGTGGTGGATGGCCTGTTCAAAACAGTCAAAATCACTTCGTTCTGGTTTCTGTTACATAGGAAGGGACAGAGCGATTAGCGTTCGAAATGTGGAAATGACAATTGAAAGAATTATCAGCAATTATTTGGAGTTCCTAAGAGCTGCGCACTGCAAGCGAATCCCATGGCATGTTGTCAGGACACTGTCGCTTTGACTTGATTAACTCTGCTTTTTGAGAATTGCTGGGGACGCCCCAGATGCCGTTCTGCAAAAGCATTGCATCTACATTCCCGACTCTTGTTTTTCAGCTTGCACTGTACACCCTGCGCAGGGCCCTGTCCAAAGGTTTGCGACTACGGGAAAGAGAAGACGATCGATTCAGTGACATCGGCACAGGAGCTCCGTGGCTGCACAGTTGTTAATGGAAGCTTAGTTATAAATATCCGTGGAGGAAGTAAGTTCTGCATGAGTAAGGGGGCAGGGAGCGCTGGATGTCAGATCAGTGAACATGACACCATCCGTGAGCTGGGGCATTTCTCTTTTGCTTTGACCGCTCTGAATCTTAGAGTGATTCAGAAAAACAACCACAAAGCACAGGCTCTTGTGATGCTCATTTGGGGTTTTTTGCTAAATGATTTTTGTAAGGTCTTATGAATTAACGTAAAGCAGTTCTATTTAGTATGTTTGGGCTCCGATATCAGCGTTTTTCTCTGTGATATCAGAAAACTAAAACCGTTGTTTTCCTCTCCATAGATAACATAGCAGCTGAGCTAGAAGCAAATCTTGGCTTGATAGAAGAAATCTCAGGTTACCTAAAAAATTCGCCGGTCTTATGCCTTGGTTTCTCTTTCTTTTTTTCGTAAACTACATCTGATTAGAGGAGAAACACTAGAAGCTGGGTGAGTTCTTTCAAAAGATACTTTATTTTAATGCTTTGAAGCGTAAGGAGTGCCAGTGCTATCACTTTTGTATTGGTAAACAATTCCTAAGTTATTTTTAAATGTTCCTCTGCCCAAACTATCTACCAGGGAAGATAAGTTTGCATTCATTTTTCTTTGGTGTCTGGATTAGTGCATGAAGAAAAAAGAGTTTTCAGTGGATCCCCTCCTAATCCACATTTTCATTCTCTGCTTTCAGGAATTATTCATTTTATGCCTTGGACAACCAGAATCTTCGCCAACTCTGGGACTGGAGTAAACACAACCTCACTATTGCACGAGGCAAACTCTTCTTCCATTATAACCCCAAACTGTGCTTGTCGGAAATCCACAAGATGGAGGAGATCTCTGGGACTAAGGGGCGTCAGGAAAGGAACGACATAGCCCTGAAGACGAACGGTGATCAAGCCTCATGTAAGAGAGTCTCAGAGAGCAGCGAGGCTTGCATCATTTTCCTTTCCCTGTGCCTTGCTCACCTCATACTCCTACTTCTCTCAGCCTAGCCTGCGATGTTTTTCCAGGGACTGTCCTTGTCCCTTTGGTAAAGCACCAGGCATGTGACTTGCTGCTTGCTTGTGCACTGCAGTGACACTGTCGATATGCCGTGAGTAAAAGTCCTTACGGGTTCTGCATCTGGCCAGGAGCCTACCTTGCCAACTTTGGTCTTCAGAGTTTTGGTTTTTGTGTGCTCGGCTGTGAGTTTTTCAGGGTTGAGTCTATTGCTGTGTCTTTTTGAAGAGTTTAGCACAACATAACCTCAGTCCAGACTGGGACTTCGTGTTACTTCTGAGTACCTGATTAATAGTCATAATCTTCTTTTCCCATGTCATGAGGCGACAGTACGCACACAGAATGAGCATAGTAGAGAAACAGGATTTCCACCCATCTCTAGAGCCATGTGAGGGAGTTGCTATGACAACAGTCAGAGAAATTTTTGCAACCATTTTTGTTATGCTTCTCAGAGGTTTTTAAGCTAACAGCTTTCTTCAAAAACAACGATAAGACTATGACTGTGTCAGCATGACTAAGGAGCAAACACACAGTGTTGCTTTATGCTCTAACTAAAGTCGTGCTACTGAAGATGTAGTTTTGCAGACGCTTATTTTGGCAGCAATACTGCTATAAGTGCATCCCTTCTGCACCCCCAGCCCTGCTGTTTCTTCCAATTCGATGCCACACACAATCCCCTTTCCCTGTTTGTGCCAGTAAAACTCTTACAGGGCTGCATGGTGAACCAGATTGTAGAAGTAATATGGGGTAAAAACCACCAAGTTTTGTCGTTCTTGGCTTGTGTCATCTCTCTGCTCTGATTTATTGCCTAGCCCCACAAAGTTTTACATGCAGACAGGAACGGGAGCACGCACAGGTTGACACATGAGATGCTTAAGCAGGTATTGCCACCAAAAACCCCAGCATTAATTAAACTATGATTTCAGTTCCTTGCATTTCAGTTCCTTGCTCTTCTCACAGCTTGCAATGCAGCTTAGATCATCCTGTGGCTGCACCGTTCCTCTGCATTTGGTGACAGCACTGCTCAGACAGCCCCTTCCCTGGTTCTGCCCGTTGTTACACTGCTGTAGCTATTTGTGAACAGACTTAAAAAGTGAGGATCTTTCAGCTGAATCAGTTTCCTGATCTGGTTTGCCACGTATCAACACATGCAGCCATGCCAGCACAGCAGGGAGCGGGGAACATGATGATTGCCGGCCTAAAAACTGGCAGTACCAGTGAAAAAGCCTCCCCGGAGCCGCACCCTCAGGGATATCCCAGCTCTGGCCTGGGCAGAGGGAGGGAGGCACAAGGAATTATTGGCCTGTAAAGGCCATCTCCTCCCATGAGACACTAACAAGCTCTTCCCACATTTGGGGATGAAACTCGGCTTGGGGTTCAAATCCAGCTCTGTCATGTGGTTGTGCTCAGCTCCCGGGCCGGTTGTTTTGTTTAAAGGCAGCTGGAGGAGATGGTTGCCTTTCTCTTTGCCAGCTTTAACTCCACTCTGCTGAGCTGTTCTCTGTGCCACCCCCCCACCTCAAACCACAGGTTGCCAGTGTGTTTGGCTTTTTGTTTGTTTTTACATTTCAAGTCTAGTTTTCACATTGGCAGCATCCTGTTTACCAAAAAAAAAAAAAAAAAAAAAAAGAGGTAAAAAAAGCCCTTATTTGTTCTGGATGTGGTGCCAGTGAAATGAATGTTCTTCCTCCCTTGTGCAGCTACTGCAGGAATGGCAAATCCAGTCAGAGCTACACAGTTTGTCCTTCTTGGGCTGCTTGGACATACCGTATCGTAACGCGTCCCTTGAGCCTCAGAACTCCACCCTCCTGCAAGTGTTTGTTGTCCTTCCCTCCTGTTTGCAAAGGGACCACGCTGCTCCCCGGCAAGGCGGGGAATTCACGCATTTTGAAGGCAGAGACTACAAAAGCTATGCAAACCATATTATTGGGTTCCGTTATATAGATCATCATGAATTTTAAAATATGTTGCCTTTAGATTTCCCACTTATTAGAATTGAGTTCAACTTTTCTACAGGGTCATTTTCATAAAATCATAGAAAAATTGAAGCTGGCAGGAACCTCAGGAGGTCATCTATTCCAACTCCTGGCTTAAGGCAGGAATAGCATTGAAGTAAGACAAGGTTTTAATGAGCAGCTCTTCTTAATGCCAACATTCTCATATTTATCTGTGGAGAAGATAAACGTCCAAGATAATTAAAAACAGAAACCTTTCTTTTTTAGCATTAACAAAATTATTGTCGCTTCTCTTTTGTTACAGGTGAAAATGAACTGCTGAAATTTTCTTCCATTAGAACATCTCATGACAAGATCCTGTTGAAGTGGGAGCCGTACTGGCCCCCCGATTTCCGTGATCTCCTGGGATTTATGCTTTTTTACAAAGAAGCGTAAGTGATCCACCGTTAGGTTACAAAATAATAGCCATGCTGGGCTTCCACAAATGACAGTTGGCATTGAGGAGCAGATATTAAACCTGCTGTAGGCATAGCTATTTAGTCTCTGTGATTATCTGGCTCCTACACTTAAGTTTCCAATGTTACCGTTGTATAAAAGTGTTCATTAAGATCCCTGACTTACCCGAGCTGCGTACAGTCAAAATTCCTCATTTAAGAGCAATCCAAACATTAGTTGTTCCAACTATTCTAGACATACACACTCTAACCATGGAGTTTATCGTCTCCCCAGTGTCTCCATGGGATGTTGAAGTTTTTATTCCCTTTGAGATGGGAAACATTCTTTTAGAATCAAGGTTACCAAGCTGATTTTCATAAAGCTGAATATTATTAGCCTGGATTTAGTTGTCGGGATCATCTGTGGAACAGTACCTGATCTGTGATGCTGTTAGGAGGCTGGGTTGCAAACTCCTATGCTTCCTTTTCAGAACACATGCAATGAGATAGTTACATTTTCTCCACACAGTAAAGGATTATAACTTTCAGTGACGTCTTTAGAAATGTTGTTTTTAAAAGCTTGAGTTAGGATTCTGTTCATTTGAGGCTTTTCTCTTTTTTTCTAAAGTCCGTACCAAAATGTGACGGAGTTTGATGGCCAAGACGCTTGTGGGTCAAATAGCTGGACGGTTGTGGATGTTGACCCACCCCCACGGTCAAATGAGCCCAAATCCCAGGCCCAGCCAGGCTGGCTTCTGAGGGGCTTGAAGCCATGGACACAGTATGCTGTGTTCGTTAAAACTCTGGTCACCTTCTCAGATGAACGAAGAACGTATGGTGCAAAGAGCGAAATTATCTACGTCCAGACCAACGCTACTGGTCAGTATCATTAAATTAATGTTGCCTTGCAAGTGAAAAAGAAACCTAAATAGTCTTCTGCCTGGTAGTCACGGTAGTCCCATATCCATGAAACTTTCCGCTGCTGTTGCTGCTCTACTTTGGTAGGAAGGTATTGCTAAACAAATGGAAGAATGCATACTTCCCTGCATGGGGAGATGGTGCCAACGTGCACTTCTTCCGTCAGGCTCGTGTGGCCACGTGTAAGAGCTTGTGTGCAGACAGCTGTATCCTGCTGCAGGACTGCTGCGTGTCGGTGGACCTCCTATGGAGAGCACTGTTTATTCCCATGGATATGGAAACGTGCCTGTGTTTGTCCCTCGTTCTGTCAAGCTCTCACAGAGCAGTGGAGGTGACCTCTGTCTCTTTTCCCACCCACGCAGTTCCGTCAGTCCCATTAGATCCGATATCTGTTTCCAACTCTTCATCCCAAATCATTCTGAAGTGGAAGCCACCCTCGGAGCCCAACGGAAACATCACGCACTACCTGGTGTACTGGCAGCAGCAGGCAGAAGACAGTGAGCTTTATGAACTTGATTACTGCTTAAAAGGTGAGTGTGTGGTTATCCCTCTGTGCTTTTCTTTCAAACTATCTCAGAATTGTCTGGAGATTTCTCACACGCTTTGGAGGTGCTCTGGATGCCAAGTTTTGTTGTTTTCAAGACTGCTGTTCACAAAACAGGCTGAGATGCAACCGTCTTCTCCCACTGTTCAGTTACATTATACATCAGGTGCTACTGCCAAGTTATGTGCAAAAGCTCTCCAAAAACATTTTTTTTACAAAGTAATCAGATATTTTTTACTTTGGGGATCTCCCTTCTGCACTTGTTCCTTTTAAACTGAGTAACGAGTTTAATAACAGCTATGGAGATAGTAAGGGAAAATGTCTGTGCTTCTGGAGGTCAGTGGCCAAGTTAATTTTTGAAGGCATCTTGTGCCTGTTTTGGAATTCTTTCAGGATACAGAGCTTCACTGAGGACTCCCAGAATCTTACCTGCTGCCCTGTGTTGCCTAAACTGGGATGAACTGGGGTAAAACTCTGACTACAGCAGCATCTGAGCTCCATTTCAAAAATAGCACAGGTTTGAATCAAAGGCCTGTCATAAGAGAGGGAAAGCTGCCCCGCCCTGGATATGAAAGCTCAGGATGCCCAAATGTGCTATGAATCTTGTGTACACTAGTTTTGGATCTTTGTAGGATCGAACATCTGCTTCTGCCATGTCAAGCATGAGTGGTACTAAAATTGTCTTGTCCACAGGATTAAAACTGCCCTCCAGGACGTGGTCTCCTCCTTTTGAATCCGAAGACCCCCAGAAGTATAATCAAAGTGAAAATGAGGATGTCAGTGGAGAATGTTGTTCCTGTCCTAAAACAGACTCTCAAATACAAAAGGAGCTGGAGGAGTCTGCTTTCCGCAAGACGTTTGAGAACTATCTTCACAATGAGGTTTTTGTCCCCAGGTACAAATATCAAACAATCTTGCCCAGGTGGTCTGGGGTAGGGAAATGTAATTGATGACTAAAAAAAAGTCTTGGGCTGGATGTGGCCATATTGCCAGTTTCTCTGGGCTTCCAGGAGACTGTCTAGTCCGGCTGAATACGTGTGTCGGAGACCGGTGAGAGCTGAGCGCCTACAACTGCTGTTATTACAGATTTGGAAGATCCTGCTCTTATTTTCTGACTCTGAATTCTCCTCAGCTTGAGAATGAAGTGAGAATCCTTAACAAATAGCTAAATGCCTGCAGCTCATTTAAACTTGTATGATGCCAAAAATAGCTACTTTTTTTCTGTCCTAAAATTTTGTGGTCTAGATTTCCATCCAGCTGAAAAGAAAGGAAAAGAAAAAGGGAAGTTTACCATGCCACAGCCTTGTCCTTTAGTGCGGTATTTGCGGTCTTCCTTGCACTTAGTCTGGGAAATACCTCCAATACCATGAGGAATGCAACTGCTGTGGGTGGTGAATGTCCTGTTTTGAATGGCACACACAGTGTCACATTAAGTGGTATTGAATGTCTTCACACTTCATATGCAACTTACAGAGGAAGCACTGGGAATCAGGTTAGAGTCTGTAATGATTTACCCTCTTCACTGTCATGTATTTTGTGCTCTAAATTTATTCTCTGCTGACTGCCCTTAGCTAACAAACATTTATTTGCAGCTGCTTGACAAAAGCCACATTACTGCACTGAGCATTTTTTGAGTGCATTACTAGACAGTGTCTCTTCTCTGCGAGCCTGCAGTTGTCACGTGGAAGCTTGTGCAGAGCCCCTCCTTCTGCTATTGCTTTGCTCTTAGTGCAGATCAGAAGGACAAGTTTCAGTGTGCAAAATGATGCCAGGACACAACATAGTCAAAAGCAGAGGAGAACCAAGCCATGTACAAAAGCCAGACTCCTCTTGATGTAGGCAGACAATTCTGACAATCTGATTTCTTTTTTCTTTTTTTTCCCAATTTTATTGTGCAGCCAGCCCAGGATGCTTCTCAGGCCAGTTTCTGGGGTATGTATTTTAGGAAGAAACCAATCACCAGGATGTGCCACCTTGTCAGCCTGCTAAGGAAGAAATCTCCACTTCCCCTAGGCTAACTAATCCTTTTAATACAAGCCCTTTTTGCTGCTGTAAGTCAGCAGTAAAGATACCTTCCTGCTGACATGCATCCTGCTTGGCTTTTCTGACAGGCCACAGGCTGTGGCAACGTAAATTAGAATTAGTTTTCCTGTGAACACTGTGCCGATTGCCTGCTCGTAGGGCAGCCTGTCTAGAGCCTGGCAACTGAACACGAAGTGTGTTTTACTTCAGGTGCTTTTTATGTGGCTCCTGATAGTTTATTGACCTCTCTTCAGGCACTGTGTGGACTCCCCTTGAGATTAGAAGCCTTCTGCTATTCACGAGGAGGAATCTCACAGATGAGAATGTGAGGGACTATGAGATGGCAGGGGTGCAGAAGAAGACAGAGCAGATGAGAAGTTACTCCCCCTACGTCCTGTCTCGTTTTCCACGTTCCATTTTTCTCCTCCCGTCCTGTTCCCAGCTCTCCGATCCCTGTGCAGTATCCAGTCCGTACGAGGCTCTGCCGCAGATCGGCCGTGCTCTGCCTTAGTCCGGGTCTGATCTCACCTTCTGGAAATCATAGAAGCTGTTCCTTCCCCATGTGCATGGTCGATTACTCTAGGAGATACTATCACAAGTCTTGTGGTTTAATTTGCTCTGGCACTGGAAAAGCAAACCAGAAGTTTCTAAATGCTTCTTGCCATACCCACCTTCCCAGTCAGAGCTAACGGGTATCTTTACACCATGTGCTTCATAAGCTCCCTTTGCAGCTGAACAAAGTGGCCATCAGAAGCTGATGCTTTGTTTCTTCTTTCCTGTGTTATTTGCTCTTATATTGGAACGAGTTTTGCACAGATTGGAGTAAACGGGTGATTGCACGCTGGAACAGGTTGCCCAGGGAGGTTGTGGAGTCTCCATCCTCGGAGATATTCAGAGCCTGACCAGACACAGTCCTGAGCAACCTGCCCTAGCAGCCCGTGCTTTGAGCAGCAGGGTCGGGTGAGACAATCTCCAGAGGTGCCTTCCAACCTCAACCACTCCACCATTCTGTGGAAAGCATGGAAAGATTTCAAAAGTAATAAGTCCTGAGAGGCAGAGGGGAACTAAATGGCTGCTGTTCAGGGTGTAATTTCAGGTATACCCTCCACCATCACTCACTGCTGCAGAAAAAGCAGGCTCACTCTTCTCTCTGTCCTCTCTTTCTCTCTGTGTCACACTTGTGCCATTACAAATATTAGCGGGTTACAGAGTGAACAAGGTCTGGGAAATGACTCACGTTAAAAGTAACTTGTTTTTTCTTGGTTTCCCAGTTCAATCCAATTAATTGTACAGACAAATATATAAATGCTTTTGCCAGCACAAGTGGGAAGGCAGGCCAGCTGTTCCTCGCCTAGTTTCAGGTGTATGGAAAAGCTTGGCTTAAACTAGCTAAGGCATCCTAAAATCCGCCGGCACAGGCATATTGCATGGGATGAGTTGTCACTGCCATCCTTCCAGCTGAGAGCCCTCACGCACGCTGATAGCCTCTGACAGGAGGAGGAACCTGAACCCGAGTGTTTCCCAGGGGGGGTCGTTGGAGCTACTGAAATGGCCATAATGAAAATTGCACTGGAACAACTATGGGGAGACACCAGATGTTTGAAAATACAGAGAATTTGGCAAGAAAATTGCTGCAAATCTAGGATAACAAATATGTGAAGATGGGGGTTTACAGCTTCAAAAGTTTTTCTTGCTTTCTGTTACTTGAGAAGGGAGAAATTATTCTTGCATTTTACTCTGTTGCATCAGTGGTCAAATTACTGTTTTACTTGTGAAAAACAAAATTCTCTTAAACATGAGGAAAAGCTGAATCCGCACTTTGTAAACAGTGGCGCGTAGCTTTGCTTTTAAGTCCAAACAAGGTTCTGGTTGACCGTAAAGAATCCTTCCAAAGGAGGGAGGTGGCGTGACCCAGCCCTGGCTCTCTGAACTCTGCCCCATTGTTAGGGGACACTGTTCAGAACAATGCACAAGCTGAGCTAACAGCAGCTCCGAAATGAGTTAATTAGTAATTAGAGAAAGAGAAAACTAAGAACTGGAATGTGCTCTGCTGAACCTGCCGTTTGGCATCCCATGTTTTCATCAGGTGGATGAATACGCTTACGTTGTTGCGTACAACCCGGTGTTTAGTTTGAGGAAATCTTAAAATCTGCTTTCCAGCTGGTTGCGTTTGCTGCTGGAGGAGAAATAACACCAGGGAACGGAGCTGGGGGTTGCAGACGAAGACCTGATCTGCGCAATCCTCCGTTGTAGCTGTGGTTGGCCAATCATTTGCCTGGTAGTCAGAGGGTGGCAGTGGAAAGTTCAGTTCAGCAGCAAAGATTTGCTTCAACAGCTTGTTACATTTTTAGAGACTGGAGATGCCTCAAGTGTGGGTTCAGTTCAGGTCACTCTTTGTACCCTTTAATAGCTGCACACACATGCACACACAAAAAAAGATCATCCCCTAGAATACACGGTCCCGTTTTCAAATGGCATTAATTCCTTTTGTGTAACTAAACACTATTACTGATTCACCACGTCGGTTAGTTCCCAACCTGGAATTCCTCATGGCAAATGTGTGGCAGGATGTAAAGCGTTACAACGAGGAGTTTTGTTTTGGTACTTGTTCCCTTTTTTTTTTCCCCAAGAAAATGAAATTTGTGAATGGTTCTTAATTCTGTTGAATTTATTCTGTTTATTTACTGACAAAATCTGACATTAAGGTTGGCTAGTAGCTCTCCCTTGCAAACAGGGGAGTTGACAGGATCACACTGCCGGTTCTGTTTTTACAACTGCAAAAAATGGTTTTTCAGACTGAAGTGCAATAATTTGAGAGGCAATATTTGGTTAACGAAACCACACAACTAATATGCAATCTGAATCTGTAAGTTCTAAATGCGTCTGTTGAAAAGAACGTCATAGATTTGGTCTCTCAGGAAAAGGTTAAAATTATCTATCTGTCCATCTAGATTCAGCCTTAGCGCAGATATATTACAGTGAGGTGTGAAACTGGTCTTACGCTTTATAAATGCAGGTTTATGACACTTGGAATATGTGGAACATCTAAGGCCATCAGAGTTGGGGGCTGTGATATGACCTCATTTGCTAGAATGTGTAGGAGATGAACTCCGAAGCATTGCAACACTGTGCAAGGCATCCGTGAGGCAACCTAGTAAAGCTGTGTGCAGCTGAGAGGGTCTAGAGAACTGGAATTCTCAAGCAAATACTTTAGACTTGGATTTATTTTTTTTTATTTTTTGAAGTTGTGCAGGGAAGGAGTCTCAGGGATTTATAATTTTAAAAACCTACATGCATTACAGGGGGTGAGACAGACTGCTTGTTAAAAAAAAAAAAAAGTCCTGAATTTCTTTGTTGCGTTGCAAATATGAGGCTTGAATTTGAGTTTTCAGTGGCACTCTGAGCCCTCCCATTTTAACTCTTCCTTTTCAGATGAATGTCTTTACATTGAATATCACAAATAACGTTGTTACCTGTATTATTTAATAGGCCGTCAAGAAAACGAAGAGACCTTGGCTCTGTGGCAAACGCCACTGTGGTGATACCCACCATCGCATCCTCTCCAAACAACTCTGCAGCAGCATCGGAGAATGCAGAGGAACAGAAACCTTTTGAAAAAGTTAAGTCTAAGGAGTCTTTGGTTATCTCAGGCCTGCGGCATTTCACCGGGTATCGCATTGAGCTCCACGCTTGTAACCATGATGCTCAGGAATCCCGATGCAGCGTCGCAGCTTATGTCAGTGCCAGGACCATGCCAGAAGGTAATTATCTTCCTGAGCTTTGCTTTGGGTTGATGGCTGTTTTCAAAATACTGCTTTTCCTATGGGAGCCAGCTGCCATACAGAAACATCGTGTAGGACTGGTGCTCTCTTTATGTCCCGATAAGAAAGGATGATAGATGAAGTATTGGCAGTTTTGAATTTTGCAAAAGACATGAAATAAAACTATAATTAATCGTGACCTTGGTTCTAGCTAAGGCTGATGACATCGTCGGTGCAGTTACCCATGAACTGGTTGAAAAAAATACCGTGCATTTGAAGTGGCAGGAACCAAAGGAGCCAAATGGTCTTATTGTGCTGTATGAAGTGAATTACGGACGTCTTGGGGAGACAGAGGTGAGAATTTCTGCTTGTCCCTTAACACAGCACGTTGGAGAAGTAGCTCCTGGGAGTCCAGGGCAGTTTAGTCTTTCATAGTCCTCGTGCATATGGTGTTCTGTCCTGTCTGATTTCCTTGTGCATGAACCAAGGTGACATGAAACTTTCCTAGGGAATTTGTATCCTCTGGAAGTCTGTCCGTAGCGACACGGAGAAATAAAGATCTGCCTCTATGGTGCCTGTTTGCCAAATAAGCCTATCTAATTTGCCAGCTTTCTGCATGGAGTTTTTTTCGGAATTTTATTTCACAGAAGGACAGAAAACATACATCTAAATTTAAGTTGCTTAGAGAAATCAAGAAAGTGTTGAGCAGCCAGAGAGCTTGTGGGCAGCGCTGCTGCCCGTGCAGAATGCCAGTGCCGTGCGGGTAGGAGGGCTTGCCAGCCCCGGTCGGATTTCAGGGCTGAGGTCTAGTACAGCAAATGGCATATGCGCTCTGTAATCCGAACTGCTAAACTGTAAAATGCAAATCCAGGACAAACCACTATATTGGAAAAGACCTGGGCATGTGAAAGCGCTATTTGTGTACGTTTGCCAGACAAGGAGGTGAGGTAGAAATCCCAGTGTGCTGTTACAGAGCTCTGGGTTGTTGCGGAGGTAGCGTGATGCAGCCTTCCTCCTCCCTCCTCCCGCAGGAAGCACACTACTGCGTTTCCCGTAAGCATTTTGCCAGCGAGCAGGGCTGTAAACTCCGTGGACTGCAGCCTGGAAACTACAGTGTCCGTATACGAGCTACATCACTGGCTGGAAATGGCTCCTGGACAGAACCTACCTATTTTTATGTGGCCGATTATTGTGAGTGCGTTTTTTTTCTTTCCAACATTTAATTCCTGATAGAAACCCAGGTTATTTTTGGAAGATGGGGGTTTAACAAGCAGTGCACAGGGAACTGTAGGGTGACATAAAATATTTACCACTACATCTACTTTTGAGAAACTGAAATTACTTAGAAACGTGTGGCTTTTCTTCACATAGCTGTTGAACAGCAGTCTGAGTTCTCATTCTGACCAGCCCCACCTTCTGTATCTGAAATAGCCTCTAGTTTCATATTTGTTCCAATTTATTCAAGGGGGAGATTTTATTGAGGAAAAGACTTGGATTTTGGACCTGTGTAATACCTCCAACTCTCTCTTTCTCTCTTAGTGAATGCTCAGCCTAATATTGCTGTTATAATCGTTCCGATTATTTTTGCCATAATAATTGCTGGAATTATTGGAGCTGCTTACGTGCTTGTGAAAAAGAGGTGAGTGCAATTTCATGTTGTTTCCACCAGAACAAGCAAAACTTACATCCAAAGATTTTGTTTATTTGTTGGAAGTAACTCTGTTTATTTTCTAATTTAGGTAATGATTGCAACACTAATTTAGTTTAGGAAATATTTTGTGCCTTTGGAAATTGGGACAGTTTGTATTTGCTGCATGCTTTGGGAATTAATCAAACTGCCTTCAGTTCTAATGTGTCAAAGGCCGCAAAGGTGCTGAAGAATTTGTGTCTCTCTTCCAGACAAACGGAAGGACCAACTGGACCACTCTACGCATCCTCTAACCCTGAATATCTCAGCGCCAGCGATGGTGAGAGCGAGGGCTTTCTTCAGTGCCTTATTTCTTGTCTGGTGGTTCAGGCAGTGCGGCAGCATGGGATTGGCATTGTCTTTAGGGAGTTTTTCTAGTCCTTTTTTAAAATGTGTACCCATAGCATCCTGTGGCAATGCTACACAAGGCTGCTACAGAAACGTCTTTCAAAAGATACTTGCTCAATTCAGAAACGTTTCCCTCTGCTCAACAGTCTACGTCCCCGACGAATGGGAGGTTCCACGAGACAAGATCACTCTCCTCCGAGAGCTGGGACAGGGCTCCTTCGGCATGGTGTACGAAGGAATCGCCAAGGACATAGTGAAGGGAGAGCCGGAGACTCGCGTAGCTGTGAAAACCGTTAACGAATCAGCCAGCCTCCGCGAGCGCATCGAGTTCTTAAATGAAGCTTCTGTGATGAAAGGGTTCAGCTGCCATCATGTGGTAAGCATCACTGGGTGCCTCAGATGATTAGCAAGTCCCATCAGATAACTAAGAGTTCTGTGGTGCTTTCAAAGCTTGACGTTCAGCTTACAAAAGCAGCCCTTCTGCAGAAGCAGTTGATCAAAAAGAGCTGGGATCTTTCCATGTCATATTTTATAAAATGCATCTTTCAAAACGTCTCGTCGTGACAGGGCTTTGTGGTGCTGTTCTGAGCTCTTACTCGGGCGGCGTTGGCTTTGCTATATCCCCCTCTTTTCAGAGCTGGGCTCTGCCCAGTGTATTTGGACACAGCCTTGAGGGAATTTCTCACTTATTTTCCAGGTTCGCCTCCTCGGGGTGGTCTCAAAAGGGCAACCTACTCTGGTGGTCATGGAGTTAATGGCACATGGAGATTTGAAAAGCTACCTTCGCTCTTTGAGACCTGATGCTGAGGTAAAGACAGGAGAGAGGGAGCCTGTTGTGCAACAGGCTAACTTGATCTGGTTTTGAATACTTGTTTATTTACTGTAGAATAACCCCGGTCGTCCGCCACCAACACTGAGAGAAATGATCCAGATGGCTGCAGAGATCGCGGATGGCATGGCCTACCTGAACGCCAAAAAATTTGTTCACAGAGATCTTGCAGCTCGTAACTGTATGGTCGCAGAAGACTTCACTGTGAAAATTGGAGGTATGTAGTGTGTGATCAGAAAATAATTCCGTGGGTCGTATTTGTTGTAAAGGCAAATATACGAAGCCCAAGACCAATGCGGCAAATACAGGTGATTTTCACTGGCTCCCTTTGGAAATGGAGCAAACTTTCCTCTTTTTCTTCCCTGTGAAAGAATCGTGCGGACTTTAGTAAAAAAATAATCTCCCTTAGAGCCAGAGCAGCTTTTCTCACCTTCTCTATTCTCAAACCTCTATCCAAAAAGTTTATTGTCTTTCCAGCCTAAGCCGCCATGGGTTATCTCACTGTTCTTTGCTTTCATGAGAATTATGACAAAGGTGTTGGGTACAACAAACCAAGCGTTGATAATCCTATCATTAGGTCAGGTGCCTTTTAAAAGTCACTTATCTTCCACAAGAACCAGTTTTTAACCTAAACCCTTTCAGAAATAAGTAAATAAATATAACATTTAAAAATAAACCAAAACTCCACAGCATGGTGGTTTTTCAGATCTCTTTGAACTTAAAGCCAAGGCAGTGGGATTTCAGGGCAAAGACAGCTCTGTTTTACTTAAAGGGGATGAATAAAAATAATGTTTAGAATAGAAGCTGTCACTAAAAATTTTAACTTGGGAGTTTCTGGAGAAAAAATGCAGGGAAAAGGAAGATGTTCTGAATGTTACTGGCAAGGTGACAAACGACTGCAGGCTGGGCTATAGGAGGCTCCCTGGGTGTCTGACAATAGCCTGGCATCAAAGGAAGGAAACAGTCACCCGGAGATGCTGCACAGTACAAGTAGCAGGGAAGGAGAGACATTTAACACATCCCAATTGCTTTTCTCAGACTTTGGCATGACCAGAGATATCTACGAGACGGATTATTATCGTAAAGGAGGCAAAGGACTGCTGCCTGTGCGGTGGATGGCACCCGAATCGTTAAAGGACGGTGTTTTCACTGCTTATTCCGATGTGTGGTAAGTTGTACGCTGCCGTCCCAGATGGATTCTAGCTCAAGAGCTCGCTATTTTAACACGCGTGGTTTAAATTGTGAGTTGCTGACTTCCTCAGAGTACAGACAAAACAAAAACATTGTTTTGAAACCCTCTTCTGAAAAATACAGTCCTGTTCTTTTAAAGCACATGTTCTCCAAAATAAGATTATCACTTGTAGATCTCCAGGATGTTTTATTCTCACCAGGAGACTTCTCTCTGTCTTAGGTCATTTGGTGTTGTCCTCTGGGAAATAAGCAGTTTGGCAGAGCAGCCGTACCAGGGACTCTCCAACGAACAGGTGCTAAAGTTTGTAATGGATGGAGGATACCTGGATCAGCCGGACAACTGCCCGGAGAGGCTGTAAGTAGTAAAGCAGGGGAGAATCGACCAAGCTGCGCTCTTTAGCTACAGCGTGGCCAGCAAAGGTGGCCCGACGTGTGGCACCTCTGAACTCCTTCTCTGGCGGGGAGGAACAAAACAGGCTTTAGTGAGCCACCTCTCACAGAAATTCAGCCGATGCAGCCTCAGTGATCCAGGAATTAAAGGCCTGAGCCAGCTTCACTAGAAGGGAAATTAAACCAACCTGGGCCTTACATTGTGAGTACAGATTCAAGAGAAGGAAGTACAAAGCACAGGAAAAGCTTAAAGTACAAATAAACGCTCTATCAATTGCCCAAACAAAAAGTTTTTCCTCCGCTCCAGACCAGTGGATGGCAGTTGGCTTACGTCACGTGGCAAAGCCTGGCCACGGCCTGCATCCACGTGGCTACCGAGGCTGGAGAGCGGCTTGTTAATCCCAGGTCTGCTGAGGTTTTCTGTAATTCATCTCTCTATACTACGTAAATAATCTGGAGAATTACAACAGCTCTTTACCGCTGATTTTCAGAAATCCAATTTATGGCTAATAAGGAGGGAGAGGCAGGAGAACGCCGTGCTGAGCCACGAGCTGTTTATCGTGTCCGAGGCCTTTCATTTCTGTTGCAGACTCATTGCCCTGCTTAAAGTACAAGGCTAGGCTGCCCGCAAGGTTAGGGAGAAGAGAGGGCACTGTGGGAAGACAGTGAAAAACACCTCGCAGAGGTCACAAACTGAAGCCAGACGTTCTCCTGCGCCGGGGTTAAGGGTTGTTCTCTGCAGCCGCTCGTGACATTTGCTGTCTGGAAGTTACTGCGTCCCCAGGTCTGCCAGCACGGCTGCATACCCAGACGCTCCCTAAGCTGCTTCTCTCAGAGTAATTAAAAAAACCCCGTTGCTAAGGGTTCAACCTGAGCTAGGGCGTTTGGAGAGAAGGGTGTAAGGAGCCGCTGCTGAAGCAGCGTACAGCGGTGAGGGGCAACCTGGTAACCTCTTACCCCAGCCCGCTTCTGGCCAAAACAGCGCTTCCAGAGTCAAAAAATAAACATGTTTTGTGAGTATCCTTATGAAAAAAGCCTGCTGGCCTGGACGTTTGCCTCTCGTGGCCAGTTACAAACTCCAGTTTGAAACTTTATTTGGACTTGTAAGTTCTTTTCTCCGTGGTGTCTGATAATGTATGACCTCTTGCTGCAGCCTTTCTTTGGGTGGGGTGTTTACCGGACCTCTGTCCTCTGCACAGCCTCCTATTTTCCTTGAAGCTTTAGGAGCTTTGTTATCTTTCAGGCGGAGTTAAAATTAAAATCGAATGAATTAAAAAATTGTGACCTGGCTATAAGTGCGTGCGCGCCTACGCAGGGTATGTGAACTGCAGCCCTGTTTCCTTCGGAAGCCGAGTTAAGAACAATTGAAGGAATTGGAAGGAATTTTTGATCTAGACAGAAATAGAGAAAAAAGAATGTCAGGGTCTACAGGCAAATACAGGCTGGACAGAGAACAAACAACGGGGTTGGAGTGTCAGGGGGTAGCGCGTGTGGTGGGGGGCTGACGTGGGTACCAGTCCTGGTCTGTGCCAGCCCTGCCTGCGTGGAGTTGTTTCTTCCCGCCCCTGACTCTTGCTTGTCCTGATCTAGGCACAGCCTGATGCAGATGTGTTGGCAGTACAACCCTAAAATGCGCCCCACCTTCATCGAGATCATCGAGATGCTGAAGGAGGACTTGCACCCCAGCTTCCACGAGGTCTCGTTCTTCTACAGTGAGGAGAACAAACCTCTGGAGACAGAGGAGTACGAGATGGACTTTGAGAACATGGAGAGCATTCCCCTCGATCCCTCCTTGTACTCGCAGAGGGACAAAGTCCTGGGGCGGGACAATGGACCCTCCATGGCCCTCAAGGGGAACTATGAAGAGCACATACCTTACACTCACATGAACGGTGGCAAGAAAAACGGGCGGATTCTCTCCATGCCCAGGTCAAGCCCTTCCTAACGCTTCCTCTTTGGCCCAAGGGTTGCGTCTGCTTTTTTCCCCTCCACAAATCTCAGGACTCTTGTTATTGCTGCCACAGTGTATGACACACATCTACAAACTCTTCAGATTTTTAATCATCTTGTGATTAATACTTTTTTTTTTTTTTTTTGCCAAGTTGACTGGTTGTCAGTGGACTTATCTGTGAACATAAATGGAAGAGGTTTCCATGGCTGCTGTCCCTTCTGTAACCATGGTTTCAAAACAGGAAGCGACCGTGTGAGTTAACTGAAGGAGGAGCATCCACGTTTGCCAACAAAAGACGTGAAATTTGCTGGTATCTGAGCTACAGCGTAACGGTGCGGAACAAAACTTCTGCAGGACAAAAGCATTTCCAGTAGAATTCCAGGCTTTCAGGCATCCTCTTCACTACAGCTGAAGGATTCAACACATCAGTCGGACGCGCCAGATCCTCAGATTGACCAATAGCTGCTGCTTTCATACTTTTTAAATGGGTTAAACCCCAGGGGTGCGTGCGCGCGTGTGTGTGTGCGTGTGTGCAGTATATCTATGTGGGGTGTATATGTATAGCAAAATATACACCTCTTCTTTTGTACATAAGTTTTGTATGTTCTCACAGAAGCTTTCCTCTTCTTGGAAGTGTGTACTGATCTTTTTTTCCCATTTCCCTGGAGTGACTGAATCCTAAACAGATTATTTTTATACTAAGGACTCTTGGGAGTAGGTTTTCTCTCATTAACGAATGAGGAAAATGTGCTGGGAGCCAAAGGAGCAGAAATCTGAGATTTGTGGGTACTTTCAAGACCAAACGAAGTAGGAGTCCCCTGACCTGAGATACGGAGTTTTCTGTCCTTACAGCCTTGAGTATATATATTGTTTGTTGTAACATATTTAAAAATGTCTTTAGTTTAAATTTTAACTTCATATAAATTATTGACTGTCTATGATCCTTTCGGGGAGGGGAGAATTTGGGGGATTGTTTGGTCTTAAAGTGGTCCAAAGATTTCAGAATGAACTAATTTTAGCCAATTACCCTTTTAGGAGCTACGAAGCACATGTTAAGTTTATACTTGACAAGGCTTTATCATACAGTTTCATGATTTATACAATGCAGTCAGCTGGCTCCAGTCGAAGCCCTGAGATAAAGTAGCTGGGACTTCACTTGGTTGTCGGGAGCCGGAGGACACCAGGACACCCCGGTCCCGAGTCCCGCTACCCCTTTGCCCCCGCGTCCCTTGCTTTGCCGTCTGGGCGCGCCGTGCCGCAGAAGCAGCCGGCAAGAGAGGACGAGCAAGAACTCTAACCGCAAAAAGAGACGCTAAAGCCAATCTAAAGGGAGGAGAGCGCAAGGCTCTTGGCTCTGCACGCGAAGCAGAAGCTGAACGTGACTGTGGTTAGCTACCTGCTGCCCGTCCGCTGCTGCTCAGGCGCCTGGCCTCGTGCTGCCTGCAGGCCTTCCACGTTTTCCCGAGATACCCGCGCTGCGTCCCGCGCGCTTCCCGGGACGCGTGCGTTAGCCGCTGCTTTCAGCTCTGCGGGATGTCGACTTTCGTCTTCTGGACTGTGCTTTGTTTTGCTGCTGTTTGCATAAAAGACCGAGCTGATGAGCGTAAGATGTTAGAAAAGAGTTGTGAAACTAAACGCGTCTCGTAGCGATGAGGGCGTGTGCTGGCGGGGAGAGGTGCTAAAGCAAGAAATGAAGGTGATCGATGTCGCAGGCCCTTGTCACGCAGGAGGTGGTTTTAAAAGGGGAGAGCGGTGCTCAGTCCTCCGCTTCTCCTGGAGAAATCCAAGAGCCAGTTCGCGCTCTCTGCCAGGAGAAAACGAGGTTCTCCTGACTCGCTGCGAGCGGGGAGGCCAAGCTGGTGTCTGACTTCTTATTCCAGCCCGGGCGGTGCTGCTGCTTTCTCCCTGTAACCAAAGGAAAGGGGCTGGAGTTGGCAGGGCAGCGCCTCGGAGCCGCAGCCGAGGACGGGGAGGCCGACGGACTCTGCACCGCCACGAGCCGGCGGCCCTTTGCGCCGCTGGAATCTGGTGGGTTCGGACAGAGGTGGAGGGTGCAGGTTGCTCACAACGTTAGATGGAGAACAGGCAGTCCAGACGTGGGTAAGAACCTCCGATTTCAAAAGGCCTCGTTTACATTTCTTCTGCTTGACAAAGTAGTAACTGTTTAGCAGCTCCATACTGCACTGCAGGAAAGAAGACATATTCTCACACTTTTCTAAGGAAGAGAAGTTTTCTTATTAGAATTTTTTATTTATTTTAATATATAAAACACTGTAAAAAAAAAAACCAACAAACAATTTGTTTTCTTAAACACACAGAACATGTAAATTTGTATCCGTAAAATCTTGGCAAGTGGATGTGGTGGGGTTATTTTTGTCCTGTTCTGGTGCAGTCTACCTCAGTGTTTCTTAAGGATCTTTTTAATACTACACACCTCTAATCCTGTTTAAATATTCTGGTCTGGACCTATCGTGGATCAGGGAAAATCAATATCAGCTGATTCCAATACTAGGGACCATTCACCGAGGGGAACGGGTGGGAGAACGGCTCGTCACTGTTCATCGCTCGTCGGAGCAGTAGTGACCAAAGGAACCCATTTACAAATCTGGATCTGGTATTCTGATAGCATCTTCGTTCTGTTGTGATTTAAAAAACAAAAACAAACCCAAAAAACCCCCACAAAAACCCAAAAGAGCCATTTAAATGTTTGGACTTCAGTGAACTCATGACCTAAAAGGAGCAGATGGCTTCCTGCGGGAGCAGGGACCGTGACCAGCGCTGGGTTTGGATCGGGGTTCCCTGGCCACCGCCCGCCTCGCTGCGCACAGGGAACCCTGAGTCCTGCCGGTAGGATGTCACCTCCTGAAATAAACCTTTCCCAGCGTGTCCTTGTTTTGATAACATTTTAAATTGCAGTGATCATAACTGGGGGAATAGAAGATCTTTTTATAAACAAACATTGGAACCTTGTATTGGGTCTGGTTTTTAAATTTAGTTGATATTGGTTGGCCCTCTGAGTTCACACCATTTGCAGCGCTCGGATCACTGACAAGGGAATGCGTGTTTGCTTTGCGGACAGGCAGTCCGTTCGCACGGCTCCCATCGCCGCCTCCGCTCTGCACCGCACGGAGCGGCCGTCTGTACCCAGTGCTGTGGGTAACGATTATTCCGGTCACCCTCTCTACGTTGTGCCAAGGGTGAGGAGAGGCGTGCGGCACTGGTGGTGAGGCTACTGGTTTTCCCCTTTTTAAAAACAAAAAAATAACACGAGCGGTTGCCACTCGTGGCTGTTAAAGCTTACACTCAGCTCTAGAATTAGGAAGAATAAACGAACATCCGTAAAGGCCAGCTCTCACTTCTGGAAAATCCTTTGCTCTCAGCCCGCAGCTGACCCTTGGGTCTCTCTCGTTGGAAGATCCTCGCCCCGGGGACGCCCAAGTCTCGCTGGGATCTCGCCCGTACCTGCTCCGAGGCCCCGGGGGTTGCCGACGAGTCGAGGTCGCACGTGCGAGACGAACCCTTCCCTACGGGGGGTGTTGGGAAGGACTCCTGCCCGGGAAGGTGCGCTGCGCAGGCAGGCGCCGTGCCTTCCCCGGGGAGCTGCCGCTCTTGGCTCCGGCGAGACCCCTCGCGGGGTGCGAACACCGCAGCCGCGGCGGAAGCCGAAGCACTCGCTGCTGCCGAGCGATGAGGAGGAGCCGAGCGATGGCGCAGGAAAGCAGGTAGCGTGGCTGGAGGAGGGCGGCCGCGGCCGGCCGGCGGGAAGCTCGCTCTTCTTCAGGTCGCGTTCGTTGGCGGGTCGGATCCTGCCCTTCGCGGGCAGAGGACGTCCCGCTCGCAGCACAGGGCAGCAGGACGGAGACTCCGAGCTGCTGAGGAGCGGCCGCGGCCTCCTGCGCGCAGCCGGGGGACGGGGAGGGTACCAGCAAGGAGCCAGGACTTCGCTCTCTCTCAAGCCGGTGAAGCAGGAGGCACAGGACCCGGCTTTCTGTGCTCTGCTGTGTTTTCGCCGAGCAGACGTTTGGAGCGTGAGACTGGAGAGGTTTCTCAGAATCGTGCGCGCGTTAAACTCAATTGCCACTTCCTGAAGGGCTCTTGCAAATCTGGTCCTTCTCTTGCAGCACAGCGCGGCGGCGCAAAGCCCGGCTGCCTGGTTAGGAACGTCTCTGTCTTGGCTGCTTGTAAATACTCTGTTGTGTTGTAAAATGGAAGAGCTAATAACACAAACTGTGCCAGCGCTGGCCTGGGAAAGGCGATAGGAACTAGACCGCGCTGCGACGAGGATATTGTCTGCTGATGGTCAAGCAGCTGGGTTGGTGTGGAAGAGGCTGCTTTTCGGTTGCTGAAGGGTACTCTTAATTTATGGATAGTAGATCTCTTTCCTCCTAAATTTGTATTATAGCCGTGGGACGCTTTGCGTAATTTTAGTGTGTTGCGTATAATGTTGGTATCTCTCTGGAAAAATCTCAAAGTCGCTTACTGTGTTACTGACCTAACTGCGCTGAAGGCAAAGAGGAAAAGAGAGGAGCAAGAAGGGTGCTGTGTCGGGTATTCGTGAGCCTCCGTTTTAGGGGAAGGAGAGAGGCGATCGAGTCCCCTTTTAACGTCACTGTGATACGAAGAGGGACCCTGCGGTGCTCCGGGCCCTTTGCTGTGAGCAGCGATTCCTCGCACCGAGACTGGAACCTTGTTTTACAAGTCGGAAAGTAAAATATCTTTGTGCCATAAAAACCTTACTCTCAAGGCTGCGCTAGGTGCTCCCGTGATCCCCGTGAGATCGGTTCAGAGCCTGGAGTGAGCAAGAAGCTGCAGACAAAGCCTCCGATCCCCTGGCTGTGTCCCAGCCTCCCTCGAAGCTGCCCGCCGCAGCGGGGACTGGCGGCCGCAGCGGGAGCCCGGTCCCCCGCCAACGGCCGATGCCCCGGAGCTGTTGAGCGGATTGGAATCCAGAAACGGTGACTTCAGAAATATGTGAAATTCAAAATAAGATTAGTTTGGTATTTGTATGAACTTTATTGAATTTGGCCTTTTTATTACCTTCTGCTTGGCTCTGTGTTAACTCTGCTTGGATTCTGTATGCGAATGTTGGTGTGAGAGCATTAACGCGCCCGGCCCGGCCCGGCCCGGCCCGGCTTGCCTTCTACGAGCAGCGCAAGAGCGAAGCCAGTCCTGCAAGAGACTTTTGGAGGAACCTGACTGTTGGAAAGCGGTTCGAAAGCATTTAGAATTCTAAAGCATTCATTTTTAGCAAATCTGCTGTCATTAAATGTGTATTTCTTTTTAAAATGAAATTGCTTGTCCTTCTCGAAAGTGAGCACTTCCCCTTGCAGTTTCAGCAAATTACCTGCAGCACAATGCAAGCTACAAGGGGACAGGTAGAGAAATGACTTTTTCAATATTGTATAATAAAGTTAGTATTAACTCCTACAGCGTTGTTATTTTTTTGCCAACAGATCTGCAGTCGGCCAGAAGTTGTGTTTCTGGTGGGGGTTTTGTTGTGAGCCCAGCGACCCGGCTGCTGGTACCGAACAGTTTGGGGTTGGGGGAGCCGGGCCCGGCCGGCTGGGAGGAGCCGGGGTGCTTCAGGCAGTCAAGGAGGAACCGTCAGCGGAGTTCAGATGTGGGCACAGACGCTCTCGAGCCGAGTCCCAGCGCCACCAGTAAAGCTCGAGCTCAGGACTAACCAGTAAAGCTCGAGCTCAGGACTAACTGCCTGAGAGGTCTGAGCTGGGCTCCATACCAAAGCTCCTCTGTCGATCCAGATTCTCCCAGCAGCTTCCAGCAACGCCTCCACCGTCTTCGTTTCCGAACACTTCTCCCATAACCCAGTCCCGCGAAAGCTGGCTGATGGAGAATTTTAGAAAGGCCGCGTCTAAATCTGAAAAGAGAGCATGTTATTTAAAAAGGAAAAGCCTTTCCTTTTGCTTCGGTTCGGGCGATGGTTTTATTCGTGGAGTATGGAAGCGGTGGTTTGTGTTTGGGGACCTTTGTGGATGGGGGCACTGGACATCGGCTCTATCAAACACAGCCACAAGCAAATGCCTTCTGCTTGCAATTAAATAAACTGAAGACAGTTTCAGCTACGTGTTACGTGATGTTCTGTGAAGTCTTTTTTTTTTCCTGTTTAATCTCGCTGCTCCCACCTTTCTCAGCATATCTAAGGTTCCAGAATACAAATAGCATTGCAGATACCTCTTGGTTGAAATAAAGGATCAAATGTGCCATGATTTTTTTTAAAAAGGAAGGAAAAAAAGAAAAATCTTCCCCCTTGATTTATTTTTTCAATGTTTTCATAAATGAGCCAAGCAGTGACATGTATGGAAAATAGCTTTGAATATTAAGGAAAAAAAAAATCTTGCTGTGTGTCAGAATATTGAACAATTAACTGTTTATATGAAAATTCTGAATAAATTATCCCAGAATAACTCTGTTCATTTTGTGTCTGCTGTCTGTGCGGCACCGAATGCTGCTTTACCGCAGAGAAAGCACTAAATTTGTATCTGGGAATAAGCAATACTTTCAGTTGCAAAATGAATGGTGTTAAGAAAAAAAAAAAGAAACACAGCTCTGCCAATTACAGGCTTGTGGTCTGAGGCCGGTTTGGCTCCTCCGCCCGACGGCTCGGGCCCTCGGCGCTGGGCTCTGTCCTCGCCGTGGGCTTCTCGGCAGCCCGATGCCGGCGGGTGAACATCGGCAAGGGATCCCTTCGCCTGGAGCCGCGAGAGCTGCTCCTCTGTGCTGCAACTCTGCGATTTGCACGCGGGCGGCCGCAGGCTCCCCGCCCCGCGGGGGGACAAACTCCTGCGCAGGCCGGTCTGAAAAATAGAAGCCAGAGGATCTGCTTCACCCCGCGCCGCGGCTGTAACCGGGTTTGCGCCGGGAACCGTCTCGCCTTCTGTTCTGCACCAGGCCGCTCTGGAAGCGCAAAATCTCACTTCCATCTTGTTTTGTTTGACCAGAGGCGAGATTTCCTTCCTGATCAGCTGCGCCATGAGGTGCGGGACTCGCTGTTGCTATTTTTTTTCTCGCTGTATTTAGCCGCTCAGTTAAGATATCCTGCTTTCCTTCCATTCAGCAAAATCGGTCAGCCTTGCGTCGTTCCTCGTAGCCTTGGGATCGCCCGTGGCAGCCGCTGCCACCGCGGGCTCCTCGCGGGGGCTGATGGCCGGGATGGTGCAGCAACGCGGCTGGTGGAATTGATGGGTTTGGCTTCCCATTCCCTTCCCCGGGCTCCGTCCAGCCACAGCGCGATGTGCCCAGTCCTGCCCGATGGCCTGCGCTGTAGCCCTGGCTCTTCGCGCCTCGGCCCCGGCGTTGGGCTTTCCCTGGCCGGCCCGAACGCGCTGCCCTGCGGTCTGGGGGTGCCCTGAGCCCGCCCGGGGCTCTGCTCTCCGCCGCACCCGACCTGCGCCAGGGACACCGGCTGACACTCGTGCAACCCATCATTATAAAAGCGATGATTTTCTTTTTGCAAAAAGCTCTTCTTTTTCAGAGGGGTCGAGGTGAATCCTCCCTGCGCTCCCCGCCCCTGTCCCTGCCAGGTCCCAGTAAGGCTTGCCTCAGCCCAGCTGGGATGGGCTGGGAGGGAGATGCTGGTGCTGGTGGAACAGAAAGCGTGCGGTGCTGATGCCACCTAGTGCCTCCGAACATGGGGCTGGACACGGCGAGCGGCACCGGCCCTGCGCCACCCACGCCCGTTGCGGGCACCCCAAGGAGCCCAGCTGGACTCCAGCTCTTTCCTAAGCCCATCTGGAGTTCTCTTACCGTGAGAGCGATGAGAAACACGCTGGTATTTTAAGATGTTTTGGAGTTGCTTCTTCTGGCACAGGCTTGTTCTCTGGGGATCCTAAAATGCGAAATTAAGCAAAGCCACAAAACTTGAACTTGCTGTCACGGGAGGTTTGCTGCCTGCTGGGCTCCTGGGATGCTGCGGGAGGCTGCGGAGGCTCGGCCAGCCCTCGGGCCGTTATCCCTCATCGCTCTGCCAGGCTGCCGCCACGGCTCCGCTTCGGTAACCCCCGAACCATGTCCGACACGGGGCAGGAGGAAAGATCTCGTCCTGGTTTGAGCTGAGGACAACTCAGCGTCCCGGCAGCTGGGGCAGCTGCCTGGTATTTAGGAGCAGCCCTCATCTCTGATAGTAATCGAGCTCTTGTGGACTTCAGAGAAATTAAACCTTAATTCCTCTTTGCTCTTGTGGTTTCCTGGAGCACGGGGTAATTGCTATTCCAAGTGCTGCCAAAGCTGCGGTCTCTGAGTAATTGGAGTGTGAGCGGATCTTGTTCTGATTAGGGCTTGGCTGGGGCTGGCGTGTGCTCGGGGCAGCGGGACGAGGAGCGTGCGCTCATCAGCCCACGGGGCTTGTTGGGAAGGAGCGAACGGCCGTGCCGAAAAACCTGAGCCCGGGCTGCGCCGGGGGCTCTGCCTGCCGGCCCGCACGCGGCGAGGGCAGGGGACCACTGCCTCCTCCCTCAGCCCACCGGCTTTGGGAGCCGACGTGCCTGTCTCCCACCGGCACGGATGACTGCGGCCAGCTCAGGCGTTTCTGTGCTTTGCTATCGCTTCATCCTGTGTAAGACTGAGACCTGCTGGGCTTCGGGGTCTCTGTTGCTGCCCAAGGTCAACGCATGACAGCAAAGACGAAGGATGCGTTAACAGGAGCCCTGTGCGAGGCCTCGCCGCCCCTGGCAGGAGGCTAACGAGCGATGGTGCAACGAGCCCCTGGGCGCAGCCCGTGTGTGCCGGGCTCTCATGGCACACACAAAGAGGTTTTTCTCTGAACGGAACAGGAAGCAGTTTGCGGCAACTGCTGTCCTCGCAGCCATCGCTGGTTCGGTGGCTCTCCGGGCCCCCCCACCGGGTGCTTCGGGGTCCGCGACCCCCCGGGCGATTCTGCTGGACCCTCCCGGAGCCCCGACCCCCGCCAGGCTGGGAGCGAGCGTCGGGGCAGCACCGGGGCCGCCATCGAAGGAACTGCGGCATGGGAGAGGCGGGTTTGTTTGCGCCGTCGGAAAGGGGAAGCGGTGAGATGGTTGAGCCAGAGGCCCCCGTGAGCAAACCATCCGCACGGCTGCTGCTTCCCCGATGAGTCTCCGCTTCTCGCTTTGCTCCAGCAGCTCGAGAAGACACCAGGGCTGTCAGGTGCAAGCGTGCACAGGGAACTCACCAGAGATGCCTCCAGCCCTCAGGGTAAGTCGCTCTCTGCACCAGCTCCATCCCACGACAACGGGGTTCTTGCTCACCTTCCTCAAGGCCTTGTGAGGAAGCGCCTTGTCTTGAAGCCAAAAGTCCAAATGCTGGGGTTCGTTCAGCCTTCCCCCAGCACGCGCTTGAAGGCAGAACGTGGGCTGGGGAGCCTCAGCCTACACGGAGCTTCACTCTGCTGCGAGCAAAGAGGAGGAGAGGAGGTCAGGGCTTAACCCAGAGCTGCGTTAATGGCTGCCTTTGGGGCAGCGCTGGGGCGGCTGAACGCCCTACGGGCGCTGCTCTTGGCTCCTGCTGCTGCGGTGCCGCAGCTGAAGGTTGCAGGGACGCCTGGGCACTGCCCACAGCTGGGTTCGGGCTGCGCACGAGAGGGGCCCGCGCCCGGGTTCCCCAAATCCCCCCCCAGCCTCCCACCCCAGGGCTGGGCGCCCGCGTTATCGGGGAGATGGAAGCAGAGGGGATGTGGGGAGGGTTGTGCTGGGCAGACGACGCTTTGGGGTTTGTGGCCAGGTGAGGGAAATGCTCTTTGCCACCTGCCTTTGCATAACACCAGCCCAGCGTGGGACCCGTGCCTGTGGTTGTTCCCAGACTGGTTGGGCTCTGCTCAGCGAGGCCGCAAGCATCAGCAGAACAGCGGGGAGAAGGGTCAGGGCTGGCCCGGGAGCCCAGCAGCCGCACAGGGGTAAAACTCGGCTTCTTCAGCCTAATCGAGGGGTTGGGAGCAAAGTTTGGAGCCAGTCTGGGCTGTGGGGCTGCTGCCAACGGGGAGCAGTGGGCTGGGGGACCGCGGGGGGGGAGTTTGGTCTCTTGGGGCAGTTTGGAGATAGCTGAGATTGCTCTCGCCTTTCTCCCTGTGCGGGAGAGCCAAGAAGGGCTTGGAGAAGGGTCCCTGCCAGGGGACGGGGACTTGCTGTGAGCTGCAAGATGCTGCTGATGTTGCAGACGGAGAGGGTCTCGCGCCTTCCCTTGCAGAGGCTCTGCCGTGGTGCTTGAAAACGACGCCAAAAGTGCAAATATCAAGCCTGTGGTCTTAACTCTTACCCTACGCTTCCCAGGTGAAGGTTCTGCCCCTGCAGAACCGCCTTAAAGGTGATGGTTTGTCAGGCTGACAGCTGATCATCATGAGTGGAGCAGGGAGGGGAAGGGGGTTATGGTGTGCAAACAGCTTGTTCTCCGTTTCCGTCTGCAAGCCTCGAGCAGGGTTCAGGGGCTGTGTGTGCTCCGGGGCCACTAATCCCTGGGGCTCCGCTGTAGGAAGTCACTGACCCATCACACAGGTGGGAACGCCAGAGACCAGGAATTGCTCTCTGGCTACAGCTTCCATCAGCTGATGCTTCTGACAAAACACTTGGCTTCTCCACTCCCCCCTTGGCAGCCCCTGGGCTGCAGCCTGCAGTGCTGCCTTAGACCGCGCTGAGCTCTGCCGTGCTCTGTGCTGTCGTCTCCTGCTTGGGGTTATACCTTGCACGGGGCTCGGAGGGCTCCCAAATGTCAGACTCGCTGCTCAACCACTCCTGGCCATCGTTCTCGAAGCGCTGGAAGAAGAGGTGGTCCTTTAAGCGAGGTACTGGCCTGTGCACGGGGAGAGCGGTCTGAGCCGTGTGTCGGGAGCTGGGCTGCTGCAGGGCGGTCGGGGGAGCCTGTCCCGGGCGAGCAGGTAGCAAAGAGCGCTGGGGTCCTCGGGCAGAGCTTGGTGCTGGGTGCACCCCGCTCCTCTCTGCAGGGGACGCTGCGTAAGTCTTGGTTAAGGCTTTTCCTTCCGTTTCATCTTCTTTTCAAGGCACATTAATGTTTTTAGGAGCTGGGTAACGGGTTAAATATCAGCCTTCTGGTTTTGTAATAAATTTGTTTCGTTGCTGCCAGTGAGCTGGAGGTCCCGGTGTCTGCAGACAGCTGCCTCTGCACGGCTGCTTGGCGAGGGCTGAGCTTTATGGCGAGAGTTTGGTGTTTGAGCAGATGCTGGGGAAAAGATTCCTCCAGCCTTTCGGAGCGGGCTGACGAGCAGAGCCCCCGCGTGCGGAGCACGGGCTGAGCCGTGGGGGTTCGTGTGGCACCGGCTGGGCTTCACGGGTCCAACAGCAGGGACGGGAAATGCCAGCAATGGTGCGAACTGGCCTCATTCCTGCACGCAGTGCCGTGACTTGGAAAGAGGGAAGTGAGAGCCGCGGGAAGCGGGACGTTTGCAGTCCCGGAGGAGCTGGACACTGCTGTCCCTGCCCGCAAACGCTGCCTTCAGGCTGATGCTTTCGGGTACCTTTATCTGTGGCGTTACAGCTCTTGATACTCTTTCTTCCTCATTATTTCCTCCCCCTCTCCCCCAGTTCTCTTCTGATGTGGATGTGCAGGAGACCGAGATCCAAACCGAACGGTCAAAGGAAGGTTAATTCAGAGCAGGAGGCAGGGTCATGCAGGCTCTGATCTGTGCTGAGCCCCGGCTCGGACACCCCGCTCCAGCCTTGCCAGTGCTGTGCCTGCTGGGGCAGTTATGGGCTCACTGGGAAGGCTCAGGTGGGCTAATTTCTATAATAATAAATCAGCCTCGCAGTGCTTGCAAGCACTGACTGCTTTGGAGAGTCTCGGAGGAGCCCTCTCCCCCAGATGTGCTCGCAGCGCAGTTTGTCCCGCTGGGGCTTGCGCTGGGGGCACAAAACATTCGGGTTTGCTCAGCCCCGCTCCCGGCGCTGGCTCTCTGCACCAGCACTCGCCGGTCCGCGTGGGACCCTCCCTCGGTGCCCGGCAGAGTCGCTGGAGGAACTGCACGGTGACTCTCATGACTTGGAGAGTATCAGAGGGGCTGCAAATCCCTCTCGGCCCCGCCGAGACCCTTCAGCTGCGAGTGAGCTGAGGGCTGTGCTGGCTCCCTGCTCCCCCGGCCCTTCATGCCCAGAACCCAGGCCCCAAAGGCAGCGATAAGGCAGCGGCTCGCTGTACAGTATGTTACAGTGTTGGACAGCTTATCTTCTCCCCTCCTCCAGCCTGGGCCGCATGAGCCAATCCCCACCGCTGCCAACGGCCGATGATGTGGGGCCCAGACCGGGCGAAGGACTGCACTTCATCCGATTTTGGCACAGCGAGTTTAGCACTTGCTTTACAGAGGTTTTACCCCATGGCTCTGGGCATCCTGCAGGGCGGTACGTGAAGGGCAGCTGGTGCAGGGCCAGCAGGGCAGGAGCCAGGAGGAGACCGAATAATATTTGTTTCTTGTTCATGATGCTCTCTGCGGTTTCCCAGCAGTCTCTACCCCTGATTGCTGGGAAATGCCCAGACGCTCTGGTCTTTCCTTCCTCCTGGGATTGTTTCGCACAGCAGAACTGCCCAGTGCCTTTGTCCTGCCGCCTTTGGTGCGGCCTTTCCCCAGTGGAAATGCAGAGAGCGTTTGATGCTTGGAGAATGTGACCTGCGTGGCGAGAGCTTGCATCCCTGTTTCCTCTGATGTTTCCCCTGCCAGCACCAGCCTGGCTCCGGGGTCACTCGGGGACTTGCAGCGTCCTGCGCCGAGCCGTGGAGCAGGCAGGTGAGGACGGGCCACTGCTGGCAGAGCTTGTTCCAGTGCTGGCTGCTCCGGTGCTGCCTTCCGCTGTGACGCTCGCGGGTGCGTCTCCAGTGACCGGCCCATCCGAGGGAAATCAGCAGAGGCAGTTGCAGGAGGGAGGTTTCAACTGTAGGTCTGAAATGGAAGTACTGAAATCGCTATTGGGCTCCCAGTGGCCTTGCACGCAGTTACAGCAGCATGGAGTTTTCTTCCTTGAGACAAATGCGTGGGCTTGATGCCACCGTCCCCATGGCATCAAAATACCCGAGACCGTCCCAGGCTGTCACGTGCAGCGGAGGACGCCTGTCACCGCTTCCTTCCTCCCCACGCGGGAGCCCAGAGTCATCGTGTGTCGCCTGCCGGGAAGCTCCGGCAAAGCGCAGCAGAGCCCCGCTCGCGTGCAGGGACCTGCCCGGCCCAGGCAGCGACGCGTCCTCCCCAGCTCTGCCCTGGGAATTCCTCGGATGAGGCTGCTCCCCACAGCAATAACCTTTTATGGTTCCCAGCCAGAGGCGAATTAAGCAACTGCAATACCAAATCTGCTTAATGTTCCCCTAAAGCAAACAGCATGTGTTCTTGAAAGTGTCATTTTGTCATCCCATCTCCAGCTTCAGCTGAGTAAAGGTGAACGCTGCTGTCTGCCGGTGCCTGGGGAGCTGAGATGTCCCGTCCCCTTGCCACCGCGCCGCAGCGAGATGGAGCGTGGGTCCTCCCAAACAGGCTCGAGCGCAGAGTCCAGGAGACTCGAGCGGCTCCAGAGTTTGCCGTGCTTGCTGACACATGGGTGACCACCTCGATCGTGGATATCGGGATGTTCACAGCCCCTCAGACCTGCCTCCCTCCTGTGAACGCTCCATGCTGGTCTTTCCTTGCTCGTCGTGCCAGAACCTGATGCCTGAAAGCATTTTTCCCCCGTGAGCCCCTCCAGCAGCCCCCCTTGCCCAAGCGTCCGCACAGCTCGGCTCTATACACGGTGCCAGCCCAGCGTCAACCGACTGAGGCGTCAGATGCGGGGAGCCCTGAATTGTCGTGTCTGGCGCTCACACATTGCCTAAAATGGTCTCCCCTTCGCTGCAGCCCCGTGCACGCCGCGTGCTGCTGCCTAACGGCCACTGCCGCCGAGTTCACCGGAGGCTGGCTGCAAAACTGATTTATCGCGTGTTGAACGGGAGCGTCTGAAGTCTCCGGGGAGGATATAAGTCGTTTGGTGGGCCTGGAGGGGGTCTGTTGACTGCAGCCTACGTCTTGGCCAAATCCTGAGCCCTGCATGGCACAGGCAGAGCACAGGGAATATTTTCCAGGCCTCCGAGGAGCTGACTCTGTGCCAGGGATCCACTTCAGAGCTGCAGGCTGGAAGCCGGTGCAGGCCCAGCGTAGCCTTGGCAGGACGGCCGGACCCTGCTTGGGAGGAAAAAACCTCTTTGTTTGAGCTAAACCTGCAGGCCAGGGCTCTGGCCTCTGTCAGGCCACAGCGCTTGTCAGCTCCTGCGGCTACATCCCCGCCGCCTCTCGGGGCTTTGCTGCTTGCTCTGTGGCGAGTTCGCTGCTGCAAGGGATGGTGAAGGAAGGGAAATCTCCTTTTTCTTCCTTCCTTTGACTTGTATGAAGGGAAACACCATTTGTCCTCATCCCCCTGGCACCTTCCGCACCGCCTGGTTGCTCCCCTTGGGTCTGTTCAACCTCAGCCTTCATCTCAGCCTGTTTTGGGGGTCCAGCGGCTTTTACTGCCCGCTGACAGCTTTGGCTGCTCAGTTTCCTCCAGGCTCATGCCAAAACCTGCACTGGTTCAAATGCGTATTCACTTCAAAATGCTGATTTTTGATTGCAGGCTGAACAGAGGCAATCCAGGTGCATCTGGGGAAAGCAAAAGGTGATGTTCAATAGCTCACTAAACCTCTGCCAGTTTTGCAGGTAGAGCATTATGGATGTGGCTCAAGGACATCCTGGGCAGGAATATGTCTATTAATTAAAAATGTCTTCTGAAGTAAATTCTACAGCCTTGCTAGAAAGCCTGTTTCAAATTTCCCCTGCTCTTACACTTAGAAAACCCTTAATTAAAATAGTGCCTTCACAGAGTGTTTTCTTTCTATATTATTTATAGACCCTCACTTGAAATTTCCGCACGCCTTTCAACACACCAAACACTCCTTAAAACAGAAAATCTGGCGTCTGCAGTGTGCAGCAGGATCCAAGGAACGAACCTCCAAACTCTCCCCCACGTTTGCTGCCTTTTTCTAGTGGGCACCGTGCGATTTCTGGCTGCGTTGCGTAGCATTAAAACCCACAGCGGGATGCAAGGTTTCCAAGAGTGTGTTTTTTAACAATATCTTCCTCGTATTATTTTTTTTATACTTGGCTTTCCTGGAGTATGATGGGTTTCTAGCAGTTTCTTGCCGTTTTTTCCCGTTGGATAGATATGGCTGCTTATAGTCTCTTGCTGTTGTTCTCTGCATCTTCAGAGATCCACCACGGTGCTTCGGCCAACAGCCTGGCTTTTTTCCATTCGCCTCAGCTGTATGCATCTCGAAGGAATAAAAGGCCTCCGTGAGTCATGCAATGGTTTAGAGATCGTGGCTAACGTTTACAGTGTGTCTCGTTACATAGGAATGTGCTTCAGTCAGCTGGACGATCTATTGTACCACGAAGTACATCCAGACCTTGTTTTTGTTTCTCAATGAGTTATTGGATGGTGTACGCACACTCAGGTTCACACTCACTTAGCCTCCTGCGTGGGGAAAATCCACACGAGCGAGCCGGCACCGGGAGAATTATGCGCTTCCGCTATCGCTCTGCATATTCAGCGTTGTCTGGAGTCACTAATGTGCCTCCAATTTGGCCTCCCGCTGGCATCCTTTATTCCTTATGGATGAAAATAAAATCACTGTCAGTACTTTTATTCATAGATTTCTGCTTTAAAGGTCCATAATGTCAGTAACAGCCATCAAAATGTGCTTAACTCTTCTGTCTTACTGTGGAAACAGCCTCTGCAGCATAAGACATCCTACGAGCGTCTGGCTGGGATGGTGCAAGCCCGGTCTCTGCCCTTGCACGTGCCGTGGCTCGAGGGATGAGGTTTCTGCTGTTGGGGGACCCCTACACCAGGTTCCCACAGGATCAAGGCTGCCGAGGTCCTGAGACTGCCTGGCAGTGCCTGTCTTCAAGGGGTGAGGGAGCAGAGGCCACGTGGAGCATTTCAGTGCTGCCTAACGTCACCCCTCTGCGCGTGGCTGATTTTACGTCCCTCCTGGCCATCTGCTCACACGCTGTGACCTCCTCTGTCTTGCAGGGTCCGACTGCAAGCCATGCTTACGGCCGTTCACTGACCACAGCACCCCTGCTTTGGAGTATCACAACCCCAAAAGCTTCCTCCCACCCCTGACTGCTGAGGATGACACCTTCTGCACCAGCATGGCTGAAGAAAAGGCAAGTGTCCTCTTTCCTTCCGCTACCGCCGTGCGAGGCAGGAGCCAGGGTCAGCAAACTGGGTGGTCAGCACCATATTCAGAGGGGCCGTGGTGGAATAAGGACGGGGGAAAGGGGTACCGATCCAGACTATTAAGGAATACAAGGTTTTATTGCTTCTGCTTCTGGGAAAAATCATACTTCTGTGCTTTGTATTGCTGTTAGGGGGAATAAGGCGCAGAGAGATCTCAGGGGCTGGGGCAGGTCTGGCTGCGAGGTGCGGCAGGAGAGGGCTACTGTTAGAAAGTCTGGTTTGAGAAGCCCAGCTGCAGCCCGGCCCCGCTAGCTGCAGGGCGGCTGTTTGCCATGAGAAAGGAAAGAAAAGCAGCTCCAGCTCTGCACGCGAGGTGTCCCCTTCGCAGGAGGTGTGCAAGGCTCTCCGACGGGGTTTGTGCGCTCAGGCTAAGCTGTCGCTGCCTTTGCAGGAGGACTCATCTTCCACAGAGCTGGATGTCCCAGCAGCGGACTTGCACAGCAGCACGGAGGATCTCTCAGACTCCGCTCTCCATGGCACGGAGTATTACAGAGATCTGGGACTCCTGAGCCCACCAATTGCCAAAACGGCGCCGGAGACGGCAGCGCAGCCAGAACAAGCAATGCAGGCTGTGTCTGCCATTCGCTTATTGGAAGAAAGACCAGGGGTTCTGAGCAAAATGTCTGTGGATGTTGCTTTTTCCAATCCCATCTCCTGCTCGGTACGTTACGGCGAGGCCGACTGCCGCTTTCTGAACAAAGGCCACATTTGCTCCTGTACAGCAGTGCCAGAAGATGGTACCAGCTCTTCTGAGTGTCCTGCAGAGGCAGACAAAGAGCTGGACCTGCAGGAGGCCAAGGAGTCCTTCCCCACGCTGGTGAGATCGATGTCTACCTCTCGGAGGCACAGCTGGGAGAGCCCTTTATCACCCGTGGACTGCAAGCGCAGGTAAAGCGGGACCGTGAGCAGTATTTGATATATGCGGTACAATGATGCTGCGTGAGGCTGGAGCGATCGCACTGCCCTGAGCTCCAGCTGCTGCTGGGTGGTCTCCCTCCCTTGTCAGCATCTGCCAAAGCAGCTGGACGCCTACTGCTCATGTTGGGTGGGATGTGGAGGAACAGATGCTAGGGCAGCAAGAGGATTTCATATCTCCTTGGCAGTAGGAAGACCCTCTTTTCCTAGTCTTGGGGCCGGGAAGAGGATCTCTCATCTGGGGAGAGCTCCTTTCTGTCTGGAGGGAACCTGGAACAGCATCAGCTGCCCTGATGGCCTCCCTCCTCTAGCTCAAAGGGAACCCTGCCCACCCCAGAGGGATTAAGAGAGCTCCATCAAATCCTTTTTCTTCTTGTCTGTGCCTTGGCTCGGTGGGGCCTGTGTCTGCAGTCGCCGCGGTGTCCTCCAGCCCTTTGGCCTCCCCGTGGCTGCAGAGGAGCGTGTATTTAGTGGCGGGATGCTGAGCTCTGGCTGGGAGCGGTTTCCAGGCCTGGCGTTACTGCCATGCTGTGCTCCTGCCACACGAAAGCCTTGGGCTCCAGGTTCCTACATGCATGCTTTCCCTGCTGACAAATGTATTGATCTCCCAGATGACTGGGAGTTAGGTGCAAGCCAGCAAGAATTATTTTTATCTCTCCTCCTTATAAGGTACACTAAAATTATCTCAGCCTGAAATCTTGGCAGTTCTTTATCAAGCTCAGACGTTGGTTCTCAGACCTATTGTTGTTCCGTGTGCCGTGGATCATTCACAGTTTATGCTGTGTAACAGGCACACGAACAACGGCGGCACAGAGCGGCCGTCAGTGTCAGGGACTTGTTCGGTCCCCTCGCTGGGTGATTAAGCACGTGTGAGCGCGGGGCCAGGGAAGGGGAATACGCCCCGCTGTCCCCTAAGCAAATGCTTCCTGCAGCCTGTCTCTGGCAGCAGGAACGAAGTGACAGTGATCTGCAGACAGAACCCATGCGGAGAGTAAGAGTTTCCACTGAGCCCTATCCATCATTTTGCTCCTATGTTGTTGGCACTGCAACAGCACTTGGTGTTCGGGAAACCGTGGGGCACTGGGGTAGCTGGTCCACCCCTCATTTCCCAGAAGAGGATTTCTTTTTCCTTCCTCGAAGCTGGGCCCCGCTGGGAGCAGGATTTGTGACCTGATGCCACAGCGATGATTCGCTAAACGACAACATCTGCCATTTCTAAATGCCCAGAGGGACTTTTCTGGCAATGCAGCGAAGAGGGCAGCAGCTCTCACGCAAGCGAGGCAGGCTGCTGTCTGGGTGGCTGCTCAGTCTCAGGGGTTGCTAAGAGATCAGCGGGAGCCATCCAGCACTACACATCCCGGGTGACCAAGGAGCATGTGGACTCACTGATGGCAGCCAGAGAAGCTGTTTTTAACAGGCTCAGGACTTGGTGTCCAGGCTGACGCTTCCTGGCATTTCCTTTTCCATGTGCCGGCTGTGATGACCCTCCTTATTCCAGCTGCACGAGCTCTTTAGGACCGTCCACCCAAGGCTAGGATGTTGCAGGGACTGCGCCGTGCCTGGCACAATGAGATGGGCCTGCTAAACTGGCTTGTTCCTCTTCCTTGAATTAGGTTCAGCCTGGATGCCACAGAGGTGGGCAGCGACCCAGAGCAGGAGGATGTGGAGAAGGGGAGCCAGTCCTGCCTGCAGCCACGCATCTCCCTTCAGCTGCCCAAAGGGGAACTGGAAACCTGGAGCAGCGGTGGGGCTGGCATGGTGATCAAAGTGGAGATAGAGCCGTTGCTCCCGAACCTCATGGTCAGCCCTGGCTCGGAGGAGGGGGTGAGTGCGCGAGGGCTGCGTGAACATTGGCAGCAGGGCAAGCTGGGGGTGCAGAAGGCAACGCACAGGGGTGTCTGCTGCAGGCTGACTCCTTCGATGCCAGCGTTGAACCAGGTACGCCAGGAGGTCTGCAGGAATCTCAGCGAGGATGGGCTTTCTCTGCTCTGGGACGAACTGCCCCTTCTTGCAGGATAAAGGCCCTGGGAGCGGGCTGCTGCACAGCCCTCTCTTCCCATCTGTCTAGTTGGGATTTCCCTTGCTGCAACCTGTGCCTCTTGCCCTGTCACTGTGCACCTCTAAGAAGAGTCTGGCTCCATCTTTTCTATAATCCTCTGCTAGGCAGTTGAAGACAGCAGTGTGACACCCCCTCTTTCACACTGCTTTCCTCTGGGGAAGTTCTTTGGATTCAGTTAATATTAAAAGGACATTTGTATCACAGTGCTACCTGTCCTATAAAAGTGAGAGGTGCCTAAGAAGGTTTTGGCCAAATGTCACTTGCTTCAGCCTCCCTGGAGCCCACACCTGAAGCCAACAAACAGCTGGGCCTTATGGCATCCTGTCATCATAGCCCTGACAAAACAGGAGAGGGAAGGGGTGAGGAGTCAGCTGGTTCCCAGCGTTATCTTGGGTCTTGATCTAATCCTGTGCTCTGATATACCCTGGGTACCAAACCAGGCAGCAAAGGAACCCGCCCTGGGGCTCCCAGGGTGGGCAGGTGGGGTAGGAGGCTGTGGGAAGGCAGGGATGATCACGGGCACTTAAGTCGAGATTCCTCGCCTTGCACCTTGCCAGCCATGCTGTGCCCCAATGGAGGCTCCCGTGGTGCACAAAGGACCAAAGATGTCCATGACTTTTCACCTCTCTAGGAATGTGGCAGCAATGGGAAGAGACTGAGGTCAAGGTCTGTCCCATCAGCCTGCGAGACCGTTGCCTCCCCTCAGATACCTTGCAGTTTTGACACATCTCTTCCAGCCGTGGAAGGTTGGTATAGACTATATATATGGCATTAAATGAGTTCAAGGTGTTTGTGATTAAGATTAAAAACTGGAGATGTAGCCTCTGCAAGCCTGGACATCCTCTGCCCTTCCCTTCTACGTGGTCCCAGGAGCTCCTGAAATAAAAAGTCAAGCTGACACTGAGTCTGATCCTGGCTGACAGCGTAGTCCAAGCGCAGACATGCCCGTCCCCAGTGACACATTGCCCTACAGCCCCTCTGTGGCTGGTGCACTGGTCGCTCCCTCCTCACGCAAGGTGAAGGTGGTATCCTAGGAACAAAAGGCACTGCTTCATCTGCCTGGGTTTAAGCGTACCCTTTCTCCTCTACCCCAAAGATGGGGCAAACGTGGTCTGTGTGCAGGCCCCTTCTGCCAGCAGTGCCCTTAACTAACCCACCGTGCACAGCTGGCAGGGGAGCAGGCTTTGGGACAAGGCTGGCGGGTTCTGGTTTCTGCACTGAAAGCCAAAGAGTGTTAGAAAAATAGAGGTACCCTGGCTCCTGTAAACGTAATTTTGCCGTCTCTGTGCTGCTGGAGTCCATTAACTTCTCCCACCTGTGAGGACTGCCCCAGAGCAAAATGTAGAGGCTTGTTAAGAGCACAGCCTGGGAAGTGGAGGGCAGCTGGCTGTCATGGGGAGGGTCTCTGGGGTGGTATCAGCTCCTACCCTCTAGCTGCAAGCAGGAGCCTCAGAAGTTAATGTAACAGAGACTGGAGAAGGGAGGGGTAACACAGAAAAGTGATGCAGCCCTCCCCTCCCTCACAGAAATGCAGTGCAGCCTTTTCCTCCCTAACTGCTCCCAGCACTTCTCCATCCCGGTTAAAGGCAGAGCAGGAGCCCAGCAAGATTAATGGGGTCCAATTGCATAGCTTGCAACGTGGCGCTCCGCAAAGGCAAACCAGGATCCCTGAGTGTGTTTTGTGTTCCAGGTGTTGAACCCCCTGCTCTGGAGAGGCTGGAGAAGGACCACGTCTCCCCAGACCACGTGTAGGTATTGTCAGTCCCAGCTGTTTTGAGATGGCTGAGATTCTTGAGAATATCTGAGCCACTGGAGATGCAATAGCAAAGGAGATCCCACTCCAAGCTGGGGCCCAGCTGAGTAGTTGGTCATAAACCAGCGCCTGATGCTTTGTGGGGCGCAGAAAGTCTTTGCAAGGGCATTTTCTAATCTCTCGCTTTTCTTTTGCCCCATCCCTGGTAGGCTAATTGTCCAGCAGGTACTTCAGGAGCTGAAACAATACCATGGGTAAGTGTGTCTGGGAGAGGGATGCAGGTGGGGAGGTCACGGGTCTGCCTAGGACCCACCTGGCAAATGACACTTGGTCGCCTGAGGGGCAAATCCCCAGGGTACCAGAATCGCTGTGTTCCAGTGAAACTAGGGTAGAATTGCAAGGAGAAGTAGCATTTCGTGTGCCTCTTCTGTAACTCTAAATCTGTTCCTGCCCCGTCTCCAAAGATGAGCCTTTTCACTGACCCAGAAGTTCTGCTCTTGTACTCTTTGCTGTGTCTCTGATGTCTTCTCCCTGTGCAGGGCGAAGCAGAGAGTTTGTGTGCAAGAAGGCAGCGATTCTTCCCAGCAGAACCTCACTTGGTTTGAGTTCCTGTCTAATGAGTAAGTGAGACAGACTGTAACCCACACACTGTGTTCCCAGAGCAGACTGATTTCGAGCCCTCTCCATCTCAGCTCTACTGCCCTGCTAATGCTGTGTGCAGGACACTGGCATCTGCAGTGGCTCAGCCAGGATCGGGGCCTCATTGTGCATGGCACTGGGCAAAAACACAGAGGCAGCCAGAACTCGCACAAATAATTTGACAGTTCAGCTCCTTAATTTGCAAGTGTCCCATTAATAAAGGACATGACTGGTGCCAAACCAGATCCTCCAGGAGATGGAAAGCTCAGAGATGGGGTCCTAAAGTAATGCTTCAGATGACCTTCATCAGCGATCTCCCTGCACTGTGCTTGGCCAGTTAACTTCCCCTTAGTTAAGATGTTTTCGGTCTTGTTTCAGAAATGAGGACAGTGGAAAGAGCGATAAAGCAGAGAAAGGCACGAAGGTGATGCGACGTCTGAGTTCCCTGCGGAGCCGAGTCACTGGGTCCTGGCAGAAGGATAAGGTGAGAGAGAGATGCTGAATTTATGGAAGGGATTGCTGAATTCTTCAGGTAGCAAAGGGGACCTGACCTCAGGGACCAGTTAGTTGGATTGCTTTTGGATGGCTGAGGCCTCTATGTTGGTCAGCAGATGCACTGTGACCCCTAACATAACGCACTGGATCCCCGACTTTCAGCCCACCTTGCCCCAGGGCATGTTCTGGCGGCTCTCATGCTGTCTTAGCATGAGTTGTGCAGACCGGGAGAGAGAGCTTTGGCTGGGTGACTGCCTGGGTCACCCGCTGCGGCAAGGAGGAGAGCCTGCAGAGGCGCAGACGTGCTGCGGTGCTGTGTCCTGCCCTTCACTGCGCGTGACCCTAGCCTAGAGGGACCGGCCCGAGCCTTAGGAAGGCACTTGGGAAAAGCACTGCCATCCCGAAGGTTTGGGCACAGAGGTGCCCGCTGTACTTGCTGCACATCAGCTTTCTGCATGCTCGGTTTTACCAGGGGGGAAGGAATGTGTGGGCAGTGCGAGGCCTGTAACAGAGCCGTGTTTTTCTCTCCTTCCAGGGTAAGAACAAAGAGCAGCCAAAAGAGAGAGAGAAGGAGAAAGAGACAAAGGAGCCAAAAGAGAGGTGGAAAGAGATCAATGGGCACCAGCTTGTGCCAGGGGTTTTCTCCAGTTGCACCAGCTGCTCACTGTGTGCCAAACCTCTTGTGAATAAAAGTGGTCTGCAGTGCCTGAGTGAGTATGGCTGTCGCTGCCTGGCCCTGACCCAGCCTGGCTGTAACCCGCTCCCCCAGCCTCCCCTCCCGCCCTCTGCTTAAATCGGCCTCGTGGATTGCTTCGCTTTTCTGCCTGGCTGGACTGTACCCCACCACCCTGCTTGGCCTGGCTCGGTTGTTTCTCCAGATAGACTAAATGATCTCTAAATCCTGCCTGGCAAGAGTTTATCCTCGTTTTCTTTGGCCGCTTGACCATTTCCTGCCCCTTTTCCCCAAGGAAGGTTCTAGGTCAACTTTTCCTTTAATAATTTCTTTTGCAAAGCTCTGCTTTGCCCAAGCAAATATCCGTGCTGCCTGAGCGAAGCTGGATCTTTTAGGCTGTTTTTCGCAGATGCAGTGATGTCTCAGCTCAGCATCTGCCCTGTGAACAGGGATTTCTAGAGCATCCAAAACTTTATTAACTAACACAACAGTCAAACGGTGCCTCCCAGAGCCTGCACGGGTGTGATTGCAGCTTTTCAGATGTAAGCAGTGCACAGGAACGGCAGCTGCCCCTTTGCTGGCGTGCACAGGACTCTGTCCTCCCACTGCATTCACTGTGGCATTGCTGCACGGCTTTGGCTGATGGACAAACCCTGTCCCTCCTCCTTGGGGCAGGTACTCAGAGCACTGAAGAACATTTTAATTCCCAAGGGATTGTCTGTGGGCAGAGAAAATCTTCTGGAAATGAGAGAATTGCTCTCTTTCTCTACCTTGTATCCTCAAGCCATGCTCACTCTCCAGTAAGGGTCTCTCAGAGGCCCCTAAGGTCAGTAAAACCTTCCTGGGGCACAAACGAACTGGCTGCCCTTGGACGTGTGCTGTGAAAAGCATATTTTCCCTTCAGGGCAGCTGGAGGGAAACTGAAAAGGACCACAGGCCCAGCGGTTAGTGAACGTTTTTCAGGTGTCACAGCAAAAAGTAGGAAGCAGGGAGCTGAATAAGAGCAAGTGCTTTGTGAATATTTAGAGAGAACCCAAATATTATGAGAGGAGGCAGAGTTATGCCTTGTCATTCCTGTCTGAGGAACCTCCTAGCAGCGGCTCTGTTTGCAGTCCTGCACGCTGCTTTACAAAAAATATCAGAACCCAAGAGGATACGGACAGACCTTGATCCCCAGGGCACCAAGAGCTCGGAGCCCTGTTCTGTACGGTCTTGGGAACTCTGAGGCCATTGCCGGTGTGAGTGATTCTTCTCTGGACAGCTGCTTTGGAGATCTGTGATCTGGAGTGCAAGGGGTTGGAGCTAGCTGTTGAAACGGGTGTATCGGCATATTGTTTTCCATCATACATGTGTGGGGACTGGACATAAGTTATAGTAACTTTTACCCTGTTTCTCAGCCCTTCCATGAGGAATCTGTGTTCTTGCGTCTTGCTAACATTCAGGAGAAAAACTCCATGGTGGCTGAGGAACTGGCATGTGTTTGGGGCTCTGTGACACCTCTGTTGGCTTTCTGGGCTGCTCAGGGATACGCTGCCCGGGCTAACATGGGCGGCAGAGCTCGTTTTTCCGTGTTCCCTTTGGGGTGGCTTGAATTGAGGCTGAACAATTGGGCAGGGTTCTGAGATGTTCATTGAAATTAATGACCTGTCTGGGGTCAGATCTGGATTGGGACTTGCTATGTGACAGCTGTTAGCCTGAGAGTGCCTATATTTGGATTATGCCGGGCTGAAACCTTTGCAAGCTGCTTCTGGGTGGCAGAGTTGATAGTTGATATCGCTAGCTCCCGTTATTGCAGTGCGTGGTCTCCTGACAAGTCACTGATAGGGCTCTTGAAAAGCAAGCTTCGGGGCCACCGCGTAGCCAGAGCGGCATGCCCGCTTTTCAGAAGCGCAGGCAGCTCTGTCAGGGCTCAGTCTGAGCTGTAGCTGCTGCCAGGAGCTGAGGATGTTTGGCTGCTCCTCTTGTTTTCTCATAATGAACTCACACTTCACCATCTATACGCCTTGGCCCCCGGCCAGCTCTCGGTCCATCTCATGGTCAGGTGCGGTTGTTTGTCTTATCTCCACGGTATTTTTAACTGCAGCACCACCACGTGGTAGAAAACAAAACGGGCTCAGCGAAAGAAAAGAGAAGATGGTGGTTAAAAAAAGGGATGAGCTGAAGCCAGAGGGAGGAAGGATGGGGAAATGATTAGGTCTTTTCACTGTCCTGTGGACGCACAAAGTCCAGCGGCTACCGTGGCTGTGATGAAATAAGAGGAGTGAGAGCTCTTCTTATTAGAGAAAGTAACAGCAGGAGGAATCCTGCTTTTAATCCAGAACAAGGAATCATCGTTCAGCTAGAAACGTGCACGTGAGCTGTGAAGAAGGCAGGCAGCCCGGGTGGCCCTGTGCACGGTAACTTGTTTCCCTCTCCCACCTGATTCCTCCCATCCATCCTGACACCACGCACGAAGTCTCCCAGGGAAGGAGGGAGGCTGCGGTGCGTGTCGAGAGCACAGATGCAGGAGAGTTTCTGCAGCTCCAGTTTCAGAGTCTCACAGATGTGACGTTAGGAGTCTGGCAGGGATGAAAAACAGAGAGGAATGTTTGCAGTCACTGGGCTCTCGACAACAGTGGCCACCCAAACTCCGCTGTTACATAAACTTCGAGCTGTGTCTCTAGGTTTATTGTTCACCTGGAAATGGAGAAAGCTCCTTTTCAGCCTTTGCTGTCAGGAGTGGAGAAGGTTCTGTGCCTAAATTAATCCTCTCTTATAAACATGCTTCCAGAGTTTATGCAACAAGAGTTAGATGAGTCCCAGGAAAGCCCTGACAGGAGGAGAGCTCTCCAAGCAGGCTGTGCCACGGAGGCGAGCCAAGGATGTACTGTGGAATAGGGATGGCAGGAGGATTGCTTCCCACCTAGCGACTTGAGCTTGAGCGCTGGGGGAGAGGTGGATCTTCTACGTCCTCTTTAGTTCAGAGTTACATCTCTATTACTTTATGGGAAAGACAGAGCCCTAGGCCCCGTCAGGGGGTCAGATCGACCATCCTCTTCAAAAGGAAACCTATAGCTGCAACCAAAGCGTTCGGTAGGCTTCAGACAAATTCCTCTTCTTTAAGAGAAGGTGCTCAGTTTAATGAATCTTCCTGAAAAACACGGGCTGTGCTGGACACCAGACTGTCCGCCTGTCCTAGCCTGACCCTTGCTGGCCGCTTCGGTATACAGGCTGATTCCTAACAAATTGCTGTCGCCAGGACTTACTTAAGGCACGTTGTGAAAGAGGTTTGGAGGGCCGTTTCCTTTCTCACAACTGTTCTGCGGGTAAATGGAGGACATGGGTCTCTGCAGCTTGTCAGGCAAACATCCTCCACCCATGCGTTTTTTTCTGTAAGGGAGAGAAGCTCTTGGTTTGGACTTGAAATTCAGTGTGTGAAATTCGCCTCTCACTTGGCACTCGTGCCTGCATGCTGTTGCTTTTAGGATTCCCAGTGCAGCACCAATAAGCTAACATGGGAAGGATAGTTTTGGCTCATAATAAGGAGGAATTACTTGGTTCTCTATCCTGAAGTTTCTGCTCGTAGCCCACACAGAGTCCTGAGAAATCTGAAAAGCAGCAGGCAACCTGAAACTTTGCATTTCTGGAGAGAGGCACAGCTGCCAAAAAGCTTCTATTTTGGGGGAAAAAGGAGGTTTGGCTGCTGCAACATGATGACAGTGATAAATGGACTGGGAGTCCCACTTGGAATAAACGATTACTGACAGGAGTCCAAATCAAACAGGCGAAACCAGAGCGGCTGCGATAGGCTGTGGGTTAATGCGGTTATAAGCCAAAGATGCAGGATCTAAAGCAAATGTGAAAGTGGTCTGCAGCGCTGGTTTCGGAGGAAACCCTGACTGAGCTGTCAGGCTGCTGACACAGAGCTGGCTCTACCGAGCTCGAGAGGTTTTAGAAAAGGAAGCTGAAGAATATACTATTCTCAGCGCTTCTCCTTTTCTGATTTTCACTTTCTTTTCATATCTGGGCAGTATTGCCTTCACCTGGAACAGCTCCAAGGTGCCGCTCCTTTTGTACACTTGGCCTGGCAAATGCATAAGGCCGCACGACAGTAATCTACCTGCAACTCATTCAGTAAGAAATCTTTTGTTATTACAGGGTTACCCAGGATTAGAAAGTCGGTGCTATTCTCTTCTTTGCAATCCAAACCTTAGCTCTAAGCTACGGAGTCTTGCAGCTGGTTGCTGTGCCAGACTTTGCACCGATTTTGTGGAGATGCCCCGAGGCCAACCGCACAAGCACAGCGCGTTCTCTCCATGACAGCTGTAGTTGAGCAATCTGTGATGTTTTACTTTAATATCACAGCGAAGCACAAAGCTTGAAGCGTCTAAGGATTAATCTGTCACAAAGTGACAGCCAGCTGTTTACCCCCAAACCGCTTTATTTAGTGATTATTTCTCTGTGGTGCTGAGAGGCCCCAATAAACGACTGGGACCTTATTGTACTTAGTCCCGTATAGAAGCAGCACAAAAGGGAACATTTCTGAAAAGCTTGCAACTATAAGATGAAGAGAAAAAAATAAAATCGATTAAAGAGGTCGCAGTGTGAAAACCAGAGGCAATATTGGTCCCATGGTAGTCTAGGATTTCAGCACATTTCCAGCCCAAATGGTGGCAGGTTCTTTCAAAGCAGCGCGGGAAAGCTGTAGGGCGGATTTTGAGAGGGAAGTTTGTTTTGTAATCGTGTGCGTTGCATTTTCAAGCTCGACAGGCAAGTTGGATGTGCATGATTTAAAATATGACAAACTTGGGATGGAGATCAGTATTGTAAAGCCTGAGTGAATCACAGATCAGGAAGCAAGGTTAGGTCACGAGCTCTTCTAAGTTTTCCTCCCTGCAGAGTATTTCAGCGGCCTGGCGCTATACTAGGTCAAACCTTGTTGGTGTCAGGGAAAAGGTGGTTTTTCCAGCAAGCAATTTAGTTATACCAGTCAGTGCATGAGTCTGCTGATAGCGAAGATAATTCCCTTTGCTTTTGCTGTTTGTCTGCACAGGGGTCATTCGCGAAGGCCCGGGGAGGCACTGGCAGATAAGGAAGCCAGAGCTGGGCACCCGAACCTCGCCTTGGCAGGAGCAGCTGTAAACACTTCAGCGTGTTTTGAATGGCAAATCCCACCAGGCTTTTAGTAACGAATTACGTATTTAGAGTAAGTCCCGGGCGCTGCTCAAAGGCATGAACTACCATGTTAAAGCTGTCACTTGGGATGCGACATCCCACCCGTTACAGGGCCTGCTTAGTGTTTGCTCCCGCCGCAGCCAGGCGCTGATGGAAGGCAGCTCCCCTGGAGACCCCCGTGGTGCGGGATGTTTGCATCCCCCGGCCGGGGCAGGGGAGAGGCCGGAGCAGTCCTCAGGCTCGGGGCGGGCGGCCTGGGACCCTCGTCAGGGGGAGGCCTGGTGGCTCTTGACTCCAGCCGCCTGCCCCGTCCCGGGAGCGGGCTGAGGAGAAGGCGCGGGCCCTGCCTGAGGAGACAGCGGGGCCCGGGGGTGGCCACGGCCGTGGCCTCGCTGAGGAGAAGGCACGGGCCCGGGGCAGCCGTGCCCTCGCTGAGGAGAGAGCAGGGCCCAGGGTGGCCGTGGCCGTGCCCTTGCTGAGGAGAAGGTGCGGGCCCGGGGTGGCCGTGGCCTCGCTGAGGAGAAGGTGCAGGCCCGGGGTGGCCGTGGTCTCGCTGAGGAGAGGGCGCGGGCCCGGGGTGGCTGTGGCCTCGCTGAGGAGAGGGCGCGGGCCCGGGGTGGCCGTGGCCTCGCTGAGGAGGAAGCGGGGCCCGGGGCGGCCGTGGCCTCGCTGAGGAGGAAGCGGGGCCCGGGGTGGCCGTGGCCTCGCTGAGGAGAAGGCGCGGGCCCGGGGTGGCCGTGCCCTCGCTGAGGAGAAGGCGCGGGCCCGGGGTGGCCGTGCCCTCGCTGAGGAGAAGGCGCGGGCCCGGGGTGGCCGTGGTCTCGCTGAGGAGAGGGCGCGGGCCAGGGGTGGCCGTGGCCTCGCTGAGGAGGAAGCGGGGCCCGGGGCGGCCGTGGCCTCGCTGAGGAGGAAGCGGGGCCCGGGGCGGCCGTGGCCTCGCTGAGGAGGAAGCGGGGCCCGGGGCGGCCGTGGCCTCGCTGAGGAGGAAGCGGGGCCCGCGGCGGCCGTGGCCTCGCTGAGGAGGAAGCGGGGCCCGGGGCGGCCGTGGCCTCGCTGAGGAGAGGGCGCGGGCCCGGGGCGGCCGTGGCCTCGCTGAGGAGAAGGCGCGGGCCCGCGGTGGCCGTGCCCTCGCTGAGGAGGAAGCGGGGCCCGGGGTGGCCGTGCCCTCGCTGAGGAGAGGGCGCAGGCCCGGAGTGGCCGTGGCCGTACCCTCCCTGAGGAAAGGGCCCCGACCCCCCGCCCCCACGGCCGGGCCCCGGCGCGCAGGCGCGCACGCTCCTCGCCCTTTTGCTTCCGGGACAGGGGGGCGTTTCCTGTTGCTGTGGCGGCGGCTCCCGGGACCGAGAGTGCAACCGGCGGCTCCCCGGGGACTCCGGTAAGAGACCGGGCTGTCAGCGCGTCCGCCGGCACCCCGAGCCTCGGCCCCCGGCTCCCCGCTGCGCCGTCCCCTCCCGGCCTTAGCGAGAGCCCCCCCGGCACCGAGAGCCCCCCTCCCCAGGGCTGCGGGAGGCCGCGGCCCGGTGACCGGGCCCCCCCTTCCCACACCTCCGGTCACTGTGGCGGGGCAGCGCGGCCCCCGGGGCTTCGCACGCCCGCGCTGAGCGGGGTTTCAGCGGGGAGCTGCGGGGGCCCTGCCCGCCGGCCGCTGCCCCCTAGCAACCTCCACGCTTACCCAGCGCCGGCCTCCCCCGGCAGCGCCGAGGAGATGCCGAGTTTGGCCGGGGCGGCGGGTTTATCTCCCCTTTCCTGACAAATCCCGCAGGGTTTATAGCCGTCCCAGCGTTAGGAGCTCAAGGCTTAATCCGGGGGACAAGGACGTAGCTTGTGAAGATCCAGTCTTTATCTTTTAGGGGGTGAAGGAGGAGATGAGATATTACTATGTGCGTTAGGGAGGCGAGCCGATGTAGCCTGACGTGAAACGGGTTCACTTCATGCCGCAGCCTGGGTCTGAGCATCCTTGTGCTTGTGATAACGAAATCCGGCGTCTTCTCGGTTGCTTGCACAGGTAGTGCTCATGCTGGGGCTGCAGCAGTGGGAAAAGTCCGGGATGTACGTAAAAAAACTCAAATGTGTTAGGGAAAAAAAATGGTGAAAACTTCTCTCTACCCACAGTTGTGACGACTGACCCATATTCCCTGGCGTATTAGGGAGAGGAGCGGGAGATAATATCAGATTGTGGGCTTACCTTGTCTGTGCTGGAAAGGAAACCCTGGTAGGAGCAGTGATGGATTTTGGAGGAGGAAACAGGGAGTGATTCAAACAGAAATAGCTTTCTGAGTGTTTCTGGTACTGTATTTGGTTTTGCTGCTCTAATAAATCTGCACAATTTCTGATTACTGTTTGAAGATTTTGTGCTGTGGTTTTGTTACTGTAGTATCTGTGTGTCTTCTATGTCAAACCAAGAGAAGAAATGGCTGCTTCTCAGTTCCTTCTCTCTCCCCTCTTAAGGGAGAGTTTTGTAGGTGGCTTTTGTATTTGGCACTTTTTTTTTTAATTTATAAAGTTATATGGTAATAATTTCTCTTTGCTATAGTAAAAAAAAAAAACAAACCATGAAATATGGCTCTCAAACAGGAGCCATCAGGCATTGTGTCTTGTAGTTCCACCTACTGTTTACCTATGAAATATTTTAAATACCTTTTATGATTGTCATAGTTGCTGCCTCAGTCCTGTAGTGTTCCTGTAGAATGGGGGAAGGGCTCAGCGTGAGAGAATTGGAATGGTACTCATATTTCTTTTAGGATAATATGCTAATTTTACTTTGCATTGTTTAAAAACAGAACAAACGAACAACTGATGTTTCTTGTTTGGGTTTCTGTGTTTAAAGAAAACCCCAAGCCCACCAGAACTCGCAGTGTTGGGAATGACACAACCCCACCCCCCGTTCGTCTGTCTGATATCTTGACCGTAAAGCCAGATACACTGAGAAAGTAATTATAGGTTGTTTTTGGAGACAAAGAGGAATGCTTTAACAGGGAAACTGAAACTTGATAATTTAGTGTTGTTGCTCTCTCGCGTGGACAGTCTCTGTTTCAGAATGTGAAGTATCTCATCACCCTGCACCCTTCCAGTTTTATTTTCTGCCTCTCTGCAATTAGGCGAGTTAGCAAAACAAGTAAACACTGGTCACCAAAGCCACCAGGACAACGTTAAATCTGTTGTGAGTTCCTGAAGATACCTCACCTGGATTTACCGAATACAGAAACTTCTTCCTGTTCCCATGAAACTCTTCCTCTTTCCTGCAGAGATTTATCACTGCTTTTTCTGGAATGCTGTAGTTGTTTGAAACGTTTCTCAGTCATTTTGTTGTGTATCTTTACGTATAAATTCAGATTTTATATTCTATATTAATCATTCATATGCGAGTTGTTCAGAACTAAAAGTTTTGATTGTCAGTTCAAGAGAGAGGAATTACCTTGCGTGGTGTAAGGGCGAGGAAAGAGGGAAGAGATTCTCTGTGATCCCTGAAGCATCGGACATTTTAAAACAGAAAAATTATTAATTTCACAAGAAAACTATTTTGTCCACAGCTCTCTTCTGCTGGTGGGATTTAATAGATGGTGGATATATCCTTAGCATTAATAGTGCTTGAGCTCCTTGTATCATTGGAGTCACTGTTAAAAGGTGTCCCTGGCTGAACTTAGCTGTTTTAAAGTTGTGGTTTGGTTTGTGGTTTGTTTTTTTTTTTTTTTTAATCTGCCATTTTAAAAATGCCAAAAACCCATGTGCTTGAGGAAAAAAAAGTCAGGAGTTCAATTTTTGATTAATCACAGCATATCTGACTGTTAGTTGTAGTTGTTTGCAAATGACTCTTTAACAGTTATTTTGCTGGGCAGTACGGCTCCAGACCAAAGGTCAGGGTCATAATACTCATCATATCTGGTGAGTCATAGATTTGTCCTGGAATCCAATTCTGGAAGACATTTATGGGACATTGCCAGTGTCTGATCCACTGGAAGGTATTACAGCTGGGGGAGAAAATGTATTCGCCTGCCCTTTTTCAGGTAGGTTCATTGCATACTGTGAATCAGGGTTATGCTTTTGGGCATTGCAACGTGTTGTCCAATAAAATGCTCTTAAGTTGTAAATTGGTTTCTGTGAGCCTTTGGGAAAGCACCTCATTAATAAGGGAAGGGTTTTTATTATACCAGATATTAATTTTATTATCCTCAATTGTGAACAGGATCTTTTATGATGTTTGTGAGCCTCTTGGTCTTAAATATTTCTTTGCTGGATGAGGCCCCTGTTTCAGTTAGTCTGTCAAGGAGCAACAGGTCATGGCTGGCACTGGCCCGTGCAAAATGCTTCAGAGGCAGTGACAGTCCCTGTAGTAAGCAGATGTGGGATAATGTGATGCTCCCAAAATTCTCAGTCTTAATTCCCAAACTGTTGATTTAAGCCCAGAAACAACCATGGTGGGTTTGCTTAGTTTCCATCCTGTGTGGTATCGGTTGCTGTTGTACCTCTGGTACAGTGGTGGTCCTGTCCCCATCCGGTCGAGGTAACCCAAACCCTTGCACCTTCTAGGCGTGCAGGCAGTTTAACTGGTGTTCTCAGCGGTAGCCAGAGCTACGGCCCTTCTGCATAGTCTGTGTCAAAATGAAATCCTCTGGGGGATCTGTTTTTCCCTGCCAAATTAATCGTCCTGCAGTTCCAGTGAGTAATTGAGGGAGGACAGGGTGGGGAAGAGGAAGGGAAGAGCTCTGAGTTTTTAGCTCTCTTTCTCAGGAATACCTTCTGTGCCTCTCCAGTTTGAGAAGAGCTTGCTGACATAACTGTCCATTTCATTTTTTTACCTTCCCAAATTCTTGATCTGAATAAGACCGAATGCCACCAGTTACTGACGGTACATGCAAAAATATTTTTCTTTGTGAGTTTTGAATTTACCAATGCTCCTTTTCTTTGGCTGGTCTCTGTGGTGGGTTGGGTTTTTTTCCCTCTTATGATAAAGGGAAAAAAACCCTCCCGTCTGTGTTTTCTAAGGTTAGAGATCTACTATTTCTGTGCACCTATAATGACCCTTCATATTTATCTTTGCTCTAACATATCAGTCTCAGTTTGTGCAGGTTCCTGTAACTTCTTTGCTGTCCTCTGCCCCTCATTCTTCTCTTTATTGTTTTCTTGACCCCTGCAATTCTCTAATACCCTGTTCAGAGAGGCTGTCCACAAGAATAAAGAATGCAAAGAGATCTTACATCCTTTTTCTAAAGCAAGTGGAATTCACTAGTATTCGAATGCTTGCTCTCATCCTTAATTGGAGGGTACTTGGTTCAGCACTGTCTGCAAAAGCGTGTTGAATAGAGAAAGCTGGAGCATATTTTATAAAATTAAGGATGCTTATAAAATAGGCTGGTTCTTCTGTCAGTTTTCAAAATTGTCTTCTGTTACGTGGGCAAAAATAATGCCACTTGGAAATCATTATGTTAATTGTGTGTCAAATAATCCCTTAGAGGATCAAGTCCTTGGATTCATCTGCAGTTTTCTGAGGCTTTTCTGTAGCATTTTCCCGTTTTCTAGTATATTCTCTCCTGTTGTGTAAGGAGTGTTTCAGCAGCATAGGAAACTATCACACAGCACTATCAGATATGTCAGCTGATTAAGTAAAAAATACCTACCGAGAGTGATAGAAGCTGTTATCTTTAACAGAGCAAGTGCATGGTTTTAAAATTGAACTATATTTTAAAGTTGATATCCCTTTTACAGTTAGCTTAACAAGGTACCCAAGCTTTTGAAGTAGAATTGGTCCTACTAATCATTAATAGGAAAAGAATTATCGAATGTAATCACTGAAGATATGTAAATGTCAGGGAATATGAATGTCTAGTTAAAGCTTGACAAAACGTTTATAGATGGCTATATTACACAATTCTAGATGGACGAAATGGATTTCAAGAGAGAGGCGATGTCGCGGGGCAGGGCAGTGGCTGGATGAACGCTTCCCTCCATCGGCATGCCTGTTCTGCCCTGACGGGAACCCATCTGTAAGCTAGACTCGAATCCAACCCAGCCTGACGTCATGGAGAATTTTTTTTCTATTTCCTTTTGTGTGGTGATTTTTGTCCTACGGTTTGCCTCTTTGTCTTGGGAGGAAAGGGGTTGCCATTGTCAACTAGTTGTTTGTTGCTGTGGCACGTCTTTTCACAAGCTCTTCATTTTCTGGTGGTCAGTGGAGGCCTTAGTGCTGAAACAGCTCATGTATTTGGTGTCCTCTATATAGTTTTAGCAAATAAATAATTTTGATACATTTTTATCATACATTTGCAGAGGCATGTACATTTGAAATTAGATATAGTGCCTTTTGTTTTGTTGCATGGGATATGGTATTGGTAGAAATATCACAGAGAGAATTTATGGGCGGCGATTGGTTTTGTGGAAATTTTTTGTGTGGCAGGCACTCAAAGTGCAGTATTCTGCTCTTATTTCCCACGCTCGTGGAAGATGCATAACATGTAAGCGTCTTTTGGGTCTGCGCACTCCGTCTGTCTCTCAGTCTTGTTTTTATATCTTTATTAATTTATTTGTGTTTAAGGCCAAGTAAGCATTTTGCTCCTGTTCTCAGAGTTTTACTGTAATTATGGGAAACACTTAAAAGTGAGCATTTTTCTACGTTAGCCAGGAGCCTTAAAGCAGATCACCAGCCTTGGCGCCAGGCGCGGGTGATAGTTCTGTTTGGATGAAGAGACCTTAAATAGTTTTTTCTCTGTGCTTTAAACATAAACAGGATTTTCTCTAGCAGATACGGTGTTCATCTTCCCAGTTTTGTTCTATTTCTCTTTTAACAGACATGCCTGAAATACATGGGAAGAAACAAATCCTGATTTCCTTTACTGTCTGAGTTGCTGGTGTCCTGCTTCTGCTTTTGATGAAGGATCTTATTTTATAGATGGGCAGAAAGACTGCAGAAAATATTTGATACTACCAGTTGTCATCCTGTTTTCTCAAGCAGTAGTTATTATAAGGAAAAAAAGAGATTGGATTTTACTGTACCATTAATGGTTTTATGCCTTTTGGGTGAGAGAGAGCTGCTTTAGTTCCTGTATCTGGAAACAGTTCCTTTGTGAAGGTAGAAAAGTGGTAATGCTCTGATAAACGTGGTAATGCTCTGATGATTCTGTGGTGCGTTTTGAACTTTGCTGTAGTTACTTCAGCTCCAACTAATACTCTGTGCAGAAAGACAGCTACTCCTATGGAGCCAAAGAAATTGCTGCCTTCTTGAATGGTCTCAATTTTGAATTGTGAGACATGGAAATAACCTTTGCAAATATGAGGAAAGCAGTGCTCTGGTTGAGTGGAGATTAGGCAGAATACTGTTGGTGCATTGAATAGTGCCTCTTTGTGCTTGCATGTGTGAATTGCATTATCAATGATTCTGAGTCTTATTGAAAAAGCTTGAGTATTTGGTGTAAAATCAAGAACAGAACACGCACAACAAGGATGCTCGCTGAAACACCTGAGCTTACTCTGCATCTCTTCCAAAATTAAGAACTTCTATGTGTCGCTCTTCCTTTCCCTAACTGGGAATAGCAAGAATAACTTAAAACTTTTTGGTTTGTGTGTGTGTGTTTCAGATTGTGCAGTGAATGTCCATAAGAACTGCAAGAATTTACTGGCTGAATGCAGCAGCATCAGACCCAAGGTGGGTTTTAAAAGCTGTTCTTCTTTTGTAATAACAGTGCTTGACATAGTAAGTTTAATTTAGTGAGAGTGTTTTAATTTACATCAGTACAGAATCTTGCCCTACATCGTCAAGACATCAAATAGTTATTAACTTGTCATTATAGCAATTTATGACAACGTATGTAGGGAAAATAAAGTTAAATGTTTCATTGCTGTACTAAAAATTACTTACCATTGCTTGTGTCTGTCAGAACTGTGACTAACCCTTCTAAGAATGCTCAAACCCATCGCTTTTTTGGGGAACATAATTGAATTTTATGGTACCTCTCAATTTTATGCCGCTGTATTTTAATAGATTGTGCCATCTCAGAGCTGATGGAAGAGTGTGAGGAGTGGAGGGGAATTTGGTTATAACAGTTGCATATTATTTATAAGCTGAGCAATGCAGAATAAGTGATTTAATTTTTGAACTGTGATGAACTTTATATCTTGCTAAGCTGTTCATTTTTTATCTGTGTCACCGTGGTGCCTGTGATTGCACGTAAGGTCACAGGTTGGTTTCAGATAGCTGTCTTATGTGCCGGGTTTTTATTCTGGTATTGGTTTTGAAAATCATTTCCTTCTTATAACTAATTATACTTGAGGGAGTTTTAGTTTGTTTTAACCTGCAAGTGTTGATGATTTCAGAGACTGATAGCAGATTAGGGAGTACTATGAGGGGGAAAAGAGAGAGCAGAACAGCTCAAACCTGGGCAATTAGAGGTTAGAGGAAGTGCTTTCAGCCGTTGGTGATTTAGAGTGTAAGTCTTTTGAGGGCAGAAATGTTCTTGTGGGGGTTTTGATATATACTTTTAAACTTCTCAAGGCATTGTGCATTTTCCTTTGAAACCTAAAAATTCACTTGCTCTGATGCTTTAATTTCCACTCTTTACCCTCTCCCAAGCTTTCATGATTGAATCAGCCCTTACAAACCACTCCTGAAGAGAGCAAAGAGGGAGTGGTAGCACAAAACGATACGGGGAATGAAGTCAGAAATGAGATCCTCAGAGTGAAGCGAGACTCCCAAAAAGCCATTCGTTACAGACCGTATTACTTAATTTCTTTGCATCTTAGATAAATTGTATCTCAAAGAATTGTAATATCCTGGAGTTGTAAGAACGAGAAAGTTGTACAGATTACCAAAGATGCGGTTTTAAATGAGCAGTCTAAATTTTGGTTGAAACTGGCTGGGTTAGTTTAGTTAGTATTGCCGTAAACTAAACGGCAACAAAGTGTAGGTGAAGACTGTCTACATAAAGGGTTTGCTTTCATTTAATAAATTACTTATGATCATAGCTTTAATTCAGCTGTACTTCATTTTTGTTTCTATTTCAGTCTGGTTTATACTTGATGGGATTTTTATACAAAGTGTTGATGTCTATATGCCATTCTTCTGGAATGTGAGAAAATAAAAACTGTTACTGTGTCAAATCTTTTATACTTTCAGTATACAGCTTCACTTACAGCTAGTGCTATATGATAGGAAAAATAGGATTCGTTTTAGACTGAAAGTTTGGTCTGTATGTGTAAGAATATTGTATTTTTTCCTATAGCAGAAAGATTTGCAGCACAGACCTTCTGGATCTCCACAAAGTTCGCCCCAGTGCATTTCCCCAGGTTTGTACTAAAGAATGATTTCTGTGCTCAAGGCTTATCTGTTCGATTGTATTTTTTTCTTTAATATGTTTTAAAGGCTATACACAGTGTGTTATTGAAGTATAGAAAAGGTCTCTTTTAATAAGATGGCTTCATTTTTTTTTCTATTGGGAATGGCTTAGAGGCTCCTAGCAATCTCCTGTGTGTTTTTATCTTTTTATCTTTTTATTTTTCTTTATACCTTCTTGCTGTGTAACCTCAAAATATCATGGTGAAAGGGGATCAATAAGCTAGTTTTTCATTGATTGTCTATTCTCTGGCCTCTGAAAAGACTAGAACTGTGAACTTTGTTTTACATCAGATTTTCATAATTGTCTATTTAAAACTTGCCTGCAGCTAGTGGTTGCTAGAAATCTCTAAGACAAGCTAGCACTGATGGTCTGAACATAAATCTTTGTTGAAACAAAGTGGGAAAAGGGATCTGGGAGGGAAAAACAAGAAGAAAGAACAGCTCTCTTGCATCATAGGCTTTGAAATAGCTTTTTGCTACTGGGAAAGACCATTGCAGCCACAGGTGTATGATTTAAATGGCATTTTAATTTGTAGACGTTACAAGGTCTGCATTAACAGACAGGCGTCTTGGCTCTCAGATGACTGACCGTGACTAGAGCAGAATTATTTTCTGCCTTGCACTTGGTCCATTTGGTTGCTTTGATGGCTGTAAGAAGCACAGTTGACATAAATGTCCGAGTATTACTGTATGTTTTTGTCAGGTATCATTTCACTTGTGTTCCAAGGTGTACTTCTTTATGAAATGATTCTTACCAAGAGGTAGCACAAAGGGAAAAATTGTTATAAGATGATGAGCGGCTGTTTGCCTTACCAAGAATGGTTTTGTGCATTTAGGGGAAAGTGCAGAGGCTAAAATAGGAAACAATAAGGAATAATGAAAATAGGAAAAGTTGGCTGTAGGGCTTGTCGTTGAAACAGCTCTGTGGTATACAGTCTGGTCTGGTGTGATAGGTTAACAATGATCGATACGGACTCTCAGCAGTGTGCAGACAGTGCTAATTGAACTCAGAAAATGGCTTTTTGTTGGTGCAGACTCTGCTAGGCAGCCAGTACTTATTTTCCATAGTCAAAAGGAGAAGCTGGAAGTTAAAGGAACAGCTAATGGCATGGGCACTGCATGTCTTTACCCACAGTATAACACTGCAGACTGCAGTGCCCAGCAAAAAAAGCCAAAGGTATTGTATCATCATAATACATTTTAAGAAAGGTACAAACTGTTGGTTGTGTCCTCCCATCCCTCTCCCCATGTCTTGCCTCTGGAGATTTTTAGATTTGGCCTACCATTGTGAGACAGAACTTTATGTTCTTGGCTTGTGGAGCACAGAAAGAGAACTTGATGGCTGATGATTTCAATACTTCCCCAAATGGAAACGGGAGGACGTTTATTATCAAGCCTTTGTTTAAGAAATCCACTGTTACAAATCTTGCTAATATCTACTTAGTCTCCTCTTTTGGGACAATGGGCTTGGAGCTCATCACTTGGAGATGATGGAAAAGGACTCAGTTTACCCAGTTGGTCATAGACTGAGAATGTGCTGTGTGTGTAGCCAAGAGATTTCAAACCCAAACAGGTATTGGGAAAGGTATTTCCAGCAGGAAAAGATGCAGTGATATAATTTGTATTAAATGTCATTGACGAAACTTCCCCTGCAGCCCTAATATGATTCTAGTCAACTGTTTCAAGGAAGATGAAATGAGAGACAAGCAGATGTAGAGTACGGGATATCAAAAAATGTGGAAAAACCTGTTATATGAGAAGAAACATGAATACCTTGATCTAGCTGTGTTTGGTTGAGCAAGGCAGAAGTGGAGGGAGAGATGATTATTAGTGGAGGTACATCGAGGAGTGCAGACTCAGAAAGGGGAACTTTTGGGGATGGCTAGACACCAGTGTTTTTACAAGAAAAGCTGTAAATGGCGATGTATAAACCTTGGCTGGAAACTGGAGACCCTCTTGAACTGCTGCAACAGCGTGGTCCTGAAGCAGCCTCCCAGACACAGTACTGGCCAAGGAGCTCGGTCTGGGGGTAAGACAAAGCTTCCTTGCAATGGCAGAGTCCTGGGTTCAAGGATCCATGAGATCTCTCCAACTCCTGTGTCCTTAAAAGCACTTTGAAAAAAGGGCAGCTGCAGACCTTGTCAGTGACAAGTTTTAAAGATTGTCTGGCTGATTCTTCATCTTTGACTTCCCTGAAGTTCCTTTTTTAAAAGGATGTATTTTGTCTCCTGTTCCTTATCATTCGTTACAGACATTAGTGCTAAATAATTGTATCCATTTTTTATAAGTCTATTACAGGCTTCCATGTATTGTGTAATAGTGATTAAAGTTTTAAATATCTTTCCAGTTCACAGTCCGTCTAGATTTAAAAAGCATTAAAAAGCTGCAGTATTAAAATTAAATTTAGCTCTGGTATCTATTACATTCAGTGTGTGTGCACGCAGATATAAATCACTGTGTAGCAATAAGCATTGCAAAGAACTTGTGGTTTTTATGTGATCTCAGATTTTTCTTGTTTGCCATGAAATGTTCTGTGCCCTTATACGGTAGGGTGTGAATAATTGTGTGTAGGTTCTGGTGTTTTACTAAAGGAGAAGATACTTTGCAATTTCCACACTAAATGGGCACAGTAGGGACCAATTTCCTGCACTTCAGACCTGCTGATTTAGCCAATACAGTAAGTTAAGTGGCAGCTTTACATTTCTAGAAGGATCACAGGTAGTATAAAAACAGTGCATCTCTGGGGCCACTTTACTGTGCCAAGTCTGAGGGCAGCCAGTAGTGAGCATGGGGAATACAAATTCAAAAAGCAGCGGCAGAAGCAATACAATTCCAGCTCATCCTGAGCTGTCTTTTTGTGGTTCCTTTTCAAGAAAATGGAATGAGAATGTTTTTTTGGACAATGAGCTCTTGACATCCAAGATCCTGTCTGTTCTCCGTCCGCATTCAGAGAGAGGTTTGAGAGCAGGCGATCTGCAGTGTACGCCTCATTTTCTGAGTACCAATTCAATTTTTGCCTCTCTAGCCGCTTCTTTGAAGGAGCAGCCCCGAAGTCTTCTCCTGGGACCGGATGGCACCCCAGTACTATCACGGAATCTCGGTATGACTATCGCCCAAAGAGGAAATTCTCAGTCTTCATTGAATACTGCTGGAGCTGTTAATAAATTTGGGTGAGTAAACTGCTTCTCTTCTAATTCACTAGCTTCTGCTGCTGCCCCCCCCCCAATGTGAAAAGAAAAACAATTACAGAGCTAAAGCAAGAACTCACATTGGCTTTCAAGCTCAAAAGACATTTATCGAGCTTTTAATGCTGAAATTCATTTCCCTGAACAGTAAGCTTTTTTTTTTTGTTTAAATCACCTTGTCTTTAGTCCCTCTGTACTATGTCACAAAAGATATCATATAAAATAGGGCAGTATTTGAGTATCTCTGTCTAGATTATGGTTTTCATGGGTGTATTTGTCTCCAGACTTGTTCAAATTCAGTAATCTCTTCTGAGTTCAGTTATTCTAGGTTGTGCTAGTTCTGACTAGCGTAGGAGACAGCAGCGTTTTAAATTGCAGGATACCTTGAATAAAATAGTAGATGAATTCAAAGCTATCTGCTGTTTCAAGTAGTTGTTTACTTTTTATGTGCCACGGTTATACTCCCTTCTCAGTGAAAGTGCCCTTTGTGCTCTGCACTGGCTGTGGCTTGTCACCAGGTGATGTCTTTTAAAATGTCATACCAGAAGTTACATACGTGCTCATGCTGCTCTAATTAAAACTGTGAGATTTCAGTGATGGAGTTGCTAAATTGATTTGACTGTTTAAAGCTGGACTGCAGCAATAGCTCTTAAGTATTTATTTTAAGTTAATTGCACTATAGTTTAGGAAAGATGCTTGTTAAAGTAGTTGGATTTTTTTTTTTGTCAAGCAACTTAAAAAAAATGTTAATGTTCTGTTTTGGTCCCTTGGTCTAATTTCTTTGGACATTTAGGCTAATTTCAGGAGACATGGATGAAGGGGATTCAGGCTTTATAAAATTTAAGCAGACTTCAGATGATGTTGTCTCACTTGCACCTTCAACAGCAGACTCCATTTTTCTGGAAGGTATGGAATTTCTGTGCTTTTCAGGATTTTTATGCAACTTCTTACACAGTCTTAAAGGAACACTGAGATGTTTTTACTCTTGTTGTTAATGATGGTAATGAGGGATATGGTGGGAAACGATTTAATAATAATTGAAATTGAATGTGCTTTTGGTCTAGACACGTATTCTGTATCCCTCCGAAGTGAAACAGAAACAGATGCTCATGAGTTTGAGGCAGAGTCTTGGAGTGTTGCAGTGGAACAGTCTTATGTAAAAAGGCAGAAGAAAGATGTTATAAAAAGGCAAGATGTCATTTATGGTAAGACTATTTGTTATTCTTATAACTTTTTCTATTTCATAGTGCTATTGTTTTGAAACAAAGCAGAAATAATTTTTATTGGCTCCCATTTTGACTTGTGCTTGAAAACTAAAATTGGGTGAAGATTTTCAAGTCTGTTACCTGTCTTAGTGTGCATAAGTCCTCCTATTAATCATTTTAAGCAACCCATAGTTTTCAGTATGCCTGTGTAAGCAGCAAAGCCCAGCTATACAATTAGGGAATAGCTCAGCTGCAACTGGGAGATGTCATTAAATAAGTAGGGTTGGTCACTATTTGGTTGGGAGATTAAACAGGACAAATTTAGGAGCTTCACATCAGTGATTCAAAGATTGTGGTGCAAAAGATGGTGGCTTTTGGAGCCTGCTCTTTTGTATCTTCACTAGTCACTGCACAGCATATAAATGACTTGTGATTTTTTTTTATTTTTTTTTTATTTCCCCTTGCCCAGAACTAATGCAGACTGAAATGCACCATGTTAGGACACTGAAAATAATGCTGAAGGTATACTCCAGAGCCATGAGAGAGGAACTGCAGTTCCCAAATGCAGTCATCAACAAGCTCTTCCCCTGCGTGGATGAGCTGCTGGAGATGCACGGGCAATTTCTGCTCCAGTTAAAGGAGCGACGAAAGGAATCCTTGGAAGAAGGCAGTGACCGAAATTATGTGATCCAGAACATTGGAGACCTCTTGGTAAAACAGGTGGGAATTAAATTCTACCAATGTTGTTGACACTATTAAATTTCTAAAAAGCTAACTGCAAGGCTGAAGTTATGTTATATAAAGGTCGATTTAATACTGGGTTTAAGATTATCTTCCCAGCATAATGTGTGAGCATGACTCCCAGGAACATACCTGGTCACAAATAATGTGAAATGTTCATTAAATGTTCTTTGGGCATGTGCGTATGCGTGCTGTGGGATATGCGACTGCAGATGGTTTGGTTCTATTTTTCATCTGTTCCAGAAGTAAAGTAACATATTCCTGGTGTCCATCGCAAACATGGCTCTCCTGCATTTAATGCCGAGCTTCTCGGTTCTGACCTTTTAAAAATGCAGTAAAGATCCTGTAAACTCATTACAGCTTTAGCACCCATTCTGGTATGGGGTGGATGCAACAATTTCTTTCATACACCGTGACCATTTTTTGCCCTTCACCTTTTACAGTCCTCAGTCTTTTTAAGTGCAGAGGCCCAGAAATCCTTTTCTAAATTCTCATAATGACAACCATCATTTAATATTTGGTCATCTTGTGGTATTCCAAGCTCTCAGATGTCACACTGCATAAATCTCTTGTTTCTGGTACAGAAGAAAGTGAAATATTGAAGAAATGTCTAAGAAATCAGTTACCGTAAAACCATGTTAAACCTGGGTCTTGCAGTGGAGGTAGGTTTACTCTTAATGATTCATATCTTTCATTCTTATATTTCCAATTAGTTTTCAGGTGAAAATGGGGAGAGAATGAAAGAAAAATACGGTGTGTTCTGTTGTGGACACAATGAAGCTGTTAGTCACTATAAAGACCTGCTCCAAAGCAATAAGAAGTTCCAAAACTTAATAAAGGTAAACAACAACCAGAAGTCTCCCATTCTGACTGTGCAAAATATACTTGACCGCTTTAGGTTTTATTTTGTACTAGAAGATCTCTTAAGTTTGAATGAGCAGGGTTAGAAGCATATTCTTGTTATTTGATGGGTTGTTCGATTCTTGTATTTTAGATCTTTTGAGCTGTTTGGACACAAAGCCACAATTAGCAGATGTTAAATTTGAGGCAGGCTCTTGAGAGCACACAGGACGGGGGAACAGAGTATTTGTTCTGTTCATGGCTCTATCACTGACTGCCCTGCTGTGTGGCCATCTTTGTACATTGGCTTGATAATAAATTAAATCAATGATAAATGATGAACTACTATAGAAAAAGCAGGTACTCTTAGTCAAGTTTTGCCCACTATATCATCTTTCCAAAGCCAGAAGCTTGGCTCCAGGGTGGTTTGTTCATCTGCTGTACACTGTAATGTGCAGTTAATAGGAAGGGCTGAAGAGACATGGCCAAAGTGGAAGTCTGTAACCTGACTCTCAGATGGCATTGCACAGTCCTCAGTATTCTCATTTTCCAGTCATCAGTAAGTGATTCTCTGTGAACTTTCCAGCACAGCTCTATATTTATAGCTCTTCTTAACAGGTGTCTTTAAAAGTGAGAACCCTTTACTTTCAAGGAACTAAATAAGTGACCAGAGTTTTAAAATATATAGCCTCAGTCCTTGTAAAGAAAGCTTTTGGTACCATATTCTGCTGTCAGGATTGTTCTGTACCTGCAGTCAGACTAACTGGTGGGGTTCTTTACAGTCTTCCCTTTCTAAACAGAAATGGGTTTCTGTAGATCAGCCTACTAGTGAACACACAGTGATAAAATAAACACTTAGTTTATGCATTCTTGACTTAATGTGGCTGTTAGGTGGTTGGGTCTGGTTTTAAAAATATAGTACTTCCCTTTGTATTTAAGGACTGATCCTATTATAAAAGGCAACCAGTTAGCAAATAGGCAGTCAAACAGTTCAGACTTGGAACTTTCTCTGCTTGGCTCCAGATTTAGTTAACAGTAGTTGAAAATAATACCTAAAATATTTTCCAGTAATAAAAGCAGGTTTTTTTAATGTTCTCAGGAGTTTTGCTTTAGTAAAAGAGTGCAGCTCATTTTGTGGTGCTATGCCTAATTGCACAAAAATATTTTGAGACAGAAAATGTGTGAATGGAGAGGCGAGGGAGTTAGAAGAGCAACATATACAATGGGTGTGATGAGTCTCTCTTGTTTTCTAGAAAATCGGCAACTGTTCCATTGTGAGGAGACTTGGTGTCCAGGAGTGTATCCTTCTCGTTACACAGCGCATCACCAAATATCCAGTCTTGGTGGAACGGATTATTCAGAACACAGAAGGTAGGCTGTTTAATCTTTCCTAGAAGCCTCACAGTTGTCTGCTGATCCTTTTTCTCCCGTGTTTTGCATGCTCTTTCCTCAGACAAGGAGGGACAGGCTGGTCCTGCCTTATACCTGCTTTCTCACTTCTTCCTTAGCTGAAGATGCCATTCTAGATGCAGATCCAGATCAGTCTCACCTCATCAGAGGGTCATGAGCAGCGTTCAGTTCCGAGTCTGCAACCACAAAACCATAGTAGTTAAGCCTGTCGGTTCATTAGAGATTTACAGCTTTAGGGTATTTTTATTTTATTTTATTTTATTTTATTTTATTTTATTTTATTTTATTTTCAAACTTAAGCCCTTTGGAAATACCGTTAGATATTCAGTATAGAACCTTCATGTCAAAATATGTTTGGGTGGCTCATATCTTGCATTCCAGAGTTGAAAATGTGACTGACCACTACTCTTTTCTCTTAGCTGGAACTAGAGATTACGAAGAGCTGACCCAGGCCCTTAGTTTAATTAAGGACACCATCACTCATGTAGATGCCATGGTAAATGAGTGCGAGAAGGGGCAGCGCCTTAAAGAGATCATGCATAAAATGGAGCTAAAATCATCTGTGAAATGCAAGAACGGGCTTTTCTTCCGGAAGGATGACATGGGACAGAGGCGGCTTCTACTGGATGGGATGCTGTACTGGAAAGCTGCGTCAGGGCGACTCAAAGGTAAAGGACCAGGAAGGGGAAAAGTACAACTAGGAAACAAGATTATTTTTAAATTTTTTTTAATTTTTTTTTTTAGTAACTGTTTATTACTGATCGATTGAGTATAAAATAAGATGACAATAACCTGCTTGTTTAATAGGATATTGGAGGAAATAGCACTTGTTCTATTCTTGGCTTGTCCAATAAGCATCTCTATAATGGTGCATGATAAGTTCCTTATGCTGTTTGCTTATTATCTGTCTGATCTGCTTTCCAATTCAAGAGGGAGGTCTTTAGGTAGATGACAAAGCTTTGAGTCATACTGCCTTAGTCTCCTGTGGAAAGGCATTATCTTGTGCGAGCTCTGGTTCACACTTTGAAAAATTGTGTCATGTCAACCCCATGACACCTTCGTTCTGCATAACGTCTGTTTTGCCAGAAAATCAAAACGGTGTCCATCAGTGAATATTTTAACAGCTTCATTGCTCAAGTGTTCAAGGAGAAGCTTCAATGGCACATAAAATGCAGCCAAGAGTAGGTGGTGCCATGAACGTCCGCAGTTCCAGAAGAATCTGCTGTTGAGGGAGCCATGTTCCCTCGTGAGTGTTTGAGTCAATGTGTAGGATGCCGATGTAGGTGTTTCCAAGCTTTAAATCAGCTCTGTTTGTATTGTGCTGGTTCTCCATGACTGCAAGCTGTCTGTGGACAACCCAAGTGGAAGGCAGTAGCAGACCCAATATTGCAGATGTTGGTGTGCTATTCCCTGACCCGCAGGAAATTGAAGTCAAGTGATTTTTGAGTCTGGACCAGTCTTTCTGCTTTAAAATCTGTTTTTGTTATTTTTTCTTTTTTTTTCTCTGTCGTTACTGTAGATATTCTGGCAGTCCTATTAACTGATGTACTGTTGCTCTTACAAGAAAAGGACCAAAAATATACATTTGCATCAGTGGTAGGTATTCTCCTTATTTAATACATTCACTTAGAGTATTTATGAAAGTGACAGTAACTACAGAAGAAAGCAGTTAGAGATGTTAGATACTTGTTATGGTAGGTTCAGAAGGAAAATTAAGTTAATAAACCAGCCTGCTGGTTTTTCTGAAGCAGTTCTGGTACTTGTTGAATCCCTCCCACTGTCTCTTAGTGCAAAATTGGATTCTCTTGCATCAGCTGGTTTTGGCTGCCACATAGTAGCCTAAGACTTACTGGGAGCAGAGAACTTTCCTGAAGTAAATGTAATAAGCACTAAATGCAAATGTAATTACTGCAGCACTCTCAAACACTCAGTGGATTTGCTTGCATTTCTAGGGCATTTCCACAGGTATTCTGAGAGCAGCTAATTGTGTACATTTTGTCCTGTCTAGTTCAGTTATGGCTGTAATAGAACCAGTAACAGAGAAACTATTTTATGTAATTGTTTTCTTGGATATATTTTTTTTTAAGACATTAACATTAGAGCTGAATTCTAATGGCCAAAGCTATTTTGGTGACCTCAGGGCTGTAAAAGCAACTGCTTTTCAAATTAACCACCTTCTAATGCACAGAATGGGGATGCTTTCACAAATGAGGATGGCTGGAAGTTGTTTCCTCTTGAACAGCATTTGGTGAATCTTTGAACAATAGTTCGTTTTATGACATGGGCTCTGATAGACTAATTCTGCCCTGGTTTCCAAAACGCATCTGAGCTATGAGCAGAAGAGCAAGTTCATAGAGGGGAAGAACATACTGTTAATGTACAGTGTCTCGCCTGTTGTGTATGTTCCCATATTTCTTGGGAATAATGCTTTAGCCTCAATGGAAGCTACTCACACATCTCAAACCTCTTCCATCGAGGCTAAAGCATTGTTCCCAAGAAATAAGAGCGTGCATACATGTTCTTAGTCAGTATAGCTGTGCCAACGCAAGGTCAGGCCCTGGTTTATATGTCCCCTAGTAACTTTTCTGTGAGCACATCTCACACAGTTGCTTATGACCATCCCCAAAAGCTGATCTCTGCTACATGGTGGGGTTTTTTTTCCCTCCAGTAACATGTTCTACAGTTATAGGCTGATGAATTTTTTGCATCTTTGTCTGCAGTTCATTTGAAATTTAGATACCACTTTGCCATAGATAAATCAAGCAAGTGAGAGGAGCAAATGGATTCTGTTTTTCCAGTGACCTCTGCTCATGGCTTGAATTGCAGTGCAGCTGCTCAGAGAAGTTGGCAAAACGTAGTGTTCCTGATATCTGTTTCACAGTTCCGTTTTCCTATCGTCGCTCTAGATTATGCTGTGAAGGTTCAGCACTTACAAAGAGCTGTTTTTATTCTGGGGAGGATCTGTCTAGGCTACACATATGGGACCTGTGCTGTGTGAAGCATAGATAGGTTTTTAGTAACTAATATCCCTCCTGCAAATTTGTTTTCATTGCAAAGACTGACAGCTAATCCAGTTAATCCTTAGTTATACAATATACTATCTGTCACCTTGTTGTATTATTCACAGGGCCTGATGGCACGCTGTAACACCTCTGTGTTATGGTTTTATTTCTTTTGTAGCTAACTTGCCAATTTAGAACTTCTGACACATCCTTTTGTTCACTTCTTTCACTTCACAAGGTTTTTGTTTTCTTTTTCAAATTCTTTTTTTAGCCTCTTTTTGAGCAAAATTTTTGAGCCTGTTCTTGACTTCTGGGACCCAGTGGGAATCCTCAGGTGTTTAAATTGATACATGCTTTAATATCCAGTCAGGTACCAAGACTTCTTGGTTTTGAAATGTACATTCTTCATTCCATGTTTTGATCTATGGTTGATGAGTAAAAAATGACAATGTCAAAAGTGTCACGTGGAGAGGCCATAGCAAGGAAGTTATAGTGTTGTGATGTTATGGCTCATGGTGGCCCTGTATAAGCAGCAAGACAGGGGGAGGTAGGAAGCACAAACCCTAAAGAATGTATATAATGTAGTGCAATAAATGATATTTTGTTTTACAGGACTCTAAACCACCAGTTATCTCATTGCAAAAGTTGATTGTAAGAGAGGTGGCTAATGAGGAAAAGGCAATGTTCTTAATTAGCGCTTCCTTAGAAGGACCAGAAATGTATGAAATTCACACAGGCTCGAAAGAGGAGAGGAATTCCTGGATGGCACACATCCGCAGAGCCGTAGAAAGGTAAATTATGAGGGAAAGCCGGAGGGCTTGATTTCTCGCTCATCAGTCTTCTCTTCACAGGACTCGGGTATAAATTTATCATAAAAATACATTTGACTGTCCCTAAACTTTCTTTGTAAGACTGAAGCATGCGATTCTGTTTGTGTTCGTTGGGTAGAAGCCACTCATAACGATGCAATAAAAACCAGCCACAGACTTTATTCTGCTTTTTTTAAAAATAAACAAAAAATTTGGTTCACTGATGTCAAATGCAACAGGGCTGTGGATAAGGGAGGAAGATGGACGCACAAGATAAACCACATCCTAGGCAAAAGCTTCAGGTTGAATCCTGAGATGGTTTTAAGTTATCTAATGTGCAAATCAAACATATATCTGTCTCCCGCTTTGTACAGCTGTCCTGATGAAGAAAGAGGAATATTTAATGAACCTGAAGCAGAGAGGAGGCTGGCTGAAGCAAGAGCTGCTAAGTTAAAAGATTTTCAAGGTAATGACTTAGTTATGTATTCCACAAACTGCTTCTCAGCATCGTTTGTGATTTTTGATTGTCTTATTCTATTATCACATGATGTAATCAAGTTTCTCCTTCATTAAGTCTTTCAAGGTCTTGCAAGATTATATAGAAATAGTTAAGTTAAATAAGCCTAAGAAGCTTTGTATGCTCCATGGGTTTTCCCCTTAACTGTTAATTATATCTCTGCATTTGATTCTGTGACCATAAAACGAATAATAATCTTCCAAATTGAACATTGTACTCTGACGGCGATGAGGAAGGCAGAACTGAGTTTGTTTCTTCCTTTAGAGCGTTTGAACATGAAAGATTACCTGATTATGCAAAGTCTAACTGAGAAGCAACAGATTTATCTAGAAATGTCTGAAATGAATGGGTTCGAAGACCATTCCCAAGGATCCCGATCTAGGCTACTTCTTCGAGGGGATATCTCAGAAAATCTGCAAGGAGAGGCTATCTTGAAGTCCGCAGTGACAGAAGGTAAACGCAATGTGGGAATGTGTATGCATTCTCTCAGATGCAGGGGTGGGGATAAGCACGTAGGATCTAAATACAGATCCTGAAAATCATCCTGTAATAACATAATCCTTTTATGTAACACTGTTCAGACTTCCGTATTCTCAGAACCAATCGGTAAGACAGGTAAAGTGCACCTGTGTTTTTAGGTAGAGGACCCTCTCACAGCTTGGATTTTTTTTATTTTTAAGGATCAACCAGTGGAGTCTTAGGCTGAGTCTATTCAGATGGGTAACTGAGGGCTCTAATAATACCCCAGTCCTGAAATATAATATTATATGAGGGTTATAGATTAAAATAGCCTATCTAAAGATAGTATATTTAGAAAGAAAATAAGCACAAAAATAACTTTTTATTTTGGAAAAAAACCCCAACCAAACAAAACCACTTAAGGCTTGATAATCTAACTTGCAATCAAGGAAGAGGTCGTCTTTATATGTGCGATACAAAGAGCCTGTCGTAAAGAGCTAGTCACGAAGGAAAATTCATCTCTCCTGCTGGAAATCTTTCAAACTGCCTGATCTTTTAATGTATTCGATGGTTGACATTTTTTTTTTTTTTAACTCGTTAGCATGACACACTTGTCTCGCTGCACAGACATGGCTGTTTACATGACATGTTCTCTTTCCTAGCTGAAAATCTCCAGAACCTTATCTTCACTCACTTGGGCAATGGATCCTGTCAGCCTGAGGATGGCTCTGGGTCGGGACTCCCCAGGAGGGCAGAGACCTTTGGAGGATATGACAGTAGTCCCTCAATTTCAAGTAAAAGTAAGAAAGGGACCATTCAGCATTCTCCTGAGCTTCTTAGCTCTTTAGTGTGTTTCTCTGTACAGAGAATGACATAGGAACAATGAATTAAGTCAGGCTCTGATATAAGGAAGCTTCACTAGGCTCCAAGAGGAGGATAAGAGCAAATTTCTAGCATGTGGTATTATCATGTTGTATCTTTTGCTACTGATACCAACACTAGAGAGCAGCGTAGGGCTCTCTGTTGGTGTTATGCTAAGGGCATTACCTTAACCCATACTTTCTAATTATCACAATTCCACACAGAATTTTAATTTTGTTGAAAAAAAATAAGCTTGACCTGAAAACCTAGGCAGCTGAATTCAAATTTCCTAGGTTTTATTATTGAATTATGAAAACTTCTTTCCACTTTTGTATCTGCACAGTCACTAAAGGGTTGCTGAATCCTTAGATAATATAAATTGTCCTTTTGGCACAGATGCTTTATCAGTTAATTAATGAAGTGGAAATACTAGATACTATTTATCTCCATTTTTGCTTCATGCATTTATTGAAAAATAAAATGGTGTTTATTACACTGGTTGTTAATCTCTAGAATTCTTTCTGTGGTCTCTGAAAGGCTATATATGTCTGTCACGCTATAGGTACTTTATACAGTATGGTTTCCATCTCCCCCTACCTCTTTCCACGCTTACAGTGGTGCTGCTTGGAATAGACTGTTTCTACTAACAAGTGTTCCATGTTATGAGCTTGCAATTCTGGTAGCCACAGACGATCATTTTCATGCATACATTGTGGTTGCTTCACTTAAAATAGTATAAAGTAATTTGAACTTACTCTCCCTGTTTATCTTAACCCACTCTCCTCAAGTTTTTATACTTTTTTGGGCAGTCCTACTCGTCACTGTTGTCTGCTCTTCCACTTCGAACCAGCATGGATAAGCCATGCGGTTGCATATTGGTTCTAACTTCAAAGTCACAATTTTTTTACTGCTTGCTCTGTTAGGCAATGAGTTTTCACAGGCCCTGTGCTGGTGTGAGCTGCTCATACTCCGCTCTTCTTTCAGGTGGTAGTTTTAGGAAGAACAGCAGTGGTGACCAGAGACAGTGGGACTGGAGAGGCCCTGCAGGAAGTTCAGATGTGCAACTCCATGACGTCCCTTCTGATGCAGAAGAAGGATCTCAAACTGTATGTTGGGCTTATGCGTGATTTAAATGCATTTCCTCATGTTCCTCTTCATAATAGTGGTGCAGAACAAATCTTGCAAAGTTCAAAGTCACAATAGCTGGTAGGGCTAGACTGTAACAGAGTTCTGTCTGTCAAATTACTAGACTCTATTAAGGATGAGGACATGGGTTAGTGGCCGACTTGGCGGTAGTAGGTTAACAGTTGGACTTGATGATCTTAAGGGTCTTTTCCAACCTTGGCAATTCTATGATTCTATGATGTTTTGTGGGGCAAGTTGATAGCTTAGCGCTTGAGAGGCATGATAATTTCGGTTTTATATTTGTTCATTTGATGCTGTACCATTAACGCTAGCTTTAATCACCACGCATCTGTTTCAGCCTGGCCTCCGATTTAAGTATTTTTGATATGTGTCCTTCAGTGTATGGGAGCAATCTCTGCCCCGGCAGTAAACCCTGTTCCCTAATGAGATGAACCCTTCCAACTTGGTCTGGCAGCACTAGCAAAGCCCAACAAGTGTCTCTAGCGCAGATGTTGGTTTTGTCTTTTTTACAGAGTGATGTAACAAGGCTGGATGACAGCAGCCGTTTTCAGCCCACCATAGAGTCTCAGGTATGTCGCTTCTGCTGTTAGGAAATCTAATGGCAAATAGCCATATTACCATAATAGCATGCAAAAACAAAACAAACAAAAACCCACCAAAAAACTCAGTGTTTTTAGTGTCTGTGGAACCACAAGCACATGAACAGCCTGTGCCTTATGACTCTAACTCATTATGAATGCAGAGAGAAAAGTCCTGTTAGAAAACAAAGATGGGTTCTGGGTATGTAGACACGCGTTTCAAAGAGCTGGCTAACTACTTTTCCTGCATCTTTGGAGGGATTGCATGTTCTCAGCTCGCTGGCAAAACTTGTCTCTGAATCTCCCGTGAGTGCTGTACCTGTGTAGTGATTCAGTGCTGAAGCATGGGAGGAAGCGATCATTAAATAGCTCATGTGAAGAAGGCTGATGATGAAGATTGCTCCCTGGAATCCCAGTGAGATTTGCTGGGCGCTGATTTACATCTGTGCAAGGACAAATACGCTGAAATTCACTGTGCCTGCATATTGCTCTGTTGGCCGTTACCGTGTTAGAGTACTCTTGTAGCCGGGATTCCGTTGTGTGTGTTTGCGTACAGACACTGTTGATTGTGTTCATTGTTTAAAAAAAAAAAAAAAGTCTAATGCATCAAAAGAGAGCTCTGTTCACGTGTCTAATGTCTTTTTTCCTCCCCCTGCCTCCCCTCCTCTTCAGCTTGTCCAAAGGATACAAACGCTGTTACAGTTGCTCTTCAGTCTCCAGGTAAACCACTATTTACTATCCAAGAGGTTTGTTAGGCATTAAATATAATAAAATTTATGCGGGTGTGGAGAGGAGTTACCATGAAAATATCCCCTAAAGCTGGAGCGAAGTGCGGAATTTAAGACCTGAGACTCAAGGAAACAAACACTGTGTCTGGTATTTTGAAGGAAGTGTTAGATCTGTTGTCTTAAGTAATTGTTTCCTTTTTCCTGCTCACTTAAATGCAATTCTTTTGCTACTTCGAGCTCCGCCTGCTCTCTGTGCTCATTTCCTCTTAAAATTGTTGTTGATATACACATGTATGTATGTATTAGTTGTTTTTACTGTAACCTTGTAATCAGCAATATTTTGACTGATTGGATTCAGAGTAATAATTCTAGGTGCAAGAAATGTTAATTTTGACATATGTAAGCATGACTTATTTGCTTATCCATCTTTAGTATTGTGTCAGTCATGATGGGCTGTACAAGCTGGAAGTTAGATCTGGTCTTGAAGACAAAAGTCTCTGTGATCTAACCTGGCAGATGCTGTTGTCTTTTGTTTAGCTGTGCATGTTTTTTCAACCCATGTGCCTTATGCTGAACTTCTTATTTCCCCTCCAGGCAGTGATATCTCAGCAGGACAGCTACATTGAGATGAAACGAGCCACCGTGGTAGACCGGGAGAAGCAATACCGGCCGCAGTCTACGCGAGGCAATCTGCTGCTAGAGCAGGAGAAACAGCGGAACTTTGAAAAACAGAGAGAAGAACTGATGAATGTACAGAAACTTCAGAGCCAGCTGAAGCTGGAGCAGCAACGCCTGGAACGGGAAAGGAGTCGGCAGCAGAGGGAATTTGAAAGCACAGAAGCCCGGCTGCAGGAGCGCGAAGAGGAGACTCGGCAGCTGAGGGAGAAGTTGAATCAGGAGAGGGAAGAACTCGAGAGGCAGCGAGAGGCCTATCAGCACGACCTAGAGAGGCTGCGGGAAGCTCAGAGAGCAGTCGAGAAAGAGAAGGAGCGTCTAGATCAGCTAAGGAAGCTGAAGAAGCAGAACACAGTGTCAGGCACGTTCTCCCCTGAAATGGGACAGGTGAGGAGTTCGTTTTCTTGGAGTTTTATTTCTGTTAACCTGCTTGCCTCTGATTGAAGGTTGCCCCTTTTTGCAGCACTAACCCATGTTCGCTTTTGGGGCTCCTTGAGCCATCATCTGAAATAGCTGGTGATGGCTACTGTCAGAGAGATCAGAGCTTGGCACTTCCCCAGTGTCTGTGAAATTCCACCCAGACATTTGGTAATGAGAATATTTTTTTAAAAGATAGAAATGGAGAATGAGCTATTTTTGAATGTGGCTGAGGATTTTTTTAATACAGGAACTGCCCTACTGCAGGCAGGTGATTGCAGAAGGTGTGCTACATTGGTAGCATTTTGTACAGTTGATTTCTAAAAACACTTCTTATCTTTCAAAATGTGAATTTTGGGGTCTGATTAAATTGGCTCATTTGTTACTGGCTGAAAGTCCTGCTTTCTCTCCATCCTGTCATCACCTAGCGTGGTCTGCTCTTGCATTCCTTTGCTAGGTGCAATATTAAGCAGTCTGGAGCTACTGAGGTTCTTTTCAGTGTTCAAGGACTTCTAATCTTGCCCTTCCTTCTGTTTGCCAGCATGCTTTGGGCCTCATCTAACCTGTTCTGTTTTTCGCTAGGAAGTGCTTTCTGTTCTCAGGGCTGAGGGTGGTCTGTCCTCGTTGTATCCGAGGGTGAAAATACCTATTTGACTTAAAACGCCTTTTTCCTCACGTAGAGCCAGATGCTAAGTCATTCTGTTAGCTTCAATGGAGAAGGGGCGGAACCATCTCCCCCCGCCTCGAAGACCTCTGTGAGAGTGAGCGTCTCCGGGATGGATTACCTGGAACGGCCAGACTTGGTTCGTAGGGACAGTACCGCCCTGGAGAATCGCCCGGTGCTTGCACTGAAGAATGAAGTGCCAATTCATCTCCTGAGCGCAACTAATCAGATACAGAAACCAGCTGCAGTCCAGCAGCAGATCCCTACTAAGCTGGCCACTTTTACAAAAGGAAGCAAAGAGAAAGGTGGGAAGAACAAAGCATCTCATAGGACAGACAGTTCAGGTAAGTATTTAAATGCATTTCTGATCTCTGCCAGCATCAGGGAGACAGAACGCGGTAGTTTAAATCTCTGGCTACCCGTGTGGAACCCAGAGATTAATATGCTACAACTTGCTAGTGTGCTTACTGCAGTTAGCAGGCTCTTAAAATCCTTACGTTAGGAGTTACACGTGTATACTATTTAAATTGGAAATACAGCCCAAAGGGATAATGTTGAAAATGGAGTTCTGTAATCCAACAGGAGAGAATGGTGGTAAGAGTTTGTAAACATGGATGTAAAATCTTCTTGCCTAACCGTAACGTTAAAGGAAAATAGCAAATATTGTGCTTGTTCTGCATGAGTGAAATGTTTTGAGGCTGGCTTAACCTTTTCTCACTATCTGCCCAGACTTGTAATGACATTGAATGCAATGCCTTTCTTAGCACCAGTCAGTCGTTAAATACAGATTTCCAGGCCAGAATTGAGATGTTGTAGAGTTGAAAGGGGCTAATTTTGCCAGAAATAGAAGCAAGTAAAAATACAGTCACCCTGTCACGGTGTAATTTCTGCTGCTAACTGCTAGGTACTAAAGCAGTGATCTTTGCCAATGACAGACGTGGTAAAAACCACTTTTTCTCTACCGCTTAAAATAGCCTTACTGCCAGCTTAGGAGAATGGCCTATAATTTTCAGTTACAAAATTATCTTTTTAGCTTTCTATAGGATTCAGACTTGGCAAGCTTACCCGTCACTTGGGCCTACACTACTATAGCGGGCTCAGGGCCCAAGCTGTCTAGGGAGGGGAGGAGGAAAGTCTTCTGCACGTTGTAGAAACATCTGTCTCTGTCGTGCCTAAAGTTTAGTACAATTACAAACTTGCTTATGTTTTTGCACAAAATGAAGCCTAATATCCTCTTACCTTGAATACCAAATGCTGGTAAATGGGAAAATAAAGCTCTAATACCACATCTCCTCAACTTTATTTTTTAATAGCTCTTAGGTAATGGTCTCTGCAGTGGAAATGTACTTAATGGTGTTTTTCTGGAATTTACATGTAAGGTATAAAACACAAATATATTGGTCTCTGTTCTCTCATAAGCATTAGTGGGATGCATGCTTGTTATCCCCATATGTAGATCTTAGAATGAAATGGAACAAGACTTTCTGTACCAGAGGCAGAATACTGTGCATTGAATTTGGGTTTTGTGACGTGTAAGGAATGTGCACTGAGAGGAGTTCTTTGGATGCAGAGTAACCGTTTCATGAATTGCTTTTATTGTTGAAATTAAGAAACTGGCAGGCCGTAACACCAGAATCAATGTACTCTGCTGCTGAGCAGCTGTGAGACAGATGGCGAGCAGAGACAAAAGTTCATCACAGTTCTGCGTGTGAAAAGTAGCGCAAATAGCCACTGCTATTTGAATGCTAAGGACAAAGATTTTTTTCTCTACCGTGCTTTATAATACTAGGTTTTAAATCTGTGGTTGTCAGGGGCTGCTAGTAACTGAATTAGAAGTCCTCAAGGAAGAGGAGAGAGAAAGTATTCATGGACTAAACAGCTGAAGAGAAAATTGAAGTAACTTGCAACAGAAGCACCAGCTCTTTGTGGTGTAGCAGCTTCCTTGGATATGCAGAGGTGTCAGTACAGCGGGCCCCAGCATGAAATAGTGAAATTTGTGAAGTACTGCTAGCCTCAAGTACTAATTTGTAAAATACTTTCTTTAGCATCTGTTGATCAGAAGCAGCTGCTTCCCCCCAGGCTTGTTGGACGAGAGGAGGGTGTCCTGAGAGGCAGACGATCAGCAAGCCCGGTCCTCCCAAGCAGCCAGAGCACTGCATTCCAGCCAGGTATGTCCTGACCAACTTGCATGTCCATGGAAATGCATCAGACTCTCTGCGCAGTGTCGTGAATATATCTTCTTCCCTTTTTTTCCTATAGAATTGTATGGCCCTACAGATGCTCAGCCAGAAGCACTTTCATCTGCCTCAGCTAACCTATTCAAGCCCAATAACGTTCACGTTCAGACCCTGGTGACCTCTCAGCCGAGTCTGTTAAATGTGCAAGATGATACCAGCAAAGAAGATGTAATTTTCTTCTAATAGTTTCCATTTGAAGATTAATCTTCTGACATTGTGTTTCAAGAACTCAGGCCCCAGTGTGCAACGTGACAGAGACCTGACATGGATGTCTTTTTTCGTCCCTGCCCCGTTACTGCTAGCAAGCACCAGACCAGGATTACTGTTCTACTTTGTTGGCTTCTCTGCCAGCAGCTCAGAATGAGGACACAGTAGTAACAACTTGCTTTTAAATTCTCCAAACGTGGAAATGTATTGACACATGGCATGGGTATACAAATTCAGAGCATATTAAAATACTGCCATTTATTGTAATTTGCTCTTTTTGGAGAATGTACGCTCTTCGTGGGCACCATCTTGTAAATTGTTATAGTTGATGTTAAACCGCCCAGATTTTTATGTAAAAAGTTTTAGTAGTAGGCCCCAAAATGGCTGCGAATTTTTAAATCCGTTTTCACAGGTACATGGTTGGTAATGGATTATGCTAACAGTGTGTTGATAACTAGTTGACTAGCAAGCCTCCTTACAGCCAGGCCTGACAGACATTGCGATACCCGCTCAGCGGAGCCAGACTAGCGTCTCTGTTTCTTTAGTGTATTCAGTGGAGCACGTGCTCAGTGGCCAGGTACGGTGGAAGAGCGAAGGTAAGCTTCTTAACAGAGTCTTTGTGGGTCAGGAGCTCCACCTGCTTGTGGATGAGAAGGGTTGGACATGTGGGAATATACAGCGGTAATGAAGAGCTGGACTGAATGCACATTTCATCGGCCGTCAGCTTGCACGGGGATACCTGTCTCCTTGGAGACGTTGGGTAGCTCTCCGTGTTAGTGAGAGCGGTACAGGTTCCCAAGCAAAACTCGTGAGTTGGTTCAGAATGAACTTAGAGACTTGGATTTTGTCCTTTGCTGAAGACATGTATAAGGAGCGTTTGAATGCAGTAATTTATTGTCTTCTTTAATCCTAAGTTTTCTGCATCTCTTGTTTGTCTGTTAACTTGTTGGGACTTTACTCCAAGTACCAGAAGATATCAAAGCTGCTGTTACTGCAGAGACTTCTCTGCAGCACTGTGTTAGGAATGAAGGGAATAAGAACTGTTTGGTTTTAAAATTTAAAAAAAAAAAAAAAAACAAAAACAACTCTTAGCTAAACCTGTGTTGGTTTAGCTGCTTACAGCTAAAGGCATTATTTCCCTTTGTAGTAATTTGCACAGTCATTTTGTTGTATTCTATTACTCCACTCTGTATCTCAGCTCTTGATTGCACACATCACCTAAGGACGCGCATTCCAGTATGTGTTGAATGTGACCGGTCAGATATATTGTGCACAGGAGAGATTGTTTAGAGGGTATTATTACAGAATTAAAGAAATCGGTATCTCCGAGCTTAAAAACTTGGGTTAATACCTTTCAGAACACGATTGATAATAGGTTTTTTCATGTCTTTAACCCTGGTTTAAAGTGATTTTTAGCACTGATGGATGGAATGCCGGGTCAGTTCTCCATCCGGTCGCATGGCAATGGCATCGAATGGCAATTTGTCTCTTCAAATCATTGATGCTGTCTCAGTGGTTAGGCCCTATGTCATGTTAGTAATGTTCTTTGAGGCTGTAACTTCACTTTGCTTGAAAGTTTTAAAATTATTTCAGTAGTTACAGTGAAAAAAACATTATAAATTTTCAGCAGAAAATACAGAGTTTATTTTCAAGTGGTGATAATTTGGGTTATTGTCTTCAGACAAGAAATGGAAAAATCCAAATTTACTGGTCAGTGTGAGAGGGAAAAGATAAGCTTCAAAATACTGAATTGATCTTAGGGAGCAAGCACTCCTTGCTGTGACAATTATTGGATTTAAGGGTCTTTTTCTGTGCTAAGTGATACTGGTATAAGCCTGAAGCAATGGCACTGAGCTCGATGAGAGGAAGCTCCAAACCGTCTGGCTTGTTACCACCCCCCAACAAATTATTACTATGAAATTGGACACACTTCACTGTTGTACCAAAGGACTGCTTGGTAAATCAGCAGCGCTGCAGAACTTAGAGATGATCAGTGGCTAGACTTGCAGAAAAGAGTATGGGGAACACAGTGGGGTTTGCATTGTTGTGACACGACGCTGGTGATGGTTAGAACACAGTTCTACCCTATGTTCGTTTTTTGCATTCCTAAAAGCTAGGTTGGAATGGAGGGGAATTCTTAAAATTAACGTAACTTCTGATCAAGCCTCATGTGCGATCCAGCCGCTCCATAGGACTGATTTTTCAATCGGCTGATGTGGAGACTCCAGTCATCTCCGATACCCGCGTGATTTCTCCTGTAAACGCCCAGCGAAGCAGCAAGAACGCGCAGTACGCGCTCTCCTTCGTGCTGTGGTTTGGGCCGCTCCTAGTGAAAACTATGCCCCCATTGCCTTAAATTACCAGGTTTTTAGGAGTTTTAGCCTAAAGCTAAGTTGCATCAGTGGAATAAACCACCTCAACCAAAGAGGGATGTCTCTGGGTATTTGAAAACAATTTTTGGAAACATTTATTTGGTTTAATTTAGTGCCTGTCCTGAAGTATGGGGACTGTGGACTGAAGGGGTTTATTTGTCTGCTTTCTTCTGTGCAGTGAATGAACTCAGAACAGTGACACGTGGAAAATAAAGTCTGCAGTGAGGGCTCATTTCTTTTAACGTTTTAACTTAAACATAACTGTTTTAATACTTCTTGTCAGCCGTGCTTTGAATAATTTCTGGCCGTTAGCAAATGGACGCAGGACTGTCACAGGCAAGGCTATTATTCCAAGGAGCTTTTGGGGTGCTGAACTATGGGTCTTCAATCTGTAACTGAGAAATCACCTTAAAAGTCACTGTCTCTCCTCAAGACACATGTCTAGCTGCAGCTAGCTTTATGGAAACTGTTTTCCCCTTGAACAGAGACCGCATCTCTTTCACTTGGGTTCAAATCATTTAAGTGCCATACTAGGTATTCGTGGGGCTTCCCGATCAGTACCGTACCCAGCGGGGAGGAGTTCTGGAACCAGCAAATGCTGCGATATCTCCTTGCTGGCGCGGAGTGAACCATACCGGAGCGTGGTACCGCTATTTGTAGAAGGCTGAGGGAAGGAAGGGAAAGATTTTCTTTAAATGAATCGCGGGCCATCTCTTCACTTCTGCAGAACTAGGAAATTGTTATCGCTCCAGTTGAGCGAACCCGTTTTGGACTCTTACTCAAATCTCGTTCCTAGAAAAATGACTCTTCTAGGCAAATTGGATTGCAAAATACTGCTGTGTCCTGGGCTAAGTAACCTGCTGTTGATGCTGAGTAATACCCGTTCCATTTGACTTTTTGATTACTTTAGATAAAAGTTTCCTTTCAAGTGATACCTGAGCATTAGACAGTTCGAAATTCCGTGCCTCCCAGTGCCTTTGGGCTTCTTTCTGAGCTGGGGTGTGGAGGAAATCACAGCAGGAGCTTTGACCTGCCGCCACCTTTGCTTTGTGTCACAGCCTTACAGTTATCGTCATGGTCGTCTTTAATATTGTGATGTTGCAACGTAGAGGCTGTTCCTATGGTTCTGATTTTCAGTTTTAACTCTGGTGTGAAGGATGCTTCCTCTTCCCCGTTGGGACTGCGCTCAGTTTGTATTTCAGACGGAAGATCCCTTTGTGCTCACTAGTACCGAGCGCATCTGCCCTGTGTGTAAACGCTTTCCTAGTTTTGAACTGTGCTGTCTGTGGATTGTAGTCGTGGCACGTCCCACAAATTGAGATCGCTAATCATTTCCCAGTGTGAGGCAGAAGAATTGGTATTTCTAGAGATGCTTGCTCATCGGGTAATAGCAGTGCAAAGGTAGGAGTAATTCTAAGTAATTTGCGGACAGTTTTGTCTTTCTGAGTAATAGTCGGATGATCACCCCAGTAACAAGCGATAGGACGAGAGGAAATGGCCTCAAGCTGCGCCAGGGGAGGTTTAGGTTGGATATTAGGAAAAACTTCTTTACTGAAAGAGTAGTCAGGCCCTGGCACAGGCTGCCCAGGGCAGGGGTTGAGTCCCCATCCCTGGGGGGATTTAAAAGACGGGTAGATGCGGTGCTTGAGGACATGGTTTAGTGGCAGACTTGGCAGTGGTAGGTTAACGGTTGGACCTGATGATCCTAAGGGTCTTTTCCAACCCTAACAATTCTATGATTCTATGATCCTGCATATGTGGAACTTGGTGTTTGTCATTTGCATTTACAATGGAAGCTGAAACTTAAACTAGGAAAGGGTTAAAAAATACGTATTTTGTTTCACTTCTGCTTTCAACTCTGCAGAATAGGAGCTAAGGCTCCCCGGTGCTGCTCAGTGGAGTCGCTGTGTGTTGCGCCCCGTGCAGGGGATTCGGAGCGTTTTGTCGTCTTCCCCAGCACTTCTCGCATTTACAAGAAAAAGATCTCGACGCCAGGTTACGCTGTGCTGCCCTCGCCGAACAGGCCAGAGAAAAGCCTTTTCCCCTGCGCTCTCTTTCGAGGCCAGACCCGACATCTTTGTAACCACCGGCGGCTCTTTATCATTTACCATCAGCACGTTATTCATCGAACACCGTTTGTGCGAGCTCCGGTTCGTACCCTTTGTGCCATGTTTATAAATCAGTTTTTTTATATTTTTGTACTGCAAGAAATTGGAGCACTTTAGCAAAGTTTATTTCAAATTCCATTTCTGGTTGTAGCTGGAAGGAAATCTCTCGTGACAGTAGATCCTGTTGGCGTAACTGCGTGCATCTCGGCCAGAGCTGTGAACTCTCTTGATGCTCTTTAGTCTTAGGTCTGGTTTCTAGGCCCACCTTGCACTGTAAAGACTTAGTAAATAATCGTGGTCCGTGGTTAAATTGACCATTTTGTTGGGGAAGTGTTCGGTTTTGGTTTTTGTTAGGGTGTAAACATTGTAAATAATTCCTTTACTGTTGATACTGCAGTAGCAACATCTTTGTAGTCCTTATTTTATTTGTAAAGTCGATGGTTAAATGTTAATATTCTGTTGAATTGTGCACTCTTGATTAATTGTAAACTTGATCTTAGCACACCAAATGATGATTTTTACAATGATTGCAATGTTTCTCCACTGAAGGATTTCAGAGCTGCAATAGGACTGAAACCGACTTCTAGCAATAAAAAAAAGCAATTAAAAACTGATTGCCTCAATATATATATATTATTTATTATTTTCTTTTGAACCAAGATCAAAGCAGCAGCCGCTTGTCACGTGCTTCTCATTTTCTGCCCCGGACAGAAATAACGTGCGATACGAACGAAACCCTGACGCTTTTCTGAAGGAGCGTGGGAGGCCAGCAATAGCCATGGAGGCCAGCAATAGCCGTGGAGGCCAGCAATAGCCGCGGAGCCTGCCGGTGAGGTGAGCACCCCAGGAAAAAATCCGCTGGTCCCAAAACGTCCGAACTCGGCACGCTAGCGAGAGAGCCGCTTATATTAGCGCGTCGGTGCTTCGCGTGGTGCCGGTCGGAGACATGCCTGGCTCCGTCCCAGGCAGCATCGCTTCCCATTTGGAACGAGTAGGACAAAAATAGAAGCTTTCTCCCTTGTGCTGGTGCCAGTTTGGCAGCCCTCGCTCCCAGCACCATCCCATAGCCTCTGGCTGGTGCGGCGCTTCCCAGCTCCCGAGTCAGCAAGTTGTGTTTCCTGGTAAAATCCCCACTTGCGGCATGCTGGCAAGCCAGCCCGAAAGCCGTAACCTCAAATAATTTCTAGAAATTAGAACAGATGCAAAACTGGGGAGAGGGCGGGAGAGCTGGGACTCTCTCGGTGCTCTCAAAGGAAGAGGTATGATTTTTATCATCACATTCCTGCGCTGTAGCCAGCGTTGGGGAAAACCCTCGGCCGGTTCGGGATGCACCGGTGCCAGCGGTGCAGCCTGGGAATCGCTGTGCACAGAGATGAGTCTCTGTATCGAAGCAGCTTTGGGGGACCCGGGTTCTTCGTGTACGGAGGCAGCAGAACGCAGCCTGCGATTTTCCGACTCTGAAGCGCGGCTGACATCTGGGTTGTGGCACAAACTGGAACTCAATTGGAAAAACACAAGTTTTTCTCCTTTCCCAACGTATGTAAATAATCAAAGCCTTCTAGGCACACCAGTGTTTAAATACGACTTGATCTTAATGGGAAGTAACAGACTGATGTGTTAGCGAATGACATTTTCAAATGCGTGTGTTTAAGCTTTGGCTTGCGCTTCCTTGAAGAGAAAATTTCTTACGTTTCCTCCTGCTCCGTTGGGCTTCCCGGGAGCGGAGCCGCGGTGGCCGCTGGAGGTCACTGCCTCCGTGCGCTTTCCCATCTCGCTGTCGCCAGAGCGAGGCGAGTAACTTCAGCCCCATTTCTCGATAGTTTTCAGCAGCAAGAAACAGAATCAAAGTGATTTCGTGGGGGAGAGCCGAGAGGGACGGTCTAGGACAGAAGTTACGAGGAGCTGCCTCCAGAGCAGTGGGTTTAATTTTTATTTTCTAATTGCACTGTGCTCTCCTGCAGCCATAATCGTGTGTCAGAGCAGTGGGAATTGTGTCTGGAAAGACAGAAGAGCCTGGATCGGGGAGAGCCAGCGATAACGTGGCCAAGGGGGATCCCTGCAGCCCCGCTTCCCACCGGGAACTGCCCGGCCGCGGCAGCCCAGAGCTCCGCAGGAGCAAGCCGAAATCTTGGGCAGAATTTGCATCTGTTGGAAGTCTGGTGCTGCTGCAGCCGTGGGCGTTCAAAGGAGCGTGGGTGTTTCTGCGTTAGGCATCAGTTCTTTGCGGGACAGCGGGGCAGCCGTGCCTTTGGTGGCTGCAGGCGCCTTGCCTGCCAGGATCATTGATAGAGCTGTCGCTCCTCCGTGAGCCACGCTCTCCGTTTTTCACAAGAAGGGTGTGATTTCAGGAGAGGGTGTGATTTCAGGACGGATGGCGGTGCCTTCAGAGCTGTTTAACTTGCTCATACCAGTACTCAGCAGCTCCGCCCTGCCTTGTCTCTCTTTAAAATCTGTAGCTAATTAACCCGAAACCCAAACCACATTCTTTCTATTTGGATGAATCATTCCGAGGCCATAGGCAATGCCCAGCTTTATGCTAAACCTTCCTCTTTCATGTGGGTGAGACGCAGCTGATGGTTCCCATACGCGCAGCTGAGATTCATCGGGAGCCAGATGCTTGGGGACGAAGAGGCACAAAGGATATTGGCTCCGCAGCGGGCTCCGACAGTGGGGATGTGCTGGTTTCTGCCTTTCCCTTCCCTCACCCCTGTGACTTAAATCCAGTTTAATTTCTCGTCCCAGCGACGGGGCCAGCCCAGGCTCGACAGACGAGGGACGTGGGGCCCGGCCGCGTGCGGTGCCTCCATTGTTTGCTGCTTCTGGGCCCGGGGGATCTGGCAGAGGATAAAAGCCGAACGCTCTCAGAGCTGGCAGTGCCAGAGCGCGCCACGCGTGGTCCCTGGCTCTGGGACAGCGTCGCACGCGCGGGAGGCTCAAACACGGCAGGGATGGCTTTGTTACGGGGCTCCGTGTACGCAGGAGCATGAGAAATCCTCACTCAGCAGCACGACGGCGACGTGCCTTTCCCTGTGCGGGGCACGGCGTGTTGCTAGACCTGAAGTTATCCCGGATGACTGCATGCGATATGCGAATTTTCAGGGGATTTCAGATGGGTAGATGTGTAATGTCCTTCCCTTCTAGAACATTTGAAGTCACGGACAAAATCCCACTGCGTGTCGTTAGTGCTTTGTTTTTCCTGGGCTGCCATGGATCCTCGTAACAGCAGCGCACGCTCCGGTTCCTTGCTAGATGTGTGGTGGGTGCGCTGCAGAACGTCTGGATGATCCGTATCCGATCTTAGCCAGAAAAAGGGAATTTCTCAGTTACTGCTGTGCTGGTTTTGGGGTTTTTTTGCAATTAACAGCACTGGCCATCCACAGCGGAGAAGGGAGGGAGGCCGCGTGCTGCCTTGGCACTCTGGGCAGATGCGAATGCGTATTTCACTTAAAATCAAGGCTGGCTGTGTATCTTGGGGGTCGGTCTGACGCCGTGTTTCTCTGGCTGGGGTGGTTTGTAGGCTTTGTGTGAGAAGAGGAACGGCCCGTGGGAGAGCAATGGCACGCTGAGACTGTTTGGGCTCTGAGCCCAGCGATGCCCGTACGTGTGGCCTCGTCCAGCTGCAATTGCGGGCTGGGTCCAGCTCCTGTGGCTGGAGGGGTGCAGCCACGAAGCGGGGTCTGGGCTAGGAGGAGAGGCCTAGGTTTGAGCCATGTTGAGATTCGAAATGAATTCTGTTAATTCAGGAGGATTTCTGTCCCAGTAACCAAATTAACCCCTAAACCAAATTCACCTGCAGCCCAGTTGGCCTAAATCTTCTGGCCCCGGCATTGAAGTAGTGATTGGATCAATGCATGGAAATGTCAAACTGGGAAAACAGGTCTGCTGGGACGTAGTCAAGCATGGGAGAGAAAAAGGTGTCTCGTTTTGCCCAGGGGTGCTCCCCTGTGCTGGGAGCTGGTTCCTGCCAGAGGAGGTGGAGCTGGAGGGACAGCGCCGGGCTTTCTGCCAGGGGGAGGCAATGGAAGGCAGCTTGGCTGCCATCGCTGCCAGCGGCGGGGAGCCGCTGCCGAGCAGCCGAGCCCAGGTGTGCTTGAAGTGCCGGTTTTCCCCGAGAGGCAGTTAGCTGTGAGCATGGTTTGAAATGAGGAAACAACTCCCAGATGCTTGCAAAGGCTTCGGCAGCAGGGCCGCTCGCTCCCCTAGCCGAAAACACCGTCAGCGCGGCTCGGATAACGCCCCAGCGCTGGGAGCAGGAGGCAGACGGAGACCCGCGGTGCTGGAAGCAACTTTGTCCCTGGTGCAAAAGGCGGCTGTGGCTGGGAGCCAACGGTTATTGCTTGGCAGCGTAAATAAAACAGCTGCTGCTCAAATGGCCATGAATGAAACCGCTGCTCCCCCGCCTTGCTGAGCAAAGCCGGACTTTGTCCAACCCTCGGGAAGAGCTGTAGATATAATCAAGGTGAAGCAGCTCCCTGCTCGCTAGCAGGGACAGAGATGCTTCCCGCTGGCTTCTGGTCCCAGCCGTGTCCTGTGCTGCGACACCCCCGGGCTGCACGCTTTTGCTTGCCTGCCCGCACTCGTGTGTGCGAGGCACGGCCGAGCTGGGAGCTGCCCCGCGCTCCAGCTGCTGGACGGTTGGACTCGATGATCTTAAAGGTCTTTTCCAACCTACATGATTTTATGATGCTGTGCTGCTGCCCGTGGTGCTCCAGGCGGGGTCGGCAGGGCCGGCTGGGGGCTCGTCTCCCTGCAGCCTGGTGCACAAGCCTCCCCTTGGGCTCGGAGAGCAATGGAGAGGCGGCACAGCAAGGGTAAATGAAAAAAGGCCCAGCCTCAGGACTGAAAATGGCAGAGGCATCAGAAAAGAGGGTGGAAATGAAGTCAGCTTATCTGCTTCAGCCACCAGCAGCAGGGCAGCTTGCTTCCTTCCAGTCTTGCCAGTTCTTGCCTACACTCGCAGCCAGGAAGGGCTGTGACATTGATTTATTCACCTCTGAAATTGAATAATGGATCGCACCCAAGCCATGCTTCTGCGGCGAGACAGTCGGTTGCACCTTCGGTGCCTGTTGCCTCTGCCCGTGCCGATTCCTGTCTCCACCCTCAACAGAGCTTTTCCTTCCCAGCCGCTGCCCCCGCTGCCCGCCGCAGGGCCCGGAGCACGCAGCCCTCGGGGAGGGAGGTGCCAGCGCTTTCCTCTGTTCTTTGGGCAGCGAGGAAACCCAGCTCCGCAGAGCACGGCCAGGTAAGGGCAGAGAATAGCTCAGTCTTTGGAGTTTTAAACAGATTTGTGTCCCCTTCAAAGCTGGAAGGCAGCACAGGACCTGAGCTTTCCTAAGCCCCGTGTTACAAAGATACAGGAGGAGCTGAGCCCTCTCCGGCCGATGAAGGTTTGGACTCTCGAGCAGGGAATGCTCTTCGCTACTTTTGCTAAACGTTATCTTACGTGTAGGCTGGGAAAATCTGCAGCTTAAGCATACAGAACAGGCAAGGGACACGGTGGATTTTATTCAGATTTATTGAAGCAGCTCCAGGCTGAGTAATAAACACACACAACTGCTGTATATAAAAACCCCCTATGTACAGAACCAGCCCATGGGCAAAGTACTGTCATGTGCTAAGACATTGCAGGCAGCTGCCTCTGGTGCTGCCTGCGTTCCAAGTCACGGCAGAGAGCAGCGCAGTCCCGGCCTGCTGCCGGGTACTTGGGAGCTTCCTTTGTCCCTTCCAGTAAATAGCAGTGGAAACAAAATATTGAGGGAAAGAAGTAAAAAATATTCCTCTGGTTCCTGCTCTGAGATCACACGAGTTAGGAGAAAACCTGGAAACCTTTGGCCGTCTCGAGGGACAGCACAGGCTGCCAGGCCAAGGAGGTCCCTCCGTGCGTGTCCCCTCCCCGGGCTGCGCGAAGGGGACTCACGGCAGCCGCTCGACGCCAAACCTGTGCTGCCGTGAGCTCTGCTGCTGCTCATGAGATCCACGCAAGGGCTGGCAGCCAGGGCAGCTCGCAGACTTGCCCTCCTGCTGCCCGTGCCTTCAGGCTGGATCCTCGCTGAAGCGAGACGCTGGCAAAATCAGGTGCGAAGCCTTGTAGTGCAGCGAAGGCGTTGTGAGAGCAGTGCGCAGCAAAGCCGAGGACGCTCCCCAGGCCTCGAAACCTCAAACGCTGCTATCGTGGAGTGGCGGCTGCTCATTTCCCTCTACATCGAGGAATTTTCCATAGCTGTCACAGGATATTTTATTACAAGTTCATTTGGGTCGTACGTCTCTTGCAAAGGGAAAAGAAAAAAAAACCCGCAGGGATCTGTGATTCGCTGGCATCTTTTCTGCCAAGAGCAAAGGTTTAATTCCAGTTGCAAATTTTTAAAAAGTGCATCGCTGTATAGCAGGGAAGAAATGGCATGAAAGGGACACCAGAGAATAATTAGAAGCGGAGAAACCCTGTGTTTATATGTAGACAGGGCTTGTCTTACAAACACAATTACCAACCATTCTGGGACTAAATCCCAGCTATAATCTTGTCCTGGCACCAGCTCCCAGCCCTCGCGTCCCACAAGACATTTGGGTGCCACTGGCAGATTAACCGTGGCACCAGGAGGAGGTGGCTGCGCTAAAAGCAGCCGCCGGTCGGCACGGCGCGGCCTGTCCCCGCTCCCGCAGACAGCCTGCCTGTTAACGTAACGATCGACTCGACGAGCTTGCTGTACCAGGGACGACACCCAAGCCTCCTCGCAGAGAGCATTCCCCAAAATCCTCGCATAGGCCAAGACTCGGTGGAAGGGCTGGGATGCCAGGTTAAGCGTCGTGTTATTTATACTAATCTCCCCGCAGCATTTCAGCACCTAAAGAGACGCTCGCTCTCCTGCAGGGTTTTAGATCCCAAACTACCAGCCTGGAAGCACGTTTCTGGAGCTGATGCTCGCACGAGGCTGTTCTCTAGGACAACTCCAGTCCAGATCCACGTGCATCTGCCCCTCAGGGTTCAACCCTCCTGCAGCACAAAGTTCCGTAGAGGAGCTCTGGGTTGATCGTAACCATTTCCCTCCCAGGTTCTTCGCCACGCCGTGACTCAGGCAGACAGGTACTTCCAGGTGCTGACGAAGGCAGTGGGGATGAGGGAATAAGGCACCGTCGTGACGCTGCTCCAGGTGTCGGACGATGGGTCGTAGCAGTCCAGCGTTTTGCAGCGCTGAGCGCCGCAGTAGCCCCCCACCACGTACAGTCTGTTACCCGACGTAACGGCGCGGCAGCTGATGCGCTTCGCGGTGACGTCCCCGAATTTGGACCACTGGTAGGTGTCGCTGTGGAAGCGGTACGCGGAGCTGGCGGAGAACTCGGTGTCCCCCCCCGATGACAATGATGTGGCTGCCCACCACGGCGGCGGCCGTGTATCGCCAGGGCTGGGGGCAGCTGGCGGGCACCGTCCAGCGGTTCTGGCAGGGGTCGAAGCACTGCACCTTGGGCAGCTTCTCCTGGTTGGCGCTGGTGCCGCCGAAAACAAAGAGTTTCATCTTGGCTCCCACCACGGCGGCGTTGCTTACGCCTTCTCGGAGAGGGGCCACCAAGGACCACTTGTCCAGCTGCGGGTCGTAGTGTTCCACTTGCTTGAGAGAGACGGAGGGCGAGGCCGGGAAGGCGCCGCTCACCGCCGTGTGACCCCCCACCACGTACAGGCAGTGGTCCAGCTCAGCGGAGCCGTGGCCAAACCGCGCCACCAGCATGGGAGCAGCTTTCGCCCACTCGTCATGGAGGGTGTCGTAAACCCAGACGTCTTTGGAAGCGCCGTTCTCGGAGCCCTTGCCGCCGGTGATGTACACTTTGCACCCGATGGCGCAGGCGCTGCACTCTTTACGAGGGCTCGGGATGTCGGCACGAGGAATGATCTCGCTGGTTTTATGATCCAGCACGTAAATCTTGTCGCACATAAAGGTCTGGCCCCCGAGCAGCAGCAGGGCCTGGCTGACCTTGCGGGGCCGGGCGCAGCACCCGGTCACCAGGCCGTCGTTTTGCAGGATCTTCATTTTGCATCGGACGGCGTCGGCCACGATCTCCTCCCCCAGCTTGTGGCTGGTCACCAGCTTCTCGCAGGCCACTTGCTTCCGCAGGTAGGACTCGGGCAGAAGGGCCAGGCGGACGGAGCGCAGCAGCTCTGGCAGAACTTCGTGGCGTCGGGGCAAATCGTACTGGATCCAACCTATAACGGCTTCGTAGACCAGCGTCTCATCTTCTACCTCCAGCTCTTCGCTCTCCACCAGCTCCAGCAGCTTGTCTTTGGGCAGGCGGAGGAAATCTTCGGTCTTGCAGAGCGAGGTGAAGTTGGCCAGCGCCATCCTCCAGGACAGCTCCAGCAGCCGCTCGCAGCAGTGGGCATCGGACAGCAGCAGCATGTTCAGGCAATTCCCAGGGTAGAGATTCTTCTCCAGAAAGTCGGCCGAAGCATCCCGAATATCCTGAAACTGCAACATGTCCCCGGCCTCCAGCAAGGACTCGGCGTTCTCCTCGTTAATCAGCACCCGGGCTGAGTAGGCGTAGTCCAGCAGCAGCTCCAGCACCTCGGGGTGGAGGGAATCGTGGAAGTTGACTTCGGCGTCTCTGCTCTCCTTCAGGCCCCCGCTGAACATAGCGTCGAAGTAGCGGCTGCAGGAGGCCAGGACGGCCCGGTGGCAGTGGAAGGCCTGGTTCCCCGCCCGCAGCACCACGTCGGTGAAGAGGTGCCGCTTGCGGAGCAGGTTGAGGTGGGTGAGGAGGCTGTCGGCGTGGCCCGGTTTGTGGAAAAGGTGAATGTTCATGGAGCCGGAGCTCGAGCGGGATTTTCGGTTCTCGTGGCTGCTGACGGACATGGTGGTCGGGCTGCTCTGCAAGGGGGAAGCGGAGAGTCAGCGGGGGAAGGCCGGCAGCGCGGTCACCGGGGCCCGGGGCCGCCGGGGGTGCGGCTGGGGCCGCCTCGGAGGGCTGCGGCGGGAGCACGGCGCCCGGCCGGTACGGGGAGCTCGGAGGCGGCGTCCCGCGGCGGCGGGACTCGGCACCGGGCGGCCCCGGACCAAACGCCGGTGCAGGGCACGGCCCCGCCGGCCCCCGCGTAGCACCGGGGGGGGGGGCGATGCGCGTTCCCGGTGCTGCCCTCCCCGCCCCGCAGTCCCGTACCTCGCCGGGGCTCGCTCGGGGCCGCCGCGCTCGCCAGTCGCCACTCGCCGCTCGCCGCTCGCTCTGCCGCCGCGCCCCGCCGCCGCCGCGTGGCCGCCCCGCCGCCGGCCCCGCCCCCTCCCCCGACGGGCGCGGCGCAGCAGCCAATCAGCGGCCGCAGCGCCCTCCGCTCGCTCTTTTTTGTGAATGGGAGCCGGGGCCGCGCGTGCGCATGCGCCGCCCTTAACCCCTTCCCTGCCGGGAGCCGCCCCCCGGGGCCGCAGCTCCGCTCCCCCCGCAGCGGGGCCCGGGCAGCAGCTGGAGCCCCGGCGGTGGAGCCGCCCGGCCCGAAAGGGGCCCCAGAGGCGGGGGCCGGGGCTCTGGGCCGGAATCGGCCGCTCAGGGCCCGCGGGGCCCGGCTGGCTGCCGCGGGGGGCACGGCCGCAAGAAACCGCCCCTGCGTGGGGCAAAGCGGGGGCTGAGCTGGGCTGATGGCCGCAGCAGAGAGGGGGAGAAAAAGAGAAAAAACGAAAAAGGAAAAGGGGGAAAAAAGGAAAAGGGGGAAAAAAGGAAAAGGGGGAAAAAAGGAAAAGGGGGGGGAAGGGAAAAAAGAAAAAAGGAAAAAAAGGGGGTAAAAAGGAAAGAGAAAGGGGGGGGGAAGGGGAAAAAAGAAAAAGGGGTTAAAAAGAAAAAAGGGGGGGGAATGAAAAAGCAAAAAAAAAGGGGGGAAAAGGGGGGAAAGCAAAAAGAAAAAAGAAGAAAAAAGAATAAAAGAAGAAAAAAGGAAAAAAAGAAGAAAAGAAGGGGAAAAATTGCGAGTTTTGGGAGGATGGGGTCTGCCTGTGCAAGGTCTCGCACTAAAAAAGAGCGAGTGCTGCCCTGGGCAGTCAGCAGCAGCAGCCACCGAAGGTGCTTAAACACTGCGTGTCACTGGGGACCGCAGCCACTCTACAGCAAATACAGATCTCAGGAATTCAGAACTACCAGATTTTGCTTTATCTTTGCACGTTTCGGTTTGTCCCGCGCTTCACCGGCTGCAATTTAAAATCCCTCGACAAGGAAGCAGATGAAGCAAAGGCACTCAGACCAGTTCACAGCACCCTTTCTCTACGTTAAAATTAAAAGCGTGGTATAGAGTTTTACTAATTTGGCACCAGAGGTGCGTGTATTTGGGGGGGGGGGTTTAATCGCTGTAGCTACACCTTGTCCCACGCTAAGCGGGAGAGCGTGTTCGGAAGGAATGGCTTAACGAGGTTAAGAGTACAAAGCGACAGGATCTGATTTCTTATGAAAAGCACTAAAGGAGCCACCGCAGCTGGCGACAGGACTGGGCAGCAGCCGCAGCTGTCCCCGAGCAGCAGAGTCTCCTCCAGATAACGCACTCCAAACTGTACCAAAACCTGTAAATCCGACACCGAATTCTGAGCGCAGTCAGGAAGGCGTCCTCTGCGGCAGACCTGGCACTTGGCGGGGTGAAGGTCCAGATAAAGAGCCAGGACAGGGCGGAGGATAAAGCGTATCGAGACCTCGCTCTGCTCTTTGAACGCAGGCAGGAGATAGTTTTGCATGTCCGTGCCAAAAACAACAACAAAAAAAAGAGGTCAAACCTCCTGGAAACGCGGTCTGTGCCGTACTGCGTTGCAGGGTGCAGAACCGTTTTCAAAAGAAGCATCTCGATGATAGTTAGTCAGGTGCCCTGAATTATTTCGGGAGAAGGAAGGCCGATAACCGATGTTGGCGCAGCCAACACAGCGCATTTTCTGTCGCCTAGGCGCTGTTTGGAGCTTTCTAGAAGCAGATAAAGGACATTTGCCCGGTTATCGGAAGGAACGATCACTCAAGGCTACCTTTGAAGCATTCGTCTCGTTTATTATTGGCACTGCCTAGAAATAGAACTGTAAAACTCATCTTGGCATTGGTTTGATTGGTCCTTCGAAAGGTGATTAATAAATTTGCTGCCTTTTTTTTTTAAAAAAAAAGAGTCCGTTGGCTGCTGCCAGAGCCTGGTGGAAGAGCTCCACCCGGTGGCATTTCGTAAAGGCACAGCTGGAGGCTCAGCGCTGCTTCTGGTTTAACTGGGAAGTCTCAGCTTCCAATATTTCTCCTTGAATGAGTAACACAGACGAGAAGAAAGCGCCGCAAGGCGCTGCTTGCAGTTGCTGTTTCTTTCTAAACACAACCGTCACAAACAAAATAACCGCTTGCTCCTCTCTGCGTTGCGGCATCTGCTCTGGGCTCAAACACCAAAACATCTGGCGGAGAAACCTCCGCGACACGCGTCACCGCCCGGGTTGAGACGAGGCACCAAGCGCTGAGCCTGGCGCTTGGACTCGCAGGATCCGTCCCTTAGAAGTTTTGCGTGACAGAACCGTGGCCGTTTCTCCGCCTAATGCTGACTTTGTGCTCTTTTAAGTGACAGCGAAGACCGGAGGGTTGCATTTCTCTTTTGGGGCATGGGAAGGAAGGATGGAAGTGACTTTTTTCCCTTCTATTTTATCAATCCTAGGAGATTTCTTGATTTTCAGAGGATTCACCTGATAGATTTCTCTGATGAAGAGTGATAAAAATCGTTAACTGCAAACAATCCTCTCTGTAATAGACATCTTGACTACAGTCCCAATTATGGGATGCGTGGAATTACAATCATCAACACCCAGGGAAGTTAAAATACACCCCGCCTCGCTAAAGGCATTTTTACCATGCAAAGACTGGGCTCCGGAAGCTTAATGATGGTTTACGCAGCTTCAGAACTTCCTCCTCTAGATGCTTGGTAGATACCGATCAGGGAAGATATGGTCCCTAGGAGACCTACTAACCACGGAGGAAAGCGTCCAGCCCAAAGAAATCCCGGAGGCAGCCAGTGGATTGCGTTGGAGAGGTCGGCCGCGTCTGTGAGGATGCTCAAGACTTCAGCCTTCACTTGGGCTTTCGTTTCCTTTTGACTCAGAGGCGAAGATGTGCTGTTGGAAGCAAAAGCACCATCAGGGATAGCCCGTAATGTAATAACAATTAGCGATAGCTCACAAATGAGAACAGAGATATTTGGGTTGAATTAGCTGTCTAGCCAAGGAGGGAAATCGTACCGCTTGTGCTGCCTCAGCTTTCTTCTCAACTGGAACAAGATTCTCAGGGATCTGAAAATGAGACCGCAGAGTTATTTCTCCTGTAGCATCAAAGGGGAGGGTTTTTTTCCTCTGGCATTAACTGCGCCCGTGAGGAGGGGCACCCTTCTGCAGCTGAGGGCCCTTCGTTTTAGCCCGATGACAGGGAACTCCCTGCCCGCCTCCCTCCCGCCGCAGCACCCCAGCCAGCCTTACCGCAGGATGCCCAGGAGCAGGGAGAAGGCCCAGAGCGCCGTGCTCAGCGTCCACCACTTCTGAGAGCCGACGCGGATGATGCCGGCGTCGGCCGCCCACGCGACGTGCTCGCAGGGGTAGTAGAGCTGGTTGGCCAGGTTGCAGAGCACCGACAGCCCCCGCACCAGCCCGTCCTCGTCCTGCGGGGAGCGTGGGGGACAGGCCTTGGCACCTGCGGTGTGGCTGGGGAGGCTGCCGCCGATAACCGCGCCTTGCGCTCACCTTGGGGCCCAGCCCGTAGCCGCAGCTGTAGCTGAACATGGCGAGGTCATCGAAGAGGCGCAGGACCGTGCGGCAGGCGCTCAGCTGGGCCGACACGGCCAGGAGGCTCCCGGGCAGCCCGGATGGTGAGGCCTGCGGCCCGGCCAGCGCCCCGCCCGCCAGCTGACAGCCATAGCAGAGCGCACGGACCTGCGGAGGCACAGCCCGGTGAGGGCCCGGCCGCACCGGCAGGACGGGGCCCCGCCGGGCCGCCCCCGCCACTCACCAGCCGGTCGCGGCCGCGGTAGGTCTCCAGCACGGCGACCAGGCCGCTGAGCGCGCCCGCCGCCATAGCAACGCTTCCGGGATGTGACGTCGGTCACATGGAGCCCGGCGCGGGGCTCGCCGGGAAGGTGGCGGAACCGTCGCCATGGCGACGCGGCCCGCTGGCTACCTGAAGCCCGGCCGCGGCCTCCCGCCTCCTCGGCGATGGCAGCCAGCGCGGTGCCGGCCATCCCGGCCCCCCTGACGGGCCTTCCCTTCCTGAAGGCGTCCCACTTCCAGCTGGGGGCTGAGCGCTGGGCGCCGGGAAGCCCCCGTCGGCCATTTTCTCACAGCCAGTTCCCCCCCGCTCTGGGGGGTTTACAGGCCGGCGCCGGCCCCGCCGCCCCGCAGCGGGCGGGTGCTGAGCCCGACCGGGGCTGACAGCGGGGAAACCTGCTCGGAAACTCGCCTGGCGTTTCCAGAGAGGCCCCTGCAGCCGGTGGCCCCCGTTGTCCCACCGGAGTCGCGGGTCCGCATGCATGCAGATCCCCGCATCCGCATCCTCGCCTCGACGACGAGGGAGAGCTTCCGCTGTCCCCAGACCCCCCTTCAGAGACCCCTGCCCGCGGCCGAGAAATGGAAGGATAATATTCCTTGTGGAGACAGAGAGAAAATAAGGCTCCCTCCATCCGTCTACACCTTCTCGTACCCAGCGCGTGGGGGCCAGCCCGCTGCCAGGCCGCAGCACTCACCCAGGGGTGAGCTGTTTCACCGGGCGGCCGGGCCCCACCAGACCTTCCCCGCAGTCCTCGGTGCTGCGCAGGCTTCCCAGGCACCGGGGGCTCGGTGGCTTGGCTCAGAGTCCTGCTGCGAGCAATTAAAGCTGGTAGAACTATTGGGATATTTTCCTTTCTCTTTTTATAGCTGAGTAAATCAATCTGATGCTCATAAAACAGGTTAATAGCACTAACTAGAGCCGCTCGCCAGCCGAGCTTTTGCTGCGCAGCCTTTCCAGCTGTCTTCTACGCTAGCTGTATCCTCAGATGCCGCAGTTTTCACACCAGATGAAACTGGATGAACTTCATCCACGTCCTGCAGTGTCGCGGCTCACCTCACTGCAGTCTGGGGCCAAGTGCTTCGCCATTTCATTCTACGAAATAGACCCAGTAGTACTAAAATGCTAAAAGAGCAGCTGCCTCGAGATTGCAGCTTCAATATCATTAATATTTCCTTACAAGGGTAAATAGAGCATTTTTAGAAATAACACTGTTCATTTTCCCCTCTGGCTGTTTGGCAGGATGTGTTCTCGCTGTTAAAGGGGACGGACAGCCCTATTACAACACTTCTTATCAAGCACAGTTTCAGGGTGAATGGAGTCCCCCTGCAAAGCCAAGTGAAAAGGTAACAGCGTGATTTTTGGGGAGGACCAAGACGCAGTTAACGGGCAGCACGTTCCCATGTTGAATTCTGTCCTGAAAGGGGTGGGATCTGTGCAAGTGAAAACCAGAGGGATGGAAAGACAGAGAGGGGAAACAAAGGGATTGTGCTTTGAGTGGCTGTTCTGTAGCTCTCTTGGCTTCCCTTCAGCACATGTCCTGTATTAAATTTGGGGATCCCAGGAGCAGCGAATCTATGAGCGAGCAGAAACGTGCCTACAGTGCCCCAGACAAGAGGACACACAGGTATCAGCAGGAGAACCTGATGGGCATCCCCAGGAGCTGCTCCTTCTAATGAACGTTGCTAGTTAAGCAGCTCGTATCTGGTATCTTGCAGAGCCTATGACAAGGGACGTGCTGCCTCCGGGATCCACCGCACGAACCTGCAGCTGGGGGATGGTTGCACCAGATTCTCCACCTCGACGTCAGAGCAATTCCCAGTACATAACCTAGGTAGGGGAGGTCCGTGACAAGGGCCAGTGTGTACAGACCGCTGCTGGGGTTTATAACAAGCTGAACAGTAGCTTTTATCACTTGGGTTTAATGATATAATTATAGAGAAAGATATAATGCATTCATATAATATGTATATAATTTTATATTTTTAATTTTTTATAGTTTTTATGTACTCAGCATCAGTGCCGTCACCGTGAGGCTCAGTTTCATCCTCACTCCCCTTCCCTGGCAGGTTAAACAGCTCCATTCATTCCTGTGCTTTACTGCACGAGGAGAAGCTGCTGTAGCTATAAATTGTTCAGAGACCAGAGTGCTCTGACATCCTTCACTCTCGCTTTTGCCAGAGCCTGTAACTATTGTCCGTCCAAACAAATATGCCTCATCCATCCCCAGAGGCGACGAAGACCCTGAGAGAAATCAAGCGTTGGCAAGAACGACTACTACACAGCTCTTCTACCCAGAGGTCTGTTCCCAGCTTTGCTGTGCGGGTGTTTCTCTGGTGGAGACCCTCTCTTCTTTTACGAACGCTCCTCTGGCACCTAAAGCCGATGGTGTTGTCCCTTCTCCCCTCCCGCTCTGGGCTGTGCAGGGTGTAACGTGCAATAGGGCGCCTTTCCCAGCTACAGCCTGTTTCTGTTAAAGCAGCTCTTGCGTTCTGCAGACTGACAGGTGGATGCTCGCACCGAAGCCTGACTTGCTGCTGCAGAAGCGTGGAAGCAACGTCTGCTTGGGAGATGAGCGTTCAGGCTCCCGTTTCTTCAGCACAACGCAGCAGTCGGACTATCAGCCACCCTGCCAGAGCCAGAGGGTGACGGCAGACAGCAAGAGCCACCGCGAGAGCCACATCCCCTTCAACTACCACAGTAAGGCCGCGTTGTTCAGACTCTCATGGTGCCAGGTGAAGCCTGCTGAGGTTCTCCTAGCTCTGTGCGAGGGACAGCGATGCCGGTGCTCTGGGAGAGGAGGCAGCCCAGACATCTTGGGTTGGAGATGGCAGGAAGGCCCTGGTGCAGCATCGTGCCTTTAGTAAAATGAGACTGTTACCCCAAAACCAGGCAGGACAGCCGTGCTCAGCCCCGTGCCTGCTGCTGCGGGTTCTCGCAGCGCCTGCTAATCTCGGGCACTTTCACCTCCCCAAATGACATCTCGCCTTGATGCCTGTGCCAGCCATAGGCATTCGCTGCCATCGTACAGCAATGTTTAGCACATTTAGGTGACATAAATGATTTCTAGGACGTGAACCAGTGGCTTGATCTTTCTCCCTTGCTGCATTTGATTTTAGAAGCTGCTTTGCATTTGTATTTGGGAGGAGGGAGAGGATTTCGATCAAAAGCTGTGCTTATGCAACCTCAGGAAGGGATGTGGTTAGAGCTGGTCATGGAAAGCATTAACAAAATCCTCCTCTGACGTTGCCTCCTGTTTCTGATGGCCAGTACCCTGCAGCTAAGAGCGAGCTCCCTTCATGCCATGTATCTGGTTTTAAGCCATTTGTTTTACTAAATGTGGAACAGATCACAGTTGAATTGGTCTTCTCCTTGGCCCCAAACTGGTGGAGCAGCTCCATAACTAGCATATGGAGTGATATTCCTGTAACTTCCATGTGAATTTCTTCATTTATCTCCTCACCCTGAGAATTGTTTTCTGTCTGGGCAAAGGTTTTCAGCAAAGTGCTGACAGCAAAGCCTGTCTTTTCCTCTCGTTAATGGAAATGCACAGAGATCTGTGACTGCAGGTTAAACTGCAAAGCTTTTCTGATATTGCCTCCTAATTTACTGGCTTGAATTTACTTTTTATTTCAATTCCATCTGTCAGCAGATGAAAGTTCTGTCACAACCACACAGGCCATGCTGGTCCCACACAGACAGCAGAAACAACGACTCTCCGAAGACATGCTACAGCAGGTACAGCCTTAATAGGCTTGGATTTACCACGGGGCGGCTTGGGGAAGCGGGATTATACCAAGCGAAGCTGTAGCCTCCCAATTAACGTCATCAGATTTGGTGGGTGCTCTTGAGCCGCTTGAGATGGGACAGCCGCGCATCAAATCCTGTCTGCCTCCAGCCTCATGTAAATGCTCTGTGGGGAGCAGAGCCGTAGCTGAGAAAAATCTTTGAAGGGAGAAGGATAGGCAACCAAGTCCCTAAGCCAAGGAACGCTGGAGGGAGGGGAAGGGTGATTCTGGTCCCCCCCAGAGGATCAGAGGAGGAAAATTGGCATGGCTAAGGCATCCAGCCAGGGTAAACGTCTCTCTGCAGCACCAGCAGAGAAGGCTGTGCATCTGCCAGAGAGAGAGGATGCAGGCAGGCACAAACTGCGGGTGCTGGGGGGGGTGACCCTTCAGGTAGCAACACAGGGCTCAGAGGTAGGGGCTGCCAGGTTCCGCGTTACCACCTGCCTCTTCCCCAGCCCTGTTCCTATCTGCTGAAAGCTTTTCTCTCTCTTCAGATCAAACGCTCACACCTGGGGCTACCCTGGAGGGCGCAGGACCTCTTCAGGACTGAGCAGAAAGATGCATTCACGCCCAAGTCCAGAGGCCCAGCAGAAATCCCAAAGGCGACCTCCCACGTGAGCTGCGTCCCGCTGGGGACCCTGAAAGGACACCGTCCCCAGAAGAAGGTGCACTTCGCACCGTGATGTTCTCCCTTCTTCGGTGACTGCCCAGAACTTGCTGCACTGTGGACTGCCTGCGCGTCGCGTTACCTGTTAGCCGTCCTGGTGCCCTGCTCTTGGCCTGTCTGTGTGCTATTACAGGGAATATTTATTTCACGAGTTGAACGAGGACACAAGAAGGTGTTGTGACAGCAAGAATAAACATTGGGAGATTAGCCCAAAGACGCGGTGACACATCTCTCTGGACTGCAAGACCCACTGAGCGCCTCCAGGCAGGCGCTGGGGCAGGAGGCAGCGGGTGGGGAAGGGGGAAGCTCAGAGAAAGGGCAAGAGATCAGAAGCAAAGTGAGGGGCACTGCCAGGACTGTGTGTGGGCTGGAATATTCCCTTATTTTGTGTTTGGACTTTGGTGTCAAGGCCTGAAACCAAAGGTCAGTGAACAGTAGGGCAGAGGTGGCCCTCCCCAGCTTATGACGGGTGGGCTGTTTTCCTAGAGGTGAGCCGCGTATTGTTGAGTTGATAACTCGTGTGGGTTTCCTGAATGCTGAGCTTGCACTAACTCTGTTTGGGATGTAGGTATTTTAAAGAGGGATCAGCGTGGGCCGGTCAGCCCCAGCCCTTGGGAGCCGAGTGAGCAGGGTGAGCTGCTGCCTGCTCACAGCTGCCACTTCACGAGCTCTTCTCAGCCTTTTGATTGACGTGCTGTGAGCCGGCACCGAAGCATTTGGGCACGGGTTACTAAACCGTTTCCAATTGCTGCAGTTTGTGTGTGAGCAGTAGCTGGGCCCACGATCCCCCTGTGCTTTCCTCTCGGGATTTGACTCTACATCCCGCGGGAAAGGGACGGTCTTTGCTCCACATGTACTTCAAAGAAGCTGCGTACTCAAGTCTCGCAAATGCACGCAGGCACCTCGGATCAGTATCTTACGCTGGTACATCGCAAACACCTCCGTTCAAACACCTCGACTGCATCATTTGCTGTAGTAGCAGGGACTTGCATCTCCTACCAGTCTGCCCCATCACTTTTATGTGACCCTGAGGTGACATTGCCACCTGTGCTACCGCAGAAACGGCCGCGGTTCACTGGGGATAAATGGTGAACGCGGCCCTTTTGGTGGGACCAGCTGGCTGGGGAGCTGTTGCTGGGAGGACCCTGTGGTTATTCACTTTCTTTTTCATGTGGATTTTGATGCAACTTCAGACACAGAAAGTAAAACTGGCTTTTGGGGTAAGGGTCTTCGCTTTCTAAACTCCTCTCCCATCCCTTCCAGCAACGCCCCAGGAATGCCTGAAGTGGGAAGGCCGAACAGCCTTTCTTTGATTCCCCGGCTACGTGAAATCTGCCGGCACGGTTGGTGGTGCATGACACCCCTCCCTGCCAACGGAGCCACCAGCACGTACCAGTTGCACGTCAACAGTGTCTGTGACTCAGAGATAAGATGAAGTCACGTTATTTCTCGATCGGTTTAAAAACACGTCACTCGTCTCCGCGGCCCCATCCTCAGCACGGCATCAGCCTCACGCACGTGAGGTCAATGCTGAAGTGTCACTGCAAAGCAGGGTCTCAGTCCAACCCTGGGGAAGATTAGGCCTGCAGGGCTGGGTTGGTTAGGGGCAGGGATAAATTAGGGGATCTCGGTGTAGCCTTTGCTTTTTCCTCCCTTCCCTGGAAGGCTGCGCAGCTGCCTGTCCCGCTCGCCTCAGCCCAGGCGGGGATCACCCTCCTGGAGCTGCCGGATAAGCGGGGCCGGCAGCGATGCAGTTCCTGGGGTGTGTGCGGAGCTTGGCGGTGGAGCTGGAGGACGGGCAAGTGTGGGGCGCCTACAGCAGCGGGGAGCTGCTGCACGGCCGGGTGCAGCTGGAGCTACGCGGCGCGCTGCGGCTACGGGCGCTGGAGGTGTACGCTCACGGACGCGCCATCGCGCACTGGCTGGAGGGCCACAGCGTGGGGTTCCACGCCGTCTACCATGACTACACAGCCTGCCAGACCTTCCTGCACCGCCGCTGCCAGCTCATCCCCGGTAAGGCTGGGGCACGGGGGGGGTTCTCTGCTCCAGGGCATTGGGTTGGGATCCCTTTGGGCTGCAGGCATCCCCTGCGGGAGGACCTCTGCCCTCCTGGGTGCTTCCAGCCCTTGGACACCCTCTTCTCACCTTTGCCGAGCGTTTCTCTGCTGCTGGTTTCTAGGAGGCTGCCTGCAAACTCGGGGCCGGCGAGCAGGAAAGGGTTGCGGCTTTTGTTCTGTTTGCACAGGGAAGCGCAAATAGAAGTGTCTGTTCGCAAGTGTGGAAAGAGCACTTAGTAGTTCAGTAAATATTTGGTTTCGGTTTCCTGATGCTGGGACTGCATGCCCAGCTGGCACGTTGCTTAGATCTACTGCAAGAGGACAAGGCGCTTGGATTCTTTGTGTGGTTGGGATGAAATGATCCAGAGCCGAGGGATATGGGGCATCTCAGCTGTCCGTCCGCTCATTAACTCTGTCTTTTCTTATGAAAGCGCATGTCTTTTATCCTCCCTGCCGGTGACAGTGTTACAGTCATGGCTCTGTGGCTTTTTCTCCCCCTTTCCCTGCTTCTGATGGCCGTGTTACTGCCTGTGGCACGGTGCTATGTGCCGCCCAGCCCCGGAGGTGGCCGTAGGACTGCACTCATGCTAAGGGCATTTAATTGTGTCAGTGGCCAAGCGCAACCCAGAAAGTTGTGCCAGCCCTAGCTGGCAAACGTAGAGGTTGCAGGAGGAAACCGGAGCGATGGAACGAGGGCGTGAGCTGCCTTCCTGGAGGTGTTCCTCTCTCTGGACGGCACAGGAGGCTCATACTCTCTATTTCTGGATGACCGTACCTTGCCATCTGCTCCGAACACCTGCGTTACTCTGGAGTTTCTGTCTTTTGGCAGTGTTGGATGGCCCCTTTGCAGCTGCAACTGTGCTGTCCCGATTACAGTTAAGGAGATGGGAGAAGCCCTTGCCCCGAACTCCAGCAGAGAAGGCCCTGAGTACTTGGGCACTGCAGGGTTTGGATGGTGGCCGCGTTAGCTGTAAGGTTACAGGATGAGTTTTATTCCCCATTATCCCTGTAGCAAACATCTGTAGGGAAGCCACAAGCTGCTGCGAGCGTGTTTGCATTTTGCTGCTGGGATTGTGCACGATAGAAGCCCCTGCAGCCATCTGGAGAAGGGCGCTCGGCCAGGGGCTGGAGGAATTGCATGAGCCGCTCGGCCTCGCCAGCGCCCCACGCTCCCGTAGCTTGGAGCTGATGGTTTCTGACCCTCGCCTACCACACGGGGAGAGTTGAACTGGGCTCCTTGGGGAGCAGAGAGCCTCGCCAGAACTTGGGGGCTGGGATTTTCTTGTCTCTGTCCACACACGGATTCCTTTTCTGCTTTGTGAGAGGGACACGGGCGCGTGATTGCAGGGGTGTTTTAAGGGAGCGAAGGCTGCAGAGAAGTGCTGTTCTGCAGCCAAAATCCCTTCCTTCGGATCCCGCTGGCTCTGGCTCTGTCCCGCTGTCCCCACCGGCAGCACGAGGACCTTCCTGATGTCAGCTAGCGAGAGGCTGCTGAAAACGTGCCATCATCCAAAGGTCCCTGTGACTGCTCCCTTCTTGTTGCTTCTCGGTGAGATCAGCTGTGTCTGCGTGGTGTTTAAAAAATGCAGGTTTTGTCATGGTAACAAGGCAGTGCAGAGGAGGGAAGCCAGGCAGAGATAAGGGCCTCCCTTCTGCTCTCCCCGGAGCTGTGAGTTTATCTGCAGTTTCCTGGCAGGGTGGTGAGCGCTGGCACCGGGGTGCTGCCTTGTGAGACAAGAAAAAGGGTGAAAGAAGGATGTTCGGACTGCGTGGCTAATAAATGTATATATAATCGTCTTCGATAGGGAGCAGGAAGAGAGGAAAAGATAGGGGTGTAATGGGCAAAGGCAAGGCAAGGAAGGTCCTGGACTTTTCCGCATGAGGTGATGTGAGAGAGCCCGAGGAAACATAAATGCTTTTTGTGCAGTGATCTTTTCTCTCCGAGGATCCCGCAGCACTTCCCAGAGGTGTAGGTCCTGCCCGGGTGAGAGGCAAACATCCAGAAGCCATTTTATTTTCACGGCGACATCCAGGAGAGTTGTGGCACATGGGCTAAGAGCACGTCAGGGCTCCTGTTCCTTGTGGGGTGGCCCTCGATCAGCACCTTAATCCTCGTACATACGCAACGCTCGCAAATCCGGCAGGGACGGAGCTTATTCCTCAAGCCGGGAGCGTGCGCTTGTGCAAGGCTCTGCGTTGCCCTGTCTTGTCCCCGTCTTGGGTCAGGGTAGAGCTGCTGACTCGCCTTTTTACCTGCTGCATCTCCCTCTCTCTGGCTTTCCAGGGACCCTTGTGTGGCTCCAGGGTCAGTGGGCAGAAGCCACCAGGTCCCAGCAGCGGGTCAGGGAAGGAGAAGCCCCTTCTGAGCCAGGCTGGGTCTCAGCTCCTGTTGGGACCAGCTTAAGCCTGGCCAGACTCTAGGTGGGGCTGAAGAGTTGGAGATCTTTCCTGCACCGACCCTGGCTTGGGTTTTAGTTGGGTTTGGGCACCCGGGAGCATTCTTGAATGGAAAGCCCTTGGCCGTGGTCCCACAGCCCCTGCCCCTGGAGATCCCGGGAGAGAGGAGAGGCCCTCTCCCGGCGCCGGGGTCCCAAAGAGGTGGGAGAGGGGCTTCCCACCCCGCGTGGAGGCGAGGAGGGGAGCCGTGGACCTCTCATGCAGCTGGCGCGGGAGGGAGGTTTGCAGAGATTCTCATCCCGTGGGCGAAGGCTGAGTCACGGGCTGAGGGGGGTGTGCCGGCAGGCGGGAGGAGGACGATGCCAAGTTGCAGGATGGAGCTGCCTCGGCCTGGCCGAGCCTCCAGCCCCTCTCGAGAGCCCCCCCGCCTCTAATGTCACCGTGCATCACAGCGGGGACCCCAGGCACCTTCCCAGAGCTGGCATCACCCGTTGGCTCACGCTGTGACGCGCCTTCCTTCCTTCTTTCCCTTTCCCATTGCTGTCAGGCTTCACAGCATTTGCTATGATTCATGTTCGCTTGTGGCAGCAAACGGTTGCGCACATAAAATAAAACACGGTCCCCTTCCCTTGGGGAGGGAGACAGACAATTCCAGTGAGCCTTTGGAGACAGCTAAAGCTTTGCAAGGCTTCAGCCCAGCTCATTTTCGGTGGCTGAGATCAACCCTGCACAGCAGGTCCTGCCCAGCATGGCTGGGAGCAACTCAAAAATCCTGAAAACTTTAGCGGCCAAGTGCTGAGTAACATTTTTAATGCCTGTTTTGTCTTATCCCCAGCCCGTGCCCAGGGTGGAGAGCTCTGGTGCTCTCCAAATGTGACAATCATGATTAAAGTGGAAGTTTCTAAAGCTGCGTTAACCCTTTTGGGGGCGTAGACCCCTTTCTCCTCCCTTTTACAACATGTCAGGGTGCTGCTAATGGTGATGTCCGCACCGCCTTCCAGTTTTCATGCTTTTACCCCGGCTGAGCACTGGCAGCAGCAGATGCTGCCGACAGAGCGAGTCCCCACGCCGTGCCTGCCCACGCAGGTGTAATTTGTCGCTGGGTTTTGGAGCGGCACCACACAAACTCCAGTACAAACTGGTAGAAAACCAGCCCTCGCCTGGTTAAAAAGCGCAGGGAAGATGTATTGCTCGCTCTGTAATTGCACAAGCTGAATGGGAGCCAGTTCTTGATTTCTTAGAAATAAGCGAAGCGATGTCCCAGACCGGTTTTCCCTTCGTCGCCAGTTGGCCCGGCCACGCCGTGTGAGGAGCCCAGATCCAGTTGCAGCCTGTTCCGACCCCTGGGAATAGCTCTTGGGAAGGGAAGGATGTGGATCCACGTGCGGCGTGGCCCTCGCCTATGGGAACTGGAACGAAGGGGCTGCTGCTGCTCCGAGTGAGAAATTCCCCCGGGAACGGGGATTCGGGCCGGTGCCCAGTGAAGGATGCAGATGGGATGGGAGCTGGAGGGGGGTTTTGGGGGGCACCGAGCAACACCGCAGCAGACAAGGGGGTATCCAGGGCAGGGCTGGCAGTGCTCAGCCCTGCAAACCGCCCTGCTGCCGCCGCCCACGCTCCCGCGGGCTGCCGCGGTGCGGACGCCCATGGGGATGCCTCGGTGCGGCACCGGGGTGGCGGAGGAGCCGGGGGGGAGCCACGCTGGGATGGGACCCGCACCCCCAGGGGCCGGCACCCCCCTCCCGGGCAGGCCCAGGGAGCCGGGAAGCGGCGGGGCCGGCCCGCACATGCTCCCTGCCTTGTTTTGCAGGGCCCGGCGGGGCCGCCCCGTCCCGTCCCGTCCCGCCCCGCCGGGGCCGCCCCCGGGCGCGCCGGGCGCTTAAAGCGCGACGGGCGGCGGCGGGAGCGGGGCTGCGCAGCGGGAAGGGGCCTCGCCATGATCTTCGATCGCCTCAAACGCTTCTCCATCGTGCTGGAGGGTGCGGAGCGGGACGGCCCGGCCGCCTTCAGCCCCGGGCAAGCGGTGTCGGGCCGCGTGGTGCTGGAGCTGGCGGCGGCGGCGCGGCTGGGAGCCCTGAGGCTGCGGGCGATGGGCGCTGCCCGCGTTCACTGGACCGAATCCCGCAGCGCCGGCTCCAGCACCGCCTACACGCAGAGCTACAGCGACCAGGTGGAGTTTCTCAACCACCGGGACACGCTGCTGGCACCCCCAGGTACGGCACCCCAAAGCGGGGCGGCACCCCCGGGGGCGGCTCCGAGAGGCGGCGTGGGCGCACCGGAGACCCCGGGGCTGAAATAACGGGGGTGCGGGGCTGCCTGCGGCACCCCGGCTGCTGGGTGTTTCAGACACCCCAACCCGCTGGAACCGGGGTGCCAGGGTCACCCTGGCTGCTGGGTGCACAACACCCCAACCCGCTGAAATCTGGGTGCATGGGGCAGCCTGGGGTACCCTGGCTGCTGGGTGCTTCAGACACCCCAACCCACTGAAATTTGGGTGCCAGGGACACCCCGGCTGCTGGGTGCACAATACCCCAACCTGCTGAAATCTGGGTGCCAGAAGCACCCCGGCTGCTGAGTGCACAACACCCCAACCCACTGAAATCTGGGTGCCAGAAGCACCCCGGCTGCTGGCTGCCCCAGACACCCCAGCCCCCTGAAATCTGGGTGCATGGCAGAGCCTTATGGGCCAGGCACTCTGGGGACTGGGTGCCTAGGTCCCCTCCAGATGCCTCAAATGCTGAGTGCACCCCGGGGTCCTGGGGTGCACAGCCAGACCCTGCTGTCCTGCAGGGCACCCCGGTTAGGGACTGGCCCCACACAAGACTCCCCCTTTGCTCTGGGTGCTCCCCGGCAGGGAAACAGCATTGGAAGACTCCTGCGGAGGTTCAGGAGCTTGCTTTGAGCAGGGGGGTTGGACGATCCCTGGATCTGGGTGATCCCCAGAGGTCCCTTCCAACGCCAGCCACTGTGTGCAATGCAGGCAAGAGGGGGGTGCAAACCCTGGGGGGCTCGGCTGCCCCCGGGAAGGGGCTGGCCACCCTCCCAGAGGGCACCTCTGGGCTCTCGCTCGCTCGCCGCAGCGCAGGGTGAAGCAGAGCCCACCCAGGGAAGCCGCCCGGCTCTCCGAAGGGGTGCCCCTGGCTTGTGCGTGCCTGGAGACACGTGGAAAGCAGGCAGTGCCCGGCTCTCGTGTCACAGCTGTGTGACTGCTGCTGCAGTTTAACCCTGGCAGAAATAACCCTGTGCCGTCGTGCTGCTCCTTTGCTCTGTACTGTACATCTCTGCCACCGATTTGCTCAGGGAGGAAGTTCTGCAGGAGGGAGATAATCGTCTTAAATCTGTTTTGCCCACAGACAATGGTGAAGTCACCGTCCTGCCGGCAGGAAGGCACGAGTTCCCCTTCACCTTCCAGCTCCCCGAGTGAGTTGATTTTTTTTTTTTTTTTAATTGCCTTAATGCAAAGGGGGAGCGGAGGCGCTCGGTCTGTGACACAGGTCCTGGGGGGGGCACAGGGCACCTTGAAAATGAGATTTTTCTCATCAAAGCCCTTCTAAATTGCTCATTGCTTATACGCAGGACCCTGGCTACCTCCTTCGAGGGAAAGCACGGCCACGTGCGCTACTGGGTGAAAGCCAAACTGCACAGACCCTGGTCAACAGTGAAGAAGGTGAAGAAGGAGTTCACTGTGATTGAACCCATCGACATCAACACGCCGGCGCTGCTGGTGAGCTCCCCCGGCTCCGCCTCGGGGCAGCGGCATCCAGAACTTCCCCGGGAAGCCCACGGGGAAGGTGTCTGCCTCCCCTCCGGCATTGCAGTGCAGGCCTGGTCTCCAGAGGGAATATTTGCCCCCCTGTAACTTGTGCCCTGGGCAGAGGTCATCTGCATCTCTTAGTTTTTGGAGACTTTAACGCATTGCGACAGCATCTTGCATCAGATACCTAAGAAGTTGCTGATGCTCCCCGGCAGGTTCTCGCTGCCAGGGAGGTGCTTGCTTTGAGTTTCATCCTTTCTTGCTAAATAGCTAAAACATTTCCCTTTCTCCAGGCTCCCCAGGCAGGTGCTAAGGAGAAGCTTGCTCGTGCCTGGTACTGCAATCGTGGCCAGGTTTCTGTGACTGCCAAGATTGACCGAAAAGGCTACACCCCAGGTGAGACGACATGCTGGTATCCTTGAACCTCTGCGGGCCCTGGGACAGACCCCAGCGGGAGGGGATTTGGGGTCACTCTGAGCTGGGCTCTTGACTTCTGGCATGAAATCAGTCAGAGAGCTTTAGCGTGTGCACCTGATGTGGGCAGCCGCCTCGGGACAGGCTCCTGCTAGATTAAACCTTGTGCCGGCAGTGCCAGATAGCATGAGCAGCACTCGCTGATCCTATGCAGGAATTCCTTGAGGCAGGACCGGGCTCCATCTCCCCTCCTCCGACATGCACGTCTGTTTTGGTAGGTGAGGTCATCCCTATCTTTGCTGAGATCGACAACTGCACAAGCCGAGCGGTGGTGCCCAAGGCGGCCATCATCCAGACTCAGACCTTCATCGCCCGGGGCACCAAGAAGCAGAAGAAGTCGGTGGTGACCAGCATCGTTGGAGACTCCATTGCAGCGGGGAAGCGGGAAGTGTGGCACGGGCGGGCGCTGAAGATCCCGCCGGTGGGTCCGTCCATCCTCCAGTGCCGCATCATCCAGGTGGAATACTCCCTGAAGGTGAGGACCTCGCGGGGAGCATTGCAGGTGGCTCAGCTCAGTGTTAAGTGTTTTCCCCTTCTCACCAGAGCTGTGCTCATCGCTTTGGGCTGGTGCAGAGATTTTGGGGCTGGTGATTTGTATAAGGCCTTGGGTTCCCCCTGTGCAGCTGTGGCTGCTCTCCCCGTTGCCACTCGTGCACAGCACAAGGGCTCGTGCAGGAGCATTTGCATCTTGCTTTGCATCCCACTGCAAGAATTCCCTCTGGGCCAGCTTGAGCCAGTGCTCTGGGGAGATACCTGCCCCTCCAGACTGGGAAAACACCAACAGCTTCTCTGCTCTCCTGTCTCTGAAGGTTTGTGTGGATATTCCTGGGACGTCCAAGCTGCTCCTCGAACTGCCGCTTGTCATCGGAACCATCCCGCTGCATCCGTTCGGGAGCCGCACGTCCAGCGTCAGCAGCCAGTACAGCGTCAACCTGGACTGGCTGAGCACCATCCCGGAGCAGCCGGAGGGTGAGCGTCTCCCTCTCCCCAGGATGTCTGGGTGCTGCACCCCCCCAGTCACCCTGCTGCAGATAGCGAGGGTCGGAGCAAGTTCTCAACCTTGTCTCTTGCTCCAGGACCAGCTTTTGCTTTTTTTACTTAATTTTTTGGTTGTGGTGCTGCATCTTCTGGGCTCCTTCCCCCGGGAACTGGGAGGGTTTGGGAAATAGTGGATTTCAAGCCCTTTTACCTGCATGTGTCCCATTAATGGAGAGTGTTTCCTACTCCCTGATGGTTCCCTTCTCCGTTCAGCTCCCCCCGAATACTCGGCAGTCGTGTCCAGCCCGGAGGCTGAGCAGAGCCTGGCTCCGCCGTGCCGCAGCGAACTCGGTGGCATCCTGGAAGGTCCCTTCTTCGCCTACATCCAGGAGTTTCGCTTCAGACCACCTCCGCTGTATTCGGAGGTAAGGAATCCCCCTGGGCTGGGAGGGCTGCTGGAGGTGGCTGCGATGTGTCCGCCGCCGAGGTGTTTGACTCTAAACTTGGCTTTGCAGATCGATCCAAACCCCCCTTCAGACAACATCCGTCCGCGCTGCATGACCTGTTGAGAGAAGAGCATCGGATGCGGTTGACAGCGTGGAGATCCCTTGGGATGAAAGCTTGCACCCTCGCAGCACTTCGGTCTGGAAATGGGGACGCGGCGGCCGTGAGACCAGAGCTCCTGCAGCGCCGAGACCCCGGCTCCGCTCACTGCCCTCAGCTACTCTTGTCACGACTGTCCCACGGGCCGACACCAAGCGTAGCGTTGGGGACTCGTGCGTGGTAGGAGAACACGTGAGACTCTGCGGCGTGGAGCGGCTCCGTGTGCGGTTGGGCAGGACGCGGAGGGTTAACAACTGCCCCAGGATTTGGGGGTTCAGAGGGGGGATATTTGCTCTCCCCTTGCCTGCAGTGGCCGTGCTCTGGCAAGTCCTGTCGTGGAAAACAGGAGCTTGGAGGTATTTCTCAGGATTACTAGAGAATATTTTAATCGTGCTCGGGTTTGAGTCCCGTGGTGATGGAGGTGCAGCCCTTCTCCAGTAGCTCACCAGGGTTGCAGTTCCCTAAGAAAGCAACAGGCCTTTTTCTGGCCAGATGAAGCAGAGACTTCGTCCACTGCTGATAACCTTTGCCACGAGCCTGGTGATGCCTGCAGGGGGAATGGTTTGAGCGCATCTACCGAAACTGTAAAGGCTTCCATGGGCTGAGGACTTGGGGGATGAATTTTTATGATCCGTGGCAGCATTTTGGTGCCGTTTACCAAGAACAGGAAAGCTGGTTCCTGTGTGTCAGCACCAAACCCGCACCATGTGCTGATGCCTCCCCCACGATGGGGCTGAAAACCAACCCCCAAACTGGGGTACCACCACGGGGGTGTTGGAGCTGCGGCTCTGGCATCTCCCTGGTGGCCAAGGAAAAGAGAAGGAAGCTCTGAGGCTGGTGGCAGCCACAAATGCCGATGGGAGATGTGGAATTGAAATGAGTCCTTCAGGGCCAGGAGTCCTGCTCAGGACGGGTTTGATCCTGCACCCGTAGAGGGGTTGGTGGCCCTGGCGCGGTGAGGACACAGCAGCAATGTGTGCTCACCAGTATGGGAACTGGTGAGCCGGGTGTTGTAGCAAAGACCGCTTGCATGTGCATGCCGGGAGCTGACCCCGCTCGCTCTGGCATGACCTGAGCAGAGTTTGGGTGCTGAGGACCTTTGCATTCCCTCACTGGGACAATCCTGCCCGCGGGGCTGCTCGCTTCCCCGCGCGCAACCAAAGCCAAGCGTGCCTTAGCCTCCGTGCTGGGGCCGCGCTCTGCTCGCTGGGGATTGTTCAGGTGATTTTTGTATCTGTGAACACTTTTATAACGACCACTCTTGTCTGTGATTATTCTTTTTATATGACTTTTCGTTGGAGAATTTTTGTTTGAAATAAATTCTTTAAACCCAGATGTTGCCTGGATATTTTTCTGTTGCTCTCTTTCTGCTGGATCTGCTCGCCGGCTCTGCCCACGCTTCCCATTGCCCGGAGCTGCACAGCTCACGTGGCTGTCGGGATGTCGGAGCGGGAGCAGGAATGCTCCCTCCCCTCGCTTCATCGCCCTGCGGGCACCCAGCTCCATCCTGCACCCAGTCCCACTCTGCACTGGGATTAACTGGGTCGCTCGACCAGCGCTGCTCCCCAGCAGGATTGGTCCCCTGCACTCAGAGCCCCCCTGCCCAGATGTCGGGCTCGCACTGAGCGATGCTCTGCGCCGTGCCTCCGGCTCCTCCACCTCTGTGCAGGTTTGGCCCTTTTCCCGTCACCGGCTTCGCAGGGCTGCGAGCGATCCTGTTGTATTTTTCCACACTCACTTCCTATTTGTGCCCAGGCTGCCGGAGGACGGACACGCTCTCCTCCATCCCGAGAGCCCGGCAGGGACCCAGCAGCTCCCACGGGCACAGAGGAGCCGGGACCCTCCTGCGGTGGCTCGGCCATTCCCAAGGAGCGTTGGGATCAGCCCCTCACCGTGCCGGCTGGGAACGGCTACTCCTGCGTAGGAAGAGCAGAGGGGCTCCTTCACCTGCGTGGTTGAGGTTGGTTTTTAACAGCATCTCCGTGCCCCGCATCTCTGCTGAGCACAGCAAATCTTGGCTCGTGCAAAGCAGGGCTTGCGTCGGGTTTAGTAATGCCTTCCACAGACCGTGCTGTTTAAAAGATATTGCCACGGGAATGTGATTTTGTTGTTGTTGTTTGCTGAGCTGCTCAGCGCCGCAGCTGCGTCGGAGCACGTGCTCCCGCAGTGGGCCCGGCGCTCGGCCGCAGCCCAGCGAGATAACTCATCCCGGTGTTGGCCTGCGCCAGCCCGGTGCCTGTGCAACCTTTATTCAAATCTGATTTTTATTTGGCATCCCCGGCCGCACCAAGTAATCTGCCTCAGAAGAGGATTAACCGGCCTCGCAGTGAATTTGTTTGCATCCTCGTTTGGGGAGATGCGTGCCCGGATCTGCTGCTCACGGTAGCAGCGGCCGGGGCTGCGTGGCCTCGTGGCTCAGCCGTGCTGGGGCATTTTGGTGACATCAAAGGCCACAAACTGCAGCGCTGCAGCCCCCTGGATAAAGATGCCTCCGAAGGAAACCCTGTGATCAGCCCCCCGGGGGGCCGGCGTGCTGCCAATCCCCGCCATGCCGCGGCATGGCACAAGGGAGCCATTCTGTGCCGGCAAACGCTGAGCGGCAGAGATGGCCGGGGGCTGCTGGTCAGACCACGATCATCTGCCCCAGCCGCACAAGGGGATGCTTATTCCCAGGGCCAGAGGAGGAGGAGAGCCGCCGAGCACCCCGTCCATCCCGCTGCGCCTTTCTGGGAAAGCACGTCACGCCGTGACGGTGACAGCCACGGGGACAGGCCATGCCGGGCTGGGGAACCCAACGCCGGTGGGCACCGCTCCCACTCCCCACGTGGGAGGGATCTTTCCAGCAGGAATTCTTTCAGATGCCTCCAGGTTTTTCTCACCAAGCCAGACAGTAGCGCAGCAAGGGAGGGGGGGCACAGCCTGTCCAGGTCTCTTGCCAGCAAAAGGGCTGAGCTCCTGAATGCTGGAGGGGCTAAAAATACCCCGTCTGGATATTTGGAGCTGCCCCGGAGCCGGGGCGAGGCACAGACCCCCCCCAGCAGCGCTTTCACAACCGCTGGCTGTGCCACCGGTGCTCCTCCAACCTTCTGCTGTTTATCTTCCCCGGCTCCAAAGTCCTTGTTGAACAGCACCGGCTGCTCTCCTGTTCATCGGCACGGCGGGGTCTGGGGCACGCGGGGGTCCCTGGGGGTCTGCTGAGCCAGGACAGCCCTGTGCCATGGGCGGCGGCGCCGGCCGCAGCACGGAGACCCGATGCCGGGCGGGAGGCGCGTTATGCAATTACAGTGCCGGGAGTATTTATAGCGCCTGGCCCCACGTGTTGGAAAATGCTTCCCAGACCACCCGGCCAAATCTGCTGCTTGCAGGGGGCATGGAAATGCCACCCCCCTACTGCTCTGCTCCTCTCTCTTTTCCTTTTTGCCCTTCAGGCTCAAAAATGTGCGGGACCCCTCTGCCCCAGGCACTGGGTGCCGGGACCCCTCCGCTGCAGCTCACGGCCCTGCAGAGTGCTGGGACCCCCCCCTGCAGCTCACGGCCCTGCAGCCCCTCTCTGCAGGGTGTCGGGGGGCTGCTCCTTCCCCCCAGCTCTCCCCAGCCCCGGAGGATGCTCGGTCCCGGCATGGCGGCCGTGGTCTTCGCTTGAGGCTGTTGTCCTCCGGGGAAGGGTCAGTGGCAGGGGGCCAGCGCAGCCATGTCACAGGGAGGGTGACACACGAAGCTCACGGCCGTCCCGGCGCTGGCAGGGACAGAATGTGCCGGCGCCGGTGCAGCCTTGCAAGGGCCAGAGATTAGCCGCGCGGCTGCTGCTTCCCGGCCTGGGCGCCCATCCAGCTCCCAAAACAAGCGCTGCCTCCCCCCAGCCCAGCTGGGCTGAGCCCTGCGGGGCGCAGCTCGCCCCAAAACACCCGCCATGGGGGCACTGGGGGCTGGGCTGTTCGCAGGGAGGGGCGGTCGGGGATGATAAATCTGGATTTTGCCCTAATGGGGATGCCCCGCTCTGTCCCCACGCTGGGGACGGGGTCAACGAGCTGCCCAAATTCAGCATCTTTGCAGCCGGTGGGATGCTGGGCTTGCACTGCTCGCACCCCGGGGAGCAGCAAATCGGTGCTGATGGGTGCTCAGGGACCTGCTCATCCCCGGGTTACAGGACCCATGCTGTGCCAGCGGGTCCCTGAGCACCCTGGGGACACACACACGGTCCCCAGCAGCACTGGGCCTTGCTTTGGTTTTGCTCCAACCTCCAGTGCTGCAAACAGCACAGCTTGGCCCCAGCAGCATCTCCGAGGACTCTCTTTGCATGGCGTTGGCAGAGCTGTGCCGGGGCCCCGGGAAGCAGCCGTGCACCCCGGCATGCCAGGGCGGCATCGCGGCCATCCTCCGCCTGCTGACTCAGCCGCCTCTTTGCCAGAGCTGCTCCCGCCCACGAAAACCACAGGCAAAGTCCCCACATCCCTGCGCCGGGGCTTTCCCCGCCGGCTCGACAGGAATCGCAGCTTTTTCCCGGAGCAGTGGCCGAGCCGGCGCGGGCAGCAAGAGCCTCCGGGTGCAGGGGAAAACTGCAGAGAAACAAGGGCTGGTTTATGCCGAAAAACAGGGTCTGGAGCAGCCGGATGGATGTGTTGTGTGTGCCGTGTGTCCTGTGCCCTGGGAGCATCACACCAGCGCGAGCGGGCATCATGGTGCTCACCGAGACACCGCACAAACCCTGATGGCGGTGGGCGCTACCGGTGCCGGCACCGCGTTTACCGTGGGGCTGGCTGATGCCGTGGGCTGCTGGGAGCAAATCACCACCTTTATTCACTGTATCAAACCCAACCCCTTGTTTTTCTGGGGCCGACCCCCTTATTTGGGGTCCCTCGCTGTGGGGCTCTCGGCCCCTCGCACGGTCACTGCTCCCTCCCTCGGGCAATGGAAAATTTTTATGACTTTTTGACTTTTATCCAGTTGTTTGGGAGCGAGGAAGGGGCCGGGCGCCGCGCACAAACATGTCTATGTATAAACAGCGGGGACCATGGCGGGGGGGGCTGGAGCCGCCGGCGCTGGGTGCCGGCAGGGACCCACCCCACCGACCCGGGTGTCCCCTCTCCCACTGACCTGGGCTCGGCGACCCAGAGCCATCCCCCCAGGGATGCAAATATTTTGGCTTTGTTCAAAAAAACAACAACACTAAAATATCCCCCTCCCGAGTCATCCGACGGCGGCGCGTGATGTGTTGGCACACAAACAGGGCGCGTGGGGATGGTGCTGGCCTGGCCGGGGACGCGGCACGGCTCCCACGCCAGCATGCGGGGACAGGCTGGGATCTGCGGGTGACACATCCATGCCCCGTGCCAGGGACGTGGCACGATGGGACTTTGGCCCCAGCGCGGCTCCCCGCCCCGGCCATGTTTGCCGTCACTCCCGGGCACTGCTCCACAAGTCGTGCGGAAACCCCCGTCCGGCGCGGGGTGCCCGTCCCCTGCCACATCTCAGGGGACGCGGCGCGGCGGCATCCCACGCCCTGACCACCGCATCTCCCCACAGCTAAAACCTTGCTCGCGCAGGGCGTTTGGCACCAGGGAGGATGTGAGCGGCACCGCTGCCCTCACCGGTGGGCTGCTCCGGGTGCCGGTGGGGACGTGGCCATCCCCTACCGAGAGGCGAGCACCGGGGGGCCATCTCCCCCGCTGTCCCCCATCCCCTGCCACCTCGGCCCCACTCCCAGGGCAGCTCCTGCGATGGGGTGACCCTGGCAAACCCCACAACTCCAATCCCCCATCTGCTCCCCAACCTCAGAGTCTCCAGAAACAGGGCCGTGTTCCTTTTTCTCTTCCCCTTTTCCCCCCACCCCTGCAAGAAGCGGCAATTTTGAGCCAGTTTCAGAAAAAAAACCCTTGAGCCAAGCCCAGTTTGGAGGAGAGGAAAGCTCTGAGCCGGCTTGCAGGGATGCCCACACATCACCAGGAGCCTGCAATTAACCCCCCTCCCCGTTTACTGACCTTGTTAGCAAGCCTGCACCCAATTACTTTTAAATGCAAGGGTTTATGTGGAGCAGGGAGAGGGATTTTCCTGCTAAGCAGCTGTGTAAATGCCACCACATCCCGGCACAGCGATGGAGGCAGCGATAGCCCAGGGGGGGCCCAGCTGGTTGGAGGTGGCTGTGGCAGGCAGCACCGGCGGGGAGGGCGGCCACGGCTCCTCGGGGGGGGTCCCGAGCCGGTTCACTCCGCTTTCCTGGTGGTTTGGTGTGTGAAAAAATGAGGGAGAGTCAATCTGCTTGCAAAGAGCTGGTAAACACCGGGAGGGTGGATCGGGGTGGGGGGGGTGCTCTTGTCCTGCATTTGTTGCTGCAAGGCTCAGCTGGTTGCCTGCTCCAGCCCTTTCCCTGTACACATGGATGGGGGTTTGCTGCAAAAATGGGATTTTTTTGAGAAACGGGGCTCTCTGGTTCCTGCTGAGCCAGCTATCCTCAGTTCAACCCCAGCCGCCTGCTTGAGCAAAATATGTTTATGCCGCAAACCTCTGGACGGCTCCGCTGCCAGGCGGGCAGGGGAATGCGTGCGCCGATAAGGGCGCCACGTCCTTTCCTTCCAGATCACCCGATAGCCGGCGAAGCGCAGGGAGGTGGCTGCCTGGCTCCCAACACCCTTGTTTTATGATTTCTTTTATTATTACTATAAGATTTTGGTTGGGGAAAAAAAAAAATTCGATAGCTGTGGCTTTGCTGCGCCAGGCTGCTGCCAAAGCCTGGAAAGCTTCGGCCGTGCCAGAGGCTGAGCTGCCCCCGGCGCTGCCAGCCCTGAGAGCAGCCACCCGAAAACATTAAAACTGCAGAAAGAAAATATTTCCTGCCGTCACCAGGGCATTTCTCGCGTGGCAGAGGGAGAAGGTGGTTTCTAACCGCTCCTCCCGGCTCGCGTGCTGGGGCACACAGCATCCTGGTGGGATTTTGCAGTGGTCTGAGCACCAAGCACAGCCCTGCAGGGGATGGGGCAGTTCCCAGCCCCTCTTGGTGGGAGAAAAAACATTAAATATTCAATTTTGATGTTGCTTCAAGTCATTTTCCATTCTGGGGTTTGGAAATAACGCTCGCCCGGGTGAGGCTGTTGCGGCAGGCGAGCTCAGCCTGACGTGAGCAGGAAAGAGCCGGGGTGCTGGGAGGCCGCGGGCCCTGTTTGCAAAGTAAAACTGCAGTAGTTGTTGTTGTTGTGACACCCGTACGGTTGCGAAATGCCGGCGCTGAAAGACCCATGACTTTCAAAACAAGCTGAGTCCAGCTGTGGCCAGCGGCTGTCTGTCCAGCTGTGGTCATCTGTCCAGCTGCGGTCCCTGCAGCCCCTTCGCAGCTGGGATGCCCGTGCCAGCGATGCTTGGGGTGGGGTTTGGGGGGGAAGAGCCCCAAAAGCTTTTCTTAAAGAGGAAAAGCAAAAATTCCCCAGCCTCAAGGGAGATTTTTCCACCCCGGGGATCCACCGGGCATCCCGGCCACGGGGGTTTCGCAGTGCCGGGGTGAGGAATGAGCTGCCTGTCCCTGGGTGCGATGCAGCCCTTGAATTCTGCTTAAAGAATAAAAAAGTAAGCTAGGGATCGATTTGTTTGCTTAGAGATTAAGTCAAAGCAGCTCCTGAATGGTCACCTAATCCCCCGGGAGCGGGTGGCATTGTGTAGGTGGTGGCAGCGGTGGCTTTTTGCCCGGAAAATAATTCTCCTCCCTGCCACGGCTCGTGGTCAGGCTGGGCTCGAACACCACGGCTCCTCTCTGGGCTGGGGCTCGGGGAGGGAGAAAGGGTGTTGGGTGCGGGGAAGGGGCTGCAAGAGGGATGGACGGACGAGGGAAGGGGCTGCGAGAAGGACGGACGAGGGAAGGGGGCTGCGAGAAGGACGGACGAGGGAAGGGGGCTGCGAGAAGGACGGACGAGGGAAGGGGCTGCGAGAAGGACGGACGAGGGAAGGGGCTGCGAGAAGGACGGACGAGGGAAGGGGGCTGCGAGAAGGACGGACGAGGGAGGGGGCTGCGAGAAGGACGGACGAGGGAAGGGGGCTGTGAGAAGGACGGACGAGGGAAGGGGCTGCGAGAAGGACGGATGAAGGAAGGGGTTGCAGGGTTGCAACCTTCTCCGCTGCTTGTGCTAAAACCAGGCTGTTGCTCTGCGGGGCTGTGTTTCCCTGAGGCTGGGAAACAGGTTAAACTCCTCACTCTGGGAGGAAAATCCCAGCCCAGACCCGCAGGGATGGACCTCGCCTTCCCCGGGGGCTCCGACCCCCCCAGGAGCTGATGGTTATGGGGCCGTAGCAAACCCCTCTGCCTGCTTTATGGTTTCCTCTGGTGCCGGCCTGAGCTTGCAGCCTCCAAAATCAGGGAGCCCAAAGCAAATCCCCAGGCTCCGAGCATCTTCCCGCGGCTCCAGCTGGCTGCACCGCGCGCTTTATCGGGATGCAGCGCTGAATTTTCTGCTTAGCAAGAGCAAGCGGAGGCGGCACGGGGTAAATCCACCCGTGCGTGTCCCCGGTGCCGTTTGCTTTTGGGGACACAGTGCCAGGACCCTGCGGAATAGGGAGGGAACAGGCGGAGGTTTTCCCCTTTAGGGCAGGGATGCTCAGCGCTCGCCTTGGCCAACGGCACCTTCACCCACGGCATTTGGGCAGCGGTGGCACCGGCGGGTGTAAACAGCCGTACAGAAATAGTCAGCGTATCAGGCAATATAAAAAGGCATTGCAGGACATAATCAGATGTTCCTCCTCTAAAAATAAAAGGCAGCAGGTCTTAAATTAGCTGCTCGTAAAGGTGTCGGGGTACATGTGTACGGATGGCCGGGGCTGCTCCGCTCTGCTCGCCTGGGAAGACGCCAAAGCCGGGGGGACCCCATGGCTCGAGGTGCCTTTGGGATCGACGCTGGTCCAGCCGCGCTCCCGCCGTCACCCGCGCTGGGCTGAGCTTTATTTTCCCCATCGCGGTGGCTTTGTGCTGCTTACCCCGGAGCTGTGCTAGAAAGAGTTCCCGGTTCGGTGTAATGAGTTGCCCGTTCTCAGGCTGCGGGTGGCAGCGGCTCTCACCGGGCGTAACCGATGCCCTGCGGCACGTCTGGGTCCTGCACAGGGTCGGATCCAGACGAGGAGCGGGGAAGGTCACCTCCTGGCTGCGAAGGCTGGCCCGGCGGCTGTCCTCGGGTCCCTGGGCTGAGAGCAGCTCCCGCAGACTCATTTGGAAAACAGTCCTGTGAAATTTAAACTAATTAGAAAGTCCTTAGCTGCTCGCTCGCACTAATTGGCAAGGCTGGCTTAATTAGTTTTCCCCGGCACGTTGCCTGCGGGCTGTGTGGCACCGTGTTCCCAGCAGAGCACCGACCAACTCAGGACACGTGTGGTAAAGGATGCGTGGGGCTGTCGGTGGGGACGGGGCTGTCCCCAAAGGCATCGGGGGGGGACGTGAGTGGCACCGTGGGTGGGATGAATCCCTGGAGGGTGACCCCACGGGGGCGATGGGGGGGGTCTCCTGTGTCCCCCCCCCTCTCCCCAGGGTGTTTTTAATGCAGCAATCGGGACTGGATGTCCTGGCATGAACCTGTTCCACGAACAGAAATGATTAACCGGTGGCGGCGCTGGCCCCGAGCCGGGCCATGTGTTTACCGCCGCCGCCCAACCATGCCGAGCCGTGACCCTGGTGCTGCTTCCTTCACCACTCCAGCCCCAAAAACAGACTGTAAACAGGGGCCGGGGCTGAAACCCGAGTGCGCGCTCGCGCTGGGCTGGTAACTGAATACTTCCTCCGCACGTGGCTGGCCTGGTGCGCTCCGATGGCGAGCCCTGCGTCGCCCAAATCCCAATAAAATCCCTAAATCTGATCTCTCCAGCTGGGTTTCTGGGGCTGGGAGGATGCCGGATCCCCAGCCTCCAGCCGATCCCCAGGGATCTGGGGTGCTGGAGAGCAAGGATGGAGGCTGCTGGCGACGCAGGGGCCCGTGGGCTGATGCGTGGCGGTGTGGTGGGGAGGGAAAGATGGATTTGCTCTGCTGGGAGGTGGAGAAGCACCCTGGGGACGCGGGGCTGGTGCCACCTCGTGGCTCTGCCGGCAGCTGAGACGCCCTGGACGTGCGGTGCCGAACACCCGTGGGCACGGCGGTGGTGGGCACGGTGGTGGAGGGTCCTGCATGCACACAGCCGGCCGGGACCCTGCGCCACGGGAATGACGCCGTCGCAGCCGTCCCCATCCTCGGAGAGCTGGGAAGAGCCGTAAATCCCAACCCACCCACAGCTGACAGAGGTCGCGCAGGGGAACGTGCCGAAACGCAGCCATGTGCCGCGCTGGCCATGCTCCCTGGCGTGTTATCTCCAGTCAGCATCAGCGCGGTTTCCGCCCACGCGTGCTGGTCCTGCGAGTGTAATTTTAGTGAAATCCCTTGCAAAACACGACCGGGGCTAAAAGCAACAGCAAGGAGGCTGAGCCGTACACCGGCGGCTGCGGCAGAGGCACCGTGGCTCTGCCGGCGCTGCCTTTCCCCGGACTTCCCCGTGCTACTAACCCCGTTTTTTTTTTTTTTTCCTTTTTATTTTTTGCACTCTCAGCAAGTAAACGCTGACGCCTCCGGCTCCTGCGTGCAGGGCAGACAAAACCACAAACCGCTCTTCATCTTCAGCAGCATCTCCAGTTCTGCCCCAGATAAGGCCCGAGGCAGCGGCACAGCCCCGCGCGGGGGTGCTGGGGGGGCCCTGCCTGCCCCAGGTCACCCCCAGTCCCGGCCCTGCTGCCTGGCTGCATCCTCCGCAGCGCCGTCGATTGCCCTCGACTCCAAATCCACGCTGTACTCTGCACAGTCAGGCAAGGAAAGCCATCTCAGCTCTGCTGCTTTGTGCATTTATTTTAATTTTTTTTAATTTTTGCATTTATTTTTAAATTTTTGCATGTTTTTAATTTTTGGAAGTAGCCAGTGTTTGGTGCTGGGGCTGTTTGTGCCCCTATCCCGCGGGGGCCAGGGCAACACTGGCCCTGGCTGCGGCAGGAGGCAGCCGGCCGGGATGAAGCTCTGCCTCTCCTCCTGATCCGGCCAAGGAAACCCCCTCGGCCCCGGCCGGACTCCACCACCGCCTTCCCTCAGTATTTATCACCAACGAAAGGTTGAGGCTGGGAAGTGCATGGCCAGATCCTGGCCCCACGCATCGCTGCATCTGGAGGCATCGCCTTCCACGGCCTGGAAACCAGAAAACTCCCTGAAAGTGCTGGTGCAACCACGAGCCCACGGGGTGGGCGCTCAGCACCCCGTGGGACCCTGCCTCGTCCCCCTCCGGCCGTTCATCCCCGCTGCCCCAGCCTGGTGCTGGCTACAGCACCAACTTCTCCGGCGATGGGTCCCATCCTTCCTCGTCCCTGATGATGACGGGTTTGTCGGAGATGAGCAGGGCAATGGGGACCAGCAACTGGTGCAGCCCCTGCCTTCCCTCCTCCTCCTCCTCCTTCTCCTCCTCCTCCTCGCCAGCCAGGAGGCCAGAGCATCCAGTGCTGCCAGGCGGTGGAAATCCAGCCAGGCTCAGCAACTCCTGCCTCCGGTAGGCGAATGGCAGCTCCTTCTCGCGCGGGCACACCACCACCGGTTCTTCAGCCGTGGGGCTGGGCTGCAGCGTGCCAGGCTGTGTGCCGGCGTCCGTCATCTCCTTGCCGGGATTCAGCTCCGTTAGCAGCAGCTCAGCCGGGCTGAAACTCTCCGAGGGCTCCACGAAGCCTGGCCGGGGCTGGCCCTAAGGGTTGGATGTGTTTGGGATGGGAACGTCCTGTGCCAGGGCCGTGCACAGGCGCCTGCTGGGGTGCAGGATCCAGCCCCTCCTGCACCTCGCATCTCACCTGGCTCATTTCAGCGGCGGTGAACTGGATGGCTTTGCTGCCCACAGGCTTGGGCAGGGGTGGGAAGAGGAGGCGGCGAGCCCTGGGGAGGGGGTGGTTGGTGAGGGGGTGGGTAACAGGGGAGGGAGGGGTGCTCAGAGCACGGTGGGGGCGAGGGTGCTGCCATCACCTCTTTTTGCTCAGCTGGTAGATGGCAGCCACGGCAGGGAGACTGAGCGAGATGCCCAGGTACTTCAGGTTGGATTTCCACATTGCTCCCTGGGGACCTGGGGACGGGCGCAGCGGGATGGTGGCATTTCTGTCCCCAGCACCCCGCATGGGACACAGGAGCCGTTTCAGGGCAAGGGCGAGCACCCCATGGAGAGCACCCCATGGGGACCAGTGAGGGGACGGGGTCTCCAGCCATTACCCAGTGCCTTGGTCTGGAAGTGCCACCAAGCGTTGCACGTCCCCCTGCTCTCCGCTGTCACCTCCCAAACGCCTACCCTGTAGGCTGTGCCGGGCCGTAGGTTTTGGAGGGTGTAGTGTGACGCTGTGGCGTCCGCTTCGCCATCTGGGCAAACGATAACGAACAGGCAGTAGTCTGGCAGCTGCCTGCAGATTGCAGGCAGCGCCATCATCCTGCCCCACGGGGATGGGGGGTCCCACTCACAGGTCACGTTGTCCCCCTCGGCCGCATGGCAGATGAGGTACTTGGCCAGTGCCCCGGGACAGGCGGCACGGGGGGACGGGCTCCACCAGAGGACGACGGCGGTGGCATCCCCGGCGCTGGCGTTGATGTGGATGGGCACGGCCAGCGAGGCTGCACATGGTGGTGGTGGGGTGCAAAAAAAAATGGGGGAGCGTTTCGGGACCCCCCCTTTTTGCAGTTAAACCGGGCGCGGATGCTCGGTGTTTCCATACATACCATTGCCAGTGTAGTGGTGCTGCAGGGCGAAGGTGGACCAGCCCCGTGCCGGGCCCCAGCCGTGCACGGCGAGGCGGTAACACGCCGGTGCTTCCACTGCTCCTGGAGCGGGAACCAGGGATGCTGGTTAAACCCCTGCCAGAATCCGGCCCCAGGCAGGGGGGACGGGCGGGGGGCTCGGGGCGCTCCCTTGCCTCTCTCCACATGGCTGCTCTTGGCAGGGAAATCCCGTCGGATGCAAAGGCCCTGTTTCGGGGCTGCTGGCAGCGGCTGCTGCTGCTCGAAGCAGTAGACTAAGCCAGGGCTCGGTGCTTCCCACCGCGCCGACATGGTGCCACCAGCCACGCTGACGTCCTTGAAGCCGAGATCTGGGATGAAACAGGGGGTGCAAGGGATGGCTGGGAAAATAACTCCCTCGCGGCTGCCGGGGAGCTCGGTCCTTCCGCGGGGCAGGTACCTGCACGCTGCTCTGCTGGCACACGGAGCTGCTGTGCCGGCCCCGTCCCGGCAGCGTTGGCCGCTGTCAGCAGGATTTCGTACTCGGCCCCGGAGAGCGTGAGGTTGTGTGCCGTCACCTCCCTCCCCAGCACCACGGCGTCCTCCTCGGCCGGCTCAGCGCAGCGGCACGCCGGCATGCGGGCGCGCAGCGTGTAGGTGACGTCCCCCTGCTCCTCGGGGGCTCGCTGGGGGAGGGAGAGGCAGTGGCTCGGAGGATGAAATGGCAGGGGGACACCCAGGAGGGTCCCTGGGGGATGCTGCCGTACCTGCCAGCCCAGCCTCAGCACCCGCTGCCCGTCTCTCCCCAGTTTTCCCAGGTGGTAGCTCAATGCCGGGCTCGCCAGAATTTCTGCAAGAGGAATGAGCCCGGCTGGGCTATCGGCATTTTCGGGAGCCGTTGGGATCCCACCCGCTTCCTCCCTTCTTCCTCACCCTCGGGAACGAAGATGGAGCTGCTCCAGTCACTCCAGTAGCTGCTCCAGTGGGGGGGCTTGTGCCGGAGCTGGACCTTGAAGGCGCCGTTCCCCCCCCAGGGCGCAGGTCACTAGAGAGGGGTGGCAGGGTCAGGCGGGGGGTGACCCCCCCCTTTTCCCCAGTTTTTGGCCATCACGGGGTGCTGGGGGGCCAGGGGGGAGCACGGGGCAGAGTCCCCCCTTCAGGACCTGGGAGCACCCCCAGGGGATGCTCGTCCCCCACATCCCTGCAGGCTAAACCAACCTGAGTCATCCTCGTCCGTCACCACTGTCTCGCACATCACCTGCGGAGAGAACCAGAGACGGAGGCACCGGCCCAGTAAAACCAGTATGTTACTGGGACATGAAAGCAGATGCTGCCCTGTGTCCCCTGAACATCCCAGGGGCTGGGAGAGCCAAACGGGGTGCAGGGGACATGGTGGCCAGGAGGGTCCCCTTGGCCGGGGTACCACGGCTTTGGCCCCAGGACCCTCCTGGCAGCAGTCAGAGGGGTGGGGGGTCCCTGGCTGTGGGGGTTTCACTGGGGACGAGCGGCTGGATTTCATCCGTCATCGTCGTTAGTCTAATCTGGGGTTTTGCCTGTGTAATCCCCGCGAATCGCAGCCTGATCCTTTTACGGGTGGCAGCGGGATCCCGTGGCCGGGAGGATGGAGCAGAGACGATAACACCATGAAACAGATGGGACATGGATGCTTTTAGGGGGGGACGGTGGCGTCACTGAGCCCCCGCGCTCCCCAGGCTGCCTGGGCTGCCACGACGCTACCGACCATCCCGTCGGTCACCACCGGCTCCGGCAAATGGCGTTCTTACCTGTGTCCAGCTGCGGTCGCCCATCCTCTGGAAGCGAGCCTCCCACTGTGGCGGCCGGCCCCCACGGTGGCACAGTGGCCACGGCACCCGCAGCCACAGCCGGCCACCGGTCTTGGTGAAGGGCATCTCAGCGGAGGGTGGATCTGGCTTGACTGAAAAGACGAGGTGGTCTCGTGGTTATCGGCACCAGTGCTGGCGCCCAGCCCAGCCCCGTGGGTGCTTACCGGCCTCGTCAAGGTACAGCGTGAGGTTGGGGGTCCTGTGGACATGGTCCCCCCAACGCGCCTCCACCCAGGCCGTGGCATTGGTGAGGACGTAAACGTGGTGATGCTTCAGGGTGTACGTCGTCCTCGCGCCCGCCTTGAACCGCTGGCACAGCCTGGGCATCGTGTAGCTGCGGGGGGAGCGGGAGCAAGGTTGGATCTGGATGGGGCAGCGCTCGCCCTCCGGGTGGGCTTGGGATGCGGAGGGCACACGTCCCCATGTGTCCCAGTCAGGACACATCCCACGGGCTCCCCAGGACGCGGTGCCCGACTCACCAGAGCGTCAGGACGTAGGAGGTGTTGCCGGCGGGGCCGTGGGGCGGCCAGGAGCAGAGGAACCAGCGGGAGCTGCATTGCTTCCAGCAGGAAAAGCCGGGGGGCTGCAGCCGTGCCTGTGGGAGAGGGCAGTGGCTGGGGGCTCCTGCACCCCAAACCCCGGCAGGCTGGGCAAGGCCAGGATGGAGCAGCGCTGTAGCTGTTGCCCGATCACCGTGTTGCTCGCCCGGGGGATCGGAGCAGCCATGCTGGTGACTCTCACCCAAAAAACACCATTTCCCCCCTCCCCGGGGATGCGGTGCTGGCCGGTGCCGCTCGCCCCGACTCCTGCCCGCCACTGGTGGGGATTCACCCGGCTTTACTCTGCCCTTGTGGTTTTGGGTGAGCGTCTCCATCGCAGCGACAGCTCCCCGAGCCTTATCGCCCCCAAATCATTCATTGAAAGTTTTCTGAAGTTATCTCTCATCTCCCGGCGCCGCAGGAGCACTTACCGCCCCGCGCCAGTGCCGCCAGCGCCGCCAGCAGCCACCCCAGCATCAGCCACCCAGGGTGTCCCACGCCGGATCCGGGGCTCCGCTGCCCTTCCTGGCTGCCCCGTCCCCCAGCGCCCGGTGGGTGTCCCCCCCCCCAGCTCGGCGGCAGCCCCGGCGCTCGGCGCAGCTCCCCACGCCTGGTGTTTCCTCTTCTGCTAAAAGCTTGCCGAAGGGCGGCCGTTCCCAGGCAGGGCAGAGCGCAAGGCGTTATTGCATGCCTCACTTTTACCAAAAGCAAAAGAGAAAGCAACCAAAATATCCCCCTTTTCTGCCTGCACGCCTGCCGGGACTCGGCCAAACCCTACCCGGGTTGTGCCGCGTGCCCCTGCCGCGCCGCATGCCCCGTCCTGGCAAGAAGTGCAAGGTAAGCAAAAGAGATGTCTTGGGGTTTTTGGGGTTTTTGCCTTTTTTTTTTTTGCGAACTTCACAGCGTGTTTTTGATCCCCTGCCCGTAACCCAGCGAATCTCGAGCGGCTGCTCTAAGGCTGGGGGTTGTTCGGGTTTTCGGCAGCGTGTGTGTGCGCACATGGCTCTCGCCGAAACCAGGCTCCTGTGTCCATCCCCAGCACGACTTGTCCCCTGTGGCCGCGAACAAAGGCCCAGTGAGGCAGGGGAGCGCGGTGTCACTGGGACGCCGGCAGCCGCGTGATGGGGCGGGTGACCCCGGGATGGCGGAGCCGGGTGGCACCGAGGGCCGCGCACAGAGTCCCCTTGTTCCCGCAGAAAGCGTCCCCTTGTGCGGCTTTTGCTCGGGGCGAGAGGGCGGCGGTGGTGGGAAAGTCCCCGCGCCGGGATGGCGCTGCCGGGACCCCTCTGTCCCGCTGCCACGGGCATGGCCGGGGTGGGGGCACAGAGGGTCCCCTGGCACCTTCCGCCTCGCTGTGTGCCCCCTCCTGCCCTCCCAGCTGGGGTACACACCATGCTGGGCCATGCCGTGCCAAACTGAGCCATGCCGGGTTTTGGCATGCCACAACATACAGCAGGACCGTGCTGTACCTGGCCGGGCTGTGCCATGCCACGCTAAACCGGGCCAGGCCATGCTGTACCGTGCCACACCAGGCTGTGCCATGCTGGACCGTGCCATGCCAGACTGGGCTGTGCCATGCCATGCTGGACTGTACCGGGAAGTGCTGGGCTGTGCCAGGCCATATGGACTGTGCTGTGCCGTGCCAGCCGCGGGACAGACCTGGGCTGGCCCACACCAAGCCACGGGGGCTGTTCCCACCCTGTGCCCTGCTGTGCCAGCCCCAGGCCATGCCGTGCTGGGCTGTACCGAGCCAGGCAGGCTGTGCCATGCTGTGCCGTGCTGTGCCGTACCAGTCCTGGGCCATCCTGTGTTGTGCCCTGCTGTGCCAGCCCCAGGCCATGCCGTGCTGGGCTGTACCGAGCCAGGCAGGCTGTGCCGTGCTGTGCCGTGCCAGTCCTGGGCCATCCTGTGTTGTGCCCTGCTGTGCCAGCCCCAGGCCATGCCGTGCTGGGCTGTACCGAGCCAGGCAGGCTGTGCCATGCTGTGCCGTGCTGTGCTGTGCCAGTCCTGGGCCATCCTGTGTTGTGCCATGCTATGCCATGCTGTTCCAGCCCTGTGCCATGCTGTGCTGTGCCAGCCCTGTGCTGTCCTGTGCTGTGCCATGCCGTGTTGTGCTGTGCCGTGCTGTGCCATACTGGGCCGTACTGAGCCAGGCAGACTGTGCCAGCCCCTGCCATGCTGGGCTGTACTGAGCTAAGCAGACTGTGCCAGCCCCCTGCTGTGCCAGCCCTGTGCTGTGCCATGCCATGCCACGCCAGACCTTGCCATGCTGGGCTGTACTGAGCCAAGCAGACTGTGCCAGCCCCGTGCTGTGCCATGCTGTGCCAGCCCCATGTCGTGCCGTGCTAGCCCTGTGCCATGCCGTGCCAGCTCTTTGCTGTGCCATGCCGTGGTATGCCTGCTCTGTGCCATGCCGTGCCAGACCATGCCACTCTGGGCTGTGCTGAGCCAAGCAGGCTGTGCCAGCCCCAGACTGTGCTGTGCCGTGCTGTGCCATGCCATACTGTGCCGTGCCATGCCGTGCCATGCCATGCTATGCCATGCTACGCCATGCCATGCTATGCTGTGCTGTGCCATGCCATGCTACACCGTGCCATGCCGTGACGTGCTGTGCCATACTGTGCTGTGCCATACTGTGCTGTGCCATGCCATGCTGTGCTATGCCGTGCCATACTGTGCTGAGCCAGCCCTGTGCCGTGCCGTGCCGTGCCATGCTATGCTGTGCCATGCTGTGCCGTGCCATGCCGTGCCATGCCGTGCCATGCTATGCCATGCCATGCTGTGCCGAGCCATGCCGTGCCGAGCCGTGCCATGCTGTGCCGAGCCGTGCCGTGCCATGCTATGCCGAGCCATGCCATGCCGTGCCATGCTGTGCTGAGCCGTGCCGAGCCATGCCGTGCCATGCCATGCCATGCCGTGCCATGCCATGCCGTGCCGTGCCGTGCCGTGCCGAGCCATGCCGTGCCGAGCCATGCCATGCCAAGCCGTGCCGAGCCGTGCCATGCCGTGCCATGCTGTGCCATGCTGAGCCATGCCGTGCCGAGCCGTGCCATGACGTGCCATGCCGTGCCATGCAGTGCCGAGCCGTGCCATGCCATGCCATACCATGCTATGCCATGCCATGCTATGCCGTGCCATGCCATGCCGTGCCATGCTATGCCATGCCGTGCCGTGCCGTGCCATGCCGTGCCGTGCCGAGCCGAGCCGTGCCATGCTATGCCGTGCCATGCCATGCCATGCCGTGCCGAGCCATGCCATGCCGTGCCATGCCATGCCGTGCCATGCTATGCCATGCCGAGCCATGCCGTGCCGAGCCATGCCATGCCAAGCCGTGCCGAGCCGTGCCATGCCATGCCATGCTGTGCCATGCTGAGCCATGCCGTGCCGAGCCGTGCCATGCCATGCCATGCCATACCATGCTATGCCATGCCATGCTATGCCGTGCCGTGCCATGCCATGCCATGCTATGCCATGCCGTGCCGTGCCGAGCCGTGCCATGCTATGCCGTGCCGTGCTATGCCGTGCCATGCCGTGCTGTGCCATGCCGTGCCATGCCATGCCATGCCATGCTATGCCGTGCCGTGCCGTGCCAGCCGCGCCAGCCGCGGGCTCGGTGCTGATGCGCGTCCGGTGACGCGGCGGGGCCGCTGGGCGGCGCCCCGGGCGCAGCGGGCGGCAGCGGGCGGCGGCGTCGGGCGGAGCGGGCGCGGCGGGAGGCGGCGGCGGGCGCGGCGGGATGGACGAGCCCAGCATCCTGCGGCGCCGGGGCCTCCAGGTGAGCTCCGGGGAGCGGGAGCGGGGCAGCGGGGCAGCGGCGGCCGGAGGGAGCGGGGGGGAGCCCGGCCCCGGTGAGCCTGGGGTGAGGCGGGGGCTCTGGGTGCGGGTCTGCACGGGGGGGGTGCTGCGGGGTGGGGGGGCGTGGGGTGGGTGCTCAGGGTGAGGGATGGGTGCTCGGAGCGGGGGCGTGCAAGGGGTGAGTGCTCAGGGTGAGGGCTGGGTGTTTTGGGTGCGAGAGGGGTGCTGTGTGTGCAAGAAGTGGGTGCTGCAAGTGAGAGGTGGGTGCTCTGGGTGTTCGCGTGTGCAAGAAGTGTGTGCTGCGTGTAGGAGTTGGGTGCTGTGGGTGGGTGTGTGCAAGAGGTGGGCGTTTTGGGTGAGAGGTGGGCGTTTTGGGTGTGAGGTGGGCGTTTTGGGTGCATGTGAGAGGGGTGCTGTGTGTGCAAGAGGTGGGTGCTGCGCGTAGGAGTTGGGTGCTGTGGGTGGGTGTGTGCAAGTGGTGGGCGTTTTGGGTGCATGTGAGATGGGTGCTGTGTATGCAAGAGGTGGGTGCTGCAGTGAGAGGTGGGTGCTCTGGGTGTGTGCATGTGTAAAAAGTGGGTGCTGTGTGTAGGAGTTGGGTGCTCTGGGTGGGTGCGTGCAAGAGGTGGGTGCTGCGGTGAGAGGTGGGCGCTCTGTGTGTGCGTGCAAGAAGTGGGTGCTGTGAGAGGGTGCTCTGGGTGCGTGTGTGTGAGAGGTGGGTGCTGCGTGGTAGAGGTGGGGGCTGCGCGTGAGCAGCGTGTGATGGGTGGGACAGGAGCGGGGCACCCAGCGCCGGGAACGGGGCAGGGGACAAGCCCCAGCCATGCCATGGGGTGCTGGGGGGGGCACCCGCCTGTGCCGGGGCTGGGGTCTCCCATGGCAGCGCCATGGTCCCTCCAGCCCAGCGCACGATGCCGGTCTGTGCCAAACTGCTGTGCCAGCGCCCATTTGCCCCTCTGAGCAGCCACCCCCTCCGTCACCCTGTGTTCCTGCTCCCCGCGGGCCGAGGGCACCCATCCTCCCTGTCCATCCCGCACCCGCTCCCCGCAGGGACCCTGGCACCCGCTGCCATGCTTGGAGAGGTGACAGCCCCTCAGAGCTGAGCGCTGAGCCCGATTTTCCGGGTGACCTCACGCCTCCCTCCCCATCTGCAGTAACCGGGGGGGCCTGGCCCGAGCTGTCTGGGCGGTTGGAGCATGGCACGGCGCTGCCTTCATCCGAGCTGGCAGCTCCGCGGGGCGGCTGCGCTCCGCCGCACGCTCAGCCCGGGAAAGAGCCCTGCGCCGGAGCTGCGTCCCCGCTGCCACGGCCGGTTGGAGCCGCGGCCGTGGGGTTGGGGGTTCTTGGCCGTGGGTGTCGCTCCCAGCGGGCCCTGGGGCCAGCAGCCCCACGGGGCCGTGGCTGCGTGCCCACGTCCCTGCGGCAGGAGGGGTGGGACGGGGCTCCCACCAGGGAGCTAATCCCAAAGCGCTGAGCAGCGATGCCGTCCCTGATGCCATCCCCGATGCCATCCCCGCAGGGATCGGCTGATGGTTAATCCTGGCTCCCAGCAGGACCTGCTGATGGGAGACGCGTCGTGCTGGATGGGTGCATCAGGCACCCTGAGGGTGCTGGCCCTGTGGCGCTGCCCCACGCGGGTCCCCAGGGCCCTCGGGGGATGCTCTGCCTGTCCCCGGGGATGCAGCGTGGCCAGAGAGCCCCGACAGCGATGGGTGTTGGGTGCCACAGGACTACTCCGTGCCCTTGCACCCACAGATGGGTGGGGAGGCTGTGCCGTGGGGTGCGGGTGAGCGTGGGGGACAGGGGTGTCTGTCCTCTGTCCCACTGTCCCATCTGCACATGGCTGAGCAAGTAAAACCCTCGGTGTGACACTTCACCGCCTCTTCCTCGCTTGGGGGCCAGTGGCCGGCAGCACGGCCCTGGGTGTGGGTGGGGATGCGGGCTGGGCGACGGCAGGGCTGGGTGAGGGTGCTGGGGGGCTCCTGCTCCACGCAGGGACCCTGCACCCCCTTCCCCAGCCCAGGCCTGGGGTCACCCAGTGATGCTGGGTGCACTGGGACACCCACACCCACCCCGGGCACCCGCCCCCTGCACCCACACCCGCCCCCAGCACCCACGCCATCCCGGGGCAGACGCGCACCCGTGGGCCCTGGGGCTGCCAAGTCCCTGTGCGCCCAGGCATGATGTCACCCGTTGCCATGACGATGCTGCTGCATCACTGCGTTGCAGCGCGCCCCAATCCAGGGATTTCCGCAGGGGCTGCACGGCGTGGGCAGCAGGATGGGGTGTCGGCACCCCGGGGGGTTGTAGGGTGCATGGGTGCTGCTGCGTGCCCCCACATGGGTGGCAGCACCCCCTGCTCACGGGGAGCTCCCTGCCCACGTAGGGAACGTTTCTAAGCCACTTAGGGGTACGGGGCTGGCGGGCACCGGCGGTGGGCACAGGATCAGGGCGGTGACGGGGCATTAGCCAGCACGTGCGCCCACCATGTGTGCCAGCATCCCGTGGCGTGCCAGGGCACGCACCGGCCCGTTCACACCGTGCCCCTCGCAGCGTGCCCGTGGGATCCGTGCCACTCTCTGTGGCGTGCCCGGTGGCACACGCGTGGGCGCTGGGGCTGTGCCGGAGCCGGCCGGTGCCCGCCGCACCGGGAGGATGGCGTGGGCCAGGGTTCCTGCCCGCACAGCTGCCCTTTGCCCTGTTGCACCGCCTGCGAGCAAACAGCTCTCGCAAGAAATAGTCCCAGCGGCTGGAAAAATAAACAGCGTGGGGGCTGCTGGCTGCTCCCCGCACCCGGGGCTGGGGGGACGGGGTGGGGGACAGGGCACAGCCACCGCCCCGCGGCCACGCTCCAGCCAGGCGGCTGGGTGCTGCTCCCGCTCCGCCACCCTTGCACCCTCGCTCCCGGGCCTGGCCACGGGGCCGCCAGCCCTGGGGACCTTGGAAAGAGATGTCCCCTTGTGCTGACCCCGGGCGGGCAATTTGTCACCCTCACCTGACACGGCAAAGCCACAGCACCCTGGGCACGGTGAGCGGGGACCAGTCCTGCGACGACAGCCTGGCGGCAGGGGCCGGCTGCAGGCAGTGGGGATGCTGCCGGCCGCATGGCCGCGGGCGGTGGGAGGTGGGGGTCCCACGCGTGGGCACCCCCCGACGCCTGGGGCCACGCTCTGACCCTGCTTCTCCCTTTTCTCATTGCAGAAGGAGCTGAGCCTGCCGCGCCGAGGAAGAGCGTAAGTCCCCGAGCTGGGCCACCTGGGGCGCGGGACGGGGTGGCACCGGGAGGGACGCGCCTGGGGACGCGGCACTGGCACCGCGGCGGCAGCGGGGACGGGCGGCGGATGGCACCGGGGCTTGTTGTGCCCAAACCTGGGGTGGCATCGCCGTGTTCTCCGATGCTGGAGGGACCCGATGTGCGTGTGCTGGGGTGTGCTGGGCTGTGCTGGGGTGCGCTGGGGTGTACTGGGAGGTACTGGGGTGTGCTGTGCTCTGCTGCGGTGTATTAGGGTGCATTGGAGCATTCTGGGGTGTTCTAAGTGGTATTGGGGTGTACTGGGATGTACTGGGAGGTACTGGGGTGTACTGGGGTGTGCTGTGCTCTGCTGCAGGTGTATTAGGGTGCATTGGAGCATTCTGGGGAGTTCTAGGCGGTATTGGGGTGTACTGGGAGGTACTGGGGTGTACTGTGCTCTGCTGCAGGTGTATTAAGGTGCATTGGAGTGTTCTGGGGTGTTCTAAATGGTATTGGGGTGTACTGGGATGTACTGGGATGTACTGGGGTGTGCTGTGCTCGGCTGCAGGTGTATTAGGGTGCATTGGCGTGTTCTGGGGAGTTCTAAGTGGTATTGGGGTGTACTGGGATGTACTGGGATGTACTGGGGTGTGGTAGGAGGCTATTGCGAAGCCGGGCTGGGGTTGTGCGTTGGGGTGCGTGGCAGTGTACTGTTCCGGGGTGGTTTTGGGTGTTGCGGAGGTGATGCAGGGGGGGTCTCAGTGCCGGGGGCGGCCGTGCCGAGCCGGGCGGGGCTGGGCGCGGCCGAGTCGAGCCGGGCCGTGCCGAGCCGTGCCGAGCTGAGCCGTGCCGAGCCGTGCCGAGCCGAGCCGTGCTGTGCCGAGCCGTGCCGTGCTGAGCCGTGCCGTGCCGAGCCGAGCCGTGCCGTGCTGAGCCGTGCCGAGCCGTGCCGTGCCGTGCCGTGCCGTGCCGAGCCGTGCCGTGCCGAGCCGAGCCGAGCCGTGCCGAGCCGAGCCGAACCCAACCGCGCCGAACCGAGCCCTGCCGAGCCGAGCCTTGCCGAGCCTTGCCGAGCCGTACTGAGCCTTGCCGAGCCGAGCCATGCCGAAGGAGCTGTGCCGAGCCGAGCCTTGCCGGGCCGAATCGAGCCTTGCCTTGCCGAACCAAGCCGTGCCGAGGGAGCCTTACCGAGCCGTGCCAAGCCAAGCCGTGCCTTGCCGACCCGAACCGAGCCTTGCCGTGCCGACCCAAACCGAGCCGTGCCGAGGGAGCCTTACTGAGCCGTGCCGAGCCGAGCCGTGCCTTGCCGAGCCGAATCGAGCCTTGCCGAGCCGTGCCAAGCCTTGCCGAGCCGAATCGAGCCTTGCCGTGCCGAACCGAGCCTTGCCGAGCCGAGCCGTGCCTTGCCGACCCGAACCGAGCCTTGCCGTGCCGACCCGAACCGAGCCTTGCCGTGCCGAGCCGTGCCGAGCCTTGCCGAGCCGTGCCGAACCGAGCCGTGCCTAGGGAGCCGTGCCGCAGGGGCGGGCCCGGGCCCGGCGGGCCGAGCAGGGAGCCCCGGCGAGGCCGCCGGTGCCGCCCGCCCGCGGGAGCCGCCCAGCGCGGGGGCAGCCGGTGCGGCGGCGGCGCGGGGAGCGGGGCGGGGAGCGGGGAGGTGGCGGCGGCGGCATGAAGTCGCGGCGGGACAGGCTGAAGATCCCCTCGCTGACCTTGGAGTGAGTCGGGGCCGGGGCGGGGCGCGCCGGTACCGGTACCGGCCCCGGGGGCGAGCGGCGGCGCCCCGGGGCATCCCCGTCCCGGAGCATCCCCCTTCCCGGAGCATCCCTATCCCGGAGCATCCCTATCCCCGAGCATCCCTATCCCGCTGCACCCCCATCCCGCTGCATCCCCATCCCGCTCCATCTCTATCCCGCTGCATTCCCACCCCCCGGGCCGCAGGTCCCAGCCCTTCCTCCCTCATCCACAGCCCCGGACCCCCCCGGTGACCCCTCCCGGCAGCACCGGACCCCTCGGTGTCTCCCACCCCCCCAGCCATAGACCCCTCAGTGTCCCTGCTGTCCCCTGCGCTCCCCCTCCAGCTCTGCCCCTCTCCCTGCCCTGCCTCCCCCCCAGCCCTGCTCTCCTTGTCCCCCCTCCAGCCCTTGGCCCCTCTCCTCTTGGCCCCTGGCCCCCTTCGGACCCCCTGGCCCCCCTCCGGACCCCCCAGCCCCCATGGCTGTGCCACCAGGGTGCCCACCAGCACCCACCGACGCCACGCCGGCACGTCTTGCCTTGCAGCTTGTCTCCGAGCAGCCAGAGCCCGACGCTGCTGAGCCCCTGCAGCCCCTGCAGCCCCTGCAGCCCCTTACTAACCCTGCACCCCTGGAGGTAAGACCCCCCCCAAACCCTCCCTGGGCACCGCGGCCACCAGCTCCGGGGCAGGAGAGACCGAGCAGGGACGGGGGAGCGGTGGAGATGCGGGCAGCAAGGTGGGTCCCCCCCAGCCCCGGGGGGTCCCCGAAAGGGACTCTCTTCTGTGGGGCACATGGGGCAATGCAGCTGGGGTCTGTTCCCAGCCCTGTGCACCCCAAAAGTGGCCTGGCCGTGCCGGTGGGCTACCAGACGGTCCATTTTGGAGAGCCCTGATGGGAACGCCATGGCGGTAGCTCGAGCTCAGGCTCTGAGCACCCTCATTTTGGGAGGGGATCACCTCGAAATCAGAGCAGGGCAGGGCATTGTGATGGGAGCAGGGTGGGAGCGGGGCTGGTGCCTTCCTCCCACCCGGGAAACCACCCTCGCTGCCTTTTCTGCTCCGCTGTAGTGGAAGGGGAGGGGGAGGCTGCTCTGGGGGATGGGTGCCCCCCACCCAAAATGCTGTGAGCCCCTTGTGGTGCCCTGCTGGGTGCTGCTGTTGTGGAGGCGGGTGGCCGGACCCTGCGGTGTGCGCCGGCTGCGCTCTGCCCTGGGGACAAGGTGCAGTGGGTGTGCTGGCACCCGGCAGTCACGCCCCGGCCCTGTGCCCCATGGCGCCCGTGGGGCAGAGCCGTGGCCTGCCCAGCACCCATGGGTGACGCCGGCTGCCTCCATCCATCTGCCGGGGAGAGCGGCTGGTGCTGGGCGAGAAGGAAGCGGCTGGGAGCTCTGCCGCTGCTCAGCAACAGGCAGAGCCATTCGTTGTGGGCAGGCAGGAGCCAGGGTGCTGCCTGCGCTCTGCCTGCACGCGGGGGCCCTTGCCTGCCGTGCTCCCTCCTGGCTGGCCACCCCTTGCCCTCCATGACGTGGAAAAACAGGCACGGCTCAGGGAGGCCTCTGGGAGGGCATTTTTTTGGGATGCTTGGAATGGGGACAGGATGGGGATGAGGACGGGCAGTCTGGCAACGCCCTGGGTGATGCCACGTGCTGGCGTCTCACAGCTGCTGGGCAGGAGGCGAGGGGAAGTGTGGTGCTGCCAGGTTCGGTGCTGCCTTTTCGCCACGCCAAAACCCTGCCCAAACCCACCGGCGTTGGGATTTCTGGCCCTGGCACTTGCCAGCTGCCACCCGGCAAGCACGGCGATGCCATGCCATGTGGCTCAGGAGGCTCTGCCGGCCCTGGTGTGCCACTGCACGGGGTTTTGTCACTGGCACTAAGGGGATGGATGTCACTGGGTCTTTGCTTGGGATCTCCCTGATTAAACGGGAAAGCCGGTGTGGGAGGGAGGCTGCGGGGCGCTTGCCGGGGTGCTGCCGGGCGGTTGCCCTCTGAGCACGGCGTCCTGTGGGCAGCAGGATGCCGTTAGGGGATGCCACCCCCGCTGACCTGGGGGGGATTTGTGCCCCTCGAATGTGGAGTGGTGGATGCTGCATCTCCATGGTAACCCTGACCCCATTTTGGGGTGCTGCCCTGTCTCTATGGTAACCCCAAGCCTCCATTTTGGGGCGATGTCCCATCTCTGTAGTAACCCTGACCTCATTTTGGGGTGCTGCACCATCTCTATGGCAACCGTGAAGCCCTTTTGGGGTGCTGCCCCATTTTTATGGTAACCCCAAGCCCCAATTTTGGGGTGATGCCCCATATTTATAGTAACCCTGGCTCTGTTTTGGGGTGCAGCCCTGTCTCCATGGTAACTCTGACCCCATTATGGGGTGCTGCCCCATCTCCATGGTAACCCTGACCCCGTTTTGGGGTGCTGTCCCATCTCTATGGCAACCCCGAGCCCATTTTGGGGTGCTGCCCCATCTCCATGGTAACTCTGACCCCGTTTTGGGGTGCTGTCCCATCTCTATGGCAACCCCAAGCCCATTTTGGGGTGCTGCCCCATCTCCATGGTAACCCTGACCCCGTTTTGGGGTGCTGCCCCGTCTCTATGGCAACCCCAAGCCCCTATCTGGGGGTGCAGCCCCATCTCTCCCATAACCCCGACCCCACATCGGGGCGCTGCCTCGTTTCTATGGTAACCCAGCCCCCCCCCCCATTCTCCCCCCCCCTTTTGGGGGTGCTACCCCCGTCTCCATGGAAACCCCGACCCCGTTTCGGGGCGCTGCCCGTCTCCATGGTGACCCCGCCGCCGCCGGGCGGGAAGGGGCGGGCGGCGGCGGGAGGCGGCGGCGGCGGGAGCCCGGCCCGGCCCCGCTCCCAGCCCCCGGCGCGGTCCCGGCCCCTCGCGTCCCCGGCGGCGCCGCTCGGCCGTGCCGGTGGATGCGGCCGGGCCCCGGTGGGGCCGAGCCGCCCGCGATGTCGGACCCGAGCTGCTGGGGAGCCGCTCCGCCCGGTTACCGGGGCCAGCGGGCGGCCGGCGCCCTGCTCCAGCGCTCCAAGAGGTACCGGGCGGCGGGGGCCCTGCACCGGGGGGGGCCCTGCACCGGGGGGAGGCTGGGTTGGGGGGGGCTGTGCACCGGGGTGCGTGGGTTGGGGGGGGCTTTGCACCGGGGGGAGGCTGGGTTGGGGGGGGCTTTGCACCGGGGACGGCACCGGGGTGCGTGGATTGGGGGGGGAGCGTGCATGGAGGGGTGCGTACTGGAGTGCATGGTTTAGGGGGGTCTTCCCACCGAGGGGGCACCCTGGGGTGTATGGTTTGGGGGGGGTGCAGCGGGGGGGCACCCTGGGATGCATGGTGGTGGTGGGGTGCACGCTGGGGTGCATGGGTTGGGGTGTCTTTGCACCGGGGGTGCACCCTGGGGTGCGTGGGTTGGGGGGGGGGCTGTGCACCGTGGGTGCATCTTTTTGGGTGGTGCCGTGCACTGAGGGTGCACCCTCAGAGCCCCCAGATTGCCTGGGGTGGGGTGCACCGAGGGGGGGAACCCCAGTGCCATGGGGGGTGCATTAGGGTCCCAGGGCATTAGGGGATGCACGTTTTGGGGTGCTGTGCACCAGTCCCGGGGGAGGTGGGTTGAGGCTCTTTGCAGCGGGGTGCGTGTTGGGGGGGGTCTTGCACGCACAAGGGGGAAATACCCCTGTTAGCCCCCGTGCCAAGGTGGGCCCCGCACCCATGGGACGTGTCCCATGCGGTGACATGTCCTGAGCCACGGTGAGGGTCCCTGGGGTGCCTGGGGGGGTGGGAAGGGGCCAGTCCCTTGCAGCCAGCCATGGGCAGGACTACGGGGGGGCAAAGGGCTCACACACCCTTTGGCAGTGGGGCTGGGGGCCGTGTCGGGGGCTGCTGCACAAACGGGGTGCTAGCGGGGCTACCCCAGCTCTCCAGCTGCAACGCCAGGCTTGGCACAGGTGGGTAGGTGGGACGTGTCCCCAAGGAGGGGGCCAGGCAGCACTGCTGGCCCTGGGGGAGATGCTGTGGGCACCCACTGAGCCCCCCAGGTGCAGGCAGCAGAGACTGGCACCTCCATCCAGCAGATTTGGGGTGCTGTAGCCAGCCCAGGCATAAAACCCTTCCACGGCTTTGTATAAAAAAGGTGTTTAAGACAGTGCGGAGGCAGAGGGGAGATATTCCCATTGTGAATATCTTTTAATATTCCTGTGGGCTGGCACAAAGCAACACGGTTGCTTAGCAAATGAATCCGTCCAGCGCCGATCCCAGCCCCGAGAAGGTGCCTGCTTCGCCCGAGCTGCGGGAATTAGGGCTGCCGGCACACGAGGATGGGCAAGCGGGACCCTTAATAAAGGAGAAGAGGCGTTGGATGGGGTTTTCCAACCTGGGGTGGCCAAGCCGCAGGGGCCCTGGGAGAGATGTGTAATTGGAGAGATGATCTAGGCAGTCATCTGTCTCCAGCTGAGCATGATGAGGCTGTAATTCTCATGAAGGGCAGAGGATTTGCTCTTCTTTCATCGGTATTCCTAGAATTCACGGTGAGAAGCGGTCTGGCCTATTTTACAGCGGGCAGAAAGCATATGGTGTTATTTAGTGGGATTAAGAGGGCTGAGAGATCCTAATTTCCCGCGGGGGGATGCTGAGATGGCCGGCGCGGGGCAGGACAGCCGGTGGTTCGGTGGCTGACGGGGCTCTTCTCCTCCGTGGATGCTGCCTGTGGCTGTTCACACCTCGCACACCGCAGAAAAACGTGCTGGGAGACGTAACAGGTACCGTTTCCTACCCACTAATGGGAAACTGCGGCACAGGGACGTGCAGGGATGCGTCCCAAGGAGCAAGGCAATTTCTTGAGGTTGGTTTTCTCGCAGTGCAAAGAAATAAATAAGTCTCGACGCGACTTGGTACTGCTCCATTTGGGATTTTGCTCCTGGGAGGTGCCCAGTGCGTTGCTCCATGCTCTGGGGCGGGTGAATAAGAGCATCCGCAGTGCCAGGCTTTCGGCTGGGGTGGGAAGAGGGGCCAGGGTGGCTCTGCGGGGCGATGCTGGGTGCCTGGCGGGGTTGTGAAGATGTGCTGGGGTTGTGCATGGCCCATGCTGGGCAGCGTGTTGCATTTCGCCATCCAGACCCTGGTCCCCAGCCTTCCCCATCCCAACCTCCTCCGCCCTGGAGGCAGCCGAGTTCAGCGCCGTCAGAAGTCATGGAGAAGAAATGTCATGGAGAAACTTGGGATGCAGCTGCTTGGTTCAGCAGGTTTTGACGTTAAACACAAACTCATCCCACTGGAAAGCAATTTTTCCAGGATGTGGTGATCCATGGCACTTCCCCAAATCTCCAGGCACATGAACGCCGTGAGCCTGTTTGGGGGTTATGGAGAAAAAACTTTGTCCACAGCCACGTGAAGAAGGGAGCCGGGAGCGCTGGCTCGTGCTTTTAATCACGCAGCTGGGAGCAGAGCCGCCTGCTTGTACTTTGAGACTGCGCCCGCTCCCTTATCGGCCTGACCCTGCCCTCGCAGCCGCGCTGCTCCCACCACCCTGCACCCGCTGGTATTCGCCCGCCGGCAGCGCCCAGCAGTGGGCTGGCATCTGCTGGACGATGCTCTACCGTCCTGGGAAGTTTTAGGGGTCGGATCCTGTGGGAGAGGAGTGGGATGCTGCAGTCTCCCCGTGCGTTTCCCAGTGATGGCCCTGCCTACGCCGGGTGGTTTAGCCTGAGCCTCGGTATTGCACGGTGCTGACTCCTTGCCTCCAAACGCTGCTCGTCCGGATCCTGGCAGAGCCATTTGCCCATTAGAGACATCAGCGTTGTGCTGCGCAGCCAGATCCTGCCCTTTCCGCAGCTCCTTTCCTGCAGGAAGCTGCCAGATTTTGCTCTGTCTCCTGCCCGTGGCCATCCCGGCCGTGCCACGCCGAGGCTGGGGGCTGGTGTGGGTGCCGGCAGGCAGCGGGAGGTGCCGGTTCCTCCTCGCAGGCAGCCTCGGGACGGGTGACACATTATTTTGCTCCAGGCTTCGGGGTGACACCGGCTGTCACACACTTTCCTCATCCTTTGAAATAAGTGCTGGCCGGCAATGGCAGCGCCAAGGCCGAGGCAGCCTCAGCGTGAGCAGCAGGGCAGATGCTGACGGCGATTTTCCACTCCATTTTTGGTACCAAATGTGCAATTAGGTGATGGAGGCAGAGAGGGCAGCTGCCCTAGCTCCTGCCTCCAGGGCTCAGCAGCTCATCTCTACCCTGAGGCTTGTTTCTAGCCTGAGGTTTCCGTGCCGTGAAGGATGGGAACCAGCTGTAAATGATGCATCAGGCGAAGGGGGGTTGAAGTGGCGCAAGATGGTTGCGGAGCTGAGGGTGGAGCGCACGGAAACAGGAAACGTCGGCCTCCCTCTGTGTCACTATTACTGGAACTTGCTTCGTTAAAGGTTTGTTTTCACTTCCAAAATGAAACCGAGCAAGCAGGAGCGAGCCCCTCGTCCCCTGGGATGTCCCCCCCTGCAAAACACAGACGCATGTGCACCCGCGGCAGGACCGAATGGTGAAGCAACGCCAAAGCTGGCTGCTCTCTGCAGCCCTCCTGGTTAATAAGCCTCTGCTCGTGCTGCTTCGGTAGTGGAGCGGGTTTGCTTGCAGTGCCTCGGTTTCCCATCCGGCACGCAGAGCTGGCAGCGGCAAGAGGCTGTGGTTTGCTCTTGCTCCAGGGGTGGGTGCTGGGCTGTGAGTTTGCAGCTGTAGGTGCTGCAATTGGTGTTTAAGCAAGAAAAGCAAATGGAGGGGCCAGGCAGGGGTGGGGAAGGGGTGAATGGTTGTGGGGGGAAGGTTTCTGCCTCCCCCTGGCATCGCGGCTCAGCTCCGGTGCTGAGCGGGAGGCTCCGAGCCCCCCAAAGCCGCTGCAGCTCTGGGTGAGCTCAGGACGGTCGGGGGGGTGCATGTCCTGGGGGACACCCAGGGACCCTCATACTGGGTGCAGGGAGGGTGCAGCTGGCAGAGGAGGGTTTTGAGGGGACCCCAAGCAGCCTCCCCGGTCACTGGCTTGGCCGAGACCTTCAGTCTCGAGCAGAAGAGTTGGGGCTCCCAGTTTTAGGGTGGGAGCAGGAGGAGCCCCGCGGGGGGGAGATGCCAGCGGTGACAGGGTGCCAGGCATCGTGTGCAGAGCTCTGACCATGTGTCACCAGCGTTGGCCGTGCATCGGTGCCGTGTACATCCATCTGGAGGGATGGCGTGTTGCAAAACACCGTCCTTTGCACCCCAGATACCGCATCTGCCGTTCATTTCTGGTTTTGGGATCCGGGGAGAATCCCTTCACCCCGGGTTCATCCTCTTCATTTTGCGGGTGTATCTGGCCGCGGCGTGACGTTAAATGACATCCTTTAATTAGTGGCATCCGTGCGGGTTCCTGTTCCCAGCCTGGCGAGGAAATTCAGTGTCTCCTTTGCAGAACTTGCAGCCCGAGGAAGCGCAGATAGAGGAAAGGGGAGGTCGTCCTTGTGCTTGCACACCAGCTTGCACCAGGTTCTGCTCCGCGCTGTGGATATCTGCAGTTCCCTCTCTGCAGAGTGGAAGAGAACTTAAATGAGCCCAAATGATCTTTTAAATGGGGTTGAAATGGGCTGCATAGGACAGGAGTGGGGCTGCAGGATCCTTGCGGGCAGGTGGGCTTTTTGAGGCTGGGCCACGCTTGCAAGGCAGCCTTGGGCTCAGGGCTCAGAGAGGGGCTGAAAGGAAAGGAAGAAGGAAATTCCTGCAAGGAGAACTGAAATCTTGTGAGTTGGGAGGGTGGGAATGGAGACGGTGATGTGGAGACCCGGCGCTTGTGGACATGGCCTTTTGGTTGTTCCAGAGGAGCTCTGCGGGATGCTGGAGTGCGGCACTGGGAGGGGAGTTTGCGGGTGTTTGGGGTGTTGAGGTGCCGTCGCCGTCAGCGTGGACCTGCGTGCGGTGCTGCTTTTCACCCGTGCCAGCGCACGTGGCTTCCTCCCGCTGCCTGCCGGAGCGTGGCCGAGCCGGACCTCTGCCGGGGCATCGCAAACACCCAGCGACACCGCAAAGTCTTGGGGACCGGCTGTCCTCCCCTCTGTGACATGGGGACCACCGAGTGTAGGGAGGTTTATAGGAACTGGGGCATTTTCCATGCGATGGAGCAGGTCAGGTTGTTGCCACTTGGCATTTCCATCGCTTCCTCCTTTTACATCCCTTTTTCTGTTCCTGCCCTCGGCCCGTTGCCCAAGGGGCCGCCTGCCTCTGCCCTCCCCAGCGAGCCAAAACCAGAAGTGGGACCTTGATGAGACGATTCATCATTAAAAATAACCCCGGCAGCATTGAACTGGGGACGGATCTTCCCTGCGGCGGGAGATCCGTAATCGATGGGGTGATAGCAGCCATGTCCCCTGGCACAGGGCGTCGCGTACAAGTGGACCCGTACGTGCCCGAGCCCGTCCAGCCTTGCCTGTCCTTTGCTTCCCCAAATTAATTCCCTCTTTTTCTTCCCCAGTTGCCGAAGCAGCAATAGGAAGAGCTTAGTGGTGGGCACCCCCTCTCCGACCCTCTCGCGGCCTCTCTCCCCTCTCTCCGTGCCGACAGGTAAGCGATGTCCCAGGGGATGGGTTGAGCATCTCCCAAAATTACCCGAATATTTTGGAGGGTGACCCTCCAGCTTCTGCAGCACCTTGTTAGCAGCAGCGGGCTGGCTCCTGGCCGCGGGTGCCTTTTCCAGGAGGGAATATCCTGGGAAGCGATTTATCCTCTCTTTCCCCCGAAGGAGCAGCCTGCGGCACCCCGGGCATCGCGGGTATCGGGGTGACTTTTCCCCCTTTCTCCCCGCAGCCGGGAGCAGCCCCTTGGACAGCCCACGCAACTTCTCCGCCAGCACCTCCATCAACTTCCCCTTCGCTCGCAGGTGAGCTCCCGGCCCCCCCTCCCAGACCATTAATATTCCTAATAATTATCATTCACCACCTGGGACTGTTCTGTTGAACTCAAGTGATTTGTTTTGATTTTTTTTTTGCTTTTTTTCTCCCTGTTTTTTGGTCTGGTGGTGTTTGCTCTGCTGTGACCGGTGCCTCCCGCCACCCCAGCCATGCTCCTCGGACTGACCGGTGAGTACCGGGCACAGGCTGGGGCTGCGGTCCGGGGAGATGTCTGCTCCGCATCGGCATGGCCCTTCTTTGTGTGCATCCCTGGGCGGGAGATTTTGCTCTGGGATTGGGCTCCCTGAAGCTCCAGGAGCAGAAATATCCCTGTTCCCATCACACCATTGCTGGCCACGAGCTCAGCCCCAGCTCAGACCCGCTCCGAGCGCTCCTGACGGATGCTCGGCAGATATCCGGGGATGGATGCTCGGCCGGGTCTCCGCGGAGGCAGATCTTGCTGCATCCCCTCCCCAGCCTGCGCTGCCCTAGACGCAGACACCAAAATCCTGTTTAATTAATTAATTAATTGCACACATGGGGGCAGACAGCTGATTTTAACCCATCGATTGTCACATGGAAAAAAGCTGGAGGCTTACGGATGGTTTCCAGGCTTGTAACAGAGTGAAAAGCCAAACCGCGGGGCCGGGGGTTTGCGAGCCTGCTGGCGGTGAGGGTACGTGGTGGTGCCGGTGCCAGATCCGGCACCTTGCCAGCTCCTGCCGGCCTTGGCCCCGCACGGGAAACAGCGGCGGAAGGTGAAGGGCCTCCTCTTGACCTGGACATTGCCCCGTCCATTAGAAACGTCTCCAAGAGGAAGCATTCGCCTACGTTGGAGCGGTCGCCTTCCTGTTTATAACCGGGCTCTGCTCCACGGCGCCTGTTGTCTCAGGATGGGTCTTCAGGAATCCTGATTTCTCACAGAACAAACTCCCAGAAGGCTGAATTTTGCTCTAATTAAAAATCAGATTCTCGCAGGTTTTTTTTTCTATCTGAAACAGATTCGCCACCTGACCGAGCCCCAGCGCTGTCCCTTCGCAGGGACCGTGCTCGCTGTCACTGACCCCACGGACGCCTGCACGCTGGGGGTGCAGAACCACCCCCCTCACCTGCAAACCCCTCTTATTTCACCCAATTTCAGTCCATCCTGAAAAGAGATTTCAGGGCTTTATTATTCAAGCCAAACCCGCGTCCTCTTCCCCATCCTTATCGCTCTGACGTTATTTATTTGCATTTAGATGATGTTTTTTTTCCTGTATGTGATCAGCACCTTTGCACTCGCAGGGCTGATGGCAGAAGGTGGTCACTGGCTTCGCTACCCTCCTCTGGCTATGGGACCAACACCCCCAGCTCCACTGTCTCGGTAACGTTTCCCTTCTTGTGGCAGCAGGCGAGAAGAACCCAAAACCTTTGATTTTTGGTGAAATGCCTCCCAAGCCCCATGGCATCGGTTCCTAGGCAGCCCCTCCGTTCCTAGAGGACCATGTGCTTTAGCTGCGTCGTGCTTTCCAAATGTGCTTTTAAGAAAGCCGTAGAGCTCGGCTAACGGCTTACAGCATCCCTGGGTGTTACAGCATCCCTGCGTGTCACGGGTCGAGCGTGCACAGGGCGCATCCCGACCGTGCAGGGGAATGGCTGGGCAGGAGCCGCCCGGGATGCTGCGGGTACAAGGGATGGGGGGGTCAGCAGAGCAGGATTGAGTGGGAGGTTTGGGGTGGGAGTGGGCAGCGCAGACCTCCCCGGCCTGGCCTTGCCATCCGTATGTCACATTATTGAGCACAGCGTGCTGCCCGTCAGTGCTTCCAGCCTCCTAAGAGGCTCCAAGGAATATTTTCCTTGTGGGCTTGCTGGTTTCCACCCTGCTGCTGGGAAGCACGGATCCATCTCCTGATCTGTCTGTCCTTTTTTCCAGTCGTCTTCATCCTCCCAGGAGCGCCTGCACCAGCTGCCGTACCAGCCCACCCCCGACGAGCTGCATTTCCTTTCTAAGCATTTCCGCAGTACGGAGAGCGTCCTGGACGAGGAAGGGCGGCATTCGCCCTGCCTGCGCCCACGATCCAGGAGCCTCAGGTACGGCACCCGCTGTGGGGAGCACCCACGGTGCTGCCGGGACGATGCACCGGGTGCCGGCACATCCAGCGCATCCTCTGCCCTCTCGTGAGCTGTTCCTGGGATGTCCTGGTCCTGCTAAGCCCATCCAAGGTGTTGACCCTGATGCGGGTTTTCCCCTTGCAGGCGAGTGGAGAAGCTATGGCTTGAGGTTGTAGATGCCCCATCCCTGGAAATATTCAAGGTCAGGTTGGACGGGGCTCTGAGCAACCTGATCTGGTTGGAGATGGCCCTGCTCATTGCAGGGGGCTTGGACTAGATGGCCTTTAAAGGTCCAACTCAAGCTGTTCCATGAGTCTATGATCCTAAGCTCCATGGTTTTGGGCATTAGGTTCTCAGCATCTTCTCGGCTGTCAGGATGTGGCAGCAGACAACACCTGAGAGTGAGGTTTCCTGGGGCTGAAGCTGGAGAAAGTGGGATTTGTTCCAAAATAGTTGGTTTGCAGCTTCTTGCTCAATTGTCTCAAAGGTTTCGGTGGAGAGAAGGGGACCGCCGAGCAGAAGCCCAAGTGGTGGCCGTCCTTGCAGGGCATGGCTGGGAGGCCACCGGCCTGATCTGCTGTTAAAAGGTTAAAAATCCTGTTTCCGGGCTTGGGTGAGGAAATGTCACCTGTGTTTGCTGGGGCTGAGCATCAGCCTTGCCTTTGCCTCTGTAAAAAACAAGGAGCGCAGGTGGACAGGCATTTGCAGGCTGGAGAGAGGAAAATTTGGAGAGAGCATCAAGCCAGTGGCCGTAGCATCGTGTGAGCTGACCCTACAGACCTGCCGAGCTCTGCATTGCCGCTCCAAGACCGTGTCCCGTGCAAGGAGCCGGTCACGTTTCTGCTTGTCCAGCACCAGGAGCTTGTGCTTTTTAGAGGGGATGTTTCGGTTAAATCCTCTTTTCCCAATGAAAAAACTCCCGACCCTCTTTGCGCTGGAGGCAAAGCCATAGCCTGCGTGTTGCCGGCTGAAATTTCATTAAAATCAGATTAATTATCTGACAGGGTTTTGTAGACGGCGAGGTTTTCACCGAGGAGATGCCAGCTCTGCGGTCGGCATGGCAAAAGCTGAGCTGGGGCTGGGCTGGGGCTGGCAGCGAGTGGCTTGGGTCTGGTTTTAGTCGCTGCATTTATTATATAGCGGTTAATGAGTTGCTGGCTGCTCCTGCAATTTGCTTTGCATAACAGGATCACCAGGCAGGGGCCTGAGAGAGGCAATGTTGAGTGAGGGTAAGAGAGAAGCTGTGTTTAATGAAGGTCCCTGCGTCCACCACGGGGTTTGGTTGGGTGTTTTTTGCTGGTGAGCTGCAAAAGGGCAACGATGGCGAGAAATTGTGGGATCCGGAGGAAGGAAAGGATGAGCTCGCTCTTCAAAGCCAAGGGACTGATGCACCAGCCTCTCAGCCCTGGATTTTCAAGTGACTTGAGTTTGGAGACCTGGGTCTGCAGGATATTAACCTCCCCTGGACCAGGTCCCAGGGACCTCCAGATCCATGCATGGTGGGAGGGATGCTGCTGGAAGTGCTGGCCCAAGGCTGATGGCTCCACTTGGATGAGCTTTAACTGCTTGGGACTGGGAGTTAGGAGGAGGGAACAAGTTGCTCTCCAGGGGTAGTAGCTATTTGCATGGATGTAAATGACTTGGACCTTGTAACGCAACTGGTTTCCTCCCTCCGCAGCCCTGGGCGGACGAGTGGAACGTTTGATAACGAGGTTGTGATGATGAACCATGTCTACAAGGAGCGGTTCCCCAAGGTAACTGCTGGGACTGGGGAGGACAAGCATGTTAGTGCCTCTGCGGCATCCTGACAGCATCTTCTCCAGAACAACCTCTTCTCCGTGCTGGAATATAGAATGCATGGGTAGATATAGCAGGGGGTGCTGGAGGACACTGGAGACGCGGTCATGAACCGGGGAGGCAGGGACCTGCGGGTCTGCGTCATCACACATGCAAGCAGAGGTCTCTGGAGACTTTGGTGGAGCTTTTCCAGCCTGCTGGAAGCTGGGTCCCAGGTGGGGCCAGGGTGTGCACATGGATGTTGGAGCTGTGGGATGAGAGGTAGGAGGAGATCTGGGCTGGCCAAACCCAACGCAGGAGGTGGTAGGATGAGATCTGGGCTGGCCAAACCCAACGCATGGTACGGGGCACATGTTCCCAGGCGTCACCATCCATTCTGCCTTGCAGGCCACGGCCCAAATGGAAGAGCGTCTGCAGGACACCATCACAAACTTCTCTCCGAGCAGCACTCTGCCGCTGGCAGATGGGGTGCTGGGCTTCATCCACCACCAGATCATTGAGCTGGCCCGTGACTGTCTGGCGAAGTCCCAGGGAGCTCTCATCACCTCCCGCTACTTCATGGAGCTGCAGGAAAAACTCGAGAAGATGCTCCGAGATGTGAGTACGGGGCAGTTCCCTGCCTGATGTCATCTTCTGAGGCCACCGATAGATGCCTGGCTTCTGTCTCCTCTCTGACAGGCTCAGGAGCGTTCGGAGAGTGAGGAGGTAAAGTTCATCGACCAACTGGTGAGGAAGCTGCTGATCATCATCTCCCGTCCTGCTCGCCTTCTGGAGTGCCTGGTAAGACATGGCAGCTCCTGATGTGTCTTGTCTTTCATGGCAAAGCCTCCTCTCTGGACAGGTGCGGACCATGAAAGACAAGGCATCTTCTCACCACCTTGCCTAGTCCACCATGGGAACCGCTGCTCCTCACCATCCTGACCAGGCTGTAGCAAGGAGCTAAGACCATTCCTAGCATTAAAGCCATTTCTCGGAGGGGAGAAGCTGATTTTTCCTAGCGGAGTAGGGAGATGTGAACTTCTTGGCAAGCTTTCTCATCCATTTTCAGGGTTTGTTTTAGCTGTTGCGCTGAATTTCTAAAGCACTCACCTTTGTGCTGTGGTTCCTGCAGCTGGCAGAAGGAGCTCATGGGGCTTCATATTTTTCCATCAACCCTTTACGTTGGGAATGACGGTAGAAACAGGAGCAGAGCATTTGGTTTTCTCCTGCAAGCATCCAGAGCCAGGCCCCAATTACAGATGTCACCTGCAAGGCTTAGAGGAAAGGCTTAACTTTGCAAAGTCTCACTCCTCTACTGTTCTTGGTTTTCCCTGTCCAGGAGTTTGACCCGGAGGAGTTTTACCATCTCCTGGAAGCTGCAGAAGGACACGCCAAAGTTGGCCAGGGAATAAAGACCGATATTCCCCGATACATCATCAGCCAACTGGGGCTCGTCAAGGACCCGCTAGAGGGTAGGGAACCGCTTGGGTTGGTGGCCCCGAGGTCTGCAGCAAGATGTGGACTCCCAGTTTGGAAACTGGCAAGCGTGAACAAGCATGGGGAGGTGGCAGGGGGACCAGCAGGGCTGAGCGGGTGCCATGGGGTGGGTCACAGCAGGACCAGGACAGTGTCCAGGTCTCCTGGCCAGCCCCACATCCCTCGTTATTGCTCTCAACATGTTCAGCAAAGCAGATTAAGCTCAAGAACGCTTAATCCATAGGAAGCCACGGCCTTAGAGGGGGAACCATAATCCCTGAAGAACACGGGAATGACTATGGAAAAAAGAGAATTATGTAAATGTTTAACCTCGTGTTGAACCTCTTAATGCCATGACCTGAATTTCTCCATACAATAGCTCAAGCAAAGCGTGTGGCTAAATCCCCGCGGGATCTCTGAGTTTGGAGGGAAAGTGGTTGGTGGGGAGTTATTTTGGTGGGGGTTGAGCATGAAGAAGGTGAAAACCATCCCTGTCTTCTGCAGAAATGGTCCAGTTGGATCACTTTGACAGCGGGAACACCATCACACCGGAGAATGATGACGCCTGTGAGGTGAGCGTGGTCATACCTGCGTGTCCCACCTGCTGCCTCCAGCATCGTCCTGCCTCACCCCACACCAGAGATCCTTGCAGCAGCTCCTCTGCTGTCTTAGGATGGGAGATGTTAATTCAGGTTGTCCCCAGGGGTGACTGCTGTATTCAGGTGTAATGTCTCATAGTCCCTCAACCAGCTTCTTGAGTGGACAGAGCTCAGAGCAGGCTCTTGATCTGCAGAGCATCTTGGTCTTCTGGTTTGGGGTTTGTGGCTGGAGAGGGCTCAGGGAGGGATGTCCTCTGACAGCGAGGAGCACTCGGAGGTGATACATGATGGTGCTTGGTGAATTCCTGCCTGCACTCAGAGCACCGGCATGCCAAGAAACATTAAAAACCTTCCATGTCTTCTTCAGCGCCAGCCTTTGGTCACTGCTCCTCGGAGGAAGCCCTGCGAGGGGGACTTTGAGACCATCAAGCTGATCAGCAATGGGGCTTATGGGTGAGTTGGGAAGTTCCTAATGCTTGTCTCCATCTGTAACATCCCCAAAGTCCTCCCTGTCCAAGCCCTGCTGTGCTGTGTGGTCAGTCTTGGTTGGAGGACATGTTTTGAGGTCCAGCCATATCGCTCTCTCCTAGGGCCGTGTACCTGGTGAGGCACAGGGAGACACGGCAGCGCTTCGCCTTGAAGAAAATCAACAAGCAGAACCTCATCCTGAGGAACCAGATCCAGCAGGTGTTCGTGGAGAGGGACATCCTCACCTTCGCAGAGAACCCCTTCGTGGTCAGCATGTTCTGCTCCTTTGAGACGAAGCGACACCTCTGCATGGTGATGGAGTACGTGGAAGGTGAGAACAGGATTCGAGGCTGGAGGGAGGGGGCAATATCAATGTCTGAGCACTGAGGACACCACTGGGACATGTCCTGCCCTGCTTTGCTCCAGGGAGTGGAGGGAAGCATGAGGAGATGCTGTGGTGAGTCTCACCTTGATGAAGGTGGTGGCCATGCTCGCCTAGGAGAGCGTTTGTGCCCCATGCCCAGGGATCAGTGCTGCTCCAAGGAGGGATGGGAGGGCCTGGCTGGGAGCCTGCTTGGCAGGAGAGGCAGCACAGCCCTGTCCCCTGCCTTCTCTGAGCCCCCCATGCTCAGGAGGACCCATGTCCCCGCAGGGGGGGATTGTGCCACGTTGCTGAAGAACATGGGCCCGCTGCCTGTCGACATGGCGAAGATGTACTTTGCAGAGACCGTTCTCGCGCTGGAATATCTCCACAACTATGGCATCGTCCACCGGGACCTCAAACCCGACAAGTGAGGCCGTGGGTCAGGTCTGAACAAGGACGGGGTTGGGTTTGGGTGGGGATGGGAGAGGGACTGATCCAAGCCAAGAGGGTAACACAGAATGAGGTCACAGGTTCTGGTGCCCAAAGACCTGGTTCTGTGCCGTTGCACCAGGACCAGAGGTCTTGGGGTCCAGCTGGTCCTGCCCCAGTCTCCCCAGAAGCAAACGGCATCATCACGGGGCATCTGTCTTCTCTTGCAGTTTGCTCATCACCTCCATGGGCCACATAAAGCTGACAGACTTCGGTCTGTCAAAAATCGGCTTGATGAACATGACCACGAACCTCTACGAAGGGCATATGGAGAAGGACACTCGAGAGTTCATGGACAAGCAGGTACGAGGTCCTGCTCCGCTTGGCTGATCTGCCGTCAGCAGGGACCGGGATAGCCTCGGGACTTGTTGGAAAGGCCATTGCAGAGGTGTCAGCCGCTACTTCCCACGCAGGTGTGTGGCACTCCAGAGTACATCGCCCCAGAAGTCATCCTCATACAGGGCTACGGGAAGCCCGTCGACTGGTGGGCCATGGGCATCATCCTCTATGAGTTCCTGGTGGGCTGCGTCCCCTTCTTCGGAGACACCCCCGAGGAGCTCTTCGGGCAGGTCATCAGCGGTGAGTGTCGGTGGCAACTTTGCTCCTCAGTTTGCTCTTCCCAGCAGTCATGGCTCGTCCTTAACATGTGAAGAGCTTCATTCCATCATTTTGAACTTGGTTGAACAGTGGGGAGGCTCCTCAAGCTTTGATTTCCCAGTTTGGGAGGATGCTTTCATCTGCTGCGGCTGCTGGGGGACTTTTCTCTTGCCCAGAAGTGACTTCTCCTCCGACCTCACATCGTCACAGTCCCCGTCGTGTCCAAACTCTTCCAGCCACACCAAACTCCTTCTCCTTTTTCCTTGCAGATGAAATTATGTGGCCAGAAGGGGACGAGGCTCTTCCCGCGGACGCCCAGGACCTGATCATGCGGTTGCTGAGACAGTGTCCCCTCGAGCGCTTGGGCACCGGTATGCGTGGCAGCCCCTGCACAGCGCTCGGGGGGTGACCTGACACCCTAATTCATGTCAAGCCATTTTCTGAAACCAAAGTGTGTCCTGCCGTGTTGAGGATGCTTGGAGGAGGTCCCCTGCTCGGGGTTCACCCCGGGAAGGCAGCACAGGGATCTGATCCATCCTATTTTAAGCCATTTGCTCCGCACGGAGGAGAGACCGTGCCGTTTGGGATGGAAGCGGGAGCATCCCGGATCCTGCCCTGTCCCCCTGACGCGGGTTTCTCTGCCTGGCAGGGGGTGCGCACGAGGTGAAGCACCATTCCTTCTTCCTCCACCTGGACTGGAACGGGCTGCTGCGGCAGAAGGCCGAGTTCATCCCCCAGCTGGAGTCAGAGGACGACACCAGCTACTTCGACAGTGAGGCCAAATCCATCCCCTTTCCCCCTGCCTCTGCCAATCCGTTATCCCAGCTGCAGGTTGGATGCTCCCGTGGGAGATGAACATTTCCTGGGTGAAGTCAGTCACTTTACAACCGAAGTCGCGAAACAGATGCAATCCTATTTCCAGGCTGCTCAGCCTTACCAAAACCCTTACTTTCTCACCCCAGAAATTCCCTGGGATTTGGGACCGGGCTGTCAGCCACAATGCAGCTCCCCGTGGCTGCAGGTCCCACCGGGGCCATGCGGGCAGGCAGGATGCGGTGTGTTGCAGGCAGGGTGACAGCCCTGCCTGCTCTGGCTCTTGCTTTCAGCTCGCTCCGAGAGGTACCGCCACTTGGATTCGGAGGATGAAGAAACCAACGATGAGGAATCATCCGTGGAGATCGGGCAGTTCTCCTCCTGCTCCCATCGCTTCAGCAAGGTGCTCCAATCCCTTCTCCGGCATCCAAAATGACGGGCGCCATGGCCGGTGTGGTTGTGCCAAGCATCGGTGTCCTGGCTGATGCCAGAGTGCCTGTATTCCCGAATTTCTTCTCCTTGCTGATGGCTTGTCTCCTCCTCAGGTGTACAGCAGCTCCGAATTCCTGGCGGCTCACTCCAACCTCAGCCTCTCGTCCTCCGATCGGAGTCAGAGCGAGGACAAAGAGGAGCGATGGGACAGGCACTCGGGAGACGAGGACAGGAGCCGGCTGGCGGGCACAGAGCCCCGGTGCGTGCTGAGACAGGGAACGTAACGCTGATGTGGGTTTGTGCCGGCACCGAGGGTTTGTGCCGGCACCGAGGGTTTGTGCCAGCACCAAGGGTTTGCAGAGGTGTGGGTGGGACATGTCCTGGGGTGCTGCAGCGGCTCGGTGCCATCCCCCTCGCCCATCTTTGGTTGTCCTGAGCCCTCCTGCTCTCCCCATGAAGGCTCCGCTCCTGGACGTCCTGCAGCTCCACGCCATACACCTCCCGGCATGAGCGAAGCCGCAGCCCTGCCGCGCTGCCCAGCACCTACAGCCTGGACACCATGCCCAAGTTTGCCTTCTCCTCAGAGGACGAAAGCCCTTGTGTGGCATCCTCAAAGCCAGAGAGACCCAAGTTTGTGCTGGGAGACCCTGACGCGGGGACCAGTGGCGCAGTGAAGCCATCGGCGTTATCCGGTGCGTAGGCTGCGGGTGCCGGTGCGGGATGCTCCGGGGGCAGCCGGGGTCCCGCACGGCATGGGGTGGCTTCTCCACATCCCCAAACTCTCCCTCCTCCTCTCTGTGCAGCCGATCTCGTCAGCCTGAACCGCATCCGCCTCCGGAGCAACAGCACCGGCACCAAAAACTCGACTCCCCGGGGCCTGGAGCCAGGCGGGAGCCGTCGGCTGGGCAGCCAGAAGGATGTGCCGGACAAGCAGAGAGCCTCGCCGGGCAGCCGCGTCCCCAAATCTGCCTCCGTCTCAGCCTTATCCCTCATCATCACATCAGGTCCGTGTGCCACGCGGTTTATCCTGCCGGATGGTGGCTGCCACGTGGTTTTCCCAGACTGAGCTGGCTTCTCCCACTTGCAGACGACTTTGGCGGCGGTGCCCTGATGAGCCCCATCTCCCCCCACTCCCTCTCGTCCAACCCCTCTTCCCGTGACTCCTCCCCAAGCCGAGACTCATCCCTCGCCATCGCCAGCCTGCGGCCTCCCATCATCATCCACAGCTCGGGCAAGAAGTACGGCTTCACCCTGCGAGCCATCCGCGTCTACATGGGGGACAGCGACGTCTATACCGTCCACCATATGGTCTGGGTACGTGGCCTGGGCTCCGCGTGGGGAGGGACCGGCGGTGCCGGATACTGCGTTTCCTGATGGGAAAACCCCGGGAGGAGACTTAGGCTTGCATCCGAATATAATCTTGGTCTTTTGATTGCAGAGCGTGGAAGAGGGGAGCCCTGCTCAGGAAGCGGGGCTGAGAGCGGGCGATCTCATCACACATGTGAACGGCGAATCGGTGCTGGGTTTAGTTCACCGGGATGTCGTGGAGCTGCTGCTGAAGGTAGGTGACTGGTGCCACACTGCTCGTCCAGCCGGCCCCCGGCAATGGTGCATCAATCCAGTGGCTCCCTGGCATCGCATCCGCTGGCAGCCGAAGTGGGAGCCGGTTCGGATCTGGTGCTTGGATCCGGCATGCTGCAGCGACTTGTTTTCCACCCCTCAGAGCGGGAATAAAGTAGCCCTGCGGACCACTGCCCTGGAGAACACCTCCATTAAAATCGGCCCTGCTCGGAAAAACAGTTCCAAGACGAGGATGGCGCGGAGGAGTAAGAAGAGCAGGAAAAGGGACGGCCAGGACAGGTGGGTAGAACCAGGGTGGGATAAAATGGCATTTGTCCCGGCGTGTGCCATACCGGGGGGGATGCTCTGGCTCTGCCATCCCGGGGGATCCAGCAGGGTCTGGTCCTGCCGGCACCAGCTTGGCAGGCTCGTGGCCACCAGCTTTAAGGAGAAGTCAAGGCTCTTCCTGTCCCCGCCACCTTTGTCCCCCCCACCAGGAGAAAATCCCTTTTCAAGAAGATCTCCAAGCAGTCGTCGGTCCTGCACACCAGCCGCAGCTTCTCCTCTGGTCTCCATCACTCGCTGTCCTCCAGCGAGAGCCTCCCGGAGTCCCCCACGCACAGCCTGTCCCCGGGTCCCACGACGCCCTGCCGCAGCCCCGCTCCCGACCTGCCCCCAGGTACCCCAACCTGTGGCGGGGGGTGGATTTTAGCTCCGGGCATGGCGGGGATGCCACGTGTCCCTCCATCCCTCGCGGTGACCTGTTTCTCTTTGTGCGGCAGATGCTGTGTCCCCACAGAGCACCTCTCCCTCCTCCAGCACCCCAACGTCACCCGCTGGCCACGTGCGCCCCAGCTCCCTGCATGGGCTGGCACCCAAACTGGGTGGGCAACGCTACAAAGTGGGACGTCGCAAATCCACCAGCAGCATCCCCCCCTCGCCCCTCGCCTGCACCCCTTCCTCTGCCCAGCGCCCACCTTCTCCCCAGCGCTCCCCATCCCCGCTCCCAGGGTACCCCAAAACCCCCCATTCCTTCCAGGGCAAGACCCTGTCCCCCCCCACCATCGTCCGCCAGAGCTCACGACCCCGCAGCGCCGACTGCCCCCGCTCCCCCCTCCTCAAACGTGTCCAGTCGGCCGAGAAGATCGGCCGCAAGCTGGGGCTGGAGATGCCTGCGATGGATGGGGAGGCCATCGGGGAGGGCGAAGCACCGGCGTACCCCGGGGAGCACGGTTATCACCCCGCCAGCTCCCGGCTGGGGGACAGACACGACCGGGACCAGGAGGTGGTGGTCATGCGGCGCTTGAACCTCTCCGAGCGTCGGGACTCCTTCAAGAAGCAAGAAGCAGTTCAAGAAGTGAGTTTCGATGAGCCGGAGACGGTGCCGGCAGGTGAAGATGGTGGCAAGAGCGAAGCCGGGCAGGGCGCAGCTCTCCGGTGCGGCGGCATGGCTGGCACGGAGCCGAAGCCGAAGCCCAGCCCAGTCCCGCAGATCGCGGTGCAGGGCTCCGAGAGCGATGAGCAGGAGCTGGCGGTGGCCGAGTGGGAATGCCAGGGCTCCTACCCCATCGGCAACGCCGAGCAGCCGGACGGCAGCATCTCCTCACTGTGGCGGGATGGATGTGAGCATCGGGACCACGGCTCCCGGCAGCACCGGAACTGCGGGGAGAGAGCAGCTGGCCACTGGCAACCACCGCGGGTGCCGCCGGCACCACCGGCATGGAGCCAGGAGCCAGCGGGCGCTCAGCTCCCAGCACCCCGGAGCAGTGCATGGAGTGGGGCCAAACACGCCTGAGCCCCATGCCGGTACCCGGGGATGGTTCAGGCTCCCCGCGGCATCCCACCGCCCCCCCCCCAAAAACCCATCCTGCGCCGCGTATCCATGAGATAAACATTCCCGGAGCCGTTCTGGATGTCGGCGCTGGCCGGGGTGGCTGCGCCCCGGCACTTCGCCTCCCCCGAAGGCTTTTTGTACTCCCCGAAAGATGCTCATATTTTTATAGAGACGCGGGAGCTTATCCGGCGGCGGTGTTTCCCCGGCAGGGCCCCAACCTTTATGTACAGAAAGGACTCGATGCAAATATTCGTTAATTAATTTATTACTTTTATAAGCTAAACGGGCAGCGCAGGACCGTCGCAGGGTCCGACCCGGCCCCAGGGGGTCCCAGGCTTTTCTGCGCGGCTCCCAGCTCCCAGCTGGGTGACACGATGTTTTCTAACCTTGCAAAGACCCACTTGCTTTTCCCCACTTTTTATCTTCAGTTTTAGCTGGAAACACCCCAAATCTAAGAAACCCTCTTTGGGGGGAGGGTAATTGTAATATTTAAAATTAAAAAACCCCCAAACCCACAGCAACATCCCCCAAATGCTGGCGGCCCGAGCTGGGATGCATATGGGTGATTTTACGTGCATATGGTTCATCATATAACGATGCGTATGGTTCATTTTATAAGCATATAGCGGATGTAAAGGTTTTCATTTTTTTATCCGGAGCCTTTTGGAGCCACCCAGCTCTATCAGCCCTTCCAGGAGGGAAAAGCAGAGACCTCCCCATGGGGACGGCAATCGGATGTGAATTAACGGGATTTTTAGGGTTGGTTTTTGCTCTTTGCATTTCTTCTGCCGCCACATCCCACGGTGTTCGTCAGTTGGTGCATACGGACATCCGTAAAAAGCCAATATTTCTTTTATTTTTTCAAAAAACCCAACCCAGCAAGCACCTGTGCTGCTGCTTCATTTGTAATTTGGAAATTTCACACCCTTCTCTCCCCGCCATCACTTTTTATCCACCAAACCACGGCTCAACCCGTCATTCCCCCCCCCATTTCTATTGTTTTTTATGATATAAATGTTTCCATTTGATAATGCATGTACCAGCTTTTCCCCCCGCCGCGGTTTGCCGCCCTGGTGCTTTGAGCACCGTGTCGGTGATGGGGGGACCGTCCCCGGTTTGCTGACCCCCCTGCCATCGGGCATCGCCACGCCACCGCCGGCGAGCGCATCTCCTACCGCAAAGCAACCGGCGGATTTTTCGGCTGCGTGTTGGATTATTTTGTGCACGTGCGGTTTGTGCCAGGCTCCGTATCCTGCTTCTCTCCCTGTTAAACCGGCGCCGTTTACCCCCCAAAACGAGCAGCCAGAGCCGCTCGGCGTTTCCTTTGCTTCTTCCTCTGCCGTCTGTATTAAAGTCTCAGGAAGGCAGCGGGGTTTGGGGGAGACACCGGGCACCCCCTGCCCACCGGCACCGCAGGAAGGGGGGCTCGGCCGCGCACCGGCGGCATGGATACAGCGGGAAAAGGATTTTTTTAATGGAAAATATCTTAAAAGCCAAGGGGACCGTGTCTTCCTGCCCAGCGCCCGGCTCTGTTCTTACCTTCGGGAAGTTTTATGTTGTATTAAAATTGTTCCTTGCGATGACCCGCGGCGTGGTGTCTGCAGCTGGGGGGGGCTGGATTCGGCACTGCCGGCACCAGAGCGGGGCTGGGCAGGGAGCACCTGCTGCGTGGGGTGATGGCGAGGGGTAAAGGGGGGCTGGTGGGTGCCAGAGCTGCCCCCGCTCACCCGGGGCTCCGCTTGCCCAGCAGGCGGGGGGGCTGGGGGAACGCGGCCCCGCCAGCAGCACCCCTGGCACCGAGCCTGGCTCCCGGGCCTGGGCTGTGGGTGCCCGGTGCAGTGCGCGGTGCCCGAGGCAGTGCCCGGTGCAGTACCCAGTGCCTGCAGTACCCAGTGCAATGCCCGGTGCAGTGCCCAATGCAGCGCCCAGTGCAGTGCCCAGTGCCCGGTGCAGCACATGGTGCCCAATGCAGTAGCCCATGGCCACAGCACCCAATGCCCGGTGCAGTCCCTCGTGGCCGGTGTGGTGCCCGGTGCCCAGTGCAGTCCCGGTGCTGTGCCATGCCCAGTGCAGTGCCCGGTGCCCAGTGCAGTCCTGGTGCCCGGTGCTGTGCCCCATGCCCAGTGCGATGCCCAGTGCAGTCCCAGTGCAGTGCCTGGTGCCCGGTGCAGTCCTGGTGCTGTGCCCCATGCCCGGTGCAGTCCCGGTGCCCGGTGCAGTCCCGGTGCAGTGCCCCACGCCCGGTGCCATGCCCCATGCCTGTTGCAGGCCTGGTGCTGTGCCCCATGCCCAGTGCAGTCCCGGTGCAGTGCCCGGTGCAGTCCTGGTGCAATGCCCAGTGCAGGCCTGGTGCCGTGCCCCATGCCCGGTGCCTAGTGCTGCATCCCATGCCCGGTGCAGTGCCCCACGCCCGGTGCCTGGTGCAGTCCCGGTGCCCAGTGCTGTGCCCCATGCCCGGTGCAGTCCCGGTGCCACATGCCCGGTGCCCGGTGCCGTGCCCGGTGCAGGCCCGGTGCTGTGCCCCATGCCCAGTACACTCCGGTGCTGTGCCCGGTGCAGGCCCAGTGCCATGCCCGGTGCCCGGTGCCCGGTGTAGTCCCGGTGCCATGCCCGGTGCCCGGTGCCCGGTGCCCGGCGCCGTGCCCGATCCGCGGTCCCGGCCCGCCGCTAGGGGGCGCCGCCGCGCTCTCCCGCAGCGCCGAGCGGCGGTTGGCGCCGGCGACCCCTCGGCTCCTTCCGGAGCGGCTCGGGCGAGGGGCGTGGCCCCGATCGCTGCCGGCGGCCGGGGGAAGGGGCGGGGCCGCCGAGGCTTCGGGGAGGTTCGTTCCTCTCCGGCATTTGTCGGCTCTTTCCGGGGCGGATTCGGGCCGTTCCGGCGGCGCTCGGGCCCTTTCCCAGGCTGCCGCCGGGCTGGGAGGCAGGAGCGGGCTGGAGCCGAGCGGCGGCGGATGGGGCCGGCGGAGAGGTGGGACGGGGCCGGGGGTGAGGGGACCGGGACCGGGGCCAGGGGAGAGGGGGGGCCGGGATCGGAACCAGGCCCGGGGCCTGGCGAGCGGGCCGGCGCCGGGACCCGCGGTGAGCGTGGCCCCTCAGCGTGAGGCGCCCCGGGGGCCCTGGGTGGGAGCGCCTCGCCGGGCCCCCCGGGCCCAGGCTCTCCCCGCTCCCCGGGGGCGGCACTGGGGCTGTCCCCGTCCCCCTCCCGCCGGTGCCAGCGCAGGGTGCCCTGCTGCCGGGGCAATGTCACCCCCGGGCCGTGCCGCCCCCGGGCTGGCCCTGTCCCCCCGCCCCGAGGTGCCAGGGCAGGTCCCCTCTGCCAGAGCTCTGTGTCCCCCGCCGCGGTGCCGGGGCTGTCCCCGTCCCCTCCCTGTGCAAGGGCCGTGCCCCCCGGTCCCCCCAGGCCATCTCCATCCCCAGCAGTGCCAGCACGGGGACCTCCGTGCCGTTCCCCCTGCAGCGGTGCCGGTACCCCCTTGGCAGGGTGCCTGGGCACCCTCCCGGGGTGGCAGAGCCGGAGGAGAGCGGCCCATCAGGGCTGCACGGCTCCAGCCTGGGCTGAGGGCTTGGCCCCACCGCGGTTCTGCCCCAGCAGACCCTAGGCTGGGGCTGGATGGCCCAGGGATGCGCCTGTCCCTCTGGATGTGCCGGGGTCCGGCCCAGGGTGGCTGTGGCTTTGCTGGCTCTAGACACAGTTGCCACTAAGCCCTGGCTCTGGGATGGTGGCCAGCTCACCTCTTGCCAGTGAGGTTTGTACCCTGTGTCTTTTCTAATGCTGGGGACATTTCTCAGCCCCTTGAAGAGGAAGCTTCCCCTGGTCACGTACCTCCCAAACTGGGGGTCAATGGGAAATAAAAGCTGGGGGGAAAACCTGTCTAAAATGAGCTCTGCGAGAGCTGCAGAATGCTGGAGTGGCCCCAGCATTGCGCCTTTCGGCACCCCTGCCCGGCATGGCAGAGGAATGGCCGCCTCTCCTCCCCATTAATGCGTGGCTTTTCTTTCCCGAGCAGCTCTTAGAGCCACTGGGGAACTGGCCCTGTGACTTTCTCTGTGAGAGCAGAGAATGGAGACAGCTGAGTAAATATAGCCTAAATCACTGCTTTCCTGGCCATTCCCCCGCCCTTCCCTAACATGCGAAGGGCTGGTGTGTCCCCGAGGCTGGGTTGGCCTCTGCTCCAGTCATCGACTCTTCCATGATGTGGGAAAGGCCAAGCGATGGTTTGGTTTCTTTGGTGACTCTCTTCTCTGACGTGGGCAGATCATGCTTTGATCTGCCCGTGTGGTTCGCGACGAGGCTTTGGTCCTCCAAAAGGTGATCGCTGCCCCAAACCCTCGGTTTTTTAACTGGCTAGAACAAGGTTTTAAGCACACAGGAAAATCCTTTCTGCCCGCAGTTGGGTCTCGCTGGACAAAAGCTCTGGGTTGGAAGAGAAACCGTGGCTCAGCTGGAATGCGGCAAGGAGCAGAGTGGTTTGCGGAGCCAGTTTGGAGCCATGTCAGAGCGCCGGCGCTTCGCTCCGAGTGCTGGCGTGTGTTTACAATGAAAAAGAGTATTTATAATATCAAGGGCTCTTTTAATTCCTCTGGGAATATCTGGAGCCGCAGCTTGGAGCTAAAGTAACTGAGTAATGGAAGATAAAAAGCAAACAGAGGAAGGGACAGTGGATTTCTCAAGTTGGAAGGTCTCACCTCTCTCAACCAATACCCGAATAATGTTGGTCTGCTAAGATGGTTACTGCTCACCTTGTAGGCTACTTCATGTGATTGCTGCGCTGTGCAGAGCTGCTAATAAATCATCACATAAATTCCAAATACCCCAGGGAATGTGATTTTAAGCAGATGAGTTAGCAGAGCAGTTGGATATTTTTTTTTTTTTACATACTCAGTTTTTTTTGAACTGTAAGTTTTGAGGGAAGTAGCCAAAACACAGCTCCTGGGTTTATTTCTGAAAAAAAGAAACAAAAAAACTAAACCCTGCCCTGTGAATGCTCCTAAAATGGAAGTAGTGTGTTCTTGCTGCTTGGGGGCTGGTGTAAAGGGAGCCTGGAGCAAAGGGACGGCGCTGGTGTAGGGTGCTTGGTCCTTCTCCCCTTGGTGCTGGTGTGTAAAAGTCTCTGGCCAAGCAAAAGGCTCTTGCGATGAGGAGGAGAAAGTCGCTGAGGTGGGTGAGACAGGATGGGCTTCAACTGAAGCAAGAAAGTCCAATGTCAGGAGAAACCTCTGGACAGCAAGAGGAGTCTTGGAGTAGGTCTGCAGATTGCCTGAGGCGCTCTCAGGTTGCCCAGCCTTTGAGGAGGAGGTGGCTGAGACCCCCGGTTGTCTCTCAGAAGTGAGGTAGGTATCGGTCATCCCAAGGCAGGGATTTATGAGGCTCCTCAGGTCCCTGCTAACTATAACATTTACTTTTTCGGTGAAATGTTTCAGATGTTCCTTCACTTCCTTGGGCTTCAGTGAATAAAGCAAAATATTTAATGAAATGTAAGTCTGAGCAGCAAATGCTCTGTATCCCTGGCAAAGGGCAGCTGGTGGCCGTGGGCAGGACGCTGCTACTCCTCAGGCTCTGTTGCCGGCTGCATGAGAAGCGTTTCTTGGTGAGAAAAGAGGTGAAAATGGCCTCTGCTGCGATGTGGTCACTCTCAGGGCAGTAGGCCTGGCTTGGGTGCAGTTTATGGCATAACTCAGCTCCCCTGCCGCTTTTCCCTGTTCAGAGGCAAATACCGGCTGGCTTGGCAGCGCCGTGGCCGTCGCCAGCCCGGGAGCGCGAGCCCCTGGTGCGGCTCTGGCTCTTCCCCCTCCTCTGGCCGCTTCCCTGGGGGCAGCTGGTGGAACGTGTCCAGCTCCGCTTCCCGCCCACGCCAGCTCCCTGCGGGCTCGCCCTGCTCGTTCCCCCATGGCTCGTCGTGGCATTCCCGCCTCCGCCGCGGCCTCGCTTGTGGCTCGAGCCTTGCGAGTCGTCATTCAGGCTCTTTGGCGGGCCAGGGACGGAGCTGGCCCGGGAAGCTGCCCAGGAGTGCAGGGGATTGCTATGCTGTCTGTCCAGAATTATAAACCAGGGGTTCCCGAGCTCTCACCCTCTCCGCCCCGCTGCTCCTCGGTGGTTCGGGTGCTTGTGGGCGCAGTGTGACCCACGGCGTGCTTGGCACCGCCGGCTTCTGCCGCGCTGGCAGGGTGCAAGGCCAGCAGAGCTGCCCTGGCTGCATAGGTCAGAAAGACTCGATGCAGCAGCAGTTGTCACGATAGGGCACGATTGGGCAGGTGGTTCCATGTCCATTTCATTTCCATCCCTAGTTGCATTGTCCTATTTTCTCTTTTTCTTAAAGGAAAGGTTTATTTTCGTTGATTGTAACCCATTAACATGTAGCATTTTACAGTTCAAAACTGGAGTTGGTGGTTTTTTGCTCGCTAAGGATCTGATGTAACTTGGAAAGATTTGAGCCGTGTAGATTGTTGTAAGAATATTCTTTTAAATATTTTGATGCATTCTTTTGCCTCACTGGAGGGAAAGTAATGCTCAGTCTTGCTTCGAGTCAAGCTGCACTTTGAACTGCGCTTGGAACTGGGTTAAAAAGCACAGGAACCACATTTGAAACGTTAAGATGCTTTTATTTATGTGCTGGGCACACACAAAAAGACTTGTAATGTGTTTTTTGTTTCAAACCGATGTATTAAACAAAGAAAGTATTGACAGCAGTTAATGAATTGAGGGATTGTTTCTGGGCGCTGAGATAGATTTACCAAAGGTATTTAGATGTCTGATGCATGGGATTTTCAGAGCAGCCTAAGCAAGTGCTCGCCAGCACGGACACACGAGGTTCCTCTCCGAGAGCCGAGCAAACCTGGAGCCGGGCCCAGCTGGAATCTTTTGGCAAGCTGCTCCTTCTCTCCTGTGCACGCAGAGCCCCGGCTCGGAGGTGTGCTTCCAGCCGACAGGCTCGTGCGTGTCCCGGGCTCTGGGCGCTGCCTTTCCCAACTCGCCTTCCCTCCAAAGAGCTGTTTCAGGGCTTTGGGAAGTGCGTGTTCCCTCTCCCCAAAGACACGCCGATTCAGGCAGCTGCTCTCCGTGGGGTGCAGAGCTTTCCTGACCGGCGGCTGCCGTCCCGCACACGCAGCTCAGCCTGGGAAGCTTCTGACCGGGTCCGTGGCAGGACAGAGGATAAGTGTTTCCCCTGGAGAGGACAGCGCTGGCGTTAGCCATGTGGATTTGGGTTTCCTGGGGGACTCCTCACCCCCGTACGGGCTGAGCGTGGGGAAGGCAGGTGAGGCTGCTCCAGGACCAGGCTGGCTCTGAGTATTTTTTTGTGTGCCCAGTGACCCTCTGGGACCTGGAGAGCAGAGTGGCACAGAGCTCTGCGTTCCCACCGCAGGGAAGGAGGCTGGAAGGAGTCGATGGAGCAGGAGCTGCGGGACCTGCTCTTTGGAGAGACTCGGTGCTCCGGAGCGACTCTCTCCTCTTCCCACCCCTCCACGCAGGTCTGCTCTTAAAAGCTACTGAACAAGTTTGCCAGGGCTGAGCGTTTTCTCCTTCCAGCCTCTTCGGCTGCACCGGCTTGTCTGAGGCACCTGGAGTCGGGGCTGGGATCTGCGGGTGGAAGCTGGGGAGGTGCCTGTAGGGGAGCATCGACCCCGCTGGGTTTGGGCTCTGCTGCCTTGGGGTGCGTTACGGGGTCTGTCTTCTCCGGCCAGGAGGAGCGGGAGCTGCCGGCGCCCTTCCCGGCACACAGCGGCCGCTTGGCCCCTGGCAGTCAGACAGTGCCCCCGGCGCTGTCGACTCAGCTCCGTCGGACCCTGACAGGCAGCGTTCAGAGGGGCGAGGGGCAGGCAGTGAGCCTGGTCATAAATCTCTCTTTATATTCTCGATTATGAAGTAATATTTTCCTGGCCGGGGCTGGTTAGATTGGGGAAATGCGGGCTCTGCTGCGAGTTCCCTGCTGCTGCCGTCCCGGCACAGTGGGAGCTTGCATGGCAGCTGTGCTGGGATGTGCTGCTTCTCCCACAAACACCCCTGTCCCCAGGGTCCCTCCATGAGTCCTGCAGCCTGGTGTTGCTCCTGGAGCTCCAGGGAAGCTCTCCAGTGACCCAGATCAGGCTCAATCCTGTTCCCCACCCACCAGAGCCTGGCTGCAAGTGTCCTACCTCCCCGAGGGCAGCGCCTGCTCATTCATGGCAAAGACAGCTCGGCTGGGACGCTTGCCCGAGCTCAGGCAACTAGCACGGGCCCTGGCTGCTGTACAGGTTTCATGTGCCACGGCCTCTTTGTGCCTTTCTTCTTTGTCGAGGGAAGGAGCCCGCAGCGTGGTGCTGGGCTGGGGAGCCCGGCTGCGGAGAGGTGAAGCCGGCTGCTCGTGGGGGACTCATGGAGATCTCAGACTTTCTGGTAGCGTGCAGGGGTGGTGGCACGTGCAGGAGGAAAGGGGGGCTTGTAGCTGATGTGAACTGTAACGTGTTGCTGGCCCGAAAGGGTTATTTTGAAATACTGCAGATCACCAACGTTAGTGCCTCTCGCAGAGTCCAGCCAGCGGTCGGAGCAGCCTTGGCTTTGTGCCGTGCTTGGTTGTGCATTGACCCCGCTGGGAAGGGTGCCCTGGCTCCCTTTGCCTCCTCGCCTCCCTCTGCAGAGGCTCCCGCAGCCCTGAGAAGCGCCTTCCTGCTCACTAATAGTTTTCAGATGAGACTCAAGAGTTTGAGCTGGCTTTGGTGGTTTCTGGGCCAAAACAGCTCAAGCCATTAATAGGACCTGCAGCGTTTCAGCAGGCCTAGGGTGTCCCTGGGAAGGCTGGTTTCTGGCTGCCCTGGTGCCTTGTAGGTCCGGTCCTTGGTTGCATGCCCTGGCTGCGGGAACTGGAACGCTGAGATTTGCCTGAGGGAGGTGGAAAACTGGCCCGCGCGGCCGGGAGGGGATGGGAAAAGAGGACGTGCTCGGCTGGTGGGAATGCCCCAGCTCATACATCCCTTCAACGACATGTTATAACCCAGGTTTGTTCTTTTTGGTGGATTTCTGGGCAGGGCAGGCAGCATATTCTTCAATTTCTCTCTGAATAGCTGAAAGGCAGTTAGCAGCTCTAAGTAGACTTCAAGGCTTCTGAAGATTATTTTAACTCATCTCACCTCCATCTCTGCGAGAAGAACCCATGCCCGCACTTGATGCTGTTGCTGCTTTTGAAAGTTCAAAAATTTACTTTGCTCAGAGCAAAGCTTTGAAGTGCTGCTCTGTGGGAATGGCAAAAGCATCTCGAAAGCCTTTTGCTGAAAGCTTGGTTAACCTACATTTGTGGGCAGCTACCTTCAGAAGATGACTTTGTGGGGGATTGCATGGGGAGATGTAAAGGTGAACTGTGAAATTTAATCGATTTAACAAGGAAAGGTTAAATCTGTTTGTTTTGCTCCTATTCAGGGCCTCCAGCTGGTGGTTGCAGGGTCATCCTTTTCTGTATGCAAAAGTTCCTGCATAAAGGCTGTTTTGTCCCACTTGTTGTCTTCTTGTTTGCATAAGTGCTGCGAGGAGGGTAAGCTGAAGAAGCAGGAGTGAACCTCTTTAAGATGCAGAGCTGGTGCCTGACTGGAGCAGAGAGGAGGTGGCATTCCTGCCCGCAGCCGCTGGCTCCTCTCTTGCTTTTGGGAGTGTAAACTGGTATTAGCATGTCCTGGTTGGATCCAGGGCTCAGCATCAGCTGGTAGGTAGGAGAGAAACGAGTCCTGCCTCTCTCAGCTGCTCAGATGAACCCCTAGTTTGAATGTTGGCGTCTCGGGAGGGTGCGGGGTGCCTGGCTGTGCAGTGACAAGTCTTCTTCTCTTTGCAGGCACTGGAAAGGGAGACACAGCACACCGCACCGTTCTGGGCTGGAAGCGCGCTGTGCTTTTGCCCCCCGGACTCCAAGAAACCTGCTTCTTTTTTGGTGAAGCGGACCCTGATCTCCTGTTTCTTTGCTGCATGCCCACTCACCAGTGCTGGATTATGTTTGTCTCCTTCTCCCTTTGCTCCATAATTTGGCTGAATCGTGGTTTCAAGCTAAGGAAAAGGGGCTGCACCTAAGCGCGCCGGGGCACCCGGACCAGGCTCCTGGGGTGCTGGTTCACACAGAGACGTTCAGAGTGCTGATGGGGGAGAGCTGCCTCTGAGATCCCTCCTCTCCCACCCAAAACGTGCTGCCTCGCCGTTCAGAGCCGTTCTCCCCGCAGCCAAGAGAATGGGCAGCACCGACGGGTTCCAGTACCGAGCGCTCTACCCCTACCGCAAGGAGCGCGAGGAGGACATTGATCTGCTGCCTGGGGACATCCTGGTGGTGAGCAAGGGGGCCCTGCAAGCCTTGGGCTTCAAAGACGGGGATGAGCAGACCCCCAATCAGATTGGGTGGATCCTGGGCGTCAACGAGCGGACCAAGCAGAAGGGCGACTTTCCCGGCACGTACGTGGAGTACGTGGGGCCTGTGAAGATCTCTGTCCCTTCGCACCGGCCCCGAGTGCAGAGACCCCTGCCCGCGACGCCAGGGGCCAGCGGCTGCCGGCTGCAGGAGGCTCTGGAGCAAGGTAAGCCCTGCTGCCTGCCGTGGAGCGGATGAGGGTGTGTGAGTGGCTTTGCAGGACAGTGGTGAAGCCCTTGGCTCAGCAGTGCGGTTGAGTTGCCTGGGAGTTGTGGGCTCGCGTTCAGTCCTGGCTGAGAGAAAAGCACATTGTTCCTCCAGCTTATCGATCTGCTTAGCAGAGCTTCTTGGGGTCAGCCTTGTCCCACTCTTACCTCTGCAAGATCCTTCTCCCTCTCTGGCTCACGACCAGCCAGGATCCCTGTGGTCCTTGGTCCCTCTCCCTGCTCTGCTGAGGGTTTTGCCCCGCTCCCTCCCTTTAGGAATAAGTCCTGACCTCTCCCAGCCACCTCCCTGCCTCTGCCTCTGGAGCGCCTGGGGCATTGCTCCCTGCCAAGAGCCGCTCAGCCCCGCTGAGACACACAATTACTTGTCTCTGGGCAAGAGGAGAAAAGTCAGGGTCTAAAAGAGTACTTCCGAGAACTGGAGCTAATTGCTTGTCTGCTTGGCACCCATCCCTCCTTGCGGATCACAGAGCTCTTGCTGGGGCTGGGCAGCCGCCCTCGGGCAGGCCATGGGCCGCCCTGCACCTGCGGCTGCCTCCCAGCTGGCGCTGGGCTTGGCACGGACCTGGTCCGGGAGCTGGGAGAGCCGCCGTGCCTCAGCGCTGCCCTTAGAGCTGTGGCAGCTGCCTTCTCTTTGCCTATTTTTCTTGCTCCCAGGCACATAAGCCCCTGTGGCAGGGGCTCAGCAGGCCCTGGGTGCTCTGAGACAGCAAACAGGGGTTGTAGCCACGCTTTGCCTTCCCGTGCCTTGCAAAAGACCTCGTGCTGGTGCTCATGGGAGGAGTAGGGTCAGCAGCAGGAGCTGGTGGGCATCAGAGCACTCTCCTGGCTGACAGTCCTGCGTCCTCCCCGTCCCTCTCTGCCTGGGAGCCACGGCTATCCCATCAGATGCTTCTAGCTGTGTGAAACATCTCCGGGGTCTTAAGGAATGGAAAAGAGTCTCAGAAACCAGGGTGGTGGGGCTGGGTGCGCGGCTCCCCGCAGCTGCCTCCCGTGCTCCTGCTCCTGGAGCCAGAGGGGCGGCCCCGGGAAACGTCTCCGCAGGGTGGGAATGCAGCCGGGCCATGCGTTTGGGTTGGCAGCCAGAGCCGCTGACCTGAGTCATCCCACTTGCAACCTGCCTTTCCAAGAAAGCAGCTCCTCTTGGGAGCCTGGGGCATGCTCTGCGGTGGATGCATCGGCCTTGCCTGCATCCAGCCCTGCGCTCCCTCGGGGGCTGTATTTATGCCTTCGTGGGCTCTCTCCTTTTCTTCTTCTCAAGCAGGGCTTGGTGGGGGTGCGTCTGGGTGGTCAAAGCCGCTGCCCTGCGCAGGGGTGGGGATCTTTGGGATGTGGAAGAAGATACGTGCCAAAGCTCCTGACACACAGAAAAGACGCGGTTGGGAAAGAAACCAAAAGCCAGCCTGTCTGCGTCCTGCCCGAGGATGGAGGAGAGCGAGGGTTGGGTACCAGGGCACACGAGGGGGGGTGCCAGCCCTGTCCCTGTCCCCTGTGGGAGCATCCCCAGAGCCAGCCTCCAGCTTGCGCACAGGCAGGGCCTCCAGGGTGGCAAACAAAAGCCCAGGGCCATTTTACATGCAACCTGCTGGGATGCTAGTGAGGAGACACATTTTTGCAACTGAGAAACTGTATTTAAGCCAAGCCTGTGTTATTTCTTCGTGGTCTGCACTTTGGGACGTGCAGAGATGTCTCCTGGCTGCCGCACGAAGCTCATAGCTGGCGGCGTTGCCGGGTCCTGCCCTGGCTGGCGGGGATCCCTTAGCCCCCCCAGTGTCACATGCGGAGCGGGGCCAGTGCCACGGCTGTCACGCAGCCCGGGAGCAGGGCTGGCCCTGCAGAGCAACGAGATCCAGCGCTTTCTGCCGGTGAATTTACGAGCTGCCGGTGTTTGCCTTCCGCAGAGAACGCGAGCGGAAAATGCGGCTCGGAAATATTTCCGCAGCTGCCCCGGCCGTGCTGTGAGTGGCCTTGTTTGCGGCAGCCCAGCCCGGAGGCCCGGCAGGCTCGGGAGCCGTTGCTGGCTCCGGCACAGGCTGCCTGATAAAAAAAGGCAAGCTGCTGCCTGCTGAAGCAGCACATTCCCGGCCGGGCCACGTGGGCAGCACCAGTATTTACTCTCCCTTCAGCCCTTCCCAAGGGTCAGGCTTGGAGCTGCCAACCTGGCAGCTTTCCTGCAGCTTCCCCAGCCCGACCAGCACCACGCTGGGCCCTTTCCCATGCCCAGGGGCTCTCTCTGGAGGGGAATTGCTCCCCCCAGCAGCACAGGCCCTTGCAGAGCTGCTGGGTGCCTGCCCCTCTGCTCCGTGGCTGCTGAGTCGAAGCACCGACACGAGCTGCTTCGTCTCCCTGCGAGGCTGTGGGTGCAGGAGGCTCAGCTGGGTACAGAATTTCAGCTCGCTGCGCATTGTGGCGAGACCACACCGGGCGAGTTCGGGTCAGATCCATGACAACAGAGCCGTGTTTCGCAATGGGGAGCAGCCTTTTGGCTCTGCCTCCCCAGAGTGGAGCGTGTTGGGTGTCCTCACTGACCGCGGGCTCCCCGGGGTCTGCCCGGTGCTGCGGACCGGCCCGGAGGAGCCTCCTGCACCGGCTGGTGCTCAGTTGGAAGCGAGACGGGGCCTGGCACCGCTCATCGTTCGGCAAGCCTCCCGCTGGCAGCTGCCCAGCCGGGCCTGCGTGCTCCTGCCCCGGCATGCATCACCCCTCCAGCACAGGGAAGGGGGGTGCCCAGAGCCAGGACCTCAAGATCTTCTGGAGGTGACAGCGAAATGCCACCCGATGCGGGGCCGTAGATCCCCTGGGAAAGGAGGGACCCCGGTCCTGTGCCACGGGCTGTCTGCGCCCTGTAACAGCTTGCACTGAGGCTGTGGGCTTGCGGGGAGGGGGAGGCAGAGGGCTGGTTTCCATGTTAAACGAGCAATCAAGGGCAGGAATTTGCTGACATGGCGTTCTGTCTGAATCGTTGGATTAATCACAGCTCACCACCGCGAGCGAGCTCCCTGGCCATGCTCCTCCACCAGCCCTGCACAGCCCCTGTGCTGGGCAGGGACTGAGCCCAGCCTGAGCTCCAGAAGTCCTGGTAACCCCTGCGCTGCCTGCCCGGGGCGCTGGGGGCATACGCTCTGCCTCCGAGCCTCTGCAGGGAGCGGTAGGGATCCCCCTATGCACACCCTCTTGGGGGGCTCGGAGCAAGGCCGGGCTCAACAAGTGCTGTGCTGGTTTCTGGGCCAGCTTGCAGGTTCCCCGTGGCCTCCATGTGGTGTTCGCGTGGGCTGTGGCCTCGTGGCAGGGCCATGGCTTTCCTCGGACGCTGCCGTTGGGAGCAGTGCTGGTTGTGCCCAAGCCCAGCTCTGCTGCAGGGTGTCTGCTGGGGGCCAAGCTGGGGCTGACCCCTTCTCTCCCTCCTTCTCCCCCAGGGTCTCCTCTCCTAGATTTACAGGAGCAGTTCAGCCCTCCGGAGATTGCACCGCCACTGCTGGTGAAGCTGGTGGAAGCTATTGAGAAGAAAGGTAAGGGGGGACACTGAGCACCAAGGGGCTGATACCCCCCAAAACCCCGCGGCGAGGGCAGAGAGGGAGGCAGCTGTCTTTAAAAGCTGTTGGCATTGGACCGAGCCCCATGGGACATGCAGGAGGCAGCTGCCTGCAGAAGGGGGGGCCTCCTGCTCCTCCCTGGCTTGAGTCGCTGTTCCCCGGAGCTGGGCTTGACCCCGCTGTGCTGTCCTGCGCAGAGGCCTGGGGTGAGGGCGCTGGATCTGCACGCAGGACGCCTACGCACCCAGGATGGGTGCTGGGGTTTGGGAATCTTTTCCAGCCTGGATCTGTGCTGTGGGGGAGAAATGGGGCCACTGAATCAGGTGTCCTGGGGTCCAAGGGGGCTGCAGCAGCATCTGCAGGAGGTTGGCTTAGCCACCATCCAGGCCTGGTTAGCCGTGCCACAGCCGTAGCCCAGCCAGTGCGCGGCTGCCGGGCTGGCACCGAAATGGTGCATGCGCTGGGAGCTGCACAGCTCGCAGCTAACAGCAGTGTCCCCGCTTCCGCAGGGTTAGACAGCGAGATGTTGTACAGGACATCTGGCTCCGAACTGAGGCAAGCGCTGAGAACCGGTAAGAACCAGCTCCGCGTGGTGAGGAGGCAAATCGGCTCAGATGGAGGAGATTAGTGGATGTGACAGCGCCAGCAGTAATGCAATCCAGGCCGGGCTTGCCTGTCCCCGGCAGTTCCTGACTCCCGGCACGCTGCCTGTGGGGCTGGGCCGTCCCCCGTCCCAACCCGTCCCTGTCCCCCTCTCGCATGGAAGGGACAGGAGAGGTGGGGATTCCTGCCACTGTCCGTGGGCTGGAGCAAAGGGACGTGGCAGCGGCTCGGAGACTCGCAGGCCGACAAGTTAACCCCTGCGCTTGTCTCCTGCTGTCTCTTCGGGATGCCCTGCTCTTGGGGTGCTCTGTTGATGGGCTGGCGGAGGCTTCTCTGGCTCTGTCACACCACTAATAAGCAGGGGAGGATCTTTCAGCTCAGCTTGGTGGCTGGAGCCTTGGCTCCGCCGTGCCGGCGGCTGATGTCTCTGCCGGGGAGCCTTCGGAGCTGGCTGCCACTCGGCTGAGCTTGGGCCTCATCCAGCACTGCGCTGGCTTGTCCCCTTCCGCAGACGTTCCTGCAAACCCCAGCTACGCGGTGCTGTCAGCTCTGGCCGCGCTGCTTTCGGGACAGGCTTTATGAGCTGTCTCGACAGCCTGCGCCCTGTATTCGTGGGACAACGCGGTTCGAGGGAGACCTTTTCCCCGTTGGGTTCAGTGTGTGGCTGCTCAGTCTGCGCTTGTCTCTACCAGCAGCAGGGAACAAAATTGTCACACGAGTCGTGCGTGCCCAGGATTCCTGTGGCAGGGCTCAAGGCAAAGGCTGTGGGCATCCAAAATGACCTCTGTCCCCTCCCAGGCGGGACCTGCCTGGGTTCCCAGAGCCAGTTTATTTCTGGGGTGCAGGGAGCATTTCCAGGCATCCTCTGTTGTGTGGGCTGCTCGGCTGCCCGAGGGCTGCCTGAGTTCCCTTGTGCCGGGCTGCCGTGCCCCGTAATAGCTGGCCAGGTGGTGCGTGATGGTCTCTGGGATGGGTGTTGGTGGCACTGGAGCTGCCGGCTGGGTGCCCGGTGCTGTGCCCGCCACCCATGGGAAATCTGTGCCCTGGCAGATTGGACCCTGGGTGACCTGGAGCCCTTTGACGTGCACTCCCTGGGCGAGGCGCTGCGAGGCTACCTGCAGGACCTGCCCTCCCCTGTGGTGCCGGTGTCCGTGCACGGAGACATCCTTCGCGTCCTGCAGGGTAAGGGCTTCCCATGGCCACGCTTGGGAATGGGTGGCTGGGCGGGACGGACGCGTTTGAGGTATTAAAAGTCCTTTCCCTATGGGGGCTGGCACACGGCCCCTGCTGCCGACAGCGCTTCCATGCTGTGATGCGGCCGGAGCGTGGAGAGCAGCACCGGCTGTCCCAGCCCTTCCATCGTGTCTTGTTCTCTCCCCAGAGATCCCCCAGCCGGAGAATTGCCGGAAGCAGCTGCTGCTGGCCCTGGAGTCGCCTGCGGTCCCGCTCCAGAACACGCTCACCCTGCAGTTCCTGCTCCGGCATCTGGGGAAGGTATCGCAGCAGGCCGAGAGCAACAGCCTCCACCCTCGGGCCCTGGGAGAGATCTTCGGCCCCCTTCTCCTCCGGCTGCCTGGCGCCAGGTACGTGAGGCTCTCGGGTTCCAGCTGCGTACCAAGTGTCACCCGCTGTGCCTGCCAGGACGAGGAGTCCAGCCGGTAACAGCAGCTCTGCCCGCAGCCCCTACCTCGCTGCGTGTGGGATTGAACTGCTGGCAGCCCACATGGGACTCAAAGCCATGGCAGAGCCCCTGTTTCTGCATCAGCCTGGGATCTGGCAGCTGGGATGTGCGCTGGGATGAACCAGCTGACCCCAGGGGGCACAGGAGTAGTGCCAGGTTTTCCCCCACAACCGCTGATCTTGTCTCCTCTCTCCCTGCAGCCCAGAGCTGAGCCCTGACTTCTCCGTGCTGTTTCTGGAGATACTTCTGCAGACGAAGGAGTTGGAGCTGGAACAGTTGCCTCCAGGTACTGAGATGCCTCTTCCTTGGGGCCCGAGGCACTGTGCTCCGTGGGTGTGGAGTCTCTGCCCCCGTGAGCAGGATGCCGAGGGCATTTCTGTAGCCCAGCTGTGCCTGGAGGCCGGCTTCAGGCGCTCATCTGCTGCTGTAGATGTGCCTGGAGCAGCTTCGGGCAGCGTGGTGGCCAAGCGGGGCTTCCCAGGACGGTCACTGTAGGGAGGGGGACCCGGTGCTCCGAGGGATTACCCATGGGAAGCTGGGACTTGGGCTCACCCTGCTTCAACCCTCCTTCTCTTACAGCCTTGCCTCCAAAACCGCCTAAGCCAAAGCCCAGTGCAGCCAGCTTGGCCAACGGGAACAGCGTGCCCTTGCAGGATGCCGAGTGGTACTGGGGTGACATTTCTCGGTAAGGGGGTGGCTGGCAGCTCATGTCCTGAGTGCCCTGCCCATCAAGTTATCTAGGGGAGCTCTGGTTGCACCTCACAGGCCATGACAATGATGTTCCTTGCAGGGAGGAGGTGAACGAGAAGCTACGGGACACACCAGATGGTACCTTCTTGGTGCGCGATGCCTCCAGCAAGATCCAAGGGGAATACACGCTCACGCTCAGGTAGGGCGCTGGGGTTCCTGAGAGCCTCCGCTGCTCTGGGGTGGAGCTGTCGGCACGATTACGGCTGCCTGGACACCCAGACGTCAGGCTGGTGTAGGGCGCTGGGGTGGTGATAAGTGCCCTCTCTCCTCTTCCCGCTGCAGGAAGGGAGGCAATAACAAGCTGATCAAGATCTTTCACCGAGAGGGGAAGTATGGCTTCTCAGAGCCTCTAACTTTTGGCTCGGTGGTGGAGCTGATCACCCATTACCGGCACGAGTCGCTCGCCCAGTACAATGCCAAGCTGGACACCAGGCTGCTCTACCCCATCTCCAAGTACCAGCAGGTGAGGCCTGTGCCACGGGGGTGCGGCTGGCCAGCACAGCCTGGACCAGGGGCCTTTGCTCATCCATCCCTGGCCCTTTGGTAGATGACAATGTCCCACCCCTTCCCCCGTGCTGGGACATTGCTTTGTGGGGTGATGGGTGGCTGGGGGGGTTTTGTGGGACCGGCTGCCTTGCCCTGGGGCTGCTGTAGGGCAGGAGCAGGTCCTGATTGAGGCTGTGCATATGGCAGGACCAAGTGGTGAAAGAGGACAGCGTAGAAGCTGTCGGGGAGCAGCTGAAGGTCTATCACCAGCAGTACCAGGACAAGAGCTGGGAGTACGACCTGCTGTATGAGGAGTACACGCGCACTTCCCAGGTATGCGGGCACTGCCTTCCCCCTGGGTTGCCCTGACATCCCCGGCTCGCTGGCAGCCACACTGCTGCGCACAGAGGAGAGCAGAGATTGGGCACCCGCTGCCCCATTCGTCTGCTCCTGGACTTGAGGGGGCTCCACAGAGAATGGGCTTTGAAGAGGCAGGTATTTTGGCTGCAGGAAGGACAGTGCTGCTTTGGGGAGGGGGAAAGAGGGGATGCGAATGGGCAGAAACCTGCCCAAATGCTCCCCCTTCCTCAGCTCTCCCCTCCCTTCTCCTCAGGAGCTGCAGATGAAGAGGACGGCAATCGAGGCCTTCAATGAGACAATCAAGATCTTTGAGGAGCAGTGTCAGACGCAGGAGAAATGCAGCAAGGAGTACATCGAGCGCTTCCGGCGGGAGGGCAACGAGAAGGAGGTGCAACGGTGAGGACGGGGGGTGCTGGTGACGTGCCCTGCCTGGGGAAGGGCTCTGGGGGCTGGAAGGATCATCCTGGCCCAGCGCAGAGCCGAGGCATGCGCAATCCTTGTCTCTCCAGCAGCGTGCTGCGGGCTGGAGCTGGCAGGCTTCCTCCTCTGCCTCCCCCACTCTGGCTCACAGCCTAAACCCCCCCCTCCTTCTCCCAGGATCCTCATGAACTCGGAGAAGCTCAAGTCTCGCATCACGGAGATCCACGACAGCAAGATGAAGCTGGAGCAGGACCTGAAGAAACAAGCCTCGGAGAACCGGGAGATCGACAAGCGCATGAACAGCCTCAAGCCAGACCTCATGCAGCTGCGCAAACTGCGGGACCAGTATTTGGTGTACGTAGTGCCTGCCCCCACGGAGGGCTGGGAGCGGAGCCCCACTGCCCCTCCGGCCTGGCCCGCAAGCGATCCAGCTGGCTCCTGGAGGGCTTTGGGGCTTGTCGGACCGGGCTTGCGGGCTGCTCGGTGCAGGAGCGAGCCCTGCAGCATGCAGCCTCGGGGCACAGCAGTCCCTCAAAGGGGACAGCTGCTGCCCTCTGGTGATGGCTGCGCAAGTGGTGCCTGGTCCGGACGCCGCAGGCCGGGCACGCTGCCTGCGCTGAGCTCTGCCTCTCCTTCCCCAGGTGGCTGACGCAGAAGGGTGCCCGGCAGAAGAAAATCAACGAGTGGTTGGGCATCAAGAACGAGACGGAGGAGTGAGTGTCCCTGCTTGCGCGTTGCGGGATGTGGGGGGGCTGCGGGAGCGCAGGCTGCACAGCCAGTTCTGCCTGCTCCGGGGCCGCAGGCAAGTCCTATCTCCCTGCCTGGGAGCTGAGGACGCCTTCCCTGCCAGAAAGGGTGACGAGAGTTAGCAGTGGGAGGGGAGATTTGGGGGCCACGTGCCCAAACCGAGGGGGTCTGACCCTGCCTGTGCTCGATTGCAGCCAGTACTCCATGATGGACGACGAGGAGGAGCTGCCGCACCACGAGGAGCGGACGTGGTACGTGGGGAAGATCAACCGCTTGCAGGCAGAAGAGATGCTGTGCGGCAAGCGGGACGGCACCTTCCTGATCCGCGAGAGCAGCCAGAAGGGATGCTACGCCTGCTCCGTGGTGTGAGTACCCCCAAGCAGACGTGGTGGGATGGAGCTGGCGCGGGCTGTGCTCCTGCATCGCTCTGCCCTTCTCTTGCTGGAGGCTGGCGGAGGCGTCAGCTGGCAGGCTGGGCTTCCCCGAGGTCTCCCGTCTGCCTCAGCTCCTCCTGCCAGGGCCAGATGTATCTTTGGGCTGCTTCGGTGACGCCCACTTGTGCTCTGCTGTCCCTGTCCCTGTCCCAGCGGGGCTCCCTCACCCCGGCGTGCCGCTGACCCGTGCTCCCTTGTCTCCCTGGCAGGGTGGACGGTGACACCAAGCACTGCGTGATCTACAAAACGGCGACTGGCTACGGGTTCGCTGAACCCTACAATCTCTACGCCTCCCTCAAGGACCTGGTCTTGCACTACAAGCACACGTCCCTGGTGCAGCACAATGACTCCCTGAATGTCACGCTGGCTCACCCGGTCCTTTCCCAGCCACCGGCCAGATGAGCAGCCCGTGCACAACACAACAGCTGCCTTCAGCTTCTCCCCAGGGCGCTGCTTTCTGGCTCTGGACTCTTGCACCCTGTATAGTTGAGTCTCTGTGCTCCTGCCCCTCCAGAGCCTCCGAGATGTCTGTGACCGTTCCTGGTGTCCCTTTTGGTCTGTAGCTGAAACCCACGTTGGCTGATGGGACAAAAAGGCTGGGCTGTTGACTCCCAGTGGGCTCCAGCCTCTAGGAGGTGGGATCCAGTTGTGATTGAATTGCTGTGGGCGAGCACAGCCCCCTCCCCTTCCCCGATAAGCAGGCCAGATCCCCTTCTTGCTGGCAGGTCGCCCCGCTACGCATCACTGTAGAGCTAGATTCCCCGTTCCTCGGTGCGCTACGACGTGGGTCACCGCCTCAGCCGAGCGGCCGCGAGCGCTGCTCTGAGCGAGGGGCTCCCTGCCCGGATGCCGGAGGCGGCGGAGGAGGAGGCTGCGCTGAGCGGTTGAGCGCGTGCGTCCTCCACTCTCACTTCCCTCGGTGATCTTGCAGGCTGCGGTGGCGTCTGGTACGAGGGGTGCTGCTCTTCCGTGCAGAGACTCATTTAGAAAGGAGAAACCCCATCCTCCGTGGGGCTGCTCGGCCGAGGTCTCTGCTCCGGGCCCTGCCCCACCTCACCGTCGTGTTCCCTGGTGTCATAACCACCCCTTGAGTGTTGCTGTCTGGGGAGGGAGGATCCGGTTAGCGATGAATCTCTCGCCTTAGTTGTGCCAACTAAGCTGTGAAATCCGTGTTGGTACCCGTGTTTTTTCCCGGCAGAATCTGTGGGATGCACAGCTCGTTGTTTCTGGCTGTCTTCGGTGAATCTCTGCAGACGTAACCCATTGAAGCTAACTGTAGCTTTGTAAATACGGTTCTTTTCGTAATCGGCTGCTTACCTAGTACTGGTGTTTGCTGAACTCCCACTACGATACGCAAGCGCGTGGGCAGCAGCTGGCCGGGCTGTCGCAGACTCGGGTCCTGCCGGCTGAAGCAGGAGGGGGCCGGAGTCCGACGCACACTACGAGCCCTACACAAAATGAAGGACCTCTCTGCTGCAGGAGGATGGTATCTCCGCTGGGCCGAGGGCCTTAGCACATAGAAATGTATATGCATGATGTCGAACTATGTATGCAAAGCACTTATAATCACGAGTACTGTATGGGGACTTGGGGTGAAAGAGCCGGGGGTTGCTGTAGCGCTGCCCATCGCAGCTGGCTGGCGCGGGCAGGGCTTCTTGCGTCGTTTCAGATAATGTTGAGTTCAGAGGGCTCGAGGGCAACGGAGGTGGCCCTGGAAGAGCTTTAAAAGTTGAGGCCGTGGTGGCATTTGCTTTACTGCGTTATCTTGTCTGCCTGGCTTGAAGAAAGCATTAAGTGTCCTCTTGATTTGCTGGAGAGGCTCCTTGCCCTTTTGGAGGCCACGTCCTCAGGACGGGCTGGTGGATGCTGTAGGTTTTGACGCTTCTGCTTTGTGTTGCAACTCGGGCTGTGCCGGATCTGCGGGGTGCTGTGTGCTTGTGCTCTGCCTGCGTCCTGTCCTCGATGCGTCGGGGACCGCGCTGTCCCTCCCCTGCTCAGCTCTGCCGCTCGCCCCGCTCCGGGCTGGTCCCCAGATCCTTTTGGATCTGGGATTGCTGGAGCAAACGTCCCATTCCCGTTGCTTGTGGCAGCTCTCCTATGCTCGACTGTACAGACCCCATTCCCTGCTCTGCACGCCCTCCCCGGGGTCTGGGCCCTGTTTTTTGGTTCTGGTTTGTCAGTGTTCGGCGCTCCAAGGATGCGGGGCAGCGGTGCCGTCCCTGACCCATCGCAGCTCAGGTGTGCGCTCGGGTGCCAAAGTGCCAGGGAAGGGGCAGGCGATGGGTCGGGGGAGCTGCGGGGCAGGGGACGCTGCGTTTGCCTTTGGGGATCCCTTGGGAAAAGCTGTCAGGGATAATTAAGGGAATCTTGGGCTCGGACACATGAGAGATGAGAGCACGTGGAGATGGGGCAGGGGGGCCCGGTGCTCATAGCCCTCTCTGCAGAGGCCTCCCGGGGCCTGTGGGGTGGCCGAGGGGGCTGTGCCGAGACCCCAAAGCTTCCTGCCAGGCTCCCGCACCGGTCGTGGCGGCACATTTTCAGCCTGGGGACTCCACGCTGGTCCTGCGCCCGTCCCAGCACTTCCAGCACGTCCCTGTGCCACGGGTCAGGCTGCAGGCGGATGGGGTCCTCCAGCCGCTCGCCCCACCGTGGCCCCGTCCCCACCCCACCTACATGGGCTTGGGGCCAGTCCTGCTGGGGGTTTGCTCCTGGCTCATGCCAGGGCCTGCCGAGCGGCTGGGAGAGTCTCAGCTTCAAGCCATCGCTTGTCGACACTTCGCTTGGTGCTCGCCCCGGCTCTGCTGGCCGGGGAAATTCCAGCTTCTCGTGACAGCGGTTATTTTTTACCCTTTCGGCTGAACTTCTGCTGTTCTCCCCGCACCGTCCCTTCCTGCCTCTTCCTCCCCAGCAGCGTGGGCAGCTCAGCGTGAGCACGGGAGGCCGCGATCACCCCTCTGCGTCCTCCAGCACTGCCATTCCTGCCCGCCAGCGCCCGTCACCATGCCCTGTCCCTGACGGGGCTCTGCTCACAAGTCCTGTGTACAACGAGGAGGAAAATGCCCTTCCCCAGGGCCGCCTTGCCCTGACGGTGCTTGACTTGGCTCCCTGAAAGGCAGCTTTTTCCCTCGTCTCCCCCTGGGGTGGAAGCCCAGGCCCTGAGCTCCCTGCCTGCAGCTCCCCCAGAACAAGCTAGTTGTGATTTGTGCTTTGATGCTTTCGCTCGTGCTGTTCGCGCCGCCGGATGAACCCGGCAGTGATGCGTTTCGAGGCCCTGGGCTGTGCTTTGCTGCTTGTGACCCCCTCCGTGTCCCCCAACCCGCGTCCCGTGGGTGCAACGTGGCCGTTCCTGCTCCCCGGGGCACAGCTTGGGTCTCGTCCCTCCGTGTCCCAGCTCGGGCTGCTCCGTGCTCCCCCGTGTAAACCCCCCGTGTCACCGGCGGCTTTGTGCTCGGAGAGGACGTGGATGCGCGTGAACGCTCCTGAGATTTTAGTTCCTAGGTATATGCAATAAATAACTTGCCACTTCAGCTGTTCGTTACCAGCAGTAGTTCTCTATGCTCTTTCTGTTGATGTTTACTAATGTAAACCCAGTATTTGTTACTGTAAGAGGATTTTTTTTGTACGGTACTTCAAAAAACCCCACAAAAAAAACACAAAAAAAGAAAGAAATAAACAGAATTAATGAACCGGCTGCAGAGATTTCGGTGGGAGGGTGTTACATCGGGGGAGCGGAGGCGGGAGGGCTGGGCTGGGTGCAGGATGTGACCCATCGCCCGGCTGGCGCTGGGCTGTGCCAGGGCTCGGCTCCCCGGCGTCGTGCGGGGCTGGGGCACGCGGGGGCCAGCCTCGGGCTCACCGGCCGGGCGAGGAGGCGGCAGCGGAGCCCGGAGGGGCGAGAAACAGCCGGAAGCGGCGGCTGTAAACAGCAGGGGAAGCGCGAGGTTCCTCCGCCCTGGGCCCCAGCAGCGAGCCCAGGGGATGTTTTTGGGCAGCACCCTCTGCCCGCGCCCGGAGCTGCCCACCCGGGGGTGCTTCAGCACCTGCACCCAGCCCAGGGGGCTCGGCGGGGGCTCGGCAGACCGCAGCGGGGGTCCCACACGGAGCCGCCCCCCTGCTTGTTTGGGAGACGCCGAGCGCGGGCTGCTCAGGGTTGGGTTTCTGTTTCCAACCCGTCGCAACCCGCGGGGAAGCGGCAGCCGCCGGTGGGGCTGCAGCGAGGGGCTGCGACCCCCAAAGCCCCGATTTGGGGCCGCGGGCCCCGGCGGGACAGCGGGGACAGGGTGGCCAGAGCCGGACGGCCCCGTGTGAGTCAGCAGCGTCGGCGTCACATGAGGAGGCCGGTTGAGCCGGGCAGGAAGGGCGCACGGAGGCGGGCGTAGCCAAGCTTTAAAAGTCCTCGCGGGGACGGGTTCGCCTCCGCGCCACCCCACCGTCCCCATGGCCCCTGCGGTGCCGCTGGCTCTCCTGGTGCTGGTGGCCCTGCTGGCCCCGGGGCTCGGGGTGGCCTTCCCCGGCTGCGACTACCCGGCCCACCTCTGGTGCAGCTCAAAGGAGATCGCCGTCGCCTGCCAGGTCAGAGCCGCCGGTGCCAGGGCTGCCCCCGCCACCCGCTCGTGTTGGCGGCCCACGCAGGGCAGGGCCGCCCGGCACACGGGAACGCGTCCCACCACGACGGCACGCACGGGGCTGGGCGCCTGCCCGGCCAGCGGGGCTGGGGCGTGCGGGGACGGCGTCAGGGCATCGCCCGGCCGTGGTACCCGGTGCCGAGTGCGGCTCTGAGCATCCCTGCGGCACAGGCTGGCACACCGCAGGGATGCTCGGAGCCCCTGTGCCACGCTGGCACCGCGGCACTCCCCGGCATCCCTGGGGAAGCGCCGTGCTACAGCCGGACCCCAGCCCCGACCCTTCCCCAGGCGCTGCTGGCACTTCTGCTTTTTCAGCATAATCCAGCTTTTCAGCTTATTCCGCTTTGAACGTCCCCGGATGGCAACACCGCTGCAACGGCAGGTCCGGCAGCGCCCTGCGAGCCCCGCGGGGCCGCAGCCACCACCCGGCAGTGGGTGCTGGGCTGTACCCCCCCCCAGCCACGTCCTGGCCCTGCCAGATACGCTTTCCCCAAAAAATATTTTGGGGAAGTTCCCATGGAAAGCCCCGGTGCTGCTGCGCGCCGGCAGCGTGTGGGATCCTGAGGCTGCAGGAGGCCCCTGGCCGCTCTCACTTCCCTCCCAGCCCTCCGCACCCTCGTCCCCCCTCCTGCCCCACGTCCCAGCAGCTTTTTCCCCCATCCCCTGCGAATATGGGGGCGGGGGGCTGCAGCCGTACCCCCCTGTGCACCCCGAAACCTTCCTGCACGCAGGCGGAGAGCCGCTGCGCCAACCTCTCGCGCCCGGCGGCCGCCCCCGTGGAGCTGAGCCTCTACTACGAGAGCCTGTGCCCGGCGTGCCGCAGGTTCCTGGTCCAGGAGCTCTTCACCACCTGGCTGCTGCTGCCCTCCGAGGCCCTGAACATCACCCTGGTGCCCTACGGCAACGCCGAGGTAGGAGCTGGCCCGACCCGGTGCCGCGGGCGCTCGCCCCGGTGCCGCCGGCCCCGCTCAGACCGGTTGGTCCTGCAGGAGAAGAACATCAGTGGGAAGTGGCACTTCCAGTGCCAGCACGGCCCGGAGGAGTGTTTGGGCAACATGATCGAGGTGACTGTGACCATCCCCGGCCCCACGGCGCCGGCGTGGGGGGGTCCGGCGGCCCCTCACCGCTTGCCCCATCCCCACAGACCTGCGTGATGGACGAGGCCAAGAGCTTCAGCACCTACTTCCCCGTCATCTTCTGCCTGGAGTCGGGCAGCTCCGTCACCAAGAACCTGGAGGCCGTACGTCCCCGTCCCCGTCCCCGTCGCCCCGCCGTGGGGCTGTCCCCGTCCCCCTGACGTCCCCCCGTGTCCCCCCGCTCTCCCCGGCAGTGCCTGCAGGTCTACGCCCCGCAGCTGGACGGGAGCCGCATCGCCGCCTGCGTGCAGGGGGACGCGGGGGCCGCCCTGATGCACCGCAACGCCCAGCTGACGGCGGCCCTCGACCCCCCGCACCAATACGTGCCCTGGATCGTCATCAACGGGGTACGGCGGGGAGGGGGACGCGCGCCGGGGCGCCAGGCCAGCGCGGGGACCCCCTGACACCGGCCTCGTCGCCCCTGTCCCTGCAGAAGCACACGGACGAGCTGCAGGCGCAGGCCGAGACCTCGCTGCTGGGGCTGATCTGCCGCCTCTACCAGGTGGGACGGGGGGCACGGGGAGGGCTGGCGGGGCTGGGGACACGTCCCCGTCCCCGTCCCCGCTGGGGCTCCATCGGCCGCTCTCTGGCAGGGGGAGAAGCCCGACGCCTGTGGGGGCTCAAGGGCCCTGAAGGCCCCGTCCAGCTGCAGGCGCTGAGGGACGGCGTGGGAGCACCCAGCCACCGGCGAATAAAAAGGATGTTTGGGGTTTTTTTGTGGAAAAACAAGAGGCTCCGGAGTGGTGTTGGGGGAGAGCGGGGAGGGGGCGGCCTCGCCCCGCCGCGGTGCGGGGGGAGAGCGGGAGCTGGGCCCCGGGGCGCCGGGCCTGGCCTGCGCCGGGCCCGCGGAAACGCTGCTGCCTCGGTAGCTGTCATGGCGGCTGCCTGCGCCTCGGTAGGTGTCATGGCGGCTGCCTGCGCCTCGGTAGGTGTCACGGCGGCCGCCTGCGCCTCGGTAGGTGTCATGGCGGTCACCCAGACCGCGGTAGGTGTCATGGCGGCCGCCGGTGCCTCGGTAGGTGTCATGGCGTCCGCCTGCGCCTCGGTAGGTGTCATGGCGTCCGCCTGCGCCTCGGTAGGTGTCATGGCGGACTTCGGAAGCGGAAGGCACCCCGTCACCGGACGCGCTCACCCTTCCGCGTGCCGGTGGCGGAAGCGCGCGGCGGTGAGCGGGGAGGGGGGGGCATTGATGGGGAGGGGGGAACTGGGAGGACTGGGGGAACTGGGGGGTACGGGGGTGACTGCGAGGGGTCCAGCAGGGGGGCCAACAGGGGCACTGGGGGGACTGGGAGGGTAGGGCAGTGCTAACTGGGGGAACTGGGGAGCACGGCATGGATAACTGGGGGGAACTGGGAGGGTAGGGCGGTGCTAACTGGGGGAACTGGGGAGCACAGTATGGATAACTGGGGGGAACTGGGAGGGTAGGGCGGTGCTAACTGGGGGAACTGGGGATCGCAGCATGGATAACTGGGGGGAACTGGGAGGGTAGGGCAGTGCTAACTGGGGGAACTGGGGAGTGCAGCATGGATAACTGGGGGGAACTGGGAGGGTAGGGCGGTGCTAACTGGGGGAACTGGGGAGCACGGCATGGATAACGGGGCACAGGGGGCACTGGGAGGGTAGGGCGGTGCTAACTGGGGGAACTGGGGAGCACAACAGCATGGATAACTGGGGGGAACTGGGAGGGTAGGGCAGTGCTAACTGGGGGGAACTGGGAGGGTAGGGCAGTGCTAACTGGGGAAACTGGGGAGCACAGCATGGATAACTGGGGGGAACTGGGAGGGTAGGGCAGTGCTAACTGGGGAAACTGGGGAGCACAGCATGGATAACTGGGGGCACAGGGGGCACTGGGAGGGTAGGGCAGTGCTAACTGGGGGAACTGGGGAGCGCAGCGTGGATAACTGGGGGGAACTGGGAGGGTAGGGTGGTGCTAACTGGGGGAACTGGGGAGCGCAGCATGGATAACCGGGGGAACTGGGAGAGTAGGGCAGTGCTAACTGGGGGAACTGGGGAGCACAGTATGGATAACTGGGGGGAACTGGGAGGGTAGGGCAGTGCTAACTGGGGGAACTGGGGAGCGCAGCATGGGGAACTGGGGGCACAGGGGGCACTGTGAGGGTAGGGCAGTGCTAACTGGGGGAACTGGGAGGGTAGGGCAGTGCTAACTGGGGAAACTGGGGAGCACAGCATGGATAACTGGGGGGAACTGGGAGGGTAGGGCAGTGCTAACTGGGGAAACTGGGGAGCACAGCATGGATAACTGGGGGCACAGGGGGCACTGGGAGGGTAGGGCAGTGCTAACTGGGGGAACTGGGGAGCGCAGCGTGGATAACTGGGGGGAACTGGGAGGGTAGGGTGGTGCTAACTGGGGGAACTGGGGAGCGCAGCATGGATAACCGGGGGAACTGGGAGGGTAGGGCAGTGCTAACTGGGGGAACTGGGGAGCACAGTATGGATAACTGGGGGGAACTGGGAGGGTAGGGCAGTGCTAACTGGGGGAACTGGGGAGCGCAGCATGGGGAACTGGGGGCACAGGGGGCACTGTGAGGGTAGGGCAGTGCTAACTGGGGGAACTGGGGAGCACGGCATGGATAACTGGGGGGAACTGGGAGGGTAGGGCGGTGCTAACTGGGGGAACTGGGGATCGCAGCATGGATAACTGGGGGGAACTGTGAGGGTAGGGCAGTGCTAACTGGGGGAACTGGGGAGCACAACAGCATGGATAACTGGGGGGAACTGGGAGGGTAGGGCGGTGCTAACTGGGGGAACTGGGGAGCACGGCATGGATAACTGGGGGGAACTGGGAGGGTAGGGCGGTGCTAACTGGGGGAACTGGGAGCACGGCATGGATAACTGGGGGGAACTGGGAGGGTAGGGCAGTGCTAACTGGGGAGCACAGCATGGATAACTGGGGGGAACTGGGAGGGTAGGGCAGTGCTAACTGGGGAGCACAGCATGGATAACTGGGGGAACTGGGAGGGTAGGGCAGTGCTAACTGGGGAAACTGGGGAGCACAGCATGGATAACTGGGGGCACAGGGGGCACTGGGAGGGTAGGGCAGTGCTAACTGGGGGGAACTGGGAGGGTAGGGCAGTGCTAACTGGGGGAACTGGGGAGCACAACAGCATGGATAACTGGGGGGAACTGGGAGGGTAGGGCGGTGCTAACTGGGGAAACTGGGGAGCGCAGCATGGATAACTGGGGGGAACTGGGAGGGTAGGGCAGTGCTAACTGGGGAAACTGGGGAGCACAGCATGGATAACTGGGGGCACAGGGGGCACTGGGAGGGTAGGGCAGTGCTAACTGGGGGGAACTGGGAGGGTAGGGCAGTGCTAACTGGGGGAACTGGGGAGCACAACAGCATGGATAACTGGGGGGAACTGGGAGGGTAGGGCGGTGCTAACTGGGGAAACTGGGGAGCATGGCATGGATAACTGGGGGCACGGGGCACTGTGAGGGTAGGGCAGTGCTAACTGGGGGAACTGGGGAGCACGGCATGGATAACTGGGGGGAACTGGGAGGGTAGGGCGGTGCTAACTGGGGGAACTGGGGAGCACAGCATGGATAACTGGGGGGAACTGGGAGGGTAGGGCGGTGCTAACTGGGGGAACTGGGGAGCACAGCATGGATAACTGGGGGGAACTGGGAGGGTAGGGCAGTGCTAACTGGGGAGCAGAGCATGGATATCTGGGGGGAACTGGGAGGGTAGGGCAGTGCTAACTGGGGAAACTGGGGAGCACAGCATGGATAACTGGGGGCACAGGGGGCACTGGGAGGGTAGGGCAGTGCTAACTGGGGGAACTGGGGAGCACAACAGCATGGATAACTGGGGGGAACTGGGAGGGTAGGGCAGTGCTAACTGGGGTAACTGGGGAGCACAACAGCATGGATAACTGGGGGGAACTGGGAGGGTAGGGCAGTGCTAACTGGGGAAGCTGGGGAGCGCAGCATGGATAACTGGGGGGAACTGGGAGGGTAGGGCAGTGCTAACTGGGGAAACTGGGGAGCATGGCATGGATAACTGGGGGCACGGGGCACTGTGAGGGTAGGGCAGTGCTAACTGGGAGAACTGGGGAGCACAACAGCATGGATAACTGGGGGGAACTGGGAGGGTAGGGCGGTGCTAACTGGGGAAACTGGGGAGCACAGCATGGATAACTGGGGGAACTGGGAGGGTAGGGCGGTGCTAACTGGGGAAACTGGGGAGCACAGCATGGATAACTGGGGGGAACTGGGAGGGTAGGGCAGTGCTAACTGGGGGAACTGGGGAGCGCAGCATGGATAACTGGGGGCACAGGGGGCACTGTGAGGGTAGGGCAGTGCTAACTGGGGGAACTGGGGAGCACGGCATGGATAACTGGGGGGAACTGGGAAGGTAGGGCAGTGCTAACTGGGGGAACTGGGGGCACAGGAGTGACTGGGGGGCGCGGGGTGGCGGGGGCTGTGGGGGCTCCGTCCCCACTGAGCCCCGGGCAGGGGCCGCGGGTCCCTCCCCCAGGATGCTGGCGCGGGGCCGGCAGCTCCTGCGCTGCTGGAAGCCGCTCTTCACCGGCCGCCTGCTGCTGCTGACCAACACGGCGAGCTGCGGCGCGCTGCTGGCCGCCGGCGACACGCTGCAGCAGGCCTGGCACTGCCGCCGGCACCCGGACACCGAGCCCCAGGTGGCCCGCACAGGTGACAACCCTGGCGGCGGGGGACACGCACGAACCGGGGGGGGTGATGCAGCGCAGCCTCACGCGTCGTTTAATCCACGCTCGTTATCACGGCGGGGCGGAATTGGAGTCGCGTTCCCCGGCACGACGCAAAGCCGCGCTGCCTGCGTGCCTTCCCCGGAGCCGGATCCGCTTTCGGGGAGCGGGGAGCCCAGGGTGGGGGTGACATAAATAATTCATCGGTCGCCGGGGCGGTGTTGTGTTGCAGGACGCATGTTCGCCGTCGGCTGCAGCATGGGCCCGCTGATGCACTACTGGTACGTCTGGCTGGACGCCGCCTTCCCGGCGCGGGGCGTGCGGGGGCTGAAAACCGTCCTGAAGAAAGTCCTCATCGACCAGCTGGTGGCATCGCCCGTCCTCGGCACCTGGTATTTCTTCGGTACGCGGCGGCACCCGCCTCGTGTCAGCGTCGCTGAGAGCTGAGCGCGGCCCAGGCTGCCGGTGACGCGTTACGGCGCGTGGGTGCCGGCGTGACGCCTGTCGCCCTCCCTTGGTGGGGCGCGTGTGGCGTTCCCGGGGCTCCCTCCCTCCGGCTGGGGCCGGCGCTGCCCTTCCCTCCCACGGTGGGGTTTTTTGGCATTTTTCGGTGTCCAGCAGAGCTGAGGTAGCAATTCCCATCCACGCTGCCCCCATGGAGCCTCGTGGGCGCTCCCATCCCCGCTGACGTCCGTCTGTCCCGCAGGCATGGGCACGCTGGAGGGCCAGTCTCTAAAGGAGAGCTGGGGGGAGCTGAAGGAGAAATTTTGGGAGTTTTACAAGGTAAATACACCCCCGGCGCAGCTCTCCCGCCCGCGGTGGGGACCGGGCTGCGGCGGGGAGCGCCTGGCTGCTCTCTGCTCCCGGCAGGCCGACTGGTGCATCTGGCCGGCGGCTCAGCTCCTGAATTTCCTCTTCGTCCCGCCCAAGTACCGGGTGCTTTACATCAACGTGATCACGCTGGGCTGGGACACCTACCTCTCCTACCTCAAACACAGGGTGAGCGCCGGCACCGCGGTGCCACGCGGCCGGGCCTCGCCGCCGCGGCCAGCCGGGCTCGTGCCGAACGAGCCTTGGTTCTCTTTATTTTCCAGCCTGGCAGCCCCCCGAGCGCCGAGCACGACTCGCCGCGGGAGAACCGGCGCGGTGCCGGGATGTAAAGCGGCAGCCGCTCTCGGCGACTGCGACGTTTTCGGGGGCTCCTGCCCGCAGCAAGCGGTTTTCTGGGCATCGCGGCGGACGCGGCTCGATCCGCCCAACGAACGCGCTGGCCGGAGAGCACCGCGACCGCGTCTGCGGCTCGCTGCAGCCTGTGCGGCTCTTGCCGGTTAACTCATCTACTGATTGCGGCGATGGGTTTGGGTATTTTTAACGAATCTCCTCTCGCAGGCCAGCCTGTAAAGCGATTTCTTTTTGTGTTCTTCCACAGAGCCCACGCTGCCGGGGCGGGGAGGAGCCGCTGCAGCTGCGCTTTGCCTTTGGCGCCCCAGGGAAGGTCCCCAGCGCTCGCCCCACTGCTGCAGCCGGGATTTTTTCCCCTTCTCCAGGGCAAGGCCGGCCCCTCGCTCCCCTCCTCTGCTCTTGCACGGAGCCAGCGGCTCGGGTCCCTGCCTTGCCCCCACTTCGGCTGCTGGATGCCGCCCCTCCGCTCCCGGCGCAGCTCCTCGGCCCCTTCCCTGCGGCTTTTTCTCTCGGAGCTGAAGGGAGAAGCCACCCACCCGGCTCCCCCCGCCCTTGTCTCCCTTTCGCCCACCTCCCCGGCGCCGCGCGTGGGCTCGGCCACGCTGCAGCCGCCCCGTTTTTATAAAAATAGGGGTGCGATCGCTGCCGCCCGCTCGCCGCCGCGTTTGACAGCAGCAGAGTCGCCACGGAGGCGGTCGGGGGTTTTTAAGGCCAAGTTTTTCGCAGGATTTGGACCACAGCTCCCTTCTCATCCCAGCCCCGCACCTCCCCGGGCAACCTGGAACTTATTTATTTCCAGCATCGATGAAATTTGCCTAAACGTGGTGGTTTTTTTTTTTAAAGCTGTGCCGTGCAGCTCTGTCCTCGTCCCTCCTGCCACCCCCCGGGGGACGCCAGCCCTCCCACCGCAGCCAGCCAAGCTGCCGCGCCACGGCAGGAGCCATTTGGTGAACGCTAATTAAGAAACCAGATAATTTCTGCTCCTCTCCGGCCACGAGCTCGACAGCGCGGGGGCTACCGACGCCGAGCAGAGGGCTCGTCCCGCTGCCCCCTCTCCGCGTGCAATGACCCGGAGGAACCGGTGATCAGCATTGATTTATTTCTTCACAACATTTCTTTAATACAGTGATTTTTAGGAAATTGTACTCTTTTTGACACTTTTGACATTTGTACAGTACAGTGTAACTCTTCCATAAGTAAACTTCACAAAAAATAGGAAAGGGGAAGGGGGGGAGATGGTATCGCAGTAGGGGAGGGGGAAAAATCTGTAAAATAAAGACACAGCGCTCCAAGAAAAATAAATAGAGGGCAGCAAGACCTCCGGGTCCGTCGTCGCTACGGGAATATCCACTTATTCACAGTCTCCACAGAAGCACGGTACTACAGAACACACGAGGAGCCCAAGGCCCTGCAGCAAATTAGCAACGCTCCTCCGCGCCCCGCTCCCCCTGCGAGCCGAAACCGGGGGCTCTGCAAAGGTCCCGGGCCCTGAACCGGGGCTAATTTGCTACAGCTCGCTTGGCTGGCCTCGCGCTTTGCTTTTTTTTTTTTAATTTTTTGTTTTTTAAACCTTTAAATAAGAGATTTTTAAAAGTGATATTCACAAGCAAGCTTACCACACTGAGGAAAAAAAAAAATAAATGCACCAACACGGCCACAGCACAGCAGGTCACGCGCACAGCGTCACTTCCTACGCCTATTTACAAGGAGGTGGTCTTATGTACAAGGAGGAAGACGGCGGGAGCATAAATTAGCATCTATTTATACAAATAAACAAGAGTTAGGAAATATCCATCCATCTGGGGGGAGGAGACCGGGTGCAAAGAGCCCCCGGGAGCTCTTTGGGCAGGCGGGACCTGCGCCGGGCCGGGGAGGGGGAGACGGGGAGTCCCAGTGGGACGTGAGGTTTTGGGGTCCCATCGCAGCCCCCCCGCCCCGGGCAGGGGGCCCATCCCTGCTCCCCAGGGACCCCGGGGAGGGAGGGGACCGGGGGCGATGGGAGCTGGCGGTGGCGAGCAGACAGAGAAAATTGTATTTCTCGGCGAGTGGGGCGAGTGGAGCGATTACAAGCAGAATGGGGGGGGTTTCTACCAGCCCAGGCTTAAAAATAAATTAAGGGGGGGGCACAGCCTAACTGAATTGGGGGGGGGGGCTCCTAGAGGGGCTGCAGCCCTTTCGGAGGTATCAGCAGCAAAAGCCCCCGTGGGACCCCCAAGAAGAGGGGCTCGGGGGGTGGCGGGGGGTGCACTGACCGGTTTTTGGGGTGCGCAGGGGGGGCTGGCCCTAGCAGGCACAGTCCTGGTGCGGGGGGGGCCTGCTGGTCCGTGAGCTGGGGGCCCTGCTTGGCGCCGGTGACCGCCGGGTCGGCCGTGTCCAGCGACTCCGACATCTTCTCGCAGATGATGTCCACCAGCCGCTCGAAGGTCTGCTTGACGTTGATGTTGTCCTTGGCGCTGGCCTCGAAAAACTCAAAACCTGAGGGGGGGGGGGGACAGCGACGACGACATCAGGGCTGCAAGCCCCCACCCCGCTGCAGCCCTGCATCCAGCCACCCAACAGCCGAAACCTTTTCCAGCTCCTCCTCCCCTCGTTAAATATTGAAGGGCCGCGCGTGCCGCACGCCCGGACCACCCGGCTGTGACCTGCCCCTGCGCCCACCCAATTTTCCCCTCCCAGCACCTCTCAGCAGCCAGTGGCGGGTTTCTGGGGCTGTAACAGAAACCGGCATCGCGCCCTGCAGCTCGTGGCTTAATTACACCTTTTTTTTTTCGTTAGGTGACAAGTCACCGCTGCTATTGAAGCAGAAGAATTACAGCGAGGGAATTAAGCCCCTAATTAAATTATTTGTGGGAAGATGGCTGCACTGGGGTGGCCCCCCCCCCACTCACCCAGGTGCTCGGCGAGCTGGCGGCCCTTCTCCGAGGAGACGACGCGCTCGTCCTCCATGTCGCATTTGTTCCCCACCAGCAGGACCTGGGCGTTGTCCCAGGAGTAGGTCTTGATCTGGGTGGACCTTGGGGGAAGGCAAAGGGGGAAATCAGGCGGGGGGCAGAGCACGGTGCCGGGGGGATGCCAAAAAGGGGGGGGATGGACACTTTTGGGGGGTCCCCAGAGCCCGTCCGGGTGCTCACCAGTCCTGCACGGCGTTGAAGGACTCCTCGTTGGTGATGTCGTACATCAGGATGAAGCCCATGGCGCCGCGGTAGTAGGCGGTGGTGATGGTGCGGTACCGCTCCTGGCCGGCCGTGTCCTGGGGAGGGGCGGAGAGCGGCACGTCACCCCCGGGGACACGGGGACACCGGCGGCTTGCAGGGTCCAGCCACCCCTCAGGGCGCTCCAGGGGACAGCGGGGTCCCCGGGGACTCGTCCCTCCCCACCAGCACCGCAGCCCAGCCGGGGCTGGGGGCACCCTCGGCATCACCCCCCGTGCTTCCAGCCCCGGCAAACGGCGGAGCAGCCCCGCGCCAACCGTCCGCCCCATGCCACGCACCCCCGTGCCGGCGTGGGGACCGGCGGGGACCCCCGGGCGCCTCACCCAGATCTGCAGCTTGATGCGCTTGTCATTCCGGTAGATGGTCTTGACCTTGAAGTCGATGCCGACGGTGCTGACGAAGGCAGGCGTGAAGGAGTCGTCGGCGTACCGGAAGAGGAAGGAGGTTTTCCCCACGCTGCTGTTGCCGATGATCAGGATCTTGAACATGTAGTCAAAGTTCTGGTCCGAGGATTCCTTCTGCCCATAGCGGGAATCGGTAGCCGACGCCATCTGCAAGGTGGAGGAGAGGCCGTGACGGAGACGGCGCGGCACCAGCTGGGGTGGCGGTTGCAAACTCACGCAATGCCGGGCCCCAGCTGGCACCGGTGCCACAGTCCCAAGCCGCTCCCCACCGGCACGGGCACGGTTGAGTCATATTTTGATTTGGGACGGGTGAGCAGCACCGAGGGCGAAGCGTGCTGCCATCAGCGGGGTCATTCGGCCCCAGGATTGTCCCTGAAGGGCTTTGCCGGGCCGGCTCCTGTCACCCCCCCACGCGGGGACCCCCCAGATGGTGCCCACAGCAAACGTGGGGTGCAGGGACCCCGGCGTTTGCTGTCACGGGGGGGGTCCGTGACCCTGGCAGGGGTGCAGCTGGCAGCCAGGGCGCTGCAGCCTCTCCTGCATCTCCCCTGCAAAATGGCACCTGCAGCGGTGCCCCCGCACGCCGTGCCCAGCCCGGCCGCCGCTTCAGCAGCACAGCGGGGTGCTGCGGGGTGGGTGCTCAGCACTGGGGCGGGGGGGTGATGCCGGGCAGGGGTGCACAGGGGTGGGTGCTCGTCCGGGGCTGCAGGGTGGAGTGCGGGGATGCTGGGCAGCAGATGCTGCGGTGTGCAGGGTGCTGCAGCGTGCAGGGTGCTGCGGGGGGGGGGTGCACTGGGTGCTGCGGGGTGCTGCAGGGAGGGGGTGCAGGGTGCTACAGGGTGCTGCGGGGGGGTTGCAGGGGGGTGCAGGGTGCTGCGGGGAGCGGGTGCAGGGGGTTGCAGGGAGGGGGTGCAAGAGGTTCCTGGATGCTGCAGGGTGCTGCGGGGGGGGGTGCAAGGGGTTGCAAGGGTGCTACGGGGAGGGGGTGCAAGGGGTTGCAGGGAAGGGGTGCAGGGTGCTGCGGGGGGGGATGCAAGGGGTTGCAGGGAGGGGGTGCAGGGGGGTGCAGGGTGCTGCGGTGGGGGATGCAGGGAGGGGGTGCAGGGTGATGCGGGGGGGGATGCAGGGGGTTGCAGGGAGGGGGTGCAGGGTGCTGCGGGGGGGGATGCAGGGGGTTGCAGGGTGCTGCTGGGGGGGGAGCTCAGCCCCTGCCCCTCCCCGCAGGCCCGAGCCCGCTGCACCCGGCCGGACCCCGCCGCACCCCGCTGCACCGAGAGCCCCCCCCGCCGCCATGCAGCGAGGAGCGCGCCCCCCCCCCCCCGCATCTCCCCCCCCGCCCGCTGCAGTCGCCATCCCCGCCCGCTGCCGTGCGCCCCCTCCCCGAACAGCGCCCGCCCGGCGCGGTGCAGCCGCCGGTGCCGGTACCGGTATCGGGGGGGGGGGGTCCCGGGGGGGGGGGGGGGGGGGCGCGGGGGCGCGCGCTCACCTCCAGCCCGCGCTCGCGCCGCCGCCTCCTCCTGCAGCAACTGCAGCAGCGGCGCGCGCCGCCCCGGCGGTTGCAGAGCCCGGATGACGTCGCCGCGGGGAGGGGGCGGAGCGCGGAATGCAAATGAGCGCTTGACGTCAGCGTTCGGGCCCCGGAGGGGAGCGCTGATTGGCCGGCAGCGCGCTGTGATGGACAGCCGGCGGGGGCCACGCCGGGCGGGGCGGGAGGGGGGAGGAGACCCCCCCTCCCGGCGCGGTGGTGGGCGCCGCCTCCCCCTCGCAGCGCGCAGTGGTGCGGCCCGGCGGCGCCCCGCGGGCCGGGGGCTGAACCATCCCCTCCCCGGGCGGGGGGCGCGGGGCGGACCATTCCCGTTTGGGGGGGGGGGGGGGTGTGAGCCATCTCCGCTCAAGGGGGGGGCGAGCCCTCACAGCCCCCCCCCTGTCACGACATGACCCCCTATCGCGACGGCCAGCGCGGCCCTCCTCAGACCTGCAAGCACGGGCGGCCTGACCCCATCCCCTGACAGGGGCACTCGGCCCTGAGGTGAGGCCTACTGCCCCCAGTGCTCCCAGTGCCCCCAGTGCTCCCAGTGCCCGGCCCAGCTGGGGCGGGGGGCGCAGGTGGGCGGCCATGTCCTGCCCGGACCCCTGCGTCCTCCTTCGCCCTGAGGCAATCAGCGGGGATTAGGAGGAGGCAGCATATGGCGGCCCCGCGGGAGGGCGGCGGGGCCCGGCCTGGGGCTCCACAGGCCCCGGGGCAGCGGCGCTCCCCTGCCCGCCAGCCTGGCCCTCGCCCGGGCCTGCCTCTGCCCTGCCCGAAGCCCGGCAGCCTCCTAGGCCGGCCCTGCCCTGCCCTGCCCTGCCTGTGGGACGCTGGGGACTCAAGGGCCTCTGTCCTGGTGCAGCTCCTCGCCACCGCAGGGACTCACCGGGGATGCCGCAGCCCGTGGGAGGACGGAGCCGGACACCCCTGGCTCTGCCTGGAGCCATCTGGGTGGGCACTGGAGCCCCCCGAGGCAGCACCCGCAGCAGGGACACGGCCCAGAGCCCCCCGAGGCAGCAGGACAGCACAGGCAGTCACGGCACGACCGGGAGGCAGGGATGGATCCAGCCGCCATGGGTGCTGCCACCCACCTCCTCCGGGCGTGGGCTCCACCACCTTCCTCGGTGCATGGATGCTGCAGCCCCTCGGCCAAGCAAGGGGTGAAAAGGGGTTTTTTTAACCAGCTCCTGCCCCGCTCCCAGCCCAGCAGAGAGCCTGGGGCCAGATCCGAGTGCAGGATGAGCCATCCTATAGAAGCGTGGATGGGCCAACGTGGCACAGAATCATGGAATCGTTAAGGTTGGGAAGCACCTCTGAGATCATCCAAGTCCAACCGTTAACCTGACTGCCTGGTCCACCTCTAAACCATGTCCCTAAGCACCACATCCACATGTTTTTGAATACTTCCAGGGACTGCGATTGCACCGCTTCCCTGGGCAGCCTGTTCCAATGCCTAATGGCACGGAGGAGCGTGCTTTTGAGCCTCAGATGGTAATAAAACATTGGGCTGGCACCCAGGGCAGATGTGAAAGCAGCATCAACAGGCCTACAGCGTACGCAATAAAACACGAAATACGGATGAAGCGTGATTTCTAAGCTTGGGGGTTAGAGGGCAGAAGTCAGGTGAGAGCTCCGGGGCTCTCAGAGGGACGGCCACCGGACCAGAATGTCCCGGTCCTTCTGTCAGCAGGCGTTTGGTACCGCTGTGCCTCCCCAGTTCCCCGCCTCATCCTCCCTCTGCAACACATCACCCGCTTACAGAGCGGGCAAGGAAGCCTTTACGTTGCAGGAGGAGAACAGGCACGGAGCTACAGCCAGCCCGGGAGGGAAGCAGGACACCATCCCATCCTAACAGGAGGCTGTATGGACAGCACGCAAGGCGTGCTTGCGAGACGGGTGACTTTGGATATTAGGGAAAATTTCTTCCCCCAAAGGGCTGTCAGGCCCTGGCACAGGCTGCCCAGGGAAGAGGCTGAGTCCGCATCCCTGGGGGTATTTAAAAGATGTGTAGACGTGGTGCTTAGGGACATGGTTTAGTGGTGGACCTGGCAGTGCCGGGTTTACGGTTGGACTCGATGATCTGAAGGGTCTTTTCCAACCTGAACGATTCTGTGATTCTATGAGGCCGTTCAGGGAGCTCTGGGAGCACAGAGCCTCGTCTGGTCTCTATCAACCTGCCAGCGCGCAGCCCCTCTCCATCGGGAGAGACGGGGGGGTGCCGAGCACCCGCCCGCGAGGCGGGGATGGCACAGAGCCACCCGCCAGCCCGTGCGGCACCTGGCACCCCCGGCCGAGCCCTGGAAACCGGCCGGGCTGGGAAAGGAGCAGCTGGCTCCCACGACCCCGCTGCCGATGGGGAAGCAGGGGACGGGCGATGGGCGAGAGCTGGCGGTGCCCCGCGTGCCAGGGCAGTGCCACGGGTGGGGACGTGTTTGCAGATATAAATCACCATTGGGAGCAATGCGGAAGAGCGAGGGAACGGGCTCTGTGCCGCGCCAAGCCGGCGATTAAATATTTACCTTAGCCGGTTGTGTTTGCCAGTGATGGATTGACGTTTCCAGGGAGGAGCTCGCTTTTGTTCAAACACAGAGCAGGGCCCTTGCCGGTGCCCGGCAGGAGACAGGACCACCAACGGCGCTGGTCCCTGGGGACATTGTCCCGACCAGCACGAGCATGGCTCCTGCAGCAGCGGCACAGTAAAGAGACGCTTACAAGGCTTGTGTTTTGGGGGGGAACAAACCAGGTTTAATCTCTGGAAGGTGAAGGAAGAAACCGAAAGGACCCCGGAGGCTGCCCCGGCCCCTGCAGAGACGGGGGGTCATGGCACGCGCCGGGGCCCGCAGTGCAAAGTACAAACGCAGCATTTCGAGTGCTGATCACAGAGCGGAAAGGTGTCTTTCTGCCACAGGAGCGCGTGTGAGTGTGCCTAGGTGAGGCTTGTATTAAAAAGTGAGCTACAAAAGGCTTTAAAAAGTGAACCTGTCCCCAAATAAATAAACAAGCCGCTGACTCGTGCCCGTGCTGTGCCCCGGTGCCTGGCCGCACTGAGGTCCCTCGTGCTGGGGGCTGGCACCAGCACCCTGGGCCCACCTCGCCGTCCCGCCGTGGAGCTGCTGTTCTGTGAGGGGCCACCCGGAGAGACGCCGAAATGCTTTTGGCTGTGCCTGGCCCCGTGGGAGACCTCTCCCCAGAGCCCCGTGGGGCATGATGTCCCCAGGGCTGGGCTGGGGCAGGAGCACAGGGTCCCCAAGCCCCGTCTGAAGGGGACAGGGACCTTTCCCAGCAGCTGTACACGGCGACGCTGGGTGGGAGCCGGGGACAGTCGCTGGGAGAGGGCGAGCAGTGTCCTTGTGCCCATCAGGGCCTGCCCAGCTCCCGCACAGGGACACGCTTTGGGTCCCTCCGCACCCCGGCGGCCGCCCCGCTCCCTGCGGTGCCGGTGCTCTCCGCTGCCAGCCCAGGAGCAGGGAGCACTCGCTGGGGCAGCGCCCAGTCCCACGTCCCCACGGCAGCGAGGGGACCCACCGGCCGGTGCTGCTACGTGCCCAGGGGCAGGAATGTGACATTGCCCTCCGTGTCCAGGCACAGCCCCTGGCTGCCCTCAGGCCCCGGCACCGAGCGCCCGCTGCCACCGCCGTCCTTCGGTAGCGTCCCCTCCAGCGCCCGCCGGTTGTCCACGTCCCTGGGGCGGGTGACAGGCGAGTCCCGGTCCCCAGGGCCGGGTGACAGGTGCTCAGTGTCGGCCAACTCCGAGTCATCCGTGGCTGGTGTCTTGGAGCCGCTGTTATCCTCGTCCAAAGGGCTCTCAGTCCCCTCCAGCTCCGTGTCCGACTCACCCTCCTCCTCCTCCTCCAGTGTCAGCTCAAACTGGAACTTGTCGGTGGTGGCAGGGGACGCTCTGGGTCCCTCGGGTGGTGGGGACGGGCTGCGCGGGATCATGCTCTGGTACCATTCCCGATTGTCCTCCAGCGTGTCCAGGATCTCCTGGGCATCAGGGTGCACCAGGTCGGCCCACGTCTCCCACAGCGGGTGGGCGATGAAGTCGATGAAGCCCACCTGGAGGACGGCAGAGCTGAGCCCCCAGCCCGGCCCTGTGGCTCCCACCCCAGCCCCACGCCGCTGCCCCACCTGGGACTTCTCCACGGAGGCGGTGTGCTTGTCACACATGGGGCTGATCTCCATCCCCTTCTCCCGCTCCCGGTCACCTTGGCGGAAGAACTCCACCATGATGCGGTTGGTCCATTGCCGGTACAGCTCCAGTGGCTTCGTGGGGTTGCTGAGGTCGGCACAGTGCACCATGTTCTGCAGGACCTGCGGACACAGCCACGGCGTTGCTTACCCGACGCCCGTTGTCCCCCAGGGCCACCACCCCTGTGCCAGGAACCTCCTTGGCCGTGGCCAGCTGGGGTTGGGAGGGGCGGTGGCACCGAACAGGGCATCCCGGCAGCCCTGGCCGGAGCCAGGACCTACACCTGCAATGCCAGGAAGGTTTCCCCACCCGTGCCCACCTGGATCCGGTCAGAGTAGTTGTCCAGCAGCAGCACCCCCAGGCTGGTCACCTTCTTGGTCTCCACCATGGTTTTCAAATCCGCCAGCAGATTCATGTGCTTGGACATGTCCGTGGCCAGCACCTGGGCAGAGCAAGCCGGGAACGGGGCTCAGCCTGACCCCACCACAAAGCCCCCCAGCCCACCCTGGGGTGGTCCGGGCCCTCCCGTACCATGTCGATGACCATTTTGCGGAGTGACTGCCTCTGCTTCTTGCTCAGGTTTTGGAAGATGTCGCAGTTCTCCTCCTGGAGAAGCTTGAAGCCCACGGCCAGGTGGTGGTTCTCCAGCACCGAGGCGTCGTTGTACATCAGCGCCAGCTCTGAGTCTGTGAGATGGCACCGGTCACCCCGGGGTGGCTCCTGGACACCAGGGCCCCGAACGCCCCCCCAGCTCCATCCTTGCACCCCGGCTCACTGGTGTTGATGAGGAACTGGTTGGAGACACCGGGGTGGTCAACATCATGGATGGCACTGGCAAAGATGGCAGCCATGATCTCCAGGTCTGTGAAGACAGCCTAGGAGTGGTGGAAAAAGGCATTGCAGATGTGTTATGGCCCTGCCAGACACACTTGGTGGCCTCAGTGGCCTTGGGTGACCAGGGCTCACCTCCAGCGCGGGCGTGGAGAGGAGGACGTGGGTGGACTGAGCCACATCGGCGGCGTGGATGTTGTTGTGATAGGCCACGTCGGCGTGGTAGTGGTCCTCCAGCGTCAGCATGTAGGTGATGAAGGTGTTGACAGGGATGCGGAAGGTCTTCATCAGGTCACGCTCCTGCGGGGAGGTGGGAGGTGGCTCGTCCCGATCTGGGCATGGGGACGGGGACATCCCGTTGGGATGCTCACCTGGAAGATGCTGTACATGATGACCGTCAGCGGGCGGTTGCCTGAGTACTTGGCGACTTTAAACACGTTGAGCCCCCACTTGTTGGTGTTCTCCAGCTCCTGGGGACCAGAGGACAGAGGTCCATGCAGGGCCAATGCCAGGGACCCCACGGCCGGCCGGCTCACCCACACTGGGGCCCACCTTGGCCAGCAGCTCCTCCTGGTCTGTCCGCACCCCGAAGCGGGGAATCCCGGCGGCGGCGAGGCTGGAGCCGTGCGTGAGCTTCCTGACGCCGCTGATCTGGGACATGGGACGCTTCCTCCGCTCCTTCTCCTTGTCCTTGGCCAGCGCCGAGGGGATCTCCACCTCATGCTGCTTGTCTGGGCCAGCACAGGGGGCCGTGAGCAGGGCGGGAACCTGATCCCCCCTGGCATCCCCCCCAGTCACACCGATGACATCAGCTGGCGCGGATAACACCGTGATGCCATGGCAACGGGGGAGCTGCATGGGGGATGCCCAGCACCTTCCCTCACCCCCCTGCACGGGGCCACCCACCTGCTGTGGGACCCAGACCCTGCCCTGGGCACCCCCCCGGGGCCACAGGGACGGCCCCAACAGTCCCAGTGCACCAGTGTGCACCAGTATACACCAGCGCTCCCAGCCAAAAGGAGCTGGGACCCCCAAAGCAGCAAATCCCATGGGGACACCTGGGAAAGCCCCCCCCTGCTCTTCCCATTTAATTTCTTTGCAAGAAGCAAGCGGGCCCAGCCGCTGGCACTGTCCCCGCGGGCACCCGGTGCCACAGGATTCGTGCCCAGGTCCCTGCGGGTACGAAGCCCACCCTGCTGCTGGCAGAGAGGTGACACCGGGCGGTGTCCCCGGGGGGGGTCCTCACCCAGGAAGGTGCTGGAGATGTACTCGGAGACCTGGTTCCCCGAGCGGCTGGTCTCCGAGAGGTGCGTCAGCTCCCGGCTCAGCATCCTTTTGAACTGCGGGCAGCGGGCAGGGCTCAGCGGTGCGGGGGGGCAGGCAGGACCCCGGGCTGCCCATCCCGGGGGGCTCAGCGGTGCGGGGGGCAGGCAGGACCCCGGGATGCCCATCCCGGGGGGCTCAGCAGTGCGGGGGGCAGGCAGGACCCCGGGCTGCCCATCCCGGGGGGCTCAGCGGTGCAGGGGGCAGGCAGGACCCCGGGCTGCCCATCCCGGGGGGGTCTGCAGTGCAGGGGTCTCCGTGCCTGCCCAGGGTGAGGCGGGGGCTCCGTGCCAGGGACCCTTACCTTGTTGGAGGCCATCTCGCTGACCGAGTGCCTGGTCTGCAGCGTCTCCAGCTGGTCCAGGCACCAGTCCAGCTCCTCCAGCGTCTCCCGCGAGAGCTTCTGGTGGGCATCCTCTGCTGGGGGCACCCACTGGCTTGGCAAGGGACCTGCCGACGGCACGGCGACCCAGCACGGGGGCACACGCAGGGTCCCGGCCGTGGCACCCCAAGCCCCGGCTGGTGGCTGTGCCGCACGGAGCCCGGGGGCTCACTGGCTCGGCTGCTCACATCCCCCCCGGAGTGGGGTGGCCGGTGGCACAGGGGGATGCAGGGGACCGGCCACGGCCAGCATCTCGGGTCGAGCATCCCTAGGCAGCAGGGCTCAGCCCCATCACACTGTCCTCGTCGCATGGCAGCCCCGGCACACCGGCATGCCATGCCGTCCCCGCGGGGTGACAGCCAGCCCTGGGGCAGCTGGGCTCCCGCGGGGCCCCGCTCGCCGCTGGGGTTTTATTAATGGAAGGTTTGACGTCAATGGGAGCCTTTCCACCGCCGCCGCGGCGCGAAGGGCGGCCAGGCAGGAGGAGCCGCCGAAAACCAGACATGGATCCCAAAGGGCAAAGCCGCAGCTCTGCCCCGGCCGGGGGGGCCTTGCTGCACCCCCCAGGGCCCAGCAGGACCCATCCCCCGGGATATAGCAACAGCCAGCTCGCCCCAAAAGCATCCCCCCCCCATCTTCCCCCCCGGCACTCACCGGCGAGGCTGGCCTTGCTCCCGGAGGGCAGGCTGCTGCTTGATGCTCGCCTGCGAAACATGGGGGGGCTGAGCGGCCAGGACCCCCAGGGTCCCCCACCCAGGCGAGACCCTCGCCATCCCTCGGTCGACTCACTTGATGCCGGCGCGGTCCTGGAGGTGGGTCAGGTTGCTCCGGACGGTGCGGAGGCTGGCCAGGACCTGGGGGGCGAGAGGGGGCTGGGGTCGGGCGGACCCCCCCGGGACACCCACCCCGGCGCTGGGTGCAGGGCCGTGTCCCCTCCTTGTCAGGGCGCAGGGATGGCACCTACCTGGGCGAACGGCGTGACGATCATGTCTTCTCCATGCCTGTGGGAGCAAAGGGAGCGTGAGCCTCAGGGAGGGGAGCGGGGGTCCCGGGGGACTCGGGGCAGGGGACACTCACAGGTCGCTGGCGATGGAGGAGTTGCGGGACATGGCTTTCGGGGACAGGTCGTAGTCGCTGTCGGAGCGGTAGAGGAAGGACTCGCGGCGCTGGCCATGGGGGAAGGTGCCTTGCAGGACCAGCCCCGCGCCCGGGCTGGCCTGGGGGTCCAGCGCGCCCCGGCCCGGGGGGCCATTCTCCAGGTCGAAGCTGCAAGGGGAGAGGGGATAAGGCTGTCACGGGGCGGGTGGCCCAGGGCCCTCAGCCCACGGGAGTAGGGACACAACCCGGGGGACGCTGCCAGGTTTGCCGGGCTCTCCGTGCCACCGTCCTGCTCAGCCCAGCACGCCCTGGCTCGGTGGCCCCTGCGGTGACACCGGCCACGGCCCAGCCTGGCCCCGCTGGCTCCTTCACCCCAGTGCTGAGAACGGGCACAACTCAGTGCACATAGACCCCCTCAGCACCCTGCCAGCACAGTGGGTCTGGGACTGGGGACACTGGCTAGTGAAGGCGGGTTGTCCCATGTCACCCAGGTGGGACAGGACCCCCTGCCCTGAAGCTCCCGGCTCCAGAGACCCCAGGCACAGCTCCTGCCCATCCTGTCCCTGTCCCCAGTGCCATGGTCCCCAATTGCCCCACGTCCTCAAAAGCCCCAAAGCATGCTCAGGGCGCTGTCCCATGGGGGGACAATGTCCCGGCCACGGCACGGAGCCAGGGGACACCAAAGGACAGAAACTGCTGGGGAAGCCAAGCCCTGGCCCTCAGGGACATGCCAGTGGTGGCCTGGGGACACCCCAACCAGAGCCACCTAGCAGCCGTGCGGGTCCATGGGGGGACAGGGGACATGGAGACAGGGATGGTGACCCTGCAGTGCCCCTGTGGTGGCCACGGCCACCTCACCCCCCTCCTGCTACGCTGGCCCCGGGGTCATGGGAAAGGCTGCACACGGGGACACGGCAGGGGCCACCCGGCGCCTGTCCCCTCCTGCAGCCGCCACCGCTGCAGGGATGGGGACGAGCCACCCTGGAGCACTGGGTGAACTGGGAAAGCACGGGTGCCACTGGGGCCACCCCAGTCCCCATCGCGCCGCTGGGAGCTCGGCACCTACCCGATGCAGGAGTGCCTCCGGGACGGGCACCGGCTGCCCGGCAGCATCTCCCCGCTCCGGCAGCACCGCCGGCAGCCCCGGTCCCTGCGGCGTGGCCGTCCCCGGCAGCGGCAGCGCTGGCCAGGCACCGCGTCATGCCGTCCCGCAGCCCCTTGTTTTCCTGCCTCTGCTTCGCGTCCCCAATGGTACCGGGGACACAAAGCCGCATTGTGGCTCCGCCGGCCTCGCGGGTGATGCCCGCGTCTGTTCCCGGCCCCGTGCCACCACCTCTGACCCCGCTGCCACCCCAGGGGACAGCCCCGAGTCCCCGGGACGGGCAGGGGGGACACAAGCCCCCGCTGTAGGGTTGGTGCCAAATTAAACCCCCTCGCTTCGGTGACGGGCTGTCGGCATTAAGAACCGCCGAGCGGTGCCGGATGGCGGGGGGAGCCAGGGGCTGCTATAAATAGACGCTGTTGCTGCTGAGGAGGGATCTGCTGATCCCCACGGCGCCCGCGCAGGTGGGGCCGGCACCCACTGGCACCCCGGGGCGCGGGCAGGGGGGCACCCCGAAACAAACCCTATATAGCTCCAGTGCGGGGGGGGGGGCAGCGGGTGCCACGGTGGGTGCTTTGGTGCCTTGCCGTGCTGGGAAAAGCCCCTCTCCCCTCCCTGCCTCGGCCCCCCCGCCGTGGGGCTGACACCCTTTGCACCTGGTGGGTCCCTGCCTGGCCATCGCTGCAATGAGTGCGTCCGTGCTCAGCCACGCTTGGCCAGCGGCTCCCCTCTGCCCGGCTCAGTCCCCCAGCTGTGTGGTGACCCCCGCTGTCCCCTGCTCGTCCCCCACGTCACCGTGGGCTCGCAGCCCTGGGGACGTGCCACAGCATTGGGGGGGGGTCCACAGTGACCCCATCCCGGCAGCGCAGCCCAGTGCCTCCTCCCGCCCTCCCGGGGCCGAGCGCGGCCCCTCGCCGGGGACCCGCCAGCGTCCCCCCCTTACCAGAGGGGATGCGCCACGGTGAAGCGCCGCTGCAGGCGAATGCTCTGGTTCATCAGGAGCTTCCTGAAGAGGATGGGGGAATTGCGGGGGGAATTGCGGGGGGGACGCTGCCGGCGAAGCTCCCGGCGAGCGGTGGGTGGTGGGCAGCATGGCACGGCTCAGGGACCCCCGGCACGGCGGCGGCGGTGACGGCGAGGCCACGCTGCCCGCCGGTGCGGAGCAGGAAGCGTGCGGCTGTCCCAGCCCCGGCCCCGGCAGCCCCAGGAAACTTTCCATCCCCCTCCCGCCCGAGCCTGGGAAATTAAACAACTGTCTGGCTCCGGCAGCCGGCACATGGAGTGGGTCTCTGCCGGCTGCGCTGGCCCAGCGTGCGCCCGGCTGCCTGGGCATGTGGCCCCTTGCTGGCCCCGTGCCACCGGCCACCCTGCTGTCCCTGAGGCGGCAGCTGCTCCCGCAAGGGCAGGGGTGCTCTGCCCGGACACATGGCGAAATGTCACACTGAGCCCCCAGCGGCCATGACATACAGGACGGCTGTGCCACGGTGCCACCGAGGGACATGGCTGGGTCTGGAGTGTCCCAGAGACACGGTGTGGACACGCCATGGTGCCACCGAGGGACACAGCCAAGCCTGGAGCATCCTGGACATACAGCACCGGTGTGCCACGGTGCCACCGAGGGACATGGCTGGGTCTGGAGTGTCCCGGAGACACGGTGTGGACACACCATGGTGCCACCAAGGGACACAGCCAAGCCTGGAGCATCCTAGGCACATGATGTGGACATGCCACAGTGCCACCGAGGGACACAGCCAAGCCTGGAGCATCCTGGGCATGCGGTGTGGACACGCCACGGTGCCACCAAGTGACGTGTCTGAGCTTGGAGCATCCCGGACACGCGGTATGGCCATGCCACGGTGCCACCAAGGGACCTGTGAGAGCCAAACCCACCCCAGGGCTCTCGTCGTGCCCCCAGGGCTCCCGTTGTGCCCCCAGCCCCTCCTCGCTGCCTGGTGTGGGGCTGTACCTGGCGGGGACAGGGAGGAGCAGGATGAGGCCCGGCCGGTGGCGGTGGCACCTGTGGGGGAGCCTCTGGCCCGGCCGTGTGAGATGGGGACCCTGGAACCCTCCAGAGGGGCGTCCTGATGGAGGGGTCCCCTTCACTTCCAAGGGACTGCGAGCACAATCATGGGGACATCAGGGCAGAGGGACGCTGGGACAGAGGGACACCAGGGGACATTGGGGCAGGGGCAGAGCCAGCCCCCCCGGGCTGTCTGGCAGCCAGCAGCCCCTGGGACAGCCGGAGCTGGGCAGGACCGGCCACAGGACAGCCAGTCCCCGTCCCCAGGACGGCCAGTCCCTGTCCCCTCCCGGGCTGCGGCTGTCCCCGCCGGACACGTGTCTGTGCAGGGGGTGGACGGCGAGTGACACCGGAGCCACGTCCCTTGGCCGTGCCAGCCCCATGCTGTCCCCAAGCTGGGGACAGGCACAAGGGGGGGGACGGACAGACACGGGGAATGGCCCAAAAATAACCCTGCAGCAGCGCAGCCGGGACTGAGCCACAGCGGGAGGGACCGAGGTCACCCCCGGGCAGGGCCAGGCCTCCCCTGCGGTGGCACCCGGCTGGGACAGGGGATGGGGACAAGGAGGGCGTGAGGAGGATGAGGACAAGGGGATGGGGACAGGGATGAGTGACAGGGAGGGGGTGACGGGGAGGGCAATGATGGGGACAGAGGGGATGGGGACAGGGTGGTAGGGATGGAGGTGACAGGGATGGGGGTGATGGGGATGGAGGGGACAGAGGTGACAGGGATGGGGATGACAGGGATGGGGGTGATGGGGATGGGGGTGATGGGGATGGAGGGGACAGGGTGGTGGGGATGGGGGTGACAGGGATGGGGGTGACAGGGATGGGGGTGACAGGGATGGGGGTGACAGGGATGGGGACAGGGTGGTGAGGATGGGGGTGACAGGGATGGGGGTGATGGGGATGGGGGTGATGGGGATGGAGGGGACAGGGTGGTGGGGATGGGGGTGACAGGGATGGGGGTGATGGGGATGGGGACAGGGTGGTGAGGATGGGGGTGACAGGGATGGGGGTGACGGGGATGGGGGTGACGGGGGTGACGGGGATGGGGGTGACGGGGACGGGGGCAACGGGGACAGACGGTGATCGGGATGGACATCCCGGGGCCGAAGCAGCGGGGACAGTGACAGAGGGCTTTGTCCCAAGCCCAGCGGTGCTGCAGCAGCCGCTGGCACCGGGTGCTCTGCCGGTGCCGGTGCCGGTGCCGGTGCCGCTGTCCGCCCGCCGGTGCTGAAACCGGGAGCGGCACCGACGGCAGCTCCCCGTCCGGTAACCCCATCCCGGTGCTACCGGGGTGAGCAAACCCCCCCCCCCTCCCCCCGTCTCGCTCTTACCGGGGGGGCTCGGACTCGTCGCCGCTGCTGGGGCCGCTCTCCTCGATGGTGAACACCACCCGGGCGCCCTCGGGCTCGGGGCCGCGGGCCGCCTCCGCCAACCGGCAGCCCAACGGCGGCAGCAACGGGCTCCCGGAGAAACGCCGGCGAACGGCGCCCACCGCCGCTCCCGGTACCGATCCCGACGGGGCGGCTTCGGCAGCGTCGCGGCAACGCTGCGAGGAAACGGGGCGGCGGTGAGGGACGCGGGTACCGGTACCGGGGAGCTCCGCAGGGCGCTGCTCCCGGGGCGCTGCCCGGTGTCCGTGTGTCCGTCCCCCCCCCCGCCGTACGGGGGTCCCTCCCCCGGGGCAGCCCCCCCCCCCGCCGTCACCGGGTACCGGTAGCGCGGGGGCGCCCCCTGCTGGGCTCGGTGCGGCGCCGCACCCCGGGGGCACCGGGACGGGGGCGGGGGGGCACGGGGCCAAGGGCACAGCCGGTGCACCGGGAGCGGCTCGGCCCGCAGCGCACGGAGCCGCCGGGACACCCCCCCCTTCGCCCCCGCCGCCACCGGAGGGGCCCCCCCCGCCTCCCCCGGGACCCCGCCGGAAAAACCCCCGGAGCCGGCGCGCAATTACGCAGAGGTGAATAATAATTAACCGCCCATTAAGGGGATAATTAACTCCCGCTGAACGTCGCCATCCCGGTTATTGCTGCCCGGGGGCCCGGCGGCTGGGACGCTCGTACCGGGGACACCCCCCCCCAGCCGGGGACACCCCCTCGGTGCCTCCCGGTGCCGGTCCCGGTCTCACCTCCGCGCCGAAGAAGGGCAGCGCCGTCCGGCTCCGTCGCATCGCCGTCCCTGCGGGGGGGGAGCTCCGGGAGCCGCGGCCGGTGGGGGCTCGGCGGCGGGGACCCCCCCAGCCCGGGGCCGCCCGGGGGCCGGGACACGCGGGTTCCTCCCGCCCGTGATTTATGGGCGCTGGATCTCGGCCGTGGCGGCTGCCCGAGCTCAGCCCCCGCCTCGGGTTTCAGGGCCCCGCACCGGCCCCCCCGGGACAGCCCCCCCCCGTCCCCGGTGTCCCCCGGTGCCCCCGAGGGCTGGACGAGGACGGGGCCCCCCGGGGGACGTGGGCCCGAGGCCACGAGGATGGCCCCCGGCCCGCAGCACCTGCCAAGCCGTGCACCCGCCCGCGCCACGTTAATGATCAACCACGAGCACCCGTTACCCACTGTCCCGAGGGAAGCGGGGTGCACCGCCGGCGGCCCAGACGGTTGCGCCCGCAGAAGCCCCCCATCCCTGGGGCCGAGCCCCCCATGCCCCGGCCGGCACCGGGAGCAGCCTCAGCCCAGGCCCGGGGGATGCCGAGCCCCGGCGCGGGGGTCCACGCCGCCACCAGCCCCCTGCCCTCGCCCGCAGCCCCTTACCGGCACCCGGTCCTCGCGGTGCACCGCGGTCCTCGCAGCGTGCCGCGGCCTCGGCCGAGTGCAGCGGAGCAGAAGGAAGGCGACGTGCGTGCCTGGCTGCGCGCTCCCTCCCATCCCACCCCGCCGGGGAGGCTGCGCGGCCCCCGCCACCCTGCACCCACCCTGCACCCACACTGCCCAGCCTGGGGGCACCCCGGGGCCTCCAGCCCGGTGCGGGGCACCCCGAAAGCGGTCAGGGCCTCCCCCAGGACCGGGGGTTTTCCCCGGGGAGGGTGCAGAGTGCACGGCAGATGGGAAACCAGAGCCAAAGCAGCAGCTTCTTTATTCAGCAGCGTGGGCAGCCCGGGGGGGGCCGTGGCAGGGGGTCACCTGGGTGGGCAGTGGGTGATGGGGGACCTCTCCGTCACCTTGCTCTAGGGGAGAGAGAAAGAGTGGGGTGAGCGGCTGCAGCCTGGCCCCGCTCCCCCCCGTGGCCCCCCGGCCCCCCACGCACCATGGGCACCTCGTCCAGGTGGCGGAAGCGGGGGGTCCCGCGCCGGCACAGCCGCACCAGCAGCACCGCTGCTCCCCCCGCCAGCACGCAGATGAAGAGGCAGATGATGACGACCAGGCCGGGGCTGGGTTTGGCGAGGAGCTGCTCTGTGGGGGCAAGACGGGCACCCCGTTACCCCCCCGGCACCGCCGAGCCTCGTGCCCAGCCTCCGAGCACCACGGCAGCTGTCGGGCGCCCAAGAGCAGCTCCAGCTCCCCCCCCGGCTGCCATCCCACCCCTCACAGACCCAGCACCCGGCTCCTGTGTCACCTCCACCCGCCGGGGACCAGCCCAGGGCCCTCCCACCCTCCCTGGCCAGGGTCCCGCAACCCAAAGGCTGGGGGAGAAAGGGGGGGGGCTCTCAGTGCCCCCCCCAAGTAGGACGGGGCCACCCAGGGGGGCTCTGGGCTCACCCAGGGACCTGCACCCCTGAGCCCCCTGCCCCATCCTGCCAGCACAGCCCCCGAGTGGGGGGGTCCACGGGGAAATGGGGCTGCTGCCGTGCCCGTGGCTGCGGGTAGGTCTGGGGGCTCGTGGTTCCCCCCCCCCCAGCCTGGCTCTCACCTGAGCTGCCGGCTGTGGTGCCGGTGCCGATGGCTGGTGTCGTTCGGGAGCTGGTGGCCAAGGTGCTGCTGGGACCCGGGCTCACAGTGGGCGCAGGAGAGCCGGAAGCAGGAGTGGGCCCGGGGGGGCCCGGGCGAGGACGGGGCTGGCGCTGCCGGGGAGCTGGATGGACGCCCTGTGGCTGGGGAGCTGGGCACGGCTGGGTGGGACGGAGACGGCGCCGTGGTCGTGTTGGATGGAGATGTCGGAGGTGCTGCTGAGCCGGTTATCCCGGAGGGAGATGATGCCACGGGTGGGTCGGATGAAGATGTAGGTGCTGCAGGAGCCGACGTTGCAGCTTCGTTGGATAAAGCTGTGGTAGGCACCGCTGAGCCCAGTGTCCCGGATGGAGACGCTGCTGTGGTTGGGTCGGGTGGAGATGCCGCAGGTGCCGCTGTGCTCGCTTTGCTGGACGAAGACAACGCTGTGGCTGAGCTGGACGGAGGCACGCTGGCCGTCCCTAAGTCAGAGCTGGATGGGGACACATTCGGTGTCCCCATGCTGGCGGCTGTGGGTGTGCTGGATGGAGACGGTGACATGGCTGTCCCCGAGCTGTGTGGAGACGCTGTGCTGGGGATATCGACGCCATGTCCTGTCTCTAAAGCATGGAGGAGAGAGCCGGTCAGCCGGGACGCGGCAGGGCCCGGGCAGGGGCAGGCAGGGCCCCGGGCAGGGCAGTGGCGCCTGCCCCGGCTCCCGGCCTCGCCGGGCTCATTTTCCAGGTGGTTTCACCATACGCAGAGGACCAGAAAACCAGGATTTAGCCAGTATCAGATCCCAGAAATCCAGGGTTGGGAAGAGCGTCCCAAGCCGTCTTGGCACGGGCACAGTGCCACAGGGACAAGCAGAGCTGCACGGTGGCGGTGGCCATACGCCACGGCACAGGGGCACGTGCCAGACCGGCGTTCGTGGCACCCACCGGACACCCCCAGGCCGGCCTGTGAAGGGGGCTCTGCCGTGGTCACGTGGGACCTGGCAGCATTTGCCGGGCACCGACGACAGTGCCCTTATCCGCCAAAGTCCTGTTTGCACAAGAGGAGGAGCTGGTACAGCCCAGCCCCACGAGGGACACCGGAGCAAAATGCCCTACGGCAGAGCCGGCACCCAGTGCCGGCACCCAGGGGGGCTGGCATGGCTGGGTGCTGGGGGTCCCCACAGCCACCAGGCCCTCCGGGATGGGCCGTTCCCACTCAGCTGCCACCCTATGCCGGGATGGCGGCAAGTCCAGGGCCGAGCACCCAGCATTGGGCGCCAGCTTCCGTGCCGAGACGCGTGAGCCGAGGCACCCCGGGGTGCAGAAGGGGCTGCTGGGGGCCCGGGCTGGAAACGGGGGGGGGGGGGGGGGGGGGCGGGCCACGGTGCAGCGCGGCCCACGGCGGCACAGGGTACCGGGGCCCTTTGCCCCCGGAGTGCCAAGGTGGTGCCGGAGCACCCACGCCACCGCGAGCACCAGCCGGCCCAGCCGGTTTGGCAGCACCGGGGCCGCATCCTGCCCCACGGTGCTGTCAGCTGCGGGAGGGGCAGGGTGCTCGCCTCCAGCCCGGTGAACCCCCGGGGGGATCGTCCCCAGCCGCCTCCCGGGACCCCCGGGAGCGGGTGCAGCCACCCCGTGCCCCCAGCCGCCCCGGGCAGGGCTGGATCCGGCCCCGCTGCAACCCCCGGGGCTGGGCTTAGCGGGCAGGGCCCCCCGGTGCTCCCCAGCCCCGGGGGGGGCACACGGACCCCCCCAGCGCCCGGTGGCCCCGGCGCACACCGAGCCCGTCAGTGCGGAGCGCGGGGGAGCACATAGACACCCCCTCCCCGTACCCCCGGCCCCCTCCCGGTGCCCGGTGCCGCAGGGCTGGGCGGTGGGAACCCACAAACCCACTCCCCGGTACTGCGGGGTGCACAGACGCCAAGCGCCCCCAGGACCCCACGGGGACGCCCGGGACGCACGGACCCTCCCCGGTGCCCCCCATCCCCCGGTCTCCCCCCGCTGCCCCGGTTCCCCGGTACCTGCAGCGAGCAGGGCAGAGGCACAGCAGAGCAGCAGGCGGAGCGCTCCCCGGGCCATCCCGCCGCCGCCCCGGGCCCCGCCGCCGCCGCCCCGGGCCCCGCTCTGCCGCCGCCGCCGCCGCCGCCTTTATCCGCCCCGGGGGAGGCGGGGGCGACCCCGCCCGCAGCTCCCCCTGCCGGCACCGGGCCGCGCCGCACCCCGGGGGGATCCCCCCTACCCTGCCCGTGCCTCAGTTTCCCCTGAGCCCCCCCGCCCCCGGACCGTGAGACCACCCCGGGCACCGGGAGCCGCCCCGGGGGAGGACAAGGGTCCGGGCTGGGGAGACGGGGACACAGGGGTGGGGGGTGCGGGGACACAGAGGGATGGGGACGTGGGGACAAAGGGATCTGGGGACAGGGAGACAGCAGGGTGGGGGATGTGGGGGTGTTGGGACACAGGGATCTGGGCACACAGGGATGTGGGGACTTGGGGACACAGGGACAAAAGGATCTGGGCACACAGGGATGTGGGGACTTGGAGACACAGGGACAAGAGGATCTGGGCACGCAGGGACGTGGGGATGTGGGGACAAAGGGATCTGGGGACATGGGGACACAGGGACAAAAGGATCTGGGCACACAGGGATGTGGGGACGTGGGGACATGGTGTCAAAGGGACAAAGGGATCTGGGGACAGGGAGACATCAGGGTGCAGGGACTTGGGGGTGTTGGGACATGGGGACTTGGGTACACAGGGATGTGGGGACTTGGGGACATAGGAACATGGGGATGTGGGGACTTGGGGACAAAGGGATCTGGGGACAAAGGTACCCGGGGACAGGGAGACATTGGGGTACAGGGACTTGGGGGTGTCAGGACACAGGGACTTGGGCACACAGGGATGTGGGGACTTGGGGACATGGGGATGTGGGGACATGGGGACTTGGAGACAAAGGGATCTGGGGACATGGAGACATTGGGATGCAGGAACACAGGGATTTGGGCACATAGGGATGTGGGGACATGGGGATGTGGGGACTTGGGGACAAAGGGATCTGAGGACATGGAGACATCGGGGTGTGGGAACTTGGGGATGTCAGGACACAGGGACCTGGGCACACAGGGACGTGGGGACCCAGGGACAAAGGGATCTGGGGACACAGAGACACGGGGATGGGGGGAACTTGGGGACATGGAGATGCAGGGACTTGGGGACACAGGGATGTGGGGACATGGGGAACTTTGGGGAACTTGGGGACATGGGGACCTGGGGACAAAGGGACGTGGGGACATGGAGACATGGGGATGTGAGGAACTTGGAGATGCAGGGACAAAGGGATCTGGGCACGCAGGGACGAGAGGACACAGTGACACCAGACCCACTGCTGGTGGCAGCCGTGGGGCTGCACGGGCTCTGCGCAGGGAGCGGGGGACGCCCCGTCCGTCTCCGTGCCGGAGCAGCACATCCGGGGCGCAGCACGGCCGCGCCAGGACGGGGCCACTTCCGCGCGGCAGGGAAGGGCGCTTCCCCCCGGCAAACCGCAGCTGGCCCGGCACGGTGCCGGGTCCCCGGGGAGGCCACGCTCCCCCCACGGCAGGGCCCCAGTGTGCCGGGCTCCCCGCCAGCCCCCCGGGAGCGGGGTGATCCTTGGTGTCGGCACAGTACGGCACAGCTCGGCATGCCGCGGCTGGAACAGGCCAGGGCAGCCAGGCCGACGCTCCTGCCGTCGGTGCCACCGTCCCCAAACGCTCCCGGGACAGAGGGTCTGTCCCTCAGGTGCTGCTCCATGGGACGGAGCTGGGACCAGGCCTCGCAGGTGGGGGACAAGGAGGAGGTGGGGCGATGGCGGTGCCAGGAAGCCGAGGCCTGGTGCCGAAGCCCAGGGAGGAGCCGCGGAGGCCCAGCCTCGCCATCCGCCCCGGCGGGGCCCAGCAGGGTGACCCCGGGGTGCCAGGAGGTGACCCCCCCATGGCGGCACCAGCCCCCCCAGGGGTCTGGGAGGACAAGGGCCGGGACAGAGCCACGGCCGGGTTCCTCCCGCCGCCTCCCCACCCGCGGGCCCCCCCCCAGCCCCGGGGGACCCCCAGTAACCCCACACACACCCCCAGGGGACCCCCAGCAACCCCATCACACACCCCCACCCAAGAGAGCCCCCCAGCGCCCAAACCCTCCCCACCACCGGCCCCGGGACTCCCAGAGCCCCCCCCCCCCCAGCCCCGGGGGACCCCCAGTAACCCCACACACACCCCCAGGGGAGCCCCAGTAACCCCATCACACACCCCCACCCAAGAGAGTCCCCCAGCACCCCCCTAGGGACTCCCAGAGCCCCCCCCCCCAGCCCCGGGGGACCCCCAGTAACCCCACACCCCCCCCAGGGGAGCCCCAGCAACCCCAGTACACACCCCCCACCCAAGGGAGCCCCCCCAGCACCCCCCTAGGGACTCCGAGAGCCCCCTCCCCAGCCCCGGGGGACCCCCAGTAACCCCACACCCCCCCCAAGGGAGCCCCAGTAACCCCAGCACACCCCCCCACCCAAGGGAGCCCCCAGCACCCCCCAACGGACTCCCAGAGTCCCCCCCAGCCCCGGGGGTAACCTCCCCCCACCCCCCCCATCCCTCCCCTCCGACCCCCGGCACCCCCAAACCCCCTCGCCCGTCCCCGTCCCCCCCCCCCCCGCCGCCTCCCGCCCCAAGATGGCAGCCGGCCGCGCCGCTTCCTGCCCGCGCCGCCGCGCCAGGCCCGGCCGGGGCCCATCCGTCCCCCCCCCGCCCCGCCGCCTCCCTCCTCCCCCGGCGCAGCAGACAGCGAGAGGCCGGTCTCCGTGCGGCGGGGTTTTACTGGGGCCTCTGACTGGAATGTCTCGGGTGCGGGGGCCCGGCGGGAGCCGTCCGGGCTTTCCCCCCCCCTCCCCTCAGTCCGTTTGGCGGGGCGGGAGGCCCCCTCAGGAACCCCGGCCTCTCCCTCCCCTCACCCCCGCGGTCCCTCAGTCCGGGACCCCCCCTCTCAGTCCGGGTCCCCCCTCTCAGTCCGGGCCCGGGGAGCGTGAGGGGAAGCCCCTCGGTCGCCCGTGGGCTCAGTAAGCCGGCACCTGGTGCTGGTGCTGGGGCAGGAGCTGGCAGCCGCTGTTGACGTGGCTGAGGACCTTCTGCTTGAGCTGGGCGACCTGCTCCCGGAGCAGGCTGGCGGTGGAGGCCAGCTCCGTGTTCTGGCTCTTCAGGCTCTTCACCTTCTCCTCCAGGCGGGAGATGCGCTCCAGCTTCCTCTTGCGGCACTTGGAGGCGGCGATACGGTTCCTCAGCCGCTTTCGTTCCGCCTTGATGCGCTCCTGCGTGTCCATGTCGATGGGGGAGAGCGGCGGGCTCTCCCCGAAGCTCGGCACCTCCGGGACGATCTGAGGTTCGTCCTTTAAGGGTGGAGGAGGAGGAGGCGGCGGGGGGGAGCCGCGGAGGCGGCGCCGCGAAGGGGCCGGGGTCGGCGGCGTAGCTGACCGCCGGGTAGCTGCTGAGGTTGGCGTACACCGGCGGCTCCGGGGCCAGGCCGGCGGCGGGCAGCTCGCCCGCTCCTCCGCCGCCGCCGCCTCCTCCTCCGCCGCCTCCTCCGCCGCCGCCGCTCCCCGCCGCGCCGCCGCCCAGCTGGTTCTGCTTGTGCAAGTCCTCCAGCGCCTTCACGAACCCCTCGGCGAACTCCTGCTCCTCGGAGGCGGCCGCTTTGGGGTAGAGGAACTGCCCGCTGGTCGGCGTGGTGGTCACCAGCCCGTTGGACTGGATGATGAGCCGCTCCAGCTCGGGGGACGCCAGCTTCAGCAGACCCAGCTCGGCCGAGCCCAGCAACCCCGCCGCTTCACCGCTCGTCGCACCCGGTGCTTTCAAAGCCGCCGCCACCTGCTCCGGTAACGCCATCCCGAGCGCGTCCTTCTTCATCATGCTGCCGCCGGGGAAGGGCAGGAGGAGCCCGCTGCTACCGGAGGACGGGGCGAAGCCGCTGCCGAGGCCGCTCAACACATCATCATGGTAGAAGGGTGTTTCCATCCTCCTCCCCCGCCCGGCTGCGGGGGAAAGCGGGGGGCCGGGGCGGGGGGGAAGGGACGCAACGGGGCCGAGGCGCCGGGGGGGGAAGGGGAGGGCGGGGGAGGCGCCGCCGAGCACCGGCCGCGGCCCCGCTCCCGCGCGCGCGCACACACGCGTCTGCCGCCGCCGCCGGCCCCGCGCCGCCTTAAATACGCGGCGCCGCCGCGGTGACCTCACCGCGCCGCGGTCCCATTGGCTGCAGATGACGTCCTCGCCCGACGTCGTTTGCATAAGGGGGCGGGGCCTCCGCCCCGGGGAGGCGGCGCCACGCCCACTCCTGGCCCCCCGCCGTCGCCGGGACGACCGGCGGGTAAACGGGACAACAGCGCGAGGGCCCCTGGGATGACGTCAGGGCGGGGGAGGGGCGGTCACGTGGACGCCGCCGCCGCGCGCCCCGCCGGGGCTGATGGGCACAAAGGGAGGGGCGGGCACCGGGAGCGGGCACGGGCACCGGCACCGGCACCGAGCACCGGGCACCGGTACCAAGCACCGGGGCACCGTCTGTACAAGGGAGCGAGCAGCCGCACCGGGCCGGGCCGCGGGGCCTCGGCGGGGGCGGCCAGGCCGTGCCCTGCCCTGCGTGGGGCAAACCGGGCCGGCGGTGGCACCGGCGGCGGGGCTGGACGGTGCCCGGGCACACCGGGAGCTGCCTGCCCCCGTGGGCCGTGGAGCACGTGCCCCGGCACTGCCTCTGTCACACCGTGTCCCCCATCCCTGGCACCGCGGCCCCGACGTTCGCTGCCGGTGGCACCGGGGACGGCGGGGTTTGCCTGGCAAGCACCGGTGCGCGCCACCACCGCGTGGCGGGCGGCCAGCCGCGGTGCATTGTGGGGTTGCGCCATGGCCAGCTCCGGCCCGGCCCGGCGCCGCGGCACAGTGGGTCAACCGGGCCTGGACCCCCGGGGATTCCCCGCTCCACCGGCAGCGGGGAAGGAGTTAAGCGGCGGTGGTGGCGGCGGCGGTGGCGGCAGCGCACGTCACGGCCGGCCAAGCCCGCGGGCGGCTGAGGGGGTGGATCGGCGTCAGCGGCTGACGTCACCCGTCCCCGCATGGAGCCGCCGCACGGGGGGAGACAGCGCCGATGGCCAACGATAACCCCCTGCGCCGGCAGGATGCGGCCCCCGCGGCGCAGGCCGAGGGATCCCGGCACCGCTCGCCCAGGGCACGGCAAGGCCGTGGGGACACTGCGGTGACGCTGAGCTGCCCGTAATTGCAGCCAGATGGTCCCGGGCCTGCGCTAACGAGGGCGATAAATCAGCGGTGTCGGCTGTGGGGTACCCGGTGGGACCTTGCGCCGGCAGTGCCAGGCCGTGGGCAACGGCTGTGCCGGTGCTGCACCGGCCCCGCGCCCTCTGCCCTCCCAGTGTGAACAGTGAGGAGCCCCTGCCCTGGCGCGCCCGTGCCGCCTGCCCAACCGCAGCCACCTGGTACGGCGTGGCACGGCGTGGGGCATGGCACGGCGTGGGGCACGGCACCGGTTGTGGGGATGGCACGGCACAGGGCACAGCACGGTTCAGCCCTGGCTGCAAGGAGGCCACAGGGGACACGGGTGGCAACTGGGACAGGGTTGCGGCAGCCCCGGGGGCCAGGACACGCGGTGCCGGCGCTGGGGAAACCGAGGCACGGGGGGGGCTGGGACTGACAGGGACCTACCCTCCCCCCACAGCTGCAGTTAATTAAATCCCAAATAAACCCAGTTGATTAAACCTCAAATAAACCAGAGCACAACCGAGCCCCGTGCCCATGGCTCCTGCCAGCCTCCGTGGCCCAACCCGGGGAGGGCGGCAGTGCCAGCGCCGGTGTCCCCAGGGCTCGGCGGGCCGGGCTGGCACGGAGCTGCCAGGTGAAGCCTCCGTCCGTGTTTCCGCTGCAAAACCCGTCATTGGGGTGCGGCCGGCGGCCGGACCGGCAGGTTCAGACTTTCCGTCCTGACGAAACCTGGCCGGTGAGGGACAGGGACCGGGGTGGGGGGGACAGGGACAGGCTCTCCCCCGCCCCGGCATCGCTTGGGGACCCCCCGGCCTGGGACGCACCCACGGGCACGGCTGCCTGCACCCCACGGCCATCGGCGTACGCCCTGCGGGCATCCCTGTACGTGCTCCTGCCTGCACCCTGCCTGCACCCCCGCGGCCCCCCCCGTTGCAAGCTGGGCTGCAGCGGGATGAAATGAGAACCAGCTTTGGCTGCAGGGGCTTTAATCAGTTGCAGGGAGGAACGAACCGGCCCCGGGGCCTCCCTGGAAGAGCGGCTGGCCGGCGGCCAGGGATGCGAGCCACGAGCCACGCTCTGGCTGGGCCCAGCCGCCGGCACCCACCGGCACAACTCCGCCACCCCCCCAGCATCCCTCCCCGAGGGTCGCAGCACCCCGTGGGGCTCATCCTGCTGTCCCCCCACCGCGTGCTCCCCCTCTGTCACCACTGGTGCTCGTCCCGCATGTCCCTTGTCCCCAAACTGGAGACACCGCAGGTTGTCTCGCCAGTGGCAGCCCGATGCCTGCGGCGAGCTGGCAGCTTCATTTTCCTAATGAGCGTTTAATGAGGGTCATGATTCAGCGGCCCCTTCCGCCTTCTGCCCTTCTGGAGGGCAGACCCATGGGGAGCACGAGGAGGGCAGTCCCCGTCCAGGGAGCGGTGGCAGTGCCACCGTCACCTCGGCTGGGGGCTGGTGGCCCAAGCTGCTATTCCCGGAGGCGTCGGAGCCCGGCTCGGCCCCGCGAGCACCCACTGAGTCACGCTGCGCCTTGCCGCCTGCCAGCCGGGCTATATTTACCCCGGAGCAGGCAGCGAGGATTTGGGTGAACCCACACCGCCGCCAGACCTCGGCGAGACCCGGAGAGCCTCGAGCTGGGCCACGTTCACCAGAGCATCCGAGTGCGGCGGGTCCCCATGCGGCTCCTGCTCTCCCCGTTTCCCTGGCCCCAAAAGGCCAATTCCCGGCGTGCCACCAGCTCCATTACGCCGGTGGTGCCTGATCCTGCTCCACCGCTTCGGCCAGGAGCCGAGCCAAGGTGCCGCGCTGCCACTCGACGCCCACGGCTCCGACCGAGGGCACAGGCTGGACCCAAAGCAAGATGCCCACGAGCCATACGGATGCACCCGCATCCCCCTGCTTTCCCGGCACGCTGAGCCACCCCCAAAAAGGGAACAAGCAGGAGAGCATTTGCCGGCCCAGGATTTGCACCGCGGGCACCGGGCGCACAGGGGAAGCCGCCTCTTAGTCATTGCCGCAGGGAGGGAGAGAGGAACCGAGCCGGGAAAACAAGAAGTCGCCGGCCACCAGTGCCTGCCCCCAAACCCGTGCCAGTCCCTGAGGAAGCCCCGAGGGGCCGCGCTGCCCCCGGGGCGCGGGGGCCTCCGAGAATCAAACCCAATAATTAAAAAAAAAAAAAAATAGAAAGAAAGAAAGAAAACACATTTAAAAAGGAAAAAGGAGGAGGAGGGTTTGACGTGTATTTTTAGTTGCTTAGCGCAGCCCTGAAATATTTCGGCAGCCACTCCCTCCGCGTCGCAGGCGGCTGGTGTGTAACTATTCCTGTGCTGCCTCCCCGGCGAGGCACAGAAGTTATGAGTCACCGTGGGGCGGCCAGCAGCACCGTGCGGCAACGCCAGCGCCGGAGACACGGCCCCGCAGCTGCTGGAGCTGCCATGGGCCTGGTCACCATGAAAATGTCACGGGAAGGGAGCAGGGGGGGTTTCCAGGGTGGCCTTTGCTGGGTCCCCCCCGACCCAGCCCGTCTTTCCGGCCGGGACATGTTCGCCCTGCCAGGCTGCGCACACCCACCCACGCCGGCAGCGAGGCTCAGACCTTTTTCCTCCTCTCTGGTTGTTGCTTTTATCTCGCTCCTCCCTGTTTTGGTTTTATTTTTTTTTTTTCAGCCGTGGCTCACCTCCCTGCACCCTTCCCTGCGCTGCCGTGGGGCAGGGTTGGGGTACACAGCGGCCCCAGACGCCTGTTTTTGGGGCAGAAAGGCCCAAAGCTGGAGGTGAGCGTCGCATCGACGCCACTCTTACACAGAGCCGCCCAACCTGCTGCCGCCTGGGGCCGATTGCCCTCGCAGGGGCTGCGCCACGGCTGGGGACAAAAATATTCCTACAGAGGTGGAAAAAGGAAGGAGGGAGGCAAGCAGGGAAGGCTGCTCGAGCCTGTGGTTGTAATTAAACGAAAGCAGAACTTAACGAGCTGCACCGCCTGACCCCAGAGCTTCGCCAGGAGATAAGGCGTACTTGGAGGACTCTACCCTGAGCCGAAGCCAAAGGTCCCATTGTTGCGGTGAAGATTTATCTGGCCAGAACAGACCTTAAATCCAGCCAGCGCTGCAGCCGTTTCCTTTTTCACCAAGGCAGCTGTAACACATGGAGTTTCTGTGGCTGGAGGGACTCGAAAGGGAGGGAGCAGGTTGGGAAGGGAAAGTCTGACACAGGGCTCGGCCCGGGCTTTGTTAAAATGCCACACGGGTGTTTACGTTGAGAGCGAGTTTCCAGGAGGGAGGACACGTGTGCCCCATTCCCATCGCCTGGAATTGGCTCCTTGGCAGAAGCCGGCTCACCCGGGATGGGGATCGAGGGCCAGCACCACCGGTTAACGCCTCGCCGAGGAAAGGCAGCCGCAGAGAACACGTGGCTGCTGTTAGAAACCAAAGGTTTAGCCCATCTGCTCGGGGATTTATTACTTGTACCAGGGCTTGAGCAAGGGTTTAGGCGAAGCCGGCGGCTGCGGGAGCATGCGGGGTCAGGCGGGGCTCAGCGCCGTTGCAGACAGAGAGAGGGAGTCGTTTTGTACAGGTTGGCGATTTATTCCTACTCCCCACTGTGCACGAGTTCTATAAACGTTAAAAAAATAAGTATATATAAAAGCATGTTCTTTACTCATTTTCAGTACAGCGGCGATGGCAGAGAGTAGGCTTCAATACGGGAATCAGTTGTAAAAAAAAAAACAAAAACCCCAAAAAAACCTGTTCCGAACAAGCCACAATATCAGCTTTTCCCCTAAAATTAAGTTATTCCATCCATTCAGGGGGCTGAGGCACGGCCAGAGCCTCTTTCTCCCCCCCGTGCCCCCACGCAGACACTCGATCCAGATCAGCCAGGATATTTTGCGGGTGCATTTTGCTCATGGCACCCTGCACCCGTGAGCTGGAAGGCTGGAACAACCCAACCTGGGAATTCACAGGAGCCTTCTTAACCTAGAGGAGGGACACGCTCGCACGCTGGTTTTTCCCCGAGGAAAGATAATCAGTGACTAGAAAAGGAACTGGCGAGTGCTTATCGTGAAGTCAATCACTAGGTACCAGAAGAAATAAGTTTGGGAAATCTTGTCGGAGTTCAGGACTTTGTGTTGCGGGCACAAGGGAGAGAGTTTTCAAAGCGGGGGAAAAGTAAATCAACTTAACAGCTCGGTTGCTTTTCAGAGAAAATAAAAACCAAACATGAGGAGTAAGGGGCACACCAGCCTTCCACAAGAAAACACAGAAAACCCTTTCCTTTAAAGGAAACTTCTCATCTGAAGCCAAATTAGTAGCACGCTAATTGGGAAACCCTCATTTATCACAAAGCTCTCTTGGAAACAAGCCTTGAAGGCCAATGCAATGTTCATCCCAAGTTCTCCTTTAAGCCATGGGAGAGAGGCGTGACTGGCCAGGAACAGAAGATAAGCAATATCTTAAAAGTTTGTTGTTTTTAAAAAACCCCAAACCCTTAAGACTACTCATGTAAAGATACAAGATCCTCAAGTTCAGTGTTTTTAAACCAAAACACTCGCATCTGTCACAAATGCAACAAGTTTCCCAAGTTTCAAGTATAAAAAAAAATCCAAACAATGCAGAAAGTGTTTGCCTTCGTTCTTATACCACTGGACGTGGTTAATCTTTTAAATTAAACCCGCTGACCCTGAAAAATTAAATACGCTTTCACTCTCAGGAGAAGGCAGAACGGAGGTCCTTAACCATGAATGATTTTTAAAAAATATTTCCAATGACTCGCTGACTACAAGGAGCGAATAACTCCACTTTACCGGATTAAATTGCGAGGGGCTTCCAAACGACATGATTCGGGCACTGATCAACTGACGGAAGAGTAGAAAGGTAACGCTTTTGAACACACGGCAATCCTGAGGTGATAAACCCAAACGGCATCGCAGCACTGTCCCCAGCCAGGCTGCAGACAGCCGCTCATTGCTTTGCTGATTGTCTGCCTGGCTTTTTTTCCTGCTGGCCTCTTCCGCTGCCTGGTATTCCTCGGCCACGGCCACCAAACACACCTACAGGGCAGAAGGAAAGAGCACGGGTATAAGAGCATCAGTACGCCAGTAATGTCTCCCAGCCGCTCAGAGCTCTGCAGTTATTTATGTTATACCCAAACACAAGCCTATTTTCTACTCTTTGCAGAGACAGAACTCTTAGATTTCTCCCTTACCAGTTCCAGACCCCTTATTTACAGGTGCATAAACTTATTCCCCCCTCGCCAGCAAGTTCAGCGATACCTCCCCGGCGTGTTAACGTGCCCCCCTGCTAGCTGTGCTATCATCGTAAATTGAAGCTAACTTCTGAAAAATGGACCCAAGGAAGAGATACCACATTTTAAATCCAGTGGGATAAGCGGGTTATACCGCGTCCCCTGAAAGCTGTAAGGGCAAACCAAAAGCAACGAGAGTGACTCGTTTTGAAGACTGCTCAGCTACAAAACAGAAAAAATACATTCCTCCGTCACCGCCTCGCTGCTGGACAGAGCGATCCAGCGCTCCAGAGAGGGCACGGGGTGCAGCAGGCTGCCAGAAGGCAGCGGGCGCCGGGAGGCTGCCGTGAGACCCGCTGCAGGCACGCGAGCATCCTCGGACCCGAGAGCTGCGACCGCCTTTGTCGTGCGAGCTGCTGAGCCCACCCTGTCCTTCCCTCGCTGCTCAGATTCACCCCAAACAAAGAGAAAGCAATGCCAGGCAGGAATTTTTATCTTGGCGTGCAAGCGATAAAGGGGCTGTGGATGTACGCTGCCAGCCAGCCCCGCACGAAAGGCAGAACCCAAAGGAGACCCAGCCTGGGCACCAGGCAGAAGAGCTTCCCTAGAGCCCTCTGCTCTGCTCGCTTCACCGAGGAGACGTGCCTAAACCGGAGGCAAAAGAAAATTGCTCCTAACCCTGCAGTCCTTGGGATGCTCGCAGGGCTCCGGCTGCTCCCAGCAAAGCTGAACAGAGACTGCCGTACTTCTGAATTTGGCAAGCCGAGAAGTAAAAGACGAAGGATTACCAGTGTCAGAAACAATAATCCTTTCAACTGTGTGCACAATTATAGCTTTACTTCTGCCTGCTGGCCTCTCAACAAAATTGTCCTGCCTTTTTTTTTTTTTCTCTCCTCCCTTCATGTCTCAGTAATGAGAGCCAAACCTTTTAGCTAATTAGCAAATGCCAAAGCTTCCCTTTAAAATATTCCATCAGCGAATTTAAGCTGCACATCAAAACAGCAGGGAACTCCACCTCAAACAGAGCTCAGCAAGGTGGATATTTCCACAGCAGAGAAAATATTTCAGCTAAAATGTTTGTCCAAATAACCATATCCAGAAAAGCTGTTATGCCAAGTGCTTTGGACACTGAGAAGGGAAGGAGGAAAAATAAAGGTGCCTTCAGATTTGTAAAGGTCACTTTTGCATGCTCAGAGCTTCCAGGCAGTAGCACGGGCAGCAGAAATCCCAGGGGTTTTTCCTCCAGAAGTCCCTGGGAGTTGGAGACGCTGCACGTCGCGCGTCCCAGCGTGGCGTGATGGCCCCGGGTCGATCCCAGCCGTCCTACCGGGATTCCTTGCATAGTCAAAAAGCAGGCAGCTCCTTAAGGGTGCTCCGCAGAGAGACTTCGCCCGTCGCCGTCTCAGTCCCCAGGGCTCCTTTTAAAACCTAAGATTTCCCCAGCCAAACCTAATTTTGTTGTAGCAAGCGAGCACACTCAGGATCTTAAGCTCCTACTGCAGGCTAAGCCTGTACCGAGAGCAACCCCAGGGCCGAGCGAGGCGACCACAAAGTGAATCGCAAAGACGTGGCAGGAGGGGTGAGCAGGAAAGGAGAGAAACGGTTCTTGGGCTTCCAGCAGGACATTTTGGTGAGAAAAGGGGAAATATATCCCCAAGCTGAAGTGCTCCGAGATCACCTAACCACGCAAAGTGGGACAGGGAAGGAAGAGTTGTTTTGGTGACCTATTTCTTCATCAGTGGCAACCTCTCCTTTTATCAGAAACATGAATTATTCATGTCGAGCAGGAGGAACACAAACCCTCAGATATTAAAAAAAAAAATATAAATTAACAAGTCAGGAGATCAAAAGCCCCATTATAATGGGAGAAAAAATGATGTTTTTCTATCACTGCCATGGTCAGAGCCCAGTCTATTTTCAAACAGAACAGCCATTTGTTTCCCTCCCTGACTTGCTAAGCTAACAGACACCAGTTTTGTAGGGCCATGCTCCCGAACTCGCCAGGAGGGGTAGAAACAGTCAAGTTCAGACTCTCTTAAGCTCCTGCCCAGCCCCAGTAATGAGGGAGGCACATCCCTGGCACGAATCCTTTCTATTCTTTGGCAGAGGCTGCCTTACAAGCGAGGCAACACACTTGCTCAGCTAGATCTTGCACAGGAGCGGCTCCAGCTTCTCCCAGACACGCAGTCCTGGGTTTAAAACCGAGAAGCAAGAGCTGTTCCTTGCACAAGAGGTGAAATTTAAAGGCAGGGATCCCGCTCACCCCTCTCCGAGCGGAAAAACAAACAGGATCATTACCTCGTCCAGCACCTCCAACACCACGGCCCTTCTGTTGCTTCTGCTGTTGCATCCCGCCACGGCCTCTGCCCTTGGACACCACCTCTTCTTTCACCATGTCAATTATTTCATCGGGGATACGCAGGTATTTAATCGTGCTGCCACGAATGTAGCACTCTGGCATTCTCCAGAACTTGTCTCCATCCTATTGGGGAGCAACACGTTAGGCTACGAACAAAACCTGGTGCTTTTGTGTCACTTTTGGGTCATTTCAATATTTCCATCACTTCTGGAGAGTGTAATAGCTCCACCAATCTTTTATGAAAGCGTTATCTGAACCAGCTGCAAAAAAAGGGTGGTTTTTTTTTTTCTCCAAAACACGTAGCCCTACAACCTGGGGGGGGGCACGCAGCCACGAGCAACCGTGGTTTCAATTTGTTCCACAACTGCCTCTAACACTCGCAGAAAATTAAGGAAAGAAGAGGCTGAGGAAACAAGCACCTTCCTTTCTTGTATAAGAAGGGAATCGAAAGCAGGACTAGAGAGGCAAGGGTGGTAAGTTACACACAACGGCTACGAACAAGCAACTCTGGCAAGAAAAACACAGCTGCAGCACAGGCGTATGCACGGCCGGGTTTCTTCTCCAGCGGCCTCAGCTGGGAGTCACCTCACTCCTTCGCTCCTCCGGGGTGTGGATGGAGCAGCGAGGCAGGTCTGGCGCCAGCTGGCTGCGGGGTGTGTGCCACCAGAGCGCAGTAACTGCGGCTGTGGAAAATAAGCAGCTTACAGATTATATACATATATATAAAAAAAAAAAAAGTCTTCAGGTGCCCAGTTACATAGCAGACATCTCTATGCTTTGTTTGTTAG